>OX421358.1:33227484-38027484 GCA_949126925.1 Cheilosia vernalis | reverse complement strand
ATGGGCTACCTGAGACGCAGCCGCGGTCAACATTTGCATGAAATTATCTTTAAACATTAAATTGCAAGGTTCAAACTATCGATTCAAATAAATATTTCATTCATTTTTTCGAATTTTTTGTGTTTTTTTTTCTTAAAAAGTTCTAAACCTCTTAAAAAATCACCCGTTACAATAGGAGTATTGTACTCCTTTTTCGTCTGCTGTACTCCCGTACTCCTCAAAGACTAATTGTACTCCTATTATTAATTTCGGATTTAACTATGTATTTTGCTATGTATTCTATGTATTTGCCTTGACATTTCTCTATCCAGTAAATTGCAAGACTAATTTTACTTTCTGGATGTTTTATTAAGATTTTTTTTTTGCCATTGTTGATTTTGTCACATTCGTGTCGTTACAAACAATTGCGGATCCTGTAAATTCCTTTAGGATAGGTAGATGTTGAAACGGTTTTAAACAAACTGATAGTTGATTGCACTGACGAACACTCATTTTGATAATAAAGTCTTATGGCGTGGTGTTTCGGCATCAGATTTGACAGACGCCACCAAAACAACATAGCCGCCATAGGCTGTCTAAAGCGACCTGTCCCAATTGAAAAACTATTTACTAAAAATATATTACTTTTATTTTGTTTACTTCTAAAGTCAAGTTATTTTTCAAAACTGCACTACCTATGCCACTCAGTCTTTAAATTCAAAACTCAGTTATTCCCATTCAAATCGAAGTAGCTGCTTTCAAAACTTGTGTATTAAAATGACATTGAAAAACCCAAGAATTTGTCTTATTTTGAATTATCCTGAAGGTTATTTTTGGAATTTCTGAAAAACTAATTTGATCTTTTATGTCCCTTCATATTATACCTAAAGGGAAAATTATTTTCCACAAACAAAATATACCTTTTCTTAGTAAAGAATTTGGGTCATCTTTGGGGCCCCTCATCAGATTCAATCAACAACAAAAATGTGCTGTAAATAGCTCTCCCTATATTTATTCGCTTTTTAGGTATCTAGATTTGACCAAAGGAACTTCTCCAATGGTAGTTATTTTTACTTCCAAGGTATGCATAAATCTACAGTCAATCAGCGGCCATTTTGTGATAAATTGTAGTTATAAAGATAAAAATGTTCTTGGGCGTTTGTTCCTATTGCATAAATCTCTTTGCACATCCAAAAAGTTAATGGCTGTTTTAATAAAGCGGAATATTATCTTTAATAAAGTAAATTATTGGGATGGTATATTCTTGGCATTGCTTTGTAAAATCCGCTTTTGAGTAGATAAAACGTAGCGCGGTGTTTTCTGCTTTATTTTGCTTAGCTGCAACGAGGGATATATCTGTTTTAATACCGTTTGAAACGCTCTATGTAATTTTTTCTTTTTACTATTTAATAACTGGGCCAGGTAGAGTTTTTGTTGGATCCGCGCTCAATCATCTTTGATAGGTATGGTACATTTTTGCTCTGATATGAAAAAAGAACTAAGGCGATATTTCACGGAAATATGATTACCTGTGAGAGAAAAAATATTTCATTAATACGTATGATGTATGAACATGAAGTTATCTTATTTTCCAACCCATTGAAAATATCAACCAACATTCAGCGGCAATACCATATCAGACCAAAACCATAAATGTTAAAAAAAGAGCCAAGTTTATCTAGGTATATCAAAACTTCCATGTAGGTATATCAAAACTTCCGTGAAAATTACTGACCTTAAAGTACGCCAAGTTCTTACTCCATGAAGGCTAAATACCAAATACTTAACAATATCTAGGTACTGAAGTAACTAAAAATTTCGTATTTAAGATTACTGACAAAAAATTTGGTGGTTTCACTGCCCAAGTTTTTTAATCCTTTCAAATTGGGTGAAATAAAAAGAAAACTTGCCAAATAGAGATACTGACAAATAGAATGGACTGTACTAAAATCAATCAATCAATCTTTACCCAATAAAGATGGGTCTGCCATATTGGAATTTTGCCAAACAAAGTACATATTAGTTGGTATTTAGTTAATATTTAATTGCTCTATACTTTCCTATTTAGTTGGATATTTTGTGGCGGACCTAGCTTACCGGTAAAGCTGGGTCCGCCACATTAAATTTTGTATGATTTTTGTTGCCCATACCTATTACCGACTTTATTTCTCTGGGGAGCTATGTGCCATAGTAGGATTCGAACGGAATATACATAGTTTTTTTTAAATTTTGTATTTTTTTCTTTGTACTAGGGGATCTTTGCATTTTTTTTGTTGCAAAATTAACTTTTTGCTTTTTGACATAGGTACCTATTTGGCGAAGAGCACTAAATATTTGAGTACGGTTAGCTAATTAATACATAATGCGGTATGTGGCATAGATTATGACTTTTAAGGTTTTATTTATTTTATTCTATAAGTTGATAGCTATTGAATGGGGGCTTCTATTTATGAAATGGCTTATTTGAATTCGATGTGGCTTAGTGGTTAGTGTGTTGGACTACTAAGCGAGGGGTCCAGGTTCGAATCCCGCAAAAACCCAAATTCCAACTCAGGGTTTTTTTCACTGCGCCACCTCTCGCGAACGTCTGACAAACATCCGAGAGTATAACTGTCATGAAAGAGCTTCTCAATCGCCCCGTTTGGAACCGGCATAAAATTGTAGATCCCTTCCATTCGTTCCAAAAATGAAAAACTCACACAAAACGAATGGTTGCGAGAAGCTAGGCCCTGGGTCCCTACAGACAGCGCCAACTATTATTATTATTATTATTAGTTGAATTCGAACAAAAACTATTTTTTTTTTAATTTTAAAATTTGTTTGCTTTTGGTAGGGCTATTTTACATTTTTCCCCATTTATAAATGAAATATTTGATTAAATCTAGTAGCAGCCTGCAAATATACGCTTCTTTTAAGATTTGTGGCGTAAAGAAATCCATTTGGTTTAATTTTTTATTAATTTTTACATATTGTTGTTGCTTTTCCTTGTAAAACAAAAGACTTGAAGCGAAAAAAAAAATGCATTTCCCCAGAGCAATTAAATCAATGTAGTAGACCCAGCTTAACCCATGTCTAAAATCAACTCAGTTTATTCCTATTTCTTGTGGTACCTATATTTTCTTTTTGTTAGTGGTTGTTATGATTTGCGCTCAATAGCAATAAGTTTAATTCCGGAACTCTTGTAGGTATTATAGAGGAATTATGCGAGAGTATCCTGTTCTTATCCCGATCTTATTTTCTTATTCAGCATTTCAACAACTGACTTTATTTATTGTCAACTTATCATTATTCTTGGCTATCTAATCCAATTCAAATTTTATGTTTATCGTATCAATCGGAATAACGGTTTGTGATTTATATGAAGTTTAAGCTAAATTGCAGCTTGCTTTTTTTGTGAAGTTAGCCCGCACTTTTTCTAGAATGAAAAACTGAGCTTGCAGTTCGACAGGCGAAAAGTAGGTAGCACAATTTTATTTTTCGACTTTGATATTGCATAAATTACGCAAAAACACCCTTTTTTGGGTGCTATTTTCCTGCGGACAAACAATTCCTTGAACAAATATTTTTACTTTTTTTATGATTTTATTTTGTTGCCAATGAATTTTGATTTTTTTTTTTGTTTACCATTGTATCTCAGAAGTAAAATGGACTGTAGCTAAGAAGAGCTGATATTTAACGACTTTATTTGAACTTATGTAACAATCCCCTCTATATTATCCCCTCTATATTATTTCTGTAATTTCTGTAGTGTGTTGCTCCCTTTTGCAGTTCACATGGTCAACCAATCTTAACAAAAGAAGTGTCAAAAAGAAGATATTTTTAGGGTGCTTATCTTTGCATTTTTACTTTTTTAAAATATTAACAATTAAAAAAAAATTATTTTACTGCATTAAATTTCAACTACGCAGTTGTGTGCAAACTATGATTCCGGGAAATACTTTTTTTTCGTTCTTCATGTACATAAACTACAAACGACGTCACGAAAGAGAGTCGACGGTAGAAGAGAGTTACAGTAAAGATTTATGTAAAACCTTCTGCCTACGCCTGAGCGATGAAGGGCACGTCGACCTATAAGATCTATTGTACCATAGGGCCAGAATAATGTTTAGGCGAGCAGATTCTCCACTTTTCTAACAAAGTTAATCAAGCTGCTGGCAGATGACTTCTTCATCTCTTCAGGGCTCAGAAGCTCCCTGTAGAAGATAGTTCTCCTGATTCCTCATAAGGCTGGACACTTACATGTTATGTGCCCAAGCTGTTTCGTCTTCTTCAAGACACAACCGACAAAGTGAGGAGTCGGTTAATGCCTTTAGTACCTGTGTTGTGTATGTGGTTAGGTCCGTGGAACCCAGCATCCACTCCTGTTTCCATTTTGGAACCATCCGTAAACCACTTTCGACCATTTTGGCAAGTAGGTGGGCTATTGTACGCCCATGCTTCTCTACTAGGGATCTCCGTAGAGAACCGTTTTTTGAAACATAAAGTCTTTGGAAAGCGGTCTGTTACCGCGTAGATTATGCCAAGTACTGTCATTTCAGAGAAAAAATCCTTTAACTCAGGATGGTCGCCGAGTATTGTCTCTTTCATTTCGATTAAACTTGCCGAGCTGCGAATTCCCCTTTATTTATGTAGTTATATGTGTAGAGGTGTTAGTCATATTAAGGCTTCTATAGTCGCAGCTCGCAGTAGGAGAGGTACGACTGCGCATGGCTCCGGATATACCGAGACATGCAAGTCGCTTTACCCTTTTAAGCTTATAGCAATGGCGTTCTTTTGTTTTGTTTTAGTCCGCCATACTAAAGAAGCGTATGTTATGATGGGCCTGATCATCATTGTGTAGAATGTAGATCTTAACACAGATAGGAAATCTAAGAAAGAATTTTATTTTCAAAATTTTGTGTTGAATTGGGTAGGTGCGCTGACGGTCTATCCGATACGTGGCGCTGTTGTCCTTCTCCGAAACCACTCCATCGATTTCAATGAAATTTTGTGGATGGGTATGGTTGGTTCCTGTTTTAAAGATAGGAAACGAAAGTTTGATTTGAATGTGAAGAATCTCTAATCCAATGTCATGGAAGCGAAGATTGTGACCTAAAAATTCAAGCAACCATTATATAATTCTGCGGATTCCGATGATTTGTAATTGGTTTCCGAGCGCCTTCAATTTCCCATGCATATCGCTTTCATTATGAAAAAAAATAATAAGTCGCAAGGACAATCGCAGGATATTTGTGACATCAATTATCCCATGTTTTTCAACTGGTCAATCGTATGTGGCGTGCTCACGTGTGAGTGAAAAAGTGGAAAGTTGGAAGACACGTCAATCATTGCCGTTTGATTTAAACACATCGACAATGCAATACTTCAGTTATTTATATTGTTTTTAATATAAACTTTTGAATAAAGAATTTGAATTGAACGAATTATGTACATAGAGCAGCATGAGCATTGCTCATTCTCGGAATTATTATTTTCATTGCATTAACGAATTTGGGCGGAACGAAGTACGCTGGGTCAGCTAGTTATTTATTATTGGAACTGATGTAGCTAGTTAACAAAATTATTTATCACTTAACAAACAAACAAACACAGCGAGTGTTGATATGACGACTTGACTGGTGGACTTGTGAACAACTTCTTCCTCTTCGTTGTCGTCGCTGGTACCTCAACGGATCGCATTTGCATCTCCACCGTTGCTCTTGCCTGCCGATGCAGCTATTGCTGTTCTTGGCCACCATTGAAGTTGCGGATGGTGTGGCTGGGTTCATTAGCCATTCTGTATAGGGTCGTGGGCGCCCTGTGGTAAACACCGATTGCATGGGTACAGCAACTAATCCATCTTAATATGACTTAAAGTAAACAATCTTTGTGTGGAGAACAAGACAGTTTTTTTCTCTGTAAAGAAGAGACTGGGCTTTGGATAGTTAAATTCGAATTTAGAAAAGTTTACTATCTTATTGCATTCTTATGTTATGTTATGTTATGTAAAAGTGGCTCTCGGTGAGAGAAACACATAGGTCGTAAATCGGCCAATTGTGCATACCATTGGTGTTTAGGGTTTCCTTTGCTGGTTACTAATATGTAAAGTGAACCATTTACTGCCATTAATAAAGAATCCTAGCAGCGCTCATACAGCTTAGATCGCTGAGATCATTGAGGAAGTAGTTTCCTAGGTACGCCAGCCTTAGGTTGGATAGGGCAGAGCAGCTGCAGAGAAGGTGGGTGACGGACTCGTTCTCTTCCTTGTCCATACAGCTTCTGCAAAAGTTATTGTATGGCAGACCAAGTCTTTTCCGCGTGTCAGCTCAGATTACAATGACCGGTAATAACATTACAAACTAACGATATACTACATACTAGAATTATTGAGTCGATTTTTTGGTATCCAGTTTTGGATACGAAACGCTCGCTGGATGCTGGAGCTGTTAGAACAGGAAATGACAAAAATTTGTTTATTTCGTTTTGTTTGGGTTTCTGATAGTAAAGGTATACTATCAGACGGTTTGTGTATACGCAAAATTTTGTGAATAAATTGATGTATGTACACAAACCGTCTGAACCACAAATTTGATAGCATTAAAGGGGATACACAAACGATTTGTATATCATTTGTGAATAGCATATACAAATCGAATTTGTGTATACTATAAACTCAAATCGTCTAATCGGGTAAACAAATTAATTTATGCTTATTTGCTTACATTTTTGTATCTAATATCATTTTTGTGTTCCGAAAATTGGAACATACAAAAATCATCATGCTAATACACAAATGGTTTTGGGAGTTCAGTTGAAAAAAAGATAAAATGAGATTTCCTCTACGAGAACTTCGTAAGTATATTGCATCTATCACTAAACTAATTGATGACGATCAAAACACTACACAGCCTGACCTAATCTCTTCTTTGAATTTGAAAAATATACGTAAAGCTTTCCAACCGACCGCTGTTGTCGGCATCTGTTGAAAAAAAGTGTTAAATGATTATTTGGATTGAGAAAGTAACTTTGCACTTCCGGAATAATGGTAGTGATTGTGTTTTGTAGAATGCGAAAAAGAAACTCTAGTCATCGGAAAGAAAGTGCAGCGTCAATATCAGTCGCACAGATGCAGGAATGCTGGTACGCATAACTGTACGGCGTTACCAATTCAAGCAAATGATCGAACTAAGTGGCAGTCACTCGAATAAATGTCTGATACAATTGCGGCTCTTCCGCTCGCAATTCTAAAAGTAATTTTGAGCAAAAGCCGTCTATCTAGCGGTGGCCAAGATAATTTTTTCTCCAACAAAAAAGCCTCTTGCTCGACGACGTGTTGTTGAATTTCGTGTTCCTCTTTGGTAATTAGTAAATCCGCGTAGTACAATGTAATTGAAGCACATTTTTTTAAACACTTATTTTAACGAATTGAAATCATGACTGTATATTTATTTGTTTATGCGATAACCAAATGAAATTTAGGTATACCTATCTACAAACCGTCTGATAGTACCTTAAGTATTCTTGCTGTTTGATAAATTGAAAGGGAGCAACAATGAGATAGACTTTGATAATCCAAGAAACATTGATATGATATGAGAGTTGATGGGAAATGGGTGATGTTGTTGTTGTAGATGTATATGAATTTGTTGGTCTTGTAGATGTATAAATTTAGTTTCAAATATTATTGTTTTATATTTCCTTGGAATATTTTACAATATTTTTGATTTTAGTTATATATTTTGAAATAAGGTGCTTACTACTTTCTACTGCTTGGAGTTCAAATAATTGGAAAAAAAAACAAGAAGCCGAAAGTGATAAAAAGTAAAACACATTCCTTTGGCTTTCAAAAATGTATTGTTCTTCTTTTATTAATTCGAAATGAAATAACTAAAATAATGTGATTAAATCATTCTCAAAACGTATACAAAACGTATACAAAATGAAAAGTATGGTATTATTGTTGAACGGTGTTTACTTTTTATTGAGTAAAAGATTATTTTTTTCTGTGCCAGACCGAATGTTTTTTTTTAGGTGGTAGAGCCATTTGTGAAATCTAAAATGACCTCGAGGCTTTAAAATTATGATTATGAAAGATGTAGAAAAACGTATTATGTAAGTGTTTGAAAATAAATGGTGAATATTTGGAGCTACAAACAAATTCACAGCTATTTTTACTATTTAAGGGAAAGTTTATATTGCCAGTAGATAATAGTCTTGTTGATGTGTAAACATATATGCGCGCGTTATTGGAATCTGGTAGAGTAATTCCTAACATAGGACTTGATGCAACAGATATGCGTCACGGATATACTTATACATATGTATATATATTGCGCGAATTACATGAACTCCGCGACACACTATTAAAAAAAACAACTTTTAATTTTCGGGCAGAGCTTCTGCCTCTGATTTTTATTTGAACACGAATGACAATTACAAATATTTTCTTTGGGTTTTTATACAATATTAATGTTGACGCTGCGATTATTCAGGACAGGTTAATGTACATTATGATTCTTATGTATCTAATGTTACAGAAAAATGTGAAATATATTTGATTACAATGGAAGAAAAAAAAATATGAAATGGGTATGTTCAATTACAGTAAAGGAATTTTAATCAGATATGGATCGTGGTTTAGCAAGATGTGCTTATGGTGCATCTAAGGGTGTCTCTGTGCACGTAACTCCTCCCCCCTTGGAATAGAGCGATGACCAGAGAAGACGGGGCTCAGGTCTTGGTTCTTCTATGGGCTGAGCGTTCTGGGATGCTGTTGGAGCTGTTTCGAGATTGCCGGTATATTGGGTTGATGGTATTTTCTTCTTGTTTTTAATGGTGATGATGATGATGATGCTGATGATGATGATGGATGATAGGACTATGTTGGAGTTGGTGAACATGTTTGTTGTTTTTGAGTTTCCCTCCATTAGGTTTATTTTGGACAAATTTTGAAGTCCAAAGTTTTGAAGTTTTGCCAACGTTAATGTTTCTGTTGTTTTGGCAGCTGTTATTTTGTTAAATAGGGCTGGATGTATCTGTATCTCATCGAAATTGTTGATTGCGGTATTGTCGTATGTGTAGTTGTTAACGTTAACTATGCAGTCCTTGAAGTGTATTAAAGCCGTACCTTTAACTGTAAGATTGCTTGAGGTGCAAGTTGATGTCAGCGTAGTTTCGGGAGTGTTGATGATTAGTATGAACTGATGTTCTGGTTGTTGGATGTCCGATAAGTTATCTGTTTCTATTAAATCACATTCTGCGTCCTGGTGGTGTAATAATTTTCCGATACATTTTGAATCTGATAGGTTTTCTTTGAATCTGGTCTCTGGACAGTAATATATGTTTTCTACGTTCTTGCATTTTTCTTCGTAATACAGAATTTTAGTGTTGGGTAGGGATATGTAGGGTTTTGTTTGTATGGATGTTTTTTGGATGGGAATAGGAATGAGATGGAAGTAATCATTTATATCATTCGTAAAGAGTGGAATTTTGACGTTAAATATAACATTAGTGTCATTGTAGTAGGCCTGCAAACCAAGCAATTCATAGATATGCTCTGTGGATATTATTTTGATATTTTGATCTTTTAAAAAAGTTTCAATGTGATTTAGTTCTTCTAGACTAAGGATTGTTTTAGAAATTATGTTCATTCTAGCTAAGGATATGGCTTCGATGATATCGTTTAAATGGTTTCTCAGAATTTCTATGTTATAGTTTATTGTATGGAAATGTTGTAGTATTTGTATGGTGATAGTCTGGGATGTTAATTCTTTCCCCATATTGTTTTGTGATTTTTGTACAAAATTGCTTATCAGAGTCTGTTGTTGGTTAATATGTTTTGTTATGTTTTCGAAGCGTTCGATCATTTGTTCGTTCAGTTTGCTTTGGTTGTTTAACGTAGTTTTAGTATTGTCTTCGTTCGTTAATAGTTTTTCTATTTGGTTATTAATGTGTAGTGCATCTTCTGAGTCCATATTACCAGTGATTGTTTTGATTATGGTTCCAAGTCCATTTATCAGTCCTCTACGAGGTCTAGTTCTAGGGGTTACTAATTGAAATTTTGCAGTTAAATCTTTTAATTTTAGTTTCAGGATACTAAGAGGTTCTTTGGCTTCTTTGGTTTCGCTAAGTATTTCTATGGAGTTTGATATTTTCTCAATGTTGTTTTTATAATTTTCCAATTTTATTATGTGGAAGAAATTTTTGGTGGGAGTTTATTGTCCTGGATTTGCCTAATTTTAGAGGGAGTACGCCGTTGCTATTGGTTAGGTCCTGAATTTCTAGTACTTGGGCCAGGATCGGAGTCAACAGTCTGAAATTTTCTTTTATTAATTAGTTTACTTTTATGAAGCTTTTGGTTCCTAACTGTTAGTACTGTATATCTATTATTCTTCTTTATTCTATGTTTGCTAAATCTGGGGGTGATTTTGTTTCTCCTGTTTTCCCTACGGTAAATTATTGAACCTGATTTACGAGACATGGGTTTTCCTCTATTTCTATTCGGCCTTACCAATAATGAATCACTAATGTCGACAACTAGTTAGATGTGAGCTTTAGTAAAAATGTACAGCATTTGTGAAATGGTACCAATAAACAATTAGACCTCCACATTTACTAGTCCGACAACTTTCTTAGAATCTATTACATTTGTTGTCATTGCAGAATTCAAATTTCATAATTTGTTTTCGTGAAAAACAAGGTCAATGGTCTCTTTCACACGGAGGATTTTATTCTAAAAGAAGGAATACATAAATTGCAATTAAATTTGCCCAACAGATATCTTTCAACGGCTTTTTGAGGCTTATTGTAAGCAAAAAACAAAACACAATATAGGAAATGCATAAAATATCCGCTAATCTGTCAAATATCCCATGCAAATCAGTAATGCCCTATCGTTCGATCGGACACAATTTTCAGTACTTTTATGGTACGCTTCCCATTGTTTTCTAATACCACCTCACGATTGCTTTATGAGTGCATTTGTGTCGTAATAAAATCCCTTTCAAATTATTCAATAAACAAAGCACAGTTTATTTGAATGGTTTCATTTACTCGTAGGCTGACGATGCAAATCAAACCTTATTAATGGTCTAAACATCGCAATTGCGTCGTAAGCAAGTGAATATTTTTGAAAATAGAATAGCTGGCTTATTCATTTTAGAATAAATTACAATCGCACGTAGGAAACGTGTTAATAACTTATCGCTTCCGGGTTTGAAAATAAATACAATTTAACCTATACAAAATTGTAAGGCTTATTACTGAATTCGGAAAATTTAGAAACCGACAAAAGTTGAAATTCGAACTGAAAAATATAAAACGCACATTTTTATGCACACATATTCTCGTACTACCTGATAGGCTGTTACCCCTCCAGAAGAGGGGTGAACCTTTTCACACCAACCATTGTCTCTTTAGAGATCCTCATTCTCGGTAAACAAACTCCTTTTGCAAAGAGTTTGAAAAGGGTTAGGTTGCAACAAAATATCTACCTGAGTCGCCTAAGGTACTGAGAATTGTTGCAAAAAGGTATGAACCGTCCAAACTTAAGTAAGAAGATATTTTATTCTGTTTGCGACGACTGTCAAGAAAGTCATGAAAATATCCCAAACTTATATAAAATTTAGTTTTTATTAAGCAACTATTTAAAAAGGAAAACCGATCAAAGAGCAAGAACTAGCGGTAAAACAAGATAAAACGGAAAAAAAAAATACAGAAATGTATGCTTCACGTGTTTAGAAATAAAACAAAAATGCAATATTGTTCAATATTTTGCATACATTTGTACAAATTTGTGTTTGTTAGACCTAAAAACCATTTGCATAGTTGTATTGCAACGAATAAAATTAGAAAACATTCCCAATTTACTAAAATTAATTAATAATTGTAAACGCTCAGGTTGAAAAACAGCGTATTAAATTCTCTCCTATTAATTTAGTACCGTGATGTTGCACGGTTGGGCAACACTTGTCTTCAAAATGACATAAGGGAGGATTTATTTAGCTAATGCCCGAGATAAACATGGCTTTCTCAACACTAACACTTAACCCTACAGTTAGCGATAGTCTGGCAACTATATTTGTTTATTGGTAAAGGGATTTTGGAAAGTGTGGAGTCTTTTCGTAAAGTGCCAGACTAAAGTTGATTATTGGTAAGGCCGATTGAGTTTTTCTATGTTAAGTTGTTTTTGTTTCTCCATAATGCTTTTTTATTTCGGGATATAATCAATCTATTTTGGAATTCGTTAAGTTTATCTAAATATTCGTGGATGTTATTATATTGGATATTTTTAAATTTATGTGTACGACCATAGAATAATTCGAATGGGGTGAGCTTGGTTGAAGAATGAATGGCATTGTTATAAGTTATCAATGTTTCATTCAGGATGTCATCGTGATTTTTAGTTGTTCGCTTTGCGTGAATTATTCTATATATTTCTGTGAAGGTAGAGTGCATTCTTTCAACAGGGGAGTTACTACTACTCTGTTGGAGAGACGTTATGTGGTGATTTATATTATATTGTTTGCAGAAATCTGTAAATATGGTGGCTGTGAATTCACTACCTTGGTCTGTGACTAATTTCTTAGGGATGCCATGAAGGCTCATAAAATGTTTAAAGGATGTGATAACTGTGAGACTGTTCCTATTAATTAAGGTATAAGCTGCCGCAAATTTAGAAAATTTGTCAACTATTGTTAATATTTGCCTGTGGTTTATGCAATAGTTATCTGCATGAACTATGTCTAATGGTTTTTCTGGAGTTTTTGTAATTCTAAACTCAATTTTAGGAGGGGTACGATTATATTTTAACGTCTGACAGGTGTCGCAGTTGTTTATTACTTTGATAATTTTGTTTTTCATAAATGGAAAATAAAGGGTTCTCTTTAAGTGCATGAGTGTTTCATTGATACCCCTGTGATTATTATTTAGGTGGTAATCCCGAATAGTTTTATCTTGGTCATCTTCATTGGTAATGTCTAAGACTTTTTCGGTACATCTTATTACCTTGAATCGGGAAAAGTATTTAGCATATACAGACTGGATTTTCTTGAAGGTATCGTCGTCCGTAAAGATAGCGTTAAGTTTGTTTGGGGAAGCAAATTTTTTTAGTATATCTATTATGTCTTGTTCTGTGAATTCTTGAGATCTTATAGTTCTCCTTTGTTTATTCCTAAAAATCATTTCGAACAAATTTTTGGGTCGATTGTTATTTCTTTCTAATATAAGTTGGAGTGAGAATTCGTTTAAAGGACGTTCTGAAATGTAAATGTGATCGTTAAGATTTTCTTGAGCGGAATGTACTGTGGAACAACCGGTTCCTTGTTCATTAGAGTTTATCTCTGCGGTATTCTGTATTTGTGGATTTGATTCGATTCTATTTTCTTCATTATTGATGATGACCCTACTGAGGGCATCAGCATTCAGATTTAATTTACCTTTTTTGTAAATGACCTCATAGTCGAATTCTTCGAGTTTCAACCGCCATCTTACTAATTTTGAATTAGGGTCTCTTAGGTTCATTAGCCATGTGAGCGGCTTATGATCCGTTACGATCTTGAATTTATTTCCATATAAATATGGACGAAAATATCTTGTTGTCCATACTATGGCCAAAAGTTCCTTCTCTACTGTTGAGTAATTGATTTCCGTATCTGTTAACGTCCTGCTGGCATAACATATAGGCAGGTCGTTTCCAATGGTACCCTGGGATAATATAGCTCCCAATGCAAAGTTACTTGCATCGGTGGTTAAAATGAAGGGTTTTTCAAAGTCTGGGTATTGTAATATCGGATTGTTTGAAAGGATGTCTCGACAATGATCAAATGTTTTAATAAATTCATCTGTGTGAACGACTTTCTTGTTCTTTTTTAAGCATTCTGTTAAAGGTTTTGTTAATCGCGCAAAATCTTTAATGAATTTACGGTAATACCCGACTAAGCCAAGAAAACTCCTGACTTCCTTTTGGGTATTGGGTATTGGAAAATCCCTAATTGCTTTTATACGGTCTGGATTTGGTTTAACTCCTTCTGTAGTTACCAAATGATCTAGAAATGCAATTTCTTTGTGCAAAAATTCGCACTTGTCTAATTGCATCTTTAAGTTAGCTTCTCGTAATCTGGTAAATATTTTTTTTAAGTTTTCTTTATGTTCTTGTAGTGAGGTTGAAAAGACTATAATATCATCAAGGTAAACCAGGCATATTTTGCCCAATAGTTCACCTAGTACATTGTCCATGACCCTTTGAAACGTCGAAGGGGCATTTTTAAGCCCGAAAGGCATTCGTACGTACTCAAAGTGGCCACCATCAACCGTGAAGGCTGTTTTTTGTATGTCGGCGGGATCCATCTCTATTTGATGGAAGCCGCTGGCTAGATCAAGTGTAGAGAAGTACATTGAACTGCCAAGTTTGTCTAGTATATCGTTGATGTTGGGCAGAGGATATCTGTCACTAATAGTTTTCTCGTTTACCTTTCGGTAATCAATGACAAGTCGCCATTTTCTTTTGCCACTGGAGTCGAGTTTTTTGGGTACTATCCAGATCGGCGAACTCCACGGCGAATAACTTGGTCGGATAATGCCATTGTTCAGCATCTCATTGACCTGTTTTTTTACTTCTTCTTTATGTATATAGGGGTACCTATATGACTTTGTATATATAGGCAAGTCATCGCTAGTCTTAATCTTATGTTTAATTCTATTTGTAAAAGTTAGTTTTGTTCCCTCCTGAAAAAATATATCTTCAAATTCATGGCAAATTTTAAGGATTGTTTTCTTTTCCTCAGTGTTGAGGTGGGAGGTTCTTATAGAGTTTGAAATATCATCCTTTGTGTATATAGTTTCTTTCTCAAAGGTGGTGTTTATATTAAGGTTATTTAGTTCTATATAATTGCAATTTTCGTATTTTGTTGTTTTAAGTGGTTGATCTAAAAGAATGGTTTGGTCTTGAGGAGAGTAATTTAGAATTTCTATAAAACTGAACCAGTTTTCTGCATGATAGATTCCGTCGGGTATGTAAAGTTTGGGTTTAAGTTCTATTGGTTCAATTAGTATATCTCCGTCTGAAATGTCTACTGGTAATTTTGCTGTAATTTTTGAATATGCTGGTATGACATATTCGTGTGAGATTAAATTCGGTTTGAAGGACAGGGGAATATTTGAGTTATTTGTTACTAATTGTTGGTTTTTAATATCGATTTGGGCTCCTATTTTTGTTAGGATATTCAGTCCTATGAGACCGTCGAAGTATTTATGAAACTTGAATAGTAAAAATTGTATGTAACCTTCTTGGTTAAATTCTAAAAACATACGAAGTGTGACTAATTTGTTAACATGGTGTTTATTCAAAACAGTAGAAATAACTGTAGGTGTAGTATACTGTATGTCCTTCGATTGGATGTACCTACTCGGGGTTGATGAAAGAAGAGGAAGCCCCCGTGTCTATTAGGAACTTCAAATTACCAAAAGGTGAAGAAATGTTTATATAAGGTAGAGTGTTGCCATGTATATTTATGTCTATAAAGTTTGTTGGGGGTCCGAGGCTATTGGAAGAAAATTTTGGTCGTTTATTCCTTCGACTGTCTGAAATTGATCTAAGTTTGGATAGTAGCCTGGTGATGTGTCGTTAGGTTCAATGACATGATGGGTCACGTTATTAAGTTCCCTGTTAATGTTTTGCAAATTTTGCCTAAAATTGTTATTGTTCTGCCTATTCCTGCTATTTCCTGAATATGTATCCATTGGTTCTCCCTGGTTTGGTGATCCATTCCGGATACGACTATTACCTGATGAAACGTCCATTGGTTCCAGCCTATTTTGAGTGTAGTACCTATTAAAATTGTTATGTTGTTGTGGTGTATTGTACCTTGGTGTATTGTTTTGTGCTCTATACTGTTGAGGAGTATGATTGTAATTAGGATTATTTTGGTTAATGGGTCTTGGTCGGTATTGTTGTTGGTAGTTGTTCTGATATTGTCTTTGAAGTTGGGGTCTGGGTTGTTGTCTGTCTTGATCATATTTTGAGTAGAAAATATTCTGTTCTGTGATACAGAATGAAAATGCTTTACTTAACGTGACGGGTCTCATAGCTCTTACTGTTGAGCCTAAAGGTTCTTTTAAGCCTGAAAGAAATGAATTCAGGCACATTTCGTTATATAATGCCGTTTTGGCAGTAATAACGTTTTGGTTCAATTCATGAATTTGGACGTGATTGCACATTGCTGACAGTATTTCAATTATATTACTATAATATTTTTCGACTGATTTTGTACCTTGGGTTAGACCGTGAAGGTCTCTGATCAAGGACGTCTCGTTTCGCTTGTCTGCATAGTGCAGAATGAGATTGTTCTTGATATCATTCCATATCATGGGTGTCCCATACATATTTAATACTTCGTTGGCATTTCCTTCTATTTTATTTCTTATAGCACGAAGCAATATCCTGCTTTGCGGTGTACCTTCAATGGGTCTCATTATAACAAGAATTTCTTCAACATTTTTTATAAATTCGAAAAGCAACCTTGGATTCCCGTCAAATTTCGGGAGGTCCTTAATTGCGTCTGGAATTTTTAGTGAATTAAACAGTTCAGTGGGATTAGCAACAGCTTGACCACCATTTGGTAAATTTATTTGAATGGGAGCGTTTCTTGCCTCCATATTTAAATCTCGAGCTATATCATTTGCTTGGTTAACAGCCATTTCTACCTCTAAATCTGAATCTTGAGCTTTCTATATCTATATTAATTTCTCTATTTATATCAAATTTATGCGTTCTCTTTACGAAATTCATAAAAAATTATTTAAGGAAAGAGACTTACAGGAAGATCAGCAGCATCCTTATCTGTATACGGGTCCTTGTAGTTACGATGATCCTTCGTAATGTTGGAACGTTTATTTGGTTCACGATATTTATACGTGCTGTATACGGGTCCTTGTAGTTACGATGATCCTTCGTAATGTTGGAACGTTTATTTGGTTCACGATATTTATACGTGGTGAGATTCTGTTTTTGCACTCAAGATCGGTAGTAGATAATACAATAATACGATAATCCGTCGTATAGTCTTATCAATCACTTTCTATCTTCACTTTAAAATATTTATTCTTACATTAAGTTTTTCACACGATAGCACATTAACACGATAATCCGTCGTATGTGTAGCTTATCAAAATCAAATATGAGTTTTTACATGGAGCTATGTTCTTCTTTTTCGACTGCGCCAATTACATGAACTCCGCGACACACTATTAAAAAAAACAACTTTTAATTTTCGGGCAGAGCTTCTGCCTCTGATTTTTATTTGAACACGAATGACAATTACAAATATTTTCTTTGGGTTTTTATACAATATTAATGTTGACGCTGCGATTATTCGCAGCGTGAGAACGGAAGGACAGGTTAGGTAATGTACATTATGATTCTTATGTAGGTATCTAATGTTACAGAAAAATGTGAAATATATTTGATTACAATGGAAGAAAAAAATATGAAATGGGTATATTCAATTACAGTAAAGGAATTTTAATCAGATATGGATCGTGGTTTAGCAAGATGTGCTTATGGTGCATCTAAGGGTGTCTCTGTGCACGTAACTCGCGCTGTTGGAATCTGTTGGAGTAATTCCAAACATTTAACTTGCCGTTACGGAAATGCGGCATTGCATATATTTTATCATTGCATATGTTTTTATCATTGCATACGTTTTTATCATTGCATACATTTATGAGCTGAAATAAAGCATGTTTTTTAAGTTATTACTTCTTTAGGCGCGGCGCGTTGGGCACTTTGGATGGAAAGAAACCAATAAACTCGCGTCACTGTTACCATCACCGTCACTGTTACCGTTACCGTCACCGTCACCGATCCCAATGAAACGTTGTATGTGTGCATGGTTGTATGCAGCTAGAAAGACAGGATAGTTGTGAACCCGATAGGTGGCGCTGTTGTTGATTTTTTTGAGAAACTCAACCGATCTCAATGAAACTTTGTATGTGTGCATGGTTGTATGCAGCTAGAAAGACAGGATAGTTTTGGAACCGATAGGTGGCGCTGTTGTCGATTTTTCTGAGAAACTCAACCGATCTCAATGAAACTTTGTATGTGTGCATGGTTGTATGCAGCTAGAAAGATAGGATAGTTTTGGACTCGATAGGTGGCGCTGTTGTCCGTTTTCTGAGAAACTCAACCGATCTCAATGAAACTTTGTATGTGTGCATGGTTGTATGCAGCTAGAAAGATAGGATAGTTTTGGACCCGATAGGTGGCGCTGTTGTCCGTTTTCTGAGAAACTCAACCGATCTCAATGAAACTTTGTATGTGTGCATGGTTGTATGCAGCTAGAAAGATAGGATAGTTTTGGACCCGATAGGTGGCGCTGTTGTCCGTTTTCTGAGAAACTCAACCCATCTCAATGAAACTTTGTATGTGTGCATGGTTGTATGCAGCTACAAAGATAGGATAGTTTTGGACCCGATAGGTGGCGCTGTTGTCGATTTTTTGTAGAAACTCGACCGATCTCAATGAAACTTTGTATGTGTGCATGGTTGTATGCAGCTAGAAAGACAGGATAGTTTTGGACCCGATAGGTGGCGCTGTTGTCCGTTTTCTGAGAAACTCAACCGATCTCAATGAAACTTTGTATGTGTGCATGGTTGTATGCAGCTAGAAAGACAGGATAGTTTTGGACCCGATAGGTGGCGCTGTTGTCCGTTTTCTGAGAAACTCAACCGATCTCAATGAAACTTTGTATGTGTGCATGGTTGTATGCAGCTAGAAAGATAGGATAGTTTTGGACCCGATAGGTGGCGCTGTTGTCCGTTTTCTGAGAAACTCAACCGATCTCAATGAAACTTTGTATGTGTGCATGGTTGTATGCAGCTAGAAAGATAGGATAGTTTTGGACCCGATAGGTGGCGCTGTTGTCGATTTTTTCTAGAAACTCAACCGATCTCAATGAAACTTTGTATGTGTGCATGGTTGTATGCAGCTAGAAAGACAGGATAGTTTTGGAACCGATAGGTGGCGCTGTTGTCGATTTTTCTGAGAAACTCAACCGATCTCAATGAAACTTTGTATGTGTGCATGGTTGTATGCAGCTAGAAAGATAGGATAGTTTTGGACTCGATAGGTGGCGCTGTTGTCCGTTTTCTGAGAAACTCAACCGATCTCAATGAAATTTTGTATGTGTGCATGGTTGTATGCAGCTAGAAAGATAGGATAGTTTTGGACCCGACAGGTGGCGCTGTTGTTGATTTTTTTGAGAAACTCAACCGATCTCAATGAAACTTTGTATGTGTTCATGGTTGTATGCAGCTAGATATATAGGATAGTTTTGGACCCGATAGGTGGCGCTGTTGTCGATTTTTTTGAGAAACTCAACCGATCTCAATGAAACTTTGTATGTGTGCATGGTGTTATGCAGCTAGATATATAGGATAGTTTTGGACCCGATAGGTGGCGCTGTTGTCCGTTTTCTGAGAAACTCAACCGATCTCAATGAAACTTTGTATGTGTGCATGGTTGTATGCAGCTAGAAAGACAGGATAGTTTTGGACCCGATAGGTGGCGCTGTTATCCGTTTTCTGAGAAACTCAACCGATCTCAATGAAACTTTGTATGTGTGCATGGTTGTATGTAGCTAGAAAGACAGGATAGTTTTGAACCCGCTAGGTGGCGCTGTTGTCGATTTTTCTGAGAAACTCAACCGATCTCAATGAAACTTTGTATGTGTGCATGGTTGTATGCAGCTAGAAAAACAGGATAGTTTTGGACCCGATAGGTGGCGCTGTTGTTGATTTTTTTGAGAAACTCAACCGATCTCAATGAAACTTTGTATGTGTGCATGGTTGTATGCAGCTAGAAAGACAGGATAGTTGTGGACCCGATAGGTGGCGCTGTTGTCGATTTTTCTGAGAAACTCAACCGATCTCAATGAAACTTTGTATGTGTGCATGGTTGTATGCAGCTAGAAAGACAGGATAGTTTTGGACCCGATAGGTGGCGCTGTTGTCCGTTTTCTGAGAAACTTAACCGATCTCAATGAAACTTTGTATGTGTGCATGGTTGTATGCAGCTAGAAAGACAGGATAGTTTTGGACCCGATAGGTGGCGCTGTTGTCCGTTTTCTGAGAAACTTAACCGATCGAAATGAAACTTTGCATGTGTGCATGATTGTATGCAGCTAGAAAGATAGGATAGCTTTGCACCCGATAGGTGGCGCTGTTGTCGATTTTTTGTTCATAATATATTAAGAATTACGGTTATTACAATTTCCTCTTTTCTCAATGACGTGTATCAAATCAAGCCACACACATACCGCACGCACGGTGTTTACACATACGTATTTCGGGACTGTTGGATACAGTCGCACAGTTTTTATTTTTTTTGTTGCTTTTGGCAGCATTTTGTGTTGACAGCATTTATGCTATCATGTATTTGCACATTTGAAGCTCTATTACGCGATATGTTGAATTCGATATGCAGACAAATTTAAAGACCTGTTTTAATGCTGAAAAATTTACAGATCGCGATTATAACATACGCGTGTGTTGTATTATTTAATATTAATTATTATTCTATCATTACAATTCTCTCCCCATTGAATATAAATTTGTTTCTCTTATATTTTTACAATATTAAAATGACCACGACGACAGGAGGAACAAAAAAGAAACTAATGAATTGTTTTATTATTAATTTTTTATTGAAGAAAATGATGTGTCATATAAGCGGATGAATTTTTGGAATTTGGACCCGATAGGTGGCGCTGTTGTCCGTTTTCTGAGAAACTTAACCGATCTCAATGAAACTTTGTATGTGTGCATGGTTGTATGCAGCTAGAAAGACAGGATAGTTTTGGACCCGATAGGTGGCGCTGTTGTCCGTTTTCTGAGAAACTTAACCGATCGAAATGAAACTTTGCATGTGTGCATGATTGTATGCAGCTAGAAAGATAGGATAGCTTTGCACCCGATAGGTGGCGCTGTTGTCGATTTTTTGTTCATAATATATTAAGAATTACGGTTATTACAATTTCCTCTTTTCTCAATGACGTGTATCAAATCAAGCCACACACATACCGCACGCACGGTGTTTACACATACGTATTTCGGGACTGTTGGATACAGTCGCACAGTTTTTATTTTTTTTGTTGCTTTTGGCAGCATTTTGTGTTGACAGCATTTATGCTATCATGTATTTGCACATTTGAAGCTCTATTACGCGATATGTTGAATTCGATATGCAGACAAATTTAAAGACCTGTTTTAATGCTGAAAAATTTACAGATCGCGATTATAACATACGCGTGTGTTGTATTATTTAATATTAATTATTATTCTATCATTACAATTCTCTCCCCATTGAATATAAATTTGTTTCTCTTATATTTTTACAATATTAAAATGACCACGACGACAGGAGGAACAAAAAAGAAACTAATGAATTGTTTTATTATTAATTTTTTATTGAAGAAAATGATGTGTCATATAAGCGGATGAATTTTAGGTTTAGTCAGACAAACCATCAATTTCAAGCAGTTCTACTTAGCCAATTTCATTTGCGTAGGTAATACAATAGCAATTCACCTGCAATATAACCGCCAAAGGTGTCGTCTACGTCGTTCTGTGTACCAATAATAATCTATACTTTTGCCACCATTTCTTTGAAATTTGATTCCGTTAGTGATGACAAGGAACGACACGACAGATTGTTGCGAAGCAGTTTACATCCAGACGTATATGACTGCTGCATTACCGGTACACCCGAGTCATTCAAAACCGACTTGCCAGTAACGGCGGATTGCTAAAGAATGCACAACAAAACTAATTAAACGAGAACCTATGTGGACGAGAGAACAATTTTCCAAAACCATTGTCGAAGTTAAATGAAGCTTACCTATCATTGACTTTTAAAAACAACATTTGTTTGATATATGTATTTCCAAACAAGCTCAGTCGATTCTGTGGTAGCTTGGTTGGATTGGGCGGACTGGGGCGAAGCCAAATTCGTTTTAAAAGAGACCCGCAGGCAGAGTGGTCCACTTTGCCTTTAGGTTGGGTTAGGTTTATGAGAGGATACGGCAAAGCTAGTCCTGCTGCACCCCACACAGGACCTATTGTGACGCCCTTTTCTGGGGGTTAGCTGATGTTGTTTGCGATGATTTTAATCCCTCTCGGTTACTCGACCTTGTCCAGCCATCCTCATGTGCCTATGAACCTGTAAAGATTAGATAAAGAGACATCTGAAAGTTCATTTAGGTATTTCACGGAAGTAATATCTTCCAAAAGTGTTCTATTCCTCAAGTGACAGAGACTTCGGCATTGACAGAGGAAGTGAGGTGTGTTCTCGTGTACCTACCACCTCGTCTCCGCAACCCCTGCATATATTGTCATTTTTGAGTTTTAATTCCATTGTGTGGCTTCAAAGTAAGTAATGACCTGTTCGGCATAAGCATTCTAGTCCGACTGTGGCGAAAATGTGGCGTATGCTGAATACGCCGAAAATTTTTCCGAATGTTTGCATACGATTCCAAAAATGTTATTACACGATACCTATGTTTATGTCAACAACATACATATGCTGACTAGCCAACAAAAAATTTACCAACAAACACCTTTTAGGTAAAACATAAATATAGTTCGTTGTTGATATGGTACATTGAGTTTTCTTTGTGTTTTTCTTCCCACACCTGTTGCAAGTAGGTATTAAAAAAACATGTACACGAATCGTGCGACATATTAGAAATTAATAGTAGTCCATTCTTCTGTTTTTTACGATTTCAGAAAATTTTACCTCAATTTAGAACTGATAGCGGGAGAAATGGCACCGGTGCCTTATCTCATATCCCAAAGCCCAAACCTCATAGCTGGCATATGGCATATCTCCCATATGATGTTGTATTTTTTTCCACGAAAAATAAACTTTTCCGTGCAGTAATAGCTGTAAATGGAAACAAGCACACACGATACGCTTTTAATTTGTTTGTAACAATAACAACGAACACCGGGCACCGAATACTTTTCGATCTACACTTCTTTCGCTCATACAGTCATACACAAAAAAATGTTTCTTCGAAATTACTCTTTTTTTTTTTTGTTCGTTTGTAACTAAAAATTTTCAACTTTAAATCAGGTCGCGACTGCACCCTTTAGGAACTTATGTAAATCTAAAATATATTTTGATGTCTTTGTTGCAAAATAAAATCGTTAAGCAGGAAATATTGAGAGGATGCCATATTACCCGACGTTACCCTATGCCTCATTTTCAAAACTAGGTACCTATCTATTATTATTCGATTTTTTTTTTTGCCAAAAACTGAATATATGCATTCATGTTTAACTCACCTAAAAATAAATGTAATACCGTTTTAAAATTAATAAAAACGGCAACTTTAATTAATCTCAGGAGCATGTTAATAGCGCAAACTACCCATGTCTATTACGAAAAAAAAACTCGTTAATGTTATGTACCTAGTTTTGATTCTGATTTAAAAGTTTGATAATAAGGGTATTCACTTAAACGCTTACAACCCTCATAAACTGCGCAAACTGCAGAAATTTACCACGTCGTAAATGAACTGTCAGATTTTTTATGGAAAATAGTTTACGCAGGCCTCATAATTTTCTGCTACCAATTAGGCTCAGAAATCGACTGCGGAAGGTTATGCAAATTTACAAATGTCAAACTGTGACAAGCGGTTGTGTGAATTATTTTTCATGTTTTCAGAGTTGCAGCAATGACGGTAAAAATTGAATGAAATAGATAGTTATTCTATTGTTTTATCGTTATTTGCAGCGAATATAGAGAGGGGTGTTCACTTAAAGCACCGCAAAAATTTATGAATTTACGAACTGTATAAAATTATGAGATTAAGTGCATACCCTTAATATGTAGATATGAGACCATATTTGCTCATATAAAAGAACGTTTTTGTTTCTTTTGTTTTATTGTTTTAGTCTACGTACAAGTACATAAATATTAACCTTTGTACTTTTTCTGTTATAAAATCTATTTCATATAAGAAATACATCCCTACCACAAGTCCACAACCACAGAAAATTCAGATAGCCGAAATAAAGCATCATTGGACGCGGTTAGCTTATAAATGTATGGGTTGTGACCTCTTGGGAAAACCCTTTTTTTCCTTCTTCCTTGAAAATATCGTCCCACACGGTTTGTGCCTACACAGATGGATGACCGTTTGGGAACAACTGTTTCTGTGAATTTGTATTTTTTCTATATTGATAAGGATATGAGGACAGGGAATTAATTGCGATAAAAAAATGAAGGGTTCCCTATCAAAGCTTAATTTTAAGTCGGACACATCTCGAAAACAGTTTATAGGATTGTAACAAAAATTAATTTCTAAGGACATTTCAAAATTAATAGCAACTTTAGTTTTTCTATTATATATCGTACAAATAAATATTTGAAAAAAAATATTCTTCTTTGGTTATTCTTAAATAACTGTAGCGATTTTAACGAAAATGCATACTTAGAGTAAAATTGATGTAAATGTATGTATATCGTCTTTAATTTAAAATTTTAAAAACTGCTCGTCTCTCAACAAACCCACATTCGATTTCGATAAAACTTTAAAAGTAATGCTTGATTTTTTAGAGTTTTCAGAAAAAGTCTCTTAAGGATACTTTAAGGACTTCTGGTGTGGTGAAGGCTGAAAGGAAAACGTCTGGGACATACATTCTTGTAATCACGAAAATTATTCTGATTTTTCGTGTCGGTTATCGTCGGTTATACCTCTGCTACCAAAAGTTGATTTTTCACCCCTTTAAGGGGGGCGTCTGCCAAAGGGAAAACAGAAAGCTAAACATCTGGGACCTAAATATTTGAAATCAGTACGCAATTATCTATTGTTTAAATATGCATTCAAGTGGTTATACCTCCGACACAAAAATCTTAAAAATTACAATTTTCAAATGCCCTCCCACAGCCCCGGCTGAAGAACAACCCTGACAGATGTTTGAATTTGTATTATCATTCGGCCTTACTAATAATCACCTCCATTTACTAGTCCGACAACTTTCTTAGAAACTATTACATTTGTTGTCATTGCAGAATTCAAATTTCATAATTTGTTTTCGTGAAAAACAAGGTCAATGGTCTCTTTCACACGGAGGATTTTATTCTAAAAGAAGGAATACATAAATTACAATTAAATTTGCCCAACACATATCTTTCCAATGCTCTTTGAGACTTATTATAAGCAAAAAACAAAACACAAAATAGGAAATGCACAAAATATCCGCTGATCTGTCAAATATCACATGCAAATCAGTAATGCCCTATCTTTCGATCGGACACAATTTTCAGTACTTTTATGGTACGCTTTCCATTGTTTTCTAATACTACCTCGCGATTTCTTTATGAGTGCATTTATGTCGTAATAAAATCTCTTTCAAATTATTCAATAAACGGAGCACAGTTTATTTGAATGGTTTCATTTATTCGTAGGCTGACGATGCAAATCAAAACTTATTAGAGGTCTAAACATCACAATTGCGTCGTTAGCAAGTGAATATTTTTGAAAATAGAAATAATAGCTGGCTCATTAATTTCAGAATAAATTACAATCGTACGTAAGAAGCGTGTTAAGAACTTATCGCTTTCGGGTTTGGAAATAAATACAGTTTAACCTTTAAAAAATCGTGTGGCTTATATATTACTTAATTCGGGAAACTTAAACCGACAAAAGTTGAAATTCGAAATGAAAATTATAAAACGCACATTTTTATGCACACATATTCTCGTACTACCTGTTAGGATGTTACTCCTCCAGAAGTTATAATAAACTTATTATTTTGCATGTATTTTGCTGAATGCTGATAATTCTATTTTTTCCGCGAAGTGAAGCTTTTCACACCAACCATTGTCTCATTAGAGATCCTCATTCTCGGTAAACAAACTCCTTTTGCAAAGAGTTTTAATAGGGTTTAAATGCAACAAAATATATACCTGATTCGCTTGAGGTACTGAGAATTGTTGAAAAATTGTATGAGCCGTCCAAACTTAGGTAAGAAGATATTTTTTTTCTGTTTGCGACGACTGTCAAGAAAGTATTAGAAATATCCCAAACTTATATTAAATTAAATTCGTTGCTCGCAAACTATTTACAAAGGAAAACCAATCAAAAAGCAAGAACTAGCGGTTAAACAAGATAAAACAGAAAAAAATATATGCTTCACGTGTTTAGAAATAAAACAGAAAAGCAATATTTTTCAATATTTTGCATACATTTGTAGAAATTTGTGATTGTTAGACTTAAAAACCATTTTTGCATAGTTGTATTGCAATGAATAAAATTAGAAAACATTCACAATTTACTAAATTTTGGATGGTTCGGCAACACTTGTCTTCAAAATGACATAAGGTAGGATTTATTTAGCTAATGTCCGAGATAAACATGGCTTTCTCAACACTAACATTTAACCCTACAGTTAGCGATAGTTTGGCAACTATATTTGTTTATTAGTAAAGGGATTTTGGAAAGTGTGGAGTCTTTTCGTAAAGTGCCAGACTAAAGTCGATTATTGATAAGGCCCATTGTGTATATCTACACATCCAAGTAAACGAATTTTGGTTATACCTCCACTTCCAAAATTTGCTGTAGGCTCTGGGTATATATGGATCTGTTACGAAGCCTCCAATCATTGATAACTTAAACCAGTGCCATTTATCTATTCCAGTCAAAAAAAAAAAAAAAAAAAAAATAAGCACATGGCATAACAGATATAAAAAAAGACAACCCCTCCCTACTACGCTTGTCCTCGTACTCAGAAATATTGTTAAATGTAAGAGCTTTCAACAATTGGTACTTAGAGCTTCAAAAACTCACATTGCTCTTTGATATAAATGTAGTAGTACCTACCATATCAGATGAATAGCTCAAAGGTGAATTTTATTTAACACTAGATATACCTTTTCCTATATTCCTAACAAAATAAGAAAACAACCAACCAAACTTTCGAGGAACGACAAAGTTTTGTTCGACCCAATCGTGCACTTTATAACTTATGCAATGCATACTGAAATCTGTTGCTTGTGCGAACTTTTCGGTGTCAAACTTCTCTGGGTACTAGGGCATAGTGACATTACAAGTAACGTGCATGCAGAGGAGTCAGCTCCACACAGCTCACTCGCGGCAAGGGTCTACGTTCCACTAGGAGTGGTCAAGCGCCAAATTCACTCACATTTCCTGCAGAAACCCAATCTCCAATGAAGGAGGTTTACCAACTGCGTCATATCAAGGAAGATATGGCCTACATACGATCAAAATTATAGAACAAGGCACCTGCTAAACAGAACCCACCCAAATATCGCCAGAGTCACGACATTAATCATTGGTCATTGTCCCATTGTAGACCATGAGCTCAAACTTGGCATCCCACACAACCCTCATTGAAGCAGTTGCGAGAATATAAATGGAAAAAAATCGCACCCATTTCCTCTGCAAAGACAGATTGCGCACACAGAACCGACCTTCAATTGACGACATTATAATAACATTTTTTCGAGTAAAGGCATATTAAATCCAATCCTCAACTCCAGAGGTTGGACATAGGTACCGAATACATCACACCCTCAGCAATTATCACAAACCAGGTCACACAAGTCGTGGTAACAAAAAGGCACATATAGTGCTAATTGGGTTCAAAGCTGAACCGACACTTATACCTACATAGCTCAATACTGACACCCTAGGTATAGCTTGAGTTTTTGTATTTGGGACTAATGGACGGGACCTACGGTCTTATGTCGAGTCCAGCGCTCTTACCGGTAAGGCTTTCGATTATATAAGAAAAAATTTACCTCGCAGTCATGTAGAAAAGATTTAAATAAGTGTGTATTAATTAATTGTTACGGATTCTAATCTTTTCTATGTCAGTATATCTACGTTGTTAAATCCAAAATTTAGGAAAACGTTGGGCAATCTCCAAATTTATTTAGCAAGGTTCTAGGTAACATACGAGTTGCGGGTTTTTAATAATTCAGGCATTTGTGAATTGCCTTATTGTATAATTGAATATCCTGATGCTCGTGTGTGGGGTGCAAATGAATTTTGATTTTCTGATTGTGTAAGCCCCAAATGGTTGGCATTATTTAAGATGCGTATTTAATATTGTTGAAAAAGTAGAAGTGGGTTGTATTTGCTAGAAATAAGTTTTGCTTAGCTGTGGGGCATTAAACCTAAAAAAAATATACCTATAGATATGTGAAAGTACATAGATCGTGATTTCTGTAATATTTGTTGAGAAATAGCTAATTAAAAATCTGAAGTCTTCGAATATTTTGAGGAAAACTAAGTACGGGATCTTATTTAGAATACTTATGTTATCCTCGATACCTAAAAACTGTACCAAATATTGCAATGTTTAGCTTAAGAAATACTATTGCTTAACTAATGAGCTTAAAACTGAGTGTATGATATTGTTCGGGATAAAAGCAATACTTTGATAGATAGATAGATAGATATTTATTTGGTTTATAAATTACATAAGCTTGTTGCCGCACAATTTACAATACAGAGATATGAACACTTTAGGTATCTTTCTACTGAAATATTATTATTTAATGGCTTAATTTATTTCTATGTTATAGATACAGTTTTAATCTTTGTGGGAAACCCACAATTTAAGAAAAAAAAAAAAAATAAATAAATAAATAATAATAATAATAATAATAAATAAATATATAAAATAAATAAATAAATCAATAAATAAAATAAGAAAGACGTTATTTAAAATTTAGGAAAAGATAATATAACAAATCAATAATTTAATACATAAATTCACAAATAAATAAATTAACAGATAAATAAGTTAAGAAATAACTAAATTAAACAATAAATAAATTAACAAGTAAATAAATCATCCAATACGTAAATTTGCAAAATAAATAAATTTACAAAATAAATACATTAACAAATAAATAAATTAACAAATAACTACATCCTTATCCTTATCCTTATCCTTACTAATAATAAAACTGTAACTTTTTTCCGGCTTTAAATAGTTTGTGTGCTCAAGGCACAAGAAGTACTGCACGAAATTGATTTCGGTTTTCACAATTGCATTGGAAATTGTCGATATTAGAATTTAGGATATGTTTAATCATTATCCGCTGTCCGGAAGCGGAGATTTAAGCTGAAATCTAACAAAAGTTGTAATTCTCGAATGCCTTCTAGCTCCTAGCTTTGGAATGACTCAACCGAATAAAATAGGTTTTTTTTTTAATATAAAGTTCAATTATGTACAAAGATTTTAAGATATAAATAATCTTTGTACGTAGTCCTGAAGCTGTACAATAAGCATTAAACTATAAATTTTTGTTCGATTGAAGCTAGATCGTTGGATTTGCCCGGCATTCAGTGGAGGAAATTTTGTGTGTCTGTGCGGCAAAACCTGTTTCTCTCTCTGCTGAATGCTGTATGCTTTTTGTTTCTCTTTTTTTTCATACACCTTTTGTGCTTTGTGTTGTTTTTTTTTTCTCACTTCTTTTAAATTGAAATTGAACTTTGAAGTTGTGGCCTTGTGGGTGGAGTATTAATGTGGTGCATGGGTGGGAGGGAGATAGGTCAGGTCAGGTATGTAATGTAATTGAGATTGGGAGGGAGTCACACTCAATTGTGATTTAAAATGCGCTACATTGATTGTGATCTGATGATGCATGCCACGAACGAATCCCGTCTGTGCTCGGTATTGTTTTTTTTCGTATGCATGTATATGCAACTGCACCTTTTCTGCCTTATGTTTTTTTGAGGTTATTATTTCTTTAGGCGCGTTGGGCACTTTTAGATAAGAAGAAATTAATGAATTTGGGTTACTTTTCAAACGAAACCGCGTCATCGACACCGAGCGACCGACACCCGATAGGTGGCGCTTTTGTCGTTTTTTTTTTTGAGAAACTCAACCGATCTCAATGAAACTTTGTTTGTGTGCGTGGTTGTGTGCCGCTAGAAAGATAGGATAGTTTTGGACCCGATAGGTAGCGCTGTTGTCGATTTTTTAGAGAAACTCAACCGATCTCAATGAAACTTTGTTTGTGTTTGTGGTTGTGTGCCGCTAGAAAGATAGGATAGTTTTGGACCCGATAGGTGGCGCTGTTGTCGATTTTTTTGAGAAACTCAACCGATCTCAATGAAACTTTGTTTGTGTGCATGGTTGGATGCAGCTAGAAAGATAGGATAGTTTTGGACCCGATAGGTGGCGCTGTTGTCGACTTTTTTGAGAAACTCAACCGATCTCAATGAAACTTTGTTTGTGTGCATGGTTGGATGCAGCTAGAAAAATAGGATAGTTTTGGACCCGATAGGTGGCGCTGTTGTCGACTTTTTTGAGAAACTCAACCGATCTCAATGAAACTTTGTTTGTGTGCATGGTTGGATGCAGCTAGAAAGATAGGATAGTTTTGGACCCGATAGGTGGCGCTGTTGTCGATTTTTTTGTTCGCTAGGGAAATTTAATAATTTGAATGTAATGTGGTATTCGATTGGGCGCTCTGAGAGCTCTTTTTTTTTCTCTCAGAGCAATTTATATGTTCGCTTGGTACAAATAAAGCAATCTTTTTCAAATTTCAGAGCACTTTTGCGAACCAAGATATTTTTTAAGATTTACCAATAACAAGTGCGTATGAATTTGACAACTGGTAGAGTTTGTTTACATTTTAGTGATGTTTTTCTCCAGCAAAGAAATGCATTGCATCGAGTGAATCAATTTTTGTAAATTATTTATTTATAAATATTTAATAATCAATCGGGACGGATATTTCTAATGTTTTAATACAAAATTTAACCAGTGAATGGAAATCGCTTAGAAGTGTCGAAGACTGTACATATTCAAATCGCACGAATAGGTATCAACACAAAAAAGAGCAGGTGACGTTTTTATGTGCGACAAGGCACACGAAATCGGAAATCTGAGAACAAATCTGAAGAAGCCGAATCGAATACTATACATAAATGAGATTGTGAGGGAATAATAGAAGAGGCTAACTATTTATTTGGGTTGTTTTACTGACAGTTTTTCTTCTCTTTTTTGGGTAAGAGTGGCTGGATTCCACTGAAGTCTATGTTATATTTACAAAAACTACTTACATAATTAAAAAAATCCCTACTATTATAAAACTAAGTCATTCTTTCCTTTGTTTCTTGCTACACGTCACTTACAGCACCGAAGTGGGTTTGTATAGCTCTTATTATTTTGTTTTAAATTTGAAAAGTGGAACTCTGGCGAAGCAAGGCGAGCACGGGTCAGCTAGTTAATAAATAAATTTTCAAATAAATAAATTAACAAAAAGAAAATAAATAACAAATAAAATAAATTAGTTGACAAACGGAAAAGAGCTTGTAAACAAGCACAAAAAGAGAAAAACCAAAAAATATATACATGTAGGTATGTACAAAATAAACAATAAAAAAAAAAATAAGATAATTAATAAGGATACCAACAAGTTAATTAACAAATAATGGACTTCAAATAACGGAAGAATATATATTTATGTTACAGTATGATACAGCACATGTAGTTCATTTATTAGAGGATTTTCTGAGAAGTCACATCTGGTCATAAATGTTTTTGGATTCTATCGTGTATCAATTCAACATTGGTTCTGCTATGAATGTTTGATATGGAATGGTGCCAAGGCAGATTTAGCATAATTTTTAATACTTTATTTTGTGATATTTGTAGCCTTTTTATATGGCATGCGGCAGAATCACCCCATACCATGCATCCATAGAGTAAAATTGCTTGGAAAATAACCTTGAATATTAATATTTTATTGTTTATTGATAAAAGCGATTTCCTGTGAATAAATGGGTATAACATTTTAATAGCAATATTAATTTTTTTCAAAGTCTGCGTGGTGTGCTCTCTAAATGTCAATTTACTGTCCAGATGAATTCCTAAATATTTTACAGAAGTCTGCCATGGCACAAGCCTTCCATTTAAACATAGTTGATTTGCAGGTAGGAAGCAAGCTTTCCTTTTTCTAGTGAAAAAGATGGCTTGCATCTTATCCGCATTTAGCTTAATTTTCCATTTGTTGTAATATTTAATTAATATTTCACACGCATTTTTAAGATTCGTCTCAATATTAAGGCCGAACTCATGCGATGAGAATATAGCTGTATCATCAGCGTATATTGCAGCTTCACATTCTGGCAAGCTTGGGAAATCTGAAGTATGGAGAATTGGGCCGAGAACAGAACCCTGAGGTACACCGGCATGAAAATTGACTAACGTAGAAGCACTTTCATTAACATATACCCTGAAACAACGACTTGACAAAAAACTTTGGACAATTTTGCAAACAAAAAGGGGAAAATTGAATTGAATCATTTTATAAATAAGGCCATTGTGCCACACTGTATCAAATGCTTTTTCGATATCAAGAAGTAGCATGCCAGTATAGATTTTCCTATTGCACGGTTTCTTTTAATACTGTTACATATTCTTAAAACTTGATGTGCAGTGCTGTGATGGCGCCTAAACCCGAATTGCTCATCAGGATATAGCTTTCCGTCTTCCACAATCCTTAATATTTTTTCTTTTAAAACCCTTTCAAATATTTTACTTAAGTTACTTAAAAGGCTGATCGGCCTGTAGCTTTCCGGACTGTCAGCGGGCTTCCCAGCTTTCGGTATAGGGACTACCTTATCTATTTTCCAGGCATCTGGAAAATATTTAATTTTTAAGCAAGCATTTATAAAAAATGCTAGAAATTTTACTCCTATTTTAGGCAGTTATTTCTTATGTTATCAGAACCACTTGCTTTTCGTATTTTTAACTATCTACGAAAAATTGGATATCTATTTCGGTCACAAACGCATCCGGTGGAGTTTCAGGATCAACTGCATTGAGAACGTGAACAGCGTTGTTTACAACATTGTTTGTATTTACATTTCCTAGATGTTGCGATATATTGTGGTTATTTGCAAAATTTACACCAAGCACATTGGCTTTATCAATGTCTGAAAAGTATGTATTTACAGAATTTTTAAGACAGGGTATTTGTCTGTTTTTATTTTTTACAATTTTTACTATGTTCCAAAAGGGCTTGGATGCTTTATCTAATAAAGAAAGTTTACTGTTCCACTCGTCATTTCTTTAGTTTTGAATATATTTAGAAATCAGTTTATTGAGATGAGTTATTTGGCTTCGGGAGATAGGTTGCCTATATCTTTGCCAGTTTCTTCTGTGTATGTTTCTCAATTTAATAAGTTCCAATACGTGAGCGGGAATTTTCATAGAAAAATAATTCTTAGCCACTTTTGGAATACTAGCAGCAGCGGAACTTAGTACATGGTCTGTAAATATTTGAATAATAGTGTCAACATGCAATACTTTGTTTTCAACATTTTATCGAAATCGTAGATGGGGTTTTTGAGATATGAACAGTTTTTAAAACTAGCTTTTTCTGAGCTTCGAATAGAAAATTAAGGACACAATACTTTTAAAAACATCAATTTCTAAGTCTGTATTTTGGTAAAAATGCTTACTGCCGTTTTCAGTAAGGTAAACTAAACAAAACAAATTTTTTAAAAAATTACAATTTTCAAAAATCCATTGTACAATAATATAGAGAAAACCGAGTTTGCTATTAAGTTATAAATGACCACATTACCTTACAAATTAATTTTTCTTACAATCGTATGACTGTTTTCGAGATATGTCGAATTTTCAAAAGTACCGTTATTAGAATTTTTAGCAAAGAACTGAGTATGGAGTCGTGATAATCTCACCAACTTAATCGTAAATATCAATTTTGATTGAAATCGTTATAGCCATTTTCGATCAAAGGAAACTGGTACGAACATTTTATATGGGAAGTACCTTTTATATTGAGGTTAGATACCTTGCAACAAAAAAAGAAGTCCCGAACTATAAGCCCACAAACTCAAAATCCGAAGTTTGAACGCAATCCGGGTAGCCGTTTAGGCTGTAGGCCTGTGGAAGAACGGACAAACAGACAAACGGACAGAATTCTGATACCCACTTTTTTGAGTCCCTCTATCATCGTAATGTAAAAACTGATTAACAACTCGAGTTCGAATTTTTGTACGAAAACAATAAATTTCTCTTACTACGTAATGGAGGAAGTTAAAAAACACAACTCATTGAGTAATACTTCATCACATAACTGTTTGTCTTAGATGTAAACATTTCTTCTTTATTTGTTTTTAAGTAAAAAAATAAACACAAAACGCACTTGGCAAATAATTTTTCCGGCGCGGCGTTTTTTGGCACAGTTTGGGACAAACATTTCGACTTTTTCTTTTTTTTTTGGTTCTGACCGGTTGAAAAGTTCGAAAATGTTTTAAAAGTTATGCGACTTTGTTGAATTGATTCGGTGTAGGCATTGCAGGTGCAAATAAATTTGCCAATGGCTGTATACGTGTAGGTATATAATATACATACCTCACCCAACATACCACATTTATTATGCAAACATCAATGAATAATTCCAAAAAAAAATGTCTTCTTTTAAAAAACATCGGCCTTTGAAGTGATTGTTCAATAAAAGTATTTTTCTTATTGTGTTAGAGAATTATTTTATATAATAACTGCTCAATCTCCAAGAATATTGATTTGACTTTTGAGACCAATTACCCGATTATTTCCTTTATTTCTTTGGAAAATAATCAGGTAAACGAACAGGCGTAATTCAACTTGTTGTCACGGCAATAAATTTACTTCAATGATTGATATTTTTACCCTAGCGTATTAGGTAGTATAATAATTCTCGATGACTTTTGTTCTTAAAAGTTTTCCCATTTCCTTACCATCCGCCACCACCCATAAGATACTTATAAACTGTGTGAAAACATTTCCTTTTATCCGATAAGTACTCTTAATTGAGTTCTAATAAACCTACGCGCTACGCTGCGAGTTTTTTCTTTAAAAAAACTTTATTTAGCCTCAGCAAAATTTAAACTTGCGACTATAAAGTTTTCTAAAGACCAAGAGACTAGATAGCTAACTTTGTTTGTTAGTTTATTGTTAAAAGTCTTTGGAAGTGTCCCACATCACCTACCTACAAGTTACACCATTTACATTGACATACATAGAAACTTACATCAAAAACTCTACAGCTAATTAGAATCTCTGAATATTTTCTTAATATTTTTTTTGGTGCAATGTATTTATTATTATGAGTTACATAAATAGGAAGCGTTTTTTGACCATAAACCACATATACATACAATGGCATCCATTATTTTAGAGCTTTGATTAGGAAGTAGAAGTCAGATGTTCTAGACTAGAGGAAACAGCAAAAGGCCACCAACGTTTGTTTTTATTTTATTCTTTTTTATCTTTATAATTTAACTTTCTTTTTTTTGACATGTGTACAGGCAAAGTCTTGTTTTGTTATTTTTCGCGATAACAAGCCTCCTACGGCAAATGAAGCTAGAAAGAAATGGGCATGTATGCAAATTCAGAAGCAATGCAAATTCTTGTTGGAGTTTTAATTTCGTTGCTTCATTTTCACACGCAGTTTGACAAATTCGCAAAAGTTTTTGACAGTCTAATGCGTCGGGAGTATACGATTCGAGGCGTACATTGTTTTAACTCTAACAAGTAAGTTAATGCGTGAAGGGTGTATTTGTAAGTATTCCATTATTTAAAAGGAATTCAGCTCCTTCAATTATGAGCAACTTAGTGGGAACATAAGAGCTCTTTTGTTAGTGAGTATACATAAACTCAACTTAGCTACATAAAAAAAAAATGGGTTAGGCTAGGTTAGGTTAGCGGGGCAGTTTGCATTATATGCAATTTCACCCAAAAGCCATATAGGCCTATTATAGTATCTACATTCGTATCTGTTGATCAAACTTCTTAGATCCGATAGAGGTATCGTTGCTAGATATTCCAAGCATTCGAAGAACCGTGCTCCCGAACAAGAGTAGCGGCGTATTTGGATGGCTGGACACTGGGCAGTGACACAGGAGAAGTTCCACAGATTCTATTTCCTCTTCGTCTCTGCAGCTTCTGCAGAAGTCATTTGTAAAGATGCCCATCTTAACCCGACGAGCATTCGAATTTTTTTTTTTTTTTTTTTTTTTTTTTTTTTAGAATTAACACGCACTAAAGAGGTTATGACTACTCTTATGGTGTAGTATGAAGTACACAGCGCGGGCATTAGGGAAATTGGGATATCGAATTTGTTTTCTATCAAGAGATGTTATCTTTGACTTTTTCAATTAATTACGAGTTCCAACAGTAGGTTTTGATGCATCATTCTTTTGCCAAATCTAATGCGACATTATCAATGAAGCTCTTAGCTGCGTTGAAAGCTGGTAGTACTTGCCTGTAAGCTAATTTCAGAGCCACATCTGGCCAGTTTATCCGATGTGTCGTTCCCTTACACACCAACAGGAACGAATACATTTTTAAATCGCAATTTAAACCCCAAACGTGTCAACTCATACTCTATTCATTCGTAAATTTGAAATATCCGTCGAACTTGATTTATTTTTCGACCAAAAACCCACCCGCACAAGCATCCGATACTGGTATAGCTTAGGGAATACAAACTGCTAATCGGATGCCACCCCTGCGTTATACCAGTTTCCGGGAAAAGTTATCCCATGGCTCCCATTGAAACTATATTTTTTTTTTTTTTTTTTCAAAAATAGAACACTGTCTATAGAATAATAGAATAGTACATTAGTCATTTTATTTATTCCTTTCATGGCGCACTTTAAATTCATGAATCATAAATTAAATGAGATCTATCAACTTTAGGGAATAAAGCGCGCATTAAATAAATTGCTGCAACATGGGGAAAGGAGGGCCACATAAATGTACATATTTGAATTTTCGGTATTTTATTTTTTAAGTTTTCGCCACCACGAGGGAAGGTCATGGGAAAAGTAGATCCTTGGGATCTGTTCGTAGTCCACCAAGAATTTAGGAAAATTGCCTCGAAGGCAATTTGCAGTAATTGAAAATGATTCGTATATAGAGATGAAACAAATGGGGGATATCATGCCAGGAATTTGGTTGTTACTACAGATACTCGTACTTATGAAGTATGTATTCTTACACAACAGCCAACAGCCTACTGAACAGTTATGCAGATGTTGTACTTGGAATGAGAACAGATTTGGAGCATGGAGTGTCTGTATAATATCCTTGATTGAATCCCCATCTACAACGAATGCCTTTGACCCACTGGCTCAGTAGTAGCTGCCGATGGGCCAACTTTCCGTGACGCATGGCATAGACATGAACAAGACAATGTTTTCTTTTTTGCTTTTTCGAAAAGCCGTTTGCGTGGTGAGTTGAAAATGTTTCTCCAGCTATAGAAAGCTTTTTACTTCGTGTTGCGGGCTGTAGCGATACAGACACATGTGTTTGAAGTTCGCTCGGATACATTTCGAAGTTATTGGACACTGGGTTAAACTTGGGGAAGGTAATGATTTCCAGTGATAACTGTTTATTATGACTGCGATGGTGTTCTGAGAGCAATTTGAAGCCTTAAATTGGTTATAAAATATTTATAGATACAGTACTAAATGGTTTTATGAATTTTTGTGTCGTTTTGCTGTTTTACTATGGGTACCTAAGTAATTCTGCTACGAAAAACGTAGAATCATCAATAAATTTCATTACCGACGGTTTAAGAGGTTTCTTTTTACGACAATGTTATGGTTTGGAATTAAAGACCTTTTCCTGATTTAATTACTAAGAGAACAATGTCAGATACTGTTGTGATTGTGATTCATCTGGCTAATAATTGATTTCAATTCACTAAATCAATCACAACAACGCAGAACTAGAAGCTTGTGTTAAGCTTTTGATAAGTTATGAAATGATACAAAAAGTAGGAAATGAAAGGCAAATTAATTCTTTCTAGGATTGCAATGATTTGAGATCTGTGTTTTTTGAACAATTAAGTTCGGAATTATAATTCACTTTAAAGTTATTTCTATTTGTAAGCTCAAATCAGTCCTATTTTACACATTTATCTATATTACATTTATAATGTTATATGAGATTTAATGTCTTTTAAAGGGTTTATGTGGAATGTCGTCCTACTACATTATACATATGTGATCTTTGGCACGAATATGAATAGTCACGTTTAATCAAGGCAAATAATGTACTATTTTATCATCAAAATATTAACTTTTATCCTTCTTTTTTTTAAACTAAGGTTAAAATGGAACTCCTCTAGTCAATTCTGTAAGGAGTGATAGCAAATCAATTTTCACTCTCTTTCTGTATTAGTCTCAATTCTCTTGCTTCGCTGTACTTGTGGTACAATGCAGTTTCTGTATTTAAGAGTGGAAATACACTCTGTCCAGTCGCACTTTCGTAGTATGATATCCAACAGTTTAGCCATCTACTATGTTTCTTACTGATATTTATAGGTACCTACTGAAAACCTGGTTAGAAATTAGAACTACTAACCGATCCTTGGCCTGGTTGAGGTTAATAAATAAAATGTTTTTCCTATCAGAAAAATCCCAAATTCCAAAGTATTTTTTTTCCACTTCGCCATGTCTCGCGAACGTCTGACAAACATCTGAGAGTAAAACTGTTATGAAATAGCTTCTCAATTAGCCATTTGGTTCGGCATAAAATTTAGATCCCTTACATTCATCTTAAAAACTAAGTGCGAGTTTTCTTAAGGACCTGTTGCTGCAACATTTTTTTTTCTCATATCTACCTAACGACCAACAACGAAATGTTGATTCAAAAACGTCAAACTTGTTTATAACATGTATAATAGATTTCAATTATAAATATGGTTTCATGTGCAAAAGTTTTTGAAATACACTCGGCAACACGAATCTTCGAAACATCCCATATGTTGCATATTTTTTTAGTTTTTCCTTCCCCTTTTTTTAGAACACTTCGCAATATGTAGTTAGTACATCTCACACACGAAGTATTGTTGAGATACAGCTTTAGCTTTGCTTCATGTTGTCGTCAGCAGGTTTCCGTTTTAATGGTCTAGTTGTGATTTTACTTTGCGTACGCGTACAGCAAAGAAAAGATGCCAACATGCAGGTGGGATTTATAAGAGCAACAACAATTAATGAGGGAGCAAGAGCTTACATAATGACAATAAAGATCCGCAAGTATAGTTAGGTACGTATAGGCTATAGGTTGGTTCGGTCCTCCTGGGTTTTTCAAAGTTGCTTCATTAAAGGAATCAAAACTGCCCAGTAGTTATTAACTTATATTTACTATAACTTTATTTTTTTTTTAAAGTTGGAATTTATTTATTTATATAAGTAGATGTTTGAAGGCTTTCACAGTAAGATATCATATATCTTTTAAAATAGTGATAAGCTTATTAATGGATTTGCAAGAAACAATAAAGATTACCATAAAACGAAGAGAATAATACTTAAAAAAATTAAAAATATAAGAATATAAACGGCCTATTCAAATTCACAAATACAAAAAGAATTAGTTACATGAGAATTATATAAGACAAGTTACAACAAATTAGAACAAAGAAAATTGCAAAATTTCAAAATTTACAAGGAACAAGTAAAATTAACTGTAAAACAGGAAAGATCTTAGTTCAGTTGCAAATCTCTTTTTCAATCCTATTTCTCTGATTTGGTGCGGTAAGGAGTTCCAGAGTCTAGTGGAATTAACAAAAAATTGACGTTCAGACGTTAAACAAGAATAGCGCGAGGATAAAATATGTCTAGTCCTAATGGATGCACAAAACGTTAATCGGTTAAAAAGGTTGCGGGGTTGACGTGTATAAATTATATTATGCAACATTAAAATGGTGCTTTATTGTAAGAGTCTATCAAACGTAATATTACAAATCCGGTAAGAAAAAAGTGAAATGTGGTCGTATCTACGAAGACCAAAGATGTATCAAGCTGTGTTGTTATAGGCAACGTTAAGTTTTCGGCTTAAATAAATAACATATTTGATTAAATGACATACCTACATTTTTTGCGGTGTCAACATATTCGATCGGACCATCGTTAAGGTAGATAGGTGGAAAGAGTGACGTGTTTAAGGTTTTCCTAGAAATGACAATGCATTTAGACTTCCTGGGGTTAATAAGGAGCGAATTCTGTTGCGCCCAACTAGATATTTTATTCAAATCGGAATTTAAGCAGCTGACGCAGTGATCGATTATGTCAGGCGAACAGCTTATAATGTAGATGAGTATCGTCAGCATACATTTCTACATAGGAGTAAGTGACTATGGAAGGCAACTCATTGACATACAGGGAAAAAAGTAGGGGCCCTAGGATTGAACCTTGGGGAACTCCGCATGTTATGGGAAGAAAGTCTAACATTCTACTGTTCACATACACAGCCTGGACTAAGAGAAGCTGTATATACTTGTGAGCTTATTGCATAATATTGCGGGATTGACGGTGTCAAATGCATTGGAGAAATCAAGGAGCACTAGAAACGTGATATGATTTGTATCTAAGTTCTGCCTTATGTCGTCAACCACAGTTAAGAGTGCAGTGGTACAACTATGCTTAGCACGAAAACCAGACTTATTAGGACACAATACATTTTTCGAATTAAGATACCTATTCATTTGCTTCTGCATAATTCTTTCAAAGACTTTGGAAAGAAAGGAAAGTATAGCAATTGGGCGAAAATCTTTATCTTTACGATTCTTGGGAACAGGAATGATTTTAGAATTCTTCCAGACTGAAGGGAACACACCTGTTGTAAGGATGTGGTTATAGGCATGGGTGGCATATGGTAGTATAATGGGCAGAATGATCTTTATGAACTTAGGGTGAATTTCATCAACTCCAACAAAGTTAGATTTAATGGAGAGTATACACTCAACCGCATCTGCCTGTTCCACGAGAGAAAATTCAAAAGCTTCATGGGGACAAATGGTGCTGATGGTGATGTTCAGTACTTGCGGAGTAGATGAAACAATAGGACGAGTGCAAGACACAAAGCATCGATTAAGTTCATCACCGTCCACATTATGAAGTAGGCGGCTCGGTTGATTACCTACACTAATTGCCTTCAAATTCTTCCACAATTGTTTACCAGAGAATGATGCATTTAATCGTTCAGAGTAAGAGCGCCTTTTGGCAGCATGAACTTTGCAGACCACCGTATTACGGAGAGTACGGTAAGACCTGTGGTGCTTTTCTAAACGAAAGCGCTTCCACAGGTTATACGCTTCGTCACGCCTTTCCATTAGCTCTCGGATATCACTTGTAAACCATGAATTAGCGATATGTCTCACTATTTTAGATTTAAGGGGCACGTGAATATAAAATAGTTTATTAACATTCGATTGTAAGAACTCAATTTGTTGATTTGAGGAAGACATGCGGTATATTAGGTCCCAGTTAACGCTGCGGACATCATTATCTAAAGCCAAGTAGTCAATGTGTCTGAAATCTCTAAACTCAAATGAATTACGTAATTCGTGATAAGTGAAATCAAAGGTGATCGTGTTTTGAAAACCCCGGGGCTGACAATTGGTCATAGAAGAGCGTTATTTTGGTTTCGCTGACAAAGAAAATATCAAGTAAGGTGCTACAAGTATCGTTAAAGTGCGTAGCTGAAGAAGAATTAACGGGAAAAATATTTATTGAACGCATGCTAACGATCAAATTTCGTTCGGATAAGAGATCACTATTTATGTCACCACATACAATGACGTTGGGCGAACAGACAGATATTTTTTCTAACAATAAAGTAAGGTGACAAAGGTTAACATTCTTATTTGGTCTGTAAACCACTCCGAGAAGAATTTTATCGGTATGGCTTGCTAGGTCAAGAAACAAAAAAATCCATCTCACTACTACCTTTGGACACACAATTTATTTTAACGTTACGAAATAGGTACACCAGTTCTAATATAAACAGCGATTCCACCACCTACACGACCGACTATGTCACCACGGAAAATTTGATAACCTTCCATACCATACAATTTATCGTTCAAGTCAGATTCTGAAAGAAACTCGATTTCTGAAACGCGCAGATAATATCGACCCCAGAACCTACAAACAGATAACGAAACTCATCCATTTTAGGCCAAAGACTTTGTGCGTTAATATGGGAAATCGGAAGGCCATTTTTGTATTTGGAAAAAACTTTAATCATAGAACCCATAAAGGTAATACCACCGGTTGCTGGAGAATCCCATCGCTGAGAACCGAATCTCGGTCCATTAAATTTGACATAACTAACAAAATGAGATAGAGAAAAAAATTGAGATGTTAGACAAGAAAGATATACTTACCTTTAAATAACCCTCCAGTCATAACTCTAGTCGAGCAGTAAAGGCTGAAAGACAATGCTACAAAGCGTCATGTTGTGCATTGTCAAATTAGTCTTAGTCGTGCACCGTTACTGTTGATCTGGCAAAAGGACAGCCTTTTCAAATATCCACACACCGTCAGTAATTAAAATGTATCTTAAAATCGAAATTCGAAGATCTTTTGGTTGGAGTACATTAACAACATTGCCTCTTTTATTAAAATCGAAAGAACTCAAACAAACTTAACGCCCAAATCACAATGTGGTTTTGAGGCTGGAGGAGCGCGTGCGTTGACAGATTGTGTAGAAACAACGCGTTCATCATAATATTATGCGGCCATACAAAATACAACTTCAGGCGTTGAATATCGTAAAGTTCAACTCGATGCTTGAGTAGACCACCTACCTACTCTCTTTAGAATTTCAAATTCTTCGATTTGAGGTCAGAGTGCCGTTTATAGTTGGAATGGAACAGATCCACTAATGTTCATCATAAACACAAGTCTTAAAGAGCTGAATGATGTTTCAATTAAAGCTGGTTATCACAAAAATAGGTCTGCTCCTTTCCTTTTAAATCTTACGAAGCCTTACCAATTTTTACGAAATTTTATCCAATGTCGTTCCTTAACTCGAAAAATCCGTAAAAGAGAGAGCCCTCCAATGTGGATCTTGGAAAAGCTGTCAGTCACCTTACAATTAACAGGTGATTTGAAATTCGTTGTCCTAGTTGACACTTGCATAATGCATCCATTTGTTTCGATTTCGAGTAGGCGGTAAAACCAAGTTCATTTAGCTAAATCACGTTGGTGGAAACATGGTATTAAACAATTGGAAACACTTCATATGACCTCCAACTCACATACACCAGAACAGAAATTGTTCTCGGCTGCGACGCAAATGCGCATCACACAATATGGGGGAGCTCAGACATCAACAATCGGGGTGAGTCCTTAATTGATTTTATTACATGCAATAATTTATATACCTATATATGCAATATCGGGAGGAAACCAACCTTCATTAATGCAGTTAGAAGAGAAGTTCTGGATTTAACCCTAGCTTCTCCCTCACTTCACCACCTAATTTCCAACTGGTATGTGTCTTCCGAACCTTCATGTTCTGACCACCAACATATCAGATTTGAAATCAACGAACCCAATACAACTATTGCGTCATTCCGTCCAAAGAGAAATACTGACTGGCCCTCTTATAAAGAGCACCTAAGTCAGTCACTCAATGGAAAAATATCCCGAATTGACACTTGTGATGTGCTTTTGATCTGCGGCTGGGGTATACTCGTCGGATCCAGGGTTGCCCCCAAAGAAACACTAACTTTGGGGCGATATACAATTTTACCTTTTATTGGTTATTCGTAAATAATTAATTATCAATCTTTAAGTCTTCTTATTTTACCTTGACAATTCATTGATACTTAATTCTTAATTATGGGGGTTACGGTTGATCGGATATTACGGGGAAAAGGAGCTACTGTTAATCGGATAACTCACAATACAACGTTACGGGGAAACGGGAAAGGAACTACTGTTGATCGGATAACTCACAATACAACGTTACGGGGGAAAGAAGCTACTGTTGATCGGATAACTCACGATACAACGTTACGGGGAAAAGAAGCTACTGTTGATCGGATAACTCACAATCACAATACAACGTTACGGGGAAAAGAAACTATTGTTGATCGGATGACTCACAATACAACGTTACGGGGAAAAGAAGCTACTGATGATAGCATAACTCACAATACAACGTTACGGGGGAAGGAAGATGCGGTTGATCGGATGACTCAGAATACAACCTACAACTTCTGTATACGGATGGCCAATTCTGCTAGCAGAATTCAGCCGCCAAAAATTTAGGGAATGGTCCCTAGAGAACAGGGTCAGCGTCAAGTGTATTGCACCTGGAATTGAGTGTACTGTCCTCTCGAATCCGTTTTGCTTTGGGGTATTCATACAATTTTCATTGCTAAGTCAGTGTGACTTATAAGTATGGAGTAAAATCGTCCCAGGTGTTTGTTGTTGTTTGGCTGGTGGTCGAGTCGGGTGTTGGCGATGGTGGTGGGTGCTTCAGGTTTGTTGGCAGCCCCGTAAGCAGTGGGGCGGATGGAGGGTCGTGGGCTGTTTTGTAACGGATCGTTACACACTAAAGATAAACTAGAACACTCTGCCGAATTGGTAAGATCTTCTATTATATCTGCCTTCGAGGAAAATTGTCCCCTAATGTCCAAAAGGCTTAAAAGGGAAACCATCTGGTGGAGCAAAGATCTTGAAAAGCAGAGATCCAGAGTAAGGAAACTATTCAACAAAGCTAAACGCAATGGCGACTGGCAAACCTACTCTATAGTGCTCTCACCAACTACAACAAAGAAATTAAAAAGGTTCTGTGAGGATATCTCTGATATTCCTTCCAGCTGCCGACTTCATAAAGTTCTTGCCTCTGACAGAACCATCTCATTAGGCACACTTGTCGATGAGAACGGACGTCAAACACAAAATAAGGAAGAGATACTTCATCTCCTTCATACAACTCACTTTCAAATCATCCTCCAAATCGTTGTCCATTACACCACTGTTGCTGTCATCGATATTGTCGAGCTGTGCAGATTCGGATTCACGTCTGACAATATCTTCGACAATATCTTCATCTGTGAGATACTCCGAAGTAACAATTTCGTCATCCACCTGCAGAAAATCATCATACGTAACACCTTGTATATTTCTGGTCATTTTCCAAGCTTCAAATTCCGTCTGCAGTTGAATTTCTCCCTCATTTCTTTCGTTGGAGCGTTCAATCATAAAAATCAAAGGAATTGCATCTTCTTCCTCCCACTCAGAATATTCACCAAAACCGGTTTTTTTAAAGCAATTGGAAATGGTCTCAGACTGAACGTCGATATTCCACGCATTGGTTATTTCATCAACACAGTCTATCATAGTAAGGTTAGTTTTTTTGTTTTCTTCAAAATCCTACGGCGGTAATGACATTTCACGTTTTGTATGATGCCTTGATCAAGTGGTTGCAACTTTGATGTCATATTGGGAGGAAAAAAAACGAGTTTAATAAATTTTAATTTTTGCTGAATGTCTTTAGGATGAGCCGGGCAGTTGTCAATGAAAAGAATAATTTTTCTTCCCATTTTACCAAAATGTTTGTCTAAATTTGCCACCCATTCTTCAAAAAGTGCTCCTGTCATCCACGCTTTCGTATTTGCCTTATAGTCGAGAGGTAACCATTTAACACCTCGAAAGCAGCGAGGCCGATTGTTTTTACCTATTAAGAGCAGTTTTAGTTTTTCTGACCCATCCATGTTTGCGGCAACCATCAATGTAACTCTTTGTTTGCTGTGCTTTCCCCCATGGCACTTCTGGTTTTTTTAAAGTCAAAGTGTTATCTGGGAGACATTTAAGAAATAGGCCCGTCTCATCTGCTTTAAATACGTCCCTTGCTTGATAACCCTCCAATAAATGAGGTAAAAAATCACGTTTCCATTTAGTACAGTCCTCGTCACTCACATCATTACTCTCTCCACAAGCCTTTTTATGACATTATATGCCGTTCCTTTAAAAAAAACTTTTAATCTGAAGGTACAGATTTTTGTTACATAAATGTGTGTATATACCTACGTTTCCAATTATCCAGCCAACCCGTGCTTGCCTTAAAATTTTGAAGTCCCAGCTTTTGACTAAAATCCAACGCTTTTTCTTTAATTAACCCTCCAGATATAAGTAAGTTCTGCCTCCTTGTCAATTTAAACCATTCTAAGACGGCTTTGTCCACATTTTCGTATGTTGGTTTTTTAAGTCTCTTGGAATTTACACTTACAGCACCATTTTCGATTGCAGTCACAATACTTTCTTTATTTTTTAAAATGGTAGACACTGTACTTGCCGGAACACGATACTTCACAGCCACATCTTTCTTTTTCGACCCACTTTCCACCTCTTTTATAAGTTTAAATTTGTCTTCAAGAGATAATGTTTTTAACGTTCACTTTACCGACATATCAACGTTAACAAAAATGAACTTTCTCTAAATAACTAACTATAATCTACACACTCCACTGTTTATACGAATCTTCAACTCTGTGTTTTGTTTTGTCTTCCTCTTATTTTTTTCAATAATTCAAAAAAATATAGCAACCTGGAAGAAATTTGAAAATGTTTACTCACACATACGAAAATTACGATTTTCTACACGGTATGTGTATAAGGAACATTCAAACCCAGTGCCCCCGAAAGCGATGCATTATAAAACGAACTTGTCAAAACAGGCAGAATTAGGGAATTCCCCTTCAGAATTTGGGATTTCCCCCTTAAGAATTCGACTTATCAAAGGTGACGCCAAATAATCTCTTCGAGTTATCAAGACATTCGAGTTATCAAATACAAATTACATGCAAATTTTAGTGTTGGAGCTATTGCCAACCAATTTTATTCGAGTTATTAAACATTCGAGTTATCGAAGTTCGACTTATCGAAGTTCGACTGTATTTGTAATTAATAATAGGTAATACATTTTTTCTCCAGTCATAGTTGATTTTGACAAAAAATATAACTTATGTCGTTTTTACTTTTTTAAACGCTTAGTCAATTCTCAGTTAAGTCGACTTATATACCTTTTTTTCCTAAATGAGTAGAGTATGTTGAAATTAATTTTTTTACGTTGAGTTATGTTGTTTTTCCAAATAAAAAATTAGACAGTGGACTGTCATAAATTGACTTATGTGCTTTTTCCAAAGCAAATTCTTGAAATTTCCAATAATAAGTCAAAATCGTAGAAGGATAAAAATAATATTAACTTTCAATTAATTCGCTGAATGGCATAGTCTACCTTCTTTTCCATTATAATTATAAAAAAAAGCAACAATAAATATGTGATCTATAATAATTTAAAAAAGAAACAACATTTTTATTTTATTAGAGAAATTCACAGACATTAAATTAAAGACACAAAAATTAAATTAAAGATAAAATTAACAAAACTTAAATAAATTTTTTAATCACAAGCATTATCTTCATCGGTATCACATACATCTGGACGAACATTTTCGCAGTTAGTAATGGCATCAACAACCAAACATCTATAAAATGCATGAAATTGGGGACCTACAAAGTCCAGCAAAAAAAGTCGATCTTAGGCTTTTTCTTTGTAAATAGGAGGGACTCGTTGTATCATTTTAATGACAGATTTTTTAATAGTATTTCCACCACGTTTTCTTAAATTAATTGTCTTGAATGGCTCATCCGCGTCTAAGCTGTTTTTGTGCAATAATGAACCAAATTATTTTTTTTTATATCTGAGCCATCTAAATTCTCGCCATGAAAATGTCTCTCCATTAGTATCAACCTTTCTCAATGCGAATTTGTTCTTGGAAGTTGCTGCAAAGTCAAAGAAATCTGGCTACTGCATTTCCTTAACTTTAAAAGGATTTCTGTCCTTTATTCCGGAAATTAAGTTCTGCCAGTCTCTAGGATGGTGACCCTGAACTGAAGTGTTCTTTTTTTTCTTTCAATAACAGAATGGTCGACATCACATTCCATGTGAGTATGGCCTGGTTCCAGGAATTTGTGGTCAATAACTTCAAATTGTTCACTATTCGCTAAAGCGGCTATGAACATGCAACTTACATGCGAGTTTTTTATTTTGACCCGGACAGGAATCGCTATACAAAATCATGTGTTTAAAAATACAACACACCATCTCATTACCACCCCTCTTAGCCATTCCTTCGTGCCACATATAGCAGTATGGTAGATCGCTATGCAAATTATGGACCGTTTAATTATAAGTCCATAACTGACGCTTAGAACAGGCAATATTTGATTTTTGTTTGTTTTTGCCAAAATGTTGTCTTTTTTCTTGCATGCATTACCAAAATCAGCTTCTATTTGGTGTCTCACAAGCTTCCTTAAGCTTTAACTTTTCGTCAGAAATATCCATAGGTGATATCTTATGATGTAACTTATCGCACTTTCCGCACGTATCAAGCTGTGGAGAATTTATTTTCAAATTCAGTTCATGGAAAACTTTAGTACATATAACTTCATAAACTCTTTGAATCTTCACTTTCCAAACAATACATCTTGGAAATTGTTAAACCAGGTTGTAAATACTTTTTTGATGTATCTCGCCTCGTATAATGGCTATCGTAAGTCGGAAATTTCTGGATGTGCGCTTTTATCTCCTCTTTGTGTACTGTAGAAAGTGCATTTGTGGGTTACGCGCTTCCTTTTTTCTCAACGATAGTATTGGAAGTTGAACTTAATTTCTTACTTATTACGGATCTTACAAATCCATTTGATTCACCAAAACAACCCAAAAAGCAAGATTTACATACTTTGATATTTTCATCCGCAGGTTGAATTATGTATTCAGGAGAAAATTGGCGATCCCTGTGCTTGTTTCACACTTTTTGATTTTTGATGAATACTTTGGTTTAATACAAATCAGTGAAGAAATATAAACAACTCTTCTATTATAACTTGATAAAGGCCCAATAATTAGCAAATAATAGTTGTTGACTTTGAAGAGATATTTTGTTACAGCAACTATTTCGGCATGATAGTTGTTTTAATTTTTTGACCGGAATGTTTTTTTCTTTAAGAGTGCTGCAAGCAAACCTCTGTTTCTTTGCTCCTGCCGTTATTTTTTAGCCCGTTTTATTTTATTACGTGACCCGACCCGACGAACTTCGTCTCGCCCCAATGTAACGCCTTCAGATAAACTGCAGAGTGATAATAAATTTTCAGATTTCAATGTGATTTATTTGAATGGAATCGAAATCAGTAAAGAATGTTTTTCGATTTGTTTTTCGGCGCAAAAACAAGCAACAAAGACGGTTTGCCAACACGCGAACAGGCAACATACGCTGATCGTTCGAAAAACAGGGAAATTCGAGGGAACTGAATCCGCTTGAATTGGAATGGAGGATCAAGCGGAATAATCGGAGTTCGTGGGAATAAGGACTTCCTCTTCTTTGAATTTGCCCTTGATGATCGTCACTTGAATCACATTGTTCACCAGTTTCTCGACGGACAACCGCGTACCGTTGCACAGTTTCAGATTCTGCAACATGATTACGATCGATCCCACATTCAGCTGTAAATTATGCGGTGGAGTTCCTGGCACATCAAGAGAATTATGAAATTCAAGCTATTTACGTTCTTATTACTCGCTGCTAGTATTGCACGTTTACTTATCCAATAGAGATTTTTATAATTTTGTGCAGTGCCCGCGTTAACACTTTGGTGATTACTGATGAGTTCTTCCTTCGACGAACAGTCGAAACATCAACAGGAATTTGGCCATAACGAAGCGCCAACAGTTCTCTAGAGAATTCAGCAGCCAATCATGTTCATGATCAATTTCAACATCTTGACATGCCGACACAAAGATGACGATTTCAGGCATTGATTAAGTTCATTGGCAATTTGACGAAAATCTTCGGAGAGCAGTTCATAGCAGCACCAAATTGTCTCGAATCACGTCGTAAATCCTTCATCGTTCCATCAACTGCCTCCAAAGCTCGCTTATGCGCCGTCGTGCATTCATCCCAAATGTTGATTTTGCATGCTCGCATCAATTTTGGCGACAGCGAATTCTTGGTCAACCGTGAGAAGATTTATCGACAGCTTCGAAGTGAAACGTGCAGTTCGACCGCCTTCCAACATGTGGCAGCAATGCCAGAGGATGTAACAGCCAACGCAATTTGAGTTCTTGACCGAATTGTTGCCAAAATCAACGAAATGACGAATGTCTCACCTGTCCCACCGGGAGCATCGAGAAAGTAGTTGCCTCCCGTTGCATGGTCAAGAACCTTCGTCAGCTAATTGTACACGTTCTTCTGCTCGGCATTCAACAGCGGCGCATTTGTTCGCACTTTTCCGGCCAGCTCATCTCGATCGTAGTCTTGCTCCCGTTGCAATTCGCGATTGAATGCATGGTGCAACGTACGATTTGACGCTGGCATTCCCAATATCGACAGCAAACTGCCACACATGCGCACGCACATGGCCTTGAGCCTTATTGATGGTTATGGCGAAAGCAAGACGCACTGGAAATCGAAGGGTAAATCGGTTGAAATCATTGGAATTCGTGGTATCATCACTTCTTCTCCGTTACATTTGCCGCTGATGATTGTGGCTTCGATTAAATTTGGAGATAGTTTTTTAACAGCAAGTCTTGTTCCTTGCACAATTTCGGTGGGTCGAAGTTGCCACTTAAAGTCAAAGGCGTGGCACTGGCATCCAACCGATTTAGGAGTTTTTTTTTAATTATCAGAAGCTCCCAACCCAACTCACGGTTTTTTTTTTTCACTGCATCACCTCTCGCGAACGTCTGACAAGCACCCGAGAGTATAATTGTCTTGAAAGAGCTTCTCAATCGGCCGTTTGGAATCGGCATAAAATTGTAGATCCCTTCCATTCGTTCCAAATATAAAAAAACTCGCACAAAACGAATGGTTGCGAGAAGCTAGGGCCAGGGTTTATACAGACCTGTTGCGCCAACTATTATTATTATTATTATTAGAAGCCGAGAAGCCCTCCTTGCATTGATATGTCGATGAAAACTTATAGCAATTTCTCGAAACTTTGGGAGATAAATTGCCTTTTACTTCCAAAAGTTTTCAAGATTAATTGCTGTCTCCAATGTACCTTTCGAGTTACTTTCGTGTTTCATTTCAATTACTTCTTCTTGAATTTCATCAGGCACCTTCCGGATAATCAATTTATTAGCATTTTTTCCAGTTCATTTAATATTTTTTGGATGACTACGCGGACTATACTTCGGGTGCTACCAGGACCCACTTAGAACCACTGCTCCAAACACATGCAAAGTCTATAGACCGTAAGAATGCACCAAGCACATCTAACATAATCACATTTACTTTCTTGCAAACTTGTTTCACGTTCGAGTTGTCACTAAAAGTCCAATCTTAAAGGGGAGATATATAAGTTTCTGTTTTCCTTTGATTCAAGGAGAGCACTTGTCACCTAGTGCTTATATCCAAAGGCTGTTTTTCCGTGCACAATCCAGTCACATTTATTGTTGAAATACATTTTGATTGTACGCATCTTCCCTAACAGATTTATGTCTCTGTGAATACCATATACCAACCATGCTGAGATGAGTTTGATCCTTGACCATAGTCCGAAATTTTGAGTGAGTCCATTGTTTCAATTCAGCTACAGGCTCACATGACCAGCAATAATACAGAAAATAGAAAACGGAAAGTTATAACTCATACAACAGCACCCCAAGATGAATTGTATGTCCTAGGATGTCACAAAACTTAAACTGACATTCTCATGTCATAGAAAGAGCCAAAATACGACAGGAACTGAGATGGAAAGGAACTGATATCTAAGGGATTTTTTTTATTATATTTTTGCTTGTTCCCCAATCCTTTCCCTCCTTTACATGTGTCCACAGAATGCATATTGGCGAAAATAGTGCGAACAGTACGGGGAGTGTAACAGCTTGCCTTACATCTTGAATTTGTTATAATCAAAAAATAAAACAAAACGTGCTTTTAGATATTTAATGTTGAAACGAGGTTTTAGGCTGCATCTTGAAGGCCTACGGACGGTAACATCGCTACTTGTGTGATTTATGTTTGTTATTGTTGTTTCTGAAGCGGATTGAAGGGCAAACGAAAATCAAACCAGAGGTCAGGTCAAGTATTACGCCAGTATCTGGGCGTCCTGGAAAACACGCATTGCATGATATTCATCAGTTCTGTTGTAGCTCACTAGAAGTGGGAGCAAATCCGATTATTTATTGGATGACATGGCGAAAAGAGGAAGGTTCTCCTCGATATGGCTATTATTCACAGGATATAGGGCGCATTGAGACTCTCTCTCACTCAATTCGTGGTACCAGGGATAAGAAATAGAAGAAGGTGTGTTCCCAGCAATAAATACTGCAGAAAAGGAACATTTTCGCATGTCAGATCCTATCGTTTCGCACTTCTGGATTTGATGTATTTGGGTACTGGATGATTTTATGATTTTTTTCTTGACATAAGCTGTTTATGATGAGTGAAACTGACTGGCTCACTGGTTTGTTTTGTTGTTTAGAAGGATAGAGATTACTTACTCTCTGGTTGTTGCGTTTAATGGCTTATGAATCAATCTTTCTGGACAATGAGAAAAGCCCTCGTGTTTTCGCTTATATCAAAAGGTGCCATGATTTATTAGAAAAGGTGTGGGTCTGTGTGCGCTTCATTGATACTTAAGGGTATAATCAGTGCAGATATTTTTTACGTCCAATGATTGATTGTATTGAAGAAGATAATGTTTCAGTCAACATATAGTTGGATAGTAGGCATGTAGCTTTACGATATTTGAAAGAGGATTTCTACTTAATCAGTCATTCTTTCGACGAGGTAGAAATATGAACTTATAAATTTTTTGTTCTGCTTTCCCTTACGCCGCTATATATTTATAGAACTATTAATGCCTTCGCATTCGATTTAAAAATTGTTAATTTAAACTGAAACAGTTATCATTTCATATAAGTAGACACAGCGGTGGAACTCTGTAGAATTTGTTAAGCCCCTGCCTTAAAAGTTTCTTCGTCGAGCAAAGTTTATCGTAATGTTATAGGCCCTTATCGTACTAGTAATGCTGTGCGACACCGCAGTCACGTCACTGGCCAATCCATTTTCTTGAAAGTTTATAAATTTTGCAAAGAGCACTGATTATACTGAGGTTTAGCTTTATACATACACATATCAATGAACGAGAGTAAGAATTTGGAACATAGTGGAAATGGAAGGGATTAGTATGTGGTCTGTAATGTCAGTTTTGACCTAGGCCCTAGTTATAGCCATACCGAAAAAGTGGGAACAGTATGATTTTTTTTTCGTCATAGCGAAAATTCTGTCAGAAAAATGTTTCCCTATGAAAACAAATACAACAAATCAACCACCACTGATTGGATATGGATTCCATCAGAAAAAAATCCTGATAGATGGATCAGTAAAGAAATGAAATATTTCAGTGGAATGATTTGATTTTTGTATTGTGCAATTGACTGAGAAGTAGATCGGAAAAATTAAAAAATTATTATTTTTCTAGAAAATTTTAAGATTATTTGTTTATTTTTGTTTAATAAGCTAACTTTATAATTCATAAGCAACATTTTAAGATCGAGATTGAGTTAGGATTAAGTGCTCTTAAAGCAAAAGAAAATGTTTAAGGTTGCATTTTACAAAAAATGGCTATAACTAGCGCCTTAACCAAACCCAACATAGATTAGGTATACTGATAATTATCAAGATTCTATGTCACGAGTATATCTAGATCCACCTACGTATATATGTACAAAAAGCAACTTAGAAAATGACAAAATAACAAGCCAGAGCGTATAATTTTAAAAAGCTGCCGATACCAACCCTTAACAGGTATACCTACCTATTTGTATGTAAAAACGGATTGAGGGCTGTTTATCCCTTAGGGAGTGTTTTTATATTCAGTGTGATATAGGTAGATGACGTTTTAGATTAGATATTCTGGGGTGGAATTTAGTGGTTTTTGGCTGTAATATCAATTCGAACATAGACATTGATTGGAAGGAAAGAAGTCTCAGGTGTACATTAAGATGTAGGATTAGATATAATGGAGTACGGATTTACTGTTTCCGGAATGTGTATATTGCTTTCGTAATTAATTTATTTTTGGGACTTTTTAATGTCTGTTTTTTTACTACTTATGTGGAAGTAGTACTTCAGTACAGGTAAGGTATAAGTTAACACGAACAAAATTAAATTGATCAGCACATTTTTCGTCCAGACAAAATTCCGAGAAACAATAGCAACAACGGCCCAATTATGGGAATTACATGCAATAACTTATTTTACTGATTTGACAAAAGTCAGTTACTGATGACACAGTAAAGATAGCCTATAAGTAATTGTAACAAAATCAATGTACTTTTAGTCTTATTTTTGGTATTAAATAAATAACAGCCAATTAGCCTGAAAAAAAAAATATTTTTTTATATTATTGTACCTATGCACAATGCTTACAAAATGTTGGGTTGATTGCATACTTATTAATAAATCAAATAAATCAAACAAATACATAAAATAAATAAAATAAATAAAAATAAAGTGCACGACTGGGTCGAACGAAACTTTATCGATACTAGATTAAAGAAAACAAAAAATTGGATATCTATCTCAAATGGCAGTTATATAAAATAACAATATAAGTTTTTAAAATTTTAAGCTCTCAGTAACAGGCAATTGTCGCAAGTTCTGGCTAGAGGGCTATAAGCGGCTACTGCACTATTTTATAAGGTCTTACAACTCACAATATATGGGGCATTAAGCATATTACAAAAATATACCGTAGCGTAGATATATGTATGTGAAAATATATAGATCGTTATTTCTGTAGTATTTTTTGATAAATAATAATTTAAAAAACTCACATCTTCGAATTTTTTGAGAAAAAGAAAGTACGGAATCTTATTAATAATAGGTACTTATATCATCTTTTATATGTATATTGCATTGGTCAAAATCGTTAAAGCGGTTTTTGTAAAATTTGCCAGACAAAATAGTACCAAATATTGCAATGTTTAATTTAAGAATTATTTTGCGTAAATATTTACGTGAATACCGATTATAAGTTATTGTTCGGTATGTAAGCATTGCTTCGTAGTTTTATCGAAACTAGTATCGCTTGTGGTCGAAAATCGACCATACCTTTTATAAGAATGTATACTAAAAAACATACTTCAGTTATTCTCGTTATTCTCGTTATTTATTTATGTTTTTTTTAAACGAAAATAAAAGAGCGACATTTATAAAACATGGAAAAATAAAGTGCACGACTGGGTCGAACGAAACTTTCTCGTTAAGAGTGTCCATATGGACATAGAATCCCTTACTTCTGAGTATGTTTAGCAGTTCATTTACTACGATGCACCATAGCAGGGCGATAGAACACCACTCTTGCCCCCAGAGTTTTAACAGAATCATATTAAGAATGCTTATTATCTTTTAAATGTATTTTGGTCAAAATGGTTATAGCGGTTTTTTTGTAAAATTTGTCAGACAAAACAGTACCAAATATTGCAATGTTTTATTTGAAAAATACTATTGCGTCACTATTTAGTTGAAAACCGATTATAAGTAATTGTTCGGAATGTAAGCGTTGCTTTGTTTTTTAAGTTTTATCGAAGTCAAGATGGGATTTTCGATATATGAGTTTTGAAAACATCAAAGTTTGCATTTTGGCCAAAATCGTTATCACCGTTTTACGGTAGGTAAACATAAAAAAACTAAACTAAAAAAAAAAAGACAGGCATTCCGGGAGTGCCGACAGAAGTTATTACTTGAACAATTATGTGTGCATTTTTCGAATCGTCAGGAAATAATTTCAAATGAAGTGTTTCTTTATTGATTATTATAAACTACTACTACAAATCTTATATTACAATTTTCACTTTTATTTACAGCGCCATTGTACATAAAAAATAATGCATATTATTTTACAAAAAATATTGCAATCTATTGCTTAAAATGTACATTTACAAATTCATACATGAAATATTGAATTTAATAATTAATTGGTATTCTATAAAATTAATACCAATGAAATTTATGAATTTTCATCTACAAAAAATATACATACATATTACAATTTCCATTTAATTTGTAAATGAGATATCCTATCTTTCTAGCTGCATACAACCATGCACACATACAAAGTTTCATCGGGATCGGTTGAGCTTCTCAAAAAAATCGACAACAGCGCCACCTATCGGGTCCAAAACTATCCTATCTTTCTATCTGCATACAACCATGCACACAAACAAAGTTTCATTGAGATCGGCTGAGTTTCTCAAAAAAATCGACAACAGCGCCACCTATCGGGTCCAAAACTATCCTATCTTTCTAGCTGCATACAACCATGCACACAAACTAAGTTTCATTGAGATCGGTTGAGTTTCTCAGAAAATGGACAACAGCGCCATCGGGTGTCGGTTTTTCGGTGACGATGACGCGGTGTCGTTTTACATAAAGGTAACGCGAATTCATTAATTTCTTCCCATCTAAAAGTGCCCAACGCGCCTAAAGAAGTAATAACTTCAAAATACTATTTTCAAAAATCCATTGTACGATAATATAGAGAAAAACTGAGTTTGCTATTAACTTATAAATGACCACATTACCTTAGAAATTATTTTTTGTTACAATCGTATGGAGCGTTTTCGAGATATGTCGAAATTTCAAAAGTGCCGTTGTTCGAATTTTTAGCCAAAAACTGGGTACGCAGTCATGGTAATTTCACCTATTTAAGCTTAAATATCGATTTTGGTTGAAATCGTTAGAGCCGTTTTCGATCAGATCAAACTGGTACGAAAATGTTGTATGGGAAGTACCATTAATATTGAGGTTACATTGAACAAAAAAAAAAACACCTCCCGAACTGTAAGCCCAAAAACTCCAAATCCGAGGTTTGAACGTAATCCGGGAAGCCGTTTAGGCTGTAGGCCTGTGGAAGGACGGACAGACGGACAGACCGGACAGAATTTTGTGACCCACTTTTTTGAGTTCCTCTATCATCGTAATATCAGAATTGATTAAAATCTCGAGTTCGAAATTTTGTACGAAACCAATATCTTTCTCTTACTATGTAGGTAATGGAGAAAGTTAAAAATACAATAAATAAAAAAAATAAAAAAAAAATATTAGAAATAAAATACACAAAATAAATAAAACAAATTAAGTAAATAAAATAAATAAAATAAAAATAAATAAATAAAATAAATATGGAACACAAATGATTTATTTGGTGATTATTTCTTTTTTTTTTTTTGTTATAAAGACGTTCTTCTTAAACTTTAGTAGGTATATTTTATTTTTTTCCCCACATAATTTAGCATCTTTTTTTCTTGTTTTAGCATATTCCGCTGAAAAATTTCTGGCAACACTGTCTGACCATCTTTCCATTCTGTCACTTGTAACATTTGATTATAATCCTTCTCCGAATAAGTTCGTATCTACTTATCAAAGTACTTAAATATTACTTACCTATATTTTAGGAGAACAAAAACAGTGTTCATTTCACCTCAAGTGTGTGAGCTTCTTCAGACTATGGATACCACATCATAAAAGGTGCGCACTAATTAAATACACTCATTATTACAAATTACATTAGTCCTTCATAAGTAAATGTTACAAAATATGCAGAGACCGTAACTCATTAATGCAGTAAGTACATTACACTGCCACGTTACGAAATACCTCTCCACAAAGTACGGTGAATGCTTTGTAGTTTCTTTGCCATTGTCATAGATCGAAGGGATCCTTCTGTGATGGCAACATAGAATTCCAAGACTTTTGGAATTGTGGTGGAACATTATTAGTCATGCCGGAGCTACGCGGTGTAAGTTTCCACTTCATTATCCTTACATTTTCGGTAATGGTGTAGTAAACGCATACATAGCGCTGTTAAAAAGTTCCTTGAATGTTGGGTGATGGGCAAAGATGAAGTTTGCCACTAAGCGCGGTTGCATCGAGGGGCCTGCATTAATTAATAAACTTGTATGCAAGCGCTTCCTCCCATCGTCATCGTCATTATCATTAATGTCATAATTAATTTAATGTTTTGCAGATGCGATACCTACCAAAGAACAATATTACTCAACCTCCCAAAACTTGATGTGCAGCATTTTAGTTATACGGCAATCTTTGTTCCACTGAAAGTAATAAGCTATTGAGATTTTAAAGTTCGTAACTTAAGACCGATTACTGATTTTCATATGTATCGATTTTCGGAAACTTCTAGTTTCAATGTTCGTTACTTAGAAATAGGTACAAGAAATACATTATTTATTTTTGTGTTGTACTTCAACTTCAACCTTTGAGCTTCGAACTTATTTCAGATAGGTATCGAGATTAATTATAACGATTCAGAAACACTCCTAATAACGATTTTGTTTGCGTTTATTATGTGGTAACATTTTTAAGGATATTCACGTATTGGATGATATGAACTTCTATATTTTCAGGATTAACCGTTGTGAGATTTTGGCAGCAAAGGTCGTTGAGGTAAATTTGAAAAGCTATACATGAATACATATTTTTAAATACAATTGTTTTTTTTACATGTGAATTGTAGATAAAAAAAAACCATTCTAGCATTCTACGGCGTGTAGTAAAACTTGCGGCAAGAAGTGGACACTTCAACCAAAAATGGATCGTTGGAAATGGTGGCCTTTTATAAGAAAATCTTAAAATATTAATAAATCAAACAGAGTCACAAGAACAACTGGTACTGAAGTTACGGGCCCCATGATGAAATCCGACATAGGCGCTTAAAGTGGAACTGCATTTCTTACAAAAATAATAAAGTCCTTTCTTGTAAATGTTGCCCATATTTTTAATACATATATATATTTTTTTTTTCATATAGCAAAAATTAAAATTAAAATTAAAAAAACCGTTAATATTTTTGAATGCCTTTGTTATCGTAGTTACTCGTGTTATCGATTTCAATAATGCAATTTTTTTACCAAAAGCGGCCTCCTAACATTTAATTTCTAATAATTCAGGTAATGATGCCCGGACCCTCAACATTGAAAAAAATTCTAAAATTTATACATAATGACCTACTGGAATAATATCTATTATATAAAAATCTAGTGTCACAGTTTTAGTGTTTATACCTACTCCTCCGAATCCGATTTTGATGAAATTTTATATGTAGGTATATTAAGCAGGTCTGAGAATAGGTTTATAACTAATTTTTATACTCCACCCCAAAACTCAACTCTGCCGATAAATATGTTTTCCAAATAATTTTTATTATTATTTTATTCTATTACTGGTGTCTGCAGCCTTAATTTGGGAATGGATCGTTAGATTTTTACTATTTTGAAACTGCTGGATTCGTATTGTCCCAAGGAAGGACATACGCTACTTTGTGTAGTGAAAACCAAGCTCTAAGCGGATGAGATTGGGGATAGAAATTTTGCAAGGAAAAACGCACTTTGCAAAAATGATTGGATAGAAAAACGGTTCACATCGAATAAAAAACAATTTCTAATATTATTTTTTTTTTTTTATTCTTGGGATGTTTTGGACTTCCAGCTAGGTACACAATTTGAATTTGGAAGTCCACTCAGTTGTAATTTTGTTGCGCAACTTGGTACTTTCATGATTTCGAAATTAAAATTCAAAGGCAAACATTCTCATTTCGCGGATACCGCTAACTCAGAACGATTTGCATTGAGTCTGTCTTAGTGCCATCAATTTCCGTGAGTCTCGCTTTCACTATAAGACGAACAATAAGTCGCAAGGATAAACATGAATTCCCATGTTTCTCACATGGTCAATGGGATGTGGCGTGCTCATGTGTAAGCAACCGTTCCGATTTGTACGTCGTGTACAGCAAAGCACGTTAGTGAAAATGCGGAAGGTTTGCCGACAAGTCAATCATTGCGGTTTTATTGAAACACATCGACATGGGACATAGTTACATTAGTCTAAATTAAAAGAAATATAGCATTAATTTTGACTTTAAGTTAGGAGACAGTTAAATTGGATTTACTCCCGACTAAGTCAAAACTAAAGTGGCATTTGTCAAATAAGACATATATCACTAGGGTTTTTTCTTTTTTCAAATTTCCCCTTGCTTTATCTGTCAAATCGAAACAATTTTTGTGGGACAAAACGGAGCTTAGTACGCTGCTCGAGCTAAATAAAATTGTAACTCAAACTTTTCCCTCCAAACAGCAGCTAAAGTCCATGTTACAAAAAACAGTTGTTCTTGGAAAATAACTTACCTACTTCAAAATTTCAACTCTCTCTAATTTAATCCATTTCCGATTCTAGGTACTCCCCGTCAAGGTATCTATCAAAAAAAACTTATCCCTGCTTATACTTCTACCGTTCTCCGCAATACAAAAACCCAACAGAAACTGATGAGTACCCGTGGATAGAATCGATTCGGGAGGGCAGTACACTCAGTGTCTGGTGCAATACACTCGGTGCCAGCGTTGTTATCTATGTGATCGTATTTATCGTAAAAGTGACGATGTCCGAAGGCTAATACGACGTTCCGATTTTTGTTCTTTTTCGCCCTAATTTCTACGATTTCGTAAATATTTTAACGATTTTTTCCGATATTTTACAAATACTTTTATTTTATAAATACGATGGGAAAACCGACATACGAGTCGATAGATGATATCCAACGAGTTTCAGAAACAGAACCTTAAACAAAATTTGCCAACAAGTCCCTTTGCAATTAGCCCGCATCCAATATCGAACGTACTCCTGTGTTTATGCGTTAGGCCTTAGTTATAGCGGTTATACATAAAACGGAACAGTACAAATTTTCGTTTGTTTTTTTTTACCTCTTAAACCTAATGTGTTGCTTATGAATTATAAAGTTAGTTTTAAAAAAAAAATAAAGAAATTATCTTTAAATTTGTAGGAAAAGTAAGAAAAACTCTTTCCGATCTACTTTTCAGTCAATTCTACAATAAAAAACCAAATCATTCCACTGAAGTATTTCTTTTTTTTTACTGTTGCATCTGTCAGGATTTTTTTTTTTTTCTGATGGAATCCAATTTGTTGTAATTATTGTTTTCGTAGGAAAACATTTTTCTGACAGAATTTACGCCATGACCGCCTAAACGTAAAAAAAATATTTTCACACCAACTTCCAACTTCTTTCGGTTGCATTTTACGTATGGCTATGGCTATAACGGATGCCTTCAATGCTAACTTGTATTGTGTTGTTTAATTGCATATTAGCTAAATAAAGCTGAAATACTGATATGAAACGAATAGCTATCATTTTTATTTTGTTTAGTATTGTTTTTACAGTTTTTCCGAGATTCTTAAATATCCTTTAGTTGCTTTAATTCTAAACATTACAGATTGGTTGATAAATAAAATTGGATAGAAGCATTTGCTTTTCTTAAGAGACATAAATTCTTAACCGCTTATCATAGGGATGTGTAGTTTTACAAGGTATATTATTTATAAAAGGGAAATATTTCATTAAATTCAATAGAGTTCGGGCTTAGTCCAATAACTTGTTTGAGAGTGTATACCCCTAAAAAGGTTTTGTGGTTAAATTTGCTTGGAACTTAGGAATAATTACAAAGCTAATAATGGGAAAGGTAAAATATTGAAGTTTAAACTTTCCGATTTCTCACGAGCACTACAAAATAACATTAAAACTAAGTACAATATGACCTCTACGCTCTTAAACGCATTTTGTTGTACCTGTGCAATTAGAAAATACGACAAATACTATTTTGAACCGAGAAAATTTACGATTCTCTAACAATATCCATAACAACACTGCTCGGTGCTGACCCTGTTCTCTACAGACTTGCACTATTCTCAAAATTGTCGGCTGCATAATTCTGTTTTCAGATTAGATCATATATACAGAATAGTGCGTATTGTGAGCATTCCAATCCGTTCCTCTTCCTTCTTCTGTGGACGTGTATTGTAAGCATTCCAATCTTCCACATCCTCCGCTAGCAACCGTTGTTAGAAATTACGTACCTATGATCGTATAAGTAGATATTAAGTTTGTTTAGACCGAATTGTTAAGGGAGATCAATAATGGGTAAAAGTGTACAACCTACAACGCTCCAAAGTTCGTGTTTCCTTGGGGCAACCTTATACCCGACGAGTATACCAAGGCCAGATATAAAAAGGGCACATCGCAAGTAAATATTAAATTTGCTTTAAATAGTTGGAGCCGTTTTCGAAAAATCAAATTTGTTTAAAACTTTTATTTCAGAAGTACCGTTACAAACAATTGGGGCTAAGAAGCAAAACAATACTGGCTTCAATCTGAATCGATTCAGCCGTTTAGGATGTGGGCAACTTTTTTGACTTAGGTACTCTAACATCGCGCATTGATTAGCTGAGTGTGAAATTTTGTACGATAATTTTTTTTCTGGAAACAACGACGCATACGAGAATGCGGGGTTTCTAAGACAAACTAATTCACGTAAATGAAATGTTGTTACTCAAGTTTAATTTGTCAACTCTACGAGTATTTGCAAGTTGTAGTTTGTCACAGCACAATATTCCGAATTTTATTCATTTACGATTGTTGTCAAACTTGGCAGCACTCTCGAATGACAGCGGACGGCTGAATGTCGTCTGTCGGAAAACCATGCCGAAAATCGAGGAGGTTAGGAGACGACATAGACCTAGAAAATAATTAGCACTACTGTATCGAAATATACATTGAAATAAATGAATGAAAATGAAGTGCTTACGCACTTTGGAAACCTCTCTTATGTTGGCTGAACCAACAACGATAACTTTATGGTATGGATGGATGACTTTTATTTTCATAGTAGATATGTTTATTGTTTAGTTAAGTTACCTATCGAACGACGACTGAAATAAACATCTTTACTTTAGCCAACCACACGCGTAACAATCACAATTTTAATTTCAATCATTCGCCATTATTTCATATTTACTGAAATTAATTTCACTCGTCATAACGTATATATGCAGGCCAAAGGCTGGAATATAGAAAACTTCGTCAGCTCTAAAGAACGACTCCACTTTGAAACAAATTGGTTTTTACCTTCATTACTTTTACTTTTAAGCAAAAAATAATTCCATCCTTCTTTGATAATGTGTATTAAGGGCTATTTGTTGTTTAGCTACCGAAATTGGCTAATGTTATGCTCGCTCTATACTTTGTACAGCTATTCAAATGCTAAAACCCACTTAGATAAAATGTCAGAGTATTCGTAGATGGAAACCTTCTTCTATTTTAAATAAAAAAGAACACATCCCCATCGAATGGTAAACGCACAGCTTTAATGGGATTTACTTTGAGGAAAATGAGATAATTTGCAAATTAGCACGACATTATGTTCATTCCAACAAAATTTCATTTGGGGAAGTGATTTTCTTGCCGGGAGTTCAAGGTGTATAATTAAAATAAAGTCGAACTGAAAATAGAAGCGAGTTTTCAGTTGGCTTCCTTTTGCGGTCACAGTCTACTGTTTTCACTGTTTGTGGGTAAGTATGTGTGTACCTACCTCCATTGGAGTCAATGAGACTGGGCGTAGGCGCTATGCTAATTTAAATCACTGAGACTAGTCGGAAATTTATGAATAATTTTCGAATACAAAGAATAATGCTGTGGACAAAAAACATTGATTGTAGTTGTAGGAATTTAACTTTCTCGTATAGGTACATATTAATCGATTCTGAAATTATGATTGTGTAGAAACTCATGAAAGTAGGTCTCATAATTCTGTCTGTCTGTATGTATGTTCCCGCGGTCTACAGTCTAAAAGGGTGCCCGGATTTGTTTTAAGGCTCGGATTTGGAGATTCTGAAGCTACACTTGGCCGTTCTGTGCACGGCGATAATTATACTTCCCCTATAAATTGTCTAAACCAGTTCAATTTTTTCGAAATTAATATTTGAAATGAAGTAGATTTTTGTTTAAAAAACCGAGTAACGGTAGGTACCTACTTTTGAAATTTGGACATATGATCACAAGAAATTTACATTTTTAAATTTATCTAAAAACGGTCCACACGATAGTATGTCATAATTAATTTCTAAGGTAGTATGGGTATTTCTAACTTAGCAAACTCAGTTTTTCTCTATGTAACGTACAATGGATGAAAAATTGGTTTCCAATAGTTTAGGACTAAGGATAACGATAGAGTAACATTTATTGTCCTTAATTTTCAATTTAAGTCACTAAAAACACCAATTAACGAAACTGCTTATATCTCGCATTCCTATTTTGAGTTTAGATAAAACTTGAAAAACCGAAGAATATTAAATATTAGGAAAGATTATTCTACCTCTGCGAACTTACAAAATTAGAAACTAACATTCATTTGCAAACATACTCACGTCTATCGGGATATTTATAACTAATACATAGTGCAAAAATAAAAAACATTGGCGCAAAATTATAGACATCGTGTATTAGGAGAGATTAATAGATACTAACTAGCACCACTCTAACTTCAAAGCCCATGCCTAACTTTCTAGAATATTATAAACGCTTTGTAACCTGCTTACAACTAGTTCCAACTTTAGAGCGGGCGCGACGCAAATTTTTATCAAACAGACCGAAAAATTCACAGTTTGAGAAACTAAACACAGTTTGGGGAATTCTCCTTAAGCAATTTTTAATGAAATGACAGTCAAAGAGAAAAAAAAAAAAAACAAAAAAATTAAAAATGCAAATGGAATGAAAAGATTTTTATTGAATCTGTAGCTAGAAGGCAATCTTCCTAATCAAAATCTTAAAAAGGATTTACTCGGGTTTTATTTTGCTTTTTTTAGAAACACAAAATATTTAAACATTTCGAGATCTTAAAAAGTATAAATATCTTGGGAACATTTCTTTCAAAATTTTGAAAAAAAAAAAAATTTCAAATTACAATTAGTCAATAGAAATGACAGATGGGAGAGGGATTGAGAGTCTATACTAAGTGATAATATGTACTTTTATTGGTTTTAAACTTATTACCAGGTTATAACTATAAAGTGGGTCGACTATAATTAGAAAAATACTAATACGGACATTGTCACGTACTAAAATAATCATAAAGTGGGCTTTATCCGACTATAATTTTGCGCCATTATATTTAAATTCTTACAATGATAGTGTAAAGTTATCGGTTTAATCTATTCCAGTCAAAAATAAAAGCATTCCCTCACATATCAGGAAACAGAAACTAGTGTTACCTATGCATGCCATTGTACCTACTCAAAAAATTTATAAAGTGTAAAGCTTATAGATAATACAGTACAACGTTCGTTAACTGAGAGTTTTATTGAATACTGTACATGTACTGTAAAGTAAAGTTTGTGTCCAAAATTATAAATAAAAATGAACAACTATAGGTAAAAATTACCAAATTTAAGTCCATAATTTTGAGTTTTTCAGTCATCTGTCAATAAATTCTCAAATGAAGGATATTAATTATTATTTGCGAAACGATACCAATAAACAATTAGCCCTCCACATTTTTACTAGAGCGACAACTTTCTTAGAATCTATTACATTTGTTGTCATTACTGAATTCAAATTACAAAATTATTTTTCGTGAAAAACAAGGCCAATGGTTCATTTCACAACGAGGATCTTATTCTCAAAAAAAAAGAATATATAAATTTTAATTAAATTTGCACAGATATCATTCAAAGGCTTTTTGAGGCTTATTATAAGCAAAAAAAAAAAAAAACAAAATAGGAAATGCACAAAATATCGGCTGATCCGTTAAATATCATATATGCAAATCAGTAATGCCCTATCATTCGATCGGAGACAATTTTCATGCATCGATGTTAGGTTTAGGTGCGGTACCTACTTTTGCAGAGATATGATCGTATGAAAGGAGTTCATATCCAGTTTCATAAATTTCTCGGACGTTAACAAAAGCTGAACAAAAATATGCTTATATTGAACGAGAGGCTTTAGCTATTGCATGGGCAATGGGCATGTGACAAATTTAGAAACTATTTGTTAGGGAGGCATTTCTCAGTAGAAACTGACCATAAGCCTCTTCCCCAACTTTTAAAAACGAAGAGCTTAGATGAGCTATCACCGCGATTGCAACGAATACGTATGAGAATGATGAGGTACGATTTTTCAATAACGTATATACCAGGGCAAAATTTAGTTGCTGCCGATCATTTGTCCAGAACGCCCATTAAAGCTAAGGCAATCAATGATGAATTCGAGGAAGAAATATATGCATACATTCATCAAATATCTTTAAAAAATGTTTATACGAAGGATGGAAACATCACACGTATCATTAATGCTCAATTAGCAGACACAGAGTGTCAAGAACTCAGGCAGTACATCAACATGGGATTGCCGTCACGGAATATGTTAAAAGCTGAGATGAGGCCTTATTACTCAGTCATGGATGAGGTTTTTATTGTAGACAATTTGATTTTACGGAGGAACAGGATGATAATTCTGAAAAGCCAAAGCAGAGGTATCATGCTAGTAAAGCTTCATGAGGGGCACTTGGGTATAACGAAAACGAGAATACGAGCTCAGAGGACTATGTGGTGGCCAGGAATCTCACAAGAAATTGGAGAGCTCGTACAAATTACAATTTACAAACGACTTCACGAAAGAAAGTCGACGAAAGAAGAGAGTTACATTCAAGATTAGTGAAAACATAATGCTCTTATAATTCTTAACACATTTACCTACAGTTAGAAAATCTAAGAAAGAATTCTTGGTTAGGTGCACTGAAGGTCTATCGTATACGTGGAACTGTTGTCGATCTCCGAAACCATTTAACCGATTTCAATGATATTTTGTGAATGGGTATGGTTGGTTCCAGTTTTAAAGATAGAATAGTTTTTTTTCGATGGCTCCAAACGAAAGGCAAGGACAAACCGGATGAGTACCCCTAGTTATATTATAAAAGATACTAACGTCTGTATGTGCACTTATAAATCGAGAATGGGTCGTTCGACTTTGATCAAAGATAATGGACTACAGAGTACAGAGGTATCATATAACTTTGCTGTGGAAAGGCGGCTGCCTAGAAGCTGTTTTCCAGAAAAATTCATGAAGTCACTCACACCAGCAAATTTCTATTCTTGTATATATGTGAGTTCATGAATTGGACCTTAACGCTAGAACTCGGCATTCCCAACTGTGTATTTGACAATTATTTTTCAATAAGCTAGTAATTCATTTAGATCTTACTCGATCAGCTGTGTTTTCGCTCCAAATAAATCTGAAAAACTCAAAGATTTGTCTATTTAAAAAAAAAAAAACATTTAAGTTTGGTTTCCGAAAGTAAAAGTTTGCACTGAATAAATACAACGCAAAAATTTCAACATTATGTTCCAACTTGTAAGAATTTGTACAGTCCAGCTTAAATTAAATCGTTGCTTATAAAATTTACAGATGAGCTTTAGGGTCAAAACTGGAGAGTTTCCAATCTGGAGTCACTATCAGACCATAGATGGATCCTCTATGACTTGCGTCTCGAGACCGAGACTAGTAAACCATATAGAAACCCCAACAGAGTAAATTGGACCAAGTTTAGTCAAGTCCTTCGGACAAAACTCAAAAACACACCTGAAAGACACACTTTAGCAATCGAAGAACTGGAGGCAAAGGTTAAGACTTTCGAAAACGCAATGGCTGTGGCATATAAAGTCTCTTGCCCAGTTAAGGCTAGGAGCGCACATGCGATTTCAATCGCACTACTGCTTAGTCGCAAAAAATGTAACACAAACATTTCATTGTGAATGCGCGCACTCAGCATCTACAAATCGCAGCGTTTATTATCCCGCGATTTGTTCCATTTTTAGAGCGACGCGATTGTCGCCAAAATAAATAACCCATATCAACTTCAAGCAATATACACACACTTGCGATTTAAATCGTTGCGATTAAAAAATCGTTGCCGCAACAAGATGTTGGTATGCACGCACTTGCGGTTTTCTATCGCATCATAATTTAGTCGCAAAATATGAGACCCATTGTTTTATACATGAATGCACACATATGCAACCGAATAACCGCAGCGATTTAAAAAATGCATCAAGATCCATTTTTAGAAACGATTTTTTTGCCGTAGCGATTATTTGGTCGCATATGTGTGTATTAACATTAAAAGCAGTATGCTCTATTTTTTGCGACTAAATAATCGTGCGACAGAAGACCACAAGTGCGTGCATGGTAATTTTTTTTTGCGACAACGATTTTTCTATCGGTGCGACGAAAAATCGCATGTGCGCTCCTAGCCTAAAACGTAGCAAAAAAACACTTCCCCCATGGTGGAACGAAGATCTCTCCAATCTCAGACAGATGACCAGATCGATTTTCAATATCTGCCACAAACACAAATTTTGGCAGCCTTATAGGGACTGTCTTAGTCTTTATAAAAAAGCCATTAAGGCGTTGTTGCAGAGCAACAAATATCTTCATCGAATTAGCCATGCAATTAATTCGCATGTTTCCCGTCGGCGTTTACCAATATCGCAAACCCGACGGCAAAACACACATCGCGAACGGAGCTCAGAAGCCCAAAAGTTAAAATTGGGAGCTCAGAAATCAGCTTTGGAGGTGTCAGCATGGAAATGATCTATGCGAACAAATGCCACGCTCTCGCAAATTAGCTCCGCCCCCTTTTTGAGTGATTTAGCTCGGTGGTAGTTAGCATGTATTGGTGACATATGCTATGCACTGTGCGGTTGCTGCTAAGCGGTGAAGATTTGTTGCACTTTTGAATAGCCGACAGAAGATCCGCAATGGGTCACTGACCGCCAGAAATAAACCAAGAATCAGCTGGACTAGGAAGGTATCGTTATGGCAGCAGCAGAAAATGATTTTGATTCCCAGTTCATCACGCAAAGCGGCAATACAATAAAGGCAATTGGAAGTAAAACCCAATTAATAGTTTGTTTCTTTTTTCTTTTTTTTGTAACGATTCTGTCCGTTAAGTGAATCGGCATATATATATATTTCGTTCTTTTAAATCTATTGCTGTGTCCGAGCATACATTTGGTCCTTCGAAGCCGAATCAGGATCTACAAATTCAACAAATTATTAATCCGTGCGTGGCAATTTCTAATTGCGAACAATTCGCCGTGTGCGCCTGAATATCAACCAAAAGGAGTATTCTTGTTACTGTGGATGTTTTCTGGATTTGAAGAACTGGTGCAGCGGGGGAACAACGCTCAATCAAATCAGGTGTGTGGCATTTTTTATAAAATAATTATTATCATTAATTTATCGATCCTCGTTGATCTAATTATAATAATTTCGTGTGTGTTGGGTGCTTTCCTAATCTACTCTTCGTCTTCGTTTTCCTCCCTTGCAATATGAGTAAGTCTAAGATCTCAAATTTAGCCGATTCAATTCAAAATATCTGGATTGAACTCGAAGGTGATTTTAAAGCGCATACAGAGCTTAGTAAATCGTCTAAATCTAGTTTTATGGCTGAGGCGCGGTTAAAGAATTTAGAGACAGGGTTTGATGACGCAAGGGCACTTCACCAAAAAATAGTTGCGGCTCCTAGTGAAGAGGCTAAAGTGAAATACATGGAGTCGCAAACATTTCACAAATTAAAGGAGCTTTATTACATGTATTCGTCCAAATTAAAGCACCAGTTATGCAGCGTGGAAAATCCCAATCCACATCAAAATCTGCTTAATAATTCAATAGTAGGATCGAAGCCTCCTTTGGTTGATTTGAAGCTTTCCCCCATTAAAATCCCTACGTTTTCGGGTTCTTTTCAAATGTGGTCCGAATTTAAGAGTTTATTCGAAAGTTTAATAAGCAAAAATCCCCCTTTATCTGATGTACAGAAGTTGCATTACTTAAAGGCTAATTTGAGCGGTGAAGCCGAACGATTGCTTCGAAACACTTCGATCACCGATGGAAATTTTGAGTCTGCATGGGCAACTTTAGTAAAGCGGTATCAAAACCTACGTTTATTAAAAGATAACCAATTTAAATTGCTCTTTGATCAACCAAAACTGTTCAAGGAATCAGCAGATGAAATCAAATCACTGTTAGACACCACAATTGAGGCCAAGCAGTCTCTTGAAAATCTCGGAGTCACTGTAGATTCGTGGGAAGATGTTTTAATTTTCCATACTGTACAGAAACTTCCGATATCCACTCGAGGTCTATGGGAATCGCATATTTCGGCTTATGTAGATTATCCGTCATTCAACATCTTAGAGGATTTCTTGCTCATGAGGACAAGAACACTAGAAGTCATATAGGACAATCCTCATCAAACACCAATCAGTCAAAATCAAAGCAATTTAGCTCAAACACAGTTCGTACGCACAACTCCATAGTGTTGAAATGTCAGATGTGTCAGGGTTTGCATTCGATTAGAAAATGTTACAAATTTAAGGCATTGTCTTCTCAAAGAAAAAGGGACATTGTTAAAAGGCATAAACTGTGCATTAACTGTCTGTCACACTCCCATGCTACACAAAATTGCACTAGCTCATTTACATGCTCTACATGTAAATAAAGGCATCATTCGTTGCTACACGAAAGCGATCCTGCTAGCATAAATGCAATGCATGTCAACAATTCAACTTCAGCGTTGGTTATTCAACCACCTGTTCAACCAGCTTCTACTGCAGGTCAACCCTCGCAGTCAGAGTACTCAGAAGAACCAACCTGCTCCAATAGAACGGCCTCAGTACACAATACGTACGTATCTGAAAACAGTCAGTCACAGGCTGTTCTTCTAACCACCGCACTTATCAAGGTTGTCCAAGATGTGGGCCAACCCTTGTTGCTGCGGGCTCTAATTGATCCAGGATCGGAAGCTTCTTTTATCTCGGAATCAGCTGCACAGCTGTTGAACCTTAAACGGACAACGAGTCACGTCAACATAATAGGCGTTGGGGAAACCAACAATGGTGTTTCCAAATCCAAAGTTTCGCTTACCATCCGTTCGATCGTTAATGATCATTTCAACCTACAACTTAATGCGTTGGTGCTACCCAAACTGACAGCCATTCTCCCAGCTCACAAAATTCCTTGGGCAAATTGGATTCACTTCCAGAACATCGAACTAGCTGACCCCACCTTTCACAAACCAAACAAAATCGATGTCATACTGGGTAGCGACATATATCACTTGATTCTACTCGATGGTATTGTTAAAGGAGAACCAGGTACACCCATGGCTCGACGAACAGAACTTGGATGGATACTCTCTGGTTGCACATCTGCTGGCAACCAAGAAACGGTGACATCATTGCACATCATGACGGAGACACCCGAATTGGGTTTGTAGCGGACATCAACAAAATGTATAGACAGATCTGGGTTTCACCTGAAGACTCTGTCTATCAATTAGTTTTGTGGAGGGATCTAGAAGGAAGGGAAGTAAAACCATACCGCCTCAACACAGTAACTTTTGGCACCGCCGCGGCACCGTATTTGGCAGTTCGCACACTCCAACAACTTGCTGCAGATGAACGAGCAGACTACCCAATAGCATCAGACATCGCTAAAAATAACTTTTACGTGGACGATGTGATTCATGGAGCTGACTCTGAAGAAGAAGCTTTGGAGATGCAACTCCAGCTCATAACAATGTTGAAGCTTGGAGGGTTCCCTTTACGAAAATGGGTCAGCAACAGTGAAAAATTATTGGCAGCAATTCCAGATGAAGACAGGGAAGTACAGCTTCCGCTGTCATTTGACGAAGACAGCGCAATTAAAACTTTAGGGATCCAGTGGCATCCTGGGAAGGATACCTTCTCATTCAGAATAAATCTACCAGATGCAAAGACGACATCGAAACGGACAATTTTATCGGACATCGCTCGTTTGTACGATCCAATGGGATGGATTTCTCCTTGCGTCGTGGTCGGTAAAGTTCGGATGCAAGAGATCTGGAAGGAACAACAAACATGGGACAGCGAACTTCCAACCTCAATCATTTCAGAATGGCACAAATTTAAAGAGGAGCTACCAGTTCTTAAAGATATAAAAATTCCTCGTTGGATTCATATGACGAAGGAATCACACCTCGAACTCCATGGGTTCTACGACGCCTCCGAAAGGGCGTATGCTGCAGTGGTTTATTTTCGTGTCATTACTTAAAATGGATCAGAAATGAGTCTCATTGTTTCCAAAACTAGAGTCGCACCCGTAAAAACAGTATCACTGGCACGCTTGGAGTTATGTGGAGCCCTACTGCTAGCACGCCTGCTCGTACATACCAAGGAGATCATGCAACTCAACAATGCCAAAACTCTAGCGTGGATCACATCAGTTCCATACAACAGAACCACGTTCGTTGCCAACAGGGTCGCTGAAATCCAGGAGATTATAGATCCAAAGTGTTGGAATTACGTCCGCTCTAAGGACAATCCTGCGGACATGGCTTCAAGAGGACTTTCTCCAAAGGATCTCAGCAATCATAAACAATGGTTCTACGGGCCGCAATTTCTGCAATCCTTTAATGAACAACTGCATCCTTCACTCAATATTCAGCCCACGGACCTAGAAATGAAAGCTTCAAAGAACTCAAGGGCTGAAAATAAATTGATCGCATCTGGGTACCCTTTAACAAATATTTTTCAGCTCTTCGTTCACAATACCGCCTTTGAATCTAATGAACTTCTCAAGAGGTTCTCTTCATTACAGCGTTTACTACGAGTTACCGCTCCACAACTGCCGGAACAAATCGTCGAAATTATCGGGACCACTGTCGGTCGCCGAGATATTATCAGCTCGACTTCGCTGGATCCACATTGTCCAGCAAGAATTTTTCGCCGAAGAAATATCAAAGGTATCGAAAGGGGAATAGGTCCACAAAGGCGGAAAACTAGCACGATTATCACCAATCATTGACGAAAACGGCATACTACGGGTTGGAGGTCGACTGGAAAATGCAGATCTCCCGTACTCACAGCGGCATCCAATAATATTGCCCGCGCAAAACACTCTTACCACACTCATAGTACATGATGTGCATATAAAATCACTTCATGGCGGCCAGCAGCTGATGATGGCAACCATTCGGACAGAATATTGGATCTTTCACCTAAAATCAACTGTTGAGAAGTGCATTCACAAATGTTACAGGTACAAAGCAACCCAAATGCAACAGACAATGGGCAATCTACCAGCATTAAGAGTCAACCAGGCTCACCCATTTCAAAAATCCGGTGTGGATTACCTATGCTGGTCCGATGCAATTAAAGGCATGGAAGGGACGGTGTAACAAGACAACCAAAGCGTACATCGCAATTTTTGTTTGTTTCTGCACAAAGGCCGTTCACCTCGAACTTGTGAGCGACTACAGCACATCCGCGTTTCTAGCAGCCTTCAAACGTTTTACTGCACGCCGTGGGATCTGCACCGACCTATACAGCGATTGTGGAACAAATTTTCAAGGAGCTGCAAGAATCATGGAGTTGCAAGCCTCACAATGGTCAAAACAATGGACAGATGATATTGTGACTCAACTGCAAAGCAACGGAACTACTTGGCAATTCAACCCACCAGCTGCTCCACACTTCGGTGGACTTTGGGAAGCCGGCGTGAAATCTATGAAACACCATTTGAAGCGTATTATCGGACATTATACTCTGACTTTCGAGGAATACGCCACTGTCTTAGCGCATGTAGAAGCCTGTCTGAATTCACGGCCGCTTTGCCAAGTCACCGAAGATCTGGATGATCTATCCATCATGACGCCAGGACATTTTTTAATCGGGGCCACTTTAAACGCGGCACCCGAAAAGGATTTGACCGAAGAAAGGTCAAATTACCTAGATAGATGACAACTTATGCAGAAGATCCAACAGGATTTCTGGAAGAAGTGGAAATCTGAGTATCTTGTGCGACTACAACAGCGTCCAAAATGGCTTAACTCGAATTGTCAAATCAAGATAGGACAGATTGTGCTACTACCTGACGAGCAAACCCCTCCTACTCTTTGGCGGTTGGCTAAAATCGAGGCAGTCCATCCCGGAACCGACGGAAAAATTCGCGTCGTGACTATCAGAACGTCAACGACATCATTGAAACGCCCCATAGTCAAACTTTGCCTTCTTCCGATGGTTAATTAATTCCACACCCACACACACTCTCACACAAATGAATTCAAACAGGCGTCCAAAAAGGAGGCCTGGATGGATTACTGCCATTCAATAGAAACCCTTAAGGACTCCGCCAGGTTTAGCAAAATTCTGTCCAAGGAACACTCCAACCCTTCCTTTCTAAGAAAGCCAGATGGAGGTGGGACTGAATCCTGTGCAGAGACCCTGGAACTCCTAATTAATACACTTTCCCGGATGCAGCGATATTAGTACAGAACCCGGGAGGTCCCGGCCAGTACAACCTGCACTCCATAGTCACATCAATTCATTAATTTCCGAGGAAAAGATTTCCTGGGCTATCAACAGCTTCTCTCCGTTTAAGTCTCCGGGCCCTGACGGCATATTACCTGTCATGCTACAGAGAACGCAAGACTTAACAATACCTTAGCTGGCGTCAATTTTTAGAAGCTGTATAATACTAAACCACGTTCCCCACTCCTGGAGACGCGCTAGAGTGGTGTTTATACCGAAGGTAGGCAAACGCGGGCATGAAGCCGCGAAGGACTTCAGGCCAATTAGTCTAACCTCCTTTGCTCTGAAAACTCTAGAACCTGTCATAGACATCCACATGCGAGGCTTTCTAGTAGAATCATCGCTATCCAAATCACAGCACGCCTATCTCAAGGGGAGATTTACGGAAACGGCTCTCCACGAAGTAGTGCAGACAATTGAAAAATCCTTACACTATAAAGAATACACCCTAGCCTCCTTTCTAGACATAGAAGGAGCCTTTAACAATGTACACACTTAAGCAATTCTGGAATCTCTGAGTGAGATGGGCATAGAGGAATTTATTGGTCAATGGATAGTCTCTATGCTTAGAACAAGAACCATTCAGGCAACACTAGGCAACAGCCACTTAACCAGATTTGCGTCATATCTCCCCTACTTTGGTTAATGGTTATAAACAAAATTCTTGCAAAACTTGACAGGGAACGGGTCAAAGTTGTCGCGTATGCGGATGACGTGGCGATACTAGTGTCAGGGAAGTTTCCCTCCGTGATTATTGAAATTATGGGGGCCGCTCTAGAAAAGGTAAACACCTGGGCTGCAAGCTGCGGCCTCGGAGTCAACCCGAGCAAAACTGAACTGATGCTGTTCACCACAAAAATACCCGATTTTATCCTCCCCCGTCTAAATGGTCATCCACTCACACTATCCTCCAGTGCCAAGTATCTGGGCATAATGCTTGATAGTAAACTTAACTGGAAACAAAACATTGAACACAGAGTAAGGAAGGCGAGCGTTGCCTTCTACGCCTGCAGCAAAACCTTTGGAAAGAAGTAGGGACTTCAACCAAAGATGACCTTATATGGATGTACACAGCTGTTGTGCGTCCCATTCTCACCTATGGTTCACTCGTATTGTGGCCCGCGTTGAGTAAGGGCTATAACCTTACAAAACTAAAAAGACTGCAAAGAACAGCCAGTATAGGCACTACGGGTGCAATGAGGTCGGCCCCAACGGATGCCCTTACTGTGCTCCTGCATCTTTTACCTCACGATCTGCACACCAAAGATACTGCACTATGCAGCGCCATAAGACTCAGGGAGTCTGGGTGCTGGAGTGCAAGGCCGTATGGCCACAGCAATATCCTGGACTCGTTACCAAACGGCACGGTCACGTTTCCAACCGACTACATCACACCACAACTTAATTTTAAGAAAGGCTTCCAGGTAAGCTTCCCGTCCAGAGCTCAGTGGAAGGGAAACGAAGTAGTGCAGGGCTTCGACACGGTCATATACAATGACGAATCTAAGATGAACTGTGGTGTGGGGGCCGGGGTCTACTCAGAATCACCAAATATATCAGAATCATACCGTTTGCCGGACTTTGCCAGCGTTTTCCAGGCGGAATTACTGGCTATCCGAGAAGCCTGCGTGCATCTAGGGCGTAACACTACTCACAAACAAAACATCGCTATCCTTATAGATAGCCAAGCCGCCATCAAAGCCATAAATTCGGCTACCATATCCTCTAAACTAGTGCTGGAGTGGCGAAACAAGGTTGCCCGACTGGGTGAATGTTACAATGTCACACTTCTCTGGGTACCAGGGCATAGTGACATAATAGGCAACGAGCGGGCAGATGAGCTGGCCAGAAGGGGGTCAGCTCTGCACAGCTCACTCGCGGCAAGTGTCCACGTCCCACTAGGAGTGGTCAAAGGACAAATTCATTCATATTTCCTGCAGAAAGCCAAATTCCAATGGGAGGGGTTGACCAACTGCGTCATTTCAAGGAAGATTTTTTTTTTTTTTTTTGTGTTGGGAATTCGCTGGAAGTAAAAAATCATCGAAAGACATTGCAGAGCTATACGCGAGGGATGCTTCTGCAATAGTGATGGACTTTAATTCATCTAAAAAAACTCCCGGGGGACTGGCATAAGCCATCCCGAAAAAGATTGCACCTAGTCGTACGACTAATCAGCAAATTTTATTTTGAATAATTTAATGAAATTAAAGAGATAAATCCGCCGTTTGTCGGATTTTTAAACTTGTTTTGTTTGAAATTAATACCTAATTTCTTAGCCCTAGCTAAATCTTACAGATCAAGAGGTTTAATCCGTCTCAGTCTCCTGATTACATTGCCATTATTTAAAAGTTCTGTTATTTCTGTGTTTACGTGGTTGAGAAGCCGATTTCTATGCCTCCGAGCAAACTTCTTAACCTGATCTTCAACCATTTCAACATTTAGATCCCTATGCAGATCGGCGTTGCGTATGTACCAAGGTGCATTAACTATGTTCCTTAGTACTTTATTTTGAAAAACCTGAATTTTTGGTAAGTTTGTTTGGCATGTACATGCCCACAATTTTAGCCCGTAGGTCCATACTGGTTTTAAAACTTGCTTGTATAGCAATAACTTATTGTAGTTGGACAGGGATGAGTATCTCCCAATAAGCCAATACATTTTACTGTATCGCATGTTCAACTCATCTTTTTTTTTCTTAACGTGCGCTTTCCAACGCAGCTTAGCGTCTAGAGTCATGCCTAGATATTTAGCTGTGTTAGAAAATTCTACTACATTGTTGTTAATGTAGACTGGAATGTGTGGTACGTTTTTATACGTAAAACTAATATGGACTGACTTAAGGTCATTTAATCTAATCTGCCATTTCTTAGTCCATTCTGAAATATTGTTTATTGCCGTCTGAAGCTTTTTTGTTGCTAATTCGACAGTTGCTCCCACAGCAAGGACGGCTGTGTCATCTGCAAAAGTAGCTATGGTGGTTTCTACACTTTCAGGCAAATCGCTAGTGAAGAGTAGGTATAAAACTGGACCTAGCACACTGCCTTCCTCAAGGAAGATATGGCCCATATACGATCAGAACAGAACAAGGAATCGGGATCCCACGCAACACTCACTGCCGCAGTTGCGGGAATACACATGAGAAAGAAACTCTCTTCCATTTTCTCTGCAAATGTCCGGCACTAGCGAGAGCCAGACTGCGCACACTGAACCAACCTTTTTTCGACAACCTTAGCGACATTTCAGACATAATACGGTTCCTCAACTCCACAGGCTGGATATAGGCACCGAATGCTTCTCACCCTTAACAAACATCACATACTAGGTAACACGAGTCGTGGTAACAAAAAGGCACATCACAGTGCTACTTGGGTTCCAAGCGCCAGACTAAAATATTTAAGGAACTATCACAATAAAATAAAAGTTTTTCCTAATTATACTGGCATATGGATAGTATGGATTAAGGTCGATATGGGGTTGTGTGTATTTAAAAGGCTCCAACCATGTGCATTAAAAAGATGAAACTCGATTTGGCTTTCTTGGTGGTCGTGATAGTTGCAGCTGTGTCAAATTGGACAATAGAGTAAAAAGCTAAGCCGAAATGCCTTGAACATATTAATCATGGTGAGGCCGTAATAATAGAGCTTGTCCATTAATATGAAATTCTTTTGTAGCATCACATAAGGTTTTGAGAATTACCGCTTTTACCATACAAAATTCTTCTCAAGTATTGTATGGTTGAAGGTAGTCGTGCCAGCAACTTTTTTCCCAAGACTTACCTCAAATGAGCACTGTTGAAAATAGCCATACTTTGGCTAATGAATCAAGTTCACATTACTTTAAATCCTATATTGACAACAATTTATCGTAGGTAAAGCTCCTAGTCCCTTGACTCTTCTCATCAGACAAATTATCTATGCGAACCCACTACCCACAAATTTAACTCAGGCAGAAGGGAATGTCTTCACTGCCTCCCCTTATATAATTTGACTCAACTTAGTTCGTGATCTCACATAATCAGCCAAGTTGACATTGGTATTGATTCATCATAAATTACCCATAAATAGAAATGCAAATCACTTCTGAACTCTGCAAGACAAAATAAGGTCATTTTCGTTAATTAGTAGTTAGTAGACATATATTATAAACAAAAGGCAAAATAGCAGGTAGCCGATTGCTCCGGTGGTGACTTTTTATCGATTTCGTTGATGAAGTATGGTTGTATCTTAATACCTCTTTCGAAAGAGTTATAAAGTCTGAGGGCGATGCGTGACAAGCAGAAGTGAATATTGTTTGTTAACCGCTAATAGCCGTCACGCCCCCATATGTCTAAGTAGACAATGGACATGAAATGGGTAGTAGTGCTTTCATGACTCAGATACATACATACTTAATTCCAAAAAAAAATTTTTTGAGGTGGGTTGTTTGGCATTGAAATTCAAATTAGGAAATAGATGGGAGTAGTCGCCAACACTTTTATTAAGTTGATGATGAACGTTTTGTTGAGTTCTCACATAGTAGGTACTGGCAATGACGAATGCTTGAAGGATGACTGTCAGAACAGGAACTGTGCACATTGCACATGGCTTTTTGACACAAGCATCCAAGACCAGACATCATATTGTAACCTCTTAATTAATAGACAAGATGAAGTAATAAACCTTGAATTATAATAATTGTATATAAAATATCCTACTGCCTTTCTTATTGAATACACCCGAAATACACTACAGTATTAGATTTGTAGGTAGGTACATACCAGTGGCGTCTCGTCAGGGTGTGCATTGCACGCACTGATCTAACCAAAAAATCACTCATCAAACACTCAAATAATAATAACACACATAAATATGATGTGCTCAATTACACTTTGCACATCCCATAAAGACTCCATCACACAGCCTTTTTTTTTTTTTTTTTTTTGTCGGAGGTTGTTACTATTCGATGGAGCACTCAGACACAACTACTGGTCCATTGTACTGCCAAAACGGACACCTTACATTACTGTACTTAGTTTTCCCGTCTTTCGAAGAAAGATTAGAAGGAGCTTCAGTGATGAAGAGCTTAGATGTTCGGCACTCACCACATCAGCCCCAAAGATCCGCCATCTGTTGCGAGCAAAGGCAGGACAATTACAGAGGAAGTGTTCCGCTGTATCGTCGTCCTCTCCACACGCAGGACAGATAGTGGTATCGCTCAAGCCCAACACATTCAAATGTTTGGCAAAAGCTTGGTGGCCCGAAAGGACACCCACAAGCAGTCTGCAGTCAATTCTCCTGAGAGACAGAAGGAAAGACGCAGACCTTTTACAGATGTCCGGACGCAGTCGTTTGGCCTGTCTACACCCCGCACAGTCACGCCACCGACGCTCGTGTTCACGAGAAACCCAAGTATCAATGGATGACCTAACTGCAGATGCGGACAGACCCAACGCCGGCTCAGGTCCTGAGAGAGCTTCTTCTGATCCCAGCCTGGCAAGCTCATCAGCGATCTCATTTCCATGGATGCCAGTGTGACCTGGGACCCAAACAAGATTCACTGTGTTTAGCCTACCGACTAGGTTCAGAGATAGCTTGAGTTCAAGCACTAATTTAGACGAGGTAAGAGGGTTGAGCAGTGCTTTTAATGCAGCTTGGCTATCGCTGCAAACGCATATGCTTCTAGCCCTCCACCTGTTTGCCACAATATAGCGCATGGCCATAAGGATAGCGAAAATCTCCGCTTGGAAGACAGACGCATAGTTACCTAATGGGTAGTGCAGTCTAATGTTCTCGCTTTCCACAAAGACCCCAGAACCAGATCCTTGTTCGGTCCTGGAGCCGTCCGTGAATATACGATGAATATACGTCTGGCCGAAGCCATTCCGTCGCCTGAGGAAAGTTGACTTGGTAGTTTTGTCGCAGTAGGATTTCTGGTGTCATTGCGTCAGAGGGCACATCCATAAGACAGGAGTCAAAGGATAATTCTCGCACAAGTTCTTCAAAACTCCAATGCGCGTGGTACCAAAAACCACCTCTCTTTAATCGAGCGATGGTTTTCAGCGTACACCCCATGATAAAAATATCAAGAGGGGGGAGGTTCATCATAGCATCTAGAGCAGAGCCCGGAGTGCTAGGGAAGGCCCCTGTGCATCCAAGACAGACCGTTCTTTGAAGTTTGGCAAAAGAGGCAGTAACACGTTTCCGCGAAAGCCTGTTCCACCATACAACCGATGCATATGAGAGAAGTGGTCTTACCATTGCCGTATAGATCCAAAGGACCCTTTTAGGAGATAAGCCCCATGTCTTGCCAAAAGCGCCTTTGCACTGCCAGAAAGTTGACAGTGCTTTATCGATTTTTGATTCAACATGCTTGGACCAAAGAAGCTTACTATCGAGGATTACTCCCAGATATTTGACTTCATTGGAGATCGGGATAGTGACGCCTTTTAGCATAAGCTGAGTCAGACCAGTGACATTCCTCCTTCTCGTGAAGAGAACAACCGTAGTTTTAAGAGGATTTACTGAAAGCCCATTACTTGCGCACCAATCATCGACTAAGCCCAAGGATCTCTGCGCCTGAGAGCAGACAGTCCCATCTTCATCGTGACGGTTTTTGCTCGGCCTGTGAGAACGGACAATCCAGGCTTTTGTGTCGAGACCAGGATTCTGGGTATGCAAACGCTTTAGCACGTCCGCCGATTTCCCCAGTTTCCCAGGGATCCAGCAGACAGCATGCGTAAGCTTGGGTGGCTTGTAGACCTCAAAAATTGTGGTCCCAAGGGGAGGGATTTTCGGCACCATACTGCTGACCCATTCAGAGGTTTGCTGTGAGGAGGTCTTCACCATGAAGGTTCCGTCCTTGAACTCACAGCCCTCAACCTGGATGCAAGCATTTGTTGCCGCAACAAGCTCCAAAAGATGGGCTTTGCAGTGTTTACACTCTGCATCGCTCATACTATTGTCATTGCCTGCTTTCCCTATACGAACTACTAAAGAGGAGACAGCAGCATCCTTATAGGACAACCTACTATCACGCACTTTAGCTGTTCTGCGTTCGAAAGAAGCGCTCTGACCGATAGAGCCATCCGCGACAACCTTGTTCTGTCCGCTGGTACTGCAACCTGAGTTGGTTTCAGCACCTGCATCATTCGTTACAAGTGCACGGGCAGCTCCAACGATTGGAGAGCCTCCGGAGCTCAAGCCTGTAGGTACGAGCTTGGGTCGCTTCTTCTTGCTTTTCGGTTCGGCAGAAAAGGAGGCAGTGCCCAATCCGAGGGACTGGCTGGCTTCAGTTTGTGAGACCTCCACCGACCTGTTCCTTTTCAAAGGCACCGCCGAAGAGCTGAGAGATGTGCTTGCGCCTTCAGCCGATACAGCATCTTTGCGCCGCAAATCCAACAGCTTTCTCCTTTTCCTCTTTCGCTGTCCCTTAGACAGGCGCAGCTCAAGGCCCGCCTCTTCAGGAGCCCGTTCAACCATGGAGGTATCCCGAGTCAGACCGTCAGTGGCAGTGCAGTGAGCAGCAGCCTGTCCCATGCTCAAATTACCGAGCGAATCGGATATAGAGCCGCAAGAGTTGCTGTTTCGTTCAAATCTCAAGCCTGCGGGTGTGCTCACAGCGTCCAGTTTCCTTCCACCAGTACCGCTTCCATTGCTGGTAGCAGCACCGGCTTCATTTGGAGACCGCGCGCAAACAGACCCACAGACTTGAGGGTTTATTCTCTTTACGAGCTTGGGTCGCTTCTTCTTGCTTTTCGGTTCGGCAGAAGAGGAGGCAGCGCCCGATCCGAGGGATTGGCTGGCTTCAGTTGGTGAGACCTCAACCGACCTATTCCTCTTCAAAGGCACCGCCGAAGAGCTGAAAGATGTGCTTGCGCCTTCAGCAAATAAAGCTTCTTTGCGCCGCAAAACCGACAACTTCCTCCTTTTCCTCTTCTGCTGTCCCTTAGACAGGCGCCGCTCAAGGTCACCCTCTTCAGGAGCCTGTTCAACCACGGAGGTATCCCGAGTCAGGCCGTCAATGGTAACGCAGTGAGCAGCAGCTTGTCCCATGCTCAATTTACCGAGTGAATCGGACATAGAGCCACAAGAGTCGCATTAGGGTTCGAGTATGAATGTTGGGGCCTCCAGAATCCGTGCCCCGGCCGTAGTCGAGAAGACTACGGATGGATTTTGGCTATCGCCATTACCACCTGGAGTAGACAATTCCACTTGTTTCTCCATTCATATCATGTTTTGAGTTTTAACCACTGGCTCCTGTGGGTTAGAATACACTAACAGTTTGATTTTTACTGAGGATAGGCAAGCCGTTACCTCAAACCATCCTCCTTTACCCGGGCTTGGGACCGGCATGCTACTTGCGTAACAAGGCGGAGTTATACAGCCTACTATAATAATACTCATATTCATCCTTTATAATTTTTCTTTCAAAATTCCTTCATCGTTGAGAAACAAAGAGAAAAACAATAAACTCGCACGAAATCTGGATGTGCACGTATTCATCAAATAAATTCATCCAACTCCAAAGTCCAAACTATATACCTTCCTTCAGCCACAAGAATTTATCCCCATCGTCATTCGTCACCCGCATGCAGTACCTGCTACCTGATTATGTCGCTTTACTTTGATGAACTTGTAGTGAACTCGTGCACTCGTTTTCTTTGCACACGAAATATTCATTATTTTGTTTTGTTTTTTTTCTGTTTCCGTAAAGCGTCATAAGTCAAATAGACATGCAATACATCGACGATCGTGCAAAAAAAAAAAAACAGTGCACGACAGTCGATGAATGAATGAACGAATTTTGCTTTTCGTTTAGGTAATATAAGTGGCTGTTTGCTTTTTTTTCTATTTTTAATTTGAACAATGGAGTTTTTTTTTTAAATATTTTTTTTTAGTTAAGAAAACAATAAATAAATCCGTATTTTTAAAAAAATATATAATTTTAAAGAATTGCACACCCATCTAAGTAATTCACGCGACGCCGCTGGTACATACCTACTGATTGGTTTTAAAGTAACTGGAACAGCCTTTTAATTTTTAAAGCATCATTGCTGGCGAAACTTGGTGCGGTTTTCCCGGTTCTTGCGGCCACATTGTAAATTAAAATACGCCCAATCAGGCGGTCAAAATGTCCTAATTATTTATTTTTTTTTTGCATTTGAAATGTATTTTCGTCCCTCTGTCAATTCGCCCAAAATGAAAAAATACGTAAAATATCAAATCAGATTAAAAAAAAATCCGTCTAAGGCATATTCATAAGTATTATTAAAACGTATAGGCTTTCTTGGGAGCTTCGCAATTTTTGAATTTTTTGGCCTACCATAATTTTGGCCGATATGAAGAATCGAATAAATCTGCTGTCCAAACAGAACTAAATTTCATCATTCCCGCTTAGATGAAAATATCTAGGTATATATCTAGAATAAAAAAGTAAATTCAGAATTCAGAAGGAACTGTAACCTCCGAATTTCGAACAGCCGCCTAATCCCAGTTACAAATAAATTACAATAAATGTATCTCTTCTCGAAATGCTGTAATTAAACAATTTAAGTAAGTATACAATTAATCTATCTATATATAGCCCTTTTTATTATCAGCCATGATCTATATAGATCATCGATTTACCTACATGCACTTACAACAGCATAATGATCCTGCTTCTCATCGAGATCATGAACCATGATCTGAAAATTATTTCTACTATTGCTCGCAGCGCAGTTTGGCGTTGTTTGTTTCATTCTTGAATGATGCTGTGCCTGTAAACGACAGCCAAGCCACACAGTCAAGTTGCCAGACTAAAAAATTCAATACTCTTCATACCTAGTACAAAAAATCAATAAGCATATTTTTACATCCAATAAATTTCCCGTCCTTGGAGATTTTGCTTTTTAATTCTGTAAAGCTATGACAAACCCAGCGAAATATTCCGTAATTTTTTAAGTAAATGTTTCATAAACATTTATTTAACAAAAAATGTTTCGCAGTTCTTAAATAATTTGTTTCACAAATCACAAGCTTCCCGGCAGAAAGGTGAGAGTTGTTTTTTGTTTTCACATAAAGTACAAAATGTTAACCAGCAGACTGCAAAAATTTAAATTATTTTCAAAACTAATTAAAAAAATTTTTTTTATCACAAAATATTGCATAAAAATGTAACTGCAACTGTTTTCGTGGAGTTTTTTTTTGGATAAATATCTTTAAATTTATGTGAAGTGACGGTTTTATTTTAACAATCAAACTTATTTTGTTGTGTTTGTTGTTGTTGAATAAATTAACACGAAGCCGATCAATTTGTAACCAAGTTTATTGGTTTTATTGATTTTGGCTTTATTTCGGTTTTGTTTTCCAAAAAATGCTTATTGTCTGACAAAAACAAAGTTTCATTCTTCAGTTCTGAAAAAATTCCTTTATTAGGGTCACTTGGGGTAAATGTAAACACGGGGTAATTGTAAACGGCGGTTATTTTATCCTTTCAAAATAAATCGTAGTAGGCCGAGAAACAACAAAAAAAACAATTTGAATTTCGCAATACTGTCGCCGCACTTACTCGCGCGCCGGTGGATTTGATTTATCACTGAAAATTCTAGTCGTAAAGAAAACGTGTGCCATCAAAGTGAAAATCAGTTTTGTGAGTATTTTTTAATTTGTGTGCGAAGGTGTTTATACTAAAAAGAAGAGTAGGTAATCTTATAGTTTTATTTATCAATTTGAGATAGATTCGTTGATGAATTTCCTTAAATTTTGAGATATTTTAGTGTTATTTTCATGTTTACATTTCGCCCAATAACTTTATCATATGAGGGAAATGTAAACATGTTTTTTTGGGGCAATTGTACCTAAACACTTTTTTTTCTGAAAGCCTTTCCGACTCCTTAATTTCCAGTGTTCAGAATGCGACACAAAAGATATGCAACACGTTAGTGATATATTTCAACTCATCAGGTTTAAATGAGGTAGCAGACAAACTGTAATGTTTAAACACGTTTGTGTTGTAGAATCATATCCACAAAATGATGAGGTGATTTAGGTGATGCTTCTCAAAAAATTGGACACATTGAAAAAGACGTTTTCTATAAATCCAAATGAAATTAAAAAGATTCACTTCGCAGATATCATTGGAATTCGGCCGCTTAATATGTTGGGAAACCGAATTCACTACAAATTTGACAAAACTATTGACATTAACGAAAAGTGAATTTACTTTTTTTTACTTACCGAACTGCGTATAGTTTTCATTAGTACCTACCTATGCTTATTCTTTAAAAAAAAAATGCTTAATAAAATATGTTCCTATTTTTTTAGTAATGACTACTTAGAAGTTTTTCTTTTTATCTATTTTTATCTATTTTTCAGTCCATATTTTAATCGGTAATCATCCTTTATGCGTTTATGGGGTAGACGTAAACATTGTAAAAACTGCCTTTAAAGGTAAAAAATCAATAGCCAATTCTTACTTGTTTACATTGTACATTTGTTTTTAATTTCTTCAAAATTTGGTTTTAAAAAAGGCAGAAAGTGTTTCCATTTACCCCAACTGACGATATATAGATGTCGCTATTTTCGTTTCATTTATAAAAAAAAAAATAAATAACGAAAATAATTGTAGAGGAACTTCGGGTATTGTGGTATACATGTTTCTATTTTGGACATTACGGATAAAGTATAAAACCGAAAGCATTCAAATTCCTTAGCGTGTTTCATGCAAGCATAAACTATCATTCAGCAACATTTAGCAAGATTCCAATCATTACCAAACAAAAAATATTACTGAGATTTCCTCTGACCTCAAAAATTGCATTTTAGGAAAGCGGTGGGTAATGTGGTACACTTTGTGGTTGAATGTGGTACACTATACCACATTAACAGATAATCGTTTTTTATTAATTTTATTAAGATTGAATTGCGCTCTACATAGCATTTAGGTTCCACTTTCTAATTTCACCTTTTTTAGGCATGTTTGCAAAACAACCTGTATTATAAAAAATTAAAAAATGCATTTTAAATTCAAACTTTTCAGTTAGGTAATGTGGTATACCATACCACTTTAGCCTATGGCTACTGTACCACATAAGCCGAAACTTAATATTTTATAAGAAAAATTAAAAAAAATATGAAATCAATTTTTTTTAAGCAAAACTTTCAGTTATTCCAAGTAAATGGCAAATTGATTGTTTCAATTGAATAAATGTTCGGCTCGAAAAATATTTTTTTTTACTTCAAACAAACACTTAAAGTTTTCCCTGAAAAAAACTGCACTGCACACATTAACACATTTGGAACAACTAAGCGAAAACGTGGTCGATTTTAAACGTGAGCAATCGCTAATGGTTACTTTAACAGGAGTTCCCATAGCATACTCAGTTTTCGAGAAAACTGCCTGTACCACATTACCCGCATATACCACAATACCCGAACTTACTCTAGTACGTTTTTTATTATAATTATACTTATAAAAGGTATATGGTCGATTTGAAACCACAAGCGATACTAGCTTGTATAATTATTATATTAACGAATTTGGAGGGCGGAACCAAGTTCGCTGGGTCAGCTTGTATGATATAAAGATAGATAAAAAAAATAAATAATACAGCATATTTTTTAAGTTTAAATAAATGCTTACATTTTTCCACTATGTCCTCGGTGCTGGGGCACAATGAACAGAGGAGGAGCAAGGCAGGCACGGTTTATCGCTGTTGACATTGAGGCAGCCCTGAAATAGGCCTTTCCGATATTGGGTACCTATTTGCTCTTCCAGTGAGTCTTCTTAGCCATTCATTCACTTCATATATCTCTAATATGAACTCAAGGGTTTCAAAAAAGCTACACCCAAGGGCTGCAACCGATGAGCGCAAGGTGATGGAAAACAGAATGACCACACCAGTAACCCGTGATTACTTCAATGCTCCTAACGTCGCTTGAATCTTCGTCTACAAGTGTCAAGAGGTTTTGATCTTTTGTTGCCAGTAACCATTGAATAAACCTTTTCAAACACTTTAAGAACAAGTCTTCAGTAATCCATGCATTTTGGTTACACTCGCCTCATGAATTAGACGGTGTTCCATCCATTAGTAAAGCTTTCATTCTTTTCCGAGGGAGAATAAACATTGGTGGCATATACCCACGAACCATCAGCACTCGTACAAATTTTTAAGGCGATCCTACTTGTTTCCTTCCTTTTGATGTCAACATTTTCCGTAGACTACGTTGTGATGCCCGTTCGTCAACGTTAAACATCCTTTTTGAATTTTTTCGATACATTTCTCCAGCAATTCAAACAAATTTCCGATGACGACACAGTTTTCTTAATGAAATCGTTGGATTCCGATTCCGAAACTTGTGCGTCCAGTCCTCTTCATCCGCTTATGTTTCAGCGTCAAAGTTATTGGCTATATAATTTTATTCGTCTGGTTCATATACCAGTTCTCGAAATTCCTTCATGGAAAAGCCCAAAGAAAAACCTCATTCCATATCCCTTAGATAATGGGCTAACTCTGTTTCTTGAGGCTTCGAAAAAAAATGGTTTAAAATTTTCAACTTTTGTTACAACAAGTGGAAGGTCGGGGCTTTGATCTGTTTTCTTAGGAATCTTTGTTAAGTAGTTAGACGAATTTCATAGGCAACTGGATTATAGCTAATTATATTTTTTTTTACGTCTTCAACAGCGCGTCGCATAAGGCATAATGTCTATGCTCCATTCTTGCCAGTAAGCGACAGACAGGAGACAGCACTTAATTGCGAACCAACTTAAATAATACCTACCTAATTAATGCCGGCTGATAGAAAAATATAAACAAATAACATGAGTACAAAATGAATGAGTCATAATAGGCACCCATGCCAATTCGACTTAGAAATCCAAGGAATTCTTTCAACCTACCCATAAAAGAGATATAAAAGGATGTATACAAACTTCATTTACTTACTTTGATAGGAAATGGTAGAAAATTCAATTCAAAATTGGGCTTCGCTTTAAAACAAACTCACTTTATTTTGCTTGAAAATAGCTTCTACTCAATGAAAAAGCTTTATTTTTTCCAACAGACAGAACACATGCCGTTTCTGTTAGTTGTAACAATATTCAAAACACTTCATTTGTAAAAAGAAAAAAAAAATATATTTCGTATGTACCTATATATTTTATTTATTTACTTTGTATACCTAAATTATAAACCAACGACCATACCACGCTGGAAAAATCGGTTCTCGTGAGATTGCCGAAATCAAGCACAGTTTTGGGTGCGGTTTGTACTGAGATGGATGACCGCTTGGAAACACCACGTGTCGTTGGCATTTCACCAGGCTGAGATGATACTTGCTTTAAGGGTCAGGTGGACGGAAGAAATATCCTTGCACTGGACAATCAGGCTGTGATCAGACGCATGAAGCAAAACATTACAAACATCATTGGCACTGGGATTGGCTGGCAGAAGAATGAAGATCTTGGGACATCATTGGGTGGAGACCCAGTCGATGAAACAGATTTTCACATAAAAAACAGATGCTAGCACACTAGGAATCGAACCCAGGGAAGAACTCTGGAGAAATTCAGAGAGTTTGGGTAAAGATTTATAGTAGTAGAGAGATGACAAAGATACGGCAACTTTTATAATTGATTTGTGTATTCCAGACCAGCCATCCAAAAGAGGCTTGCCTTTATCGAAATATTCATCAAAGTGATATAGGTTTACGTGAAGTTTATTTCAGCAATGTGATATACCTAATAACTATTATTTCGTTATTTTTATAGGCGACCTTCATGAAATTTCGCAACCAACCGTGAGCCGAGTTATTGCACATATATCAAGAAAACTGGCTCTACAGCTTCCAAACTTTGTTTCATTTCCATCTATAAGTCGGGGAACACAACAAGTAAAATCAGATAAAATCTATAAAGTCTTCAGTCATCATATTTCTTAGAATAAATTCGCCTTGCGTGGGTTCCTTTATAACAACTACATTTTCAGTTGCTCTTTAAGCTATACTCTCATTTGGCTTACACTTTTCCGTGCTGAGTTCTTCATCCGATGCCAATGGTCTTTTAGCTTCGGGATTCCAATATATATCCTACAGCTTTCATAATTATTTGAATATCTATCCATGGACTTTTTTTTTTAAATCATTTTGACATCGTTTCTCTTATCGTCCACAAAATTTAAATGCCTTCGGACCAACTCACGCAGCATTTTTTTGGTGTTAGAAATTATTTATGTAATCGATTTATAGAAAAATACACGTACAACTCGGATCTAATTAAACAGAGCTGCCAAGTTCTTTATGAATAACAGTTGTGTTTTACCTGTGGGTTAACTTTAGACTCGGGTCTAGTTAGGCCCAGGTTTAAAGTGTAGCTATGCGCCCCAATACCTTTGTACATATAGCTATATAACAGTCAACTGACTTTGGAGGCTTGGGACTTCGATTCCTATTGAATTTGAGCGATGCTGCGATTAAGATTTTGGAGATTTCGTCTAATAGAGACTTTGTTTTTGTCTACCACTCTTCATATTGAAATTAATTATGTAAAATTTCGATGAGTCATTTTCCCACCGAACAGAGTAGCTCATGGTTTACCCTACGAAGCCTTTGAAGATAAATCTGATATTAGTTTGAGCAGGATATCTTATTTACTTTCTCAGAGTGAAGTTTAAAAATGAACATACGATACCTTAATGCACACATGTTCTATGTCCGTTTTTACTGTTTTTGGTAAACTCAAAGTAAAGTTTTAATACTTGCATAACTCTACTAAAGCAGCTCGATTGGCTTTGGTATTTAAGTATGTTACCGCCTGATATCTTTGTAAAAGTATAATAATGAAAAGTAAATAATTCTTCAATCACTTTTCAATTTGTTCATGATAGAATAAAATATGTAAGGACATAGCACTTTTGTGCTTGTTGCCAGTTGTTCAAATAGGACATGAAACACAATTTAGTTACTAAACCGTTAACTTATTACTCCCTTCATTATGCTTCATTATAGGAATTACAGGTGCAATACGGACAACACCAACAAGCGCATTGGAAGTGATCCTGAGGATCTTACAGCTAGACTTATTTATTAAGAAAACAGCGGCCCTAACGGCACTTCGTTTGCATCGAGATGCGAAATGGCACAATCGTGGTATCATCTATGGTCATAGGAATATCCTGGAACTCGCCAAAAACGAGATTAGGGGGCTGAACATGCCTATGGATGGGATCACAAGGGTTCGTATTATGGAAAGGAATCACAAAACTCGTATTGAGGACGGATTACTTCCAGAAAAAAGGAGTGGTGAAATAGTGATTTTCACAGATGGATCCGTGATGGATGGCGGAGCGGGTGCCGGTATCTATTCAGAATAGCTGGAACTAGCCCTTCACGTAAGCCTCGGGAAACACACTTCCGTATACCAGGCTGCATTGCTGCATGCGTTGGATTACTTGCTTGAGAGTCAGGTGTAGGGAAGAAATATCCTTATAGCACTGGACAATCAAGCGGTGATCAACAAGCATTACAACATCACTGGCACTGAAATGTATACTCAAGCTCAATAAGTGTTCATCTAAAAATGAAGTAACACTGACTTGGGTACGAGGACACATCGGGATCGAAGGCAACGAAAAGGCGGACTCCCTTGCAAAACAGGGGTTAACTGAAAAGTTGCTAGAACCAGTCAATATCCAGCTTTGGCTGGCAGAAGAGAAATACAGAAAGTCTAGCTGGGTAAGACTTACAGTGGTAGAGAGACGAAAAGAGAGCGTCAATGGTGGTCTGATTCGATTGTCTCTTAAAATATTTATATATATGTATATTTATATGCTTCAGATCAGATACTACTTTCTTACCACAAACCGTGTATTAAAAAAACAAGAACTATTATTATTTATTAGAAAAGCATATTTTTGATTGTATTTTTGGCCTTTGGAAATGTCAAAAAAGAATTTTTGGCATACACGAACATTTCCACGATTTCCATTCGGTATCTTGTAAGACCTGCTCACAATTTTATTAATACCCGAATCCATAGACCTTTTCCTCTTTCTGGTTATGCCGTTTTCATCAAGGGAACACACAAAATGATTTCTGCATTAGGATCAAGGACATCTGTTTCTTCGGCCGGTTCATTAGCTGTAAAACAAGATTCGCCTGTGAGATATAGTCACTTGAGAAAAATTACAAATAACACTTTGAGGATAATGACTGTGTTCCTCTAAACTTTGGTATTCTTGATCGCTATAGTGGAATCCGTTTCATCACATTTAAACAAAAACCAAACAGTATCAACAATCAAACTTAAATAGTGTAAATGCCTACTAAAATAAAGTGCACAAAGGTGCTATGTCCGGACATAGCACAAAATTTTAAACATAAAACGGACATAGCACAAAATGATGGACATAGAACAATTGCGCTTTTCCCTATTATTAAAGAGGGGACATAGGACATTCGCTTTTTTTACAAATTAAAGCAATTTATCACTTCTGTTGGACATAGAACGTGTGTGCATATCAAAGTACTGCTTCTCAGCTTTACAATGGTGCCCCTTTCTGAAAACAGTTAAAAATGGACATAGCACATGTGTGCATTATCTAATAATATAACAGTTTCCCAAGGTGACTTCACAAAAATAATTTTGGGTTTAAAACAGTTTAATCTTCTCTAATTGCTAAATTTGTCTTTTTCACAATCGAACAATTGAGTTGCAGTTATTATAATATATTTCCTTAAATCCTGTGGATAGCTACCCACTAAATGCCGTCCTTCATTTTTCACAAGTAGGTATAGTTGCCTTTCCTCTTGTAAGCAGCAGAAAAATACAAACAACGCTGCAATTTCCTTTCATCATATACCAAGAAACTGCGAGAAATGCTGTGCTCCCTCATCCATTCATCAGCTGGGTTTATAGAAAATACGAAATATATAACGAATAAATAACTGAATCTTCCATATTCATTACTCAGGTCGATCTCGATATCAGATCGGATCAGAGAGGATAAAAAACGAGAGTTAAATATCAAGAATCCAATGATTTCGACGGATACAATAATTGATGCAATGCATTCGGTAGGTATTGCTTTTCCCTGATACATTATCTTCCATTCAATTGTTTGCTGTTTGTGTTTGTATCTCCTTTGCAGGCAGTCGCAGTCGACGTTCGATAGTCGACTCTCGGGTTTTGTTTCGTATTGAAAACGTTGACTTCAGTGAAGGACAAGTTTCAATGAAATTCTCTGAATTTCATCTTCTGTCAAGGATTTGTTGAAAAGTTGTACACCGAAAGAGTACTCATACATGGTGGGAAAAACATGAATTTCTTTCGTTTTCTGTAAAATAGGAGAATACCGAGGATATGGAATATACATGTTCGTACATAAATTGAAGGACTTTGAAAGAACTACATGTCCGTAGGAAACAAAGTTTAATTCATCCGAAGACCTTTGTTTCAGTACAAGGTTGCTTCAAATGTATATGTTCGAACAATAAATATTTTATTTTTTATCTACACTTACATTATGCTGACCAGGGCCCTATTCCACAAAACAATTTATCAACTTTTTACTTTGCATTTTGCAAAATTTTCGTCAATTTGCAAAACTTTCTGTTCCTCAAAACTATAAAATTTTAAAATTGTCAAGTTGAAATTGAAAGTGTAATTTGCAAAGTATTTGCAATTTTTATATTTTCTTTGCAGTTTCTGTTCCACATACGTTCTCCTGTGCAAAGTGCAAAGTAAATATTAAAAAGTGTAATTTGCAAAGATTTTGCAAATAATTATACTGTTTCGTTCCACAAAAACCTTACACTCTATTTTTGCAAAGCAAATTTTGATAAATTTGTCAATAGTTTGCAAGGTAAACGATCGCCCTACAAATTCATATCGTTATAACTAGTGAAGCTTTCAAAATGTTAAGACGTGAGTTTTTGTTCGACCATAGTGAAGACGCGGTTGTAACAAGAAATTATAGAGACCGAATTAATTTTTCGGGATTACAAAACCTTAATTTTAAAGAGTGCTTTCGGTTAAATCAAATTCAAGTTGATTTTATTTTTAATAAAATTGGAAAAAAATTAGAGCACAATACACAGCGCAATCATGCTCTGTCGGCTGAAAATCAACTGCTACTGTGCTTGCATTGGCTCGAAATGGTTGCCAGTACCATGGTGTTGCAGCTATGCATGGTGTTGCAAAATCAACAGTTTGCAGAACCATCCATAGAGTTGTCGACGTTATAATAGACGCTTTGTTTCAAAACATAGTGCGGTGGCCCGATGACGTCAGTGGTATTGCTGAAAAGTTTTTTATGATGGGTGGATTCCCTTGTGTGTGTGGTTGCGTGGATGGCACAATCATTAAAATTGATGCGCCTACATTACACGACCGGCATGGAAACCACTCATTGAATGTGATGATGATATGCGGGCCAGACTACACATTTTACAGTGTAAATGCAAGTTGGCCGGGCAGCGTTCACGACTCAAGGGTGTTACGGAATGCGGCTTTAAGTCAAAGATTTGACAATGGATGGAGACCATTTCCGGATGTTGTTGTTTTGGGTGATAGTGGTTACGGACTGAAAAACTGGTTGATACCACCATCACGCCGAAATCGCGATAACCCTGCTGAAGAGGCTTTCAATCGTTGCCATCACAAAAAACACGGCGCATAATTGAAAATAGTTTTGGCATTCTTAAAGAAAGATTCCCGTGTCTAAATTATTTGCAAATAAAATATTATTTTTTCTTTGATCAATTTTAACACTGCAAGTTTTTTCTCAATTTTTATTTTGCAACTTTCGTTCGGGTGGGAAATCACAAAAAGTGCAAAATGAAAAGACACGTCTTCTTCTTAGGCTGGTCGAAATCCAAGAGACCAATCTTTTTTTTACGGAAATTACAAAAAAAAATGAACGATATGACACTTGACGACTGTCAGAGCGCCATCTCTATGTAAGATTACACGTGTACATTATGTATGGGCAAGTAATAAAGATTGATAACTAAAAAAAACTAAAAAAAGGTATAAAATAGAAATGCAAAGATGATTAAATGCTTTGTGGAACACTTTGCACACTCACTTTGCAGGAGATCGCAAAGACTTTGCAGGAGCGCAAAGTCTTTGCAAAAATTTTCTATTGCAAAGTGAGATTTGCAAAGAATATTGTGGAACAGAAACACTTGTCACTTTGCCAAAAAATTTAATTTGCAAAATGTAAAGTGCAAAGTATATAAATTGTTTTGTGGAATAGGGCCCTTCATTCCATTCTAAATAGCCTTTTGATCTTAAAGCCTATGCATACACTTACACATGTACAAATTGTTTTCACAAAGCATGCAATTGTTTGATTAAAAGTGAAAAAGTCAAACTAGACACTAGATATTTTACCACACACAATATTCAAAGTCCAAAGAGACCAATTGTACTACTTTCCCTAAGCCTGATTCTTTTTTGGCATTGTGTTATTGTTTTGGAGCCATATATTCAGATTTTTAAATCGAGCATTACAGTTCGTTTTATTTAAAATAGCAGATAGTATTATATAATGTTAAGCTGTCAACTGGTGGACGTACATACATTGCACCTTCTACGGATAAGAATTAGTGTGTTAAACATAGACCACCTTCCATTTAATTTAATACAAAGTGGATAAAGGAGATTGCTCCAATTATAGGGGCTTATCCCTTTTTAATATCTTACGAAAAGGTGTTGGACCGCTCAATGGGGTTTACGCAAAAACACAATCGAACAGGTATCTACTTTCAGGATCGTACCTACCTACTTGAAAAGAATAAAATTATCTTTAATAAAAAAATAAGAGTTGGGCTTTAGGAATAAAAGAAAAGTTTATCCCTGAATCGTAGTTGTGTAATTAATTTAATGTAGTAAAATTCAACTTTTTCAATCTTCAATATTAAAAAAGGAAAAATGCAAAGATAAGTACCTACCCAAAAAATCTCTTTTTTTTTACACTTAATTTGTTAAGATTGGTTGAGCGTGTGAACCGCAAGAGGTAAGAATACACTACAGAAAAAGCGTCACTGATCGCTGTACCTTTTGCAATGAATTTGGACTATTAGTTAATACGTTAGCAAGATATTCTCAAATGGGAAAGACATAGGTACTAAACGTTTCTGCACAAAAACAATAGATTTTACTCCGAAAACAAGCTACACACCAAACTCATGGTAGAACTTCTTGAAATCGAATTCAATCTTTGTTTCACTTGTACCTCAGGACTCGAGTCCAGATAAAGTTTACTCTGAACTTCGTTCCTTATTTACTTCTCCGTCGTCTGAGTTGTTTGCTATTTTCCGTCCGAGTGCATGTATAGGTATACGAGTAGTTTTATGGACAAAATCTAACAGTTTTTCGGTTCTGAAGTTGAGAGCAAAGTCAATAGGTGCATAAGTAGTTTTGAAATTAAGTTAAACTTTTAAATTGTTTCGACTGCAATATTGATGTAGATTTAGAAAATTATTTATAGGAAGATGTAAGAATTGGAAATTATCGGTTTTTATTTCATGTGTGGTAATTTAAGTTAATGACTGTTTGCAGTCTCCACAATGACCTTACGTTGGGTTAGGTAGGACCTAAATGGCTGGCTCGGAGAGGCATATATTTTTTTTTTTTTTTTGAAATAAAACCAACAATCAGAGACAATACTGGAGACCCACAACTTCGGCCGACATCCCGCTATATTTTAACGGAGTGGTCACGATTTAGTGCGCTGATATTATTAAATAGTAATTCGAATAGACAAATGTCACGTAACTTCAAAAATTCCGCCACAACAACATAGGTACTCGCAAAAAGCCTTTTCTTTTGTCTCCTCACGTGTATATAATATTCATATACACACATAGACGAGAATATGACGTCCATTGCAATACCACATGCGTGATTGAGAAGGAAGATTTCCAGTGGTTTTAGGCCGGACACATCGGGTATGGACAGCTGATACTAATTAAATGTTTTTACCTATTTGGAAAATTCATAATTGTTTCTGCAACTTTCGTATACTAATACAATGTCCGATGTTATTGCTTAGCTTATTAAACATATTTAATTTTTTTTAAAATGCATACACAGCATTGAAACATAGAAAACTGAAGTTAATTCACATCGCTAAATGCGAATTGAATCATTTTATTTTTTGACATTATTTGATTAATAATGAATTATTTCTAAAATAAAGTTTATTTATTAGTAAAATTAGTTTTCGGTTTAAAGGTAACAGGGCTAAGTTGGAACATTGAAACGGCGTTAGGTCTTATCGCCCAAGGTCGTAACGCCCAAATTACAAAATGTCATAGCACCCAAAACCCAAATTTCCTTAAGAAATCAAAGCGAAAAAGCGTCAGAAAGCCCAAAAGAAATGCCACAACGCCCAATACTTTTCTCAAATGTCATAAGGCCCAAATCAAGAAATGTCATAACACCCAAACGAAAACTTGTTTCTGAATTTGGGCGTTATGACATTCATTTGGGCGGTATGACATAAAAAATATTTTGGAATTCATTGCTCATGCTCTTAACACCCAAAACAAAAATGTGTCATAAGGCCCAAAAACTGGCATATCACCCAAAAAGATTAGAAGAAAAGCGTCAAAAAGCCCAAATATTAAGACAAATGACCCAAAAAAATCCTTAAATAAGAAAATAGCAAAACTGTAGGTAACAAATTTTGAACAAGGAACAAAAAATTATATTTTTCAAAATATAACAACAAAAAACTACGAGAAAAAACAATTCAAATTTGTCAAAAATTACAAAAAAACTTGCATTGTATCCACAACAATTTCCCTGCAGCAAGGACATTTACAATATTCTTCATCATTTGCTACAGCTTGTGCCTGTAATTTAATGTAACATTCATTGCACATTTTTAAATGTTTGCAAGGAAGAACAAGGATATTTGGTTGTTTATCCTGACAAATTACGCACAAAGGTACTGATAATTCTTCAGCAAGAGCTTCGTCTGATCCGCTTGATTCGCTTGATTCTTCGGCGGAATCATTCCCACAAGTTGCTTCAAAAATGTCTTCTTCTGGCTCCATCTCGGTACATACATAATTTTTGCGATACACCAATCTATTTAAATATGTATAGACGGTGATTTTTCCGGCCTCCAGATCTTGCACGGCCTGTACAATTTGATCATTTCGGTCCCTACTGAGCTTTCGTTTTTTTGAGCCCCCAAATGTACCGCCACTCTCAGTAAGCATTTGAAAATTTCTGCTTTTCTCAAACTCATCCTTGTTAAGAGCAAGCACAAATTTGAAAAAATTCCCATTTGGCTTTATCAAACGACCAAGAACTCCATTATAGGCTTCCACAGCCGAAGTGGTACGGAATGATTCCCTATAAACGGAAATGTTCTCTGGTCCAATCTAAAAGTCAAATTAAAGTGAAATGGTAGGTATTATGTGTTTATATTATATTCGGTTACCTTTTTGAGCCACTGCTTTTCAAAATATTCAAAAAAACTTGAAAAATTTACATTTATTTCGTCCCCATTGATCTCATTCTTAACTTTTGTATAAACATCGTTTATAGCATAAGATGGCAAGAGTGGAAGCGCCAAAATCTTATGATAGCTAAGCGAGATCCTTTTATTGGTTCGAATAGCTGTCATTATGTGTTTACATTTAGTTACAATTCTTCTTCGAATAGCCTGACAATAATGAAACCAGCATCCTTTTAAACGGGCTTCCGGAAAAGAAATCCTTAATGCTTTCCGCAAACCTGTTTCATAGTCCAACATGAACGATTTGGCCTCGAACTTAAAAATACAATTGTTGATGTATTCAAACAAATGCGAGTAACATTTTTCGGACTTGTTTGTTGTCAACACAAAAAACACTGGGAATATCTGAAAAATATAATAAAAATTGCATAATTAAAACTTCTTTTTCAAAACCAATAAAAGCCAAACATACCTGATCTTGCAAATATTCAATATAAATGACCAACAGTTGTAAAAAGCAGCCAACTGGTACAATTTTAAATGTTCCATCAATTAAATACTGTCTTTGGCCAACAGAAATATTTTCAGTTATTCCTTGCATTATGGAATCTGATGCAAAAATGCAGTATGAAAAATCAGCCTCTGAAATACAAGCCCTGTAGAAAGGTCGAGGAAATTCGCTGTGTTTAGAAAGGCCGTATGTTTTCCATATGTATTCATGTTGGAAAGCCTCAATTATGTCCAAAGGTGAACGTGGTGATTTTAAAAAAATTTTGGACGAAAGTCTCTCCAAGCTACGGCGCATTTGTGAATACACCAAACTTTGTGAAGATTTTTGATTACTGTAAGAACAAGACAAAATAAAAATAATATTACAGAAATAATTCCGGAGGGGGGGGGGGGGGGGGGGGGCGGCGACGCGTCGGCGCGTCGGCGCGTCGGCTACTTCACAGGACCCGCGCTTAGGACTCGCGCGCGTCGCCGCCACTCCATTATTGTTACACGAAATTTTGTAAAATTACCTTGCACAAACATTTTGAAAAATTTTTCTGATGCCACTCGACGAATTGGTGTCGCTTAAAAGAACTGCAGGACTTGAACATTCCTTTTTAAGAGTTTCCACTATTTTGAGTTCATTATATACATTTTCTTGTTGTTCATGTTGTGTGTGAACCGAATTTTTAGTTTTTAAGCATATACCAGCGGGTGAAACTTCAACGCGCGCATTGCAGTCTTTTGCATAGCAAACGTAAAATGCTTTGCCTTTATATGTTGATTTTTTTTTATATAATTGTTTTTCATTTGTTAAATAAATTAAGTTAGAGTTCACTCTTTTCCCACTTACAAACACAAAATTTTCACCTTCCATTTCGATGCACTCACGACCGCACTCTAATATAATCTGCTTCTTTCTAATACCTTTTCTATTTCTTCCCAGTTTTGACGCTAGCATCAACTTCATTTATAACAAGCCCATTCATATTTTTTCTGTTTTAACGTTACATTTCAACTGTTCAATTTTTAATTGTACAGTTTTTCAAAAAATTGCAAATTTAAGAAAATGTCACAACGCCCAAACATTTCCATTAAAAATGTCATAACGCCCAAATCGTACGTCACAGAGCCCAAAATAAAAAACGCGAATATTTTTGGGTCTTATGACATTTTCAAGATTAAGATTTTCTCGAATTTAAAGTATTTTGGGCGATATGACAATCCATTTGGGTCTTTTGACGAATTATGCCCTGATATTTTGGGTTATGTGACAGCTTTTGGGCGTTATGACATTTCTTAATCTGTGCGTTACGACCTTGGGCGATCAGACCTAGCGTCCTTTACCAGGTAAGTAATGTCATAACGCCCAATATCAATGTCAGTTTGCCCAAATTTCAGTAAATTTTACAACAACAAATTCTTAAGAAAAAATTTGGGCGTTATGACATTTTTATTTTGGGCTTTATGGTTTTGGGCGATAAGACCTAACGCCCATTGAAACCACTTAAAATTAAGAGTCAAGTGAAAGAGAAAAATGTTGGTCTCCTCCAAAGCGAACGACGTACCTTGTACCTACCTAAGTTTTGTATTCATCGTCAGTTAAAGCCGTAAAATTGGATGATTTGTTTTTTTTTTTTTTTGCTTTTGATTTCACATTCAACAAATAAAGTGCCGGTTGTTTTTGGTAGCTTAGTAGTAGGTAATTAGATATATGTATTAGCTTTTGTCTTAAATTTCATGGCGGGGATAGTTGTAACATGGAGTGCAGAAGGCATTATTTGTCCCAGCGAATGAAAGGTCGTACTCCAAGGTCCAAAACAGAGAACGGTTTGGAAAATCAGCCATTTTAACCGATACTAGAGAGAAACAAGCGTTTCTTGAGGAACAAAATAAAAGCATAGGCCAAAGGTCGTCAATACCAAATCAAAAAGCAGGTGAAGGAAGAGATGTGTGGTATACCGTATACTTAATACTTATGTACCACATAATTTCATCCGCAAAAACACCTTTTTTAATTAGAAAAGCAAAAGTATTTTAGAATGAGGACTTTATTAATCCCTTCACTTTGAGATAACTTAATTCTACTCACTTCAACGCTAGGAAATGAATGCAAGCAACTTCACTCAGAAAACCCGGCTTAACAAAATTCACGAAAGGAAACTTGGCTGTTCAGTGATAAGGAATTTCGTATGCACTGTGTTTGCAACCGCTGCAGATTTTAGGTTTTGTTTTGTTTGTTCAGCAAGTGAATTGACACCCACGGGCTTTATTTCTTCTTTGAAGTGAATGTAAATACGCCAAGCAGGGGGCCTGCAGGAGGGCTGAATGCCACCCATAGATATTTTCCGATGTTCCATAATTTTTATTAATTATAAGTTTGTTAAGTTTTGATGTAGGTCTGGATTTCCTTATTTTCTTTTCGGTAGAATACAATTTGAATACCTACACATGTAATGGTAAATGGCTCATGTTTGTTTACTTCCGACAACTTTTTGTTATATAAAAATCTTAAATCCTCTTTTCGTAGCACCGCAAAGTATATTCATTTTCAAATGCCATGTGGACTTAACATGAGAATAACTTTTAATGTACTTTTAAGGGTCACCGCAATTGCTAAAACTAGTATGTTCAAACGAGAAACACCTACTCTAATTAAAGTGTGTTAATTAAAAGTAAAGCATTATTTTTTACATTTTAACCTCAACTCGAATATCAACTCAATCATGTAGGTACATCTTACCCTAACTGAAAAGGTTTTTTGCACTTACATTCCATGCAGCAGTTAGTTTTAATGATCAGAATTATAAACAACTTAGTTAAAATAAAAAAAGTTTTCTGTAACGTGCTTTGTATCTATGCCTCTTGGTTCGATGCATTGCGCTTGCCGGCACTCGATGTCGAACTAGGGGTATCTTTGCGGTGGGCAATGTTGCCATCTGATCTTCAATACTTGATGCTGTCTGCATAGAGCATAGGACCTCTTGACGGAATGAAGGAAACAATCTTGCGATTGTAGCCGTTCGACGTCAATCCTTCTCACAATATTTACTTATCTTAGTCTTGGCGGTGTTCCGAGTCAATGTTGCCCCCTCGGAAACATCCAGCACACTTGTAGAGTGGCTTGAGTGAACCACCATTCGGTCAATCTGTTTGGGGTTTGATTGGTCATGAGATCTTCGTGTGCAAAAAAGAATCGTTATATGCATGAAATCATTATTATTACATTTAGCGAAAACGTTTGTAATTTTCAGCAGACGAATGGCTTTGTACAAATTACTTGTGTCTGTTTGTACAATGTACGAACGAAAAAAAATATTTTACAAACACATTCGCCTAATCTACAAACAAACAAAAAAATAATACGACGAATGCATTCGTAAAATGTAAAAATTCGTTCGTGAAATATTTTTGAATCCATTTGCATATTGGACAAATATTTGTACAATGTACCTACCGATTAATATTTTTAAACATTACGAATGCATACGTCAAATGTAAAAATTCGTTCGTGGAATATTTTCGAATCCATTTGCTTATTGGACAAATATATTTGTACCTACAATGTACCAATTAATATTTTTATATAATATATGCTTTCGTAAATCGATGCTAGATTTCACTAAGTCTTTTGTTTGGCATGTGACAATCCACAAAACTTTAAAAATGTTTGTTCTGGGTAACAACTGGACTAGTTATCAAAAGAACATTTCGTCTTTTCTTTTTTCTGAAGATGTTTTATCTAATGCAGTACCCATTTTCTGCTTAGCGTAGGTATATATATATTTAATAATAATCTGAAAATTACAAACGGTTTCGCTAAATGTAATAATAATATTTATTATTACTTGTTGGCTAGGGGGATTAAGATACCTTGTATATTCTTTATCAATATATGAACGACCCAGCGTTGCCAGTTTGGGGGTTTTCCCCCAGATTTGGGGGTTTTTCTGACCGACGGGGGGAAATCTGGGGGGAGAAATTGTTTAGGGGGAAATCTGGGGGTTTTATTTTGTTCAATTATTTTTTTTTGTCACTAAAAACATTGAAAGCTATAAAGCCATACTGCACTACCAACAAACCAAATCACAAACCAAATCAGTGTATGTTCGAGTAAATCCGATGTAAAATCATCTATGCCAATTCCATTCCAACATATCTATACATTTAAAATATAAATTCTTGAAATTCGTGACTTTTCAATACCCTACACAAATTACAAAAAATTATTTTAAATAAATTATTTGAAAAAAAAAAATTTGGGGTTTTTTTTCTTGAAAATAGCTAAATCTGGGGGTTTTTCAGATTTGTCTGGGGGGAAATATTTCAACCGCCTGGCAACGCTGGAACGACCGGACTGGGGTATTCATCTGGCAGTTCGTAAAACTATGCATTTATGAACTGCGACATGAGTCGGCCGGCTGGTGAATACTCCTACGATTGCTCGCGGCAGGCTATCTATTTTACAAGCAATATTTTTGTTTGGCGCCAAAGTTTTCCAATTATTTAAATGTACGGCGGAAATGACTCTTTGGATACTCTTGCGTCAAAGTACTCCTTATATAGAGAGCATCGGTTTTGGATACCACAATAAAAGCATCGCGCGATTCATTGGTTGTGAAATTTTTTTGAACTTTTCATTGGATTGGCGGAGTCTGCCAACATTTTTATGGCTTTCCATTGGGCAACAGCGATTGAATCAGCCTTAATACAGTGACATAAATCGCATTTGTTCAAATAGATAAAAAATTAATAAATAAAATAAATAAGAATGTATAATAACAAAAGTGCACAAATACAATGGACATACCTACTACGGTGTAACATTTTTTATTTTCAATAACTTCCCTTCAGAGGGTAAACTTGGGATAGCATGACGTCCACAAAATATAAGCTTGTTGGTCAAGAAACATATTTTTGACGCCAAACACTTGATTGAAATCGGACTCCAGCTAATCAGAATAGTAGTAGAAAGAACAGAAATGAAAAGTAATGCTTTGCGTGAACACGTGCCTTGACGGCTTAATTTCACGGTGGGCATACCCACATTAGTGTCATGAGAAAGACGTTGACCATATACGCCCTAGGCCAGTACAAGTACCGATTCTGGTGCAATTCTTTGGCTGTTCGGTTAGGTAACAGTCAAACTCAATTGGAACTCACCTCCGCATTCAGGATAAACCACAGCTCCCACGAATCTAGCCACAGGCAACTACCAATTTGAAGCCATATATGGTTATTTGTATTGAGGCCAAGAATCAAACACAGGAATTTTTGCTCGACACAGCCTTTCCAGGATTTAACCGATCATCGAGCAACAGGTTGTCATATATAAGGTATATAATGTTCTCTTGTTCGGTTTCGTTTTAGTATAAATTCTGCAATTTTTTAACTGCCTTAGCTCTTGATTTTTAACTCTTTCCAATTTTGGAGCTTTTCCAATTGTTATGGAATTTGTTTTAGAGTTTTCCTAATGGAGCACCAGGTCTCTCCACATAGTAATATCCCTATGTATGCGATAAAAAGAACCGTTAATTTATGATGATGTCTGATGTCAAAGACATAAAGAAGCCGTTTACGAAATTAAAGTGAACATTAAATTCGCAACGGGTTTGGTGAACAAGCCTATATCGGATAATAAATAATGGAATAATCTGAGTCGATTTCATTATTTTGCCTGAATGTAGATATTATTTCTGCTAAAATCGACTTCTATTACCTGTTATAAGTAGAATTTGTTAAATAGCTTTCTTTACATGTTAGCCCCCTTCTCTCCCCTTCCAAACGAAAGATGAGGGCTTAAGGTATGAATACATTATCGGTTATACAAAAAAAAAACTAAGTCTTTGACTTACAGAACAACGCACTTCAAAACGTAGCGGACTTCCCGACCCATTTATGTAAAGATTGGTTTTTACGCCAGTTTTTTTTAAGCGTAATAGGGATTGATTTGAATTAAATGCTCTACAAGAATTACGGCAGCAAACCAAAGGAAAAATAAATAAAATTTCTCCCTGGCATTAATTCCATAATAAAAAAATATCAAACGTTGAGAAATTAGACAAATTCCAAATTATGAACTGGTTGTGGTTTCAGCTCAAGTCTAAAATTAATTAAACTTTGGTCATAAAACCCCAAGCGAACTAGTATGCGTTGCGATAACTTTTACCATTATGCAAAAACTTCCTGCAGCCGGGACCGCAGACTATATAAAAACAATTTGTGTTTCAATTGCCCCATGAAAGTGATTTTCTACTTCGCGATAATGTATGAAGTTGCAGTTTCATGCACACAAAATCCCAACAGACCAGACACTAAGCAGAAAAACAGCAAAGTTGGGTGCTTTGCTATTAGCATCATCTTCAATATCTTGGGAAATATTTCATAAGTTCAGCCAGCAGACATACCAGGTGCAAGCGGCATGTTGCACGCCATTGCAATACACATTTTGTTTCGTTATTGCAAAAGGTTATCCCTACCTGTGCAGTGTGCAGTGTTGTTGTATAACTTTTAAGCGAAACAATAGATGAAAATTAAATTTTTTTACCGTCATGCTAAGCTTCTCAGTGGTTTATTTCAGAAATGGGGATTTTCCTGTTGTAGATTTCTGCTTGCTTGCTGCTAATTATAAACGGAAATTGTGTTGGGCCACCGAAAGCATTCAAATCACAAATAGAATACCAGAAACTTGGACTTATTTTCTTTTACACTTTTCTCGATGTTCCGAACCATTCTCTACACAAAAAGCGAACAAAAGAAAATTTCCGTGGACCGGATGTATACTAGTTGTTCTCAAAAATGCGTGTGACTTATGGGACGAACCAATTCAATTTCAAGGTAGGTATATGGGTTCGAAACTAGCAAAATACCAGTTTAAACATATTTTATTGTAAATGACTGTGTAGTCGCATGATGATTTGTGTATGTTCGAATTTTCGGAACACAGAAATGATATGAGATACACAAATGTAAACAAATCTCTATATTATATAAAATTAGTGCAAGTGCGTTGTGACTTTATAACTCACGAACGGCTCAACCAATTTCAATGATTTTTGGTGTGTTTTATTCGTGTTGAGTCAGGGATGGTTTATAAAAAAAGAAATGTCGGAAAATTCTCAACAGGTGGCATTGAAGGCACACATTTCGTTTTTTATGGGGAAAAGCACTTTGAAAAAATATAAATTGGATAGAAATCGAAAAGTGACACTTCAAATACAAAAAAAAAAAAATTTATATTTTCAAAGCAATTGTTGTTGTCAATTATTTTAATTATTTTCCAAGCAAATTGTTGTTGTCAACAATTTTGACATTTTTTTTTTTAAATATAACCAAAAACACATGAAAACCAATTTAACAGCTCACTTAAATTCGATCACATTTCGGTAACAAGTCATTCCCAAATACATTATACACACTGTTACTGTTACGGAAATATGTCTAGGAACAGCGCTTACACTACATATAACCATCAATTTCTACTTGAGTTCTGAACCCGATAGGTGGTGCTGAATGATAGGATACCACACTATAGGTGGTACGTTGTAAAACATAAGCGGTATAGGAAAACGATTTGTGGCACCTCCCATTCAAAAATAAAATCAATCGCTATTTCTAAAGTTGCATAATTAAAATTATAATGGACATTGTCCAAATAAAGCACTTTGCAAACCTAAGCGGATTCTGCTTATTCAGAACGACTTGCCGTTGGTATTTAAGCGTCTACATAAAATGCGCATGCTCGAACTTATTACTTTCATTAATCATTACACTAACGAATTTTAGCATATATTAATTTGTCTACCCGATCAGACGATTTGAGTACATACACAAATTCGATTTGTATGTGCTACTCACAAATGACACACAAATCGTTTGTGTATCCCATTTGATGCTATCAAATTTGTGGTTCAAACGGTTTGTGTACGGTTTTGCGTATACACAAACCGTCTGATATTACCTTAAGGCCCATTTTATTCACTCGAAGTTGAACACAACTTGGGGATTTTTATATGGGAAACTTCCCAAGTTTTGTTCAACTTATAAAATGGGCCTAAGTAGGTGCACATTTCTTTGAGACACATTTATTTCAACTAATTTATGAAAGGATATACAATTCCATATTGCCTAGATCTGGTCTTTAATTTAATGGTAAGTTTGAAGCAAATGTCGTTCGAATAATATTAATAATAGTACACCGAATACCAAATGCAAAGGACAAAAATACTATAGCACATGCCCACAAGCCATAACCGCCTAAGTCCATTTTTCATACTTTTCTGGAGAGCACCATAAAGTGATTTAGCTAAATCCACTTGATTCAGGTAAACCATCTCATAAATTACGTGATTTACCATACATTTTCGTGATTACTAATAACATGATTTATACGTGTTTAAAATTTAATTACACAAAATAAAATCGAACACGCCTGTTATTGTTTCAATTCAACTCAATTTTATTCAACAAACAAAAAAAAAAAAAAAATGTCCAAAAAAATATTTCAAATTAAATTTTCTTCGTGTTTCGGTGAGCTTTGCGGTATTTTCATTGTACATACAATCATAAATTGATCTTTTTTTTGCGGGTATGAGAACCAAACAAAAAAAAAAACTAACTAGTCCGAAGGGGATGGACAGGGACACATAAAGTTCAGTGTAGACGATTTGAATTATCGTTGACAGTTAGATATAAAGGCTATAAACATGGCAGCAACGAATGAGTTCTTGTTCTTCCCAGAATTTGGAAACAACAACTTTTGTACCAATAGTCACGTAAACTCGATTGCATAATGTTCCCAAAAGGTAGTGCAACTGATAAAGCCTGTTATTTTCCTAGAATATGCTGAAATAGGCGCAGTGGCTTAGTGGTTAGTATGTTGGACTACTAAGCGAGGGGTACCAGGTTCGAATCCCGCAAAAACCCAAATTCCAACTCAGGGATTTTTCAATGCGCCACCTCTGGCGAACGTCTGACAAACATCCGAGATTATAACTGTCTTGAAAGAGCTACTCAATTAGCCGTTTAGAATCGGCATAAAATTGGAGATTCCTCTCATTCGTTCCGAAAATGAAATCTTACACAAAAACGAATGGTTGTGAGAAATCGCTGATATTCCCAGTTTTATTGAAGGATCTTTTGTACTTGCAATTTTAGTTGACGGACAGCTCCGGTATAACTGGACATCATCGGCGAACATGTGAACTGAGCAATGTCTGACTAGTGTAGGAAGTTCATTCACATGTAGAGAGAACAGCCGTGGAACAAGGACTGAACCCTGTGGTACACCTACTGTTAGCCATAGAAATGAAGACAATCCCCAGTCAAGTGGAAGTATAACAGTCTGACCAAAAATGCTTAACAACATTTTGCAGACTTTAAGGTGGTTTACAGTGTCAAACGCTTTTGGAAAATCAAGCAGTGTTAAAAATGACAACAGCTGTTATCTTTTTGCGGACTGATTGTTGGTATGTAGAAAGCCTTGAAGTTACTTGTATGGCTTTTTCGAAAACGAACAAGAACTCCAATATGGATATTGATTATTATTATGTTCTTAACAGGCTTTTGGTATTGGAAGTATTTTGGCTTTTTTCCATAACGGAAGGTACCTACTCGCTTCTACTTACCTCTTAAATAGTATCCACCATAATTTGCCACATTTTCTTCGTTCCTACCATCGTCATACATCATAGAAGAACAACTCCCTGCAATAATAGAATACATTTTCCCGCACCAGTATTGAATATCGTATCACAAGAAGGACTCAATTCAATTTGCTTTTTTTATAATGGCCTAAGTAAAACCATCGCACAAAAAAAAAAAAAACAAATCTTAAAACTCTTTAAAAGAAATATCTGCGTATATCATTTCCGAAGTCACATGCTAAGCGACGAAGAAGAAACAAAAAAAGTACATTATCCCTGAAAGTTTTTTTTTTTCACTTGGTTTTCTTCTTGGTTCTTCAACACATTTACCTTTAATCATCTGGTAAAAGCAGCTCCATGCGAACGGAACGTCCTTGTCGAGAGTTGTCTCTGTAAAAGTTTGACTTAAAAACTTCCTCCTCATCGTCGAAGCGTCAGCATTTATCCAACGTTCCTGGGTATTAAAATTTGTGAATAAAATCGCACACGGAATTCAGTGATTCATTTTGAATCTGTTTTATTTTGTTTCGCCCCCATGCATAAAACACATTTTATCATTCACACGCTTAGAAGTTGGAAACGACTTAAAACTTCGAAAGCCTCCTTCTCGTATACATGTAAAAGTCGCTTTCCACAGTGTGCTGAGACTATTTAAAAGGATTCCAATAAATTCCAAAATGTGATCCATAAGGATATTCGGAGCTTCAATCATCATTTTGCATGAGATGAAAGTGTGCTGGAAAGTTCCCTTAATCTTAACCACTACAGACTAGACCTACAATTATTACGTTATGATGAGATTGCTTGGCGGAAATTAATTAGTAGCCGGGATGGTGAGATATACAATACAGAGATTGCAATACAATATTGCGTTTTCATTGCGGCGATATTAAAGTTTTTTTCGTTCCGAATTTCGGGTATAACGAAGAAAGTTAATTTATTGCAATGATTGCAGAGACCCAGCTGTACAAACTCATTCTGAAAAAAAAATTTTCTTGGAAGTAGATTGTAATTGAATTTAGTTTTAGCTGAACTTTTGTCATTGCCAGTGCCAAGTGGAAATGCAAACAAGGAAATGTTGTGTTGTACCACGATGAGTACGGTTCGGAGGTGGATAAGGTATATAAGAAAGAAAAATAATGACAAAAATTCAATGCTGCTTAAAGAAACAGAAATAAAGCAAGTGTCTTCGAATAATTTGAAACTAAATTAATTACTAATCTTCAATGTATTTGGCTTTTAGAGATACAGCAGTTTCATTAGAAGATGACAGATACTTAAATCACAGTGGTTGACTTCTCTTTGGAAGTTGGATGGAATCTTGGTACTTTAGCACTGAACACCGGGTCTTACGTTGTTTGCTTATAAAACAGATTTGTAGCTTTTGATATTGAGAATTTGAGCCCGTAAAGTTTGCAACAACAGATTCGTTACGAGCATGAGATCAATGTCTTTCCCCATACCAGCAGTTTAATTTTTGTTCGCCCAGCATTTCATATGCACTAAGGTATGCTCGAACCAACGTAGGCGTCCAGACGGACCTGTAGGGTTTCAGGACTTCTGCAAAAGACTACCTATAGGTTGCAGATTGCTAGGAGGCATCCTTATAAACCACTTATCACTGACCAGTTTCATATATGGACTTAGATCGAACTACCCAGTATATGTGACGACTGTGGCAATACGACTGACTTTTATTCAATAGAAAAGCTCTTAAAAATGTTTGTACTAAAATAGTTAGCGGAATATAGGGTGTAAAATAATTTTTATATTACAACCAGAACCGCAACAGACCGTAACCAAACCCTGCGGATAAAGAGTAATCTTAAGCCGAACAATTTAAAGTTAAAAGTAGTAAGAAAAAAGTTAAGAACGGAAACTTCCCTACCCAAAGATACCGTTTCGTTGGGAAGAACCTTGGCGATTTGGAGCTTACATCAGCCAACGGCAAAAAGTACATCACAAGTTACTAGTCCGTATTTCAAGTGGAAGGCAAGCGGATGGTGATGAATGCTCGCCCACCCAATTCGCAGAAGTCAAACTGACTACTACAAACTTGACTATGACGAGACTTAATATTTCTTTTATGTCTTTACAATAATGGGCATTACCAAAATCAAACAACCTTAGTCCTCATCCTGTTCTACCCTTCGAACCGCGTCACATTCACCTAAAAACGCCTAAATCGATCTCATTATCATTAGAAAAAAAACCTCCTTTAAAATGTGTCTCTAAATTTATGAAGTCAAAACCGGAGACTCTCGATCAAAAATTAAAAATGTCCCCTAGGAATTACAATTGTTTATTTAAAAAAAAATAAGATTCATGAACTTAGCACAATGATTTCTGCACTAATCAGCAAAAGTATTTTGATAGGAATGCAAGTTGCTTTTCAAGGCGACTGATTCCTAACGGCTGCGGTTTAACTGTATACAGTTTTCACTCAGTAATTGCAAATGGTGTGACCTATTATTGCGTGTGTAAATGGGATCAATTGAGACCCATGGCTGGATAGCTCAAGCCTATTTGTGGTTAAGTACACAATTATGGAATGCATGCTGTGCTAATATTCGAGAACAAAACGACGATGTTGGGTCTCCGATGTTTTGGTTTTACGTTGTAGCATTCCCGTGGGTGTTTTGTTTTTGTACTTTATGTAGACTTGATGCACTCACATAACATTAAGGTTTTTAAAGCTGTAACGAAAACGAAACGTGTTTGTATGGCCGCTACTGACCTCACATGTGTGACGTACGGAATTTCTGTCTAGTCGATCCCCCGGGCCACACTAGTATGTGGCGATTAGTGTGTTGAAGAACGGTTTGAGACGTTAACAAAGTTAGAATCTTATATGCAAAATTTAGCAGCGATATACAACGATAGTTCTTGTAAGGCATAGGAACAACTTTTTTGTAGATGGAGCTAATAGTCCAGTCATCGGGCACGTTTTCTTCCATCGATACTTGGCTGGTGATTTGTAGCATCCATCAGATCCAGCTTCCTTGCTTTCTTAAGCTTTTTAATAGCTAAACCAACTTTCTAATGCCAAAATTGGAACTTCTCCCCTCTATCACACACACACGCCACCGATGATGCTGTGTTGAAATCAGTCTTGCGTCGATCGTTAATCGATAGAGAATTAGAGACATCTTCGAAAGCAGGGGTATATAAATTGTTAGAAATTCACACACTTTTGTGTTGTTGCAAGACTCTTTTGGTTTAGCAAAAGGAGTAAAATATTTAATGTTAAGAGACCTGTGGGTGAAAATTACAGGCTCAGGGTCATAAGTCCACAGGCCAAAAGTCCACAATGGACTTTTGACCCATCTATGTGGGTTATAAGTCCACAAATCAATTGTGGACTTATAACCCACCCAGATGAGCCAAAGTTCACAATAATTTGGGCCATAGGTTCACAATTTTAAAATGGAAGCAGGCCATAAGTCCACAATTATCCATATGACAAAAAGAGTTGTTTTGACAACTCAAAAAGTATGGGAATGTTTGATAGATGCCGTGAAATAAGACCAACTTCTAAAAATGTACCTTATTTCACTCTAAAATAGTGTAATAAGGATAACTTCCAACAGTTGGTCTTATTTCACTCCCACAAAGTGCAATAACGCCAACAAAATTTGAGTAATAAGAATAACCTTGCACCCACCCCGTAATCCATCAGTAAACCTAAGCAGGGGGTTGCAGGGGGGCAGCATGCCCCCCATACAGAATTCATAGTTTGAAAGCGCAATCTTAAAATGATTGCAATGCTGGAGAAGTGTGTCTTGTGGGTTTTGGAGGCAAACACCGCAAATGAGGTCATTACTAGAATTTTTAGCTTCGCTTTCAAGCTCGTTGTCCTCTTCTTCACCTTCTTCATCCGTGAGCCATAAGACCACAATCAGTGAGTCAAAAATTCACAAGAATTTTGTGTGAACTTTAGGTTCACCTGGGTGGGTTACATGTCCACAATTGATTTGTGGACTTATAACCCACCTAAGTGGGTAAAAAGTCCATTGTGGACTTTTGGCCTGTGGACTTATGACCCTGCGCCAAATTACCTACAGAAGGTCCGCCCTGCATGAAGTCGTGCGTATCTACATTTGTAGACCAGTAACCGGTAGCTTTAATTATAGATTATCGTAGTTAACAAAATAATGTCAAGTCTTGACCGTGAAAACAAGTGCTAATTGCATCAAAGTAGTTGCCTATAAGGATGGAGTGGTTCTTTATTATCAGGAATGTTTCCGGACGTGATCAGTGAAATCATGAAAAACTTCTTTGTAAGATTCACCCTTATAATAATGGCACACGAGCGCAACATAGCGACCCCTCTTATAGATGGATCTAAAACGAACTGGAGGCAGTTTATTCGGTAATTATTGTCCTTTGCCCTGGTAGGAAACTAGAAAACATACATATAAATCAACCAATCTGCCTTAAAAGGTAACTACAACACATATCTTTCAGAAATATTTTTTGCAAATTACCAATTACATGTATTCTAAATCAATGTTATGCCTATTTCACAAAAGCCCATAACAAACGATTGTGTACAACATACCTATTTAAATTCAAAATGTATTTCATATTTCTTAAACGTCAACTGAATCGATTGAGGTAAATTGAATTTTTGTCAACATTAAGTGAATTCATTCATATAACATATATGCAAGTACAAGAAGCAAGGAACAATAAAAGTTACATTTTGATACGAGGGAATAAGACGACGAAAAGGATAAAATCAAAAAAAAAAAAAATCAGACAGCCCTAATTCAATTGAAATTCAAAAAGGAAAACAAAACAACAACAGAAACGTTTTATTTTTCATCTCAAGTATGTTGCAATATGTATCAAAGTGCTTACCACAAAAATGGCTTCTGGAAGTTTGCCAGTTTTTTTTTTCAGGTTTGACTTCCATTTACCTCTTTGCAGTATGTTCCTTGGATGTCCTCATACCCAGTCAGGCGTGTATGTCTTCAATATGCTCTGATTGTGCATGTTCCTCTATAGGATATTTATCTTATTTTGGTTTTTATATCAGCTGCCCCATCTCACGGGTTCTATGCTTGTAGAGTGCATTTAACCCCTGGCTAACATATGACAATTTTCCACTTGAAGAGAAAAGGTTTTGTTTTGTCTACCTCATACCCCGAGTACCTACCCTTGTTGCAATCGCAGAAAGGATATTGCAGACGGTAAAAATTGTGCGGAAAGAATCTTTAAGCACCCACCTTCACAAGAAGTTAGAAAGTAGGTATACATACTCGTGTTTGCCAGTTAAATGGGGAGGACGGGCAGGTGGTAATGCTTGTCTTTTATTGCAATCACTTTGCCGCCATAATGGTTAGTTAGGTACCTACCCATTTTTAGCCAAATATTCTCTTCATTTTTCGCCGTTTGCGTTCAACGGGCAATTTCCGGTAAAGAAAATTGCTGTCGAAGTGGGCGTTTATAATAGTTTGGTCTATGTGACGCCCTGCTGTTTGGACATTGAAATGGGCCAAGAAAAGAAGCGCAACGTAGCTTTGGCATAAACTGTGTATGTGCACAATTGCCTGGGCGATGGCATTTCAATATTCGACGAAAAATGTATGATGCTAATTTGCATCATCTTCTTCTTCTATCTATTATCTATATCTTTCTACATATATAAAAATCAATTGCTGTGCTTTAGTCAGGTAAAAACTCGAGAATGGCTCAACCGTCTTGAATCAGGGATGGTTTAGGGAAATGCTCAACAGGTGGCGTTGTAGGCACACATTTCGTTTTTCATGGGGAAATGCACGTTCTTGAGTTTTTACCCGACTAACGCACAGCAATTGATTTTTATACAATAGAAGAAGAAGATATAGTAATATTTTTCTTATATCGCTATAGCGAAGCATAAAACCCAATCGCCAAAACAGTTGTTATTGAATATATATGTTAGTGAATATAGTTCCTTTGTATACAATATACACTAGCTGGTGCCGTGAAATAACGCCGAGTGAAATAACACCGAATTTTAATGTTCGGTCTTATTTCACTATGCTAATGTATTCACACGTACTCAAACCCATTCAACATTCTGTTTTAATTTATTTAACGAAGTTTTTGAATAAGGTTAGGAAATAATCAACAATTTGTAGTTTTATTAAGGACAAAGAAAAAGACATTCGGAAACGAAAACAATTTATTTTGATTTTAAGGTACCTATCCAGTAACTTAAATGTATTAATACTTATAAGCAAAACAAAGTCTAGGAAACAATAGCTCAAAATATCGGAGTTTAACAATATATTTTGGTGGTACTTTGAACAATTTGCCTGCCAAAACTCGCGCGAATTTCGAACTATTATTTTTTCAAATTCTAAACGAAATTCGCACGAATTTTGAACCATTATTTTTTCAAATTAATAGAATGGTCGAGAACTTAACCAGTGAAATATGTATTATAAGTAAAAATTCTCGACCATTATATTTATTTCAGCATTTAGAATTTGAAAAAGAAATATAATTCGAAATTCGCGCCGAATCGTGGAAACATTTGCTCCGGCTTTATTTCACAAGTAATGTTCACGTTGTCAATGTGAAAGCGCAGTAACCCAGAATTTTAGAATTCGGCGTTATTTCACGGCACTTACCAGCTTTGGGTTCTTATACAAAACAATGTCAAGGACATGGCGGTCGATTAGTCATAGCTACTCAACGACGCCGACGCGAAAAAACTTTGTTACAAAACATCTTATATGTTACTAAATAAATCGACTCACCAGCTTAAGAAAAAGACTACCGACAAAATAAAGGGACCTTTAATGTCAAACCATTCCTCACCTAATTAATCTGCTACTTTTACAGTTTTTTAAAAGATGCAAGCGAATGTGCTATTCAATCACCAGCTAAATATTTTCAAAATGAGGCAAATTCCAAATTGATATTTTTTGATAAAAAATAGTTAAAGAGTGATGATGGCAATTTGCCTCTAGAAAAGCAATAACTGAAATGATATATTATCAAGCCATTGAACTTTCCATCCGGCTTAGTTCTTTTCACCAGTCTCTGTAAATTTAATCCACACCGTATACGTATACGTACATTCAAGTTTCTACTGTTTAAATCAACTCTCTGCAATTTTCAATTCCTTTTCTTTGTACCCAGTCTGAGGACGATTTGTTTCTGACAGAATTAGCGATTTATTATCCTTAAAGTATGACACTTTTCGTGATAACAACTTCATATCCTTTTCCTTGTTCTTTCCGCACTTCCATTGCACATGTACGAGTATCTACTATCATATTTTCTGTCCTGCTGTCATCACAGTAAGTCATAGAGAGGGGAGCATATTATAGCGATCCATTCATTCGGCACACAACCCGTTGCTTAATCTACATAACAAATCTTGGAGCTACATCTATGTAGACTAATTAATGACTTATTTGATTGACGACGCAACGATGACGACCGACAGTTGAAAATGAACGAGTGGATGCACACAGCACATGTATTACAAAACACGTAGCACGAGCCGCACAGATAAGGATTATTTACAAATTGAATCGTAGTAATATGACGCGTCGCACCTCGTTGTTCTTTCTAGGTAACAGTTTATTTATTCCAAGTACTGATACATCTGATATGATTGATGTGTTTATACTTATTTACCATTAGGTACATGGAACTGGTCCTGGTGTTGCTTCGGAGCAGATATTAGACGTGAGAACGTTCCTTTATCCAGTTGAAAGGAGTATACTACCTATTAAATTTTATCTCAATGATGTTGGTCAATCAATATTTCGCGTTTAGTTTTAACGGAAACAAACTTACCACAAATTGTTTTTTCTCTATATTTACTTGTGTGAATGACCCCCTTGTGCTACGAGTTATCATTGTATCAAGTTGTACGATACTTACTTTGAATATATACCTATACCACAGATAAGTAATATACAGATGTCTCACGCCAATGTAAAAAAATGCTGTACTTTTTGCGTTCGTCCAACAAAGATCGTCCAACAAATCGATGGTGAAAACAAAAACCCACCACACCTCATTCGAAAAGTGGTTGATTTTTTGTTTCAATGAATGCTACTTTTAGTTGAATTATGACCGCACGCAGAAAGGTATGTGCGCAGCGTGATGCTTTATGGGCCAGGTATATTTAATTCCACACTGAACAGTGGGTTAAAGGGTAAGGAAAGAAAGGATACATAAGGTAAAAGGAAAGCGGAAGGACAAAAATGTCGTATTTCGTTCTTTCGTATTGTCAATGCCTTATGATTGTGCCCCGGCGGGGGGATGTGCAGTGAGGAAATATTCGGTGATGTAATGCATGATGGTTTTTGTTGGGAAGAGCAGCCGATTTGGTTTTGGATTCGTTTTGCTGAAAAAGTATCTAAAGCGATATGAACAATTTATTTCCATTTCGGCTGGGGAGACAATTTTAATTTTCTTGTTTGGGTAGGTATGCAGTCACATTATTTTTAGGGTTTTCGTTATGCAATGCTCGATAAAAGAAACAGTTTATAAAATATAAAAAAGGAATATTGTTAAATAAAATTCGCTTTTGGGCAGTGCATACCTACAATCTACATATCAATAATAACAATGCGAGTTTTTAATTTTTATAAGTTGAAGCAATTGAACAGTTGCAAGCGAGGGGGAAGTAATCAGGTGTATTCAAGGAACTTTTCTGTGTGTATTCATGGTGAATCTCAGTGTATGACAGTGTATTCAAACGAATTCGCATGCAATTACTAGTAGCAAATCTGTAGTCAAGGACCACTCAAAAACAGTGATTACTTCCCCCTCGGTTGCAAGTTCTGGCTAGAGAGTTTTAAGAACTCTTACACTTTACAAGAATTTTGACTTCAAAGCAAAGTGTAGTTCGTATTAGTCCGATATCTTTACATAGATATTTATATGTAAGGTTTTAGAGATTTGGTTTTTAATTTCCACTAGCAGTTATAGACCGAATATGCCGATGGACGTGTGTGGGGGTGCAAATGAAGTGGGAGTTTTTGATTGTGTAACTCTCCAAATGGTTGGAATTATCTTAAGGTCCATAATCAATTATGATTGAAAGAAAGAAGAAGTGGGAAATATTTGCTTAAAAATGCGTTTTTTGCAGTTGTCATTACATTTTTATTGGCAATACGGTGTTGAGTTTTATAAAAATATGTATAGGTACGCAGACAGATCGGGATGTGGGTAATCATTTTGAGAAATAATTAAAAAAACGATTTATTCGAATTTTTTTGAGAAAAAAATAATTGGAGGATCTTACTCATTTAAACTTTAATATGGATTTTGATCAAAATCGTTAGAACGGTTTTTGTAAAATTTTGCAGACCAAACTGTACTACCAAATATTGCAATGCTTAGTTTGAACACAACTATTGCTTATTAATTTAGCTTAACATCTCCAGTTCGAAATTTTGAACGAATACAATATCTTTCTCTTACTACGTAATAGCGAAAGTTAAAAATACGTGATTGTTTTATTATTATAATGTTAAAAGGCATTCATGATACAAAGTCAGAGCGTTTTGATTGATTTTCAGGGATGAACAATATCTACTATTTTTTATTCATTTTTTTCATAGTGATTACAACATGTAAATGAAATAAAGTGCACGACTGGGTCGAACTAAACTTTCTCGATTCTAGATAAAAGAAAACAAAATCCACTTTTGGATATTCATCTCATTTGGCAGTTTTATCAGATAGGTAACAATATAAACTTTTAAAAGTTAAAGCTCTCAGTAACAGGCAATTGTCGAAAGTAAATAAATTAAATATCCCGATGCTCGTGTGTGGTTGCACCCCAAAGTTCGATTTTCTTATTGTGTTAGCCCCAAATGGTTGGCATTATTTTAAGATATACCTATTCAATATTGTTGGAAAAAGAAGAAGTGGGTTGTATTTGCTAAAACTAAGTTTGGCGTAGCTATATGAGGCATTAAGCCTATTATACAAAAATATACCGTAAATATGCTAAAATACATAGATCGTGATTTCTGTTGTATTTTTTTGAGAAATACAAATAATTAAAAAACTGACTTCGACTTTTTTGAGGAAAACTAAGTACGGGATCTTGTTTAGAATACTAACGCTATCTTCAATATGTATTTTGTTCAAAATCGTAAGAGCGGTTTTTGTAAGATTGTTCAGATAAAACAGTACCATAAATATATAGTTTAAGAAATAACATTGCTTAACTATTGAGCTGAAAGCTGATTATAAGTTATTGTTCGGGATGTAAGCATTACGTCGTTTTTTGAGTTTTCGCGAAATCGAAGATGGGGTTTTCGAGATATGAGTAGTTTTTAAAATTAGCGTTTTCGGTTCTTCGAATTTAAAATTAATAATAATAATAATAATTTTTGGCGCAACAGGTCCGTAGGGACCCTAGGCCCAGCTTCTCACAACCATTCGTTTTGTGTGAGATTTCATTTTTGGAACGAATGGAAGGGAACTACAATTTTATGCCGATTCCAAACGGCTAACCGAGAAGCTCTTTCAAGACAGTTATACTCTCGGATGTTTGTCAGACGTTCGCGAGAGGTGGCGCAGTGAAAAAAAGCCCTGAGTTGGAATTTGGGTTTTTGCGGGATTTAAATTAAGAACACAATAATTTTGAAAACATCAATTTGACTCTAAGTTTCCATTTTGGTCAAAATCGATATTGCCGTTTTCAGGTAAACTAAACAAAACTTAATTTTCACAAAATTACTACTACATATTTTCAAAAATTCATTGAACGATAAGAGAAAAATTGAGCTTGGTATTAAGTTATAAATGAACGCATTTTAATTAGGAATGAATTTGTGTTACAATCGGATCGACCATTTTCGAGATATGTATGTTGAAATTTCAAAAGTACCGTTGTTCGAATTTTTAGCCAAAAACTGGATACGCAGTCATGGTAACCTCACCTATGTACCTAAGCTTACCTAAATATCAATTTTGGTTGAAATCGTAGGTGGCGTTTTCGATCAAATCAAACTGGTACGAACATTTTATACGGGAAGTACCTACCTACCATTAATATTAAGGTTACCATGCAAAAAAAAAAACCTCCCGAACTTAAGCCCTAAAACTCCAAATCCGAGATTTAAACGTAATCCGGGAAGCCGTATAGGCTGTAGGCCTGTGAAAGGACGGACAGACCGAACAGAATTTTGCGACCCACTTTTTTGAGTTTCTCTATCATCGTAATATCAGAATTGATTAATATCTCGAGTTCGAAATTTTGTAGGTACCTAGTTACATAATGTCATCTATACAGACAATCTACGTATTTCCTACAAGAGGAACTTGAAAACGCAGAATTCTTTTTTCGTTATCCTACTTTATTTATTAACAGGGAAGAAACCCCAACAGTTGTCAGTTTAAATGTTATTGATCCTACCTAATAGGGTACCTATTAATTAATTAATTAATTATATTCAAAAGAAAATTATACACTGCCGCTCACTTGAATAGGAACAACTTTTTGTTCACCTAACTATTAGCCTCTCTTCATATATATTGCAATGACACATATTTTTTATACATGTAATGAAAGAGCATCATTATGCGCTTAGTTTGAGAGAAAAAATGTTGTCTTAAAGCTTACCGTTATTCTCACACGGTGGCTTGACTAAATGCATTCATAAAAACAAACACATTTTTTGGCTCATTTGAATAGGTTCAAAAGCAAAAAATTAAGTTTTCGTGTAGTTGCGTCGGTGAATTGTACTAATTTTTTTTTCGGCTAATGAACCTTATTGTGTTCATCTGTTAACGACGAAAATAGGTCGCGGAAAATCTTTAAGCGAGTAAGAAAAGGGCAAAATAAAGGCATTTCGAGAATTTGGCCTAAACCAACGATGCATGGCGAAAAAAATTAACAGAAGTCAAAATGTAGTAAGTGGTTATTTGCGGAATGTTGAACAGTACGGAAAAAAAATGAAAGGTGGAAGTTATAGCGCCACATCAAGTGCCGATAGACGTGCAATCATCAGAGCAGCATCCAATTCTCATGATTCCGCGTAAAAAATTAAGACAAAAACAGGTGTAAAATGTAGTTTGGCGACAGTAATACGGGTGATTAAAACTGCTAAAAATTTTAAAAGAAAAAATTAAAAAAAAAAAACACCAATAAATGAATCGAGACAAGAAATTCGTCTCCAATTTCGTAAAAAATACATGTCGTGGAAGTCGGAGTGGCAAAAAGTGATTTTTTCAAATGAAAAAAAATTAATTTAAAGGGCCCTGACGGGTATAATTATTATTTTCATGACCTTCGAAAAGATGAACATTATTTAAGTTTTTTTCATCTGAAAAATCACTTTTTGCCACTCCGACTTCCACGACATGTATTTTTTACGAAATTGGAGACGAATTTCTTGTCTCGATTCATTTATTGGTGTTTTTTTTTTTTAATTTTTTCTTTTAAAATTTTTAGCAGTTTTAATCACCCGTATTACTGTCGCCAAACTACATTTTACACCTGTTTTTGTCTTAATTTTTTACGCGGAATCATGAGAATTGGATGCTGCTCTGATGATTGCACGTCTATCGGCACTTGATGTGGCGCTATAACTTCCACCTTTCATTTTTTTTCCGTACTGTTCAACATTCCGCAAATAACCACTTACTACATTTTGACTTCTGTTAATTTTTTTCGCCATGCATCGTTGGTTTAGGCCAAATTCTCGAAATGCCTTTATTTTGCCCTTTTCTTACTCGCTTAAAGATTTTCCGCGACCTATTTTCGTCGTTAACAGATGAACACAATAAGGTTCATTAGCCGAAAAAAAAATTAGTACAATTCACCGACGCAACTACACGAAAACTTAATTTTTTGCTTTTGAACCTATTCAAATGAGCCAAAAAATGTGTTTGTTTTTATGAATGCATTTAGTCAAGCCACCGTGTGAGAATAACGGTAAGCTTTAAGACAACATTTTTTCTCTCAAACTAAGCGCATAATGATGCTCTTTCATTACATGTATAAAAAATATGTGTCATTGCAATATATATGAAGAGAGGCTAATAGTTAGGTGAACAAAAAGTTGTTCCTATTCAAGTGAGCGGCAGTGTATACCTAAGTCTAAAATTTGACATACAATTGTATCGAATATAATGAAAACCCTAAAAATAATGTGAATGCATAGGCATACCTACCCCAACAAGAACATTAAAATTGTATCCCCAAATTGAAATGTTTATATCGCAAAGAGGTACCTTTTCAGCAAAACGAATCCAAAACCAAATCGGCTGCTCTTCCCAACAAAAACCATCATGCATTACATCACCGAATATTTCCTCACTGCACATCCCCCCGCCGGGGCACAATCATATGGCATTGACAATACGAAAGAACGAAATACGACATTTTTGTCCTTCCGCTTTCCTTTTACCTTATGTATCCTTTCTTTCCTTACCCTTTAACCCACTGTTCAGTGTGGAATTAAATATACCTGGCCCATAAAGCATCACGCTGCGCACATACCTTTCTGCGTGCGGTCATAATTCAACTAAAAGTAGCATTCATTGAAACAAAAAATCAACCACTTTTCGAATGAAGTGTGGTGGGTTTTTGTTTTCACCATCGATTTGTTGGACGATCTTTGTTGGACGAACGCAAAAAGTACAGCATTTTTTTACATTGGCGTGAGACATCTGTATATTACTTATCTGTGCCTATACTATTATCTATATATATAAAAGGCAATGAAGTCCGTGTGTGCGCGCATAACTCGATAACGGATTGTTGGATTTCAACGATTTTCGGCTTGACGGTTTCGATTTGAGCCAAGGAAGGACATAGGCTACTTTTTGTCGCGAAAACAAAACTTTGACAGGATGATATAGGGGATGAAAGTTTGTGTGGGATTCGGCGATTCCAAGACCAATTTGATCAAGCCGCCAGTGTGAAGGTCAAACGTTTCACGTCGCAGAAAATCAGGACGAACAGTCAGATCGGAATATTAACAATCGAGAGAATATGTCGGAACTTCGGGAAAGAATATCATGCAGTAGTCCATACTGGAGACCGAGATAGATAAGAACACACTCTTCATCAGCATAGCGTTCCATATTTCTCACATGTTTAATTGTATGTGGCGTGCTCACGTCTCGGCAAACCTCTCGCTTTGTACGTGTACGCACCCGTAAATGGAACGAAAAATGCTATATAGGTTGGCCGACAAGTAAATCGCTGCGGATATTGCAATTGTATTTCGCCGGGCCAGCTGAATCTGAATCATGAATATTATTTTAGCGCGTGGTATTTGTAGTAACACAGATTTTCGTTAAAATATTTTGCACTCTGGTACGAAGATATGCAATTATTAAATTCGCATTATATTACCTTCATTACCATTTTCATGACACTTTGTTCGTTTAGGTACTTTAGCATCTCCATTAAAGAGGGAAGGTTGTGTGCTTACGTTTTATATTGGTACCAGTATTTCGATATCACATTTTCTTTTTCGTGCGAACCAACTTACAAACAAATGAAAACTAATTTGACAGCTCACTAAAATTCGGGAACATTCCGGTAACAAGTCATACCCAAAATACCATTTTATGTGTTTCCCGAAATAGTAATTTTATAAGCTAAAACTTTTTCCTCACTTTGGCCAACGTTCCATTCTGCACTGGAAATAGTAAGCACTCTGTTATACACTATGCACACTGTAATCTACTGTTACGGAAGCATGTCAGCAATGTAGGAACACCGCTTACACTATAACCAACAATTTCCACTTAGGTTATGGACCCGATAGATGGTGCTGTCGTCGATCTCCGAAACCACACAACTCTTTTTAATGACACCATTCTAAAGGTGATACCTTGCAAAACATAAACGGAAAACGTGTTGTGGCACATTTCATTTAAAAATCAAATCAAACGCTTTTTCTAAAGTTGTATATAATTGGGTAAAATCATAAATGGACATGGTCCAAATAAAGCACTTTGAGAAATCTGAGCAAGACTTAAAACGAAATGTACGGTCAAAGCCGGGTGGGTACAGCTATATATAAAAAAGACTGACGTCCGTATGTGCGCTCATAGCTCGAGAACAAATCGTTAGATTTGTATGATTTTTGGTTTAAATTCTCATTGGCCCAAAAAAGAACATTTATGCTACTTTTTGTAGAGAAAACAAAATACCTTATGGGGATAGAATAATATGGAGAATCGCATTTTGAAAAAGATTTACTGGATAGTGAAACTTCCAATAGGTACAATAAAAAATATGTAAAATTCTAAATTTTTGAATTCTTTAGATATTCCGTGCTACCGCTACATAATTTTGTTGTGAAACATCAATGCACCGCAAGTTTGCGACTTTACTATCTATACTTCAGTTATTTCTATTGCATAACTCTAAGATTTGAATAAGGAATTTGAATGGACCGAATTACATAAAGCAGCATGTATGTGCATTGTGCACGCTCGAAATTATTATTTTCATTGCATTAAAGAAATTGGGCGGAACAAAGTTCGCCGGGTCAGCTAGTAATAGGTATATAGATTTCAGATAGAGTTCTCGGCAAACGAAACCCTAGAACTTATGAAGTTGTAGTAGTCCTTAAATAAGAGAGTACATTTCAAAATCCCAAGCTTTCGACAGTACCTGACTGCAATGTAAACTAGTGTTTACGTCATCTTCATCAGCATCATCCCCACTACATGATCCTCATCTACATTCTACAGCAAACACAAAAATAGGCACCTACCTCTTTCTCGGCAACTTACTTAAGTGCACTTGAAGTGAGTCGTGTACACGGAGTACGGACAGAAGAAGGGTCAAGAGAGTATATCCAACAATGTTGTTGGATTTTGTTCCGCTAAATAAATAAATTATTTCGTTCATTTGTGCTTTTCATAGTTACTTGAGAGATTTTGCGTTCCTCCAAATTATGGCCAGCAACATAGACCGTACTCCCGTCAATTTTGATTCCAGTATTCCAGATAATGAAATGAGTAGCAGGTACACTGTGGTTTGAAAGAATTGGTAAATAAAAAGTACAAATTAAAAATAAAAATGTCTACTTTATGAATTCTAATTTATGACTAATTTCTAATTTTATACTTTCAATGTTTTCACGGGGAAGGTTAATGCCGAACTTAGTCTTAAATTGGGGTAAAATTTCTGACTCCTATTCTAGATTGGATGACGATGTCTTCTAAAAATCGATGATTTTTTATATATCTGCCCCATATTTATTTTTCAAAGCTACATAGTTAACTATAACAAAGCAAGTCAGACCTATACTACTTTTGGATTTTCTCCCTGCAAATACGCCAATACAAGAATGGTACTATGTCAGAGGGCACACATTGACTTAAATTAATATACCCAATTTCTTAAACTTGACTTTTATTAATAAAGAGACGTTTTACTTACCATCATTTATTACGAAACTTTATTAAATTACAGGAGGGACAAATTTACACAAGTCTTAACAACGGAAGAATCGTTAACGTGGTTTGCATTGAGATAGGAGGTTCTACGTTACGTTTTCTCAAATGTAGCTTTACAATACGTAATAAGTTTTTGTATTTGCTTATCACTGTTTGGTTTCATATTGATAAAGATAAAAGTATTTTCATATTAATAAAATAAAAATCTTATATCTAGTCTAGCTATATATATAAAAATAACTTGCTAAATGTGTGTGTGACAGCCCACCAACAGCCACACACATCCGATTTTGATTTAGTTTTTTTTTGTTGATTAATAGACTATGCAGAGAAGGTTTATATAAATTAAAAAAAAGTCGGAAAATTCTCAAAATAAAAAAAAAAATATTTTAATTTTTTAAAGCAATTGTTGTTGTCAATATATTTTAATTATTTTCCAAGCAAATTGTTTTTGTCAACTATTTTGAATTTTTTTTTGGAAATATACCTACCTAATAAGTTTGTTCATGTTTACTATATACTATGTTACATTAAGTAACCTTTTTAAACGGAGTAGATACTTTGATTTATTTCATGGTTCTTGAATCCATCTTCTTTTTTTTTAAGTTATTACTTCTTTAGGCGCGTTGGGCGCTTTTAGATGGGAAGAAATTGATGAATTCGCGTTACCTTTAAACCGACACCGCTGTTGTCTGTTTGCTGATAAACTTAACCGATCCCAATGAAACTTTGTATGTATGCATGGTTGTATGCAGCTAGGAAGACAGGATATTTCATTTACAAATTATATGGATATTGTAATATGTAGGTATGTATAATTTTTGTAGATGAAAATTCATAAATTTCATTGGTATTCATTTCAATGAATACCATTTAATTATTAAATTCAATATTTCATGTATGTATTTGGAAATTAACGTTTTAAGCAATAGATTGCAATATTATTATTATTGTTTTTATTACGTTCATTAGGTATACTTGCCAGTTGTCGCAACAATTTACAAACACAGAGATATGATTATTAATAATCTTACTACTGAATAAGTAATTAGGTGTAGGTATATAGAAATATATATTTTTTTAAATAAACATTTAATTTTGAGGAAATAACAAAGAAAACCTCAGTTCCCACGATATTTTTTGACGTCCATTAACCGATAGCCGACTTGTGGGAAGAAAGCAAGGTTTTTTTTTTCTGGTGAAAAAGATAGTTTGCAACTTCTCCATATTAAGCTTTATTTTGCACTTTGTGTAATACTGTTCTAATGTTTTCACCGCATTGTTTAGATTCATCTCAATATTCAGACTGAATTGATGTGACGAAAAAAATTCAGTATCATCCGCATATATTGCAGCCTCACACTCCGGCAGATGTGGGAAGTCAGAAGTATATAGGTTGTACAAAATTGGTCTAAGAACAGAACCTTGCGGGACTCCGAAATGGAAACTTATGTTATTGGAAGCACTACTATTGACATAAACTTTGAACGAACGATGTGACAAAAAACTTTGGACAATCTTACATAGAAATGGGGGAAAACTAAGATTGATCATATTATATATATGAGGCCATTATGCCACACTGAGTCAAACCCCTTCTCAATATCAAGTTTAATCAAACCTGTCGAATTGCCTAGTCTTCTGTTTCTTTTAATATAGTTGCATATTCTTAGTACTAATGTGTATTCACCGCGGCCAAGTGAAACGCATCGAGCTCAGTTTTAGACTAACTCTTTATTCAAGTAATCTTATGTACTAACTTATGCTAAACAGTTCCCCTTTCGATTCGGAGTGTATATACATTGAACAGTAGGGGCCAAAAGTGTTGGCCCGAATACTGTAATACATATCACTCTTCTCCACTTAATATAGAGCTTATAGGGTAAACAAATAATTTAGATTTAGATGTAATATAATTAGAAGTGTAATAGTATATCTCATTATATCTTATATTATAGCGTATTAGCGTTTAAAGCTTTGTTTTGAATTTCTTTTATCCTAGCTGATCTGCGAGGCGCAAAATACTCTACATCGTCGCCAACAGATCTCTTTCTTTTCTTCGGCTGACCTAAGTCAAAAGTCACCGCCTTCTTTTGATTTGGGATAATAGTAGGTAGTCTACAATTGGTAGGCTTAACTGTATTTTTCCTTAACTGATTTACATGCGCGGGTCTATTATAACCATTTACATTGATCAGATACATTACATTACCTATTTTTCCCATAACAATTCCACCAACCCACTTCCAACCTAAACCTGATTTTAGTTTATATAATACTTTTTCCCCCTTTTTAAAAAATATCTTGCGAAAGTTTGGTGATACTGCTGCTGGACTGCTACACGCTTCGACATTTTTTTTTAAATTTTTGGGATTGCACTTCCCTCTATCGGTTTTAACTTTAATCTTTGGATTGATATTGTCGATGAGCGTTTTGGTTTTATATTTAAAAAGAAAATCATTAGGACAAACTTGAGTAACAGTAGATGGTGTCGTGCGATACTTTAATAAAAAACGATCTAACAAAGTCTGAAACCCCGATTTCACAGTTTGCACTGCCCTTTCCGCGAGTCCGTTCGACTGAGGATGATAAGCCGGACTTTTCAGACATTTTACGCAGTTTTTTCGGCAAAAATCCAGAAACGCTTCGGAATTATATGGCGGTCCATTATCGGATACTATTGTTCCTGGTAAGCCAAAGTACGAGAAGGTGGATCTCAAGCTAGCAATTAGATTGTCGGCATTTGTATTTTTCATAACCCTGACGTCTACCCACTTTGAGAAACTATCTACCAAAATGTGAAAATACGTATTTTTAAAAAAGAAAAAATCCAAATGAATCCTCTCGAAAAAGTAGGATGATTTTGGCCAGGAATGGAATTTGTTCGAACATGGCTTATTGCTCATCGTAGTACAAATTTCGCAGCTTAGTACATAATCTTCTATATCATTTTCGATACCGTCCCACCAAACGTAGCCTCGTGCTAAAATCTTCATACGCACGATTCCTACATGCGTTTCGTGTAGTAGCTCTACGACCATAGGAACTAAAAATCGTGGAACAATCACCCGATCCTTAAAATAAAGGCAATGGTTTTCATAATTTAAATCATTTCTCCTAAGAAAATATGCTTTCAAATGTGACGGTGCGTTTATAGGCCAACCTTTACGATTCATTTCTTGAACTTGCTTCAGCACATCATCGTTAGCGGTTTCTCTTTGAACCATTTCTAAATCAACATTATCAGCAATAAACGGTTTCAAAAAGTTTACTGCAAATTTATCCAGCCCTGTCGGATCAGACAAGGGTAGTCTGGAAAGCATGTCCGCGTTTGCCATCTGGGAGCCCTTTTTATATTTCAGCGTATATTGGTACATGCTCAAAAATATAGCCCACCTGCAGAGTCTACCGGCGGCTACCGAAGGTGCAGCCTTCGTAGAGCTAAAAAGTTCCTTGAGTGGCTGATGATCGCTGTATATGGTAAACTTCTTTCCATATACATATGTACTTATGAAACTTTTTGACTACAAATACTATTGCCAATGCCTCCCTATGCAGCTGAGAATAGTTTTTCTCTGCTGAGCTTAACGTACTGGATGCGAATAATACTGGACGATCAATACCGTCAATAACATGAGACAAAACACCTCCTATGCCATAAGGACTAGCATCACAATGAAGGATCATAGTGAACTAAAATATTATTTTTCAACAACAGCTCCTTACTTTTATTGAAAGCATCAGTACAGCCATCTGTCCAAGTAAACTTAGCATTTTTCTTGGTTAGTGCATACAAAAGACTGAGCTCGGTGGATAGATTAGGGATGAACCGCGAATAATAGTTGATCAACCCTAAAAATGACCTCAACTGATCAACATTTTGAGGGACTGGGGCCTTTTGAATTGCCTCAAACTTTGCGCTACTTGGCTTAATACCCTCTTTTGTAATGATATGGCCCAGGTACTCAATACTTTCTTTAAGAAATTGGCATTTACTCAAATTTACCTTAACCTTAAATTTATCCAACCGACTTAACACAGTTTCCAAATTTTTCTTGCACTTCCCTTCGTCCTCTCCTCCTATCAAAATGTCGTCCAGATAACACTGTACCTTAGGGATGCCTTTAAGTATCTCATCCATTGTGGCCTGAAAAATGGCTGAAGCACATTTAATGCCGAATATAAGTCGGCGAAAACGAAATAGACCTTTATGCGTATTAATTGTTAGTAACTCCTGGCATTCCTCAACCACTTCTAGTTGCTGGTACGCTCCCTTTAAATCTAAAACGCAAAAACAGGAACAACCTGACAGGTTTGCAAATATATCATCAACGCGAGGAAGAGGATAGTGGTCGATTCTTACAAATTTGTTTACTGAAACCTTACAATCTATACATAATCTAATTCCCCCTTTCGGTTTTTCCACAACCACTATAGGGGAAGCCCAAGCACTATACCTCACAGGGTACAAAATGTCCTCCGCCACCAAGCGTGCTAACTCCCTATCCACAGCTTCCCGTAGACCAAACGGCACTGAATAAGGTTTGCAAAAGACCGGAGTGGAGTGCTCTTCTAATAAAATTCTCGCCTTCCATTTCCTTATTGGATCCAGTTTATCCGAAAAAAACAAACTTGAACCTTTCAGTAAGGCTTCTTACTGCTGAATCTTTATCTTTTATTGTACTGGTATTTGTCAACTTCCCAACTTTAAACCTTTCCCTCCATCCAGCAAATAACCTGTCTAGCCAAGAACGACCCATAAGCGAAGCAAATGACTTTTCACCCCCAAGTATAACAATTTCCAGTGTGTATTCAGTCCTTTGCCTAGGATGTTTCACATTTACCAAAATATAGCCAACAACATCTACCGAACCACCTGATATTACATGCAATTTTTGATTAGATTTTTGCAACTCCTTATGGGCGAATAATTTATCATACATGCTCTTGTGAATCACTGTATTGCATGCACCAGTATCCACTTCAAACCTTATCACTTTCTTATCGCAAGATACTTCAATATATAGGGGATTATTACCTAACTTTAAACAATTTAAACTAGTTACATAGGTTGTTTCATGATCACTTTGACCTTTAATTTTATTGTAATTCAAGGAACTAAGATTATTTATAAAATTGTAGCTATCGGAATCGTAGTCGCTCTCTATATCTACAGTTGTTTTAATACTTTTAATGTTCTTGTTCTTCTTTTCAAAATCCATATTCTTTTTACGTTCTTTGTTGGGAGTATCACTAGAGGAATGAGGATGAGATGTACCGTGATGGCGCCTAAACCAAAATTGCTCATTTGGAAATATTTTATTTTCATCTATGAACCGCATCAATTTTTCCTTAAGGATTCTTTCATAAAGTTCGCTTAGACCGCTGAGTAAGCTTATTGGTCTATAGCTTTCTGGTTTATCAAGTGGTTTGCCAGCCTTAGGAATCGGCACTACTTTAGCCACTTTCCAGGAATCTGGAAAGTATTGCATTTTAAGACATGCATTTAAAACAAAAACCAGATATCTGATACCTATTTTCGGCAACTCGTTAAGGTAAACATTTCTTATATTGTCTATCCCTCCTGTTTTTTTTTTTTTTTTTTTCAAATTTCTTAAAAAAAATATGATGTCTTCTTCAGAAACAAACTCATTAGGTGAGGTTACAGATTGGTTTCCATTGAACATCTGGACAGCATTGTTTACCTGCAAATTTGTATTTGTATCACAAAGGCCTTGAGAGACAATATGATTTTGCGAAAATTGCATGCTCAGCACCAGTTTTGTTATTATGCTTAAGACAAGGAATTTGCTTGTTTTTGTTTTTAACAATTTTGACAATGTTCCAGAAAGGCTTTGAAGCTTTGTCTAAAGATTGGAGTTTCTTATTCCATACTGTGTTGCGGTGGCGTTGGATAAGTTAAAAGATTATTAGGTTGAGCTGTTTTACCTGGGATCTGAAGAAAGGTAACCTGTATCGTTGCCAGTTGCTTCTGTACATGTTTTTCATTTTTATCAGTTCAATGACACCATCAGGTAATTTTAAACAAACATTTTTTTTAGCTACTTTCGGAACACTAACATCTACAGATTCCAATATGTGATCCGAGAGTTGTTGGACAATCGCGTCAACACATTGTTTATTAGTTATTAAGTCCAGGTTTTATTTCAAAGAATACCAATCAATTATTAAATTCAATATTTCATGTATGTATCTGGAAATTTACGTTTTAAGAAATAGATTGCAATATTTTTAAGTAAAATAAGATGCAATATTTTTCATTTTCATTATTTAAATGAAAGAGAAAATTGTAATATAATATTTGTAGTAGTAGTTTATAATAATCAATAAAGAAACATTTCATTTAAAAGTATTTCCTGGCGATTCGAAAAATGCATACATAATTGTTCAAGTAATAACTTCTGTCGGCACTCCCGGAGTGCATGTCTTTTTTTTTTTTTGTGACATGTATTTTCAGGATCCTTGCATAAATATGTGTGAGTAAGTTGATGACAGGCAACAGGAGTTGTAGAGCGTTTTGAGTTTGCACGTAGGGGTTGTTACGAAAAATGATCGAGTAACAATAGTGGTATTCTGCTCATTCGTGAGTATGGTTATGGGGAGGGCAACTCAAAGGTACCATAACACCTTCGGTACCGGTGTAGAGAGATAAGGGAAAAGGCTTACCAACCAAGTTGATAGGTGAGGTTAGTTTTCTTCTTGGCTGTTAAAGTTTCAAATATTTCGTCGGTCGCTGATGTACTATATTGTTAAGCATCGTGTCTTTGGTAATACTCGATGTTGGATGTATTCGATTGAATGGCAAAAAAGAGGCTTGCCTCATGCGCACATTTTCATTTGGTTAGTCGAAAGAATGCAACCAGACCAAATTGATGACATTATATGTGCCGATATTCCAGATCCCGAAACCGACCCAGATCTGCATGATGGCATAATTACAAACATGATTAATGGGAAGGTTTGAAAACGGTATCAGTATTTTTATTTCGCATTTTCTGTTTCGTGCGAACCAACTTACAAACACATCAAAGCCAATTTAACAGCTCACTAAAATTCGATCACATTTCGGTTACAAGTCATTCCCTAATACATTATACACACTGTTACTGTAACGGAATTAAATATGTCTGAAATGTAGGAACAGAGCTTACACTATAACCATCAATTTCTACTTGAGTTCTGGACCCGATAGGTGGTGCTGAAAGATAGGATACCACACTATAGGTGGTACTTTGCAAAACATAAGCGGGATGGTAGGTATAGGAAAACGATTTGTGGCACCTCCCATTCATTCAAAAATAAAATCAAGCGCTATTTCTGAAGTTGCATAATTAAAATTATTAATGGACATTTCCCAAAAAAAGCACTTTGAAAACCTCAGCGGACTGCGCTTATTCAGAACGGCTTGTCATTGGTATTTAAGCATCTACGTAAATTAGCATGTGCATTGTGCATGCTCGAAATTATTACTTTCATTACCTACATTTACGAATTTGGGCGGAACGAAGTTCGCGGGGTCAGCTAGTTATTTTTATAGTAATTTAACTCAAAACCGACAAAAATTCAGACAAGAGGTTTGGACTGTTCGGCGAAGATATTTACTTTAACTGTGCAGATTTGACTTATTTAAGAGCGTATATAAGGCAATAAAACATTTTGTATTTGAGTTTCAAAATTGAAACAGTCTGCGCAACTGCAACCCCGGTCGCTGTTTGGTGGCTAGAGTAGGTGGGAGGTTGGGTATAGGCTTGCAAATAACGCATCGAAGGCCAAGCAACAGTTCATATTGGACGACACAAAATTATGAAGACCTAGCAGCATTTTCGCCTTATCACTGTCCAGCGTACGAAATGAGAAAACAACATAATGCCTCCTTACCCCTATCCAAAACTTAAAAAGCAAATCTAAAAAATAGTTTTTTGTCTCCAAGCTGGAGAAAAAAAGATAAATAGTCGAGGAAAGAAAGTGTTTAATTTTAAAGTGGGTCCTTCAATTGTTAATTCCGAAACTATCGCGGCTACCGTGCAGGAATTTAGAACGGAAACAATGCTCCCAAGCACAAGCATTGCAGTAGATGTCTTCAATTCCCTCCGAATACCGGATATAATAATTATTAAAGATATTCCAACTTATGATGGCAACCCGAGACTGATTTGATTTTATAGGTAATGTCGAGGAGATTTTAAGTCTCATTCCTCAAATTAATAACATTGGCAATTATAAAAAACAAAATAACAGGACCGGCTAACGAGGCCCTTAATATATATGGGACCTCTGTAGACTGGGACGAAATAAAGAGTAATTTAATAGTTCACTATGCAGATAAAAGGAATGAGACGAGCCTCATTACCAAAACCAATCCTCTGTCGAAATGTTCTACTCCAAAATAATTAAAAGCCGCAATCCCGCAATCCCCAATCTCGTCTTGAATAATCGAGCTCAACGCTTTGGTTCGATTATTCAAGACGGGATTGGAAGATTATGCCTTATACGGACCACAAAATCATCAAGGCGGATAAACATTGAAAATCATACATGATGTCAATTTAAAAAAACGTTGGATCCCATGATATTATTATGAAGTGGCATAATGATCTGCAATGATTTGACGTTTCATATAGCAGTTAATCATATAACACTGATCAAGTCAGGTTTCAGAATTTGGAACGACACAAATCATGGCACTTTTATTCAGTCAACGATTTGCATTGGCTTTGGAGCAGCTGCGTGTGCTTCTCGTTCCTTCTGAGGTCGCTATATGTGCTAGAAGCTGCTTCCGATACATTTAATAGAATCACTGAAACTATGCTCACGAGTCATTACTCCATAATCTAACAATACCGGTCTAAAAGACGAAGCACGAAAGCCTTGAACATATTTTAATAGCAATAGTCAATGTTTCACAAATTCAAGAAAAATCCAATTTTATATTGGTACAAAGAGCTTCTGTAAAAAATCTCCGAAATCACTAAAATCAAGCAGATGTACAAATACGATTTCACTGTTTATTCGGACCAAAATTATTAAAACAGAAAAATACCCGCACAATACATTGCAAATAAATTTTTCCGAATTTTTAAATCTCCTTTTAAAATTTTCTGATTTTCTTGCTGTAGAGGGACTGTTAGTTAATTTTGCAATGCAACAGTCAAAAACTGTGGAAATGGCTTAGATGGCATGTAGATTAATGTGTCACCAAAGACTTTCGTCGCATCATAATATTTGATTGACGATCAAAACAAAAGGAAAGCGCAAGCAAATTTCGATGTCCAAGTTAACGGTCGCTTCGATGTATGTGCACTTTATTTGCATCCCTAAAGGTTCACACTTTTGCATGACTTTCCTCACAGACTGTACTTCACAAATGTAATGATGAAAGCGGCTATCCGGGTCTGGGACCTTCACTCTTCTGCATTCTACTCCAAGGGTGATGCGAATGCATAAATCATGTTCTCTGCATTTGTCATGATTCATAAATGTGACAGGAGGAGGTGGCTGAAAATGAAAGAAGAATGTTGAGATCTAACCACTTGGGTGTTGTGGTCTACATCCATTGCAAAGAGATGTTCTGCTGTTTGCCATGTTGCATTTGGTTTGGGCGGTCGTTTTTAACGTTCGTATTTCCTTCCATTTGCCATACACTTCTATATTGAGAAATTCTCAGACATAAATACACTAAAAGGATTTTCGGAACAAGAGCTCTTCCACTTGGTTTACATCTTCCTATCAGGATGATGTTATGTGTTATACACTAAAAATCTCCGATTGTATACCGCATTTGACTCGGTTTGCTGGCGACTTAAGTCTCACTCATGTCGGAATTGCAGCATGAGAATGTTTTTCCTCTTACATGTCGTCGTAAGAGTTAAAACTCAGTATTGACCTAAAATGCAACGAATATACTGACGACTTTTCATTTTTTGAAGACCCAGACAAGTAGACTGGAATTTGGTCTAAAGTAATGCAAATATCTACCATGTTTGGAATTTGCGTATGTGGTCGATCTTTGCTGTGATTATTTATTGAAGTGACTGAAACACGTTAGCCATTTTGTAGTAAGCTGGCAATAAGGATCCGTGAATCGGATCACTAGGACTTGAGCAAGCACTCTCAGTTATTAGATTTCTGTAAGCATGTAACTAATGGGTGACGCCAAGTTTCTTACAGTTTGTAGTTATAAGCGGTACCATAAGAGGAAAAAAATATACATAATACTCGTTAACGCAAAAGGTTATCTTAGAACGACCAATTTGAAAGCAATCTCAATTCACATATTCCGTATGGTATAGCTGTTTTTTCAAGTATAAACTGGTGTGTCCGAAAGTTCAACAATTCAACTACTGTAAGAGGCATTTCCTGGTTTGAGGATCATATCATTTAACACAAAGGGTGCATTGGAGTTTAAAAGTTGCAACAATGAAATTCGACTGCATTTATGCAAGGTAGCCATAGAAAATGAAAAAAAATTTGTGAAAAAGCTCTTCTATGTACAAATTTATGTAGTAGGTACTTAATTTATGTATTATGTAGTCTACCTGATCATTCGCTATATAGGTAACTATATACCAATGAATTCTAGTAATAAAACTAGGCGTGCGTTTTATTAATAAAATTTACTTGGTAAGCACCAAACACAACACTCGACAAAAGTGTGCTTTATGCCGACGACCGCTTAACGGTTCACGAGTTAGTTTTTATAGGCGCAGTTTTGTAGGCGCAGTGGCTTAGTGGTTAGTGTGTTGGACTACTAAGCGAAGGGTTCAGGTTCGAATCCCTCAAAAACCCAAATTCCAACTCAGTGTTTTTTTCACTGCGCCACCTCTCGCGAACGTCTGACAAACATCCGAGAGTATGACTGTCTTGAAAGATCTTCTCAATTAGAAATTTGGATTCGGCATAAAATTGCAGATCCCTCACATTCGTCCCAAAAAATAACAACTATGTTGAAAGACTTCAAAAAAGAAAAAGCATTCGACTTATTATTACTTATTCGCTTTTTTTTGAGAACCAATTCTGATCACTGATACGAAACTACTCCGATATTATCACTTCAACGGATTTGTCTTGGAAGAGGGCTAGTGTTTTTAGTATTTCCAATAGATCCATTTTCTCCGATTTTTTCTATTGCTCTCACACGAAGTTAAACAAGAATTTCAACCAAATTTTATTTGAAATTTGATTGAAACGTCTAGAATTGGAATATCTAAAGATTAGTCGTTTACACTTCGCTGATGAGTTAAGACCTTCCGGATTGGACTTCAACGCGCTGTCTGACTAGAAATGATTACCTGTTCAATGCAATTATGCAATCCATATATGTTAGTAGAATAGGTATCATTGAGGCATGTGGAGAAGTTTAAGCACCTATTCGTGGCGTTATTTACGGGTCCGTGATGAAGCAATGCTAAGTCTTCCTGTGAGATTAGTCAGAGTCAGATAACTATTTCTCCAACAATTTAAGCAATTTAAGCAAATCCATCAAAGGATAGACTTCGTAAGGCTAATAGGGATTTTGGTAGTGACTAACGTATACATATAATATGTTCGTTCTTCAATGCCCAATTGTATGCAAACGAATTTTTACTCAAGTGCGTAGGGTAAGTCCCTCTTAAGTTAAATCACTTTGATAACCCCGACACCGCTCAATGCAATAAAACAAAACAAACTTCATTTATTATTATCAATATCGGCAAAAGCAAACATTTTTCCGAAGAATAAACTATATTTCTCACTATCTGTAGAAAAATATTCATCGCCTCCTTTTAAGTTTCATCATCGTCATTATTGTCTCTATGAGTTTACCTTGTTTTCGGCCGCTCCAACTGCATCCCAATCTAATACCAACATTGTACTTTGTACTCACCAAGGGATAGACAAACGAAACCGGGTAAAAATTCTATCAAAGTTTGCCCAAGTTTCTTATGTTAAGCAATCTTTTAAAAAAGTTTGATCAATATTGAATCAAAAAAGTTTTATTTTTCCTCAGCCCACATCTCATTGCCTCCCGAGGTTTTCCCATTTTCGCTGCATGCGAAATTCATTTAAATTGGTGGAAAAGAAACGTGGCATTCCGTTGCTGTCATTGCATTGAGGGAAGGTATACCCTGAAACCAGAACAGGAACAGGAACACGAAGGGCGGGGTCAAAACCAGACCAAGTGCGATCCAAGTCGAAGATATTAAATGAAGGAAATAAACTTTAGGTACCTACTTCCTTCTGCCTCTGCTTTCCCGGCAAGTAGTTTCTGCATCAAAGGAAAGCAAAAAGGAAGAAATATTCAATTTCAATTTCGTGCTCATAACGTTATAATAAAGAAGTACCTACGCGTGTACAATTTTCGTGCATTATTGTGATAATTTGTTCGGTGTGATTGGTGAGGCATATAACTACTAGTGCATTTTTAGTTGGGATGAAAAAAAAATTAAATCCTAACTATGTTTGCTCGTCCTTATGGTTAAACGCATGAACTTCTATTGGAATGTCAAAGAAAATTTATTGTTCATTCCGTAATGAGCTAGCTACGAGTATCCGTATATGCGGTGTTACATTGCAAATTACATAGGAGCCTAATGAACAGGTTAGATTAAATTAATGTTTATTCATACCCGATGCGATGGTGGTTTTTCAGTAGGTACAACATTATCGTTAATTACATTTGCCATTCGTTTGAATTGGAAGCACTTGCAGTTGATGATAAGGAGGGTGGAACTCGACTTTTTTGTTAATTAATCAATGCTGGTATTTGAATTACCTTCTCATAGTAGTGGTGCTCTATTCACCTGGGTGAAGTTAATGATAGGGCTGTATGAATAGTGTGAAAACATCGCCGTCGCCGCATCAATTTGAGTGCATTCATTAGCCATTATTTTTATGTTTGACAACAAGTGAAACAGGGAGGAGTATACTGTCTATGATTAATGACGATTTGAAGTGTCTGTAAAAAAGGATTAAAATGGGAAATTGAGTGGAGGAATATTATTGGGACGGAAATTAAAATAAATTGCAGTCATGCGAAAGAAGAACGCCTGAATGCAATACGATTGGAAACATTTTAATTAGGTACCTATGAGAACATGAAAAAAACATTGGTGAAAATAATAATAAACGGATTTGCAAAATTTTGAAATGTTTTCGCCTCTTACTTTTAGTATCTACTGGTTTGTTAAAAGCGATATAATAAAGTGAACATATTCACATGGAGGTATGTTACGGAGATACGACTTATAAAGTTAACACCCTAGTTCCCGCGCTGAGCTATCCCAATCAAAGTGACGACAAACCAAGGCATGCAGGGGGTTGAAACGAATTCCCACATTATTGATTTTCTGCGGTTTTTTCCGCAATGGCGGTGTCGGAAAGGGTTCACGTATAGGCGGACTCTATAAATGTGTGAGTGATATCGCGAACTGACAACTTCCAATATTTCCTGTTCTTGTATCGCTTTCCAGGCGAGCTTTCCCACACGCAGCCTTTAATTAATTTAATTTAATGCTTTGGTGGTTGTGTAAAAACAATTTTCAATTCATAAATATCTACAATCAAACTCATTTGTTCGCAATTCGCGCTTATGTGAATAGGTAGGTAGTACATAAAAAAGTTTTCAAAAACTTTGATTTCAAAATGAATATGTTTAAAATATAACGCGGTTCCCCATCATAGTGTAAAGCCGGCTAATACTTGTTAGATAAGGTAAGTTCGGGCATTATGGCGCACCGGGCATTATGGCGCGCCTTCCCAAGCTCTAATTAAAATTAAAATAACACAGAAACTTCAATCTTTGCCGAACACGTGCGCAGTACCTAAACATAGACAGTCGTTACGACGAGTTTCGCTGAACAAAAAAATACAAACAAAAAAAATTGTTTGATTTTGGTTTTTTATAATTTCTCTTTGTGTTTGGATTCGTTTTTCTCGGTAAGTATACAACGCAGGTTTTCGGTGTGAAGAGTGGAATGCAGAAAACAGTTTCAGTTTTGTTGTGTAACGGCAAAAATTTGAAATGAAAAGAGAACTACGTTTATTTTTAATGTGTTGTGAATAAGTGATTTTTGTGTAATATGGCGCAGGTGATGTAAGGGCATTATGGCGCACCCGCGCCTTATGAAGTTTTCATGTAAATTGTAGTTTATTACCGATGTCCTTCGTCTCTTCCTGTTTATTTTGTGTTCTGTTTTGCAAAGTTATATTTTGTTATGCATACTATATAATTCTCTAGAAAATCTTGAGATCCAGCTAGCCAACGAGTCGGGTGTGGTCGAAGATTTTGGGGAGAACATTTGCGCTGGATGTGGTGAAGATTACACCACTACAACCAAAAGGGACGAGTGGATGCAGCGTGTCCTTTGTCCCACGACTCCTGCGCTGTTTTCAGAAACCCCTGCGATGGATGTGGGCGTTTAAATAAAAAAATAAAAGCTAGTCGCCATATTGCCCGCATGTAGGGCAATATGGTTTTTTTATAAACTATTTTTAAATTAATTTATTTTTAGTTAATGAATTTGATTTATTATTTTTATTTAATATATTTATGTTACCTACTGTTTTGTCAAGTTTATTTAAAAAAAAAAAAAAAAATATTTCAGATTGAAATTTTGTGCGCCATAATGCCCGAAGTTACCCTATTGGGAGAAAATAATAAATTTACGTAGTAGCGTCAAAAAATCCACATTTTTCTTTCGTCGCCCCTTTTTTAGGGACTTTTTTAAACTAAATTGAACGATATCTTAAAAGTAGATATAAAAATGAGTTGATATAATTTATGAATAATATTCAATTAATTGAGAATGGTATATTTACAGTCTATATTATATTGTAAAACTAAAACTAAAAATTATAACCTTTCTTTAACATTCAGGGAGATTGTTGCAAAGGTTGAAAGGTACCTAGCCAAACAAAAGAGCGGAGAAAGAAAAAAGTGTCATTTCTGAAGCTACTCTGCAATTTAAGAAATTTCGCACAATATTTAACAATTATTGGCTCTCCTAACACTATAATCGTATTCTGACAGACAGCATCGTTAAATTTTAAAGAAATTCATTTGGAAATCACAGTGTTTCTAAAATTTGCGAAGAGCCTTTTCAAACTAAAAAAGGCAAAAAGTAGCAACAAATTGTATCAGGGTCCTCGAAAAAGTGCCAAATTATTGCACAACGGTCACGTTGGTCACAGCGCGCGGCTCACTCACACAATCAAACCCAATTCGGACCGTTCCGTAGCGACATCGCCGCACAAAATCAAGGCACTGGTGTAGTAACGACCGATCATGGGAACCATCGAACAACATCGAGCGAACCTTCCCAGAGCAGGCTACTATAAAGGTGACATCGACATTAACCAGGATACGCAACCAACCACCCCAAATCACAAAGGACAGTAACACCCAGACATGAACACCCTGAGGTCATCCCTAAAAATGATGCATACTACGAGTATGAATACGAGAAGACAGATACAATTTATGTAAAATAGATATAAGAAAACAAACATTGTATACCGTTAGGCTCCTGTTGTTGAGCCAACGCATTTAAATATAAATTATTAAATATTCACCACCATATTTTGTTACCTAGAATTAACTCAAATTGTATGTATATAAAGAAAGTTTAATAAAAGTAAATGCTAATACCCGGATTAGCAGTCATCAGAGGACAATTATACAGTGCGGACATATTTTTGTGTAGGAAAAAATTTGTAAATAATATAATTTAAAGAATAGTTTGTTCAAATTTAAATACGAACAAGTTTTTTTAATTTATTTATATATTTTTTAGAGAGATATTCGAATCAGACCACCATTGACGGGTCTCTTTTCGTCTCTCTACAACTAAAAATCTTTACCCAGATAGACTCTCTGGATTTCTCCAGGGTTCTTCCCTGGATTCGGTTCCTAGTCTTACCGCTAGCATCTGTTTTTTAATGAGAGATGTGTTTCATCGACTGGGTCTCCACCCAATGATGTCCCAAGATCTTCATTCTACTGCCAGCCATCCCAGTGCCAATGATGTTGTAATTTTTGCTTTATGCGTTTCTTCCCTCCACCTGGCCCTCAAGTAGTCCAACGCATGCAGCATTGCAGCACAATGCAATAATCTCAGCCTGGTGAAATACCAACGACACGCAGTGTTCCCAAGCGGTCCTCCATCTAAGTATACTAACCGCACCCAACTCTGCTTAATTTCCGTGATCGTACGAGAACCGATTTTTCCAGCTTGGTATGGTCGTTGGCCGGGATTCGACTTAATAAATACATACAGTGTTTGTACTCCATATGGGAACATTTTCTTGCTAAGGAATATTGGTATACTATACCGAATACCGTCGTATTCGGAATTTTGCTACGAACCCCGAAAGAAATATCATAGAATCGGTCGTAGAGTAAATGTTTGCTAGGAATTTCGAAATTCGTATCCATCAATTTCCCCTACGACTAAATTCTTTCGGGGTCCGTAGCAAAATTCCGAATACGACGGAGGCGCAGGGTCATAAGTCCACAGGCCAAAAGTCCACAATGGACTTTTTACCCACTTACAATTGATTTGTGGACTTATAACCCACCCATGTGAGCCAAAAGTTCACACAAAATTCTTGTGAATTTTTGACTTCACACAAAATTCTTGTGAATTTTTGACTCACTGATTGTGTCTTATGGCTCATGGATGAAGAAGGTGAAGAAGAGGACAACGACCTTGAAAGCGAAGCTAAAAATTCTAGTAATGACCTCATTTGCGGTGTTTGCCTCCAAAACCCACAAGACACACTTCTCCAGCATTGCAATCATTTTAAGATTGCGCTTTCAAACTATGAATTCTGTATGGGGGGCATGCTGCCCCCCTGCAACCCCCCCGCTTAGGTTTACTGATGGATTACGGGGTGGGTGCAAGGTTCTTCTTATTACTCAAATTTTGTTGGCGTTATTGCATTTTGAAATTGTGAACCTATGGCCCAAGTTATTGTGAACTTTTGGCTCATCTCATCTCTCACCCAGACATAGATGGGTCAAAAGTCCATTGTGGACTTTTGGCCTGTGGACTTATGACCCTGCGCCTACGACGGATTCTGTGATAGCCCATATTATTTCAATTACATATTCATGTAACATGCTATTATTAAAATATATTGATAGCATTTGGCACTATGTCAATGATAGAAGTAAGAATATTTTGTTTTGGCATACCTACATATTTATACTTTTGTTACACTCAAATTTAATTCTTTCGCACTTCATTAATTACTACCTACTTCCAATTGAATCTGCTGCCGTTGTCAGAAAGTACATAATATTCTCATTTTTCTCCTACTAAAATATTGAAACGCCGAAAATAAAAGCGGTGGTGAAAGTACAATTAAAAGTTTATTCGATGTTGCACTACAAGGCCAACAATTTTCAGTAGGGTAGGGCGGGGCTAGTTGGGCCACGGGGCAAGTAGGCCCACTCGAATAACTCAGAAACTAAAAGTCCTACATGACAACGATGACACACAATCGAAGTATGTGACTTACGGCCACAAGCCAAACTAGTTGAAATTGCATTTTTACTTTCAAAGGGGCGCGTCGTTTAAAATTTGTATTTTTAAGTGTAAAAACTAAAAAAAAAATTATTTCTTTTCTTTCTTTTTTTGTGAAGCGGTGCAAATATCAGAATAAGGTAAACATTTTTCATGTGTCCCGTTATTGTATTTTATTTTTTCGAGTGTGGAATTGAAGTGTTTGGTGTAGTTGTTTCTTTGTGAAACAAAATGTTCAACAAAGTCAGTGCGGGGTAAGTTGGACCGCCAGTGGTGAGGAAGAAAAACATCTTGATTGGTTTTGTCTTATGTGTATGGAAGCATATTCAAAAAGTTTACCTGGGGGCAGTGTCACACTTGCCGAAAGTGGGTCCATTCAAAATGCTCCAAAATATGTCAAGGAAGCATCTTTATTTGCATAAATTGCAGTAACGATTATACGATTCATAATCTATAAAATAATATTTTTATTCTTATCTAAATTTATTTTATAGAACGTCGTAAAGCGGTTTTTTATTTTCGTTTTTTGAAGTTTATGTTGTGTTTTTTCATTAAGTTTTCATTTTAAATACATTTTAGAAAGAAATTATAGCGTTTTCGTATTTTGTAAAAATTACTTTTCAGTTTTTTAGGTTTCGGACCAACTTACCCCACTCAATGGTCCAACTTGCCCCGCTGGTGAGGTAAGTTGGACCACTTGGACTTGGTGTATTTGAGTCAAAATAATTATTTAACTGTAAGATAAGTTGTTTTTTTGTTAATAACATTAAAAAGTCGAAGTTTCAATGTTTCTATTTACTTTAGTTTCTTAGCTTAATTATGAACAGATTGGAAGTTATGAAGCGTAAAAAAAAAAGTGGTCCAACTAGCCCCGCCCTACCCTACACTGTTTGAAATAGAAATAAATATTTCTGTGTAGGTATACTTATTATAAGATAATGAAGTCTATAAATTACACATTTCGATTCTTTTTAGATTCATTATTGAACTATTAACGATGTTTTTTTTTGTGGTACAATAAGTGTATATGCCTTTTCACGCTTGGGGTGAAATATCATACCTAAGTATATATAATTTTTCAGGCTAGGCTAATTTTGTCTGTGGAAGTATCTAAGGTAAACTCATCGCCCAATAAGTGCGCAGCGGGTCAATTTCTATTCTAATCTATGAAATTATGCCCCAATGAAAAATAGCAAAAAAAAAAAAAAAAATAAATAAAAAGGCCCCAACAAATAATTATAAAGTAAGCAACAACTACGTTTGATAGTATAACGGGGTTGATGTTTCATTATTTTGGGGCCTTTTTGTCATTGATAACTTGGGGTAAAATTTAATTTTTGTTTGGGAAGTTAAACCCCAATATAATACTATTGGGGTATTTTTTAGAATGAAGGAAATAAATTACTTGCGACAGATGAAATATCACCCCAAAGTAATGAAAAATGGCCTAAAATTCAATGAATAGATCCCCAATTTACAACAAATTCAATAAAAAGAAACAAATGGTCTCTAAAGTTTTTTATTATTTTAAATAAAAGCTTGACTTTTATTTTCAACGCATTGTCCGCAACACGGACACTTTAAGATTTGCCTGTTATCCATCGCTTCTGACTCGGCCATTTATTTAAAGTCGCATTCAGAGCAAACTTTTAAGTGCTTGCAATAGCTACAAAAAAAGAAGAATATTTGCCCTCAATTCCCGGCAAACTACGCAAAGGCCTTACTCCGCTGGTACAGGAGGTGACAAAATTTCGTCCTCTTCCTCATTGTCCGTTTCAAATGAATCAATTTCACCATCGCTGGATTCGTCGTCTTTGGGAACCATAATGTCACAAATTTCATTCCCTTCGAATACCATTCCAGAGTGAAATGTTGCGGCTGTAATTTTCCCCTGCTCTGAAAGTATAGTTGCTTCGTCAATTTCAGAAGACTTATCGGTATATTTCTCTTTCGTTTTGCACAGAATTCCATTTTTGTAGCACTTCGCTCCAATATACCATTATAGGTCTCTACGGCTGAAGTTGTCCTTGTATTTTGATTCCAGAAAGCAAAATTTCTACACCCGACCTATCAAAGGAAAATGAAATGAGAACCATATCTAGTTCCGATTCAATATTCAGATGGTATACTTATATCAATTAACTTTTTCATCCATTGGGTTTTGAAATATTTAAAAAAAGGAACAAATTTTTCTCTGCTATCCATTAAAACAATACTTGACTTGATGTATTTATCAAACTATAGGATCAACTGAGAGCAGAAACGGTACATTTGCACAATCATTTTTTTTAATATAGCAGAAATCCATCTTATAATATTAGTCAGAGAAAAATCAACTTAAACGGTTTCTGCACTGTTACTAAAAGAGATTTTGTAATTGCAAACTTTCATTGTTGGTATAATTTAGAAAAAAACATTTTTAATGCTTTTCATTTCCAAGTCATATTGTAACAAAATAATTATTTTAAGACACTTTGGGAACAGCGTGTTTTTATGTTGTAGGTAAAAAGATATTCTAGTTTAAGTATCATTCCAATTTGTAAATGGTACGTAAAATGCATACTTGCACAATAACATATGCAAGTATGCATTTGTTAAATTCGAAAGAGTAATTTTAGCATTTTATCATTTACTTTTACTAAGCTTTCTTTATATTATCCTCGATGGTGGGTTGTCTCGGTCAATTCGTAGAAGGGCAGATCTGTCCTGTCAGTGTCTCTTGGGAATAACTCCTCGTTAAGCAGAGCCAGCACAAGAAGATACCGGTGCTCTGGGATGTGTGGCAGGTCCGCGATCCTTCTGACTAGTGGGTTTGGATGGCTGGAGGTATTCCTGAGAATTTTGCGGAAAAGTGTGACCATATACTTTTCCAGTGGTAGAATTTTGGCTTCTTCGTAGAGTCTTGAGCTTCTGACGTTTTTCTTCCGAGTTGAATTGTAGTGCAGTCCTGTGCCTATCCGCAAGATTTTTCTTTCGAACACGCCCAGCTTCCTCATGCATGTTTTGGAGACGGTATACCAAATGGGGAATCCGTAGGTTGTTACTGGTCTTATGAGCTGCTTGTATAGCAGCAGTTTTGTTTTTCTGCTTAGTCCATTTTGCTTCTTCATCAGAGGGTAGACTCGGTGGAATGCTAGTGATGCCTTCTTGAGAACAACGTTCAGGTGTGGGTTGAATCTAAATCTCTCGTTGAAGTTGACTCCAAGATACTTTATGTTGTTTGTGGTTGAGAGTGATGATCCGTCAGGCAGGTTTATTTGTATGCTGCGGCGGTTGGTGGCCTACCGCCGACCTTACTCTGGTTCCTCTGATTGGTCTTCTTATACAGATCAGTTCAGATTTGCCCGTGTTGATCCGTATGCCCCATCTTAAGTAGTACTGGAATAGCTTCCCTACCTGGGCTTCTACTCTTCGTGCTGCTATGGCTGGGGACATCGAGTTGCTGTATGTGACGGAGTCATCGGCGAATAGGCAGGTGTTAGTTGCGTTCTCGAGTTGGGGTTAGTCGGACGTGAAAATGTTGAAGAGAAATGGTCCAAGCTTATATCCTTGGGCGACACCAGCTCTGATGCTTTTGACTTGCGATTGGCGGTCTTCTATCTACACAAAAAAGGACCTAGAGTGAAGAAAACTAAACATTATATTAATGAGGGCGTTGGGAAAACTTAGCTGTTTTAATTTGTGTATAACTCCTTGAATCCATACTGAGTCAAATGCTTTCTCCACGTCCAGTAAGCATGCGACTGTGACCTGATGGTTGTTCAGAGCCATTGTGACATCATGGTGAAACTTCATTAGCGGGTGTAATGTGGAGTGCCTTTCGCGGAATCCAAATTGATTATCCGGTATTATGCTGAGTTGGCTGCATACATCCTTTATTCGCCGCAGAATCAGTTATTCAAGTATTTTGCTCACACTGCATAGGAGCGATATTGGCCTGTATCCATTTACGTTGCTACGGTCGCCTTTCTTTGGTATGGCTTTTATCTTAGCGGTCTTCCATTTTGCTGGAAAGTAACAGTTTTCCATCCAGTTGACTATTGCATGGTTTCACTGATGAGTGCAATATCCGGGTTGTTGGACTTCATAAATAGGTGGAAAGCTGTCCTTCTGTGGAGGCTGTATAACGAGTTAACGTTATAGGCAATTACACGAAGTTTCCTCATGTACTGCATAATTGGAAAATAAAGGTGGCCAATGCCACGGACTTATTTTGTTCGCTCATGGTGGAGTAATTGGGGGCGGGGGGGACGCTTCGATGCGAGCTTTGTTGCAAAATTATTTATGTTGATATTATTGACGCGATCAAACTATTGGTTAATAATTTACTTGGCGAAACAAAACGAAATCAAAAAAAAAAAAAAATGCAGTCGCCACTGCCCGAGAGGAAAGTCGATAATGAATAATGACAATTGCCAGAGAACGGCAACGAGAGATCGCGAACAATTTTGCAACCGTAGCCAGTGAAAGGGCTACGTTCGGTTTGCTCAGCGCGAGGGGTGGGTTCAATGATGTTAAGCGCACTATGCACCTGCACGTCGTGACTTATTGGGTTTGTTTTTGCCGAAATTATATTTGTTGAGAAAAAGGAAAAAAATGGGCGCCACGTAATTTTCGGAAAATTACGAAACCTGAAATCAGCAAAACCAAAAAAGGAAACAAAAGTTTTAAAAACGTTATAAAAGCTCCGTTGGAGCGCGGTCTTTTATTGGCGGGGTAGAAAAAGCCCCGAAAAAGAAAATGTTGTGACAATGCGTGTATATATGTGTATATATATAGATGTTCGGACCGTTGTTTGGCCCGCTATCGCGATGTCTCGAAGTTTTAAATTTCACTAAATGGGTCGCGTGTCCCGTTTTTTCCGGGATTGTATCGAAGCGGAAGTCTACCGAAATTTCAATTCGGCAACCAACCTAACCAAACGATTTTCACTCTAATGACACTCTACTTATCTGTGTCTCCTGTTGGATTCCTTGCCCCGCTTAAATTATTTTGCCGTTGTCCATCTGACAACCTTCGTCCTATTCTCTGTCCTCTGTCCTCTCTCCAGGATCCTTTCTTCTGTATCTCAATGCACTTTAGCACTTCACTATTTTTAATCTACTCTACTTTATTTTTACCAAATAGGAAAACCTCCACGGTTTACTATTTAATAATACTCAACGGGCTAAACGGTCACTGTTATGCGACATCAATGCGCTGCCGTAAGCCGCTAGTCCTCTCATACTTTTCAATCATTCCTCTCTCTATGTACTGGAATTCGCCTTGGAAGGATCCTTCCAGTACATTTGGGATTAGCCAGCTCTCTTCTCTTCTTTCGAGAGTTAGCCTTCTTTTAATAAGTTTTCTATGACCATCTGTCATAGTAAACAAAACAACAGAGTAACTCGTGGAGGAATTTGCAACCGGCATTTTTCCCCACGAATTAAAACAAAGTTCATTTAAACAAAAAAAAAAATATAAAAAAAAGGGCGCTGGTGGACGCCACTATTCTCCACCCGGACATCGGACTCTGGACATTTCCCTCAACTAGGGAAGCCTCAATCAACCAAATACCCGGCAAGGAATCCATTAGGTATTTGTTTACAAAATTTCCGCGAGTACTCTAAACTATTTCGGTGGACTTTCGCGCAGATTTGGGGGATGAGACTTGCAGATAGCAGGCCATTCCTTACAAAATTTTGGGATTTAGGGTGGGCTCTCGGCTATTATTTGCGTTGCAACATTATTCGTGTTTAGTGTTAAGTGTTAAGTGTTCGTGTCGCCTTGAATAGCTTCGTTGTTGCTGTTGTGATCGTCTATTGACCGATTTTCTTGTTGTGTTTTAGTGATTGTGTTGGGGTGCTCGTGTTTGTTTTGTCACGCACTATCTGTGCGGGTTCTACAGTGGGAGTGCGTTTTCTGTGGCCGTCCGCCCACACTCTCTGCTGCTCCTCCGTTGCTCCATCGTCGGGGCATTCACTTAGGGATCGTCTTCCCTATGCCCATCGAACCAGACTCTCTACCGTGGTGCTGGTAGTTCTTTTGTATGAAGAGTGCCTGTTTTCGTTGGCCGTCCGCCTGCACTCCTCCGTTGCTCCTCCGGTGCTCCAGCGGCGGGGTGATTTTATGTAAGAGATCGTCGTCTCTCCACCCATCGAACATAATGTTTTGTGTCACCATTTACTGTGTGACAGTCGTTGGGGTGTTTTGTGTTGGCTGTCCGCCACACCCTTTCACAAGACATAGTCATTGTCTAGTTATCCCTCGGTGGAGTGTTTGATAAGGATCGTCCTCCCCCCACTCTTTTGTTTTTACCAACCTCCTGTCGGTACACCTGCGCTGTTGAGTAGGTGGGAGTCTCCTGACGACCTGTCAGGCTCACCATCCGACTTCCGCTCGCCCTCAATCGACGGTTGCGAGTCTCCCTTCCGTCCAAAGGGCTACGCAACCGGAACTTCCATTATTTGCTATTAAGACCGCCCGTCTGATGGCTTGTGACTGACCTGTCACTTTGGAGTACCTGCATGGTTGTACCCTTAGGCTCCAAGGAGGTGGTCCGAAGGCTGATGGGAGCCTCGGATGCCCAGCCACATCCCAGGACCTCGAGTACGAAACCCAAGAAAAGAGGGACCAAGGGTAGGAAAAGAAGGGATCTGAGAGCAGACCTTGTTGCGGTAAAATTTAACGCAACAGCTTTCTTCATTATGTAGGCTAGGTCGGCTCCGAAAACTCGATGGACTTCTGTGTTGATGTTTAATGGATGGTTCGTGTGAGCTGGGACTTGATTTTTGACCTTGGGGGTTTGCGCTGGTGGTGGTGGTAGCTTTATTGGAGTCTTGGGTGGGCTCTGTTTTGGTTGGGTTTGCTTAAGACCTACCCTCGCCATTGCAGCAAAACTCATTGCCGGTTTTGTTAACGTATAAGCTGACTTTGCTGCAAATTCTTTTTGTCTTTCCTCTGCATGACCTGCTTCCCTTTGTCTGCAAGCTTCGTCTTGTACTGTGGGCATCCTTTGTAGCTCGCTGGGTGACCTGTTGCCTTACAGTTTGCACAATAGACTTCGGTATCTGATGTCTCCTTCCGCTTGCACTCTCCAGGCTGGTGGTTTATATTGCATTTGACGCAGACGTATGTCATACCGCAATTGGTGGCGACGTGTCCGAAACGCTGACAGTTCGTGCACTGGATGATGTCATTCGTCTTGAGGCGCTCCCAGTGGATCCGCTGGTTTAGCAAGAGAGTCTTCTTGTATACCTCAGTGATGTCAAATGCTTTGCTGATCTCTACAACATCTTTTGCACTTGGCGATTTGAAGAGCGAAACCTTCAGCACAGGAACCCCTTCCGCTTTAAGTTCGTCCTTAACCTCGTCTGTAGTGCAGGAGAAATGAACTCTCTTCAGCACCATTAGGGTCCTCCGATCTTCACGTAGGGTAAATGTGTGGTGTTGTATCTTCCGTAATTTTAAGAAGTTCCTGATAGCTTCAAAACCGTCCCGAGTGATGGCGTTTATTATTGTCTTGGTGGTGTTGATATTTTTGAGCGTGAAATCAATCCTTTGTCCTTCGGCGAATCTGCTGATTTCGGCTATGTTTCCGGAAAAGCATATTATTGGCGGCATTCCTGATTTCTTCGGTGCTGCTGTGGCGGCTGTTTTTGCCGTGGTTGGCATCGTGGTTGCAGTACTAGCTGGTAATGGCTGCTGTTTTACTGGTAGAGCTGCCACGGGGGCTATTGTTGGCTGCTGGGCTGCTTCGATTTCTGTCTTAAATGCTTTTCACACCAAGCCCAAAACCTGGTTTTCGCCAAAACACACGAAAACTTCATCGAAAACAGAAGTTTTCCCATACATATTTCAGTTTTCAAAACGAGTCATTTGCACTCGTTTTCCACGAAAACACCACGAAAACGACTTCCAATCGTTGGGTTGTTGAAACAAACACACCATCCGCATTAATGAGCAAATTCAGCAGAAGTGCTGAACAGAAATGTCACAACACAACTCACAACCATTATTGTTTGAGTTGTTTGTGGTAAGTTCTCTACAATTTTAAGAATTTATGTGATTATCGAATAAAAGAAACTTTTTTTTCAGAAAATGGAAGAAAAAAAAACCACAAGAGAAAGATATTTTGGTCCTTGGAAGATGAGGAGTACGTGGTAGAATTGTGGGGAGACAAAATTGGCGATTTGCGAGGAAGCCGTAAAAATCTGCACATTTATAAAGAAATGTCGGCGGCGTTCGAAGGGAGATCGTCAGTATACTCCTCAGGAGAAATCCAAGCGAAAATTCACAACCTGACCACCAAATACAAGTATAATTACTTTTTCCATCCTTTACATCTTGACCGTTTAATAATCACTTTTTTTTTTTGTTGCAGGAAAGAAAAGAAAATTATTGGACCTTCAGGTGGTTCTCCGTCAGAGTGGAATTTGTATCAAAAAATACATGCCATTCTTGGAGAATATAAGCTACACAATCTTGACTTGATTGTCGTAGACAGCCGTCCCATAGGTAAAATAACAAATTTGCAACGAAAAAAAAAAAACATTTTTATTTAATATCTAAATATTTTCTTCTGCAGCTAATAGATTATTATTTCGAGGTTGTAGCCACTGTATGTTGATTTCTTCATTGTGCTCATTTAGAAAATTATGCAAAACACAACATGGAACTACTACTCTCTTCGACATTTTGATAGAACGAAGTTGACGTTCTTTTCTTCTACTGAAGCGGCAGTGCTAAATGGAAAAGGCTTCATTAAAGTGTCAGAAAATCGGAATGCTGAGTCTCCAATTAAGACTACTGGCACATCAACACCACATAAATTCTTAAATAAATCTTTAAGAATTCGATTCTGATGTTGTTCTCTTACATACGAACTTTCATAAATTTGAGAATCGTTGCAGCGGCCTGGACTTCCCACGTTTATATTAAAATTATTACGAGAATAGAAGAAAAGTACTTGCGATCATGCTACATTCTTACCGATAATCGACAACAGCTAGTAATACAGTTGAATACCATCCCTTATAGTTACAGTAATCCACAGCATCTTGCGAAGAAGGTTGGACTTCGAAGGTTGGACTTCGACATCCATCTTTAATATTGGATATGACATCCATCTTTAATATTCAATATTTCACAATTAGCCTTAATAGAATCAGTTGTAGTTACCTATAGCTCCAAAACATTGGGGGAAACCAAGTTTTTCTTTTCCGTTTCTCGATGGCATCTATTAGAAAAGATTTTTTCTTTTGGAGTTCCAATAATAGCAACATTTGTCGACGGCGTTTTTTTTTTTGTATTGGCTGGCTAGGGCGTCGAAGGCTGCTACCAAACAAAATATTGAAATCATGTTCCACACTTAATTGATGGGCTAATATTATTTTTAAATACCCTGAATTAATTTTATTTGTAAATTAACACGACCGAAATTTATAACCAAAATATTACACACTGAAGTTTCGCGACTAATGACGCACAGCTGATTGAAACGTCAAACGAAAACGAGTGCGTTCGGTCTTCGGTGTGAATGCATCGACGAGTTTTGTAAACTTTTTGGACGAAAACCAGGTTTTGGGCTTGGTGTGAAAAGCATATTCGACTTCTTGGTCGAAGAGTTGGACGATTTCTTAGCCCGCTTTTGTCCAGGTATTGGTGACGATTCTCGGCTTGTCGAAAGAGTAATTCCTATTTTGTATCCTTTTATACTACCTGATGCTCTCAAACTAATTTGCAAACTGATAAATTTGTAGGTACACACAAACTAAATTCTCTGTATAAGTTATTTTGTCCTTGAAACGAGTGACGTCGTTGTACCAACGGTATAATTCGCGTTTCTTCTAGTAGGTACTTGGAATTTTTTATTTTGTATTCTCACAATTTGGGCCCATTCTCCATCTATTTGGGGTTTTATTGCATAAATGGAATGGGGTCATATTGAATTATAAAAACATATAACCCTATTTCTTGGGGTCTTTTAAATTTTTTTTTGGGCAATTTTTCATTGCTTCAGTTTCATGGAGCCGTTTAACAAGTGTACCCGAGAAATCGGGTTCTTTCTGTGTTTATTCAATGAAATATTATCATTCATATAACTTGTAACTGTAAGCCATTAAATAACCATTAATTATTCTGCTCTGTGAATTATAGGTAGGTACCTGATCCAAATCAGATCAAAAAAAAAAGAACAATACGGATAATAGACAAATTTTATTTTCGAGTTATGGCAACAGTTGCTTTCAAAACACCACCAGTCATATTGCAAGCATTCTGTACAAGGTGACGTCACATGATGTGACATTTCGGTTGCTTGTCAGGGGTGTTCCATATGAATCAAGTTAATAATTTTTATTCTTGAAGATAAGAGTTTTTTAAGAACTTATTTAAAATGTTATGTTCAAATATGCAATAAATAAGCAATATGTTCTGCTAGTATTTCGGTTTTTCTTGGCATAATAAGGCAAATGAAAAATTTGTTTAAATATTAGTTCTCGATTTGCTTCAGAAATATTTCATAAACATTTGTCAAACATTTCTGTTTTTACCGGTGTAGACGGCGATTAAGTATATATTAAATGTTTATGAAATTCACAGCCAGGGGCCCTATTATGTAATACGAAACGAGCGGCAAATAAACGATAATGAAGAAAACGATAGTCACAACAAAGACCGATTATGTAAAACGATAAAGCTGTTAGAAAGATGTTGCCAACTGAAAACGAAAATACATTCATTTTTTGCAGCGCAACCAACTTCACACCTATGTGAAATGTCAAAAATTTAGTTTATAAACAACTTTTTGTTACTATTTTTCAAGTTTAATGTAAAGATGTTCTTCCATTGCGACTTTTTTTTGGATAGTGGAGATGAGTCTGAAGAGGAGGAAACCTTTTTATTAAGAAGACGAATTAGAGACGCTTCAGACCCATTAAGTATTCCCAAATCATCGTAAGTAAAAATTTGCCCTTACGCCATTTATACAATGTCTTAAAACACTATAATTTCTAGATTCAGACAACTCTTTCGCCTTAACAAAGAAGCGTTTGTGTATGTTCTGGAGAGTATAAATTCAAAACTTCCAAGTGCAAGATCAACACACATTCCAAACATTTTGAAATTGTGTGCGACTCTTCGCTTTCTGGCAGAGAGTGGCTACCAAAGAGGAACCGGTCAAGACTTTCTAATCGGTATGGCGCAACCAACCATTTCGAAAATCTTAACCAAAACACATATCCTTTCTTATGACGGACGATCAGATGGCTTCGAGCAAGCAACACTTCTATGAGAATTACCGCTTCCCAGGCATAATTGGATGTGTAGACGGGATAGTAAGTATATATGAACTAACCTTTAGGGTGTTTTTTCTCTAAGCTCCTTGTTTTCATAGGTCTGCGACTATAAAATGAGGATCCGGGCCATTGACGCAAGGTATGGGGGAGCACCCCATGACTCTTTTGTGTTTAGTCTAAGCGAATACCGTAGCCATCTCCTTGAGAGATGGAACAATGTCGACCAACGAAGTTGGCTACTTGGTATTTGTAATATTTTTAAAGTACTTGTCTTGAGATTCTAACATTATTTCTTTTAAAAGGGGATTCTGGATACACACTAGAGCCATGGATGATGACACCCTACAGATCCGCAGAAGAAAGAAGCCAAAAGGAGCACTTTAATACCGTTCATTCTAAATGCAGAAATGTTGTAGAAAGAACTATTGGTGTTTTAAAGTCGAGATTTAGATGTCTTCTTGGAGCAAGACAGCTGCATTACTCGCCGGAAAAAGCAATAAAAATTACCAATGTTTGTGTTGCACTTCACAATATTTGCATTAAGTTCAGAGTTCCAGAGGTTCCGATTTCTGAAGACTGTTATGATCACGATATTGATGAAGAAAGCAGTCTGGTCTGGTAGCAAGCAATCGCAATCAATTTTCAAATATTGCAGAAACAATACGAAACCAAATAAAAAGGAATTTGTAAACTTAATGTCTTTTAATTCATTTATTTACTAAGACATGGTTATTTTATATCAGTCATTGAAAAAAATAAATAAAAAGTAATATCACATATTAAAGTTAAGCTTAAGCTCAGCTAGGTTTACCTTTTTAGATTTCAGCGAAATGATTTCAATGCGAGTTTCATGTTTTTTTATGTTGTTAATTTTATATTCTTCAAATTTTTGTTTTTTTAGCCCGTACGTCTTTCGCCTCCATCTATCGGCTTCCTTGTGCCACCGATTCATTTTCTGAATATTTACATGCTTTTCCAGCATAGCGTTCCTATTTCTTTTGGCTTTTTTTAGAACAGACTGGACTCTCTCCACATTTGGATGTGATGGAAGAGGGGGGACGTTCTCCACATTTGGTGTTGCTTGTGGATCATCCAACATTTCTTCCGTCAAAACGTTTTCTATTAAATAGTCCACTTCTGCGTCGACGTCGTTGTCTGAATTATTCAACTCAGAAGGACCACCAAAATGCTTCCCCAATGAATTGCCCGAAACAGCTTCATTTAAGTCGAGGATTGCAATTACTGCTTTCTCGTTATCCGAAATAACTTTCTGCTTATTGGGCCCCGCCCCTGTACCAATCGAATGCAACTTGTTCTCCCGCATTTTGCGTTTTAAGTTATACTAAACTTATAGTCTTTCCATACCTAAAACAAAAACAAAATGTAAGTGCATATAATATATGTATGCAGTCTCAATGTAAAAAAGAACTTACATGTTTCCATTCATCGACTGATTTCTCTGGAGGCCCATAAGCATTCAGTTTTGTCGCCAAGTTACCCCAAAGTATTTTGGACTTCGTCTTAGCTTGGCTGTTGGGCAAATAATTTTTGGCAATGCCTGGGTTGCTTTCCATGAAGCCAATGAGTACACCCATTTGCACGCTATGTGTAGGTGGCCTATTAATAAAACAAAATGATTTATAAAATCTTACTAATAATAATAATATTATATTATATTTACATTTTAGCAGGAGTTTTTCCACACGTTTTCCCCGGCAGACGCAATAATATTTATGACAGCTGAACGAAAACGAAAAAAGCCATACGACTACTAAATGTCAGTCGTTGAAAAAACGAGTATCGTTGAATCTTAAACGATTATCGTTTTACGCAATCGCGTTTACACGAAAACGTTTTCGTTTCAACGAAAATCGTTTTACATAATAGGGCCCCAGAGTTTCGAAAACAACACCACCGCTTCCGTAATGTTTAATTTTTAAATGGAAAACAGTTTACAATCAGTTCGAAATATAATGAAAACCACAGTTTGCACATCTGGCACCATAGCTCTCTCTTAAATAAATTTAAAGTTATTTGTTAAAAAACTAGGGAAAACAGCAGTTAAATAGAACAGTTAACAGAAATATTTTTTCCAATAATTAATTTTGAAAATAATTTAAATTTATGCAGCTTGCTAGTTTACATTTTTCATTAGATATTCCAAGATTTTCTGGACATTTGTACTTTATGTACAAACAAAAAACAACTCTCGCCTTTCTGCCGGGAAACTTGTGAAACAATAATAATTTACGATCTGCGAAACATTTCACATTTTTTGTTAAATGAATGTTTATGAAACATGTATACTTAAAAATTGATGGAATATGTCGCTGGTCTTGTCATACCTTTATAGAATTAAAAAGCAAAATCTCGAAGGACGGGAAATTTATTGGATGTGAAAAATGCTATTGATTTTTTGTGCTATGAAGAGTAATGAACTTTTTAGTCTGGCAACGTGACTATGTGGCTTGGCTACGTTTACAGGCACACCAACTGTTTTTTATACAGCGAGTTTGCAACTAGCAAATCGCTACACTTAACTAGAGTACAAACCCTTAAGTAAGCTATAATCTGAAACTGCCCGAGTACAAACCCGTGCAAGCAAATAAAGAAACAGAACAACCTTTCCGATCTGTGATTATGAAAAGAATAATTCTTATTTTATTATCTTACACCTATTTATATTATCCTAGAATACATGAACTTGTGTTATCGCATCGTCAGCGTCTAGCGCGATGCGACACCTTATGGCTATGCAATACCTTATGGAGTTGCGCGTGCACCTGTGGGAACGGTGGGAGCTATTGGATGGGATCGAAATATGATTATTGTCGTGGGAAAATTAATTTGTGGGAACAAAGTAAGGAATGTGGATGTGGAGTGATGGCAAATAAAATAAAATGTGCAATGATTAATGTATAGCTTAACACCAACATTCAAGAATGAAATAAACAACGCCAAACAGCGCTGCGAGCAATTGTAGAAATAATTGTCAGATCATGGTTCATGATCTCGATGAGAAGCAGAATCATTATGCTTTTGTTGTAAGTGCACGTAAATCGATGATCTATATAGATCATGGCTGATAATAAAAAAGGGCTAATGCTATTTAAGTAAATACGGTGCTGAACTAGCCGCACTGGTGTCCAAATTGGAGTAGTTGGGTATAAGTCAATCTATCTGCAGGGACTATTGCATCGATAGAGTGGAGGACCACCAACCCTTAATAATATATATCTTGAATCTACATAAGTAATTATGTATTGTATAACGAAAAAATGTATAAAATTGTCAAAAGAACAGTTAAGTTTATTATTGAACTTTTGAATACAATCCCTCTATACCTGCAACCCATTGTACTCTAATTTCGCTGTATTTGCAGTTTCGTTCATCACGCAGGTCGTGCATTGTGTTCATGTCATCAAACAACAGGTTAATCCAAATTTATTGCTTCCTATTTATTTTCATAGAAAGCAAGACCGACTCAGTTCTCATTCACACTCATTGCCACATAAGGCGCAAAACAAAATTGCAAAGTAACGAAATACGAAAAGGATTACAAATCCCTTTACAGCATTGTTTGTATGTAGATACAAATATCACAGCAAAAATAACAAATTTACGAATGGGCTTAAGAATTACACAGACTTTCGATGAGTAGGAACGATGATCCGAAAGAAGGCGCACGATTTTGCAGTAGAGGCAATTTATTTCCATAAATTCAGAGCTTTGCGAGTGTCAGCAGTCAGCACAATAGTCTGACACATGAACACATATGAACGTTCGTACGATGTCCTGTGCTGTGCGTGTTGCTAAAACTCGCTATGCCAATTGACACGTTCACCTGGCTCACTTGTGGTTCACTGTTCACTGAATCGAGGGTACTGAGGTACTGTACTGTTACTAAGGCTTGAGCTCTTATTCAATGATACCCTTACTGCCTATAAACTATTTTCTATCACCGCAAATAGTATAGCAATCAAGTTTAATGTATATAGCTAGTGTTTGTACTCGTATGTGTTTAAAGGATGTAGTCTCCTGAGAACCTGATCCTCTTGCGGATGTTGGATATTGTCAACCTGATGATTTTGTCTACACTGACGCAACTAAAATTCTGTTGTAAGTCATAGTTATAGGGAATTGCTTAAATGTTGTCATATCCTTAACCACTTGGTACCTGTCATTGAAAGCAACTGGCGTATACAGATTGCTGTGCAAGAATAAGCATTTCTGGTTCAAGTTCCAAGAGGAAGACGATGACAATTTGATCAGGTAGCGTCACGTAGTTAACACAATTGGGAAAAAGGAATCGTAGAGCAGACAAAAAAGTGGAACCCTACACGGCAGAATGTGCAAAACCCCTCGAATTGAACTGCTACCGCAGGAACAAAATTGTATGTAGGTATAATCGTCATATAGTTTTTTAGAGCATACCGTTACTACAGTTGAAGGTGGACTCTAGCGGATTGCCTGAAATGTTGACAGCTGCAGCACGTATGTCACGTTCTTAAGTACCCCAAACCAGAAAACGAATAAAGAACTGGAACCTTATGTTACTTTACTTACGCCCACGACCAATTTGGGAATACATTACATTACAGAATTGAGCGACAAAATAGTCAAAATACTTCGCCGCTGACTTTGTGATTACTTTTTTCTTTTGATAATAACGAGTACGCTGTGCGGACTTGAATAGGAAAATCAACAATAGTTGCGTTTTATTTATACATTATTTGTTTGTGGGCTAGGAAATAGGACACAAATCCAACATTCAAAGCTGAGGATGAACAGAGAAGGAAAAACAATAAAAATAAAAGTAAAAAAATTATGGGGAGTAAACTTTGAATTTGTTGGTCGTCGGACGGTTTTCGGTTCTCATTCTCAGATTCGATTTGTTTTTCTTTGTTTCCGTTCTTCGTTATTCCCTTTTGGCGATTCTTCGACTTCTAGCAATTTATTGAAACGGCCAGCGATTTAGATAAGTAAGCATTATCGGATTGTCATCCTGGATGGATATACCAAAACCATTGAAATTGGTTAAGTTTCGTATGCTCGATATTTTATTTATAGGAGCGACAATCCTCCTGACATTTTCCATTTCCAAGGCAGTCACTCTATTGGTATTCCCGCATCTGCAGCTTGGCTAAAAGGGGGAGGGTTATTTAAGATGTTGGCATTACTCGTTCAATTTGGGGTGTTATTTTGCGGTGATTTTAGAAGCTATTGAATATAATCACAGCATTGGTGAATTTTTGTGAAGTATTTTCATTTTATTTTTGTGGGATATCCTAAAAGCCGACACTTGGAGCGACGCCGACTGTGTAATTTGTTTTCTTCAGTTTTAAAGATTGAGATTTAGATCCGATTATGTTATAATTTTTGAGGGAAATGACAGTATTTTTAGGGGACTGAAAGTATTACATTATAAAATGTACAAAAATAGAAAATTTTGTCAAAAAATAATATAATGGTAGGTAGTTATAATAATGTTTAAAGAATGTATGTAGGTAGGTTCTACTAAACATTTCGTAGTAGAATAATGGTTCATTAATATTTTTTCGCACTAGTTAATTATTTGTCCACCGCCAATTGATGTTAGTATGGGAAATTATTAGGTAGGTACTGTTTTATAGGTAGATCATATTACTTTACCGCAATTTTTAAAATAATCATTTCTCCTAACTAAAAATTTTTTTAACTTTATCGTTTGGAGGGGGCGAAGAGGGGGCACCTTAGAAAACTTTTTAATACAGTCTCATAAAATCCGATGCATTTGAACTATTAGCTTTTACATATATTATTTTCAATATGAGAAACGAAAATGATTTTAGATTAGTTTTAGATTTACTGTTTTCTTGTAAAATACAAATTTATGTTACCCACAAAAAAAAAAAAATAATTAAGCATTGCTTTGCCGTCTGCCTGATTGGCATTGAATTAAACATTCAAGTTTGTTTTGTTGTATTTTCAATTATTGAAAGATGTGTAAAAGTGCAAAAAAATAAAAGATTGTATACCAGGTTAAAAGTTCTCAGTAATAATTTTACTACGGTAATTGATTGCTGCTTTATAGAAGTAAAAAAGTTGTTTTACATCGCTTTCGCTGTTTAAATATCGTATAACTTCTTCTTCATTTCCTAGAAAATATGTCCTTATTTCTTTAAGGATGGGACATCTTCCGATGAAATGTATAACGTCTTCTCTCTCAGATAAGTTGCAAGGACTTAAATACAGTGGTACCTACATCTGGACGATGTGATGGGATGTAATTAAGTCGTATTAGTTCACCTCTCATCTTAAAAACAGCCGAAATTAGTTCTTTGCTGTTGTCATTGTGGAAATATTTTTTTTCAGGCAGATTGTGTTTAAAATGCTGTATGTAGCTCGGTGAACGGACGATGAAGCCATATTTACACAGTTAGCTCTATATTGTTCATCTACTTAGGCAATCAGGTTACCAAGCACATCCTTACGGTATCTTTCGTTTCCATAACCTAAATTACCTTCGAATCTGCAGTACGTTGCTAGCTCTACGAGTTTTTTTTATACCAGAGCGTATTCCTTTCGACTACCTTCTTCGCTATTAATTTTGGAAGTCTATCGTCTGACAGTTCTAAAACTTTCATTACATAATCTAGGTGCAATTTTAATGATTTAATGAAAAGCGGTGACAGTCCTATTTCGATATTAATCATATAGTTTGGTGTTGTGCTTGATAATTAATTTAGACCAATAATTATGTAAATTAAAAAAAAAAGGTTTATTAGCTTTTTTTTATTTAAAAACGAAGCAGGCCTTTCTACAGAAGATGCCCTCTTGGAATTCAGCTCCTTTATTTATAAACTCTGGATGATAAAAAATGTTGCGCCGGGCTTTTTGTAGACATTACCAAAGCTTTTGACATGGTCAACCACAGAGTTCTACTAAACAAACTGCACAATGCAGGATTTCGAGGATTTATGCACAAAAACTGGTTTGAGTCCTACCTAAAGGATAGAATTCAAAAAGTTTTGATAGGTGACTTTGTAAGCAGACCAAAAACTATGAACTAAGGTGTACCTCAGGGATCAGTCCTTGGTCCAATACTGTTTCTTATTTACATCAACTCTTTATTTAGTCCGTTTAAAGGGAATGTTACAGCTTTTGCAGATGATCTGGGCATTGCATACCGCTCGGATAGTCCTCTTAACTTAAGCGCGGATATAAACCATGATGTTCACCTCCTGGGATTGTGGTTTTCGGAACACAAACTAGTTGTCAGCAATAAAACTAAATTACTTCACTTCTGTCTTAATGTGCAAGAGTCCCCAAGCTTCGAAATTTTTTTTCATGCAAACAATTGCGAATGGTCAAATGCGTCAGATTGTGTCTGTATACTGAAGAAGCCACAAGGACAATGTTGTTTGAGCAGGCATCTTGTAACACACGATGTTTTAAAATTGAAACAATAAATCAGTTTAAATATATAGGCATCACTTTTGAGCAAAATATGAGTTGGTCCAAACATATTTCGATCCTGAAACAATATTTACGATCTTCAGTACGAAGCTTTTATCGCCTTAGACAATTCTGTGACAAAAAAACTTTGAAAACAGTACCTATATTATGGAATATTTCAATCAAAACGTCAATACGGAATAAGTTGCTGGAGTGGGGCTTACCAAACGAAGATCGAACCATTGATTGTTTTACAAAAATGTGCCATAAGAAAAGTATGTTGGGTAAATCGTATAGCTCCTTCTATAATTCTATTTAGAGCATTGAAAATTCTGCTACTAAAACATCTGTACTATTTCAAATTTTCAAAAATTTTCTGTATGAGAGGTGGCTATCTACAGAGCCCTATTTCAAACAATCGCAATTTGCGAAGCAATTCAACTAATGCCGTCATTATGTATTCCCCCTTTTGGCACTACTCTATTCAGAAACTTTTACTCCATCGTGTCGTGCAAACTAATCAACTTCATATAAAAATATCCGAGGAATATGTCCCTATTCCTAAAATGCGTTAAAGTATGGCTTCTTGATTTTGATCACGAGGAAATTAAAATTTTGCTGCCCTATATTTGCCTAAACATGTACATTACATTGTTCTATTGCTGTTTTATGTACAAATGTTCTTTTAAATTTACGTTTTCTTTCTATTTATTGTCAATTTTCTGTAAAAATCTATATAAATTCATAAAAATGTTCTTCTTTTAATTATTAACTAGTATCGCTTGTGGTCGAAAATCGACCATACCTTTTATATGAAAATGTATACTAAAAACGTACTTCTGTTATTCTCGTTATTAATTTATGTTTTTTATAAACGAAAAGAAAAGAGCGACATCTATAATACATGGAAAAATAAAGTGCACGACTGGGTCGAACGAAACTTTCTTATGGACATAGAATCCATTATTTCTGAGTATGTTTAGCAGTTCATTTACTACGATGCACCATAGCAGGGCGATAGAACACCACTCTTGCCCCCAGAGTTTTAACAGAATCATATTAAGAATGCTTATTATCTTTTAAATATATTTTGGTCAAAATGGTTATAGCGGTTTTTTGTAAAATTTGCCAGTCAAAACAGTACCAAATATTGCAATGTTTTATTTGAAAAAAACTATTGCATCACTATTTAGTTGTGAAAACCGATTATAAGTAATTGTTCGGGATGTACCTATAAGCATTGCTTCGTTTTTATAAATTTTATCGAAATCAAGATGGGATTTTCGATATATGAGTTTTGAAAACATCCATTTAACTCTAAGTTTGCATTTTGGTCAAAATCGTTATCGCCGTTTTACGGTAAACATAAAAAAAACTAAATTAAAAAAAAGACAGGCACTCCGGGAGTGCCGACAGAAGTTATTACTTGAACAATTACGAGTGCATTTTTCAAATCGTCAGGAAATACTTTCAAATGAAGTGTTTCTTTATTGATTATTATAAACTACTACTACAAATCTTATATTACAATTTTCACTTTTATTTAAAGCGCCATTGTACATAAAAAATAATGCATATTATTTTACAAAAAATATTGCAATCTATTGCTTAAAACGTACATTTACAAATACATACATGAAATATTGAATTTAATAATTAATTGGTATTCTTTGAAATGAATACCAATGAAATTTATGAATTTTCATCTCCAAAAATTGAGATATCCTATCTTTCTAGCTGCATACAACCATGCACACATACAAAGTTTCATTGGGATCGGTTGAGTTTCTTAAAAAAAAACGACAACAGCGCCACCTATCGGGTCCAAAACTATCCTATCTTTCTAGCTGCATACAACCATGCACACATACAAAGTTTCATTGGGATCGGTTGAGTTTCTTAAAAAAAAAAAACGACAACAGCGCCACCTATCGGGTCCAAAACTATCCTATCTTTCTAGCTGCATACAACCATGCTCACATACAAAGTTTCATTGAGATCGGTTGAGTTACTCAAAAAAAAAAAATCGACAACAGCGCCACCTATCGGGTCCAAAACTATTGTATCTTTCTAGTTGCATTCAACCATGCACACATACAAAGCTTCATTGAGATCGGTTGAGTTTCTCAGAAAATCGACAACAGCGCCACCTATCGGGTCCAAAACTATCCTATTTTTCTAGCTGCGTACACCATGCTCACATACAAAGTTTCATTGAGATCAGCTGAGTTTCTCGGAAAATGCGCAACAGCGCCAACTATCGGGTCAAAAACTATCCTATCTGTCTAGCTGCATACCTACAAACATGCACACATGCAAAGTTTCATTGGGATCGGTTGAGTTTCTCAAAAATATCGACAACAGCGCCACCTATCGGGTCCCATACTATACTATCTTTCTAGCTGCATACAACCATGCGCACAAACAAAGTTTCATTGAGATCGGTTGAGTTTCTCAAAAAAAAATCGACAACAGCGCCACCTATCGGGTTCCATACTATCCTATCTTTCTAGCTGCATACAACCATGCTCACATACAAAGTTTCATAGAGATCGGTTGAGTTTCTCAGAAAATGGACAACAGCGCCATCGGGTGTCGCCGTGTCGGTTTCTCGGTGACGATGACGCGGTGTCGTTTTACATAAAGGTAACGCGAATTCATTAATATCTTCCCATCTAAAAGTGCCCAACGCGCCTAAAGAATACTATTTTCAAAAATCCATTGTACGATAATATAGAGAAAAACTGAGTTTGCTATTAAGTTATATATGGCCACATTACCTTAGAAATTATTTTTTGTTACAATCGTATGGAGCGTGTTCGAGATATGTCGAAATTTCAAAAGTACCGTTGTTCGAATTTTAAGCCAAAAACTGGGTACGCCTCATGGTAACCTCAACTACTTAAGCTTAAATATCAATTTTGGTTGAAATCGTTAGAGCCGTTTTCGATCAAATCAAACTGGTACGAAAATGTTGTATGGGAAGTACCATTAATATTGAGGTTACCTTGAAAAAAAAAAAAAAAACACCTCCCGAACTGTAAGCCCAAAAACTCCAAATCCGAGGTTTGAACGTAATCCGGGAAGCCGTTTAGGCTGTAAGCCTGTGGAAGGACGGACAGACCGGACAGAATTTTGCAATCCACTTTTTTGATTTCCTCTATCATCGTTATATCAGACTTGATTAATATCTCGAGTCCGAAATTTTGCATAAAAATAATAGATATCTTTCTCTTACTATCTACGTAATGGAGAAAGTTAAAAAATACGTAAATGAGCTGCTCCATCGGAAACAGATTCTAATGTAAAATGATTTATGTTTTTAATAGGTACGTTACTATGGTAATATAGTGGCGACAAATAATAAATAATTCCCCTTAATAAATTTCTTACAATTATTGCTTATTTTTAGGGGCAGGTAAATTGCATACCTTTATGGGTAAATGATTCTCTTCAACAGGTTCTAAACTTAGATGATTAAGTACGTTACTATGGAAACATGACAGCGAAAACTTGATTGTCACCAAAATCCTTTTAGTACCTGTTTTGTATGGGGAAGTCTTAACTTAATTTTACCAGTCTTAATGGCGACATATGCCCACGATTTTGTGTTTGTGCACATCTATGGCACAGCACCTTTCAAATAAGATAAGTTTCATTCTCCTCATTTCATATTAAATGCCAAAAAAGCGTACGGAAAGCTTGGATGTTCACGTATTAATATAATGATTAAACAGTTCACCCCACACTTCCAAGCAATTGTTATGAAGTGACATTATCACTATTTGTTACTATACAAATACTAATGTCACTACCTATTCTTGTATTTAATATTGTTATGGTAGATTATGTAAATACAAAAATAAGCTGAGGACTTCACCCTTGCTAACAAACAGTGTAACAGTTCGCCAACAAAAAATAACAGTTTCTTTTTTCTCTTTTTTTAGCTCACCTATCTGCCAAAAAAAAAAATCATCGGGCCAAGATGTCCACATATTCACCCTCACCCCTTGGCATCAATCAACGCATTTAAGTATACCTACATTTTGTTTGTTTTGGGATTGGTATTGGAAAGTCATTTACATTGGGAGTGAACTGAAATTATTTTTTTTAACTTAGCCTGGTTAGTGTCTATTACGCAAAAAAATAACACTTAAATTAAACCAAATCTTTTTTTTTCGAATACAATAAATTATTTAGGGTCAGAACTCCCTTACGATTCGGAAACTTTGAAAAGTATGGTTTGCTAAGCTTTTTATTTGGTGGTTGTAACGAAGTTTGGGGATCGCAATGATTGATTCGTAGTTAGGACGTGAGTACCGATAAAGGGAACTTTAGGGGCTAATGTGATGGTAAGGTGACACCTTAGCCATAGAGGCGTAGCCGTACCAGTGGTCATAAAGCTATGCAGGGGTGGGTGCACCATAGGAGCCAACAACAACTCTGGTTTCTATCACTTTTTGAAGAGTTACCGATTGGCTGTCAATAGAATAGTAACGAAGACATTTCGCGTAAATTTTTTCTAATTTTAAGATTATTCTTACTAGGAATCCTACATATGGAAACACATATCAAACGTCTACGTCACCGTGGCAAGAATCCCTCCGACCGGTGATCTGGCCAGTGCTTACTGCTTACTAGCATGCCTACACCAGGTGATGTGGATCCCCTTCCTTTTAGGCTGACCGGACTGACTCAAGGAGTCCTGTGCCCATAGGTCATATGGGTGGCTGTGGAGATGGAAGCTTCAGACTTCGACTTGAAATTTTCATTATGAGACCTCATTCGTTATATATCCACGGTAGAGGAGGTGCTGGTGAGGTGCATTGATCAGAGGTTAGTCCATAGTTAGGTGCATTGGGTTATCCCTCCCCCTTTTACAATCGTTACAAGATGAAAAATTAATTAAAAAACTTTCCATGCCTTTGTACATATTCCACTTTTTGTTGTACGGATGTTTTTCACACAGTTTTAGGTAGGGAACTGATCGGCTGCAGTTAACCAGATATGTATTAGTTTTTTTCCAATTATCATACACATTCTAATAAAATCTGCAAATTTTAGGGATGCAAAACAAAAACAAACACTCTGAAGAAGTAACATCTCTATAATTATTTCCAATGGTTAGCGTAATTTTGCATTAATTTTTATTTCTGTTTTGCACCAGATCTATCCATTCCAGTGTAAAACTTATACATCCGTTTTGGGATCTGGGCCAACAATTATATCATGAATTCGAAGCGACTGAAAGCGTGTCTTTTAGTGCAAAAAATGTATCTTTTTTTAACTTTTTCTTTAATTAGCATTGTCGGGAGAAGCAGAAAATTCGAACAATAAACAATATCCACGGAGAAACTAAATAGTCCTTTGTGTCTGGTACATACTTGGGTTTTGCATTGCTATAAAATAATCCGTTGTTTTGGCTCGCTATACTTACATCCATCTGCCCAGCCGCTTACCCAAAGTTTCTGTTTTCCTGTTTCCGCTCTGGTGATACAAAATAACCTCGTATAGATAGATATATCTTAACTTGCAATTTTCCCATTATACCCCAATTGTTTAACGTATTTGGTATAGGTATAGCCAGCTTTTATCTCTGCCGTGGGATGTGCGGTAATGTCCTCAGTTGGATGGATTAAGTTAGCCTTCATTCATCCGCTGTTAGGTCCTTCGACACGTTGTCTTCTTAACCCCAAAAACAAACCCAGTTGCAGTTGCTCGGTTTGATTTATATATAAAGTTTGCAAGAAGAATGAATTCTATGTGGTGCACTTTTCGTCGTGGAGAAATGAGCATAGATCCCTCATCCTTCTGTGTTTTGGACCGCTGCGCTGTTGAAAACAGTTTATCCTTAAGTCGGAAGCGGAACCCAGATGCAAGTAGAAAATTCTTTTAACTTATTTCCCTCACTGTGTTTTAAAGAAGTTTTGTTTCATTTTTACTTGTATCTATATGCTGGCAAAGTTTCCTGTCGAAAAGCAGCATTCAGAGTTCTCTTACTGCTGCCATTAATGCTGCATTTTTGGGTGAAGGCAAGCCAGTTTGTTTTTCTGCTGAAGAAGTCGTACAGAAGAAAATTTTATTGATTGTGCAGTACTGTATTACATTTGGCCGGAAGTACTTAAGGAGTCATTTTGGCAAAGTGATTGCGCTTTCCCGAGATTGCTATTTCGGCCGGAGTCACTGTGGGTGCCGTTAGCATGTTTTTAATTTAGTTTTTGCCTTTTTGGTATATTTTGGCTTTTGATACCCCCATAAGAAGAAATACGACAAATGTTGTTGGATTGCATGTGCAATTGTATTAGTGTTATATTATTAACACTGGCTGTACCCTCCCGGCTTTGCCCGTGCCTTTCGTAATAGATCCCGTCATTATTTTAAAAATAATTTTCATTCAACAACTAGCTATTAGATACGTGAAATAGTGCAGGAATAGGAGGTGCAACGCACCTATTTTGCTACTACCACATTGTGTAGTGCTATATTTACCGAATTTCAAAAGAAGAGGTGTCATAGTATCTTAAATCGAGGTGGACAACAAGGCCACCTACCGGGTCCAAGACTATTTCACATTTCAAACTGGAACCAACCATTCACATCAACGAAATTTTATTAAAGTCGGTTCAGACGTTTCGGAGAAGAAGAAGATTATATCTTTTTAGTTTCAGTTGCAACGCATTTGTGCATAACCTTTTTTTTTCTTTGATGATAAATTCAGGTTTGGATATAGATGGAAATGGCGGATATGTATATGGATGGATGAATGGATGTGTATGTGGTGACAAACCACATCCAACAAAAAACAATACGGTTTCACGGACAGCAAACAGAACGACTAGAAGCAACAGCTAGAAGCAGAAAAACAAAATACGGTCTTCGCACCATCAGCCGACACAAGCGGTATTGCAGGGATGGAAAATTCGGTAGAATTATATCGATTACAAAAGTACAATTTGCTTTAATTCGGTACAATTTATCTATCTGTGCCTTCAAAATTCTCTAGCAATTTTCATTTTTCCACAAATAGAAAATCATTTCAATTAACGAACAATTTGTCTTAAGTTTTACACAAAGGGTTGACTGGATTCTATATTACTTTTCAAAAAAAACTTACACAATTGTTAAATACAGACAATGTAATCAGAAGTTTGAGGCGAGTAAAACCCCTTGATTTATAGGATTTAGCCCAGGCCAAGAGATTAGGTAATATCCCCAAGCAAAAAAGTTTCGAAATCCGACAAACGGTGGATTCTTCTTATAAATTTTTCAAATTTTTTTAAAAATAAATTACCAATTAGTCGACCGCTATGTGCAATTCCATTCGGGATGACGACAGTCAGTCCCTCCCGGGAGAATCTTTAGAGGTTGTTCGAGTCCCTCACCATTGCAGAAGCATACCTCGCGTACTTGCTCTGCAATGTCTTTCGATGATTTTTCCTTCCAGCGAACCCCCAAATAAAACAAAAAAAAAATCTTTTCAAGAAACGAATCGAATCAACGACAACGAGACGAATCTGTTAATGAGTAATTAGTTTGTGTAGGCATTAATAACAAATCATAACTGTTTCCAAAAGTGTTTCCTCCTGTTCGAACGACGTTCCAACGAAAAAAAAAGGAATTTCGAAGAGCATTTAAAAAAAATTTAATCGAAAGAAAAATACCCATGGCTTGAAGAAGATGTTGAACAAAGAATCAAACGTTTTCTCTATTGTAATTAAAATGTTTCTGATTTAAAAACTGTTATGAGTTTAAAGTTCAAGGAAATATTTTAAATTTGAATGTGCAACATGAGAGTATTAAGCCTGAAGAGCTCGTAGATTAATAAACTAGTTTTTGTTGTACGTATGTATAGTTATGTTATGAAGCTATTAATGTTTATATATTTAAAAGTGTTTTTCAATTTAATTTTGTTTATGTTTTGAAAATAAAGTATTTTGAAAACGATTTTATAACGAAAAATTGTTTTCAATACAATTGGTTCCATTTCGGTACAATCTTTCAGTACAAATCCAAAATGACATTTCCCATTACTGCGGTATGGTCGTGCGAGCCAACAAGCCAGCAACAACAAGAAGCAGAAAACAACAAAATACGGTTTTCGCAACATCAGCCGACACATGCAACATGCAAGCCATCACAACTCATAAGGAAAAGAAGAACAAGAAGAAGAAGATAAAAATGACTGACGACTAATGATAATGAAGTCAGTCGGCGCGAAACACTCGACCCTTCCACATCAAAATATAAACTAAAATTAAATTTTGAATATCGACAAATAAAGAAAAAAATGAATTTGAGAAGTTTTCTTTTTGCTCGGTTTCTACCACGCAACCCACGCGGTACATTGGTGACCCCGCGTTTAGTTTTTGAAACACACATACGCAACGCTGTTATTTATTTTTCTCTGCGCAGTGAACACTTGTGATAAGAACCTTATTTTAGATAATTATTCGAACGTCCTCTCATCTCGCGCTGTGCGGTGATTCCCATTCCCCTTGTGTCTCATCATGGCAACTTCTTCCATCGGAAACGACACACCTGCTCCCACAGTGTCTGCACCAACTCACGCCGCCACACCGGTTGCACCACCTGACGTTAGAGCACCTCCATTTAGCGCCGAAAGACCAGCTCTGTGGTTTGCTCAACTGGAAGCACAGTTCGTCAATCGCGGCATTGCCTCCGAAAGCGATAAATTCTTCCGAACATTCCCCTTGATCGACACACGCTCTGCGTCCGGGGTTGAGGATTTAATTATTATCAATCCGCCGATAAACACGCCGTACCAATCATTAAAAAGCACGCCGATTTCACGCTTTTCCAAATCCAAAGAGGCAAAAATTTTGCAACGCCTTCGAAGCTTAGTGCCGGATATAGATGAGGAAGTGTTGAAAGCTCGCTGGTTGTCTCATCTCATAGCACAAACACATGCCTGGCTCTTGGCGCAGACATCATCCTCCGTTACCGCACTAGGTGACCAGACACATTGCACCAAGTTTTCTCGCCCCATAACGTAGCTGCTGTCGCAACCTCAGATCTTCACCAACAGCTGTCCGTCATAGCCAAACAGGTAGTCGCCCTCTCCTCTACGGTTGCTGATTTCCAAGCGTCAACTAGAACATCCCGATCGAGAAGCCCAAACCACCAGAGTAGACTCAGAAGCAGATCCCGAACCAGGCATGTACCACCCAATTCAAATTTTTGTTGGTAGGTATCATAATAAATTTGGCAAAACAGCACGAAAGTGCCAAAGCGGGTGCACATTCTCGGAAAACTCCGCCGAGGGCCGTTAATGGCGGTTCAAGACTCTCAGCTAACTTCTTGCCGTCTCTTCGTCTCGGATTTATCGTCAGGAGATAAATTCCTTTTCGACACTTGGTCTGAAAGAGCGCTTGCATAGGCAGCTAAAATCATCTTTAGTTTGTCATGGTGAATCATGGTAAGATGCCCTGCCGGTAGTATTTCTGGGACTGCGCGCTGCATGGAAGGAAGACCTCGCATTTTGCGCAACCACTTCAGGGAACTTACCCCAAGCAGATGTCCCGTCATGGCCAACGAGGAACTTCCATTTTCAAGAACCTTTCAGACACTTCTCACGTTTTTGTACGACACGATCACACTAGGCAGTCGTTTGCTACGCCCTTTGATGGTCCCTACCCAGTCACAGAAAAACGTGACAAATACTTCGTCGTCTCCATCAAGGGAAAAAACATTTGCATCTCCGTTGACCGGTTAAAACATGCATATTTCCTACAAGACGACCTAGGGGACAACGGGAGTCAATCCTCACATCGTATCCACGGGGCGCAGGAATCAAGTCCACAGCCCTCGACCAGCTTAGAGCCAAGAAGTAGACCGCGCAAACACGTGCGTTTTGCGCTATAACCATTTTTTTCTTTCTCTCTCCCTAATGTGGCGTTTCTAAATTTGCACATAATTTTTTTATTTTTTTTCACCGCAGTAGGGGAGATATGTGGTGACAAAACACATCCAATAAAAAACGGTTTCACTGACAGCAAGCAGGACGACGACAAGCAACAGCGAGAAGCAGAAAAACGAAATACGGTTTTCGCACCATCAGCGGACACAAGCGGTATTGTCGTGCGAGCCAACAAGCCAGCAACGACAAGAAGCAGAAAAAAACAAAATACGGTTTTCGCAACATCAGCCGACACATGCAACATGCAAGCCAGCACAACAACTAACAAGTAAAAGAAGAACAAGAAGAAGACAAAAATGACCACGACGAGTTTTTCGGCCCTTCCACATCAAAATATAAACCAAAATTAAATTTTGAATGTCGACAAATAAATAAAAAAAATAAATTTGAGTATTTTCTTTTTGCTCGGTTTCTACCACGCAACCCACGCGCTGCATAGGTATACATCAAATACACATTTATGGTTCGGAAAATAGGCTTAGCATTAGGGATCCGGGGTGGACCTGGGCCTCAACCAATAAGCATCTCCATCCAGCACGATTCCTTGTCGCTGTCTCCATTTTCGCACGCTTTGTTAATTAAGGTCCGATTCCACTTGCGTGCGGCACCGGAGTCTTCCTCTACTGCGCCGTTGCCGGCTGTGGACCCAAAAATCTTCTGAGCCTGAGCATTCGTGTTTAAATTTATGTATAAAAGCGTACCACACATTCTAGTAAACATAAACAAAAGTGTAGTGAAAGACTTAAACACATCAGCCAAATATCTAAATACTAGCTGTACCCCCCGGCTTCGCCCGTGCAAAATGTGGTTTCAGAACAGTTGATGGAAAAAAGATCTAAGAAATTTGCTAGCCATTTTTGTTCGCAAAAAATATATATTCTCATAACGCTTGAGTTGGCCAATAACAGAATATTTTTTCCCACTGCATAAAATAATTTGTCTTCCTTCCGTAATTTTAACAGGTATTCGTTTAGAATGTTAAATCATTTTCTTTCAGTCCCGTATACATTTCGCACCCTATCTCTTTTTAATCCACTAACTCTGTAAGGGAACAGAACTACACCATTTTCTTTATAAGATTATCAATTTTAATTTATAAAAACTCACAAAATCGCATTGAAGACATCCGAATCTGTAATGCGCAATGGCCCGCAAACGTTATTCGAACGAACAAAACACGAATTCGCAAAGTGCAATACGAATGATGAAACTGCGCAACTGAATCAAATGGCACTGTCAACGTTCAACGTGGACAGCGCCACCACACATGCAACAAAATTGGCTTCTCGATTGATCGATAATAGATGGCGTTACATTGCGTGTCTATCTGACAGTTCAATTGTAATACGATATGTTACATTCAAATTTGATTCTTTTTCTGGTTGTTGCCAAAATAAATAAATATAAAATGAACAAAAAAATCGAAAAAAAAACCTGTCTTAACACACTGGGTGGTCAAAATAAGACATTTTGAAATTTTTTTCTTTTTTTTTTTTCTTTTAAAACCCGTGCTGAGAAAATACCTTTTCAACAAAGTATAAATCATCAAAATCGGTTCGGCCAATCTCGAGTTATGGGATAACATCGCTTCGGACACTTTCTTTTATATATATAGATGACTAAGCTGACCAGACGTCCTCTTTTTTGTCGATACGAAGACAACTAAATATTTCCTAGGTCACAATATGCAATTTTGTATGGAAAATTTCGCCATTGTGAGTTCGAAAAACTTAGCCTGGACACTAAAAAGTACTATTTTTTACGTTTCAGTACTATTTGTTTTTAGATTTTAGTGCAATTGAGAACTCGATTTGCATCACTGTCTTAGCCGCATTTGATTTTTCACACGAACGAAAAATGCGTAGTTATGTGGAACGGGTGTTTGCGCATTCATCTGTGTATCCGTTCTCGTCTAAACTTCAGTAAACTTCTTGACCTCGTTTTTAGTTTCTTTGACTGTCTCTTTTTTTGTGCGTAGATAATAGATTTTTTTTTCACATATTTCATACTTTTATTAAAGTAAATCGGTTCGGTATATCTTTAACAAAACCAAGTGGATGTAAACCTAAGCGAAGAATTTGTAATGCGGCCCATACAAGTATTGATCCTGTTGTATTGGGACGTGGTAGCCAATGAGTTTGACATGCTTGCTCTAAGATATAGCATATAAAGCCAGGACATACAAAATCGAAATCAAATTTGAACAATGGAACTTTTAAAATTAAAATAACATTCATTTATCTTAAGAAATAGGTCAAAAATGAAGATCTTTGCAGGAATAAGATGGACACAGAAATAGCACAAAACAGATTTCTATTAAAAAAAAAGTAAAACTATGAAGCATATTTTTTGTTTATGTCTTTTAGTATTTAGTTGTGAAACCTGGGGTGGAATCGCCATATCCGTGAACAAGTAACTCGTTTTCGTAAAACGTGTATTTGGCATTATCGCATACGTGAACGTATATCCGTTAAATTAATTTGGCATCACCACCTGGTTGAACTGATGCCTTTTTTAGTGTTCGTAGTTTGTGTTATAGGAAAAATAGTAAAGAAAAATGTAAGTTTAATAACAATAAATTTATTTAAATGTTAGTTCGTAAATATGCAGTAAAAAAACATATTTTTAGGACAAATTGCAACGTTATAAACTACGTTTTGGCACAATAGGTACATGCATGCTAATTGCAAAACAGGAGGTACTGCCGTTGATAAAGGGCACAGAAGTTCAAGCCTTTATAGTGAACTTTGGTTTATTTTGTGCTCATTTGTGGATGTTAAAATATTAAACGCCACCGCAATCTATAAAAATATTCTTGATTTCTTCCGATTTTGAACATTTTTCCTTTTTAGATGTAGGTACGAGTTTAAGAACTTGTACATTCAGCATTGAAATGAATTGATTTCTCTGTACCTACTGGGAAATCACCTATTTCCTTAATTAGTTCAGAATTCATTTTTGGTATTATAATTTTGCTTCAACAAACAGCTGTTTTGACAGCCACTTTAAATTTGACAGTTTATGACTTTTTAACTCACTTCAATTCGGTGTGAAACTTACAAGGTTTCGGTAAAAGTTCATCGAAACCTCACGATCTCAGTTTGGTGGGAACATGGTATAAGGAAAGCGGATTGCTGTTATTAATTTTTTCACAATTGTCACTACTTTCATCTGAAGAACTTTAGTAAAATAACGTCGGGTCCATTGAAGGCCCTAAATTAATCTCTTCAAAATATTAACTTTTATTTTGCGGATTTTTACTTCGGAATGAATTTACTTGAGGCTTGAACTATTAACATTTTAATTTAAATCTATTACAACTACTACCTACGTAAAATTAAAAATATTACGTCCCGTGAGCATTCTCAAAACGCTAGTCATCTACGTTTCAAACCTGTAAACGAGTTTTTTACATCTATCCTTAGGGATAAAATATCCAGATTAATTAACGTAATTCCACAACTCTTCCGAATTTTTTAAATTGTGCCGTCCCAACTTAATTTTAATATCATTTAAGGTCAGTCCTTTGGGCAGGCCAATCCATTACATTTTCGTAACAAAATCTATCTTTTACTATTTTGGCTGAATGCTTCGGATCAAATACTGAAATCTATTTATATTTTTCCTTTTATTTTTATATGAGGCATGGTTTAATGCCAGGAAGAACCACCCCATAAAACATTATACTGCCGCCACCATGCTTCTTTGTCTTCTGTGTGTGTACTTGGGGTTTGGTGCTTCACATTTCGGTTCCAATTCTAATTACCTAAATTTGTTTCGTCGCTCCAGAGGAAATTTTTCCAAAATTTGATAACTTAATTTTTATGGTGTGTTATGATAATACATACCTTCCACAGGCCTACAGCCTAAACGGCTTTCCGGATTACGTTCATACCTCGGATTTGGAGTTTTTGGGCTTACAATTCGGGAGGTGTTTTTTTTTTTTTTTTTTTTTACAAGGTAACCTCAACAGTGGCTCACGACCCACAGTGAATCTTTCAAATTTACTTAATCTCTACTTATAAGAGAAAAACGAAGTAAAGAGAAAATGAACCGCGTTACGATCCGTTGTGAATTTACCTGGGAGTTGAAGTAGTGCGCATGTCTGTGTAAGTTGTGCTCAAGAAAAATTGATTTTACTTATAAGTAAATTAGAAATCGTGCTTCTTATTTTTGTTCCATTTAAAAAAGTATTGCGCTTTATGAGATTTGTGGGATACAATTTAAAATGTTAATTATTATTATTAATTAAAATTAGTATGTAAATCAAATTTGTGAAACGGTTTTTTTTGTAAAAAAATATTTTTCTCAAAAAAAGGCACTTGTCCAACAATGAACCAGCTCCTAGTGGTACACAGTGAACAATGGTAAATATGGTAGCACTTCCCAGATTCAGAATTCCATATTTTTATTAAGCATTTAGCAACTACCTTACAGCATTTAACATTCGTTACTATTATTTGTCCTTAGTTCTAAGTTTTGTGATATTACTGAATTCCTTGAAAGTTATTTTTGTTAATGTTTTGCTATTGTTTATTGTTGTTATTACTTTTCGTCGCTTTTATTACTTATGTTTTTTTTAATGTAAATATAAAATAAAAAACTGATTTGTACCAATTACTTGTTTTTGTTCTTTATTTTTCTTATAGAATAAAAAATAAACAACATAGGTTCACTGTGAACTACCCGGTGGTTCACTGTGTCCACCCTCTAATGTCTAATACACAGGGAGGTGCGTTTTAAAAATCTCAAAATTTAATATTTTCTACGATCTTTCTAAAGCTGGATGTGGGTAAATACAAAGCTAATAAAACATATAATAAGTACCTTCAAACTGTTTAAAGATTAAACAAATAATTTATAAACTAAATCTAGTCAAACGGAAATTGGTCCACTGTTGGACAGTTTACCCTACCCCGTTTTGGCTAAATACTACTTTTGAAATTTCGGCACATCTCGAAAGCGGTCTAAACGATTGTAACAAAAATTAATTTCTTAGGTAATGTGGTCATTTATAACTTTATAGCAAACTCAGTTTTTCTCTTATTATCGTACAATGGATTTTTGAAAAAAGGAAGTTTTTTCAGTTTACCGGAAAACGGCGACAACGATTTTGACCAAAATGCAAACTTTTAGTCAAATGGATTTTCCCAAAACTATTGAGTTTTCAATTTCGATTTGCTGAACACTCTGAAAGTCAATCAGAATCGCATTAAACGAGAAAGTTTCGAGCGACCCAGTCGTGCACTTTATTTTTTTTTTGTTTTCCGTTTTTACCTATACTAGATTGACCGCGTTGTAAACCATTTTTCTTGAGCATTTTATGATTTTAGCTCACCTGGCTTCTTGCCAATTATATTATGTAAGTCATAAATGGTAAACAATGCTTTTTGAAGTGATTACTTCTTTAGGCGTATTGGGCACTTTTGATATGGTAAGAAACCAGTAAACGACACTGTTACCAACACCGCTGTTCTCTTTATAAATAATTAAAAGAGAAAGAAAGAGAAAAATCCATATAAATGAAACACTTTCAATTCCGAGAATCTCGTAATCCAGCGGAATATGTAAAATTAAGAAAAAAAAAAAAAAGTACTCTAAATTATATGGGGAATTAAATTAATATATGCTAAAGTTAAAAAAAAAAAATAAACAATGTTAAAAAAACAACAAAAAATAATCATCAAATAGCATTTGTGTTACATGTTTATAATTATGGACATACATTATATCTACCTGTCTATTTAGAAAGTAACAAATTAAATTGAACCACAATTGACTTGCACTTTTGAATCGAATTTGTTTTTGAGGTTTGACAGCTAATACTTCAAATTGAGAAATTGTGATACATATTTTCAGTATAACGCCAAATAGATAACATTTTTATGGATGCGAATAATGTTCTTATGGTGGGAATAAAGTTTTTGTTTTAAAAATAGAAAATAATGCTACAAAAAAGTTTGGCACCGCTGGTGCACACATAATCACAAATCTAATGTCGTTTTCGATTTGGCTTTTCAGATTTTGATCTGAGATTTCAGATTTCTGCTGTCAAATCGAACATGAAATCTGAATTATATTGGTATGTGTGTGTATTGAGTTGGCGGCAAAATAAAACATTTTTGCACTTGCACTCGAAATCCATTTCAATTGATTTTCACACATTTATAGTACTGCATTTCGAATTAATTTAATATAAAAACTCGATCCCATATGCGCAAAATAAATAATTCAGTTAAAAAAGCAACCCTTCCAACGATAAACAATTCGTAACCGACGCTTGTGTCATAAACATTGGTGTTAGTGAAAGTATGTGTAAAATCTGAAGAAAAATTGAGATTTCTCAAAAGTGATCTGAGATCAAAAAAAAAATTGATTTTTGTGGCAAATCGAACATGAAAAGCAATCTCGATCAACAAAAAAAATTGATCTTTTGCCAAATCGAAAACGACGTAAGAGAGCATTTTATTTTCAAAAATGTTCGGTGGAAGTGGGTATGGGTAGGTGCTTGGGTAGGGTTCGGACTTCAGTTGTACAATTTCACAGTAGATCTTAAAAAAAAAGTGCAGCAGATTCACTTTTTTTTGCAGTAGATTTTGAATTTAGGAAAAATGCGATAAAAATAAAGTTTTAAAATATTTTTCCGTCACTAAACACTGAATTGGAGACCCAAACTATCTGTTAAAACAAAAATCTTTACTAAAATTTTGCTAGCATTTGCAGTAAGAAATTATACACTTCGACTGCTGCTTCTGTTTTATTTTTTGCCGGCTTTCAATTTCAAGGCGCATAGAAGTGTGACTGGAAATTTGTTAAATGCATTTAGCAGATATGTAAAAAAAAATATAGGTACACAAATGAGTAGGTATTATATAACTTACTTTTTAATAATTTACAAGTAGTGAAAAAAAGTAGGTAGGTCCAAATTTATTACAAATTTAAAACAGATTTAATGCAAAAAAATTGATTTCAAATTTTCAATCCCACCAGTTGACGTTTTTAGATTTTTTTTTTAAATATGGAATGGATAAAAAGCGACCGCCAACAGCCGAGCAGAACAACAACAATAAATTTAGAAACAGAGGAAGACACACTTGAGACTTGACCTCAGCATCAGTTCATGCAAGGCAAATGCTCTGAAAACGAGATGGCATGCACATTTTCTTTATATATTGTAATAGATTGCAGAATCAATAAACAGTACTTCCAGTGATTATTTGCAATGGGCTTATAAAAATATACAAAGATACGAAAATGTGTAAATATATTCAATATTGATCTAAGATTTCCGAAATTCACATAAACTGGGGTGGAATCGGCTAAGGTGATAGTTGACTGTCGCTTTTTTGACTGTCGTTTTTGATTATCAACTATTCTTTGCTCTGTGTAAAGCGATCACTAAAAGTGTTTGGGTTCTTGGCAGCACTTACAATTCTAAAATATACAAACGTCATTTCGGTCAGAAGCTAGCGAGATTGTTAAATATAAGTGGACCACCAACAAAGACTGTGGCAGAGTGGAAAAGAGTAAGTTGCGAATACACACATTTATAGTGAAAAATGAATTTTATATAAAATTGTTAAATTAGGTTTGGACGCTACGAAAATACAGCACCAAAAAGAAACTGGGCCACAATAAGAAGTCCATCAAGCAAACGGGTGGTGGTCCATTTGATTTAAAACCATTAGACGAGACGGATGAAGCCATATTTGCTGCGTGCGGGATGGAAGCAGCCGTTTCGGGCATTGCTAGAGGTTTTTCTTTTGGGCAGTGCAAAAGGTACTTATATGTGTAAAGTACTTCTAATTATTATTATTCATTATCATTGATATTTTTTGTTTAACAGAAAACATTGAAGAAGAAGAAGAGACTGGAGCCATTAGCCAGCTGCCGGGCGATTTGACAAATTCACCGGATCAGGACAGACAAGACGTGTTGCGCGACACGTCAAATATAACTGCCTCCACCCCAAGAAGGCCACCTCCACAAAATAAAGTGGATGATGTAATAAAAAAACAGTTGGAACTGCAAGAGCATTTCTTCAACGAGCAGTTGGTAGCTCAAAATAAAATGTGCAAAACGCTTGTCGAAATTCGGGATGGAATACGGCAACTTGGCGAGATCGAAAACAAAAAGATTGAAATGAAAACTGCCTTAAAAAAAGAAGAGTTAGAATTTCGAAAACTCGAACTGGAAGTCGCGATAATGGCAAACGAGTTAAAAAAAAAATAGAATTGACTACGGAATAGTAATTGCAAGACAGCTTTTTTTTTTATAATTTGGTTTAAGTGTAGACTTATACGTTGTTAATAATCCGATCCAATAAGCTTTAGAAAAGCATTGTATTTTGTTCTATGTTAATAGTTTTTTGTATTATTTAGTTTTTTATGAACACTTGTTTTGTTTGTGTTGTTAACAATGAGCTTTAGAAAAGCATTTTATTTTGTTCTGTGTTAATAGTTTTTTTTGTATTATTTAGTTTTTATGAACACATGTTTTGTTTGTGTTGTTAATAAATAAAAAGCTTAAGAAAAGCAACATTTTACCATAATATATTAAATTTATTAATTGTTTGCAAATAATTCATCCCTTATACTGTCGCGAATTCTTTTAGCCTCTCTGTTCGGAAAGTGATCACCAGTCGGAAGTCCTTGAAGTCTATGGTTTTGGGAAACATTTATTTCTTGCTCAGGATAGGGCACATTATATGTGGAGCATATGTTGTGTAATGCAGCGCAGACGTTAATTATTTCGACAACTCTTATCGGCTTGTATCTGCACTTCCTTTCCTCTAGAATTATACGCCATCGTCCTAGACAAATTAAATTTTGAAGTTTAAGTCACTTATTGAAGTCAAAATTGAACATAACTCTTTAAACGACCGATGCATCGTTCTACGATGCTTCGGGCCTGTGAGTGAATAAAGTTGAATTTCAGTTCGGGAGAGTTCTCACTTGCGTTTCTATAAGGAGTCAAAAGAAAAGGTTCCAAGGGGTAGCCGCTGTCACCTTAAAAATGGAATGATGATCCTATAACAGCAAAATTAAAAAAATAAGTAATACCTAAGTTATAAAAATTGTGTTTGAAGTTAATGTACCTCCAGGAATTTTATACTTGTCAAAAAAATATTCTTTTGTTGAATCCTCAGGCGCAAACTTAATCATAAGTGGACAGAGAACTGACTGCATTCTTTTAATGACTCTAGCACTTATTTCAGCCACAGTGCTTTGACCCATCGGTGCAGCCCAATCAGCCCCGACTTAAAATAGGTGGAATATGTGTTGACCTTATTCCTGATAGTAAATCCAGCAGCCTCAAAATAAACATAAACGTTTTTTTATGTTGCTAATACTAACTTCTTACAGAATATCTATAAAAAAATCTTATACATCGGGTTAGGAAGTTCCAGAATATTTGCTTTGTTTCTTAAATGTATTCTGATCAATCGGACTTCTTTATATTAGTTACTTTCTTCATTTCTCGCCGCGGCATAAAATATTTTCATTGAAGTAAACATTTCGCCACAATTTTTTTTTTTTTTATAACTTTAAAACACTTTTTTCACTAAACATGAAATGTATGAAAACGACACCTAAATAGCTGTCACAAGCAAGCGGTGGCAAAAATGCGATAGTCAATTTGATAATCACCTTACGTGGAGCCAAAACATGAATTTTGACTATCAACTATCAACTATCACCTTAGCCGATTCCACCCCTGGAGTAGAATTGTCAGTCGAGCGCAGTGGTGCAGTAGATTTTCAATTGCAGTACAACTGGGACCTTCACACTCGGTCAATAATTGGCAAGATATAAGGCTGCCTATACGAACTACTATGATCGAGATGAGCTGGCCGAAAGAGTCCGAACAAATGCGCCGCTGTTGAGTGCCGAGCATAAGAACTTGTAAGATTCGCTGATGAAGTTTGTTGACCATGCAACTGGAAGCATTTACTTTTTCAATGATCCCGGTGGGACATGAAAGTCATTCGTCATTTCGTTGATTCTGATTCTATGGCAACAATCCTGTCAAGATCTCAAATTGCGTTGGCTGTCGCATCCTCTGGCATTGCTGGCACATTGTCGGAAGGAGGTTGAACTGCACATTCGCTTTGAAGCTGCCACGGTTGGCAAGCCAACGTGCACAAAGACTAAGAATTCGGGATGAATGCACAATGGCGCATAAACGAGCTTTGGAAGCATTTGACCGAACGATGAAGAATCGACGAGGTGGTTCGAGACAAATTGCTCTCCGGAGATTTTCATCAAACGTTTCCTGTGATCTTGAAATCTACTGCTGCCGATGAACTGAATGCGTCTTTGAAATCGTCGCCTTTGTGGCGAATCAACCATGAACATCAGAGTCACATTGCAGGGCTGAGTTCTCGAGAAAACTGCTGACGCTTGGCAATAACCAAATTCCTGTTGATATTTCGACTGGATTGATATCGTTCTCGACAAATTTTTGCGAGTTCACATCATCGAAATAGGAACTCATCAGCATAGTGTTCCCCGGTATTGCACAAAATTATAAAAATCTCGATTGGATTAGTGAACGGGCAATACTAGAAGCGAAGAATAAGGACGTGCGTTGATAGCATGAATTTTATTATTCACAAGTCAAATCGCTGGAGAACTGCATTCGTACAAGTCCGTTGACAGCGTCACCGACGAAGTAGCTACCAACTATCCGACAGAATTTTCGAACTCGCCTGATGTGCCAAGAACTCCGCCGCATCATTTATAGCTGAAGGTGGGATCGATCATCTGAAATTGTTCAACGTCGAGAAACTGATGAACAATGTGATTCAAGTGACGATCATCAAGGGTATATTCAAAGAAGAGGAAGTCCTTATCCCACGAATTCCGATTATTTCAACTGATCTACCATTCCAATTCAAACGGATTCAGTTTCCCGTTCGATTGACATTTTCGAGTACTATGAATAAATCGCAAGGCCAATCGTTGGAAGTCTGCTGGATTAATCTCGAATTTCCCTGGTTTTCGCTCTCTACTGATTTCGATTCCATTGAAATAAATCACATTGAAATTTTAACTATCTGTGTTTTATTATCACTCTGGAGTTTATCTGAAGGCGATAAATTGGGGCTAGACGAAGTTCATCGGGTCCGCTAGCTACTAGCTAGTATAATAATAGAAATTATGATGATGAGAGAAGAGTTGTTGAAATTGTGGATGAAAATTCATAAGTTTCATTGGTATTCACTTCAAAGAATATCAATTAATAAAATTTTATATTTCATGTATTTTTAAATTTACGTTTTAAGCAATAAATTGCATTATTTTTCATGTGCAGCATTAAATGAAAATTAAAATTTTAATATAATTTTAGTAGCCTAGTATATTTAGATAGTAGTATATAATAACGAAGAAAAAGTGCACTTCATTAAGTATTTCCTGCACCATAAAATATTTCCTGACGATTCGAAAAATACGTACGTAGTCTTCCTTCTTAAATTTGAGGTTGGGTTCGATATCCCGCTTTTTATAATGCCGATTCTTAAAATCCAGCTTTTTATAATCCCAATTTTTGTAATCCCTTTTTTTAAATCCCGGTTTTAAAAAACCCGCCTCTTATAATCCCGTTTTTTATAATCCCGTTTCTTATTATAACGCTTTTACATTCAAAAGTAGTTGTTTTAATTTCAAAAATCGCGCAATTTTTTTAAAAATTCAAACAAATTAAGCAATGAGTTTTTTTTTAAATGCAGTTTATATTAACATTTATCATTTTAAAGGAAGTAACAAAATATGAAATAAATAATATCAAAATACATTTTTAAGTAAAAAATATGACAATCTTCAATAATTAAAAAATATATATATAAAATATAAAGTAATGTTATATGATATTGTGCAAAAGGGAACAAAAAACACTTCAAACCATTTACAGCAGTAAATGATAAGTGTAAAACTGTTAGCAAGAGGTAGGTTTTTATGTGCATTATAGGTATATATTATCTACTATTTTCGCAATGAGTAAAAACAATGTAGAATATGTAAGCAAAAACGAATAAGTGCTTACAGTAAAAACTAAATACATTCGGATGCATTTTCTGTTTGGTCTAGTAGGTATTTTTAAATACAAATTAATATATTAGAAAAGCGCATAAATCCAACCTCTATTTTTTTGATAACAATGATTTGTAAAAAAAAACGGGATTGGCCGGCTTTTGTTTGTGGGATTTTAAAAAGCGGAATTATAATACATCGGGATTTTGAACAAGCGGGATTTTAGAAGACGGGATTTAAAAAAAAACAGTATTTTAGCAGACGGGAATTTAAAACTTTTTTTTCGGGATTTTTGAAAAGCGGGATTCCGATACGCTCCCTTAAATTTGTCGTAAGAAAAATGTTCTCGACCCTGAATATGAACAACATAAATAAATCTTTTTTAACTGAATATTTTTGCCCCTCTTTAACTACCCTTAAAGTACACAAAAAACTGTGTAACAATAATACAACTCACATTATTTTTTAGGTCTACGCCAAATAGTATTGAGGCGACAATTCCGTGTGATTGATACAAAATTGTGTCTTTCATTTCCTCCGTCAACATTAAACAACAATATCAGTTAAATCGCAATTGGTTTTTATATTTATTGATTCAAGGTAATGTTCTAGAATAAGGGATGTGCGCAGATACTGAATTAAATCCAGCCTCACCGTAGACACCCTCGAATACCAATCAATAAATAGCCACTCTGATTGTTGTGCTCTCTCTGCTGCCCACCGGAAATCGTCGATTTTCGCAGATCACTGAACATTTCTCCGGTCAAGGACTACAAAATATTGGTAATGTGAAATGTGAATGTGAAATCACTTGCGAATTGGCACGGCATGAGATTTAGTGAAAGTATATGAAGTTCTGACTTTTTGTTTGCGTTTGAATGGAGGCAATGTTCTGTAGTTTTCTGCATAGGCGACATGGATTTATATTCCCCATTGTTTATAAAGCAAAATGTATTTTCCATTTCCACATGGGGGTAAAACAAATACGTAAAAATACATCACCCATGGATATTCTCCAATACTATACAGAGCATCTGTAAGACTAAATAAAATTATAATAAACTACTTCCATTTACAATTGCAATTTTCAATTTTGGCAAAGAGTATATAGGAGTGGCAAAGCTTATCACCGATTGGAATTATGTTACCTGTAGTATCGACCAGATATCTACTGTACTATTATAAAATAAGTATGATCAATATTGTAGAATTACGTGGAAATCGTATAGTCATGCCAACGAAATTACGAGCACAAACAATAGAGCTCGCCCATGAAGGCCATCCGAGCATGACACATGACAGTGATGAAACGCCGTTTACGGTCTAATGTTTGATGGCCAAAAATTGACCAAAATTCCGAGGCCTACATAAAAAAATGTTACGGATGCACACTAGTATCAGCGTCAGGAGCTCCAGAACCAATGAAACGAAAAGAATTGCCTTCACAGCCATGGCAGCATTTGGCTATTGATTTCCTAGGACCATTGCCGACCTGTCTTAATTTGTTGGTTATTGTTGACTACTATAGCAGGTACATTGAAATCGAAATAATGAAGAAAATTGATACCGGAGAAACAATCAAGAGATTACGTGTAATATTCGCACGATTTGGTTTGCCATTTTCCATTACAGCAGATAATGGGCGCTAATTTATCAGTGACGATTTCAAAACTTTTTGTGACATTCACAATATTAAACTCATCAGTACAACCCCATATTGGCCGCAAATGAATGGCGAGGTAGAACGCTAGAATCGATCGATTTTAAAAAGACTGAAAATAAGCCAAACACAAACAGAAATTGGATAGACGATTTGCAGGACTATTTGCTGATGTATCGGTCAATACAACATCAAAATCACCGGCCGAAATGCTATTCGGCAGAAATATCCGCGATAAAATACCGTGCATTAGTACGCCAATGGAAAAGGACGATGAGGTTTCTGATAGAGATAAAGAAAAAAAAAAAAGAGAAAGAAAGAGAGTACGGCAATGCAAAGAGACATACTAAAGAGATCGATATTGAGCCCAGCAATGAAGTCCTTGTAAAGCGTAACATCATCAGCGTTGCCACAAAGATACAATTGTATCAAAAAGATACGTTTTTGCTACCTTGCAAGGAATTTGATACTCAGATATTCAATTAGATACATTTTTCAATTTTCAAATAAGTCTGCAAAATCTCCCTTTTTCATATGTTTTAATTTTTTTTTAGACTTATTTTGAATCTATAGCAATATCAATATCAATATACATCAAAATATTGATTTTTGGTCCCAATGGAACATGAAAAGTGATTTAGAAAACTATATTCTCTTGTGATACATTTGATACATTTTTGAGTCTCGAATTTAGATACTTTTGATACATTTTTTTAAAAAAATAGATACATTTTTCAAAAAGTCAACGGCAACGCTGAACATCATAACTAATAAATTGAAATCTACATTCCAACCGGATATACACAGGGTCGTCGAGCGAAGAGGATCCGAAGCAGTTGTCGAAGATGATTCGGAAAAGCGGTACAGACGCAACGTGAGTCACTTAAGAAAGGTAACACATTCCGATGGAAATACTACGCACGCAACTACAATTGAAACATACAAAAGAACTTCAGATAAGGAAACAAGAACGGATCAAGACCTGCCAAGGTCAAAGAGGCAGTTACGACGGTGTACATAATTTATAGCGAAATGTATTCAATCATGTTCCATATTTAAACTACATGTTTTGTTAATGTGCTTAAAAAAAGTGATGTAGTATCGACAAAATATCTACTGTACTTTTATAAAATGAGTATGATCAATATTGTAGAATATAAATAATATGTTTGACATTATTACAATAAATTCACTGGACTGCAGACAAGCAAACAACATAGACGTGTCTAATATTAAACTCTACATTACCTAAACGCGTTTTGTCGACCCACCACCAGTGCTGCCAGTGCTTATACCTTTGGCTGAGTTAAAATAATTCCAATTAATTTATTTGCATTACTTGTAATTTTCCCTGAGCACTTATTTCTTGGTCATCGCCTTTTCCTCCTTAAACGAACTGAACCACCTCACGTTTAATATGTCAATGCAGTGGTAATTCTGATTATGCGCTATCAACACAAGACCTTAGTGCTGACTGGGCGAAATATAATGGTATATGCGGTAAATCGTTACATGGTCCTTTTTTTCTGCGATGAGTGCAAGAGCATCTCCCTTTCGCATGTAATGTGTAGTGTCTGAACTACTGTACATATAAAATATTCCTTAGCAACACTATAATTAAATGTAAAAGAAATGTATTTGAAACTAAAATATAAAAATAAACACTATATACGTGACTACGGCACAGAGCAGTTGTCTTACTTGTACGGATACTACAATTGGCGACGAGGAGCAGACGAATCTACAAAATAAAAATAAAAAGGAATACCTAGGTATGTAAATTGTAAATAGAATAAATGTGTAGCTCAAAAGATGGAGCATTATCGTAATTTTGATTATTATTATGATTTTAAAAAAATAAACTGTTCGCTGTTTCAATAAATTTGGAACAGGAAAAAGATGTTGAAAAAAAAAGATGTTGTAAGCTCAAAGGATGGAGCATCGAAAATACTCGCTGTTTCAATCAACTTGAAACAGGAGAAAGATGTTGTTGTTGTTGACTCAAAAGATGGAGTGTTATAAAAAAAAATGATACCTTGGTATGTAAATAGAATAAATTTCTAGCTCAAAAGATGGAGCATTGTTATAATTGTAATTATTATTATTATAACATAAAAAAAAGCTGCTTGCTGTTTCAATAAATTTGGAACAGGAGAAAGATGTTGTAAAAAGATGTTGTTAGCTTAAATAGGATGGAGCGTTGAAAATACTCGCTGTTTTAATCACTTGAACCAGGAGAAGATGTTGTTGTTGGCGAGAAGATTTGCAAAAAATTCTTGCTGATGTGCAGATCAACTAATCATCCGGTTGAAGACACCGTCTGAATTAATGTTCAATCAAAACATATGTGAAAAATTACCATTGGTTAAGCAACGAATAGAAATTGATGATGATTTGCGCGATAGAGACGCAGAAATGAAGTTGAAAGGAAAAGAATATGCTGATCGAAAGCGTCACGCAAAAAAAAAACAAATGATATGGAAGAAGGAGATGAAGTGGTAGTAAAAATGCAGATACTAACAAATAAATTAGGTAATAAGTTCGAGGCCACGGTTTACAAAGTCATGGAACGTAATGGATCACAAGTGACAGTCGAAAATGTATAGGCACCGGTACTCGGTATCGAAGAAATGTCGCACATATTAAAAAGATTCCACCAATCACATCAACTCAGCCAATAACAACAATCTTATCAACACCAGCGCAGACAAATTCAACAACAAAAGAAGACCACTCCGAAATACAAATATCACCACGAATTATACGAAAGAAAAATATACCATCATATCTCCAGGGCTACGATTTGTCAATGAAACTTAATTAAAAAGAAGAGAATAAATGTAGTGTCTGAACTACTGTACATATAAAATATTCCTTAGCAACATTATAATTAAATGTAAAAGAAATGCATTTGCAACTAAAATATAAAAATAAACACTATATACGTGACTACGGCACAGAGCAGTTGTCTTACTTGTACGGATACTACATAATGCTCTCTAAAAATGTGTAAGTGATAAGTGACCCCCTTAACGCAAATCCACCGATTGTAAAATGCTTCACAAGCAAATCATGACCCAATTCGCAAAATAGGAAGATATATTTAAGTGTCTCTACCGTTCCACCACCTTCTGTAAAACAAAGTTAAAAAATATGGAAAATCAACTGGCAAGGCTTAGTGAATTAACTAAAAAGCCGCCAGCTTAACTTAAGTCTAAACATTTGAATCTAAAAAGTGATATTAAATCGGTTATAAAGTCAATTCTGAACCCGCATTTAATAGCGATCGATGACCATCTTAACTCATTTCGCTCTTACCTAGATACAGTATTTATAAAGCTCATCAAACCCAACTGCTGCACCTCATCAACCCGTCGATCCACTATTGTTTGACATAATAAGCGAAATCACTGATGCTAGCAACGATGTCGCTGTTTTCTCCGAAGTTGTGGCAGATATCGATGAGAATGTTAGGCTAACCTCAAACAAGATTGATTTCATACCAAAGTTCATTCAACCACAATCAAGCTCTGTATACAATACATCAATACTTGCAAAATGTTTAACCATACAAGTAATCGCAAATTTAAATTAGACCTCCCCATTATGAACGATTATTCCTAAGGTCTGATAGATATAACCTCGGCAAGATGAGTTTATGGAAGTGGACGGAAAAGACCTCCAACTGACAGTTTGATAGAACACACACTCTCTTATGGAAGGTGACCCAAGCCATAAGCAGCGCACGTGCCGGACGCGACGGATAAAGTAGGTTTACTTTCTTCTTTTCTGTTCGTCGCAACCGTTGACAGATGGCACAGCGTGAGAGGATTCCTTTTTATTGGTGGAAATATTGAGAGCGTGAGAGAAACTGTCATCGGCTGTCAACAGTACTCTTATATTGTGGGATTTCTTCCTTCTTCTTTTTTTTTTGGGAATTTCGATGTCCGAAAAGCCTTCCGTGGGAAAAAGAAAAATCTACAAAAAACATTGAAAAAATTTGTATTTTCTAATTTCATCAAAATAAGTATCTACATTTCACGATGATAATCACCACAAGCAAGATTTTGGATATCAAAATTTTCTAGTACCTACCAAAAAGTAATCATTATAATATTAACAAACTGCGATTATTATACGAAAGGTTATTTAATGTTAATATTTTTCCGTACAAAATAAATTTTAATTTTAAAAGTTTTTTTTTTTTACAAAAAAGTAGGTACCTATCAAGGGAATTTGAGCACTTTGGAAAGGGAAAAATTATCACGTTTCTTGGGACAAATGAGTATAAAGTACTTAAACACTATGGATGCAACGGATTCTATGGGCTGGGCCCTTAAAAATGTTTGCATTTGAATCTAATAAAAAAAAAGTTGTCGGTGCATTGAGGTTTCAAAACAAGAAAAACTGAGCAGACTTTTAAGTAAAAGTAAGTAACATTTTCAATAATTTTTGTTGTATTGGTGACACTACCTGTTTTTCGATCCAATCGTTTTTTATTTGAGCCAATACGAATCCACCAATCCCAAAATCTTAAAAAACGATCAATCCATTCCCGAGTTATGAGTGCACAGTCATACGGACGTATAGTGTCTTTTATATATAGCTGCACCCACCCATTCAAAATCAAAATCTACATTGGGTCCAAAAGTACCCTATCTTTTAAGACTGCCTAAATCTGAAATACGAATAAAACAAAAAAAAAAATAATCATTCAAATTGGCCCAGTGGTTTGTGGTTATCGAGTTATAACGTCATCCAGTTTCACAATGAAAAATATATAAAAACCTATATTGTGTAGTTATATGTATCTACAAATATAAAGAACATTACATCCCCATTCATCTCGAATACTTCTCTTTCGCTTCACTTAATCGGAGGAAACCGCACCTTTTTTTTTAAATAAATGAATGACAATCACCCCAAAGCAGAACAACGCTCCTATAAAAGGCAAGCCAATGAAAGGAATTGCCTATGTCTTTCTCAGAATCTTTACAAACATTTCACAAAAGGTTTCATCGAAATCTTAGCAGTAGTTTTCACACCGACCGGTCACACATGAGAACGTCTACAGTCTTAGCACAAGTATAGATTACCTCATAATATAATTAATGTGATTCAGATGCTATGTACAATTTACGTTTTATTTTAGCTAATACCAATACTGCTATTTTCTCAAATTTCTTTATCTAGTTGTTTCAGAAATATTATTTTCTCACATTTCCCACTCGAGTCATTTCAGAATTTAGAATTTCCGTAAATTATAGTTACCCGAATTTTACGTACGATTTATGTACGTACGTAATGGTGCTATTACAAGCAAGATGTGGTAATCCTCTATAAATACAAATAGGTCACACGATTCCTTACCAGAGCTTTTTATAAAAAAGAGCAAGAGCTATTGCTGTTAGCAAAACCATTTCTAAAGTTTACAGGCTCCGAATTTTAATTGTGACCTCAGGTCATTATTTGTTTCCACCAATCACCGCAAGCACAAGTCAATTTCAATTTGAATATCCTTTTAAATGCGTCCAATTGAATTATTACTTCAGTTTCACAGTGCAAATGGAAATTTGTTATCCAACAATCGACAGAAAAACTTTTACCAAAGTAGGTACTCACATCTGGCTCCAGGAAACGGCAATAAAGGACACAATTCCCAGTGAAATTTACCATCGGCTCCAATGAAATACATACATCATTTGAATTCCATTTATTCATTGAATTTTCCGTGTTTTCAACAAACCTCATCGCCATCCTCGAATTCATCTCCGGGGAGAGTTCAAATAAACGAACTGCAAATGCATTATAGCAAACTTTAGCCATTAATCATACATTATATCTTTTAGATCGTTAGCGCTTATCGCGTCAATAGATTTCTCTACGTGTATTTTATTAGTGAATTTTGCACCACTCTCTCGGTTAGCACAACCTGCAAAAAGAGCAAAATTTAAATTACCATAGTCATCACTGCTATCATCACATTCACTATCAGCATCATCATCCTTGAAGCTTTATTCCATCCATTCAAGGATCCTGCGGAACAGGGAACCTATTGCTTTATGGCAAAGGATGCAAGTAGCAATTGATGTGCCAGTTTGTCTGTCTGTTTTGTCTGTGGTTGGATAGTAGAGTCAGTAGTGTTGCTCTCTGCTCTCAAGCAGGGTTGCGCTGACAATAGAATTTCATGGACCATGACTCGACAATCCGTCCCCCGACAGTGCGCCTTTATCCATTGCATCAGCCTCATCGTCGTCTGTCTGCGCTACTAAGCCCAAGGGCGTAATTTTCTTATGAGCCATTGAGCGCGAATGTAATAATTCAAAGGTGTTAAACGGTCCATTGCTATCAGCCACCGGCAGTATAAAGTTCATAACTTTTGACGTATATTCATTTCTTTGGTGTTTGATAGCGATATTGGTCGGCTTGCACTCAGTCATACAAAAACACGGGTCGTGTCATGCTGTCATTAGGTAGTTGGGCGGTTATTTCTTCCTAGAAAGTTTTTAACCAATTTTCGCCTTAGAGGGAGTTAATTTGAAACCTCTGGAATAGATAGCGGGCTTAGTAATTTATCCCGTAATGACACTGTTAACATTTCAGGAAGATAAAATTGATAAAATGGTCATTCAAGTTTCCAGATACGTCAAGCACAAAAATTCAGTTTATGTATCTTATGTTTATTTTGTTATTCAAAATGCGGAAGAGTTGGTCTGTTCGTCAAAGATTGTTATAGAACCGTTTACTGTATATTGGTTAAATTTAAAATTTATATAAAATGATCCATTAAACATGTTGACGTAGGTATATAAAGAAGCATTTATTTCAGCGAAGAAATATGGTGAAGTGGTAGATAAATCATTTAATTAGGTTCATATGTTTCATAAAATATTATTCTTAGTTCCTATAGCGAAGAAAATTAGAATCTTCAGCAACTACACACTACTTGACACTTCCGAGACTCATACTAGGTAGCTATTTATCCCAATTGGAAGCTACGTGGGAGTACAGTTCATATGGGTAAACCTTTCTGGAGATATGTTTATGACACCGTTAATAAATTGATGTCAGCGGAGTACCATTCATTTTTAGCGAGCGAGTATCTACATACAAGGAGATTATCTACACATCTAATTCGAGCAAAAGAACAAGTAAATCAGTACTGGGCTAGGATTTAGCCCATTCATTGACACGCTTGAACTTGTCTTGTAATATGTTAAGTGGATTAAAGTCCTATTGACTTAACCACCTCTTTGCATTATTTTCATTAGGTAAATTCCGATTTTTTTTTGATTTCCACAAAAAAAAAAAAACAGACGAATCAGTTAATGTCCGACAAACTTCGCTTGATAAAAGTTAAAGTTCTCCTGTAAATTGAGTGCACCTAACTGTCCTGATTTACAACAATATGATAAAGCTAATTTTCTTAGGCGCCGTTAGTAGTAGCAATGTGCAAATCAATTCAGTCTATGTAACTATAAACATGTGTGCGTATATGGGTGGATATGTCACATAACTTATTCGAAAATGTTAGCTGAACTAAATCACTATGTGAATTGCCATGGCAATTCGTAGCAAGTAATGTGCGACTAACATGGCTACACACGCAAGCAGCAATAGTACATTTTATCGACATAATGATAACCCATGACCTATAAAGGGGAGGCGAGGACTGAACGCGATCTTCCAGAAAGAAGCCAAGGACATCTATCTTAAGGGATTCTCTTCCACAACCTTCAAGTAATACTCCTCTTTGCTATGTATATTCTTGAGGGTAATTCCATCCAATCGTCTGGTTATCTTAATCTATTGCTGCTGTGGTTATAAAAATGCGATTGTTGAAGAGAAAGTGAAAATGCCCTTAAAAAAGAACAAGTTAGCCGGTAATAAAAATCACTGTGTCCTGCCATGAAGTCCCTAAATAACCAACTGAAAACCTCCTCTACTTAGTCACATTACCGTTCTCTTGGGATCAGTTACTTGTGTCCTTTTTTCGTTCTTTTTGATTATATTTATTCTGTTATCCCAAAAATGGGTAACTGGACGTGATAAGCTAAAACGAACAAATGGACTCTGTCATCTGTCCGTTCACAAATTCATTTCTGATTCATAGTTCACTTTTATTTTTTGTATGAATTTCCTTGGACAGAATAACGGCATAAAATTTCATTTTTGGTCCATTTACAAATGACCGGGAAACAGAATATGCTCCCATATGTATGAATCTATGTATGTACCTACACATTTCTTGTCCTTTGCCTTTCGTTTCGACTTTCGAGCAAGGGAAGCATGTGCACGTGATAAGCTTCCTGCAAATGGGGATACTTCTCTAACGAAAAATTAAAAGAAACCAGTAGCAGAAACTACGGGAAGCATCATCAGCACCAGGACTGTTAGTATAAAGAGATATGAAGCGCAATTATTGCGGATGACTCTTTTTCTTTCCCTTTTCACATTTTGTTCTGTGGAGGCTGCGTTCATTTCGTATCTTGGAGAGTTGGCTTACACTACAAACCAGCTGCACTGCTGCGGATGTTGTCATTATCATTTGTGCAGTGGGTAGGGGGCGAAGGGGCGTTCGAACGCACATTAACCTCTAAGTTGTCGCGCGTTAGCCAATGTTTAAAGTTGCCATCTGCAGTGCATTGTACATACATTTATGAAGCGGGTGGTAACATGGCAATGACGGGATCGGAGTCATGGCCTTGTTAACGTTTAATTTCATTACGGGTGCTGTCAAATTGGGAACATGTTAACGAGGCAATTTGCAATAAAGTACCACAAAACGTAACTGCGATAGTAGTGTTTGGATGATGGTGGATGAGACGAGCTAATTGGATGCGGTGGGTGAATTTAATATGCTTGGTGGACCGTATGCAATTAGAAGGAACGCTTGCATCCTGTTTTTTTATCTATGAAAATTGTTTGGGGTTAGTGATTTTTGTACATATGATCTTCCATATCACTAAAGGCATTTAAATATTGAGCAGATTGTAACTTTACAAACCGAAGGTATAGGTAGTTCCTGTAATACAATATTTTTCCGCTTATGGTAAAGTGAATCTGATGAAGTTACCGAATAGCTGAGTGAATATCGTAGGTACGAAGAATAAGAGCATTTCACTAACTTAACACGGTGTCTCCACGTGCAAATTTTCTTTCATGAAATCTTTCAAATTTGATCGCGTTGCAAGAACGACAATTTGAAATGAAATGTAGGGTGGGCATTTCGTATCATGAAATTTCATTCGTTGAAATGTCCTTGAGCAGAGCACATCGTTGCGTTCTCGCATTAAAAGCCGTGAAGGAATTAGAAGAATTGCGGAAACTAGCTGAGAAAGGAAAACGTAGGTTTTGGGTAAATCCATTTCTGGAAAAAAGGGAAATGCACAATTTAGAGGAACATTTATTAAGAGATGTTTTGTGGGAAGATGACGAGTTTCGCAATTTTTTCTCCACAACGTAGGCTGTTCGAAGGTTTCTCGTTTTTTTTTTGCTCTTCGGTGTCCTTGCCACTCTCCTTGGACAATTGCAACCATGCATTTCTTTTAAGGTCCAACCTTTTGTAGTCTTTACTTTTATAGTTCCATAAACACTCGAATTTTTCATAATTGTTTATAAATTGAAGCACTTCTTCTACTCGCCACTCAGCCATCGACATGCAAAACTATAATGCCCATGTGACTACATCCTACCTACATCCATTCTCTATTCCCATTTACCATATCCTTGTAATGACTATTTGTCTCGTTTTTATTCAAATACCTAGTTTCAGCGCTACAACCCAGACAACCTACAAGCGACCATTCGCCACTCAGCCATCGTGAAAATGAAAAACAAGTGTCAAACTGCACAGAAATTTCAGTCCCTTTCATGAAATCAATACCATGAAAGGAGCTGTGAAATACTTTTCATGAAATTGGTTTTTTCATGAAATTTGTGGTCTCCACGTGCAATCTGTCATTTCATGAAAATTTTCATGCTAAGAAAATTGCAGGTGGAGACACCGTGTAATGGACTATTGAACCGTAGTGTGCTGCTCCACAAGCAACCGCAATCGATTGGTCCTTCAACCGAAGTGGCTTCCCTGCGATTCAAAAAATTATCTTCGCTTAATTACCTGATTCAATGGGCCTTACTAATAATCATTTCTAACCTCCACACTAAATGTTTTCTAGGTCACAATATACAATTTTGAATGGAAGATTTCGCCATTGTGAGTTCGAAAAATTTAGTCTGGACACTAAAAATGATTATTAGTATGGCGGAATGAATCCGAGCTGACACTTTATTTGGGGCCGAAAACAAAGTTGAAGGCTCAAAATCCAACCACATTGCTGTTCCGTAGGATGATAGTGGAAGTGAAGAAAAAAAACAGATGGGACAGTTGTGAGAAAAAAAAGGTATTGGCAATGGGAAAACAGTCGAACTGGTAGCCAAATGAGTGCTGCAAACTCTAGGGTTGGTTTTTTGGGACCTATGAACAATTTTGCAGAAACTGAAGAAAAGGGCGCCACACGATTTCGTAATTATATCTACTTCATGAAAGGAACAGAAAACATTTTTTTTTTTAACTGTAAGTTCTATTGAAGCAACTTTTTTCATGTTTACTACATGGAACCAGTAAAAGATATTATAAATGTATTCATGGATAGCCGTTAAAATTATTCTGGCTATTGGGGAAGTGGAAGTACCTACCGAACAATTTAAATGGAGAGAAAATGGTGAGGATTTTCGCAAAAAAAAAAAGAATGGAATGGTAGTAGTATACAGGTAGTAGTTTTATTTATTTTCATTTTATTCATTTTTGATACTCTCCCGCATGGTAGACACCTTGGCGAATGACGTCACCCTGACGTCGGTGCGGGAGCTTAAACCAACTGAACGGAGCCTGGTGACAGGATCCGTGAGGTTGGTGAACTAAGTCTGCCACCCCCCTAATCCAGAGCGTTATGCGACCCGTACTTATTGGATGGTTTGCAGCCAGGGGTAACCGGCTGTATTATAACGGAGCCTCTCGGATACCGGGCCACCTCTGGAAGTAACTTGGCCTTACCACGTTAACGGGGCTCTGACGTGGCGGACGATTTTTTCCCGCGATACTCGTGGGACATGGACCAAAATAAATATAAAAAAAATTAGAAACAAAAACATAAACCTAAATAAGATGCGGGGAAAGACCGCATCAGAAAATATCGCTAGTCTGGAGCACGATATCCACAGCGAAAGACCGCCTTATAATAGGCCTGGGACGAGCCGAGAGGGAGGTTTAAGGAAGGTGCAAAGCACTAGCCAAATAACCGCCAGTACCTCGAAACAAGTCACAAGCCTGCTAAAAGGACGGGCAAGTCCAGAGGAACCTGGAAAAAGAAAAAGTGAAGGTATTAAAAGCGGGACCCAAACTGCAACCCCTACTTCGCCTGGCAAGGTATCCATGGAGGAAAGGAGGCCAAAGGAACTGAGCACAGCTCAACCCACGGAAACCTCTAATCCACCTGGTGTCCAAACCAAGAAAAAAAATAGAAATCCGGACATACCACCACCACCAAGGAACCGGGTGGAAGAGATGATCCCCTGAGAAAAGGCCTTAGCGGCGCTGGAATGCGATGGTACCTCCGCTACCTAAGCAAGGGCATCGGACCTGAGGAAGCGAGGAGGAGGGCAGAGGAGCATAGGGCTATACCTAACTCCAATGAAGCAGCCCCGGAGAAAAGAGGCAACAACAGCATCACCCCTCCCACCTGTAGCAAAGCCAAGAGGCAGAAAGTGGAGGAAGGTGCCAAGAAAATTGAGCTTATGAAAACGAGCGGCACCGTGGTTGGACGAAGCTATGCGGCAGTGGCAAAACCCACTTCAACAGGCGGACAACACGCCACAGTTGATGTAGCTGAGCAAGTTGCTGTGCTTCCAGGGGAATATCCGCAGGAGGTACTCAGTAGCGCAGACCTTACAGCACTGGAGGACGCCATAGTAATGGAAATGGCCCTGGGATGGGAGCACAAGCTTAAATTCCAAGGCATACATTTCAAGAGTGGGATGCTTCTTGTGGACTGCGAGACTCTGCAAACAGCAGAATGGCTAAAAGAAGTAGCACCCAAGCTCAGTAAATGGAAGGGGACACGACTCACAGCTTGCAGTGGGAAGGACATACCACGCACCCATTCCGTAACCATTTTTCTCCCACGTAGCGCTAATCAGGAGCCCAAAACATCCTTGGCACTACTGGAAGCGCAAAACGAGGGGCTAAATGTTAGGGCATGGAAGGTACTCCATTGTCAAAACAAGGGAACCGGGCAGGTACTGGCCCTGAGTATCGATCAGGAATCTTTGAACGCAATCAAAAAACAAAAAGCGTCATTGAGCTACCGGTTTGGCAGGGTGACAGTGTGCGGGCTCAAGAAGTCTGATGAAATCACTGGGCTAGCCCAGATTGAGTCCAATCAGACCCCGCAGAGCACGCAACCCCAGGAGGAGCAGTCTGATCCACCAAAGGTTGTATCACCAATCAACACTATCGTGCCGATGGTCCAGGATACCAAGGAAGCTGAATCGATGCCCATCTTAGAGAGCACGCTCTCAGGTGGGGACGTTGACAACACGATTCAGGACTCTGGTGAGGCCGAGGAATCAATGTCCATCTCAGGGAACACGCTCTCAGGTGGAGATCTGGATGACACGGCAATCGACCTTTTTCGGGATATCACCATTACTCCGGATGAGGAAGAACAGCTGCTGACTGAGGGCGAGGGCAAAGCCCCGCGTGAGCAATAGCTCTATGACCCCAGGCAGACAAATTAAAATAGCGCAAGTAAACATTCATCATGCTATAGGAGCCTCTGCTGCTATAGCCAGAATGTTTACCACCAGAGGCCTAGAACTGGCCTTAATTCAGGAGCCATGGATCCTGAAAGGGTAAGTCAAAAGATTAGCAAATAAGGATGCAAAGGTAATTTGGGACTCTCGGGCTGAAAAACCGAGGGCATGCATTCTTATAGATAAAAAATATAAAGATAACCTTACTTTATCAAATATCAAAATACAGGTATCTCTAAATATAGAGGGAGCTCAATGCACTATCATCATCGCATCAATGTACTGTCCAGGAGATGAGCCAATGATATCATCAGAACTGCAACGGCTACTGGAGCATTCCAACAAGATCCGCATGCCACTGCTAATAGGATGCGATGCAAATGCCCATAACATAATCTGGGGTAGCACCGATACAAATACTAGAGGTGAGTACTTACTAGAATTTATCTTAAGTTCGTCCCTAGATATTTACAATGTAGGAAATACCCCCACTTTTGTAACTAGAGTAAGGTAAGAGGTACTCGACCTTACGCTCGGTAGCAGGAGCGTAACTAGACTAATTAAGAACTGGTATCTAGTGAGCCATCACTGTCCGACCACAGAATTATAGAATTCGAGTTGGACAATACAAGCCTCACTAGAAACCCGGTAAGAAATCCAGGAAAAACAAATTGGGAAAACTACCAATTTGCTCTAGAAAACAACCTGGAACGTCTCGAAATGAAGAAAGCTCCAGCACATCCTCTAGAGTTGGAAAGCGCAGTCGAGGACATTACAGACGCCATCACGAATGCTCTCGAAGAAAACTGCCCCTTGGGAAAAGAAAGGAGCAAGAAAGATATGCCATGGTGGAGCAAAAATCTGTCAAAACTTAGATCCGGAACACACAAGCTGTTTAACACTGCCAAGCGAAACGGAGATTGGCAAAGATACCAAACGGCTCTCACTGCTTACAATAAGGAAATAAGAAAAGCTAAAAGAATTAGTTTCAGGAGATTCTGTGAGACAATCTCAAATACTCCCACAGCGGCAAGGCTGCATAAAGCCTTGGCAAAGACGGGGGGAATACCGACGTCTCTAAAGAAACCAGATGGTAGCTATACAGAAAATGAGGACCAGCGGGCGCTACTGCTTCTAGAAACTCATTTTCCAGACAGCTCCCTTAGCAGCGATAATGGGAACGTGACCATTTTAGCCAGACCCCGAAAAGAGGACTGGGAAACAGCATCAGCCATCTGCTCCAGGGGGAGACTGAAATGGGCCATTAGTTCCTTTCAACCCTTCAAGGCACCAGGGGTGGACGGTATCATACCCGCTCAACTACAGAAAGGGTGGGATGTAATCCAACCACACCTGATCAAAATAACAAAAAGTAGCATTGCTTTGGGTTATATACCAATAACGCAGTGGAGACGGGCGAGGGTTGTGTTCATACCTAAAGTGGGGAAAAAAGACCCATCTCACCCAAAGTGATACAGACCCATTAGCCTAACGTCGTTCCTTCTTAAGACTACAGAAAAGGCAGTTGACAACTATCTAAGGGAGGAAGTACTAACGACATCCCCCCTTCACTATCGGCAGCATGCATATAGAGCGGGCAGATCAACAGAGACCGCCTTATATCAGCTAACGGAAGTGATTGAAAGTGTTCTAAACTCAAAAGAGACGGTATTGTGCGCCTTTCTCGACATTGAAGGGGCGTTTGATAATACCTCCCACGAGGCCATCAGACGATCCCTGGATAGAAAAGGAGTAAACAACACAACATCCAGGTGGATGTGTGAACTACTTAGCACCAGATCAGCAGAGACTCAAACATCAACCGGAACTATCAAAGTAAACACAACTAGAGGATGTCCACAAGGAGGGGTACTATCACCCTTAATGTGGAGTCTAGTTGTGGACGAACTATTGGAGAAACTAACCAGCATTGGCATTAACTGTCAGTCATATGCCGATGACATAGTATTGATTGCCAGGGGAAAGTTTGAGGGCACTCTTTGTGATATCATACAGATGGGACTAAGAGCAACCCAAGAATGGTGCCATACAGCAGGACTAAACATCAATCCGGCAAAAACAACTATAGTGCCATTCACAAGGAAAAGAAAACTTCAGGGACTGAAAACAATTCGATTATCAGGCACAACACTGATTCCAGTCAACGAAGTAAAATACCTAGGAGTACACCTAGATAGTAAACTCATCTGGCGTAAGCATACGGAAGAGATTTCTAAGAAGGCAACACGCGCTCTTATGATATGCAAGAGCTTAGCAGAAAAGTCGTGGGGATGTAACCCAAGTATCCTGCGATGGATGTACATTGCAATTGTGAGGCCTATGATAACATACGGAGCTGTAGCATGGGCAAAACGAACCAGTCTAGTCACAACAAGAGACACTCTTAGTAAGGTGCAAAGATTAGCCTGCCTATGCATTACCGGAGCAATGCGTACATGCCCAACTTCAGCCATGGAGGTACTCTTAGAGCTAACTCCTCTACATCTCATGGTTGAGGATACGGCATATAAAGCAATTCTACGGATGGGAAAGGAAGGAATCGGAAGGGAGAAGTGCATTAGTTCAAAAGAATATAATGTATGGCTCGAAAAACTTCCACTTCTAGCTATACCCAGAGATGATAGCATCAGGAAATTCAATTTTGAGAAGAATTTCATAACGAAGCTCAGCAATAAGAAAAATTGGAGCAATGAATCCACGATTTACGGACTGAGCCAGCACACTGTAAAATGGTATACAGATGGATCAAGAACGGATGAAGGAACTGGTGCAGGAGTGTTTGGGCCAGGAACTAAACACTACGAATCCATGGGCAAATGTACCAGCATCTTCCAAGCTGAAATATGCGCCATAGATAGGTGCGTTCGAATCATCCTCAAGAAAAATTACAAAAACTGTAATATAGCAGTGATGTCAGACAGTCAAGCTGCCATCAAGGCACTTGACGCCTATATCATAAAGTCAAAGCTTGTATGGGAATGCCTGCACAAGCTTAACAAAATAGGTAAAAACAACAGAGTAACCATTTGCTGGATACCTGGTCACATCGGCATCGAGGGCAACGAGGCTGCAGATGCTCTGGCAAGACAGGGGGCGGCGGAGCCCTTTATAGGCCCTGAACCATTCTGCGGCATAGGGGAACACACCCTACGAGAAGAGTTCAGCAAAATGGAAAAGGAAAAAAGAACCGCAGCTTTCAAAAATACCCAAGGCCTGAGGCAGGCTAAGAAACTTATAGGGAATTACAACCTAAAAAGATTCAAAGCATGTATCGGTCTAGGCATGTATCTGATGCGATGGCGCTCTGGAAAAGGGCACGAACCTTTCCAAGGTATAAGCAGGGGGCACAATAGACCACAAGGTCGCAGTGCACAAGACCCTCTCTACTATTATTATTATTATTATTATACCCTGCTATGTCTTCTATGTTCTAGCTGGCTGTGGTCCTTGTAGTTTGTTCTGCCCTTGTTCCTTTTCATTCGAGCTTTCATTGTAAATTTTTCTCAGCCTTTCAACTACGTGATAATATAGCACAACTTTAGTGTTTTTTTTTTAATTTCAACAGGTCCCTTGGCCTAGCTTTTCACAACCATTCGTTTTGTGTGAGATTTTATTTTTGGAACGAATGGAAGGGATATACAATTTTATGCCGATTCCAAACGGGCGATTGAGAAGCTATTTCAAGACGCTTGTACGCAGTGAAAAAACCCCGAGCTGGAATTTGGGTTTTTACGGGATTCGTAGTCCAACACACTAACCACTAAGCCACTATGCGCCGACAAAGTACCTATTTACTTAAACAATTGTACAATTGTATAATTGTGTTGGAAGTTTTTTCTCTTTATATTGTTTATTATTTATAATTCTAAAATATGATCACCGTAGGTAGGTATAGTGTGTTTTGTAATAAAGTTTCGTTTACAGTCGCTGATTAATTTGTTGCTCTGCAAAGCTTTTTTATAGGTACAAATTAAATAAGTTGTAAAAATAGTGGATCCTCAGGTTTAAACACGAGAGCTTCATAAGGATTTTCCTCAATCCTTTATGGTATCCACACCAACGACCTGCTTGGGTCAACTAACGACATGATCACACACTACCAACATGGAACCAATTTTAAAAAATCATCGAAAGACATTGCCATCGAGGGATGCTTCTGCAATAGTGAGGGACTCGAACAACCTCTAAAAAACCTCCCGGGAGGGACTGACTATCGTCATCCCGAATGGGACTGCACTTAGTCGTTCGACTAATCGGCAATTTATTTTTAAATAATTTGAAAAATTCATAAGAAGAATCCGCCGTTTGTCGGATTTCGATACATTTTTGTTTGTATTGTATTTAACAATTGTGTAAGTTCAACGTTAACGTGGTTGAGAAGCCTACTTCTGTGCCTTTGGGCAACTTTTTTAACTTCATCTTCAACCATTTCAATATTTAGATCTCTATGTAGATCAGCATTACGTATGTACCAAGGTGTATTAACAACGTTCCTTAGTACTTTGTTTTGGAAGACTTGAATTGTTTGTAAATTTGTTTGGCATGTGCATGCCCATAATTGGAGCCCGTAGGTCCATATTGGTTTCAAGACTTGCTTGTATAGCAGTAATTTATTGTAGTTGGGCAGGGATGAGTATCTGCCAATAAGCCAATAAATTTTACTGTATCGCATGTTCAGCTCATCGCTTTTTTTCTTTACGTGCGCTTTCCAACGCATCAGTTTAGCGTCTAGGGTCATGCCTAGATATTTAGCTGTATTTGAGTATTCCTCTACATTGTTATTAATGTATAATGGAATATGTGGTATGTTTTTATATGTATATATATATCGATTTTCGACCCCAAGCAAGACTAGTAGCTATAGATATGTATAACTGAAATAAACACAAGTTTCGGCGACCAACCATTCTGAAATTACTTGAAAACGTCCAATTTCTGATTTAAGACATGTCAAATGAGAGTGTTTATTAGAAAAATCATCCTAAGATCCCCAACTTGGAATATGCTTGCCGCTGAACAACAGATTTTTTTAAATTCCGCCATTTTGTTTTTTATCGGTTTACCTAACGCCAATTACAATCCATATGACATACATATATAAAAAAAAAATAATATGCTACCAACCGTGGGGGAATGTGCTGAGTTCGGGAATAGCTATACCTACCACATTTTAACATTACTGAATACTGGTTAGTTATTAAATATTTTTAAAAGCCGAATAATTTATTTTTTTAGGTTAATAAAGTTATCTAAATGAGATGTTTTATATACTAGAAGCATAATTTATAAGGACAAACATTGTAGTGTGTTTTCTGTTTTCTTTTCTTGTAAATTTTTCTTAAAAGTTGCTCAAAATGTTTTTATTTTCCCTCGACCAGTCTCAATTGCTCATTTTCCTTTAATATTTTAAGCAAATGTACACTTGTTCCTAAAAATTACTATAGGTACACAAAAAAATAAATAGTTTCGAGAGTAGGGATGCCATACGCCCCCCTTTAGGGGGGACAGTCCCCCAAAAATGCTGTTTGTCCCCCCTAACACAAACTACTGTCCCCCTTAATAAGTCAAAATTCAATAAAAGAAAACATTCAATTGAAAATTTTTAAAATACTTTCTGTTAATATTTTTAACAAGATTCTTTGTGAACACATCCATTTGAAGTGCAAGAAAACTTTCAAAGCTATTTTTATTTCATATTTTTTGGACTCTGGTGATCAATAATAAAAAAAAATATTTGTCCCCCTTTTTTAACACATGTCCTCCCTAGAAAACTCACGATGTCCCCCTTTTCGTATTTTTTAATCTGGCATCCCTATTCGAGAGATTTCGTGAAGAATTGAATACTAGATTCATGTGGTATCACAAGGGACCTTATAATGGTCTAAGTGTGTCGGCTTGCCGACCTAGCCTAACCTAACCTAATTATTCTGAAATACTAGTGTATTATGAGGGTAACGGAATAAATTGGTGTCTCACCAAAAGACTAGCAAAGATGTGAAAATAAATTGAGCCTTTCCCAAGTAAAATTTTGCCCACTCTGCATACGTCACCAGCAGAATATTCTAATGTCGAACCCACTTGGACTACAAATCAACATTTTAGTTATTTAGTTATTTATTAATTAATATCAACATCATTTACAATAGACTAATATAATTTTTAAGTTATAAATGAAGATGCAATTCGAAAAATTATAGTTAAAATAATACAAGAGTACGCAATGGATACACAAATTTGGGGAACACAGTTAAAAAACAGTTACATATGTATTTATTTCCATTTAAATTTATCTTATCTAGTAAAATATCTACAGTCAAATATAGTTAAGTATCTGCCATTGCCATATGCCTAAAGAGAGTGTTTTGGAAGGAATTCGCATAACAAGATCTTCTAATGTTAAGAGGGAGAGCATTCCAAATACGGCATGAACGAAAAATTGATGCTCTGAACATGTGTAATTATACCGGGGGAGAACTAACGTTAAAGACCGACTGGATTGCGTAAAAATGATTTTATTATACAAATAAGGTGGTTGTTTAGAGGTTCTAATCCTGTGAAGGCATTTAATAGTGCAAAATTTTAGGTATTGTTCTAATGAACATCCAAGAATTTTTTTGGAGTGAGCAGAAACATGGTCATACCGTTTAAGGCCATAGACATAGCGAGTTATATTGTTGAACGCAACATTTAGTCTTTTCTTAACATTAGCTTTGACGGAGCAGCAGATTTCGCAACCATAGGCTATAATGGGTATGAGAAGAGATTTTGCTAACATTAGTCTACTTTTAAATGGTGTGTAGCTTTGGGATACCGATAAATTCCTGAGAGAACCATACATTTTACCAATTATGGTAGTTACATGATCATCCCATCTTAGCTTAGAATTAAACCAGATGCCGAGGTTCTTAGCCTTGCCAACATACTCGATTGGATTATCTCCTAGGCATATAGCCGGTAAACGACTTACATCTAATTCAATTCTGCCGATGACCATGCATTTCGATTTAATAGATTTAAGTTTTAAAATCGATCCAATAGCTCTTGCATTGGCCTACAGTCCAAAGCGGCTAGTATTTACAACATTATATTCGTCTGTTTATTTAAATATCCTCAAACTTACTTGCTCTGTGAAAAATGATTATACCTTTATGCAGATAGTAGGTACTCTGCTCTTGTAAATTGTCTTGTAGCTTTAACCACATTTTCAACATTTTTTGTTCAACAAAACTTTTACTTAGACGGATATGGGTTCCGTCTTAACTAACTATCGTTTAACGCTCCAGTAACAACAGTAAATCTGTCACAAGGTAATTCCGCTACGTTTCGTGCATTTCCAAAGCGGTTCCCCCTAATTAATACGGAGAAAGAAATCCATTGCATATCGAAAGTTTTAGCTCAGCTTCTCAACTGCAGGAAGTGAAAATTTCAAATACCTCAGAAAGAATTGAGGCCACCTTTACGGTCCGAGATCTTGAAACTTTAATGCAAAACTTGCAGTTGCAGATGTCTGCTTTTGTGGATGTATGTAAATAACTTTATCGTAGCATTTCAGAATGAAACTGGTGATGGAGCTTTGTTAAAATCGGCTCTTTCCGTAAACTGCTTTTTGAAGATCTAGTTTTGAGTTTTTCACCGGCAAAAGCACTTTTCGAAATGTTTTCCTTGAACTGACGAGGGACACATTTTCAATGAAATTAAACGAATTGATGTGCAACCGCGCTATATGATTTCGAGTTTCGCTCTACTTGTCGTTATTCTTTCATTGTCTTTTTTTTATTTTCCTACGGAAATGTTGCAATGCAGAAACATACACTTACATATTCTCTGAAAGTTCTTAATGTGATTTAGCATCCTGTAGCAGCGAAAAAGTTACTTTAAGTGTAGGATTTGCTTACGTTGGTGCTGGAATAGGACCACACAAATTCATTAATCCCTGTTGATGCTTCAGAACTTTGAAGTGTTTCTAGGACAACTTTCCCTAATCGATTTTCGAAAACTCAAACTTCAAACGCACACCAAAGTGGAATATATTTGGAGAAGCGAAAGGTAACTCTTCGAGCGTAATTTCGGACATTAATCTTTACTGGGCTTTCATTGGGAAGTTTCGTAATTTTTTCTCCCCTGCATAATTAAAGCCTTGGATGGTTCGAAATGATTTTCAAATGAACATTTCCATGCTCAAAGATTTGACTGCAAATTACTTTTTGAAAAGATTTATTGCACCTGCAAAATTCTCTTTGTAATAATATACTTATGCTATATGGGGTATGTGAAGGAAAAGTGTTCAGCCCAATTTTGCTTCAAGTTTATGCGTATGTTTGTTGGCATAATTTGTTATGTTGATTCTAAATATGAAAATAGCACACTCGAAACTAGGAATTCCGTACATCTACCAAAAGGATGTCTGCCCAAATGCGTTGCTGGTGGATGACGAAGGGGTTATACATTTTTTAGAACGTTTAGTTTTCGAGTTAGACACAGAATGGCCGCAATGAGATCTTTGCCAACTGCGTCCACAAGCCACAGTGCTTACGCGTGGAAACGTGTGCAATACAAACACTACAGATAAACTAGGTATTAGTAGAGGAAACAACACTCTTTTTTGGATACCTGGGCATGGCCATGCGGAAATATAGTGTAATAAAACAGGCAGCTTTATGGGAAAAATGAGATCACCAGTAACTCCACAGGTCCTTAATGTTGACCAGTAAATATATCAAAACTAACCTCTCTAGAGCAAACTCTCACTCTTACATTTGTAATAGAAACTGAATTAGAGTGAGTCAATATTGTAATCAGGGAAGAATAAGTCTTCAAGACGAAAAATAAACTTAGGTGAAGCGAGCCATCAGCGAAGATCAAATGACATATCGTTAAGTTTACCTACATTTAAATCGTTAATCGCTGTTATAACACAGAGATATGAAAATGCATTGTCTTAACGTAGTCTACACCGAACGTATAGGGTATAGCTTGAAAACTTTTGTGTAAGGAGAATGAATGGCTCTTAAGAGAACTATATCAGTTCTATACTCTTGCAGAAGAAGTAGACAGTAGACTCCAGACTTTTTTCCAAGAGACTTACTTTTATGCTTTTTTCAAGTGGACAAATATATGTTAGATATAAATTAAGTATACTACTGAGTATGAGTCGTACTGCTCATCCTTCAATTTTAGCTTGACCACAGCTCTGAAAACCGTTTTCAATACATTGGCAAATATTTTTTTTCGATGAAACTTAAAAGTGATTCACCCGATAATTGGAGCAATAACTGTCAATCAATGGAGGTATTTTAGTATTCCGAGGTTGCATTAATGACACGGGAGGACCATAAAACACCCTCCCCTATATATAGGAAATTCGCGATTACTTTCCGGATTGTTGATCACAAAAATGACTTTTTAAGTGGTACTATTGCTATTATACCTTACAATTCCATCGGTCGTCCTCAATGTCCTGTTCTGTATTCAGGAACGCAGGGAGTCGCACGCTGCAACCGCATAAGATGTCTTTCCTGTAGGAGTGGCTATTCTGAGAGAATACCTTTCTTCCACATCTGTGGCCACCTTTAAATTGTTGGAAACTTTTTTCTAAGATTCACACAAGTGAATCAACATCCACGCCTTAAAAGCTTTCGTCTTTTTCTGATGGATTATTAGAGTAATTAGGTGTATTTTTATTTGCAATTTGCTAAAACATTTCCAACACCTCCCTTATATCATTCCTTTATAGCCCTTTCTGTCTTATGCATGTAGCCGTCATATGTACGCTTTCATCGGGCCCTTTAGCCCATTTTAACATACATATCAGTCATCATCTATTACAGATTATACTTCAAGTTTCCAAAACTTGGCGTTATTTCACTTTTTGAAAGCGAAATAAAGCCTTCTTTTGGAATTCGGCGTTTGTTCACATTGACAAGGTGAAATAATGCAGAACGTAGTTTGAGAAAGCCGAAACAAATGTTTACAGAATTTTCAGAGAGTACGCAGAAGCGTTTACAAAGCCAACCGTACTTATTAGAACAAATTGTGAACTAATAGGTATACCGTAATCAATGTTTGTTGTTTCTTACTCAATGTACCTACATTTCGAAATATAGTTTTCTCAAATTAATTGTTCTTTGTATTTCCGCCATTGAGAAAATATTACCTTCAAAAAGGCTGAAATACAAAGAATAAGAAAATAGTTAAAATAATATTTTGTAATTCGAAAAAAAACTCTGTTTGAACTGTTATACAGGATTGTCAGAAAAATATTTAAAGGTTAATAACCCAATTCTTTGTCCAATTTGCAGGCAAATTGTCCAAAGTACAACAAAAGTATATTGCTAAATTTATATATTCTAAGCACTCATTTCTTAAACGTTTTTCACAATTAATTAATTAATTATTTTATTATTGGTAAATAAAATAAAATGAACACAAAATGCTGAATGTGTTTGAAATATGTGTGAGTTCATTCAACGATACATTTTCAAGGGTGCAAATTTGAAAATAGGTGGGAATCTTTATTTGAATGTCTTCATAAATTAGCGAAATAAGGCCGACTCGGCTTTATTTCCCTTTAGCAAAATTAAATAAGACCAATATGATAAGATAAGATCGGCGTTCTTGCGCTCGGTGTTATTTCACGGCACCAGCTAACAGGCATTTGCACATCAAAAGTCCAACGTCTTTCTCTCGACTTTTGCTATCAGTACTATTTAAAATGAAAATTAAATGGAACTATCAATGTCCAGCTGCATTCAAATGTATATCATTTAACTATAAAAATTTGTATTTTTATCTCTAATCATTCTATACTTTCCCTGTAGATGATTGCCAGAAGTTTTCTACAATTTCAAACCATTATCTACTAAACCTACATGTACCTACCTAATGATTATTTTGTTCACTTGAATATTGCTTACTAAAAAGGTTTCAACTGCAAATTTTACAGACTGCGAACGCGTGAAATGTTTTTTTAATTTTTTCTTACAAAGCCGAAACAAACGCATTATTTGAAATTCAGGGATAACAAAACAATACTCGTACCGCAATATTTTCTCAACTGTTTGACGTTATCCCTGTACTGATACATGCTTCGAATATAAACAATTAATTAACATAATATGCAGTCAACAATTTGTTGATTTTTTCCTCTAAACGATTCCGCCATTCGAGAGGAGATGAGCGGAGAAAATAGTTAAAAACAAAAAACAAAAAAAAAAAAAAAAAAAAAAATAGAACGGCTCGACGGCGACTGGTAGGTTGGGCTTGGGATACACGGGTGCTGAGTGCTGACGATGATGATGATCTCTAAGTAGAATGGCTGGATTATGGTGGAACTGTGACATAAACGCGAGTAATTCATAAAACAGACATAAATAATGTAATTTATTACTCTGCGGCATCAAAATTAAGCGCAAAGAAGGGAACCGCTGTAGTAGAATGCGGTGGTAGTTGCGGTATCGGCTGATACGCTTTAGGCATCGCAATTAATTTGCCGCACAAAAGTTTGCACCAGGGTTAACTGAGACTAATCTGTTGTTGCTTTTGCTGTGGCGTGAGCAACATTAGATTTGTGAAAAGATAAGGAAATTTAATTAAATCTGAGGAACGTGTGTGAGTTGTGAGAATTCGCGAAATATAATCAATAATGTAAGAGGAACATATTCATATACGTTAACAAATGCTTTTCTGTGTAATTATATAATCAAATTAATTGGAAAGGGCTAAAAATATATCTAAATATTCCATAAGCAGAAACAAAGTATTAAATATACTGTCAGCTTTCGTACGTCTCCCCGATTTCACCGCAGATTTTTTCAATAATACCTCCTCGTGCTCTCATTTTACTGTCAGTGAATACTTGTAAAAATGTAAAGGAATTTGGTGGGCGTCGTTATCAACCTGTACTGGCGGCGGGATGGTGAAAGTATTTGAATTTTAAATTAAAAAAAAATCTGTTCGTTTCCCAAAAAAAAAATATTTATACTTACTTGATTCAAATAATTTCTTTTCTAGTTTGCCCTCAGATTTCGAGTGTGCAAATAGAATGGTATTCTTGTTTTTAAACACAAGTGGAACAATGGCCCATTCTTCTACCAAAAATTCTCTTAAAGTGCGACATATATGTGTTAATTGGCCGCTTTTAATCTTAACAAATTAAGTGTCAAAAAAATATAATATCTTCTGAGAAAATTTTAACAATTAAAAATATTTCACTTCAATGAATTTCAATACGCAGTTGTTGTTTGGGGAAATACTTTTCTTTCGTTCTGTTTGCCCGTACAAACTACAAAAGACGTCACGAAAGATATTGGACGGCCGAAGAGAGTTACAGTCAAGAATCAAGATAAGTGAAAACATAATGCTCTTATGAATCTGAACACATTCACAGGAAGTAAAACTAAGTCAAAAATGTTTTTTCAAAATTTACGGGGGAATTGGGTAGGTGCGCTGACGGTCTATCCGATAGGTGGCGCTTTTGTCGATCTCCGAAACCACTCAACCGGTTTCAATGAAATTTTGTGGATGGGTAGTTATGGTTGGTTGCAGTTTTAAAGATAGTATAGTTTTGGACCTGATAGTTCCAAATGAAAGGCACGGACAAACTGGGTGGGTACCCCTATATATAAAAGAGACTGACGTCTGTATGTGTGCTCTTTTAACTCGAGAATGGATCGTTTGATTTTTACGATTTTGGGCTTGGTGGATTTATTAAAATAAAAGTTTATGGGGATGAGATTGGGAATAGAACTTAGTACCTATATAGGAACCCCACCTTTGAAAAAAAATTCGACAGGATAGAAAAACGGGGGAAAAACTTCCAATACAACAAAACTTATTTCAAATGTTTAATTTTTAAATTCTTTGGATGTTCCGGGCTCTCCGCTACACAATTTTAAATCGAAAGTTTGAATTGATTTTGAAGAATCTCAAATCAAATTTCATGGAAACGAGGATTTTGACTAAAAAATTCAAGGATGGTTTGCCATTGGTCTTTAAGCGCCTTCAATTTCCCATGCGTACCGCTTTAACTGACAAAAATAATAAGTCGCAAAGACAATCGCTGGATATTTGTGATATCCATTCTTGAATTCCCATGTTCCTCACATGGTCAATCGTATGTGGCGTGTTCAGTGCTAACTTCTGAGCAATGTCTTCCGCTTTGTACGTCGTAGCACTTTAGTGAAAAAACGGATGGTTGCCCGATACCTCACCCATTGCGGATTGATTGAATAATTAATAAAACAATAAAACATTTTAGATACGACCTTTAGCAAGAAATTAACTCTTAGTCTTAATAAGAAGAAATATTTAGTTCACATCAACTAAATTGAGTCAAAAAACGATTTTGTTAAATTACTTTCATTTCTATGAATGCTAGGCGGAATGGAGGTCACTAGCAAAAGTGGACTTAGATAGGTACATAAGAATCAAATTTTAATTTTTCTATTTTTAAGAGCCACTGTATTTAGTATAACTGTAGAATAAAACATTTGAATTGAACGAATTGCATAAAGCAGCATGATTGTGTATTGTAAATGATCGGAATTATTATTTTAATTATGTACATTAACGAATTTGGTCACCTAGTTTAATGTAAAAAATATATATTTCACATCTGCATTTGCAAACGAAATTCCTTTGCCACCAATTTACACATCATGCAAAATGAATACACAAATAAAAATAACTATCTTGAAAGAGCTTCTCGGCCGTTGGGAATCGGTTTCCGTTAAGGAAACGCTGCGATTATTTTAAATAAGTTTTCATGTATTTTTCCATATTGCAGTGGGTAATCAAATTATAACTTATCTATACGTTTTATATATTCCAATTTTTGTTTACTTTAACATATTGAAAACTAAAAAATATAAAAAAATTTAAAATTTTTTCAAAAGGCTTTGGTAAAGACTATATAAAAAAAAACAAACAATATTTTGTTATTTCAGCCATAACGGCCCCGACTCTTTTGGGAATACTTTCCGTATTTTTTCAATGTTTGGTGAATATTCCGAGTTATGTTAATCATTTCTTAAAATTCCCTGAAATTATATTTTCTCACTATGTCAAACCTTTCTATTAGGTACTGCAATTACGAGTACAAGTACCTACCTATAATTGTACTATTGTTCTTGGTGTAGCAAAAAGAAACATCGGCCAAAACCCAAAAATTAAGAGTACAAATTAACACAACATTGTTAAACAGTCTGAGTTGCATCAAAACGTGCTCTCCCCAAAATCGTGACTTGTGTCGGGTGGGCTGATACCAGCAGACAACCACTTGATCTGCTCCAAGCATTGCTTACTCGATGGCTACAGCTTATTTTTTTTTTTATCAAAAATTGACCATGAATTGTAAACCTAATAATGACTTCACCTAAGACAATTCGTTAGGGAAACTCGTACCTAAACCATTTCATCAGACAGTCGTTTGTGTATACCTATTCAAGTCGGTTTCATGAACAAAATAAGATAGTCATCTATTTTCAACAGTCTTTGCATTTTTTTTATATATGGATTGTCCTAAAAAGCTTCGTTCACCCGTCATCACAAAAACAAATACACTAATATCATGATGGCAATAAATAGGACTTATCATATAGAAAATAATTTTCGATAATAAATTATCTCTCTACTTGAGGAGGATATGTATACAACATTCTTGTGATTACATCGTCCGGTTGGGCTCTGTTTGAGCTTGATAAACAAACATATAAACATTCATCATTCTCTTCCAACGCAGCACAGTGCCATAGGTATACAGACAGATACAGTGGAGCTGGTGACTAGGGTCATTTTATACATTATGCAATAACTAAATGACAACCGGATGAGAAAGTAAATGGTGGTGACTTATGGAGTTAGAATTTGGTCCGTTTAACCTTTGGTATATGTAAGCAACACATTACGGATTTCAGTCTGCAGGACATGTTTAGACATTCAGGAAACAGTTTAGTCAAAATGTGTAGCTTTGATTGACGTGTTTTCCCAAAATCTTACATAAAACCTTTCCTCAAAGAATGAATAATATCAAAAGACGGAATTGTATGACCTCATTGTCATAGTTATTGGGGTATTCAGGGCTGTAAAAGCTGCCTGACTGACCATCTTGACTGCAGCCTGAGTAGTATTTAGAGCCGTATAAAATAAAATAAAAAATACCACCAGTGACTCTCTTCTGTCTTTGATGGGGTCAATTGTGCACAACTGCGTAGTAGAAACTTATGAGAGCAACGTATTTTACATGGTAAAATTATCTTTTTTGAAAATATCTTGTAAACTATTAACTTTTCGGCAAAACAGTATTCAGCACATATATAGATAAGAACATGATCTACAAAAAAGGAATTTATGTATTTTTTTGTGAATCATGAAAAAAACCGTTTTTTGGGCGAATGAAAATATTTTTTTCACCAGATTACTAATTAATCCAAAACCAATCGATGTATTCCTTCCATTGGTATTTGTCGTTTAACTAGAGGTTATACCGGATGTTGTGTGTAAATTTTAGCCTCCTAACAAAATTGGCTTAGTGGGTTCGGACAGACAGACAGACAGACAGACGGAGAGACATCCGAGCGAAACTAATAAGGTTACGTTTTTTCCCTTTGGGTACGGAACCTTAAAAATGAGTTGAGGAAGAAAACAATTTTTGTTTATTTATATCTTACCCGTGTATTTTTTCATCCCGTTTTTCAATACCTATACTGCTTTCAGTGAAGCATAAAGAATTTCTGCACCTTCGTTGTTGTTAGGGAGACGAGATGATATTTTCCGCACATTTGCTCAATTAAGATAATATGTCGGTGTAGGTATCTAAACTATTAGACTCCGTAGGAAATTACGCCAAAAATGAATGAATCAAGTTGTGGCATTTTTTCTTGGGAAATATAACCAAAATAAGCATTAGAAGCCGTAGAAGCAATGCAAAGTAAGTCTATTCGGAAAAACTACGGTATTACCAAACATAATTGAATCCTTAATTTTTTTAAGGCGTCCTTGCAAGAAGATGATTATTCGTTCTGAATTTTTGCATCCAAAAACATAATACGATAGAACGATGGCGATGATGCGTGGCGACGTGCGCAGTCCGATAAGCAAGGACCTTGCCCTTTATATTGGAGGTTGTATCTCTGGGGTTAACTATACCCCAGGTTGTTATAGAATGTTCGATTGCTGAAATTCGACAGTAATTGTAGAATTTTGCATTCAAAAACTGACACCATTTTAATTAATGTTATAAATTAAAATGCAATAATATTGTTGTTTCACAACAATGATATGTACAACGATCCTGCAATTGGTGGCCAGCGCCATCAAAGTTGTGCATTGGAATAGGCATTGATATGTAGCCTGTTTTAGCTGCAATCACAGCTTACACATAACCAATGTCTAGCCTCTAGCCCAATGTGCCCTTCAAAATTAGCACACCAATCACCCTCGAAAAAACAACGAAACCGAGGAATTATAAGAAATTAACACGACACGAAAACCAACGACCACCGGACAAAAAAAGGCGCGAGAAAACTAAATGTCAGATGGGCACCGTGCAAGAATGTTGTAAGGCATGCTAGCTCCCTCTAACACATAGAAGTTGCAAGCAGCTTACTCAGTGTTCTGAAAATCGGTAATTAAACATATTAGCAAGGCGAGAATGCAAGCCTTTTGATAAATGAAAAATGTAATCCTCTCGAGTAGTGTGTGTTCAGATGGTTCATTGACCCCGGACGGTGGGATCATCAGCTGGGCGAAACAAAATGAAAACAGAGATTTCTTGGAAGTATGCAAACTAATCTGGATTGATTCGTTGCTCGTCCGTCGTCCATCAACCAACTCTAACCTGCCTAAATCATTCACTTGTAAACTCATATTAGTGTAAAAATAGAGTGGTCTTGTGACCACACATAATCAGAAGTAAATCTCCGAAGATATAGCTACCTACGTAAGTTTCTCACTACGTTGTAAATTTTCTTTTCTGTAGTTGACTGAAATTCTTCAAAGCGTTTCATGGCCTTGAAATTTCACTGCCACCTTAGAAGTTTTACTTCAATTAAATTTATGCAATATTATGTGGCAAAGCGTACAAAACTAAATTTGTTTTTTTTTTCTGCATAACTAAATGAATTCAATAGTATCTATCTACTAGTATAAAGTAACGGAAAGAAATACATAAATCACTCTTTTTGGTGATGTCTATTTTTAACTTTACTTTCCGATATGCCAATTTGGGTGCTATAGAAATGTAAATATTTATTATGCTGGACTACTTGAGCGACTGGTTAAAACTATGCTTAATGTGTATAGGTAATATAAATAACGAAAAGAATGTTCCTCTCATTCTTTATACTTAGCAATATGCAGATGCACCCTACAGCCTATTGCCATTTGCCACGCAGTCTTTTACAGCAATGATATTTTGCAAATACAATATATCTTTAGTATGAACAACGAACACAAAGTAGGTAGGGGGAAAGCGGGAGACTTGAGCCACTCTCAATAATTTGCTCAAATTCCATTGAAATCCAACAAGTTAAAGTGTATGCGATGCAGACAGTGACGAGCTAATTGCACACAAAAAGAATTCTAAATCATCAGCTGTCTCTGGTTGGTGGAAGAGAAAAGGTGTTTTGCAGTGCCAATAGTAAAAAATTTTTTTTTTCTTTTTTCTCTTTAAAATTGATCTGTAAAGCGTTAAATAAATCAATTTGATGTTACCTAACAATATTGATATTCTACGTTGTAAATATTAGTATGATACCATTCTAGTTTTTATATAACAAAAATTATGAATATAAATTTGTTAAAAAATGCGAACGGGAGACTTGAGACAGTTTCTAAAGGGAGAGTTGATCAGTGGCTCAAATCTCCATTTGCTCTGATGAAATGTTATGTAAGTGTTTTAAAGCCTTGTATTTAATTTTAATAATAAAAAAAAAAAATAATTTAATTAAAAAACTCAAAGAAATAAACCTTGTAATAGGTTATTTAAGTTATTGATTTATTTTCGTTATGTTTCTGAAGTTTAGTTTTTATTTACCTTTTTTTACTTTGTATATGCTAAGAAACTGAAGTACCTAAACCACTAAAACAATAAAAATAAATTATAATCACATTGGATGTGGATAAATTATTTGTTTTATTGTTTTTCTCGTAGGATTTGAGTATGTTCAGCTCTCCCCGAAGGGGTGTTCAAGTCTCCCGATGGTGCGGGAGACTTGAGCCGAAAATCTGTTTTCAAACATTTGGCATTTGCCAAAAATTTCTTGCGCTTATTATAAGTTTAAGAGACCGTTCTTAAAATAGATAAATGTAGCTATAAAAAAATCCATTTAACAGGTGGCTGTGATTGATAAACAAATTTTTATTAAAGCGATATGCGCCGTACCCGTACGGTCTACGTACACGTATGAGGCCACATCACACATATTCTTTATGCTTGTGATGTGCGCCTACCACCCCCAAAGCTCAGCAACAATTTAAAATGTTCGATTTAGCAATTTGATCAACTGCGATCTGGTTTTAGCTCAAAATACTGTGGGAAGTTTTGGCTATAAAGAGTTAGATAATAAGTTGAATGAAGAATGAAGAAAATTCAAAATAATGAAACTCATCATGCTAAAAGAAATCTACCTCCACACAACACCACGTCCTATATAGCTTTCCTGCCCCTTCTCACTACGTTACAAATTTCCTTCTCTCTGGTTGACTGAAATTCTTCGAAACATTACATGGCCTTGAAATTTCACTACCACCTAAGAAATTTTACTTCAAAAATAATATAACTTTCTATAACGTTTTGTAAACGGTCAACAACTTTTCCTTGTCCTTTGTTTCAACAGAGCAAGGACGTAATTCACTTAGGGCAGCAACGTAGCCTAAAACAATAATTTTAACATTTACCTACCTACATTAAAAATTTACAAAAAAAAAAAAAATAATTTAACTAAACAGTTCCTAATTGAAAAAATATTATATTTCACCAGAAACTCGCATGTGCCATTATTAAATAATGGGGAACTGAAAACGTTACGAAAAGTATTTAGAGCTAGTCTCGTCATCTTCGTAAGATTAATACTTTTAGTAGTAGTCCCTCACAACTATGTAATTATGTATACAAGAATACACAAAAAAAAAAGGAATACAAGTAGGCAATCATAAGAAAATCAGACTCGTCAAGATGCCTCACTCCCTATCTCTAGGAATACCTATGCGCTATACCAATCTATTGTTTCTATTGAATAGACTCTCCAACATCAATCATCTGTTCTCATTCTCAGATTGTATCTAATTTAATTATCATTCTTTAGAATTTTAATTATTCAATTCTTTGCTCTCTTTCAGAGAACACTCGTGCGTACCCTTTTTGCACCGGCCTTTGTTTACGCTTCTTAATGCTACACTAATAGGTATAGCAAGAGTATGTACAACACGGGAAGGTCAGCATTTTGGTTAAGCGGTAAGCCCAAGTAAGGGTCATTAGACAAAAGAACATAAATACCTGCTCTCGCGAGAAGAAAAAGTGGAACATAAGAAGTGAAAAATGTTGTTTGAACCATTATTATATGGGGCAAATAATAAAGCGAAAACACGCAGTCGAACAAAGCGTTATTCTCACTATCAACGAATTCAAATCGGCACCATTTAGATAAACCAATGCACAAAGGATATTTCAATGTTTTTGGTTTCATGTCAAAGTGGTATTGTAATTGCGGTGATAAGTATCACGATTTCGACCTCCAGAGTGAAACATAAGGGGGTGACTTTCTGCTAGAAGGGAAATGTGAACGATGCTTTGTTATTACTGCTGCCACTGTGCGAAATTAATGTGTTGGCGGAGAAAGGCATACCTATATATCTGCCGAATGACGCAAGGCAACGATGGCCTACAATTAACTAGACTACGGATATATATAAGGATACATAAGCTGAAGCAATTGCCTGTGATAACAAATAGTGGGCTGGGCACTGTTTTGCTTTCCAGCTTAAAGGACAACTGTGATGATGTGCCAGGAGAGCACAAGAACAGTTTAATGGGCATTTATCAGTTAGGTGGATTGTCACTCTGAAGAGCGTGCCATTAATTTTCCCCACAATTACAAAGGGGGTCGTTCCAGTTAGTAACACGTTCGGACTGGAGGACAGTTTTCAAATGGTGATGATGAGTGATATGAATTGTCTTGTCAACTGGTATGAGAAAGTATTAAATGAATTCGTTGACCATAGCTACCTACTCCCTATAGACATGGAACTCGTGAAATTTTGATGGGACCATTTGGTATTTAATTGCTTAAGGTTACCGAAAAATGGGCGGTTTAATTCAGGAACAAATTTTCCACCAAAAAATGGAAACGAAAACGGTGATTTATACGGAAATAACACCGAAATCTGTGCGTATAATAAATAATAGATTTTGGCGAAGTATCAGCTGGAAATAAAAGCATTTATTTGAAATGGTTAATGCTGGGCACTTTGCTGGTCCACTGTGAAGTTGTTTTGATTTGAGCGGCTTTATATGCTGGTGTATTATGATGTTGTCGATCTCAGCAACCACTTAACCCATTTCATTGAACTTTTTTTAATCACGTCTATCACAGAATCCGTCGTATTTGCTACGAACCCCGAAAGAACTGCCATAGTATCCGTCGTAGGGTAAAATTTTTGAAAAAAAAAAAATTGGTTTCGTATCCTATTTAGAATAGTTATATTATCTTAAATTTGCATTATGAGAAAGATCGTTAAAATAGGGCGTTTTGGTTGAGTCCCCAGGCTGTGTGCGCCACCGAAATAAAGTAATCCAACACACCATTGGCAATGATTATAGGATGGCAGGAGGTGTTTAATAATTTGTAGTCAGTCAGTCAATTATGATTTTGATTTTTAAAGCCTTGCATCTTGAATGGGCATTTGATTATTTAGGTACCATAATATTTAACAGCTTTGATAAATGTCAAAATTTAAGCATTTGGTGCCATATCAATACAAACATAGTGTTAACACCAAAATTTAACAAGTTCGAAAAGCGTCACCACTTACCTTTTACTCAGATTGGTATGAACAAAACGTAGATATTCTAAAAATCCAATTCTTCTAATTTGGTGACTCAGACCTTTTGTTTGATATCTTATACGCACATTTTTGACAATATGACTATGACTATCTCAACGTTGCAATTTGTCAATGTTTTGTTTAAGTAGAGTTAAGTTAAAATTTGGCTCGTACTTACAGGAAAACCAAGAAAATGGTTATGACTTTCGTGACAAAAAAGCAGCAATTGTATCGTGTCATGCGAAGTGTTGGCTGAGAACTATTTGGCTAATATTTCTTTTAGGCGCAAATGTTTCGACACAATCATTTCTAAGACATTATAGAAGATCCGGGATTTTGGATTTACATTTATTTCAGTAATAATTCATAGTTCTTCTTTAAATAATTTGCTAGAGTGTCAAATATCTCCAACAAGCCGATGATCGGATAAAATTTCCGGCACCTAAAGGAGATGAAATATCAAAAAGCTTTTTGTCAAACTAAAATCATGTTTCCCAGCGCAATTGCGGCTATAAATTGCATTTATATTACCGATTTTAATTTTGCGAGTTCATTACTTTTGTTGCATTTTCTAAAAAACCAGTTAGATTCGCAAGGAAACTTAAAAAAAATCGAGTTTACTGGTCAGTTTGCAAGTTTTTTTGAGTTGATATAAATGCACACGATGTTGTCGTATAGCTAGTCCCTTAGTGTGGTCGTCCGCATAATGCCGTTATCCAGTAGTTGCATCAGAAGCTAGCTATTGCCTTCAGCTTTGCCTCATCTTTGTAGCTTCTGCAAAAGATCCTTCTGTTGATACTCCCTAAACAGATGCACAATTTGATATTAAAGTAATACAATATTAACGGTTGTATTTATGACACATTCAAAGAATTCGCTCGTAAACTAATTCGTAAAACAATGCTTAGGAACATTCGCCTCGTGGTTAGTGTGTTGGACTACTAAGCGAAGTCGATCCCCGAAAAAATACAAATTACTTCTTAATGTGTTTTTCCGCTGTACCACCTTTTGCGAACGTCTGAAAAATATCAGAGAGTGATACTGTAATGAAAGAGCTTCTCAATTTACCAAGCACAAGTTGTCCCGATACTTAAAAAATTACACAAAACGAACGATTTTGACTTGTGATAACCCATGTCTAGAGTTCCTTACAGATCTGTCGCGATATCCCTTTATGTATATTTATTCTGTTTTATAAAATAGTAATAACCTCTGTCTATGTGTATTTTAGATGATCATTCTAGTTAGGTAGTTTTCTATATAAAGCAATATATGGATTAAACGCATCACGAATATTTTTAAATCCATACAATACCTTCTATTTTATTTCCAGTCACTCAAGAAAAAGGTAAAAAAAACGGAAGGAACTATAGTTATATTATAAATTTATAATGCGATTCCAGGACGAAACCTTTCAAGACAAAGTGGTTCAAGCCTATTAAAAATCTATTTCAATATCTTACTGCAATGATCCGTATAATAACTATCCACACATAAAAATAGAAAGTGCTGTACGTCTTTACCAAAAGAGATACAATATTTCCCTTAGTCTTTCATTTCCAGAGAACACAGCATTTATTAGCCATAAAAAGAGGGCCAAAAACCAAACTCCTTGCACGGTTTGTTCACAGTTCGTTTCATTCTATAAGAGCCATAGAGTCCCCAGAAGGACTGTACTGACCCATGCTGCCGAGAAAGTAAGGCTGAATGTAATACAAAAAATACCAAGACATTACGTCTATAAACGAAAATGTAACCTCTATGAAGGATACAAGTTAAAGGCAACGACCTACACGAGTAGGTACAGGGTCATTGTTAACGCCAGTAGTTTAAGTTGCACTTCTTGCACAAAATTGTATTTCAAAATATTCATTTGCACTTTACGCCAGTAGTTTAAGTTGCACTTCTTGCACAAAATTTTATTTCAAAGTATTCATTTGCACTTTTGCATAACGGAAGTGCAAATACATCAATAACCCAATCGCGCTTCTTTTTGCCTTCTTTTTCGCTATATGCTAAGCAAGCAAAAATAGAATTATGTATGAATTGTATTTGATATGAGGAAAACAATAAACAGAAAAAAATTAACTGCCGACGAGATCGGACAAAGCATTTTTTTATTTGGCGCCCAACGTGGTTTTATCGCGAAGAAATACTCCAAAAGTCCTTGTAAAGGATAAAAGAGTAACAAAAGTCCCCATAACAGGGATACTACATCTTTATCGATATAAAAACCGTACTGGTGGAGGAGCACGAATCCACACACCACAAGCAACACATTCTTAAATTCCTCATCGCGGGAAAAATCCACACCATAATAGTGAACTAAGTGATTCATTTATATTCTTAGGATAAAAATAGTTAAGTTAAATAGTGAACTAAGTGATTCATTTATATTAATATTGGACATTTCCGAAAACTATAAAATAAATAATTTCAAATATCTAGTGTGAATTTAAGCAGATAGTTCCGATTTATTAGTGTGGTTACTGTAGTAAAATATTCAAGTTAATATTCTTTTGTGGTCAACAATTTATATAGTCATGGCGGAAAACATTTCGCAAATTGTTTCTTCAGCTGTAGAAGTTGCAGTTGAAACTGCGTGTGGTGCGATAATGAGAAAAATGGGTGAATTGATGACAGAAAATAAGACGGTCAATGAAAGTGTAAATGCAAAAATCGAGGAATTAACAGTGAAACTGAATTCAGTGCAATTACCTTCCTGCACAGCGGTTGTTTACGAACCTATTTCTGTAAGAACCTCCAACGTAGAATGTCTGATTTCGCTCGACTTAATAAAATCTTTACCAGAATTCTCGGGTGAACAGGCGAAATATATTTCTTGGAGACAAGCGGCTAATACGGCTATAGAATTATTTAAACCACATGTGGGAACAGAAAAATATTATCAAGCAGTAGCCATTATCCGTAATAAAATTACAGGATCGGCTGATTTAGTGTTGTCTTCTTTCAATACAGTTTTAAATTTCGATGCCATAATTGCACGTCTTGATCATACGTATTCCGACAAACGTCCATTACATGTTCTTGAAAACCAACTCTCCATCCTATGTCAAGGTCGTATGAGCATTTCAGACTTTTATGATCAAATTGAAAAAAGCTTAACTCTGATAATTAGCAAAATAACAATGGAATATTCAGGGAACCAAGAAGTAAAAGACTCATTGGCAGCGAAATATCGCTCTGATGCCTTACGTGTTTTTATATCTGGTCTTAATAAGCCTTGGTGTAACATTTTATTTTCTGCCGGATGTCAAGATTTGCCGTCTGCGCTTGCCAAAGCCCAAGAGTTGGAAGCAAACCACCATCGTTATGACTTTGCCAGAGCTTTCGATGCCCAGCAAGGGCGAAATAGAATCTCTTACAGCAACAACCATAGATGTGTAAATTTGCATAGACGTCTTAGTTTCTCGCTCCGGCAAAAGCAACAAAATCTCGTGTGTTCTTTCATAAATAATTCAAAAAGTGTGCGAAACTAGTTAACTCTGAATGTAAAGTTTAAATTTATGAACCAAAATTCAAAGTTCTGTGATCATAGATCAGTAAACATAAGTTCTAAATCGGAGATAAAATTTTTCCAATTAATTTTTTCGCCATTCTTTGTTTCTCTCACCGATACCACTAAAATAAACTGCTGAAACACGAACATCATGCACGGTTTGCGCTCGAAGCTGAATTCACCATCTCAAGCTGACAACAGTGAGATCTCAGTTGCTGTTCTTGATGACCGTCTGGAAAAACAAATGCTTTCTTTCAAAACTATCATTAGCAAGGAATGCGCCAAAATTAGCAAAGATATTTTCCTCAAAATTGACCTCATAGAGAAAAATTGGGAAAATCGTTTTAAGGCTGTGAATAATGATATATCTAACATCGTAAAGCGAATTGATAAGATTGAAGCCAGCCCTGCTGCCAATTTGGCTGAATCAAATGCTGTAAAAAAAGAGATGACGGCTCTCCAACAACAAGTCGATGTCTTAGAGCGAAAAGAGATTGCTGCCGACGCAATTTTGTTTGGGATTCCCGAGACACCGAATGAAAACCTAAATACAATCTTCGATCACTTCTGCAATTCGATCGGTTATCGCACTAAATCCCTGAAAAACATCTTTCGCCCGAAAAAAAGCATCACAAACAACACCTCCCCATCGCCGATGATACTAAAGTTTTTCAACCCGACTGACAGGAATTCTTTACTCAAAGCTGCCGCTGACTTCCGCTTGAAACATAAAAGAGAACTTAAACTCCGTGACGTTGGAATTGCCTCTGACACTGACAGTTGCTTGTATTTAAACCAGAGTCTCACGAAGAGAGTTCGGCTTATTTTGCAAGCTGCTACCCGCTTGAAGAAAAAGCACCAGCTCTTCGATGTGTTTACCAAATCTGGCAGTGTCTTCGTTCGCAAAACTAAAAACGGTAAATGCTTTCTCATTGAAAGCTCTCAAAGTTTGTTTGCTGTCGCCGAGTCAACGCAACATGACGTCGCTGAAGCTGGAGTGAACCTCGCTGAATAAAAATCGAGACGAATATTGTAAATACGCCTACCTTGTACAAAGTCAATCAATTTTTATTTGTCATTTCATTTCTTTCTCATTTCATATCTTTCTCATTTTCCTACTCTCCCTATTCTTTCTTTCGCTGCTGCAACTAATTTATAACTTCTTGCAAGAAATTATTTTTTTCTCTTCTTGTGCATGCACTACTTTGTGTGCTGATTCTTATACACAATGAATGCTATGAATGGTGTGGATAATAATTCAACTCGGGTTATGTTAAGTGTTTTGTCGAACTATCGGGATGGTTTTAAAGTTGTTCATTTAAATGCGCGGAGTCTTAATCGGCGTAAGTTAGACTATGCTCGATATTTATTTAAAAATTCTGGTATAGATATTATTTGTGTGGATGAGACTTGGTTTGATCCTAATGTTGGAAATGCTATGTATGAGATTGATGGCTACAATCTGTTTCGTAATGATCGTATTACTAGCACTACCGGTGGGGGTGTGGCAATTTATTGCATATCGTCACTACGCTGTAAAGAAATATGCAAATCTAATAATTCCGAGGTAGAGTACATAATTTGTGAAGTATATGATAGCTCGACTAAATGTTTGGTTGCATGCTGCTATAATCCCAACAGTAGAATTTCACCTGAACCCTTTTTTTCTGAAATATCATCTTATTCAGCTGTCTATGATAACATAATTATATCCGGGGACTTCAATGCTGATCTGCTCAAAAGAAACTCGCGTTCACGACAGTTTAAAGACTCTGTTGCCTCCTGCGGTCTATCAATATTAAATAATTCGAGCCCCACATGCTTCCGCCCAAATGAAATTCCCAGTCTTCTTGATCTTTTTATTGTGACTGACGCCTCAGCTATTCTCCTCTTCGATCAACTTTCACTTGATTATATTTCCGAGCATGATCTTATTTTCTGTACCTATGATATAGTTTTTTCACGCAATGCTGAACCGACATCGTTTGAGTTTCGGGATTTCAGCTCCATAGATCTTAATGCCCTTCATATTGCAGCCGGCTTAGTTCCATGGGAATATTGCTTGCAGAGCTCTGATCCTAATGATAAATTAAAATACTTACAGCTGTTCATTGATTACCTCTATGATCAATACGTCCCCATAAAAACGGTGCGAATTCGCAATAAAGCTTGCCCTTGGTTTACCTCTAATGTTCTCTGCGCTCTTAAAAATAGAAACAAACTCTACAGCAAATGGAAACGAAATCGTTCCTCATCCAACTGGGAGGCTTATAAAGTAGCGCGTAACAACGCTACGCTCTCTGTTCGTGATTCGAAACGCAAGTTTTTCTCGGCTAAACTTAATACTTCGTTGCCTTCAAAAGTACTTTGGCGGAACCTTCGTCAGATTGGTGTTGGCAGTAGAAGTAATAATGATTGTGATTTGGACCCCGACGAGTTGAATAATTATTTCTTGGATAGCGATTCGCCACCAAATAGTTTTGACCTCGATAGCAGCCTTGATTCTGACATCAATGTGGTGAGACCATCTGACTTTGAGGTAGTGACAGAGAGTGAAATATTTTCCATCACTACATCGTTAAAATCAAATGCAATTGGTGAAGACGGTGTGCCACTTCGATTTATACGTCTGATCTTACCTGCAATCATACGTCCTCTGACACATATAATCAATTTTTGCATCACAACCTCAACCTTTCCTCAGGCCTGGAAATATGCAAGAGTGATCCCTATTGCCAAAAAAGCCAATGCGTCTTCTTTCAGTGACTACCGACCCATAAGCATTCTGCCATGCTTGTCAAAGGTCTTTGAGAAGGTTCTTGCTAAACAAGTCATTGATCACCTTTCCGAGAATTCTCTTTTGTACCCTCTCCAATCAGGTTTTCGAGCTGGTCACAGCTGCTCGACTGCATTGGTCAACATGCTTGATGACATTCGTAGGGACTTTGATAAAGGCTTTGTAACTTTGCTTTGTCTACTCGACTTCTCAAAGGCCTTTGACAAGGTTAATCATGACATTCTCTGCTGGAAATTAAAAAAATATTTTGGGTTCAGCGTCAGCGCTGTTGGTTTGCTGCGTGATTTCCTTTCTAACAGATTTCAAAGAGTCATTATAGGTGAAAGCTGCTCGGTATCCAAGCCGCTCAAACAAGGAGTGCCTCAGGGATCTATCTTGGGACCTATCTTGTTCAGCATATTTATAAATGATTTACCTTCAGTATGCAAATATTGCTCCATCTATTTTTACGCTGATGATGCTCAGATCCGCCTATCCCAACCTCTGAAAAAAATATCAGAACTTGTAATGCTGCTAAATGAGGATTTATCTGCAATAAATGAATGGACTGCAAAAAACGGACTGCTTCTCAACCCTAATAAATGCTTGGCAATTCCCATTGCAAACAAATTTTTTGATCTCGATGTTGTTCCAGACATTTGGCTTTTAAATTGCAAACTCAAAATAGCTGAATCTGCCACCTGTCTTGGTTTCGTTATCAATCGTAATCTATCATGTTATAACCACATTAACACTGTAATTGGGCGTATCTACGGTTGTCTTCGGAAACTATGGCTTACTGCGAGCTTCACACCCCCTGAAACCAGGCAAAAACTTGTTCGCACCCTCATTCTGCCTTTGATAACATACTCTGAAGTTGTTTACCCTAACCCTGACTCGCTATCAATGCATAAACTCCAAGTAGCTTTCAATGATGCTATACGCTACATTCATGGTCTTCGTAGGTGGGATAGAATATCGGCTTACGCCAATAACTTCCTTGGATGTACTCTCATATCCTACATTAATGCTAGGAACTGCATATTTTTGCATAGGGTTCTCTCCTCCAAGTCTCCTCCCTACATTTATCAAAAACTAGAATTTTCTCGATCTAATAGAACCATGAACATTAACATTCCTTCCTACAAATATCTTAACTCTTCCAGACTGTTTTATATTCACGCAATTAGGTTATGGAATTCTTTGCCTTCGCATATTAAATGTATAAATAGATCCTCTACATTTAAATCCGAAGTTATAAATTTCTTCTCAACGCAGCAATAAACTCTTCTTTTCTATCTTTTCTTCTCTTCCTCCTATTAATAATTCTTTTTCTTTTCTTGCAATTTTCCTCTTTTTTCTTTAAAACTTAGGTATAAAACCACTGTTAGTCTTAATCTGTAGTTTTAAGAACATTGTTAACTTACTTAAACACTCTTTGTACTATAAAAGACCAAGTCTTATTGTACTTATATTATTTAATAATAATAATAAATTGAATTGAATTGAATTGAATTGAATTGAACCCTCAGTATAGGAGAATGACGAACGACACACCCAAAATTTCCCACCAATACCAAGAACAGCCTAAAGTTATACCTATGGATGTAGATCCATCAGTTAGACACCGCTACAGTGAAAAAACATCATCTCAAGCTATACAGCAACAATTAAAGTTTACTCAAAATGATATTAATAATAGTCGTCCCACACCTTCCTACCCAAACCCAAATAACATGCAAAATATAAATATAAAGAGACAACGGGAATCTGATAGGCAAAACACAGCTAAGTTACAGCGTATAAACCATATCCAGCCACAAGCTGAGAAACCAGATGATAGCGACAGCTTATATAGAAACGAATATGAATCAGAAGGTTATAGTGAAGATGAAGAAGTAGGTTTTAATGGTGTAGACGAGATTAATTTTTTAGGCTAACTTCGGCACTGCCATTTATCAAGAAAAGACTTAACAACACAACCCTGTTAAAAATCTTAATCGATACCGGAAGTGCCAAGAACTACATTAGAAATTTACCTCACTTAAAAAATATCAAACCAAACAATAAGCCTTTTATAGCGAAAACTCTGAACGGTGCCCCGATAAGGTAAAAGATATAGTAAATTTTGAAACGCCTAAATCTCTAAGGGGCTTGAGGTAATTTCTCGGCCTTTCCGGCTATTACCGCAGGTTTATTAAAGACTATGCGTCCCTAGCGAAACCACTAACTAAATACCTTAGGGGAGAAAATGGGAATATTAAAGCAAACCAGTCGAAAAATATAAAAATCGAACTCGATGCTGAAGCAATAAGTTCTTTTAATAGAATCAAGAACATACTAGCGTCAGAGGACGTCCTGTTACTATACCCAGATTTTCGAAAACCGTTTGAGCTTACAACTGATGCTTCGTCGCATGCGATTGGCGCTGTGTTGTCTCAACAAGGGAGACAAATCACCATGATTTCCCGAACATTGAGCAAAACAGAGGAAAATTATGCGACAAACGAGAGAGAAATGCTCGCTATTGTCTGGGCGTTACAAAGTTTAAGAAATTACCTTTATGGTGTCCCAAACATTAATATTTACACTGACCATCAACCTCTAACCTTCGCAATATCAGAAAAAAATCCTAATACTAAACTGAAAAGATGGAGAGCCTTTATCGAGGAATATTCTCCTACGTTCTATTATAAGCCCGGAAAAGAAAACAAGGTCGCTGACGCATTATCGCGACAGCACATTAACATCATAACTGACTCAGATGGAACGGTTCATAGCGAGATATCCCTAACGGAAGTAATTCCGTCAGTAGTTAACCCCATAAACGGTTTCAGAAACCAGATCTTTATTGAGGCTGCAGTGACAGACAGCAAAAGAATGATAACCTTGTATCAGACACAAATAAGACATGTAGTAAAATTTTCTTCTATCCCAAAATTAATAGAGACAGTCAAAGATTTAATTAACCCTAACGTCAATAATGGAATTTATTGTACACTTGAAATATTAGCTAAAATTCAACACGAGTTAAGAGTCATGTTTCCGAGAGTAAAGATAAAACATACCAACAAATTTGTACAAGACGTTTTTAACAAAGACGATCAAAGCGAAATAATAGCTAACGAGCATAACAGAGCGCACAGGGGCCCCTCAGAGAACTATAAACAAATAATTCGTGATTACTATTTTCCGAATATAAAAAAGTTATCCAAAACATTTGCCGCGACATGCAGAATATGCAGCGAAAATAAATACCAGCGTAGGCCAACCCAGCACCCAATAGGTGCGACACCAATTCCTGTTTGTGTTGGAGAAATCCTCCATCTAGATATTTACAATACGGGCAAGAAATACTTCGTTACTTGTGTCGATAAATTCTCTAAATTTGCAGTAATTAAACATGTCCATTCCAGAAACACAGTCGACATAAAAAACCCACTTATAGAAATTATTTCACATTTCAAAAAACCTAAAATAATAGTAACCGACAATGAAGGCGCATTTACATCTGACGTAATCCAGTCCTTGCTAAAAAACGAATTTAATGTTTCAACCTATACGGTTCCTCCGCATCATAGTCAAAGCAACGGCCAAGTCGAGCGTTTTCATTCGACTCTAGCGGAAATAGCCAGATGCACGAAAGAAAATACAACCGACATAGTTGAGCTAATGTTACTATCCACGTACAAATACAATAATACGATTCATTCGGTCACAGGTTTCAGACCAGTAGATATATTTCATAATAGGTCAGAACAAACAGAAAAAGAAATTAGTAAAATATTGAAAAGCAAACAGGAAAATGACCTAAGTTACCATAACATAAATTCCACACCGAAATTATTTCAACCAGGCGACAGAGTTTTCTTAAAGACTAATAAAAGAATTGGGAATAAATTTTCTAAGCTTTACGAACAAAAAACAATCCAGGCAGATCTTGGAACAGCCGTAGTTATCGAGGGCAGGCAAATTCACAAAAATAATTTGAGATAATCCTTTACTTCCAGGCTAACTCAAATCACTTGCGGTATTGCAAGGATTACTGACTACTCTTCAGCACTCTTTATCCCAATACCAGCGGGGGATGTCGCAATTTACCAAGACCATTTCTACCTAAAGCATGTGACAAATTTGTCTGTCATTGAATTGATAACCGCTGACAATATAGATATTTCTAAACAGCTTAAAGACGGAAGATATCGAGATATATTACAGCAGGATATGAACGAAATTGAGCGCTTGCTTAAATTATTGAAACTCCCAATAAGAGATAGACGGTCAATAGATTTTATAGGATCCGCAATCAAATTCATAGCGGGTACACCTGATCACCAAGATATGGAGATATTAAAAGCACAGGAAAACGAATTGGTAAGGTCTAACAACAGGCAGGTCGACATAAATACTCAGATTCAGAATAAATTAGATGAACTAACAGACAGAATAAACAACATTAACATAATCAATAAGCACGAAACGGCCGATTATCAGACTTTGACCACATTAATATCTAGAAGAAATAGAATTGTAATCGATACTGTTAATAATAACATGTATTCAATAGTTTTAGCGAAAAACAATTTAGTAAATCCCCTTGTCCTAAGTATAGATGAATTAGATTTTATTAAATTAAAAGAAAAAATTGTAACGCAGCTGAATGATCTGCTAAATGTTGCAGACGTAAAAATGTACTATCAAAATAATGCGTTAATATACCTAATCAAGATTCCCAAAGTACAAGAAAAATGTAAACTATTCGAAATTTATCCAGTAATTCATAATGATAAAATAATAGATTTAAAATCCAACCTCACCGCAGATTGTAACCAAAACTATTACCCACTAAGCAATTGTAGAAAAGGTCTCTTATACTCTTATTGTGAAAAGAACAACCAAGACACTTGCGTCTCAGAACTCCTAAACAACCACACGGCAAAATGCCCCACCACACACGCCTACCATCTGGAAAAAATCAAGTTGCTAGAAAATGGACTTATTATTGCAAGGGATAAAAATATTTCTATTGAAGAAAAGGACCATCGTATCGAGTTAAACGGATCATTCCTTATATCTTTTGAGAATACAATCAAAATCAACGGGAAAGAATATAACATTACCCAACCATCTGATGTAGCCTTCCTACCAGCACCGAAGAAGACAATCCTTAGTGAAACTTCGTTTAACGAGCAAATTTCACTCCCCTACTTGCATAAGTTACACTTCATAAACAATGAAAAAATCAAAGAGTTCAGCGTTACACTAGAAACAAACAAGTGGATCTGGTATGGCGTATCTGGAATACTTCTCATCGTCATTTTCAGCCTGCTCTATATGAAACTTAAACCAAGCACAGTCAATATAAGAACAATTACAGACCGAGTACAGGAATCGACGTCGTCAACAATAGATAAAGACGCCACAAAAATGCGAATTATTAAGATGTTGAACGAGGACGTTCAAGTTTAAGTAAGGGAGGAGTTAATGGCAACGACCTACACGAGTAGGTACAGGGTCATTGTTAACGCCAGTAGTTTAAGTTGCACTTCTTGCACAAAATTGTATTTCAAAATATTCATTTGCACTTTACGCCAGTAGTTTAAGTTGCACTTCTTGCACAAAATTTTATTTCAAAGTATTCATTTGCACTTTTGCATAACGGAAGTGCAAATACATCAATAACCCAATCGCGCTTCTTTTTACCTTCTTTTTCGCTATATGCTAAGCAAGCAAAAATAGAATTATGTATGAATTGTATTTGATATGAGGAAAACAATAAACAGAAAAAAATTAACTGCCGACGAGATCGGACAAAGCATTTTTTTATTTTACACACGTAGCAAGGCATCAACAAAAGAGATACATACTGAGATAATGGTATGAGGGGGATGACAAGGCTGTGGTGGTAAGAAACACGGTCGGAAAGCCCATTACATGGGTTAGTTACAAATCTAATTGCCATTTTCTGGTAGTCCCTTTTAAGTCAACGCTTTTTGGTACCTTTTACCTTAAAATTATCGAAAATGCTTGGTTTGGCTTGCTCAGAAAGTGTATGAATCAGCAACCATTCCAAATTTAATTTTCTTGTAATGCTAAAAAAAATATCAATTATGTTCCTAATAAATTTCTAAGTTTAAAATTGAAAAGAATTTTCAAATTATATTTGTATGGGGACGTCTGTAAATATGGATTCCATTCCTTCTGTTTTATTTTCAGAATTTAATAACCTTGAATTGGAAGAAAAAACTAGTGATTTTGGCTATTATTTTTAAAGACATTAAACCTCAAACGCACATCATCTATTCAAATGGGCGGCACATGAACTCTTTTTACAAATTTTGTGTTCATTATTAAATAATGCACAATAATTAGTTTTTGCTCTGCGCCCACAATACACTCTACGCCTAACGCCTACATCCTATAATGAGTTCTCGCATGTAGAAGGGGACAAATATGTTGAATCCTTTAGTGTTTAGTAGATAGCTATTTATTATATACTACTAGAATCGCTTGTGGTCGAAAATCGACCATACCTTTGATAAGAATGTATACTAAAAAACGTACTATTTTTATTTATGTTTTTTATAAACGAAAAGAAAAGAGCGACATCTATAATACATGGAAAAATAAAGTGCACGACTCGGTCGAACGAAACTTTCTCGTTAAGAGTGTCCATATGGACATAGAATCCCTTATTTCTGAGTATGTTTAGCAGTTCATTTACTACGATGCACCATAGCAGGGCGATAGAACACCACTCTAGCCCCCAGAGTTTTAACAGAATTATATTAAGAATGCTTATTATCTGTTAAATGTATTTTGGTATTTGTAAAATTTGCCAGACAAAACGGTACCAAATATTGCAATGTTTTATTTGAAAAAAAACTTTTGCGTCACTATTTAGTTGAAAACCGATTATAAGTACATAATTGTTCGGGATGTAAGCATTGCTTCATTTTTTAAGTTTTATCGAAATCAAAGATGGGATTTTCGATATATGAGTTTTGAAAACATCCATTAAGTTTGCATTTTGGTCAAAATCGTTATCGCCGTTTTCCGGTAAACTGAAAAAAAAAACTAAATTAAAAAAAAGACAGGCACTCCGGGAGTGCCGACAGAAGTTATTACTTGAACAATTACGTGTGCATTTTTCGAATCGTCAGAAAAAACTTTCAAATGAAGTGTTTCTTTATTGATTATTTTTATTATAAACTACTACTACATATCTTATATTACAATCTTCACTTTTATTTAAAGCGCCATTGTACATGAAAAATAATGCATATTATTTTACATAAAAATATTGCAATCTATTGCTTAAAACGTACATTTCCAAATAAATAGGTACATGAAATATTGAATTTAATAATTAATTGGTATTCTTTGAAATGAATACCAATGAAATTTATGAATTTTCAACTACAAAAATTATACATACACTGCCGCTCATTTGAATAGGTTCAACTTTTTGTTCACCTAACTGTTAGCCTCTCTTCATATATATTGTAATGACACATATTTTTTATACATGTAATGAAAGAGCATCATTATGCGCTTAGTTTCAGAGAAAAAATGTTGTCTTAAAGCTTACCGTTATTCTCACACGGTGGCTTGACTAAATGCATACATAAAAACAAACACATTTTTTGGTTCATTTGAATAGGTTCAAAAGCAAAAAATTAAGTTTTCGTGAAGTTGCGTCGGTGAATTGTACTAATTTTTTTTTGGCTAATAAACCTTATTGTGTTCATCTGTTAACGACGAAAATGGGTCGCGGAAAATCTTTAAGCGAGTAAGAAAACGGCAAAATAAAGGCATTTTGAGAATTTGGCCTAAACCAACGATGCATGGCGAAAAAAATTAACAGAAGTCAAAATGTAGTAAGTGGTTATTTGCGGAATGTTGAACAGTACGGGAAAAAAATGAAAGATGGAAGTTATAGCGCCACATCAAGTGCCGATAGACGTGCAATCATCAGAGCAGCATCCAATTCTCATGATTGCGCGTCAAAAATTAAGACAAAAACAGGTGTAAAATGTATTTTGGCGACAGTAATACGGGTGATTAAAACTGCTAAAAATTTGAGAAGAAAAAAATTAAAAAAAAAAACACCAATAAATGAATCGAGACAAGAAATTCGTCTCCAATTTCGTAAAAAAATACATGTCGTGGAGTGTGAGTGGCAAAAAGTGATTTTTTCAAATGAAAAAAATTAAAATAATGTTCATCTTTTCGAAGGTCATGAAAATAATAATTATACCCGTCAGGGCCCTTTAAATTATTTTTTTTTCATATGAAAAATCACTTTTTGCCACTCCGACTTCCACGACATGTATTTTTTACGAAATTGGAGACGAATTTCTTGTCTCGATTCATTTATTGGTGTTTTTTTTTTTTAATTTTTTTCTTCTCAAATTTTTAGCAGTTTTAATCACCCGTATTACTGTCGCCAAAATACATTTTACACCTGTTTTTGTCTTAATTTTTGACGCGCAATCATGAGAATTGGATGCTGCTCTGATGATTGCACGTCTATCGGCACTTGATGTGGCGCTATAACTTCCATCTTTCATTTTTTTCCCGTACTGTTCAACATTCCGCAAATAACCACTTACTACATTTTGACTTCTGTTAATTTTTTTCGCCATGCATCGTTGGTTTAGGCCAAATTCTCAAAATGCCTTTATTTTGCCGTTTTCTTACTCGCTTAAAGATTTTCCGCGACCCATTTTCGTCGTTAACAGATGAACACAATAAGGTTTATTAGCCAAAAAAAAATTAGTACAATTCACCGACGCAACTTCACGAAAACTTAATTTTTTGCTTTTGAACCTATTCAAATGAACCAAAAAATGTGTTTGTTTTTATGTATGCATTTAGTCAAGCCACCGTGTGAGAATAACGGTAAGCTTTAAGACAACATTTTTTCTCTGAAACTAAGCGCATAATGATGCTCTTTCATTACATGTATAAAAAATATGTGTCATTGCAATATATATGAAGAAAGGCTAACAGTTAGGTGAACAAAAAGTTGAACCTATTCAAATGAGCGGCAGTGTACATATAACAATTTCCATTTAATTTGTAAATAAGATATCCTTTCTTTCTAGCTGCATACAACCATGCACACATACAAAGTTTCATTGAGATCGGCTGATTTCTCGGAAAATGCACAACAGCGCCACCTATCGGGTCCAAAACTATCCTATCTCCCTAGCTGCAACCAACCATGCTCACATACAAAGTTTCATTGAGATCGGTTGAGTTTCTCAAAAAAATGGACAACAGCGCCATCTATCGGGTCCAAAACTATCCTATCTCCCTAGCTGCAACCAACCATGCTCACATACAAAGTTTCATTGAGATCGGCTGAGTTTCTCAGAAAACGGACAACAGCGCCACCTATCGGGTCCAAAACTATCCTATCTTTCTAGCTGCAACCAACCATGCTCACATACAAAGTTTCATTGAGATCGGCTGAGTTTCTCAGAAAATGGACAACAGCGCCACCTATCGGGTCCAAAACTATCCTATCTTCCTAGCTGCAACCAACCATGCTCACATACAAAGTTTCATTGAGATCGGCTGAGTTTCTCAGAAAACGGACAACAGCGCCACCTATCGGGTCCAAAACTATTGTATCTTTCTAGCTGAATCCAACCATGCTCACATACAAAGTTTCATTGAGATCGGTTGAGTTTCTCAGAAAATGGACAACAGCGCCATCGGGTGTCGGTACCGTTGTTCGAATTTTTAGCCAAAAACGCAGTCATGGTGACCTCGCCTACTTAAGCTTAAATATCAATTTCGGTTGAAATCGTTAGAGCCGTTTTCGATCAAATCAAACTGGTACGAACATTGTATATAGGAAGTACCATTAATATTGAGTTTACCTTGCAAAAAAAAACACCTCCCGAACTGTAAGCCCAAAAACTCCAAATCCGAGGTTTGAACGTAATCCGGGAAGCCGTTTAGGCTGTAAGCCTGTGGAAGGACGGACAGACCGGACAGAATTTTGCAATCCACTTTTTTGATTTCCTCTATCATCGTTATATCAGAATTGATTAATATCTCTAGTCCGAAATTTTGCAGAAAAATAATTGATATCTTTCTCTTACTATCTACGTAATGGAGAAAGTTAAAAAATACGTAAATGAGCTGCTCCATCGGAAACAGATTCTAATCTAAAATGATTTATGTTTTTAATAGGTACGTTACTATGGTAATATAGTGGCGACAAATAATAAATAATAATTCCCCTTAATAAATTTCTTACAATTATTGCTTATTTTTAGGGGCAGGTAAATTGCAAACCTTTATGGGTTAATGATTTTCTTCAACGGGTTCTAATCTTAGATGATTAAATACGTTACTATGGAAACATGACAGCTAAAGCTTGATTGTCACCAAAATCCTTTTAGTACCTGTTTTGTATGGGGAAGTCTTAACTTAATTTTACCAGTCTTAATGGCGACATATACCCACGATTTTGTGTTTGTGCACATCTATGGCCCAGCACCTTTCAAATAAGATAAGTTTCATTCTCCTCATTTCATATTAAATGCCAAAAAAGCGTACGGAAAGCTTGGATGTTCACGTATTAATAATGACTAGTATCGCTTGTGGTCGAAAATCGACCATACCTTTTATAAGAATGTATACTAAAAAACGTACTTCTGTTATTCTCGTTATTTATTTATAAACGAAAAGAAAAGAGCGACATCTATAATACATGGAAAAATAAAGTGCACGACTGGGTCGAACGAAACTTTCTTATGGACATAGAATCCCTTATTACTGAGTATGTTTAGCAGTTCATTTACTACGATGCACCATAGCAGGGCGATAGAACACCGCTCTTGCCCCCAGAGTTTTAACAGAATCATATTAAGAATGCTTATTATCTTTTAAATGTATTTTGGTCAAAATAGTTATATAGCGATTTTTTGTAAAATTTGCCAGACAAAACAGTACCAAATATTGCAATGTTTTATTTGAAAAATACTATTGCGTCACTATTTAGTTGTGAAAACCGATTATAAGTAATTGTTCGGGATGTAAGCATTGCTTCGTTTTTTAAGTTTTATCGAAATCAAGACAGGATTTTCGATATATGAGTTTTGAAAACATCCATTTAACTCAAAGTTTGCAGTTTGGTCAAAATCGATATCGCCGTTTTACGGTAAACATAAAAAAAACTAAATTAAAAAAAAAGACAGGCACTCCGGGAGTGCCGACAGAAGTTATTACTTGAACAATTACGTGTGCATTTTTCAAATCGGCAGGAAATACTTTCAAATGAAGTGTTTCTTTATTGATTATTATAAACTATTACTACAAATCTTATATTACAATTTTCACTTTTATTTAAAGCGCCATTGTACATAAAAAATAATGCATATTACTTTACAAAAAATATTGCAATCTATTGCTTAAAACGTACATTTACAAATACATACATGAAATATTGAATTTAATAATTAATTGCTATTCTTTGAAATGAATACCAATGAAATTTATGAATTTTCATCTACAAAAATTATACATATACATATTACAATTTCCATTTAATTTGTAAATGAGATATCCTGTCTTTCTAGCTGCATACAACCATGCTCACATACAAAGTTTCATTGAGATCAGCTGAGTTTCTCTGAAAATGCACAACAGTGCCACCTATCGGGTCAAAAATTATCCTATCTTTCAAGCTGCATACAAACATGCGCACATACAAAGTTTCATTGAGATCGGTTGAGTTTCTCAAAAAAAAAAATCGACAACAGCGCCACCTATCGGGTTCCATACTATCCTATCTTTCTAGCTGCATACAACCATGCACACAAACAAAGTTTCATTGAGATCGGTTAAGTTTCTCAAAAAAAATCGACAACAGCGCCACCAATCGGGTCCAAAACTATCCTATCTTTCTAGCTGCATCCATGCTCACATACAAAGTTTGAATGAGATCGGTTGAGTTTCTCAGAAAATGGACAACAGCGCCATCGGGTGTCGGTTTTTCGGTGACGACGCGGTGTCGTTTTACATAAAGGTAACGCGAATTCATTAATTTCTTCCCATCTAAAAGTGTCCAACGCGCCTAAAGAATACTGTTTTCAAAAATCCATTGTACGATAATATAGAGAAAAACTGAGTTTGCTATTAAGTTATAAATGACCACATTACCTTAGAAATTATTTTTTGTTACAATCGTATGGAGCGTTTTCGAGATATGTCGAAATTTCTAAAGTACCGTTGTTCGAATTTTTAGCCAAAAACTGGGTACGCAGTCATGGTGACCTCACCTACTTAAGCTTAAATATCAATTTTGGTTGAAATCGTTAGAGCCGTTTTCGATCAAATCAAACTGGTACGAAAATTGCATATAGGAAGTACCATTAATATTGAGTTTACCTTGCAAAAAAAAAACACCTCCCGAACTGTAAGCCCAAAAACTCCAAATCTGAGGTTTGAACGTAATCCGGGAAGCCGTTTAGGCTGTAAGTCTGTGGAAGGACGAACACACCGACAGACCGGACAGAATTTTGCAATCCACTTTTTTGATTTCCTCTACCATCATTATATAAGAATTGATTAATATCTCGAGTCCGAAATTTTGCACAAAAATAATATCTTTCTCTTACTATCTACGTCTACGTAATGGAGAAAGTTAAAAAATACGTAAATGAGCTGCTCCATCGAAAACAGATTCTAATCCAAAATGATTTATGTTTTTAATAGGTACGTTACTATGGTAATACAGTGGCGACAAAAAATAATAAATAATTCCCCTTAATAAATTTCTTACAATTATTGCTTATTTTTAGGGGCAGGTAAATTGCATACCTTTATGGGTAAATGATTCTCTTCAACAGGTTCTAATCTTAGATGATTAAATACGTTACTATGGAAACATGATAGCGAAAACTTGATTGTCACCAAAATCCTTTTAGTACCTGTTTTGTATGGGGAAGTCTTAACTTAATTTTACCAGTCTTAATGGCGACATATACCCACGATTTTGTGTTTGTGCACATCTATGGCACAGCACCTTTCAAATAAGATAAGTTTCATTCTCCTCATTTCATATTAAATGCCAAAAAAGCGTACGGAAAGCTTGGATGTTCACGTATTAATATAATGATACTTGGATATTGTGTGAAAATAAGCACCAAAAGAGATTAAGGCATTCTACAGTGTGGTGATAGTTCAGACTGTTAGTAGGTATAGTTAGTACCGCACCCACAAAAGTATAAAGTAATAAATAATATTGCCAATATATGAAATTGTAAAAGAAACCGAAATAGTATTCATGATAGAGTGATTCTAGCCAGAACACTGGTCGGAATCCTGCCAAGTACTGGCCTCTGAGAAAACACGCGGAAAGTCCTAGCAGACACGGATAAGGTATTAGGCTCCATGAAATTATGCCCCAATGAAAAATGGCCCCAAAAAAAAATGACAAAAGGCCCCAAAAAATTATATAGGAAGCAACAACAACGTTTGATAGTCCGATTGGGGTGATTTTTCATTATTGTGGGGCCTCTTTTCATTCATATTTTTGGTTGAAAATTCATTTTTATTTGTGAAATTATACCCCAATGTAATATTATCAGGGTCTTTTTTAAAATTGCCATAGATGAAATATTACCCCAAAGTAAAGAAAAATGACCCCAAATACAATGTACAGAGATCCAAATTACAACAAAAATTCGCACGAATTTTAACTTTTTTTTTTCAAAAATTTTCTAAAGTTTAAATTTAAAGTTATTTGAAAACGTGAGCTGACTTTTAATTATGTTTTTTTTTTGAATTTTCTAAAGCTTAAAGTCAGCTCAGGTTTTCAAATAACTTTAAATTTTAGCTTTAGAAAATTTGAGAAAATAAAAGTTAAAATTCGCGCGAATTTTTAACTTTTATTTTCTCAAGTTTTCTAAAGCTAAAATTATGTTTTTTTAATTTTCTAAAGCTTAAAGTCAGCTCAGGTTTTCAAATAACTTTAAATTTTAGCTTTAGAAAATTTGAGAAAATAAAAGTTAAAATTCGCGCGAATTTTTAACTTTTATTTTCTCAAATTTTCTAAAGCTAAAATTATGTTTTTTTAATTTTCTAAAGCTTAAAGTCAGCTCAGGTTTTCAAATAACTTTAAATTTTAGCTTTAGAAAATTTGAGAAAATAAAAGTTAAAATTCGCATTTTAACTTTTATTTTCTCAAATTTTCTAAAGCTAAAATTATGTTTTTTTAATTTTCTAAAGCTTAAAGTCAGCTCAGGTTTTCAAATAACTTTAAATTTTAGCTTTAGAAAATTTGAGAAAATAAAAGTTAAAATTCGCGCGAATTTTAACTTTTATTTTCTCAAATTTTCTAAAGCTAAAATTATGTTTTTTTAATTTTTTAAAGCTTAAAGTCAGCTAAGGTTTTCAAATAACTTTAAATTTTAGCTTTAGAAAATTTGAGAAAATAAAAGTTAAAATTCGCGCGAATTTTTAAATTTTTTTTCTCAAATTTTCTAAAGCTAAAATTATGTTTTTTTAATTTTCTAAAGCTTAAAGTCAGCTCATATTCGACTTATATGACGAGAAGTTGTTTGAAACATCCCTTCGGAACAATCTTAAAAGTTGCACCTATTAAAATCCGGCGCTGACCTTCAGGAATATTTTCTTTGATAAGGTTGATATTTTTAAATGAAGAAAATATACAATATTTTGTCCTTGAAACGATTGACGCCGTTGTAAAAACGGAATACTTCCGTTTCTTCTAGTAGAATTTTGTTTTGATACCAAAATAAGAAAATGAAAAATTTCCCTAAAAATCTGCAAGAAGACCCCAAAATAATGAAAATACTCCCCAATTTTGTCATCGTTTTTGTTGTTGCTTGCCATGCATTATTTTGGGGTAATTTTTCATTTTTGATGCTAACAATTTGGGCCCATTCTGCATTTATTTGGGGCAATATTGCATAGATTTAATGGGGTCATTTTGCATTATGAAATATTACCCCATTTTTTGGGGCCTTCTTTCATTTTTTTTTGGGGCCATTTTTCATTGGGGCATAATTTCATGGAGCCAAGGTATTACATATAAGGTAGGTGAAAGGTGACCCAAATAAGGCCCACCTTATAGTTTCTCGTTAATAACTTTCAAACGCCTAAAAGAATTTTACTAAATTGATATTAGCATAAGCCTTAGTTCAGTTATCTATATAAAAACGCAACGTTTATCTGTTAAAACCCTATTTAAAATATATTTTTAGACCATTTTTAAAAACCTTACCTTGGGCCTTATTATGAACACCTGTTCCGAATAAGGCCCATACATAATTTTGTTCAGTTACATTGGTTATATTGCTGAAATAATTTGAAAATTTTGTCATGAAAGAAATAAAACAACGTAGTTTATTATTGATTTAATATTATAGTTGTATTATTTATTAATACAAAACCATTTTGACAAGAATGGAAAAAAATTCAAATTAAAAAAAAAAAAAAAAAAAAAAAATAACTTCAAGGCCCTTTTCATATCACTTGTAGACCATTCTGCCCACTTTCTGTTCCCTAATTTGCCCGCCTTTGTCATTTTATCTAAAAACAACCAAAAGAAAAAAACTTACTTTAATATTCCTAATAATATTTTCGGTGGGCCTTTTTAGGAACATGAAAAACTTTTCTTTACAAAAATTTTAACGAAAATCTACTGAATGATTTAAAATAATACTTAAACCACACTAAACCTTGGTTTTATATGTGGTATTTTTAGTGTAAGAACTTGACTTAGCCGAATTATTATTTGCAATAAAATCAATTACAAAATCCTGTTTCTTATAAAAAGGGCGTGCGTTCACATTCACTAAATTGTATTCGACTGTAAAATAAAACACGATTGCGTAAAACGGAAAATTCATTCGATTTTAGTGTAGCCATAGGTGGCCACAAGCACATTTAAAATATAATTCCTGTAGCTTGTCGGTTGTGCCGACTTTTGCACACTGGGCCTTATTAGGTTATGGGCCTTATTTGGACCATCTACCATACATACATACTTTTCGAATGCAAAGCAATATACCGTAACCGACGGAAGTAAATGGAAAGGTATTTCTTCCAACATTTAGTAGAGCAGATAAACTACAACCTGCGCGAACTACAAAGGGCTAATTGGGTCCTGAAGGGACTCCAAATGCCATAAACTGCTCAGCTCATCAGAACTTTTTGCCCTCAGCATACTTTTTGCCTTCATAACAAAGTATCTATAACACCTTCGATTCAGCTTCAGCATATGAATCATATGATTGTATCATCCATAAGAGTTCTAAGACTATTGTCACGTCGTATAGCCTAAGGGATCTGAAGCTTCAGAACCAGTAAAATAAAGATGTTTAAGAATTAAATGCAAATTGTTTTATTTTTTTTTGTTTGCTGTCATATTTTTATTAAAACGAAATTTACATACAATTGTATGTCTTTTTTTTTTTGTAAATTTGAATATTGTTTTATTTTTCACAAACTATCAAATTAAAAGAGCAGTTATTAGTAGTTTTGTTTCGACCTGAAGGATTAGATTTAGATTATTTTTATTATTTCTTAAATTCCTGTACTACATATTATAAATTCAGTAAAAACAATATTTACAATTCAATTAAAATATGAAATTTATTTGACAATCTGTATTTTTTTACTATTGTAATAAAAATAGTGATGAATGCCATTACAATTTACATTTTAGGCATTTAAAAAAGTTATGTGTGGGTGGGGTGACCCTTAAAAAATCGAAAAAATTACGCTACTTTATAAAATAAGTTTAAACTGTCTTAAAACAAAATAATTTTCCTTTGAATGCATCAAGATCAATTAAGAATTAAGACTCAAATTATAATTCTCAAGTTACATCAGATGGTCAGAAAGAACAGACTCTATGCCAGCGAAATTAAAATTGATTGCCATATTTTTACGACTTTGAGAAACTTTTTAGGTATAGATACCGAACTGAACAATCGAGGAAGTTTATTGAATAGACGACATATAATAAAAATTACGATAAGCCGTGGTACGGAATTTAGGAACGGATAATGAGTACGAAGAGTTTCCACCAAAACTATAGTTAGAGATTTTTTTTTTTTTTGTCGGAGGTTGTTACTATCCGATGGAGCACTCAGACACAACTACTGGTCCATTGTGCTGCCAAAACGGACACCTTACATTACTGTACTTTGTTTTCCCGTCTTTCGAAGAAAGATTAGAAGGAGCTTCAGTGATGAGGAGCTTAGATGTTCTGCACTCACCAAATCAGCCCCAAAGATCCGCCACCTGTTGCGAGCAAAGGCAGGACAATTACAGAGGAAGGAAGGAAAGGACACCCACAAGCAGTCTGCAGTCAATTCTCCTGAGAGACAGAAGGAAAGACGCGGACCTTTTACAGATGTCCGGAAGCAGTCGTTTGGTCTGTCTACACCCAGTACAGTCACGGCACCGACGCTCGTGTTCACGAGAGACCCAAGTATCAATGGATGACCTAACCGCAGATGCGGACAGACCCAACGCCGGTTCAGGTTCTGAGAGAGCTTCTTCTGATCCAAGCCTGGCAAGCTCATCAGCGATCTCATTTCCCTGGATGCCAGTGTGACCTGGGACCCAAACAAGATTCACTGTGTTTAGCCTACCGATTAAGTTCAGAGATAGCTTGAGTTCAAGCACTAATTTAGACGAGGTAAGAGGGTTAAACAGTGCTTTTAATGCAGCTTGACTATCGCTACATATGCTTCTAACCCTCCACCTGTTTGTCACAATATAGCACATAGCCATAAGGATAGAGCGAAAATCTCCGCTTGGAAGACAGACGCATAGTTACCTAATAGGAAGTGTAGTCTAATATTCTCGCTTTACACAAAGACCCCAGAACCAGATCCTTGTTCGGTCCTGGAGCCGTCCGTGAATACACGATGGCATTCTTTTCCTGGCTAAGAGTCTGGCCGAAGCCATTCCGTCGCCTGAGGAAAGTTGACTTGGTAGTTTTGTCGCAGTAGGATTTCTGGTCTCATTGCGTCAGAGGCATATCCATAAGACATTAAGACAAAAACCACCTCTCTTTAATCGAGAGATGGTTTTCAGCGTACACCCCAAGATAAAAATATCAAGAGGGGGGAGGTTCATCATAGCATCTAGAGCAGAGCCCGGAGTGCTAGGGAAGGCCCCTGTGCATCCAAGACAGACCGTTCTTTGAAGTTTGGCAAAAGAGGCAGTAACAAGTTTCCGCTAAAGCCTGTTCCACCATACAACCGATGCATATGAGAGAAGTGGTCTTACCATTGCCTTATAGATCCAAAGAACCCTTTTAGGAGATAAGCCCCATGTCTTGCCAAAAGCGCCTTTGCACTGCCAGAAAGTTGACAGTGGACATGCTTGGACCAAAGAAGCTTTCTATCGAGGATTACTACCAGATATTTGACTTCATCGGAGATAGGGATAGTGACGCCTTTTTGCACAAGCTGAGTCAGACCAGAGACATTCCTCCTTCTAGTGAAGAGAACAACCGTAGTTTAAAGAGGATTCACTGAAATCCCATTACTTGCGCACCAATCATCAATTAAGCCCAAGGGTCTCTGCGCATGACAGTCCTTAGATCTGAACCGACAGACAGAACGGCGACATCGTCCACGTAGGCCATAAAAGGGGAGACAGAACACCACCTTGAGGGCAGCCCCTGTGTACCCCTGTCATGACGCATTTGCCACAGTCCGCCTCGGCAATCAGCGTCCTGTTCATTAGCATTGCTTTAATCCACAACAACAATGTTTCATCTACACCATGATGTCTGGCTGCATTACACATACTTTCAAAAGTCGCATTGTCAAAAGCACCCTCAATATCGACGAAGATACCCAACGCGTACTCCTTCCGATCAAGAGCACTCTCGATCCTACCGACGAGGTTCTGAAGCGCAGTTTCACAGGATTTTCCATGCTGATAGGCGTGTTGCATCGCTGAAAGAGGATGCGATCGAAGAGCAGCATTTCGCACGTGCAGCTCAACCAGTTTCTCCAAGCTTTTCAGCAAGAAGGAGGACAGACTTATGGGTCTGAAGCTCTTGGCGAGCTGGCTACAAACATGTTTCAGCATAGCCGGAAAAATTCCATCCGGACTCGGTGACTTGAAACCCTCAAACGATACAATTGCATATTTGATAGCTTCATCCGTCACCACTCTAGATGCAATATGCCAGCTACGCCACGTGGTGTTAGTCAGTTCAGAAGTGGCCACCGTTGCCGGTACCACTGAAGAACGCGTAGTGACCTGATTTCCCGGGAAGTGAGTCTCCAGCAGGAGACTAAAAGTCTCCGCCTTTGTCTCAGTGTAGGTACCATCAGATTTTTGGAGCGATTCCAGCTTACTTGGTCTGTCCCTTTTGAGGACTTTAACAAGCCTGCTGGTTGCACTTAGTGATACGACCTCCTCACAAAATTTCCTATAAGAGTCGTTCTTCGATTTACGAATCAGTCTCTTAAATTCTTTTTGCTTCGATCGATACAGATTCCAGTCTTCTTCTAAGTTGGTCTTTAAAGACCGATTTAGGAGCTTCCTGGTTTCTTTGCGGATACACTGCAGTTCGGTATTCCATCAAGGTACTAGTTTTCTACAGGAGTTTTTGTAACTGGACACGCTTATTCAAAACAACGGGTAATGACGCCGCTCAGATCCTGAGCAGATCTCTCCACCCCCTGTATTGATCTAAGTTTGGGTGGAGCTTTGACAGAATTGCCAAACCGGGCCCAATTTGTTTTTCTCGGATTTCTCTTCTCTTGCGAAGGTAAAACTTCACAGTAGATTTGAAATTCGATGTATCTGTGGTCTGACAGAGAGCTATCTGGCGATACCCTCCAATTTGTGATAGTCTTGGAATGCCTGTTAGACAGGGTAACATCGATTACCTGCTGTCTCCTGGCTGTAACAAATGTAGGTCTACAACCCACATTGTTGATGGTGATATCAGACAATAAGGTGAAGTCCAAAAGACGATCCCCTCGTATATTGCACTTGCTGCTGCCCCAAACAGTGTTTTGAGCATTAGCATCGCAACATAGGATGAGACCTATCTTTTTGGAGCTCAACAACAGCCTTTGGTGGTGAGGAGTTAAAGAGTCGTAGGGAAAGTAAGCCGATGCAACGACAAAGGTTTCCCAATTGCCGTTCGCGTGGTAGCTAATAGTTGCAGCAACCAAATCTTGGCAACAGATCCGTTTGATTGTAACTGCCGTAAGGGATTTCGATATAACAAGACATGTCCTAGGTCTCTCGGACAGCTCATCGTAAAGAACGTTATACGAACTGCTCAACACACCAAGGCCACAGATGCGATATTTCCACACCCATAGTTCCTGGATGGATGTTATGCATAGTTAGAGATCAGTCGGAAGTTGCAATTTCCAGGGTCTTCAAAACTTTAAAACAATACAAAATGACGTACAGGGAGAATTTTTAAGTCACAGAACAAAGGATAAGTAAAAGCAGATATATTTTATTTCTATAAGCGCCTCCCCAGCAAGTAACTACAATATGTAGTTTTGAATGAACGATACCATAGCAAATAGTTTTTAGCAAAGTAGTCGAAAAAATATTGCTTAAGTAGAAGCAATGCCTTAGCGTGCAACGAAAATATTTCCTCAAAGCTTCTACATGATTCGAGAAGCTCATTCTTGAATCAATAGTTATTTGAAAAGGAGAACAAAACACATCTACCGCTGGTTTTGCTCTCACCTATAATTCAAAAATAATGGTGAAGGTTTCTTTAGAAACGCCATCCAAGACCATAATTGAATTTTTCCAGTTTTGGCCTTTTATGCCTTTTGTTGGTTTTCAGCTTAGCCGATTTAATAGTACTAGTATCGCTTGTGGTCGAAAATCGACCATACCTTCTATAAGAATGTATACTAAAAAACGTACTTCTGTTATTCTCGTTATTCTCGTTAATTATTTATGTTTTTTATAAACGAAAAGAAAAGAGCGACATCTATAATACATGGAAAAATAAAGTGCACGACTGGGTCGAACGAAACTTTCTCGTTAAGAGTGTCCATATGGAATCCCTTATTTCTGAGTATGTTTAGCAGTTCATTTACTACGATGCACCATAGCAGGGCGATAGAACACCACTCTTGCCCCCAGAATTTTTACAGAATCATATTAATAATGCTTATTATCTTTTAAATGTATTTTGGTCAAAATGGTTATAACGGTTTTTTGTAAAATTTGCCAGACAAAACAGTACCAAATATTGCAATGTTTTATTTGAAAAATATTATTGCGTTACTATTTAGTTGAAAACCGATTATAAGTAATTGTTCGGGATGTAAGCATTGCTTCGTTTTTTTTAAGTTTTATCGAAATCAAGATGTGATTTTCGATATATGAGTTTTTAAAACATCCATTTTACTCTAAGTTTGCATTTTGGTCAAAATCGTTATCGCCCTTTTACGGTAAACATAAAAAACTAAATTAAAAAAAAAGACAGGCACTCCGGGAGTACCGACAGAAGTTATTACTTGAACAACTACGTGTGCATTTTTCGAATCATCACGAAATACTTTCAAATGAAGTGTTTCTTTATTGATTATTATAAACTACTACTACAAATCTTATATTACAATTTTCAATTTTATTTAAAGCGCCATTGTACATAAAAAATAATGCATATTATTTTACATACAAATATTGCAAGCTATTGCTTAAAACGTACATTTACAAATACATACATGAAATATTTAATTTAATAATTAATTGGTATTCTTTGAAATGAATTCCAATGAAATTTATGAATTTTCATCTACAAAAATTATACATATGTACATATTACAATTTCCATTTAATTTGTAAATGAGATATCCTGTCTTTCTAGCTGCATAAAACCATGCTCACATACAAAGTTTCATTGAGATCAGCTGAGTTTCTCTTAAAATGCACAACAGTGCCACCTATCGGGTCAAAAATTATCCTATCTTTCAAGCTGCATACAAACATGCGCACATACAAAGTTTCATTGAGATCGGTTGAGTTTCTCAAAAAAAAAAATCGACAACAGCGCCACCTATCGGGTTCCATACTATCCTATCTTTCTAGCTGCATACAACCATGCACACAAACAAAGTTTCATTGAGATCGGTTAAGTTTCTCAAAAAAAATTTCTAGCTGCATCCAACCATGCTCACATACAAAGTTTGAATGAGATCGGTTGAGTTTCTCAGAAAATGGACAACAGCGCCATCGGGTGTCGGTTTTTCGGTGACGACGCGGTGTCGTTTTACATAAAGGTAACGCGAATTCATTAACTTCTTCCCATCTAAAAGTGTCCAACGCGCCTAAAGAATACTGTTTTCAAAAATCCATTGTACGATAATATAGAGAAAAACTGAGTTTGCTATTAAGTTATAAATGACCACATTACCTTAGAAATTATTTTTTGTTACAATCGTATGGAGCGTTTTCGAGATATGTCGAAATTTCAAAAGTACCGTTGTTCGAATTTTTAGCCAAAAACTGGGTACGCAGTCATGGTGACCTCACGTACTTAAGCTTAAATATCAATTTTGGTTGAAATCGTTATAGCCGTTTTCGATCAAATCAAACTGGTACGAAAATTGAGTTTACCTTGCAAAAAAAAAACACCTCCCGAACTGTAAGCCAAAAAACTCCAAATCCGAGGTTTGAACGTAATCCGGGAAGCCGTTTAGGCTGTAAGCCTGTGGAAGGACGGACAGACCGGACAGAATTTTGCAATCCACTTTTTTGATTTCCTCTATCATCGTTATATCAGAATTGATTAATATCTCTAGTCCGAAATTTTGCAGAAAAATAATAGATATCTTTCTCTTACTATCTACGTAATGGAGAAAGTTAAAAAATACGGAAACAGATTCTAATCTAATCTAATAAAAATTTATGTTTTTAATAGGTACGTTACTATGGTAATATAGTGGCGACAAATAATAAATAATTCCCCTTAATAAATTTCTTACAATTATTGCTTATTTTTAGGGGCAGGTAAATTGCACACCTTTATGGGTAAATGATTCTCTTCAACAGGTTCTAATCTTAGATGATTAAATACGTTACTATGGAAACATGACAGCGAAAACTTGATTGTCACCAAAATCCTTTTAGTACCTGTTTTGTATGGGGAAGTCTTAACTTAATTTTACCAGTCTTAATGGCGACATATACCCACGATTTTGTGTTTGTGCACATCTATGGCACAGCACCTTTCAAATAAGATATGTTTCATTCTCCTCATTTCATATTAAATGCCAAAAAAGCGTACGGCAAGCTTGGATGTTCACGTATTAATATAATGATGTAAGATACTTTTCTGGGAGTTTGTTCTTCTTTAGATCTATTTGTCCAGCTTCCTTGTTTGTACTGCCTTACAAAGGCTCGGTAATAAGAGCCGCTAAAGGTATTATTTTTTTTAAATTTTATTTGTGTTTACATAATGGGTCATTTTATATATTTATTTAGCAGATTCTGCTATTAATAATTCGTTTATACTAATGAATATAAATTTGGAATTATAGTGGATGACTATTATATGGAAAGTTGTTTTTTTTATAAAGTTTATGACTTTTCTTTTAAATATAACAAAGTTAATTTCACTCTTAATTTCGTATGGCAATGTGTTAAACAATTGACATCCCTATATATACAATGCTATTTTGACTTAAATTTACAAAATAGTTTGGCAATCTAAAAACATTTCTATTTCGAAGTTCATACGGTTGTGCTTCTCTGACATGTACATATTAGGTATTTTTTTTAGTTAATTGGGCAATAGATCGTATTTAATTTTGAATATAAAACAATCCTTTGCTAAACACTTAACCACTTTAACATACCTATTTAACATTAACGATATTGATGTATATCTATTGCACTTCAAAATTGTTCTCATTGCTTTGTTTTGCAATCTTTGTAATTTTAATAACATAAATCACTACATAAGTACAACACCATCGAACAATACTCAAAATGAGGTTTAATTGATGCCGTGACATAAGGCCAAAAAAGTGACTTAAAGCCAAATTCTATAGCATTTGGTAATATGACACTTTGAGAAAGCGCCATAAGGCCAATTTGGCTTTGTGACACTTTTGATTTTGCCATTCTGAGAGTTTAAAATTATTAAAATGTTTTGTCAAAAGTTCATTAACATTTTGATGTTTTTCATTTATTTAAAAATAAAAAAATAAATTCATTCATTTCATATGCTTGTATAATGTAAGTTTATCGTTAGTATCTTTAACAAAATATTCTTATTTGTCTGCAAATTGGGCACAGAATCGGGTTATTATGTTTTATGTATTTCTCCTACAACTGTGTGTGTATAGCAATTTAAACATAATTGAAAATGATTACACTGTTGTAGGAGAATAGTACGCGCGTTTTCGCAAGATATCACGCAAAGGATTTCTATTTCGTCCGCATTTGTTATTTCTTCATCTGTTTTATCCTCCCCTTCTCCACTTTCATCATCTTCATGGCAATACGCAACGTTTGCAGTAGCAGTCTCTTCTGTTAAAAGGTTGTTGTGCTCGTTTGTCAACCGATTAAGAAAATCTTTGATGGAAATGATTTTCTTATCGAGTTTATTCAAGGCCGCTCCAACTTTTCCCTGCTTGTCCTTATACATCTTTTTTTGAGGTTCAAAAATGTCGAACGTTCTCTCGAAGGACATGATAAGCTCGGCTGTAGGAAATAAGGCCAAAATGAAAAAAGACCCCGAAAGCATAAATGAAATAAGGCCCCAAATTTAGGGTGTTATTTTATAATGCAATAATACCTCAATTTCAAAAATGAAATAGATAACACCCAAATTTTTTTTTTTTGTATATTTCATTGCATTTCATTGTCTTCTTAGATATAAATTTACAATCTTTAAATATGTATTTTTAATTAAATAAAGACATCCGACACTTTACAATGGGATACACATTTCGGATGGGTTTTTTTCTTCCTTCCTCATAATCAGTTACTACTGTTGATGGTTCCATATCGAATTCTTTTTCTTTAATATATTGCAACATTTCTTCGTAACATGTTTTCTTTTTTTTTTATTCATTAAAATAAAAAATAACATAAATACCTACCTAAAAACAAATTTGTAAACATTTTAAATTTGGATTTTTAGTAAAATAAACTATCAATAACATTAAGACATAATAATAAATTTGGACAAAAACTCGCGCGAGGTACCATTTTGCAATACCCTGGCTTTTCAGGTTTTGTTCTTGCATACTAATTTTTTTATATTCTATATAATATTCTATATATTATTGGATAAACTATTTTCAAGCTGTATTTCTTATGGTGACAAAAGAATTTGCTTTGAATTGAAACAACTTTGCTTCAATGTATTGAAATACATGATTATATAGATATTAGCTCGGATTTAAGACTCATAAGAATATAAATGAACGGAAAACCTGAAATTAACATGAATTAATACAATAGTAAAACTCGTTAGAATTTTAGAAATAGTGTATGGTATGTTTTTAGTTTAGTTTAGTTTCAGGTTCTGTTTTTAAAAAAATACTTTTTTAGTTTATAAGAAAATATACTTACTCGATTGTTTGGCGTTTAGTTCTGTAATAAAAATAAATATGTTGTTATTTTCTCAAAGAAAAAGTCAAAATATTTGAGAAAAAAAAATTGCGGCAATTTATTTATTTATTTATTAGAAAATTAGGCTTTATGTCACTTTCCGGACTTGGCCTTATGACGCTTTCTCAAAGTGTCTTATTACCAATTAATAGAATTTGGCTTTATGTCAATTTCGCAAAGCGACATAAGGCCAAATTTCGAGACTTGGCCTTATGACGCTTGGCCTTATGTCACGGCACCGGTTTAATTATCACATTGTATAATATTTATTGCACATATTAATGATATCTTATTTCTAATTTTCCTAAAAAAATATATATTTTTGGATATTTTCTTAATGATGTAGTTCAAATTCACATCAATTACTACGCCCAAATATTTGATATCATAAACTTGTTCTATTAATTCGTATCTATTCTTAAGTTAATGGTAGAAAATGATACATTTAGACTTATTAACATTTAATTTTAGTTTGTTTGACATTAACCAGGTACTTATCGTGATCAGGTCCTCTTGCAGTTTTTGTTCGCAGTCCTCAATGTTATTTCCACTAACATAAATAAGTGCGTCATCGGCAAATAAAGCTAATTGGAAATGTTTTATCACATTTTCAATATCGTTGATGTAGGTATATGATGAACAGGAATGCAACCAAAACTTATCCTTGCGGAACACTAATTACTATTTGAATACTGTCGGACAATACACCGTTAACCATTGTTGTCTGAGACCTTCCATTGAGAAATGATTGAAACCATTTTAGTTCGTTATTTCTAATGCCATATTTTTAACTTAAGAATAAAAAAGGTTTCTGTACACAGTCTCAAAAGCTCGCTTCAAATCCAGGAAAACTGCTATAACATAGTTTTTGTTCGCGAGTTCTTCTTTCCAACTTTTTTTCTAAAACCCGATTGACATTCAAGGAATAATTGAGCGGGGAGCGCATTGATTGGTCTATAGTCTTCACAGTTTATAGATTTTTTTAAATTTTTTCGATTGGGGTTATCACAGATTCTTTCCACGATTCGGGAAATATTCCGCTCATCACAGACTTATTAACAAGGTTCACAATAGACGGTCCAATAATATTTAGAGAATCTAAGAGTATTTTTTAGCTTTCACAGAACGAGTGCTAGCAGGTCTTACAAATGCTTTACTGAAACATAAACGTCCTTGCCAGTAGTCAACTTTAGTCTGGCAGTTTACGAAAAGTATCCACACTTTCTAAAATCCCTTTACCAATAAACAAAAATAGTTGCCAGACTATCGCTGAATGTAGGGTTAAATGTTAATGTTGAGAAAGCCATGTTTATTTCGGGCATTAGCTAAATAAATGCTCGTATTAAATTTCGTAATAGGAGAGAATTTAATACGCTGTTGTTCAGCCAAAGCGTTTACAATGCAAATTGTTTTTTTTATCTTAAATAGTTTTTTTCCTTTTTAAATAGTTTGCAAGCAACGAATTCATAGAAGACGAAACATGACAGCTTTTGTGATTCGTGCATAAAAAGGTGCGCTTTATATTTTTTAGCGAGAATTTAAATTTTTTGTCGGGCTCTAAGTTTCCCGAGTTGTAACATTATGATCCCTACAATTTTCAATAGATAAAATTGCATTTATTTTCCAAACCGGAAGGGATAAGTTATGAACACGTTTCCTGGCTTCCTAGGTAGGTACTTGAGATTTTAATTTATTCTGAAAATGTATGTTTTCAAAATTATGCACTTGCTAACGATGCAATTGTGATGTTTAGACCACCAATAAGTTTTGATTTGTATCGTCAGCCTACGAATAAATGATTTGTCGGGACTATGAATCCGAACGCGTTGTCTATCAGCGTTACCTTTGTGAAATGAAAATCACTTCGACGTACATATTTGTTGTGTATTTTGTTATGTGTTTGATCGTTATATCAACGAAATAATATTTTGTTTGTCCTGTTAGTTAGTAGTTATTGGTTCTAGATGTTGAGTGCCCATAGGAGCATGGCCGATATTTAGAAAAACTCACGAAACGCCAGGAAGGTCACCAAATTTCGGAGGGCACGGTTTTAATCAAGCGTGTTTGTGCACTGTGGGGTACCCACATTTAGTGGCGGACAATTGCAGCTTGGCTAGCAATGGATTTGTTCATGTACACTTAAAGTGCAGAGGACGGAGAACCGTCCAACGCGCGGATGAGACTCCAATTGTTTCTCTCTCTGCAGGGGGGTAAAACACGCCCTTTTGCCTTAGTTTCCACCTTTAGCCTCTTTAGAATCACCTGTGATTTAAGTTTTCTTTTCGTATAAGTATTCCATATTTTCAGACAAAAGACTTATCTCAACAAAAATTCTTAAACAAAATTTAAAAAAATTGTTGCACAATTACTTTGCGCCTTACTGTTTCATTTGCTCGGGACAATTTATATCTATAATGACTATGAGGGCCGGTCAGTTAGTTGGTTGTTGCTCTTTTCGGTACCAATACTATTGCTTACCTATTGATATAGTCTCCTGACACTTTTACTTTATATCATACTCTCTATGTTCAGTTCTCTCAAGGGGAGGAGGCTATAATTAACTCTAAGAGCTCTTTACGGCATTAGGTCTTAACTCCCCAAACCATTAGGCCCAAATTGAAAAATGTCATATCTCCAAAAACATTGCTATTCAATTTGTTTTTGTAAAATTCACGAAAATTTGGGTGACATTGATTTTGGGCGTATAATGCCATTACACACTTTTGCTTAAAATACCGTTGGGTCTTAAAAAATACAAGTAGGTAAATAAATGTCATAAAAATAAAATTTGCTGAAAAATATCACCGTTTCCAAACATTTTCAAATGTTTCTATTGCCAATTGAAGAATTTGTGTCACACTTTTTTTTTTAATTTGTTGTATTACTTTAAGTTCATTGTAGGTACCTAATTTCTCGGTGACCATGTTTATGCTAAAAATTTATGATTTTCTTTCAATTACCATCTGATGTTACTTTTACCCTCATACACCGATTTTATATTCAAAATTTTCACTCTCCGTTTCTTTTCTTTGCACTTACGACCGCACTCCCATTACACTTCACAAGCTAATGATTTTTTCAACTTTTTTTCTTATCGTTAGGTCACATTGTTTTTTTAAAAGACAGGAGTAAATGAACGGTTTTTTGTAAAAAAATTACAAATATAGGAAAATGTCATAACGCCCAAAATATATTCATGCTTATAAATACTTAGTAACAAGAAATATTTAGAGGGTTTTAGTTTTGGGTGTTATGACATTACCTATTATTATTACTTTGAGCGATATGTAATTTTTTTGTTCCTTTAATATTTGGGCGATGTCTTGGTATTTGGGTGTAATGAAATTTTTCAATTTGTGCGTTATGGTTTTGGGTAATAAGACCAGCACCCTCTTTACTCAAGTTACCGGTTAATTGAGTTGAAATAAAACATAAACTAGAAACACATAATACTATCACATTATAAACTAAACCTAAATACGTAATTAGAATGACGAACCCCAAATTGAAAACATAATTCGATAACAAGTTATCAAAAGGTGGATGCAATTCGTCAAGTGCTTCTTCCCCTCACAGGTAAGGAAATCAGCTAGGAAACAGTGACGTAATACTAACGTTAACACAAAGACTTAATGTGGAAATGGCGACATGTCACTAACTAACGGACAGGGAAATCAAACGATCATTTGGGTAATTTGAGAAGTTTTTTAAAGTTGTTTTTATTTTTATAAAATTTGTTTCTTACAGATCTTTCTTGTTATAGTTTCAGGTGAGTACTTATGGATTAATCTTAGAGATTGCTGCTTAGTGCTATTGCATAGTGTCAAAAGGACGAGCTCCTAGCTATAAACTGTTGATTTTTTTTTTTTTTTTTTTTGTAAACAATAAATAATTTGCTTTTCAGGTATGCCCTCGTAACAAAAACTTTCGCAAGGTTCTTATAGTCATCTCATGATCCTGCAGGCTTGATTGGTTGGAAGTGGTGACAACTCACAAGCGACTAGTCAACCTCTGAAAAGTTCATCAGATAGTATTCGATTGATTGGCCATATCAAATGCTAAGCTGACTTATTTGAAGCCTCCAGACGAGCAGCTTCCATTCTTCTGTTGCTGAGAATTTCAAATGAATACATATCATCATCCGAGATGAAGATATTCTTTCGACCAATCTTTGGATCAAATACGGATACATTGAACACAAGCAGTCTGATTGGGTATTGTCTAAGCATCCTATTGTTAGTGTTTGTCCTGTAGTATAGATGAAGAATGTAGTATCCATCGCAGTCTAGGAGAGAGAAGATTGGAATACTGGTTCACCTATTTATTACGATTGTCGGTGAGCTTCGTCCAGCATATAATAACCGTAATATGTGTTTGGGTTCGATCTGTGCTAAGAGATGCAGGTATACAGGAATCTCTAGGAAGCTTTAGATTTGCTGTACAATCCGATGGGTGGTTGGTAAATCATTCGATACAAGATATTATAACAAGTGGCAATTGGAAAAGCGAAAATACATTTTAGAAAAATACAAAGACTAAGAAACCATTAGATATAGTAATCGGTTAGAGACTATTGAAAACGTACATTATAAAGGTCCATTACCAAGCTTCACATTTTTAGAGTACCTTCTTGCTTTAACTTATTTGAGAAGTTGTACAAATGAACTCTCTCTTTCAAACAATTAAGTTTCTAAAATGCATAAGATGATTCAAGTACTTCTTAATTACAAAACGAATCAATAGTCCTTCAGCCACAATTGACACACATATGTTCTTCTGTACAACATGTGACAGTTCATATAAACACCTTTAATGCCAATCACTTTATGTGTAGCAAGGTATAATATCTTTACTCAAAGCAACGTGCTTAACCTATATAAGCCACATAATCCAAGGTTGATGATTACCACCCACCAACTATATTATACACACACACAGACTTGCACACACGTTGCTACACCGCATGCAAACATTTTTCAGCATTCACTTATTATCGACATCGGCATCTCCATATCCTTTATACTGTCAACATCTAAAGAGAAAGCCAGCGGAGTCAAGAGTCACATAAGCAAACTGAGAAAAAAGCAGACTAATCTGCATTCAAAAAGCTCATGACAAATAGAACTGAATTATACAGTACCCTATTCAAAAATGAAGTAGAAGAAAATTCCTTTACATTTGTGTCGAAAAATGTTAATAGAACTGTTAAGTTAAGTTAGATAAGTAGAAGTTCGTATGTTCTTCGGGTGGGTAATATCATTGTATATAAATATAAAGATTTATATACAATGGTAATATTAATGTTAGGGTTGTGAGAATGTGCAGTTTAAACGTTTGACAATTTTTGGAACGTCATAGTCCTCTTTGGTATAGGTACGACCAAACAACCTGAAATAATAAGACTTGAACGAATTCAACAGTAGTTTCCTCTTATCGCATTAGGTGACTTTGGGAACCTGAAAGCCTTCTTCTCCTTACTTAAGTCGATTTAATTTAATGAATCTCCAGACTTTAGCAAAACTTAGGAAGGTATCAAATGGTGTCTTCCGTTTGAGTTCAAACTAGTGCCGGCAACTGAACCTATGTTTTCCATTTGGAAATATTTGTCAAAACGAAGAGAAACTAGGAATTTTATTTTCTTTAAGACGAAGTCATATGGATCACTTGTCCGATAACGGATTATAAAAATATATAAGTTAATAATTTCGAACTCGAGATTTTAAACAATTTTACATTCGATGATAGCAGAACTCAAAAAAGTGAGTCTCGTAAATCTGTCTGACTGTGCGTCTGCTCCTGAGGTGTGCAGGCTAAACGACTAGAGAGATTTGTTTCAAATTTCGGATTTGGAGTCTGTGGGCTTACAAATAGGGCAACTTTTATTTTCACGTTGGCATAATTATTAAAGTTTTTACCTAAACAAGTTAGATTTTTTCCAATACGGCTCTAGCGATTTCGACCAAACAACTTTATTTATTATTTATCAATTTATCATCATTATATTAATACGTGAACATCCGAGCTTTCCGTACGCTTTTTTGGTATTTAATATGAAATGAGGAGAATGAAACTTATGTTATTTGAAAGGTGCTGTGCCATAGATGTGCACAAACACAAAATCGTAGGTATATGTCGCCATTAAGACTGGTAAAATTAACCTATGACCTCCCCATACACAACAGGTAATAAAAGGTTTTTGGTGACAATCAATTTGTCGCCGTCATGTTTCCATAGTAACGTAATCATCTTAGATTAGAACCTGTTGGAGAATAATCATTTACCCATAAAGGTATGCAATTTGCCTGACCCTAAAATTAAGCAATAATTGTAAGAAATTTATTTAGGGAAATTATTTATTATTTTTTGTCGCCACCATATTACCAGAGTAACCTTCCTATTTAAATATAAATCATCTTATATTAGACATTACAGTCTGTTTCCGATGGAGCAGCTTATTTACGTATTTTTTTCCATATATTAGATATCGCTATTTTTGTTTCGTTTATAAAAAACATAAATAAATAACGAGAATAATTGCAGTATGTTTTTTAGTGTACATACCTACTTATAAAAGGTTTGGTGGATTTTCGACCACAAGCGATACGAGTTATTTTTATTATTTCCATAGCAATACCCAATTTTTCGCGGAGAAATCAAATAACGGTAGGTACATATTATTTAAAATTGTAGGTACTCATCTCGATACGATTGTAACATAAATTCATTCCTAAGGTAATATGGCCATTTCCAACTTATCTGCATAATATCAATGGATATTATTGGAAAAAGTCTTGTTTTAAAAATTATTATTTTTAGAGTTTAACCAATATGAAAAGGTGTACCTACAACGATTTTGACCAAAACGCATACTTGGAGTAGGGTAGGGCGGGGTTAGTTGGACCACTTTTTTTTTGACGCTTCATAACTTCCAATCTGTTCATAATTAAGTTTTGAAACTTAAGTAAATAGATACATTGAAACTTCGACTTTTTAATGTCATTAACAAAAAAAAACAATTTATCTTACAGTTAAATAATTATTTTGACTAAAATACACCAAGTCCAAGTGGTCACACTTACCTCACCAGCGGGGCAAGTTGGACCAGTGAGTGGGGTTAGTTTGTCCGAAACCTAAAAAAACTGAAAAGTAATTTTTACAAAATACGAAAACGCTATAATTTCTTTCCAAAGCATTTAAAATGAAAACTTAATGAAAAAACACAACATAAACTTCAAAAAACGAAAATAAAAAACCGCTTTATGACGTTCTATAAAATAAATTTAGATAAGAATAAAAATATTATTTTATAGATTATGAATCGTTTAATCGTTACTGCAATTTATGCAAATAAAGATGCTTCCTTGTCCTATTTTGGAACATTTTGAATGGGCCCACTTTCAGCAAGTGTGACACTGCACCCACTCCTCCCCAGGTAAACTTTTTGAATATGCTTCCATGCACATAAGACAATACCAATCAAGATGTTTTTCTTCCTCACCACTGGCGGTCCGACTTACCCCGCACTGACTTTGTTGAACATTTTGTTTCACAAAGAAACAACTACACCAAACACTTCAATTCCACACCCGAAAAAATAAAATACAATAACGGGACACATGAAAAATGTTTACCTTATTTGATTGATGTGATATTTGCACCGCTTCACAAAAAAAGAAAGAAAAGAAATAATTTTTTTTTTTTAGTTTTTACACTTAAAAATACAAATTTTAAACGACGCGCCCCTTTGAAAGTAAAAATGCAATTTCAGCTAGTTTGGCTTGTGGCCGTAAGTCACACACTTCGATTGTGTGTCATCGTTGTCATGTAGGACGTTTAGTTTCTGAGTTATTCGAGTGGGCCTACTTGCCCCGTGGCCCAACTAGCCAAGCCCTACCCTACCAATAAAGTCAATATGGTTTTCCAAATTATTTTGTTGTTCAAGTTCCTTTCGAATCACCGAAATCGCTACTTTTAAGACTTTTAAAATTAAGTAAGGCATAGGTTAAATTCTGTACAATACCTTACACTGTCCACTGCGAAACGAACATAAGAACACTCATTTAAGGAAAGATCGCTTATAAGAAGCGTATGTGTCACTTTGTTTTCATTGTACGTGTTCACATATAATAACAACAACTACTATTTTTTTTGGATTTTACAGTTTTCTTATATCCTTTATGGACTGCACTGTATTCTCATCGAAATAAATTGTATTTTCGTAGGTAAACATTGCAATATTTGTTACTATTTGTAACAGTTTTTTTTATTTGCAAGTTAACGTCATTATTACAATATTAATGGTACCTATACTTCCCGTATAAAATTCTCATACCAGTTTGTTTTGTTATTTGTGCTAAGTAGGAAAAAAGGTACCTATTTTGAATTCGAACATTTCTATAGTAATATGGTCATGTTTATCTTAATACTTAATTAAGTTTTTATATATTCTATCGTACAATGTATTTTCGAAAAAAGTTATTTTTGTTAAAATGTAGTTTTTGCGAAAACGGAAATAATTATTTTGACCAAAATGCATATACTTATAGTAAAATTCATGTCTCAAAAATTATTGCGTCCTTAATTTTCAATTCAATTCTTAATGGAAAACACGGAAAATTCTGGAAAACGCGAAAAAATTAATTTATTTTTTTGACGAAATTTTGCATTTTATCGCATGATTTGGATTTTGGACGATGTAAAGGTGGAAAATTCTTTGTGAATCTTGGAAAATTTCGGATAATTGGGACATGACATGTGCGTGCTCATGTGCGGCAGTTTTGCTGTCGACAATGGGAATGCCAGCACCAAATCATTCGTTGCATTCAATTCAGAATTGCAACGGGAGCACGACTATGATCGAGATGAGCTGGCCATTGCTGCCACATTGTAGGAAGGCGGTCGAACTGCACATTCAGCTTTGAAGCTGCCGATGAATCTTCTCACGGTTATGACAATTCAACGTGCACAATGACCAAGAATTCGGGATGAATGCACAATGGCGCAAAAACGAGTTTTTGAGGCAGTTGACCGAACGATGAAGGATCTACGAAATGATTCGAAACAATTTGGTGGGGCTATGATATTGCTTTCCGAAGATTTTCATCAAAGGCTTCCCATCGTCCCGAAATTTACAGTTGCCGATGAATTTAATGTATGCCTGAAATCGTCGACTACGAACATGAGAGTCGTACTGCAGCACGACCCATAGGGCTGCTGAATTCTCGAGGCAACTGCTGGAACTTGGCAATCACCAAATTCCTGTTGATGTTTCGACTGGATTGATATCGCTCCTGGCAAACTTTTCCGAGTTCACATCATCAAAAGAGGAACTCATTACCATAGTGTTCCCCTGAATTGCACAAAATTATAAAAATCTCGATTGGATTAGTGAACGGGCAATACTAGAAGCGAAGAATAAGGACGTGCGTCGATAGCTTGAATTTCATTATTCAAAAGTCAAATCGCTGGAGAACTGCATTCGTACAAATCCGTTGACAGCGTGACCGACGACAAATAAATCACATTGAAATTTGAACTAGGTGTTGGCGTTAAAATGGGGGTGAGACGAAGTTCGCTGCGTCTGCTGGTTCCTTATAAAAAGATACTATCCACGCCACTAAGTAACGAATAATTTCAAATTTAACGGATAAAATTCTATGAACGCTGACAGCAACTTTGCCAACAGCGGAAGGGGCTCATATTTTTTGCGAGTTTGTTGTCGAACCGTTTTTTTTAAGTTACGTGACATTTGTCAATACGAATTTCTATGTAACATACCAGCGCACCAAATCGTGGCCACACCGTAAAAATATAGCACGTAATCTAAGTAACTGGGGTTCAGCCGAAGTTGGGGGTCTCAGTATTGTCTTTGCTTATCTTCTTAACCGAAAATTTAATTTTATATAACACTGCCTATTGTTACATTTTATGTACGGTTGCTTCTGAACTTTTTACCTACCTATACCAACTGGCTCAATCAATTTGAATAGGTAAGGTAAACTTAATTGAAAATCCAATCCACTTTCATCGGGATCGGATTATTTGAAAACACGTGAACGGAAAGGTTTTAATCAGGCAACTCCCGTCAAATTGATTTTAACTCATAAGCATTAAAAAAAAGTTTCATTCGCCCTGCATATTTAATAGCTAGTTTTATTTTGTCTCGTTAAGCATTATAGTAACACTTGTAACACTAATCCGCAATAAGCTATACCTACCAAAGGAGTTCCAATGCATTTGTAATTTAAGTTACAAACGGTGAGGTTAAATGTTATATACCCTAATATCAAATAGGAGAAAAATAAAACAAACTACCTACATACAAGGGGAGCACTGCAAAATCAAAGTGAGTGGCAATGCCAGAAGTGTGAAACGAGGGAGCTGAAATGATACGAAAGGCTCCGAGCTACTGGAGTATAATTGTTGCTTGAAGGATTTTCGGAAAGGACTTTAATGCGTTGTATATTGTCAGGATACCTGAATACCGAAAATCCGGTGCCAAGTTAAGGTTTATTAACTTTATTTACGAATATCCTTTTCGTGTATATTTTCACTTCAAAAAAAATAAAAATATATATGTAGTTATATATCAGTATGTCTTCCTTGTGGGTATACTGATGAATATTTAAGCCCGCTCTTAGAGACATGAATATATTAGAAACAGACGCATCGCTGCTGGTATTGTTGATTCAGCTCATGGTCGCATGAATGTGTTTGTCGTGGGTGAGAAAATACGCCTAGTACCAAGACCAGGACCTCTGGTTGTTTGCTACTGTGGCAGGTACCTAATTTGAATTTATACGTGACAAGGATTTAGCTCTTACTACCGATGTGCTGTGGATAAATCCGTACTTGTGTTCAGTTTGATAAGTTATGTTGCATTATTTGCAAGGAGTGTGGTTAGCCTATTTTCGAGCAATGCAACTTGCAAAGCCATGAAGTGGAAGTAGGTATGCGTAAAGAATTAAAATAAGTGAACTTTGTGATAAAATTAATGTAAACACACCAATAAAATATGGTGTTGCAAAAATAGTAAACGTTTTTTTGTCAGTTTCGGCTTATTCAACTGTGTAATTTTGTGAAAAAATGGAATTGCAAACCACTTCTGAGTGTAAGTGCTTTAAAAGAGCTACACGGTTTTTGAAGTTGAATAGCATAATGAAAAGATTTTTGAGCAGCAGCAATTTGCTACAGTTTGCGAGAATAAAAGTACAAGAGGAAACTCATGTTTTCAATTGCCTGCATCATAGCTGCGATTTAACAAATAAACATTTTTTTGTAGGGTGCCTCAAAAATGTATGTCATGCAAACAATCAGGAGACGATTCAAATCCTGTTACAGAAAATAACATCTTTTACACCATTCGTCAGATGGAGACAAAAACAGTCATCAAATCTAGCTTATAAGCCAACGCTTTCTACTATAGAGTATGGGTAGCTACCAGCATAAGGGTTCTATAGAGCGAACAAAGCGTTAAAGCAGGAGTTTTAAACTTCTTATATGTATATAATACTAGCTGGCCCGGCGAACTTACATAGTTCCGCAAAAATTCGAGTTAATGAAATTAATAATTCCGAGCTTTCGCTTGCGGTCAATTTAAATTCTTTATTCAAAAATTATATTAAATTAAATACAACTGCAATAACCGCAGCGATTTACTTGTCGGCCAACCTACCGCTTTTTCACTGAAGTGCTTTATGGTACATAGCATTTTTGGTTCCATTTACGGGTGCGTACACGTACAAAGCGAGAGGTTTGCCGACACGTGAGCACGGGACATACAATTGAGAAACATGGAATGCTATGCTGATGACGATTGTGTTGTTGTCTATCTCGGTCTCCAGTATGGGCGACTGCAACACGGAAAGAATTGAAAATCACCAATTGCAACATTTTGAGTTGTAATTCACGAATCGTATATTTTTCGCAAATCACAACGATTTTTTTTTGAATTGATATAAAAATTTGTAATTGTAACGTACGTTCACGTTACGGAACGCAAGCGACTCCTTCTGCCATGTCAGCAAACACGCAGGCAAGTATTAACCTATACCTACGCGCAACTGAGTTGACCAACAACCAAACAAGAACAAAAAGGAAAGTCGAAATTCCTACGCCCCGCTACGCGAACCATACCCCATCCATCACTTAAACTACCCATATACCGCAAGGTCACAGGACCCCTACGGCAGTCCGGGCAGCATGACGGATGGGGTTGTCCAAGCCTCCTGCAACCAGGCATGACCGCTTCCTCCCGCGCTAGCCCTCGGTGGGTGGGGATCTTGTTGCAGGCCCTGGACTGGGGTTACCTCTAGTTTTACATGCCTGTTAATTCAAAAAGATAGATCGTAAAAGATGTTGGACACGACCGGATTAAACCACTATCCCTAACAATAAAGATTGCGAGGCCCGAGTAGTGCGATCCGTTGAAATATTTACATCCACAGTGAAAAAGAAGAAAGTGGGGGAAGAAATAGGTGGAAGTAATCTTCCCCTGAGCTGACCCACCCCTACTTAGCACCAAGGCCAAGCTACCATGGCCGTCGTCACGCTCCTATTGAACGACGACCCCTAGAGTCCGAATATCTTACTAACTACTAACCTACAACCATGAACCGAACTGCGTAAGACCACCTCGGATCGTGTTCGCCCCCATGGCCGACATTCCCTTCAATACTTCCTTATCCGCACATCTGGCGGCTGCTTCCGAAACCTAAACTAAATTCCAAAGCCAATGAACACACATGATTGTTCTTCTTCGTGAAGTTCACAAGCTTATTTTTATTCAAAACCAAAAGATCTTAAAACTAGTACTTAATTAAGGGGGTGGACGTTACAACACAAGTCAGTACAAGTGCGGACATACAAATTTTACTGTTGCCGCTCGCTTACGTTATCATTTACAGCCAGAACAAAATTAACGAAAAACAATAACCCTTCGATGTTAGACGTAGAGACCAGAGCATGTATCCGTGGCCTATCTACTCGCGTAATGCAGCGTTGTGGGACGTGACTAGTTATTGCGTCCGCGTGTATAATAAAAGAAAATCCAGTTGATGCTTCCACGACGAAGATTATACGCTCACGCTCTCATTGGTGAGATTCCTCACAGAGTGTCACAAATGCTAACGACTAAATCACTGGCGCACCGATCCGAACCTAACCTTACGTTATTTAGCTTTACTTTACCATGTATAAACGACGACAAGACTAAACTGGGTCAATCGACACGACCACTCTCTAACGCTATAGCCTATCCAACTGGGCCAATACTACTTTTAATACACTTTGTTTCTTCCAAATGAGATTAATTAATTCCAAACTTACCCCGTTCTTTATTCAGGGGATAGCTACCTGAACGCGATCCGTGGTGAGGGACTGCAGTGCACCGCCTTTCCTTCCAGGATGTTATGCATAAGCTCTTTGATATGCTTTAATTCGCGGATCTATACCTTAGTGGAAGATAAAATCATTTGGAGAAGTATAAATGTTTACAACAAGAAATTTTATTGGACCCAAACTACTTAACTTAAAGTATATCGGTAGGCGCAGTGATGACGAAGAGGTGAATTTCGATGAGGTGACTATCGTTGAGGTTGGTGTCTCGTCTCAAGCGAAGTCCGAAGGTTGGTGTATTCGATGGGGTGATGGTCTGTGGTGATGCTCGCTCCACCTACTGGAGGATGGATGCACGACTGCGTCTTAGCTCTGAGGTGTGGTGCTTCGCTAGTGCCACGACTGTGCTATGTGCTGCGCAATTTATATTATTTCGTGGGACGTTGGGGAATTTTTCCCTTTTCAATGTTCTAAACGTTTTAACTATTCTTTTCTTTTATGTTTCACGATTTCAGCGCCCTTAACTGGGTATTGATGGTGTTAATTTTATGTTTTGGCGCGTCAGGAATTTTATTTCTTTGCGCGGGGTTGGATTTACGTAAAATTATTTTCGGTCGAGTGGAATGGCGTAAAGCACACTACCGACTCTCGATTTTGTTTCTTTCCCTTTTTGTGGGGGTGGTTTTATGTATCCACGAGGTATGGTTCAACACACGCGGTCGAGAAGTTTTTCCTCGCGATATATATATATATCGTGGGTTTTTTTTTTTCTTTTATTCGCTTTTCTTAAAACAATGCGCGAAACGATTTGCGGGTATTTGATCGGCTTCACCGAACTCAAAATTCCCTCGCCGGCGAATCACAATCGCGATATTTAACTTTTAATTTGCGATTTAGTTTTTTTTTTTTTTTTCGGTCGACACAATGGCCGCCTACTTATGATGCGCGAACAATGAAAACGTGGCAAAATGCCGAAAAAAAAAAAAATGCGACCATGCGCTAGTGCCCTACCAACCAACCGAACCTGACTCTCGATACTGACTGACTAAAAATCCAAGCGAACCAACGCTGTACGTGGTTTACATCTAAGAGTTTTTCGTGTGGGGTGGTGTTGTCGTCTCGCTCGCACTTATGCGCTCGACTATGGCGTAAATTTTCAAAACGATATTGTGACGAATGGTATGTTCAGAAAAATCTGAAAACGATGTTAAAGCACAGGGGCGATTTTTCTACGTGTTATATGTAGATAAAGATAGAGGTTTGAATTAGATTCAACCGAGCATAGGGTGTTAAAGAAAAAACCATAAACTAGGCGAAAAGTGGACGAAAAAATATGGCTGCCACTGGTAGTGCGGGTGCGTTTACACGTAAGCGTTTGCGAAAGTTGCAGCGCTTCTCAAACGAGGTGTTCCTATAATTTTCTTCTGCACATGAGTGCAGCGTTTCCTACACAACTTGACATTTTCAGAGACTTGCGACTGCAAAAGGTCAAGAAAATGAAACCTGCTAAATCCTACCAAACGACCCACGCCCGAGACACAAGAATCTCATGTTCTACCGACTCTGAGCGGTCAACTGTTTCCTTACTACTTCACTATCCTACTGGGACTTCGTAACGTCTCACCTACCTTCCTGTAACTATCATTCAAAAATATCCTACGGCTATGTCTTACCGACGAAGATCTTTGCTGTGGGTTACACCTAGACTATGTCCAGTTGCATCGACTAACTCGTATAAGTTACTTCCGATAACCTTGCGAACTTTTGCCCGTATAAACTTCGGACAAAGCTTTGCGTTTCGAGACTTCGAGGCATTGCTAAGCACGAAATTACGCCGGTACACAACGTCGCCCACCTTGTATTTCACCGATGAACTACGGGTGTTATAGGCACGTTCATGCCCGAGGTGTGCTTTCTCTAGAGATTGCTTAATATAAGAATGCAGAATGTTCATCCTCGCAGCTTTCGGCAGGATGTCTACTTCAGAATTATTCAGACCACCTAGCTTCCTTAACAAGCGGTAGTCGCTTGCGTGTTCCCATAACGGATGGAAGTTCACCTCTCGAGGGAAATGGAGACACTTCCGAGACTACATTGGGTGCTATCTGAAATAACTTCCAAAAATCGACTCCAAGGTACAAATCTTTGGTTAACGAAGGAACAACATAGAGGGTGATATCCTCAATCTGGTTTCTAAAGTGTATTTGGGTGTTTACCACGCCGATGATGTCTTGTTTGGTTCCGTCTGCAGTGGTAACAGCTGACGAAAACTTTCTGAGAGGGATTCCGTTGTTCTGCAAGAACGAAATGCCTCCTGCTCCTATACAACTAATGCACGCACCGCTGTCCAACAAGCCTAGCCACTCTCGGTCGAAAAGTTTGACCGTGACAAAAGGTCTTGGGTCCCCTGAGGATCCTAGCAACGTTGTTGCCGCAATTGCGCGGTATTGCCGTTTCTTTCCCGCAAAGCGTTTCCTGACTTTAGCTATTTTCGGAGACAGGATTGGTGATCCGAAGATACGTTCTCTCGCTTGACGGTAATACGTTAGACGTTGGTGGAAGGTCAACTTGGGCTCACTGGGTTTCTTGGCTGTTGAGGGTGTGCTAGCGGCTCCTTCAACCCTATGGGCTTCCGGACGCTTTAGAATGGTTGGTGGGTTTGGATTTAGGCTGAGAGGTTTGCCGGGTTGACATCCCTCGAGCGAATCTCCCCGGTCGGCGGATTGCTCGGTTGGGCGTTTCCCGCGCATGTAGGACAACGAGGTGTCGTCGTGTTCTCACAACCGCATTTGTAACAGAACAGAGCTCTTTGAGGAATGGCACAATCGAAGAATGTGTGACCGAGTTCCTTGCAGTTCCAGCATTTCAGAACACTAGGGCTCCTTCGCCGGAAAGCAACTTCCTCAAGTTGTGCGGAAGAGACGGGTGTATCGTAACCTTCCTCGACCTGTTCTACTTCACTGATATTCCGACGGGGCAAATACGTTTGAGGTATCCGCTGCCGCGGTGGATCGTGTTCCTTTACGAACTTCTCAATCGTACGACACACATGAACCATTTCAGGGATGTTGTGTGTGCTGAAAGTTATGAGGTGTTCTCCTATCCTACGGTTGGCGTTCTGTTTCAGAAATTCAATTATCTCACGATTAGACTTAGGGACTCGCAGTTTTGCGTTGAGGCGCATAAGGTCAGTGAAAAACGCGTCGAACGGTTCGTACAAACCCTGCCTCCGATCGGACATTTTTCGCGATAATTCGAAGTCAGTCTCCAAGCTGCGATACTGTTCTATCAAGGCGAGACGAAGTGTGGACCAATTCACGCCGGGATTACTCTTAAGGTACATCCAATACCATGTCTCAACTTGACCAGCGACAAAATGATGGAAATTGGCGACGACGTCACACCAAGTCACGTTATGGGATTCCTTTAATCTTCCAAGCCGAAAGAGGAAATCATCCACGGACATATGGGTGTTATCGAACCTGATTCCCCACTTGTGATAGTTGGGAAATCGGTTGAAGGAAGACGAGGGTGAAGACGTCTGAGCCGGCGGTTCCGGAGATGGAGTTGGTCCGCACAGATTCATTCTGCTAATTTGCTCTAAAAAGTTTTCCACGTTGCTACTTCGTGGCATGTTCACGGGGTATACCACAGGATTACCTGTCGGGGGAATATTCGGTGGCTCACTCGCCTGAAGTGGAGCTACCTCGGGTCGCCGATTTACGTCGTATTCTGCGTGAGCAGGTTGGGAGTTACGATCTGCGTTAGGTTCTTGGTGATCGTTGTTCGCTGCGGAAGCTAGAGGTCGCATAGCAGCAGATACGGCTGCTTGAACCAACGAAGCGAGTTCGCGTTGGAGAGCAGCACGACTTCGGTCGAGCTCTTCTCGCATGAACCGACGCTCGTCTGTCCGATTGAGACCGACGGTTGCCGTTACGACATCCTGAACATATTGTTCGAATTGTGCGCTTTCGTTAGCGTCATGCGTTCCCGGTGCTGTTCGAGGTGCAGACGGGTTCGTGACTGTTTGGTTATCTTGGGGATTTCCCGTGACTATTGTTCGGTCAGCCTCTTCGCTGGTTCCAACCATGTTCGGAAGAAGGCTCGGCTCTTCCGTAGTGGCCGGGATGTGCTTGCGCCCACTGCGCAGTGTGTAATCACTCTGAACTTCCCTTCGACTACTTTGGCCGAGATTGGACATTTTTACCACACAGCTGACTTGAAAACAATAATAATAAAAATACCAAAAAAAAATAAAGATGGTGAATTCTACACGAATTCAGGGACTTATATCCTAATGTAACAACTAACTATACTATCGCTATACTGCTGAGTCGTATAGGGTAATATATGACTAAACTCAATACTAAAACTAAAGTGAATGTGTGGAAGGCTGGCTTAGCAATCGCTAGCACTGAACTTCCGACTAAATCTTATTCAAATCGAAAACGTTGGAGTACGTTCAATGACTAAAACTTCAAAACAAAACTTCTCAAACTACACTGTCTCTAAACTTAACTCAAACTATCTCGATACTAAACTTTCTCAAAACTAAAATATCTCAAAACTAAATCAAAACTAAACCAAAACTAAACTTAACATCAACCTGAAGGAATGTCGAACACATAGAGGACAAACACGAGAACAACGAGGATAGATTCACACTTTCTATTCCACTGTGGCTACTGAAGAAGCGAAAACGCTTCTAGATGGATTAATGCTTTACAATCACTGCAGAATCGCAAGTGACATTAGAGTTGCTAAATTTCTGTGCTTTGCTATGGAACATGGTGAAGACAGCCTGAAGCAACGGACGTAAATGGAGACAAAGGTCGATCCAAATACCGGACTTAACAGAACTAACTTACCAAAGAAAAGCGACCTACACACCAGCCCTGAGTGCAAGCAACGGACGTAAGTGAGGAACAACTTCACCCACTTACCGGACATGAACTCGAAGGCTCAAATGCTGAAGATGGAAATGTGAAGAACTTATAAGCCCGAGCAACGGACGTAAATGGGGAACGAAGTCTACCCATCTACCGGACAAGGGACTTAAAGAACACTAAAGGATTACAAACTCCTACACCTATTTCCGCAAAACTAGATCTCAGACTTCAGCGTACAACAGACATGAATGGGGATGAAAATACACCCAAACACCGGTTACGTGAAACGAAAAAGAGTAAAGTCGAAAATGGTGAAAAACAAAATTTTTTGTGTAAATTTTTTTGTAAATACTTCTGAATCATATCACTACTTCGGGCCCCACGTTGGGCGCCACCTGTAACGTACGTTCACGTTACGGAACGCAAGCGACTCCTTCTGCCATGTCAGCAAACACGCAGGCCGGTATTAACCTATACCTACGCGCAACTGAGTTGACCAACAACCAAACAAGAACAAAAAGGAAAGTCGAAATTCCTACGCTCCGCTACGCGAACCATACCCCATCCATCACTTAAACTACCCATATACCGCAAGGTCACAGGACCCCTACGGCAGTCCGGGCAGCATGACGGATGGGGTTGTCCAAGCCTCCTGCAACCAGGCATGACCGCTTCCTCCCGCGCTAGCCCTCGGTGGGTGGGGATCTTGTTGCAGGCCCTGGACTGGGGTTACCTCTAGTTTTACATGCCTGTTAATTCAAAAAGATAGATCGTAAAAGATGTTGGACACGACCGGATTAAACCACTATCCCTAACAATAAAGATTGCGAGGCCCGAGTAGTGCGATCCGTTGAAATATTTACATCCACAGTGAAAAAGAAGAAAGTGGGGGAAGAAATAGGTGGAAGTAATCTTCCCCTGAGCTGACCCACCCCTACTTAGCACCAAGGCCAAGCTACCATGGCCGTCGTCACGCTCCTATTGAACGACGACCCCTAGAGTCCGAATATCTTACTAACTACTAACCTACAACCATGAACCGAACTGCGTAAGACCACCTCGGATCGTGTTCGCCCCCATGGCCGACATTCCCTTCAATACTTCCTTATCCGCACATCTGGCGGCTGCTTCCGAAACCTAAACTAAATTCCAAAGCCAATGAACACACATGATTGTTCTTCTTCGTGAAGTTCACAAGCTTATTTTTATTCAAAACCAAAAGATCTTAAAACTAGTACTTAATTAAGGGGGTGGACGTTACAACACAAGTCAGTACAAGTGCGGACATACAAATTTTACTGTTGCCGCTCGCTTACGTTATCATTTACAGCCAGAACAAAATTAACGAAAAACAATAACCCTTCGATGTTAGACGTAGAGACCAGAGCATGTATCCGTGGCCTATCTACTCGCGTAATGCAGCGTTGTGGGACGTGACTAGTTATTGCGTCCGCGTGTATAATAAAAGAAAATCCAGTTGATGCTTCCACGACGAAGATTATACGCTCACGCTCTCATTGGTGAGATTCCTCACAGAGTGTCACAAATGCTAACGACTAAATCACTGGCGCACCGATCCGAACCTAACCTTACGTTATTTAGCTTTACTTTACCATGTATAAACGACGACAAGACTAAACTGGGTCAATCGACACGACCACTCTCTAACGCTATAGCCTATCCAACTGGGCCAATACTACTTTTAATACACTTTGTTTCTTCCAAATGAGATTAATTAATTCCAAACTTACCCCGTTCTTTATTCAGGGGATAGCTACCTGAACGCGATCCGTGGTGAGGGACTGCAGTGCACCGCCTTTCCTTCCAGGATGTTATGCATAAGCTCTTTGATATGCTTTAATTCGCGGATCTATACCTTAGTGGAAGATAAAATCATTTGGAGAAGTATAAATGTTTACAACAAGAAATTTTATTGGACCCAAACTACTTAACTTAAAGTATATCGGTAGGCGCAGTGATGACGAAGAGGTGAATTTCGATGAGGTGACTATCGTTGAGGTTGGTGTCTCGTCTCAAGCGAAGTCCGAAGGTTGGTGTATTCGATGGGGTGATGGTCTGTGGTGATGCTCGCTCCACCTACTGGAGGATGGATGCACGACTGCGTCTTAGCTCTGAGGTGTGGTGCTTCGCTAGTGCCACGACTGTGCTATGTGCTGCGCAATTTATATTATTTCGTGGGACGTTGGGGAATTTTTCCCTTTTCAATGTTCTAAACGTTTTAACTATTCTTTTCTTTTATGTTTCACGATTTCAGCGCCCTTAACTGGGTATTGATGGTGTTAATTTTATGTTTTGGCGCGTCAGGAATTTTATTTCTTTGCGCGGGGTTGGATTTACGTAAAATTATTTTCGGTCGAGTGGAATGGCGTAAAGCACACTACCGACTCTCGATTTTGTTTCTTTCCCTTTTTGTGGGGGTGGTTTTATGTATCCACGAGGTATGGTTCAACACACGCGGTCGAGAAGTTTTTCCTCGCGATATATATATATATCGTGGGTTTTTTTTTTTCTTTTATTCGCTTTTCTTAAAACAATGCGCGAAACGATTTGCGGGTATTTGATCGGCTTCACCGAACTCAAAATTCCCTCGCCGGCGAATCACAATCGCGATATTTAACTTTTAATTTGCGATTTAGTTTTTTTTTTTTTTTCGGTCGACACAATGGCCGCCTACTTATGATGCGCGAACAATGAAAACGTGGCAAAATGCCGAAAAAAAAAAAAATGCGACCATGCGCTAGTGCCCTACCAACCAACCGAACCTGACTCTCGATACTGACTGACTAAAAATCCAAGCGAACCAACGCTGTACGTGGTTTACATCTAAGAGTTTTTCGTGTGGGGTGGTGTTGTCGTCTCGCTCGCACTTATGCGCTCGACTATGGCGTAAATTTTCAAAACGATATTGTGACGAATGGTATGTTCAGAAAAATCTGAAAACGATGTTAAAGCACAGGGGCGATTTTTCTACGTGTTATATGTAGATAAAGATAGAGGTTTGAATTAGATTCAACCGAGCATAGGGTGTTAAAGAAAAAACCATAAACTAGGCGAAAAGTGGACGAAAAAATATGGCTGCCACTGGTAGTGCGGGTGCGTTTACACGTAAGCGTTTGCGAAAGTTGCAGCGCTTCTCAAACGAGGTGTTCCTATAATTTTCTTCTGCACATGAGTGCAGCGTTTCCTACATAATTTGTCAGTGAAAACGGCGAAAAATATCAAATTTTGTTTGTTGCATTTTACGATTAAAAGTATTAATTCGAGCTTCTTTAATTTGTAGTGATTTGCGAGATTGTTTGGAGCAATTTACCACTTCAATAGGCAAATTTCGTAAACACCACTTTGCTATCTCAAATTGCGAAAAATATTTGGTGATTTACCACCACTGAATGATGAATCAATAAAATCTTATAATAATTTACCACATTTAAATCGAAAACGTAAATTGACGTAGAGAAGTCATAAATTGCAAAATATTTTTTGTAATTTCCATGGAAACTAACTACATAACGTGTGAAATTTTTTTATGGACAGGTAGTCGACAGTAACGATATAGTCCATGGGTCGAAATCCTTTCTCTATATGGATCAATATACATACATTGTGATGTGCTTTTTGTCTGCGGCTGGGGTATGCTCGTCGGGTCCAGGGTTGCCCCCAAAGAAACACTTAACTTTGGGTGATATCCATTCACCTTTATTCTTAATTAATAGTTAACAATCAGAATTGCTTACTTAATCTTATAACAAGGTATTTATTCTTAGGACTAGTTAACAATCAGGGTTTCTTAAGTAATCTTATCAATTTATTAATACGTGGTTCTTAACTACGGAGGCAGTGGTTGATCGGATTTCCTCACAATACAAGACCACCGAGGAAGGATAGGATAGATGGTTGTGGTTGATCGGATTTGCTCACAATACAAGCCCACCGAGGAAGGATAGGTTAGATGGGTAGGAGCGGATCGGATTTGCTCACAATACTAGACTCCTATATACAAGGCAAATTCAAAGAGAACTATGCCGCCAAAAATATAGAGAATAAGTCTCTAGAGAACAGGGTCAGCACCAGATGTATTGCACCCGGAGCTGAGTGTACTGATCTCCCGAGCTAGTTTTGCCTCGGGGTACTCATGCATTTTCCTTTGGTAAGTCAGTGTGACTTCTAAGGCTGGAGTAAAATTGTCCCTAGTGGTTGTTGTTGTGGTTGCTGTTGTTTGGCTGATGTTGCTGCGCCGTGCGTTGGGACTGGTGGTGGGTGTTTCGGGTCTGCTGATGGCCCCGTTATTGCCAGTGGTGGCGATCAGGGGTACCCAGTGGTGCTGTTCAGTGGCGGCTTGCGGATATTGTGTTGGTCGGTCTCGGCTGGCAGTTGGAAATATGTAACGGATTGTTACAACATAATATGTTTGTGGTGTTGCTGGACAGCTGCAATCATTAAACTAAAGTAGGTATATAAATCTGTATTTTTATTTTTTTCAGAATGAAGATATGTCTCTCTATTAGAAAAGAAGTAAATTGGTATGGATTTTAAAATGTGCAATCGAAAAGGTTTTTTTAAGGTTCGTATCAATACAAGTTCTTCTAAACAATTTACGTGTATTTAAAATTTCAGCCTAGACAGAAAAACCACCCCAGACAAATCCCGTTGTCTCCGGACGATATGGCGTCATATGATTCTCAGGGATATCAAAAGGAAACAAAATTATAAAATGCGACTATGAATTCTGATTGTAAATTACAAAATATAAGTTGTAAATTGAGAATAAAGTTTTCTAATTTCACGATAAAACTTTTTGATTTTAAGACGGTGATGCTTCAAATCACTACTAAAATATGCTACTGCAAAATATGAATTGCAAATTGATAAAATGAAGTTTTAATTTACGATTAAGAATTTGCAAATTGCAACTACTGAAGTAGCAAATCTACCCCTGTTAGTTTGCAAATCAGCACTATTGAGTAGCAATTCAAGACTAAATGGTTGCAATTTGGTAAGGGATGAAATCGTAATTTCCTACTGCAGAAAAGTGGTAAATTGCGAAATGTTTTTGCAATTCACAACCATAGTAATATCAAATTTAAAACTACTTGTTTAAAATTGCGATCTGTTATGGCAATATGTATTTCTCGTTTGATCATTATTGACAATGAGAAGTGTTAATTCACGATTTTTGGGGGTCGATATCTTCACTTCTTACAATTTCTAAAATTGCAAATAAGAAGTCGTGAATCAGTAAATCCTGAGCTAAGCTCTAAAACTAGACAAACTTTTCGAGATTCTGCGCTTATTTTTCTTGATTTGATCTTAAAATTTTTTCCGTGAAGATATTCTTTCCCGAAGTTCCCTCATATTCTCTCGATTGTTAATATTCCGATCTGACTGTTTGTTCTGATTTTCTGTGACGTGAAACGTTTAAACTTCTCACTGGCGACATGATCAAATTTGTCTTGGAATCGCCGGATCCCACACAAACTTTCATCCCCTATACCATCCTGTCAAAGTTTTGTTTTCGAGACATGAAGTAGCCTATGGCCTTCCTTAGGCCCAATCGAAACCATCAAGCTCAAAAATCTTTAAAAACTAACCATCCTGTCTCGAGTTCTGCGCGTAAAGTGGTCTTTTATTCGCTGACGACTTGAAATACTTTTATCCTGTTCAAAGTGCGGAAGATTGCTTGTTTTTTCAAGAAGATCTTAACAGTCTAGCTAGATGGTGTCAACGAACCTTCTAGACTTAAGTGTAGCAAAATGCCAAAGCCTAACTTGTTCAAGATGCTTAAATTTAATACCTTTCATTTTCAAATAAATAATGTAGTGTTTGAAAATGTCCATGTAAAAAAGGACCTTGTAGTCATATTGGATTCACATCTCACGTTTAAATGTCATATTGACTACGTTGTCAATAATGCATTTAGAATGCTAGGGCTTATTAGGCTCAATACAAAAGATTTTTTCGAGGATTTTTCTGATCCTTATGCGCTGAAAGCGCTATATTTTGCATTGGTAAGATCGGTCTTAGATTATGGTAGGATAATCTGGAATCCGTATTACCAAAACCACTCCAATAGGATGGAAAGGGTGCAAAAATATTTTACCAGTTTTGTTTTCAAAAAACTAAGGCTGCATATTAAAACTCCACCCTATTTAACTAAATGCCACCTGTTTAATATGCAAACTCTTGAAAAAACACGCTAGTATTTTAGTACAAGGCTTATAAGAGATATAATAAATTATACCACATTCAAAGTCGTATTTTACTATGTTTACTTTCATAGAACAAACTACGGCAGTAATGAACCAATTGAACGTTGTAGCAATAAAATAAATTCTGTCATTGATAATACCTATTTATGTTTTTGAAAATAATTGCTCAAGAAATTCTTTTAAAAATCAATTAATGTCTGTTTTGAATCGGAGTAATTAATTAATCTGTATTATAATAATAGTTTTAAGTATATATTAAAATAATTTAGTTTTAAGTTTGTCTAAAAGAGCTGTGTAGCTCAAAATTGGTTAAATAAATACCTTTAAATGGATATGTGGAATCTGGACAGACTAATAAGCTTATATGTGGCTTAATGACGTAGAAAAATGTATATCGGAATAGAAAGAAAGAATAGTGAATTACCATTTCAATCAAAAGTCATAATTATCGTTACATTTTTTTATATAAATTCTATACTTGCAGTTTTTAGTTTTAGTATTATATTATATGCACTTACTAAAATCGTTTGCATGTAATCAGTTATAATTTGTTCAACTTTTTGTTTGTTATTTCGTAAATATTTGTTTAGCCTTGGTCAGTGTTTGTTATACAATATACATAGGTACCCACTTTACCATAACACTCATCGCCAGAAGTATTTTGACAAAACTAAAAGCTTAATTTTATGAATTCTATATAGGAAGAAGTGAAAAAAAAATAATGCACAGTTTGCTTACATAATTAACAGGTGTACATTGCAATTTTAATTTCGAACATTAATATAAATTTATTAAAGGAAATAATATTAACTTCTTACTTTGGCATAATTATTGTGAGATATGAGTTTTACTTACACAAAAATTTAATTTGAAATTTTAAAAGGAACAAAATAAAAATATTAAAATATGTCCTTTAGCTTTAGCCTCAATAGCCTTCTGTATTATTCTTGGAACTGTTTTGACGAGTTTTTGCTCAATTTCTGCAGTAACGTCATCTCATGACCTTTGTTACTACAGAAATGATGATGTAACGATTGTAAATGGAGGAGGGAGAGGGCAATGCACCTACCGAGGTATTAGCTTCGGATCAATGCACCTCCCCAACCCTCCTCTGCCGCGGACGTAACGGAAGAGGTAAAAAAAAGAATTTCACGGCAAAGTCTTAGGCCTTCCCTCTCCACAACCACCCCTATGACCCAAGGTCACAGGACTCCCTGAGTCAGTCCGGGCAGCCGAGAAGGAAGGGTGTCCACATCACCTAGGCGTAGGCATGCTAGTAAGCACTGGCCAGCTCGTCGGTCGGGGGGATTCTTGCCACGGTGACGTAGACGTTTGTTACGTATTTCCATGCCTTTAGGTTGCTGGGATTCCTAGTAAAAAAATTCAAGAAAAAAAAGGAGGCGCGAAATGTCATAAGGTTATGGACCGCCAATCGTTAACGCTTCAAAAGAGGGAGAAGCCACAGATGAAGTTGGCTCCCTTGGTGTACCCACCCCTGCATAGCTTCATACCACTGGTACGACTATGACTCCATGGCTAACGTGTCACCTTTCCTTCACATTAGCCCCTAAGGTTCCCTCTATTGGTACTCACTCACGGGCCCTTCACTAGGATCCCCAAACGTCGTCACATCCACCAAATAAAAAGCTTAACAATCCATATTCTTCAAAAAACTCGGATTTCCAAACCGTAAGGGAATTCTGACCCTATCGTCAGGCAATACCTTCATCTACAAAAATTTCCAAAATACATCAAAACACGACTACGAGGCTGATTCGAAAGTTTGATTTCATTTAAAATTATATTTATTAGCAATTCCTATAGTAAATCTAATCCTACAAAAAAAAAAAAAAAACTATGAAAATATATACTTGCTATGCAAGAATGAAGTGCAACATCTGTACATCTAAAAGAAAAAGAAAGAGTTACTTAACGCTTATAAATCATTACGCTTCGGAATAATTTTTTTTTTTTTGGTTATTGACAATTCAGGCAATCAAATCCTATCCAAAACAAAAAAAAAATATGAAAATACAGGAGCTATACATACTTTAACCAGTAAGTACGCCCCAAAAAAAAACTTATTAATTACTTAAAATAAAAAAACTACTAAATTTCTTGCTTCAGGATCCAAAATAAGCAGATAAATAAAAGAGAGAGGGAAGAAAGTTATATAGTCATCACCCGTCGTGAAGCAAACAAAAATTCTTTAAATCGGATTCGAGGGCGTATACGTAATATCTACGAATGCGATTGGCATTGCAAAATAAATATATATATATATATTTTTTTTCCTTGTTGTTTTGTTTTATATATGTACTCTATCTAGGCTAAGTAAAAAAAAAATATATTTGCAGTTCACTCCCCAGTATAAGAAATCATCAAGATGTTCAGGACTTACCAATATCAATCTTAACCAAATAGACCTGAGGTAATTAACCGCGTATGTTGATTCCAAGGGGTGAGGGGGAATATGTGCACATCTTCGCCGCCGGCCCGATGATTTTTTTTTTTTTTTTTCTTGTCGTAGAGGTAGGTGAGCTAAACGTAAAAAGGAGAAAAAGTTTCTTATATAGGAGGTGTTGCGAACTGTTACACGGTTGTTAGCAAGGACTAAATACTTAACTATCCTATTTATATTTTTTTTTTCTATCTGACGGGAATGCGATGACTACAATGTTGCCGACGGAGTTGGTGCAACAATTGTTGCCTGGCAATGCTGCTGGAGGTTTTCGCCACTAATTTACGGCGTTATGTTGATGCTGCTGCTGTTGGTAGAGATGTTCGAAGTTGTTGGCGCTGCTGCTGTTGGTAGTGATGTTCGATGTTGCTGGCGCTGCTGCTGTTGATAGAGACGTTCGATGCGGCGTTGGAGTTGCCGTTGATATAGTGCGACATGTAGGACGTCATCCAATTGATCTTGATGGTTATATTTATATTGAACCCATCGAACGACCACTAGGCAGAGGATATCGGTGTTGGAGTTGCCGTTGTCGTTAGGATAGTGCTCGTGGTGGGGGTGGCCGGAGGGTGATTCGTTGGCGGGTATTTTTTTGTGTAGCGAAGACCCCACTGGGGATGGTATGCTGTTCTTGGTGGTGTGCCTGGTTAGCATATAGTGTCTACTCCGGTGGTGTTGTTGGTTAGGCGATTGTGCAGAGGTGGCGGTGCAATTCGGCGTTAGGTACTGGATATCTTATATGCTTGTTGAAGTTGTTGTTGCCGCTGTTGCCATTCGTTCACCACTTATCGTATTGGTCGTCGATTTTGGTGGCACAGATGCGACAAGGATTATTTAAGCACAAAGTCAGATCACTTTATATATTTTTTGTTTTTTGTGTTATGGCACTTTTTATGTTTTCGGACTTGTTGATAGTTTATAGGACACAGTCTATAATTTTCCTTTCTTTGTACTTTTTTTTTTGTTTCGTTCGTTAAGTACAACCACTTGACAATCGCGTTCAACAAAAAAAACAAAAAAAAAAATGTTTTCCAAGACGGTAGCACGGCAAGGAGGGAACTCTCGAATACCCCTCTCATCGAAAAAGAACCAGACCAAGAACTGTCTGTCAAAAGTGAGCGTGTCTCTGCTATATAGCCTCGAAGGTTGTCTCCCTTGCGGGTTTTTTGGTCATACCACCTCACCGTTTTTCGCTTCTGCCATATATTTGTTCGTGCTCTTTTATGTAAAGGCTATTCCATTCATTGCATGCGTGCGAATTAGCTCCATCCTATTTACTCGAGGCTGTCCCCTTCTAGCAATGCTAGGCTACTCTTCATGTATGGTGAAGATCGCTTCTACTCCGAAACTCTGCAGCTGGTTCTAGTTTTGGCTATTTCCTATTTCTAATATGGGTACAACTGAACGAAAACGATAAATTCCTAGACATTTTCTTTTTTTCCTTTTTTTACAAAAAAAAAAATTTGCATACTTTTAGTTGGTCGACTAATCTAATACGAACCGGAACTGGGACTCGTTTCCCACAAAGCTTATTCGTTTAGCGATTTCTCTAAAGAGCTAAAAGAAGAAGAAAAGAAACTATGCTAATAGCTAATCAAACCCGCGCCCATGCAAGAAAATGTCTCATGCACAGACGAGCTAGCCCAAAGGGAGAGAAAAAAGAATTATATAAATAAATATAACTAGGCCTAAATAAAATCATTTTCTTAAGTCCTTACAATGATAAATTCCTGTACGTTTCCCTTGAAGATCCTCCAACTCATACAAATTATTTCCCACAACCCGACGAACTCGCATTTTTACGAATTTTGGGCTTAGTTTGGCACTTATTTTCTTTGATGCGTCGCTGAGCACAAAATTCCTTCGTAAAATCAAATCTCCAACCGCATACTTTATATTTTTCGATCGAGTATTGTAAGCGCTTTCATAACCTACGTGTGCCTTTTCGAGGGATTGCTTAAGGTACGAATGAAGTATGTTCATCCTCTCCGCTTTCGAGAGTACCCTAGTCTCGGAATTATTGAGACATTGTAGGTTGGCTATCAGTTTATAGTCTGTACCGTGTTCCACCATCTGTTGCCCAAACAAAGCCTCATAAGGAGATACCCCTATTGCAGAGTGGATTGTTGTGCGTAGGGCACATGCTATAGAGGGGAGTAGGACGTCCCAATTTCTTTGGTCTGGGTCAATATAGGATCGGATGGCAGCAAGAATTGACCGATTTACCCTCTCACTTGCATTTGCTTGTGGCGAATAGGAGGCTGTCTTGACGTGACTTATTCCATACACTTGCATGACCTTGGAAAACTCTTTGCTGGTAAACTGACGACCATTGTCGGACAAGATAGTTTCTGGTACCCCGAATACACAGAAAATTTGTTCCTTAAGGAACTTTAACGTAGTATCCGATGTCGCTTTCCCTAACGGTTGAATAAGAACAAATTTTGTGAGTTGATCCAACGCTATGATTAAGTGCGTCTTACCGGACTTCGATCGCGGATAGGGGCCAAGAAAGTCGATATATATCATTTGAAATGGCCTTTCCACCAAAAATGCCTTACCCATAGGTGGTCTTAGTATGGTATTTGGGGCCTTTGAAGTCTTACAAATGTCACACGCGGTGATGAAAGATTTGACTTGTGTTGCCATGTTGGGCCAAAAAAAACGCTGTCGAAGTCGGTATAAAGTTTTGGCTATACCCCCATGCGAAGCCCGAGGCGGCTGATGAGCCAAAGAGAGATCAGGCGCTCCGTCAGCTCCTCCGGAACCCACAGTTTCCATGCGAGGTCGTCCTCCAAAGGATTACCTGTGCTATGTTTGACCCTCTTGTATACGAAATTATTCGATACACGAAGGTCAGGTAGCTGATCTTGTTGTTGTTCGATGGTGCCAATGATCTTGCAGTATTCGCTAGATTTAAAACTAGGATCTTCAAGATCGATATGGAGCACATCGGATGGATCCTTCAGCAAAGGCTCGTCGAGTTGCAGAGCATCTATCTCGTATGCGCGAGATAGGGCATCCGGCACAACGTTCTGCGTACCCTTTCGATGCTCAATACTGAAATCGAACCCTTGTAATTTTAGGCTCCATCGGGCTAAACGACCGCTGAGATCCTTCTGACTCATAAGCCACCTCAAGCTCGCATGGTCTGTTACAATTTTGAATCTGGTACCTTCTACGTACGGTCTAAATTTCTGAACCCCCATTACCGCTGCCAAGCACTCTCGCTCCGTAACACTATATAATTGCGTTGAGCAGTATTAAGTTTATGGGAGTAGTAATATATTGGGCGTTCTGTACCTTCCCCATCTTCCTGGCACAACACACATCCAACGCCCGATGCCGAAGCATCACAGAGGATAATAAATTCTTTCTCGAAGTCTGGATGCGAAAGAATGGGGGCCGAAGTCAAAGTAGATTTTATAGAGTTGAAAGCTTGGATAGCTCGATCATCAAAACAAAATTTCTTCCCCTTTTTTAAGGTGTCTGTAAGAGGAGAGGCTAATGAAGAGAAATCTTTAACAAACCTCCTATACCACCCAGCGAGTCCTAAAAATCGCCTTACCTGGCGAGCAGAGGAGGGAACAGGAAAGTCGTTTATAGCGGATATCTTCGAAGGATCTGTTTTCAGACATCCTTCCCCTACAATGTATCCAAGATACTTCAATTCTTTAAAACAGAACTTCGATTTCTGTACATTAATTGAAAGTCCGGCGTCCCTAAGCTTATTAGCTACCACACTAAGCATTTTGATATGTTCCGCAAATGTGCGCGAGATTATGAGTAAGTCGTCCAGATACACGAATACATTTTCTCTCAGTTCATGCGGTACCACTTTGTCCATCAATCTGCACATGCGTTGAGGCGCATTGCAAAGGCCAAAGGGCATAACGTTGAACTGATATAAGGGTCTGCCGGGAACCGTAAACGCCGTCTTCTGCCTTGATCCTTCTTCCAGCGGTATCTGCCAAAAGGCGTCTTTCAGATCCACACTTGAAATAAAGTGTGTCTCTGACAGACGCCCTAGCAGACCCTCTATATGAGGAAGAGGACACGCATCTTTCTTTGTAACACTGTTTACTTTCCGATAGTCCAAACACAACCGATTTTTGCCTAGTTTGCGTATAAGGACTACCGGAGAGTTCCACGCGCTTGTACTTTCCTCGATTACCCCCATTTCCAGCATACGATCCAGCTCCTCATATAGAAGCTTCTGCACCGCTGGAGATACAGGGTAGTGACGTTGTTTAATTGGTTCGGCATCCCCCGTGTCAATGACATGTTCCTCTCGCCAAGTTTTTCCTAGACCAATAGTGGTAAAGGAAGGAAACAGGCTGACGGCTTGTTTTAATGCTCTGGACTCCTCCACTGTCAAATCATGCGCACACGTATCATGTTGTTGAGGACCTAATTCTTGTGATATTTCCGAGATAATATTTGGGGCAATTTTAAATTCCTTCCAGAAATTCACTCCTAGATAGAGACGCTGTTGCAGACCGGGCACTATCAGGAGCTCGATAAATTTGGTTTCACATTTATAGGATATTTCGGCAGTGATTTTGCCAACTATCGCCTGCGAATTCCCATCAGCTGTTTTGATTTTCGAGGAAAATTTTGAAGGAGAAATGTTATGCTTGCTCAAGAAATCTAATCCACCCTCTCCCAAACAGCTAAGGCTAGCCCCGCTATCGAGCAATCCTAACATAGGTTCTCCCATAAGAGAGACTCTCGCATAGGGACGAGGATCGTCCGAGCTACAAAGGGGTGGTGGATTCTATCGCCTTATATGTTTTACGCTTAGCCTTAAATCTGCCTCTCAATTTTTCGATTCGCCTGGAAACGGGTGTAGCTTGATGGCCGAAAATCCGGTTTCTGACCTTATAATAGTGTTCAAGTCTTTCATGTAACGTTTTAGGTGGGGGTTTGGCGAAAATTGTAGGTCTGGGTAGTGTCATGGTTGAATTAGATGGGGTAGTTCGTTTTAAAATGTGTACCGGAGGCAGTAAGTCTACCTCCGGACCATCCGGCAAGTTTTTCCTGATTGTCGTAGGTTTTAAAGGGTTACTAGGAGCGATATCTAGTGGGAGTCCGGGTTCCGATTCTGCGAGCAATTCCCCCGAGACGCTAAGCTGCTCCTTATCTCGTTTCCCTGACAGCGAGGGCACTGGGGAGTGGTAGTTTCTTCCTGGCCACATTTAAAACAAAACAAGTGCCCCTGCGGATCAGGGCAGTCGTAGAAAGAGTGACCAATGGCTTTGCAGTTCCAACAAGTTAACCGGCGGGTCTCTCTTCTAGGATGCAAGGCCTCTACATTGGCGAAATGTTCGCCGACTACTTCCGAACTTTCTACCTCTACTTCGGAGACAGCGTTCCTTCTTAAAGGCGGAACAAATGCATTATTGCGTCTGCGGCTGTCATGATCACTGAGATACTTCTCCGTGTTCCGACAAACGTAAACCATTTCCGGTAAACTACGGGTCTGAAAGGTCAGAAGTAATTCCCCGTTACGCGTCCTAACATTTTGCTTAATAAGCTCAATGATCTCACTGTCTGGCTTGGGCACTCGAAGTCTACTGTTTATTTGCTGCAACGCAGTGTAAAAATCGTCGAAAGATTCCGAAGGCAGCTGGTGCCTATCGTACATCTTTCGAGATAGTTCTGAATCTGATTCAAGGCTTCGAAATTGTTCAATCAGAGCCAGGCGCAGGGTTGTCCAGTTTACTGTTGGGTTGGCCTTCAGATATACCCAATACCAGCTTTCAACTTGGCCTCTGATGAACTGATGGAAATTCATGGAAATGTCCTCCCAGCTGGCTTCGTGGCACAATTTCAGGCGGTCCAGTCTAAAGAGGAAATCGTCCACTGTCATATTGCGGTTATCAAACGTGATACCCCATTTATGAAAGTCGTGAGCTCGCGAGTTGGACCGAGAAGGTCGCTGACCGCGTGGACCAGGGGAAGCGTCATCAAGATTCATGTTGTCTAAACGACTCAGAAAATCGTCAGCGTGATCACTACGACCGGAAACGGGTGGTTGACCTGCAGGTATAACTTGCGAACGGTATGGAGGAGGTGGTGGCTGGGGTGAATATCTTGGAGGGGGGTTTGGCCTTGGCATATTTGGAATTAGGTTGGGCCGAGTTTCTGGGGTGGCCGCCGCCAAAGTTTCCCGAACAATAGAGGCCACTTCATCACGAAGGCAATTACGGTCTCTTGCCATTTCTTCTCTCAGGACTCGAAAATCTTCAGCTCTGTTCAGCCCTACAGTCGCAGTAACAACATCTCGGATGTAATCCGTAAGCCTTTCATCGTCACTTGACTCTTCAGGAGTCTGTCGAACCGGCCTTTGGGGGTCATTCGCCGCAGCCTGGGAAGTGTTTCCCACAAGGGTGCTGTTCGCCTGCTGGCTTTCGCCGACAGCCGCAGAGGTCGCTCCGTCAGTAGCCTGCGCCACTCGGTTGGTGTTCTCGGTTGGTAGGTTGGGCATGGTAAGGTTGGAACTCTCCTCAAAAAGTGAGGCGTTTCCAAGGCTTCGCAGGAGATATCTCCTCTGATTTGCGCTGAAAAGACTTTTCGGCTGTCTGGCTTTCTTTGGCTTTTGGGACATAGCTTTTCAGATGTCTGGGAAGTCGTAATTGAGTTTTGAAACGAAAATATTAGGCTGGTAAAAGGGAAAACTAATTCTTCAAATGCGGAAGATGGATAATATCTAAATCTTCGAATTCAGTGGGCTTGATAGTAACAAAAAAAATAGTAAAAAGGAAAATTCTCATAAATTTCTCTGGGGTACAAATGCTAACTAATGCTAACTAATGCTAACTAAATCTGAAGTGGAAAGGAAAAAGAATTTATTTATATTAGATGAAAATATTTCATTCACTGACTTGGGTAAACTAACCTTCTATGCAAGGTATTCTTTTTTTTGTAAAAATATTTGTAAAAATATCTGTCTAACTATATTATTGTTTCGATTTCATTAAATGGTTGGTGGATATAACTGGGTTAACGGGGATCATGTGAATTGATGTCAAGGAGTACCAACCCTTCTTGAAGGCAAAATGGCCGCTGATAAACGGTACAGTATACGATGGGTGTGATGATGTGTAGTTGCTCTGGAAAGGAGCTAAGTATTGCAGCATAAATGTGAATTTCAGCCCATGCATCTATGCGTTGCTTGGATGAGCATTGCTGTAGGACACTTACGGGAGGACGAATTCACAATTTGCGCTACTGAGTTAGATCGTTTGGCGATTCCAATACGGCTTTACTGTTGAGCGCTTGCAACGGCTGTGGTGGATAGTATGATGTCTCCAACTACTGGACGTAGTGCCAACAACAAAATAAAGCGTGTTGAAAACAAAACTAAAAGTTGGCCCGCAATTATTCCAGCCAGCTTCGCGTAATGGATTGCTGGTTGACGCCGGTCCTGACTTCTTATTGAGAAAAACAAAATGATCTAACTCCGTTAATATCACACTAGTTATCAAACAAAATCGCAACAGACCTAGATAGAGCTTTTGAAATCCATCTATCGGCCGATTTGTATGATCAACCAGATGTGAGTATCACGAAAGCGTAGCAAAATAAAAACAATCTGCAAAAGGTGTCGAAAATTGTAAAAGATGAAGAGATTTACTGCAACACCAAAACGCGCTGATTTTCCACGATATACTAGATCGAAACTACCGAAAAAAATAAGACATTTGGGCCCCACGTTGGGCGCCACCTGTAACGATTGTAAATGGAGGAGGGAGAGGGCAATGCACCTACCGAGGTATTAACTTCGGATCAATGCACCTCCCCAACCCTCCTCTGCCGCGGACGTAACGGAAGAGGTAAAAAAAAGAATTTCACGGCAAAGTCTTAGGCCTTCCCTCTCCACAACTGTGGCGTATCTCCTACACGAACACTTCGTGATTCAATTGCATCTTCATATTTTGAAATTAACCGCCACTCCTATGAACCATTTCACAAACCGGATATTGGTAGTGTGGGTGTAGCATTACTTCCAGTGGAATCGGTTCACCGACCATTAATCGTTCCCGTAACTGTAAATAAAATGTACGTTGCAGCAAGCGAGAGTTCTATTCTCTCTTTTACTTGCTGACTCCCAAACGAACTGGTCGTGGTGAACTGCTGCTGTAAGTACCTACTACTACTGTTTCCCTGATTGCTTTTTTTTTAAATTATTTCGTTTCCTTGTATTCTATATAGAGATTTGCAAAAATATTCATTTCTGGAGTCAGCCAAAACTCTGACACCTAAGCTGCCGCTTAAATAAATTGTGGATGCGCTATTTTTGTACGGAGTAATCGTGGATTACTCGATCGATGCGCGTGTTTTACGACATCATCAAAAGGTAAATCTCGGCACTTTCATTCACATTGCTCTTTTTTATAATCTTGTCTCTAATTAGCGAGACCTGGTTGCCCCTATAGGACTATCGTGTGCTTAAAGTAGTATGAAAGATATACCACACCACGAACAAATGCGCCAAACATCCGTGGTTTCCGCTTTGAGAGCCCGGCGTGCTCCGTACTAACCATATGCGAATCGTATATGTGCCACAAGACACAACTGTGTCCTGCCCCTCACCACTCCAGCTCACAGCAACCCGACCTACAAATTAAGGAACAAGAAACTTTGCCCTACATACATCTTGGTCAAAACTCCAGATTTCCGTGCATAAAAGAACACCACCATACCCTCGAAAGAATTCATCAGCATTTCATCTCAACATACACCCAACAACATACGTTCATATTCACATCCCAATTATCGACAGTGAAATGTTAAATACCTAAACCCCTAAAAATTTTGCCTGAAAACATACAAAAAAAAAAAAAAGAAAAAAAAAAAACAATCATACATATTAAGAAATACAAAAAAAAAAGAAACCTAAAACAAGTGATTTGAAATTGTGATTATGTGAATACTAACCAACTATTTTGCTAAAAATTACCGTGCTATTTTAAAATTAGAATAATTTCCCTATCTTTTAAATACATAAAAATATTACTTACCCTTTTCCTACCTATCGTGTCAAAAGCCACAGAAAATTTTGATTAAATGAGTGATAACTTCTAAAACCTAACCTAAAGTTAAAAAGGTACCTGCTGCGACTGCTGAAATTTGTGCACAAACTTCGGAGCAACACAAGCAACAAATAACTGTGAGTACAAACAATTTAAATTTCTTTGGCTTAAATCCCTGATCTTATTAGTATATATATGACATCTTAACTTAACGTAACGCAAACCAATATAAAAAAAAAAGATTTTCCAATAAAACTTATAGTATAACGTAAACTTTGAAGAATTAGAACGACATCAACCAAAATATTGTTTTTTTTATTAACTAACATAGATACATTCAACTAAATTACACATAACACATGAATCACAATTATATTTCCTAAGGTGGCAACAATTTCAATTGATCGAGATTTGAAGTTGCGATTCATACAAATTATAAATATTATACATAAATGAATTTCAAAATAAATGAATAAGCTTCCTAATGTGTGAAATAATGTTGGTATATTTCCTTATTCGAAGTTAGGTCGTGATTATGACGTGGTAAATTGGGCTATTTAATCGTGAGTGATGTGATCGGTGACGTGAAATAAAAGGAGGTATCTTTAGGGGCTATTCCACATATACGAAGGCATCGGTTTAGCCACGGTGCATCTGGCATTGCCACTTGCAAGGGGAGGGTTCGCCTGGACGTAAAAAGATCTACGACGTCACTAGTCACTGATGTGTATGTTCATATACACTTTTCTTTTTGTTTTTTTTTGCCTATAACGTTTCTCTGTTCTGCAATCTCTTCTATTCCCATTCATATTCCGCAATCCTACTTTCGTGTTCTTCTTAACCGTATTTTACCCCAACTCAACTTTTTTTTATTGGCACGTTAATTGTTTGAAAGCTATGGTAGATTAAAGCAGCAAGATCCCACCCCACCGACGAGCTGATGCTGTGCAACCGCAAGCGTGCCAACTGCTGCTCGAACCGATGAGGTCATTTACCTCATCTCAACACCAAACCCTTCATACCCTATGAAGAGTAACCACCTACCAGTAATTGCTTCACAACCACCCCTATGACCCAAGGTCAAAGGACTCCCTGAGTCAGTCCGGGCAGCCGAGAAGGAAGGGTGTCCACATCACCTAGGCGTAGGCATGCTAGTAAGCACTGGCCAGCTCGTCGGTCGGGGGGATTCTTGCCACGGTGACGTAGACGTTTGTTACGTATTTCCATGCCTTTAGGTTGCTGAGATTCCTAGTAAAAAAATTCAAGAAAAAAAAAAGGAGGCGCGAAATGTCATAAGGTTATGGACCGCCAATCGTTAACGCTTCAAAACAGGGAGAAGCCACAGATGAAGTTGGCTCCCTTGGTGTACCCACCCCTGCATAGCTTCATACCACTGGTACGACTATGACTCCATGGCTAACGTGTCACCTTTCCTTCACATTAGCCCCTAAGGTTTCCTCTATTGGTACTTACTCACGGGCCCTTCACTAGGATCCCCAAACGTCGTCACATCCACCAAATAAAAAGCTTAACAATCCATATTCTTCAAAAAACTCGGATTTCCAAACCGTAAGGGAATTCTGACCCTATCGTCAGGCAATACCTTCATCTACAAAAATTTCCAAAATACATCAAAACACGACTATGAGGCTGATTCGAAAGTTTGATTTCATTTAAAATTATATTTATTAGCAATTCCTATAATAAATCTAATCCTACAAAAAAAAAAAAAAAACTATGAAAATATATACTTGCTATGCAAGAATGAAGTGCAACATCTGTACATCTAAAAGAAAAAGATTTGTAAGAGTTACTTAACGCTTATAAATCATTACGCTTCGGAATATTTTTTTTTTTTTTTGGTTATTGACAATTCAGGCAATCAAATCCTATCCAAAACAAAAAAAAAATATGAAAATACAGGAGCTATACATACTTTAACCAGTAAGTACGCCCCAAAAAAAAACTTATTAATTACTTAAAATAAAAAAACTACTAAATTTCTTGCTTCAGGATCCAAAATAAGCAGATAAATAAAAGAGAGAGGGAAGAAAGTTATATAGTCATCACCCGTCGTGAAGCAAACAAAAATTCTTTAAATCGGATTCGAGGGCGTATACGTAATATCTACGAATGCGATTGGCATTGCAAAATAAATATATATATATATATTTTTTTTCCTTGTTGTTTTGTTTTATATATGTACTCTATCTAGGCTAAGTAAAAAAAAAATATATTTGCAGTTCACTCCCCAGTATAAGAAATCATCAAGATGTTCAGGACTTACCAATATCAATCTTAACCAAATAGACCTGAGGTAATTAACCGCGTATGTTGATTCCAAGGGGTGAGGGGGAATATGTGCACATCTTCGCCGCCGGCCCGATGATTTTTTTTTTTTTTTTTTCTTGTCGTAGAGGTAGGTGAGCTAAACGTAAAAAGGAGAAAAAGTTTCTTATATAGGAGGTGTTGCGAACTGTTACACGGTTGTTAGCAAGGACTAAATACTTAACTATCCTATTTATATTTTTTTTTTCTATCTGACGGGAATGCGATGACTACAATGTTGCCGACGGAGTTGGTGCAACAATTGTTGCCTGGCAATGCTGCTGGAGGTTTTCGCCACTAATTTACGGCGTTATGTTGATGCTGCTGCTGTTGGTAGAGATGTTCGAAGTTGTTGGCGCTGCTGCTGTTGGTAGTGATGTTCGATGTTGCTGGCGCTGCTGCTGTTGATAGAGACGTTCGATGCGGCGTTGGAGTTGCCGTTGATATAGTGCGACATGTAGGACGTCATCCAATTGATCTTGATGGTTATATTTATATTGAACCCATCGAACGACCACTAGGCAGAGGATATCGGTGTTGGAGTTGCCGTTGTCGTTAGGATAGTGCTCGTGGTGGGGGTGGCCGGAGGGTGATTCGTTGGCGGGTATTTTTTTGTGTAGCGAAGACCCCACTGGGGATGGTATGCTGTTCTTGGTGGTGTGCCTGGTTAGCATATAGTGTCTACTCCGGTGGTGTTGTTGGTTAGGCGATTGTGCAGAGGTGGCGGTGCAATTCGGCGTTAGGTACTGGATATCTTATATGCTTGTTGAAGTTGTTGTTGCCGCTGTTGCCATTCGTTCACCACTTATCGTATTGGTCGTCGATTTTGGTGGCACAGATGCGACAAGGATTATTTAAGCACAAAGTCAGATCACTTTATATATTTTTTGTTTTTTGTGTTATGGCACTTTTTATGTTTTCGGACTTGTTGATAGTTTATAGGACACAGTCTATAATTTTCCTTTCTTTGTACTTTTTTTTTTTTGTTTCGTTCGTTAAGTACAACCACTTGACAATCGCGTTCAACAAAAAAAACAAAAAAAAAAAATGTTTTCCAAGACGGTAGCACGGCAAGGAGGGAACTCTCGAATACCCCTCTCATCGAAAAAGAACCAGACCAAGAACTGTCTGTCAAAAGTGAGCGTGTCTCTGCTATATAGCCTCGAAGGTTGTCTCCCTTGCGGGTTTTTTGGTCATACCACCTCACCGTTTTTCGCTTCTGCCATATATTTGTTCGTGCTCTTTTATGTAAAGGCTATTCCATTCATTGCATGCGTGCGAATTAGCTCCATCCTATTTACTCGAGGCTGTCCCCTTCTAGCAATGCTAGGCTACTCTTCATGTATGGTGAAGATCGCTTCTACTCCGAAACTCTGCAGCTGGTTCTAGTTTTGGCTATTTCCTATTTCTAATATGGGTACAACTGAACGAAAACGATAAATTCCTAGACATTTTCTTTTTTTCCTTTTTTTACAAAAAAAAACTTTGCATACTTTTAGTTGGTCGACTAATCTAATACGAACCGGAACTGGGACTCGTTTCCCACAATGAAACAGATATTTGTACTTTAATGCAACCCCATACATATTCAATAATAATATAAAACTTCCTTTTTCACGAGATATTCAAAAATTTTCTTAACGGTCATTCATTAATCCAAAAACAAACAAATTATTTTCAGTTCATCTAATAAATTATACATAACATGCTACGTTCGCCCACATGGTGTAGTGTTACTTTTGTCCACATGCCCTCACGTTTCGGAAAAAACCTAAATAATTCACTTATATTCTTAAATTTATTCAAAATGTTGAGCAGGGATCGAGAAACAATATGCTAAGTAACGCTTGAGAAAAAACTTACCTTAAAATGTCGAGATTTAATGCTGTTTTTATTGAAAAAAAAAAAAACGGCAGACAAAAAAAAATTAATTATGGACTTTTTTCTTTTTTTTTTATGTGGCTCGTGCTCATCACGCTACCGCTCGAGAACAACTGATTAGTTAAGAGAAGATATGAATTGTTTTCAAAACTACATACAAATTCTACTAACACATTCATTCACGACGTGTCACTCGTCCCCGGTCTCCCCTATTCATTTAAATGATGATTTTAAAATATTTTCCACAGTGAAAAGCATGAATGATTGTACTAAGACACAGGATGATACAAATTCAATAGTTGATTGGTGTAAACATAATTTTCTTTCACTTAATATAAAGAAAAATTATCTTGTCATCGATCCGAAGTTGTTGTTTTACATGAATATAGTATTATGTATTACTAATACTTCTTTAAATAGACTATCGGAAGTGAAAGATCTTGGAATAATATTCGATGAAAATTAAGTTGAATTTCTCGTCGCATATCGATTTTATTGTCGCAAAAGCAAACTCAATTAAAGCTGTATATACTTCACTTGTCCGTCCCCATTTGGAATATGCTTCGGATGTATGGGATCCACAATAATAGTTTCAAAAAATAGAATCGAAAAAGTTAAAAAGTCTTTTACAAAAATTTTAATTAAACATTAAATTGGAATTTTTCCTTAATTCTCTGCAAAATCGCAGGCATGTAAATTGTGTTATGTTTGTTTATGAAATACTGTCTTACCATATTAAATGCCGTGAGTTAATTATTCTTTTAAATATTTATGTTCCAAGATGAAATATTTGTGGCAGACGATTGATTTACATTCCGTTGCACAGATATAATTATGGTTCAAATGAACAATTTTCAAGATGTATGAGATTATTAATTAATGAACTAAAATTTAATTTAGATATAAGTCTTGAAAGAAATGTATTTAAATTATTATTAGGTAATTGAAAATGTTATATAAATAGGTTAAGCAATCTGTAAGATGTTACTCGATAGATAAATGAAAGAAATAAAAAAATATTTAGATTTTGGTTGTGGCAAATTAAATTCTTCCCCAATTTTAATAAATTAGTAATTCACCCACAAATAGGCCTGAGCTGTCCAGGGATGGGTCTCAAATGGTGGCATTTGCACACAAAATCGAATCGAAAATGAAAACACAACAGTTTGTTTGTAGCAGTTAGGAATTATTTGCCTCGAAAATCGAGTTTCATTTCTGTCAAAATACTTTTGCCGATTAGTGTAGATAGGTCTAAAGCAGTAACTCTACTAAGTTATCATTAAATTGGAATACAAAATAATATGAACTCGTTTGAAGAGACTTAGAGAAGCACAAAACATTATTCGGGTGCTCTAAAGATGACGAGCTACAGGCCTACCCAAGCAACAATTTTACTTCGGTAAGGCGCTATCGAGGCTATTGCCCCTCCCGCAATATTAACTGCATAAGACCTATAAGAAACAAATTTGGCGCACTTTATACAGGTAGGGCATTACCGAAACCTTATAAAGGCCTTATAGAAACTTTATAGAAACCTTATAGAAACCTTATAGAAGCTTTACAAAAGCACAAAATATGAAAAGAAAAATATTTTTTTTTTATTCTTCTACTTTTTCAATTTCTTATTTTGTTTTTCTTATTAATAAACATTATCTATCTACTATAATTGACTCTTTGCAATTTTCGTTCAGTGAATACTCCTCGTAAATAATTTATATTTTACTTACAACGGGTCGCACTGAGAATCGAACATGAGTCCTGCTGAGTACTACTCCAATACACTACCCCTAGGCTAATTCGTCATAATGATGTAGCAGCGGTAAATCTCAACTACTTGATACATTTCAGAATTTCGTTAAGACTTCCAATCGCAAGTCGTTAATTGCATGACATTTCATTGCTTATAACGGGTGATTTTTTAAGAGGTTTAGAACTTTAAAAAAAAAAAAAAAACACAAAAAATTCGAAAAAACGAATGAATTATTTTTTTGAATCGATAGTTTGAACCTTGCAATTTAATGTTTAAAGATAATTTCATGCAAATGTTGACCGCGGCTGCGTCTCAGGTAGCCCATCTGCTGAGTCCAATTTTGGCATACTCTTTCACACATATCGGACGGTATCTCACGAATGAATGCATGGATGTTGGCTTCCAGTGCGTCAATCGAAGCGGGCTTGTCCCTATACACATTAGCCTTGACATACCCCCACAAAAAATAATCTAATGGTGTCAAATCGCACGATCTAGGCGGCCAATTAACCGGCCCGAAACGTGAAATTAACTGTTCACCAAACTCGCCTCGCAATTGCGCCATTGTTTCGCGTGCTGTGTGGCATGTGGCACAGTCTTGTTGAAACCACATATCATGCAAGTCAAGAACTTCCATTTCGGGCAAAAAAAAGTTTGTTATCATCGCTCGGTAGCGTTCATCATTGACAGTAACGCTGCGATTCGCATCATCTTTGAAGAAATATGGCCCAATAATGCCGCCGGCCCATAAACCGCACCAAACAGTGGCTTTTTCGGGATGCATTGGTAGCTGTTGCAATGCTTCTGGCTGATCTTCACTCCAAATGCGGCAATTTTGCTTATTTACGTACCCATTCAACCAAAATTGAGCCTCATCGCTGAACACAATTTTTCGATAAAAAAGCGCGATGAACATTTCGAACCGAGCACGAATTTTGATAGTAAAATTCAATAATTTGCAAGCGTTGTTCATTTGTAAGACGATCCATGGTTAAATTGCAAACCAAACTGAAGCTGTTTGACAGTGACACAAGGTACTAAACACACGTCAGCTGTCAAAACCAAACCAGCTAAAAAATCACCCGTTATAATGCCTTCTGCGGAAGCTCTAACGAAGCTTCTACTTCCAACCACAAGCTTTACCGAAGCAATACACTTTCCACCATCTCCTCACTCATTTTTAGAGGTCTTATAGAGATCTTAACGATACTTAATTTCATACCCTCTATAAAGCCTGCGTGTATGCTTCGCAAAGGACGTACGGAAGTTATTTTGGAAACAATTGCTTCGAAATCGGTCTACTTCGGTAAACAAATACTATAGAGACCCTATAGAAATGGTTGCCTACAGAAATTACAAATTTGAACCTTACCGAAGTCAAATTGTTACTTGGGTATGTAAATTAATTGACAACTTAGACTAGATTTAATCTCGCTTTTGCTTCGCTTTGAGAAACACGTATTACAGCACATTATATAAGTTTACACTCTTATCAGAAGAGAGAATGCCAACCACATCCTCTCTATTTATAAGAAATCTAACTGATCCACCTGCATGGATTGAGTTGTAGTTTGTTGTGTAGATTTTGGTTAGCTTAACATCAACAAACGGGTGAACGTAATTACAAAAGGACAGCAGCTATAGATGGAGCTGGGTGGAGAGAGTTAATTGCGGGATTCACCTTGAGCTGTGCTTTAGTGACATGAACAGAAAGTCATCAGAGGGTAATTTTATTGCAAACTGAAAATTCTCAAATTATTCATAACTCAGTTTACAGTCTAAAGAGGTGTGTTATTTGGTCCGCTGGAGTCTTTTTCGAAGATGGATAGGAACTCGCAATTTTGAGTCTTCTCGATATGGGCAACTTCTTGCGTACTCATTCCCTAAATAAATTACTAATTAAATATATGATGTGTGACAAAACAATTAATGTGTTACTTGCTATTGAGGGCTATTCAAAAAATGGAGCTTGGTCAGCAATTCGATTGTAATCGCTGATGAGAATATTAGGGATTTTAAGCTCCCAAATTTTGATCTAATATTAACGTCGAGTGGTGAAAATTCAGATTTGCTCATTAAATCAATTCCTTGCACTATGTTTAATGATTCTTCAATTAAACCAACATCAAAGAAACCAACAGCACAACGAAAACTTTTTATCCGCATAGGTAGACAATTCAAACGATAACTCAACCGCAGATATCCAAATAAAATTCGGTAGTTAAGCAAACGACGCGACGGAACCCAATGGATTATGGGTTATTGTTTGAACAGATGCCGAAGACTCATTCATTCATTCTCCTTGTGGAGTTAAATAGGACCATCTCAGCACTTCATTTTATGTGAATTCAGTTTAATCCTGCTATACTGTCATGCTGATCCTTTATTTATGTAACTTTTGTTTTGATTATTTAAATTGGTTGCGGTACCTCTCAATAGGATTGTTCTTTGGTGTTGCAGCGTTGGCTGCTTGTTGACTGTGCTTTTTTCGGTAGTTCATTGTTAGCGACTCCATTGTGTTCAATCCTTTGGTCACAATTGTTTCATATAATTTCTTTGTCGAAAGGGATCTCTATCTATAAGATGTTTTTTTCATTTCTAAAATTGTCTTTTATAAGGGCGAGTGAAAGTATAATATTCAGCAGATGTTTTTAATTAAAAGATTATGTTAAATAGAAATTTTTGGGTGTATTTGAAATTGAGATATAAGCTTGCGTTGTTTCGGCTGTCCTTTCCAACCAATTTCTCAGGAAAGAGAAATTCCTGAAGAACTTACTCCACTTTTTTGGGGGGAAAACAAGGTTTATGCAAATTCCATATTATTCGTGACAATGTGCATTAACATAAATTGGAACGATGGACAAGTATTTGTGTTGATTTATAATACAGATAGTATAAACGAATGCTACTGTAAGTACAACGGAAACATGTGATAGCTCTGTAATTTGTTTAATTGTACCTACGTGTACTTAAATACACTGTGTGAATATTTAATAAACTTGAAATAGGTTATTTAAGGTTGAAGTGGCTGTTATTGTCATAGAACACTGAGACCATTTAAGATAATTGGCATGCGTATCATAATGTATGTGGGAATTTGTTTTCATTCCGAAAGTATTAGTTTAAATTTCAGTTCCTAATGCATAGCATAAGAAACTTTGGTAGTTCCTTAACACTGTTAAAATGCTTCCATTATGTAGTCTTATTGTTGCGAGAGAGTTGGGCGTGAAAAAAGAAATAAGGTCATAACAGCGTATGGCTGAACAATTTTTGACTTCAACTCTTGAGCAGTACATAAATTAGTAGTGGGATATCAGCGGGAAAATACTCTAATAAAACCTTAGCGAAACCTGTATTCGAGATACCATTCAACGTCCTCGATAACAATGTTGATGCCGCTGCATCGAGGCTTCCGATCAGAAAAAAAATTCCGATGCAATGAGTGGGACATCTGCATTGTTATTCCAAGAAGGATTGTTATTCAACACTGGGAACCATAGAGTGAAGCTTTGTCATCTGTCCTATTCTTCTGGTCTTTTTTCGGAGATTTGGTAAGGTACGAGCATTTGTCTAGCACGTTGGAAAAAAATACGCGTCTCCCTCTCCTGTTTTAAATACTGATCCACAGGCCACAACTATTACATCAATTATTCCTAAAGTCATGGAATTACTGATATATCGTAATCTGGTGAAATATTAGAGTCATGAAAAATAATATTTTTTAATATTATTATAATTTTTTAAATATTACTTAAGGACCAGAGGTATGTCTTGCCTCATCGAAAATGGAAATCACTCTCCATACTTTTGGTGAAATCAAGATTAATGCTGAAAAATGGGCATCGAGATTATAGAAACTGTTCAATTCAAGTTGCTTTGCTTGCCTTGCTTGCAAAATTCACTAAGTACGTATTCCCTAAGGCTCCGTTTCCTGTCCGACTCTTTTTCTTATTTTATTAATAATCTCTTGTCTTCATCATCTAATTCAATTAAGTTTGATATCGCACTGGCATCTCATACTGATTCCATAATGACATTCCGTAAAAAGTTCTTCAATTTCCGACCTTGACAGCATTATAAAATGCGGTTCAAGAACAATTCACTAAAACCCCTTCCAACAGATGCAGATTCACTCCATACTGCAACAAAGTTATGAGTTTCAAGCAATTTATTTTATCACGAATAAACGTGTGGTAGGCAACTTTCAGTTTTCGGGCTAAGTTGAAAGGATTACCTCGTCGTAGTTGCCGCATTAAATTCGCTCCGTCAATAATTTAACAGAAATTGTTGTTCACGGTGCAAAGAGATTTATTCACGAGAAGTATGTGAATTTAAACCATCTTGATGCGGAAGTCCATTATTAACAAAGTGGTTGTTGACGTGTCCCACTGACCGATTTTTATGCTTGCATTGGCAATTTTTCGTTTCGTCTTTAACGGTGCAAACTTTGAGGCCTCAATCTGCATTTCTTACATGTACCGTGACGGATTTATGAATTAACGCGTCACTTTATTCTGAAAAATTTATAAAAGGTTTATTTTTTTTTCATTCCAGCCCTCATCACTTGCTTGTAACTATAACAAAATCCAGCTTTCGACGTTAACCTTGGAATACTTTCCGAGTTACTAGTAAAGACCCCAGTATTTTTTTTTGTTTATGAGTTCTTCGCATTTCTTTTTAACATGCGGTTTCTATTTCAACTTTACGTCGAAGGTTATTATACCAGACATTTGGTTTTATTTGCAAACAGAACCGAGTTCATGTTTGTAAAAACAAACAAGTTATAATGTCGCTTACAAGCAAAATCCATTGCCTAATTGTCCATTTAAGGACCCGGTTGAGCAGCTCTTGTAATATCTTGTTTGTTTCTCCAGCCGTGTCGTGTCAAACTGCAAGTGTAGTAGTGTCATGATGTGTCTATAAAACTTTTTCCATTTGGTTGTTTGCCTTGTTTTAGAACCGTAAATATATATATATAAAGAAGAAGCTTGATAACCCTTTCCGAAATAATCAGGTCCGCAAACCTGAGCTTTCCAAGGCTTATGTTGCCTAATTTTTCTGTATTAGTTCAATTAGTTCAATTCTCTTTCATCTTTTAGTCTTTCGAGCTTATATTCGTAACCGAAACTACTATATAGCATAGGTACTATACACAAATGCTGCGGTTTAGGTTTGCTCAGGTAAAAGAAGTATCTGACAACAATACATTATACAGGTGGGCCAAAGAAGTCATCCGATGTTGTTTGGCTCTCACTTTTTTTTCTAAATGAAAAACTTTGATTCTGTTTTTTGATTATGTTTATTTGAAGCTTTAGAATTTTATTTGTCAAGTCGAGAAGATGATGGGCGCCGTCACGATTGATTGCAATACGGGCTAGTTTTATGGCGACAGATTCTGGCACTCGTGTCGGATGTTGTCCTTGAGGGCTTCTAGGGTCTCGGGCTTGTTCACGTAAACACGAGACTTCAAAAAAACCCACAAGAAAAGTCTGGAACGGCTAAATCGGGCGATCTTGTGGGTCAGTGCAAATCGCCAAAACGAGACCCGGGAACGCCGCCTTCAGAATATCGGTTGTATATGTGGTTCATATGCCCCAAACTTAAGTAGAACAGTCGCACCTCGCCTGCTTCACTGAAAACTATAACGACCATTTTTGAGTTGGATTCTGGATCGATCAATAATATTTTCTCTTAACCAAACAGTGGTTAAAACTTTGCTAAATTGCATGCTAGGAAAGTTCATTGAACAGATACAATGCCATAATTGTTAAGCAGAGAGTTTAGAGATTTTTTTTTTTAAATTATTAGTTACAAGTTTTTGCTTCAACTACTATTTTTATCTTTCTCTATTACGTAGTAAGAGAAAGATATTGGTTTCGTACAAAATTTCGAACTCGAGATTTTAATCAATTCTGATATTCCGATGATAGAGGAACCTAAAAAAAGTGGGTCGCAAAATTCTGTCCGGTCTGTCCTTCCACGGGCCTACAGCCTAAACGGCTGCCCGTTCAAACTTTGGATTTGGAGTTTTTGAGCTTACAGTTCGGGAGGCGTTTTTTTTCTGCAAGGTAACCTCAATATTAATGGTACTTCCCATAAAACATTTTCGTACCAGTTTGATTTGATCGAAAACGGCTCTAACGATTTAAACCAAAATTGATATTTAAGCTCAAGTAGGTGAGGTTACCATGACTGCGTACCCAGTTTTTGGCTAAAAATTCGAACAACGGTACTTTTGAAATTTCGACATATCTCGAATGCGGTCTCTACGATTGTAGCAAAAATTATTTTCTAAGGTAATGTGGTAATTTATAACTTAATAGCAAACTCAGTTCTTCTCTATATTATCGTACAATGGATTTTTGAAAAAAGTATTTTGAAGTTATTATTTCTTTAGGCGCGTTGGGCACTTTTAGATAGGAAGAAATTAATGAAATCGCGTTACCTTTATGTAAAACGATACCGCGTCATCGTCACCGAGAAACCGATTCCCGATGGCGCTGTTGTCCATTTTCTGAGAAACTCAACAGATCTCAATGAAACTTTGTATGTGGGCATGGTTGGATGCAGCTAGAAAGATAGGATAGTTTTGGAACCGATAGGTGGCGCTGTTCTCGATTTTTTTGAGAAACTCAACCCATCTCAATGAATCTTTGTATGTGAACATGTTTGTATGCAGCAAGAAAGATAGAATAATTTTGGACCCGATTGGTGGCGTTGTTGTCATTTTTTTTGAGAAACTCAACCGATCTCAATGAAACTTTGTTTGTACGCATGGTTGTATGCAGCTAGAAAGATAGGATATCTCATTTACAAATTATAAATGGAAATTGTAATATGTATGTGTAATTTTTGTAGATGAAAATTCATAAATTTCATTGGTATTCATTTCAAAGAATACCAATTAATTATTAAATTCAATATTTCATGTATGTATTTGTAAATGTACGTTTTAAGCAATAGATTGCAATATTTTTTTGTAAAATAATATGCATTATTTTTTATGTATAATGGCGCTTTAAATAAAAGTGAAAATTGTAATATAAGATTTGTAGTAGTAGTTTATAATAATCAATAAAGAAACATTTCATTTGAAATTATTTCCTGACGATTCGAAAAATGCACACGTAATTGTTCAAGTAATAACTTCTGTCGGCACTCCCGGAGTGCCTGTCTTTTTTTTTTAATTTAGTTTTTTATGTTTACCGTAAAAGGGCGATAACGATTTTGACCAAAATGCAAACTTAGAGTAAAATGGATGTTTTAAAAACTCATATATCGAAAATCCCATCTTGATTTCGATAAAACTTAAAAAAACGAAGCAATGCTTACATCCCGAACAATTACTTATAATCGGTTTTCAACTAAATATTAACGCAATAGTATTTTTCAAATAAAACATTGCAATATTTGGTACTGTTTTGTCTGGCAAATTTTACAAAAAACCGCCATAACCATTTTGACCAAAATACATTTAAAAGATAATAAGCATTGTTAATATGATTCTGTTAAAACTCTGGGGGCAAGAGTGGTGTTCTATCGCCCTGCTATGGTGCATCGTAGTAAATGAACTGCTAAACATACTCAGAAATAAGGGATTCCATATGGACACTCTTAACGAGAAAGTTTCGTTCGACCCAGTCTTGCACTTTATTTTTCCATGTATTATAGATGTCGCTCTTTTCTTTCCGTTTATAAAAAACATAAATAAATAACGAGAATAACAGAAGTACGTTTTTTAGTATACATTCTTATAAAAGGTATGGTCGATTTTCGACCATAAGCGATACTAGTCATTATATTAATACGTGAACATCCAAGCTTTCCGTACTCTATTTTGGCATTTAATATGAAATGAGGAGAATGAAACTTATCTTATTTGAAAGGTGCTGTGCCATAGATGTGCACAAACACAAAATCGAGGGTATATGTCGCCATTAAGACTGGTAAAATCAAGTTAAGACTTCCCCATACAAAACAGGTACTTAAAGGATTTTGGTGACAATCAAGTTTTCGCTATCATGTTTCAATAGTAACGTATTTAATCATCTAAGATTAGAACCTGTTGATGAGAATCATTTACCCATAAAGCTATGCAATATCCGTCCCCTTAAATAAGTCTGCGAAGACGATTTCAACCATTTTCTTAAATTTTCAATAAATCGTTATCTATTGATAAGAGGTATTTTTTTTTTGCTCCATTAGATACATCTAACAGAAAGCATTAGAAAAAAATAGATTTCACTATTTTGAGTTGCTTAATAACTGAAATATGGATATGAGTTTATATGACGAAGTAGTGTTCGCTTAAGTTTCATCTAATTTTTTTTCTTTGTGATGAAATCACAAAATTTGATTTGGATTAGATAGTCAGGAATACAGGCTTTGCAGAAATTGCATTTTTGTTGTTATAAATTTTTTCAAAGGTGTTAGGTTTTAATGTTATTCGAAGGAATAGAAAAAATTGTTGGATAAAATCGGGGTTTATTGATTGGTTGTTGTTGCTAATTGACAAGTAGTGACTCATGTCGATGGGTACAGATGAGTGCTTTGCGAAAATGTGTTTACCGTTGTTTTGTTGTTGTTGGGAAGCCCATATATGGATGCAACTCTAAGGGGATGCGTTTTTTTGACTTTGATTGCTTTTTATTAAGTAACGCTTAAGAGAATTCAGAAATTTTAAATGCAGTTATTTAAGTTAGGATATGCTTTATGCACCAGTGGTTTTAAATTATTTATCTTTTTAGTAAATTCGGAGTTACAGGCGCAAACACAAATCTCCTTATATCTCGGAAATAAGACATTTCTGTTAAAAAAGAATTTCACTACAAACAACTACAAACGATTTCGAATGCAACTGGCTAGTTTTTATTTCAAAAAGCCAAAAGTGCGGGCTGAAATTTTTTTCTAATGCTTCTAACTTTCTAACGGTTGAACTACAAACGAAAAAAATCTCACTACAAACAACTACAAACGAATGTCTATCGAACTGCATTTCACGTTTTTCATTCTAGAAAAATTGCGGGCTAACTTCACGTAGGTGAAAAAATCGCCTTACGTAATTTTTTTTATTAAATTATACAAGTGTCCCTGAGTCCTAATATAATAGTTGCCAGGCGAAAATTCCAGGTCTTTTGCTTTGCCAGACTCAGGCGAAAAACGTTACATTTATTCCTCTAAAGTGCTGAAAATAATACCTCAAAATCTTAAGACTTAAATAACTTTCGACCATGAAATGTGAAACTGTTACAGATAAGTGCTTAAAAAATTATAGGTACTCTATGGAAAAAAAACCTGGCTGCTTCGTTGTAATTTGCAGAAACTTTATTTCATTTTATTAAAAAGAAATAACTATACGAGAAAATTATGGAAATATATAAATATATACATTTGCTGAGATATTCGCATAATGTATCTACCAGCGGCGTCGCGTGAATTACATAGATGGGTGTGCAATTCTTTAAAACTATATATTTTATAAAAATACGGAGTTATTTATTGTTTTCTTAATTAAAATAAAAAAAAAAAAACAATAAAAAAACTCCATTGTTCAAATTAATAATAGGACAAAAAAAAGAAGCAAAAGCACCGAACGAAACTGCAGCCACTTACAGTTACTACCTAAACGAAAAGCAAAATTCGTTCATTCATTCATCGCGATCGACTGTCGTGCACTCCTTTTTTTTGCACGAGCGTCGATGTATTGCATGTATATTTGACTTATGACGCTTTACGGAAACAGAACAAAACAAAAGAAAATAATGAATATTCCGTGTGCACAGAAAACGTGTGCACGAGTTCACTACAAGTTCATCAAAGTTAAGCGACATTAGCAGGTAGCTGGTATGGTACGGCGTGCGGGTGACGAATGACGATGGGGATGAATTCTTGTAGCTGAAGGAAGGTATATAGTTCGGAGTTGGATGAATTTATTTGATGAATACGTGCACAGCCAGATTTCGTGCGAGTTTATTGTTTTTCTCTTTGTTTCTCAACGATGAAGGAATTTTGAAAGAAAAATTAGGAAGGATGAATATGAGTTTTATTATAGTAGGCTGTGTGAGTGTGATGGGATGTATAAAGTGTAATTGAGCACATCATATTTATGTGTGTTATTATTATTTGAGTGTTCGATGAGTGATTTTTTTTTGGTTAGATCAGGGTGTGCAATGCACACCTTGCACACCCTGACGAGACGCCACTGGTATCTACCTATATGGAATTCAGGGCTCCTATACCTACATATTTCCTCCTTCTATTTAACCATGCGATTTTTTCTAATTTGTTTCCTTTTATGTGACACTTTCAGTGTAGCTTTATCTAAAGTGATTTTGAAACTTTACATATTATGCTTCGAAAGAAATGCTTTTACTTAACTTCATTGGATAGCTTCTAAAAAAGAACAAGTACAAGAATTTGCTTCATCGATTAACTATTCGAATAATTTATTTAAGTTGAAATCCATGAATGGAACAAAAATTTATAAGATACCTATAGAAAAATGACTGAATGCGCTGTAAAATGTAGTGAAAATAATCTCAAACCAAATGCACATAAATTACAAAAAATAGCTTCCTATAATTTTAATATACGACAGTTAATTTCTGTATAAACTTCAAAGTACAATCGATCCATTGTTGAGTTCTGTCGTCGGTATAAATTCGTGTAAGCCACGCAGAACACTTTTAAAGTACACAGCAAAAAGTACTCTAGAGCTCGCCGCACCAATTCGATTAAATCGTAATCCTGAGTCAAGGTTCTACCAGTGCAATTGTGAGTACCATAGCTGGTAGAAACCCACTGTTTGTGTAGCATATTTATGTATTTGCCAACAACTTGTATATTAACTTTAAAAAGAGGACACTGAGTAAACAGTTTGTTCAAGTGTGGACCGTACTGGATTGGATATGCCGCACTAGCATTCGCATCCCCAGTCTAAGTGGGGTATATCCGTGTAATTGGAAGTAAACCAGGGCATTCATTGTAGAACTTTTTGATTTCGTATATTTATGTACATTTGTGTGTAGGTATAGACTGTGTGTACATTATTGGTTAAACTGTGGGTTCATAATCGAGCAACCGACTGTTATCGAAAATTGGATTTATTGGTATACTTATGATAAAATTACTGGAGTAGTAGCTATTTTCAGTACGGACTCGACTTTGCATTGACTTGCGAGATAGATATGGACAAAGCTTAGACTCACAAGAAGAAAGAGCGTACCAAACAGTGTTTCAGAGCTCTATAAGCACAATCGGTGTGAGGAACAGGGCCTTCTTGGAAGAAAAACAAGAAGGCCGATAAACCAGCGATAGAAGAATTAGAAATTGATAGATACTACTCAAGATACAACGTACTAAAGCTTTGCCGAAAGGTAAGTGGAACATGACAGTTCAGCAAATTCCGTTCAAAAGCTTTCAGAAGGGTGTATCATTAGCATTACCAAACAAATACCAAAAATTAAAAAAAAGATAAGTCGACAAAAAGGATACAAATTGGAGGAACTGCCTTTAATAAAGCTGCACTTCTAATAAATAAATATACAGTCAAAATCGCTTACAACGACATCGGTTATAACGACGGATCGGTTATAACGAACAAATTCTTAGGTCCCGGCTGAGCACCATTATAAACCCATTGAGTTTACAACGACATCGCTTACAACGACCGATTTTTTCGTTGTTTTGAAATAAAATATTGGTGCGACTGCATTTTTTCTGAAACGGTAAACTATTTGTGGGTCTGTACATGCGAAGTATCTGTCTAGACACATGTTACAGCTCACCGTTTGTTGAGATATTATTATTCTTTATGTTTTGCGCTTATTATTGGTTTTGAGTTTGTTCAATAGTAGGTGGGGAAACTAATTAGAGTAAATTTTTCTGTGTGACGAGTGGTCGAAGAGTTTTGATGTTATTCGGTTTGCATAAAGTTAAATGTACGTACTGTAATGTATTTAATAATATTTTGAAATGTAACGCTCTATCATTGCGCGCCACCTATGAGTAAGAATGTATAATCTTGTTCACCACATTCTAGTACAATTGTATAATTATTGTAACCTCAATTTCTGAACCAGGTTCAGAAAGAGGGGATGAAAATGAGAATTTAAAATAAACGGCGTCAGATTGTATTGGACAGCCATAGTGGAAAGTTTAGTGGAAAGTGTTGAAATTGATTTTTATAAAGAATAAAGAGAAAACAAAAGATTTAAACGAGTTTCTCTACATCAGATGTGGGGTGCCAGAACATAAATAATAAAAGTGAATATATATAGAAGGAATATGTCACGTAAAATAAATAAAGCTGAATTGATTAACGCGTTAGAAATGGCCGGCATTGATTTTCCTTCTACTGCTACCGTCGCGCAACTGCGCAATTTATTAAATGAAAACCAAGACAATGCACATGGAACCGCCGATGATGAGGAGTTCGGTGATTGCGAAGTTCAGAGCGAATTAGATGAAGAATTCGCGCTTTTGGAAAAGAAGAAAAAAATAATGCTCCTAAAGAAAGAACTTCGGCAGCTGGAGGACGAAGCAATCGGCAGTTTCCAAAAACTGTCCATTGTTGATGTGGACAATTTGGTGCCAAAATTTTCCGGCGATAACGCCTACTCAATTGACAAATGGTTAACCGATTTCGAGAATGCTGTCAGAGATTGCAAACAAGGTGACCATTTTAAATATATGTGTATGCGGCGATTGTTAGTTGGTACGGCCGCCATTTTCTTGCGCACATCAACGGCAACCAATGCTCCTGAACTGAAACAAGATCTCATCAAACAATTCAGAAGAAGCATCTCTACAAACGATGTCTATCGGGAATTGCACAGTCGTCACCGTCTTCCCAATGAAGGCATTATTTGTTATATGCTGACAGTTAAGGAAATTGCTGCACAAGCCAATCTCAGCGATGATGAAATCATTACTGCTGTTATCGAGGGATTAGGCGATAATACCGCACACTCATCAATGCTATATACGGCTAAAACCCTTGACGAATTACATGATCTTCTTATTAAGTATGAAAAAAGGAGAATTAATAATCGTCCATCTTTAACAAATCGTCAAGCAGCTGAAACGTCTGCCAAAGTTATCCCTTCGGAAGTCCGCTGTTTTAATTGCTCCCGATTTGGGCATATATCAGCTCAATGTAAACAACCAAGACGAGCTGTTGGTTCATGCTTCCGGTGCGGAAGTAAGGATCATCATATTAAGGATTGCCGACAGGCAACAGAGAAGATGGTTAACATTATCACCAAGCCTGAAATAGAAGATCAACATGTTCCTACAGAGATGTACCCGATCAATTTACATCAGACAGTAAGTGTTGCTCTTTGTGATTTAAATACAGAACCCAAAAAGTTTAAAGAATACATTTCCCTAATTGATAGTGGCAGCCCAGCCAGTTTTATAAGTGAAGATCTTTTACCCTTCGACTTCACAGACGATTCATTGTTTGATTCCGAATTCCGGAGCCTTGGAGGCAATGAACTTAAAACATACGGTAAAATTGACTGTGAACTTGCACTTAATAACAAAATTAATACATTGTCTCTATTTATAGTACCGAAAGATTTACTGCCAAAACCCTTTTTGCTTGGTCGAGACTTTTTAAACGCATTCAATATAAATTTGTTTATGAAATGTGCAAAACAAAATGAATTAAAAAATTTGGAATCAAATATATGTCTGTCGCTATCATTTGGAAATGTTTGTCATTTAGATCTAAGTAATCGTTCAGAATCAGAGGGTCTCTCAGTGGTATCAGTGAATAGGCCCAGAGGAAATAAATTAATTGATGAAAATATTGTAGATTGTGTAAGAACCATTGTATCAACAGATTACCTTCCGAGTGCCATTCCTATCGCTGACAAAAAGATTGCTGTATCCGACTGCTTCATGTGTTCCGATGTTAAGGCATGTCCTCCTAATTGTTGTCCTAAAGAAAATTTGCCTATTGAGGAATCAATCGATTGTAGTTTATTAGGGTCAGGGACTGCAAATGTTGATAATGATAATAGTGTGATTGGGTCTACTATTATTGATTCGAGTATTGAAACAAGGAGGGATATACCATTAGAAACTTCAGCTTCTATATTGGATTGTTTTTCATATTATAATGATACAGTAGTATGTTCGATAGATATTGATGCTATTTTGGGAAAAGACGAAGATGAACTTGATATAGATACTCTATTGCCTAAGGATATCCAATCCCATATCAGTTCTTTAGTGCAGAATAGTTATATAAATAATAAAAAACAGTCTAATAATATATTATTTGAGATGTCCATCAAGCTTACTTCAGAACAACCTGTTTTCTCACATCCCCGTAGACTATCCTACCAAGGAAAAACTGAAGTACAAAAGATTGTTCAGGACTTGTTGAATCAAGGTATCATACGCCACAGTGACTCGCCATACGCCTCTCCAATAGTATTAATAAAAAAGAAAAATGGTGAGACCCGTATGTGCATTGATTACCGAGAATTAAACAAAGTTACCATTCGCGACAATTATCCACTACCTTTAATAGAAGATTGTTTGGAATACTTAGGGGGAAAGAATTATTTCACTTTATTAGATCTTAAAAGTGGGTTCCACCAAGTGAGTGTTTCAGAGGAATCAATTAAATACACTGCATTTGTTACTCCTAATGGACAATATGAGTATTGTAAGATGCCGTTTGGACTCAAAAATGCACCATCAGTTTTCCAAAGATTCATTAATTTCGTGTTAAAAGACTTTATTGTTAAGGAATTGTTGATTGTTTATATGGATGATATTCTTATTGCGACAACTGATTTAGACGAACATTATATAATCTTGAAGAAGGTTTTAGAGAGTTTATCTTCGTATGGCCTACAACTTAAATTGTCTAAATGCAAATTTTGTTACAGTAGGATACAATATTTGGGATATGATGTTAGTCAAACGGGTATTCAGCCAAGTCATCATCACAAAGAGTCTATTGCTAATTATCCCATACCACGGAATCTTAAACAGTTACACTCTTTTATTGGACTTTGCGCGTATTTTAGGAAGTTTATTTCACAGTTCTCTCGTATTGCCAAACCCTTGTATGACCTTTTGAGAAAAAATAGTAAATTCGAGTTGAGTGACGATTGTTTGATTGCCATTAATGAATTAAAAACAAAATTAGTTAAATCTCCAGTTTTGTCTATTTATGACCCTAAAAAGGAAACAGAGCTGCATTGCGATGCTAGTGCACAGGGCTATGGTGCAGTGCTATTGCAACGCCAAAATGACGGAAAGTTTCATCCGGTATTTTACTTTTCCAAACGAACTACAGAAGCGGAAAGCAAATATCATAGTTTCGAATTAGAAACTCTAGCAATAATTTACGCTCTCCGTCGCTTCAGAGTGTATTTAGAAGGGATTGCTTTCAAAATTATAACTGATTGTAACTCTCTGACATTAACACTTAATAGGAAATCGCTAAATCCGCGTATAGCCCGATGGGCTCTCGAATTACAAAATTATAATTATCTCGTTCAACATCGAAGTGGAGCTAACATGGGTCATGTGGATGCTCTTAGTCGTAGCCAAGTTGTACTGGCTATTAACGAGGATGATATCGAACTCCAACTACAGGCAACACAGAGTAGAGATCTGAATATTGTTCGTCTTCGTGATCAGCTAGAGAAGTCACCGTCTAAAACTTTTGATTTACAAGATGGATTAGTGTACCATAAGAATGTGAATGGTGACTTGTGTTTTTATGTACCACAAGAAATGGAAACTAACATCATTAGGCTCATACATGAAAAAATTGCTCATCTCGGTATAAATAAAACTTACGACCAAGTAAAAATGCTCTACTGGTTCCCCAATATGAAATCAAAAATTGAGCAATTCATTAAAAATTGCATTAAGTGTATCGTATATTCAGCTCCCGCTCGTGTCGATGAAAAAAATCTATTTAGTATCCCCAAACACCCCCTTCCTTTTGATACTGTACATATAGACCATTTAGGTCCTTTACCTTCTCTTAAGTCCAAAAGGAAACATATACTGGTGGTGATTGATGCCTTTACTAAACATGTCAAGCTCTACCCGGTGAACTCCACAAGTAGTAGGGAAGTTATTGAGTCTCTGAAAAGGTATTTTCAGTATTATAGTCGCCCAGTACGAATTGTATCAGATCGAGGAACCTGTTTTACTTCTTTGGAATTTAGTCAATTCCTTCTAGAAAATAATATTGATCATGTAAAGGTTGCAGTAGGTTCTCCACAAGCGAATGGGCAAGTGGAAAGGATAAATAGGGTATTAACTCCAATGCTCAGTAAGCTAAGTGAGCCCCTAGAACATTCGGACTGGGCATCTAAGTTAGTTGATATTGAATTTGCTCTGAATAACTCTATTCAGAGTTCTACCACAAAAACCCCTGCTAGTTTATTGTTTGGTGTATGCCAGAGAGGGAAAATAGTCGATGAGTTGAGTGAATTTTTCATGGACCACAGGGGCATCCAAACCCGCGACTTGGAAGCAGATAGGGCGGTCGCTAGTAAAGCAATTAAGCAATCTCAAGAACGTAACGAACTTTATTTCGAACGCCATCATAGGCCGGCTAAGGAATTTTCTGTTGGTGATTATGTTGTAATAAAAAATGTTGATACTTCCTCTGGGACTAATAAAAAACTTATACCTAAATTTAAGGGACCCTACCTGATACATAAGAGATTACTTAATGATCGTTATATTGTCAAAGATATTGAGAATTGTCAAATTACTCAGTTACCTTATAATGGTACTATTGAATCTTGTTTTATACGCTTATGGAAGCAAAATTAGTGTTTGTATGGGTCATCTGTATTATTCTCTAATTTAAAAAAAAAGAGGAGAGCATCACTCTAGAAAAGTTTTTTAAAATAATTGTGTAATGTTACGATTATTGTTTTTTTTGATCGAGGCCGATCATTTGTCAGATTTGGCCGAACTGTAATGTATTTAATAATATTTTGAAATGTAACGCTCTATCATTGCGCGCCACCTATGAGTAAGAATGTATAATCTTGTTCACCACATTCTAGTACAATTGTATAATTATTGTAACCTCAATTTCTGAACCAGGTTCAGAAAGAGGGGATGAAAATGAGAATTTAAAATAAACGGCGTCAGATTGTATTGGACAGCCATAGTGGAAAGTTTAGTGGAAAGTGTTGAAATTGATTTTTATAAAGAATAAAGAGAAAACAAAAGATTTAAACGAGTTTCTCTACAGTACCTAACCTACTGTGTAAATAATTCTCGTATGTATGTATGTACATGTACATAAATATATGTCTGGTACAAATAAAAACTATAAAAAAAAATGAAAACAGATTAATTTACGTATGCACCTTGATATCGGTTATAACGACCAAAATCGTCAGTCCCCTGAAGGTCGCTATAACCGATTTTGACTGTATATTCAGATAATGGTGCTAACAAATTGCACTTAATCGAGTGAAAAGTAGCCTACCTACACGTTTTCTACAGTATAGATAAGGACGGCAGGATCTCAAAAAATAGTAATAGGTATAATAATTTTTGGCGCAACAGGTTCGTAGGGACCCTAGGCCTAGCTTCTCACAACCATACGTTTTGTGTGAGGTTCCATTTTTGGAACGAATGGAAGGGATCTACAATTTTATGCCGATCCTAAACTGCTTATTATTGAGAAGCTCTATCAAGACAGTTCGCGAGAGGTGGCGCAGTGAAAAAAACCCTGAGTTGAAATTTGGGTTTTTGCGGGGAAAAAATAATACAGAACTTAAAAGTGAAATTTCCTCCCTGTTCGTGTCAATGTTTCAAATTCAGATTGGGAACAAAGATGTTAAATTGAACCTACACCGCGAAATCACAAGTAAAGTCCAAAAGGCTAATTGATAAACTCTTTCATGATAGTTACACCTCGCTTAGTAGTCTTACACACTAACCAATAAGCCACTAAGCAAAAAAAAATAATTTAAACATTAATACACGTACTCGTGACAAGATTTACCATTTAGTACATTTTAGTAAGCCTTTGGGAGCAGTTTATTTAGTCAGAGAATCGCATATTGCTTGCTCGTAAAGTAATAAAATGAAAAACAGATGTGAGAACTGCAGTTAATTATAATAGGCAATTGACCCCCCGATCCTAGAGATGTCCATAATGATTCCACTGAAATATGAATTTTACTATAATCTTACTATAAATAAACACTCTGCCTGTTATCGTATACTTTTTAATAATAAGCTAAAAGTTGTTCAAATTGCTACTAGCCTGGGATTTGTTATCAACTCAAACTTAACAGGATACGACCACGACCATATAAACTACGGTAATAAGAAGAATTTATGGATGCCTTCGAAAGTTGTGATAAGTGAAAATTTTACAACAGCTACCACCAGGCAGAAACTGATAATATGTAAGTCTTATCCTACCCTTAATTACATATGCTGAGGTTGTATACTGTAACGTTGATTCCTTATCCCAGCGCAAGCTTCAAGTTGCATTCAACGACACTGTACGAAAAGCCTTTTAGGCACAACTCTTAAACATTTTATTGACGCCAGAAATTGTACATTTTTACATACCATAATAACAACTAAGCCTCCTATGTATTTATATGAAAAACTTGATTTTTCTCGTTCCCCGAGAACCCTTTCTTTGATTCCATCCAGGGATGGAAAAGTCGATACAATTGTATCTAATTCGATACAAATGAGTTTGCTCTAGTACAAAAGTACAATTTGCCGTATTTCGATACAATCATTTATCAATTTGTGGTTTTCCAAAAATGGAAAATCAAATCAATTAACGAACTATTTGTTTTAAGTTTTACACAAAGCATTGACTGGATTCGACTTTTCATTAGAAACTCACCCCGTTATGAGTTCAGGGATTAATATATTATACTACTAACTGTTCCGCGCCCTGATTAGCAAGGTCCCTTATTTTGACAGTGCAGAATCTTAGCTGCCATGAGTGTCGAGAAAAAGCGTTCTTAAACTCGAGAATCGAGATGTGAAGTTGCCGTTAATAGTTGTTGCATACTACCCAAAATCCAATTGCAAATTACCACAAGAAATGATTTCCGTGAAGAAAATTTCCGAAATCATAAAAATCAGACAGAACTCTTGACAAACACGATCCCACTGTATATTACGATTAAAACTTTAACTTTTAAAAAAATCAATTTCAATTTCTACGAATTTTGCCAATCCCCCTTTAAAATTTTCCAATTTTCTCACTGTATGAACCTTCCTTAAGGTAAGATTTGACTGTATGCCAAGTGGTCATAAAATGTCAATTTCTGACAGTTATCCTGTCAAAATATGGTCATACAATGTAATGGGCATATCCTCATATGCTCTAATGAATTGAATGCCACATATGACCAGGCTGATTTTGACAGATAAAAATTACCAAATAGCATAGTTTAATCGGACAAAAAGCACGAATGCCAGCATAAAGTCTTTTGATGGAACAAGCATTATTTTGTTGTCATCGAAGATTGATGAGTTCGTAGAATTGGGATTTATTTTCATTTTCTTTCTCTTTTTTGTGGATTTATGAAATAATGAAGTCAAAACCAATGCGCAAATTCTTTATTCATTTTTCACTACAAAAAATTGACCACAATCAATTTCGAGCAGTAAACATCATGAACAAATAAGACAAAATAATAGATACCTACCTATTAATGTTACTACCAGAAAATTCCCAACTTCAACTTTTTTGCTTTCTTTTTCTTAATAACATTACTCTTCTACAACATTGGGTGATAAATAACAAATGCCTTAAATAACCATCAAGGCAAACATGACCATATTGGTATCTAATTCTTATATAAAGCTTTGATAATTTTGACCTTTCGTTCATTTGACAGCTTATCTCGTCATTTGCCTTTTGGTATTCATATGCATAATTGGCATACATTCTAATCAAAGAAAACATAGCTCAAATTGGACGATCCGTTCTCGAGTTTTGGGCAAAATTGTTTTCAATATAATTGGCTCCATTTCAGTACAATCTTACAACAGTTTTCAGTACAAATCGAAAATGGCATTTTCCATCCCTGATTCCATCACGCAGTTTTTCTTTATTTTTCTCTCCTACTCTAATCTCTAGTTTTCTATCTTTAAAGTTCTACTTCATTTCTCTCTCCTACCTTCTATATTCCATTCTATTCCCATTTATTTTTCTATTTTTATATTTGGCCTTCTTTTCTATTTCTTATAGTGTTAAGTTAATATTTCTTTAAATTTATCTTTAAGACTTACACATTGTTTTATTGAATAATTTCTTATTGTCTTAATGCTATGTACCTGCCTACTATAAAATATATTTATCTTAATGTACCTACTTTATATATTAACAATAAATTTAAAATGAAATTGAAAAATTGGAATTGAAATTACTGGTTTGACTTGTTAGCTAAAGATAATATAATATTACTGATATGATCTACTGTTCTAAATAATGATTTAAATGTTTTTTTTTTTTTTAATAATATTGACCTGATTTAATATGAACAGTCAGTGTGTACTATAGATAATTTAACTAATTATTATCGAACCAATCTCAGAGCAGTTAGTATTTTCCTCTTAGTATTTCACTCAACCAAAAAAATATTTACAATTAAAGTTCCATTTTATGTAGCAGCCGTTTTCATGAAAAGTTCGTATATTCAATCAGAAACTTTATCCCAACTTATAAATCTATTAATAAAATCGCTATAATTTAAGCTATAACACTTAAATCTAAGAAAAGCTTTCAAACGAAGACTTAAAGATAGGGAGAATGGTAAAGGTAATCGAGCAAATTTCACAATTATATGATGAAAGAAGGATACTAAGGGCCATTTTATTCACTCGAAGTTGAACACAACTTGCGGATTTTTATATGGAAAACTCCCCGAGTTGTGTTCAACTTCGAGTGAATAAAATGGGCCTAAATGGCTGCCTTGTGGGACACCAGATGTTGTTACTTTTGAAAGACCTTACTGAAGCCACTATCGAATGCAATCAGATGCATATAAATAGGCTGTTTTCTTATATGTAATGTTTAATATATACAATGCATTCTTTAAAATTATTTCGTAATGAAAATAAGTTTTAATTCTATTTTTAAACATTTTATGTTTAACAGAGATTTTTTTTATTTTTCCTCCTTTTTTAAGCTTCTCGCTCTTTTTCCCCTTTTTCATTCAAAAAGCGTTGTCAAATCACACGATCTCGGCGGCCAATAGACAGGTCCGTTTCTCGAGATTGTAGAGTGCCTGATCATGTAAAATTCTATTACAAAAATAGATCATAGCAGAAAAGTGTGCTTACACCATTAATGCAAAAACTTTGACAGTTCATACTCTGTTAGCAGATTCAGCAGTTCTTACCACACAGCTATTGAAACATTGGTGATGGCAGCGTTACCAGTGGTTATATAAAGCAGAAACTGATTTACGCGGTCTCTTTTTTTTAATTGTCGAACTCTTGAATAAAAGATCTCCGGACAGCCGTAAGAAGTAGCTGAGACATAAGCGAAAGTTATATAAGCCAAAACTATTTTTTTTTTTGTCATTATAAAATAAATTTATAAATCTAAACGTGTGGACCTAATTTAGCCTGAATAAAGGAGATATCCTAATGCTTTATTGGGAAATTTTAATCATCCATCAACAAGGCACCCCACGCGGTTTCATGTATACATAAAATCCAGCTTTCAATTTTCCTAGTATACCGCAAAATTTATACAAGAAAGCACATGGTATACGGTGGCGAAGCTCGGCATCATTATCACCCTGTCCGTACATAAGTACCTACATACGCTAAATTTGGGATTTTCGGTGAAATTACATATATTTGCAACAAGTCATCACACCCATGATATATGTATTTGGCAAACCTGCTATATATCACAAAGCCTAGCGGATAGCGGATCCCAAGATCAAATGCTGCATGTAACAAATAGGAACGAACCAGAAATGAAACCAACAACTTGCCAGTTTCCGTGCTGCACCCGGTAGAAGAAGAGGTTCTGAAGAAACTACGGTTTTCTTTACAATTGTTGATAAAATAATGCTATTTTTTTGTTAATATTTAGTGTTTAAAATCCATTTTTCTTAATTTTGCTAAGCCTAACGTATACTTAATCAATTCGTTAATTCTAACGTGCCTTAATTCATCGAGTTTGGTATTTTATATAAAAACAAAAGGTGTACGTATACAAAATTTCATAAAAAATTTAATAATATATGTTTCGATATTGTCATATAGATCTTTAAAATTGTGGTGAAATTGTAATGTTCTATGATAAGATCCGAAGTCCAAATTCTTTTTCATATAGGTAATATATAATTATTGCCGTAGATATAACCATATATCAGCCCGCGTGCATAGTCGATAGTGTGTATTTATATATATATATATATATAGTGTACTATAGTACCATTAGAGAGAACGCATCAACGTATATGCTTCAACGTTATCACCGTCTCCTGGAACGAGTTTATGTGGCCACATCAACATCGACCGAACGGATTACAAAAAAAAAAAGAGTACAGTGAGTAAAATTTTTGATTTTAATTTCTTTTGCGTAATTAGATATAGATATATACATATATAAACCCATACGCCATTTTTTTTTTTTTTTTGCTTCTAATAACGTCGTATAATATTTGATTTATCCCTTGAATTTACATTAATAGAACATTCACTTTCTCACATTTCTCTTAAATCTATCGAATTTTACTGTATATAAAACTTAATATTATAAGATAAGATAATGAATTTAAAAACATAAAACTATACCTAATACATATTCTTAACCTATTTTAATAAACTGTCTTTATGAATATAAAAAAAATATGATTCAATTTTCATTTAGTGATTCGGTTATGTTTTGTTAAGAGTGATTTCTAAGGGTGAGATTCAAGTTGGTGTTAGCATGCACATGCAATTAAATTCGATGCGCTAGTCCATCTAGTGCGTCTTGAAACAATAAAGGGACTATCCTTTTAAAATATACAAAGGGTAGGATAGTCATGGTGCATTGGGGTATCCAGTATACTTAGATGTAATTAGTGGGCGGGACCCTAGAAGGTGGCAAAACATCTAGCCATCACACAGAAAGAGATAAAGTGATATGAGGACATAGTTACACCCTACCGTATCGCATCGATGCACAATTTAATTCACACACACTTTAATTTTTCGGTAGTCACAATTGATCACATCTTTGGTATGTAGAATCATTGTAGTCATCCTTTTTAATTTTCTTCGAGACACAGATTTTTTGTAAGAAGAGCAATAGCAGCAAGATCCCCCCCCAATGCCGTCGAGCTAAGGCCGTGCATAGCTTGCGTGTCTCATCGCTGCGTATGGATGCAGAGCTCCAAACATCTTGCTACTGCTTTTATCCACTAGCTCAAAGTCTTCTTTACAAATGGCGCCCAACGTGGGGCATCGTAGCAGTACCGCTATGGTTTCCCTATTAATCAAATTTTAAATAGATTTTACAAAACATTCCGTGAAATTGTAGCAAAAGTAGCTACACTTATCTTATAACATTTCCGGTATGAAGATTAGTCAGATCGTTAGGATAGAACGAAGTCCTTTTTTCTAGACCATAGAAAGAGAGTGTAAAGAGCTCAGTCATCCTATATAATTATAAAAGTGTGTTTTATACAGTACATTATTTACTTCAATAATTGTGCATGAATGTTAAGTGCTACATCAATGAGCTCTGAAAGCGTCAGAAGTAAATGACTTGGACAGACTTTCATATTGCCACGGATGTACACAGCAGTGTTAATCAACATAGTTTCTCTAATTTGATCACCTTTTCTTGTTTTGTGTTTTACGTAATACTTGTTGCCGTGTATGCATGGACACTTATTGTTAAGTATTTCAAATTAAACATTAGTGCATGGCAACATCGTGTGTGCGATGTTATTATTTTCTTCTATGTTATACTCTACTTAGTTTGTAAGAACATGAAATAAAGTCATTCACGTTTTGTCCACCGAACCATACGCGTCTTTCATTGCCTTTGACCAATACATAACATAATTGGCGACGAGGAAAGAAAAATAATATAAAAAAAATGCAAGAACCAAAAATTTCACCAGTGCCATTGATGTCAAATACAATGACCACGGTATACCAAACCCCTAATTTACCGGAATTTTCACCGACTGTTGAAACGTGGTTCGTGTGGAAAGAAAAGCTGGACATACACTTATGTGAAATCAATTGTCAGCAAGAAAATACTAAAAAAGCAATTTTACTTAAATCAATCGGCGCAGTTCCATATAACTTGCTACATAGCTTGTGTTCTCCAGATTCACCAGTGACAAAAACTTATAAAGAATTGTGCGATATGTTGGAAATGCATTACACACCTCCAACTATTATATTTCGTGAACGCCGCACCTTTCACAATGCAAGAAATGAAGGTGAATCAGTGTCACAATGGTTTGCTAAGGTGAAAAAGTTGGCAATCAATTGCAAATTTGGAGATCATTTAGACGCGTTTATTTTAAACAAATTTATAATGGGCTTACAAGACAACATTTTTGATAAAATTTGTGAGGAGGATGAAACACTCACGGTGCAAACTGCGCTAAAGAAGGCATTAATTGCGGAGACGAAATTTTCAACAAAAGCTGAAACAGCAACGGATTCCAGTGTTAATTTGATCAAAAAACGTGAACATGCTAAAAACAACAAAAATAACGGCAACAAATATAACAAAGGCAACAGTAACGGCAACAGCAGCAGCAAGGACAGCAATCATAGCGGAACAAAATCATGCAAGCATTGTGGATGGCGAAATCACAACTCCAACATGTGTAAATTCAAAAATAGCACTTGTAATTATTGTTCTAAGATAGGTCATCTAGCATCAATTTGTCGTTTAAAAGTTAAAGAAACTGTCAAATATATATCTGATTCAGATGATTTTCCGATTAACGATCAGCTTGAATATTCTGTTTTTAGTTTATCTACAGGTAATTGGTCTGACGTGTACTCGCTTCTGGTGGAATTGAACGGCTTATCCATAAACATGGTGTGTGATACAGGTGCTCCGTGCACATTGATTCCAGCTTCAGTATACAAAAATTTGCACAATACAGGAAAATTAAAATCATGCAGCGTACCATATGTCGATTATAACGGTGATCGAATTAGATTACTTGGTGAGTTTGATGCTAATATTAAGTATGGAGGTACCGAAAATAAAGTAACAGTTGTGGTCTCGGATACAAACAATCCACCTTTGTTAGGACGCTCGTTTCTCAGAAAATTTAACTTCGAACTTAAACAAATTAATTTAATTAAGCAAGATGAAAAGTATTCGACAATTATTGAACAATTGAAAGATGAATTTCATGAAGTATTTAACGAACAATTAGGTTCATTCAATGGTCCAAAGATTTCACTACCAATCAGTAATGATGCAAAACCAGTTTTTTTTAAGCCGCGTGCCATTCCATTTGCTTGGAAAGAGAAAATCGAAAACCAATTGCGGGATCTAATCAAGAAAGGGGTATTAGAACCAGTTGATAGCTCTGACTGGGGAACACCATTAGTTCCTATTCTCAAGCCAAATGGTGATTTGCGTATCTGTGGCGATTATAAAGTAACGCTTAACAAATATTTAGTTGACATAAAATATCCTTTACCACGAATTGATGAAATATTTACCTCTTTAGAAGGAGGTAAACATTTTACAAAACTCGATTTGTCGAACGCGTACAATCAGCTCATATTAGATGATGAATCACAACGTTTGTGTACATGGAGCACACATATTGGTACTTTAAAAATGAAACGCCTACCATTTGGTGTTAAGCCAGCTGCAGCTATATTTCAAAAAACGATAGAAAATCTTTTGCGTGATATTCCATACGTAGTTGTTTATCAAGATGATATCACGGTCACGGGTAAAACTTTTCAAGAACATGTTAAAACATTGAAATTAGTTTTGAATAAACTTAAAACAGCTGGTTTGAAATTAAACAAAAATAAGTGTGCCTTCTTTCAATCAAAAATAAATTATCTTGGTTTTTCCATTAATCAAGTTGGGTTATCTAAAACCGACGAAAGAATTTCTAGTATTTTAAAGGCCCCGATTCCAACAAATGTCTCAGAAGTTAGAGCCTTCATTGGCATGATAAATCATTATTCTAAATTTATAGATAAATTCGCTGATAAAATGATTCCTTTATACCACTTATTGCAAAAAGGTGTTCCATTTAAATGGTCCAAGGATTGTCAGAACACTTATGAGAATATGAAAAAGGAAATCACATCAGACCAAGTTTTAGTACATTTCAACCCAGATTTTCCGATCATTTTAACAACTGACGCTTCCAATAATGCTGTTGCGGGTGTGCTATCACATAAATATTCGGATAATACAATAAAACCCATTGCATTCATCTCTAGATCACTTTCCAAAAGTGAACGAAACTACAGTACCCTCGAAAAGGAAGCCTTGGCTATTATTTTTTGCATCACCAAACTTAAACAATATTTATTAGGCAATCATTTCATTTTGAAAACTGATCACAAGCCCTTATTATCAATTTTTGGGGAAAACAAAAGTCTTCCAATTATGGCCGCTGCCCGAATTCAAAGATGGGCATTCATACTATCTGGATTCAAATACACAATTGAATACGTCAAGGGAATTTCGAATGAAGCTGATAATTTATCACGCATTCCGCACTTAAGTTCTTCTGATGATTCTGCCAAGGAAGACAATTATATACATTTTATCGAAAAAGAAAATCCGTTGCGTTTGAGTTTCAAAGACATTGCCATTGAAACGCGACGGGATCCAACTTTGTCAAAATTAAGTCATGCAATTCAAAATGGTGAAAACTTAGATGATCCCAAATTCATTTCATTTAAAAACAAAAAGTTAGAATTAACGGTCGAACAAGATTGCATTTTATGGGGTTTTCGAACTGTAATTCCTTTAAAGTTGCGCAATATTGTTTTAAACGAATTACATTTGTCACATCTGGGCATCGTAAAAACGAAGGCGCTAGCACGATCGTATGTTTGGTGGCCGAACATTGATAGTGATATAGAAAATCTAGTTCGAAATTGCAATCCGTGTCAAGAGCTACAAACAAATCCAGAAAAGAGTCCTTTAATATCATGGCAACCAACGTGCTCAGTTTGGAGTCGTATTCATGTTGACTTTGCTGGGCCAATAAATGGCTTCCATTTTTTTATCGTAATTGATTCGTTTACAAAATGGGTCGAAGTTTTCAAAACCAAAGAATTGACATCCACATTCGTAATAAAAAAAATGAGAGAATTATTTTGTCGTTATGGCATTGTTGACATATTGGTCAGTGACAATGGTAGACAATTTACCTCCCATGAATTTGAACATTTTTTGCAAATGAACAAGGTTAAACACATACTGACACCACCAGGTCATCCAGCCACAAACGGCCAGGCCGAAATTTTTGTAAAAATACTAAAGAAATCGTTATATGCTAATTTGAAAATTGAAAAACATCCTGATATCGATGTCATCTTAAATCGATTTTTATGTGATTACCGCAATACAAGACATTGCACCACTGAAGAATCACCTGCTAAATTATTCTTTGGTCGAACTTTAAAGACTCGATTTAGTTTATTAAAACCACCATTAATAAAAGATAACATCATTCGAAGTCAAAACAAGAGCAAACAATATTTTAAAGGAAAACGCGAAATTAGTTTTAACAATGGTCAAAGAGTTTTTATTCGAGATTACAGAGACCCCAACAAATCATGTTGGTCACCAGCCACAATACGAAATAAATTAGGTCCTCGTACTTATTGTTGTATCATCTCAAATAACAATAGAGTAATTAAAAGGCATCTAAATCAAATTCGCGGTGAAAATAGTAGTAATGTGCAAGTTAATAATACTGAAATAGTGGAAAATACAACACCAGATAGAAATACTATCGCTGATAATACTCCACAAGTTATCATTTCACCAGAGGAGAGTACACCTCACGACAGGACTTCGATAGATTCGGAGCCAATTTGTCAACCTATTCAATTAAGACAATTAAGACCAAGATGCGATGGTAAAGTAGTTAAATCGAACAAATTGCAGCCTTAAGTATCGATTATAATATAAAATTGTTTGAATTTAAATTTAAAAACATTAATATTATTTTGTCATTCGTTTATTCTACATTAATTATTAATAAAAAAAAAAAAAAAAAAATTTGAATTGATTGTTAAATAAAAGCTCATGGAGAGCGTGTTAAGTATTTCAAATTAAACATTAGTGCATGGCAACATCGTGTGTGCGATGTTATTATTTTCTTCTATGTTATACTCTACTTAGTTTGTAAGAACATGAAATAAAGTCATTCACGTTTTGTCCACCGAACCATACGCGTCTTTCATTGCCTTTGACCAATACATAACACTTATAATTGAATCTCACCCGGAAAGCCTTATGAAATTTTTATAATACTAAATTATTAAACTCGCATTTACTACAGTCGCGCGTAGAAACCATAACAGACCAAATTACTAATTGTATATATAATTAATAAATTTACTAAATATTAACTACTTAAATACCAAACAATATGAGTCAACCGAAAGGTGCAGTAAACAAGCCAGCTAAGAAACATTCATTTGATCCGAATAGAAGTAGATTCCTTCGATCACACGGACAAGTTCCATCTAACAACAGATCACAAAGCATTCCTAGAATAAATTTGAGTGCAGAAGATTTACGGCGCTTAAGTTTTGAAAACCTCGCAATAGGACCACCTATTCCATCATCTACTACTGTAGCAACTACTCCAGCAATAGCGACCTTAGTTACCACTACGTCGTCTATTAGTAATCCTATAGTTAGCCATTCAATTGTACAAACGTTAAATCAACCATCGAATAACATTGCTTCTAAGACGAATCCTAGGGATTCATTATTCTCACCAAACAAACAAATCATTTTTAATTCTCAAGTCGAAAATTTGGTTGATGCGAAGGTAGGCGCTAATCAAGCATCAATGATGGCATCGCTAGTTGCCATGATAGATTCTCGTATTAAGCAATCAGTGACAGACGCGTTTGCATCAAATGCCAGACAAAATTGTGGGCTAGGTTCTGATCAAAATAGGAACACGAATATATTAGAAAATATAAATCGAGATCCACCTACTAATTCTAATCAACAACCTGTGCCAATCCTAAGTAGCAATGATACCGGCGAAAGCATTAACACAGACAGATTTCATCCAAATATGACAAGTGATGCACATAATAATGCTGGTAACGATGTTAATCCTGGCACGCAAAACTTTCGTGAAGATTCGCGTCCATTTCAAAGGCCAGAATTTTCATTTCAAACATCACGATCAAACACAAAATTCGATATTGATAGGTGGGGAATCAATTTTGATGGGACCTCAAAGACTATGTCTGTCGAGGACTTTGTTTTCAGAGTAGAAGTACTGAAAAATAATTACAACTGTCCTTGGCCGGTAATTCTAAGAAACTTCCACCTTTTACTTTCGGGAATAGCCCAAGAATGGTACTGGAAACATTATCTGCGTACGAATCCTAGATTAGATTGGAATCAGTTCCGTCAAGCTCTTTTGAGAAACTTCAAAACCAACGAAAGTGATTTTGAAGTAATCAAGCAGATAATGGATCGCAGACAGTACACCCAAGAGCCATTTGACAGCTTTTTTAACTCGATTCTGCATTTGCGAAATCAGCTGAGAGTACCTATACAAGAAGGAGAGTTATTGAGCATTATTAAAGGGAATGTCAGTAACAAGCTTATGAATTTCATTTACCCGATGTCAATTTATACTTTGGATCAATTTAGAGATGAGTGTCGAAAAATCGAGAAAATGTTACAATCGCGTGATCCAAATCGTTATCGAAACCAGAATGCTATATTTAGAAGTGTCAACGAAATCAGTGGGGTTGTAAACGAAGACAGTGATGATTACCAAGATCTTTCGGAAGGAGTTTCTGCAATTTTCCTTTCTGATCAATCTCCTACTGTTCCTAGACCGGACAATGTGCAAAGACCTCGGTGTTTCAATTGCAAACAAAGTAGCCACTTCTTTGTCAATTGTCCTTCCCCTTTTAGACGACTCTTTTGTTACCGCTGTGGCTTTGACAACGTAACTACACCTACTTGTCCGAAATGTAGTCAGGGAAACCGGAAGTCGAACGAGATTGCCGGGGCATCCCGTTCGACTCAAACAAGCCCGGAGTCGCAAATGTAGCTACGAACACCGAAGTTTATAGTACATCGCCTGATTTCAAGCAATTTTCAAAACAAATTTTAAAGCGCAATACAGATACAAACTTGACCGGACATAATCAAATGTTATCCAAATCCCCACCAATATCGTTTGACGATCGACTACGGTACTATAACCAGGTACGATCTAGAATTTTTCAACTGGATGAGTTAAAGCTTCAAAGTTCGGCAAACAAAATAGCCAAAACAAGAATAAGATATCGACAGAGAAAACTTTATTCTAAAATGATTAACTCCTGTTCACTTAGTCACGAAAATGATCCACGTCCTTATGCTAAAGTTTTCATAAACGGTCAAGGGATCACAGGTCTACTTGATAGTGGGGCAACGGTCTCATGCCTAGGCAAAGGATGTGAAAAATTTTTACAACAGAAAAATCTCAAGTTAATAAATTTTAATTCTTCTATTAGAACAGCAGATAACAACAAACATACTGTTATTGGCAGAGTAAAAGCAATGATTGAATACAAAGGTTTTGCTGAATTATTAGATTTGTACTTAGTTCCCAGTCTTAGTCAGCCATTATATCTCGGGGTTGACTTTTGGAAACTTTTTAAAATCGCACCACAATTAGTCAGTGAGCTTACAGTAAAAACACCAGATAACCCACCTATGCATAAACTAAGTCCAGAACAACAAATAGATCTTGAAAAGGTTATAGAGGAGTTCCCTTCCTTTTCAAAACAAGGTCTAGGGAAAACAACACTGGAAACACATATCATTGATACGAATAATGTTGAACCTATAAAGCAAAGACATTATCCGGTGTCACCGGCCATACAAAAACTCATATATGAGGAGCTTGATCGCATGCTTTCTTTGGGAGTCATTGAACCAAGCAACAGTGCGTGGAGCTCACCTATTGTTCTCATTAGAAAACCGGGTAAAAATAGGTTATGCTTAGATTCGCGTAAGGTCAATGCAGTCTCAAAGAAAGATGCGTATCCTTTGCCTCATATTGAGGGGATGTTAAGCCGGTTGAAGGATACAAAGTACATCTCAAGCGTGGACCTAAAAGATGCCTTTTGGCAAATTCCACTGGAAGCTAACTCAAGGGAGAGGACAGCATTCACGGTGCCGGGGAGGCCACTTTACCAATTCACAGTCATGCCCTTTGGACTGTGTAATGCAGCCCAAAGGATGTGTAGACTGATGGATAAGGTGATACCCCCGGAACTCCGTGAAGCTGTGTTCGTGTACCTTGATGATTTGCTGATCATTTCTCCAGATTTTTCATCACATCTTGACACGCTGAGGAAAGTGGCCAGATGTTTAAAAGACGCAAATCTTACCATAAATGTAGAGAAATCTAAATTTTGTTTTAGAGAACTCAAATATCTAGGGTATATAGTCGGACAGGGTCATTTGAAGCCAGATCCCGATAAGGTGTCAGCTGTGCAAGAATTCCCGGTGCCAAAATCGCAAAAGCAGGTGAGAAGTTTCCTCGGCTTGTGCGGTTGGTACCGGCGATTTATTAGGAATTTCGCAACTCTGGCTGCTCCTTTGTCTAACACTCTTAGGAAAGGGAAAATGTTTCAAATGATACCTGAAGCAATTACATCATTCGAGGCTCTTAAATCTGCGTTAGTTTCTGCTCCCTTGCTCAGTAACGCTGACTTCTCTAAGCGGTTTATGGTGCAGTGTGATGCTTCTAGCTATGGTGTGGGTGGAGTCCTGTTTCAGTTTGACGAGGAAGGGCACGAAAAACCAATCGCCTATTTCTCGCAGAAAATGAATAGCTGCCAACAAAAATACAGTGTTACAGAGCAGGAGTGCTTAGCCGCTGTACTTGCTATACAAAAGTTTAGACCGTACATAGAAGGACTACCATTTACAATGATTACAGACCACGCCAGCCTTAAATGGTTAATGGGTTTGAAAGATTTGAATGGGCGCCTAGCGAGATGGTCCCTAAAACTTCAGTCATTTGACTTCTCTATTGAACATAGGAAAGGTTCTCAGAACACTGTTCCAGACGCTCTCTCGCGAAGTTTCATTGAATCGATAACTTTCCAACCGAACGATAACATGGCTATTGACCTAGAAAGTAAAGAATTTAATGATAAAGAATATGACGATATAATAAAGCTTGTCTCGGCGGAGCCACTAAAATTTCCTGACATTAAAGTATCAGAAAATCTACTTTTCAAAAGTTGTGCAGAAACAGGTGGCGAACCAACTAATGGTGACTTATCATGGCGATTATGGGTACCCAAAGGAATGACTCAGAAAATAGTTGAAGCTGCACATAACCCACCTGAAGCTTCACATGGAGGAATTTTGAAAACCTTGGAACGAATCAGACAATACTACTATTGGCCAAATATGTCCAGTCAGGTACGAGACTTTGTGAGTAACTGCAGTACCTGCAAAGAAAACAAAGCTCCCAATCATATCCTAAGACCACCAATGGGACGGCCAATGGATATTGTTCGACCCTTCCAGAAGCTGTATATCGATTTTATGGGCCCATACGTCAGAACAAAGCGCGGCAATTTGTTTCTCTTCATTGTTTTAGATCACTTCTCCAAACTTGTATTTTTAAAGCCGATGGCAAAAGCAAGTACAAGTGCGGTAATACGATTCCTTGAACAGGATGTGTTTTGTAGATTCGGGGTACCGGAATATATACATTCCGATAATGGCAAACAATTTGTTTCGAGGGAATTTAAGGAGTTTTTATCACGTAATGGTGTCAAGCAAGTTTTAACGGCTATTTACTCACCTCAATCGAACGCGTCTGAACGAGTAAACCGATCAGTCTTGTCAGCAATCAGAGCTTATTTGAAAGAAGACCAACGAGAATGGGATGTCCATATCGCCCAAATACAACAAGCACTTTGTTCGGTACATCACCAGTCGATCGGGGTCAGTCCTTATTTCTGTCTTTTTGGCTTAAACATGATTACGCATGGCAATATGTACCCAATTATGAAAAGATTGGGGACATTGAATGACAGTGAACTTTCTGCAAGTGCCCACGCTGATAAAGTTGTAGAAATTCACGCCAAGGTCAAACGACACTTAGAAGAAGCTTTTAAAAGAAACGAAAAGGTTTACAATATGAGAAGTTCAAAATGTAAATTTTCTCCTGGTCAGGAAGTTTACTATAGAAATTTTACCCAGAGTAATAAAGCGAAACAGATTAACGCCAAGTTGTGTAGTAGATTTATCCGTTGTAGAATTAGAAATCCTGTAGGAAACTGCATGTATGAGGTGGAGAACATGCAAGGAAAGTTGATAGGAAGATTCCACGGCAAGGATCTAAGACATTGAAGATCATATTTAAAAATCTCAGGGTATGGGTCGGCTAAGTTTAAAGAGTACCAGCATATATAACAGCCACGTTTTCCATGTCTTTAATAGATCTTGCGATTTTATATAAATCCATGGTTTTGTAGAGTGCCTGATCATGTAAAATTTTATTACAAAAATAGATCATAGCAGAAAAGTGTGCTTACACCATTAATGCAAAAACTTTGACAGTTCATACTCTGTTAGCAGATTCAGCAGTTCTTACCACACAGCTATTGAAACATTGGTGATGGCAGCGTTACCAGTGGTTATATAAAGCAGAAACTGATTTACGCGGTCTCTTTTTTTTAATTGTCGAACTCTTGAATAAAAGATCTCCGGACAGCCGTAAGAAGTAGCTGAGACATAAGCGAAAGTTATATAAGCCAAAACTATTTTTTTTTTTGTCATTATAAAATAAATTTATAAATCTAAACGTGTGGACCTAATTTAGCCTGAATAAAGGAGATATCCTAATGCTTTATTGGGAAATTTTAATCATCCATCAACAAGGCACCCCACGCGGTTTCATGTATACATAAAATCCAGCTTTCAATTTTCCTAGTATACCGCAAAATTTATACAAGAAAGCACATGGTATACGGTGGCGAAGCTCGGCATCATTATCACCCTGTCCGTACATAAGTACCTACATACGCTAAATTTGGGATTTTCGGTGAAATTACATATATTTGCAACAAGTCATCACACCCATGATATATGTATTTGGCAAACCTGCTATATATCACAAAGCCTAGCGGATAGCGGATCCCAAGATCAAATGCTGCATGTAACAAATAGGAACGAACCAGAAATGAAACCAACAACTTGCCAGTTTCCGTGCTGCACCCGGTAGAAGAAGAGGTTCTGAAGAAACTACGGTTTTCTTTACAATTGTTGATAAAATAATGCTATTTTTTTGTTAATATTTAGTGTTTAAAATCCATTTTTCTTAATTTTGCTAAGCCTAACGTATACTTAATCAATTCGTTAATTCTAACGTGCCTTAATTCATCGAGTTTGGTATTTTATATAAAAACAAAAGGTGTACGTATACAAAATTTCATAAAAAATTTAATAATATATGTTTCGATATTGTCATATAGATCTTTAAAATTGTGGTGAAATTGTAATGTTCTATGATAAGATCCGAAGTCCAAATTCTTTTTCATATAGGTAATATATAATTATTGCCGTAGATATAACCATATATCAGCCCGCGTGCATAGTCGATAGTGTGTATTTATATATATATATATATATAGTGTACTATAGTACCATTAGAGAGAACGCATCAACGTATATGCTTCAACGTTATCACCGTCTCCTGGAACGAGTTTATGTGGCCACATCAACATCGACCGAACGGATTACAAAAAAAAAAAGAGTACAGTGAGTAAAATTTTTGATTTTAATTTCTTTTGCGTAATTAGATATAGATATATACATATATAAACCCATACGCCATTTTTTTTTTTTTTTGCTTCTAATAACGTCGTACAATATTTGATTTATCCCTTGAATTTACATTAATAGAACATTCACTTTCTCACATTTCTCTTAAATCTATCGAATTTTACTGTATATAAAACTTAATATTATAAGATAAGATAATGAATTTAAAAACATAAAACTATACCTAATACATATTCTTAACCTATTTTAATAAACTGTCTTTATGAATATAAAAAAAATATGATTCAATTTTCATTTAGTGATTCGGTTATGTTTTGTTAAGAGTGATTTCTAAGGGTGAGATTCAAGTTGGTGTTAGCATGCACATGCAATTAAATTCGATGCGCTAGTCCATCTAGTGCGTCTTGAAACAATAAAGGGACTATCCTTTTAAAATATACAAAGGGTAGGATAGTCATGGTGCATTGGGGTATCCAGTATACTTAGATGTAATTAGTGGGCGGGACCCTAGAAGGTGGCAAAACATCTAGCCATCACACAGAAAGAGATAAAGTGATATGAGGACATAGTTACACCCTACCGTATCGCATCGATGCACAATTTAATTCACACACACTTTAATTTTTCGGTAGTCACAATTGATCACATCTTTGGTATGTAGAATCATTGTAGTCATCCTTTTTAATTTTCTTCGAGACACAGATTTTTTGTAAGAAGAGCAATAGCAGCAAGATCCCCCCCCAATGCCGTCGAGCTAAGGCCGTGCATAGCTTGCGTGTCTCATCGCTGCGTATGGATGCAGAGCTCCAAACATCTTGCTACTGCTTTTATCCACTAGCTCAAAGTCTTCTTTACAAGATAACATGCTCACTGATTTCAGACTTCACTAATTCGATTGTTGCACTCGCTGTGTTTCTTGTGGCATCGTCTTGTTGAACCCACATGCCACATAGGTATCACTGATCAAAGAGGATCTATATCTAGAGAGCCAACTGAGAGCAGAAACGGTACATTTGCCTACAAGCTGTTGTTTTGCTGCTGTCCTGCATAGGAATTTCTAAGTATTAGTGCCTGTACATATCAAAGGAGCGCCATTGCTGCCGCACGCATACTTAGGAAATCCTATGTTGGGACTGTCATTCGGGCGGCCATTATTACCTATGTATGGTGTGGGCGACTGTATTCGGCATTTTTCGTGCCCATTAGTTACACGGTGTTCACATTTCAGTTCAGTTTAAAAGTTTTTAAGGTTTATGAAATTGCTTTTACCAAATGTAATTTCTGATATAATTTTGTCACAATGCCAAATACCTCAATAAAATCATGGTTTTTTTTTTCAATATCTATCAGAAATCGATCTCATGACATTAATCAGAGAAAAATCAACTCAAACGATTTTAGCACTCTTATTAAAAGAGACTTATTTGTAACTTCAAGCATCTATTTTAGGTATATTTTAAAGAAAAAAAAATATTTTTCGTTGATTTTAATGCTTTTCATATTGAAACAAAATAGGTATTTTAACACAGTTTAGGGAAAGCGTTTGATTTATGTTGTGGGGAAAAAGGTATTTTAGTATCAGCAACATTTTAAATCTGTAAATGTTACATAAAATGGATAAATAATTCTTGTTTTTATCCGTTTATAATACCTACCTATACCTGATTTATACTATATGCGCATTTAATTTTTTCGGGTAAATTCCATAAAAAAAAAAATCCTATGTAGATCGCCTTTTATTTATGTGAAGTAGGGCGTGTTTTTTTTTAGGTTCGAACTCAGCAAAGAAAAGTAAAGTAATATCCATGAGTCTAAATATACCTTTAACTATAATTACTTTATGTTTGCTTTAACGTCTTTTTAATCATATTAAAAAATAAATGTTTAAATGAATATAATTGAATTAAATTGAAAAAATAAACAATTGATGTTTTTCATTGAGCGGAAGGAGAAATAAAAGGTAAATACCTAAACATTAAAAAATTCTGAAAGTATTGTTTATGTTACATTAATCTTAACCACATGTTTTTTTAGTTGGTTTACCTATAATCTTTTTTCTTTTTATAACTACTTGTAAGTTATGACTTACAGCCGCGGCTTAAGGGCGGCAAAAACTATTTTTGCCCAGAGCGGCGAAATAGCTAGGTCGGGCCCTGATTGGACTCAGCGGATGGGCTACCTGAAACGCAGCCGCGGTCAACATTTGCATAAAATTATCTTTAAACATTAAATTGCAAGGTTCAAACTATCGATTCAAATAAATATTTCATTCATTTTTTCGAATTTTTTGTGTTTTTTTTTTTTAAAAAGTTCTAAACCTCTTAAAAAATCACCCGTTATAAGATAACATTTTGGCAAGCTATCCAAAATATGAAAGTATCCAAAAGTATACCAGAATAAAATTTATAAGTCATTTCATGCACCAGAAGACTTTGTCCCATTCCTCCTGAAAGCAGGACGTATGGGACAGCTATGTGCTGGAATGGGACACTTACATTACAAATGTGTTTTTTATCTTAAAACCTTTGTTTCTAATGTACTTTGCGTACGAACATTTTTAAGTGTTGTTTGCTTAGACTTTGATGTGGAAAAGTCTGGAGCACTCAGACGCAACTACAGGTCCATTGAACTGCCAAACAGAGATACTGTACTTAGGTTACCCAAGGGGTAGTATAGTCTTATGTTCTCGCTTTCCCCAAAGACTCCAGAACCAGACCCCTGTTCGGTTCACGGACAGTGTCCCATTCCTCCTATCTAATATTCACTTTTTGAACAATAAGTTGACTCATTAGCTACTTTTTTTCACTCAAATTTTACCCAAAGATTTTACTTTTTATGCACAAATTACCTTTTTTTGCTTTCCACTGCGTAATTTCAACTTTGCACAAGACCTGCTTCGTTTACCGGTGGATACAGACATACATTAAGAGCAAATTTGTGATCAACAGGAACGAGAAAAAGAATACGACGTTGAGGATAATGCTTGTGTCCCATTCCTCCTATGTCCCATACATACCCACTCTCCCCTACATAAAATGGATAAATTATTCTTGTTTTTGTCCGTTTATAATACCTACCTACCTGATTATAACTATATGCGCATTTCATTTTGTCGGGTAAATTCCATAATAAAAAAAATCCCATATAGATCGCCTTTTATTTATGTGTTTTTTTAGTTTCGAACTAAGCAAAGAAAAGTAAAGTAAGATTTTCAGCACGCAATTACAACAATTACTGAAAAACATACTTTGCTGAGTTCGAAGCTCAAAAACACACACCTATACTTAGAACAACATTACTTTTTGTATTTCAAAGGCACATAAAGTGTAGCTACTTGTTTTTGTTAATTAATAATTAAGAGGGGATTACAAAAACATCAGTGGACATTTTAAAATACAAGGTTATAAACCCGAATGGAACACGCGAGACCTAAAAATTAATAAAACCATTTGGATTGATACGTTCGATTGAATAATCCAATTAAATACAACATTATATTGTATTTTTGTTAGGAGTTTAATCTTTAATCATTGTTATATCCGATAATAATATCTTTTTCATAAATTAGCATTTTTTGTTCCTAAGTAACAACAACATATTTCACATTATGATTTTGTACAACATGGTGCTAAAAAAAAGAAGTTGAAAATACCCACCAAGTAATAGAAATTTATGCAATGTTTAGGAATAATTAAAAATAAATCACTTTTGCTCTAATGAAAACTTGGGTTTAACTTGCATGGTAACCTATAACCTATTTTTGGAACAACTCCCAAAGGTAGCTGCATGAATTTAGCTGACAAAAATATTTTCCATGTAAAGAAAACTAAAAAAACCTGAAATGTGAATGGATGAACATTTTTGGCACCTAAGATGGATAGATCACAAGTAAAGCTATTTAAAAAACCATACTCAACATGTATTCCTATTACATTTATTGTTATATACTCATTTACAAATTGTTTGTTATTGAAAATTAATGGGCGGCCATTAATAACACGTAGGTATTCACATTTCACAGACAAGAAAAATAAGAGCTCGCGAGAGAGGGCTGTCATTCAAAAATTGAAGGGATAATCGGTTAGGGGTAAGTGAAGTTGGCTCTCTAGTTATAGATCCTCTTTGTCACTGATATCGAATTCATGCAATTGTTCAACGAATACCATTTACCGTAACGTGCCGGTAATCGACGAAAAACAACCCAATGACGCCATTGGCATGAAAAGCACAGCAAACAGTGACTTTTTTGGGATAAAGTGCTGCTTCATGAAGCACATGATTGTTCTCACCTGTCCATTAATGCATATCTTGCTTACCTACCTACTGGCGAAGCCGTTTAACCAAAAATGAGCTTCATCGCGTTGTTCCTTCGTGTACTTCACCATGATGAAAATGTTGAATACATTACTGAAAATTTTGACACTGAAAGTTTAAAGTTGTCAAGTCGCTAATGAAAGACCTTTACAATATACCTACATGAACACCCAATATAAATTTCCAAAAACAAAATAGAGGGTGGCAATTGTCTAATGTAAAAGATATTTTCTAAGTCAATCTACTATATAAAAATAAGTCGGGTTTTCCTTCCTGACGATATAACTCCAGAACGGCTCAACCGATTTGAATGATTTTTATTTTGTTTTGTTCGTCTTAGATCAAGGATGGTTTATGAAAAAAGAAAAATCGGAAAATTCTCAACAGTTGGCGTTGTAGGCACATATTTCGTTTTTCATGGGGAAATGCACTTTGAAAAAAATATAAACTGGATAGAAATCGAGTAGTTTCAAATACAAAAAAAAATTATTTTAAATTTTAAAAGCAATATTGTTGTTGTCAATTATTTTAATGATTTTCCAAGCAAATTGTTGTTGTTAAAAATTTTGAAATTTATTTTTTAATATACGATATAGCTAGCTACCTAATAAGTTTGTTTATGTTTACTATGTTACATTAAGTAACTTTTTGAAATGAAGTAGATACTTTGATTTGTTTGTATCCATCATTTTTGTTTGGGAAGTACCTATTTTCAATATCCTTGCATTTGAATAGGTGGGTAAGTTCAAATGGAATGGTGATTGAGATGACGAGGACAATGATGACAGGCAACAGGAGTTGCTGAGCGTTTTGAGTGTTCACGAAGGGGTTGTTACGAAAAATTAATGAGTAACAATCATGGTACTATGCTCATTCGTGAGTAGGGTTATGGCGAGGGCAGCTCAAAGCTACCATAACACCTTCGGTACCGGTGTGGAGAGTGATGGGAGAAGGCTTACCAACCAAGTTGATAGGTGTAGTTAGTTTTCTTCTAGGCTGTTAAAGTTACAAATATTAGTGTTTATTGATGGCGAATAAAGTGCGCAGTTGGGTATGATATCACCTAATCGTCCAATACACGATGCATTCAACCACGAATTGCAAAGAGAACAACAAAACAATACGATACTGCAGCAATAGCCGAAGCAGTTCGTAAAAATGTTCTGCAATTGAATCGACAACAAATGATTGCGTATGACTCTTTAATGGAAGCTGTGAACAAAAGAACTGGTAGCATTTACTTTCTGGGTGCTCCCGGAGGTACTGCCAAAACGTTCTTAATTTCATTGCTTTTGGCACGGATTTGATCGCAGCATGAGTTGCCCTGGCATTGGCTTCATCTGGAATAACAGCAACTTTGTTAGAAGGCTACCGAACTGCACATTCAGCATTGATATTGCCACTGAACATGCAAATCAACCAGACACATTCTTGAAAAATCGAAGAAAAAATGCGAAGATTTTACAATGATGCAAATTGATCGATTGGGTCGAATGTACGATGGCCCCACAAAAGGTCAATGGTGGCGGTGGACAGGTCGTTGAAAGATCTTCGTGTCAATCAAAACATTTTTTGAATAGCCATGGTTGTATTAGCTGGTGATTTTCGGGAGACTCTTCCAGTTATTCCCACGATCAATTGCAGCTGACGAACTAAATGCGTGCTTGAAATCATCAAATTTGTGGCTTCATGTCAAGACACTCCGATTGACGAGATCAAACTGCAGATGTGTTTTCGAAGCAATTGTTGGACATTGGTAATGAAAAGATTGCAGTTGATATCTCGACCGGACTTATCACTTTGCCCACTGATTTCTGCCACATGACCGATTCTAAGGAAGAGCTCATTCGAAGTGTTTTTCCGGGCATACCGCAGAATATAGAGGAGAAGATGTGTTGATTCCACGCATCCCGATGATTCCAACGGACTTACCATTCGAATTCAAATGACTTCAATTTTTTACTACAAATCTTTGCATAGAATGTTAATATCATCTATTTTACAGGAAAATAAAAGGCATTGAATTAATTTGAATTACTAACAAAATTTATTTAATCACCAAACTAAGTTTAAATCGAAAAAAAAGCTTCAAATAGATAAAAATTAGGTGGTACGAAGTTAACTAGGTCAGCCAACACCAGATGAACCGCATCAATTTCTGCAAATATATTTCATTTCGTCGATGGTGGATCAGCTGAATGTGCGGTGCAATATACAGGGAACACAACAGTTAAAGAGACGAATTATTGAACAGTTGCAAGCAATTTTTCATTTAGAAAATCATTGTTTTTCACATGGGCAGCTATACGTTGCGTATTCACGAGTTGGGAAACCATCCGCTTTATTTGTGTTAACGTCAGACCAAAAAACAAAAAATGTGGTTTACCAAAGAGCACTTCAATGAAACGGATAATTTGCGGACACGTATAACGCTTCGATTCAGTATTTACTTTGGATTTACTTTCATTTTTTACTTAGAGAAGTTCAACTAAATTACACTTCATTTTTGTAATCGAAATTAATTCATTACTGTTGTGAAATGAAATAAAACTTTCCATTTTCAAATACAAGAAAAAAATAATAATTTTTCTTCATCTTTTAATCCTCAAACGAAATGTTACAAAAAACGAAGCCATCTGGTGGCGAAACGGAGTTCGCCGGGTTCGCTAGTAAATAAATAAAATAAATAATTAAAATAAATAAAATTGACATTTTTGGCACTCCTGAAATATGAAAAAAAAAAAAAAAAAACAGACGACAGACATCGACAAACCTCCACATGGATTTACAATTTTATGTAACCTGTCCTTAATATTTTCTTCTCTGGAATGTTTTGAACTTTGTATGTAAAGCCCCGCCGCGATTCTAATTTTCTGTCTGCCACCAATTCCTGCTCCCCACCTGCACATTTAACGTGTAAGTACTCAAAACGACATTTTATGATATTTTGCTGCTGCCTTTTCTATGTTTGTATAAACATAACATATTCTCAGTATCCCAGTAACTAGGTGCTTGCGAATAATATGCTAGCTAACATTCGCATTCAAAATTTCCATACAAATAGCCACCTGATTCTTGAATGAAATATACAAACTTACTGTCAGAAAGAAAAATCTTTTTGCCGCCTCCTTGGAAGACAAGAAACATGCATATTCTCCCTCTACCATGTGCATATTTTAGAATTTTTCCGCTGCAGAGATTCAAAAAGAACTGTAAGAAATCTTCAGTAGAGGTAGAGACATGGAGCACTTATCCTTAAGTGTTGCATAAAAAGTACAAATAAATAAGCTGAGGATTCCCCACTTCGAATCCTGAAAAGGGAAAACCGGTTTTTACGGCATTTCTTTAAAGATTTTTTTGGTGTCTTGCTAACGCTGGAACATATGGAAATATTTTTGTCTCTTCCTTGTAAAACGGCAAGCTGTGGTTGCTGGATTGGAGTAGATCCTTGAGTAGAGTGTGTATCGTCGGGACATTTATGAGATATATTTTATGATACTGAACGCAGAACATAAAATGTGCATTGCTCTTTACCTACCTGCCATATCAAACTATAGTGATTTCTATACTATAGATTATAGAAAGAACTAGAGATGCATAAAATACCAATTAAGATCGATATCATATTTTCAATTGATGGGTTATATGATCTCTGTGTTTGGATTTGGAATTTCGAGAAAGGCCTTTAGGTTCCTTTGGCCTTGTACCTACTTTTTCTATCAGAAAAAAAAAATGTATACCTACCTATTTACTCTTTGAATAGATTTAGTTATGGAAAATGATTCGTCTGAGATGTTATTCAACCAATTTTAAACTCGGACCATCTTCAATGAAAGACATTTTCCTTGAACCGGGCCATTGCAATTGCCAGTTGCAGCACATCGTGGCATATCGTATCGTGGGCCAAGAAAGAAACTGGTTGCTTAATCCAAAACAGGTGAAAACAGTGCAAGCAAAAAGTCACTGATTGTCGCCAACACGGAAATAAAAGTAAGATAGAAACACAGGAACGCCAACTTTGTCAGGGGTAGACAAAAAAAAAAACTCTTATGATGAGAAGTATGCAACTTATTCGAATAATAAATTAGCTAGTGCAGTTGCTTTTAAGCAGACTCCAATTTTCAATAGTGATAGGTTATAATTCGTTAATTCTCTAACAGAATCATTTTCCTTGCCGTAAAAGTACCTATATTTAGCGATATACTAAACTACAAACACAAAACATATGTATGGCTGGTTGGTTGTTTTAACTTACCATTGAAAATCACTATCGTCTGGACGACATCGTTTCGACGATATAGCATTTCCTTCACGTAACTCAATAATCTACAGACTACTACTAAGGCGTGCGGCTACGCTGGAGATTCTTGGTGGAGGTGGCTTGGCTTGGGCCCCTAGTAGTTTTTTTCACACACTAAAAAAAGCTTTATCTACGGTTTCAACCCGTTTTATCTACACATATGTATATATGTCAATAAACTTGGTACTAAGTGCTTTCGTTTTTCATTTGAATAAAGCAGCATTTCATAAAATGTTTTGAATATTTAAAGACGGAGCTTAATCCTAACTCGACGACTTTTATCTTTATCTCGAAAATTTAAGTTAGCAGCTTGCTTACGGTTCTTTGCTAAGTGGAAATATCAGTATGGTACTGGTAAGGATAAGGACTTTAACATGTGCATTGCGCAATCAACATTCTCTGAAGTCCTGAAGCAAGTGCTGTAGATTCTAGAGAGGAAACTTTGTCCAAAATGGAGAACATTGAAAATGAGCGACGAAGAAAAAACAGAAGCGAAGAGATATTTTTATGACAGATGCCGAATCCCTGGAGTGGTACTGGTACCCATATTGCAAACAGACATCACTATTAAAATAGAAAAGGATTCTAAAGTATAGTTAAATACCTACTATCCTGGAAAGCGATTTGAACAATTATTATACTCTTAAAATAACCACTTTTTCATACTGATTTACAGATTTGCGACCATAAGCAGTATACTAGGTGTGTAGACGCATCAAATCCTGGCTCCAACCATGACTCAGTTCTATGGAACAGCAGCGATGTCAATACCTTCTTTTCTGAGAAATATCATACTTTAAGCAGAAAAACTAGAATTATAGGAAAGTTTATTGTATCTACTTTTTTATCACTAGTGTTGTGTTTTTTTTCTTTAGGTGATTCAGGGTACGTAAATCTTCCATGGCTTCTAATGCCATTTCAGTCAGTGGTTTTGAATTCTTCAGAGGACAAATTCAACCAACAACATAGCAAAAGACAAAATATTGTTGAAAATACAATTGGAGTCCTATAAAAAACCTATTTCGATGTTTAATGGGAGTTAGGGCAATGCACTTTAAGCCTAAAAAACCGGCCAAGTGCGAGTGTCACTCGCGCACCGAAGGTTCCGTATTTGGCTAAAGTCCAACACATCAGATATTATTTGAAATCTATATCATTCAATCTTTCCCCTCTTCATGAATTCATCACAAAGTTTAATTTAATTACTTAATATTTTTACTCTCAAAAATTACTCGCACATGAATCTCATTTTCTAATTATTACCTATAGTACCCAACCCACGCCAATTTTCCATTCTGTATGCGACCTGTCCCAATTAAACACTACATATTGACTAAAAATATATTACTTTTATTTTGTTCTGTACTCCCCAAAAAAATGTATTATATTCCCCAACGAAATTAGCAGGCGGGAACCCTGGTGGGGTTCTGTCTTTGATGGGGTCAATTGTGCACAACTGCGTAGTAGAGATTAAAACTTATTTTACATGGTAAAATTATCTTTTTTGAAAATATCTTGTAAACTATTAACTTTTCGGCAAAACAGTATTCAGCACATATATAGATAAGAACATGATCTACAAAAAAGGAATTTATGTATTTTTTTGTGAATCAAGAAATAAACCGTTTTTTGGGCGAATGAAAATATTTTTTTCACCAGATTACTAATTAATCGAAAACCAATCGATGTATTGCTTCCATTGGTATTTGTCGTTTAACTAGAGGTTATACCGGATGTTGTGTGTAAATTTTAGCCTCCTATGTCAATCGGTTCTTGAGATAGACCTGGTAACAAAATTGGCTTAGTGGGTTCGGACAGACAGACAGACAGACAGACAGACAGACAGACAGACAGACAGACAGACGGAGAGACATCCGAGCGAAACTAATAAGGTTACGTTTTTTCCCTTTGGGTACGGAACCTTAAAAAGCAGCACAAATTATAAATGTTTGCTATGCTCTGCCATAGTATTTGCATGCTCTTCAACACATTTTGGGATGAACCAGAAGAAATGGAAAATGAAGATGCGGACCAAGATGAAAACAACAATTATACACACTCATCACAAACGCAGCGCACATAGAAGCTGATATTAGATTCGAAACTATGAGGTATTTGTAATTTCATAAATTAAAAAAATGTGTGTTTCAAATTGACTTCACTTACATAAGTATCACATTGTATGAGCATATAACATAAAAAATATAGAATAAATAAAATGTTCTAAAAAAAATGTATCTTTAAGGTGTCTACATAGGTTAGGTAGGCAGGTACCTACTTCAGATTAACTTAAATAAGAAATATCAAGTAAAAACGCACTACTGTTACAGTAGATTTGTATTGCTAGTTCGGTCATTGATTTACATATTTGAGATCTATCGCCTTCCATTCGAGTTCAAGTTCTAATTGCTGCTGTTTCACTCTTAGTTTCTTTCTTGCAATTCGTTCAATTTCTTTATGACGCCGAATATTTTCTTCAATTTACATTTTTTTTTTTCATACATTCTGTCTATGTACCTATATACTTTCTTTATGTTGCTCTTCAACTCCTTGGCATTTTCCATTTGCGCGTGCATTGCACTTTTGACTTCTTTGTAAAATTTTTTTTGAATATTTATCTGCCTTTCAAGAAGAACTTTTGGGTCTGTGCATTTAGCTTTCTGCATTTCATTTGAGTGGAAGATGCAGGCTCAGGGTTTTTGAGTATCTCTTCACCGTCAAAATGTCCTTCTTCTGATGTTTTCGTCAGACCTTGGTCTTTTTCAGATTCCCTGGGTGGATTTAACTCGATAACCTCCTCTTCATCGGCGGTAAAAGTTACAATTTTGGTTGGGCCACCACCACTGTACCATTTAGTTATTTTTTATTGGTAGAAAGTTTTTTTTTTAAATTAGACTTGTGGTCACTCCAAACCTGAAATAAAAGTTAAATTTTTGTTCAGATAACAAATAATATATGTACACTCACATTTTACTTTTATTCACTCCGATACTTCCTTTGTTGGCGGTGATAAGCTGCTCAGGTTGTGCCTAAGTTCATCCCAGAACTGTCTTACTTCCTCCGGTGGTCGCTTACAATCGTTTTTTGCTATGTCGGGATTGAGCTTCATAGCGTTAATCAGTTCCCGGAATCGATCACAATAAGATGTTTTCTTGCTTCAATATGAAAGCATTAGATAAAAATGTAGGTACCTAGGTACGTTGTGTTTTGTGCTTTTACACTTTATTTACAAAAAAAAAATCTTACTTTTAAATTCATTTTTATTTATGTTATTAATTATACTTATATACTAGACAAAAACGATTAAATCTAATTTAAAGCTAACAGTCTTAATTCTAGCTTACTGGCTCTTAGCGAGCGCTCTAAACTTAACAATGTCCTTAAAATTATTGCCTTTTGGCCTTAAATCTATCAATATTTAGTTTGTTTTGTTTTTTTATTTTCCAAGAAACGCTATAAAAACTTGAATTCTCTATTATTCTTATTTTATTTACAAACTACTTAAAACTACCTAAGCTACTTAGCCTAAATTAATTATAATCAGGGTGGTGAGCAATCTTAAGGATTGGTCACCATCCTGATTGCATCCATGGGCGCCTGACCGCCGCCGACAAGGGTTCACCCGTGCCGCCGAGACTCAAGCGAGGCCATAAGCGTCGATCGAGTCTCGGTAGCACATACATGTCGGCTAGCCCAGTCCCTCCCAAGGACCCCCTACACTAACCTAAACCTACCAGCTTTATGTCTAGCTTAAAACTAAGGAGGATGCTACGTAAGTAGCGCACCGGCCCGTGAGAGCGTATCCACCCTCACCTCTTCCTCAATCCACCAAAATTCGGTGAACTGCTTTACCGTATCGACCCTGTCCCGCTCCGCAATTGCGGTACTAAAACGGAGGAGCTCCTGAGCATTGGCGGCGTACCCGTCGTGGATGAGCCGCTTATCCCTCGCGCCGCGGTGGCTGTGGTACAATACCGGCACACCATCTTTTGGCTGGGCTAACCCTTTCATGTCTAAATGAAGAAATGCCTCAGGCGGGATAAAGCTAGACCGAAGCGTACTCTCGTGGTACATTAAATTCGGATAGAAAGCCCCTGAGATCAGGTTATTATCACTGGCCATCGCCCTTGCAACGTGCCTCCGAATCACCTTAATAAGGAAACTGTCAACCCTGTTCAGTCGAGCCCCATTGTATAGGGTCCTGTTGGGATAGTATTTTACGTACTCAGATTCAGGAGTTCTAAACAACCCTAGACAGGCCCTGAGACATTGTCTCTCAAACACCCGAATCTTTTCCATATAGGACGACGCTATATTGAACCACATGGGACAGCCATAAGCGATGATGGTCCTTATAAGGGCCACGTAGCAGATGACCTTCACTCTGGAATCAAGACAAGCATCTATATGTTTGTTAAAATACAGATGCTGATCGAGCCAGATGCCAAGATACCTGACCACGGTTTTCATCGCCAAAGGCCGCCCCTGTTGTCCAATAATTGTTAATTTTCTCCAGTTTTTTCTGGTATCCCTAGAGGCCCCAGCCAATGGAGTTCTGAACAGGATTGTTTCCGATTTTTGGAAGTTGATTTTCAGCTTCCAATCACCGCAATACCTCTTAATTTGTTCGAAATCACGCTGCAGAAGGACGTTGATGACTTCGATTTTTGGTCCCGACCTGTACGCCACTAAATCATCTGCGTACGCTATAGCATGTCTGAGGGAACCCACCAGATCACTTGTGTAAATATTAAACAGGACCGGATAATTCACTGCACCCTGTTGTAAGCCGTTTTTAATTTCGAAAACCCTGCTCGAAGTCACGTTGCCAGCTTTGACAATGAACTTCTTTCCTATAAGCATGTCATAAATCATATACAGCAAAGGTTTTTGAATGCCCAATCTGGTCAGCTTAGAGAAAAGTCCCTCCAACCATACGTATCGAAGGCCTTCTCAAAGTCGACCAGGCAGACACCCGTGCGTTGCTTCTTACATTTATTCCACTGAATGTCGGAGACCAGTTTCGACGCGGCATGAATAGTGTCATGCCTCGCTCTAAAGCCAAACAGATTTTCCGGAATAATCTTATTTTCTTCAACCCATCTTAAGAGAGATCTGTTGACGACCCTTTCGGAAGCAAACTAATTGACCGAAGATTAGCAGGGTTTGTCCTATCTTTATCCTTTTTAGGGATAGGGTGTACCACCGATATTTTCCACTGCGCCGGATAATATGAATTATTCAGCGCATTGTTAAATAGCGTGGTGAAGATATCTATCGCCTCTAGCGGCAGGTGTCTTAATACGACTTTTTGTTTTTAAGTGACTCAAAGATGCACCGAAGTTCATCTCTACTCACTAACAAATGAGTATTTGCATTGGCGATTGTGCCAATTGCACGGTTGTCGTCATTGAACCCGGTGAAGCCGTTGTTCTCGGATCGTCAATTTTGAATTTCGGTCCGCAGATAAAAGTGGTTAAGAAAGGCCCTCTCCTCGAGGTCGCGGTTACGGCGAACAGGGTTGTACATAGTCTCAAAGAAAGTTCCCATCAAATCCACCCTCTCCTGCGGGTCCTCGACCACGAAAAAACCGTCGTTCGAGTCAGCACTTTCCGGACTTATGCCAGTAGTCAGTAGTGTCTGTCTGTTCTCGTTCGTCCGAGGTATTCGGACACATGAAATGTCGTTATGATCTTTCCGCATGAACAGTTTATTTATTTGTGGGAACATGTTCGCACTACTGGTTTTTATAGCCCGAATTTTATTGCCCCAATACAAACTTACAGATTTTCTGTAATTCTCTGTGATCAACTGTTTCAGGTTTTTGATCATCGACCTCAGTGTCCTTAACTCGGGATCGTTCCTGTCAGTAAACTGTCTGTGTAGCCGCTTAAGCCTCGAGAGCAGTCTACTCTTATGTCTGTACAGAGCATCGTTCGTCAAGTTCCTGTTTGTCGGTGGGTCGATCTCGCATGAGCGTATGTCGCGCTTTAAAACTCTGGAGAAGCGCGACCACTGCGCTTTTCGGTAATCGAAAGAACGCACTTGGTCGTACTCATTGAGTATCCGTATTACGGCGGCAAGTCCGTAGTGATCACTATCGTACTCAACCGCTCGTAAACAGTTCCGCGTGCTTAGATCTGTTTTTGTAAGTCCTAGTCTTTCGTCAACTAGCGCCAAGTCCAAGAAAGAACCATCTCTAGGGAAAGACGGGATATCCGTCGCGTACAGTTCGAGTTTGTACTCAATCATATATTATGACGCCACCAGTCTAGTCGTGAAACTGGTTGCCTCTAGGGTTTGGGGTATCATTTCCCCATGCTGCGTGTTTAGCATTGAGATCTCCGCCCAAAAAGTAATAACTATCTTCCGATTGAAGCTCTAAGCAACGAAAAAGCGTCTCGATCTCATTTAAAAATTTAATGCGTTGAGGGGAATCAGGTTTGTAAAGCGACACCACATACACCCGCCTCTGGCTATTGAGGGGAATGCTTCCAACACCTGAAAATCTGTTTACTCATTATGTACATACAATATTTTGAGAAAATCTCAACGAAACTGCACAACAAAGGCCAGGGTATGCAATGAATTACCTAGCTGCGTATTCGAAATATCTGAGTTTGTATGGAGAGTTACACATACATCTTTTTCTACGATGCGATGGTGTTTAACGCATACCGATAGGTGAATCTTTCACTTCGAATGTATTCTACTATGCAAATTGTTCAATTTGAGTGAAAAGTTTAATATGCAGGAGGATATGGCAACTTCTATTTTTCCAAGAACTGTGTGATTGGCAACGCTACATCTTAATAGCAATAAAGATATAAACGACAATAGCACGTGGCACGTGTACTTTCAGTGATAGGCGTGTGTTTCTTGTAAGTCTTAATTTCTTTTACTTCCTTTAATATAAAGATTTTTTTTAATTTCATATTATGCTATTAAAAGATAGAATTTGACAATGCAGATTTCAAATGTTCCTTTCGTTTACATAAAAATTAATCTATTAATAAATAGATTCTCAACTAAACCTGTTCAAACCAGTTTCATTCATTCTCCAACCGTGTCATTGAGTGGTAGTGTTCTGTGTGCTCTGTCCAGAAAAAAAGTGGAAACAAAATTATTGTCGCCAAAACATATCGCGGTGAGTACAGAAAAAAATTTATTTTTTTCAGAAACTATGCACATTATATTATAATGATTTATATATATAGAAAGTATATAAAATTGGCTTTGCAGTTCGTTTTTGTTTATTCTTTTAAATCAAGTCGGGTTGCTTTATTTTTGCTGGGGTGTTTGCATCACAAAATTTACAAAACGCCCCAACAAAGTAAGTGTAATACGCCCTAGTAATAATAAAATTAATTTTTTTCAGAAACTATGCACATTATATTAAAATGATTTATATTTATATAGAAAGTATATAAAATTGGCTTTGCAGTTCGTTTTTGTTTATTCTTTTAAATCAAGTCGGGTTGCTTTATTTTTGCTGGGTAAGTAAAGTAAGTGTAATACGCCCCAGTAATAATAAAATTTATTTTTTTCAAAAACTATGCACATTATATTAAAATGATATATATATATAGAAAGTATATAAAATTGGCTTTACAGTTCGTTTTTGTTTATTCTTTTAAATCAAGTCGGGTTGCTTTATTTTTGCTGGGGTGTTTGCATCACAAAATTTACAAAACGCCCCAACAAAGTAAGTGTAATACGCCCCAGTAATGTATTGAAATATAACACTCATCAGAGCCTTTTTTATTTCTTAATTGTTATTAAATGCCACGAAATTACACAAGGACGACACTGCGGGCATCATGGTCGGAAAAAGACATGACGGATGCAATGGAGAAAGTAAAAAATAAAACTTTGGGAGTGAATCAAGCTAGCAGGGAGTTCAACATACCATCCATAACCCTCAGGAGACATATTTTAAAAGACTATCCAAATAAGTCACTTGGTCGATCAACTGCTCTTTCATTGGAGCAAGAAAAAAAATTGGTTGCCCACATAAGAAAATTGGAAACAGTTGGTTTTGCTCCTGGCCGAAAAGACGTAAAAGAAACCGCTTATCGGTTCGGCGAACGTCTTGGATTATCACACCGTTTCTCAAAGACGGCTGGTAATTTGTGGCTCAATGGTTTCTTGAAACGTAATCCAGAGATATCAACAAGGAAATCTGAAGGTCTATCGCTAGCCAGGGCTTATGGTATGAATCGAGCCGACGTCAAAGAGTTTTTCGACGTATTAAAAACTATATACCAAGAGCATGACCTTCTAAAGAACCCTGGTAACATATACAATATGGATGAGACAGGAATTCAAGTCAACAACAAACCAGCAAATGTTTTGCCCTCAAAAGGAGCTAAGGATGTTTACACTCTAACAAGTTCTGAAAAAGGAGAAAACGTTACTGTCATAGCCTCCTGCAATGGTGAAGGTAACTTTTTACCCCCTGTTTTAATTTTCAAAGGCACTTACACCAAGCCACAGTTTTTTGATGGTCTACCACCTGGTTCAGATGTTTATATGAACAAAAAGTCATCTTATGTTAATAGCGATTTGTTTTTGAAATGGTTCCAAGAAATATTCCTTCCCAAAAAAGCTCCAGGAAAAGCGTTGCTGATACTCGATGGCCACAGCTCCCTTTCAAATAATATTCAGTTGCTGGAGATAGCTGACAAAAATTATGTCATACTACTGTGCCTTCCTAGCCACACTACTCACGCTTTACAACCACTCGATAGATGTTTTTTCAAACCTTTGAAAACATAATTTTTTCACGAGGCGAAATCCTGGATGATTAACAACAAAGATAAAAAACTTACTCGGTACGATGTATCTAAGTTAATTGGAAAAGCTTGGGGAAAATCGGCGAGTGTATCTAATGGTACCTATATCTGCGTTAAAATCAACAGGAATTTGTCCTTATGACCCAAGTGCTATACCAGATCACTTTTTTTCATTGTCAGATACATTGTATGAACAAAACTTGATAGAAACAATTCAAGAAGATGTTAAATCTGTTCAAAATGCACCTGTGTCACATCCGGGGCCATCTGGACTCCAGACATCACCATCAAAAATATTGACCGAGGTTGAGCCGCAAGCAGGTTCATCAGGAATTACTCCCTTAAAAATATTAACGGAAATACGTCCAGTTCCAAAACCGCTTATGAATTCAAAAAGAAAACAAAAGACAGTTGTACCTACTCACCTCACCAGAAAACATGCAACAAAAAAAAATTATAGCTGAACAGAAAAAAGAAAAAGAACAATAAAAGATCAGATAATTAGAGCTGAAGAAACAATTTTAGCCGAAGAAAAAAGTTGAGCCGAAGAAGAAAAGAGGAAAGAATTTTTTAATTGATAGTAGGAGTAGCGACGACGAAGACGGCGGCGGAGAAATATACACAAGTTTAGTGAGGATGAAGTTTCAGATGAAGGAAGTATCGATAAGTGCATTGAGTGTACAGAAAATTACCACAAGACCGTTTCTACAGAAGACTGGATTCAGTGCATACCTACCTTGCCACGGTTGGTTGCACGAGTTTTGTACTATGTACATACCAAATTGCAACAGCTGCGGCCGCAAAGCGAAGCGACAGGCCATACTACAAAACAAAATAATGTAAATTTCATTATTTTATATATTTGTTCGTACTTTTTCCTTAGGGGCGTTTTGTCAGTCATGCTGGGCTTTTTACCCAACGATTGGGTTACAAAACGCCCCACTTAAACTTTTTTAAAAAAATGGATATATATAGATAATATATGCTAACATATTTTTGTAAAAATGAAATTGCCAAATACTTGAGAAAAGAATGTTAATTATTTGTTCAATAAAATAATTATTATCTTTGTTTAATTTTTTGTTTTATTGAAGATTCTAAAAAAGTGGGGCGTATTGTATAGTTTTACCCTACGTTAAAACAAATAAAATTTTTCTTAACAAAGTGAATTGATTTTTCCTCAAGAACAATGTACTAAGAAACATAAATAGTAGGTACCTAATAAACAAAAATATCACATTCAATAGGTAGGTACCTATCTAAATAATAATAATAAAAAAACAAAAATGTCAGTTAACACGATCGTCCAAAGCCAAGTGCAAGCTCGGCAGTCAATGGTATGGGATTGGTTGCGTCATCAGTTCTAAATGTCTACCTGTTCCCGCAGTCCCGGTGCATTGGGATCACATTGCACATAGATGCCATGGCCTATCCTGTCGAATCAGCGATTTGCACCGTGGGACTAAAGGGTTCATATAGCGGGAATTCTTTAGTATTAAATTAGTCTTATTCCGGACGTGTCGGCTTAGACAGTCAACTTTGTAGCCATACATATACCTACCATAAATTATTAATAAACGCATATTATAACGTGGTAAATCGGGTTTTCTCTTGTAAGTCGAATAGCGGGCGGACCTTTGGGCCAGTATTCGCATTTTTTTTAGATGTCCCCGGCACAAAATACAACAAAAATATAATATTGACTTATCATAAATTACATCCTTTAAATTTTTTTAATTGGTTTTCATCTATCTCATTCCTTTTTTCAAGCAAAGAAATCACCACTCCGTGAAATACTTCTGATTCCTCTCCTTTAATATCGAAGTGACGTTGTCTTGGAATATAGTATCCCTTTCGATTTGGTGCTTTAGAATCTGCTCTATAGTAGACTCGTTTTCTTTGGCACGTTTAGATCTACCAACAGCCTTGTACGGAGTTGAATTTCTGTATACGAACGATAAACGCAATTAGGTATATATATTCTTACTGTATTTAAATAAATACTTCTTACTTCTTGCGGGCATTTAAAAGCTCCTCAGTTTTATTGGTTTGCTGAAGCAGCACTGGACTTTCAACAAGTCCTCTTAGGGTGCCTTGCCTTCCAATTCGTCTTCTTCTTATTGTTCGGCTTCTAAAGTCATCTGTTGCATTTTTTTTCTTGCTCAGATATAGCTCTTGTTTTGCTGGATCACCAAAAATGTTGGACGAGCTGCCCGAAACTGCAGAACGGAGTGAAGTCATCTGTATCACTTTTTTTTCTTGCTCAGAAATATAAATGACTTCAGCAGGTCCAACCCCGGTTTTCTGAATGGACATCAGATTTTGGCTCCACTTTTTTTTGAGACTCACTTAAAGTCTGCCCATACATTAAAGTAAGATACATTAAGTTCTGATGGGCACTTAAAATTGCCACCACTTTTTATTAATTTTGCTGTATCCTTTGGACAGAATTTGGCTTGTAGCCCTTTGCCAATAGCTCCATATAATCAATTAAAATTGCCATTCGCATCGGCGTAGCTGACCTTCATATTAATCGAAAACTACCAAAGATTAATTATGTACATTATGTACTTCGTAAATCGAAGAACAACTCTTATAGGAAATTTTGTGAGGAGGTCGTATCACTAAGTGCAACCAGCAGGCTTGTTAAAGTCCTCAAAAGAGACAGACCAAGTAAACTGGAATCGTTCCAAAAATCTGATGGTACCTACACTGAGACAAAGGCGGAGACTTTTAGTCTCCTGCTGGAGACTCACTTCCCGGGAAATCAGGTCACTATGCGTGAACTGACTAAGACCACGCCGCGTTGTTGGTATATTGCGTCCAGAGTGGTGACGGATGAAGCTTTCAAATATGCAATTGCATCGTTTGAGGGTTTCAAGTCACCGGGTCCGGATGAAATTTTTCCGGCTATGCTGAAACATGGTTGTAGCCAGCTGATGCCGACGCTGAAAAGAATTTTCACCGCCAGCTTGGCCCTGGCCTACATACCTCCTACTTGGCGTATGGTTAAAGTCGTGTTTATACCAAAGATAGGTTAGACTGACTACACCCTCGCCAAGAGATTCAGACCCATAAGTCTTTCCTCCTTCTTGCTGAAAAGCTTGAAGAGACTGGTAGAGCTGCACGTGCGAAATGTTGCTCTTCGATCGCATCCTCTTTTAGCGATGCAACATGCTTATCAGCGTGGAAAATCCTGTGAAACTGCGCTTCAGAACCTCGTTGGTAGGATCGAGAGCGCTCTTGATCGGAAGGAGTACGCGTTGGGTATCTTCGTCGATATTGAGGGTGCGACTTTTGATAGTATGTGCAATGCAGCCAGACATCATGGTGTAGATGAAACATTGGTGTTGTGGATTAAAGCAATGCTAATGAACAGGACGATGATTGCCGAGGCTGACAGGGGCTGCCCTCAAGGTGGTGTTCTGTCTCCCCCTTTATGGTGTATGGTAGTTGACTCTCTGCTAACGGCTCTCAATCTTCCTGGTACCTACACACAGGTCTACGCGGATGATGTCGCCGTTCTGTCTATCGGTTCAGACCTAAGGACTGCTGCTCTCAGGCGCAAAGATCCTTGGGCTTAATCGATGATTAGTGCGCAAGTAATGGGCTTTCAGTGAATCCTCTTAAAACTACGGTTGTTCTCTTCACGAGAAGGAGGAATGTCACTGGTCTGACTCAGCTTGTGCTAAAATGCGTCACTATCCCGATCTCCGATGAAGTCAAATATCTGGGAGTAGTCCTCGATAGATAGCTTCTTTGGACCATGTTGAATCAAAAACCGGTAAAGCACATAAGGTCTTGTTTGGATACGAATGTGTTATATTCGTCGTCGTTCTCATTAAGTGTGGCTTTTATGTCAGCATGATATATATTGTTGTTTATAGTTTTTGAATTAATGTGTGTTTGTTGGATTTCCAATTTGAGTATTTTAAGTCGGAATGTGTTATTGATTCTTTCAAGTCTGGCTTTAACTGTTTCGGATGTGAATAAATCTATTGTCTTTGATATGGTTTATGATAAATGTTTTGGTATGATTCCGTAGTCTTTGCAAGAAAGTAAACATTTTCGCATATATCTTGGGTCCAAGGTATATGCCGCTATAGACAGAGCCATATCCTTTCGTGCACTTAAACAGACTGAAAATCTTTCCGGCAGTTGCAGTTTAAGCCACAAATCTACGGCTTCTGAAATGATTGTGGAATCATCTTAGCACATGTTAAGAAGTTTGCACACTAGATCATATATATATATTTGGTCTTCTACTGGCTGAACGAAATGGTCATCAAATAAAAACTGCTTTATGTCCATTCCAATTTTTTTGTCAACATCTTGAGCAGCTAGAGTTTTCATATGGTTCAAGTTATATAAGCTATTTCTGTACGTGGACCAACGAACATCTATCGCCAAGCATACCCTCTTTCCTCCAAAGTAATTTTTTTTTTCAAAACCAGAATGATTTTTAAAAAATCGTTGAACTTTAACGACATCTTCATTGATAAATTGCCAACAAATTTGCGGTACGATTGTTGCATGTAACGTGAATTAGGTCCGAATCTTTATTTTTTAGCAAACGGCCCATTATTATATTTTTCTTTGCAGATCTTAATTGCACTTTCACATGCCTTTGCCAATTCTTCACCTGTTTCGCTTATATTGGTGAAGATTCAATGAACACTATTTGGCAATTTCAATGCCCTCATTGCATGCAAAGGTCTGTGGAAGCATCCGAAAAAAATTAGTACAATTCTAAAAAATGTATGTAAGATTGTATGCACCTCAAGCTCTTGGGTTTGGAACTCCAAATTTTTGACTTCCTGAACGGGTATTTCATTGAAATCTGATTCTGCATTCAATGCTAACTCATTTGATTGAGTAGTGTCTATGTCCAGTAAAATTACGTTATCCGACAATCCGTTGGATTCATCCGAGTTCTCCATCTCCGTCTCAGTAGCACTTGGATCACAAATCCGTCTTAAGTAATTTAATAAATACTTTAATTATTAGTTCCTATTTGATTATTTATGTACCTGTGTGCCTGAAGCCTGGATTTCGATGTATTTTTTTAGAATGTTAGAGCATTCATTGCAGAGTGCTCCAATACGCCCGTTTTCCAACTTAATGGGAATGAATGCACCCTCAATCCAATAATTATGGAGTTTCCTCCCTCCTGCTAAATTAGGCATTTTGTTTATTATGTTTCTTTAAAGTTTAAATGTTTGAAAACCACACAAGATACGAGACACGTGTGAAAGACCGGCTGCACTGCACGACATAAAGAAACACTTTAATTTTTTGGCGGAAAAGATTTCATTGGGATACGTCAATTTGGCTGTTGATCTGATAACTCAAACTACATTTTGACAGTGGTGTGGGTAATGGCGTTGTAGTTGGTACTGGCGGCGGTGATGGAGTCGGCGGTGGCGGAGGTGTTGTTGGTGGTGGCGGCGGTACACTGTAGTGTTGCAATTCGTTCCAACCGTTTGGTCTTGGTGGCACTTGCAATATCTTGAATGTCGACCTTCCTCTCCACTGTAGGGACATAACAGTCGGATTGGGCGTCGGTAATCCTGTTGCCGGCGGCGTCTCTGCTTACATTGCGTATCCCTATTATAGGGAACATGGGCTCCCTGTGGTCTGGGGGTTAGGGCAGTCACGGGGTTAGGGGGACGGGCGCTTCGTTCCTCACTCTTGCCACGTTCGAACTCTTCGGTTAACTCCATGAGTTCGTCGAACGGCTTAAAGTCCCGACGTTTGATGTAGAGCCGATATTCAGGTCGAATACTGTCAATGGGGATGCTGTCGGATCAGGTACTGGGCGGATCGGATGTAGTCCTTAGCTCTCTTCCTTGCCTTTTCCTCATAATTTCTTCCTCAAGTTTGTGGGTTTAGCGTGCCGGGAGGAAGTGGCGCAGGAATGCCTGTCGGAACTGATCCCAGTTCCGAAAGCCATCGCGGTTAATTCGGAGCCACTCTAGGGCCGTACCTCGGAAGATCTCTGGTAGCGGCCGTACCATATAGTCTGGCGAAATGTCGTAACAGCGGGTCAGTTCCTCGATCCGCTCCATAAACTCGAGCGCATTCCCTGATGAGTCGAATCTCAGTCTCCATTTTCGGACCGTATCCATCAGTTCTCTCTGGATTGTCGTGGGGTGCGCATCTTTGGAAACTTACTTAAAACTTTGATTGGTTAATCTTTCGATAAATAAATGAATTGCTCCGTTTGTTCGCAAAAAATTGATCGGAATTGTTTAACGAAAATAGATTGTAACGATTGCTCACACTTTTTTCATTATTCGTGCGCTAACATTACCGAAGAAGATGCTGACTATAGAAAATCAAGTGGAAGTTCTTTTCGTTGTGACAAATGTGCAGTGCTTAGACGAAGCTCTCTCCATTTGCCGCTACCGAATTCGCCAATACCACACAACAACAGTGTATTAGCTAATACTAGCAACAACAAAAAAAAACCAAATGGATAGCAGTTCCGCAAAAACAACAGCGGCTCGATCTACACAGCTCAAAAGCAGCGAAAGTGAATGCACTCTTCAAATGATTTATCAGAAGCTCTCTGACTTAGAGGAGGCTAACCACCGTTTTCTCCAGCAACTTGCTAGCTTGCAGTCTGAGAATACAGAGCTTAAGAACAAAGTTGAAGCTTTGGAGAGTAAACTTAATTGGCAGCAACAACAACATCTTACCAATTGCATTGACATTGTTGGAATGCTTGACGTCAACGACAATAATGTGATGACCGTGGCGCAACAGCTCTTCAAAAATGCTCTCTCCATCGATGTTCCTTATGAGAAAATTGATAAATGCTTCACAAAAAAAGTGCAAGTCAAAAATAATAGCAACACGAGCTCCTCTGTTACTAAACCAATAATCTGTGTAAGGTTTTCTGATCTACATACGAAGCAGAGAATAATGAACGCTAAGAAGTCGAACAAAACCAAACTCAACTCACAACTAACTGGGATCGACAGTGCGACGAACAAGAGCAGCAGCAGTACGAGGAAAAACACAAAGAGAAACGGGATATATATCAATGATTCTCTCACTAAGTACACGCAAGCTCTTTATATGAAGGCGAAAGACACTATAAAGCAGAAAGGTGTAAAATATGTTTGGTTTAAAGATAATAAAATTCTTTTCAGAAAGGTTGAGGGAGGAAAAGTCATTTCAATTAGATCTTTTAGTGATGTTGCACGTATTTAGTGTGTTTTTTTATTTTGCAAGCAAATGTTTGACTATATAAATGACTTATTCGATGACTTTTCTTCCGTTGATCTTAGTAGTTCCCAATGTAGTAATGTTTTAACTAATAGTTCGTTCTGTAAAAACAAATTCTTTATTGTCCACCAGAATATCAGAAGTCTAAGAGAAAATTTCGCAGCACTTGTTGCTCATGTTGATTCCTTTCTATGTAGCTATTCCAGATATTATCTTTGTGTCTGAAATCTGGATTTACGAGTTTGAGAAAAATGATTATTATATACCCGGTTTCAATTTTTTGCTAACACAAATGAAAATTACGCTGCAGGTGGTGTTGGTTGTTTTATTAAAGAGAAAGAGGAATACATAATTCGTGATGTACTTTGTGTTGACTGTTTGAGTGCTGATGTACTAAGGTTTTCCATTGAATTTGACCGTGAGATCTATGTCTTTTTGTGTGTTTATAGATTGCATATGTTCAATATTTCAACGTTTATAGAAGAATTTTCCTGTCTGCTAGAAAACGAAAAATAAAAAAATGTTATTGTTTTAGGAGATTTTAATATTAATATTTTGGAAAAGAGTGAACTTGTTTCGAGCTATTTGGAACTGTTAGCTTCGCATGGCTTAGCAAGCTTTATCAATGAACCCACTCGTGCTGTTTCAGGTAGTTGTTTGGACCATATTTATGGACGTTTAAAATATGGTTTAAGTAGCTGTGTGAAATGCGTTGTTGATCTAATGATTACTGATCATTCCATGACTGGGTTGTTGTTTAACATTTCCAATAATTTGCGCAATTGTAGTTCTAAATCCTGTAAGAGTGTAACGAAAACAAACTATAATAAGCTTAAACACAAGCTTACTTATGAGTTTTGGGATGAAGTCTATCTGTGTACAGATGCTTCTACTACCTATTCGATGTTCATCGCTTCTCTTAAGGAACATATTCTCAACTGTTCCTCTATACAGCGGCCTAAAAGTTCATCTAAACGACTTAAGCCTTGGATTTCCTCATATTTATTGCACAAAATCAAGGTTAAAAATAAACTTAGAACAAAATGCTATAAGTACCCTGAAAATCTTAGGCTTAAATGTAGCTACAAAAAATTGTGTACTGAACTTAAAAAGGAAATTCCTATTTGTCGGGATAATTATTACCGCCTTAAATTTAATTACGCTAAAGGTAACTTAAGAAATGAATGGCAAATTGTTAACAGTATCTTAAACAAAAACTCGGTAGTGAAAAAACCGTCTGTTATTCGTGTCGATGACTGCGTCGTATCGGACAAACTAGTGATTGCAGATGCTTTTAACTGCTATTTTACGAATATAGCCTCCAGTTTGCAACCATGTCCTATCCAACATTCTTGTCGTAGATGTTCGACAAGTGGCTGGTTTTCTGAACAAACTTTATGTAATAGTTTTATATTTGATCCCATAACTCCACTTGAAGTTTTAAAAGTTATTGGTACCCTAAAAAATACTAATTCATGTGGTGCTGACGGTATCTCAAATATTTTGCTCAAAAAAGTTGCCTTTTATAATGGATGTACTGTCATATATCTTTAATCGGTGCATATTTGATGGTGTCTTTCCTGATGAACTCAAGTGTGCGGTTGTAGTACCGTTATTTAAAAAGGGTTCTGCTGTAGAATTGTGTAATTATAGGCCTATCTCACTTCTCCCAGCTATAAGTAAAATTTTTGAAAAGCTTGTAAAAAATAGGTTAGTGAGTTATCTCACAAAAATTGAGTTTTTGAAGCGAATATAGCTTTTTTACGGACGGTCGGTGGGTCACGCATATAAATTATTCAAAAAGATGGGGAGTAAACCGAAAAAAATCGTCACCGTAGCGTTAACTTCCCCCTCCATGGCGCACTTGGAAGATGAAAACTCTAGAACGGCTCCACCGATTTGGATGACTTTTGTTTTTTGTTGTTCGTCTTGATTCAGGATGGAAAAAAGAAAAGTCGAAAATTTTTTAAATATATGTGTGTAGAGAGCGAAAGAGGAACAGAGAGATCAATCTAAACTAACTGGCACTATGGGCGCACTTGGAAGATGGGGAGCGAACCGAGAAAAGGTGAAAGCGGTTGCGTATATATCTTTTCTCTCTCTCCCTCTCATCCGCGTTGCGCGCGCACGTTCTATACGTAGCTAGCTCTCTCTCTCTCTCTCTGTCGCTCAGCGTAGAAGCGTTAGATGCGTTGCATGCTAACAAACGTTTGCTAACGTAACACGGGCCAATACTTTACGTCCAATGATTCGCTTCTTTCGGCCGTCCCACGACAGCTCGATTTTTTTTTAATACAACGCAATTTGGCTTTCAAAAGGGTAAATCAACCGAAGATGCACTTCTTCAGTTTTGTGGTAATATTATATCTAACCTTGATGGTAAAAAATGTAGGTACTGCTGGGTTATTTATCGATATCACCAAAGCGTTTGATATGGTAAATCACGACATACTTCTCAAAAAAAAAATCGAGCTGTCGTGGGACGGCCGAAAGAAGCGAATCATTGGACGTAAAGTATTGGCCCGTGTTACGTGGCGGCGTATTTAAAATTCATTTTAATTTTTCATAGTGCCAGTTAGTTTAGATTACTCTCTCTGTTCCTCTTTCGCTCTCTACACACATATATTTGAGAATTTTCCGACTTTTCTTTTTTCCTGAACCATCCCTGAATCAAGACGAACAACACAAAACAAAAATCATCCAAATCGGTGGAGCCGTTCTAGAGTTTTCATCTTCCAAGTGCGCCATGGAGGGGGAAGTTAACGCTACGGTGACGATTTTTTTCGGTTTACTCCCCATCTTTTTGAATAATTTATATGCGTGACCCACCGACCGTCCGTAAAAAAGCTATATTCGCTTCAAAACTTGAAAGTGCGGGAATACGTGGCTTTATGTTAGACTGGTTCGGATCATATCTTAAAAATAGGTCACAAAGAGTGAAAGTTGATGATATAAAAAGCAATCATATGATTCTCAACTTAGGGCTACCACAAGGTTCTGTTTTGGGTCCGATTCTGTTCCTTGTGTACATAAACTCGCTTTTTACTCTAAATTTTAAAGGTGTTCCAACCGCATTTGCAGATGATGTAGGATTCGCGTATGGCTCTGTCAGTCACCTTGACCTGATTTCCGACATAAATTGGGACCTTAATCTTTTAAGGATTTGGTTTGCCAAACAAAACTTGGTTATTAGCTCCAAAACTAAAATTATGATTTTTAGTTTGTCGGCTATTCCTGATCTTGATGTGAACATTTACTTTCATTCATCTGAGTGTCAAAGATTCCAATTTACATGTTGCAACTGTCGATCTAGTTCTTCTTATCCTACTTTTTATGATAATCTGAACTGCAGTGATAAATGTTTCCAGATCGAAAATGTTAGTGAATTCAAATACCTGGGTCTTACCTTAGATTCAAGGTTTAGCTTTTCGAATCATATAGAAACTTTGAGGAAATATTTTCGTTGTGCCCTTAGGCATTTTTTCTATCTGCGTAATATCTGTTCAACTACGTTATTAAATATGATTTACTATGGTATTGTCCAATCGAAACTACAATACGGTATTACTTGTTGGGGCGGCGGTTATAAGAATAAAATACAACCACTATTGATTATACAGATATATATCATACAAAAATTATGCCGCAAGCCTGTTAGACATCCTTCTTATCCTTTGTTCTGTGACTTAAAAATTTTTCCTGTGCGTCACTTGTACTGCTTTAAAGTCTTAAAAACTTTCTTTATGAAGTCTGGCAACCGCAATTTCCGACTGATTTCTAATTATAATTTACGTGGAAACTTTTCGTACTCAGTATCTGTTCCTCAGTTCCATACTTCTGCTTATCGTAATTTTTATAATATTTCATCTATTCGTATATTCAATAAACTTCCTCAGTCATTCAGGTCAATCTCTATACCTGAATTGTTTCTCAAACTTGTAAAAAATTGGCTTCTCAATTTAAATTTCTCTAGTGTCGAATCTGTTCTCTTTGACTATCTGGTGTAACATTAGAAATAAGTATATTATGTATAAGTTGATTGTTTGATTTCTACTTTAGAGTAAATTGTTTTCTCTTGAAACTATTTAAGCTTTGAAATAATTAAGTAAAATTGTGATTTTTTTAAAGGGTCACCCCACCCATATTATAATCTAACCTTGTAATGAATATGATTTACAGTGTGAAGGCATTCAACACTATTTTCAATACTTTCGTATAGAAAATACAGAATGTCAAATGAATTTCTATTATTGATTTTATTACTATTAATTAATGATAAATAATTTTAAAATTTGTTTTTGAATTATGTATATATATAGAAATTTATGGAATTAATAAACTTAAACTTAAACTTAAACTAACTTAACTTCGGCCTCATAGCTCAACGTTGGCCTACGTATGGCTCAAGTGGATGTGGTCGGGGCTGGTGCCTCGGTTGTCATTCCAAAGAATGAGGTGGTTGGGTGCGGTTGGTAAACATCGTACGATCGAGGGTGTGGGATCGGTGCGGGCAGCGGTTGAACGGCGGTGGGCTCGTGGGTAAGGACGGGACGTGTATTTTTTGAAAAAAAATTCACATTTAATTGATGGGCTAATATTATTTTGATACCTATGCACTAAATTCATCTTGTTTGTTAATTTAAGTGATCGATAATTGGTGGTCGGTGTGAATGCATCGACGAGTATTAGGCTCGGTGTATGATCCTTTTCGGATCAGTTTGACACTCGTTTAAAAACTTATTTCTTTTTTCAACACCCAATTGTTTTAAATTCATTAAGAATCTTTCGGTTTTCTTAGAAAAGCACCGGTGCAAAAGTTTATTAGATTGTTGTTGAAAGATGGTCCATCTGCAAAAGAGTCCTTAATTTCACTTATCACATTTTTAAAATTTTTCGAATATCGTCTTATTTCTCCAGTTTTTAAATCAATCGTTACTTCATCCTTGCATGATGAACCCAGGATATAATATAGCAATAAAATATTTGTGTTTCTATTCGTTTGTGTTTTTGCCCATCTCTGTCTAGCTCAGATTTTCCCAAACTTATTTTTCTTATAGACCAGTTTCAAAATTAACCTGGTTTCGGTGGACCCCCTGCTGCTACATTTTTACCATATTCCCAAAACTCGTCAAAAAATGTGAAGATTAGATTAGCCAACGTAGACCTCCGCCGAATCTCCCGTGGACCCCTGGGGGTCCACCTGGACCACTTTGGGAATCACTGGCTAGCTGATATAGAGTTTGTAAATGAAGAAAGACCAGTCAACTTATTTGCCGTCAATGTCAAATCGATAGATTACATTTAAAAACTTTTAGTGGTTCTTTTTACACAAAATCCACATTTTGTTATATAATCTAACAATTCTGGGTGAGTGTAACCTATATTAAATAGATTTTCTGCAACTTTGACAATCCATCTTGCATAGTTAGGATGATTAAGTGCAAAAAAAATATGCAGTTAATTCATGAAGGGAATTCAGGTATAAGTTAAAACTACCACATCTAATATTTCTTGATTTCTTAAGTCAATCATTTCCACATATTTCATCCAATATGAATAAGGTTTTCGCTTTGTACACAGCATATCTTGAAATAATGGAAAGCAGACTTGGTGGTAAATCTGCATCAGTCCCCTTCATTTGGATTAAATCAATATCAGCTTGCAAATCATCAAGGTGTATATTTGCTTCTTCTTTAAAAGCTTCAAAATGGTGAATTTGAATGGCTTGTAGTGAATTCCTGATGTTTATAAGAAAAAAAACCAAGACTGGAATATTCCTTGAATGGGTTAGAAGTGTAAACTTACCAGAAATAAAACCATTTAAGGAACCTTGGGAAAGGACTTCAGCATTCACAAGTGCAATTTCGCCCCCTGAGCCATCAAGGAACTTTCCTATAGCTTTATAGGAAGCCATCTCAATATGGAAATTTCCAAGTAATGTAAAACCACGATCAATGCGAGGCGATTCTTGGTGCTGAATCTGTAAGGCTATTTTGGCTATCGCTAGATCGTAAGTTGCAAAAAATATATTTCTTTGGTCGCACTCTTCACCTATTTCAATATACATACTTCATAAGTGTCTCCAAAACAACCGAGTGACTTGTTGGCGATGCATTGATTGAAGGCAAGTAAAATACATTTTGCTGTTGAAGATTTTCTTCAATATGGGTTGAATTCCAACCAGTCCACATTGATGTATTTTCTCCATCACGAAATAAGGAAATAAGCCATACCTGCTATATATAATCAAGTTCCCTCGATTTCTGAATCGACGACTTATAAAAATCTTAATTAGGTATACTAAAAATTGAATAACACAAATGTGAAACTATTTTCGGTTTTTTTGAAATACGATTTCAATATTTGTTGGAACATACGCTCGTCTTTTTCTCCCACTCGTAAATGATGAAACAGGCTCCATTTTAATTGTACCTGTTGATGAAATTACGAACATAGGTTTAATACTATTTTCTATTTAAAGCATCACTTATTTTAGTTGGTTGCGGATTCATAATCTGATAAGCTATTCCCACTGTGTCATGCAGTGTATTTTTTCCACTGCTTGTTTCAACGAATCAATCGTAGTTACTACGTCAGTGCAAGCATTTCCAACGTTAACCATTCCTTGAGGAAGAATTGATGATGGCAAACTGTCGCTGGAGCCTGGAGAAGGCAAGCTCCGTTTCTAGTGCCTCAACGTAATGGTAATTTACACTATGCGTGAGGCATGACCCAATTTGTTCAAAATCTCTGCTACTCTTCTACTACTTGTTAGACTTTTCATAGCAAGACCTGAGAAGAATAAATACTATACATACAAATCATTGTACGGAAATAAACATCAAGGTTAAAATAGTACAAAGCTTGCCCGTTTTTTTTGTGTTTAGTCAGTAATTTGAAAGTAAATGTACTTTAGTTTAAGCAGAAATGCATCCAAGATGAATATTAAGCAACACTATCCCAATTATTTTTGACCATTGAAGTTTAAAGAAATATTTTTACTAACCTAATTGGATGAGTTTTCCTGGTTTGCAAAGAGACATTATTCTTCTGTGACATCATCCGTTTTTCCATAACGTACGTCGTGACCAACAAGAAGACATCGGAAAAATTCATTTGCGGCACTTTCACTTTATAGTCAAAATATCTGGGAGAGTAAGTTTGGTTACTTCTTCTCTTAATTTGTAAGAACTATTCCTATAATAATTTTGTTTCGTAAAGAAATATTTATTCGTAACTAAAGTAACATAATATGTAATAAGTATAACCTAATAGCGGATTTTAAATTAGGAGAAGTAATTGCATCGTTTAAGAAACTTTCCTGGCAATCATTCATACTTGCATCCAAAATAACAAATTGCTCTTGAATCTTTTTCAGGACAATTTTGCCCACGTATATAGTCAATAGCTTCTTTTTCAAATGAACTTTGGAATAAGTAATAAGAACTTTCTCACATAATTTTTGATGATACATAGTAGCAATATCTATCATTAAATGAATGCATTTCTTTTAAATTTAATATGTGGTTATCTAAAAATGCGCAAACATAAAAAGGGCATATTTTTGGGCATGTCTGTACCCATTCGCCGCTACTTTCTTCTCCAAATTATTGGCTTCTTGGAGAAATTTAGCCAGACATATCTTGTCATACTTTAGTTCGCCGTCTTCAAGGCTGCTTATCAATGTTTGATACTGTCCACTCCATGGATCTTCGACCACATATGACCTTTTCTTTCCCGCTTTTTGAATATTAACTGATATGATATCAAAAAAAAACAAAAAACAAATGGTATTCGATTCGAAATCTTGTTGTATGTATTTTCAGGTACGATGTTTGCACCGGATATTTCATTACTTTCAGGCACTGTGTACACAAAAGACCGATATATTTACGTTTATAGAACTATGTAGATATAGACTATTAAATAATTAAAGAAGATATAAGTTCTGAGGAAGAAATTAAAACTCTCCGAATCAAGCTTAAGGAAATGGATCTACTCTATCAAACTCTGAAGAAAGAGATAGAACTGTTAAAAGAAGAAAATAATGTTCTAAGCAACACTCATATTTAGAAAGAACGCGAATGCACTCCACCACGCTTGCCTAGTCAGGAATACCACACTGACGAAGAAGAGCTAGCACGCGAAACGAATCGGGTCCCTAAGAAAATACCTAGTAAGAAAAGGAGACCCGGTTCTTCGCCTGAAGTCGAGCCTCTAAGAGAACAAACGCGTAAAGTACCGCAAGAAAAACAACTCCTAGGGCAAATTCGTCCACCGCCTCCAATAAACGACGTTGGGGTAACGGAGTATAATAAGTTACACCGCCTCCTTAAAGGAACGATAACATCGGAATTTAAGGTAACATCTTTGAGGAATAATGCGTGGAAAATTAACGTCGTTAACCACGAAGACTACCGGGCAGTGTCCCAAAAGCTATATACCGAGAAGATCCAGTGGTATACTTTTGAAATAAAGTCAGAAAGGCCACATCGTGTTGTAGCGGAGGGGACTCCACCCCTCATGCACCAAAGAAGAGGTTAGAAACGACCTCCGCTCCAAAGGGTTTAAAATTCTTGATGCCGTAAATATCATCAAGAAAGAGAAGCAAAAAATGGAAGAAGATAAGGACATCCTGGTAAGGCGTGGACTTCCGCTCTTTATGCTTACCTTCGATAGGTCTGATAATATCGAAGATATCTACCGAATTAAAAACATACTTATAATATTGTGGTAAAAATTGAGCCCATGCGCAGAAATTTGAAAACAATTCCACAGTGCAAACGTTGCCAAGAATTCAATCATACGCAAATGTATTGCAAAAAAAAGAGCCGCGATGTGTAAAATGCGCGGGAAGTCATTTCTCCCAAGACTGTGGAGCAAATAAAAAATACTCTGCTACCTGTGCTAATTGCAAGGGAAAGCACCCGGCAAATTATGGAGGCTGTGAAGTAGCTAAGGAGTTGCAAAAACGGAGAGATGTGCTCCTCAAAACGCAAAATAGAAAAACAAAGCCGCTTACCAAGACAAAGCGTAGGACCGCCCTGGAGGTTGTAGGCAATATAAAACCTCCGGTTCAAAAGCGTAACATTGGCGGCATTCGAAGGAGCGAAAAACGTTGAAACCTCGCCGGACCCTGCTTCTCATGTTTTCTCAGTTATTCTCGAGAAACTTGAAGAACAATGCAAAATAAACAAAATTATTCTCGATCGCTTGGTTAAGCTCGAAAATAATTCACGGAAAACACGTGCTTCAAAAATAACATGAATGAAAAACCAATGTTAAAAATATGCACTTGGAATGCAAACGGACTTATACAAAAACTCGGCGAATTGGAAATATTCATACGAGAGAAAGATATTGACATTTGCTTGATGTCTGAAACTCACGTGAAAAAGGGATCGAATTTAAAAATAAAAGGATATAATGATTTCCACGCTTGTCACCCATCGGGGAACGCCAGAGGTGGATCATCATTGCTTATTAAAGACTGCATTGAACAATACGAAGACCTGAAGATAGAGCTCGAAACTATGCAACTGTGCACGATTCGAGTTAAAAATAGTCATCGTACTCTTAGAATTTCATCTATCTACTGTCCACCGCGTTCCGCGCTTGAAAAAAGTGATTTCACTAACCTGCTTAAATCGCTCAAACCAAACTTCATTATTGGCGGCGATTTTAATGCGAAGCACACGTTCTGGGGCTCCAGATACATCTCGCGAAAAGGTAGAATGCTCTATGGGGCAGGTATGGAATACAGTTGCGATTTTCTCTCGACGGGCAAACCGACCTACTGGCCAACTGATACCTCAAAACTACCTCATCTGATAGATTTCTTCGTCGTGAAAGGAATACCTACCAACCACATTAAAGTTGAAGAGAGCTTTGATCTATCATCTGACCACTCACCGGTTATATTAACATTGAGTGTAAAACTAGTCAATAACCTAGAGCCAGCGAGATTAACTGGTAGAAAAACTAACTGGGAAGGCTTTAGGAACGAAATAGAAGAGAATGTTGAACTGAGTGTTCCACTTACGACACCCTATGAACTTGAGGTTGAGGTTGATCGCTTCGTCGAGATCGTACAGATCACCTCCTGGAATAATACGCCTAATCCAAGGAAAACGCCGGCCAAATACGGGCTACGATATCCTCCCGAAATAAAAGAATTGGTCAACGAAAAAAGGAAGGCGCGTAAGAAATGGCAACAGAGTCGCGCTCCGCAACATAAAGCACATTTGAATTATTTGTGCAATTTGTTAAAGACAGTTATTAAGGATTTTAAAAATCGTGCGATAGGTTCTTACCTTGAAAGTTTAACAGCGAAAAAAGATTCCAATTATTCACTTTGGAAAGCTGTAAAAGGCACCAAAAGGCCCAAAATCCCCGCGCCGCAAAATCGTATAGACCGATTTCCCTTCTTCCAGTCATATCCAAAGTCTTCGAGAGAATATTGCTTAGGCGCCTACAACCGGTTATTAAAGACAATAATCTTATCCCTGACCACCAGTTTGGGTTCAGAACCAAGCATTCGACGATTGACCAAGTACATAGAACTACTGACGTAATCGAGAAAGCATTTGAAGAAAAAAGATTTGCTCAAGGGTATTCATTGACGTCTCACAAGCCTTTGATAAGGTGTGGCACTACGGATTTAAATTTAAATTACGACAAGTTCTCCCCGCAAGCCTATATGATATTTTAGAATCATATCTCGGGAATAGACTCTTACGTGCTAGAAATGGAAACGAATACTCGGAGCTAAAATAAATTTCGGCCGGTTTACCGCACGGAAGCGTCCTTTGTCCGCTTCTCTACTTGTTATATACTCGCGATATACCAAGGGAAGATGGCACTACCCTTGCTACGTTCGCCGACGACACAGCTATCATAGCTGTAGGTAATACAATCGAAGAAGCGACTACAAAACTGCAAGCCGCAGTGAATAAGGTAAACGAATGGACAAGGAACTGGCGGATCGCCCTCAACGAAACTAAATCTGTTCACCTATAAGAAAACTAATGACTTGCCAATTTTTCTAAACTTGGCCCGAATACCCTTTGCAAACGAGGCCAAATACCTGGGAATGACACTCGACGCAAAGCTGAAATGGAGTTCGCACGTGAAAATGAAACGTAAAGAACTCGATATCAAATATAGAGAAATGTACTGGTTACTCGGAAAATATTCATAGCTCAGTACTGAGAACAAACTGCTTTTATACAAGCAAGTGCTAAAGCCGGTGTGGACCTACGGTATACAACTTTGTGGTTGTGAGAAATTGTTCAAGCACCATGGTATATTAGAAACGACGATATCCACAGAGATCTCGGAATTCCAACAATCGAAGCTGAAACTAGAAGCTTCGCGAGAAAGCATAGAAACCGACTAATCGGACATATCAACAATACAGTCCGACAAATCTTGGACGAGAGCAATTTATTGCGCCGACTACAAAGAACGAAACCGTTCGACTTGGCAAGATAAGATTAACCGCGTCTAATTTGCGGAACACGCAGGATATATCTTAGTTGCAGTATCTAACAATCTTTAGAAGGGTGGTGTTTTTAGTCAGTAAAAATCTGACACTACTATGAGAACGCGTTTGCTATTCTCATAGTGTCTTTGAAAGATTTTCACCTACCCTCGGATACAAAAAAAAAATATGTAACTTCCCGGAAAAAAAATGCAACTAGTCAACTATAATTGCTTCCTTATCAGTAAGCTCACTTGCTTTGCCCTCACACATATTGTATAGCAACTGTAGAAAACGATTTCTTGTTTTCCATGATCTGCGTCAATCACTTGCACTTTGTTGCAACATTTGAAACCAATGGTTCGTTTTTATTATCACAATGTGGTTATCAGAACTGTTTAAAAAATGTTCTTTTAGCATGCTTTTAGTACGTCTGGCAAGGGTTTGGATGCCTGGAATCCATATTTTTGTGATCTGTGCGTTCCCACAAATCTTTTGGTGTACCTAACCATTATTTGGTTATACAAATTATTTCAAAATGTGACTTTTTCATACTGGCTAGGGTTTTTCTGCGCGTAAGACGTCTGGGACCGATATTTTTGTGACCACTGCAGTCTGTTCTTTCATTTAATACACTATATTCAAGTGGTCATATAAATAAAGTGCACGACTCTGGGTCGAACGAAACTTTCTCGATACTAGACAAAAGAAAATAAAATCCTCTTTTGGATATTCATCTCATATGGCAGTTATATAAAATAACAATATAAGGTTTTAAAGGTTAAAGCTCTCTGTAACTGGCAATGACACAAGCATCTAGTCCTACTGTACTATTTTGGAAGGTCTTATTCCTCACTTGATTTTTGAGTATAGGACAAGCGTACCTAGTAGCAGTTTCTGTTTTTGACCTAAGGATATGTTTTTAATTTTGATTGGAATATGATTTAAGTTTTCAATTATTGGAAGTATTGCTCGTGATAGACCGATATCTGAAGATAGATTATGTAATAATTCAGGCATTTGTGAATTTGAATTAGTAGCTATAAATTGAATATCCCGATGCTCGTGTGTGCGGTGCAAATGAAGTTTTTGTTTTTATAAAATAATCCAAACATAACAGTTGCAAATATTGCAATGTTTAGTTGGAAAAATAGTATTGCGTAACTTTTGAGCTGAAAACTGACTGTATGATATTGTTCTGGGCACAAGAAATATTTCGTTTTTGACATTTAATCGAAATCGAAGATGGGGTTTTCGAGATATGAGCAGTTTTTAAAATTAGCGTTTTCGGTACTTCGTATTGAAAATTAAGGACATAATAGTTTTGAAAACATCCATTTGACTCTAAGTTTGCATTTTGGTCAAAATCGTTATTGCCGTTTTAAGTTAAATAGACAAAACTTTATTTTTAAAAAAAATACTATTTTCATAAATCCATTGTAAAATACCTAATATAGAAAAAAAGCTGAGCTTGCTATTAAGTTATAACGGTTGATTTTTTAAGAGGTTTAGAACATTAAAAAAAAAAAAAACACAAAAAATTCGAAAAAATGAATGAATTATTTATTTGAATCGATAGTTTGAACCTTGCAATTTAATGTTTAAAGATAATTTCATGCAAATGTTGACCGCGGCTGCGTCTCAGGTAGCCCATCTGCTGAGTCCAATTTTGGCATACTCTTTCACACATATCGGACGGTATCTCACGAATGAATGCATGGATGTTGGCTTCCAGTGCGTCAATCGAAGCGGGCTTGTCCCTATACACATTAGCCTTGACATACCCCCACAAAAAATAATCTAATGGTGTCAAATCGCACGATCTAGGCGGCCAATTGACCGGCCCGAAACGTGAAATTAACTGTTCACCAAACTCGCCTCGAAATTGCACCATTGTTTCGCGTGCTGTGTGGCATGTGGCACCGTCTTGTTGAAACCGCATATCATGCAAGTCAAGAACTTCCATTTCGGGCAAAAAAAATGTTTGTTATCATCGCTCGGTAGCGTTCACCATTGACAGTAACGCTGCGATTCGCATCATCTTTGAAGAAATATGGCCCAATAATGCCGCCGGCCCATAAACCGCACCAAACAGTGGCTTTTTCGGGATGCATTGGTAGCTGTTGCAATGCTTCTGGCTGATCTTCACTCCAAATGCGGCAATTTTGCTTATTTACGTACCCATTCAACCAAAAATGAGCCTCATCGCTGAACACAATTTTTCGATAAAAAAGCGAAAATTAACATTTCGAACCGAGCACGAATTTTGATAGTAAAATTCAATAATTTGCAAGCGTTGTTCATTTGTAAGACGATCCACGGTTAAATTGCAAACCAAACTGAAGCTGTTTTACAGTTACACAAGGTACTAAACACACGTCAGCTGTCAAAACCAGTGTTGCCAAAACCAAACCAGCTAAAAAATCACCCGTTAAATGACCACATAACCTTAAAAATAATTTTTTGCTAACTGGGTACGCAGTCATGGTAACCTCACCTACCTAAGCTTAAATATCAATTTTGGTTGAAATCGTTAGAGCCGTTTTCGATGAAATCAAACTGGTACGAACATTTTATATGGGAAGTACCATTAATATTGAGGTTACTTTGCAAAAAAAAAAACACCTCCCGAACTGTAAGCCCAAAAACTCCAAATCCGAGGTTTGAACGTAATCCGGGAAGCCGTTTAGGCTGTAGGCCCGTGGAAGGACGGACAGACCGGACAGAATTTTGCGACCCACTTTTTTGAGTTCCTCTATCATCGTAATATCAGAATTGATTAAAATCTCGAGTTCGAAATTTTGTACAAAACCACTATCTTTCTCTTACTACGTAATGGAGAAAGTTAAAAAATCCAGAGCTTGGAAAAAAAAACACGTTTTCAACCTACTACTACTAACGTCCGCTGCAACTAATCGCTGCCAGACTTCAACATTTGAGTATACTTTTTGGAGACCTTTCTATTTATATATCAGTTTTTTGGTTATGTGCTTTCACACCCAAAATCTACTGTGGGCTCTTGGTCTATACTCAAATCGAATCCTACAATACAAAAAGAAATGATCAAATTATTATTAAATACGAACTGAAATTCATGCAATTAGGTATGAAAAAACAAAAAATTCAAAAGTTATAGTTTATAATCTTCGAACTGTTCTTTAAAGCATTTCCCTTATTTTGATAAATTTCCCTAGAGAATATCGATGGCACTGCGAATATGTTCCCTATTTTTGAACCTTCATCGAAGTGGAAAAACAAAGCCGAAAATTCTTAGCGACATGTTATCAATCCATTTTCTATGCTGTGTTCATTTCATTGTCTTTCTTTTATACATACAACATACCCCCAATGAATTCGTTTTTCTTATATTTTCCCATATTTAGGTTGACATAATTCTCCAGAAATACAAACAAAATTCAATCAGCGTAAGCATAACGCGAAAAGGGTAGGTACGACACCCAAATTAATGTAGGTAAAATCAATACGAATTGTAGGTACTAGCAAAAATATTCGAATTTGCTTGAATTGGATTGTAAGATAATTGGGCCTATTCTGCGAAATCTTTCATTCTGTTATAAATTTTCTGTTATGAATCATAAAAGGTCTCGACCATTTTTTATAAATCGTATTCTGGGCTTCGAACTTCTATGAAACTCTGTTATAGAACTTCGAAAATTGAAATCTGTTACGAACCTTCAAAACAAACAGCTTTGTTTTTATTTTTTTGTAAATACAAAGTGGGCACCTAATAATTTTTTTGTAAAATAGCATAAATTTGTAAGAAATTCTCACAATAAACACAAAACGAAACCGAACGACGAACAATTATCGAAGCAAAAATGTCAACGAAAGCTTTTTTATAAGGATTAAAATTATCAAAGGCTCAAAGCTCTCAGTAATTTATTTCTCGATTTGGTATGAGTAGCGACTAGCGACACCTATTAGGATACTGGTACTACTGGATTGGCGCTACTATAGGAATGTATATACAAAGGTGTAACTTAAATCGCTATGATTAGTATCAGAAAACGGGCCTAAATGTTAGGACTTATTTCGTTATGTTAGAAGATTTTTCATTTTAAGTTAGGTCTTATGTAAGCTAAAGATTTTTTTCATGAGTTTTTATTTATTTAGAAGTTAATACACCTTTGGAGCGTGTGGTTCACTGTTGTTGATGTGTGAATTTCGGCTTCCTTGTCGGGCTAGTTCATTCGGTTTGCAGTTACTCTGAATTTCGCTGTGACCTGCAACCCAGGACAAAGTTACTGAAATGTTTTTCACTGATTCCGTAAGCCTTAAGACTGCCATAGACGAAACTTGTTTTCCAAAAATATCTCCCGAAATTTGTTCTCTAACGCTGGCAACTTTAGGCTGAGGGACCCATCTATGACCTAGGGTCTTCCTTCATAGGTAAGTGTCGAAAGCAACCCCTGCCTTTCTTGTGCGTTTCTGAATATTGAGCTTCAAAAAGCGTGTTGTGTATTGTACCTAGATAGACAAGTCCACTCACACAGAGATTCCATTTCCATTTTGCGTCGGCGGTTTTGAAGTCAAAAGTTTGCTGGCTTCCACAATTTCGTTGTATGTTCATTTCAGACGAAGCATTTGTCAGACAACAGCTTTCCAGTTTGTTTCTACTTAACTGTAGCGATCTTTATTTGGTCGACTGGTGTTTCAGCAGGGCATCCGCCCTTGAACACTGCTTATTGGTCGGATCCTACAAAGTTATTACTTCTACCACGTCAAAAAAAAAAATTATCCATGTCGACATCACCAAAATTGTACGATCCATCATCGGCGGAGATTTCCCCGAATATCACACCAGTTGCTGCTAACTTTCGACTAGCGAGCGCTATGCAGTGCCAATTCGTTGGCAATTGTATAATTACTATCGCCGGAATTTGCAGCAAGACTAACGGTTGAAGGCATTATGACTGCCCCAAGTTTACGAAATATTCAGTTCAACGAGCTATAAAGTTAATTAAAATATCCAGTTCTAAATATTTTTCTTTTATTACTTACACGAGAAGTTAAAAAAAAACTTGGACTCTGTGTTCTACACAAAAAATTCCAATCAGCTACACCAACATACCGCAGCAATAAATTTCTTAAAGTTTTCCACTCCAATACGTGAACATAAACTCCATTCGGATTTCGAGCAAAATCCACTGCAGACCAATTTCCTTTTAAAGACCAGCCACCAATTTGCGTAATTAAGTCAGATTTTAGAATAGAACACTGGTTTTCATCTACAAGAGGCTCAGAAGTGGCATAGTTATTCCAAACCAATTGTGTAACTGGAAGTCACTTACTACAACGTTACTATAGAGAATACAAATAGGACTAGCATTGATACCATCATCATCATCATTATGAAGTCGTGAGACAAATCCGTGCTTCTTCCTTGATAATTGAGGGAAATACAATTTTATCATCAGCTTGGTCGCCATGTCCCTGAAAGCCATTAGCCGATAATTGGAGGTTTTCCAAAAATGTTCGCATTCAATTGCTTTGGCGATTTTCTTAATTGGTGGCTAAAGGAAACGAAGGCAACTTGTATGCTCTCCATACCGGGTGAGAACAAGAGGACTCTTTGAATTTTAATTGGATTGAAATGAAAGCAAGATTGCTAATGCGTTGATTCAGAAAAATAAAAATCCTTTTTCTTTCACTGTTTTCGGTGAAATTGAGATTCACTTTGATTTGTAAGTAAGTGAATCAATGAAAACCTTAATTGATTGCCACAAGGTGGAAACGGAATTTAACCGGAAAACTATAGTTATAGATATCTTAGTTAAGCGGTACAAAGACTAGAAATACGTATTTTTTGTAAGTGTGTACTGTTGCCACGTGGCATTTTGTTATATATACCTATATTGTTAAGTTGTTCGCCGTATCTCTTTATGTACTTCAGTTTTTCAGCCTTTCGATGCAGCGCGAAATTGTAAGATGAGCATATGCAACGAAGATATGATAAATGATAATACAGCCTTTATACAGTATTTCTAAATGAAAAATTGTTAGAATTCGCTTTGTGGTAGAAATTCTATAATTATAGAGACACACAGCTTTGCAACTCTGCACATTCTTAATATAATGGACATGGACACACCCATGAGACCCAAAAGTGAAGTGTAGCCAGAAACAGAAAAAATAACTTAGTTTTATAATATTAGGGATAGAGACTTATTAAAAGAGATTAAAAGAGAGCAACGCATAGCACAAAAGATGCATAAAACATAGAAAGAAAAAAAAAAGTTTATTTAAAAACCAAAAAACACAACTAACTGTAAATAAAAAAAACATCAGGCACCCGGGAGTGCCGACAGAAGTTATTACTTGAACAATTACGTGTGTATTTTTCGAATCGTCAGGAAATATTTTATTGCGCAGGAAATAGGTATTTAAAACTGTTTTGGGAGTAAAAAGTAAAAACAGCGAACCAAAAATTCGACAACAGCGCCACCTATCGGGTCCAAAACTATCCTATCTTTCTAGCTGCATACAACCATGCACACAAACAAAGTTTCATTGAGATCGGTTGAGTTTCTCAAAAAAATCGACAACAGCGCCACCTATCGAGGCCAAAACTATCCTATCTTTCTAGCTGCATACAACCATGCACACAAACAAAGTTTCATTGAGATCAGTTGAGTTTCTCAAAAAAATCGACAACAGCGCCACCTATCGGAGCCAAAACTATCCTACCTTTCTAGCTGCATACAAACATGCATACATACAAAGTTTCATTGAGATCGGTTGAGGTTCTCAAAAAAATCGACAACAGCGCCAGCTGCGCCACCTATCGGGTCCAAAACTATCCTATCTTTCTAGCTGCATAGAACCATGCACACAAACAAAGTTTCATTGAGATCGGTTGAGTTTCTCAGAAAATAGACAACAGCGCCACCTATCGGGTCCAAAACTATCCCATCTTTATAGTTGCATAGAACCAGAGACAATACTGAGACCCCCAACTTCGGTCTATTTCCCGTTACTTAGCCCACAAACTATATTTAAACGGAAGTGCCTGGATTTGGTGCGCTAGTATTGATACATAGAAAATCGTATTGACAAATGTCACGTAACTTCAAAAATTCCGGCTCACCAACACACTCTCAAAAAAAAAACGAACAACTTCCGCTGTGGGCAAAGCTGCTGGCAGTGGTCACAGAATTTTATACGTTAAATTTGAAAATAGTCGTTACAACTAATTTTTTTGTGGACAGTGATTTATTTTATAAATAATTGCATATTTTTTTGACATATTTGAGAAAAATACACAATTTTGAAGAATTATAGACAAATAAAAATATTTTGAACAAACTTTCGTAAGGCAGTAAATATAAATCGAGTAGAAAATGGTAATTATATAATGTATTTAAAAGTCATAATATGTTTTTTGCATTATAATGGAACAATAAGGGTGAATGCGTACTTTGTTTGAATAGAAAGACAGAATGTTATAAAAAGCTAATATGAAAATGTACTGAGATAACATACTTATTCACCTAATTTGAGTTGAACTTTTCTTAAAAAAACTGTACTTCTGAACAGAGACAATACTGTCGCAGCTCACCACGGTTGACTGACACCATTTGTCAAATTGTTTATTTACGCGGTTTTTCGAGTTTTGATACGAAAATATAGGTAGAAGTAGAACTTGTTGTGTGCTGCATTCTTCTGGTCCTACTCCACGGATCTGTACTTGGCATGCTTGCCTACGCACGGCTAGGAACGTCGGCCGGGAGGGGTTCTTGATCCGCAAGTACCCTCACAACAAAAGAAAAAAAAATTAAATGTCTCATGCCAAGAATTATGCAAAAACAAAATAATTGAAACTGCGGACGGACCCTTCATCATCATCACCATTCCTACTGATCTAGCTCGCGGCAACTAGCTGGTGTATTGCCAGAGTACTTTACCCACCCCCTTGCACTACCAGTGCACCATGACAGCTCTGGTACTCTCGTTTAGAAACTGTCCCTAATCGGACCCCACTCGAATTACTGCATCTTACTTCCGATCGATACCTGAAACTTTACCACACACAACCCCATTTAAAAGAAATCACTGCATTTTGCTAAGATCAAATTTATTACAGAAAAGCTTCCCTAATTGTTACCTTCATAATTTATAGCTTAAGATAGGATTAGAATTATTAATATTGCTTGCTTATTTATTTAATTACATTAAGATAGATCGATTAATCATTTAGTAAGAAAATTCAAAATTGTTTGGTATAAATAAATATATGTATTGACAGATCATCACCCACTGCCGTTATTGAAATGCAAAAAAAACTCACCCGTTGATCCGGTCGGAAATTGTGCACAATGTCCCACGGTGTTTCGATATTCAATTCGCTTTGATGTGATATTTTTACCCACTATATTAATTAGATATTTTCATGTATACCAAACTCACTTTAACACATATTATTATTATTTATTTTTTTTTTTTTTTTCTATAGATTTAGGTGATAATGCAATCTTTTAGTTAGGTAACACTTTAGGGAATTTTAGTTAGGTATTTACAGTAGATTTTTCTTTTCTTTCTTCTTTGCTTTTAGAAACTAGGGGGTCAAGATTTTTTTTATATTTTTTTTCCTTTGTATAGTTTTGTTTTTTTTTTTGTTTGGTTTTTATAGAGGTCTCACAATTTGTAACACTTTTCCACCGTATGCACCGGTATTCTACAGGCAATATGCACTTATTGGTTGGGTGCTGAGCAGCTTCCAGCCGCTGACCGCACCACCCGAAATACCTCTGACCGCTGATTCCGTATGTGTCGCGCTCCTGGGCTTAGTTATGACTGCCCAATTATGCACTGATTGTTGCCAACGGATTTGTCTATGCGTGAGAGTGCTGGTGAAGTGTGGGTAGTCTCCAAAGGGGAATGCGGGACTTTTCACTATGAAGAGTATTTAGCCTTTGTGCTCTCTGCAAAGGTAGCGGGGGGGCACAGAATCGCAATCACTTGGTGTTACGGTGGTCAGCTGAAGCTTGCTAGTCGGGTTCACTGTCGCCCCTCCCGCCTCGAGTGTCGATTTTTGCTACAGAGGGAGTGCGGGGAGAACGCCGAACCAACTGGAGGTTATTATTTGCCTCAGTATCTAGGTGATATATACATTATACATACATAGTTATAGGGTAAGGCCAATGTGTTGAATAAAAAAAAAGTAATTACCTGTGTTTCAAAAAAAACACGAATTCTGGAAAACAGGATCTTAGAATCTCCCGGGGTATCAAGTTTCAACACTATTTATTCCCGTCTGATCTTGTTTCGGGACGATTCTAGGAGAGGAGAATGCAATATTTCTGCAAAAAAAAACGAATTTTCTGTTTTGTTTGATTTGTTTTTATAGGCCAAACCTCGCGGTGGAACTTGACTACTTACGTCCTTTGGATGGGAAATCTAAATTTCCCGGAGATGTTTCTCGAAAGGTGGTCAGACAGAAAAAGAACGTGACCCCCTAAGAGATGTTGCCAGGAAGGCTTGTACAGAACAGCAGCACGCATTCACGCACACGCTGATGAGAAAATACTGGTTCCGGCTGTCAAAATGTCGAGTAATTCGGATACGTATTTCCGAATTCCATACGTTTCATAGGGTGACACAAAAAAAAAATCATTATGAATGCCGGCGCAATTTCCACATCCGTAACAAACCTTCTTTGTTTTAAAGATGGTTAATCGTTAAAACAAAAAGGAAATCGAGATGTTAGAGTCTTCACCGATTTACCCGCATTGACATGACACTTTACTGCACCCTTGTGCTACTGCCGAATGTCTTTGGCATGATAAGTTCCCATCAGTTTCCCGTTTAGATCCTCTAGTTCATACAAGCATTTCCCTTTCCTTTCCCTGACTCGACATTTAATGAATTTTGGTAAAAATTTTGAAGTTTTTGCTTGAGTAAACGAACTTTGTTCAAAATTCCGACGAAATACTTCCTGGCCTACTGCAAATTGTCTGGTTTTCGCTCGCGTATTATAGGTTTTTTCAGCCTTTAGGTGAGCATTATGCAAGTTTTGTTTAACACGCTCCCGAATCATCTGTAGTCTATCGGAAGAAGGAGTGGTTCGAATGTGTGGATCATTTAGAGACTTCAGCTTTTCAAGCAGTGCATACTCATCTCCGTCAAGGACCATGTGCTGTCCGAATAGCGCAAAATAGGGCGAACAATTGATAGATGAGTGATAGTCACTTCTTAGTATGGCACCTATCAGAGAGACATATTTATCCCAATCTGCATGACTATCTTTCACAAAGACCCTAATTTTAGAAAGAATTTCTCTATTCACGCGTTCCGAGCAATTTGCCTGAGGGGAATAAAGACCTGTTTTGATATGTTTAACGTTATATGTCCTCATCAGTTTGGCAAACTCAACTGAAATGAATTGTCTTCCATTATCACTATGGATGTATTCAGGAGTTCCAAACTGATGAAAGACATCTTCCTCTAGGTACCTGCTGATCGATTTGGAACATGCCTTACGTAGCGGTTTCAGGAAAATGTATTTCGTGAAATGATCAATGCCAATAAAAATTGTGGTGTTGCCAAGTTTAGTACGAGGATAAGGCCCTAAGAGATCAATATAAAGTCTTTGCATTGGTCTTTCAGTGATAATTTGTTGACCCATTTTCGGTCGAAGGGTAGTGTTTGCTGGCTTTATACCTTTGCAAACCTCACATGAATTTACAAATGCTTTAATCTGCTTTACCATTCCTGGCCAATAAAATTTTTGACGCACTTTATACAGCGTTTTACCGACACCGCCATGGCAACCCTTTTCGGAGTTGTGTACAATTGCAATGGCTTGATTAGTTAACTCCTCAGGCAACCACAGTTTCCACAAGCTCTCTTCCTCATCTGGTGATCCTAATCTAAAATGTACCCGTTTGTAAATGTATCCTTCCGAAATGCATATATCCGGAAGATTACTTTGATTTGCAGCTATTTCGTTTTTGAGCTTTTCATAGCACTTGGATGAAAAATGTGGAGATTTTAAATCAATTTCAGTAAGTCTATCTAAAGCCACTAGCTCACACATATCCATTCTGGAAAGCGCATCAGGTACGGTATTCTGACTTCCTTTCCGATGTTCGACAGTGAAATTAAAGGATTGGAGTTTCAAGCACCACCTTGCTAACCGGCCACTCAGGTCCTTTTGTGTCATCAGCCACTGAAGACTTGAGTGGTCAGTGACTATTTTGAAGGGAAGTCCTTCAATGTAAGGCCTGAATTTATACACGGATACAATTGCTGCTAAGCACTCCTGTTCTGAAACAGTATAGTTCTTTTGAGCGTTATTTAATTTTTGAGAAACGTATGCAATGGGGCGTTCGCGTCCATCTTCATCCACTTGATATAGCACCCCACCAACTCCAGAGCTGGACGCGTCGCACTGAACGACAAATGGTTTCGAAAAGTCCGGCTGTGCTAGCACCGGTGCTGACGTTAAAGCATCCTTTAATTTTTGGAAAGCAACTGTTGCTTCAGAAGTCAGACTGAACGCTTTAGACTTTCGAAGGCAGTCAGTTAGAGGTGCTGCAAGATCCGCGAAATTTGGGATAAATTGTCGGTACCAGCCTGTCATGCCGATAAACCTACGAATCTGCCGTACACTTTTTGGAAGTGGAAATTCGGATATCGCTTCCAACTTAGCAGGATCGGTCTTCAGACAACCTTGGCCGACAATATACCCCAAATATTTAATCTCACGTTGGCAAAATTTACTTTTCTCTACATTTATAGTCAGTTTGGCTTCATGTAGACACTTCGCAATTTCGGTCAATAGTACCATATGCTCCTCAAACGTCGCCGAACACACCAGTAGATCATCCAAGTAGACAAATACGTTCTCACGAAATCGCGACGGAATGACGCGATCCATGAGACGACTCATCCTCTGTGGGGCGTTGCATAACCCGAAAGGCATAACTGTGAATTCATACAGTGGCCTTCCCGGTACAGCAAATGCCGTCTTTTCTCTGGACCTTACTTCTAGCGGAATTTGCCAGTACGCATCTTTCAAATCAATTCCGCTGATGAAGTGTGTGTCCTTGAGCCTACTTAGCAATCCACCGATGTGGGGCAACGGATAAGCGTCTTTTTTTGTGACGCTATTAACCTTGCGAAAGTCTATACAAAGCCTAACTTTCCCGGGTTTTCGAACTAAAACTATAGGAGAACTCCACGGGCTATTACTTTCGACTATTACTCCAAGAGAAAGCATTCGATCAAGCTCAGCGTATGCTTCTGCTTGGCGTGGAGGCGAAAGAGGAAAATGCTTCGTTTTAATTGGAACAGCCTCCCCTGTGTCGATAAGGTGTTCTTCTATGTTCGTTTTTCCAAGACCTAACTTTGAACATGATGGAAAGAGTTCAACTGTTTTATCCAAAGTATACTTTTGAATAGGAGATAATTCATGAATGTTAACGTCCGGTGATATTGTTTCAAGTGCAGAAATCTCAGGTACTATTTTCGGAACTATATTGAAGCTGTTCCAAAAATTAATACCTAGATATACCCGTTGTTGCAGAGTGGGCACTACGTAAAAATCAATGTTTTTCGTGCAGTTGTTAAAATGCACAGGAATTTGACAAAAGCCATGAATAGATTGCTTCGATCCATCAGCGGTGCTTATGCTTGCTTTCAAGGGTTTAATCGAAAATGAATTCCTTTCCAGAAACTCTAGGCAATCCTTTCCCAGTACGCTGACGGACGCACCTGAGTCAAGCAAAGCGTAGACTTTCTCACTTCCAAGCGTAATATTTAAGTATGGTCTCATGTCACTAGAGTCATCAATGAAGGCCGACTCTAGAACTTTTCTACGTATCTTCCGATTTGCGTAGCGATGCCTGCACTTCAATATTGAATTCGAAACTTTATTATTGTTTGAAATATTAAAAATTCGATTTCTTGTATTTTGGTAACGTTCAACTCTCTCGTGAAAAGACAGTTGCGAGCAATTGTCTGTTTGCACAGCTATATCTACACCCTGAGTTGATCGTTTCATTAGAGTTACTTTTCTGTTTGGTGATACTTCATTTTGAGAGGACAAGTCAGGATAATTTACTTTTGTATCTTCAGACGGTCTATGACTATCTGAAGATATTTGAGAGGGTTCTATTGGCTCGGGGTTTGGGCCACTGAACGAGAGTCCCCGGCTGCCATCTCGCTCACATTCCTGTTTACCGAATGATTTTTGGGACACTTAGGTGTCGTCACATTTTTTTCACCACATCGGTAACAGAAAAGCCTTCTTGACTCCGCTTGACATTCGTAGAACGAGTGACCAATTTGATCACAATTCCAACAAGTAAACTTGGAGGTATCATTTGGATATCTTGCGTGATCAATTTTAGCTGAATAAGCGGCAATTTCTGAACTTTCATTGCATTGCTCAGCCTCACAGCAAACTGCTCCTTCAATTTCGTTCACAGCTCTTCTATAACTTGAATATCGCTGAGCCATTTGATGACTGAGAAAAATCTCAGCTTGCCTTGCGACATCGCGTAAATGATCTAAGCTGTTGACCTGATATGGAAATAAGAGAGGACCCAAGTTCTCCTTCGAATTTTTCTTAATCAACTCTATCATCTTCACATCACTTAAGGGTTCTCTAAGACGAGCATTCATCTGTAGCAGATCTGTGTAAAAATCATCAAAATGTTCTTTGTGATTTTGACGACGTGATAACATTCTTAAAATCTTTTCATGGTCATTTTCCAGCTTGCTAAACTCTTTGATTAGGGCATGTTTTAGATTGTCGTACGCTGCACCAGGGTTTTGCTTCAAGAAAAACCAAAACCAAGATTGGGCTTTGCCTTTAAGCAGGACATGAAAGTTCGCTAAAACATGATCCCAGCTACACTGAGCACGTTCCTTAAGGGTTTTAACCTTAAATAGAAAATCGTGCACATTGTCTGAGCCATCGTAAGAGATTTGCCACTTATCTATTTTACAAAGTGAACTTGTTGATGAAGCAGTGGACTGTGAAAAGTTGCTTACTTGTTGTTGTTGTTGTTGTTGTTGTTGTTGTTGTGGCGGTGGCACAAACGGATTATGTGTTGAGAATGAGGCATTATTTAGGAACTGTTCGAATTCCACCCTCGCATTCGAAGGACCCGGAATGTTATCACGCTCTTCCCGTTGCCTCAAGTTTGGCATATTCGCGTCTAATATATCTAACCTACCCGCTAACGTATTCCTAATGCCTCTCAGTTCGTTTATAAAAACTTGCTGGTTGGCCTCGATAATGCGTTGAAAAGCTAGTGATAATGATTCAATATCTCCTCTATATACTGGAGCAGAAGACAAAGCTGCAGTGTTGTTACCATTGCCGTTATTACTACTATTACTTGAGCTATTATTTCCCTCTGACTGTACAGCTACATCAGGAGGATCTAATTGAACATTTGGTTCTGCGTTGGCAGTCTGCTCACGGTTGAAATTATTCTCATTAGCCGGCAATGCATTTCCATTACTGACACCAGGAGTATTGCGATTAACGACAGGTGCAACCGGAGTACGCCTAACGACTGGTCTAGACTCAATCTGTCCCGAAATCGGAGTACGATTAACAGAACTAGCGGAATGTCTGTTTGAATTCGAGGAAAAATTTCCCCTCCCTCTATAACGAGTATTTGGCCTTCTATTTCCTTCCATATTAAATTGAACAAAAAGATCTTTTTAAAATAAATGTTTCATTAACTTCCTATAATCAAATCTCAAAAAAAATTTCACCAAATTTAACTGTTTTACCTATAATAAGTAAATAAGGGTTTTACTAAAAAAGAAAAAAAATAAGGGTTTGGGGTTTGTGCAGTGGTTTAAGGTATCGTTCGTGTTTTGATTATGTTTAAAAACATGTTCGAATTGCGTGTAATAAGATGCGTTTTATTAGTAGGTATATATAATATTTAACAGACGGACTTAAAATCGGCTATACCAGTAATGTATTCGATGATGAAGTGCAAAATAATAGTAGCAACGTTTTCCAGCGTGTGATAAATACTAGAAACGGACTATACTATAACAGAAAATATTATGTACCAAACTCATATGCAGTATACTGTTTCCTTCGCTGGAAATCAAGTAGGTCTATATAAGTTTAAAAAAAAAAACACTTCAGCTGATTTGAAATTCCAACAGTCGCAACACGGATCAAACACCATAATTTAAATACCGGGACTTACTGCGGAAAATCATACACTGAACTGCAAAGTTAAAAGCTTGCATAAAAGAGTTCCATTTATGACGGAATCTCTTGAATGCCTACAAGTTGGGCGCCATTTCTTTGTTGTGTGCTGCATTCTTCTGGTCCTACTCCACGGATCTGTACTTGGCATGCTTGCCTACGCACGGCTAGGAACGTCGGCCGGGAGGGGTTCTTGATCCGCAAGTACCCTCACAACAAAAGAAAAAAAAATTAAATGTCTCATGCCAAGAATTATGCAAAAACAAAATAATTGAAACTGCGGACGGACCCTTCATCATCATCACCATTCCTACTGATCTAGCTCGCGGCAACTAGCTGGTGTATTGCCAGAGTACTTTACCCACCCCCTTGCACTACCAGTGCACCATGACAGCTCTGGTACTCTCGTTTAGAAACTGTCCCTAATCGGACCCCACTCGAATTACTGCATCTTACTTCCGATCGATACCTGAAACTTTACCACACACAACCCCATTTAAAAGAAATCACTGCATTTTGCTAAGATCAAATTTATTACAGAAAAGCTTCCCTAATTGTTACCTTCATAATTTATAGCTTAAGATAGGATTAGAATTATTAATATTGCTTGCTTATTTATTTAATTACATTAAGATAGATCGATTAATCATTTAGTAAGAAAATTCAAAATTGTTTGGTATAAATAAATATATGTATTGACAGATCATCACCCACTGCCGTTATTGAAATGCAAAAAAAACTCACCCGTTGATCCGGTCGGAAATTGTGCACAATGTCCCACGGTGTTTCGATATTCAATTCGCTTTGATGTGATATTTTTACCCACTATATTAATTAGATATTTTCATGTATACCAAACTCACTTTAACACATATTATTATTATTTATTTTTTTTTTTTTTTTCTATAGATTTAGGTGATAATGCAATCTTTTAGTTAGGTAACACTTTAGGGAATTTTAGTTAGGTATTTACAGTAGATTTTTCTTTTCTTTCTTCTTTGCTTTTAGAAACTAGGGGGTCAAGATTTTTTTTATATTTTTTTTCCTTTGTATAGTTTTGTTTTTTTTTTTGTTTGGTTTTTATAGAGGTCTCACAATTTGTAACACTTTTCCACCGTATGCACCGGTATTCTACAGGCAATATGCACTTATTGGTTGGGTGCTGAGCAGCTTCCAGCCGCTGACCGCACCACCCGAAATACCTCTGACCGCTGATTCCGTATGTGTCGCGCTCCTGGGCTTAGTTATGACTGCCCAATTATGCACTGATTGTTGCCAACGGATTTGTCTATGCGTGAGAGTGCTGGTGAAGTGTGGGTAGTCTCCAAAGGGGAATGCGGGACTTTTCACTATGAAGAGTATTTAGCCTTTGTGCTCTCTGCAAAGGTAGCGGGGGGGCACAGAATCGCAATCACTTGGTGTTACGGTGGTCAGCTGAAGCTTGCTAGTCGGGTTCACTGTCGCCCCTCCCGCCTCGAGTGTCGATTTTTGCTACAGAGGGAGTGCGGGGAGAACGCCGAACCAACTGGAGGTTATTATTTGCCTCAGTATCTAGGTGATATATACATTATACATACATAGTTATAGGGTAAGGCCAATGTGTTGAATAAAAAAAAAGTAATTACCTGTGTTTCAAAAAAAACACGAATTCTGGAAAACAGGATCTTAGAATCTCCCGGGGTATCAAGTTTCAACACTATTTATTCCCGTCTGATCTTGTTTCGGGACGATTCTAGGAGAGGAGAATGCAATATTTCTGCAAAAAAAAACGAATTTTCTGTTTTGTTTGATTTGTTTTTATAGGCCAAACCTCGCGGTGGAACTTGACTACTTACGTCCTTTGGATGGGAAATCTAAATTTCCCGGAGATGTTTCTCGAAAGGTGGTCAGACAGAAAAAGAACGTGACCCCCTAAGAGATGTTGCCAGGAAGGCTTGTACAGAACAGCAGCACGCATTCACGCACACGCTGATGAGAAAATACTGGTTCCGGCTGTCAAAATGTCGAGTAATTCGGATACGTATTTCCGAATTCCATACGTTTCATAGGGTGACACAAAAAAAAAATCATTATGAATGCCGGCGCAATTTCCACATCCGTAACAAACTGGATTGGATTTCATTATAAAATATAAGAATTAATTAAAGGGTAAGCTAAATTCATTCATTAATTAAGTGTTTCAATGATTTATCTTCATTAAAGGAAAATGAATGACGGACAGCCTTCCACAAAAATTCCTAAACGGATGCACAAATGCGAGCTGGGATGCAGATTACCCAAACAAACCTTTAAGGCTCCGAACAACAATGCTAGGTAAGCCAATATTTATTTGTTTTCAGCTTTATTATTTGTTGGTTAATAATAGATACTAATTTGGTGATTTTGAGTAAAAAACTAGTTGCATGCCATTCCCCCAAATATATTATTTTCGTTCTGCAAAAGTTAGTCGCGAGTATCGCATGGTTAGCTTTGCGAAAATTATCGGTTTTAATTAACAAATAAAGATAAAAAAGCAGTAACAATAATAATTAGTCTAAAGTGGCTATCGCTAGATTTGCGGCGCGAAAATATTCGCAAATGTAAAGCGCCAACTTGAAACAGCTGCTCCCTGTAAGTCGAGTGGAAAAAAGTAAACTCGGATTCCGAGCGCGGCATCCTATTGATAAAAAAAGGAGAAAATAATTCATTTCAGTTCAACCTGCTAGAAAGAAGACAGTGTTAAGTGTGTAATGATTTTCTGTAACATCGTGTAATATTGATAAAGTTTTGATTTGGGGTTTTTGTACAAAGTGAAAATGACAGGGTTCATAATGCATTTGGCAGTACAAAATTTTGAAATATACACCATTTTGTAGAGCACAGATAGACGAATCCAGGGATACCAAATACTTGGTGATAGCTATTACGGATCTCTAGAGGCAGGCGTGAATGTGTAGCTTTTTCAGTAAATGTGCTAGCTACTAAAAAAAAAGCTATACACATTCACGCCTGCCTCTAGAGAGTTTTCGAAGTCGAAAACTATGCTCACACACTGTTCCGTTCCTGATTTGCCCAAAAAGACATATGAACAAGCTGTGCTAGAACAGCACTGCTTAGGGGAAGAAATAGTGGACAGAGGACAGAAGGAAAATTGGCTTCAGGAAGCCCAGACAAGCTTTGCTGAACCCGTAAATCCTCAAAACGATGTCGCCCCAGAGTCGTTTTCCGGTAACACAAAAGAGGTCGGTGTTCAGACAAGTACCTGTCTGCGCAACAGCACCCCCAAAAAGGTAGGCCTACGAAGCGAACTTTCAAAAGCTACAGCAACAATTGATATGCTTTAGGAAGAATACCATAAAAATATTAAAGCGAAAGACCGTGAGATTTTGACTCCTCAAAGCCCAAATTAAAAAAAATGTCGGAAGAAAATATATTAAGGGATGCTAAACAACAAAAATTGCCTGAAAGTTTGAAGTTAATTGCTTCCAATTGCGCAAAAAACCAAGACCGTAGTGCTCGGGGCAATAGGCATAGCAAGGAGGCCAAAAAGTTTGCACTTTTGATGCATTTTGTGCCCCCTTTGGCATACAGGGAACTCAAGGCCATGTTTAATCTTCCGTGCGTTCAGACTCTGCACACCTATAATATAAAGTCATGGCCGAAAACGGTGCCGTGAAATAACGCCAAGCGAAATAACGCCGAATTCTAAAATTCTAAAGCGAAATAAAGCCGAGTCGGCCTTATTTCACTTTGCATTTATAAATACATTCTTAAATTAATATTTATTTTTGAGACAATAGTAATTTGCGCAAATTATGAAATGTGTATGGGGGGGCATGCTGCCCCCCTGCAACCCCCCTGCTTGGGTTTACTGTTGGATTACGGGGTGGGTGCGAGGTTTTCTACTTATGTTTTTTGTTGAATTTTCAAATTGAGATTTTTAGACTTCGAGATTTTTGTCATTCGAGATTACGTCATGATACCCATTTGCTTCGGCTTTATTTCACAAACAATGTTCGGCGTTATTTCACTTTGTTAATGTGTTAATGAATTCTGAAATTCGGCATTATTTCACTTTGTGAAAGCGCAATAACGCCGAATTTTAGAATTCGGCGTTATTTCTCTCGGCGTTATTTCACGGCACCGCCGAAAACACCTGGTAACATTGAATTCAATGTAAAGAGTTTGGAGCTTAAAGTAAGCCACTTGCCGGAGCAGTTCCGCTACTACTCGATTTCGGCTGACGAAATGTCCCTCAAAGCCCATCTCGATTAAAATAGAAAGACTGACTCTATTATAGGTCTAGAGGATTTTGGTGAAGACCAACGCTCACCAAGTGATGCACGTGGTGTGCTAGTGTTCATGGCCCAAGGTATTGCCAAAAGGTGGAAGCATCCTATTGGATATTACTTCGTTCGCAGCAGTTTCCCGCCTTTCATTTTAGAAACTGCTTTTCATGATAGTTAGGGCCTTAGAAGCAAGCAACATTATCCCCATTCACTTCGTGTGTGACCAAGGGCCCAATTTTCAAGCGTTGGCACGACTTTTGGAAATAAGTCCCCAAAAGCCATACTTCTTGGTCGAATCCAGGATATTCATCTTCTACGATGTCCTGCACCTGCTTAAAAGTACGCGCAAATACTTGCTGAAGAACAACATCACGTTTGAGAACGGGAAAATTGCCTCTTGGAAAGATATTGCACATCTTTTCAATATTGATTCCAAGAGTGAACTCAAACTGGCTCCGAAGTTGACCAATGCTCACATCAACCCAAACACCTTTGAGCGAATGAAAGTCAGGCTGGCTACTCAGGTCCTAAGCAATACGGTTTCTTCGGGGCTCTTAACGCTTTTAACGGACAAAGACCTGGCGAATTGCCCTTAACGAGACCAAGTCGACACATGTCAATTTCACGTACAAGAGGATAAACAACTTACCTGTTTTTGTTAAATCGGTACAAATACCATACGCAAGCGAGGTGAAGTATCTAGGAATGACCCTAGACGCAAAACTTAAGTGGAAGCCACACGTTAAGAAAAAGCGCGACGAGCTCGCAATCAGACTTAGAGAAATGTATTGGCTACTCGGGAAATTTTCGAAGCTAAGCGTATACAACAAACTGCTCCTGTATAAGCAAGTGCTGAAACCTTCTTGGACATATGGTATACAACTTTGGGGTTGTACCAAACCAAGCAATATGGCTATAATACAAACGTTCCAAAACAAAACGCTAAGAGCAATCGTGAATGCTCCATGGTATATAAGGGATAGTGATATTCACAGAGATCTAGGAATTGCTTCCGTGAGTAACGAAGTAACAAATTTTGCTCGCAAACTTCGTACTCGCATTCATGGTCATTGCAATAATGAAATAATTCGTACTCTGGACGTGACATACCTTGAGCGCCGACTACAAAGAACAAGACCGTTCGACCTAGCGCCATAAGGAAAAACCGCATGTAATGACGGTATTAGTAGGTGCGTTCGCTGGAAAGCTACCTACCAAACGCGATTAACACTACAGAAGCGTAAACTACTTGTTAAGGTAACTTAGTCGTAGTCATCACTAAAATGAAAAAATGAGAGGAACAGATTTCTTACTACTATGAGCGCGCGCGACCGGATCTCATAGTGCCTCTCTGAGGGGTGAGGTTTAGCCCGTAGGCAGACTAGATATATCTGAATCGGGCATAACCAATGGTACGGGCCATTGGTATCTTGTGAAGATTACTCACCTCCAGGCGCAACCAAAAAAAAAAAAAAAAACACTTTCAAAGTCGGGCAATGGGACAAAAACTGTTGAAAGCACCGCTGAGTTTGTCAATTTTTTTGACCAACTCTTCAATATATTCAACACTTCCCTTATTAGACAGCCCGAAAACATGAAAATTGCCTTCAGCCAAAGTGAAATGCAGGAAGAGTTCTTAAGGCAATGCCAGAAAATTCCTGATGTCAATGGAAGTTATTGCTTACAACGGAGCGAATGTAACCAGAACGTTTAAGTTCATTAACGGGTGGTTGTTAAACATATCGTCTCTTTTTTCGCTATTCCAACATCTACAGCTTTGTGACTTTGACTATTTGTTGACCCGACATCTTAATCAGGACTGTTTGGAACACTTTTTTTTGGCAAGATAAGGTGTGCAGGAGGTTTAAATGCACGTCCAACATGCTCTCAATTTACAGCCGCATTTCAAAAACTTTGGGGTGTTCAATACCTCAAGGTCGTCAAAACAGGAAATTGCGAAATTGAAAATGAGCAGCTGGAAGCCATCGCAGATCACGAGTTAGTGAAAGACTCTGAATGGCTGCAATGGGAAGTAGTGCCTGGACCAAGTAGCATTTTGGAGCAAAGCTTACTAATGACATAAATGGAATTGAATTCCTTCAAGAAAACAGTTTCACTTAGGTATGTTTGCGGCTGGCTTTTCAGAAGATGTTACGAAAGTCATAGTTGGTCCTTACCCTTTCCAAAACTCTCCACCTCGGAACCGTCAACGAACTTGTTCTTCACAACCCTCAAGCAATATGACAATTGCACTCTCGTTGCCCCCCGCCAAACTTCGTGGAATACATTAAGCATCTTGACGCAAGTTTTTGTGAACTGTCTCCACAAAATTGTCATATTAGAGGTGTCACCGAAAAACTCTTTAAAAAAAATCCAGTTCGAACCTCCGTATACCTGTTGCCAAGAACTACCAGCGCATTTCATTTTAAAATACTTTTTGAGAGTTCGCATTCATTTTGCGCTAAAATTTATAAATCGCGATTTTAGACTACCATCAAAAAGGAGCAAAACCCTCACGGTTTCGCATTTATAAAAACTTCCATAAAATACATTATTTAAGTTTTGTGCCTTATATTATTATTATAGATGTATGAATTTTTATTTTAGCCATTCGAATTGGCAGAAGTAGGTCCCACACTTACTTATTTATTTATTTATTTTCTGTATTTTATCTGTTGGGCCTACTCTTTTTTTATCTATTTCTAAGTATTATTTTATTATTATGTACAACAACATTCTACGAATAATATTAATTCTAATTTTTTTCAAGACTGGTGCAATAGGCCTCCTGGGGAAACCGAACACCATAAAAAACCGGTTAACGCGCCAGTATGCATACCTCATGGGTGGCGTGGAAATGCAATAATAACAGTTTTTTTCCCATACAGGCATTTATTTATAAATCATCATCGACAGCATCAACATTATACACCATCAGCATCATCATCTTAAGAGAATCATATTATCATCAAGTTATTATTAAATTATTTGTTTGTGTTAATTTATTGAAATAAATGTAAATCACATTGTTCTTTTTTGTAGAATAATGTTTTAATCATTTCTTTATTTGTGATCAAAGCAAGATAAAATTTATACCAAAGTGTCTTGGTGAATTAGGTCTCAAAGATATAAAAAAAAACTGTGCGACTGTATCCAACAGTCCCGAAATATGTATGTGTAAACACCGTGCGTGCGGTATGTGTGTGGCTTGATACACGTCATTGAGAAAAGAGGGAATTGTAATAACCGTATTCTTAATATATTATGAAATACCAACAAATCGACAACAGCGCCACCTATCGGGTCCAAAACTATCCTATCTTTCTATCTGCATGCAACCATGCACACATACAAAGTTTCATTGAGATCGGTTGAGTTTCTCAAAAAAATCGACAACAGCGCCACCTATCGGGTCCAAAACTATCCTATCTTTCTAGCTGCACACAACCATGCACACATACAAAGTTTTATTGAGATCGGTTGAGTTTTTCAAAAAAATCGACAACAGCGCCACCTATCGGGTTCAAAAATATCCTATCTTTCTAGCTGCATAATACCATGCACACATACAAAGTTTCATTGAAATCGGTTGAGTTTCTCAAAAAAGCGACAACTGCGCCACCTATCGGGCCAAAACTATCCTATATTTCTTGCTGCATCCAACCATGCTCACACACAAAGTTTCATTGAGATCGGTTGAGTTTCTCAGAAAAATCGACAACAGCGCCACCTATCGGGTCCAAAACTATCCTGTCTTTCTAGCTGCATACAACCATGCACACATACAAAGTTTCATTGAGATCGGTTGAGTTTTTCAAAAAAAATCGACAACAGCGCCACCTATCGGGTTCAAAAATATCCTATCTTTCTAGCTGCATAATACCATGCACACATGCAAAGTTTCATTGAGATCGGTTGAGTTTCTCAGAAAAATCGACAACAGCGCCACCTATCGGGTCCAAAACTATCCTGTCTTTCTAGCTGCATACAACCATGCACACATACAAAGTTTCATTGAGATCGGTTGAGTTTCTCAGAAAAATCGACAACAGCGCCACCTATCGGGTCCAAAACTATCCTATCTTTCTAGCTGCATACAACCATGCACACTTACAAAGTTTCATTGAGATCGGTTGAGTTTCTCAGAAAACGGACAACAGCGCCACCTATCGGGTCCAAAACTATCCTGTCTTTCTAGCTGCATACAACCATGCACACATACAAAGTTTCATTGAGATCGGTTGAGTTTCTCAGAAAAATCGACAACAGCGCCACCTATCGGGTCCAAAACTATCCTATCTTTCTAGCTGCATACAACCATGCACACATACAACGTTTCATTGGGATCGGTGACGGTGACGGTAACGGTAACAGTGACGGTGATGGTAACAGTGACGCGAGTTTATTGGTTTCTTTCCATCCAAAGTGCCCAACGCGCCGCGCCTAAAGAAGTAATAACTTCAAAAACATGCTTTATTTCAGCTCATAAATGTATGCAATTATAAAAACGTATGCAATGATAAAAACATATGCAAAAAACATATGCAATGAAAAAATATATGCAATGGCGCATTTCCGTTACAGAAAGTTAAATGTTTGGAATTACTCCAACAGATTCCAACAGCGCGCAATATAAATGTATAAGTATATCCGTTACGCATATCCGTTGCATCAAGTCCTATGTTTGGAATTACTCTACCAGAATCCAATAACGCGCGCATAAATGTTTACACATCAAAAAAAAAAAAACGAACGGAACTTAGCCTTGTTCAAAAGCAAAACTAAGCTTCATAAGATGTTAGTTTCAACATAGAATGTAATTTAATTAATTTATCTTATTTAGTTATTAGGTATATAATAATCTTGTAATTTCTAAAATGAATTTTAAATAGTGGATAATCCGCTAATTATTTGAAACAAACAAACAATAGAGTAAATTGATCGGGAACATTGACTTCCGCTTTGCAGTCGATTGTCAATTTGTCATAACTTTGGTCTTAGCTATCACTGGTTGGGCCAATGGGCCAAGAACTTTGCATGGTTCATATTGATGTTAAACATCTGTAAATGAATGTTATATGAGTGTCATAACCTGCCACGCGTTCTATGTCGTAATAGGAATACTTATCTTAGTTCATCTATCGATTTTTCAATCCTTTTTGGCTTCCTTGTGATAGTTTCGATACCTGAAATGAAATAATTAATAATACCTTTAAACTTTCTGTGGTATTTTTTTTTGCTGTGGCTGCTTACTCTTTTGTTCCAATTTTTTGGATTCTGGTTTTCTGGTACAACTGTTTACATTTCCAGTCCAGGGCAGAATCTGATAGAGATCAAATAACAAGTTCAATGTATTCGAATCAAGAAATGCCGGTTGCCATGAAGTAGGAATCTGTAATTGCAAATATTTTTTTTATTTAAAATTACAAAGAGTAAAGGATTCGTTACTTACTTGGACACTGTTCATATCGTCCGAAGACTCATCGGTGGAGCTGCCAACAAAATCGAAGCTCAAACAGTTTTAGTCAGTCGCAAAACATGTGATATACCATATACGACTGAAATAAACAACAAGAAATTCAATAGTCGAACTGCTTAAAACTAACGTTTCCAATTAACATACGCTTGTTGTGATTCATCCATAAAATTCAAACTCTTGATATTTGTCTCTTGCAGCGAACAAAGCAATAGAAAAATGTCGTAAAATGTGTTGTTCGCGAAAGGATGTCGCGATTCCGCGATTCTTCGAGAAAGACAAATTCACATCTGCCTCTACAATGGAATTCATTTCGATAGAATTTGCGCACCTAGGTAGGTACAGTACTCAGCCGAGCCTTGCTAAAAGCATAAAAAAAACATTCAAATGAAAAGCCAATTTAACAACCTGCAGAAACATCTTTACATCTTCGAGAATATTTTGAAATATACTCGTTCTTGTACGTGTCGAACCATCCGTATTTTGTTTCTTTTACCAAGAGTGTGACATGTGCTTTTGCCATTTGTATATTAGGGCGGGTGACTAGATAGCTCAATTTGTAACTCCTGCAAATAAAATATAATCAAGATAAATTAAGTATTAGTTTTTCGGGTTGCGTATGATATCAAACCTTATATCGATCCTTTGCTCTAAATTTATACTCTGTATCAATTAGCTGAGAGCGAGAATAATCCCAGTTTTTGACTACAATAGGATTCAATTGTTTGCATGGCATTCAGCAGGTAATTAAGGCTTTGGATTTAACAAGCCTTGAAGATAGAATAGTAATTGAAGGTATTGAGAAACATATTTATTGAATACTATGGCTTACTTATATCGATTCCGTTTGGTATTCTTCCTAGCCATCAGGAATAAATAATTGTCTCCAGTGCGATCCAATATATTTGGTAAGGTTAGCGAACACCTCAACGTCGTCTTCTTCCTTAGCTGTAATATAAATGTATTTAATTCTTAATATTAACACTTAAAATACGCGAAAACTCACTTTTTTCAATTTGTTGCAGGAAAAATAAAATTGTGTTTACATATTTTGACATTATTTGTCAATCGACTTCTGTCAAAAGAAAACTCACCACATTTTTTTTTTGGTTCGCTTTTTATTTGTTGATCACACGGATTCTACATTGACGTAACACCGATAGGAAAACAAAATGGCGAATTTGAAAAAAAAATCGAGGGGGCCAGCGGCAAGAGGATTGCCAGTTGGGTCTCAGTATGGTTTGTGTATGCATAGAACTATGCACACAAACAAAGTTTCATTGAGATCGGTTGAGTTTCTCAGAAAATGGACAACAGCGCCACCTATCGGGTGTCGGTTTCTCGGTGACGATGACGCGGTGTCGTTTTAAAGGTAACGCGAATTCATTAAATTCTTCCCATCTAAAAGTGCCCAACACGCCTAAAGAAGTAATAACTTCAAAAAACTAAAAAAATATTAACCAGGCACTCACACTATACCTACATAATAGCTACATACCTAGTACAAAGATAGAAGAGAGAAGAAAAAAAAAATTGATAAACGTGTTCGCACTCAGCGTTGCCAAGTCAGTGCTTTCAGCGTTAAATCTAGTGCCCAAAATTTTATTTCAGTGCCGAAAAAGTAGACATAGCACATGAGCGTTTTTTCAGTGCTTAAAAAAATATTTTAGTGTTTTTTTAACTCTGCCGATGCACGCCGCTTTTTACATACTTTGCAGCCATATACCACAGGGGCATTTAAAAAAACAAATTAAATGTACGAGGGGAGTTCAATATATTCGCAGTATCGACATGATGTAAAACACGAATTAAATTAAAAACATTTTTAATTTTCAATATAATCTTCTCTTACATTAATGAATTTATTACATCTTGAGATTAACTTTTCTATACCCTCAAAAAAATAGTTTTCATCTTTCTCTCCAAAATGTTCATTTATTGCAGTTTTGAGCTCCTCATCGTCGGTAAATCGCTTACCACGAAGGTTTTTTTTTAAATCTGGGAACAAAAATAAATCACTAGGGGCAAGGTCCGGGCCATAGGCTGGATGTTGAATTTTTTCGAAACCACAATCCCTTACAACAGCCTTAGAAATCCATGCCGTGTGCACCGGAGCATTGTGAGCGATGTGAGCATTCGAGGCACCCATCTTGCACTGACTTTGGAAAGATTTATACAGTCATGAGGAATGGTGTGTATATGGTACCAATAGAAAAGTTAATCTTCATAGGTATCGTTTTAACCTTTACTCGGACATCCTCAAGTACAAGTTTCTCGACTTGTGTAATGTTTTCTCTGGTGCAGCCAGTTAGTGGGCAGCCTGAGCGAGGATATTTTTAACTTTCTCCATTACGTAGTAAGAGAAAGATATTGGTTTCGTACAAAATTTCGAACTCGAGATTTTAATCAATTCTGATATTACGATGATAGAGGAACTCAAAAAAGTGGGTCGCAAAATTCTGTCCGTCTGTCCGTCTGTCCGTCCTTCCACGGGCCTACAGCCTAAACGGCTTCCCGGATTACGTTCAAACCTCGGATTTGGAGTTTTTAGGCTTACAGCTCGGGAGGTGTTTTTTTGTTTCAATGTAACCTCAATATTAATGGTACTTCCCATACAACATTTTCGTACCAGTTTGATTTGATCGAAAACGGCTCTAACGATTTCAACCAAAATCGATATTTAAGCTTAAGTAGGTGAGGTTACCATGACTGCGTACCCAGTTTTTGGCTAAAAATTCGAACAACGGAACTTTTGAAATTTCGACATATCTATCTCGAAAACGGTCTATACGATTGTAGCAAAAATTAATTTCTAAGGTTATGTATTCATTTATAACTTAATAGCAACCTCAGTTTTTCTCTATATTATCGTACAATGGATTTATGAAAAGAGTAATTTTTTAAAAATATAGTTTTGCCTAGTTAACTTAAAACGGCAATAACGATTTTGACCAAAATGCAAACTTAGAGTCAAATGGATGTTTTCAAAACTATTGTTTTCTTAATTTTCAATTCGAAGCACCGAAAACGCAAATTTTAAAAACTGCTCATATCTCGAAAACCCCATCTTCGATTTCGATAATATGTCAAAAACGAATATTTCTATAATCCGGAACAATATCATATGTACAGTCAGTTGTATTTTTCCAAATAAACATTGCAATATTTGCAACTGTTATGTCTGGATAATTTTACAAAAACAAAAACTTCATTTGCACCGCACACACGAGCATCGGGATATTCAATTGATAACTATACTAATGCAAAATCACAAATGCCTGAATTATTACATAATCTAGCTAAAGATATCGGTCTATCACGAGCAATACTTCCAATAATTGAAAACTTAAATCATATTCCAATCAAAATTAAAAACATATCCTTAGGTCAAAAACAGAAACTGTTACTAGGTAGGTACGCTTGTCCTGTACTCAAAAATTAAGTGAGTAGTAACCCCTTATAAAATAGTACCTACAGTAGACGCTTGTGACATTGCCAGTTACTGAGAGCTTTAACCTTTAAAAACTTATATTGTTATTTTATATAACTGCCATATGAGATGAATATCCAAAAGAGGATTTTGTTTTCTTTTGTCTAGTATCGAGAAAGTTTCGTTCGACCCAGTCGTGCACTTTATTTTTATTTTACATCGCACTCGCTATGGCTGAATATAAATATGATTTTGTTGTTGTTGTTTTTTTACTTCCATTTTTTGTTATCAACTTTCGAGCTGTTTTTAGAAAAATCACAGTTTTGGTGCCCAAGAGGTCAAAATTAACGGTGAAATTTTTTTAAAACGGTGCTCAAACGCCAATAAGACTTGGCAACGCAGTCCGCACTCCACTGGTGGGCTGTTGATTGCAATGACCTACGCAATACGCATATCTGTGAAATATGTAAGTCTCAAATAATTACATTTTTGCTTATAACTTCTGTTATACGAATCAGAGAATAATGATTGATAGATACATCAATCTCTTCATCGGGAAGTGTACTAATCGAAGATATAAAGTCATATTCAAATTCGTTTGGCCATTTCGTAGTAATATGTGTTTAAACCATAAAAAAATGGTCTTTTTAAGGTTCCGTACCCAAAGGGAAAAAACGTAACCTTATTAGTTTCGCTCGGATGTCTCTCCGTCTGTCTGTCTGTCTGTCTGTCTGTCCGAACCCACTAAGCCAATCTTGTTACCAGGTCTATCTCAAGAACCGATTGACATAGGAGGCTAAAATTTACACACAACATCCGGTATAACCTCTAGTTAAACGACAAATACCAATGGAAGGAATACGTCGATTGGTTTTGGATTAATTAGTAATCTGGTGAAAAAAATATTTTCATTCGCCCAAAAAACGGTTTATTTCTTGATTCACAAAAAAATACATAAATTCCTTTTTTGTAGATCATGTTCTTATCTATATATGTGCTGAATACTGTTTTGCCGAAAAGTTAATAGTTTACAAGATATTTTCAAAAAAGATAATTTTACCATGTAAAATACGTTGCTCTCATAAGTTTTAGTCTCTACTACGCAGTTGTGCACAATTGACCCCATCAAAGACAGAAGAGAGTCACTGGTTCTGGTGGTATACCACCAGGGTTCCCGCTTGCTAATTTCGTTGGGGAGTATAATACATTTTTTGGGGGAGTACAGAACAAAATAAAAGTAATATATTTTTAGTCAATAGTTGTTTTTAATTGGGACAGGTCGCATACAGAATGGAAAATTGGCGTGGGTTGGGTACTAGGTAATAATTAGAAAATGAGATTCATGTGCGAGTAATTTTTGAGAGTAAAAATATTAAGTAATTAAATTAAACTAAATTGTGATGAATTCATGAAGAGGGGAAAGATTGAATGATATAGATTTCAAATAATATCTGATGTGTTGGACTTTAGCCAAATACGGAACCTTCGGTGCGCGAGTGACACTCGCACTTGGCCGGTTTTTTTAGTTAAAATGGGTTTAAAGGACCAATAACGGACTTTTGGATACTAAAAACCATCCCATGTAATACCGCTACTCACGACAAATCGATTAATATTATATTTGTTTAGGTTTCGTTACATACCTACTCCCTACTCGCGGAGAAACAGAAAAATGTGTTCTGTTTTATCGAAATAGAGAAGAGATTATTGGGGGCCCGAAAGTTGGTTATTATGTAGACAATAGACATATTGACTTTAATCTAAATCATCACACTTAAAGAGCATAGAAACAGTACATTTGGCGTTCTTCAGAACTTTTTAATAAGAACTTGCGAAAAATTATTTTTTTTTGAGAGTTTAAGCGTCGCATTACTATTTGATACTGGCACTTAAAATGAATATGCTTAAGCCGAAAATAAAAATTGATTTAAGTATATTCTTATGTTTCCTGTACGGTTTATTTTAGTACTTGCTTTCTAGTTTTTTACCTAAATTACTACATAAGAAAATAAAATGCTGCCAGCCAAACTATTGATATGAACGAGAAAGTTTCGTCCGAACCAATTTTTATTCAAGAAGGACGGAAGGGACCTACGATTTGATGGTCACTACGTAGCTGATCTGTTTTTCTGAGGAGCTCAAAGTGAACAAACAAACTGGACCGAATATCTCTCGAAACACCCTAAGAGGCTCTTATTCGTTCTGCACCACACCCTCATTTGGTTCTTTGCGAGAGGGTTTTACGTCTTATATGACTTCTTATGACGAAGAAACAGCAAGATCGATTTTTTAAATGCGCTGATGTCGTTTACCAATGTGATAGTATATAGGTTGGAGCCCAGGGGTTCAATTATGCATCCACAATCAAGCCATATGTTAATGAATTTTATGGATTTTACCAGCAACAATAACAATTTCGTCGTATTGATGAAATGATGAACTTAGTTCATACGAAAATACGCCAAATTCTTATCAGAATCCTGATAAAAAAAATTAATGAATGTACTTTCTTCATATTGGAAAACGGTTCATCTATTTTTAACAAGTTTTCATGAATTTGTTCATCATATCGGTGAAAAGTACGTCATATCAATTAATATCATGATGATGAACGCCGTTCGTCAACAGACATTCTAAGGCCTAAGCATTCTCAACATAAAAATTCCATTATTTAGCGATGCACTAGATTTTTTAGAATAGACCACTCTCGTACAAACTACGCTCATTAGTCTTCGGTTAACGGTTTGATTAAGTCAATTTAATCGAGTTCAACTTGTCAATATTCGCCATAGAAAGAAATTTACTTGATAGAGTTCTTTGTATTTTATTATTTCTTCTGTTTAATTTATAATGTTTGACCTTATGCCCAAGAAAGATTTTTATCTGTGGTGACAAGAAATAAATAAATAAATTTTAAACAAGTTCCCATACTTGGTTTTTCAGTCTATTATTTATTTCTCAAAATGATTTCGAAAATCCCGATCTGCGATCTGCCTTCGTTTATTTTTCTAAGAACTCAAAAACTACAAACAAAAACATTTTTAGCCAATATGTCCCATTTTTTAACTTAATTTCCACCACTTATAGCCTTACACAATCAGAAACTCCCACTTTATTTGCAAACGTCCATCGGCATAGTCGGTCTATAACTGTTAATTCATATAAAAGATATCAGTGCCTTAATTTTATGCGACTTTTTTCCGCAATGTCGCTAGGGAACGTTCTGAATCGGATTTGAATGTGTGAGTGAGCCGCACGCTGTGACTAACGTGAGCGTTGTGCAATAATTTGTCGCAAAATTTTAGAAAAGATGCGATTTCCAAATGAATATCTTTGAAATACAACGCTGCTATCAGAACACGAATATAGTGTTAGGAGAGACAATAATTTTGAAATATTGTGCGACAATTCCTTAAAAGTAGCTTAAGAAATGGCACATTTTTCTTTCAGCGCTCTTTTTTTTGCTACTTTTCAGTTTAAAATCTTAGTTATAGTTTTACAATACAATAACCCCCGTATTAATAAACGACGAGCAGCGGCAAGTTAGCACTAACACACATGTTAGCTTCAAATTCCTATTAATAAACGTGTGTTTGGTTTCACTGACATTTAAAAACGAGCGGATAACTTAACTCACCGAATTCGGCGTATAGAGAGCGGATAACTTTTTAACTCAGAGAGGGTGAGGGACTTTACAAAATCTCGAATCCTTTTCGGTGTTACGAATACCAAAAGTTAAGTTTTTTGTTTATATTAGGTTTGCAAAATTGTGTAGATAAATTTGGGTTCACATTTCGAATAATAATTAAATATAAAATATATCCTGGGAACATAAATAATTTTCAAATGACAAGACATCAATATTCGAATGACGCGTGAGGCGTGACGCGTGAGCGTGACATCTGAACATTCTACAGGAGAGAATCTGAGAGAGAATCGGTGAATTTCTGAGCGCAACGGCAACGACCGCTTGAAAAACGAAATATGACCGATGTAGCTACAAGAATGTTTAGTACAATTCCGTGTAGTGCTGCCGGCCGTGCGTTAGGTGATAAAGAGCGAATAGCTAATATGTAGATGGAATATGTTTATTAATAAGAAAAGTTAACAAACGGATAGGGTCAGGGGTCACTATCCGTCTGCCAGCTAAAACACGTGTTAGAGAGCGGATAGCGTTTTTTTATTAATACGGGGGTAATAGTATTTGAGTAGATCGTTCCATACAAATTTTATTTTATAAATAAAACCAAAACAACCAAATCACTTTAGAATTATATGTCTTTAGGATTGTTCTGCGGGTGAGCTAGACAATAGTTCTACGTAACAGTAGATGCAATTCGGTTTCAAATGACAAATTTTAAAATGAAAACCTTTTAGCCTTGATTTGTTATAAACATATACAATTTAATTAAATATTGTTTATAAATTCTATCAACTCATTTTTATATCTACTCTTAAGATCTCGTTCAATTTAGTTTTAAAAAGTCCGTAAAAAATTGGCGATGAATGATGTATCGATGATGCTGTTGCGTTGGGGAACCGCATTATATGTTAAACATATTTATTTTGAAATCACTGTTTTTTGAAAACTTTTTTAATTGCTATGAGCGCGAATTGCGAACAATTGAATACAATTGTGTTTATGAGTGTAAAAATTGATTTTTAATTATTTCTCTAAATATAATATCTAATCTAAAAAAAACGGACTCTCAATTGATTTAAATAGCTCAATTTGCAATTACAGCAATTGAAAAATCTTGCCGCAAACAGCCACACCTTATTCACAACCGATTTCCATTGGGATTTTCGGATTTTGTTCTCAGATTTCAGATTTTTCGTGACCAATGGAACATAAAAGGAGATTTTTTTTTCCTTCGCATTTGTAGTAGTGCGTGTTTGAAAAGTCAGCTGTTCTTAAATTGTAATTTATGCTTATGAAAATCCACTCAATTTATGTTGATATCCATTGCGGCAGCAAAATGCAATTTTTTCTCTATTTTTCACAGACTTGTCTTCTAAATACGTAATTAATAACACACTTTAAAATTTGACAAAAGACAAATGTTTTGGTGTTAGTGTAAGTAGGTGTGAATCTCGCTCAGATATCGAGATTCGCAAAACTGCTCTGACTTTTTTTGCGGCCAATGGAATGACAGCCAGCTGATTTCGAGAGCAGAAAACCTGCTCTGACTCTCAAAGAAAGTGCTTTTTCTGTCCCAATGTAACACCTGTAACAGTACCAATACATAGAAACATATGTTTCGCTTCCACCTTACAGACACAGAAATCTCAATTTTGACGTCGATTAAAGGACTGTCCGGTGAACAAAGCAAGGCAGGCATGCTTGTTTAAGCCAGTGCTTAGCTCGTCGGTGGGGTGGGATCTTCTGCTTGTCTTGCGGACTACCGTACTTTTACACGCCTGAACATTTTGGTGGAAAAGTTTTAAAATTGGGTGTATTAAAGCGATAGGAAGAAAATAGGGAAAGGATTAACTATTTACGAAATATTTGTAACTTTAACAGTCAAGAAGAAAACTAACCCCACCTATCAAATTGGTTGGTAAGCCTTGTCCCTTCTCTCCCCACACCGGTACCGAATGTGTTATGTATGTTACCTTTGTGCTGCCCTCCCTATAACCCTACTTACGAATAAGCAGAGTACCGCTCATTTTTCGTAACAACTCCTACGTGAAAACTTAAAACGCTCAACAACTCCTGTAGCCTGTCATCATTGTCCACGTCATCCCAATCACCCCTAAATTTTAACTTACTCACTCGTACTAATGCAAGGATCCTGAAAATACCTACTTGACAAACAAAATTTATGGATTCAAACACGATCAAACAAATCAAAGTATCTACTTAGTTACTTAATGTAACATAGTAGGTAAACATAATTTATTTGTTATTAGGAAATTTCAAAATTGTTGACAACAACAATTTGCTTTGAAAATAATGAAAATACTTGACAACAACCTGCATTTAGCTTTCCTGCTCCTCCTCACTACGTTAGAAATTCTCCTCTATCTAAATTTTGAAAAACGTTACGGTCTTGAAATTTCACTGTGACTAAAGAAGTTTTACTTCAATAAGAAAACAACCTACTAAACTTTTGATCAAGGATAACTTTCGCTCCACCTAGTCGTGCACTTTATTGAGAATTACTTACTTATAGAAGGTAGGGTCGCTTTTCGACCACAAGCGAAATTAATGTTTATTAATTACACTATTGAGTAATAGGTACCTACTATTAAGTGCTCTACTTTGTGATCTCTGCGACTCTGCGTAGGTTGTAAACAATTTAAATTCACAATTTGGGAGTACTTAATTTCTTAGACAGTTTAATTTAAATTAAATGTGTCAAATTGAGCATGATTCCAGTTCCATTATGATTCAGCCGACGAGATGTTCTTGTAAGTAGACAGCCCGAACCAGATATATCATCAGAATGGTAGGGGTTTTTTTTCTTGTCACTTTCGGCGCCAACCAATTTATATACATCTTAGGCCATCCGGTAAGTGTCTATTCACTAGCTACTTTCAAGTAATTGACCGAATATTTCTCCGGCAAGTCTTTTGTTAATATAAAACAAAAAAAACTCATCTAGATCCTATTCCCAGTTTTGTCAAGCGATTCCTCAGTCTACCCTAATATCGTGCGGTAAGTTTCAAAGTTTTTTGTATTATTTTTTGTTGTTGCCTGGAAGATTTTAATAAAAGGACGTTTCTAGATGGTAAACAAGGGTTAAGATTTATGGCCCATAATTTTCATACTCTGCGATGAACCTGAAAGACCTCCATTGTTTGCTTACACTGCATATATATGTAGAACGTACCCTTCGCATGTTTACGCTCGAAACATTAAAGGGTGTTTAGGGAGCTGATGACTTGTTTTTAAGCGAGAACTTCCTTTCTTCTTTGCACTGGCTTATGCTTCTATGTTGTATGTTGCTGCTGATGTGGTTGATTGCAGGTTAAGAATACATGCAGATACTGGTAAACTAAGAATAAAGAAAGCAAACCCCTTCGTCTCTCTTATGTCGTCTATTTTTGTTCCATTTTGCTATAGGTATCGCGTATTACATGCGGCTTTGAGTTTCGGCGGAAAGTGAAAAGTTTGTCGGTTTTTTTTTTTGTACTTTAAATTTATGATTTTACTAGACGTTGGGGGCAAAACGTTCAACGTTTCGAGGGATTTATTGCGTTGTTTGCTTGCGCGGTTGTCCTATGACACACGTATACTGGTTTAAGTATAGTTTACATTCCGGCATGCATAGGTACATTGTAATGTCGTAAAATAACACAACACGCGCTATTGTGAATCTAGCCTGCTTCAGCATGCAGTCACGCACTACTAAAATGTTCGCCGAGGATAATAGTAGAGAATTTTGTGCTGAAGGAAAATCCAGGTCGATGTTTATGATTTACCTTGACACATCACAAAGTTTGCCGTCTTTGGTTCTCTGACTCGTGAATATAATATGTGATTGTGGATTACGTTCATCGCCTTCAGAGTTTCTTTTTTGTTTTTATTCATAAAGTCCTTTTGAGTGCTTTTGTTGCGCCCTTCAAGAGGATTAGTATTCTTAAGTAAACGGCAGCGGCAGGAAAGCTGAGTTCGGAGTTGTCGGCTTTTTAAAAGAATGTGAAATTGTCGGAACAGAAATGTGTTCGGTTTGGTTATGACTTTGGGCATTCATGGAAATAAAGTCGTTATACCTACATATGATTTGATGATTATAAGAGATTTATTATGCTGCAATTTGTCAGAAATGATTTGTTGGCATAAGCGGGAGAATTTTGCAGTAAATTGCTATTAGAGCTTGTGAAATTAAGAATTAATGGTCTCTACTAACCGTTGTGTACCCACAACTAATTTATCTTGGACTTTAATTTAATCGATACTGAAACTTGCGATATAGGTACGCAAAAAATGACTCCCGGAAATTACGCAATTTTTTTTTTTTTTTTTTTTTTTTTAAATGCCAGAAATTGTTTTTTGCTGAATTTTGTTCGGAAAACATGCCAGAAATTACGGAAATTAGGACAAGCAGATGTGGAAAAAGCTCCAGAAAATTTTTTTTTTATCCGAGGGTAGGTGAAAATCTTCCAAAGACACTATGAGAATAGCAAGCGCGTTCTCATAGTAGTGTCAGATTTTTACTGACTAAAAACACCACCCTTCTAAAGATTGTTAGATACTGCAACTAAGATATAACTTATCAAGCAATTTTTCTATCATGAAATAACAACTTTTGACAGGTTACTTTCCAATGAAAGATCCTGCGTGCTGCGTGTGCCGCAAATTAGACGCGGTTAATCTTATCTTGCCAAGTCGAACGGTTTCGTTCTTTGTAGTCGGCGCAGTAAATTGCTCTCGTTCAAGATTTTACGGACTGTATTGTTTATATGTCCGATTAGTCGGTTTCTATGCCTTCTCGCGAAGCTTCTAGTTTCAGCTTCGATTGTTGGAATTCCGAGATCCCTATGGATATCGTCGTTTCTAATATACCATGGTGCTTGTACAATTTCTCTAAGAACTTTATTTTGAAAAGTTTGTAGAATATTGACATTTGTTTTCTTGGTACAACCCCAAAGTTGTATACCGTAGGTCCACACCGGCTTTAGCACTTGCTTGTATAAAATCAGTTTGTTCTCAGTACTGAGCTGGGAATGTTTTCCGAGTAACCAGTACATTTCTCTATATTTGATATCGAGTTCTTTACGTTTCATTTTCACGTGCGAACTCCATTTCAACTTTGCGTCGAGTGTCATTCCCAGATATTTGGCCTCGTTTGCAAAGGGTATTCGGGCCATATTTAGGAAAATTGGCAAGTCATTGGTTTTCTCATACGTGAAATTCACATGTACAGATTTAGTTTCATTTAAGGCGATCCGCCAGTTCCTTGTCCATTCATTTATCTTATTCACTGCGGTTTGCAGTTTTGAAGTCGTTTCTTCGATTGTATTACCCACTGCTAGGATAGCTGTGTCGTCGGCGAACGTAGCAAGGGTAGTGCCATCTTTCCTTGGAATATCGCGAGTATATAACAAATAGAGAAGCGGACCAAGGACGCTTCCTTGCGGTATCCCGGCCGAAATTTATTTTAGCTCCGAGTATTCGTTTCCATTTCTAACACGGAAGAGTCTATTCCGGAGATATGATTCTAGAATATCATATAGGCTTGCGGGGAGAACTTATCGTAATTTAAATTTCAAGCCGTCGTGCCACACCTTATCAAAGGCTTGTGAGACGTCAAGGAATACGCTTGAGCAAATCTTTTTTTCTTCAAATGCTTTCTCGATTACGTCAGTAGTTCTATGTACTTGGTCAATCGTCGAATGCTTGGTTCTGCACCCAAACTGGTGGTCAGGGATTAGATTATTGTCTTCAATAACCGGTTGTAGGCGCCTAAGCAATATTCTCTCGAATACTTTGGAAATTACTGGAAGAAGGGAAATCGGTCTATACGATTTTACTTCATTTGGCGGTTTTCCTGGTTTTAAAACCATTATGACCTCCGCGACTTTCCATTGACTCGGCACGTGTTTTAGTCTAAGCGCGGCATTTATGATATGAAGAAGCTTCATTAATGCTTTCCTTGGTAGAACTTTCAGAACTTCTCCGGTGATCAAATCATAACCAGGAGCTTTCTTGGGTTTTAGGGATTCGATTTCACGTTTTAGTTCACTTAGCGTTGCAATAGTGAGTGTTGAATCGTCAAATTGTAATTCCGCCCTATTAGTATTGTCGTGGATCGCTTGGCCATCGTACGGTTTAAAAGTTTCTTCTAGATGAGCGGCAAAAACGTCCGCTTTTTCCTTATCTTCCCTTGCCCATTCATTTTGGTTAATTCTAATTGGTGGCGCGGGGATTTTGGGCCTTTCGGTGCCTTTTACAGCTTTCCAAAGTGAATAATTGGAATCTTTTTTCGCTGTTAAACTTTCAAGGTAAGAACCTATCGCACGATTTTTAAGATCCTTAATAACTGTCTTTAACAAATTGCACAAATAATTCAAATGTGCTTTATGTTGCGGAGCGCGACTCTGTTGCCATTTCTTACGCGCCTTCCTTTTTTCGTTGACCAATTCTTTTATTTCGGGAGGATATCGTAGCCCGTATTTAGCCGACGTTTTCCTTGGATTAGGCGTATTATTCCAGGAGGCGATCTGTACGATCTCGACGAAGCGATCAACCTCAACCTCAAGTTCATAGGGTGTCGTAAGTGGAACACTCAGTTCAACATTCTCTTCTATTTCGTTCCTAAAGCCTTCCCAGTTAGTTTTTCTACCAGTTAATCTCGCTGGCTCTAGGTTATTGAATAGTTTTACACTCAATGTTAATATAACCGGTGAGTGGTCAGATGATAGATCAAAGCTCTCTTCAACTTTAATGTGGTTGGTAGGTATTCCTTTCACAACGAAAAAATCTATCAGGTCAGGTAGTTTTGAAGTATCAGTTGGCCAGTAGGTCAGTTTGCCCGTCGAGAGGAAATCGCAACTGTATTCCAGAAAATGAAATGGAAATTCGACCAGGAAACGAACAAACTCTGGCATTATTTGAAAATACATGTGAGAATTAATAGAAATAATACTAAACAACAATGCATAAATAATGGAACTTACACGCTGCTTGGATTCACTTTTTCGGGGCTGGAGTAGATGCGAGGAAGAGTATATGCAAAGTTTGCATTCCCGTTTAAAGAAACTTTGACTAAAGCCCATTCCCAAACAGTTACCCCGAACAGGTTGCATATTCGGTATATTGCGCAATTTTCCATTTTTGTTATTCACAATGTTAAATTGTGCATATACAAATACAATGTTGAAGTATGTAGGTAGGTATCTATAATTCCACTAATTTTTGATTGAAATAATTTCTCATTTTATGTGAGAACTAAATTTTAAATCTAATGACTTCAATAACTGCTAAATTGCAACAACTAATCAAATACCTTTTCAAAAAAGAACTGACATTTCGGAAAGATAGCCAGAAAGTTCTGGCTTTTCTTCCAAGGAAAAAAGGCCGGACTTACGGTGTAAATTTATAGGTAATTTAGGTTAAGTAGTTTAGGTAGTTTTAAGTAGCTGTAAGCAAACAAATGATAAAAGTATTCTTGGAAATTAAAAAAACAAACAAAATTAAATATAGATAGATTTAATGCCGAAAGGCAATTATTTTAATTATATTGATTTACAGCGCTCGCTATAAGCTCGCTATAATAAGATAAATGTTAGTTTTCAAATTAGATTATTTAATCGTTTTTATCTAGTAGATATTATATGTAGATATAAGTTTAAATAAAAATACAAATAAAAATGAATTTAAAAGTAAAAGTACATAAGTGTTTTGGACTCCTAAGCGAGGGGTCCCAGGTTCGAATCCCGCAAAAACTTAAGTCTGACAACATAACTGTCTTGAAAGAGCTTCTCCATCGGCCGTTTGGAATCGGCATAAAATTGTAGATCCCTTCCATTTCTTTCCAAAAATGAAAAACTCACACTAAACGAATGGTTGTGAGAAGCTAGGCCCACGGTCCCTACGGACCTGTTGCGAAAACTATTTATTTATTGACTTCTAAGAATGTCATATCTCTTAATATGAACCATATTTTTTAATAATTTGTTTTTCTTGCCCACCAAATCGGACATTTCAAATAGGTATGTATAATATTCTTCAATCGGCAAGGCAGCTTATAATTTAAGAAGTCTATTTTCAATTGGAATTCAACCGTAAGTGATTATTTTGCATAAATATCTCATAGCACAACGAAACTAAACTTTTTTCCTGTTTTATGAAAAATCTATAAGGCTTTCCTTTGTTTTAATTGTTTTTTGAGATTTTTTAGGCAATAAATTTGACCACATTGAGGAGATTTTATATCACTTTCAGTTAATTTAATGTGACATCATAATCAAAGTACACTTCTTGCAAAGCCATTAACATCGTTTTCGTCCAAATCTAGGTGACTTGAGTGAAGACGTACGATTCACCGAAGGTATTCGGACTATGGAGGATGTACCTACATCCTACACACATGATGACTGATTTTTACTGGCGTATTCAGAGTATAGCACTTCGTCATTCAATAGCAGTAGAAAATCATAAAAAAATAATTCCAGAATTTTTAGTTTTTTCATAGGTAATTAAATATTTTTGCACGGTGTGTGTTTTCCCAAAAAAACAACCATCTTATTATTAGAAAACTAGACCAGATACGGAAAGACTGATAACATATTTGAAATCAGCATCTAAAATTAACTCAGAAACATCTAAAAATGTTTGAAGTCACCAAAATTATTTCCCTACTCTAATAATCGAGGATTTTATTTTAGTCAACGTATCACCACATTCGTCGTCACTCACATTTGGTATTCAAATATGAGTAGCGCAAAATAATGTGTTTGAGTTGCAAATTTTTGTTTTAGAATCTTCGTTACAAGATTAAGATAAGGGTTTTACATTTGTTACATTTCACATAATTCTTTAGGAACTTTTACTATTAAAAACCTATTCCACCCCAGCCTGTTGCTACCAGATGAGAAACTAGGTTAAAAGTGCTTCATTTGCACTCCCCATACGTCCATCGTTATGTACGCAAAGCAAAGAAATGTTTGAAAATTGTCGATGAGTTCGATGTACTGGCAAATTAAAAATGTAAGAAATACAATAAAGCAGCCTGTGGTAAACTGTCCCACAGTGGCTCACGTCCCACAGTGAATCTTTTAAATTTGCTTAATCTCTACTTATAAGAGAAAAGCGAAGTAAAGAGAAAATAAACTGCGTTACGTTACGATCCTTTGTGAATTTACCTGGGAGTTGAAGTAGTGCGCACGTCTGTGTCAGTTGTGCTCAAGAAAAAGTGATTTTACTTATAAGTAAATTAGAAATCGTGATTCTTATTTTTGTTCCATTACAAAAAATATTGTGCTTTATGAGATTTGTGAAATACAATTTAAAATGTTAATTATTATTATTAATTAAAATTACTATGTCAATCAAATTTGTGAAACGGTTTTTTTATAAAAATAATTTTCTCCAAAAGGAGCACTTGTCCAACAGTGAACCAGCTCCTAGTGGTACACAGTGAACAATCTATATCTATCTATATCTATAATCTATCTATAAATATAATAAAACTGTAGCCGTTTTCTATGTTCGCGGTTGACGTGAAAACTACTGCACAGATTTTGATGAAACTTTTTTTGAAATGTTAGTTAAGATTCTGAGAAGGACATAGGCTATTCCTTTCATTGTCAAGCCTATTTTTTGGGAGCGTTTTTGACCAAAATGTGTTTTTTTCCTGACTTTACTGCTTTAACTCGCCATTACTCAAACAATTATTAATCAATGCAAACAAAATAAAATAATTAGGAGAGCCAACACTTTCATAGTTATTTCAAGCCATCAACCAGCTTTCTACGTCTTCTAGAAGCTGAGCTACAACCTAAAATCTATTAATATCTATTTTCTCAAATCGAACTTTATCAGGAACCGCGGTTCTTGATCGTTGTTCTGCTTTGGGGTGGTTGGGTGGCGCACATCGCACAGGCACGTTCATGTAAAAAAAAAACTGCGTGGTGTTTTCTCCGAATTAAGTGAAACGAAAGAGAAGTATGCGACGTGAATGGGTATGTAAAATGTAATCATAATCAACAACGGCAATGTGTTTCTGAGGAAATGCGCAGGTGGCTGATGACGTGCGCTGATGGACGTACAATCGTACATATGGTGGTGTATATGGAAATGGAGTTCAAGGTTTTTTTTTTAAGTTATTACTTCTTTGGGCACTTTTAGACGGGAAGAAATCAATGAATTCGGGTTACTTCTAAAACGACACCGCGTCATCGACATCGAGAAACCGACACCCGATAGGTGGCGCTGTTGTCCATTTTCTGAGAAACTCAACCGATCCCAATGAAACTTTGTTTGTGTGCATGATTGTATGCAGCTAGAAAGATAGGATAGTTTTGGACCCGATAGGTGGCGCAGTTGTCGCTTTTTTTGAGAAACTCAACCGATTTCAATAAAACTTTGGATGTGAGTATAGTTGGATGCACCTAGAAAGATAGGATAGTTTTGGACCCTATAGGTTGCGCTGTTGTCCATTTTCTGAGAAACTCAGCCGATCTCAATGAAACTTTGTATGTGTGCATGGTTGGATGCAGCTAGAAAGATAGGATAGTTTTTGACTCGATAGGTGGCGCTGTTGTCGATTTTTTTCGAGAAACTCAGCCGATCTCAATGAAAATTTTGTTTGTGTGCATGGTTGTATGCAGCTAGAAAGATAGGATAGTTTTGGACCCGATAGGTGGCGCTGTTGTCCATTTTCTGAGAAACTCAGCCGATCTCAATGAAACTTTGTATGTGTGCATGGTTGGATACAGCTAGAAAGATAGGATAGTTTTGGACTCGATAGGTGGCGCTGTTGTCGATTTTTTCGAGAAACTCAGCCGATCTCAATGAAAATTTTGTTTGTGTGCATGGTTGTATGCAGCTAGAAAGATAGGATAGTTTTGGACCCGATAGGTGGCGCTGTTGTCGACTTTTTTGTTCGCTGTTTTTACTTTTTACCCCCAAAACAGTTTTAAATATTTCGCGCAAAAAAATATTTCCTCACGATTCCAAAAATACACATGTAATTGTTCAAGTAATAACTTCTATCGGCACTCCCGGAGTGCCTGATGTTTTTTTCATTTGCAGTTAATTGTGTTTTTTGGTTTTTAAATAAACTTTTTTTTCTATGTTTTATGCATCTTTTGTGCTTTGCACATAAAACTAAGTTATTGTTTCTGTTTCTGTTTCTGTTTCACTTATAGATTTATATAAGCTAAACCATGGATACGAACCTTTTTTTATTAACAAAATTTCGCGGAGTGGGTTTGTATAACGCTAATTATTTTGTTTTAAATTTGAGAAGTGGAACTTTGGCGAAGCAAGGCGAGCGCGGGTCAGCTAGTCTATACATATAATAAAACTGTAGCCGTTTTCATTATGTTCGCGGTTGGCGTGAAAACTACTACATAGATTTCGATGAAACTTTTTTTGAAATGTTAGTTAAGATTCTGAGAAGGACATAGGTTATTCCTTTCATTGTCATGCCTGTTTTTGGGAGCGTTTTTGACCAAAATGTGTTTTTTTTTTTCTAACTTTACTGCCTTTAACTCGCCATTACTCAAACAATTCTTAATCAATGCAAACAAAATAAAATCCTTAGGAGAGCCAACACTTTCACAGTTATTGCAAGCCATCAATCAGCTTTCTATGTACTCTAGAAGCTGAGCTACAAACTAAAATCTACTCTACTCACAATGGGCCTTCATGGCTTCTGGGTGAAATTTGCATCAGTTGCAAAACTGCCCTCCCAACTAAAATCTAACGTCAAAAAAATAAATTTATTTTCTCAAATCGAGCATTATCAGCAGCCGCGGTTCTTGATCGTTGTTCTGCTTTGGGGTGGTTGGGTGGCGCACATCGCATAAGCACAAGCACGTTCATATAAAAAAGAAACTGCTTGGTGTTTTCTCCGAATTAAGTGAAACGAAAGAGAAGTATACGACGTGAATGGGTATGTAATGTGTAATCAACAGCGGCAATGTGTTTCTGAGGAAATGCGCAGGTGGCTGATGAAGTGCGCTGATGGACGTACATTATGGTGGTGTATATAGAAACTGAGTTCAAGGTTTTTGTTTTAACGGTTGTTATTGAAGTAAATTGAAGAATTCAAGAAGTAAAGACGATATACATATATGAATTATGTTGTTTGATTTATTGTGGGTGTGGACTGTGGATACAAATTTCCGTTAAGGCTTTTGTTTTAGTGGCTGTTTTGATATTACCTACGTTGATACATACAGTTAGGAAGTGGAACTTTAGTACTTACGCTGTTGAATTTAATTTTCTTAAATAAGTGTTTTAGGTAAATAGATTTGTTTGGTTTATTGTTTCACATTGACAATAGGCCTGTTTTTTTGAGCTTCGATCACAGCAAAGCAAAGTAAAGTGGGATTTTCAGCACGCAATTACAACAACTATTGCGAGTCTCGAAGTGTCAAATATAGCGTAGAAGCAGTGTTGCCGCTGAGGAAAAAAAATTGTCGCTAGACCCTAACCTAAAATCCGCTAGAAATGATAGTTTCTGAATTGCGAAAATCTAGAAAGCTACAAATCGCTAAAATATCAATTTGAATGTAAGTTCATAAAAATATGTATTTATTTTTAAAATAAATTGTTAATTATGTAATTAATTACTAAATTAAATACTGAATTAAGAAAACAACAACCAATAAATTCAAGATAACAAAAAAATAATGTGAAATAAAAAAAAAAAAACTCTTAAAAAAATAAATAAATTGAAATTTAGAAATCAAATTCCAGATCAAAAATGGAATCGTCTAAATCTTGAGTGTCCATTTCTTCCAAGTTTGAAGTAGAGGCTTCGGCTATATTTTCATTAGTTTTCATTTTTTTTTTTTTGTTTTTCCTATTTTTTTTATAACAAATTACACACAAAAAACAACGACAGTAACAACTTACGGCACTAACTACAAACTGCATATGAAATAAAACTATAGCGTACACACTTCAATCCCATTTACATTTCTTTTGAAACGAATACCGTTACGGTACAAAAATAAAAATCCCCATCCCCAACAAAAAACTCTGTCTCGTCACTTACTTAACATCTGCCTTTTGCATGTGCAACCACCAACCAACCACGCGTAGGTTGCGATGTGAAAAATTATATTCGAATGGGTCGGAGATGCCACTTGTACGGGACTCGTGTACTTGGTGGAGTGGAGTAGTAATGAAAAGTAGCTAGAAATCGCCAAATTTTTTTTTAGCGACAACATTTTATTGAAAATCGCCGAGAGCTTGAAAAATACGCTAGAAATAGCGACAAAATCGCTAAAGTGGCAACAATGCGTAGAAGCTAAAAAAAACACGGCTAATGTTCACCGCTTTGTTTTAGCTAGAGTGTTGATTTTAAACAAATATGCCGTCGAGAAAATGGTCAAATCTTTCTCGAAGCTCAACAAGATCTAGAAATATGAGAAGAGTTAGATCAAAGAAAACGGATGAAAAATATCAGACCCCGTCGTTACAAAGAAACACATATAGGTACTCCGTGGGTAAATTAAATCAGAAGTGGATTTTATTACACCAAAGAAAATAAATATGCCGAATTTGCTGGTATCGGTGGCATGACTCAGGCATATGACGTTGTGCACCGCGGGTGTAGACCTCATACCAACGACTGTTTCTCGCACGGTCAATTATACGTGTCTCTTTCCCGAATCCCGAGTCTGCGAAAGTAAAAATGCATACGTGTATGCTCCAGGCAACAGAACCTCAAATATTGTATTTCAAGAAGCTTTGTAAAAAAATGATCATAAAAAATATAATTACCTCATGTATTGAAACTTAACTATTATTATCTCTTTTAAGTTACACAGTCTCACGCCGCGTACGAAGTTGCGGGCACAGCTAGTGGTAAATATGGTAGCACTTTTTAGCATTTTGCAACGACCTTACAGCATTTAACATTCGTTACTATTATTTTCCGTTAGTTATAAGTTTTGTGATTTTACTGAAGTAATTAAAAATTATTTTTGTTAACGTTTTGCTATTGTTTATTGTTGTTATTACTTTTCGTTGCTTTTATTACTTTTGGTTTTATATTGTTTTGTTTTTTTAATGTTAATATTAAATAAAAACTGATTTGTACCAATTAGTTGTTTTTGTTCTATATTTTTCTTATGGAATAAAAAATTAACACTATAATTTCACTCTGAACTACCCGGTGGTTCACTGTGTCCACCCTCTAGTACACAGAGAACCAGTTGAAGTGCGTCTTAAAAAACTCAAAATTTAGTATTTTCTACGATCTTTCTAAAGCTAGATGTAGTTAAATACAAAGCTAATAAAGCATATAATAAGTGCCTTCAAACTGTTTAAAGATTAAACAAATAATTTATAAACTAAATCTAGTCAAACGCAAACTGGTTCATTGTTGGACAGTTTACCCTATCGCTAAAAGACACCTGATTTTTAAAAATAACGTTTTCCTAACTTTTTTGATTTCGTACTAAAAAATAAATATTGTATCAGTACTGAATTTGGAACTCGTGATGCACTGATACAATGAGGAACTCGAAAAAAAAAGTAGGACTCGAAATTATGTCCGTCTGTCTGTATGTCCGAGGCCTACAGCCTCGGGGTATACAGTTCGGGGACGTAACCTCAACATTAATAGCACTTCGCATATAAAATTGATAATAAAGCTTAAGTAGGTGAGGTTAATATGACTGCAGGGCCCAGGTTACCTGAAAACGGAACTAACAACTTTTACCAAAATACATCCTTAGAGTAAAATCTATGTTTCCAAAATTATTGCTTAATTTTTCAATTTAATTTTCAATTCGAATCACAGAAAAAAAATATTTTAAGAACTGCTTATATGTATGTATCTCAAAATCTCCATTTTCGACTTCGATAATATGTAGATACTTTAAAAACCAAGTAATGCTTACATGCCGAATAATAACTTTTACTCAGTTTTCAGCTAAGTAGTTAAGCAATAGTGTATTGCAAACTTTACATTGCATAATTTTTTACTGTTTTATCTGCATACTCTTACTAGAACCGCTCTAAAAACGTTGATCAAAATACAATTATTAAAGACAATATAAGTATTCTAAACAAGATCCCCTAACGTGCCATTTATGTAACTAGCATCGGTTCTCAATTTGTTACCTACCTGATTAGTAAAATAAGATAACAACTAACCAAAATTTTGATGAACGAGAAAGTTTCGTTCGACCCAGTCGTGCTCTTTACTTTGCGACACAATCACCAACTTTGCAAAAGAAAATTCACATCTTCGAAAAGGCTGTTACAATTCAAGGATATTTAAAAAAGAAACTTGAATGCGTTCATTAACGATAATTATTTAAAAGGCCACACTTTAGATGATATTTTTGTTCTTTAAAACATGTACAACTAGCTAGATATCAAGTTGTTTCTTTTTTTTTTAACATTAAAGATCAAATAGACGGAGTTTTACTTTTGAAATTTTATGGTACCTAATAATGACTGAAAAGCTTGCTTTCTATTGCAAACTATGGAAATAAAGCAGCTCTAATGTTTCCCACTTGTTATAACTAAAGCATAGGTGCTCTATTGCATACTCTGAATTTATAGTAAGTGAAGAAAGTGTGCAAGTATTATAATGACCGTACTCAACTTTTTAAATTATATACAGCGCCAATCGACCTAAACTTATAGCTAGCTATTTTTAGTATTTCTTTACCAAGTTATTAATTTTTCTTCAAAATTCGAAGTATTCTTTTTTTTTTTTTTGTTCCTTAATTATTATTGTCTATTAAATCTCCAAAATGAACCACCAGAGTTTGGAGTTTATTTCATAAATATCTGTGGAACAAGCTACAAACGTAACAAACTGATAAAGACGTATAAGGTGGTAGAGTGGACTTTTAGAATCTACTCAATATCTTTTCTGTATGTTTTGTTTCTTTAAAAAAATGGATATCGTTGAACACATTCCTTAAAACATTAAAAATTATTTTAAGAAATTTTATTATACACTACTTAACCTTAAAAGCTTTTATACAATGAGCAATCAAGGACTGTCTGTTTTGATATATTAATTGCAGGTGGTAAAAAAATGTTTTTTTTTTTTTTTAACGTTTGCACGAAATAAAAATAAAACTAGTGCAGCTCTATATACGGTAGAAATATTCTTTGCTGTGCGTGCTTTAAGATATCATTTTGGCCCCCCCATTCATGACACTTCCAGTTCATTCTGTCACCTATTGGCATTTCACTAATGAGTAGGTACCTGATGATTGACGAAAAAGTCCTCCGCAGGAAACTAAAAGCAATGAGGTAGAAACCAAGAATTCTACTTAAGCACAGTACTTTTCCGCTTACAAATGAAGTAGCCAGAAAATCACATTGTCAATGCCTGTATGCTTAAAAGGAAAGGTTAAAAAAAATTATAAAATTAAACTGAAATTGAAAACAAATGGCAGTTACATTTGCGCCATGTTTTTGTTTTCCACCTCCGTTGGAGTAGTCAACAAACCTCTCCTCATCATCAGCTCAACTAATACTTCCGGCCTTCCACAGCTCACGAAAATGGGTCGTTACCCTGCTGATGGCACTTCCTGTTGCATCCGTATTCTTTTATTTTGCAAGTTTGCAACCCACCGTACCTATAATGATAGAAGCAACGAGCAGCGCCTCAAATTTTCACTGGCATTTTTAATTAGGTACACAGTGAAAGTGTACCTTTGAAAAAGTGTGATTAGTTCCGTTCAGTAGGTGAAGAAGGTATAGAAGCAGCGACTCCCATTTCCCATAGCAGCACCAGCAATGTGTTAAAGTTTAAATATTTTCCTTCTTCTTATGTTTAATTGAAAGCTTTCATCAAAATTAGCGCTTTAGCGAAAAATGCTCCCTCGGTTTCCGCATCAACGTGCGCCCGGGGAGGTGGAGGGCATAGAGCCTCCGTTTTGTGCTGCATTTAATTACCTCCATGCATGCTCGCATAAGCGTGAGAGCCCCTTGCTTGGATTTTTAGTTAGTTGCATTACTGAATCAATAAATGTGTATGGCTGTGTTTGTGTGTGTTTTAATGCTAGGGGGTAAATGGGTGAATGAATTGCCTTTTTATGCGTTTACTATAGCACCACAATTCCTAGAAAATGTAGAGTGAAGAAGAATGCAAGGGTGTAGTAGGTGTATGTTATAAATCGATTAGATTATGCAAACGAAGGTACAGAAAAGTGAAACGACTTCTGCGGAAAACAGAAGATAGAATTTATAAATCTAGGCGCATTATACCTCATGTGCAATTAAGTTGCACAATCTTGTATAATTACAAAGAACAAACGCAATTCAATTTCGGTTCAATTGGCAAACCAGTAAGTGGGTTTAGTTACAGATAATATATTATACTATGTAGCTGTGCCCGCAACTTCGTACGCGGCTAGGGACTGTGTGATTTCCAATAAAAGAGTTAATAATAGTTATGTTTCAATACATGAGATAATTATATTTTTTATGATATTTTTTTTGGAAATCTTCTTGAAATACAATATTTGAGGTTCTATTGCCTGGAGCATACACGTATGCATTTTTACTTTCGCTGACTCGGGAAAGAGACACGTATAATTGACCGTGCGAGAAACAGTCGTTGGTGAGATCTACACCCGCGGTGCACAACGTCACAGGCCTGAGTCTTACCACCAATACCAGCGAATTCGGCATAATTAATTCCTTTGGAGTAATAAAATCCACTTTTGATTTTATTTACCCACGGAGTACCGAGTAGGTATACCTATGTGTGTTTCTTTGTGACGCTAGGGCCTGATGTTCTTCTTTCGTGAAGAAGAAAATTTGCGTTTAGAGGTGGCGTAAAGCTTGCATATTTTTTTTCGTTTGCGAAATGTCATTCTGTTGAGATTTAATTTTTGTTTGTTCGTTCATTTCGAATGCTGTGCAAAATTTCTGCCAAACGAATTTTGTTTGCATACCTATGCAATTATAAGATTGTAATAATATTTAATAAATGAAAATATAAAAAATATTGTGAGTTTGCGATATTATTTCTTCTATACTTCAGTTTTGTTGCTTGTGGGGAATGTCTTAGGATGTGCGTGAATATGTTTACAAATGGCCTGGCATTGGATTTGGCGGTGGTTGGTAGAAAAGAAATAGCAAACTGGATAAAGGAAAACACATAGATATATGATTGCAGTTTGATGTTTCAGCAGTCCCTTCGAAGACTTTACGGAATTGTTTTAGATAATTTGACTTTTTATTGCGTAAAATGATTTCATTTACAAAATAATCACACTTGATGTCGGTTTTAGGGCAAAAAGGTAATAGATTTCTGTGTTTTCTGTAATAGTTTATCGAAATTCTTACCTATTTAGACACAAACCTCGTTTAGCAAAATTACTGCGGAAAAATGTTTATAAATCACAATTTCATGAAAGCCACGTAGAGGCTGCGTAAATCTTTACGCGATGTTTAACTAAACAACGTCGTAGAGGCGTCGTAAGCGAATCTAATAAATACGGCTGTAGATGTATATATACGAAAGTAATCTAAGCGCGTTATTCTGACTCATCCTTATATGAATGTCCATGGATATTGTGTCTTATTATATTAAACGGGATTAATGTCCAACATCGTACTGTCCCTTTGTATAACTATGTCCATCACAATGAGTCTACATGGACCTAAGTGGGGTACCGCAGGGCTCGCTTTGACGTGTCCCTACCCACCCATAAACCTAACGTAACCATAACATGTCCGCATATCAGAAAAACTTATATCCATCCATACAGAATATTTGCCTTTTTTATAAACCCAGCGTAGAGTCTGCATAGCTTTACATAATCTCCAAAATGTCTTTACGCACGAAAAGTGAATAATTAAGATTATACTACTTTATGCAACGTTTCTTTAGCGTTGCGTCACTTAAACGCTGATATTTTGATTTAGAGCCTACGTAGAGCTTATGTTATATATATATATTTCGAGAGATATTCGAATCAGACCACCATTGACGGGTCTCTTTTCGTCTCTCTACCACTGTAAATCTTACCCAGCTAGACTCTCTGGATTTCTCCAGAGTTCTTTCCTGGGTTCGATTCCTAGTGTTACCGCTAAGCATCTGTGAAAATTCTGTTTCATCGACTGGGTCTCCACCCAGTGAATGTCCCAAGATTTTCATTCTTCTGCCAGCCAATCCCAGTGCCAATGATGTTGTAATGTTTTTCATGGGTCTGATCACCGCCAGATTGTCCAGTGTCTCCACCTGACCCTCAAGCAAGTAGTCCAACGCATGCGGCACAATGCCTCTCCGAATTCTCAAAGACCTGCCTGGAGCTTCGCTTTTGGTTATACTTCGGGAAAATGCATTTGTTTGCATTTTCTTAGTAGGCCGTTACCCATTGAGCCATTGCGTCACAAAAGTGAATTATTGTGGTTGTGTTGTCGCTGCAGTGGATTTTGATTATTATGTTTACAATTCCACTGTGAAACCATTTCACTGACGTAACCATGATATTTGGGGCATGCATAACACTTACGTAAATATGTTTTTGCGTGTTGGTCGTTGTCGAATTTGTTGTGAGCCAGGGTCGAGCCACAGGGGCAACTTCGATATGGGCAAGGAGGGCGCGGCATGCTTGTGGTTGCTCGGCTAAAGCTCGTCGGACGGGGGTGTTCTTGCCCCCTTGCCACATATCACCTGCTCAACAAACTTTTTATCCATGCCAAAAAAAAACTGAAAAAAAGGAAAGAGAGAGAAAGCTACTCTAAGTAGACTGCGGACGGACTTCAAAAAGGATAGGACAGAAAAGAAAGAAAGAAAAAGAAGCAAAAATGCTCCAAGGACCTATGCCAATACCCCTGAGGGAGGACGGGAAAGAACCGCGAAACTAATCCTAACTATCCTAAACTATACCTAATCTAACCTAACACTTAAGGTAGGCCCTATACTACTACTACACTAACTTAAAACTAGGCTAATCTAACCCTAAACGCAACTTTCCTTCCCATTGTCCCTCCAGGGTAAAGGTTCGTCATGAACCCGAGACTTGCCAGATGTTGATGGCACGGAATGGCCAGCCCACCCTTATGTTCAATGACATAATCCAATCGCTATCACTCCGGCCGATGTTGTGAGTGATAGCCCCTCGATGTTTCCGCCAGTCACAACCTAAATCCTAAAGAACGAGCGAAGTTAGTCGTCACTTCTTGTCGTCATAGTTCGTGAACGTCGCGTTACGTCATCGTTAAACCATAGAAGGACGGCCTTCCCATTACTCCACACACCGAATGCTATAGGAGCTTATCCGCACATTATAGTGAGTAATTTCCACCAAAAAAATATAAAAATCGACAGCTACAGTATGAAATAGTGCCAATTTATTATTACTCTATCGATAAAACCAATACCGCAACTCATAAAATAAAAACTAATAGAAAAGCAATAAAAGGGCAAAAGAAAAAGAAAAAAAAAACTTAAATCTACAAAAAAAAGTTCTGCACTTAACACTAGGTATGTACTAAAATACTACTAAAATTCAAAAAAAATCAATAATAAAAAAAAATGTACTCACGTTGCAAAATTTCGTCCCCCGTTGTTCTGCCGGCAGCACAAGAAGAAACGTAGATCTCAAAATTCCAAATATGGCTTAAAACTAATCGCGAACAAAAGAACAAAAAATGCTAAACGCAGAATCAAACTAACACTAAAATTAATTATGCCTAACCTTAATCCCTAACCTTACTCTAATTAAAATTCAAAATCAAATTCGCAAATCTATACAAAGCTAAAACTAAAAAAAACAATTGGCACTTCCCAAAAAAAAATCTTGTTGCTCCTCCTGTTGGATTGTTGGTTCCCCGTTTTGGTGGGACACTGTGCTTTGTGCAGGGTGGCGGAGCACCTTGCCTTCACCACCACTATTCCGTTGGGGGGTTATGTCCAATTGATGTTTTTTTGTTGGTTTAGATGTATTGTGTCGGTTTTGTCGTATTTTGTTGATGTTTCGTTAGGGGGGAATGCTTTCCCGCGTCAAACCTGCCGCCGCAGAAAATTGCCGGTATGCGTATCGGACCGGTAACCGAAGGGGAGACCGCTACGAGACCGCTGAGTCCTGGTGTCGCTCGTTGGGTTCCGTCTGGCTTGGGACGAATAATGTCCAAGCCGAGCAACGGGAGCTAGGACGCCAACCAACAATTTGGAGAAGTTAAAATTCTCGTACGGATATCTCTCTATGAGGAAACACTTATTTTCATATGCACGCAAAAGAATGAATTCCACCTACCTCTGTAGCAAAGTCTTTTGCTTATTCTTCCTCTAATCTCCCACTTTTTAGGCGACGATTATTCCTACACAAAATTTGCAATTAGGTAATTATCGCCTTTGAAAAATCACAAATTTATCCTTTACCTTCTAAAAAAAATATTTTTGAGCTTCCTCACGCTGGGATGGTAATTTTTTCTCGCAACTGTGCGATAGCCAAGAAAAATGCTTCTGCACTATAGCCGCTATGGTTCATTGACCGCACTCTATAATCAGATGGCTGATTGTGGGCTCGTCGAACAAAAGCAAACGCAAACTCTGTTGCACAAGTTTCCCCTCCCTTTGTTTTTAAGTCTTTCCTATTTCTATCTTTGTTTTGTCAATACGTCCTAATCGCTTACTTCCTCTATTTTCGTCTATTTCTTTCTTTTAATATTATTATTCTTGTATTTGTGTCCTACTTACTGTTTTCAGTTTCCCCTCTTCTTCTTATGAGAGAGAGTCAAAATGGAGCTTAAGAGAAAGCTGTCTGTCTTCCTTTTTGTCATGTTCGTCCAGTCAGTCTTTACCTCTGTCATTCTACATGAATTATTATAACAAATACCTACACTCAATCATACATAAAAATAAATAAATAAATAAATAAAACATAAATAAATAAACATAAGCTACAATGTAACGATCACATATTACATTGATGGAGTGCAACAGACAGAACTGCGCGAAACGGCACAGACGGAATTGGAACGAAACAACTACCAAAAGGAGAAACAAAACTTGACAAATTTTGCAAAATGCAAAACGTCAAAACAGAAAAGCATGGGGACATCGGATGGACATATTTTTGGTAAGGAACTTTATTTTATTGATTACCGAATATTTATTCGATTTTTCCTTTCAGGTGGGTGGTATAAACATTTAATCAGGTACGTAGAATATTTTAATATTGGAGTTTGCCTGTCAGGATGTAAATTTCATGGAAATTTCCCTCGGTAAACTTCAATCGAGATTTTTGTTTACATCCGTGGTACTAATAAAAATATTTTTTTTTCTCTTTTACAGGTAGGTAATCTACGATGCAAATAATATATGGCCCCGTAACAGGCTCGACGACGTTTGCTGAGTGGTCGTGAGGCAAACGGCCTCGTAAAAATAGGGGTGGTTAATACCTTTGGATATTGCTGAAAGGTTACCAACTCAATACCCAGGATTTGGCGTATGTGATTTCTCGACCCTGGCTGAAATATCAACGTGGGGTAAGGGCTCACGACCCTGAAAATGTTCTGTGTTTGCGCCTCCGCAATAGAATTGGCAAGTACCTGTTGTGTGTTGTGTGTATGTACGTTACATAATATAATAAAGTGTTTTTACAATTGAGTTGTGAATCAGATGATTGTGTATTTGATTGAGGAATAGGGTGCAGTGTGTTTATCGCAGATCTATAGGGGGAAAAGGGTAGTGCACGTACACAACAGATAAAATAAATAAATAAATAACTATGTTAAATAATAAATAAGCAAATAGACTATAATAAATAAATAAATAACTATGTTAAATAATAAATAAGCAAATAGACTATAATAAATAAATAAACTCTGATAAATAAATAAATAAACTCTGCTAAGTAACTAAATAAATAAATAAATAAATAAACTCTGATAATAAATAAATAAATAAATAACATAGAAGACATAACAAAGTATAAATATCACAGCTAATCTAGTAGGCAACGACAGACATGAGTGCGTCAAGATTATTCCCTACGAATGTAGATCTTTGGCATGGTATACACCTGCCTTTTCTCCATTGACGTTACCAACTTCGTAAAGCGAGTTGCCAATTGTCTTGAGGATAATTCCTCGTATAAATTTCGGTCCTAATTTCGCGTTATAATCATCCACTTTGTTACTTTGTTTAAAGTTTCGTCGGTATATGATTTGACCGACTTTATATTGCACGTCCCTACTTCGAGTATTATAAATCTTTGTGGATTTTTCGTGAGCTATCCCTAAGTTCTCGAAGATTTTGTCCCTTATCAGTTGGAGTTTGTCATTTTTGCTTATGATATCTGCGTTCATGTCTTTGATGTTATCCAGTCGTCTTAGAATTTCGTAAGCACTAGCGTGCTGGATCATATGGGTGCCGAACACCGCATAATAGGGTTCAAACATGATCGCATCATGCACCACACTCCTCAACGAAAACGCTGCGTCGCTAACATGTCGGTCCCAGTTCTTCTGGTCATCTTTCAGGTAGGACCTGATCTTGGCTAGGACTGACCTGTTAACTCTTTCGGACGCATTCGCCTGAGGCGAGTAGAACGCGGTGCGAACATGTTTGACTCCGTACTTCTCTAAAAAGCTGGCAAACAGTTCTGAGATGAATTGTTTGCCGTTGTCTGAATGGATAAATTCTGGCACACCAAAGACATGAAACACATTTTCTTCTAAGTATTTAACTACCTCAGCTGCCGTTGCTTTCCTAATAGGTTTTAGAAATACAAATTTGCTAAAGTGGTCAAGTACTATAAAAATATGAGTATGTCCGTTTCTTGTCCGAGGGTAAGGTCCTAAAAAATCTATATATAGCCGCTGAAAAGGTCGCTCAGTAATTGTCTGTTGTCCCATCGGCGGTCGAGATATTACGTTGAGAGGCTTATTGCACTTACATATATCACAGTTTTTTACCCATTTCTGGACGTCGGTAGCCATGCCGGGCCAGAAATAAAATTGCCTCAATTTGGCTAAAGTTTTGTGGATGCCTCCATGTCCTGCTGAAGGCGAATTGTGTGCGGATTCCACAAGGCTCCCACGCAACTCCTTTGGAATCCAGAGCTTCCAGGCTCTATCTTCTTGTATAGCGTCGCCTGTTCGTATTTCTGTTCGTTTATATACAAATCCATCCGAAACGCAAATGTCGGGAAGTTCGTTTTGTCTGTCGGTCACGGTTTTCCTTAGCTCATCATACTCTTCCGAAGAAAAGAACGCTGAGCCAAGGTCCACCTGCAGTATGTCAGTTTCAGGATTGAGTTCCTCCATATGGACTCGGGAGAGAGTGTCAGGGACCACGTTTTGGACACCTTTCCGATGCTCGATATTAAAGTCGAAACCCTGAAGCTTCAGGCTCCATCTGGCCAAACGACCAGACAGATCCTTCTGCGTCATAAGCCACTTTAAGCTGGCATGGTCCGTAATGATCGTAAAAGGTAGTCCTTCAACGTAGGCCCTGAACTTTTTTACGGATAAAACTGCCGCATAGCATTCAAGTTCCGTCACGCTGTAATTTCGCTGGGCGGAATTCAGCTTCTGGGACATGAATGCTATGGGTCTTTCATTATTTTCCTCATCCATCTGGAACAACACACTCCCTACTCCCATTGTTGATGCGTCACATTGTATGTAGAAGCGTTTCGTGAAATCTGGATTTGTTAGAATGGGTGCTGACACCAAAGTCGCCTTAAGCTTTTCGAACGCGTGAAGCGCTTCCTCAGTCATTTTGAAGGTCAGTCCTTTTTTAAGGCAGTCGGTCATTGGCGAAGATAGGCCTGAGAAGTTTGGTATAAATCGCCTGTACCAGTCTGTCATTCCCAGAAACCGCCGGAGTTGCTTGGGAGTCTTAGGAACCGGAAAGTCCTCGACCGCCGATACCTTGTCCGGGTCAGTTCGTAAGCACCCATCGCCGACGATATACCCTAGATACTTAATTTCGCGGTAACAAAACTTACTCTTCTCTACATTTATTGTGAGCCCCGCATTTCTAAGACAGCTTGCTACTTCGACTAGCGATCTGGCGTGTGATTCAAAATCTGAAGAGCAAACCAAGAGGTCATCGAGATAGACAAAGACATACTCTCTCAACCGAGCGGGTATGACTCTGTCCATTAGCCGACACATTCTCTGAGCGGCATTACACAATCCGAACGGCATCACGGTGAAGTGATACAACGGCCGCCCAGGGACTGTGAAAGCTGTCTTCTCCCTCGATTTGCGCTCCAGAGGAATCTGCCAGAACGCGTCTTTGAGGTCGATGCCTGAAATATATTTGGTGTCCTGAAGCCTACTCAAAAGTCCCTCAATGTGTGGAAGGGGATATGCGTCCTTTTTTGTTACCGCGTTTACCTTCCTAGAGTCCAGGCACAGTCTATTCTTGCCGGGTTTTCTCACCAACACCACCGGTGAGCTCCAAGCGCTATTGCTCTCCTCGATGACTCCTAGTGAAATCATCCGATCTAACTCGTCATATAGGAGCTTCTGAATCGCTGGTGAGATTGGGTAGTGCCTTTGTTTGATGGGAATCTTTTCGTCTTCCACCTCGATGATATGCTCTTCGAGGTTGGTTTTACCCAATCCCATCGTTGCGAATGAGGGGAACAATTGCTTGATTTGCTCGAGTTGATGTTGTTGTGCTGGTGAGAGTGCCTGGACCGGTGTTCGTTCTTCCGTCGGCGATGGGACGTCCAGTTCGTCTATAATGTTCGGAGCGACCTTAAACGTTCTCCAAAAATCTACGCCTAAATATAACACCTGCTGTAGGCTGGGCACCACGTACAGTTCTAATTGGTGAGACTTTCCCCCCCATGAGACTAGTGTCTTGAATCGTCCTAGTATTCTCTGGTGATTTCCGTCAGCTGTTTTTATATCTGTTGTCATGTTCTTTATCTTAATATTGTGTCTGTCAAGGAATTCTAAGGCTCCTTTTCCAAGACAGCTTATAGAAGCTCCACTATCCAATAGGCCCAGGAGTTCTTCGTTCTCTACCTTAACCTTTGCGTAGGGCCTATTGTCGTCTGTTATTGTAATTACCGAAGATATTATATTTTTCATTCGTCGTCTATTTATTGCACAATGTTCCCTAAGCTTTTTGATTTTCTTATAATTCCTAGTCATTTGTATTTGCCGCGTCACTTCTTCTCCAAAAATTCGCTTTCTAGCTTCGTTATAAAATATTAGCCTTTCATGGAGGCTCTTCTTTTGTGGGAGATCTTTTATGCGAGGGGACTCGCGCAATGCTGGATCTCTTTTCAAGATCTGAATCCGTTGAGGAGATCTGAATTCTCCGGGAGAGATGGTCCCATCAGCGGGTTGCTCCCGGATGTCCCGCTGACCTTCACGTTTCCCTGACACTTCTCACATTGGAAGCTAATGTTACCCTGACCGCAACTGAAGCAGGTCAGGGCATGAAAATTTGACGGGCACGTCGGTGGAATCGCCGTTGGCGTTCTTGCAGCGTCTACTCTCGTAGTCTTGTTCTGGTCTGCTCGGTGTGTCTTGTCCGTTCGATTGTAAGTTGTCGGTCTGTTTGTTCTTGTTGGTTGGAGAGCAGCAATCTCCAAGTCATCGTCATCTTTGTCCTGGTCGTGATAGGGATTATTCCCGAGGAAATCGTCGACTTCCGAAACAGTTCTTCTGTATTTTTGGTCCCTAGTCGTCAAATGTCGTTCCGCTCTTCTGGCTTCCTCCCTAAGATCTTGGATGGTCCTAATAGAGCATCCAAAGATGAGCGTAGCTACTCTGTCCTTTATGTTTTGTCGTAATATGTCAACTAAGTCTCGCTCGTGAGGTCTATTCGTCATCTGTAGTGTCATTGCTCGTACGTCGCTGTAAAATTCGTCGAAAGTCTCATGGGGTTGCTGCCTACGGTTGACGTTGGAGTGTTTCGACTCGAAAGATGAAACTTTCAACGGACATGGTCTTTGAAGTCCCATCGAATTTAACGCCCCATTTGTGGACTGGCGTCTCAAATTTCCGCCCAGGGTCTCTGAAAAACGGCTGTTCTGGCCGCGAGAAAGCATTCGAAGGTTGTGGTTGTTGTTGTTGCCTAGTCGTGTCGTGAAGACAGTCGGTCTGCCGTGCTGCCATTGAGAGTTCCAGGTTTCCAATTCTTTGATTGATGGCCGTCATGTTTTTTTCGAAGGTGACCATCATCATTTTCATGCTGCCGGCGAAGGCAGCCATGACTTCCCCTGGACTCTCTTGTGCAGCACTGGTGACTAAGTTGTGTATCGTTCGTTCATCGTCCTCTACTTGGTTCTGTCCTTGTTCGTATACGTCGTCTTTGTTGGAGGTAGTTTGGTCTCGTATAATTCCCCCAACGGCTCCTGCTTCCTGTTCGTCAAAGGTCCTCGTTGTCTGCAGTTTTGTCATTGCGTTCTGTCGTGGCATTGGCACTCGTTGTTGAGTTGAAGATGCTGCCAATAGCGGCTGGTGTCCTAGGCTTTTGTTCCGTTCTTTCGGGTGGGCTTGATGCTCCAACTCCGATTCTTCTAGGATCACCGAGCTTGGGACCGCTATTTTCTTGTACGTCGAAGATGTCGAGTCTTTTCCTGTTCGTTGTTGTTGGCTGTCGTCTGTACTGAAATGAATAAAATCATGTGAGTACATGGTCATGTCCGTTATGTCGTATCCAGTCGATGTTGTTGCAGGAGTTTTCCCATGTATTTCCCTATTTCGGGAAGTACTATTAGCCAGAGGTGGGCGACCTGAATAGGGTTCCCAATTCAAGGTCGTTTGATGGTCTGACCCATTACCCCCTGATCGGTTATCCATTTTAATGGACAAAATTTATTTAAATTTCAAATTAAATTCAATTGTATCTTATAGGTTGTGAGTGACTTCAATTAGGTTTTAACTTTTAAATTCAAATTGATTAAACTTCAATGAGTTTATGTCGTATGTATTTGGGATATATATTATAATGTGTTCCAAAATAGGCTTAATCTATATGTAACTTAAAATTCTTTTTGGTGTAGAAATAAATTTTTAGTGTGTTTTAAATAATGATGATGCATTGGTGTGTGGACTTATGTTCAGGTTTTCCGCAAAACCTATCTATGGTTTACTGTCAGTTAGTATGTACTGTCCTAAGTTGTATTATCGTTTCTCAGAAAAGACGAATTGTGACTGGTGTCCCAGATCCATGACGAGTGCTGAAGTAAATCCTCTCCGCTCCGCCACAACTTGTTATCTGGCAATCCCAAATACAAGGATGACAGAGTATCGAGTAGTTACCCCAATACGATCAAAGTTTCCAGATTAATAACCACGCCTCACATGGGGTCAGGTTGTGGACCCTCAACCCACGGATAGCAGTCGGTGATTAACCTTTCCACCTCGACCTTGTTCTTGAGTCTACAATACACTTCCGACTGCCTCACTCATCCTCTGACTCCACGTGTGAGGATAGGCAAGCAGTCATCAGCACATTGCGGAAACAAGATTTTCTTTTCGACCTTCCACAGACTTCAGGCTACCTCACGAGATCGCTTGGCTACTCGCCCAGTGATTGGATAGCCGCCATCCATCTGCTTTAGGAAGAGGAGTTCAAACAGTCCTTGAAGATTTGATTGGATAGAAAAGAAAAAAAAATTAAGAAAATTGAAAACTAAAATCGCGAAGACTATTGCAAATCCAAGGCAATGACTTTCTTATTGAAAATCATCCCCTTGGAGTCGCAATCGGTCTAGCCGGTAAAAAACGTTGGGCGCCATTGTTGTGAGCCAGGGTCGAGCCACAGGGGCAACTTCGATATGGGCAAGGAGGGCGCGGCATGCTTGTGGTTGCTCGGCTAAAGCTCGTCGGACGGGGGTGTTCTTGCCCCCTTGCCACATATCACCTGCTCAACAAACTTTTTATCCATGCCAAAAAAAAACTGAAAAAAAGGAAAGAGAGAGAAAGCTACTCTAAGTAGACTGCGGACGGACTTCAAAAAGGATAGGACAGAAAAGAAAGAAAGAAAAAGAAGCAAAAATGCTCCAAGGACCTATGCCAATACCCCTGAGGGAGGACGGGAAAGAACCGCGAAACTAATCCTAACTATCCTAAACTATACCTAATCTAACCTAACACTTAAGGTAGGCCCTATACTACTACTACACTAACTTAAAACTAGGCTAATCTAACCCTAAACGCAACTTTCCTTCCCATTGTCCCTCCAGGGTAAAGGTTCGTCATGAACCCGAGACTTGCCAGATGTTGATGGCACGGAATGGCCAGCCCACCCTTATGTTCAATGACATAATCCAATCGCTATCACTCCGGCCGATGTTGTGAGTGATAGCCCCTCGATGTTTCCGCCAGTCACAACCTAAATCCTAAAGAACGAGCGAAGTTAGTCGTCACTTCTTGTCGTCATAGTTCGTGAACGTCGCGTTACGTCATCGTTAAACCATAGAAGGACGGCCTTCCCATTACTCCACACACCGAATGCTATAGGAGCTTATCCGCACATTATAGTGAGTAATTTCCACCAAAAAAATATAAAAATCGACAGCTACAGTATGAAATAGTGCCAATTTATTATTACTCTATCGATAAAACCAATACCGCAACTCATAAAATAAAAACTAATAGAAAAGCAATAAAAGGGCAAAAGAAAAAGAAAAAAAAAACTTAAATCTACAAAAAAAAGTTCTGCACTTAACACTAGGTATGTACTAAAATACTACTAAAATTCAAAAAAAATCAATAATAAAAAAAAATGTACTCACGTTGCAAAATTTCGTCCCCCGTTGTTCTGCCGGCAGCACAAGAAGAAACGTAGATCTCAAAATTCCAAATATGGCTTAAAACTAATCGCGAACAAAAGAACAAAAAATGCTAAACGCAGAATCAAACTAACACTAAAATTAATTATGCCTAACCTTAATCCCTAACCTTACTCTAATTAAAATTCAAAATCAAATTCGCAAATCTATACAAAGCTAAAACTAAAAAAAAACAATTGGCACTTCCCAAAAAAAAATCTTGTTGCTCCTCCTGTTGGATTGTTGGTTCCCCGTTTTGGTGGGACACTGTGCTTTGTGCAGGGTGGCGGAGCACCTTGCCTTCACCACCACTATTCCGTTGGGGGGTTATGTCCAATTGATGTTTTTTTGTTGGTTTAGATGTATTGTGTCGGTTTTGTCGTATTTTGTTGATGTTTCGTTAGGGGGGAATGCTTTCCCGCGTCAAACCTGCCGCCGCAGAAAATTGCCGGTATGCGTATCGGACCGGTAACCGAAGGGGAGACCGCTACGAGACCGCTGAGTCCTGGTGTCGCTCGTTGGGTTCCGTCTGGCTTTGGACGAATAATGTCCAAGCCGAGCAACGGGAGCTAGGACGCCAACCAACAATTTGGAGAAGTTAAAATTCTCGTACGGATATCTCTCTATGAGGAAACACTTATTTTCATATGCACGCAAAAGAATGAATTCCACCTACCTCTGTAGCAAAGTCTTTTGCTTATTCTTCCTCTAATCTCCCACTTTTTAGGCGACGATTATTCCTACACAAAATTTGCAATTAGGTAATTATCGCCTTTGAAAAATCACAAATTTATCCTTTACCTTATAAAAAAAATATTTTTGAGCTTCCTCACGCTGGGATGGTAATTTTTTCTCGCAACTGTGCGATAGCCAAGAAAAATGCTTCTGCACTATAGCCGCTATGGTTCATTGACCGCACTCTATAATCAGATGGCTGATTGTGGGCTCGTCGAACAAAAGCAAACGCAAACTCTGTTGCACAAGTTTCCCCTCCCTTTGTTTTTAAGTCTTTCCTATTTCTATCTTTGTTTTGTCAATACGTCCTAATCGCTTACTTCCTCTATTTTCGTCTATTTCTTTCTTTTAATATTATTATTCTTGTATTTGTGTCCTACTTACTGTTTTCAGTTTCCCCTCTTCTTCTTATGAGAGAGAGTCAAAATGGAGCTTAAGAGAAAGCTGTCTGTCTTCCTTTTTGTCATGTTCGTCCAGTCAGTCTTTACCTCTGTCATTCTACATGAATTATTATAACAAATACCTACACTCAATCATACATAAAAATAAATAAATAAATAAATAAAACATAAATAAATAAACATAAGCTACAATGTAACGATCACATATTACATTGATGGAGTGCAACAGACAGAACTGCGCGAAACGGCACAGACGGAATTGGAACGAAACAACTACCAAAAGGAGAAACAAAACTTGACAAATTTTGCAAAATGCAAAACGTCAAAACAGAAAAGCATGGGGACATCGGATGGACATATTTTTGGTAAGGAACTTTATTTTATTGATTACCGAATATTTATTCGATTTTTCCTTTCAGGTGGGTGGTATAAACATTTAATCAGGTACGTAGAATATTTTAATATTGGAGTTTGCCTGTCAGGATGTAAATTTCATGGAAATTTCCCTCGGTAAACTTCAATCGAGATTTTTGTTTACATCCGTGGTACTAATAAAAATATTTTTTTTTCTCTTTTACAGGTAGGTAATCTACGATGCAAATAATATATGGCCCCGTAACAAATTGTAAACAAAACCAAAAAGTGAAACAAATTTTTGTTTGTTCATTAATTTCGCATGTTGTGTAAATTTACGCCATACGAACTTCGTATGCAAACATAAATACAAGTTACTTTTAATAAATAAAAAAATATCAAATAATAGTGAAATTCGCTGGCACAATTCCGATATTTCTTTGGAGGGACTGCTGAAATATTAAATATGAAATTTTCTATATGCAATTATTACTTGCCCAATTCAAGCAACCACCACCACCAAGTTTAATACCTGCCATAGGTAGACACATTCACACACATGAGACATCCTAAAACATTCCCTAAAAGCAACAAAACTGAAGTAGAAGGAATAGCATCGCAAAAGAACGATTATTTAAAATGTTGCTTTTAGGTATTATTTATTGAAATTCGGTTGGTGCAAATTTACACTACATTCGAAATGAATGCACACTGAAAAATTTGTTTCACTTTTTGGTTTTGTTTACCATTCGACCACGAACAAATGACATTTGCTCATTACTGCAAAAACATATTATTATACCTACCGTATCCGAAATTCGCAGGCAGTAATCTATAAGCATTATGCAGCCCTAAAGCGACGTTTCTCAACTTCGAAAAATGTTTATAAATCGCATTTTCCTGTGTAATGGCGTCTCAGAGGGTGTATTAAGATAAGCAAACTCGTTGCTGGGTTTGTAAATAAGGCTTTCAGAGTTAGACAGTCACGCCGTAGTTACGTCATCTAATCGTGCAGAATTTTTCTCGCATTGCTTCAGTCGCGTGTTTAACTGATAATGTTAAGATCAATATGGAAAATATCAATTTAGTGGGAAAAGTAGGTTTTTAGATTATTTCAGCCCAGACAAAAAAAAATAAATCAAATCTATAGACAACAGCATAAATTCGCGGATCGGACGCTATATAATTTGCTATACCTATTTCGGTAGGTAAGCTTAATCTTCTCTTCTTCTCTATCTCTTCCTCTATAAAAGAGAACACACTTTCCTGTTTGTCCATGAGTAGGGAGTAGGTACTAGGTACGTAACGATACCTCAACAATATATATATTATATATTAATCGATTTGTCGTGAGTAGCGGTATTACATAGGATGGTTTTTAGTATCCTCAGTCCGTTATTGGGCCCTTAAACCAATTTTATATGATTTTTTAAGTAAAAAAAGACAATTTTTGATTGTTTACACACATATTACTACGAAATGGCTGAACAAATTTGAATATGACTTCATTCTTCGATTACCTAGTACACTTCCCGGTCAAGAGATTGATGTATCAATAATTATTCTGTGTGTCGTATAAAGGAAGTAATGAGCAAAAACATAATTATTTGAGACTTACATTATTTCAAAGATAGTTTTTCAATAGGGACAGGTTGCTTTAGACAGCCTTTGGCGGCTATGTTGTTTTAAGTGGCGTGTGTCTAATCTGGTGTTTATTTCAGTCACTAATGCCGAAACACTACGCCATAAGACTTTATTATCAAAATGAGTGTTCGTCGCTGCAATCAACAATCTGTTTGTTGAACACCGTTTCAACATCTACCTATCCTTATCTAATGACGTTACAGGATCCGCAATTGTTTGTAACGACGCGAATGTATCAAAATCAACAATGGCAAATAAAAATCTTAATAAAACATCCAGAAAGTAAACTTAATATTGCAATTCACTGGATAGAGCAATGTCAATGCATGTGAAAATAGTTAAATACGAAATTAAAAATAGGAGTACAATTTGTCTTTGAGGAGTACGGGAGTACAGCAGACGAAAAAGGAGAACAATACTCCTATTGCAGTACGTTCCGCAGCACTGGCTGCGTACACATCCACGTTTATCAAACAAACTTTTTTTCTTTTCTCTACTTTCTTTGTACTATGATTTGTATTGTAGGTTTCTATATATTTTCATAGTTTCTTTTCTTTACAGTTAGTCGGGTTTGTTGGTTTTTGAAATTAACTTTTTGTTATTAACTTGAACTGTACTATATACCTATCGTCATTATTTAAAAAATCAAAAACATCGAAATTGACATTGTCAATCGTTGGGTGGTGCCTTATTCACCTCTACTGAGCAAAACATTCCAAGCTCATATTAATGTAGAGTTTTGTAGTTCAGCGAAGAGCATCAAATATATTTGCAAGTAGGTATGTGAATAAAGGCAGTGATATGGCGGTATTTCGAGTTGAAAATACTATTGTGACTGCTCCTCCAGTGGCGTAGCGAGGGGGGCAAGGGGGAGCACAGGCCCCGGGCGGCACTTTGATAGGGGCGGCAATTTGGAGCTGCTACAATTTGAAATATATAAAATCTATGAAACGGATTCGTATTCCTGATCAACGAATTTATTTACAAGGTTAAACATCATTAACACTGCTTCACAGTAAGTAACGAGACATTCCTTGTAATGCTTAGCAACAAAGTTCAATGAATGCTGCTCTCTAGTATGGAACTACATTTTATTACATTTCAGGTATACTTCTCTTTAGAGTTCGTGTAGTTTTGTTTTATTTTGCTCAAACGAAATGAAGTTTGCAAACATACACACACTTTCTAGTTGGCAATAAAATGTGCAGTCTTGTCTTGTTGCCATTCTCTTTATTATTGAAAATTAATTACTGAGGTACCCAAAACCGGCGCGGCGTCGAGAGAGCCAAATATAACCAATCCACCGAGAATCTTACGAATTTTTACTCAACACTTTTCTTGGTGTAAGAATTGCAAAGGATATCCATCACCTTACAATTACCAGATGATTCAAAATTTTGTTGCCCTGTTTGGCATATGCGTGCATTTGTTTTAATTTTTGAAGTTATTACTTCTTTAGGCGCGTTGGGCACTTTTAGATGGAAAGAAATTAGTGAATTCGCGTCACCTTTAAAACGACACCGCGTCATCGTCACCGAAAAAACGACACCCGATAGATGGCACTGTTGTCCATTTTTTTGAGAAACTCAACCGATCTCTATGAAACTTTGTTTGTGTGGATGGTTGTATGCAGCTAGAAAGATAGGATAGTTTTGGGCCCGATAGGTGGCGCTGTTGTCGATTTTTTTTGAGAAACTCAACCGATCTCAATGAAACTTTGTTTGTGTGCATGGTTGTATGCAGCTAGAAAGATGGGATAATTTTGTACCCGATAGGTGGCGCTGTTGTCCATTTTCCGAGAAACTCAGAAAATTGTAATATAATATTTGTAGTAGTAGTTTATAATAATCAATAAAAAAACACTTCATTTAAAAGTATTTCCTGACGAATCGAAAAATGCACATGTAATTGTTCAAGTAATAACTTCTGTCGGCACTCCCGGAGTGCCTGTCTTTTTTTTTAATATGTATCAAATGTATCAAAAGGCGGGAAAATAAGACTGAAAGTTCTCCTCAAGATTATTTTCGAAAGTGGCAACGAAATTCTTCCTCGCTGTAGCAAGGAGCAAACTCCACCATGTTATTCTTAATGCTGTGTAGCTTTTTCCTCTTCTCGAGTGCTTATAGTTTAATCGGTCAAACTCTTCCACATACTCTGATTCATCAAGAAGAAGTTCGATTAATTTCAGATCACTTTCATCGCTATTTAGATGATGTAACTAATGTTCTTAGTATATTGGCAAATTCCTCGAGTTTATCAGACTTTTCGCACCACTTTTTTGAATATTTGAATTATGTATCTGTCATATTTCATAGATTACTACAAAAGCGTTCCCTAACTTTTTCGTGTGTCTCTGTGAGAGAATTTATCCCCACCACTTCCATTTTGACAGTCTTTTCTATTCTTTCTACAAAAGTAAAAGAACATACCTAATGTAGATATGAACAGTTAACATTTGTGGCACAGCCAAACTGCTGATATTTGTGTGAACAGTGAACATGAATAAATTCATGTAATTATGTTTTGTTTATACGAAGTGAAGCTTGCAAACGTCTCAGTCGGTAGTGGGTATAATATAACAAAAAATTGATACATAATGTGTTTAATTTGTACAGAAAACTTGTCCATGTCTATGATCTTGAGTTTTTTTGATTTTGTAATGTCTACGAGTATCTATGTAGTTGCAAGAACTATAGGTGGGACACACTCTTTTCCGAGGTTCGTGTTATTTTTTTATTTGTACTAGCTACTCGGAGGTATCTAATACGAAGTGCACTAAAATAAGAAGTTTTAGGACGTGTTTTTAAACGTCCTTATGAAAATAGAAAATAAGCAGTTATCTCGTGTTGTGCGAACGCGACGTGCCGTGCATAGAATATCTAATTTAAATTATGTAGGTATGTATACCATAAATTACCCGATTATTTGAAACATCTTCCAAATAAGAAACAAATAATATGTTTTCTCCTGGGCCCTTCCTGTTATTCTAGAAATTTTACCAAGTTTATTGGCATATGTGTAGGTGAAATTGGTTGAAACCGTAGACAAAGCTTTTTTTTAGTGTGTGGAAAAACTACTAGGGGCGGCATAAATTGGGTCTGCCCCGGGCGGCACCAACCCACGCTACGCCACTCCAGTGAATAACAACGATGAAATAACGCTGTACCATATTGGCCGGTTCATCAGCACCAATAAAGCTGTTTGGCGTAACTTTGGTTTTCCAATTCATGTACGGGATACAACCGTTATTTATTTAGCCGTGCATCTTGAAAACGGTCAGTGCCTACATTTCCGGAAGCTATAAATTTGTCAAAAACTACACTCACTAAATTTTTTGAATCGTGTAACCGTAAGAATGCTTTTGGTGCCTTTGCATGGACATTACTCTACTCAGAAGTACCACACTATTTCACTAAAGGTGGTACTTTACAAAATATTAGAGGGATAGGAAAACAGGTTATGGCACCTTCCATTAAAAAACAAATTTCAAGCGCTATTTATAAAGTTGTATAATATTAAAATTGTCAAAATAAAGCAATTTGCGAAATGAGGTCGGGACTTAATACGAAAGGCACGGGCAAATCCGTATGGGTACCTACAGCTATATAAATAAACTCTTAAACGGATTGTTAGATTTTTACGATTTTGGGCTAAGTGGATTCGTAAAGACTATGCTGCTTTTTGTCCCAAAAAAATTAAGGAATTAGATTGGGAATAATTCAAAACAAACATTGTCATTCTTCGAAAGTGAGAATTCCGCTTATTCAGAACGATTTGCCATTTGTATTTAAGCGCCTTCAATTTCCCGTGCGTCTCGCTTTCGCTATGAAAATTAATAAGTCACAAGGACATTCGCTGGAAATTTCTTGCATCAATCTTGAATTCCCATGTTACTCGCATGGTCAATTGTATGTGGCGTGCTCACGTGTGTGCAAACCTTCCGCTCTGTATGTCGTGTACCATAAAGCGCTTTAGTGAAAAAGTGAGATTTTATTGAAACACATCGACATTGCTATAATTATGTACTTAAGAATTTGAGTTCACCGAATTATAAAGAGCAGCATGTGCATTGCGCATGCTAGGAATTATTATTTTCATTATATTTATAATTCAATTAAATACCGAAGTATAGACAATTTAATTTATACTTTCAGCAGGGCAGTTCAACTGTATCTCTATAGACCTCGTGACCGAACATATCAAAGTTGCAAGCCTCTTGTGTTAAATAGTTCTTAATTACAGTATATTTCATGTAAGAATTGCGTCGGTCCCAGATCCCAGTCAATGACAAGATGGACTCTTTTAGCAAACAAAATAATCTTATTATAACCTCTCCTCGCTTTCGTTAGTTACACAATCACGGGAATCAAAGAGACCGTTCTCCTCTACTTACACCTTACCGAAACATAATCTACACAAACTTTAGTTGAAAAACTATAGGTATAGGTGAGAGTAGGTACAGAAAGCAAGAGCTTTCTCATAACTGAATACTGAACTACCATTATTGCATTTTGATGGTTGCATAAATACATGCTGACTTCCCTATTTGAAAGCATTTTAAGCAGTTTATAATCTTAAACACATGATGCAACGACAAACGTTTCTCAATTGCCGTTTGCGTGGTAAGTAATAGTTGCAGCAACCAAGTCTTGGCAACAGATCCGTTTGATTGTAACTGCCGTAAGGGATCTAGGTAGAACAAGACATGTGTTAGGTCTCTCGGACAGCTTATCATAAAGAACGTTATGCGAACCGCTCAACACTCCAAGGCCACAGATGCGATATTTCCACACCCATGGTTCCTGGATGGATGTTATGCAGGGGGTTACGATCTGTTGGTTAGACATTGCTTATGAAGTAATTTATTTTTTCGTTAGCAGAAACTAATCCAACAAATTTTGATTTTGCTGAAGGTTAATCAAACTATAGTATCTAGTTTAATGTTTAGTATAATAGAGGAAGTTCTGCTTTAATTATTTAAATGATTTATTAATTAATTTATTTAATTAATTTAGTTAATTTACAAATCCAATTAAAGTGCATTTCTCATGACTTGCATGATACTAAAATTGTTATTAAAATTATAGTACTCACCATATAGCAATCTGCTTCATTCGCATCAGATGGTTTATGCTATGCATATCGGCATATCCATAGATACGTATATAAAGTGAGTAGGTATTTCTAGAGTGCAAATAGTGGAAAATAAATACGATTAGGAATTGAGTGCTGATGTACTAATAAGGCTGCCTTAACCATCAGCTTTCAACCAAACACCACCTTCTGTTTATCTACGAATATCTAGCTGTATTAAACTTGAGGGCATTTGTGGCAATAGCATATAGCATTCGTCACACACTTGCTTAATACGACAAAAGTACATTTTCTATTAAAATGTAAATTCCCATTGTCCACTAATGCGAATTCAAGTACGATTGGAATTCAATCTAATCGACTGGGATTCGTATTTAGTTATGCAGGGAGCTGGGTCAACCTCAAGTCGATATGTGGTTTCTGAAGCCAGATGATAGATGGATAGTAAATGGAATTTTACCACCTGAACATTTTTCTTGGTTATTGGATTTCTCAGTCTGTTGGTTGATATTATGCAATTGGAACTCTATTTACTGCATGGCTTTATTGAAATGAGAATTTGAAGTGAATCCCAAATTAAGTAGGTGCTACGTATCTACATGAGAGAATTTCATCAAGATCTACGTAATTGCTTGACCGGATAAATGGAATTATATTATACTAAGTTGAAGTGTCCTCTTAGAACTTAGAGCAATTCCACCATGCTTATTTTTGGCTGCAACACTTATATTGTATGACCTGCTACCTATGCAGTCACCTTGATAAACTTCTTAGATGGAGGATGCAAAACATCGTCAATGTTCCTTTACCGAATTCTTCTTCAGTTAACAGTTAATACCTATATTTTAAAGACCTTAGAGTTGGTGTCAGTTGTATCTAACTATTAGGCATAAGGAGAGCTAAACTTTTTGTTCACATTTAATAGGCTAAAAATATGTGTTTGCAAGACGGTATCAAACTTTAGCATATGCCTGTACGTATACATTTATTTTTGATTATAAATTTGAACATACTAATATCATGACTTGGAATTTTGCGCGCTAGAATTTTCCTATAATTATACAGAATAAAATAAGCAATGTCTGAGTACGGGATTTCAGGTTATCTTACAAATAAAAAACAATGGCAACAATTCGTCAGATCGTAGAAACCATTTGTGGACCAACTCAGGTCCTCTCTCTTCAAATTCCAGTGAAAACCTTGCAGTGGATAACATATATCATCATCATCATTGAATGCCTTTAAAAAATAGAGTAACAAGTTGGGACGGGACAAATTATTGCTCTAGGCCTAACTCCCTAACATTTTTCTTTTGTGCTATTTTCTGATATTCGCAGAACTGAATTAGACAGTTTTTTTTTAATTTTAGACGTAGATACGAAAGAACTTTTTGCTTTCAATTTTTTAAAAATCTCAAAATTCTTCGCCCAATAGCTAAATTTTTTTTTTTTTTCTGGGTGAAGGAACTGCTTGATATGATATTCCCGAATACTGAGCTTAAATGTCGCATCAGATGAAGGAGTTCAAGACGTTGTCATCTTTGGTGTTCGCTTGGTATTCCACTTCAGCTCACATTCAATCTTTCGGAATCCAATAAGAAACGTTTATTTCTACAAACATTCAAGGACATCATTATACGAGCTCATACTGTGTGTACGTAAACTACGTTTGACTACGTAAACATCCTTAAATGTTGTATGCTATTTACGAAGAGTCGCGAAACAATTAAATAACATGGATACCGTAGGTATATTACGTATATCAAATAAACCCAAAGTTATTAGTAAAATTGAAAATAATGTCTTCTAAAGCCATCGTATTTATAGCTCATATATATGGGAATCTTTTCCAGTTGTATAGTCACTGGGGATATTTTTGATTTCAGTGGTTAAAAAAGGCAAACCCATAATGAAGCCTATTACTTTCCAAAAGGCCGATCTATTTTTATCCAATGCACTTTGTTTAGCAAATGGTGGTACGTGGTAGTATGAACCTAAAGCTTTTCACCTGTGCTAGTAATTTTAGTTTCTTACTATACATACCTGTCGAATTTCACTTCAAAAGTATACCTAGTCATCGAATGCACTCTATTGCTATTGTAAAATGAATACAATCTGATTTCCTTGCGATGATGCACCACAATAGAGGTCCTGTTAACTAAAACTTCTTGATGAGCCTGCAAGCGTCTCTCATTCTTAAAATTTTAGAAAAACGCCAGCACTGCAACACAGACCTACACAAATATATAAAGTTTTATTTGCACCGAATTTAAGACTTTATAAACAAAACAAAATAGTTGATTCGTAGCTTCCCCGGGATCCTGAAGTTGATTTCAGACCAACTTACCAAGTGAAGTCCACAGATTTTGGAGCTTCCGAAAAGTCTGGATGTCAGAATCACTTGATGGTATCTACACCACAACACTCCTGAAACGCTCCTTTAAACATTATTTCATGGGTGCGATGACGGCAAGCCAACCCCAAACATTTTCGACCGAGCACACGCAATTATGCAGCAGTCCTGTATTAGATGGTGTAGAGACATATAGATGATATTGTCACGTAAACCAAATCAGTCCACTTCCTTTCACCACCTTCCCAAATCCACATTTGCTCTATCCGTGTTTCTTTTTCTCTTTGCCCAGATTTTAGTATTCTTCGTTCAGCTCCTGTATACCAGCACGGATAATCTCTTCCGTCTTAACAGGGATATTTACATTCATTCACACTTCCTGTTATTTAGTACTGGTAGATTTAGCAGCATCCGAGAGAGCATCTTTCATTTCCTTATGATGGTATGGTGAATAAAAACTGAAAGTCCTTGCTCTTTGGAAGGGAGCATATAGCTCCTAGGAATTTTGGTTTCCATTTTTAAATTGAATTATGAACAAATAATCAGAGATTAGCATGAGCAGCAAATTAGGAATATGTCTTTCAATATTAAAAATTCTTCTAATCCATATATATAAAAATGGTGTCAAAAATCTTTATATTAATACGTGAACATCCGAGATTTCCGTACGCTTTTTTATTATTTAATATGAAATGAGGGAAATGAAACTTATGTTTTTTGAAAGGTGCTGTGCCCAGTGTGACCACAGTGGAATATAATATTCCACTTGTGGAATATTTTTAAGCTGCATAGAATATATTTTTTCCAAAAAATATTCGCATATAAAAGGGGAATATTTTGTTCTCCAAAAAGAATTTTTAGTTAACAAAATATTCTTTATAAATTTGAATTCAATTCTTTACGAAGTTTTGAACTTAATGCATATTTGCCTATTTGTATTTTCAACATGGATACTTCCGAGAAAAGGTGTTACCGAGCCGAATACCGAAGTAGGATAAATAACCTCTTTAATATAACAACATGAATAAAAGTAGTGGGAACATTCTGTGATTATTATGTCATAACTAATTCAAATGTTAATCTGTATAATACAGGAAGAACATGAACAAATTGATTTTGATCTTCAATACTTTTAAACTTTTTTTAATATCAAACGATAATGAAACAATATTTTTCGTGGCAATTAGGTATAGTTTTTATGCTTTTTTAAGAGGTAATATTTTTTTAACTTTATTTGAAATAAAAGTTAATTTTTTGTGTATTTATGTCTTAAAATTCATTTTATTTATTTCATTTGTATTACAACAAAAAAATGCTAAAGTGGAATATAAATTTAAAGACATATTCCACTTTTCAGATTAAGTGGAATATTTTTGAAAGAAGCTGATGGTCACACTGGCTGTGCCATAGATGTGCACAAACACAAAATCGTGGTTGTATGTCGCCATTAAGACTGGTAAAATGAAGTTATGAGTACCACATACAAAACAGGTAGTAAAAGGGTTATGGTGACAATCAATTTTGTCGCCGTCATGTTTCCATAGTAACGTGTTGAATCATCTTAGATTAGAACCTGTCAGAGAGAATCATTAACCCATAAAGGTATGCAATTTACCTGCCCCTAAAAATAAGCAATAATTGTAAGAAATTTATTTAGGGGAATTAATTATTATTTGTCGCCACCATATTACCATAGTAACGTACCTATTTAAATATAAATCATATTAGATTAGAGTGTGTTTCCGATGGAGCAGCTCATTTACGTATTTTTTAACTTTCTCCATTACGTAATAAGAGAAAGATATTACTACCTATTTTCGTACAAAATTTCGAACTCGAGATATTAACCAATTCTTATTACGATGATAGAGGAACTAAAAAAGTGGGTCGCAAAATTCTGTCCCGTCTGTCCGTCTGTCCGCCCTTCCACAGGCCTACAGCCTAAACGGCCTTTGGGCTTACAATTCGGGGACTTTTTTTTGCAAGGTAACCTCAATATTAATGGTACTTCCCATATAACATTTTCGTACCAGTTTGATTATATCGAAAACGGCTCTAACGATTTAAACCAAAAATTATATTTAAGCTTAAGTAGGTGATGTTACCATGACTGCGTACCCAGTTTTTGGCTAAAAATTCGAACAATGGTACTTTTGAAATTTCGACATATCTCGAAAACTGTACATACGATTAAAACAAAAATTAATTTCTAAGGAAATGTGGTCATTTATAACCTAATTGCAAACTCAGTTTTTCTCTATATTATCTTTCAATGGATTTTGAAAAAAAAAAGTATTTTTTTTAAATTTAGTTTTTTTCAGTTTACCGGAAAACGGGGATAACGATTTTGACCAAAATGCAAACTTAGAGTTAAAAGGATGTGTTCTTAAGTTTCACTTCGAAGCACCGAAAACGCTAATTTTAAAAACTGCTAATATCTCGAAAACCCCATCTTCGATTTCGATAAAACATTAAAAACGAAGTGCCTAATGCTTACATCCCGATTAATAACTTATAATCGGTTTTCAACTCAATGTTTACGCAATAGTATTTTTCAAACTAAACATTTCAATATTTGGTACTGTTTTGTCTGGCAAATTTTACAAAAACCGCTCTAACGATACATATTAAAGATAATATAAGTATTCTCAATAAGATCCCGAACTTAGTTTTTCTCAAAAAATTCTAATAGTGGCCTATTATAAATATTTCACAAAAAATTATTGCACAAACTAATATGCCTATTAAACAGGAAAATCGACAGTGCTCTTTAGGAATTCACCACCAGAATCGAGAAATCCCTCAAATTCTTGACATCGCAGGAGCTTTTGATAACACCAAACATTTCCAAATGTACAGATGCATCCCTACTATGGTTCATCGTAGTAAATGAGGCGCAGGGACATAAGTCCACGAGACATAAGTTCATAATGGACTTGTGTCCCACTTCGGTGGGACATAATTCCACTTTTTGATTATGGATTTATGTCTCATCGAAGCGGGACATAAGTCCCAAGCAAAAATGTTGGGCCTTATGTCCCACCCAACTATTTTAAAATTCAACAAAAAATATAAGTAAAATACCTCGCACCCACCCTGTAATCCAACAGTAAACCCAAGCAGGGGGGTTGCAGGGGGGCAGCATGCCCCCCCATACACATTTCATAATACAATGGTAGCAACTCGCGTGCGCCTAATTTGAAGTATTCGATGCCTATTGGAGATCCACGACGTTTTGCTAAATATTATCTATGGTAAAATTTGGGATTAATGTCCCATCTTCGACAAAACAATTTCGGAACTTATGTCCCGCTTCGATGAGACATAAGTCCATAATGAAAAAGTGGACTTATGTCTCACCGAAATGGGACGTTAGTCCATTATGGACTTATGTCTCGTGGACTTATGTCCCTGCGCCAGTAAATGAACTGCTGAACATTAGCAGAAATGAGGGCGTCTATGTCCTTATGGATACCCTAAACGAGAAAGTTTCGTGCGACCCAGTCGTGCACTTTATTTCGATATATTGTAGATGTCGCTCTTTTCGTTTCGTTTATAAAAAACATAAATAAATAACGAGAATAATTGTAGTACGTTTTTTAGCAATCATATACCTACTTATAAAAGGTATGGTCGATTTTTGACCACAAGCGATAGGTAGGTACTTAATTCATCAATTGAGAACCGCTGGGCTGATTTGGCTCAATTTTTTTCAGTTGTTCGTTATTGCCAGGAGAAGTTTCTAACGAAAGAAAATGTTGGAAAAAACAATTCGGAAAAGTCGGGAAATTGGAAATATCCAAAATTGTTTTTTGTATGGAATTTTATGTGCGATTGTTTCGGAATAGCATTTCTCATGGAAAAATAGGAAATTATAAGTGGAAAACTCAAAAAAATCCGCAAAAACGCGAACAATTTAAAAAAAAAACATTTCTACGAAATTTTGCTTTTGACCGCATGATTTGATGATTTTGGACAATGTAAAGGTGGAAAGGTCATTTCGATGAATCTGATTCTTGACAAATCGGTCAAGATCTCCCATGCGTTGGCTGTTGCATCGAACCGCACATTCCACTTGAAGCTGCAGATGAATCTTCTCACGGTTGAGAAGCCAATAAATCGCCGACAACTAAATTGATGCGAAAATGCAAAATCATTATTTGGGATGAATGCACGATGGCGCATAAATGAAGATCGATCATAATCATGTTGCTGAATCGGAAACATTCGAAATTGTGCAATTATACGCGGTTATCCGTCAAGAAACGGATGAACAAATCAAGCGACGAGAGGAAGTCTTTATCCGATGAATTATTTCAACTGATCTTTCATTCTAGTTCAATCGGATCCAGTTCCCTGTTCGATTGGCTTTTGCGAAGATAATCAATAAATCGCAAGGCCAATCTTCGGAAGTCAGTGGGGTTAATCTTGAACTTCCCTGTTTTTCGCACGGTCAGCTGTACATTGCCTGTTCGCGTGTTGGCAAACCGTATTTTGTTTTTGTTTTTGTGCCGGAAAACAAATCGAAAAACATTGTTTGTCATATAAATAAATCACATCGAAATTCGGGATCACACCTAGACTCCAGCATCACGTGGTAGTGGAATTATGCTTAAGATGCTTTCGAAAAAAAATATGTTGACATAACAAAAATTTATTTCACATAAAAACAAAATAAACATATTTTTCAGTATAAAAACATTTAAAAAATTTGTATTTTAAAGTACAAAAAAAACATAATTAAGTTTTGGAGTTGTCTCATTTTTGCACCGTTTTTGGTAAAAAAAATAGTCTTCCAACTCGGCTTCTCGAACGACATCTTGAGAAACCAAATCACTGTAAAAGGCATTTCGGCTTGAGGAACATATTTTTGCGCCAAAACCATCACGTCGTCGTACTTTTTGTAGTTTAATGGAAGACTGTTAGAGTATAGCAGATCAGGCCTAAAAGGATCACCTTGAAAATTTGATTTTTTTTCGATATCGTAAGTTGTGAGTTCTCCAAAGTGAGAAATCGAAGCAGATAGTTTTACTAGATTTCCTTCTTTGTCATACTTAAATCGTCGGTATTTGGAAATCGTCCATTTAACTTTTTGCTGGTAACAGTTTTTTTGTAAAATGGAGCTAAGCTGCTCTTAAAGTCAAATCAACGTGAAATCTGCTGGAGCACTTGTCCACTAAATTTCTCAATTTTTTTTTTTTTTTTTTTTGTTTTTCAATAACACCAGAAGATCCATCGCATGGTAAAAAACGGTGTTGCGGTTCAGGCAAGTGATGTACAATGAGGTTTATATTTGTCTGCTTACACGAGCAAACACCGGACAATAAGGCTTTTGCCCATATTTTCTACTACTCTGCCATGTACTGTATGAGTAAAATCATTAGGCACACATACTCAGAAAACAAAAACATTTGCATGCCCCAACAAATTTGATATTTTTTTACGGAGCAAACACCGGACAACTCCGGGAGTTGTCTTATTCATGCTCCGTATCAAGGTATACGCTAACTCCAAAAGTGTACCTAGTACCCTTACGTAGAATCAGCGTAGATGTCTTGTTATTGCACCAAACGATGCGGAATTTTTTTATTAACAATTTTACATTAAAAACCATATTTTGAGGAAAAGTGGAGTTGTCCGGTTCTTACGCTGGCACCTTCTATTACTCTCTAACCATAAGCAAGCGGGTAGGCATGCAGTTTTACGATGTTGTTTGGCCCCATAGTAATGCAGCTGCAAGTTTACAACGCGCTTTAATAATTGAGGTAGAATGGAGTATATTTTTGTATATACCATAACTTAATCAAACTCTTTCCAAAAGGAGTTTGTTTACCGAGAATAAATATCTCTAATGAATAAATGGTTGGTGTGAAAAGGTTAACTTCGCAGAAAATATAGTTATAAAAATAGAACCAACCACTTCTGCAGGGGTAACAGGTAGTAGGTACGAGAATATGTGTGCATAAACATTTATATATTTCAGTTCGAATTTAGACTTTGGTCGGTTGCTAAGTTGCCCCAAATAAGTAATATCATGTAAGCCATACAATTTTTCATACATAGGTTAAATTGTATTTATTTTCAAAACCGGAAGCGATAAGTTCGACAATTGAATGCAAACGATAGGGCATTACTGATTTGCACATGACATTTGACAGATCAGTGGATATTTTGTCTGTTTTTTGTTTGTTTTTTTTTTTTGCTTATAATAAGCCTCAAAAAGCCTTTGAAAGATATTTGTTGGGCAAATTTAATTGGAATTTATGTATTCCTTTTTTAGATTAAAATCCTCGTTGTGAAAGAGACCATTGACCTTGTTTTTCACGAAAACGAATTATGAAATTTGAACTCTGCAATGACAACAAATGTAATAGATTCTAAGAAAGTCTTCGCACTAGTAAATGTGGAGGTCAAATTGTTTATTGGTACCGTTTCACAAATTCTGCACATTTTTACTAAAGCTGAAGTCCAACTAATTGGCGACATTAGTGATAGATTATTAGTAAGGCCTAATGGTCCTTCCTTCCCACCCATTTACATACCTACAACCTACCTAGGACAAGGACACTAAAACTTAAAAAAAAAATTTTTTGATGCACGGACTTTTCCACGAATTACAAAAAAAGCAGAGCAACTGCTCAGTAAATTGTAAAAGACCACCAGAGAGAATTTCTGGAACCCAGAAATACCAACATATACAAATGAATAAATAATATTGTTCATACTTCGGAGTGTCAATTCATTCTGTTCTGCTTTATTATATGAATTACAAAAGTGCTTATGAATACAAAAAGGTAAGTGGCTGTGCTGGGAAGTGCTGATAGAGTATTCATGTAGGTAGATATGACGGAAATGAGAAGTGCAATGTAAGGTGAAATATAATGGGCAAGTGAAGCGGATTGTGAAAGAGTGTTAGGTAAAGGATTTCATAATCGGATATACCGATGACTGTATTTAACTTACACACATCTTTCATTTGTCCTCACAAGACGCATCATGACAGCTCTAGTCATCCTACAGATAACAATTTAAATTTTCAAGTTGAAAAATCTTTACTTGAGAATGAACAGGGTCAGGGGCGTTTGTTAAACAATGACAACATTTTTACAAAACAAACCTACCGAGAAATTAATATAATTATTATTTGAAATGCAAAGAAACAGAATTTAAAAAAATATAGGTAGTTCTTAATTAAAAACATTTCAAAAATAGCCCGAGATATCCTCAGTATTCAGCAGCTATAGTTTTTATATTACAAAGAGAACCAACTTTCTCACTTATCTGTGACCGAACTTATACTCAAAATTGAAAATTTCTTTTATATCAGATCCAAGTTAAGACACGTTTCCTGGATTCAAGGAATCCTCATTTCACACCTTCATTTAACATGATAATTCTTTTCCTTCAGCGAAAGGTTTCCATTCTGGATTCAGATTAATTGGATGCGAAACATAGCGATATAATGGGTGGAAGGTATAATGGCCACAGGCAATAATTTGTATAGGGAACGCTAATGAGTATCCTTGCACAGTATATTTTTTCTGGATTATTCTACGTCTCAAATGAACCTAAACTAAGTAGCTCTGAGGTACTTTCACAGCTAGTCGCATAAAGGACTGAAAATATCAAAATATGGGGGCAAAGCTGTAGCAGATTCAGACTGAGTTATGGCATAGCCTCCTTCGCTTCATGGTAATACAACTCCCGCAGAGTTGCTTCTACAGCCAAAGCATTAATGCAAATTAATTTAACAATGTTTTGCCCAGCGCTGGTCGTTATAATATTTTGTTTAAAATTTTCAAAGCTTGTGAAAATGAATGCCATAGAAAAAATATTTTTCGCTGTGGGTGCAGAAGCAGATATTTTATGATTAAAGAAAATAATCCAATGAGTATGGATACTGATACAGACGCATAACATTCGTTTTACAACAGGCGACAAGACGAGATATGTTATTGCTAGGTATGCTTATAAACCATAATATAATGGGTGCAGTCAGTTATTTTGTCTGTAACATGCATCTTTTAAGAAATGTCTATGGGTGTAGGTTTTTAATCGTCAATCAGTAAATTTTTAACATATGATTTTTACATTAGAAATTTTATAAAAATTAGAGTATTGTGGGCGATGAATTCGAAACTAACTGCAGTAGGGTAGGGCGGGGTTAGTTGGACCACTTTTTTTTGACGCTTCATAACTTCCAATCTGTTCATAATTAAGCTATGAAACTAAAGTAAATAGATACATTGAAACTTCGACTTTTTAATGTTATTAACAAAAAAATAACTTGTCTTACAGTTAAATAATTATTTTGACTCAAATACACCAAGTCCAAGTGGTCCAACTTACCTCACCAGCGGGGCAAGTTGGACCAGTGTGTGGGGTTAGTTGGTCCGAAACCTAAAAAACTGAAAAGTAATTTTTGCAAAATACGAAAACGCTATAATTTCTTTCTAAAATGTATTTAAAATGAAAACTTAATGAAAAAAACACAACATAAACTTAAAAAAACGAAAATAAAAAACCGCTTTATGACGTTCTATAAAATAAATTAAGATAAGAATAAAAATATTATTTTATAGATTATGAATCGTATAATCGTTACTGCAATTTATGCAAATAAAGATGCTTCCTTGTCCTATTTTGGAACATTTTGAATGGGCCCACTTTCGGTAGGTGTGACACTGCACTCACTCCTCCCCAGGTAAACTTTTTCAATATGCTTCCATACACATAAGACAAAACCAATCAAGATGTTTTTCTTCCTCACCACTGGCGGTCCGACTTACCCCGCACTGACTTTGTTGAACATTTTGTTTCACAAAGAAACAACTACACCAAACACTTCAATTCCACACTCGAAAAAATAAAATACAATAACGGGACACATGAACAATGTTTACCTTATTCTGATATTTGCACCGCTTCACAAAAAAAGAAAGAAAAGAAATAATTTTTTTTTTTTAGTTTTTACACTTAAAAATACAAATTTTAAACGACGCGCCCCTTTGAAAGTAAAAATGCAATTTCAACTAGTTTGGCTTGTGGCCGTAAGTCACACACTTCGATTGTGTGTCATCGTTGTCATGTAGGACTTTTAGTTTCTGAGTTATTCGAGTGGGCCTACTTGCCCCGTGGCCCAACTAGCCCCGCCCTACCCTACCTCTAAAATGTTTCTTTTGCGATGCAAAAACTTTGTTGTCCAAAAAAGGTGGGATATTTAGCATATCGCTCAAAATCTAGAGACAGCAAAATCAAAAATCTTACATGTTATTGTTTGTGAAGAAAAAGGTTTGCAAGAAACGGGTGTGGATGAAAAATTGACTGAAAACCAGAAAGAAGTTTGAAATTTTTTGTCAAACCACAGTTCGCACAAAAATTATTTTCTTTTTCTAGAAAAATAATTATACATATATGTATTGGAAAAAGTAAGAAAAAAATAATTAACCGGTTGGAATTTTAGTATGCCAAATATTTTATTCTTAGGCTGTTTACTATTCTAGTATAAAAGAGTTTGTCGTTCTTATCTAAATGTGTCAAAAAGAAGAAAGTTTAGCTAGGTCTACGAAAATAAAAAAAATGTGAAAATTCAAAGAAAAAAAATATTTTTGGTTTTTACATTTTCTGTGAAAATATACAAAACCGGTGGTTTGCCAACACGCGAACAGGCTACATGTGAGAAAACTGGATACTCTAAATTCACTAAACAAATTTCTAACGTTTGCCCTTGCGCCTTATTAATAGTAACCGCAAACGCGAGGTGAACAGGAATCTGAAGTCGTCTAAATTCAAATGGAATATCAGATGAAATCATTGGGATGCGTGAGTATACCTACCACATCTTCATTATACATCAATCTTTTAACAGAAAGTTTTGTATCTACTATTACACAAAAGGGTTTTATGGATTATGCGGAGGCAATCCTGGTAAATCCAACAAATTCAAAAATTCGTTTTCATTAGCAACTATATCCACAGAATTGTACGTAACCAAGTCGCAGGAATCTTGGATTGTATAGCCATGTTTAATTAGTTAGTTCATAGCAGCTAAAATTTCTCTATCACTCAACCACACATGGAATTTATACTGTTGTACTTTGTTAGGTAAAACACTTTCAATCAGTTCCTATTTTGGCAGTACAGAACGGCAGGCGCAGTGGCTTAGTGGTTAGTGTGTTGGACTACTAAGCGAGGGGTTCAGGTTCGAATCCCGCAAAAACCCAAATTCCAACTCAGGGTTTTCTCACTGCGCCACCTCTCGCGAACGTCAGACAAGCATCCGAGAGTATAACTGTCATGAAAGAGCTTCTCAATTAGCCGTTTAATCGGCATAAAATTGAAGTACCCTTCCATTCGTTCCAAAAATGAAAACTCACACAAAAACGAATGGTTGTGAGAAGCTAGGCCTAGGGTCCCTACGGACCTGTTGCGCCGAAAATTAAATTATATTATAGAACGGCAAAAAACATTTGGCAATGTTATCAATCCAGTTTCATCAACTGGCATCACACCATTTCCAATTTTCAGGAATTTTTCAGTAGATGGTAAATTCTGCAACTGAATACGAACGTTGATAGTAAGTTTCAAAGACTTAACAAATCTCCATAAATATGAAGATATTCCTTTCCAAATTTCAGCACTTGCAAGCGTTAATTTCGTCAGCAGCTGCCGATCTAGGAATGACGGACAATGTTTGTCCACCAAATAACTCTGAATTATCTCGAACATCTGTCATTGTTCTTTCCAAAGCTTCAACAGATTTCTTATTTGCCATAAAGCATTCATTCCAAATAATGATACCGCAACGTTTCAATACTTTTGCCGTTCAAAATGTTGTTGAAATGTTACATGTTGGAGTTTCATTAAGATGGTATTTCAAAGCAGAATGTGCTGTCCGACCACCATCTAACAAAGTGGCTGTAATGCCAGAAGACGCCAATGCTAGCTCCTTCAAAAAAGAGTCAGCCTGAAACTAAATTCCATTTCTTCTTTGTATGCAAGATGTTTAGCCCTACGATCAATGTTGCAACTTTGTAACAATATATTGATTGTCCCAAATAAACATCCTCCTAAATTGCTATTTCAGCTTGCCACTTCCAGCGTCAAAGCTGAACACTTCCGACCTAAATAAACAATGCTTATTTATGGTCATTCTATATTTCCCTTGGCAACTAAGTACTCAAGTCAATTAACTCGTTGTGCTGATGTCGCACTTCACTTTCCATACGAACGATCGCTTTGTATCGATCGTATGCGCGACAAAGTAACATGAGCCACTTGACTTGTCCGGGAATTCCCTTCCGCGTTTTCCGTATTCTTTGGCTTTCCATTTTCCTTCATCGAACCTCAAATTGAATGATTCAATTCGAGGCTATTTACATTCTAGTTCACAGCTCAGTTTCTATCGGTCGCAATTCACAGCGGTCAAACTTGACTTCAAAATCAATTCTAACTCCTAATTCTTACTAATTGTTCAAGTGTTAAATATAAGATTGTAATAAATTATAAGAAACTAATAAAGTTATGTTAAATTACAAAAATAAAGTTAGTATTTAGTGATTGTTCGTATTTAATGAAAATAAATACCAAACCAAGAATCAAAATCCCTTCAGTTTTACTTTTCTTGGACTTACAGCGAACACTAAAAAGGTAACGACCCAACTGACACTGAGAGCTGTACTTCTCAGTAAAAAGATAAAAGTATAACAATCATTTAAATTAAAAGCGGTTTTTGTGAAAGCATTAAACATAAATAGCTATGTGCTCCTCTAGAGTACCTACATACACACATCAACATGAATGACTCTAATTGTAAATTCATCGAAATCTATTTCGAGCTCGAGTAGGGAACTAATATTTTCAATTGCGAGCAAATTCCTCAATATATTCCCACCTATGCACCAGAATGTGTGATTTGATTTCAAAGCTATTGCACGTAGTTTACAGTCCATTGAATAGAGTTCTTTGAGTTTGTGGATTCCAGCATAAAAAAAAAAAAAATTATTTCAATTATATCTCACAATTTAACATCAACTTCAATTTGTACGGGTGAATGGTGAGATTCACGCAACACAGATCCGAAATGAAATAGAAAATATTCAAATCAAAAGCGATTGCATTTCGTATTTCAATGCGGGACATGTCACATAACTGAAAAGTACAAACATACCTACTATAAGGCACTCACGTATTGACAACATTAAAAACTGATTTGACAAACTCAAGTGCATTCACTCGAAATTTAAATATATGTAGAGAGCAGAAAGCTGTACATGTTTTTATATGTACGACGAAAACCCATCATTGTCTGATATGAAAAGCAAAGTAGTAATGTGTATCCTCATTGTGCTATGCTGGCAGTGTATCAGGGCTACCGGACCCTGGACTCCGATGACGTATAGGGGTGCTTCAATGTGGTTACGAGATGTATAATGTACGCACATCACTCAATTTTCTGCATCAATGAATGCAGAATATCGGAATAATTTAATTTGAATGCATATACAACTATACTGGTGAAACCGACTTCCCGGCTGAATGTCACTATGGTGAAATGCGGTTGGAATGTGCCATGTTCATTGAGTTTACAGGCGGAAGAGCGAATGATACGTTTGCTTATCATGATATGAAGTGAATCAATTGTTTGTTAGTTGGTGGGATAGCAATTATAATATACAATCGTATGTTGGTATTTCATTTTCGAAGTTTGTACTGAAACTGTTTCTTGAAATATGTGGAAAATTGTATGTCCCATTTCTAACTTCCTTGAGGAACAGGATTGCTGGCTGGATTGCTAACATTGAGTTAGTTTTATTGAACATCTTTATCAGCAAAAGGGCGGTATTAAAACATTTGAAATAAAGTGGTTGACAACCTATATGTTTTTCGTTTGCCTATAGACTTGTGGTTTGATTCCACTTTTTCTGTCTATGAATGCAAAGAAAATGATGGCACCTACATCAATCAAAAATCTTTCAATACATACTATGCAAGTCACTTTTATTTAGAACTAAGGCAGCACTTCTCCGGATTTGGTTCCACAAAGAGCTCCATAGGAAATAAAAATCTTGAAACTGAGGAACAGACAAAAGCGATTGGAAGTTTTTTTCACGCCCCATTAAGGGGAAGAAGAAGTTTAACAAAAAAGTGTACATTTCAAAATGTCCTGTATCTATACATCATACAGGGCTCTCATCGCGTAACTTTTGAAACGATAGTCGTCGAAACGATTGAACACAACGATATCGTTTTTAGTTTGCTTCATATAACATCATCGTCGGATCGTTCAATCGAATCGTTCATCGTTTTCATTTTGAACAGTTTGAACATGACTGTAAACAAACTCTGACAGCAAAAAAATCAAAAAAATGTATGGAAATAGTTTTTTTTCTTGAATTTGTTTATTTTTCTGTGTTTTTTTATTGATTGACATTGATTTTGGCCCATTTTATTCACTTCGAGTGAATAAGGCATTTAATGCAGATGGAGAGGTAGTAAGGAATAAGGCAAGTGAAATGTGAAGTGAAAGTGTACGCGTATACGCAGATAGCCAAAAGTGTGTAGGAACCAACCATAGCCCAATGGAATATGCTAAAGTGTGCACAGGTGTGGTAGGCCAGAAGAATTATTGTTTTTCGAAATATAGATTTGCATTTATTAAATCAATCAAAACGCCAATAAATTTCTTGCAAGACAAAAAATACAAAACAAAACTCAACCCATTTCTTTTTTTTTGCAAGGATTTCATTCTTTCACAACTCGGATAAGAGCGAGTCACCTCCAAAGAGAACATAAGTGTGTTTTCCTTTAAATATTTTGCTATACTTTTCTCCAAAACTGAAATTCCCTATTCAAAACTGAAAATATGCACCAAAAACGATGAAGCGATTGCAAAATAGCTGTCGTTCAATCGAATCGTTTCGACGAGGGTATTTGACGCTTGAATTAGTAACGTGAAGCAACAAAAAACGATGATCGTCCAATCGTTCACAGAGCGAAAAATGACTACATAAAATCAATAAGATTGCCTTATTGGACTACTTTACTATGAAATCGGATTAAAACTAATAAATAATGTGATATTTCCATAGAGAATTCTTAATGATTTAATGAAGAAAATCTTATTAATTTTTTTTAAGAGTTTTTCATATAGTTTTTACATGCAGAATCATATTAAATAATACTAATAATCGGAAAACCTTATTTCTATTTGGCTTTAAGAAGTCAAACTTATTAAAAAAAACGCCACAAAGGAAATCTTCTCAAATCTATAAGATTTCTCTTTAAAATTGTAAAGAGATATCACATTAATTGTAAGTGGCATTTTCACATTGCATGATATAATAATATGAAAACCTTATTAATATTCGTTTCTGAGGAGACAAACTTATTAAAAGTGTTTTTCTAAGCGTTAATATTCTTTGATCAATAAGAATTCCTTCTTAGAACTAAAATATTTGATAAAAGTGCTGAGTCCACGTGTCGCGAAGTGAAAGTAATATAAATGTAATCATTAGTAGATCTATTTCACCAAACAATTTACATTTCAAGCGGATTAATTAGATAATGGATATGGAGTGGTAAGTCCCATTTAATGCATTTAAAGTAAATATATAAAGTATAACAATTTTTAATCTTAGATTTCGAGACAAAAATTTCACTTTTCACTAAATACGAAAAATGTTTCCCCAAATGATGAGCCAAAAGATAAAAGGAACAAGGAACTGCTAAAATGCGTAAAGAAAGATGTAGATTTAACAGGTAATCTTTAGTCTAAAAATAATTCAATATTTTCTTAGATTTAAGACTACATCATGTTTCTCCTGCTGCATTTAATGCTTCGACTTATTCGCTTATAGAAAGGATACAAGGAACGAATAAGGCTGCCATTGTTTGAAAGGAAGGAAAATCTGCGGTAAAGAATTTTCGTTTTGAGACCAGAAATTCAAGAAATTATAAATACAACATTTTTATAAATTTAAGATAGGTAATTTTAAGATGTACATATAAGTTTCGCAAATAAAGTTTTAATAAGTTTTCCATATATTTTTAAATAGCTTTTCATATATTTTCGATAAGTTTTCCCTATTGCTGCTAAGAGGTTTTCACATACTTTTCAATAAGTTTTCGTATTGTTTCAAGGTGCCGTCATATCAACATTTAATAAGATATCTTTTTAAAAGAATGTGGCTTTCTTATAGAAAATTCACCATCATTTTAATAAGATTTTCTCTATTGTTTTAATATGACTTTCTTCTTGGATGAAAACCATAGAGAAATCTTATAGTTTTTCTTCTATTTTATGTGGTCGTTTTCGCTCTGTGTAGGACGATTATCGTTGTTTGGTTGTTACACGAAGTTGAAGTATCGTCGAGACGATGTCGTTCGATCGTTTTGTGCTTACGCGATTAGAGCCCTGGATATATTTTTAAATAGAGACAGCGGGCTAACAACTTCAAGATTCTAAAATGTTTGTCTATTGCACTATAGAAACAGTAAACCTTATGGAATAAGATATTAACCTGTTGGTGCGAATTTCCGAACAAATAAAATTAAACTTAAAGAAAGATTGGTATGCAGTGGACAGCACCTTATTTCAATTCTGAGGAAAGCAAGAATAACACTTATATTAAATTTAACTTCAGGGCTATCAATTTAAACGTGCTTTAATATTTTCACAAAAGCGCTCACTATATCATCACCACTACGACCACTATGAATCTAGTTCCAAAACGCACAATAAGCAAATTTTGCCTTTTGAGCAAAAGTAAAACAGTAGCAAACTTGTCATGTAATGCACACGGATCCGGACAAAATCAACGCAGTATAAGGTTTTGTACCCCTTAAAACGCACGGCAGCTTCGTAGCGTCCTGGTACCGGGGATTCATCCATGACTCCCCTATACCCAATTGACAGTCCTACTCAATAAAAACCCCCTTGGCAATGGGGAACCAACCAACAAACCGCATTCGAAAGAAGGTTGACGGAGACACCTGCACTCACGTGACCAAACTTCGAGGTACCATATAATACATTATACAGTCCAAACCGATGTGAGCCAAGTAGGAGTAGGGGAAGGTCATTGTTAAAATTTATATATAATATACTAAAGGTCTTCATAATCTCTCTTTATTATTTCTCTTTCATTGTCTTTTTCTCTTATTTTGCCTTATATCATCTAATTGAAATAACGTAGAGTAACTTGCTTATAATCTATAAATTAGTCACAATCTGTCACTATTAGAAAGAAGTACCTACTTAATAAATCTATTATATTTAACCTTGTCTTGATCTTTCCTTTTACGTTCCGTCGGGTTTTCATACATTTTTCCACATGGTGCCGAAACCCGGGAGAAAGACGAACAAAGACATTTAAATAAAATCGTTAAGTACGTTCAATATCTACCTAATCAGTGGCTCTTAAGATTCGTAATAGCGGACGCAAAAAAAAAAAAATTCTAATGGAGCTCTCTGCGCGGTCGGCCTACAGAGGGCAAGTCACTAAAATCGTAAAAGCGGCGTTGGAGTTTCTAAGCGCGGAAGAATCTCAATTAAATGATCCAAATAGGTACGATGAAATCGAAGAGGAACTTATTTCCTATATTCAACGATTGACCGCAGCACATGAAAGCCTATTGACAATGAATAGAGAAGTGCATGTCAAAAATCTCATCAAAGCGGATGGCGCTGATCTTGATAAGGAACTGGAAAAAATTGCGGACTACCAAGATTCCGCCATAGGTATGCTTGCCAAACTAAACGCTCGTTTGAATAGAATTCGAAGAAATCAGACTCCAGTTACGGAAGGGTTCGAATCCAGCACATCAACATCGGTATCTGCCCCAAACTGTTCGTTAAAGCTTCCAAAATTGCAGTTGAGAAAATTTGACGGAAATTTCCGAGAATGGCTGCCATTTTGGGAACAGTTCCGTACCGTAGTGCATGAAAATAACAGCTTAACGTCGTCTGACAAATTCAGCTACCTTGAGTCCGTATTAGTTGGTAATGCAAAAAAGGTAATTGCTGGTTTTACGGCTTCCGAAAAGTGCTACGATGCAGCTGTCTCACTTCTACAAGAGCAATTTGGAGACACCGAACGTCTAGTCGACAAACACATGGAGCAGCTAATCTCTCTTCGCCCAATTCATTTAAGAACAGACGTCATAGGCTTGCGGAATTTGTACAATTCTATTACAGCTTGCAGTCGCTCTTTAACTGCATTGCAAATTCCCTCGCACCAATATTATGTTATGCTGAAGTCCATATTGTTACGGTGCTTGCCAGTAGATCTTCGAGTTGATTACCACCGCCTAACCGAAAGAGACAGCGACGTCGAAGATGCAAAAAATGCAGACTCGGCAAGTACTTCTACTCTTTCACATATTGGAGACAAGCAAGTCCAAGGTCTAATGCGCTTTCTAAAGCGAGAAGTGGAGTCATTAGAAAAAAGTAGAGTTTTCTCTGTCGCGACAACTACTGTCAAACCATCTACTTCGTTTTCAACCACTAATACTGCGGCTAGCTTGGTGTCATTGAGTGATAGAGACGAATGTCTATTCTGTTCCTCAGACAAGCATGCTACAAAGGAGTGCGATAGCGAACTGTCACTCGTAGAAAAAAGAGACATATTGCGCAAAGGTAATCGGTGTTTTCGTTGTGCAAAGCGTGGTCATTCTTCAAAAAAATGTCGTAGTGCAAAATTTATTTCGTGCAAGAAATGCAAAGGCAAGCACTTTACTTCCATGTGTGATCCTTCATTTGCCAAAACAAATGCCCTAATTGTGCCTGCGGTCGCAGCAGCCGAAGAAAATGAAACGCAAAATACATTAAACTTATGTGCGTGTAATTCAATTTTAGAAAGTTCAATGGTCTTTTTAAAGACAGCTCGGGGAATTGCCGTAGCCCCGGGCAGGGAAAAACAATTGTTAGTTCGATTTATTATCGACGGCGGCAGTCAACATTCATTCGTCCGCGAAAGCTTGGTTCGGAAATTAAAACTGGTTCCCACTGGTGTAGTAAACATTTCCGTGATCCCCTTTGGGTCTAAGGAAAAATCGCCTTGCCAAAAATTACAAAAGGTGAAAATCAACTTAATTAGCCAGTACAATAACAAATGTGTGGAAATTGAAGCTGTTGTCGTACCAGAAATCTGTATTGACGTTCTGCAAGTGCCTGACAGTTCTTGCTCTTCACTCAAAGGCCTATGCCTTGCAGATTCTAATCATGTTTCGATCGCAGCAGAAGATGGACTAAGTATTTTAATTGGGTCTGACTACTACTGGGCGGCAGTGACCGGTAAACAACGCCGCATTACCCCTGCGTTAAGAGCTGTCGAAACTATCTTTGGCTGGACACTGCAGGGAGCACATACTTCTGTCGGTAAGAGTCTTGTTTCGAACGTTCACTTATGCTCTTCTCCGTCTCTATTTAGCACGAGTTTACTTCTACCTGTCCTGACTGACAAAGATTTGACGTCATTCTGGTCATTGGAAGCAATCGGAATTCAAAGTGAAGATGCTGAAAACCATCAACTAGCAGAAAATCTAATCGCGAAATGCATCAGCAGGCAAGGTTCCCGCTATGAAGCAGCACTACCATGGAAGAATCCAGACGTTGTGATAAAAAACAACAGGAACGAAGCTCTAAGGCGACTCGATTCACTAACTAGGCGACTAAAGAGGATTCCAGAAAAGTTTAAGGAATACGATGCCGCTATTCGACTGATGGTTGCGGATGGGTTTGCTGAAGTAGTTCCTTCTGGCGAAAAGAAGATATCGGAGCGGATTTTCTATCTTCCACACCGTCCTGTATATAAGGAAGAAAGTACCACAACCAAGATGAGGATTGTGTTTGATGCCTCTGCGGGTAATGAAGACTCTCCGGCACTCAACGATTTACTGCATGTTGGTGCGAACTTGCTACCAGAGGTTCTAAGAGTGTTGCTAAACTTTCGTCTCGGAAGCATTGGGATAGTAGCGGATGTGGAAAAGGCTTTTCTGCAAATTTCGCTGAATGTGAGTGATCGTGACAGCCACCGTTTTGTTTGGTATGCCTCGCATACCTCTTCCGACCAGAGACCGGAATACAAGGAATACAGGATGACCAGGGTCACGTTTGGGGTCAACTCCAGTCCATTTCTTTTGACTGGGACGATACGCTTGCATTTAGCTACGGAAAAGCTTCGCTTCCCCAGAACATGCAAGGTGCTGCAGGAATCCTTTTATATGGACGATATAGCAACAAGTGTCGATACTGAGGAGGAGGCGAGGGTAATTAGCGAGGAAGCAATTATTATTATGAACAACGCCAGCATGAACCTGAGGAAGTGGAACTCTAACTCTGTTAAAATTCGTGAAGCCCTCAATTCTGCTGATGCTCCAGTTATACAGAAAGTTTTGGGACTAATGTGGTACGTTTCATGTGACGAAATCTCTGTGTCGCTACAGTCAGTGGAAAACTTAATCGCTTCAAATTTAGCAAGAGGAACTAAGCGCTATGTACTTCAAACAATCGCTAGGATTTTCGATCCTTTGGGAATGTTAAGTCCAGCCGTTATAAAGATCAAGATTCTTTTTCAATCGATATGGAAAAGGAAACTGTCATGGGACGAAGTCCTACCATCGGACCTAATGACTGAATGGGAAGATTGTGCAAGAAGTCTGCTGCTGTTAAAGGAGATAGCTATTCCGCGATCGGTGTTGGCTTATGGTTCTAAGAGTGTGATAGATATCCACATATTTGCCGATGCCAGCATGAAAGTTTTTGGTACCGTGGCTTACATAAAGAGCTCCAATGAAACAGGGGAAAGCAGCGTTTCATTTCTGTGCGCTAAAAGCAGAGTAGCTCCGCTGATGGAGGATGGGACGAAGGAGCTTACACTGCCGAAATTGGAGTTAACTGCTGCATTAATAGCAGCGCGATTACGTTTTTACTTGAGCCGATTTTTAAAAATTTCTGTTCGGAATTTTCATATGTGGACAGATTCAAAAATCGCTCTTAATTGGATACAAGGAGAAGTCGATCGGTGGAAACCTTATGTGCAGAGCCGAGTTACCGAAATACGCCTTCACACATCAGCTTTGGACTGGAGGCACTGTTCTGGAAAGGAGAATCCCGCGGATCTCCTTACGCGAGGTGTAACCACCGAGATTCTTCGAACTTCTTCTTTATGGGCTAATGGGCCAGCTTGGCTGAACGATGGTGAAAATTACAACTCCGATGAAATCAAAAAAGTGCCGATAAGCTCAACTCCGTTGGCTCTACTAACACCTGCTTCTGTTACTGTGAGCAAACCACTTCAGCCGCTTCTTCGCTATAAAAACTTCAGCACTTGGAAGCGTTTGGTACGAGTTACAGCTTACATGTTCCGCTTTTGTGGCTCGTGCCGTAAAACGAGGGAAAGGGCAATCTCTCTTCATTTGGCCGCTGAGGAGCTTGACCTCGCTGAATCCTATTGGTTCAGGTACATACAATTTGATAAATACTCTAACGAAATTTGTTTCTTGCAGAACAAAAAATCGGTACCTGACGGGTCAAAAATTGCACAATTGTTTCCATTTCTGGACGCCAATGGCGTTCTGCGACTGGGTGGTCGGCTTGAGTGCTTAGATGAACCTATGGATCTCAAGCACCCCATCATTTTGCCGAAAAATGCATACGTCACTGAACTCATAGTAAAGGACTACCACGAACGAACAATACATGGCGGAGTCAACTTGGTTTTATCACAGATAAGATCTCGATTCTGGATTCCCAAAGGACGTCAGTTGATTAAAAGATTACAACTAAAGTGCTCCGGCTGTCGAAAACTATGGGGAAAGCCGGCTTCACAGCCATTTGGACCGCTTCCAATCGAAAGGTTAACGCTATCTAGGCCTTTCGCCAACGTTGGCGTCGATTTCGCTGGTCCTCTCTACTGTTTCGATAACTCGAAAGAGGAGATGAGCAAAACATATTTGATGGTGTTTACGTGTGCTGCCATTCGTTCTGTGCATTTGGAAATGGTAAGAAGTCTAACAACAGAAAGCTGCTTAATGGGATTAAGACGTTTCATGGCTCGGCGGGGCACTCCGTTGGTCATATACTCCGATAACGCTCGAACCTTTCACCGGGCAGCCTTGGAATTAGGTGCTGTGAGTCATATCTTCGAGGATGAGCAGGTCCAAGGGTTTCTGTCCAACAAGCGCGTCAAGTGGAGGTTCATTGTGGAACGAGCTCCGTGGTGGGGCGGTTTCTGGGAGCGCCTCATACGCACAATCAAAAACGTCCTCAAGATGGTCATCGGCAAGGCGAAGCTCTCTTTCGAGCAACTAAGAACCGTAATCGTGGAAGCTGAAGGGGTGGTAAATGCTCGCCCTCTCACATACCTTAGCAGTAATCCATTAGATTGCACTCCACTGACTCCTGCTCACTTTTTATTGGGTCATGGTGGACCAGCCGTTCGTAACGTGGAATCTGGGTCAAACGAAATACAACATCTTTGGAAACAGCGAATGAAATATGTCAGTATGCTGGAAAAGCGTTGGCGTACTGAGTATATGCAGCTTTTACGATCGTTTCATCACAACAAATGCAGCCCATCTGTGCAACTACAAACAGATGAAGTCGTCCTCGTTTTCGATGCTGGTAAGCCAAGGATTAACTGGAGGTTAGCTGTCATAGAAAAGACATACGCTGGTCGTGATGGTAAAGTCCGAGCTTGCGAGATACGCTATGCGGATGGAACTCGAACCCGAAGGCCAGTCCAACTACTATACCCACTGGAACTTACTTCTTCTCCGCCGGCCGGAGGATGTTAAAATTTATATATAATATACTAAAGGTCTTCATAATCTCTCTTTATTATTTCTCTTTCATTGTCTTTTTCTCTTATTTTGCCTTATATCATCTAATTGAAATAACGTAGAGTAACTTGCTTATAATCTATAAATTAGTCACAATCTGTCACTATTAGAAAGAAGTACCTACTTAATAAATCTATTATATTTAACCTTGTCTTGATCTTTCCTTTTACGTTCCGTCGGGTTTTCATACATTTTTCCACAGTCATGTACCTTGGTCCGATTGTACCTTGGTCCGAGTGCCAATTTTCAGAAAAGTAAAAACCACACAAAAACCGGTTCTTCTGTGAAATGTTACTCTTCTGTTCATTTTGCTACTCAGTTTCTTTTTGAACTTATACAGCTGTACTAGTCGGCAAAAAAAATTAAACATAGTTTTCAGTGAAAAAAGTATTTTTTGTATCTATTTTCTGAAGTTGTGTAGAGTGTAGTGCTTCATTTTATGTCTATTTTCCAATACTTTTATCGATTTCGGTAAGTATATTGATTATCTTTTGGAAGGAACGAATTGTTGTACGCATGTGCTTTAAATACTACGTCAAAATTATTATTTTTTGGTAAAAGTGCTGTTCGTGTACCTTGGACCTATCATAGCGCTTGTACCTTGGTCCGGTCAAAGTTACACGTTTTTCGATTTTTTGAAACAAAATTGGTTTTGTGTGTTTCAGGAAAATATGCCAAGAAGCAAATTAGGTAAATAATATTAAAGTCCTTTGTTAGGCATTTTTTTAGTTAACGAGAGTATTTTTTATTTAAAACTATTATTTGAAATAAAAAAAAATTTTGTCAGGCACACAAGCTTTAAGACAATGGTTTGTTTTCTTGCTGCTTTCTTGAAATAAAATAAGAATGGTACCATTTTTACTATTTAAAAATAAAATAAATAGTTGGCGCTACAGGTCGTAGGGACCCTGGGCCTAGCTTCTCACAACCATTCGTTTTGTGTGAGTTTTTATTTTTGGAACGAATGGAAGGGATCTACAATTTTATGCCGATTCCAAACGGCTAATTGAGAAGCTTTTTCAAGACAGTTATACTCACGGATGTTTTTCAGACGTTCGCGAGAGGTGGCGCAGCGGAAAGAAAATAAAGTTTTCACCTTTAAACTATAGAAAAACCTTCAATAATATTTTCGGTCCAAGGTACAATACTCTGTGGACCAAGGTACAATCACGTCTTGTACCATGGACCGTTTGAGGCTAGCATATAAAATATAAGTTTTCTTTGGAATGGTAAGCAATATCCTTTTGGTAGTTTCGCATTATCATAGATAAGACTTCAGGTAATAACTAAAAAAACAAAAAAAAGCTAATGAAAAAACGATACCTAAAATATCGGCAAAAAACTAAAATCCGGACCAAGGTACATGACCTTCCCCTAAGGGTGGTTTTATCATAGGATGCTATGCTCGTCGCGGTATAAACGAATTAGATACAAAATATATGATGTAGACTTGTCATACGTCTCGGTTTGAGGCTGCTGTCCCGGCGTCCCAGGCAGTTTGGCTTTTGGTCCCGGTTTTTAATTTTTTTCTTCATTTATAACCGACCACCACTCTCTGGAGTGGCTGCACTCCTAACATAACAACAAATTGTGCTATTAATAGTTCTATACAACACCATAATAAAACCACTGAGTTCTGCTCTATAATCGTGTTCATGGGGAATGTTGAGAGTTTACGTCGACTTCAAATCTTGTAAAACAATATGATGAGAATCATTCTTAAATGCAATTTAGTGGATGCTATCATTTCGTCGATCGATAAAGGATGACATAGAGAAATTGCAAAATATTTTTTTTTATTTCCATTCCTAGCGTGTGGAACTTTTGTATGCGCAGTACATGGTCCATTTATTAAATCTTCTTAAATCCTTTCTTCATTGCATGTGAGTTGCTAATAGAAAAGAAGTAAAGTGGTATGGATTGTAAAATATGGAACAGAAAAGGATTTTGAATGTTCGTATCAATGTTTTAAGATCAAATCAAGAAAAATAAGCACAGAATCTCGAAAAGTTTGTCTAGTTTTAGATCTAGTATTAGCTTAGGATTTAATAATTAATGCGATCAGACGAGATATACAATTATACATATCGCCATAACCGATAGCAATTTGACCAAATATTAAGTGAATTAGGTACCTAGTGAAATTAAAAACGAGAGTGTTCATAATATTCAAGAAATTATTATTGACTAACCACATTAAGACTAACAGCTATTTTGTAATTTATTTATTTATTTATGTTTGTTAATTGAATTAAATAGTAATATTTTAAATGCATACATACATGCATACACTCACTCCTAAGCTCCTCCGGAAGACTGGGCGGATGAACTATCCAGCTACAACAAAACGACTTTGATATACTTATACAGTCCTCTAAAGGGGCAATGAATATCGTCGCGAATGCTTTGTCACGAGATCTGTCGACAAACACGGACCACACCATTCTGTACACATGTATAGCCGCGTTCCAGACTAGACCCACAAGAAGATACAATAGGTACACGAGAACCCCGAAAAATAACCAACAAAAGTTCTTACGCACTACCCCTATGTCCGATACGTGATACCCCACAAGTAACATTTAAATGCTGCTTTCCGGCCCTGGACCGTGACCATGTCCTCCAAAAACACCACGACGTGGGTGGCGCGGGATATCTAGGGCTAGCTAAGACTCGGGTAATGGAATAGTTGTACTGACCAGGGATGACTCGAACCGTTGCGTCGTGCGACGTGCGACACCTGCAACCGCTACAAGGTCTCCCAACAAATCTAGCGGAATGATGCATACCACCATCTGTAATGAACCATAGTAGCTCGTAGAACCATAGTAGCAAACGAAATAATTCGTGGTTAGTGTGTTGGACTACTAAGCGAGGGTTCCAGGTTAAAATTTCGCAAATTTCCAAATTCCAACTCAGGGTTTTTCCACTGCGCCACCTCTCGCGAACGTCTTACAAACATCCGAGAGTATAACTGTCTTGAAAGAGCTTCTTAATTAGCTGTTTGGAATCGGCATAAAAGAGTAGATCCCTTCCATTGGTTCCAAAAATGAAATCTCACACAAACCGAATGGTTTTGAGAAGCTAGGCCTAAGGTCCATACGGACCTGTTGCGCCAAAAATTATATTATAGGTATTATAGGCAAGGGTAAGGCGAGGAGGTTTCGACATGTAGGAGGTTTCAACAAGCTCAAATTTTTCAATTCCTTTAAATATGACAGATATGATAATTTCTTATGTCCACAGCCTAAATGTACATTTACTTTTTCCCTTATTGAGTTCAGTTTCTGGTCAGCGCGTAACAAGTTCAGTTGTGTTTTGATTTTTGGTAAGTGTGCATGTACATTTTTTCAGTGAATTCTTTAGCTATAACTTTTTTTGTTTTAAGTTTTTGTAAGTGACAATACAAAAATTAAACAAACAGATTAATATTGTTTTTGTTAGTTGAAGCCCTTTTACGTAAGTATAAAATAATAAACTTTTTTAAAGCGTAAATATAATGCATGCATTAAAGGAGGTTTCGACACGTTTCGCTTAGGAGGTTAAGTCACCAAAAAAAACTGCCGGGAACATCCAGGTCCCAAAATAAAATTTGTTTTGATCTTAATTTTGGTAATTTTGATGTGCGGTAATCTATATATATAAAAATGGTGCAAAAAATGTATGCTAATTCATCAATTAAGAACGGCTGGGCCGATTTGGCTCATTTTTTTTTTCAGCGGTTCGTAATTATAAGGAGAAGGTCTTTACGAAACAAAATTGTGGAAAAACCATCCCGAAAATTGGAAAAAGGCCCAAATTTCGTTTTTCATGGGGAAATGCACTCAAAAATAAATAAAACTGAATAGAAATCGAGTAGTGACAAAAAATTTTATTTTAAAGGCAATTGTTGTTGTCAATTATTTCAATTATTTTCCAAGCAAATATTTGTTGTCGACAATTAAATTTTTTTTTTTAAATATACCTACGATAGATATACCTAAGTCTGTTTATGTTTACTATGTTACATTAAGTAACTTTTTGAAATGGAGTAGATACTTTGATTTATTTGATGGTGTTTGAACCAACCATTTTTGTTTGATATGAATTTTCAGAATTCTTGCATTAGTATGTCTGAGAAAGTTGAAATGTAGTGCTGTTTGAGGTGACGTGGACAATGATGACAGGCAACAAGAGTTGTTGAGCGTCTTGAGGTGTCACGTAGGGAGGGTTTATTACGAAAAATGAGTGAGCAACAATCATGGTGCTCTGCTCATTCGTGAGTAGGATTATGGGGAGGGCAGCTCAAAGGTACCATAACGCCTTGATACCGGTGTGGAGAGAGAAGGCTTACCAACCAAGATGATAACTGTGGTTAGTTTTTTTCTTGGCTGTTAAAGTTACAAATATTTCATTTTGAGTTAATCCTTTCCTTATTTTCTTGCAATCTTAAAACCTTTCCATAAAAATTTCAGGCATGTAAAAGTATCCGACAGCCCTTCCAAAGTCAAAATTTAGATTCCTGTGTCTCTCTCACTATACAGGTCGAAAGAAATATCACTGTGCGTTAGTCGGGTAAAAACTGGAGAACGACTCCACCGATTTGGATGATTTTTATTTTGTGTTGTTCGTCTTGATTCAGGGATGGTTTAGGAAAAAAGAAAAGTCGGAAAATTCTCAACATCTGGCGTTGTAGGTACACATTTCGTTTTTCAGTTAAATTCAATTATCTTCTATAACATAGTAATACAATAACAATGAACTCCACGATGATATAACCCGATAATCACCGGGCCAATTCTTATAATTCTTCTTTTGTTTTGTTCGTATTGCTGTATATCAGGTTTAGGGTGTCTTAAAATATACTACTTTTGGGAACGATAGGTCTCCGAAACAGCTCAACCGCCTTTGAATATGTATTATAAATCATAAATATTTCTTGAGCGCGTAAGTTTTCGCCACTATAACTTATTGATATTTGAGGTAAAACAGATTTTCGTTTAATTTTTTTGCACTCGGTTGGCTCAAATTTCTTTTCAGCGGTTCGTAATTATAAGGAGAAGGTCTTTACGTAAGAAAATTTTGGAAAAAACCATTACGAAAAGTCGGGAAATTGAAAAAAAAAAAACGAAAATTGATTTTTTGTATGGAGTTTTGCGTGCAATTGTTACGGTATGGCTTTTCGAATGGAAAAATAGAAAATTCTTCGTGGAAAACTGGGAAAATTGGGGAAAAACGTGAAAAATTTGATTTTTTTTAAAAACCTCACTATATACAAAAAATAAATTTACTTAGTCAGTTTTACCTGTCAACCGACGAGGTTTTTTGATTTTCTATTGAGGTACTATTTCGAGTTTTGCGAATCATTACATTGATAGTCGTATATCGTGCATCACATCCGCAAACGGTACTAACATTACGTAGGTAGAATTGAAATTCAACGCTATATTTATCAATTCGATCATTTTTTTCAGAAAATAAGTTTGTGTTTAAAAAGTGACAATTGTGACTATTGGGATTTCATTGGGCATTTATTGCGAAACATTAATTTCGTAAGTTTTTTTTCTAATTTTCTTTGAATAGAATTAGTCAAAAACGACATTGTTTTTTTAAGGGAAAGTTATTTGCTTGACTAATGCCTCCTATTAGACGAACAAACCTTGGACGACGTGCACGTAGTGCAATAATTAGTCAGAATCTCCGTGATAATCAAACGCAAGAGGAACGTGCAGAAGAAAATGAATGGAACCGTGCCCATATTGCACAAGTTCGCGCTGCACTATCACCACCTCAAATTCGACAAAATGTTTATAGAAGAAGACCAATCGTAAATGTAGACTTGAATCGCGCTGCTTTCGAATACGATTCCGCAATCGCCTACAAAGATCTTCGCTGTGTTGATATCGGTTCATTGTCTTTCCTATGCCAGCATTGCAATGCATTGAAGTTTCAATCGGAAACCCCCGGCTTATGCTGTGCTGGTGGCAAGGTGAAATTGCCTGCTTTGAGTCATCCGCCAGAGCCATTGTATTCGTTTCTCTATGGAAATACAATCCGTTCAAAACATTTCCTGGCGAATACGCAAAAATATAACGGATGCTTTCAAATGACGTCATTTGGAGCCGAAGTTGTTGATCAACCCGGCTACAATCCAAGTTATAAGGTAATGTCGTCTCATTCATATCAAAACGAAAAATTCTTCTCATTTTCTTTTTCGAAACTGCTTCCAAACATTCAGATTCAAGGGCAAATTCATCATCGAGCGGGCGCTTTGTTACCACCACCAAACGGAGATCATAAGTTCCTTCAGATCTATTTCGTTGGTGATTCGGCAATTGAACTAGATCAGCGTTGTGCAATTTTTACTGCAATTAAACGTGAAATGATCGAAAAATTGCAAAATCTTCTGCATGAGCATAATGAATTGGTGAGATTGTTCAAAACCGCGTTGGATACAATGCATTCGGACGACCACAAAATCATTATCAGAGCAGATAAAAGACCCACTGGAGGCCATGCAAGACAATTCAATGCTCCCACTATCAATGAAGTCGCAGTGGTGATTGTTGGCGAGAATGTGGAATCACGCGATATTGTTCTCAAGCGTCGGGATGGTGGACAATTGCAGCGCGTGTACGAGACTCATCGGTCATATGATGCACTTCAATACCCGCTGATGTTCTGTCGTGGAGAGGATGGCTATCACTTCAATATAAAGATGGTCAATCCAACTACAGGTTTGTTTACAAGTCATCATTTCTTTTTCATTATACAACTAAGTTCGAATTCATGTTTCAGGAGAAGAAACGAATAAGAAGGTCAGCTCAATGAATTTTTATGCGTATCGATTGATGATTCGGCAAGATGTTGACAATCATCTGTTGAGATATCGCCGGTTGTTTCAGCAGTACTGCGTCGACATGTACGTCAAGGTCGAAACGGAGCGTCTCAATTTCATTCGTTTCAATCAGTCGAAGTTACGATCAGACGAGTACATCCACTTGCGTGACGCCATCGCTACTGAAGGAGACGCGACCAACATTGGTTGTTTGACCATTCTCCCAGCTACTTATGTTGGAAGCCCGCGCCACATGCATGAGTACGCTCAAGATGCGATGACGTACGTGCGGAATTACGGACGCCCGGATTTATTCATCACGTTCACTTGCAATCCGAAATGGCCCGAAATTAAGAACCTGTTGCTAACAGGACAAACATCCAGCGATCGACATGACATCACTGCACGAGTATTCAAACAAAAGATCAGAGTACTCATGGATTACATCGTTAAACAGAATGTTTTTGGCGCACTCCGTTGTTGGATGTACTCGGTTGAATGGCAGAAGCGTGGTTTACCGCATGCACACATTCTGCTTTGGATGGTCGACAAGATCCGACCAGATCATATTGATTCGATCATTTCTGCCGAAATACCAGATCCACAATGTGATCCGGAACTGCATTCTGTTGTGACAACGAACATGATCCATGGCCCTTGCGGAGTCCACAACCCAGACTCACAGTGCATGCAAAACGGAAATTGTACAAAGCGTTTTCCCCGTCCGTTGGTGGCTGACACAATCAGTGGAATCGACGGATATCCATTGTATCGACGTCGTTCACCAGATGACAACGGCCGATCAATTGTGATGAAAGTGAAAGGAAACGATGTCGTCGTCGATAACCGCTGGATCGTTCCATATTGTCCGCTTTTATCGAAAACGTTCTCAACACACTGCAATGTTGAGTACTGCAACTCAATCAAATCAATCAAATACGTTTGTAAATATGTGAACAAAGGGAGCGATATGGCGGTGTTTGGCATTGCCGATCCGAATGCAAACGACGAGGTGACAAAATTTCAACTTGGACGTTACGTGAGTTGCAACGAGGCAATTTGGCGGCTGTTTTCATTTGCGATTCATGAACGTCACCCGACTGTCGTACATTTGGCAGTTCACTTGGAGAACGGCCAGCGTGTCTACTTTACGGACGCAAATGCAGCGCAAAGAGCAGAACGACCACCAGCGACAACATTGACAAATTTCTTTTCGACATGCGAAAGCGAAAGCGACTCAACTCTCGCCGATGCAACTGTTTCTGCGCCAGCGAATCAAATTCGTACATTGTTTGCGATCATCATTGCCACATGTCATCCGTCGAACCCGACCGCATTGTGGGCCAAATACAAGGACGAGATGGCTGACGATATTTTGCACAGAGTTCGCACGACAACTTCGAATTTCGATCTTGAAATTAACGACGAGATGCGCAACGAAGTGTTAGTTCTGATCGAGGACATGTGCGTGCTCATGTGCGGCAGTCTGCTGTCGACTTTGGGAATGCCAGTGCCAAATCGTATGATGCACGATGCATTCAATCGCGAATTTCAACGGGAGCAAGACTATGATCGAGATGAGCTGGCCGAAAGAGTCCGAACAAATGTGCCGCTGTTGAATGTCGAGCAGAAGAACGTGTACGATTCGCTGATGAAGGTTGTTGACGATGGAACGGGAGGCATTTACTTTCTCGATGCTCCCGGTGGGACAGGCAAGACATTCGTCATTTCGTTGATTCTGGCAACAATTCGGTCAAGGTCTGAAATTGCGTTGGCTGTTGCATCCTCTGGCATTGCTGCCACATTGTTGGAAGGCGGTCGAACTGCACATTCCGCTTTGAAGCTGCCGATGAATATTCTCATGGTTGATAAGCCAACGTGCACAATGACCAAGAATTCGGCGACAGCGAAATTGATGCGAGAATGCAAAATTATAATTTGGGATGAATGCACGATGGCGAATAAACGAGCTTTGGAGGCAGTTGACCGAACGATGACAGATTTACGAGGTGATTCGAGACGATTTGGTGGGGCTATGATATTGCTCTCCGGAGATTTTCGTCAAACGCTTCCCGTAATCCCGAAATCGACTGCTGCCGATGAAATTAATGCATGCTTGAAATCATCGTCTTTGTGGCGGCACGTCAAGAAGTTAAAATTGACCACGAACATGAGAGTCGCATTGCAGAACGACCCATCGGCTGCTGAATTCTCGAGACAACTGCTGGAGCTTGGCAATGGCCAAATTCCTGTTGATGTCTCCACTGGATTGATATCGTTCCCGGCAAATTTTTGCGAGTTAACATCATCGAAGGAGGAACTCATTACCAAAGTGTTCCCCGGCATTGCACAAAATTATAAGAATCTCGATTGGATTAGTGAACGGGCAATACTAGCGGCGAAGAATAAGGACGTCGATAGCTTGAATTTAATTATTCAAAGTCAAATCGTCGGCGAACTGCATTCATACAAATCCGTTGACAGCGTAACCGACGAGGATGAAGCGACTAACTATCCGACGGAATTTTTGAACTCGCTTGATGTGCCAGGAACTCCGCCGCATAATTTACAACTTAAGGTAGGATCGATTATAATCATGTTGCGGAATCTAAATCACCCAAAATTGTGCAATGGTACGCGGTTGTCCGTCAAGAAACTGATGAACAATGTGATTCAAGCGACGATCATCAAAGGCAAATTCAAAGGAGAGGAAGTCCTTATCCCACGAATTCCGATTATTCCAACTGATCTTCCATTCCAGTTCAAGCGGATTCAGTTCCCCGTTCGATTGGCTTTTGCGATGACAATCAATAAATCGCAAGGCCAATCGTTGGAAGTCTGTGGGATTAATCTCGAATTTCCGTGTTTTTCGCACGGTCAGCTGTACGTTGCCTGTTCGCGTGTTGGCAAACCGTCTTCGTTGTTTGTTTTCGCACCGGAAAACAAATCGAAAAACATTGTTCATCATATCGCTCTCTACTGAGTTCGATTTCATTAAAATAAATCACATTGAAATTTTAACTATCTCCGTTTATTATCATTTTGAAGTTTATCTGAAGCCGTTAAATTGGGGCGAGACGAAGTTCGCCGGGTCCGCTAGTTTATTATAATTTTTCATTAACTGCTATTTTAATGATAAAAAGTTAAATACTGATTCCTCCTACAAACTAGGAGGTTCTGTCACTTTTTCCTTATTTAGAAATTCATCAAAAACTCTGAGATGTTAATAATTTAGCGCTTAGAGTTGTTTTTGTAATAGACTAAACCTTAATAAACTAAAATTTAAATATATATAGTTTTGTATGTAAACGGATGTACCTAATTTTTGACAATATCTGTTAACGTGTCAGAAACTCCTCGCCCTACCTTATAACTATCGCTTTTATTCAACTCGACTTATCTTCTTTCAGTTTATTTTAATTAATTTTTCTTTTATACAGTCCTCCGCGATCTGCCACTACTCCTCCTTTCTGCCACTCGCCTTCCCCCAATTTTTTTCTTTGATTCCACAAAGCTACATACTTGTGTCCATACACTTCAGACTTAAAACTCTTTCCAGAAATTATCTATTTTAAATCTAGTATACTTACTATGGCAACTACGGAACTCCTTCTCTTAAACATTTTCATGGTTCCTTCTCAAACTTCACTCACTAATGCATTCGACAATTCAGCCGAAAGGGGGATCATTAACAGTACAGATACTTACAGGTTTTTCGATCGAACACTACCGATAACGATCTCCAATACACACTTGATGTTTCGTTGGAAGCTCAGAACAATTATTTCAAAAGTTAAAGTCGATCATCGCATTCACAATTCACAAGATAGATTTATTTCCATGCGTTGTTTTTTCTTATGAAAATTGTAAAGAGTAGCCAGAAGTGACAATATTAAAGTATTAAATAATAAATGTTTGTCAAACACTTTTGGTGGTTTTAATACCAGGTAATAACGATTTTATGTCGACTAGAATTCCAAAAATGCTAGTAGGGACATTGTCACGTACTAAAATAATTTTAAAGTGGGCTTTATCTGACTATAAATTTGTGCCATTGTGTGTTTGTTGCATGCAATTATTCTTAGTATGTGATTGTTTGTTTTAGTATTTAAGTTATTTTCGCAAGCTCCTAGTCGTTTAACCATATCAAATCTGCTTTAACATCCAGTTTTAAGAAAAAAAGAAAAACATATGCGAAGCGAATGTTGACCCTTATAACAAATGGAACAATAATTGTGCATTTCCTTATGAGTAGAATTGACATGCATGGCCATTGGCCATCTTCACTTTATTTTGATCCTTTTGGAAAGATGTCTTTGATTTTAATTTTTGTTGCCACACAACTTCTAAAGATTGAAAACAAGTTTCCAAAAAGACTGAAGATTACTTGAATGTTGGTAAATTTAGGTTAATGCCTAACTTTTCTTCCAACATTGGTTGTGCAGACACAGGTAACATTTGTAGCAGTGCGAAAATGATGGATGTTAATATCACAGTGTTCCACCGGAAAACCTATGCTTTTACACGAATGCAGCACTTCTACCTATCGATTTATCTAATAATTGCTCGATTGACTCTACAGTTTCAGAATAGATTATGGGCTGATCGAAAAACGGTTTTTAGCTGCTTACTAACCAAAATGCGTTTAGCTAGTAAAGTGAAGTATGTATTGACCTCACCTCATGGTTGGTTATAATTGCCGTTATTATATATAATCTTTCGAACACGATGTTAAACATGTTAACTTTCCAATTTTAGACATAGATAATTCAACGATACGAAGAGTTCATGAAATAGACGCCAGTTATTATAATGGATAAAAGTCGAATCTCATGCGAATGTGATGTTTTAGCGACATTGCTTGAATAACTAGATTCCTGATTCTTTGCTACACGCGAATTTTCATGGGACCCTCTACCGTATCTACTTTATTCAGAAGCACTATTTTCATGATAAATAAGTTTCCATAACTTCATCGTATAATTTTCACTTTCATTCAAAATATCTTCTATATCCTTGGAATTCATTTCATCAAAATGATTACAAATTTTCCGCAAAACATCCTCTTAAATGTTTAATCTACTAATCAAATAGTTCCTGGTTCTACTCGTTATACCACCATTTACTTTTTTGAAATTTAAGCCACCTTGCCAATTGACTTGCAGAACTTCTTAAATATTTTCATAGAAATCGCACTCATTTTCAATAAATTTATTCAATTTGTTAAGACGACGACAAATAATAAAAGGTAATTAAAAGTCGAACTCACTTTGAATTTTCCTTAATTAATTGTTGATTTCTCAATAACGACACTCAAAACTGTTGTAGACTGGAATTGTATTTACATCAACGGTGCAAGAAATCAGCATAGACTTAAACGGTACAAGACTCTAATGATGATGATGAACGGTGCGTCAATCCAACTGGACGGTATTCCAACGACCTAAAACTAATGCAGCATAGTGAAAAGTATATTATAATGAACGATTAATAGTAATGGATTGAACATTAACACGTACTCATATGAATATGTTTAATTATTTTTCCTCAGATTCAACTTAAACGAAGCTCAACTTGGACATCAATAGGCTGGCTGGATTCTTATCTGATATATTGGAGACCACACTAATTCAATTCAAAAGTTCACCATCAAATTACCTAGACTTTTCGGACCAATTGCGTTAAAAATCTTCATTTTCAAGTGAAATATTTTTCTGCTACTACTTCAGTTATTCGGTATTGAATTGCCGGCAAAAAAGTTTCACCACGTGTGTTCATTTCACACGATTTTTAAAATCAGGTTACGTCCAATTTGTCTATTTTGTTACTTATCTTGTGAGTTTAAGTGTGAAGGGACATTATTAGTAAGGATGGATTTTGATGATTGAATTATGTTGGGGGCATTTATTTCTCTTCAGTTTACATGGTCAAACAGTGGGAATGAAATACAGTCACTCAATATGTTATTTAATATTAGACACAGTTAAAACGAGGTTCTACTGTTGTATTCGAAATTATCAGCTCTATTCTGCTATTCATGTCAATCGTAGATTCGATTACCCATTCGATTCCTTTTCACTCTGCCTTTCCATTCTGCTATTCATCGGGTGAACTACATTATCCAAACCAATTCGAAATTCTAGTAACAGCTGTTCATGTGAAAATCATAAGAAGTTATTTTTTCAAATTGAAATAATAGTATGCAATTTGATATTGAAAATCTTTACACAGCTCGTAGAGTTCGCTGTTAAATCTACTCCTCCAAAGCCCGTTAACGCAAACGGGACCGAAAATCAATTGCGTTCAAAACGACCAAGGAGATCTTCATCCGCCTTTGATAGGACTGGGATGATGAGGGTCTTATAAAGAGTCTCCTTAGTGGTTCTTGACAAGGCCTTACTTCTCAATTGCCTTCTTAGACCAAAGAAACAGCGGTTGGCAAGAGTAATTCTTCGATTGATTTCTGATGTGATGTCGTTTTCAGAATTTATAGCGGAGCCGAGGTAGACAAAATCCCTAACTACCTCAAAATTATATGTAGCTGTCTATTGTGACGTTCTAACGGATTCGTTGATGTTGTGTGTCCATTCTTGTTGACAGCATATATTTCGTTTTGCCCTCATTCACAACTAAACCCATTTTTGCCGCTTCTGTACTGATACTTGCAAACGCACCAGTGACAGCTCGCTGTGTTCTGCCAATGATGTCGATGTCGTCAGCGTATGCAAGTAGTTGCACAGACTTCTGGAAGATTGTGCCTCTGGTGTTGGCTTACGAGTTTCGCACAATCTTCTCAAGAATGATGTTGAAGGAGTCTCGATCTGGACTTCCTGGGTTTTCTCCAGGATCTGCCGTAGTGTGAAGCAGTCTTGTTGGTCTTAAGCTTGGATATTGCTATCCTCACTTCGTTTTGGTCGGGTGGACGGAAGTCTTGGCTTTCATCGTCTAAGTTGAATGGTTCGTTCTGCCTGACAGCGGAATTTGGGTCGTCTTCGCCGTCTATGTTCGCCGCTCGGAAAGTTCGAACATCTAGAACACTGGAGGAGTGCCTTACGTCGATCGCAACATGATCAATTTGGTTGACGGTTTGATGATCTGGCGACCGCCATGTTCCTTTGTGGATATTGAGGTGAGGAAACCGTGTGCTAGCTATATAGTAACATTACGCCCCGCAGCAAAGTCAATTAGCCTAAGTCCGTTCCCAGACGTGATGTCGTGTAGGCTGTGCTTCCCGATTGTGCTACCAAAGATGTCCTCCTTTCCTATTTTGGAGTTAAAATCACCTACGACAATCTTAACGTCATACTTAGGACATTGCTCATATGTCTTGTCGAGGAGCTCGTAGAAACACTCTTTGGCAGCATCGTAATTTTCTTCTGTGGGGGCGTGAGCGCATATTAGGCGGATGTTGGCGAATTTAGCCTTTATGCGGATTGTTGTAAGGCGTTCACTAACGTGTCAAAAGCTCAAGACTTCTTGCCTAAGTCTGCCGCTAAAACAAATCCGCATCCAAATAGACGCTGCTTTCGTTCCCTCACCGTAGTCAATGTCACAGGTTTTCATCCTTCTTTTGCTTGGCCCATCCTGATGTATATTAAGCTGATTATGATATTCACTACAAACACTTGAACATCCTCACAGAACATCTAACTTGTCAAGCCTAGTGTGGTGGTCTCTCTCTCTTTAGTTTTGCCATTAGACATTAGAGTCAGTTGTAAGTTATCACTCAATAAAGAAAGGTTGTTAACAAGTGGTTAATGTGTTTCAACTATTACGACTCGAGAATAGCACATGGCGCAGTCGGTAGGATTCGAACCTACGCTCCCATAGGGAATCTGATTTCCAATGGATTGGATTGTCTTGAAGTTGGGGGAAAATCGTATCTGGTTGCAATCGATTATTATTCAAAATGGATAGAACTCTACCCTATTGCAAGCAAAACTGCCGCATGTATAATACAAATTTTAAACAAAATCTTTTCAATACATGGAATTCCTCAAAAAATTGTTTCTGATAACCAACCCTTCAATTCTTATGAACTTAGAAATTTTGCAGAAAAATCTAATTTCGATTTCATATTTAGTAGTCCCCGATATCCTCAGTCGAATGGTCTGGCCGAGAAAGCTGTCCATATCGCAAAATCAATGCTTAAAAAAATTAGCAAAGCTGAGGGTAGTCTAGAAGCAGCTCTACTAGAGTATAGAAGTACGCCAATTCCCGGCATTGGATATTCTCCAGCTGAAATGCTTATGAGCCGAAAGTTGCGGACAGGGCTCCCAATAAAAAACGAAGATCTGTTACCTAAAATCCCTTCAAATTTGCAAACAATATTTGAACAGCGTCAAAATAAAATGTTTAAATATAATAACCCATCTTTACCACGTCGTGAAATGGAACTAAAGGAAGGAGAAAATGTAGTGTATAGACACAATGGAAAGTGGGAGCCTGCAAGAGTAGTTTCCAAACATGAGCTGCCGAGGTCATACTGGGTACAAAATGAAAACAATCGTCAAATTCGTCGAAACACTTTTCATTTACGTAAGTCTATGCACCCTCCATGTATTAGAATACCTGACACCATAGGTGAGAGAACTCCATCTGCCTCGCAAAAAGTCAATAATTCTGATATTGAATTAAATATAGAAAATGATAATGTAATAGATGTCCCTTCGACGTCTGACAATGCAAACCAAGTCGATCCAGATTTATTGCCTCAGCCGGCAGAGTATATCACGAGATCGGGTCGGATAAGCAAAAAGCCAAATTTCTATAAACCTTAAATTTGTATGAATTATTTTGAAATTTATATTACATCACATATTATGAATTATATTCTTATCTCGTTATTCTCTTAAATCGACATATAAGTATTAATGAATTGTTATGTTAATTTAAAGAAGGGAGATGATGTATATTAAGCTGATTATGATATTCACTACAAACACTTGAACATCCTCACAGAACATCTAACTTGTCAAGCCTAGTGTGGTGGTCTCTCTCTCTTTAGTTTTGCCATTAGACATTAGAGTCAGTTGTAAGTTATCACTCAATAAAGAAAGGTTGTTAACAAGTGGTTAATGTGTTTCAACTATTACGACTCGAGAATAGCACACATCCCACCGCACTTCCTGGATGGCGGTGATATCTACTTTGTAGCAGTCTAGGGCCTCCGCTAATTGTTCGGCTGCACGCCGCCGGTTCAGGGTTCGAACATTCCAAGTGCAGATACGAACGTCGTTGTCCTTTTTTCGTTTTCCAGGGTCGTCAACAGTGAATCCATCATTATCCGAGGCTTTTGGTTGCTTCGCAAAAGTATTTTTTTTCCGTGGTTGGGTAGTTAGCCCCACGCACAACCCCTAACTTGGAGGACCAGGCCCTAGATTGACCCTAGGACAGCGGGTCGGATATTCCGTTGTCCGTAACCCACTTCGGGGATATGAGTGCTGCCGTTGGCGCATAAACACCCTGAATATTGCTGAAAATTCCTTACTGACCTTAGTTCCAAATACGTCAGAGTAGCTCAAGTAAGGTATCTGCCATTTTGACTGTTGGCACCACCGTTGATCCAACCTTGTGGATTCATCCGCTATATGTCCTCTTTCTGAGGGGCTTATGTAAGACCAACAGAAAGTTTGTAGATCGAAAAATTCTCTGCAAAAAACTTGTTTAACTATAAGGGCCGACGTTTTCGAGTTATCGTGATTTTATACTCGGTCCTTTTTTTAAACGTATGTAAACCGTGTTATGCCCATCTAGACTGATATCAGCATGATCTGCTGAATAATTAAATAATTGAATAATTGTACCAGTTTATGATGGTAGGGTATGAGGTGGACGGTGGAAAATTTGTTTATATTAATGGATTAAATACCTGTACCACGATCCAGCTTATTGGAAATTATTTTATAATCATTTTCGACTATTTTGCCTGGACTATAAATACTAAAAGCAGATTGAGTAAAACTATACTTCTACTTATGATTCTAACTTTCCCTACATTAATTCACAAATAAAATTCCAATTCAAAGCAAAATTTATATATCTACGTAACTAATGTTGTGCAATTTCTAAGATCACGGAGTGCCAAGTTATTCTAATAAGATGCTTCAACAGCAAGGTGGCTGAACTGGGTGGAGACGGAGGCGGAGTTGTTGTCTGTGATGGCTTTTTTTTTTGTGGGATTGGAAATATCCCTTAAAGTTGGGGATTATATTCCTTTTGTCCTTTTTGTTGCATGCGAATGGCGGTTGGAGTCGAGCGCCGTTTGCAAAATGCAATCTTGCGGTATGTTTCGGTCCACCGCTAATGACTTCAACTGTTTTTGACAAACAATAGAATTATCCCGAACGGATCCCTGGATAAAGTCCTTTATTTCCGGTCCACTCTTTGCAACAGAAATTCGGTGATGCACACGAACTAAAGCAAGGAACAGTTAACATTCATTTACAGAAAACTGCAGTGTTTTGTTTAACCTACCTACGTTTAATATACCTACTACGTCGTTTGTTCCTCGGACCGCTAGACAAATTAGTAAAACTTTGAATAGGACTCTTGGTTTCCACTTGGGAGCTTTCGTCTTTTTTTTCCTACATCAAAATAATTATTAAAAACTTCACCAAGTTTTACTTATTCAACGTGCGTACAGAACGATTTAAAAATTTAAAAAATTATTTATTTTTAAATAATTTAAAAATTAAAACAAAATTACTAAAAACAAACAAAACAACTTAACTCATGCGCACCACTGTCTAATCAATTTAAACTTTTTTTACGTGCAGTGGTACCTATGTACTCTTCTGTCACTGATATTGTCAATTTCAATGACCGGTTCTCCACTGTAATGATCTTTTGACTCATATATTCGCTACCGAACTTATTATATATTTGTATTGAGTGTCTTCGCTATGCGATCAATAAAAAAAGGTATTGTCACTATTGTGTTTATGTGAGGTGAGGGGTTATCAACCACTTCGACGTGGCCTAACGTCGAAGCTGAGTTCGAAATGGGGGTACGTACAACTACAGAAATAAAGAAAGGGGAAGATCAAAGACGATTGTTTTATAGAGCTAACAGGTTTAATCAATAGATAGAGATATGGAAAAAGAAAATGGGGAGTGAGTCCCATTCAACACAGAAAAAAACCTATTGAAACGATTTACCCGCAGAGGATAATGACCGAACGTTTGCAATTCAGCAAAGTGGTGGTACATGGTGAGGGGGCAAGAACTACCTACGTCCGACGAGCTGAGGATAGCAACGTCGAGCGCATTCCTCATTTGTAGCTAATATATAATATGACTTTTCCCTTATTAATGTTCCGAGAGATATTAGGTTTGTTCTCTAACGATAATGCATTCGAACACATTAGTCAAATTTAGACAAACTTCTTACGCAAAAGTTGGGTAGAAGAATAAAGCCACAAAGAAAGAACAAAACATTTCCCCACAACAAAAAAACATGCACATATTAGTAGCCCAAGAAGTCAAATCCTATATCAAATGCTATTTCGTAACTGACTTTTTATTTGATTTCAATTATATTTGGTGCTTGAATATCATTAGAATAAATGTAAGAAGGAATCACCCTGTAAGCTCCGCGATTTGTTTAAAGCACTATAGAATATAGATCTAGTTCCATCTAGACGTGTGCTGAAGTTTAATTAAATAAAGTGGACAGCTGAGTGATGTGGTGAGGTAGCTGCAAAGGAATTTTCCAGTATAGGGAATATAAACAGTTCCTGCAAGTCCTTCCTGCAATACGAGTGAAAATCAACCGAAACCAGTTGAATGCCAGTGATGTTTTGCATTTATACATTCAATTTCAACACAGAAGCGTGATGTTTTCATGTGATGAGTGTGGTAAAAGGGTTATTTTCGAATGAGTGCATAAACAATTTAAATCTCCACTGACAATTAAAACTTTTTCTTAGAGTGATGCAAATGAATCTGTTTGCAATTAATTTTTCTGGTGTCCAACACAGCAGCATGGTTCTAAAGGAATCTATCACGGATTAACCGCGAGATGATAAACAATATTGACGAACATACCTACATATAAACTCCTTGAGTAACTCAGTCATTTGACATCTAAGTTAATCATTGTACATACATAAAAATAGTAGGAGGCTGAATTCCAAAGCCTAGAACTACTCCGTTACTACTTAATCAAGCGTTCCAAAACGCAAGCGAAATAGTTACTATGATGCAATTGTTACGGATGCTAAAAAAAATGATAATATAATAGTAGGTATAGATATATACTGAGCATGCTCAGATTTATTTTTCCGTACACCCCGTTGCACATGCGGAACACGAAGTTCTGGTTCGGAAATGATCGGGGTATTTGACAACCGGAACAGGTATTCCCTCTCAGTGTCTATATGTATGAGTGGTTGGCGACCTCCATTTCATACTTCCTGGTTTCGCAGTCTTTGATCTATCTTCCTTTTCTATATATGAGCATCCAACAAGACGCATCTCGCAGTGGAATTTCCTTACTCCGCGTAAGTCACCATATGTCTTTAACGACGACATACACGAAACACCACTAGGAAAGGTTTCGGTAAAAGTAATGCAACCCCACACAAGAGACAACTTGGGAATGACTTCACCCTGCCGTCGGTGTGGGGTCTTAAGCCAACTCACTTGTACGTTGTGGCTTTTGACAGGAGTGACACTACCAATGATCGGAGTACTTTAATATGTTCTGGTTCCTGGTGGAGTTGCTTCGATCAAAAAGCGCCAATTGTATTCGGAGCCTCTCTGATATTGGCCACCATAGGGAGTGGTGGACGACCCTTTGCCGCGTTACTCGTGGGATAGTTAATTAATTAACTAAACAGACTGCGGGCTCACACTGATTATTGGTTATCGAAGTAGAGAAAAGGCTCAGCCTAGTACAAGCGGAGGCAGCAGCGTTAAATATACGTGCAACCAAGCGTCAGCCAAAGTTCCGGTGTCAACATCTTTGTTAGCTAAACGCCTTGAATCTGGGAAACAGAGCTTATGCCCATCGATGCCACCATCGGAACAGCCTGGTGGTAAGGACGACCATCTTCTGGAGGGGGGATAAGCAAAATACGCCAAGATATCGCAGGGGACCTATAAACAATGACTTCCAAGCTCGAAATGGCCCATCCATCGTGTTATAGCGGCATCCGCCGTAATAGCACGGATGTTCACAGCTAGGGGACTGGGCATTGTATTGATTCAGGAGCACTCAGAATGCGAAGGCAATTTGGGACACTCGTGTACTTAATCCAAGGGCTTGCATTCTTACTAGTAAAAAATGTTGCTTTTGGTGCCACTACAGGTAACTCTGTAACTTGAAGGAGTATACCGCACCATTATCATCGCATCAACCTACTGTGCTGGGGGACGAACCAGCTGTATCGATGGCACTACAACTACAAGGTCTTGTGGAGCATTTAAATGAGGTCCAACTGCCGTTACTTATAACCACACAACAAAGTTGTACACATATGGGTCGATATGAGGGAGCTGTAACCGGAGTTTTTGGGCGTGAAACCAAATATACTGAACCAATGGGCAAAAGTACCAGCATTTTCCAGGCTGAAATCTATGCCATAGACAATTGTGTCCAAATCAGCCTCGACAGAAACAAATCAACTGTAACTGCCATAGTATCATACAGCCATGCTGCTATTATGCCACTTAATCCCTACATACTAAAATCCCAACTTGTATGGCACTGCCAACAAATGAACTTAATGAACTGTTTGGGCAATACAATCCGAAAATATGGCAAGGCTGCATCGGCATGAGCAAAAAAAGCCTCCGTGTCGTAATAGACCTCCGAAGGGGACATTGTAGACTCAAGGAACACCTTTGGAAACTGGTGGAGAAGGTTTCATGTACAGGGATCATGTGGTGTTCTGACCCAAAAAAAAACTGAAATACTTGGGGAAGTGCCGATTATCAGATGCATAAATACTGTCACTAGATCCAGCTCTCATTCCCAGATTCTTAAAGGGAGCTGCACTAGAAATAGTGATATAGAACATATTTCTTCCGCCGAGGAGAAACAAGAGAGCAAGAACCTCAAAAAAAAAAAAAAAAAATTAAAAAAAATTTAAAAAGATTATACCTACATCTCTCCGGCGTAAGCAGGAGGAACACGTAAAATAGACAAAAAGATCGCAATACAAATAGTAATAATAACCTATCGATTAACCAGCGAATGTTTTTTTTTTTTATAAAAACAGAACCGTTTATATATCCACATACATTATTTCTATTAATGTTAAATATAGGTATATTTGAGTGGCACCTATAACCAATTGTTTACAACTTTACGTTTATTAAACTGATGTGTCAAATTGATTCAATTAATATACACAAAAAGTTCAGATGAATCAATACCACATGTTATAAGGATTAGGTACACAAAAAAGAAGACAACAATCTGGAAAGTTCGTTAATATACCAGAAGACTCAGTTTATTTCCACCACAAAAACACGAATGCCAGATTTGTAATAGAAATTCAAACTCACCATACCAAATTATTGAATGGAGAGTAGCTAGGTAATCCAAAAACGGAAAAAATATTTCTGCCAAATTTTTCAGGAATTGCACTACATACACAATTTTTTTTTCATTCTTTATTGCCAAGATTTTCGTTTATATAATTTGGTTTTCTACTGTGGATGGATTTAGGTCTTGTGAATGAATCGTTATCAGAAATTTAATCGCACAATTACATATTATCCAAGCGCATTAAAATCCCGACGGAAGACGGTGTCTGTATTCGTAGCTGCATAACCTACTGCCAAAAATACTCGCAACAGAAAGCTCGAGGGTGAAATATCAACGTTCCTTCCGATGCCAAGACATGATGACGACGACGACAACGTCGACGTGGGCAGCCAGTTGAAGTGCAAACTTTTCGATTAACAAATTGAAAATGCCTGAAGCAGATGCTACCGTGCCATGTTACCTGAAGCTGTAGGAATAAGTACGGCATGGAATACTGCCAGGATTCTCTCATTCAAGAACGAAATAAAATTTTCCGCTGAGTACTTTTAAAAGAGATGCATTCACAGCGAAATTTATTCTGATTGTCGCGTAAATAGTTTAGAGTTGATATTACTGTAAGGGCATGTTGGGATGAAAGTAACGATGTGAGAGGTGTAGTCAATGTCAGCACTTGAATTTTGAAGAACTTGGAAGGGAGAAGGTTTGTTTTAAATATTATATAAATAATGATGAATGATTTTGAATAGTTGAGTACGTTGTATCTAAATAGCAGGGCAAAAGTGTTGCATTCACCCATCGTACTTATATCATTGTACAATGTGGCGCAAAATTAATCACGTCATTGGCAATACGGTCATTATTACTGGTGAACAGGCCCATGATATAATCGACTTCTGTAAATGTGTTGTTTCAAAAAGGCGATACAAACGCACACACATCATGAACCACAAAGGATATTGTTAAAGAAGCGTTTCGTGGTCATGTAATCTGTCATTTAACCAAACCATACCAGACTTCTTTCTTTGGGGCTATTTGAAGTCGCCCATTTATGCCAACAAGCCTCTGACATTCGCAGCCCTTAACGAGATTATTCGACAGGGGTGCGAACAGTATCAATGAAAAGTACCTATATTTTATTCCTAGTTGTTTAGCACTTTATCTTAAGTTGTTTCTCAAAATGGAAATATTCAAATATTGGTAGCTGTCCATATTTCCTTCGATAAAATGTAGGTTACCAGCCCCATCTACTGAGCACGCACCCCAATCCATCACATGACCGCAGACATGTTTAGCCATATGACGCAAACGTTGGGAGTTCATATCCTCATTTGGTTTACTCCAAGCGTTGACCATTCGTCTGAATAAAAATTTTTGTACTTTCTTTTATCCTTAAACAACACGTTTTTCCACAACCAAAACTACTTCACTTCGTAGTTGTTGACAAACTCCACAAGAACCTTTTTATTTTTCTGCGAAGAGCTCTTCGAACGGTTTCAAGCATTGCAGTTAATTCTAAAATATTTCTTCATATCTCTTACTTTTGTTGCGCTTTAGATTTGGATTCTCCTCGCATTTTTTAACAATCCGTCACGCTAAGAAAATTAGTTACTTGAGCAGCTTCAACTAACTGGGCCATTTTCACGGTGCCATGAGCAACATTGTCTTCACTAATATTATTTTTTATAAGGGTATTTTTGTTTGGTAATTGAATATTGTTCATTTTGCTGTTGGAACACTATATATAAAAATCACCGCACGAAATTAGTAAAATAAATATATTTCCTTATTTCGAGGACAATAGCTATACACTGCACATAAATGTATTTTTGCTTTCTATAAAATTGTAGATATACAATGACTGAGAATTGGGTTGTGGTTTCCAAATATTTCTCTATACTGAAAAGGAAAGAGTAACTTGTACGCAGCATGAAGTACTTTCAGTAGAATCTTATCAAATTCGGGTTTTGTTTTTCGTTAAATTTTTATAACAATTAAAACAAACGCTGTTTATAACTATTTATACGAGTATCTTCTAATATATAAAAATCTCGGGTCACAATTTTAGTAGTTATACTCCTCCGAAACGGCTAGACCGATTTTGATGACATTTTTTATGTATGATCAGTAGGCCTGAGAATAGGTTTATAACTAATTTTTGTACATCTAAGTGTTAAGGGTGGCTCACCACTCACCCCAAAAAATGTTTGTTCAAACAAAGTATAAATTACTGCAGTTTTTTATAGTATCAACTCCGCCGATAAATATGTTTTCCAAATGGCAGATGGAAATTGGGTTTCCTAAAAATTTCGCTGACGATACGATCACAAATGTTGACGGATATCCAATATATCGTCGAAGAAATTCCGATAATGCCGGAAAATCATTTATTAAAAATATCAACAATATCGACATTGACAATCGTTGGGTGGCTCCATAATTATTCACCTCTACTGAGCAAAACATTCCAAGTTCATATTAATGTAGAGTTTTGTAGTTCAGTTAAGAGCATCAAATATATTTGGTTGGTTGGTTTAGGTGGCTGTATTTCCCGACGAGGGAAAGACACAAGTAGCGCATTGAGCGCCGTTTTGAAACCACAACTAACGGAACCTGAAATGGAAGGGGGTGAAGGGAGTTAAGAGAGCTCAAAACCAGCCTGTGGAGTTGAGAAATTTGATGATCTTGTGAAAATGGATGCTTTGAATGGCCGAAAGGTTATCAAAAAAGAGATGACCTAGTGTAATGCGTCTGGTTTTGGCTAGGGCCGGACACTCACAAAAAAGATGGAACACTGTTTCACTCTTGTTTGTGTCAGCACAGCTACGGCAATGGGTATTGTGGGGGATGCCAAGCTTGGCTGCGTGAGTTCCTAAAGGCCAATGACCCGTACTGATTGCCGTTAGTCTGGCAACATCTATACGTGTTCTGGCTAAAAGACTATTTGTTCTGGCATCATCGTAGGTTGGCCAGATCTTCCTTGAAATGACACAGTTCGTCAGGTTCAACCATCTAGTCTCAGCCCATGAGGTGAAGTGCAGGAGGATTTCTCTCTTAACATATCCCAGCGGAGGGAAAACTTCCTCCGCATGAGACATGCACAGAGCTGAGCCAGATCTGGCAAGTTCATCGGCCTTCTCATTCCCTTCGATGTTCCTATGGCCGGGAACCCAGACGAGAGTGATATCAAACCGATGACAAGCCCTGGTCAGTATCTCCCTACATTCTACAACAAGTTTGGACGTTGACCTAGTTGAACCGACAGCCTTAATCGCGGCCTGACTATCGACGAAGATGCCTATTTTTCTTTTGGGAGTCGCACTATTGTGGAGCAGTCTACACGCCTCCTTAATTGCGAGTACTTCTGCTTGAAATACACTGGCTACGTTGGGTAGGCGAAGACTTTTAGCGATGTTTAATTCTGTTGAGAAAATGCCTGCTCCTACTCCACATTCCATCTTGGAACCATCTGTGAAGATAGGTATGTCGAATTCATTAACGACCGCATTCTCCTCCCATTCTGATCTAGAGGGTACTCTAACAGAAAAGTTTTTATGGAAGTCGTATTTGGGTACTATGTAGTCTGTAGACATACGGCCTAAGCCGTCAGGAAGGGAAAGAAGGATGCTGGTATGGCCATAAGGCCTTTCGGAGCAACACTTAGATTCCTTCAATCTAACAGCGCTACACGCTGCAATGTTTTGAATATGCAGATCCACTGGCAGGAAATTAAGAATGACATTGAGGGCAGCGGTCGGACTTGATCGCAGGGCTCCTGTGATTCCTATTCCAGCTGTTCTTTGGACTCTACTTAATTTAAGGACGTTATATGCTTTGCTTAATGCGGGCCACCATATACCAGTGATCCGTAGGTGAGGATGGGACGTACCACTGCTGTGTACATCCAGCGAACCATCTTTGGTTGAAGCCCCCACTTCTTGCCGAAGGTTTTTGTTTTGTTAGGTAAACCACGTTTTAATGTTTAAACTAACTTTATTTCTCCAATTGAACTATCTTGCCTCAACGTTCATTTACAAGTGATCTGTTGTTCCCTCAGTATAGTTCCAAAGGCAACTGTCTCTTATATGTTAGTACTTATATATTAGTATATAGCAACGGCTGTTGGAACTATACTTGTTAGATTAGCTTTATACAACACCTCCCTTTACAATTTTCGAAATAAAGTTATAGATACTCTTCGATACAATTTCAAGTTTAAAATATTATACTTGTCTATATAATTGTTTGAATATGTAACATAATGTAATTTTGGTTCAATGCAAATACAATTTCTTGCGATATAAAGAAAACAAAATTCAATAATTCATTAAATTATATATCTACATGCATACACATATGTACGACTACAATAAAAATTTCGATTTATATGCTAATTCAAATGTTTTACCTGGCTACGGGTGTTGTGAACCTTGCGATCATAGGAATGCGTTTTATTGTTTGCTGGTATTACATTATCATTAAACCTTTTTCTAATATGCTTTTTGTTACGCCTATACCTCCCCCCCTCGCTTAATTCGACGATGTATGATCTTGGTTCCGGGAATTTATAGATAATTTTCCCAGCGTACCATTTTCTATCAGGTTTTTGCATCCAAACGAATTCATCTAATAAAAAATCTTTTTTCAAATGTGATGTTTTGTTGTATAGTTTTTTAATTTTGTTTTTTGATTTGTTTATAGAATCATGAACTTTAATTGGTATTTTCGGAATAAGAAGGTTGTCATGCATGGGTACTTTAGTGCGGAGGCGTCTGTTAAACAAAAGTTCAGCTGGAGAGTATTCCATTCCAGTTAATGGAGTGTTTCGATATTCAAGTAAAGCATTTGTAACATCTTGCTTAGAGGCCTGACTTTTTGTTAACAAATGCTTGGCTCCGACATACTTTTCGGCAAGTCCATTTGACTTAGGGTAGTATGGACTACTAAATGTAAATTTTATCCCATATTCTTTAGCAAATGATAAACACGTAGCACAATTAAATGGTGAATTATCTGCGATTATCTCTTGTGGTATTCCATGGGTAGAAAACGTCTGTTTTAAATGTTTGACTATTTCAACACTAGACTTATTTTTAAGTTCAATTATTTCTAGCCACTTGGAATAATAATCAACTAGAATAAGATATGGGTGATTGGAAAAATCTAAAATATCAATACCAAGCTTTAAAAATGGTAATTTCGGTATATAGTGCTGGATAATAGGTTCATTATTTTGCGAACTTCTACTCTTTTGACAAATTTGGCAATTAGTTATTAAATTTTCAATGTCTTTATTCATTGTTTGCCAGAATAGAAGAGTATGTGCTCTTTTCTTTGTTTTATTTATACCTAAGTGGTCTTCATGCAAAATATTAAGGTATTCTTGCTGTAGTGATAAGGGAATAACTATTTTATTATTGTTAAAAATGATACCCTCCTCTAAAAACAAATCGTTTTTCAATTTATAAAACATTTTCAAATCGTTATCTACTTTATTTAGGCTGCTAGGCCATTTTGTTTTCAAAATTACTTTGAGTTTTGTTAAAACTACATCGTTCTCTGTTTCTCTTCGTAATTGTTCCTTTCGATGTTCGCTTATATTTAAAGAGTGTATAACTTCATTAAAATTGTCTTCTTCTACATTTATTTCGTTTTTTAAATACGATCGCGATAGTAGGTCTGCAATATGCAGATATTTGCCTGGGACGTAAACTACATTTAAATTGTATTTCATTAATTTCAATTTCATGCGTTGTAATCTAGTGCAATATATTTTGTCTAAATCCTTTTTACAAATACTGACTAAAGGCTTGTGGTCGGTCTGAACGGTAACTGGTCTCCCGTATATATAATAATGGAACTTGGTACACGCAAAAGTAATAGCCAGTAGTTCTTTTTCGATCTGAGCGTATCCGATTTCTGCTTGGCTCAAAGATCGGAATGCAAAGCTTAAAGGGGCCCCTGATTGCATTAAGCAACAGCCTATGCCATCCTTTGATGCATCGCACTGCAGAATAGTAGGCTTCGATTCGTCAAAGATTTTTAATACAGGAGCATTTGCGATTAACCCTTTTATTTTGTTTAGAGTCTTTGTGTGCGCATCGCACCAGATAAATTCATTCTGATTTTTTAAAAGTTCACGTAAGCAATTAGAAACCTGAGCCAAGTTCGGTATGAAACTGCGGACATAATTGATCATACCCAAAACCCTTTGTAACTCTTTTTTATTTGTTGGTTTTTCCAAATTTAATACCTATAGCTTTGACCCTCTCTTGATCTGGAGCTACTCCGTTATCCGAAAATATATGACCTATGTATTTAACACTTCTCATTTTATATTGAAATTTTTGTTCATTGAACTTAACTCCTATATTTCGAGCTCTTTCAAAAACTAAATTCAAATTTCTGTCATGTTCGTTTTCATTTTTACCGCAAATAATCAAATCGTCGATATAGACAAATGTTCCTGGCAACGTGCTAAAATATTGATAGGTGTACTTCTGAAATATTTCAGGGGCTACACTTATCCCGAAAGGCAGCCTACAGAATTTAAAAAATCCAAAAGGTGAACTAAATGTGCAATATTCGCTTGAACTGGAATCTAATTCGACTTGCCAAAATCCGTGTTTTAAGTCCAATACCGAAAAGAATTTCATGCCGCTAAGTTTATCTTTGATTTCTTCGAATTTTGGAATTAAAAATTTTTCAGGCTTAAGTGCTTTATTTAAATCTCTTGGATCTAAACAGACTCTTATTTGTTTGCTTGGTTTCTCAACTATAATTAAATTACTAACCCATCCCTTTGGACTGTGAACTTTTTCTATTATACCTTTTGCTTCTAATTCGCTGAGAGCTGTTTTAACTGGTTCTATTATAGTTGATGGTAAACGTCGTGGTGGTTTTACTGACGGTGTAATTGTGTTATCAATTTGCAATTTGCATGGTATTGGAAATTTCCCTATTCCTCTAAAAATGTCGATATTTCGATTAATAATGATATTTTTTGGAGATTGCAGTGTATTAACTCGGCTGATTAAGCCTAGTTGTTCACATGCCACAATGCCTAAAATTGGAACTGTATCTTTATCTACTATAAAAAACTCTTGATCTAAACTTTTGTTGCCGATAGTACATTTTAAAACGATAGTACAGTTTGGATGAATAAGTTCTCCACCAAAAGCTTCTAAAGTTTTCATGCACGGTTTTACCTTCTTATTCGTTTTTATAAGATTAAAGTATGAAATTGGCAAAACATTTACTTCTGCGCCTGTATCTAATTTAAATGGAATCGCAACAGATTCAACGTTGATAGTTTGCATCCAACAATTACGATTTTTTGCACAAACATCATAAATAAAATAATTCGTTTCATCTGGATCGCAAATTCGTAAGCTGTCATTGTGATCATTTTCGTCGTTCTTATTTTGAATAGATATGTCCATTACCTGTTTTGTTTTGCATGCCACGGCAAAATGATTTTTTAAATTGCATTTAGAACAAAATTTTCCAAAAGCTGGACATTTATTCGGCGGATGTTGTGTATGGCAACGTTCACAACACTCGTACCCTTTGGTATATTGAACCTGTTTCGAAGAAAAATTATTATTAGAGTTTTGATTTTGTTTGACATTATTTGTTGCAAATTTATGATTAAGATTATTAGTATATTTGTTATAACTACTGTTAGTATTCAATTTTTTTACTATATCGATCGATGATCTTCCCGCGTGTTGCATTAGGTCATATCCACTTGTGTTCTGCACGTCCTCGAGCCTCGATTTTTCCAATTCAAACAGTCGACATTTCTTAATGGTGTCCTCTAAAGAAATATTCCCAACAGCAAGCAACTTCTCCTGACATGACCTTGATCGGATTCCAAATATCACCCTATCTCGAATAGCCTTTCCCAGTTCATCTTGATGAAATTCGCACGTGCTTGCCAACTGTTTCACATCTGTCAAAAAGTGATCGAACGTCTCTTCCTCTTTTTGTGTTCGGCTATACAGTTTGAACCGCTCATACACCTCATCCTTTTTAGGATTACAGTAAGTTTCAAACTCCTCCAATATTGCCTTCAATGTAGTGCTTTTCTTTTTGCTGATCTCCATGGTATTATAAACGTCAATAGCATCATCTCCTATTATGTTAAGTAGTATAGCCACTTTGACTGTTTCATCTTTTTAATCACTTTCTGATGCCCGCATATATATATCAAACTTTTGTTGAAATTTCTTAAAATTCTCTGATAGGTTACCCTCCATGACTAGGTGACCCGGCACTTTGAAATCCATTTTGGAACTTTTTTTGCTTATGCTAATATTTTCAGTATCAAAGTTTGATCTAGATAACTGCACAATGGTGTTATTTAGCACGATCTGCACTGGTTCAATTTCTATATCACTTAATTCCTCTGAATCATCCGAACTAATTTCCACTACTGAATGTTCTCGTGAGTGTTCACCAACTTTCTTTTTGGTTTGTGATCTTGTTTTTACCATCACTATTTTATTTTAATTACGGCTGCGCCATGTTTTGTTAGGTAAACCACGTTTTAATGTTTAAACTAACTTTATTTCTCCAATTGAACTATCTTGCTTCAACGTTCATTTACAAGTGATCTGTTGTTCCCTCAGTATAGTTCCAAAGGCAACTGTCTCTTATATGTTAGTACTTATATATTAGTATATAGCAACGGCTGTTGGAACTATACTTGTTAGATTAGCTTTATACAACAGTTTTACTACAAGTGTAGAAAGCTATGCTTGCCTTCCGCACTCGGTGATCGATATTATGCTTCCAGTTAAGTTTGGGGTCAAGCATGACTCCAAGGTATTTAGCGCGGGTGGATAAAGGAAGACTTTGGTTGTTTAAGCGGGGAAGTGAGAATGTTGGTATTTTGGTTTTGGTGGTGAAAAGCATCAGTTCCAACCGCTAATCTTACCCAGAGCCCTTTCCATGATTTCACTTATCACGTTCGGAAACATTCCTGATACTAGAACGACCACGTCATCCGCATACGCAACGACTTTGATACCTTCCCTGTCTAGGTTTGAAAGGATTTTATTAAGTACCATAATCCATAAGAGAGGCGAGATCACCCCACCTTGAGGTGTTCCTCTGCTTACTGATTTGGTTAGAAGGGTGTTACCAAGTTTTGCTTGAATGATCCTTGTTTTGAGCATGGAAATGATCCATGAAGTGACGAAATCCTCTACACCTAATTCTAAGAGAGATTCCTGGATCGATTCAGTGTGGACGTTGTTAAAGGCGCCCTCTATATCTAAGAAGGTAGCTAAGGTATATTGGTGATGGGAGAGTGACCACTCAACTGTACGCACTACTTCATGAAGAGCTGTCTCAGTCGACCTGCCCTTGAGGTATGCGTGTTGTGAGTTACATAAGGGAGACCTTTCAAGGCCTGTTCTTATGTGGAGGTCAAAGTATACGTTCTAGAGTTTTTAGTATGAAGGAGGTTAGGCTAATAGGTCGGAAGTCCTTCGCGGATTCGTGACTTCTTTTGCCGACTTTCGGTATGAAAACTACTCGGACATGTCTCCAAGACTGAGGTACATGATTTAGTAGGATACTGCTTCTGTATATTTTCACGAGAAGGGGCAGCACTATCCTCTCATGCTTTTGCAGCATGATGGGGAGAATACCGTCCTGCCCCGGTGATTTATAAGGAGCAAAACTTTGAATGGCCCATGACATTTTTTCCTTGGTTATAATGCGCTCTATTTCTTCCCGGTGTGAGGGAGTATTCCCCGGCGAAAAGGACGAGATTACGCAGAGATCTTTACATCCAGGGAAGTGGGTGTTGAGTAGAAGCTCTAAGGATTCATCGGTTGATTCTGTCCAGGTTCCGTCCGTTTTCTTAATGAAAGATGGACTAGAGCGTTCTTTGGATAGAATCTTACTGAGCCTAGCAGATTCCTTTAGAGTATCGATAGATTGGCAGTATTCTGACCAAGCTTGTGTCTTAGCTGACCTAATAGACTTTTTGTAGAACTTTAGGCAGTCTTTATAAGGTTGCCAGAACTTATGCCTGTAGCAGATATTGAAGATGTCCATAGTCATCCTTCTCAGAATGGATAGGTCTTCATTCCACCACGGCGGTAAGGTTGCTGTGTTTGCTGTGTTTAACGGGACACGATACCTTAAAGGCTGTATTCATCGCCCTTTCTAGAGCGAGCGAAATTGTGTCCAGTTCCTCACCTGAGTCGATTTCTAGATGTGGGATACTAGGGAGTTTAGATTTCAAGACCTGACCAAATTTCTTCCAGTCAATTCTCTTTGGGTTTCTATATATTTGCAAGTATGTATGTAAATTAAGGCAGTGATTTGGCGGTATTTTCAGTTAAAAATACCGATGTGAGTGCACCTCCAGTGAATAACAACGATGAAATAACGCTGTACCAAATTGGCCGGTACATCAGCTGCCATTTTTGCTTTTGGTGCCTTTGCACGGACATTACTCCACTCAGAAGTACCACACTACTTCACATAGGCTGAAACATAAAAATGAACACCCCGCAAAACAAGGCAGACCTGCATTACTGTTTAGCAAGACTTAAAAGTTAGGATAATTTTGCACCCGATAGGTGGCGATGTTGTCGATCTCCGAAACAACTCAACCGATTTCAATGAAATTTTGTGGATGTGTATGGTTGGTTCCAGTTTGAAAGATTTGTAAATAAAAGTTTTGGACCGTAAATACAACAAAAATTATTTAAAATGCTCAGTTTTTTCTAATTCTTTGGATGTTCCGAATCAAATTGATAGTCGGCTCAGCTATAATTTTGTTGCGAACCTCAATGTTGCACGGAACGCATTTCATGTGATGGTGAAGAATCTCAAATCAAATGTCATTCGAGCTAAATATTTTGAGGGACAAATTCAAAGGCAAACATCTTCATTCCGCGTATTTCGCTTATTCAGAACGATTTGCTTTGCTAAAGTGAAATAAAGCCGAGTCGGCCTTATTTCACTTTGCATTTATAAATACATTCTTAAATTAATATTAATTTTTGAGACAATGGTAATTTGCGCAAATTATGAAATGTGTATGGGGGGGCATGCTGCCCCCCTGCAACCCCCCTGCTTGGGTTTACTGTTGGATTACGGGGTGGGTGCGAGATTTTCTACTTATATTTTTTGTTGAATTTTCAAATTGAGATTTTTAGCCTTCGAGATTTTTGTCATTCTAGATAACGTCATGATCCCCATTGCTTCGGCTTTATTTCACAAACAATGTTCGGCGTTATTTCACTTTGTTAATTCACACTTTGAATTCTGAAATTCGGCATTATTTCACTTTGTGAAAGCGCAATAACGCCGAGTTTTCCAATTCGGCGTTATTTCTCTCGGCGTTATTTCACGGCACCCAATTTACCAACCAAGTTGATAGATGCGGTTAGTTTTCTTTATGGCTGTTATAAAGATACAAATATTTCGTCGGTCGCTGAAGGACTATATTGTTAAGCACTGTGCATTTGGTTATACTCGATGTTGGATGTTTTTGATTGAATGGCAAAAAAGAGGCTTGCCTCATGCGCACATTTTCATTTGGTTAGTCGAAAGACTGCAACCAGACCAAATTAATGACATCATATATGTGCCGAGATTCCAGGTCCCGAAACCGATCCAGACCGGCATGATGTCATAATTACAAACATGATTCATGGACCGTCTGGCGCCATTAACATACAATCACCGTGCATGGTCGACGGCAAGTGTTCCAAGCGTTATCCACGAAATTTGACTAATGAGACCATCACTCTGGCAAAGATGGTATCTTCTGGAAAAGCGGCTACGCTGCTGGAAGGTTGCCGAACCGCTCATTCGGCATTGAAATTGCCATTCAACCATCAAGCGGTTGAAGAACCAACATGTAATATAGCGAAACATTCAGCAATGGCCAAAGTTTTGGTAGCAAGCAAACTTATTATCTGGGACGAATGCACAATGTCGCATAAGCGTGCGTTAGAAGCTCTGAATCGCTCTATGACGCAAGACGTTTTGGGGATGCATTGATTTTACTATCGGGCGATTTCAGGCAAACTCTACCAGTAATACCACGATCGACCGCTGCCGATAAGATCAATGCTTGCCTCAAATCATCGATATTGTGGTGTGATGTGAAAAAACTTCAGCTGACGACATCGCATGTTTGCTAAATGATCCATCTGCCGAAGTGTTCTCCAATCAATTGCTTACTATCGGTAATGGTCATGTTCCTGTTGACGCTTCGAATGGACTGATTTCGTTGCCGCGGAATTTTTGCAATTTTGTCTCAACGAAAGAGGTATTTAAGCGTCTACATAAAATAGCATGTGCATTGTGCATGCTCGGAACGAAGTTCGCCGGGTTAGCTAGTATTCATATAAAGTTTTAAAGTCTCTAAAATCTGTTTATATCATCATTATATTAATAACTAGCTGGCCCGGCGAACTTAGTTCCGCCCCAATTCGTTAATGTAATGAAAATAATATTTCCGAGCATGCACACTGCACGTGCACATGCCTCTTTATGCAATTCGGTCAATTCAAATTCTTTATTCAAAAGTTATATTAAATACTTTAGGTATGACACTTAAAAAGTAAAGAAAAATAACAAAGTTCGGTCCTTAAGTTCACTTTTGCTCTAAATTAACAAAAATCAACTTCTGCTAGCTATTGTGACTGAATTTTGTTGTTTCACTTGAGGCGAACTTCAAGTTGTTGATGATGCGAATTAAACAAAAAAAAATTGTTGTGATTTAACAGATAAAGCAAGAGGAAATTCGAAAAAACGCTCGTGACAAATGAGACTTTATATTTGACTTAGTCAGTGATGTTGATTTCGATACTTGAGGAATAGCTTTTAGAAAATAGGCATCATTTTTTGTGAACTGTTTGAACTGTTTTACAATCAATTTTTTGTGAGTTATTTTTTTAGAATCAATTCACACAAATACATTTTGAATTTGGTAAATCTGGTACATTCTTTAATCAAAGTCGCATTAAACATTTTAATTTACAACTGTGCGTCGTGCTTATTTTCCAATAACCTACTTGACTTACTCACCAAATCAAAACCTTGGATTATAGAGATAAAAAAAGATAGAATTGCCTATCAATCGACCAACATTCTGATAACAATTTCTTGAATCACCTTGTAGGTTAGTTGCAGTTCCTTTGTAAGATATGCAATTTTACCTTTTTTACCAAAAAGGCATGATTTTTCGAAAAAGGCATAATTTTTTAAGGGTTCAGACACGAAAACGTAGATCCGGCTTTGCGTCACTGGCGGTGACTCCAATCTAACTATTTCTCAACTTAAAGTCCAATTTAATGCTTTATCTCTTCTAATTTAGACTAAAAGTTAATTTGTTGCCAAAAGTCGCGTCTAAAATGTTTTATTGCTGAGGGCCAATAGAAATAACTGAAGTATATCAATATCGATGTGTGTCAATCAAACGGCATTGATTGACGTGCCACCTATCGGGTCCAAAAGTATCCTATCCTTCAAACTGGAACCAACCATACGCATCCACAAATTTTCATGTAAATCGCCTGAGTGGCTTTGGATATCGAAAACATTACCTATTGAGTCTAAAAGAATGTTATCTTTTAAGTCTTGCTAAACCTTAAATACATCAATACGAACAAAACCAAAAAGTTTCATGAAAATTGGCCCATCAGTTATCGAGATATAAAGTCATCGAGTTTCACACCGAAGGAATTATATTTATAAATTATTGTTATTGTATTATTATATTTTAGAAGTTAATTGAATTTAAGTTAAAAACGAAACGTGTGCCTACAGCGCCAGCTGTTGAGAATTTTATGATTTTTTATAACCATCTCTGACTCAAGACGAACAAAACAAAACAAAAATCATTCAAATCTAACTAACGCACATATCTATTTCCTTTTGCATTTAGAGACACAGGAATCTCAATTTTGACTTCGGTGAAAGGGTTGTAGGGTCAACAAAGCAAGGCAGGCATGCTTGTTAAAGCCTGTGTTTAGCTCGTCGATGGAGTGGGATCTTCTGCTTGGCTTGCGGACTACCGTACTTTTACATGCCCGAATTTTGATGCGAAAATTTTAAATTTGTTGGCATTAAAGGGATAGGAAGAAAATAGGGAAAGGATTAACTCTAAAAGAAATATTTGCTACTTTAACAGCTAAGAAGAAAACTAACCAAACCTATCAACTTGGTTGGTAAGCCTTCTCCCTTCTGTATCCACACCAGTACCGAAGGTGATACCTTTGAGCTGCCCTCCCCATAACCCTACACACGAATGAGCAGAGTATCATGTACGTGAACACTCAAAACGCTCAACTACTCCTGTTGCCTGTCATCATTGTCCTCGTCATCTCAATCACACATACATTTCAACTTACTCACACATCCTGAAAATGCTTGACAAACAAAAATGATGGATTCAAACACCATCAAACAAATCAACGTATCTACTCCATTTAAAAAAGTCACTTTGTAACATAGTAAACAGAAACAAACTACTTATTAGGTAATTTAAAAAAAATAAATTTCAAAATTGTTGACAACAACAATTTGCTTAGAAAATAATCAAAATAATTGACAACAACAATTGCTTTTAAAATTTAAAATAATTTTATTTTGTTTTGGAAGTTTCACTACTCGATTTATATCAGGTTTATTTTTTTTTCAAAGTGCTTTTCCCCATGGAAATCGAAATGTGTGCCTGTAACGCCACCTGTTGAGAATTTTCCGACTTTTCTTTTTTCCTAAACCATCCCTGATTCAAGACGAACAAAATGAAACAAAAATCATTCAAATCGGTTAAGCAGTTCTCGAGCCTTTACCCGACAAACACACAGCGATTGATTTTTATATAATAGACTAGCTGGCCCGGCGAACTTAGTTCCGCCCCAATTCTTTAATGTAATGAAAACAATAATTCCGAGCATGCACATTGCACATACCTCTTTATGCAATTCGGTCAATTCAATTTCTTTATTCAAAAGTTATATTAAATACTCTATGACACTTCAAAAGAAAAGAAAAAGAACAAAGTTCGATCCTTAAGTCCACTTTTGCTCTAAATTAACAAAAATCAACTTCTGCTAGCTATTGTGACTGAATTTTGTTGTTTCACTTGAGGCGAACTTCAAGTTGTTGATGATGCGAATTAAATAAAAAAAAATTGTTGTGATTTAACAGATAAAGCAAGAGGAAATTCGAAAAAACGCTCGTGACAAATGAGACTTTATATTTGATTTCGATACTTGAGGAATAGTTTTTAGAAAATATTCATCATTTTTTTGTGAATTGTTTGAACTGTTTTCCAATAAATTTTTTGTGTATTCTTTTTTTAGAATCAATTCACACAAATATATTTTGGAGTTGGTAAATCTAGTACATTGTTTAGTCAAAGTCGCATTAAAAATTTTAATTTACAACTGTGCGTCGTGCTTATTTTCCAATAACCTACTTGACTTACTCACCAAATCAAAACCTTGGATTATAGAGATAAAAAAAGATAGAATTGCCTATCAATCGACCAACATTCCGATAACAATTTCTTGAATCACCTTGTAGGTTTGTTGCAGTTCCTTTGTAAGATATACAATTTTTATCTTTTTTTACCAAAAAGGCATGATTTTTCGAAAAGGCATAATTTTTTAAGGGTTCAGACATGAAAACTTAGATCCGGTTTTGTATCACTGGCGGTGACTCCAATCGAACTATTTCTCAACTTAAAGTCAAATTTAATGCTTTATTTCTTCTAATTTAGACTAAAAGTTAATTTGTTGCCAAAAGTCGCATCTAAAACGTTTTATTGCTAAGGGCCAATAGAAATAACTGAAGTGTATAAATATCGATGTGTGTCAATCAAACCGCAATGATTGACGTGCCACTTATCGGGTCCAAAAGTATCCTATCCTTCAAACTGGAACCAACCATACACAACAACAAATTTACATGGAAATCGCCTGAGTGGCTTTGGAGATCGAAAACATTACCTATTGAGTCTAAAAGAATGTTATCTTTTAAGTCTTGCTAAACCTTAAATACGTCAATACGAACAAAACCGAAAAGTTTCATGAAAATGGGCCCATCAGTTATTGAAATATAAAGTCATCGAGTTTCACACCGAAGGAATTAAATTTATAAATTATTGTTATTGTATTATTATATTTTAGAAGTTAATTGAATTTAAGTTAAAAACGAAACGTGCGCCTACAGCGCCACCTGTTGAGAATTTTATGATTTTTTATAAACCATCTCTGATTCAACATTCAAGATGAACAAAACAAAACAAAAATCATTCAAATCTAACTAACGCACATATCTATTTCCTTTTGCATTTAGAGACACAGGAATCTCAATTTTGACTTCGGTGAAAGGGTTGTAGGGTCAACAAAGCAAGGCAGGCATGCTTGTTTAAGCCTGTGCTTAGCTCGTCGGTGGAGTGGGATCTTCTGCTTGGCTTGCGGACTACCGTACTTTTGCATGCCTGAATTTTGATGCATACATTTTAAAATTTGTTGGCATTAAAGGGATAGGAATAAAATTGGGAAAGGATTAACTCTAAACGAAATATTTGTAACTTTAATAGCCAAGAATAAAACTAACCACACCTATCAACTTGGTTGGTAAGCCTTCTCCCTTCTCTCTCCACACCAGTACCGAAGGTGTTATGGTATCTTTGAGCTGCCCTCCCCATAATCATACTCACGAATGAGCAGAGTACCATGATTGTGAACACACAAAACGCTCAACAACTCCTGTTGCCTGTTATCATTGTCCACGTCATCTCAATCACCCCTACATTTTAACTTACTCACACATCAAACAAATCAACGTATCTACTCCATTTCAAAAAGCCACTGAATGTAACATAGTAAACATAATCAAATAAAAAAAAAAAAATTAAAATTGTTGACAACAACAATTTGCTTGGAAAATAATTAAAATATTTGACAACAACAATTGCTTTTAAAATTTAAAATAATTTTTTTTTTTTTGTTTTGGAAGTTTCACTACTCGATTTATATCCAGGTTATTTTTTTTTTTAAAGTGCTTTTCCCTACGAAAATCGAAATGTGTGCCTGCAACGCCACCTGTTGAGAATTTTCCGACTTTTCTTTTTTCCTAAACCATCCCTGATTCAAGACGAACAAAATGAAACAAAAATCATTCAAATCGGTTAAGCAGTTCTCGAGCCTTTACCCGACTAACACACAGCGATTGATTTTTATATAATAGATGTGAACATACAAAGTTCCGTGACACGTTTTCAGTACCTATTTATTATTAAATGATTAAATTGAAACTTATGTAAATTGAGAGATAAAGCATAATTTCTTTGTTTTTCCGTTTTGTGTAATGGAATATCAATCTAATGACTGAAAAACCAAAACGTATCCTTGAATATCCCATAATGTTTTTTATTATTGACGATCATATCGTATAAAGTGTCTCCTTAGTTTTGTGTGTACTTTTTCCCTTAAAATCGATCACTATGGTGTTTATATTAAAATATGCTGACTGTTGATTCCCATGTAAATAATCCGCTCACCAGCCTTCGTATAGCGATTGTGAACTAACGAGGCATATTTCAAACTCTCTTTGAACGTCAGTGCAAGGTAATTAATTTCGTTCCCTCTTTTTATAATTCCTTACAAAAAGCGTTTTCTTCTTAATCTCCTCCTAACCCTTTTAATTGTTCAGCAAACTGCTACCAAAGTGAAAAGGACTAAACTCTGTTAAACGTTCCATTTTAACCGCTGACTTTTTAATTTTCTTTTATGTAATATGTTGTAGAATGTTGCAAAACACCCTACTCTAACCATCGCCTGGGTGCTCCTCTCAACCTACTCGAGGTAAATATTATGTAAAAATGATCCCCTGTGTTTTGTAAAGATTGAATAATATGAGCGCTAGGTAATAAAGCTGAGCAATAGAATGATTACCTATTTATACGTATTTCAACTTTCAGCGATTCATAGTAGACAATGCTAAAACAAAAATTTAAGAATACAAATTCAGCAACAATTTGTTGGAGTAGGTATAAAGTTAATGATCTCATTCAGCCATGCGTATCTGTATTATATGCCTCAAGGACACAGGGATGTTGATTTATGTGGTTGTAAGTTGCCCAATACATTAATTAAACTTTTCAAGGCTGCAATTTTAGAACAAGCGGATCTCATTACCAAACTTTTATCTCATGAGTAACCCATTTCATTAGGGAAAACCAAAATATATCCTCGAATGTCTTCTATCTGAACCAAGTTTATAACTTATTAAGACGATGTTAAAAAAAAGCGCCCGAGGGGAAAACGCATGGAAGTTTGAGAGAAAAGAAAAATAGTAGCGAAATTATCTTCGGAAATTTTACGTGTGCACAAAATTAGTATACCGTAGCCAACGAAACTCGTTGTTTCACTTTGAAAGGACAATTTCGATATCCTTGTTTATTTTGCTTCTCTCTTTATTTGATTTCATACTTCTTCCGTTTTCGAACGATTATTTTTTCTCACTGAACCAAGGACAAGCTATACTATACGAGTTTCTTTTCATTTCGGTTAACAAAGGACAGTAACTATTGGAATGGAAATTTAGATTTCATTTGTATTTTTTTTTTTTTCGCAATATGAATATGGAAATATAATTCTTATGATTTCGGTTTGGGACAGGGTTGAAAAAGGTTTTGCAGTCGAAAATATCCTCTGGTATGTATTCCTTCTGTATGTTATATAGACATTTTGTCAGACTAATTGGAATGGTTCAAATTGATGGTATGTTTCTTAGAATAATATTTTTATTTTTATGTTTCCTTTTGCTGGATCCGCATGTAACATCAACAAAATGAATGTCTTCTGTTAATTAATTAATTTGCATGATACAAGTTTTTCCAATAATTCAATGGAACTAGCTGACCCGGCGAACTTCGTTCCGCCCAAATTCGTTAATCACGGAAAGAATTGAAAATCACCAATTGCAACATTTTGAGTTGTAATTCACGAATCGTATATTTTTCGCAAATCACAACGTTTTTTTCTTGAATTGATATAAAAATTTGTAATTTGTCAGTGAAAACGGCGAAAAATATCAAATTTTGTTTGTTGCATTTTGCGATTAAAAGTATTAATTCGAGCTTCTTTAATTTGTAGTGATTTGCGAGATTGTTTGGAGCAATTTACAACTTCAATAGGCAAATTTCGTAAACACCACTTTGGAATCTCAAATTGCGAAAAATATTTGGTGATTTACCACCACTGAATGATGAATCAATAAAATCTTATAATAATTTACCATATTTAAATCGAAAACGTAAATTGACGTAGAGAAGTCGTAAATTGCAAAATATTTTTTGTAATTTCCATGGAAACTAACTACATAACGTGTGAAATTTTTTTATGCACAGGTAGTCCACAGTAACGATATAGTCCATGGGTCGAAATCCTTTCTTTATATGGATCAATATACATACATAATATGTTTGTGGTGTTGCTGGACAGCTGCAATCATGGGCAGCGACAGCGACAGACAGTAGGTATTTGATCTTTGCTTAAGACAGTCGTTTTTTAATTATTACTAGTTCTCAGTGATAGTGAGCGTACTAACCATTATAAAGCATTCTGGAATATATATCATGTAAGTATCTACCTATTTAATAATGGAAAAAAATTAAACTAAAGTAGGTATATAAATCTGTATTTTTATTTTTTTCAGAATGAAGATATGTCTCGCTATTAGAAAAGAAGTAAATTGGTATGGATATAAAGTGTGCAGTCGAAAAGGTTTTTTAAGGTTCGTATCAATACAAGTTCTTCTAAACAATTTGCGTGTATTAACAATTTCAGCATAGACAGAAAAACCACCCCAGACAAATCCCGTTGTCTCCGGACGATATGGCGTCATATGATTCTCAAGGATATAAAGAGGAAACAAAAATTTAAAATACGACTATGAATTCTGATTGTAAATCACAAGATATAAGTTGTAAATTGAGAATAAAGTTTTCTAATTTCACGATAAAACGTTTTCAATTTAAGACGGTGATGGATGCTTCAAATCACTACTCAAGAATTGCAAATTGCAAAATATGAATTGCAAATTGCAAAATATGAATTGCAAATTGCAAAATATGAATTGCAAATTGCAAAATATGAATTGCAAATTGCAAAATATGAATTGCAAATTGCAAAATATGAATTGCAAATTGATAAAAAGAAGTTGTAATTTACGATTAAGAATTTGTAAATTGCAACTACAGAAGTAGCAATTCAGCACTAATGAGTTGCAATTCAAGACTAAATGGTTGCAATTCGGTAAGGGATGAAATTAAATTTACTACAGAGAAGTGGTAAATTGCGAAATGTTTTTGCAATTCACAACCATAGTAATATCAAATTTAGAACTACTTGCTTAAAATTGCGATCGGTTATGGCAATATGTATTTCTCGTTTGATCATTATTGACAATGAGAAGTGTTGATTCACGATTTTTGGGGGTCAATATCTTCACTTCTTACAATTTCTAAAATTGCGAATAAGAAGTCGTGAATCAGTAAATCCTGAGCTAAGCTCTAAAACTAGACAAACTTTTCGTGATTCTGCGCTCATTTTTCTTGATTTGATCTTAAAATTTTTTCCGTGATGTAATAAAAATAATAATTCCGAGAACGTACAATGAACATGCTGCTTTAGGTATTTCGGTCAATTCAAATTCTGTATTCAATAGTTATATTAAAAACAATACAAATAACTAAAGTATACCATTGTTGATGTGTTTAAATGAAACCGCAATGATTGACTTGTCAGCCAACCTTAATTTTTTTCACTAAAGTGCTTTACGGTACACGACGCACAAAGCGGAAGATTTTGCTCACACGTGAGCTCGCCACATACGATTGATTGATACGATTGAAAAACATGGGAATTCATTACTAATTGATGTCACAAATATCCAGCGATTGTCCTTGCGACTTATTATTTTTTTTCATAATGAAAGCGATATACCTGGGAAATTGAAGGCGCTCGGAAACCAATTGCAAATCATCGGAATCCGTTGCTTGAATTTTTAAGTCAAAATCTTCGCTTCGGGTCCAAAACTATCCTATCTTTAAAACTGAAACCAACTGGATGTGTATTTACAAAATTTCATTGAAATCGGTTGAGTGGTTTCGGAGATTGACAACACCTAACCAATTCCTCCGTGCTCCGTAGATTTTGAAATTAAAATTCTTTCTTAGATTTCCTATTCCTATCTGTGAATGTGTTAAGAGTCATATCATATCATAAGAGCATTATTTATGTTTTCAGTTTCACTAATCTTGACTGTAACTCTCTTCGGCCGTCGACTCTCTTTCGTGACGTCGTTTGTATTTAATTTGTACAGGCATGAAGATCGAAAGAAAAGTGTTTCCCGAATCAAAGTCAGTGCTACCGAAAGTACTACAATAGGAGTATTGTACTCCTTTTTCGTCTGCTGTACTCCCGTACTCCTCAAAGACAAATTGTACTCCTATTATTAATTTCAGATTTAACTATGTATTTTCACATGCCTTGATATTTCTCTATCCAGTAAATTGGAAGACTAATTTTACTTTCTGGATGTTTTATTAAGATTTTGTTTTGCCATTGTTGATTTTGCTACCTTCGTGTCGTTACAAACAATTGCGGATCCTGCAAATTCATTAAGGACAGGTAGATGTTGAAACGGTGTAAAACAAACTGATTATTGATTGCACTGACGAACACTCATTTTGATAATAAAGTCTTATGGCGTGGTGTTTCGGCATCAGATTAGACAGACGCCACCAAAACAACATAGCCGCCATAGGCTGTCTAAAGCGACCTGTCCCAATTGAAAAACTATTGACTAAAAATATATTAGATACTTTTATTTTGTTCTGTACTCCCCAAAAAATGTATTGTACTCCCTAACGAAATTATGAAGCGGCAGCCCTGATCAAAGTATGTAGGTACACAACACAACTGCGTAGTTGAAATTTAGTGTAGTAAAATTCAACTTTTTCAATTGTTAATATTTTTAAAAAAGTAAAAATGCAAAGATAAGCACCCTGAAAATATCTTTTTTTTGACACTTGATTTGTTAAGATTGGTTGAGCGTGTGAACCGCAAAAGGGAGAAACACACTACAGAAACTACAGAAATAATATAGAGGGGATATGTTATTAAATAGGTAATTAGTATGGGGAAAAATTCAAAATAAAGAACTCCCCTGTCACCAGAACCACCATATGAAATTAAATTGCTTGCGATTCTTACTTGATCAATAGACAAATATACATGTAGGTATATCTGAAGCCAGATTTTTTTTTTTAAATTAACTACAAAGTAAGTCAAATGTAATTCGTACTATGATGGGATGTAGTAGGTAATAGTAATTCGCTTTAGCTAATAAAATTTGAATGAAAAGCAAGTCTCAGTAACATGAAGCTAAATAAGTGAAATCCATTGATATTACTCCCTGAGGTTGTAAAGTTGTCACTGGACCGCATGAACGTTGTTATATATATACATTTCTTTGCATAAATATAGAATACAGGAAATTAATATGTCTATTTTTATAAATGATCTAAATGGAACATATCAAAAGTAACAAATTTGATTGTAGTGGGTGATGTAAACATTAACATTTTAAATCATTCCCATAATTTCACAGATCTAAAAAGTATTATAAACGATCCGACTCGCGTTACAGACTCCACTTCGACTTACATTGACCGTATATTTATCAGGGTACACAAAAAATTTGCTAATATTTTGAATGGTACAGTTTTTGACTACAAAATTACTAACGATCATTATGATCACTCATAAAAATATGAATTCAAATCCAAAAAATCGATCTTCCAAGAACTGTACAATTCATTGATCATAGAAGTAAGATTAAATTATAATTTTTGGGAACCGGTATATTTAGAAAGTAGTTCGTCTTTTACATTTGACTTATTCCTCGCGATCTTACAAAATCATGTTAAATCGTGTACTAGTTTGCCACACGATTCCAAACGAAAAAATCGTTCAAAACCATGGATGACAAACTGCCTCTTAATAAGAATTATTTAAACCAAAAATCGTAACATTGATAAATCTACAAAACATCCGCATAATATTAGACTTAATACGTATTACAAAAAGAAACATCAAATGATTACAGAAACACACATAATAATTATTATTATTTGGATATGTTTAAAAAAGCAAATGGAAATAATTGTAGAAAGGAATGGAGAATCGTTGACAGTATTTAGGAAAACAGAACCTATGGAGATATTTGATCTAGAAGTTGATGGATTCAATATATATGACTACGAAAGTATTTCCAATAAATTCAATGAACATTTTACTGAAATTTCGGAAAAATTAAAGTCATCTTTTAACTCCTACAGTTCCTGCAACTGCAGCTTGCCGAAAGATGTTTTAGTTGATACGTTCAAGTAGGTAAACATTTTTGTAATTTTGTTCTGGTGAGCTTCAAAAGGCTTTAATGTCATTAACCAATAAAACTTCGTGTAGCTACTAGCGAAAAAATAACAAATATTTTATTAAAACACATTTGTTGCAAGTGTGTTGGGTTTCATGTTTAACTTAAGTATCAGCAATGAATATTTTCCTCAATCCCTTCAATGTGCTGAGGTAATTCCACTTTTCGAAAAATAATAGAATAGATGTTTCTAACTATAGACCTATATCTCTTTCACCAACTTTTGCTAAGCTATTGAGAAATTGATTAAGGTTAGAATGCTTCATTTTTTGAAACGAAATGAGTTTTTTTTATGAATTAGTTCGGGCTTAGGTCCGGGCTATCAACAGAGGATGCTATTCTCAGGGTGTGCACTCAGTTATATGATAGTTTAAATAATAATCAATCCACAATTGCTTTATTCATTGATATGACAAAGGCATTCGATATGGTTGACCACCATATTTTACTAGAGGATTTAGAGGATCTATTCACAGTTGGTTTAATACGTACTTAATTCATAGGCAACAAAAAGTTAAAGTCAATGGTATCTTTACTGAACCTCGTGTTTTAAAAAATGGAGTCCCTCAAGGTTCTGTTCTGGGGACCGCTTCTTTTTTTGATACATTAAAAGCTCGCTTTTTAATCAGCAATTGTTTGGCAGTTACTGCTTTTGCTGATGACATAACGTTCACATACTTATTTCAAAAAGAGTTCGAAAGTTTCTGGTTTGTCGCTCATAATTTGATTATTAGCGAAGAAACAAAATTAGTAAACTTTAAAATATCAAATAATGTTTTGCTTGATTATAATCTTTTTTTTTCATGGGCATGACTGTAAACGATTTAGTCTTCCGCTCCATGCTTGTGGTAAAAGTATTTCTTATTTTATACAGATAAAGCCCCTATGCTTTTAAATAAGTTACCATATTTCATCCGAATAACTTACAACCACAATGTAGGTATAACTATGTAAATTATTTATTTAATTATTATGAATTATTAAAATATCGTTTTGTCAGTGTAATAAAATGAATAAAACAATTAATCAATCAATCGAATCAGAGATAAAGTACACATTTTCGGTTTTTGAAAGCGAACGACTTTTTATGAAAAGTCTTAAACCCATAATCGGTATTAAGCTATTATGTAACATATTTACAGAGAAATAGTTTTAAAATATTTTTTGACAATTCTTTAACAATTCGTTAGCATTGCGAAAATTAGTTTCTTTTGTAAGTTCTTCCGGTAAAACGGTAAATATTTGAAATCCTTTATATTATATATTACTATTTCTGTATTGTTAACATTTCTTAATTGATATGCACTTCTCATCCTAAGTGTTGCTAGAAGGCTATGATGGTGATGGAAAAGCCCACGTTGACCGTTACAAGTTACAATATGGCCTTTCGATGAACCAAAAAAAAAAAAAAACACTCATCAAAAATAAATATTAATGACTTAATTTTTTACTGCAAAGTGCGGAAAATCTGGCCTACGTGGGTAATGGGTCTAATGGCCTATCTCAAAACAAATTTTTCACTGCGAATACGTTCAAATCAAACCATAATTGCTGTATTTGGCAGCATCGCCCTACAGTCGTCAACTTCTGAGCGGTTGCCGTTTTTCCCTGGATGTATGAGCTGTCAGTGCAGCGGCCTCGTGCACGCACTTAACCTCCCACTGCTGACGAAGCCAGTCGACATTTTTTGTTACAAATAGTTTTAAGATTTGCTGGATAGTGTGATGAATTCAATTTATTTCATGTACTTCTAATCTTAAAACTATTTGTAACAAAAAATGTCGACTGGCTTCGTCAGCAGTGGGAGGTTAAGTGCGTGCACGAGGCCGCTGCACTGACAGCTCATACATCCAGGGAAAAACGGCAACCGCTCAGAAGTTGACGACTGTAGGGCGATGCTGCCAAATACAGCAGGTTCCCCCACACTTAGTTTGGATAAAACCGGACCTGCTTGGTCCTCAAACGCTCCGATCGCCTGAGTCCTGATCCGGCGCCTGCGATACTTTCTGGAGCTTCAGCTGATTGTTGAGCTTCAGCTGTTTGTTGAATAGGATCCGGTTCAGATAGTTCCGGAGTGGAATGAAAATTTACGTCCGGTGACGACAACTGAATGACTGGTGGGGATTGGGGACATTCGATAATGACTGAGTCACTGCCATCTTGGGTTCCAGCATTCGACTTTGGCAACTCATCTGATTGATAAAGAAGGGCAGGATTAGTAACAATGTAATTTTCACTTGCCTGAGTACTCGAAACCGGTGAAACTGAATCCTTTCCTTCAGCATCCACTCTACGCCTGATTTGGTTTTGATGACGACGCCACAAACCAAATTCGGTTTTCACCTGGTGCATACGTCTTCCAATCCCTTTTACGATTACTCCTTTCACCCATTTGCCTCTTCGTAGGTATTGACGAACGAACACTGTTTGCCCTACTGAAAATTTAGAGGCGACTCCTTCTACTGTCCTATTTTGTGTGTATCTGGGAATAGAGATGACAAAACAGTACGGTGGCTACGACCATGGAGCTTCTCTGCAGGTGACCTTCCTTGGGCGTCTGGTGTTGATCGAAACGTGGATAGAAATATCTGCAAAGCTTCTTCATTGGAGAGAGATTCGCTTAGAATTTTGGTTAGCGAAGTCTTAAAAGTTCGAACCATTCTCTCAGCAGCTCCATTGGATTCTGGATTGAATGGAGCGGAAGTGATGTGACGAATGGAATTACGGTGACAAAATTCTTTAAACTCAGCCGATGTGAACTGCGGCCCGTTGTCTGACACCAGAGTTTTGGGTAAGCCTTCTAAAGCAAACACTGATCTAAGCGCTCCGATAGTAGCTTTTGAAGTAGTAGACGCCATTCTGACAACAAACGGGAATTTTGAGAACGAGTCCACTATGATCAACCACATGTGATTCTCGAACGGACCGGCAAAATCAATGTGGAGACGCTCCCAGGCTGTTTCGGTGATTGGCCAGCTCGTATACTGCTTCGACGGCTGACTCGAGTTGCTTTGACACACGTTGCATCGGCTGACCGCGTTGTGAATCATGTCATCAATCCCTGGCCACCAACAGTATCGACGCGACATCTGCTTCATTCTGGTCTCCCCCCAGTGACTCTCGTGTAACAGCGATAGTACCTTCGGTTGAAGAAGCTGCGGGACAACTACTCTTGGACTCTCTGTCTGCAATAAAAGAATATTAGCACACACACATAGGCTAAGCCTGCGTCGAAAATATGGCATTAAGTTGACTTCACTACTTGGCAATTTATTTGGCCAACCATTTAAAAGGTAAAAGAGTACTCTACTAATGATTGGATCATTCTTTGAAAACTCAGCCACTACTGACGCGTTGACTGGAAAATCTTCTACTACTCAGTTATAAACGATGTCTAAAACCTGGCATGATTCGTCGGATTTATCGAAATCCTCGTCGGGTCCGGCTGGCAAGCGGGATAGGCAATCAGCATTGCCGTGCTGTGCTGTTGGTCGATAGCGAATGGAGTAAGTATAACTCATTAAGGTGATCGCCCATCGCTGCAGTCGCTGAATGGTCATATGTGGAAGTTTCTTGCTTGGACTAAAGATGGTAACTAGCGGTTGATGGTCAGTGATCAATTCGAACTGCCGTCCGAACAAATATTGATGGAATTTCTTTACTCCATAAATTATCGATAGCGCCTCTTTCTCAATTTGGCTGTATCGCATTTGTGCCTCCGTCAGCGTCTTTGAAGCGAAAGCTATCGGTTTTTCCGAACCGTCTGGATAAATGTGCGATATTACAGCGCCAATTCCGTGGGATGAGGCATCCGTCGCCAAGGTAATAGGTAAGTCCGTTTGAAAATGCATGAGTCTAGACACGCTCATTATCTTTTCTTTAAAGATTTCGAATACTCGCTGTTTCTCTTTTCCCCAAGAGAATTTAACGTATTTTGACCGTAGTTTGTTTAGAGGGGCTGCAATTTGCGCAAAATTTTCGATAAACTGATTATAGTAATTTAGCTTACCTAAAAAGGCTTCAAGTTCCTTGAGATTTTTGGGGTGCGGCAGGTCTCTGATGGCACTTAGCCGTGACTCCGACGGACGAATACCACTTGCGTCTGTTATGTGGCCCAGGTATTCAATTTGATTTTGCGCGAACTTGCATTTCTCTAATCTACATCGAAGCCCATGAGTTTCCAGCCGCTCTAAAATTGTTTTTAAATTTCTCAAATGCTCGACCGAATTGCTTCCCGAGACTATGACGTCGTCGAGATATGTCGTGCAAAAACTCAAATCTGCTGTTAGTTGTTCCATGTATCTTTGGAAAACACCTGTGGAACTGGACGTGCCAAAAGGTAATCTTTGGTATTGAAACAAACCAAATTCAGTGGATATTACACAAAGTTTTTTAGATTCTTCGTCTAGGGGAATTTGCAGATATGCATCGGACAAATCTATCTTTGTGAAGAAACGCCCTCCTTGAAGATGATGAAAAAGTTCTTGTATACGCGGTACAGGGTGACGATCAATTTCCAATTGAGGATTTATGGTCACCTTGAAATCGCCACATATTCTTATTGAGCCGTTTGATTTTTTTACTACTACAATGGGAGCTGCCCACTGACTGGTTTCCACTGGTCGAAGTATATCGAGTTTCCTCAATCGCTCGATCTCTTCCTTCACGACGGCCTTTTGCGCAAAAGGCACCGGACGAAACTTCACGAATTTGGGATGAAAGTCCTGCTTAAGGGACAAATGACCAATATAATGCTTGCTACATCCCAATCCTGGACTAAAAACTGTTTTATAACGCTCACAAAGCAATTTCGCCTCCAAAGAGAGCTGCTCTTTGGATTCATCTCCTACTTGTAAGGCTAATTCTTCACTCTGGTTGCTGATAGTGAAATTGAAAGCGTCGAACCAGTCCAAACCCATTATGTTTGAGCCGTATTCACTGTCGACAACTAATAATGGCAACGTTAAGACTTTCTGTTTCCAGCTGACCTTAACCTTAACTACGCCCCTTACCGGTACCATGACCTCACCATACGCCTTAAGCACCTTATCAGTTGGTTCACACTTTGGCTGACCTAGATCGCGATATCCTTTTAAACCTATTAGTGAACAGGTAGCCCCCGTATCTAATTGGAATTTTAACGAACTTTTGTTTATTAAAAGATTTAGGAACAACTTCTTTCCCTCGCTATTTTGTGACGAGCTGCTTGTCTCCTGGAGGGTGCAAATCTCGTCATGATGTATTTCGTATATTGAATGAGCTGTCTCGTTACGATTCCTATGATTTGAGTTGGACCCGGACTGGCGGGTGTTTGTATACGAGCGAGCACTTGAGCGCGAGTTTGCGCGAGAGGAACTATTTCTAGTGTGACCCCTTTGTTGTTGTCGTCTTGGTCGCGACCCAGAGTGTGATGTGCCACCAGTAGTAGTAAATTTGTTCGCCATGCAAACGCTCTTCAGATGACCTTTGCGCTGACAATTGTCACATACAGAGTCTAAATGTCTGCAATCGCTATCGCTTCGATTGTGACGTACGTAAATATTGTATTCACCTCCGCTGCTGAATTTGCCTGCGAACCGCATCTTTTAGAATTGCTGATGCCAACTCCGTGGACTCAAATGCTGCGATGATTTCCTCCATTTTTTCTAGTGATGGATCTTTACTCTGCGTCGCTGCCAGCCGAACCTGATCGTGGGGCGTGTAGAACACTACCATGTCCCGAATCATGTAATCTGCATACGAGTGACCACATTGATCCTTCTGACATATAAATGCACAGTCCTTTGCCAGTCCTTTCAGGTCTGCAATCCAATCACTGTAGCTCTGCCCTGGTGCCATTTTATGTCGAAGGAATTTGCATCTCGATGCCAAAATATGCACGTTGGATTGAAAATGTTGTGTTAGTTTACAGGTTAGCTCTTTATATGTGTGTGTACTTACGTCCGACGTTTCGAATAACTTCTTGAGTAGATCCAAGATATAGTTGCCGCATGATGAGAGAAAATGTGACTTCTTAACATTTTCCTCCTCTACTGAATTCGCCTTGAAGTGTTGCTGAAGCTGGAAATTATAGTTATCCCACGTTGATTTTGCCGGATCGAATGCTCCAAACTGCGGAATGGTGGTCGATGCACCAGGAAGACTCGCCATAATCATCCTCATGTTCTCCATGTTAGTCTGTAGCATCTGCTCGAACCACTGCTGCTGCTGTCTCATAAGTTCCTCCGCCATCCTCGTCGCCAATTAAAGAGTTTGCTGGATAGTGTGATGAATTCAATTTATTTCATGTACTTCTAATCTTAAAACTATTTGTAACAAAAAATGTCGACTGGCTTCGTCAGCAGTGGGAGGTTAAGTGCGTGCACGAGGCCGCTGCACTGACAGCTCATACATCCAGGGAAAAACGGCAACCGCTCAGAAGTTGACGACTGTAGGGCGATGCTGCCAAATACAGCAATAATAGCCCTTGTTTTTTGTGGGGAGTGAGCCGCGGCGGGTGTGGAAGATATACGGGGCATTTTGTTTTCTTTTCTTTCTTTATAATTTTTTGGTAAGTTAGGTATCTTAAGTAAATATAGTAACATAAAATTTTGTGTTAAATTGGTATGTTTTTTTCGAAAATTAAATAGTGTTAAATATTTTCTTAATTTTTTTGACATTAAAATTAAAAATAAAGATTATGAAGTGTGTTGAAAATAAAAGGAGTGAACAAATCACAGTGTATTTAATATGACCCACCCCATATGTTTTTAATATGAGCAAGTGGGACATATTAGATACGTTTTCTCGATTGAACTTAGTTTTTTTTTTATTGCAAGGCCCGTATTTGCAAACAAAGTCCTGAGCTGAGGGCTTCACAAGTCACAACCTCTTTTTTGATTTTTAACATTATCTAGAACTGAAAACATTCGCTCAGTATCGGCATTAGAATTAAGTTACTTGCTTATTATTTAATTTAATTATTTATTTATTTACTCCGGTCACAAATCTTTACAACTTTCTCCAGCCCTGCACCTTCTGTATTGGTGTAGTTAACCAACGATTCCTTCCACGAGCTTGGAAAACATGTCGAATCTAATAATTTATTAATAATTTCTGTGAACACGTTTGTTACTACTCGGAAAGCGTCTAAAAACATTTTAGGTCATATATATGAAAATTATTTTCTTTTGTTTCATTCGACGTAACACTTGATAGGTATCATACGGGCTAACCCTACTAAATTTCAAACGGCACGTAAGTTCATCTTAATTATATTCTCTTCAATAGTAATTCTCTCTTACTCCAGCTATATTTTTTTAAGTCCTACACATCCCTTTTTGATCTGATTTCATAAGAGTTCTATTTTGCCCAAAAAGTCAATTGCTTCCTAACAGTTTTTTTTAGAACACATAAGGGTCTCGGAGTAACGTTAAAACATATGGGGTTCTTGAGCACCCCGGTACTTTGGGTTGAAAATACCAGCAAGTTATAACACTTACTTACAAAATTTATGTATTTAATTTAAAAATATTATTATTAAATTAATTTAGAAAAAAATAGCATTTTATTCACAGCTTCGCACTCTTTAGGAGCTCCGGCTTTTTATGGCTGTTGATTCATTACGATCGCCGTTATACAAACATCGTTTCTCTTAACGTTCCCAACAATCCGATCTGACCTGGACAGAACACTCATTCTATGATAATAATTGTCCTCAAATTGTATCAAGCTTTTTGTACCGGTTATTGCAGAACCAGCTCTTAACCATATCCTTCAAAGAAAATTCAATTCCAATAGCATGCCAACGAGCCATTACATTATAGACTACTTTCACCATCATTCCAGGGACACAGACGCCCACTAAATGTTGTGTTGCATTCGTGTTGAAATCGTTTAATGATACTTTACGTCTACCCTATAACCATATAGCTACATCCAATAAGAATTGAGGACTTAATATTCCATCTTTCTGAGTTGATAGCCATCAAAAGGACGGCCGAGGAAATGTGTAAAATGTAAATTTTATACCGTGTGCAATTGTGCGTCCAATTCTGGTTTGACTTTATCCTTCCCATCCTGTATCCTGAAGCCATTTATGGCTATAATTTTTAATAATTAGTTCCGAATTACATTACCTCTCGACCCCGACCCGGCTTAAAGGATTTTGCGTGGGATATATAGCGACGATTAACGACATCCCCACAGTGTCGCCCCATTAGTAAACAAACACAGCAATTATGTATGGGCAATTTTAATTGTTATTCGTGTTAATTTGTTTGTTGACTTCGAAGTCGTCCGTTTTCGTTGTTCGCTCAGTAGGTACAACTGCCACTTTCCTGTAATTGCCATTGCGTTCAGCGAAGGCACATTTAAGTGTTACACACATATACATTTATAAGCATCCGAATGACTTGTATATAGCAGATATTTGTTTTTATTTTATTTTTTTGGTGCTTAAAGTTGCTGACTGTTCTGTTGGCATACTGTTTGTGCGGATCTCATAAATCGCCGTGAAATATTGCGGTCCATTATGTAGGCCCGCCAGAGCACGGTGCTAGGGTTATGTTGATGCAGACAACCCAAAAGGACGTGGGAAACAGTGATCTCTCAATTGGGAGCAAATCGAAAATTATCTTGGATTTTTTCCTGTTTCCATGGTGCCTTATTACCCAAGAGCCAATGGCTTCCTATATCAGAAGTCAGACTGCCTTTATTCCGCTTGAAACCGATATATGTGAATATGTAAATTTGTTTGTGGGTCATGTACACTGTAGGTACATATTGTGGCAATGTCTCATTTATTCATCAATTCATCAGTAATAAAACTGAAAAGAAAGCGTAGTTGCAATACGGTTGAGGACGTAAAATCTCTGCAGCGAAATAATGTGCCTACTTTTACACATATACACCACCTGGTTTTTATTTTTTATTTTTCAATCAGTCACGATCACGATGGATGGTTCGTTGATGATACCTGGCGAATACTTATCTTTGTTGGGGAACCTTGTATGTAAAGTATAATAATATATTCACGAATTTAATGCGAAATCATGTTGTTGATAATTAATATTCGTCTTTCGTGTCGGACCAGGTGTGGACGAGTAAATCAATATTTTTGTACTCAGCAACTCAAAGTAGTAATCGGATATTCTTGTTTAAAGCTTTCTGAGTGGTAAATTTCGCACCGCACTCGTAGGCATTTGAAGAATTCAATATTTTCCATGCGATGGAGTATATTTACGGGGCTGAATCATCAACGTTAGTGTGATTTTAATCACATTTTTGTCCTACGGGTAGGAGATATTGAATCAACAATGAAACCTTAACAGAGTATGCAAAAGGGCTTTGATTTCGTTGTGAATGTTTGTTCTATGTCACCAACAGTGGAAATTATGGAATAATGGTAGGTTGTACTATGTACAGTACATGCGAAAAAAATAGGTACGAAAGTAGTTGCGTAGTGAAAAGTTTTTGTATTCAGCATATTACATTTTTTTAGATACTTACTCATGTATTAAAATGATTTGAAGAAGTCTCGATTGCTATACATGACAACCAGAGTTCTTCCCTATTTTCGATTTCTATGGTGATAATGCTAGCATCTGTTTATGGGACATACTCGTATGTTTCATCTACTATGGGTTGGGTATATCGACCTAATGATTATTCTGTAAGGCAACTCCAGTAATTAACATAATCACTATTTTAGGATATCTTTTTCTCTCAAAGCAATTTGTTCGCAATACAAGTTCTGTGATTCATTTCCATAATAAGCTAACTTTTAAGCTCTTCAATTGTATTGTAACTGCACAGAATCGGATCAATCACTTCCCTTCGCCTCGCGTCTACGAAGGGTGGCTCTGTTCATATATGTATAAGACAGCTCGAGACAGCGCTTCTCCTCTGCAATTTTCGTTTGTGCAGCCCCACAATGTATTATGCGCAATGGTAACACAACACATTATAAGATCCTCGTTCCTGTTTCTTCATGCATTCCCCAGACTCTATGTAACTCCTTTGTCTAAGAAGGTTCTGGAGAATCAATGTGCAGGTAGCAGTTGGTATAACAGAACTTGAAACTTATCTCGTTCGTACTGCTCCAAGGTCTGGGGAACACAGATCTGGCAATGGTTGTGTTGTGAACCCCTATACCTAATCGATATCAAATTCCTTTCACTTCCGCTCCCATGGCATTCCTTATTGTTTTTCGTTGCATTGTTTTTTGCAGCTACCAATTCTCCCATTGCAACTTGCAAATTGCGTTCATTTCGAAAAACAAAATTCTTCAATTACAATCATGTGCTCAGTTTGTGCAACTCATGCGCAATGTTGTTTGTTGCGCAAACTGCTGACACATTTTATTTTCGTTGCTGTCGCGTCGATGTTTGAATTCTCCTCTGCTGTTCTCCTGCAGTCAGTTCCCACAGGTAAGAGTGACAAGTGACAACACTCAATTTAAAAAAAAAAAAACATTGTAATCCTCTTCTAATAAAATAAAACATATGGTTCCATTCTAAATAAGGCAAACATTTTAATTTCATTATAAATAAAGTGAAACATTGCGATCCCATTCTAAATAATAAATTTTAATTTATGTCAACCAGAGTGAAATATTGTTATTTAGAAAAGTAAAATAAACTAAATGTAAAAATAAATTTTTATTATTTTTTTCTCTCTCTCCATTTACTCAGAATCTTAACAGTTGTACTTGAACTCCGGGCCGTGCGGCCATATGCAAGGTAATGTAAAGCGAATACCTCGCACTGTCAAAAAGTTATCAGATCTCATGTAGAGCCAAGCTTATATTATAACTCTACAAGGCCTTACTCCACAAACTCTACACTTAAGCCAAAATATGTGGCTTTGCCGTTTCGTTACTACAAGAACTATTGTATACCTAACATAAAAGTCATGAGCAGTGGATACAATTTTCATCTTACGCCCATGTGAATCTAGCGAAATGGCCAAGCCACATATTTGATCAAGGTTTTTTAGATATCAATAAAATCCTAAGTATTAGAGTTATGCAATTAAAACTTCATTTGTTTAATAAGTCCCGAATCGATAGCGTATTCCGGAAATTTTGCTTATCTGGTATAATCCAAACCAATCCAAACCCAAGTTCAAAGCATTTTCCTCTCACCGGAGTATATGCAGACTTCGTCTAAAGTAAATAATCCTCTATTCGCATACTCGTGGAATGTCCGGCCCTCTAAGGAATAATATCCTTAGTGGGCAAACCTTGATGGTTCTCTTAACGTCATCCTGAATGCCCAAATTATCTCAAGTCGAATAATTTGTGCTTTCTACGCTACAGATATAAAAATGAAGTGTGAGTTAGATGGAATCCGAACACGGTAAATCCAGTCCAAGCCTTATGGCGCCAAATAACTAACTCCTTGTCTCCTACCAAGAGAATAATAACATCCAAAAGATAAAAATATTAACACAAGTTTATGTTTTTATTTTCAAATGTTCCCATGAACCCCGGAATTCACGTCGCCTCAAATAGCGAAGGCAAAGAGCTTAGCTATTAAAATGTGTATTGAAGAAATTTTGTTGCCATGAAAATGTAATAGCTTGTGGAATGCACACTTTAATATTAGTAAATGAAGCGAGCGGATAATGAAATTTTAGGAGCGAAGCTTATCTAATTTTTCAACTCCACAGGCTGGTTTTGAGCTCCCTAGGTAGGTAGGTAGAAGTGGCGGTCCCGCTTGGAACCCAAGTAGCACTGTGATGTGCCTTTTTGTTACCACGACTCGTGTTACCTAGTTTGTGATGTTTGTTAAGGGTGCGAAGCATTCGGTGCCTATATCCAGCCTGTGGAGTTGAGGAACCGTATTATGTCTGATATCCCTATACCCGAAATGTCGCTAAGGTTGTCGAAAAAAGGTTGGTTCAGTGTGCGCAGTCTGGCTCTCGCTAGTGCCGGACATTTGCAGAGAAAATGGAAGAGAGTTTCTTTCTCAAGTCTATTCCCGCAACTGCGGCAGTGAGTGTTGTGTGGGATCCCGAGCTTGGCCGCATGGTCTCCAATTGGCCAATGCCCCGTGATTATTGCCGTAATTCTGGCGATATCTGGGCGGGTTCTGTTTAGCAGGTTCCTTGTTCTGTTCTGATCGTATATGGGCCATATCTTCCTTGAAATGACGCAGTTGGTCAACCCCTCCCATTGGAATTTGGCTTTCTGCAGGAAATATGAATGAATTTGTCCTTTGACCACTCCTAGTGGGAAGTGGCCAGCTCATCTGCCCGCTCGTTGCCTATTATGTCACTATGCCCTGGTACCCAGAGAAGTGTGACACTGAAACGTTCACCCAGACGGGCAAGCTCGTTCCGGCACTCAAGCACTAGTTTAGAGGATATGGTAGCCGAATTTATGGCTTTGATGGCGGCTTGGCTATCTATAAGGATAGCGATGTTTTGTTTGTGAGTAGTGTTATGCCCTAGATGTACGCAGGCTTCTGGGATAGCAAGTAATTCCGCCTGGAAAACGCTGGCAAAGTCCGGCAAACGGTATGATTCTGATATATTTGGTGATTCTGAGTAGACCCTGGCCCCCACACCACAGTTCATCTTAGACCCGTCAGTGTATATGACCGTGTCGAAACCCTGCAATACTTCGTTTCCCTTCCACTGAGCTCTGGACGGGAAACTTACCTGGAAGCCTTTCTTAAAATTAAGTTGTGGTGTGATGTAGTCGGTTGGAAACGTGACCGTGCCGTTTGGTAACGAGTCCAGGATATTGCTGTGGCCATACGGCCTTGCACTCCAGCACCCAGACTCCCTGAGTCTTATGGCGCTGCATAGTGCAGTATCTTTGGTGTGCAGATCGTGAGGTAAAAGATGCAAGAGCACAGTAAGGGCATCCGTTGGGGCCGACCTCATTGCACCCGTAGTGCCTATACTGGCTGTTCTTTGCAGTCTTTTTAGTTTTGTAAGGTTATAGCCCTTACTCAACGCGGGCCACCATACGAGTGAACCATAGGTGAGAATGGGACGCACAACAGCTGTGTACATCCATAAGGTCATCTTTGGTTGAAGTCCCTACTTCTTTCCAAAGGTTTTGCTGCAGGCGTAGAAGGCAACGCACGCCTTAAGTGGCTGTTGCCTAGTGTTGCCTGAATGGTTCTTGTTCTTAGCATAGAGACTATCCATTGACCAATAAATTCCTCTATGCCCATATCTCACTCAGAGATTCCAGAATTGCTTCAGTGTGTACATTGTTAAAGGCTCCTTCTATGTCTAGAAAGGAGGCTAGGGTGTATTCTTTATAGTGTAAGGATTTTTCAATTGTCCGCACTACTTCGTGGAGAGCCGTTTCCGTAGATCTCCCCTTGAGATAGGCGTGCTGTGATTTGGATAGCGATGATTCTATTAGAAAGCCTCGCATGTATGAGCTCCCTAGACTTCCTTCACCCCCCTTTATTTCAGGTTCCGTTAGTGTTGGTTTAAAACGGCGCTCAATGCGATACTTGTATTTTTCCTTCGTTCAAAACGGGAATACAGCCACTTAAACCAACCAACCAGGAGCGAAGACTAAACTTTCAATTACATTAAAGTTGTATTAAACGTTATGGCGTTTTGTTCTTAGAAATGCTAAAATTTATACCTAAAAAGTTGCTACTTCAATAATAAGCCATTGTGAGAGATAGACGACAGACGTGTGTTTGCATTATTTATTTCCTCATTATCGGTGTCGCACTTACACATGAGTAACCAGCAAAGGAACCCCTAAACACCAGTGGTATGTACAATTGGCCGATTAACGGCCTAAGTGTTTCTCTCAACGAAAGCCACTTTAACATAACATAACATTCCCATGGGAAGGGTAACGACTGCAGCATGTTTAAGTGCACCATCCGTAACCGAGTCTTAATCACAATTGATCCGCAAAAATGTTAAGGACCAATGTAGGGGTTTATCTTGTCTAAGTGGTGTTTCTACTACCAATTCTCTGTTTGAAATAGCTAATTGAATTTTGCTCCTTACAAATTGACTCGCAATACTTTTCACCCAATTCATCTAATGCAAACCATTTCCTATATGGATATCGTTATAAGGTTTTCTCTCCTATTAGACTGCAATTGTTTAAAACCAATATCCACCAATCTAAGCAGTCCTATTGTCAGTGAATTTATTAAATAATATAGTTTGTTAGTTATAATAATCAGAGAAATGATAACAGACAATACCTAACGGCCAATCGATCTTACACACTGCTAGGTACGAGTCAAACCTCCTAAAAGTGCCGACAATTCCTTGGACAAACGTCGACTCCAACCATTACCTATTTAATTCAAATCTTGACTGGATAAAACGAGAATACTCGTAAGGTCTAAGGTGGGAAAAGCATAGCAAAATAATTTGAGCATTGGAAGCATAATCATACCCGAAGTATCCAAAATCACAGACGTCAACTACCATAGTAGGCCAAAAATCCCTATATCATTAAAGAGTGATCTAAGTTCTATGTCAGCAGCAAAACCCGCAGCTGAAGATCATTGTAAAGTATCGTGATGAATGTGTTTACCACAAAATATAACATAAGACGCAGCGCAAATCAAGGCTGCAGAAAGTGTTATGCCGCGTAGACTACAGCTCTACAGCATGTAGACTACACAAATTTCGACGCGTCGTCAAGTGTCGTTAAATCCGAACTAACGACACGACATGTAAATCAGTAATTTTAAAATTCGTAATATTCATTTTTATTTTATATGGGATATTTAGCTAAAAAACTTGTTTTATTTAAAAAATTTGCTTTATAAAATTGTTTTCCACATTTTTTGACACTAACAATCTAATTGACGACACATGACATAAACGACCCCGAAGATATTGGCGACATCACAGTGCCAACCATTAAAAACGACACGTATATATAGATATACGGCCTTACCAATAATCAACTTTAGTCTGGCACTTTACGAAAAGACTTCGCACTTTCCAAAATCACTTTACCAATAAAACAAGTGTAGGGTTAAATGTTAGTGTTGAGAAAGCTATGTTTATCTTGGGCATTAGCTGAATAAGTCCTCCCTAATGTCATTTTGAAGACAAGTGCTGCCCAACAATCCAAAATCACGGTATTAAATTTCGTAATAGGAGAGAATTTAATACGATGTTGTTCAGCCTGGCGTTTACAATAATTAATTAATTTTAGCAAATTTTGTATGTTTTCTAATTTTATTCATTGCAATACAACATCGTCAGGAAATATTTTATTGCGCAGGAAATATTTAAAACTGTTTTGGGAGTAAAAACAACGAACAAAAAAGTCGACAACAGCGCCACCTATCGGGTCCAAAACTATCCTACCTTTTTAGCTGCATACAACCATAGGTTAGGTTAGGTTGAAGTGGTTGCCGGCAAGCCGACACACTTAGACCATTATAAGGTCCCTTGTGATACCACATGAATCTAAAATTCAATTATTCCTACTCGTTGAACCAATTGGAGCTTCTGATGAAGCGAAGGAGATTACGAATGTCTATGTTTTTTAGATCGTTCAGATCGTTATAGTAGAACGCTCCCAAATGGAGTTTTCGTCTTTGTGAGAGAGCCGGACAGGTGCAGAGGAGATGGAGTATTTTTTCTTCCTCCTCCTCGTCAAGACAGCTTTTGCAAAAATCTTTAGACAATACGCCAAACCTTGTTGCATACCTGCCTATGAGACAGTTCCCTGTGATGACACCTATTGTAGCACTGATGTGCTTCCTATCAAAGGAGATCAAGTATCTAGAACGTTTTTGATCCAGCTTTGGCCAGATCTGTTTTGTCGGTAGACATGTCGAGCCGGTTGTCCACCTAAGATTTGTTCTAATGATGGCATCCAGCTTTATTATGAGTTTACAAGTAGCGATCGGAATACCTAAGGAATCCGTAAATGGAAGCATAGGTAGTGTAGTTCCGTGTTTGGCGAGTTCATCAGCCTTACAGTTACCTGTGATGTCACTGTGCCCCGGCACCCAGCAGAGGTGAATATTGAACTGTTCTGCCATCTCTCTGAGAGACGAGCGACAGTTTTGGGCTGTTATGGAATTTGTAGAGACTGATTCCAGGCACTTGATAGCAGCTTGACTATCCGAGAAGATACAGATATCTTTAGCAGGGGGTAGTACGAAGAACCCCGCCAATGCACAAACAAGCCGTTCTTTGGACTTTGCTTAGCTTATCGCGATTGATCGCTTTGTCCAAAGCAGTCCACCAGACAACCACACCGAACGTGAGTATCGGTCTTATGACGGAGACGTATAGCCAGTGAGTGATACGAGACTGTACACCCCATTTGTTTCCTATGGCTTTTTTGCAAGAGAAAAGTGCCACAGTGGCTTTTTTAACTCTTTCTTGGATGTTAGGCTTCCAAGTTAACTTTCTATCAAAAATGAGGCCCAAATATTTAGCTTCATTTGAGAATGCTAACCTAGTGCCATTTATAGATGGAGGGTCAATGTGTGGAATCTTGTATTTCCTGGAAAAAAGGACAAGTTCCGTTTTGTGAGGGTTTACACCCAACCCACATTTGTTCGCCCATTTTATTAGCTTATTGAGAGCGTGTTGTAGGAGTTCTTTTAGAGTATTTAGGTACCTTCCTGACACAGCAATAGCAACGTCGTCCGCATAGGCAATCACATTGTGACCTCCCGCTTCCAGGCATATCAGTAGTTCATTCACCACTAAATTCCAGAGAAGTGGAGATAGGACACCACCTTGCGGGGTTCCTCTGCTGACCGATCTTCTTGTAGAAATCTCACCCAGACTTGAGTTGATAATTCGGCTATTGAGCATCAAATTGATCAGCTCGCCAAGTGAGGCATCCACGTTCAGAGCTGCCAGAGCACCGGCGATCGCAGATGAGTCGACGTTGTTGAAAGCGCCTTCTATGTCTAAGAATGCAACCATTGTATACTCCTTATGGCGGAAGGACTCCTCTATAGAGCTCGTTAGCGTGTGTAGAGCCGTTTCTACTGATTTTCCCTTAGAATAGGCTTGTTGCGCCGTTGACAGAAGTTTTTTGTCAATGCTTTTGCGTAGATGGATTTCAATCAGTCGTTCTAAAGTTTTTAGAAGAAATGATGAAAGACTAATAGGTCTGAGATCTTTTGGACTTACATGAGAGCTCTTGCCTGCTTTGGGTATGAAAGCCACTTTCACTTCTCTCCATAGCAATGGGATGCACACCAGCTCCAAACAGCCTCTTAGGATTATCATTAGCACTGGCAAGATGATATCCGAGGTGTTTTGTAGCTCGGCTGGTATTATGCCGTCTGGTCCCGAGGATTTGTATGGTTTGAAGCTATGTAGAGCCCAAAGCACTCTGTCTCTAGTAATCAGACCATGTAGGTTGGTAGATTGCAGGTTTGATCTGTTTGGATCTTTGTGGGCAATACTATTTGAGCTGCCTGGGAAGTGGGTGTCAAGCAGCAGATTTAGGGATTCCTCGCTAGAAGTTGTCCAAGAGCCATCTGTCTTTTTCAGACAACTTGGCATTGTTGGGTTTGTCGAGAGTATCTTTCTTAGCCTTGATGCCACAGTGGCATCTATCTTACCACAAAAGAGTCTCCAAGATATTCGCTTGGCTTTTCTAAGTTGTTTCTTATATGTCTTAAGGGCTTCCTTGTAGGAATCCCAGTCGGTCACTTTCCGTGTGTTTTTGGCACGATTGAAAAGTTTTCTGCAGTTTGACTTGCTCAGACCTAAATCTGAAGTCCACCAATGCGGCTTTTCCTTTCCCCTTGACAAAATAAGAGGACATGAGGAGGACATCGCATTGTTTAGAGCCAACGTAAGATTCTTGACCTTAAAATCAAGCTCATTGGCGTTACAGGGGGGAATCCAAAGCTCTGGGGTAATAGATTGTTCCAGAGTATCCCTATATTTTAGCCAATTTGTTTTCCTAGGATTTCTGAAAGGAAGTTGGCAAGGAGGTTCATCGGTTAAATTAAATTGAATATACCGATGAACTGAAAAGGAGTGCTCAGCTGATACTTTCCACTTGGTAATCAACTGGCTAACGGTGTCAAAGACAAGAGTGATGTCTAAAACTTCCTGTCGGTTTTTTGTTACAAAAGTAGGTTCGTTTCCTACATTGCTTATGATAAGGTTTGTTTTCAAAATGTAATCAAAAAGTAACTCACCTCTATCATTTATGTCCGTACTGCCCCATACCGAGTGGTGAGCATTAGCATCACAGCCGATTATGAGGTTGGTTTTAGTCCTCTCTCCTTCCGCGATCACTCTCTCTAGTTTATCCCCAGGGAGAGGGCCCGTGTAGTCATAGGCCAGATATGCCGATGCTATCCAGTAGGTGCTTTTAGCAGTCACTAGTATAACTACAGTTAAATCTGGATCGCTGAAATTAGGGAGTAAACCCAGCTCATGTATAAAAGCTTCGCTAGTATACAGCCAATAAAAGCTTCGCTAGTATACATGATCTGGGTCTACCTTTGTCAGTCACATACAGCTTTTCGTATCCAGGAACCTAGAGTCCACGAACCACGCTGGTGTCAAACCATGGTTCCTGAATCAAGACGATGTCTTCTTTGAGAGGCGAAGGATGAGGGCGGCCGAAGCCTCTATGGAGTGGTGAAGATTAATTTGCACTAACTGCAGCATTCTTGCTACAATCAGGCGGATGAACCTCCACCACGGTGTTGTTCAGTTCTTCCGCTTCTGAAGATGAACCAAGAAGTTCGTCCTCACTCAGAAGAATCTTATTGAAGTCATCCATGTCCATGTCCGAAAGAGCATGATTGATGGTGTTTGTGCTGGAGGCATCGTCACCCAGTGATGGGAATGAAATTGATGCTCCAGGGTCTAAAGGTTCTGAACCCGCGGGATAGGGAGGCAATTTGCCTGAATTAAGCTCATCTTTTTTATAAACTTTTAGGGTGATAGATTCTCCCATCTAATCACACCTTTAGTGAGCGTTAATGGAGCAAGCGACTCTTTGTTGATGACAATGAGAGCGCACCTATAGATCACCTATCTCTTCACTTGAGGAGGGTTCGGCTGGGATCCAGGTACGAGTGCGAGGTCTGCTTGGGATATCTTCCCTCGCAACGACATCGAGTTTCGCACCTGGCCAAACTTCTCCCAGTCTGCTTACAGCAAGCTTGTAGAGATCGCAGGATCTCTGATCGTCGCAGGCGATAAACTTCACATGGCCCTGATGCCATTAACCATCGCAAGTAATAGGAGGTGGTCCCGGGTTGTCCCTCATGACGCCCAAGAAGCTGCCTGAAAGCTTCGTCTTGACCACCTGCCACCGTTCAGCGGAGATCGTGCCATCATCGTCGCTACGATCGTTCACAGCGATCACTATTTTATTTTTAAGAACGTCACTAAACGACTTTTGAGATGTGACGTTGGGTGACCTTTTGGGAGCGACGGTGCTATGCACCTTATGTCTTTTGGGAGCCGGAGCGGTCCCCTCCAACGATCTCTGTCGCTTAGACGTAGTGTCCTTGCTGGTCGTCAGTGGTTCGTTCTGTATACATTTTTCCGCCCATTCCACTTTGCTGTCTTGCTCGGCGGTCCTATCAGCCTTCAAAGTTTCTCCGAAGACCTTTAGGATATGCAAAGCGTAACGGCGTTTGTTATGCGTCTTTTTCGAGGGAGTGCGGTGCCGCCCTGTCTCACTGGAAGACGCGGCGGTCATGCCTCCTGATACGCTGGTAGCAGTGGTAGGGCCATGTATTTTCACAATCCCACCACTGCTAGGATGTGTAGGCTTTTTTAATTTTTGCCCGCTACAGCTGCTGGCAGTAGAAGAATCATGAATGGTCACGATTTTTCCACCGCTCACAGCCGCAGGAGCTGTACCAGTAGTCAACGAAGTCGCCGCACTACTGCCCGGTTTTGAAAGAGAACCGGTCTAATTATTTTTTTGTTTTTTCAAAATTTTGTTTTGTTTCATATTTGTACCCACGAGCAGGGTTGTCAGATGTTGCGATTTATCGCCAAATGGGCGATTTCAAGTATCATTTGGCGATACGAAAATCAGTTTGGCGACATACCCAAAAAACGTGCGATTTTTGGCGATTTTTCATTTTCGAAGTAAAATCTTAATGTATTTCTGTTTCCCACTAATTCCAAGAAAAAAAAACCGAAAGGTATCGGCTTCAGAAAAAAATATCGATTTCCGATTTTCAAATGAATTTTCGAATTATTAGAAGTAAATAATAATGCCATGTGTCAAACTAAAAGATTCTGTCACAATAAATTTGATTTTGTAAAAGTATAAAATCAAACAATAAAACGAGTATAGGTACCTACCTACAATAGCAAAAACAAAACAGCGGATTTTTAACCAACGAGAGTGGGAACAATTTGAAGATAGAATAATTTATTCTATCAATAATGAGTACGCATTCATTCGATTTGCTGCAATAATTTTGAGCCTTCTGTGGAAATGCTTTTGGCATTTACATAATGTTAATATTTAGGAAGATGGTTTTCAGGATGAAATAGATGAGTAATACTATACTGATTTTTTGGTTTTTATGTTGTTTTTGTTTTATTAACAATATTAGCTGAAGTTTGTACCAAATAAATTGTTTTCGTTTTCTTTTTTAATAAATGTGTTATTTTTTGTGTTTTAAATAATTAATTGCTTGGTTTTGTTACATTAATACATACTTTTAATTTGGTGATATTTGGCGATTTTAAATTTATGATTGGCGATTTCGATTTTAAAAACCTGACAACCCTGCCCACGAGTAGCGGAGAAATGAGATCCGTGTGTGCATACAACCATGCACACAAGCAAAGTTTCATTGAGATCAGTTGAGTTTCTCAAAAAAAATCGACAACAGCGCCACCTATCGGGTCCAAAACTATCCTATTTTTCTAACTGCATAGAACCATGCACACAAACAAAGTTTCATTGAGATCGGTTGAGTTTCTCAGAAAATGGACAACAGCGCCACCTATCGGGTGTCGGTTTCTCGGTGACGATGATGCGGTGTCGTTTTAAAGGTAACGCGAATTAATTAATTTCTTCCCATCTAAAAGTGCCCTATGCGCCTGAAGAATCAATAACTTTCAAAACAAATAGCTAATTATGTATGTAAAAATCGGTCGATGGCCAAATCAATTCTTTTACATACCGCTTTAGACAATCTTCACTACCTATACATTCTATGAATACTGTGAATACCATACATCGGAGAGTCATCCAGTAAACAGCATTGAATTATTAAAAACTTAATTATGGACTGTACATGAGTATTTTTTTTTGTATTGAACGATCTCGTAAAATAATTCGGCATGAAGGAAAACTTAACTTAAAAATAATGAAAAGATCTCCCCCGAGATAAAGTGGGACCATCATTCGTTACACCCTTTACCATAAATAGCATAGTTAGTAATTTACATTTTTTGAATTAAAGCTTATAACAACAAACACTGAATGGTTCCTGTCTTACGAATAAAATATTTAGGGAGTATACGTACTCTATCTACCAACTGTTTGCTATTCAACCGGGACCAATGAAATGAGATTAACTGAATGGAATCCGGTTGAGTTACACAATTTTCCGATTGATACGCATGGTTTCAGATATTATTTGGACAGTCAAAAACATGTTACCCGTATCGACATTTTTATCCTGTTATTCCACAATATAGCAGAGGACCTCCGGCACTCAGTTTCAGGTTCAGCAAGTAATTGATTGGTTAGAAAAACCTTCGCATTGCTCTTTTCATGTAAATATGTCAAATTTAACAATTCTAATCAATTTTATGTGAAAACGTGCGTAATTTTTGTGGTCGCTATCAAAAAGTAGAAAGAACGGTAGATATACTAAAACTACCTGTTCTGGTAAATAACCATTCAAGGTATGTAGATATATAACCCAAAAAAAATTATCTGACTATGATATGATATTTGACATAGATTCGGTCTCGATATAGCTTGTGCCGCTTTATTATACTTTCTAGTCACGGACCAAATAATTTTCCATAATCGAAAAATTGGAGATTCCATGTTGAAGCCATTTCATATTACCCTATTTTTCCAATAGGCGATTCGGTTCAGTTATTTTTTTTGTTTCTAGACTTCTGGCAAGTGAATGCGAAAGGGGAGTATAATATAGAGATGACATTTTCTGTCTGTTCATTATTTCCCACATATTTTTTGACTAGCTGGTGCCCGCAACTTCGTACGCGGCGTGAGACTGTGTAATTTCCAATAAAAGATATAATAATAGTTAAGTTTCAATACATGAGATAGTTATATTTTTTATGATAACTTTGTTACAAAGCTTCTTGAAATACAATATTTGAGGTTCTGTTGCCTGGAGCATACACGTATGCATGTTTACTTTCGCTGACTCGGGAAGGAGACACGTATAATCGACCGTGCGAGAAACAGTCGTTGGTGAGGGTTACACCCGCGGTGCACAACGTCACAGGCCTGAGTCAAACAACCGATACCAACAAATTCGGCATAATTAATTTCCAAAAATCCACTTCTGATTTAATTTACTCACGGGGTATATGTGTTTCTTTGTAACGATGGGGTCCGACATTTTTCATCCGTTTTCTGTGATCTAACTCGTCTCATATTTCTAGATCTTGTTGAGCTTCGAGAAAGATTTGCCCGTTTTCTCGACGGCATATTTGTTTAAAATCAACACTCTAGCTAAAACAAAGCGGTGAACATTAGCCGTGTTTTTTTGAGCTTCTACGCTATACTTGACACTTCGAGACTCGCAATAGTTGTTGTAATTGCGTGCTGAAAATCCCACTTTACTTTGCTTTGCTGTGATCGAAGCTAAAAAAAAAACAGGCCTATTGTCAATGTGAAACAATAAATCAAACAAATCTATTTAGGTACCTAAAACACTAATTTAAGAAAATTAAATTCAACAGTGTAAGTACCTACTAAAGTTCCACTTCCTAACTGTAGGTTTCAACGTAGGTAATATCAAAACAGCCACTAAAACAAAAGCCTTAACGGAAATTTGTATCCACAGTCCACACCAACAATAAATCAAACAACATAATTCATATATATCGTCTTTACTTCTTGAATTCTTCAATTCTTTACTGTAGGTATCGCCGTAGGTACTATAACAACCGTTAAAACAAAAACCTTGAACTCAGTTTCTACATATATACACCACCATAATGTACGTCCATCAGCGCAATTCATCAGCCACCTGCGCATTTCCTCAGAAACATTGTCGCTGTTGATTACATACACATTCACATTCACGTCGCATCCTTCTCTATCTCTTTCGTTTAACTTAATTCGGAGAAAACACCACGCAGTTTTTTTTTCATATGAACGTGCTTGTGCGCCACCCAACCACCCCAAAGCAGAACGACGATCAAGAACCGCGGCTGCTGATAAAGTTCGATTTGAGAAAATAAATTTATTTTTTTCGTGTTAGATTTTAGGTTGTAGCTCAGCTTCTAGAGGACGTAGAAAGCTGATTGATGGCTTGAAATAACTATGAAAGTGTTGGCTCTCCTACGTATTTTATTTTGTTTGCATTGATTAAGAATTGTTTGAGTAATGGCGAGTTTAAGGCAGTAAAGTAAGGAAAAAAAACACATTTTGGTCAAAAACGCTCCCAAAAATAGACTTGTCAATGAAAGGAATAGCCTATGACCTTCTCAGAATCTTGACTAACATTTCAAAAAAAGTTTCATCAAAATCTGTGCAGTAGTTCCTGAGATTAGCGCGTTCAAACGAAAAAAACTCTTCAGCTTTATAATATTAATTAATAGATTGTGGGACATAAACACACCATGTGATTATGTTCACAAATATGAACTCGTGTATGTTGTTTGTACATCTGGGTATGGAGTCGCATCCGAATCGGAACTAAAAAATATCTAATTTTGGTTACGTATATTTGAAATTAATTTTCAAAACGTGCTGAAAGATTTAGTAATAAGTAATCACAGTTTCTACTTATGCATTGTGGAAAGTAAACTGAAAGATTTTGCTAGTAGAATATACTGAATTTCGTATACCAATTATTCACCCATCACCTCATTGATATAAATTATTTACAGATTGATGTAGGTAACACATTTTAATCAGCAAACTCGGAATTAGTTCATGAATATAAGCAATGTACGAGTAATTCAACTTTATTTTAGCTTTATTTGTTAACCTCTTGGGGATCCCTGAGTAAGTGTGTCGAACTTTGTTTATCTTTTAAACTTAACCGAAATACTCGTCGAAGTTGTTCTAGTAACATTTGCAACAAAACAAAAATCGCCGTCACCAAAATGAATCGTAGTGAGCCAGTGATTTAACATAAAAAAAAAATACCTACAACGAGTTCAAAAGTTCCCAACCGACTTGAGATTTCCCCTACAAATCGGCTTGCCATAATATTTGGAAAAATCAAAAGAAAAGTTTTCAAATGATGTATTTATTTTATTTAATTCTTATTTTTTATTTTAAAAAAGTTTGTTATTTATTTGAAATTGGTATGAAACAGTAAGTAAGTTTTGATATTATGAAAAAAGGATGTGATATTTACAAAAAGAAGGCAAAACAATAAATTAGTAGGTTATTTATAGAAAGCAATAAAAATAGAAACGCAAAAGAAATTGTTCGGTATAAATTTATTAAATTAAATTTGTTTGTTTAAATAATTCAAATATATTGTTTAAATAATTCAAATGTAGGCGCAGTGGCTTAGTGGTTAGTGTGTTGGACTACTAAGCGAGGGGTTCAGGTTCGAATCCCGCAAAAACCCAATTTCCAACTCAGGGTTTTTTCACTGCGCCACCTCTCGCGATCGTCTGACAAACATCCGAGAGTATAACTGTCATGAAAGAGCTTCTCAATTAGCCGTTTGGAATCGGCATAAAATTGTAGATCCCTTCCATTCGTTCCAAAAATGAAAACTCACACAAAACGAATGGTTGCGAGAAGCTAGGCCTAGGGTCCCTACGGACCTGTTGCGTCAAAAATTATATATTAAATAATTCAAATACCCCGGCCACATTGAATTCAATTCAATTTCAATTTATTTTAATTTAAAACCTTGTACAAATAAGACTTGGTCTTTTATAGTACTTAAATTAGCAGATACTTTATAACAATAATGAAAACTTGGACTAAAATTAATATAAACATTAGATACTTAAAAATAAGAAGCTACATATAATTAGGAAAAGAAAGGATTATGAAGAAAAGATGGTGAAATAGAGAGTAGTAAAAGAACAAGAACAGTAAAAAGATTTGAAGTGAGTATTTGTTGCTTTTTAAGGTTCCGATCCGTACCCAAAGCGAAAAAACGTAACCTTATTAGTTTCGCTCGGATGTCTCTCCGTCTGTCTGTCTGTCTGTCTGTCTGTCTGTCCGAACCCACTAAGCCAATTTTGTTAACAGGTCTATCTCAAGAACCGATTGACATAGGAGGCTAAAATTTACACACAACATCCGGTTGTGGAAGGAATACATCGATTGGTTTTCGATTAATTAGTAATCTGGTGAAAAAAATATTTTTATTCGCCCAAAAAACGGTTTATTTCTTGATTCACAAAAAAATACATAAATTCCTTTTTTGTAGATCATGTTCTTATCTATATATGTGCTGAATACTGTTTTGCCGAAAAGTTAATAGTTTACAAGATATTTTCAAAAAAAATAATTTTACCATGTAAAATACGTTGCTCTCATAAGTTTTAATCTCTACTACGCAGTTGTGCACAATTGACCCCATCAAGGACAGAAGAGAGTCACTGGTAGTATACCACCAGGGTTCCCGCTTGCTAATTTCGTTGGGGAGTATAATACACTTTTTTGGGGAGTACAGAACAAAATAAAAGTAATACATTTTTAGTCAATAGTTTTTAATTGGGACAAGTCGCATACAGAATGGAAAATTGGCGTGGGTTGGGTACTAGGTAATAATTAGAAAATGAAAATGTGCGAGTAATTTTTGAGAGTAAAAATATTAAGTAATTAAAATAAACTAAATTGTGATGAATTCATGAAGAGGGGAAAGATTGAATGATATTATAGATTTCAAATAATATCTGATGTGTTGGACTTTAGCCAAATATACGGAACCTTCGGTGCGCGAGTGACACTCGCAATTGGCCGGTTTTTTATTTATAGTATTCCATCACGGCATTTTTGAGCTTAGTAGCCCCAATTATTTGTTTTATTGTTGCCGGTAGTGAGTTCCAAAGCCTGGTGACATATACACAAAGAGGAGACGCGAAGAATTCAGATAGCTAGGAGGGCATGTTATGTTATGTTATGTTAAAGTGGCTCTCGTTGAGAGAAACACTTAGGCCGTTGATCGGCCCATTGTGCATACCACTAGTGTTTAGGGGTTCCTTTACTGGTTACTCATGTGAACCATTTACTGCCGTTGATAAAGCTAAGAATATTAGCAGCGCTGATACAGCTTAGATCGCTAAGATCGTTGAGGAAGTAGTTTCCTAGGGACGCCATCCTTAGGTTGGATAGGGCGGGGCAGCTGCAGAGAAGGTGGGTGACGGACTCGTCCTCCTCCTCATCCCTACAGCTTCTGCAAAAGTCATTGTATGGCAGACCAAGTCGTTGCGCATGTCTGCCCAGAATACAATGACCGGTGATAACATTAGCAACCAACGAGATACTATGTCTGTTGAGTCGAAGAAGCTCCCTGGATTTTTTGTTATCCAGTGTTGGCCAAGTAAGCCTGGCAACATCACAATATCCTAGATGCTTCCATCTATGATTTGTTTTCCTTGTTGCGTCCGCAATGATAATTTGTTTAGCGTATGACAGCGGTGCGTACACGTTGTGTAGACTAACACTATCAACGCCAGAGGAGCCTAATCTTGCAAGTTCGTCAGCTGCACAATTCCCTGGGATGTCACAGTGTCCCGGAACCCAGCAAAGGGTGAGGTTGTACTGTCCAGCTATCTCGATAAGAGATGCGCGGCAATCTTCCACCGCTTTAGATCTAATTTCGCTGGATGCTAAGGATTTGATGGCAGCCTGACTGTCGATGTATATTACAATATCCCTATGTGATATCGCATTAACCAACAACCATGCTGCGGCTTGGCGAATAGCTGTGATTTCGGCTTGGAAGACACTACAGTGTTTTGGGAGGGAGAAGGATAGGCTCAAGGTTAGTTCTTCTGAGAATACCCCTGAGCCCACTCCCTCTAGTGTTTTGGAGCCGTCCGTAAATATTGACAGTGCTCCCTCGTGTAGGACATTGCGTGAGACCCATAGGGTTCTGTCCGGTATTTCGTTTGTGAAGCCTTTATTGAAGTCGATCTTCGTAGGCAGATAATCAGTAGTTGTTGGTAAGGGGCTTGTCTGTAGGAGTATACTGGCATGTCCAGTTGATTGACCCCTCTAGTGTTTCCCTTCCCTCAGTCTGATTGCCGCATTAGCGGCATATTCCTTGCTGACGATGTCTAGAGGAAGTAGATTAAGCATAACTTGCAGAGCGGCAGTAGGAGATGTCCTCAGTGCACCTGTGATGCTAATGCAAGCCAGGAGTTGAGTCTTCTCAAGGGCCTTTAAATTGGAGTTCTTGTCCAGGGCCGGCCACCACACTACAATGCCGTATAGCATAATCGGTCTGACTACCGCTGTGTAAAGCCAATGCATGATATTGGGTTGAAGGCCCCATCTCGAGCCGTCAGCCCTTCTACAGGAGAAGAGAGCCACTAGGGATTTCCTAGCACGTTCGGCAATGTTCTCCCTAGTCAAAGTCTTCGTCGGATTTACGCTTAGACCGCAACTATTGGTCCAGGCAACTAGTTTGTGTAGAGCAAGTTGCAGCACATCAGAAAGGGTTTGGGGATACCTTCCAGAAGTGAGTAAGGCGACGTCGTCTGCATAGGCCACGACTTTGCATCCGGAAAGTTCCATTGAAATCAGAAGTTCGTTAAGAACAAGATTCCAAAGTAATGGAGATAGCACTCCCCCTTGAGGGGTGCCTCGGTGCACAAGTTTTTCGACAGCGCTGCTGCCGAACATAGCTGTCACCCTCCTGCAGGTGAGAATGTGGCCTATAAGGCGGCATGTTTGTTCGCCAATGTTTAGCTTGTTTAAGGCTTGAATAATCGAGCGGGTTTCTACGTTATTAAAGGCCCCCTCTATGTCAAGGAAAATAGCCATTGTATATTCCTTGAACGAAAGGGACCTTTCAATCGAGCCGACGATTGAATGGAGGGCGGTCTCGGTGGATTTGCCCTTTGGATAGGCATGTTGAGAGCTTGAAATAAGCGATTGGTCAACAGTGCTTTTGATATGAAGATCGATGATCCTTTCAAGTGTTTTCAGCAGAAAGGAGGACAGACTGATTGGTCTGAAGTCTTTTGGAGCTGTGTGTGAGGTCTTACCTGCTTTGGGAATGAAAACAACCTTGACCTTCGTCCAGGACGAAGGGATGCTGCAAAGAGCTAAGCACCCTTCCAGAAGCAACGTCAGACTGCCTTTGACGATGTCGAAGGCGTTCTGTAGCCGCGCCGGGAAGATGCCATCAGGTCCTGGAGACTTATGCGGTTCAAAACTGTTTACTGCCCACTTCAGCTTTTCCTCACAAATAGTGATTGCAGTAGGAAGGGTGCCTACAAGGGCGTCCCTGCTGAAGTCAGGATTACCATTGACAGGCGTGCAGCCAGGGAAGTGAGTAGCCATGAGCAGATTCAGTGATTGTTCTTCTGATTCTGCCCATTGGCCACTGGGGTCTTAAAGTACACAGGGTACAGGGGCGGATTTAGATAGGACTTTCCGCAATCTGGAGCGCTCGTTAGTGTTGGTAATTTTCTCACAGAAATTGCGCCAGGAGCTGCGTTGTGCCTTTCGAACTTCCTTTTTAAAGAGTATTTGGCTGTCTTTGTACGCTTCCCAGTCCGCATCTAGCTTCGTTGTTTTGGCTCTATTAAAGGCCTTCCTGCACTTGCAGCGAAGCGCAATAAGTTGCTTACACCACCACGGTGGTCTCTTGCCTTCTCTCACTATGGTGGGAGGGCAGGAGCCCGCGAAAGCCCTATCCAGGGCTGAGGTGAGCACGTTGTTCAGCAAATTTAGTTCAGCCTGATCGCTGGGTGGCGAGGGTTCGTGGCTTGCTAGATTCGCGGACAGGATAGAGTTATGTTGAACCCAGTTCGTTCTCCGCTGGTTGCGGTAAAAACATTTTTTGGGGATGTAGCTACAATCTAGAGTAAAGTATATGTACCGATGGTCCGAGAATGATGGACTATCCGATACTGCCCACTTAGAAATAGCATCGGAAAGATTAAGGGAGGCTAGGGTAACATCGATTACCTCCTGCCGGTTTTTGACAATGAAGGTTGGACTATCCCCTCTATTGCAGACTACTAGGTTAGTTTCTACTAAATACCCGAAAAGAGACTCACCTCGAGGGTTGGTGTCGGTACTGCCCCATAGATCATGGTGCGCATTAGTGTGACACCCTAGCACAATTCCGTTCTTCTTTTCCTCCGCTTCCTTGACCGCCCGTTGTAGTTCAGCTGATGGCGGGCTGGTCTCTTCGTATGGAAGATAGGCAGACGCCAGCCAAACCGGATTGCCGTTGTTTGGAGTGAGCTGCGTTGCAGATCGCCTGTGCTATGCTGGGGGATGAAAGTAAGTTTTAACTTTGTTTTAGCAAGAATGCAAGCTCTAATTTTACCTTTACCTTCCGCGTAGTAGAGAGTATAGCCAGGAGCCCTGAGCCCAGATACGCGGTCCTTGTGAAGCCACGGTTCTTGGATCAGGGCAATGTCAAGTCCGTCCTCGATGAGGCGGACCATTAGGTTGGCGGTTGGCGGTTGGCAGTTTTGAATGGTGTAGATTAATCTGTATCGGATTTAGCGGCATTGCTAACTGATACAGACTTCTCCACGATGGTAGCATCCAGATCCTCTAATGGCGAATCGGTGTCAGCCGAGGATGATGCGGAGGAGCTGGGCACGTTGGCTGCAGCGGTTTGGAGGTCGTCCTTCCTGAAGAGCTTCAGCTCAACTTCCTTCAGGCCGAAGTTAATGCGGAAGTTTCTATCCCTGAGAATCGGGATAAACTCAGCCGACATCGATATGACCATAGAGCGGCCAGTTTTTTTGGGCTCCTCAACGGAACCACGAGGGTTTTCAATGACCTTCCAGTCTTTGACAGGAAGGCCCGGGTTTTGGAAGCCCATGAGGGCAAGCACCTTGGCGGGATCGTGCGGTTCGAGTGGAACCCAGACTCTAGCTCTTGGTCGGTGGGGGATGGAATTCCGGTCCACCACCTCGAGCTTGGCTCCTGGCCATACTTCACCTAGGCTACCGATGGCTGCCCGGATGAAGTCGACCGAACGTTGATCGTCGCATGCGATCAGTTTGACCGATCCCTGATGCCATCCAGCGTCCTTGAAGATGATTGGATGCTGGTTACTGGACATATACTCACAGAGGCAGTTCATCACTCTGTTTTCTATGAGTCCCCACTTATCGTAGGAGAGTTTGCCTTCCTCATCCGATAGGTCCACTACCGCGACTATCAGGTTGTCCTTGGCCGCGTCAGAGAAGGATTTGGAACACACGGTGGAGCTCCTGGCCTTCTTCGATGCGTTGGACACCTCATCAAGGGTCCTACGCCTTTTGGGCACAGATCCAGCCGCAACTGCAGTCCTACCCCCTGTAACGCTCGATGAGCTGTTAGCTAGAGGGCGAGTCTTCCGAGGTTAGCTTCCTCTTACGAGCGGTCTCTTGGTGCCCAGCGGTGGGACAGAAGGTTTTTTCAGGATGGAGACCTTTGAAGTAGAGGGGGTGGGTTCCCTGTTGGCATATTCCAATACCCAGGGCGTTGCCCATGAGTAGGAAGCTCTCTCAGGCTCGGTCCATATTTTTTCCGACTTCGAGTGAAGACGGGCAAATATGCGCAAAGCTGCTTTGGTCTCACGACCAAGTGACCTGTTTCTGAGATCTGCCTGTGTGGGTGTTGGGGGTCGTAGAAAGCTGCATAAAGCAGTAGTGTGTTCATCAGTGATTTCGTCCGAAAGCAACGAGCAATCACTGGCAGCATCGTTTATGCAGAGTTCCTGCAGATGCTCTTCCACGCGTTGCATGGGGATGGCGCCGCTGGCTGCCGAAGTTGTTTTTTTTTTTTGTTTTTTGTTTTGGATTTGAAATTTTGATCCCACGAGTAGCAAGGGAAAGGAAGTTCAATCTGCAAGAAGCCCCGCATTATGCACATAGGGCTAATTAATCCAGAGGGCACCAGTTATCTGGATACACCGTATTCGACCAGTGCTATTTTTGTTGAGACCTGGGCCCACGGCCTGGCTGATCCTCGACACGGTACGTATGACGCCTTGATCCAGCCCAGGGGGAGTGAAGGGATGAAAAAGGAGGGATGGGGTAGGACGGGTTTGATTACCACTTGGTTCGTAGAGCTGGTGGGTTAAATGGCAGATGGCGAGTGCCATCCAAAGCCAACCTACCATCAGTGCTCTACTTACGCCTCCACACCACGTCAAGGTGAGTAATCGTTGTCAATCCGAAGATTGTTCCCTTCACAGGCTTTTAGTAAAAGGAAGGAGGAAGAGGAGGGCATTATAAGATTATGTGTTCTAGAGGACTGACCAAATCGAAGTTTTTCAAAAAGATACATGGGGGATCTGCTGTTCATAAGTTTGTGCATGAATACAAGACACAAGACTTGTGCTGAGAATGGGAATCAAGCTTGCAGTAAACTATAGTAGCATAATCAATAATAGGCATAAATAACGTTTTTACTAATCTAATCTTAGTGTCAACTGGAGTAAAACTTGATGATAACCTAAGTTTACGCAGCCCAGGATATATTCGCCCAATAACGTTGTTTGTATGGTCGACGGCGGAAAGAGAGCGATTTAACTTGAAACCAAGGTTGGTGACAGTATCTAAAAAATTTAGTTGCTTATTATTTAAGAATACAGACGGCAATTGGTCGGTATCGCAATGTTTCTTAGAGGTAAGAATAAGTTGGAATTTGTTAGGATTCAGATCGAGTTCATTACATAATGACCAGTTGAATATTGCCGACAGATCTTCGTTTATTCTAACAATAAATTCCTCAACGAGCCCTAATGGTCGCGACAAGTAAATCCGAACATCATCAGCGTAGAGATGAATGTTCACATTCGAGCATACTTTAGGTAGGTCGTTGATGAAGATACAAAAGAGTATAGGTCTCAAAACTGATCCCTGTGGTACTCCTGCAACCAATGATCTAAACCGTGAAGTTTTGCCATCATGATGACAAACCCTTTGGAAGCGATTTTCTAAATAGGTATTTATCAAATGCACAGATCTTTCACTAAATCCAAAATCTAACCTCAGCTTGTGACATAGTACCGTATGATCCGCGCTGTCAAAGGCCTTAGAGAAATCAAGAAAACAAAGCACCGTTATACTGTCTTTATCATATTTGACCCTTATATCGTCAAGAATTTTAATCATAGCCGACGAACAGCTATGATTTGCTCGAAAACCAGATTGAACAGGGGATAGCAAGCAGTGTTGATTTAAGTAGCTTGAAATTTGGTGTGCAAGAATTTTCTCCAAGACCTTTGACAAATAAGGTAAAATACTTATTGGGCGAAAGTCGGTTGCCGCAGATGGCTGAGGTTTTTTCGGAACCGGAATGACTTTAGCCATATTGTCTTAAAAAGTTCATGAGAGTAGATATATAAATAGAAAATATATATTACGTGTTAATGTGATGATCGTATAGCGCTTTTGAACTCATTTTGTTTATATGTTTGTCATTGCACTCAGTTTAAATTTGCATCCTGTAAGGTAAGGATGATAAAATAATGCAAATTGAATTTAGATTTTCGTGGCTCAGTTTGCTACGTTTTTTAGTTCTCACATTTGTGACAGTTGAAAATATTCTCTCTGCTTCAGCATTTGCGTGAGGACATATTTAGCGAGTTGAGAGAAATTAGAAAACATAAGTTCATCATTGAAGTTGCGAATTTTACTTATTTTAAACCAAAATTGTTCAACATCTAATTCGAGTAAAGTTTCCTTTTCCGTCTCCAAAAATTGATATGTTATTGATTCCCATTCAAGTGAAAGCTCTCTTGATTTCAAATCCGAAAGTTTTTTTGAAAGAAGTGCAAGGCTAAAATCAGATCTTTTCCCATCTAATCCTAATACAATTCAGGGGTTTAGGAAACCTATTTCTTTAAAAACATTTTCATTTTTAATGGGTAACCGTTGTTGAATCTCTTCTAAAAAATATACAATCAAGAACCTTACATTACAATTATATTAAGTACAATTTATATTAACCTCAGATTATTTAATGAAATTTTTTCCTAATACGAAAAATATTTTGACTGACTCACGGTCACGATGTAGCTCGTGTATTAAGTTTTTTTTTTGACTGAAAAATACCATTTAACGTATTGAAATACCTTAGCTCATATTTCAGAAACAATAAAAATATGCTTTGTTGAATTCATTATTTAATTCATCTAAAATTAACTGCGCTGATTTCAATTTATCTGATATAACCCCATGTTTAAAATATTCCATTAGCACACCCCAATTTTCCATAATTCGTTCAATACATTTTTGGTGTGACAACCACCTGGTTGTGGATGTTCTTAAGATCTTCTTCTTTTCTTCTAGTAAGACTTGAAACTCCTCCAATTGCTTACAACGCTTTGAGCTTCCAGAAACCATATGAGCCAATTTGTCGAAGCAACTTTTCTGGCGCTCTAGGTAAAGCGAGGCAAGCTTTGTTTGCAAAAATTGCTGCTGAATGACAAATGCATTTAACAACAATTGCTTTGGGATTGTCTGCAATTAATCTAGAAGCAAATGAGTTGTTTTTTCCAACCATAACAATGGCTCCATCACTACACAAGCCTAAATTTTAAGTTAAATTATTGTTTGATAGGACTTAATTTGCAATTAGAAAAATTAAAACTCGGATAGCTGGCAAAAACTTAAAGTAACTTTCTAGTTCCTAATATAACAAACTTTTGTCATGAAACATTAAAAATAAAAAAGTTAAGGTATTATATAATATTTATTAAAAAAGGCTTTGTTATCCAAGTTTATTGTAGGTAACGGATACAAAATATTACCGATGATGTTTTCGAACGGAATTCCATTTTTCAACACAAATTCTTTATAACCTCTGTATAGCGCTTCAACAGAACAGTCAGATTAAACGGGAAGCAGATCTAGCAACCTAACAACAATTTTTCCATTTCATCGTCGAAGAATCGAACAAGGACACACATTGATTTATTCAAGCCAATGTCAGTGCTCTCATCAATCATCACGGAAAAATTATTACATTTTAACTTTTCAGCTAGCACCTCCGTTTCCTGTTTGGCCAAAACATTTTTAATTATGCTGGTACATTTTTTCCTTCCGAACTGCGATTTTTGAATAATTTTTGAATCAGGAGCTATATCTTTTAGAAGTGGAGCAAGTGTTCGACTTCTTGGAATACTCAGCGAAGAACATACTCAATTTAACTTCAAAGTTAGTTACTTCTCGTTCAAAACTTTGAGTGGTTTGTTTTGGTTTGAAAAAATCGTCAACTGATTTCCAGTTTTTAACTGAAGAAACGTTCTTTTTGTGCAATTTGGTCTCCGCATGATTCAAAAGTTCAGATTTTCCACAGTTTAAAAGTTTGTCACACGCTTTGCACTTGCACTTAAATAAATCATCCTTATACTTTGCCAATCAACATTTGAAGCAGTCCAAATCCAACCACGCATCGTTGAATTTTTACTTGCGATATTTTTTTCCTCCCGCGTTTTTACAAGTTTCTCCTTTTTTGCTACAACCCGCACCCGATTCCGATGTATCTGATCCTGATGTGGAGTTAATTTCGTTCGTGTCTGAAAACAAATTTCCATTTATAAATATAGAAACACGATTCGAAAATGTATAATTTACATAATTTTGATAATAACGGCAAGAAATTTTCGGATTCCCGCAAAATAGAACAATTTAAAATAAAACCAAGTTAACACAAGACGCAACTTCTGAAAAGGAATAAAGAAGAGATAAAAAGGCGCAAACGAATGTATTTTGACAATGACATTTAAAGAAGAGTATACTTGGACGAAAAACGTTAAGGTGGGAATATAATTATGAATTCAGGGTAAGAGGTGTGTATCAAGATCTCTATCTCAAACCTAGTTTCTATATAGAAATACGAAAACATAGGAAAATTAAAAAAAAAAACATACACGTTCTCGTTTATCTTGAATTTTTCATAATATTTAAAAAATACCTACGTTTGCAGCAAACGGTTTAAAATATTCAAAATCTGTCCTCTTTCCCCCACGGAACATTTTCAAGTCGAAAATATCTACATGTAGGGATTTTTCCCTACGTGTACTATCACTGATGCGAGACTGGGGAGATGCGTTTTCTAATAGTATAAGTATTATACTGATAACATTTTGATGAGGATCAGTTAGCTGCATTTTTGTTGGTTTCCATGCAATATGTAGGTACTCCGCTTCTGTTTATTGTGAATAACGACTAGGTCATTAGAAAAAAATATGGTCCCCACATGGATCAAACGAAATGGGCGGCGTACAATGCCACCATTCACGGGTCTCTTTTCGTCTATATACCACTATAAATCTTACCCAGAAAGACAGATAGACTCTCTGGATTTCTCCAGAGTTTTTCCCTGGGTTGGATTCTTAACGTTAACGCTAGCATCTGTTACTTAATATTTAGATGAACACTTATTGAGCTTGAGTACACATTCCATTGTCAATGATGTTGTAATGTTTGCTTGTTTCATGCGTCTGATCACCACTTGAGTGTCCAGTGCTATAAGGATATTTCTTCCCTCCACCTGACTCTCAAGCAAGTACCCCAACGCATGCAGCAATGCAAATATTTGAACCTGGTATATGGAAGTGTGTTTCCCGAGCCTAACGTAACGGGCTAATTCCAGCTCTTCTGAATAGATACCGCTCCGCCATCCATGGAAGAATCTGTGAAAATCACTAATTCGCCATTCCTTTTTTTCTGTAATTAATCCGTCCTCAATACAAGTTTTGTGATTCCTTTCCATAATACGCACCCTTGCCACTTTAATATCGTTTCTGGTGAGTTCCAGGATCTTCCTATGTCCATAGATGCTACCACGATTTTGCCATTTCGCATCTCGATGCAAGCGAAGTGCCGTTAGGGTCGCTGTATTCTTAATACATACCTAAGTCTAGCGGTAAGATTCCAATGATCACTTCAAATGCGCATGTTGGTGTTGTCCGTATTGCACCTGTAAGTGATGTTACATGATTTTGTTTAAAATCCCTACAGCAGCATTTAAAATTCCCTACTTTTCCCTACAGGTGTCTTAAGTTTTCCCTACGGTTTTCCCTACGATAATTTTTCTTCCTAAAAGTAAGTAAAATGCTTCATTTTTGTTTCATAGATTTATTGGTAATGTTAAGGTTATACATTTTTATAATAATCTAATTCTTTCAGTCCTTATGATGATCATACAATTCATTAGATTTCATTTTTGTAAAGTGGTTGTCTTTACATTTAAAATTAGTACAATTCAGATTTGTGTCTTGCAGAGATGAACGTACTATGCATATAGAATTAAGGTTAGAATGACTAAGTTTATTGCGTTTTTTAGTGCGAACATCCGTCACGATCGAAAAAATTCGTTCCGCATCAGCGTTAGCATGCGGCAAAGCTAAAACATGCTTTGCTAAATTGGATAAATTTGGGAAAACAATCTCGTTATTGAAGTTTTGAGTCGTGCTTATTTGGTACCAGAACTGCTCAACATCTATTGCAGATAAATTTTTTTTTTCATTTTCCGAAAAATGATACGGCATGGATTTCCATTCCTGTAGTATTGCAGTTTGATCCAAGGATAATTTGTTGCACAGATTTTTGAACTTAAGTTCCGACCGACTATCATCCGTTGATAACACAATCTTCGGATTCAAAAATCTCATTTCGGAAAATATTGTCCCAGATCTTACTGGCAGCCTTTGTTGTATTTCTTCTGATGCAGTTATATAAAAAGTTAAGCAATCCAGCCTTATTTTATGAGAAGTACTTTTTGGTATTGTTTTGAGTAATTCTGAGCATTCAGGACCTAAATATATTTCTTCTATTGGCAATGAAATGTGAGGTGACCTAACGTTAACATTTGTGGAAAGTTCAGACGTTTTGATAAAATTTTGACATAACTTTAAAAATATTCTGACGGACTCAGCATGAAGCTCATGTATTAGAGGTTTCTTAGATTGAAATAGCGCATTAAGTGTGTTAAAATAGACCAGGACGTATTTGAGGAAAAATAAATAAATTTTGTTACACTCATTGTTAAGCTCAGCTAGTATTAGTTCAGCTGATTTAAGTTTATCCGATGCAACTGCATGTTGAAAGTATTCACGAAGAACACTCCAGTTTTCCAATATTCGGTTAATGCAAATTTGATGAGATAGCCACCTCGTTGCAGAAGTTCTCAAAATTTTTCGTTTTTGCTCATTTAAAAGTACTTGAAACTCTTGCAATTCAGAACACCGTTTCGAGCTTCCAGATTATGAGCCAATTTGACGCAGTAGTTCCTCAGGCGCCCTAGGTAAAGTCATGCATGCCTTATTTGCAACAATAGCTGAAGAGTGACATATGCATTTTATGACAATAGCTTTTGGGTTATCATCGATTAGTCTAGAACTGAAAGAATTATGTTGCCCGACCATAACGCTGGCTCCATCACTACTCATACCTAAACAAATTTCAAAAATAAAACTTAGTTAAAGTGAGCCGAATTTTTCAATAATACCAATTACCAATAACATTTTCAAGTGGAATTTCATTAACTGCAATTAGCTCCTTAAAACGTTCATAAAGAGTTGCAGCAGAACAATCTGCTCCAAGATGCATCAAATCCAACAATTTTACAACGACTCTATTAATTTCATCATCGAAGAACCTTACAAGAACACACATTGTTTTATTAAGACCAATGTCAGTACTCTCATCGATCATAACCGAAAATTTATTTATCCTTAGTTTGCTAACAAGTGTATTTTTTTCCTCCACAGCTAAAACATTTTTTATTATATTCGTGCATTTTTGCCTGCCTAATTGAGCATTTTGTACAATTTTTGAATCTGGCACAATATCTTTTAACAATGGCAACAAATGATCAACTACCTGTATAGCGACATTGTGCTCGGCGAAAAAGAGACTGAGTCTTATGTCAAAATTCTGTATTTCACGTTCAGTATTAACGGATTGTTTTTTATTGAAAAAATCACAAATTGGTTTAGTTTTCTTTAAAGATAACACATTCACTTTATGCGACTTTGTTTCCGAATGTTTTATTAAATCCGATTTGCCGCAAAATAAAACTTTATCACACGCTAAACACTTGCATTTAAATACGTCGTCCTGAAGTTTTTGCAGCCACCCTTTAAAAATATCCAGTTGTAACCATAAGTCATTAAATTTCTGTTTTCTGTATTTTGTTTGTTTCGGATGCGTTGTTGCTTTGCAGTCCCTGCCACCTGCATCTGATGAAGATGAATCCGATTCTGTTAAACCTAATGAATTCATAGTGTAATATTTTTCTAATTGTTTAAGCAGTTTAAAGCTGCTACATGTCATGACATGTAGGTGTAGGTATCGGTATATAAATAAAATAAGGAACAACACCGAGCGAACGAAATGGAAAAGAAACTTGTAAAAGTGGTTTGGTATTTTTTGTGAAATCAATAGTCTCACTCACTCTCTCATATTGTAACGATCCGTTACAAACCGACCAGACCGCACCACAGCAAACCAGCCAAATCACCGGGTTCGCACCTGCCCCTGATCGCCACCACTGACTAACCCTGATCGCCACCACTGGCCACCATCAGCCACCAACGGAACTTCAACCAGTCGAATCACCCACCGCTAGCGCCAACACACACGACTCAGCAACAGCATCCCAGCAACAACAACACCAGTGATAATTTTCACTTCGCACCTTAGAAGTCACACTGACTAAGTGACGGGAATTACATGAGTACCCCGAAGCGAAAGCAGTACAGGAGGACAGTACACTCAGTACCTCGTGGAGTACACCTGGTGCTGACCCTGTTCTCTAGAGAGTTGACCGACTTTCTATATTTTTGGTGGCAAGATTCTGCTCTAAGAATTAGCCTTAAATATACTGTGGAGTGTATCGTGAGCATTCCGATCAACTACAGTAACCCTCTTCCTTTCTTCCTGCTTCTGCGGAGTGCATTGTGAGCATTCCGATCAACCGCAGTTGCCCTCCTCCTTTCCTGCTCTGTGGAGTGTATCGTGAGCATTCCGATCAACCACAGTGGCCCTCCTTCTATCCTGCTTCTGCGGAGTGTATCGTGAGCATTCCGATCAACCGTAGTCGCCCTTTTCCTTCCTGCTCCTGTGGAGTGTATCGTGAGCATTCCGATCAACCACAGTGGCCCTCTTCCTATCCCGCTTCTGCGGAGTGTATCGTGAGCATTCCGATCAACCGTAGTCGCCCTTTTCCTTCCTGCTCCTGTGGAGTGTATCGTGAGCATTCCGATCAACCACAGTTGCCCTCTTTCTATCCTGCTTCTGCGGAGTGTATCGTGAGCATTCCGATCAACCGCATTTGCCTTTATCCAGTAGTTAGACTTACGTATAAACGAATTGTTAAGGTCGAATCATAATTCATAAGATTTACGCTTGTAACACTAATTGATACGCAATAATAATAAAAGGTGGAATTGTACAACGCCCCAGAGTTAGTGTTTCTTTGGGGGCAACCCTAGACCCGACGAGTATACCCCAGCCGACGACAAAAAGCACATCACAAATTGGCGCCCGAGCAGGGACTTCAAACAAAGTACTACCGACCTGTTACCATCACACCATTCAAACAAAGTCCACCGACCGTCCGAACCGTACCTCTGTACACATCATTCCAGTCACCGATCTGAACCAAGTTACCACAGACTACCAGTCCACCGCCGAGAATCTATCACGTAACGCCCCATGGAGGCCGCCAACGATGGGCCGAGTGCCCCACCAAAGGAGGATGACCTCTTTTCCAGCCTGACGTGGATATACCAGCTGGACAAAACCGAACTGATTAAAGTACTGGCATCCAAGGGTCTACCCACCATCGGGACCTTAGACCAACTCCGAAAAACCATGAGCACCCATATCAAGGACACCCGAGCGTACCACTCGGCCCAACAACTATGGGAGGAGCCGCCAGAACCAGAGAAACCTGAAACCGCCTTGGAACCCCCACAAGGAAAATCCGAAACCACCCTACCAGTACCCGTCCTGAAGCCACCAATCCCAGCCACCGCCGTACCTGCACGTCCGCCGGATCCCATGAGGCCACACACGTCCCGAGCCCCTCCTAGCTATGACGCCGAGGTCATGAATATCGTACGCCAATGGGGACTACGGTTTGACGGAACCGGCAACATCCTCGAGTTCTTGGAACGCATTGAGGAGTTGGCCCTATGCTACGACCTATCTCTCGAACATTTGCTCCGGCCCCTACCAGAGATCTTCCGGGGAACGGCATTAGAATGGTTACGTATCAACCGCGACCGTTTCCTCGACTGGCGAGGATTTCGAGAGGCCCTCCTGAAGCAATATCTACCCCCCCGATTCACACACAAGCTTGAGGAAGAAATCATGCGGCGGAAGCAGGGACCTCGAGAAAGAGCAAAGGACTACGTCCGTTCAATGCAGTACCTCATACGGCAACACCCACGGATCCGCCTAGAGGACAATCTGGATCGGATCTACGATAACCTACGACCCGAGTATCGGTTGTACCTTCGCCGTAAGGACGTTGAAACCGCCGACGAATTGGTGGAATTGGCAGAAGAATATGAATATATTAAAGCCGAAGAACGGGCCAGCCGGCCGCCTAACCCGCAGTCCGCACCGGTAAGATCTGCGCCCACCCCAACCCGCCGATCGCCGATCCCAAATGCCCTGGAAGCGCCACCTACCACATACGACCGTAACACCCACTGTTGGCACTGCAAACAACGCGGCCATCATCACCAAGAATGCCGCCGCCCATTTCGGCTATTTTGCTCGTTCTGTGGAGAAGACGGGAGACTGAGTCGTGACTGCCCTTGCCGAGCATCGACCGCCGCAGTGGCCACCGCGACCTGGGCTGACCCACGGTACTTCCTCATCGTCCGTATCGGAAATCAGGACTTTCATGCCCTAATCGACACCGGAGCGACTCGCTCATTTCTTAACTCCACCGTAAGACAGAAAGTCCGGCAACTACGCCTACCAGTCCGACTCCAACGTCAATCCGTCCAACTGGCAAGCGGAAAGCCCATCTACACCCATGAACACTATATGGTCACACTAAGCTTGGGCCCCAGGGAGGTCACCCAAGAGATCACTTATCTAAAGGACCTACAGGAGGACATAATTTTGGGGATCGACCTCTTGGACCAAGTCGACTTTCGGATGTCGATAACCGGCCGTCGGCTGACGTACCACGAACGACCCTGCGCCGAACCCACCACAACATTGCAGCCCCTGACGGATGGTGTTCACCTGTCGCGACTCCAGCAACAACAACTAGCCACTCTCGTGGAACAAGAAGTGCCCACGGCCTCTGACGGGTTAGGCACGACACCCCTTGCCGAACATCGGATACGGTTAACAACCAACGACCCCTTCAAACAACGTTACTATCCGCGCAACCCAGCCATGCAAAAGGTCATCGATGAGGAAATCAACGAACTATTACGCCTAGGGAAGATCGAACCCTCCGAAAGTCCGTATAGCTCCCCCATTGTTCTGGTAAAGAAGAAGGGCGGAACCTGGCGGCTCTGTGTGGATTTCCGACAGCTCAATGCTATTTCCATCAAAGACGCCTACCCCCTACCCCAGATCAACCCAATTCTAGATAAACTACGAGGTGCCGCGTTTATCTCCACCATTGATCTACGGCAGGGGTATTGGCAAATCCCACTAGAAGCCACGTCCCGCCCGTACACCGCCTTCACCGTCCCGGGGCGAGGGCTATACCAATGGAAGGTAATGCCATTCGGCCTCCACTCCGCTCCTGCAACGTTCCAACGAACCCTGGACAAAGTTATTGGCCCAGAAATGGAGCCACACGCGTTCGCCTACCTCGACGACATCATAGTCATCGGCAGGACCTTCGAGGAACACCTCAGGCACCTGAGGGAAGTACTGCGACGCCTCCGACGGGCCAACCTGAAAATCAACCTTGAGAAGAGCGTTTTCTGCCAGCAAGAGTTGAAGTACCTCGGGCACGTGATCAGCAATCAAGGGATACACACCGACCCCGACAAAATCGCCGCCGTACGAGATCTGAATCCACCCAAGAATGTCCGCGAATTGCGTCGTGTCCTAGGAATAACGGCGTGGTACCGCCGTTTCATCAAGGATTTCTCCAGTCTTGTAGCGCCCCTGACCAGTCTACTAAAAAAGAACCGTCCCTGGGTCTGGGGGCCCAGCCACCAGACAGCATTTGAGACCTTGAAACAAAAACTCACCGAGTCACCAATCCTGAGCTGCCCAGACTTCACACTACCGTTCACACTGCAAACCGACGCCAGCCAGGACGGACTGGGAGCCGTACTACTCCAGAAACCTGACGGGCAGGAACGAGTGATAGCATATGCCAGCCGGACCCTGACCGACTTAGAAAGAAAATATTCGGTAACCGAAAAGGAGTGCCTAGCCATTCTATGGGGCATCCGGAAAATGCGACCATACCTAGAGGGGTATCACTTCACCGTCATTACAGATCATCACTCGCTTAAATGGTTGCACTCTCTGGACAACCCATCAGGACGACTAGCACGGTGGGCCATCGAACTTCAACAATACGATTTTAACATTTGCTATCGTAAGGGCTCGTTAAACGTAGTGGCCGACACTCTTTCCAGAGACCCACGTCCCCAGACCGACCCCGGGCCCAGTCTCCTGCATACCTGTCGCCAGGAACCATCCTCCTGGGTACACCGCCGAATCCAAGCCATGCAGAAAGATCCTGAGGCATATCCCGACTACCGGACGCAGGACGACAAACTTTTCCGTCAATTTCCCAGTCACAACCCCCTACAAGAACCTGGCAGCCACACCTGGAAGTGGTGCGTACCAGAAACCCACCAGAACCAAGTCTTGTGGGACCACCATGACGATCCAACAGCCGGACATTTGGGCATTAGCAAAACGCTCGAGCGAATCCGACGATCACACTTCTGGCCCCAACTCGCCCGCGACGTAAAAAGATACGTCCAGCGGTGCGATATCTGCAACCGGTATAAGGCGTCCCAACAAAAACCCAGTGGGATGATGCTTACTACCCAAGTCACCGCGCCCTGGGAAACGGTCTGTGTGGACTTTGTGGGACCACTACCACGGTCCACGAAGGGGAACACTATACTCCTAGTATTCGTGGACAAATTCACCAAGTGGGTGGAAGCGACTCCCCTCCGTGCCGCTACCACCGCCGGCCTGATCAAAGCGCTACGAGAGAAGATTATCGTAGAGTTCGGGTGCCCCAAAATGCTTCTCTCCGACAACGGCGCACAGTTCACCAGCCGACAATTCGACACCTTCCTCCAAGATATCGGCATAGAACACCGTCTCACCGCTCCGTACACCCCACAAGAGAACCCGACCGAACGAGTAAATCGAGTCATCAAGACCATGATCGCCCAATATGTCCAGGACAATCACCGTACATGGGACGAACACATCCCAGAGTTTACGATGGCCATCAACACTAGTAAGCACGATGCCACAGGATACTCACCAGCATTTCTAAACTTTGGGCGAGAACTCCGACGACCACTCAGTACTGCCAACCACTCAGTAGGGCCCGAATCAACTCCCATGCCTATCTCCATCTTCGAAGAACGCATAAAGGCGCTGTACGACCTAGTACGAGATAACCTACAAAAGGCCAGCACCAAACAATCCAAACACTACAATCTCAGACGCCGAGCGTGGCGACCCAGTATCGGGGATTGGGTGTACCGGCGAGCCCGCGTCCTTTCTTCGGGAAGCAACTACTTCACCGAAAAACTAGCCCCCAAATATGACGGCCCGTTCGAAGTCGTACGGTACGACTCCCCCGTGATAGCCGTCCTCCGTCGCCCCAACAGCCAAAGAAAACGGGATATTACTCTCCAACGCGCCCATGTCCGAGATCTAAAAGAGTATAAAAGGGACACCAATAAAATAAATAAAATCAGTGCAAGTCCAGACCTGACCGAGGAAACACGCCATCCTATCATGTCCGAACCTACCGTCCGCCAACCGACCCGGCCCCGAAGGGTGACCACAACTCGGCCCCAACCCGTCCCCAGTATGCCAATCACCCCTAGGATGGAGGACCAAACAATACTAGCCCTGGCTCGAGAACACAGGACCCACGCGGAGAGACTCTGGAAGCAGAAGCACCCAACGACAAGTACCACCAGGACTCAACGGACCGTGCGGCTCAAGAAAACGGGCTCACCTCCGCCATCACCCCGTATCCTGGAGTGGGGGCCAGCCGAGGTAGTCGTCCTGGACAGCGACGATGACAACCACGACACCCGACGTCCAGAGCGACCAGCGACCCCAGGGAAATCCCTTCCCGAATTTCCCCAGGTCCTCAGCCAGGAAATTTTGAGCGTCCGATATCGCGTACCGACAACACCACAACCGACGCATCAACAACTCACCGCCCAGACCGCCACCACGCACACCGTAAGCAATAACTCCGGCCGACTTCGCCGGCGCTACCGCCCCCAAGACGCCACCCAGGCAAATCGCAGGCGGCGCGAACGCAAGCTAAACAAACCCTAGATCATAAGTCAATATATATGTAAAAAAAAAAAAAAAAAAAAAAAAAAAAAAAAAACTAAAACAAAAAAAAAATAAAACAAAAAAAATAATAAAACAGAAAAAAAAAGGGCCATTGAAGGCGATATTTTTAGTTTTTATAAATAATAAAACAAAAAAAAAAAAATAATAATAAAACAAAAACCCCCCAAAAAAAAAAAAAAAAAAAAAAAGGGGCCATTGAAGGCCATATTTTTATTTTTTTGTTAAACTCATAATAGTCAATACTTATATTACTATGTTTTTTTTTCTCGCCAGAAACGAGCCCAGGTCCCATTACGACGAGAAGGTTCTCGTCTTCCGAAGAAAGAGGGGAGTGTAACGATCCGTTACAAACCGACCAGACCGCACCACAGCAAACCAGCCAAATCACCGGGTTCGCACCTGCCCCTGATCGCCACCACTGACTAACCCTGATCGCCACCACTGGCCACCATCAGCCACCAACGGAACTTCAACCAGTCGAAGCACCCACCGCTAGCGCCAACACACACGACTCAGCAACAGCATCCCAGCAACAACAACACCAGTGATAATTTTCACTTCGCACCTTAGAAGTCACACTGACTAAGTGACGGGAATTACATGAGTACCCCGAAGCGAAAGCAGTACAGGAGGACAGTACACTCAGTACCTCGTGGAGTACACCTGGTGCTGACCCTGTTCTCTAGAGAGTTGACCGACTTTCTATATTTTTGGTGGCAAGATTCTGCTCTAAGAATTAGCCTTAAATATACTGTGGAGTGTATCGTGAGCATTCCGATCAACTACAGTAACCCTCTTCCTTTCTTCCTGCTTCTGCGGAGTGCATTGTGAGCATTCCGATCAACCGCAGTTGCCCTCCTCCTTTCCTGCTCTGTGGAGTGTATCGTGAGCATTCCGATCAACCACAGTGGCCCTCCTTCTATCCTGCTTCTGCGGAGTGTATCGTGAGCATTCCGATCAACCGTAGTCGCCCTTTTCCTTCCTGCTCCTGTGGAGTGTATCGTGAGCATTCCGATCAACCACAGTGGCCCTCTTCCTATCCTGCTTCTGCGGAGTGTATCGTGAGCATTCCGATCAACCGTAGTCGCCCTTTTCCTTCCTGCTCCTGTGGAGTGTATCGTGAGCATTCCGATCAACCACAGTTGCCCTCTTTCTATCCTGCTTCTGCGGAGTGTATCGTGAGCATTCCGATCAACCGCATTTGCCTTTATCCAGTAGTTAGACTTACGTATAAACGAATTGTTAAGGTCGAATCATAATTCATAAGATTTACGCTTGTAACACTAATTGATACGCAATAATAATAAAAGGTGGAATTGTACAACGCCCCAGAGTTAGTGTTTCTTTGGGGGCAACCCTAGACCCGACGAGTATACCCCAGCCGACGACAAAAAGCACATCACAATATGAACCGGTTCGCACACAACAAATATGATAGGAATGAAATAACTGCGAAATTGAAAAAATTCCATAAATTCCATTCCATAAGCCATTTCTCTTGTCCAAAATTCTGTTTAGTTCCCAATGGAATTACTGTGTTGGGACTTAGGACCAAGTTTGTAGACAGTTTAATTTGAATGCGTATGAGTTTGTATGAAAAATATACACCTTATACAAAAAAAACGATTTTTATCAAAAAATCCCTACATTTGGACTGATATCGAAAATCTGTCCTTTTTTCCCTACGGTCCTATTTTTGTTACAAAAATCCCCACATGTAGGGAATTTTCCCTACATGTAATACCACTGCCTGTAATTCCTAAACATAACAACCCGAATAGCACAGATTGCGAATTATTGCAACAAAACTTCGATTGTATTTCTGACATATTTTAGTAATCTGTAGCACAATCGTTTCTATACCTATCAGTTTTATTCAAGTTAACGTGCTACTATTTCTAATTTTGTCATTCGAAATAGGTTTTTTTTAAAGTTTTTATTCTGTTCACAAAAAGGGGGAGTTGTTTGAAAATTGTTTTACAAAAGTTCTAAAGTTAGAGTTTTAAAATAGTTGGTAATTTTATTACAGTTACGTTTGGTAAAGTTTCATTTTGGGTACTTTTAACTAGAAAGTCATTGAAACTTTGGTATAGCAGAATCTTCACAACGCAGTGACTTAATTACGACCGACCAAAAGACGAAGAGTTTTTAATATGTAGATAGGTACCAATTTCGTTTACAGAATTTTATATAAATGCAGAAACCTATTAAGAAGGAAAGTCATTGCTATGTAGGTAAGTTTTATGTTTTTAGAATGAATCGGCATATCGTTTCAATTCAGTTACAAAAAAATTAAGAAACAATAAAATGTGAAGCATTTATAATTTAGTTTCGACAATTATTTATATGTTTCATTTTATGACAGCTATTTTAACTTCATTTGTAATTGTTTGATTTTTAATTTCTTGCAAACAATAATCAGATAGGGAAAATAAAAAAAAATCGCTAATATTCTAAATTTTCTATAACTTAACATACTTCACTACACCACGAAGTTGTAATCAGTGTTGCCAAATGTTCTTCAATGCACAAAAAGAAGATAAAACCTCGAATGTAATATCGGAGTTCCACGCAGGAGATTCACTGTTTAAAAAACATGTTTTAAAATTAAGTCATGATTTTTATCGTCGATATGTTTTGATTATTTGTTGTTTTATCATTTAAAAAACTAAAAATGTACGCTAAAAAGCTTGATGAAACTCAGATTTTAGAGAAAATATTGTTTACGTTGATCTACTCAACACGATAATGACAGTTAACGGACGAGGTTAATCATTTATTACAACTGTCATATAGCCGTACTATTTATTTTTCCTGGTAGGGGGGACAGTCCCTCTTTTTCATTCAAAAATGCTGTTTGTTGCCTAATACAAACCACTCTCCTTATTTTCAATTTAAGGGCATTGCACCGAGTCATGAATCCAACCAAGAACAGGAAAACTTAGAAACAGAGGTACCTAAATGTATATACATATAGTATCTACGCACGTACCTATTCTTAATAAGGTTGGCTGTAAAATGTTGCCATAATTTCAGGCGACCAATTCTAATCTATTTGAATCATTTTCTGACGTTAGTCATGTAGGTACCGACAACTCCGGTACCTTCTTCTTTAAAATTTAGCGCATCTCCGAAACGAAAAAGTACTAAAAGAAGTAAAACGGACGAAGATGATACGAAATTTGGACGAAGCGTTTGAAATAATGAAAAGTTGTTTCCTCGAATCCAAGACTTGGAACAAAGAGACAATTTTCGGAGAGATGATAGAAGATCGTTTAAGAAAAGTTAAAAACATTAGAATAGCTTGCTTTGTCCAAACGCAAAATCGAAAATTATTTTTTTTTAATCGGAGATGGAAGCAATAGAGGAGCAATCAGAACAAGCAGAAGTTGTTAATGCTGAGAAGTAGAACTCCGGAGTTTTCATTATTTCCTTTTACAGTACCTACTGAAATAAAAGTGAATGTCCAGAATACTTTTCATGAAAATTACAATTCACATGTTTACATATTACTCTACTTTCATAAAATAGTCTTTGCCACTGTTTTTTTTTTTGGCTCTTAATTGTTTTAAATTTTTTTATGATAATGAAACACGCTGCTAATAATCCTACCGCTTTAGAGTTCATCATTATTAAGTGCAAAAATGGATAAAAATTAAACATTTAACAATTATTTTATAAACATTTCAGTAACATTTATTAAACAAATGTTTCACTGGTCTTGACAAACCTCTTTAAACATAAATCAAATTGATTAGCTTACCTGCTGTCTATCAAAGAGAACTCAGTAAATTCCATCTAATCATGGCGTTCACTTGCTGCTGCGTTGCCAATATATCATAAAACGCAATGTCTATACCATTAGAGCACTGTACGACAAAGGTGTGTTACGAAACGAAATTTAATTCAATTCAGCAGTCCATTAAATTCCCACTAATCATTGTCCACACACGGCTTTCTACTATGCTCATTCGGAAAACACACTCCCATTTGCACTTTTATTACGAACGTCCAAGAAGATTCCCCTCTAAGCGTTGCCATAACTTATTCTATAGAAGAGTGGTGCGATGTGACACAGGTGCCAATGGACCGCATAAACCGCACCGCAGAGACTCACACTTACAAACGAAAAAATAACGGTCGTCGTAAGGATTCCTTGTTTCATACATAATTCAAAATCGAATGATAAAGTGAAAAACTTTTCACATTAAATGCAAGGAAAAAATGACCCACACGAGTCAGACACATGTCTATGATGGGCGGTAGAACAAAGTATGTTAAGGGTTGGCTATGTGACCATAATCATGATTCGTACACACCTTGCTGGCTGAATAAAGCACTAAATATGGCAGTGGGTGTCACTAGTATCCACCTGTGTGGTAAGAAAACCATATCCTGTTATCACCGTTCCATATGATATCGTATACCCAAGAAAGAGAGAAATATTAAAAGCAATCTGGCAATAATGTCAAAAGGATTGAAGGTGTCGAATGACGATGGTTAGGTGTTTCATCCTCTTTTCATAGTTCTTCTCTTCACTGTAATATTATTTTAATGATGTGAAAGAAAACATTTTTTTGCGAAAGTATTCATACAAATATTAAATTTTGCAGAACAGATAACACTAGCACTGTCTGTCCGTGTCCAGGTGGACTAATTTTTTGTGCCACCTAAAAAACATGTCTAAAAATATTCAAATACGGGCTAAGGAATACATGAACCTTTTCCGATCCGCAAAGCCACCCGTGCAGTTGGAAAATATGTGGAACTAAACGTACGAGATGGACATCTTTCCGGTTCCAGCAAACCGAGTAGTATACCTACGGTGCGCATATGTATCACTCGTAGTCCTACATATATGTATATGATTTAAGGGTCTCATATCGCATGGGGTGGCTTCGTGTTGGAATTGGAATTATTCTTTTGTGCATTATAATTTTTTTAACCGATTTTACGTTCAGTCATCCATAAGAAAATACCAAATCGAAATACTTTCAAACGAATATGCATGTGGGATACATCATACATTCATACGTTCACTAGAATTCAAACTGGTGCATCGGATCGTTCCGTTCGGCGATGTGATGAGTAATGGAGCAGACTTCCGATATTGAATTTTTGTCCTGCTGTTCTATGTTTTTTTGTTGTTTTTTGATTTTTATTTGCAAACAAATTTTTTATCATTTTAGACCGAACGGTAGTTGGATGTTATGAAAATCCTATGCAGGGACTTGATGTCAATCGGGAGACCATTTTTTGGTGGACCTTGAAGTGTAGATGACTGTGTTCGACATTTTTGGTGCCCTTAAGTACAGTGCCAAATACCTTAAATAATAATATTAATATATTCCAGTTCCAGCATAATTTTAATTTGTAATTTGTACTTGAAATCAAGTATACATTTATATGCATTTGTTAAGTTAAAAAAATTAATTCTATATTTTTACGTCTATACTTACCTATGGCTCTCAATAGAAAAATCATTATATTAATACGTGCACATCCGAGCTTTCCGTACGCTTTTTTGGTATTTAATATGAAATGAGGAGAATGAAACTTATGTCTATACAGGTGCATATGTCGCCATTAAGACTGGTAAAATTAAGTTATGAATTTCCCATACAAAACAGGTAATAAAAAGATTTTGGTGACAATCAATTTGTCGCCGCCATGTTTCCATAGTAACGTATTTAATCATCTTAGATTAGAACTTTTTGGAGAGAATCATTTACCCATAAAGGTATGCAATTTACCTTCCCCTAAAATTGAGCAATAATTGTAAGAAATTTATTTAGGGGAATTATTTATTATTTGCGCCACCATATTACCATAGTTACGTACTTATTTAAATATAAATTACCATAGATTAGAGTCTCATTTACTTTTTTTTTTTTTCGATGTAACAAGTGATTTTTTAAGAGGTTTAGAACTTTTTTTAAAAAAAAAAACACAAAAAATTCGATAAAATGAATGAAATATTTATTTGAATCGATAGTTTGAACCTTACAATTTAATGTGTAAAGATAATTTCATGCAAATGTTGACCGCGGCTGCGTCTCAGGTAGCCCATCCGCTGAGTCCAAATTTGGCATACTCTTTCACACATATCGGCCGGTATCTCACGAATGAATGCATGGATGTTGGCTTCCAGTGCGTCAATCGAAGCGGGCTTGTCCCTATACACATTAGCCTTGACATACCCCCACAAAAAATAATCTAATGGTGTCAAATCGCACGATCTAGGCGGCCAATTGACCGGCCCGAAACGTGAAATTAACTGTTCATTAAACTCGCCTCGCAATTGCGCCATTGTTTCGCGTGCTGTGTGGCATGTGGCACCGTCTTGTTGAAACCACATATCATGCAAGTCAAGAACTTCCATTTCGGGCAAAAAAAAATTTTGTTATCATCGCTCGGTAGCGTTCACCATTGACAGTAACGCTGCGAATCGACATTTCGCGGTCTTCTGTCACACTAGCTGATACGGCCGCAATATTTTCTTCACTACGCACAGTACGTAAACGTGTTGGTGGTTTAATGTCCAACAAAGTAAATTTGGTGCGAAATTTGGTCACAATCTTCCGAATAGACTGCTCAGAAGGTCGAGAATGCCGATCATAAAATGGAAGCAGCGCGCGATGAACATTTCGAACCGAGCACGAATTTTGATAGTAAAATTCAATATTTTGCAAGCGTTGTTCATTTGTAAGACGATCCATGGTTAAATTGCAAACCAAACTGAAGCTGTTTGACAGTGACACAAGGTACTAAACACACGTCAGCTGTCAAAACCAGTGTTGCCAAAACCAAACCAGCTAAAAAATCACCCGTTATTATAGTTGTCGTTCTTTTCGTTTTGTTTATAAAAACACATAAATAAATAACGATAATAATTATTGTAGTACGTTTTTTAGTATACATAGGTACTTATAAAAGTTATGGTTGATTTTCGACCACAAGCGATACTATATCTACTATATAAAAATAAGTCGGGTTTTCCTTCCTGACGATATAACTCCAGAACGGCTCAACCGATTTCAATGATTTTTGTTTTGTTTTGTTCGTCTTAAATCAGGGATGGTTTATGAAAAAAGAAAAGTCGGAAAATTCTCAACAGTTGGCGTTGTAGGCACATATTTCGTTTTTCATGGGGAAATGCACTTGGAAAAAATATAAACTGGATAGAAATCGAGTAGTTTCAAATACAAAAAAAATATTTTAAATTTGAAAAGCAATTGTTGTTGTCAATTACCTATTTTAATTATTTTCCAAGCAAATTGTTGTTGTCAAAAATTTTGAAATTTCTTTTTTTTTTAAATATAGGTACCTAATAACTTTGTTTATGTTTACTATGTTACATTAAGTAACTTTTTGAAATGAAGTAGATACTTTGATTTGTTTGTATCTGTCATTTTTGTTTGGTTAGTACCTATTTTCAATATCCTTGCATTTGAATATGTGGGTAAGTTCAAATGGAGGGGTGATTGAGATGACGATGATGACAATGATGACAGGCAACAGGAGTTGCTGAGCGTTTTGAGTATTCACGAAGGGGTTGTTACGAAAAATGAATGAGTAACAATCATGTTAATATGCTCATTCGTGAGTAGGGTTATGGGGAGGGCAGCTCAAAGCTACCATAACACCTTCGGTACCGGTGTGGAGAGTAAACGAAGAAGGCTTACCAACCAAGTTGATAGGTGTGGTTAGTTTTCTTCTAGGCTGTTAAAGTTACAAATATTTCTTTTAGAGTTAGTGTTTATTGATAGCGAATAAAGTGCGCAGTTGGGCATGATATCACCTAATCGTCCAATACACGATGCATTCAACCACGAATTGCAAAGAGAACAACAAAACAACACGATACTGAAGCATTAGCCGAAGCAGTTCGTAAAAATGTTCTGCAATTGAATCGACAACAAATGATTGCGTATGACTCTTTGATGGAAGCTGTGAACAAAAGAACTTTATTTATTTATTCACTTTCTGGGTGCTCCCGGAGGTACTGCCAAAACGTTCTTAATTTCATTGCTTTTGGCACGGATTTGATCGCAGCATGAGTTGCCCTGGCATTGGCTTCATCTGGAATAACAGCAACTTTGTTAGAAGGCTATACCGAACTGCACATTCAGCATTGATATTGCCACTGAACATGCAAATCAACCAGACACCATCTTGAAAAATCGAAAAAAAAAAATGCGAAGATTTTACAATGATGCAAATTGATCGATTGGGTCGAATGCACGATGGCCCACAAAAGGTCAATGGTCGGGGTTTTTTTTTTATCGGGCATACCGCAGAATATAGAGGAGAAGATGTTTTGATTCCACGCATCCCGATGATTCCAACGGACTTACCATTCGAATTCAAACGACTGCAATTTTTTACTACAAATCTTTGCATTGAATGTTAATATCATCTATTTTACAGGAAAATAAAAGGCATTGAATTTAATTTGAATTACTAACAAAATTTATTTAATCACCAAACTAAATTTGAATCCAAAAAAAAGCTTCAAATAGATAAAAATTAGGTGGTACGAAGTTCACCAGGTCAGCCAACACCAGATGAACCGAATCAATTTCTGCAAATATATTTCATTTCGTCGATGGTGGAACAGTTGCAAGCATTTTTTCATTTAGAAAATCGTTGTTTTTCACATGGGCAGCTATACGTTGCGTGTTCACGAGTTGGGAAACCATCCGCTTTGTTTGTGTTAACGTCAGACCAAAAAACAAAAAATGTGGTTTACCAAAGAGCACTTTAATGAAACGGATAATTTGCGGACGTACCTATAACTCATCGATTCAGTATTTACTTTGGATTCACTTTCATTTTTTACTTAGAGAAGTTCAACTAAATTACACTTCATTTTTGTAATCGAAATGAATTCATTACTGTTGCGAAATGAAATAAAGTTTTTCCTTTTCAAATATAAAAAAAAAAATAACTTTTCTTCATCTTTTAATCCTCAAACGAAATGTTACAAAAAACGAAGCCATCTGGTGGCGAAACGGAGTTCGTCGGGTTTGCTAGTAGTTCTATATAAATCGCCCTTTATTTGTGAGTATAAGTTTTTGTATTTGAAAAACATATAGAATCCACTTGTTTGTTTTTGTTAATCTCTACCTCTATAAAAGAGAACACATTTTTCTGTTTGTGAGCGAAGAGGGAATAGGTTCGTAACGAAACCTCAACAATATATATATTAATCGATTTGTCGTGAGTAGCGGTATTACATAGGATGGTTTTTAGTATCCTAAAGTCCGTTATTGGTCCTTCAAACCCATTTTATATGAGTTTTTAACTGAAAATTTGTTTATATGCTCTACACACATATTACTACGAACTGGCTGAACAAAATTGAATATGACTTTATTCTTCGATTAGTTCATTTCCCGGTGAAGAGATTGGTTTATCAATCATTATTCTGTGTTTCGTATAACGGAAGTAATAAGCAAAAAAGTAATTATTTGAGACTTACATATTTCACAGATATGCGTAAGTCATTGCAATCAACAGCCCACCAGTGGAATGCGGACTCATCCACGTTTATCAAACAACCTTTTTTTCTTCTCTGTTCTTTCTTTGGGCTATGGTAGGTTTCTAATGCAATTATTTATTTTTCAATTTTTTTGTTATAACGGGTGATTTTTTAAGAGGTTAAGAACTTTAAAAAAAAAAAAAACACAAAAAGTTCGAAAAAATGAATGAAATATTTATTTGAATCGATAGTTTGAACCTTGCAATTTAATGTTTAAAGATAATTTCATGCAAATGTTGACCGCGGCTGCGTCTCAGGTAGCCCATCCGCTGAGTCCAATTTTGGCATACTCTTTCACACATATCGGCCGGTATCTCACGAATGAATGCATGGATGTTGGCTTCCAGTTCGTCAATCGAAGCGGGCTTGTCCCTATACACATTAGCCTTGACATACCCCCACAAAAAATAATCTAATGGTGTCAAATCGCACGATCTAGGCGGCCAATTGACCGGCCCGAAACGTGAAATTAACTGTTCACCAAACTCGCCTCGCAATTGCGCCATTGTTTCGCGTGCTGTGTGGCATGTGGCACCGTCTTGTTGAAACCACATATCATGCAAGTCAAGAACTTCCATTTCGGGCAAAAAAAAGTTTGTTATCATCGCTCGGTAGCGTTCACCATTGACAGTAACGCTGCGATTCGCATCATCTTTGAAGAAATAAGGCCCAATAATGCCGCCGGCCCATAAACCGCACCAAACAGTGGCTTTTTCGGGATGCATTGGTAGCTGTTGCAATGCTTCTGGCTGATCTTCACTCCAAATGCGGCAATTTTGCTTATTTACGTACCCATTCAACCAAAAATGAGCCTCATCGCTGAACACAATTTTTCGATAAAAGCGCGCGATGAACATTTCGAACCGAGCACGAATTTTGATAGTAAAATTCAATAATTTGCAAGCGTTGTTCATTTGTAAGACGATCCATGGTTAAATTGCAAACCAAACTGAAGCTGTTTGACAGTGACACAAGGTACTAAACACACGTCAGCTGTCAAAACCAGTGTTGCCAAAACCAAAACCAGCTAAAAAATCACCCGTTATATATTCAATATAAATGTAATATACATAACATATATATATGTAGGTAATTGTTTCAGTGCAACATAACTGGTGTAGCAAGTACAAATGTACAACCAAAAAAAAAACATTCATTGCAAATGCGTACATGTACAGTCGGATCTTACGTACGCGTCACGATAATTACGAGCTGACGCAACATTTTGCAACATGACTAAGAAAGGGAGGGAACACAGGAATAATGCAAATAAATGAAGGAGACAAAAGAAAACAGACAAGAGTTCGATTCGAACCGTAAAAGATTTCTCTAATCTCTACCCACCGATTAGGGCTACACCCTGCATGTTGTGTTGGATCCTGATTATCGCGACGTGTAAAAGCCGACATACTTGGACTTGCACTTAACGGATCTTTTTTTGTTTTTCTTTATTCTTTGTTTGCTATTTCGTTTTACTTTTGAATTTTCCCTGTCTCGATTGTAGTTACTTTTGAAATGGTCTTTGGAGTGATAGGAACAATCTTTAGTTTTGTGAATTTTAGTTGTACTGAGAGAACCGGTAAGTGAAAAATAATTTTTTTTTTAATCATAAAAGCTTGAACACATAGAACGTGGAAAGGCTAAAAAGTGTGATAGGGTGAATCGACCCAAACAGACGAATGTGCTCGGTAGTCTGCCTTCTATGTGTTCAACTATTCCAATGTCTTTTTCTGACTTATGTTTTATTTTAGTAGGTAGGTACATAACATGCCATCAACGAAAAACAGGAATCTATCTTGGAGATCCTCTGGTTCTCTTCGTAAAAGCATTACCTACACGCCGCGGAGAGACAAGTTATCAACGTCACAACAGGCTCCAATCTGAAGCAAACCGAATGGCTAACATGCGAAGTATTGCAAATAGCGAGATAAGGAATCGGCCATATAGCGTAAAACAGTGGTGTCGATGCGCTTTTAAATATGACAGCGGCCATGAATATGAGTCGGAAAAAATTGTATTAATTGGCCCCATGTCTAAATTGTGTTTTCATTGCTGTGCAAACAAATTTGAAGGGGAACAATCAGGTATATGTTGCTCCAATGGAAAAATTAAACTGGTCTTAAAAGATCTTCTTGAAGGCACAACATCTCAATCCAAACATTTTTTGCAATACATTCGAAAATACAACTCGGCCTTGCAAATGACATCTTTTGGAGCTAACGTCATTATAGAAAGCGGATTCATGCCAACTTTTAAGGTACAGGGGCAGGTGTATCACAGATTTGGATCCCTCCAACCACTTCCAGGTAATGAGCCTAAATACTTACAAATCTATTTTATTAGTGACAATCAGCAACAAGCACAGAATAGATGTGGTAGCCACCAAGGAACTAGATTAGACATTATTTTGAAACTGCAAGAAATGCTGCACGTAACAAATAGCTACATTCAAAGTTTCAAATATGCTTTGGAACACTTATCTGTTAAGGAGTATACAATTATTATTATTGATACTGACAAGAGACCTTCTGGGGAGCATGTTTGACGTTTTAATGCTCCTGAATGCAATGAAGTTGCTATTATCATAAGTGGTGAACAACACGGCAAAAGAGACATTGTTCTAAAATATAAAAATAAAAATAATAATGATATTGGGGGTATAAAACGTATCAGTGATACACATAGATCTTATGATGCTCTACGTCTACAATATCCGCTCTTATTCCCAAATGGAGAAGACGGCTACCATTTCGGTATTCCTCAGGCGGATTCAAGCTCAAGAAAGACTGTTTCTTGCATGGATTTCTATAGTTTTTACTTCATGACTCGCAATAACAACTTTAACCATTTACATCGATGTCAGCAACTATTTAACCAATTTGCTGTAGACATGTATGCAAACTGCAAAGATGGAGTCAGAAAGATTGTGCTATATTGTTACTCGCCAAAAAGAACTTCGAGTTGATTCTTACATACATTTAAGAGACGGTATCCAAAATGATGCTACCGGGAGAAGTCTAGGCCAAATTTGTATTCTTCCATCAAGTTTCACAGGAAGCCCTCGGTACATGCATGAGAGGACACAGGACGCGATGACGTATGTGCGGAACTATATGGACGTCCTGATCTATTTATTACATTTACATGTAATGCTAAATGGACGGAAATTCAAAATTAACTACTGCCTGGTCAAACTTATTTTCACCGGAACGATCTTATTGCTAGAGTCTTTCGTTTAAAATTGGTAAGATTAATGGATCTAATTACAAAATTTCACATATTTGGACCAGTTCGATGCCACACCATAGAATGGCAAAAAAGAGGGTTACCGCACGCCCACATTTTAGTATGGCTTACAAACAAAATTCATTCCGATGAAATTGATTCACTCATATCTGCAGAACTTCCAGATCCTTCCAAAGACAAAACACTGTTTGAAATTATTAAAACACAGATGGTTCATGGTCCATGTGGTTCATTTAATTACAATTCACCTTGCATGAAAGACAATAGATGTTCAAATGGGTCGATATATAAGCAGTATAATGAAGCTTTCTGGAGAATTTTCGGTTTTGCTATTCATGATAGATACAAGATACCCGACCGTGCAACACCTAGCTGTCCATTTGGAAAGTGGTCAGAGGGTCTATTTCACAACAGATACCGCCGCAAGACAAGCGCAATCTCCAAGAGATACAACACTGACAGCTTTCTTCAAACTATGTCAACGAGACTCTTTTGCTAGAACTTTATTGTACAATCAGTTGCCATCATATTATACATGGAACAACAACCAATGGAGCCGAAGAAAAAGGGGCAAAGCCGTTGAGGGCAGTGATGCCAGATTTTTTTTTGCCTAAATCCCCATTTTTGGGGAATTTTTGGAAAATTTTCCCCATTTCATATCCGTTTTTTCCCCACTTTTTTCCCCATTTCTATTCATTGAAGTAAAGACGCATTTTTAATATAATAAAAATTTGTTTTCTTTTTTTAGCCATTTTTTTTTTTTTTTTAAAAGTGTTACAAAAATAAAATAAAAACAAATAATATTCAAAGTCGTGCAGTTTAAACTAATACAAAATAAGTAAAATTAAAAGCAAAAAAAAATTCACAAATAACGAGGCAGGTTGAAAGTAAATTATAATTTTAAAAGGTAAATAAATACAAAAAATTATAAATAAAAAAATATATTACGTATTTAAGTTATAAATTATATTAATACAAGTTATTATATAACGATAGGTACACTAATCGTCATTGGACTGGTAGGTACATACTTTTATTGTGCAAAACCAAGCATTTTTATCGAGGCAAAGATCAAAGCAACTTTTTGATAGTTTTTGCAGCATAATTTCGTCTGTAAAATTCCGTAAAGTGTTTCAGCTTCGAGCTAAGTCGCTTAGATTCTATAAACGCGGTGATGTTTTTATGTTCGGGAGATATTTGAAAGTCAACTGCACGAGTTTCATTTTTAAATTATGCAAAATTAATAAACATGCATTGATTTCCGTTTTTCCCCATTTTAAGAGCAATTTTCCCCATTTTCCCCATTCAGTCAATAATTCCCCAAAATGGGGAAAAATGCCCACATCTGGCATCGCTGGTTGAGGGCCATACGGGCATTAAATACGATACTGCTATTGGAAGAGTTTACACTGTCCATCCCAGCCAACATGAATGCTTTTTCGCATCTCTGCGAACTATAAATGACTATGTTTGTGAGACTTACCGAGAGGCTTACTTTAAGCGAGGATTACTTGAAGATGACAGGCAGTGGGAAGCAACTTTGTTAGAGGCAATACCATTGCAGACAGCAAAAAAACTTAGGTGCCTTCTTGCAATCCTACTTAGAACATGTGAAATTAGCAATCCTTTGGCATTATGGATGAAATTTAAAAATGATTTGGCAGAAGATTTTAGATACCAAGCTCAAATTCAAAATTCGGAAATGGAAATATGCTTCTCGGATGAAATTTATAATTTAGCTTTACTCGATATCGAAGATAAAATAATATCCCTGGGTGGTGAAAACCTACATTCTTTTGGTCTTCCTAATACCAAAAGAAATGAATTTAATATTTTATGTACTGAGATCTTAAGGGAGACCTCGTATGACATCAACACCCTGACCAAATATATTCATATATATGAACCAAAATTGTTACCAGATCAATATCATGTCTATTCTGTCGTGCTAAATCAAGTTGCAAAACAAATGGGTGGCATATATTTTCTTGACGCACCAGGCGGTACAGGAAAAACGTTTGTGACAAAACTTCTGCTTGGTAAGCTACGACAGCAAAAAGAAATAGTACTAGCTGTGGCATCATCTGGCATTGCTGCTACTTTACTTCCTGGAGGTCGAACTGCTCATTCTGTTTTTAAACTTCCATTAAACCTAAACACCAATGATTTGCCTGTGTGTAATATAAGTAAGACATCTGGGATGGCTGAAATTATTAAAAGGTGTAAGCTTATTGTTTGGGATGAATGTACAATGGCCCACTAAAAAGCATTAGAAGCAATTAACCGAACACTGCAAGACATATTAAATTGTAAATCTTTGATGGGAGGTATAACGGTTCTTTTATCTGGAGACTTTCGACAGACGCTTCCAGTCATTCCAAAAGGAACCAAAGCAGATGAGATTCAAGCTTACCTTAAGTCTTCTCACCTTTGGAGTCATGTTCATGGTGATACATTAGCCAATGATAGATAGATAGATAGATTTTTATTCAGATAATTTATAAGTTTACATGGTCTGAGTTACCGCACATTGCCTTACACAGAGATTTGACACCTAATCGCATCTTTCTACTGAAATAGTGTAATATTTGTGGTTAGCAAGAAAGGTTAAATACATGTTTAATCATAAATTGAGGAAAAAAACAATTAAGAAAAACCTCATTTAAGCAGAAATAAATTAATATTACAACAAATACAAATTTAAGTAAATAAAAAAAAATATGGGTAAATAAATATATATATATAACTATTAAATGAGTAAATAAATAAAGGGATAAATAAATAAATAAATAAATAAATAAATAAATAAATAAATAAATAAATAAATACATAAATAAATAAATAAATACATAAATAAATACATAAATAAATAAATAAATAAATAAATTAATTAATATGTATGTATAACAAATAAATGAATTTATAGTAAATCAATAAATAAATAAATAAAATGAACAATTAAGACTAGGAAAAAAGATTTTTTACTAGCGTGTTGTCAGAGTGACCGCAGCGGGCCTTAAATTTTTCCGTAAGGGAGTTAATTCTTTCAGAGATCAGTTCAACATTCGCTCTTTTATGTAAAACCCTTGTAGAGAAATACGATGGAAGATTTAACATCATTTTTAAAAGTTTATTTTGTGCTATCACCCCAAACCTGGCATCCATACAGAATTATTGCTTGAAATATAACTTTGTGTAATATTATTTTGTTTTCAGTTGATAACAATGACTTCCTGCATATGAAGGGATATAAAAGTCTTATACTTATATTTATTTTGTTCAGCGTTTCGCGCACATGTTGATTAAATAATAGTTTTGAATCAAGATGAATTCCTAAGTATTTTACGGAAGAGCTCCATTTGATTGACACGTTTGCCACTTGTAAGTGATTAGAGGGGATGTAACACGCTTTTCTTTTTCGAGTGAAAAAGATAGCTTGAATTTTTTCCATATTTAACTTTATTTTCCACTTAGTGAAATAGCTTAAAAGTATATCTAACGCATTGGAAATGTTCCTCTCGATAATAAGAGGATATTCATGCGATGTAAATACAACAGTGTCATCCGCGTAGATAGCAATACCGCAAAAAGGGGGACTAGGAATATCTGATGTAAATACATTGTACAATACAGGTCCAAGAACAGAACCTTGTGGAACCCCAGTGTTAAAGTATTTTATTTCAGACTGAACATTATTAACAGACACACTAAAAGAACGATTACTGAGGAAACTTTGGATTATTTTACACAAAAAGTACGGGAAATGAAAACCAATCATTTTGAAAACAAGGCCGTTATGCCACATAGAGTCGAAAGCTTTTCCTATATCAAGCATAACCATGCCTGTCGATTTTTTTCGAGAACGTTGATCTTTAACATGTTTGACTAATCTTAATGTCTGGTGAGTAGTGCTGTGGGAGTTCCGGAAACCAAATTGTTCATTTGGCAAAATGTTATTATCAAAAATAAACTGCATTAACTTTTCCTTAATTACTTTTTCTAACAGTTTACTTAAACTACTGAGCAGACTAATGGGCCTGTAACTTTCGACTTTGTCGGGAGGTTTGGCAGGTTTGTTGATTGGGATAACTTTTGCCAGTTTCCAAGAATCGGGGAAATATTTTATTTTCAAACAAGCATTAATTATAAATTTTATAAAACTGATGCCAGCCTTGGGTAATTCTTTTAAATAAAGGTTGCTTATTTTATCAAAACCAGGGGCTTTTCTTACCTTGAGACTGCTTAAGTGAAACTCAACGTCCTCGTCAGAGACGAAGGCGCTTCGTGGAGTATCAATATGTGACATGTTAAAGCTATTTATTTGGTTATTAACCATGCCGATTGTGATAGGGTCGCTTAGATTCTCTGATACTAAGTGATTTTTAACAAAGTTGGAAGCAAGCTCATTTGCTTTGTCAACATCACTGTAAATATCATTTTGCAAAGGTGGAATCTGTCTATTTTTGTTTCTTATAATCTTAGCAATATTCCAAAAAGGCTTTGCGTTTTTTTCTAGGCTCTTAAGTTTCTTATTCCAAGTAATGTTACGTTCAATGTTAATAAGCATTGAAATTTGTTTATTAAGGTAATTGCATTCCTGCTTATGGAAGGGGAGCCGATATCTCTGCCAATTTCTTCTGGTTGAATTTCTAATTTTTATCAATTCTATAATATGAATTGGGAATTTCGGAAACCATTTCTTTTTTTGTACTTTTGGTACAGATTCATCGAACGAGTGAAGAATATTACGGGAAAAGTATTCCACTGCAACATCAACATCGTTCTTTGAAAGCACAGATTCAAGGTTTGTAGGAACGTTTTTTAAGTTTAAGGTAATTTTTTTCCTATAAAGTGCCCAATTTGCGTTTTTAACATCTGATATGTACTCAGTCTTACATTCTCTGGAACAATTAAACGTACATAACACTGGATTATGATCCGAACTAAGAGAACACACAGAAATAGGTTGAGTTAACTGACTAGAAACATTACTTATAAAAAAATCTATCACAGATGGACGCTTACGAGAGGGATATGAGATAGTGAGTGCATAATCATTACAGAGATTTGACAATACTGCAACCCCAGTTTCTATTTCTACAGTTGAAATCTCCACCAATTATAAAATCTCCATTTGTACTAAAAAATTTTCTAAAATCGTTTGCGAGCTCTATTTTCTTGTTATTATTTATTCTACCACCCGGAAAATATGCGCAGATAAGAGTAATACATTTACCATCACTAAGGTTGACTTTGATTGCAACGTTCTCTATTAACTTAGTTCGTATGATGGGTAAAAGGGAATGTTGAACCGATCTTCTGATAAGAATAGCAACTCCACCACCACTTCTTTCGCTTCTGTCAACACGATAGCATTTGAAATCAGCAGTAGATAAATAACATGATGTCGTTAACCAAGTTTCGGTAACTAATGCAACATCGACGTTTTTGGTATTTAGGAAGTTTAAGAATTCTACTTTTTTCTTGCAAATACGTCTAGCATTCCAAGTACAAATATTAATTTTAGAACAACGCATATTACTTGACATTAGAATGCAAAAACTTAGTCGCTAAATGTGCGATAACATTAAATTGATCTAATTTTGTCTTACAAGTACCTAATTTTGTAATCATTTCCATAACTAAATTATTTAATTCCTCCATGGTGAATAAAGTGTTATTGCTATTGGGCATACTGCTGTGTTCGGTGGTAGGAGTTCCCTCGAAAGCTTTTTCCCAAGATTTTGCTGACTGCTGCATCACGCCAGATGAAAGCTCTGTTTTGTTGTTTTGGCTCCGAGGCAGCGGAGGGAAATCAGACATTGAATTGATTGTGATCGATTCTCTTTCACGATTCATTGGTGTGGTCTGGGGCTGTGAGCGAAAAGCCCTAATTGTTCTTTGATCAGCTGAATGTGGGCGAGAGTGCCTTTTGGAGAATTTTTCTCTCAACTCGAGAAACTTTGTTCGGCTGACACAAGCTGGATCAGAAGCTTTGTGATTACCATTGCAATTTGCACATTTCAGTGAAGTTGTATTGGTACAATCAGCTGTTTTGTGAGATTCAGCACAATTTCCACAATAAATTCTTATATGACAGTTCTTTTCGCCATGGCCAAACATTTGGCAATTGTGGCATTGGGTTATTTTATTTTTTAATTTTCGATGCATACCCCACTTGATTTGCGTGTGCATGAACGATCGAACTCGCTGTTTTAGTTCATTGAATTTGATTGAACCATTTTCAAACGAAATTAAATAAATAAAGTCAGTATAGTGTTCATATTTTTTTATAATTTTCTTAACTTCCATGCATTTTAAGTTTAAGTTAATCAGTTCGCTCTTCAGGGTGTTATTATCTATATCACACATACCATACATCACAACTTTGAACGATTTTTCACATTTTCTGTCATGGGAAAAAAATTGACAGTTTTCCTCTTTTAATTTTGCGATCAATTTGTTGTACGTGTCTAATGTTTCGCATGATATTTTGATGCCAATAGAAAGTTTTTTGACACAATAGTCAAGTAATTTATTAATTTTCATTAACGAATGCACGTAATCACAGCTTTTTTGTAATAATTTAATCGGTGGCACATACACTTTCTTTGATTCACTTGGCGAAATAATTTCGTCCATATCATCACAGTCACTATCTGGTAAAGTTTGTAGAGGGCTGAAAAAATTCGCCCTGGGATCTTTCGGAGTTTTTGGAGGCATATTTGCTCGGGTTTTCTTACCGGAGGACAAATATTTGCCCTCGGGATCAGGGGATCGGACGCGTTTCGCAATTTTGCACTGTTCACAAGGTCGACAGAAGAATTAGATGAAGCGCGCTCGAAAGCTTTGCCGCAACTGACATTAGCCAATGAGTTTGCAAAAAAATTAATAGAATTGGGAGAAGGAAAATTAACTGCTGGTATTGATGGCAGTTTGAAACCTGATCAAGTCAGTACAGAGGTGGATTCGATCAATGAACTGATTGAAAAGACAATTACCTTGATCATAGATGGTTATGCGAAAGAGCAATTCTCGCACCAAGAAATATCACTGTCAACAACATCAACAATCAACTTCTGCGGATAATACCTGGGGACTACAAAACATATAAATCGATTGATACTGTGGTGGATCTATCGGAAGTTGTGAACTATCCAACCGAATTTTTGAATTCTTTAGAATCACCGGGCTTTCCTTCACACAAATTGCAGTTAAAAGTTGGAGCTCCTATCATGCTTCTGCGAAATTTAGACCAACCTCGCCTTTGTAATGGTACAAGACTTGTGGTTAAGAAATTATTGCCTCATGTTATTGAAGCTACTATAATTACTTGTGGCTTTGGGGAAGATGTCATTTTACCACGCATACCACTGATACCGATACCCCCTTCCAATTCAAAAGGCTACAATTTCCTATTCGGCTAAGTTTCGCAACTTCAATAAATAAATCCCAAGGGCAAACTTTAGCTGTTGTTGGCTTGCAATTAGAGGAACCTTGATTTTCTCATGGCCAATTATACGTAGGATGCTCGAGAGTTGGAAGTCAACAGAATCTTTTTGTCTTCACAAAAGACGGAAAAACCCGTAATATTGTTTACCGTGAAATTTGTTCAATGTAAAAAATCATTCGTAAATTAAAATTTGAATTTTCCATTAAACATATAATATAATATTTTTCCTTTGTACTTAAAATTATGAAATATTTGTATTTTCTTATTTTATTCCCAAGTGTCTATTTTATATATTCTTACTACCGTTGTTGTAGTCTCAAATGAGAACTTAAGACTTACAATCATGATTTTATTTTTGTTATATCTACAAAACAAAAAATAAAAAATAAAACAAAACTAAAATATCATTTCATCACTTAATTTCATACTCACATACGGATTCTGAAAATATATAGGTACCTATGTATATACAATACATACATAATGTGTATTCAATTTGAGAAAAAAAAAAGTTTTGTATATATGTGTACGTACTTCATGTTCACATGTATGCATTTATTAAAGGACCCAGCAAAGCGGGTACATCCAGCTAGTTAAAAATATAGAAAGGTTTATAAAAATACCAGTGGACATTTCAAAATATGTACATTGCTATAAAATTTGTATAAGAATATAGCTACTATAGAAAACCGAATTGATCATGTGAATACTACATAACAATTAATAAAACAATCTAGATTCTTATGTTCGGATCAAATGTCAGAATCCAATTAAATACGAATTTTCCGAAATTGCTTTTGGATAATAACAATAAACCACAGAATTGAAAGTTGAAAACACCCACCAATCATAATAGAAATGTATGCAGTTCGGGAATATTTTTTAAAATTCACTTTTGCCCTAGTGGAAACTTGCATTTTATAAACCTATTTTAAAGAACAACCCCCCCAAGGTAATTGCATAAATTCTACTGTCAAATGTGAATGGATGAACATTTTTTGGCGCTGAATATGGATAAAGAACAAACGATAGCCTTAATCTTTGAAAAGCTTACTCAAAATTTATTCTGTTTACACTCATTGTTATAAATTCATTTACAAATTGTTTGTTATTGAAAAAGTACCTACCACCCGGCGGCCAATAACACGTATTCACAGACAGGAAAAAATAGATAGTGCGAGAGAGGGCTGCTATCCAAAATTTGCGGGGAAAATTGGGTAGGTGAACGGAAGTTGACCATATAGTTTGATAGTCTTTGATCGAAGAACGAAGATCGATTTGGCTGGATCATTATTGCCCAGTCACTCGGCGTACGATGTTATGCAAGTGTTTTTTGATTTTTGTACTATATTTTATCACTGAACAGCTCATATAGCTCGCGGTTGTTTCATCGTCTCTATCGATCCTCCATTCAACAAAGTATGAATAGAATTCCCATAAACAAACCCATATGATAGTGCATCCAACTACATACCTACCCAATATCCTTCCCTAAATCTGCTGCATATGTGTAGAAAAGTGTAGGAGCGTATTTCCAAATTGCTCGCATTTTCGAGAATTGCGCGACACAGTTGTAGATTGTTGTGCGATCTCGATTTAAAATTGGTTTGACTTCTTTAGTACTTGGCCAATACTCGCAAGGTGGTATTTCAGGTCCCAAAACAAGAGTAGGTAGAAGGAATATGTCCCGACTAATGTGTACATATTTGGAATAGGCACATAGATAACTTACGAATTCAAATATCTTTGGGGGTATACGAATTACAAGATAGAACAGTATTTTTCCAACGAAAAGAGTCACAAAAAATATGTAGGATTGTAGGTATAAAACTTTGAAACATGCAGTTTATCCTTATACGAAATCTGTTGAATTACAGCTTTGATGCGGATCAAAGTGAGGCGATTATTTACCGGTTTAAAGCTTTTTCTAATTCAATTAACTCAAATCTTAGAAATATGTAGATAATGATATAAAGGTGTGTCCAGACCAACGAAACATATCATAAACATTTATAATAAATGTTTCATAAATATTTCATTAACATTTATAACAGAAAAATATGTTTATGAAATGTTTATTAAATATTTCGTTGGTCTGGACACCAATGAAACATTTATGAAATGTTTATGAAATGTTTCGCAGTTTCCCATTCGTGATGGGAAATAATTTTTGTTTCACATGTTTCCGGGCAGAGAGTAGGCGCTGTTTTGTGAATTTATGTGAATATAAAAATTGAAATGTCAAAAAAAAATCTTGGAGTAGGAAATGAGGAAGTTATCTATTAATTTAATTAAATTATCTTTTTATTTTTTGAATTTTGTTTTATGATAATGAAGCGTGCTGCTAAAAATTCTACCGCTTTAGAGTTCATCATTATTTAGTGCAAAAATGGATAAAAATTAAACATTTCATAAATGTTTCAAAAATGTTTCATCGGCGTCCAGACTGAAAGAAACATTTAAAAGATGTTGAATAAATATTTATGAAATGTTTCTGAAGCAAATCGGAAACATTTTATAAACATTTAATAAACATTTATTAAACAAATGTTTCACTGGTCTGGACAAACCTTAAGAAGCATTTTTGTATGAATATATAGGATTGATATCCGTAAGAAGGTACTCTATATATGAGCTCTTTGAGTACCTATTAATTTAGCCAGGGTTTCTTTTATTGCTTTTTAATTTTCTGTGTGCTTTGCAGTCTTTTGACTGATTTAAAGTATTATTCGTTTGAACTTTTGAAAATAACATTTCAGAAGTAAGATGTAAGTTTATAAATGAAACAACAAAAGAAGTTAGAACTGTATCTCTCGCCCAGTGGTACAAATTTTAAGATTATATAGTAACCAAAACATATTGGAAAACAAATGAAAAACAACATTAGGTACATCTACAATATTAGAAAAAATATGAAGGAAATGTATTGTATTTAAAGCAGTAAAAGCGTTTTTTATCTATTTTCCTTCGCCTATTTATATACTCGTATAAGATAAGATACGCGACATAAATTTCAGCTAAACATTTAACAAAGTAGATTTATTTCTTTAAACAATTTGAACAATATTTATGTACATTATTGAAGAGAAGAGAAAAGCGAAGTGAAAGTAAAACGTACAAGGTACTTTAAAGTAACAATTTCGTCTCAGTTGGGTATATGAGTAAGATAAGACGTGAAAAATAACATAGTTGGTACATTAAGTCTAGTAGTTAAGCTCACAAACAATTGAGTGTTTGCCATGTAAGTGTAGCGCAAATGGATTTTTCATCAGATGATAGTGTATACTATCCCAGCTTCTTTTTTGAAAACTACACACCAGATTCAGATATTCTCGCTCTGTAAATGCGAGCGCAAAATGAGAAGGCTCGAGAGTAGCTCACCAGAATGCGAAATATTATCGGAGAACAGTGAAAGGAAACAAGAAAATTATCAACTGGACACGATTGTTATTTTTGGTCAGAATTTCAAAGTAATAAAAAAGTGAGTTCATTTTGCTTTGTTTGTTTGTAGTGTTCGATAAAAGCAGATAAAGTCGGTAAAATAAAATTTTTAAAAAGATTTGCTAAATACGTCAGAAATAACCAAAATTATTTGTCGATTTGAAACCATGATATTAAAGCTGACTTTACGCATTTACATATTGATTTTCTACTCTCAAAGACTTATGAAATTGTATTTGTATTGGTGGTAGTGCTATAAATTAATAAAGAAATTAATTTAGACTAGTTTGTTTATAAGTTTAAAATGTCTGCTTTGCAATTGGGTTAGCCTAGAATACTGCTGATATGATTTGAGCAATTATTTACAAAAATTTTGTAATACCTTAGTTAGAACAAGAATCGACTCCTTTCTGATCTCTATCAAAATGTTGGAAATTATTTGCGAAGTGATTCCACATTTGCATTTATATAAAGTCAAATAAATACAAACATTTTGCTAGTATATTTTCTTCGAAGCTGCTGCTAAACCATATAAAGCTCACGATCTCTATAAATATTTTTCACTGCATTTTCTCAAGTTTCTCTATCGATTATACACCGGGAAATATCGTTTTGCACAGGAAATTACTTTAGACGGTGGTTCCGGTGCAAGCGAAATTCACTCGCTCGAATTCGCAAAGCTGGCTGAACTCATTTAAAAGTACCCAATACCCATGTCTTATGTTCTATGTATTTATAATGTTTTTAATGTTTGGAAATAAATTGACATTGTTGAATATTTAGAGATACAATTTTAACTTTGTTTCGTGTATAGCTATTGTAGCAGGGAGAGAAAGAGAGAATACTTAACCATGTAAGGATACCACCGGTGCTTTAGGCAAATTAGATAATAAGAAAAGGGAATAAGAACGAAAAAGGGAAAATGTGCGGTCGATGTAATTTTGTGTGAAATAAATAAGTAATTATGGAATGATGCGTGTTTGAATCCAATAAAACGCACCACTCTGCCTTACCATCGAGCAACGCACTTCAAAGCTGGTTAGCAAGTGAACTTATTTTGCTGATCCGCTCTTTGACCGCTCGTCTCTTTTTTCTCATTTTGGTGTTCGCGAATTTCCGGCTTCTTCGACTTTTCTCGGCCATTATATTTTTGACCGTCAACGAGACTGCACCTTAAATAAAGTTATAAAAGTTTTAAAACGTGTTGCTGCACATTTTGTTTTTCATCATTTTTTTTTCTGTGGCACCACTCCATTTGTACATGGTCCTAATCGAACCGGATTATCTATTGTGTTTTTCGTGGAAAATCAACAATCATCGTGGGAATCCATCAACTGTTTTCAATTTAATTTCTGGTGCCACAAAGTGAAAACCCATTTAATTATCGGCAGTCGCCAGTTCTCTCATCGTTGGACTTCATTTCGTGTGGTGTCCAAGAAACAATTGTGCACATCGAAAATATCATCGTGGGACGTTTTGGACATAATCGTTGTGCAAAATCATCGTCATTGCGCACAAAATTATCGTGTGTCGCTACAATTTTGCACAGCAAACTATCATCGTGGATCTTCATCATGTGCCGCCATTGTTGCACCCCAAAATTACCTTCGTCTGCCTTCATCGTGTGCTATCTACATTGTTGCACTTTGCACACCAAAATTATCTTCGCTGGACCTGTGCAAAATTATTTTCGTTTTTGCAAATCAAGTTTCTCATCGTTTGGATTTAATCGTTGTGCGCAAATCATTATCAGTGCGTATAAAATCATCGTGTGTCGCTACCATTGTGCACAGTAAATATCCGCGTGGGACTTCATCTTGTGCCGCCAGTGTTGCACACCAAAATTATCTTCGTTGGACGTGTGCACAATAATCTTCGATAGTGCAAATCAAATTTTCATCGTTGGACTGCGCATAAAATTATCGTGTGTCGCACCAGCACCGCCATTCTGCGCACCCAAATTATCATCGTTGGATTGCATCGTATCTCGCATTGCCGAATAAAGTTTTCGATATCGTGTGCTACTATTTCGCACATCAAAATTATCATCGTTGGACTACATCATCATCATCATTTGCTGTCAGCCATCATTACCATCATCACCATCATCATCATCATCATCATTATCTTGGGCATCATCTTTATTAAATCTTGTAAAAGGTATGTTCTATAATTTAATTTTTGGTGCATTGTAGATTTTCTTTGCTATTCTTATCATTACAATTATACGTACTTATCTTGATCTCGTGTTAAGCGTTAATTTTCGTGAACAAATTCTAGTCCGGTGGTATATACATGCTTGAGTTTCTTTTTGGCGATCCAATGACATTATTAAACGATTTAATTTTTGCAAGCGACCAATTGGTCGAGTTTTACGCGGGCTTCAAGGCCAAACCAAGCGCCACTCATACGGTATCGTTGTTGGAAGCATATCACACGGAATTGGAGGTGTTATGGCTTGAAGTCAAATCGACATACACTCTCTGTATTAAAACAGGTGGTGAGGAGTTGGCAGACTCCATAAGCGTGGTTAAAGCGAAGTACCAAAGTTCTGCTTCGACTTACTTTACTTGTAAAAGTGAGATATCTGACTTTTTGAAGTCACTTCAACCAAATATTCAACAAACTGTTAAAGCTCCATTGGAACAAGGTCCAGAAGCGAATGCGTCGCACAATGACCCGAGTTCCCATACTATAAAGTTTCCTGCATGTGATACTCAAAATTTTTATGGCAATTATTTAGAATGGCCATCCTTCCGGGATATGTTTACTGCTGTATACATAAACCATTCACAATTGAGCGGCGTACAAAAACTTTTCCATTTACGCGCCAAGACAAAGGAACAATCCTTTAATATTGTGAACAAATTTGCGTTAACAGATAATAACTTTTCTCTCGCGTGGGATGCGCTAAAGGAGCAATACGAAAACAAACGCATTTTGGTGAACAACCAAATTGAAATTCTCTTAAATCTAAAACCGATTCCTGCCGAATCGGGCAAGGAATTGAAACTTCTTCAAAGCAACATCAATGATGCTTTATTAGCCCTTGAATCTTATAATATAGCAACCAAATCCTGGAATGCTATCATTACTTACCTTTGTGCCTCAAAACTTCCGTATTCTACTCTCAGCATTTGGGAAGAATCTTTGGATAAACCTACTGAAATCCCAACATGGGAAAAAATGAATTTATTTCTCACCAATCGGTATCGCATACTCGAGAGTGTTTCTGAAATGAAACACAACTCTGCCATCAATCAAAAAGTGAACAAATCAGTGCCAAGTCAAAACACCAAATCGAAACCCATTCGAAACTTTCATATGAAAGTTATTCCAACGTGCCAAGTGTGTAGTGAGCAACATCCAATCCGACTTTGCCCTACATTTTTACAAATGTCTGTTGATGATAGACATAAAATCGTACGCAAACATACATTTTGTTTCAACTGTCTTGCTGTGACTCATCACGTGAATCAATGTCAGAGTGTGAGCACTTGCTTTCGTTGTAAGGGCAAGCATCATACTTTGCTACACTTCGAGAAAAGTGGACCTGCGTCAGCTCCAAGCGCATCCTCATCTCAAGTATCATCCGCGTCTTCGCAACCGAACACATCAGCGTCGCAAATCGCATCGGTATCTCAAGTTGCGTCGTCTTCATCTCATCTCATGTTTCCATCACAAGCTACCTCTTCACGTCAAGCCTCATCGTCATCGCATTTGGATCATCAAAGTATACAGTCCACTCCAATCTCTAATCATAATGTCATGTTTACCAAAAGCAATCGTCAAGTTTTGCTAGCGACAGCATTAGTAAAGATTCGACATCAAGGAATTGATTTTTAACTTCGAGCCTTGATAGATCAGGGTTCCGAAGTTTCTTTCATATCTGAACATTTTCAGAAACGTTTTGGCCTGCCAACCCAAAGCGTTCAAGCCCAAATATGTGGTATGGGTTCAACAGTAACTGCGTCTTCATCCAAAATGTGCTCTTTTACCCTTTGCTCAAATATCATCGAGGATTTCACTGTACAAGTTCAAGCCATAGTTCTTAAAAAACTAACAGGCAACTTACCTTCACTATCCATGAGCATTGATCAATCGGAATATCAGTTTGGTTTTCCTCTCGCAGATGCTGTTTTTTATCAAAGTTCCGGTATCGATATACTCATCGGTGCTGATCTATATCCCTATATTGTGCTGGAAGGTTTGAAAACGAACGTTCTGAGTACTCTTATGGCACAGAATACCGTTTTCGGTTGGGTATTATTAGGACCCTTCGAAAGCGTTTCTACTGTTTCAAATTTTTCCACGTTTGTGAGCTACTTCTCTGAATCATCCATAGATCAGGCAATTGAAAGGTGTTGGAAGCTTGAGGAAGTGCCTCAACCTCCCACCCTTTCTCCTTCAGAACAATATTGTGAAGACCTGTTTCATGACTCGACTTATCGAGATCCTACTGGCCGATATGTCGTTAAGTTGCCATTTAAACAATTACCTGAACAAACTCAACTAGGCTATTCGCGCCTGAATGCAACGAAACAATATCTCCGTAATGAGAAATCGTTGATGGCTAAACCACTTTTAAAGGAAGAATATGACAAGGTTCTTTCAGAGTATATCACTTTAGGTCATATGTCGCCAACTTGCTGAAGATGTCAAGGTATCTCATCCCCTTGCATCAAAAATCTTGATGAAAGAATTTTATGTGGATGACGTGCTCTCGGGTGCGTATGACATTGTGTCTGCGCAGAAATCCCAAAGGGAACTTATTGCGGTTCTTAAATCCGACGGATTTAATCTCAGAAAGTGGACGGCCAACAATAAAGAGTTGCTCGCCCATATTCCTGCTGATCATCTCTTAAAGAAAGATTTTTTGAAATTAGAAGATGACAGCGCTACCAAAACCCTCGGTATTCGATGGAACGCGTCATCGGATACCTTCTCGTTTTCGATTAACCCTGAGGCTCTTCCTGCCCTATCCATAACCAAGCGCTCCGTTCTATCCACTATTGCCAGGTTATATGATCCTGCCGGCTGGCTTGCTCCTGTTATCGTAACTGCAAAAATTCTAATGCAACAAGTCTGGAAAGACCGGACCGGTTGGGATGAAAGTCTTTCGCCGCATGCCGAAAAGAGTTGGAAATCCTTTTCGGATAACTTTGCGGATATCCAAAAGATCACTATTCCGCGATGGATTGATTTTTTTCCTTGGACATCATTGCAGATACACGGGTTCTGTGATGCCTCCGAGAAGGCTTATGCCGCCGCCATCTATGTGCGTGTGCATCATAACTCCTCGAAACCGTCGTCTCATTTGCTGTGGGCTAAAACCAAGGTAGCTCCAGTCAACTCTTTATCCCTTCCTCGCCTGGAACTCCAAGGTGCAGTTCTTCTTTCAAGGCTAATCCGAGTTCTTTTCGACAAATTTAACATACTTAATAATATCAACCCTCATTTGTGGACAGATTCTACCATTGTATTAGCATGGCTTAACAAGCTACCCAGTACCTGGAAGACTTACGTAGCTAACCGGACATCCGAGATTTCCTCAAACGTTCCGAATGGAAGTTGGAATCACGTATCTTCATCTGAAAATCCTGCCGATTTAGCTACTCGTGGTGTCTATCCTAGGGAACTACAATCCAACAATCTATGGTGGCATGGGCCATCTTGGCTAACTGAGTGTGAAGCAAATTGGCCTACCTTCGAATTATCTTCCCCTCCTGATGAATCAATTCTGGAGTATAAACCAATCAAAGCGAACGTAACAACAGTTACTAGCTATTTTGAAAGTGAGATCTTACGTCGATTCTCCAAGTGGCACAAGGCCATCAGAGTGATCAGTTATATGATTCGATTTTGTAACTCAGCTCGAAAATTATCGATTAGAGACACATATCGATCTGTAGTTCTTCATCATGAAGAAATTAAATCTACAAAAAATAAAGTCATCCAATTAACACAAACCCAATATTATTCCAAAGAATATACCGCCTTATCTCATGGAGATCCGCCGCTGTCGAAGAGCTGTCTATTAACTCTCAATCCATTTCTGGATTCTCATCAGATAATGCGCTCTCATGGCAGACTGGCTTCTTCAACTTTATCGTACAGCGAACGCTTTCCGATTTTACTTCCATACGAATCCTATTTATCCGAACTTTTGGTATCCTATATTCACCAGCTATCGATGCATGGTGAAATCCAGTTGGTTATCCGTATCGTGCGTTCTGAGTACTGGATACCCAAACTAAGGAATTTAGTCAAGAAGTGTTTAAGACTCTGTCCGATCTGTATCCGTTATAGGAAATCTATCCGCACCCAAATTATGGCAGGCTTGCCGATCGAAAGAACGACACTTGGTTTACCGTTCACCACGGTCGGTATAGATTTTGCTGGTCCGTTTACCATAAGAAACTATTACGGTAGAAGCTGCCGACTGGAAAAAGGCTATGCCTGTTTGTTCGTTTGTTTCGCCACTAAGGCGATACATTTGGAAGCCGTGAGCGATCTCTCCACGCAAGCTTTTCTCGCTTCCTTTACCCGTTTCATCTCCCGTAGGGGCTTACCAGCAACTATCTACACTGAAAACGGTACCAACTTTGTTGGTGCCTCTAAGTTTCTAACTTCTGATTTCCAAAAGGCTGTCTTGAGTTATCCCGCCGCATCATCATCGAATTTTTCCCAGATTATGTGGAAATTTATCCCTCCTGGCTCCCCCCACATGGGTGGATTGTGGGAGGCGGGAGTAAAGAGTTTTAAAACTCATTTTTAGAAAATTTCTGGAAATTGCAAGTATAGGTACCTTTGAGGAGTTTACCACGCTTTTAACTCGTATTGAGGCCTGTCTCAATTCCCGCCCCTTATCCCGTATGTCTGAGAATCCGGACGATATCGTCCCTTTCACACCCGGACATTTTTTGAGAGGTGGTTGGTCCCTTGCTAAATATTCCGGAACCCTCGGAATCTCATAAAGACATAGGTCTTATTCGGAGATGGAATACACTTCGAATCATACATCATCAGTTCAGTGTGCGATGGAAAGAAGAATATCTTAAAGAACTTATCAAGCGTTACAAATGGAAATATCTGCAAAGGGATATCCAAGTCGACGACGTAGTAGTTTTACGAAATGAGCAACTCCCTCCAAATGAGTGGCGTCTTGGTAGGGTGCTGAAGGTCTACCGCGGTGTCGACACCAGAGTCCGCGTCGCCGATGTTCAAACCCAAAAAGGGGTTGTCACTCGATGTATTGCCAAACAATGCGTTCTACTCCCGGACTAAATATCTAGTCGTCAATAAATACTATATTGAATTTGCTTTATTTGTTTTAATTATGCGAGGTACGTTGCGTATAATTTCTATCCTACGGTTGTATTCCTAAAAATTTGACTATTATAATTTCAAACCACAAAATGCACTAAGAATTAGGTTATATTACGTATCCTTCTTATTTATGAACTATGTACATTTATCTTTATTTATGAACTCATTGCAACATGAATCTCTGTATCTTTTTTGCATCTGAGACTGCAAGGGGCCGGAATGTTTGAATCCAATAAAACGCACAACTCTGCCTTACCATCGAGCAACGCACTTCAAAGCTGGTTAGCAAGTGAAATTATTTTGCTGACCCGCTCTTTGATCGCTCGTCTCTTTTTTCTCATTTTGGTGTTCGCGAATTTCCGGCCTCTTCGACTTTTCTCGGCCATTATATTTTTGACCGTCAACGAGACTGCACCTTAAATAAAGTTATCAAAGTTTTAAAACGTGTTGCTGCCCATTTTGTTTTTCATTCTTTTTTTCTCTTCTACGGTTATACTACACATCTTACATCTGAGAGTGAGTTTCAAAAACTCAAACGAATAATGGGCTTGCTCACGAAAAAATACTTCAAATCAATCAATCAAAAGAGTTCAAGTATAGTTTAAAGACTGCGATACATTGAATGCATGCAAATTACTGAAAGAATGCAAGGAATGGAAAATACTTAAAGACAACTTCAAAGAATGCAAGCAATCAAAAAGCATTGCAATCTTTTGGTGCCATGAATTTTTAAAAGTTGGCCTTATTTCGCTATGCAAAAGTGAAATACATCCAACTTTCAACAGTTGGCCTTATTTCACGCCGACAAAGTGCAATAACGCCAAAATTGGTGTTATTGCGATTTCAAACTATGAAATGCAACCCCCCTGCTTGGGTTTTCTGTTGGATTACGGGGTAGGCGATTGTTGGCGTTATTGCGCTTTGTCGGAGTGAAATAAGACCAACTGTTGGAAGTTGGCCCTATTACACTATTTAAAATCGAAATATAGCCAATTTTTAGATGTTGGTCTTATTTCACGGCAACCAATCTCTTGACTTCAAGCCTTTTGACCGAATCAAGCGATTGCTTCACCTAAGACTTCAAAATATACCTACTGGGATTTAAAATTTTAAGTAAAAGTAGGTACTTAAAAAAAAGCATTAATGAAAAGGTTGCATTTTTTTTACAACACTGCTGAATGCACCATTTTAAAACTCTTGATGGTAGTTCTAGTGTAGTAAGTTATAACTTTCTTATAAAATTATAACTATATGAGTATGAGAGAAAAAGAGTTCTCGTTAGATTTTTTCGCGTCCTTGGCTTCCAAGCCTTGATATGGATTCGTCAACTAGCTATTCCCAGGATGAGATAATTAGATCAGGCATGACATCCATTTTTACTCTCCATTAAAGAATAGTTCGTACCTTCTTAATGAGTGCTGTATACAGCCCGATGCGTGTTAATGTGGCATAACGCCATTGAAGGAAAGCTGTTGAAGCAATCCACCCACTACTACTGAATAGCGCTGCTGGTAAAGCATTCAGTACATAAAATATTATAGCTAAAAGAGGGAACGCCAAAACGCAGTTTTCACTTTACACATGCATAGTGGTTGAAAGTCGTTATAGATAGCGTACCCTAACTACAATGTCAATGATCGCTATTTTATTAACTCTGTCAAAAGGATTATTTATGACCTGCATTCTCTGTTACTCCCGACTGTATACCGACGTAGGAGATGTTATATACTACACACTACGCTTACCCATAAACCGCCAAAGAAAAATCGTAAATATTATCAAACTTAATGTTAAACTCCCTCAGCGATGATGAGCAAAAGGGAGGAATTGGGAAATATTTCGGTTTATTATATTTTATGTTGATGTTTCTAAAAAGTGGCGAAACCATTGTGATTGTATTTTATCGCTACGACGCTAGGTATCTACCCCAATAACTTGAGACATAACGAATGTTTTGTTTTATATCACTTCTGAGATGTTGCGCGTTTTATGGTTATTTCCTGATTCAATAATTCGTAGCCTACGCTTGATATTTCCCTGAATCGGTTTTTATAATAATTTTCCGATGCCTCTTAGGAATCGAATGAATAGAGTGTTATAAGACCAAGAAAAAATATGCTTTAACGTTTTCTACTTTATAACATTCAGGGATGGGTTTATGACAGTCACTTTATTTATTATTTTCGTCTTTAGCCAGAGGGATAAGGACAGAAGGAAAATCGAGAAAAATATTTAATGACATTTGCTTTTGTATTTATCTACAGATTCCGAGGAGACGTTATTATGGCATTAAAATATGACGCTCAATCACCATTTATTTGGCCTTGTGAATGGGTATTGATTTTTGACAGGTTATTTAAAAAATTAAATCTAAAAGATTCAGCATGATTTAAGCAAGAATCGAGGTGGAGCACTGAAAAAGATCAAGATGACAGGTTGCAAGTCAATTACATATAAAGTATTCGTAGAGAATGTTGTTGTGCTTTGGATGGTTGATAAAATGTTTCGATGTTTATTATTAACATTTATCTTCTCGAGTACCGGGAGCATTCAAGGGTTGGCAAGATGTCCTAGATGTCACACTAAATCCGAGTGATTGGCAATGTTTTTTCTATGCACAGGTTGAGAGTCCAAAGAACAGCTTTAGTGTGTGCATTGCAAGCTTATTTCTAAAGAGGATGCTAAAGTATATTGTTTATAGTTTACTAGTTTTTCGCACCTCGTGGAGAGCCGTTTATGTGAATCTGTGCTTCAGGTATAGGTGTGGTGTGAAGTGGATAGCGATGATTCTTCGGGGATCGTCCAAGAAGGTTAGACCTCGTGGCGTGGCGCGGCCTCATGCCCTTGTAGATTTAGCGTTTAGATAACAGCTTCTAAACGCCAGCCGGGCTAATGTTGTCATCAGCATCATTAAATTCAAAATTTTATGGGGAATCCCAGGTAGGTAGGTAAAATGGGTGCTCTTGTGGCGGTAGCCACAGCTTCACTAAGACCATCAGTTGGGTCCATTGTGTCCAGTTTACGGGACCCGTCCAGTGCAAACTGCTGAAAGACAAGAAATAAACCGCTTTACATATTGGAGCCGCATAGATTTAGTATGAATCTCATGGGTTCTTAAAGCTCTGTTGTGACCTGATCCTCTAGTGCGTCTTACGAATAGCAAATGATCTGAATATGTTTATCTACTAGAACCACGGGGGAATCCCATCAGAAAACGTAATATGATCATGTGCCGCACTGACCTACAAAAGATTGCGTACTTGAGCAAGCACGAATTATCAGATGAGGAAATACTGTCACTGGAGCCAGCTTTCATCATTAGATTCTGGACTAAAGAGAGTGCTATAGGATAATGTTATCGTAACTTCAAACTTATTTTTAGAACTATCTAAGATTTTGACATCTGTATAAGGCTTTCACAAAAATTACCCCGAACAGGTTGTTGTATTTTTTGTAGCCTCAATACATTTTATCTTTCTTTTGTCTTCTGAATCGAACGAACGAATCTTAAAATCACTTTGAAATCAAAAATCATTTTAATTGGCTGAGAAAAGTAGGCACGGTAATAATGTTTTTAGTGTGACATCTATGTAGGATATCTTGCCAACCCTTGAATGCTCCGGGTACTCGAGAAGATAAAGGTTGGGGTCGTGAGCATGTTAAAAACAATGTTGAATTGGTCTTCAATAGAATAAAAAAACTTACCAATACCTATATTACGGGATGCGTTTATACAGATATACGCTCCTTACGAGTTGGCTTAGAAACAATGCCTTATTTTCATTTTTTGTGATACAACTGATCTTTTATTCTTCTGATATGTTAACCTTAATAAGTGTATTAAATATATGTGTAATAACAGAACACATGCAGATTTTTATACCAAAAAATGCCAATCACAATCACATGCTTGGCGTTGCCATACAGTTTAACTATTGTTAAAAAGTCTGAGCTAAGCTTGGGAAATAGGATGTGTTAAAAATGTTTCCTAGCGAGTATGCTTCTTCAAGGCTCATACATGTTGCCTCATTGTTTGTCTTGGAGATCTTTTATAGACGGGTCTTTCACTCAAGGCTCCTAAATAATGTCGATGTCCATACTTTCCTATAAGAACAACCTTCAGATTGTACGAAGCATACCTTAAGTGGCTCAGGTTAGTCTTTATGACTTTAAGCATCACCGTTGGTGGGGACATACCAAGTAAAAATATAATACATATTACCGTTACATTGTGGCAAATATTCGGCTACAATTGCTTTCCATTTACTACTACTCTGCGAAGATACGTCACAACACATAAGATTTCTTATATTTTAGGGTCAACACAACATGCTTTCAAAGCTTACAACAAAAATAAGGATCTTTATTGATTCGCGACTTATGATGAAATGATTGATGACTTATTGTACAGGCTTTTGGAAATTTGTTCTTGTATTTGAATGTAAATGAGTTTTATTTCACATTTTTGAGCAATGAATTTATAAACAAAGATTGAAAGATATATCATCGATTAAAAATAATATTCCCACCCAGCCCCATTTGTGTATGTGATTGATAGAGTGAAAAAAATGTAATCTGCTGCTGTCAAATATGCAGATATGGATTAATTCATCGGCCCATGTTTTGCTTTTTGAGTGACTTAGGACAAGGAAATTTCCGGGCGACCAAAAGCGAAGAATATTAAAGATGAAATAGTTAAGCAGATCGGATATTTTCATTACAAATTCTTTTAATGTAAGATAATTGCTTTTGAGTTCAAAATTTGTCTGCATTATAGCAAAATATTTGATACTAGCTACACAATTTGGGATCTATTCAAAAGCCCAAAATATTTTCCAAAAACCATAACAATAGTGAGTCTATTCAAATTACTGAACAATACCATAAAATAATATTACTCTATAATACCATTTATAATCTACAGACACTGGCTTAATTGTTATCGTTTGATAATTTCAAGAGAATATAGATACTTCTCATCCTTGTGCTTGAGTTATGAAAATGAGAATCCATTTCAAAGTGAATAACTAGTTTTATTATGTAAAGTAAGTATTAAAATAAATAGTATTTCCTGCAGGAATATTTAAACTCTTCTTTGCAATACACGCTTTGTTGGCCATTGGAATCCCAAGGAGAAGCGACAGCAGTATAATTGGTTAACTTGGCAATGGAATTGAAATTATTAGCACAGGTACGTAGAACCTTCGAAACCGAGCACGAATCTAATTAAAATTCCAGATTCCATTATTATAACTTAAGAAGAAGAACACAACCAGATAAGTGGAATGGAGTAAAATAAAATAAGGAGGTTTCGTTCGCATGAAATTAATCAACAACTGCTTATCCTAAGGAATAATACACAATTAATTAAGATGGATTGGAAAAAAAGACAGGAAACAATTTTATTCAATTTATTCCACTTTAAACTCCAGAGGGGATACCTTCTTCTTGAAGAATTGTGTGGTCTATTCGGCTCCGTCGTAGCCACAGGCATTCGTAGTTCAAACTGAGTTCAATGACAGGGTGAAAAAAGAGTGGAAGACAAATTTTCTCGCCCCGATGCGGCTGCAAATATAATAACGATGAAGGGCTGGTGTAACTCAGCGATGCTATAGTCCTTTGTATATCCTCAATTCGTGGAAGCCTTGCTACACTAAGACAAATGTGTTATTGAAACGGTTTTCTGAAGGTGATTTTCGTAACGAAGTAATTACATTTTTTAAGGCGGATTATTAGGTAGTTTAAGAGTTAACATATTTTAATATTGTACTAATCACCGAGTACAAAATTTTAAATAATTCTTCACAGTACCTACTGGTGTCAATCATCCATTTAGGAGTTTTTTTTTTAAACTTTTAAACGCGAGAAAATATCAACACTATAATATACTCTGTGGGAATAACTGGTAAATCAACTTCCTTCATGAGCTTCTCAGCGGAGGACACACAACGGATGTTGTGTTGTTAATATTCAAACTGACAAATATCTTACGAAAGCCACTTTGTAATTTTTAGACCAATGTACTGACCCTTGGTCGTTGTAACAAAGATTTTGTGACGGCATCTCTACTCTTACATCCCAAAAGAAGGTTACCGAAATATCTAACCGTCTGTCCCAGGGTTCAGGGATCCGCAAAAAGCAGGAGGCTAAATATTTTATATGCCTTACTATCTATTTAATTTGACATGAATTAGCTACCAAGAAGCATGTCCTCGGTGCCGTGAAATAAGGCCAAGCGAAATAAGTCCAAATCTGAAAATTTGGCCTTTTTTCACTTTATGAAAATGAAATAAGGCCATATTCAAACAGTTGGTCTTAATTCACTCGGACAAAGAGCAATAATGCCAACAAAATTTGAGTAATAAGACCAAAATTGCAAAATCCAACAATAAACCCAAGCAGGGGGGTTGCTGGGGGGCAGCATGCCCAACACCAACTTGACGTTATTGCATGTTGTAGGAGTGAAATAAGGCCAACTGTTGAAATATGGCCTTATTTCACGGCACCGAAAAAGTCAGGTGCAGTAAGGTCAGGCGATCTGGTGGGCCAACGGAATGTGGAGTTTCTGGATATCAGGTATAACAGGCCGGGCTATGCGAGGAGTTGCACCATCTTGCTGAAACCACACAGAGTTAAAAGAAATTCTCATTCAACGTAATTCTGGATAGAAAAACTCTCTCAACATGCTCAAGTAACGGTCTCCAGCAACCGTAACTGTGTGACCGTTTTCTTCGCAGAAGTAACGGGTGATTTTTTAAGAGGTTTAGAACTTTTTAAAAAAAAAAAAACACAAAAAATTCGAAAAAATGAATGAAATATTTATTTGAATCGATAGTTTGAACCTTGCAATTTAATGTTTAAAGATAATTTCATGCAAATGTTGACCGCGGCTGCGTCTCAGGTAGCCCATCCGCTGAGTCCAATTTTGGCATACTCTTTCACACATATCGGCCGGTAACTTACGAATGAATGCATGGATGTTGGCTTCCAGTGCGTCAATCGAAGCGGGCTTGTCCCTATACACATTAGCCTTGACATACCCCCACAAAAAATAATCTAATGGTGTCAAATCGCACGATCTAGGCGGCCAATTGACCGGCCCGAAACGTGAAATTAACTGTTCACCAAACTCGCCTCGCAATTGCGCCATTGTTTCGCGTGCTGTGTGGCATGTCGCATGTGGCACCGTCTTGTTGAAACCACATATCATGCAAGTCAAGAACTTCCATTTCGGGCAAAAAAAAGTTTGTTATCATCGCTCGGTAGCGTTCACCATTGACAGTAACGCTGCGATTCGCATCATCTTTGAAGAAATAAGGCCCAATAATGCCGCCGGCCCATAAACCGCACCAAACAGTGGCTTTTTCGGGATGCATTGGTAGCTGTTGCAATGCTTCTGGCTGATCTTCACTCCAAATGCGGCAATTTTGCTTATTTACGTACCCATTCAACCAAAAATGAGCCTCATCGCTGAACACAATTTTTCGATAAAAAAGCGGATCCTCGGCCAGCTTTCCAAGAGCCCATTTTGATAGTAAAATTCAATTATTTGCAAGCGTTGTTCATTTGTAAGACGATCCATGGTTAAATTGCAAACCAAACTGAAGCTGTTTGACAGTGACACAAGGTACTAAACACACGTCAGCTGTCAAAACCAGTGTTGCCAAAACCAAACCAGCTAAAAAATCACCCGTTATATGTATGTATGTATAGTATATATGTTTATTTAGTACAGTATACTATTGAAAACAAAGTAAATTTACAATCTCAGGCTTACGTTACAAATGCTTAACTACTAGTTCGTATGTGATTTATAAGAAGCGTTTTAAATGTACGAAAAACTGATTCATTTTTTATGTTGATTGGTAATTCATTAAACAATTTTAAACCTTTATACATAATAGTGTTTTGAATTCTAACATCTTTAAAGAATTTTAATCGAAAATCAGAATTTGATCGTAAGTTATATGGTTGGGTGTCTTGTATATAGGTTAAGTTGGATGAAAGATAATCAGGTACCATTTTGTGTTTCATTTTAAAAACAAAAATTAATGTGTTGTATGTGATTCTTTGCTTGATATTTAGCCACTGTAGACAAGACAGCATCCATTGAGTTGGTGTGTAAAAGCTGCATTTAAAAATAATTTTCATTGCGTTGTTTTGGAGAATTTGAAGACGATTTATATCCGTAGTATTGCCTATAAATAAAGGCAAGTGTGGCTTAATTATCGTATTATATAATATGTTGATCGCACACATCGTATTAATATTTTTACGAATTCTCTTAAGAAACCCGATTTTTTTCGAAATCTTTTTTTTCAACATAATATGTTAAATGTTCGTTAAAATTAAGTGTTTTGTCCAACATTATGCCGAGATATTTTATCGATTCAACTTGTTCAATTCTTTCATTATTGATTTCAATATATGGAATAAATTCACTATTATTCACCATACATTTCGATTTGTTCACGTTAATTTTTAACTTATTTATATTTAACCACTAGCTGGCCCGGCGAACTTAGTTCCGCCCCAATTCTTTAATGTATTGAAAATATTAATTCCGAGCATGCACATTGCACATGCCTCTTTATGCAATTCGGTCAAGTCAATTACTTTATTCAAAAGTTATATTAAATACTCTAGGTATGGTATAGGTATGACACAAAAGAAAAGAAAAATAACAAAGTTCGGTCCTTAAGTCCACTTTTGCTCTAAATTAAAAAAATCAACTTCTGCTAGCTATTGTGACTGAATTTTGTTGTTTCACTTGAGGCGAACTTCAAGTTGTTGATGATGTGAACTAAATAAAAAAAAAATGTTATGATTATTTAACAGATAAAGCAAGAGGAAATTCGAAAAAACGCTTGTGACAAATGGAACTTTATATTTGACTTAGTCAGTGATGTTGATTCCGATACTTGAGGAATAGTTTTTAGAAAATAGGCATAATTTTTGTGTGAACTGTTTGAACTGTTTTACAATCAAGATTAATTTACAACTGTGCGTCGTGCTTATTTTCCAAGAACCAAATCAAGACCTTGGATTATAAAAAAAGATAGAATTGCCTATCAATCGACCAACATTCTGATAACCAATAAGGCATGCTTTTTCGAAAAAGGCATACTTTTCTAAGGGTTCAGACAATAACTTAGATCCGGCTTTGCATCACTGGCGGTGACTCCAATCTAACTATTTCTCAACTTAAAGTCAAATTTAATGCTTTATTTCTTCTAATTTAGACTAAAAGTTAATTTGTTGCCAAAAGGCGCGTCTAAAATGTTTTATTGCTAAGGGCCAATAGAAATAACTGAAGTATATCAATATCGATGTGTGTCAATCAAACCGCAATGATTGACGTGCCACCTATCGGGTCCAAAAGTATCCTATCCTTCAAACTGGAACCTACCATACGCAACAACAAATTTACATGGAAATCGCCTGAGTGGCTTTGGAGATCGAAGACATTGCCTATTGAGTCTAAAAGAATGTTATCTTTTAAGTCTTGCTAAACCTTAAATACGTCAATACGAACAAAACCAAAAAGTTTCATGAAAATTGGCCCATCAGTTATTGAGATATAAAGTCATCGAGTTTCACACCGAAGGAATTATATTTATAAATTATTGTTATAGTATTATTATATTTTAGAAGTTAATTGAATTTAAGTTAAAAACGAAACGTGTGCCTACAGCGCCACCTGTTGAGAATTTTATGATTTTTTATAAACCATCTCTGATTGAAGACGAACAAAACAAAAATCATTCAAATCTAACTAACGCACATATCTATTTCCTTCTACATTTAGAGACACAGGAATCTCAATTTTGACTTCGGTGAAAGGGTTGTAGGGTCAACAAAGCATGGCAGGCATGCTTGTTTAAGCCTGTGCTTATCTCGTCGGTGGAGTGGGATCTTCTGCTTGGCTTGCGGACTACCGTACTTTTACATGCCTGAATTTTGATGCGAAAATTTTAAAATTTGTTGGCATGGATAGGAAGAAAATTGGGAAAGGATTAACTCTAAACGAAATATTTGTAACTTTAATAGCCAAGAAGAAAACTAACCACACCTATCAACTTGGTTGGTAAGCCTTCTCCCTTCTCTCTCCACACGAGTACCGAAGGTGTTATGGTATCTTTGAGCAGCCCTCCCCATAATCATACTCACGAATGAGCATTTTCCTAACAACCCCTACCAAAGAGAATCTACAACTAGAGAGCCAACTGAGAGCAGAAACGGTACATTTGCCTACAAGCTGTTGTTTGGCTGCTGTCGGGTACAGGAATTCCTAAGTATTAGTGCCTGTACAAATCAAAGGAGCGTCATTGCTGCCGCACGCATACTTAGGAAATCCTGTACCGACACTTTATGTCATTCGGGCGGCCATTATTATGGGGTGGGCGACTGTGTTCGGCATTTTTGGTGCCCATTAGTTACACGGTGTTCACATCTCAGTTCAGTTAAAAAGTTTTTAAGGTTTATGAAATTGATTTTACCAATTGTAATTTCTGATATAATTTTGTCACAATGCCAAATACCTCAATAAAATCATGTTTTTTTTTTTTCAATATCTATCAGAAATCGATCCATGACATTAATCAGAGAAAAATCAACTCAAACGATTTTTGCACTCTTATTAAAAGAGATTTATTTGTAACTTCAAGCATCTATTTGTAGGTATATTTTAAAGAAAACAAATTGTTTTTCGTCGATTTCAATGCTATTCATTTTGAAGTCATATTGAAACAAAATAGGTATTTTAACACAGTTTGGGGAAAGGGTTAGTTTTATGTTGTGGGGAAAAAGCTATTTTAGTTTCAGCATCATTTTTAATCTGTAAATGGTACATAAAATGGATAAATTATACTTGTTTTTGTCCGTTTATAATACCTTCCTACCTGATTATAACTACATTTTTTCAGGTAAATTCCATAATAAAAGAAATCCTATATAGATCGCCTTTTACTTATGTGTTTTTTTAGCTTCGAACTCTGCAAAGAAAAGTAAAGTAAGATTTTCAGTACGCAATTAGAACAATTACTGAAAAACATACTTTGCTGAGTTCGAAGCTCAAAAAAACACGCCTGTACTTAGAACAACATTACTTTTTATATTTCAAAAACACACACAAGTGTACTTGTTTTTGTTAATTAATAATTAAGAGGGACTTACAAAAACATCAGTGGACATTTTAAAATACAACATTATAAAATTTACAAAAGAATATCTATAAACACGAATGGAACACGCAAGAACTTAAAATTAACAAAACCATTTGGATTGATACGTTCGATTGAAGAATCCAATTAAACACCACATTATATTGTATTTTTGTTAGGATTTTAATCTTTAATCATTGTTATATCCGAGAATATCTTTTCCATAAATTAGCATTTTTCTGTTCCTAAGTAACAACAACACATTTCAGTGTTCACTCTAATTAAACCACAGAATTCCTAATCACATTTTGATTTTGTACAAAAATGGTGCTAAAAAAAAGAATTTGAAAATACCCACCAAGTAATAGAAATTTATGCAATGTTTAGGAATATTTAAAACTAATGTGGTATTCGTTTGGGCTTCATCAGATTTGCCCTCAGATTTCAGAGTTCGTGTGGCTAATCGAACATAAAACTTGCTCTTGCTCTTTTTTGTGTTGATATTTGTGCGATTTGAATATGTGTAGTTTTGGACACTTTTCTAAGCGATTTTTATTCACTGCTTAAATTTTGTATTAAAACATAAGAAATATCCGTCCCGATTGATTTCTAAATATTAATACATAAATAATTTAGAAAAATAGATTCACCCGATGCAACGCCTTTCTTTGCTGTAGAAAAAATTCCATAAAAATGTAAACAAACTCCATCAGTTGTCAAACTCAAACACACTTGTATTATTGGTAGATCTGAGAAAATATCTAGATTCGCAAAAGTGCTCTGAAATCAGAAAAATATTGCTTTTTCCTGTACCAAACGAACATAAAAATTGCTCTGAGAGCAAAAAAAAGTGCTCTGAGAGCGCCCAATCGAATACCACACAAATCACTTTTGCTCTAGTGAAAACTTGGGTTTAACTTGCATGGTAATAACCTATTTTTGGAACAACTCCAAAAGGTAGCTGCATGAATTTTGCTGTCAAAAATATTTTTCTGTAAAGAAAACTAAAAAAAAAACTGAAATGTGAATGGATGAACATTTTTTGGCACCTGAGATGGATAGAGCACAAGTAAAGCTATCTAAAAAACCATTCTCCACATGTATTCCTATTACATTTATTGTTATACATTCATTTACAAATTGTTTGTTATTGGAAAAGTGCCACCCGGCGGCCATTAATAACACGTATTCACAGACAGGAAAAATAAGAGCGCGCGAGAGAGGGCTGTCATTCAAAAATTGAGGGGATAATCGGTTAGGGGCAAGTGAAGTTGGCTCTCTAGTTGTAGATTCTCTTTGACCCCTACTTGAACACTCACAACGCTCAACAACTCCTGTTGCCTGTCATCATTGTCCTCGTCATCTCAATCACTCCTACATTTCAACTTACTCACATATCCTGAAAATGCTTAACAAACAAAAATGATGGATTCAAACACCATCAAACAAATCAACGTATCTTCCATTTAAAAAAGTCACTTAATGTAACAGAGTAAACAGAAACAAACTACTTATTAGGTAATTTAAAAAAAAATAAATTTCAAAATTGTTGACAACAACAATTTGCTTGGAAAATAATCAAAATAATTGACAACAACAATTGCTTTTAAAATTTAAAATATTTTTTTTTTGTTTTGGAAGTTCCACTACTCGATTTATATCCAGTTTATTTTTTTTCAAAGTGCTTTTCCCCATGGAAATCGAAATGTGTGCCTGTAACGCCACCTAGCTGGCCCGGCGAACTTAGTTCCGCCCCAATTCGTTAATGTAATGAAAATAATAATTCCGAGTATGCACATTGCACAATGCACATGCCTCTTTATGCAATTCGGTCAATTCAAATTCTTTATTCAAAAGTTATATTAAATACTCTAGGTATGAAAATAACAAAGTTCGGTCCTTAAGTCCACTTTTGCCCTAAATTAACAAAAATCAACTTCTGCTAGCTATTGTGACTGAATTTTGTTGTTTCAATCGAGCGAACTTCAAGTTGTTGATGATGTGAACTAAATAAAAAAACATGTTATGATTTAATAGATAAAGCAAGAGGAAACTCGAAAAAACGCTTGTGACAAATGAGACTTTATATTTGACTTAGTCAGTGATGTTGATTCCGATACTTGAGGAATAGTTTTTAAAAAATAGGCATAATTTTTTTGTGAACTGTTTTACAATCAATTTTTTGTGAATTCTTTTTTTTAGAATCAATTCACACAAATTCATTTTGAAGTTGATAAATCTGGTACATTCTTTAATCGAAGCCACATTAAAAATTTTAATCTACAACTGTGCGTCGTGCTTATTTTCCAATAACCTACTTGACTTACTCACCAAATCAAAACCTTGGATTATAGAGATCAAAAAAGATAGAATTGCCTATCAATCGACAAACATTCTGATAACAATTTCTTGAATCACCTCTTGTAGGTTAGTTGCAGTTCCTTTGTAAGCTATGCAATTTTTATCTTTTTTACCAAAAAGGCATGATTTTTCGAAAAAGGCATAGGTAGGTACTTTTCTAAGGGTTCAGACAATAACTTAGATCCGGCTTTGCATCACTGGCGGTGACTCCAATCTAACTATTTCTCAACTTAAAGTCAAATTTAATGCTTTATTTCTTCTAATTTAGACTAAAAGTTAATTTGTTGCCAAAAGTCGCGTCTAAAATGTTTTATTGCTAAGGGCCATAGAAATAACTGAAGTATATCAATATCGATGTGTGTCAATCAAACCGCAATGATTGACGTGCCACCTATCGGGTCCAAAAGTATCCTATCCTTCAAACTGGAACAAACCATACGCAACAACAAATTTACATGGAAATCGCCTGAGTGGCTTTGGAGATCGAGAACATTACCTATTGAGTCTAAAAGAATGTTATCTTTTAAGTCATGCCAAACCTTAAATACGTCAATACGAACAAAACCAAAAAGTTTCATGAAAATTGGCCCATTAGTTATTGAGATATAAAGTCATCGAGTTTTTGTTATTGTATTATTATATTTTAGAAGTTAATTTAATTTAAGTTAAAACCGAAACGTGTGTCTGCAACGCCACCTGTTGAAAATTTTATGATTTTTTATAAACCATCTCTGATTCAAGACGAACAAAACAGAACAAAAATCATTCAAATCTAACTAACGCACATATCTATTTCCTTCTACATTTAGAGACACAGGAATCTCAATTTTGACTTCGGTGAAAGGGTTGTAGGGTCAACAAAGCAAGGCAGGCATGCTTGTTTAAGCCTGTGCTTAGCTCGTCCGTACCGTACTTTTACATGCCTGAATTTTGATGCGAAAATTTTAAAATTTGCTGGTATTAAATTGATAGGAAGAAAATAAGGAAAGGATTAACTCTAAAACAAATATTTGCTACTTTAATAGCTAAGAAGAAAACTAACCAAACCTATCATCTTGGTTGGTAAGCCTTCTCCCTTCTCTCTCCACACCAGTACCGAATGTGTTATGGTATCTTTGAGCTGCCCTCCCCATAATCATACTCACGAATGAGCAGAGTACCATGATTGTGAACACTCAAAACGCTCAACAACTCCTGTTGCCTGTTATCATTGTCCTCGTCATCTCAATCACCCCTACATTTCAACTTACTCACACATCAAACAAATCAACGTATCTACTCCATTTCAAAATGTCACTGAATGTAACATAGTAAACATAAACAAATAAAAAAAATTTCAAAATTGTTGACAACAACAATTTGCTTGGAAAATAATCAAAATAATTGACAACAACAATTGCTTTTAAAATTTAAAATATTTTTGTTTTGTTTTGAAAGTTTCACTACTCGATTTATATCCAGTTTATTTTTTTTTCAAAGTGCTTTTCCCCATGAAAATCGAAATGTGTGCCTGCAACGCCACCTGTTGAGAATTTTCCGACTTTTCTTTTTTCCTAAACCATCTCTGATTCAAGACGAACAAAATGAAACAAAAATCATTCAAATCGGTTTAGCAGTTCTCGAGCCTTTACCCGACTAACACACAACGATTGATTTTTATATTATGTAATAGATTTACAGAGTTCACCTAAATCACTTTTTATAGACTCACGTCTTTACCACACACAAATAACAATGCGTCATCTGCAAATAGTGATATTTTACTGTGATTTAGCACATTTTTTATATCGTTAATCTATATATATAAAAATGAAACCCGTTTTCCGTTGTCACGACATAACATGAAAACGGCTTGACCGATTTGGCTCAATTTTTTTTTCAGCGGTTTGTAATTATAAGGAGAAGGTCTTTACGAAACAAAATTTAATAATAATAAATAATAAATAAAACTGAATAGAAATCGAGTAGTGACACTTCAAATACAAAAAAAAAAAAAAAAAAATATTTTAAAGGCAATTGTTGTTGTCAATTATTTCAATTATTTTCCAAGCAAATATTTGTTGTCGACTATTTAAATTTTTTTTTAAATATACGATAGATATACCTAAGTTTGTTTAGATACTTTGATTTATTTGATGGTGTTTGAACCAATCATTTTTGTTTGACATGAATTTTCAGAATCCTTGCATTAGTATGTCTGAGAAAGTTGAAATGTAGTGCTGTTTGAGATGACGTGGACAATGATGACAGGCAACAGGAGTTGTTGAGCGTCTTGAAGTGTCACGTAGGGAGGGGTTATTACGAAAAATGAGTGAGTAACAATCATGGTGCTCTGCTCATTCGTGAGTAGGATTATGGGGATGGCAGCGCAAAGGTACCATAACGCCTTGATACCGGTGTGGAGAGAGAAGGCTTACCAACCAAGATGATAATTGTGGTTAGTTTTCTTCTTGGCTGTTAAAGTTACAAATATTATATTTAGAGTTAATCCTTTCCTTATTTTCTTGCAATTCTAAAACCTTTTCATCAAAATTTCAGGCATGCAAAAGTATCCGACAGCCCTTCCATCAAAGTCAAAATTTAGATTCCTGTGTCTCTCTCTCTATACAGGTCGAAAGAAATATCATTGTGCGTTAGTCGGGTGAAAACTCGAGAACGGCTCCAACGATTTGGATTATTTTGTATTTTGGGTATGACTTGTAACCGAATTTTAGTGAGCTGTTAAGTTGGTTTTCATATAGTAAAGTACCTAAACGAAAAAAGTAACATGAAAATGATAATGGAGGTAATATTATGCGAATTCAATAATTGCATATCTTCGTGCAAAATTAAACGAAAATCTGTTTTACAACAAATAATATCAATAAGTTATAGTGGCGAAAACTTACGCGCTCAAGAAATATTTAGGATTGATAATAAATATTCAATTTTATTTCGAAGCTCTGTAGGTAGTTTTATTTTTCAAGGGACCATATTTTTTGTCGACAACGGCACCACCTATCGGCTCCAAGAGTATGCTATCAACCATATCCATTAACAAAATTTCATTGATATCGGTTCAGCTGTTTCGGAGACCTATCGTTCCCAAATGTAGTATATTATAAGACACCCTAAACCTGATATACAGCAATACGAACAAAACAAAAGAAGAATAATTATAAGAATTGGCCTGGTGATTATCGGGTTATATCATCATGGAGTTCATTGTTATTGTATTACTATGTTATAGAAGATAATTGATATATAATAAAAATAACAACGGGCCGAGTATCGTATACCCTGCGGTATGCCAAAAACTGTTTCTCCGACTTCTGATATCACATTATTTATTTTGGTTCTTTGAGTTCTTTCATTTAAATAGGATTTAAACCAGCTTAGTTCCAAATTTCGTATACCGTACTTTTGCAATTTCAAGTATTTCACGATCTATGGTTTCAAAAGCTCTTTGAAAATCCAGAAACACAGCAATAATTTTATTGTTTGCATGCCTTTCTTCTTTTAGTAACACAATTAAATAGTTAAGTGACGTTTCACAGGAGTGCCCCGGCCAAAACCCAGATTGATTTTCCACTAGGATTTTATTTTGTAAAATATACATAAAAAGTTGATCGTACGCAACTTTTTCAATAATCTTTTCAACAGTTGGAACCATATTTATGGGTCTAAATTTATCACAATGTATTGTATTACTTTCTTTTGGTATTGGGATATCTATTGATTCTTTTAAATTTTTTGGAAACACTCCTGTATGAAATGAATTATTTATAATTTTTAGTATCAAGGGGCCAATTAAATCAAAGCAGTCTTTAATTATTTGAACACTCATATTTGAAAAGTCCGTTTTCTTGTTTATTGATTTGCACTCAAGCCATAGGTCACTTAATGTTATAGTTTTAAAGTGAAAGGTTGTTTCTAATTCTATTAAATCACAGCCTCTAAAAGTGCTAGTACTAATCGAATTGCTTAATTTACTTATACTTTCAATGAAGTAAGAGTTGAATTTGTTCGCTATAATTAACTGATTGTTTTCAATTTTATTTTGGAATTACACTTCTTTTATTTCTTCATTTTGTTTTTTAATACAAGGGTTTTAAGGACTTCCCACATTTCTTTTTGACTTGAACAGTTATTAATTTTATTGCACGTAAAGTTTTTCTTAGCTAATTGAATTCTATTTATATATAAACATTCCTTGCTCTTCTATATTCAAACCAGTCTCCTGCAAGGTTAGATAAACATAAACACGCTTTCGAGTAATATTGCACTTTTATTTTTTTTAGATCTTTTAGCTCACTTGTAAACCATTGGTTATTGCTTATTGCATTTGTTAAAACATCTTTGTATAGTTAATTCATTGACACTTTCAACTAAGGAAGTTTTATACATACTTTAGGCGTGTTTAGATTAGGCAGGCATCTCAATCGAATAATCATCATTTAATTTTTCTTTAATTGCGTCTTTTAATTTTTCACTTGAAACTTTATCGGCACATTTTATTGCAATACCGCCATTATACTTGTTTACCACACTGTTTATATTTATATAAGTTGGGTCTATTTTTTGCTTTAACTCCTTTCTTGTTTCATTAGACGCCTGTTTCTTTTTAGGATAAACAAAGACAGACTGCTCACTAGTTTTAACAACGTCAGAAAATAACATCTCATTTTGTCTCTTTTCTACAATTGTTAAACTGTTTTTCTTGTTTTTCTTCATTTCGTTTTTTTATTTCACTAACTGATTTCGATATATACTGTACTCTTTCACTTAGATTTTCTCTTTCTCACTTACACTTTCTTTTGTTTTCAACAAAGATCTTTTATATCCGTAATTGTTGCGGAGATAAGCTGTACTTCTAGTGCAGTTGTACTTGTACCCGTTAAGCAAACAACTTACCAAATATTTACACCAGTCAGATCCAGGAAAAATTACAAGAAGAAGTCCAGATTTAATTGATTTTAAGGCCGCATATGGTAACGTTTTTTGTGTAGGATGAAGATACAACGGGAAATTATTTTCAAAAGTCACAAAATGGAGCCCAATTCGCATCAATTTTTTTTTTTTTCAATACAAACACTGAAGTGAAATTTCTGTTTTAGTGTATCCAAAGCAACTTACATCACTTTTCTGATTTGTTTAAACGTTAGTTTCTGACGAGCTAATTTAGCTCCTCAAAATACGAAATGGCTCGGTCGACAAATAAACTTTTAGTTTTCTTCTTCAACATTGAGACTCCCCTTAAATTAAACAATTTTAGTCAAAAAAGAATTTAATTCATAATAGAGGCAATTTGCTGATTTTTATTCTTTGTGTTATAGAGCAGAATGGAGATATAATAGGTCGTATACCTAAAAGTTTACAAATTTATTATGGGATAGTATGCAGGAAGGATATAATCGTCAACTCAGCGAAAGTCTATCCATTAAAGCGAAATCTGACGCTTTGAGTTTTGTTCTCCAGCAGACAGACATTTTAGTTTGGGTCATCATTTAAACTTTTTTTGTCACATAAAATGAGGGTTAAAGTTCTCAAAAAAGTCACAATTGATTGCTCCATTTGCGTCGTCAACGAAGAGAAGGAAAAAGTAAAAAAAAAAATCCCCAGAAATATCTCATCTATTAGTTTCATGCGAACACAAAAAGAAAATCGAAAATACATCACCCGAAAACATTTATAATAAGTAACATTATGTATTTTTGTGAGAAGGTTAAGCAAAATCGATTCTTTCACCTTCTTTCGAACACTTGAAGAGACTTCAGGTCATCCGGTATAATCTCGTGATGAAATTATTATAGTTATAAAATAAGAAAACGAAAAAAGAAAACGCATTCAATGAAAGCAATATTTAACTCAAAGATATGAAAATATGTATTTGGTAGGTACCATAGTTTGGTAAAAAATATTTGGAACACAATTGACAATAATGGATGACTCAACAACAAACGTAATAGGATCATGTCATCCACGTAGACATTTTTCAATAAGAAAACAGGACAACGATTGGGGAAATTTACAAGGTTTAGAAAAGTCCTATAATACCTGCATCAATCGACTGAGCTTAGGGAGAAAGTTTCTTTGCTTGAGTATATCCAGGGTTTTTCTGCATTTACAAAACAAAAAAGGAAAGAAAATGAGTTCGCCCATTTATTTCAAAATGCAATGAAAATAACGGAAACTTATTGTCATTTGTAGAGGAATCGGAACCACATATTTTTAGTGAATTGATAGTCTATGTGAGGTAAAGCTGTAACGAGTAGAAGTAGAATCTTGTCTGTAAACACCTACGAGCGACTGTTGAAGCACTCGCAATTCTAACTCGGTTACAATGTTGAAACCCTTTGAAGCTGAAAATGTACTTACAAACATTTTCGGAAAACTCTAGCCATTATTATTCAATTAAATTAATTATGATCCGATGAATATTATAGTGTTATTTAATTTAATACAATACTAAGTAAGCTCAACTAATTTATTAAGCTGTCAGTGTTTAAATAATGAGTTCTGCAAATATTGTACCGGCTGTGTATACAAAGCTTTTCCAATTATTATCGTTCCATTTCCAACATAATGGATGCACATTTCGTTATTATTGCATTTCCATTTTGTAGTATCAATCTCGTACAAAATATTTTAGGAACACGAATAAGCAATTTATTTAAGTTTCAGGCATTTAAGTTAGTACCAATTAAATTTCTAGGTAGGTGAAGTAGTCTATTCTCTTTAATCTCTAAACACCATTTGAATACTTTAGATATCGCATAATAATAGGTATTTTGGTCGTACCTATTTCAGCTGTAGTTAAACTTGTTTTTCGTCATATAGATATGGATCAAATGAAAGATTGAATTCGGTCCGTAAGGTCACAAAAAAAGGAAATATTAAACACAATTTGGAAGTACTTTTAAATAAAACTTATATTTCTTTTTTCGACAAAAGTACAGTATCGATAAATGAATGTTTTTGGAATTTGGAACATATTTATTTATGACTTCTTCAATAGTAAAAGTTGTTCTTATTTGCTATACATATTTTGAAAATCAGAAATCTTCAAATTTGATGCATTTAAGGTAAAGTATTGTACATATTTTAGAGCCCAAAAAGCTTGAAAAAAATATATGTCTTGAAATCTGGCATCAATGAGTACGACTATTGATACGACTAGCTGTCTCGACGTAGAGGAGCTGCTCAGTTCTGTCTTATGACTTCATGGGCCGTAACGCAAAACCTATAATTCGAAGTAATGTTCTTAGTAAAATTTAACTTTCACATTTTCGGTAGAACATGAAATCTATAATGCAATATCTATATACATATAGACAATAAATATACGGATTGAAGGAAATTGCTTTGTGGGTGTTATAGTGTTTGTGTTGGAGCTGCTGTGGTAAGATTTTAAAAAATATACAGTGCGAGAACACTGATCGGGATTTAATTAGTTATTTATGAGAAATATTTTTTTTAAAAAAAACTTATTTATGATGATTCAACCAGCTATTCCCGAGCGGCGCTAAGGAACTTTGTTGCTTAAATATCTTGTCTACAGTCTAGCGCCACAATTAGTGCAGAGTTTTAGCTGCCATGGGATTGATTGACATTTTTTTTTCAATGTTATTAAAGTACCTACGTTGAAACAATGTTTTGCTGCCGCTAACAATATTGGCATACTGAATATATCAAATTATATAATCAACGCTAATTATCCAAAATCCAAATCCACAAAAAATGGTTTCCGTAAAGAAAATTTCCGAAATCGTCTAAATAAGGCAAAAGTTTTGACAGACACGACCTCACTCTATAGGTAGGTACTACGATTAAAATTTTAAAAAAAGAAGAAAATTTCCAGTACAAAATGTTAAATGTAACAATATTGGCATACTGAATATATCAAATTATATAATCAACGCTAATTATCCAAAATCCAAATCCACAAAAAATGGTTTCCGTAAATTCCTCGTACGGAAATTTTTTACGAATTTTCAATTTCCTTTTAAAATTTTCCAATTCTTTTGCCGTATGAACCTTCCTTAGGCGTAGACAAACACAACAAACAAGAGATAGCTGAAATCGAACGATCCGATCTCAAGTTATGTGCGGTTTACGATGCAACTTTGTTTTATGTCAACGAAATTCTTCCTCGCTGTAGCAAGGACCAAACTCCACCATGTAATTCTTAATGGAGTTTAGCTTTTTCCTCTTCTCGAATGCTTGTAGTTCCATCAGTCAAACTCTTCCACATACTCTGATTCATCAAGAAGAAGTTCGATTAATTTCAGTTCACTTTCAACGCTACTTAGATGATGTACCTAACTAATGTTCTTATTATTAGCAAATTCCTCGAGTTTATAAGACTTTTCGCACCACTTTGTTGAATACCTATTTGAACTATGTATCTATCACATTTCCTAGATTACTACAAAATCTTTCTACAAAAAACAGACGTAATGTAGATACGAACAGTTAACATTTGTGGCACAGCCAAAACTGCTGATATTTGTTTGAACAGTGAACAGTGAAATTGTGTTTTTATATAATAATAACAACAAATTGATACTTAATGTGTTCAATTTGGACTGTTCACTTTGTCCATATCCATGATCTTGAGTTTTTTGTTGCTTTTGTAATGTGTACGAGTATCTATGCAGTTTGCAAAAATTATTGGTGGCTCTTCTCTAAACTGGCAGTATTTTTTTGAATAACCTTTTCCGATTAGGTTCGCGTTATTCTTTTTATTTATACTAGGTACTCGTAAGTATCGAATACAAAGTACACTAAAATAAGAAGTTTTTAAACGTCCTTTTGAAAATAGAAAATAAGCAGTTATCTCGTGTTATGCGAACGCGACGTGCCGTGCATAGAATATCTAATTTTATGGAGGTATACATTACCAAAAATTACTTGATTTTTTGAAACACCTTTTAAATAAGAAACAAATAATACGTTTTCACCTGGGCGCTTCCTGTTATTTAAAAAATCATGGCACTGCGAAAACAAATTTAGCAGAAACTTGGTAAGATCTATCTAGAAATTTTACCAAGTTTATTGACATATATAATACATATAAAAATACAGGTAAAACTGGTTGAAACTGTAGACAAAGTATTTTTTTAGTGTGTGAAAAAACTACTAGGGGCGGCATAAATTGGGTCTGGCCCGCGCGGCACCAACCCACACTACGCCACTGGATCAATCTTCTACAAAGATAAAAAACTTTTGACATTAGATCCATCTTATGTGATGGTCTTATAAGGAATTATGCAGTAAAAAGTTAAATTCCAAAGAATCGCTTAGAAAAAAATTTTTTATTTTGTCAACCTGCACTTTCTTCTTCTGACTGAACCTCTTTTGATGAATACATGAATAGTTTATGCAAAATCAATTGGGACAAGGGGTTGTACGTTGTACCCACAACAAAATATGTATTTATGGATCTGTGCGTAGTTTTTTTATTTGTAGTATTTTTGTAGTTTTTGTTGCTTCGGAACAAGTAACTTAATGCTATCGTTGAAGGTAAACTGCGGAGCAATGTAAGACACATGGCATTAAAAGGAAGGCATTTTCAATTTGAATTTGAAATTAAAATGTTCATTCTGCAAATTCCACAGGATGTTCCGGGCTATTCCTAGGATATGCACGTATTTTCTAAATTGTGATGGTTTTTATTGCAAAACATTGTAATGCTGATTATAAAAAACCCAAATATCAACAATTTTGATACAGGAATGAAAATGTTGTGAATGGTTGCGAGAAGCTAGGCCAGACCTGTTGCGCCAACTATTATTATTATTATTATAATGAAAATGTTGGCAATGATTTCACAATGCAGTTAAGGAGAGTATTATCCCACGATGAATATTTAATCCTTGGAACTTAAAGATTAATTCATGTTATAAAAAACAAGAAGAACTTTACTTCATAATATTTCAAAAATCTGTAAATTCTTCGCTTAACAATCTTTTTTGCTCTGAGTTAACACATTTCTTATTTAGATTGTCATTTATTGCTATTAAACTTTGTTCTCTTAGGTAAGTTACCAACAACATTTTATTTCAATTTTCAAAATGCCAAGATTTGACGGTTCGTTCAGTAGTCAAGCACACTAACTGCCATATCGTTAAATGATCGAAAAAAAATATTAAAAGTGGTGCACTACCTCATGACTATTGAGAGAGAACTTTAAAGTCAAAGTCCTAAAATCAAAGCACTCCTTTATTTTAATAACTTTACTAAATATAGCGCTTTAGTTAATATTCCTAGTCTTTTACGCTTTTACAAAATACCTAACCCAAACTTATGCTAGTATTCACCCGGGGAATTTCCGTCTAAAGAGTATTAGCACCCTGTGTAAGCAAAGTTTACCACCTACGTTATTACGTTCTGAGTGTTGGCACTGCCGCTGTTGTACCTAGCTGCTGTAGGTTGTTACTTTATCATGGACCAATATAGCTAGAACGAATGCGACTACGACGACGACGACGTCGGTGTTTTCAGAAGCATACCGTCGCGGTTGAATTTCTGAAATTTAAATAACGCTTCAACAATTTCGTCTCATGCCTTCTAGGGTATGTGAGTTAGTAATGTGTGTTACATACAACATACCTGTAGGTGCAGTATTCTCTTTTGTTTATTTTTTCTGAAATATTTCTCCACTAGCAGGGTTAAGGCTTGCATTGCTGTCGTGTAGGAAGAATAGGGTGCATACGCTTACCATAAATAATAATCCGTGTAATCTTGGACATGAGAAGGAATTTAAAATTGTTTTAATTTTATACCATAATATGAAGGGGAGAGATTTTATATGCTGTTTCGATGAGATGAGGTTGTAATTGAATCTTCGAAAGAGGAAATCTGCTATCTCTTTAGGAGTGCATTTTATTTGCCAAACGGAAATTTTTAAATTGTTTTTGGAGAGATTCAACTAAACAGGTTTTGTTGAGAACTAGATCTGAAGTGTTGTGGATTGATTTATTTTTGTTTAATTGGATTCATGGGCATTGGATCATTTGACAGCATGGAAAGAATTGCAAAGTATTTAGATCCATTAAGTATTTGCTTATTTTGAAGTTAGCATTATCTTCCAAGGTAGGATTGGCAGTGTCACTACTTTCATTTATTTACACCTGCTCACACAGTTCAAGTACAACGGGATCATATAGCACACATGCCGTTGCCACCGGATGCGTGTGCATTGACATTTTAGCGATTCACCAACTAATATCTTGGGACCAGCGGTTTCCCAATGGGAAACATTTCCTTTTAAGTTTAGTTACTTGGAAGGTACGGTACGGAAATAAAAAAAAAACAGTGGCACTCCGGAATTGCCGACAAAACACAGAAGTGAAAACTTGAACAATCAGATACGTTCCTATTTTCGAATCTCCAGGAAATATTTTATTGTGCAGCAAAATATCTACTTCTAATGAAGTGTTTATTTCTTCGTTATTATAAAGTAGGTACTACCTACTACAAAAATTCATGTCATTTAATGCATGAAAAATCATGCATATTATTTTACATACAAAAATTGCAATCTATTGCTTAAAACGATAATTTACAAATACATGAAATATTAAATTAAATCTACATTGGTATATTCTTTAAAATGAATACCAATGAAACTTTTGAATTTTCATCCACAATTTCAACAACTCTTTAACCATCATCATTTTTATCATTATATTCCAAAACTAATACTATAGGTTAATGGTAAGTAAAATAGGAAACAAATAATTTTGACTCGAATCTATTTAAATATCTTGTAAGTACTGCATCAATTGTAGTTTTATATCTCGTTGTGCCAAGATTGCGATCATTGGTCATCTAATTCAATTAATGATAGATTTTTCTTTAAATTTAATTTCTCAAAATGTTACCCACTCAGAAATATTCATATCTTTCTGCTGAACCCCAACATATACTCTAAGTCTTAATGTTCCTCATCAATTCTTCGCTTTGAATTCGTTGACATTTTTTTGTTGACGGACATAAATTTTCGCAAAAAACAAGCCAAATACCCAACTATTAGTCAGTGCTTTTAGCACAATCCCTTTTTTATGGACATTTAGTGTGTAGCAATGTAGTTCGAAGGGTCATCAGATTTCTGATATTTCCTTAATTTTGATGCTTCATTTTTGTTTTGCACGAATAGTTTTTCGGGCATTAAAAGGTATTTCTACTCTACCACGATGTAGGATGACTGAGAAGTGCCAGTATTTCATTATACCCCATCCATTTAAAATTCTTTTTTTTTTGCTGCTTCGCACCTATTCGTGGATACGAAATTTAAGAGAGAAATTTATTTTCAAAATTTGGTGGTGGAATCCGGTTCGGGTGGCTAAACTAAGTATTAAAGAGACCGTTAGCTCCCGCGCACCTACACAATTCCACCGTCGAGCGTCGACTGAAGTTAAGATTGGAAAGAATCATAACCAGTGATGCCAACAATGGCTTTTTCGTGCCTTTTAGGTATTATTTCGTTTACTAAGGCTTTAGGCTTGTTTTTTTTTCAAAAAGGCATTTGTTTTTTATCTATATATATAAAAATTGTGCAAAAAATGTATGATAATTCATCAATTAAGAACGGCTGGGCCGATTTGGCTCAATTTTTTTTTCAGCGGTTCGTAATTATAAGGAGAAGGTCTTTACGAAACAAAATTTTGGAAAAACCATCCGGAAAATTGGAAAAAGGCCCAAATTTCACGGCGCAGTGAAAAAAACCCTGAGTTGGAATTTGGGTTTTTGCGGGATTCGAACCTGAACCCCTCGCTTAGTAGTCCAACACACTAACCACTAAGCTACTGCGCCTACGGAGTAGATACTTTGATTTATTTGATGGTGTTTGAACCAATCATTTTTGTTTGACATGAATTTTCAGGATCCTTGCATTAGTATGTCTGAGAAAGTTGAAATGTAGTGCTGTTTGAGATGACGTGGACAATGATGACAGGCAACAGGAGTTGTTGAGCGTCTTGAGGTGTCACGTAGGGAGGGGTTATTACGAAAAATGAGTGAGTAACAATCATGGTGCTCTGCTCATTAGTGAGTAGGGTTATGGGGAGGGCAGCTCAAAGGTACCATAACGCCTTGATACCGATGTGGAGAGAGAAGAGAGAAGGCTTACCAACCAAGATGATAATTGTGGTTAGTTTTCTTCTTGGCTGTTAAAGTTACAAATATTTCATTTAGAGTTAATCATTTCCTTATTTTCTTGCAATTTTAAAACCTTTCCATCAAAATTTCAGGCATGTAAAAGTATCCGACAGCCCTTCCATCAAAGTCAAAATTTAGATTCCTGTGTCTGTCTCTCTATACAGGTCGAAAGTAATATCACTGTGCGTTAGTCGGGTGAAAACTCGAGAACGGCTCCACCGATTTGGATGATTTTTGTTTTGTATTGTTCGTCTTGATTCAGATGGTTTTCAGTTAAATTCAATTATCTTCTATAACATAGTAATACAATTACAATGAACTCCGTGATGATAAAACCCGATAATCACCGGGCCAATTCTTATAATTCTTCTTTTGTTATGTTCGTATTGCTGTATATCAGGTTTAGGGTGTCTTAAAATATACTACTTTTGGGAACGATAGGTCTCCGAAACAGCTCAACCGATATCAATGAAATTTTGTTAATGGATATGGTTGATAGCATACTCTTGGAGCCGAAAAGTGGTGCCGTTGTCGACAAAAAATATGGTCCCTTGAAAAATAAAACTACCTACAGAGCTTCGAAATAAAATTGAATATGTATTATAAATCCTAAATATTTCTTGAGCGCGTAAGTTTTCGCCACTATAACTTATTGATATTATTGTGGTAAAACAGATTTTCGTTTAATTTTTTTGGACTCGGGTACGAAGTTATGCAATTATCAAATTCGCATAATATTACCTCCATTACCATTAGCATGACACTTTGTTCGCTTAGGTACTTTACTATCCCCTTTAAAGAGGGAATGTGTTTACGTTTTATATTGGTATCAGTATTTCTATTTCAAATTTTCTGTTTCGTTCGAACCATATAATAGAGACTGACGTACGTATGTGCACTCATAACTCGGGAACGGATCGTTCGATTTTTATAATTTTTAGTTTAGATTCGAATTGGCCCAAGGAACGACATATGCTATACTTTTTGTCGAGTAAACAAAACGGATAGTATCACTTCCATTAGGAATAACAAAAATTATGTAAAATTTTGAGTTTTTGTATTCTTTGAATGTTCCGGGCCTACCGCTACACAATTTGAAAAATGTCGGCCCATTTATAATTTTTTTGTGAAACCTCAATGCACCGAAAGTTTGCGAATGATAAAACACATTGACATTACTATACTTCAGTTATTTCTATTGTAAAACTATAAGTTTTGAATAAAGAATTTGAATTGAAAGAATAACATAAAGTAGCATGAGCTTTGTGCATGCTTGAAATTATTATTTTCATTCCATTAACGAATTCGGGCGGAACAAAGTTCGCCGGGTCAGCTAGTTTAATATAAAACATGACTGCGTACCCAGTTTTTGGATAAAAATTCGGAAAATGGTACATTCATAACTTAAAAGCAAACTCAGTTTTTCTCTATATTATCGTACAATGGATCTTGAAAAAAAGTCATTGTTTTAAATTTCACTTTTTTTCAGTTTACCGCAAAACGGCGATATCAATTTTATCCAAATGCAAACTTAGAGTTAAATGGATGTGTTCAAAACTAGTGTGTCCTTAATTTTCACTTCGAACCACCGAAAACGCTAATTTTAAAAACTGCTCATATCTCGAAAACCCCATCTTCGATTTCGAGCAATAACTTATAGTCGGTTTTCTACTAAATAGTTACGCGATAGTATTTTTCAAATTAAACATTTCAATATTTGGTACTGTTTAGCCTAACGATTTTGGATTCTTAATAAGACACCGAACTTAGTTTTTCTCAAAAAATTCTAACAGTGGCGTGTTATAAATAATTTACAAAAAGTGATTGCACAAACTAATATGCCTCTTAACCAGGAAAATCGGCAATGCTCTTTAGGAATTCACCACCAGAATCGAGAAATCCCTCAAATTCTTGACATCGCAGGAGCTTTTGATAACACCAAACATTTCCAAATGTACAAATGCATCCCTGCTATGGTCCCAAGGCCAAGCTCAGGCTACTGGGGGGGTCACAGGTGGCGGATGGTGAACGGCCTGTAGATATGCAGGTTAGCTGTGAATAACCAATAAACAGTCCCCGACCAAGAGCGGCAGAAAAGGAGGGCGCGGCTGAAAAGGCCACAGAAACCCCTAAGAACTTTCTGCGACAAGACGAGTCGGCACCGTCTTTAACTATGTGCTTACCCACCTCCTAGCACCATGGAAATAGGTAACAAACGGAACGGAACCGCCTTTCTAGGCATTACGACTGAGCCCAGTAAGGTCGTAATTATGGCATACTGGAAACAACGTTTTGAATTTACTGGCATATGGGCTGACGTTTGCAGTATTCTGTTACCTGAGTAAGCAGGAGTGAAATCCTGTTGAAATGGCTTCCAGGCTAATGCTGCAAACGCCCCCGTCCCGTTAAAACCCTGGCAGGCCTCAAAGTACGTTCAATGTTTCGTCACCATTAAGTTGGTGGTGTAGGTCCAGATGGAACATTCCTGGTTAGCACCGATCTGGCTCTGGCACACAACCCCATAAGGGTCTGTGTCAACCCTTGCGTGGCCTCACTGCATGCAAAGATAACCACGGGATCGCTAGGTGACTACACACCCGAGCATTGATAGCGGCTTTGAGTGGGGACCCAAATGAAATGAATACAACCAAACAAAACCAACAAAACCAGGAGAACGAGTTCAACGGAGAGAACCCATTCCGGAAGAGCTCGATGGTGAGAAGATCTCCGGCTAAGCAGCCGCAAACGCCCCAGAAGAGTCCTGATGGAGAAGCAACGCCAACGTGGATGGTGTTGGATCCAAATAACCAACCCTCGGTGTTTCAAAAACTAGGGGAACAAATAAAAGCCCTAGTGGAAATGATGGATGATGGCAAAAGGCGATCAATTCACCAACCAATGCGGGATGCAATAGAAAGCATCAAAACACTCTATGAGCTCTTGGCAAACGAGACGAATGAAAACAAGGCCAAAGAAGTTAGCAAAAAAAGCAACGCCTCTCAAACATCTCCATGGCTGAGGGTGATTTCGGGGCCCAAACGAAGGCCGGAGTCTATAGAGTCGCCGAACTCGAAACGCCGGCTAAAGTTGCCGCAAAAGGACGAAGCAATGAAGGCATCACGTGGTGAAGTGGGGCCCCAAAAACAAAACAACGCCGGAAATAGCAAGAAAGTCCATCCCAAAAAGCCCGCCAAGCCGACAGTAAATAAGCGGACCGCAAACGGCCAAATAGCTGGCAAGATGGAAAGCGAAGGACAGGCTAAGAGCGACAGCAACGCCTGGTTGAAAGTCTCAAAGAAGAAGCCAAGCAGGCCCATGAGTAAAAAAATGCGACCAGACGCAATCGTGGTGGCGAGCAAAGGCGAACTGTCATACGCTGATATACTTCGCAGGGTCAAAGGGGACCCAAAACTCCATAACCTGGGTGAATCAGTTACAAAGATTAGGAGGACCCAGAAAGGAGATCTGTTGTTCCAGCTGCGAGATTCTGGTGACAAAACCGAAGAATTCAGGAGCGTAATCTGTGAAAATCTTGGCGCAGAGGCGGAGATTCGTACTTTAGTCCAGAGATCCACAATAGATATCAAAGACCTCGATGAAGTTACCACCAGGAGAGACGTAACCGATGCAATCAAAGCGCAGTACAACATTGTAGTTACCGAAGGAAACGTGGTCAGCCTTAGGAAGGGCTACGGCGGCACGCAGATCGCCACAGTGGGTCTACCGGCAGAAATGGCCAACAAGCTACTGGAATCCGGCAAAATCAAAGTCGGTTGGGTAAATTGCCGTATTCGTGGTCGAAAGGCCCTAATTAAATGCTTCAGGTGCCTGGAGTTTGGCCATACGGCTCGCCAATGCAAAAACGAGCATGACCGATCCAAGCAGTGCAGAAAATGTGGTGAAGAAGGTCACATAGCCAAGGAATGCAAAAAGGATGCATTATGCTTCTGGTGCAAGATGGTTACGCCAGAAAACGCTGGACACGTAGCTGGTAGCAGCAAGTGCCCGGTACACAAGAAGGCACTAGCCAAATTAATATGATGAAAGTGGTCCAGATAAACCTAAATCACTGCGCAGCTGCGCAGGACCTTCTGGCGCAAACAGTAAGGGAGAAAAGAATCGACGTTGCCCTAATAAGTGAACCGTATAAACACATAGACGGAAGCAGCTGGACAGATGACAACACCAAAAAGGCCGCGATATGGACCTGCGGGAACCATGCTCTGCAGTCAGTATGCCATCGGGGAAACCACTTCGTAGCTGTAAAGATAAAGGGGATATATTTTTATAGTTGCTATGCGCCTCCCAGTTTACCGCTGGCTGACTATATGAAGCTGTTGGACGAAATTGTAGCTGACGCGCGAGGGAAACACCCAGTTATTATTGCCGGGGATTTCAACGCTTGGGCTACTGATTGGGGAAGTAGAACCACAGACGCAAGAGGGAGAGCTCTCCTTGAATCCTTCGCAGGACTGGATATAAGCCTGGCCAACGAAGGTGCAAAAAATACGTTCCGGAAGGCAGGCAGAGGGTCAATCATCGACATCACATATATGAGCAGTTCACTCCTGCGGAAAACCAAATGGCGAGTCAGTGAAGAATACACCCATAGTGATGACCAGGCTATCTTATTTAATATCGGCAAAGAGAAACGCAGACTGTGCCCCACCCTTACAGGGCCAAAGTGGAAGGACACGCTGCTCGACGAAGATATGTTCAAGGAAATGCTAAACACCAGCACCACACCAAACAGGGGATCGGCCGAAGTCCTCTCTCACCAGCTCATCAAGACCATCACCGCAGCGTGCGACGCATCAATGCCCAGAAGGTCTGTCAGTAAAAGAGGTGAACCGTGCTACTGGTGGACCGACGAGATAAAACGGCTCAGAGCGAAGTGCCTACAAGCAAGAAGAAGATCTCAGAGAAGCAGAGGAAGACACGATTTCCAAGAAAGGCTAACCAATTTTAAATTGGCGAGACGGGAACTGGAAAGAGCCATTAAAGAGAGTAAGTCAACGCTTTTTAGACGGCTCTGCGACGAGGCTGACCTGGACCCATGGGGCTTAGCGTACAGAGTGGTGATGAAGAAGCTTAAAGGTAACAGGTCCCCACAACTAACCTGTCCTACGATGCTTAAAACCATAGTTGAGCACTTATTCCCGCATAGACCAACTACTTTGGTAACCATCATAAGGGAAATCAACGTGGAAGACATCCCGGCCGTCACAGCGGACGAACTTTTTGTGGCATGCAAAAAAATTGGAGACACCAAAGCACCTGGACCGGACGGCATCCCGAATAAGGCATTAAAGATGGCTATTAAGACGAGACCGGACATCTTTTTAACGACGATGCAAAGGTGCCTAGAGGAGGGGGTTTTCCCTACGCCGTGGAAATTGCAACACCTAGTTCTGCTTCCAAAGGGCAATAAACCACCTGGAGATCCATCATCGTATCGCCCACTATGTCTGCTGGATACTCTAGGTAAGATACTAGAGCGTATTATATACGACAGACTGCTTGCGATGGCGGAGGAAAATGGAGCGCTCTCAGATCGCCAATACGGCTTCAGGAAATCTCGTTCTACCATCGATGCAATAAAGGCGGTAGTAGACATAGCAACTGATGCAATAAAAGGGGAAAGATGGAGAGGGGGGACAAAAAGATACTGCGCAGTAGTAACGCTCGACGTAAAAAACGCGATCAATTCTGCGAGCTGGTCGTCTATTAGGAGAGCCCTGGCCAGGATGGTTACACCATACTATCTTCTGAGGATAGTCGCAGACTACTTCAGTAACAGGAGGTTAAGGTACCACACTGACGATGGTGCCAAGCACTACAGTGTTTCCGCGGGAGTCCCGCAGGGGTCAGTCCTTGGACCTCTCCTATGGAACATTATGTACGACGGAGTTCTGCGACTAACCCTGCCTGAGGGAGTCAAGGTTATTGGCTTCGCCGACGATATAGCAGTGGTTACAGTAGCCAAGCACATACACGAGGTAGAGTCTGCCACGGACGAGGCAGTTGTAAGGATAAAGGAATGGCTGGAGTCTACGGGCCTTGAACTAGCTGCACACAAGACTGAAGCTGTACTTATAACTAGCCGCAAGGTGGTGGAATACGCGAACTTCCGCGTCGGAAACGAGACAATTAGGTCCAAAGAGTCCATTAGGTACCTTGGAGTCATGATCGACAACCGGCTGCGCTTCAAAGCCCACGTCGAGTACTTTAGCAAGAAGGCATCGCTGATGCAGGCGGCACTCTCTCGAATGCTACCGAACATCGGTGGACCAGGATACACCAGAAGGATCCTGCTGTCCAAAGTGGTCAGCTCGGTACTTTTATACGCGGCTCCCATATGGGCGGGGGCACTGGTGACAAATGAGTGTAGGAGAGAGTTATCATCAGCTTACAGGCTCAGTGCAATCAGAGTGATCAGCGGTTTCCATACTATCTCCGACGATGCAGCTTGCGTTTTGGCTGGAATGATCCCCATAGACATGAGATGAAGAGGGTGTACCTTAGGCGACCCTCGAACTCGCAAGAAGCAAAGAGGATCAAGGTAGAAGAAAGAGCAACGTCAGAAACGCTGTGGCAATACAGGTGGGACCGCTCCACAAAAGGCAGGTGGACCCACAAGCTCATTCCCATCATTGGAACATGGACAAAGAGATCATGGGGGAACTGTAACTACCACATCACACAGTTCCTGTCCGGGCACGGCGGCTACCGGAAATACCTCCATAGGTTTGGACACGATAGTTCGCCCCTGTGTCCAGAATGTCCAAATGAAGAAGAGGATGCATTACATGCAGTGTTCTACTGCAGACGATTTTCAGAAAATAGAGGAAATCTGCCAACTCCAGAAAACCTCATAAGTCACATGACGCAGTCGGAGGAAATGTGGATAGAGACCTGTTCATTTATACTACGCGTGCAGTACGCGCTGCGAAGAGCAGAAGCCCTAAGAAGAGCTCAAGAGGCGGATTTGGAGAATAGAGCATAATTGCTAACCAGCCCCGCGAAGTAATACCTAACGGCAGTACCGCGGGGAGAGTGGTTGAAGGACGTAGTGGTGTGGATTAGTACGTAGGCGCACTCCTGGCATCGAACATTCGGGTGTTGCGAATCGTGCATGTTGGTAGCACGGGCTACCGCATCTTTAGAAGATTACCACATCCATTGGCGCAACCAAGAAAAAAAAAAAAAAAAAAAATCCCTGCTATGGTTCATCGTAGAAAAGAAGTGCTGAACATACTCAGAAACGAGGGATTCTATGTCCATATGGATACCCTAAACGAGAAAGTTTCGTGCGACCCAGTCCTGCACTTTATTTCGATATATTATAGATGTCGCTCTTTTCGTTTCGTTTATAAAAAACATAAATAAATAACGAGAATAATTGTAGTACGTGCAGTACTCTTCGGTTATCGACTCTCTTTCGTGGCGTCGTTTGTACGTTGTACCATACGCCCAGCGTAGCCAACAAATTTTCGCGAAAAAATGCCTAACTTAAAATAATCCCTTTTTCAATAAAATAATGCCTAAAATAAATTTATAGGTAAACGGGAACAATACATCAAAAATTAAACACAAATATAAAAAAATGACCAAAAGCAAATTTTATTTCCAAAAAAAAATAATTCATTATGCTTAAATAACAGAAGAAATTCTTAAATGGGAACAAAAGTCATGAATATTAACAGGCCTGTTTTTTTTAGCTTCTATCTCAGCAAAGCAAAGTAAAGTAGAATTTCTAGCACGCAATTACAACAACCACGCTATATAATTTACTTACTTTCTTTATTTAACAAAATGAAAATAAAAAAAAAAAACTCAGCCGATGCAAAGTAACGAACAACAATCAGCTTTTAAACTTGTTTCCAATTTTAATCCACTTGCTGGAAGTAGAAGCTGGAATTATTTTTAAAGAATGACAGATAAAGTGCTCGTAAAATGGGAAAAGTTTGAAGGTGGAAACACATTCTTCAGGACCAAGGTTACATATAAATTCATTTTGGCTAAGATTTTTTGAGAATGTTAAAATAAAATAAAAAGCCAAGAAAAAACATAACCATTTATTAGTTATTATACTTAAAGGTACGTGAAAATAAAGTGAACGACTGGGTAGGATGGAAACTTTCTCTAGCCATATAGAAAACGTTAGCATATACTTAAATAAAGTGTTCTTTCGGCTTAAGCATAAATTGCCTATGTGAGACTTATGCTCTCAGAAAAAAATCATTTTTCCCAAGCTCTTTCACAGGATTTTCTTATATTTTGTTAGGTCAAGTTATTCTTTTAGACTGGAACAGAATGGCGATGCTGGTACCTATTGTTGTACAAATGAAGAGTTTTCAATCCGCAAAACATATCTAGGCTGCCGCTGGATGATAGTTGCGAAGTGGTTATTGTATTTTTATTGAAAGTAAGGCAAAAATATAATTATAATTATAATTAGGGTTTGGGTAGTCTTTTTTGTTGTTCATAATACTACTCTGACAAAATTAAACCTACTAAAGTTTTCCAAAAACAAGCTATCTCCCGACATGAACTAGACAGATACATATCACGGGAAAACTTAAATACATAAAAAAAAATTTAATGAAAGAGGTTCGTATAAATTTTAATATTCATCTAAATTTGTTTAATGGCAAGTTAATCAAAACTATTGAGAGTAGAAAGATCTATCAATTTGAAACCTAGAGAAAAAAAAAATTATCAAATTTAAACGAGCTTTTATCTACGTACAACAAAAATGTTTTTCCATACAGTACCTATAAGAAACATATAAATGGCAGCAATGCATTACAGTCATACAAAGATCCTAGCTGAATTATTTAAAATAGCAATAAATGTTTCTGCCTTTTCTTTATTTTTTTCCTTTTAACGCTTTGCCAAATGCTTATGAATACTTTAATAATTCCTTGTCCTTCCCCCAAATATTTTCTATACACAGATGTTTTTTCGCGTTAGAGGCTAGGTACGTATTAGGTATTGTTACATGACTACTTACCTATGGCTATGATGTGCTTGTCGTATTTCTTTGTGTTAATCTTTATACCTTAAGGCATTTTATAATATTTATGTGCTTTAAATTGAGTTTAGTAAAAGTGGCAAATTGTACTAATGCTTGCAAAGAAATTAATTTTGATAAAGAGTCAACATGGAAGAAGTGTTTTTTTTTACTTCTTCATACTTAAATTCATATTTAATACGTATGTACGTATAAGACTTTTTCTACTTTTTAGGTAATGATCTTGGTGGTTTATATTATTACACCTAGACGACGAGCTGTTTGAATAACTATGTCTTAGTGTACGGAATAACGCGAATGTTTGGCTTAGGTAATCTTCTTTTTTCCATACGTTTTTATGGTGGTAAATGTTGTAGTGAGTGCAATATTTTTTAATATCTGCATACGCCTTACTTAAATGCTTTCCTAGATTTCATTTGGGTTTTGTCCTCTAATTCTAATCCTATTTTTCTATTTCACAAAATTCAATACGATGGCGTACACTTTTTACTGACACTTTTTTTGAATTGGTAAAACTTTCTATACCTTTTTGTTAAGTATGAACTTATTTGATACTTAGTGAGCGCACTCATTAATCGCCAATAGTATCTAGTAGTGAAGGCTTTAACGTTTTATTCTCAAATAAATACAAATTACATCTTCTTAGTCAATGACAATAAAACGTTTTACAATAGTTCTCATTGAGCTAAATAAAAGAACATTTTGTAAAAAACAACGTAGGTACCCAATACACAGAAACAAATTTATTTTCTACACAAACAAACTCGAATCGAACAAAAATTAAAAAAAAATTCTTCTTTATTCGAATAAATTGATTTTTGGTTATTGAATCAAGAAAATAATTCTTATTGGTAATATCAAGTTATTTAAACGAACAAATATTTCTCGCTTAAAGAAACGATCTTTGTATAGAAATGTTAAGATATCTCTATATATATATAAAATTGTTGCAAGTGCGTTGTGACTTTTTAACTCACGAACGTCTCAACCGATTTCAATGATTTTTGTTGTGTTTTATTCGTCTTCAATCAGGGATGCTTTATGAAAAAAGAAAAGTCGGAAAATTCTCAACCGGTGGCGTTGTAGGCACATATTTCGTTTTTCATTTGGAAAAGCACTTTGAAAAAAAAAAAAAAAATAAAATGGGTAGAAATCGAGTAGTGACACTTCAAATACAAAAAAAAAAAATATTTTAAATTTTCAAAGCAATTGTTGTTGTCAATTATTTTAATTATTTTCCAAGCAAATTGTTGTTGTCAACAATTTTGAAATTTTTTTTTTAAATATAACCTACCTAATAAGTTTGTTTATGTTTACTATGTTACATTAAGTAAGTTTTTGAAATTGAGTAGATACTTTCCATCATTTTCGTTTGACATGTATTTTCAGGATCCTTGCATAAGTATTTATGTGTGAGTAAGTTGAAATGTAGGGGTGATTGAGATGACGTGGACAATGATGACAGGCAACAGGCGTTGTGGAGCGTTTTGAGTTTGTACGTAGGGGTTGTTACGAAAAATGAGCGAGTAACAATCGTGGTATTCTGCTCATTAGTGAATAGGGTTATGGGGAGGGCAACTCAAAGGTACCATAACACCTTCGGTACGGATGTAGAGAGAGCAGCGAAAAGGCTTACCAACCAAGTTGATAGGTGTGCGGTGTTGGATGTATTCGATTGAATGGCAAAAAAGAGGCTTGCCTCATGCGCACATTTTCATTTGGTAAGTCGAAAGAATGCAACCAGACCAAATTAATGACATCATATGTGCCGAAATTCCAGGTCCCGAAACCGATCCAGACCTGCATGATGTCATAATTACAAACATGATTAATGGACCGTGTGGCGCCATTAACATACAATCACCGTGCATGGTCGACGGCAAGTGTTCCAAGCGTTATCCAGGAAATTTGACTAATAAGACCATCACTGGCAACGATGGTATCTTCTGGAATAGCGGCTACACTGCTGGAAGGTTGCCGAACCGCTCATTCGGCATTGAAATTGCCATTAAACCTTCAAGCGGTTGAAGAACCAATATGTAACATATAGCGAAACATTCAGCAATGGCCAAAGTTTTGGTAGCAAGCAAAATTATTATCTAGGACGAATGCACAATGTCGCATAAGCGTGCGTTAGAAGCTCTAAATCGCAATATGAAAGATCTGCATAATGACGCACGACGTTTTGGGGCCGCATTGATTTTACTCTCAGGCAATTTCCGGCAAACGCTACCAGTAATACCACGATCGACCGTTGCCGATGAGATCAATGCTTTGAGGAAACTTTAGCTGACGACATCGCATGTTTGCTAAATGATCCATCTGCCGAAGTATTCTCCAATCAACTGCTAAGTATCGGTAATGGTCATGTTCCTGTCGACGCATCGAATGGATTGATTTCGTTGCCGCGGAATTTTTGCAATTTTGTCCCAACGAAAGAGGTATTTAAGCGTCTACATAAAATAGCATGTGCATTGTGCATGCTCGAAATTATTACTTTCATTACATTACCTAACGAATTTGGGCGGGACGAAGTTCGCCGGATCAGCTAGTATATTATGAAATCAAGTAGTTATTTGAAACTATGAATTTCTAACTGGTAAAGATTATCTCATTTAGCGCCAAAATAAATTGTTGATAAAAAAACAGCGACGCTCACGAACTTAATATTCAGAAACTCGTGTCAAAACACATACACCTCATGGTTTGTGCATAACAAAAAGTCTTTCGAATCGTCAATTTCGATTTTGAACTGAAAATCCGACTGGTCGTGATGCTAGGCCACCGTAAGCTAATTTATATTGTCTCATTTGGGTAATTTAATCAATTTTACCAAACGCACAGCGGGATCTCAAAAATAATGTATGGGAAATTCTCTGGATGAAAGATTTTTACCAGTCCTTAACTGGTGCAACTTAGAGTCTTAAGCGCGATATGTACCTACGTACCCATCTCTTTGTGCTATTTACAAACACATCTAAATTCTGTTCTCTTTCTCTATTTTTACAGTCAGTATGCTCTTTTGTTAGTTCTAAGTACTTTTTCTTAATAAAGTAAGTAAGTAGACTAGACCCACAAGTTCTCAAGAACATAACAAACCTAAATCTAGTGCATTGTATCTATCATTCTTTTACATTAATCTATTTTTCTAACCAGCATAAGTATTTAATGTAACAGAACAAAATTGAAGAGCAACACCACAAGTATAACAGTGTCTTTGTCTACGAGGGCATCGCGTGCACTTACATTTCGCACAAAAATCACCTCCACACAGATTCCAAATGTATTTCGCCCAAACCGTCAGAAGGGAAACTAAGTCAGAAACTATCAACCAGACATTCTACATAAGACGTTCATCCGAACCTGTCAACCTAAAACATACCTACATCTTTACCCTACAATAAATCACTCACTAATCTGAAACTTGTTGTGGATAGTTTAATGAGCTGTATAAATTATAATATATAGGTACAGGTACAGTACTTCCCGGATGTAAGCAACCTTCTCAATAGAAAAAAATAAGTCAGCTTTGGGATTCAAAAACCCCATCCTATGCATTACAAAGGTCCCCGCTAATTAGGATTTTAATTCAAAACCCGGCTATATAAGCACTGTAATCTTATACCGATGCGCAATGCGCATGTGCTTATATCCGAAAAGTACTATACCTACATCTATGTTGTATTACTTCGAATCAACACTTCAATAAAACGTGAACAAAACCGTGCTTTTTTTAGCCTTTACATTAAATAAAAATCAATCCGTTGATAAATTAAACTTAATCTACAAAATAACGCAAATAAAACTCGAAGTGTTTGTTTTTAATTTTGTTTGACATGTTAGAAAATAGGTGCGACAGATCCAACGAAATATTAATTTTACGTATGTCTAATTAAGTATAAGCAAGGGGAGGGTCTGCGAGGACGTCAATAACATCAGAGGCTTCATTAGCAACTGATTTGTTAAGGTTCATAACACTCTTAATTTGTGTCCACAAGTCCACGTGCTATCTATTATTTTTGCTTTTACCTAAAGAATTATGTCTGCATGATAAATATTGTATACAGAAGATGATACGCTGATGTTGTGAACCTGTAAGGTGTTATGTTATCGTTCGCAGCGATATCATTCAGCAACGATTGATATCCCAACGGTTTATGCTTCACCTTCATATTTAAAATTTAAGTTTCGTATATTGTGAACTGTTGTAAAGTATAATCTATTGTTCTGCAACATTAGGTGGACTCATCGTTCGTGATGCTTCATCTTAGCAACAATGTTTGTGATACTTTTCCCCTTAAAACCTTCATTTAAACTTTTTCGAACACTAAGAATTCCACCATATGATATTTGAGCCGTATACTCTCCTTGTTGCCAGTGAAAAGTAACATGAACTTGCGTGCGCATACGAGGGCAGATATCAACAAATTTCCATTCAGAGCAGAACTTGCAAGGATGCCAAAAACTTTAGTTGTAGTTCATCTGTGTTGAGACGTGGTAGCACACCTGCGTAAAATTTAAACTAATAAAAATAAATAACATCGAGGATTTAATTTTCGGCATCGGTACATGTATCCGAAGTGGTGTCGTGTAGTTCTTATCTTATCAAAATCATTCTCATACCAGAGTCAAGCGTAAATTTGATTGCAGGCATAATTTATCGGATGGATACTTTAATTGCGTCTTAATCACCTGTTAAATCCAACAAAACGGATTACTCTTAACGACGCGACATTGTTTCAAAATTAAAAGGGATTCCTAGGTGTGTTTATCGTGTCGCATTTGATAATCACTGTGCGCTCAAGGGACTTGAATTGTACGCCCAACTAATCCCTCGGTATATTTACTTCCCTTTGGTGTTTTTTTTTTATCTTTGTCGGTGGGAGCGCGTTTGTCGGTTCGATGCGGTGTATCTGTGAGTAAAGTGTTTCCTAAGTGCTATGCGTACAGAATCGAAAAAGTAAAATCATTTGTGATGTATCACACTCATCATCGAAAAGGATGGTGTCGATAGCGGTGATTATGATGTTGTTGTTCTAGTTCGTGAGTGGAAGGATGATCACAATGTTGATGATTAAATACTTCAGAGCAAAATAATCAGATAATTAAAATTTTAACGCAAACTGTAGCATTCAAGTGGCTAATTGCAGCTGAGGTAGCAGAAACACACATAAAGGATGAAGGAAAAAGAATACAATCCCTGTGATTTTCCTTTGTATTTGATATATACGAATACCTAAGGAAGCTATAAATTTTTCAAAGAACTGCTTACTCATGTGAGATTATATCGTTGTGCAATCGTACTTTGAGCATTTCACAATATTCTCTTTTTGAAATAGAATACATATGTATGTGAACTTTTCAAAGCGTGTGATCCAAAGAAAAAGTGTAATGAAATGTTGCTAGAATACGCCACCTTGTTGTTTTGTGGATTACTAATCGGCAAGTCTACATCAAGTAGTAAGTATCATATTTTTTCAATTACTTCGTTACTTCAGTTGATTATGTGAAAGTTGTCATGCGACCCTCGTTGCACACAAAATTTATATAGGTTTTATCTATATCATGTTAGATGGGAGCCTAACTATTAACTATTCACTGATGGTGTCCACGTGGTCGCCGAAGCTTTCCTTTACATATTCCATCTACAAACAAAAGATAATTGAGCTATTAAAATTGTGTGCACAATGTGGGGGCCGTGTGTGTTGAAGGGGTGAGTGTACCTGTACCTACATATATGATGGCTTCCTTCGTTCGCTTCCATTATCTTTTGGGATTGTATCTCTCCACACTTTGTCAACTAGTTGAAGAGTATCTTAACTACGTATTGTAGGGGTTTCCAACTATGCCCTGCATTCAATCTATGTCTACAACAGTCACCTAAATACATACTTGAGATGTTGTCATTTAATTCGTTATGATATGAGCCATTACATTATTCTTGGTCTATTAAGTTTTTAATATGGTAGATAGGGGTCTTCGTATGAGTTCGACTTTCAAGCTGTTTGTTGATCCAGATGAGAAGTGCTAAAAATAAAGACATAACTATGAAAAATGAGGGTGCTGTATTTATATGGGTAGGTGTATTGATTTAGAATCAAATTTGATGAGTAAACAATTCGTATTTGCAATTTAATAGTATGCATTTTTTAATAAAAAAAACCGTTGGCTCAAGGTCGCCAGGACAAAATTAACTTCTTTTTATTTTTACATACCTACCCCTATTATATGCACTGATGATCTGATAATTTATTTGACTTATTCCATTAGGTTACCTTTTAATGAGATGATATGATAATCAATTTTATTTCAATTTTGAAAATATTTAAAATGGTTTTATTTATTTAAAAAAAAAAAAATCCTTTCTCCATAAGACTTTGAGGATTTAGTACTCGATTACTCGGATTCGAGTATCGAAACTTTCAAAATCTTATTATTTCTAAAGTTATTTATAACGATCTCACACACAAAACGAATGGTTGTGAGAAGCTAGGCCTAGCGTCCCTACGGACCTGTTGCGCCAACTGATTATTATTATTATTTATAACGATTATAACAAAATGGTAACATTAATACAAAATTGGTGAAATAAAGAGAAACTTAAAAAAAATAAGAAGAACCGTTCATGTAGGTAACCAAGCATTTAACATATAATTGAAGGCCTTTATTACCCTGGCTTTTAATTTTAATTAAAGCCTCATAAAATGGTCAGGAGTAAATGTCTATGAAGTTGTCGCGTCTGATATCCAATCTGAACTTCAAAGGTGTTGCAAGTTATACAGCTCAAAAAAATTATGTTTATACAAAACAAGAAAATGTACTTCATCCTTTTCTGTATGAGAGATTTTCAAGTACTTTTCTAGTAAATATAAACAAAACAAATTTTACCCAACTTTCAAATCGATATTGAAGGTAATGTGTCTTCGAATAAGAACACAACCTTTTAACTGATATTATATGAGTTCATATAATGGTATTGTGTAAGTTGAAGTTCATTTTATGCTTTTAAATTGCATTGACTGTATTGGATGAAATACGTATCGTATAGTTCTGTTTGGTGTCCGACGCATGAATTTGTCATAAATTGAAATCATCTTAATGCTCTTTCTTTATTTTATGTTATGCGACCACGAAAGTCGACTCCCACCCGACACAGGGTAGCTAAAGTTGTTCAATATTCAAATAATGAAAAAAACAAAGAGAAATATCTGATTACACTAGCAACTAGCTCCTTTTAAATAACTAGACTAATACATTACACTGAGAATAATACAGAACCTTAACTTTTTGTTGATATGGAAGTATTGACTCAATCTTTAATAATATAGACTCCAATAAACTCAATCATTTAACTAAGAATCACAAGTGTTAAAATACTATGCCGTGGACCTCTTTTAAATTTATTCGTGATTAATTTTCACTTTAATCGTTACTCAAATAAATTTGTGTTTACAATGTGTCGCAAATGTTGTCACCTCATGTTTTTTGTCTGTATTCTTTTTTTATAAATTAAAAACCTAAGTTCTGCTTTTAGATTATGTTTTTTGATGCGCTGCCAGAATTGATGGCCATTCGGTCCCGATTTATTACATTTTCCATTACTCCTGTCAGAACTTCCGGCGATGGGTATTCGCATTCTTGACGGATATTCTTCTTGAGGCTTTTTGATATAGACACAAAAATAAGTTTAGAATGATTAAATTAGGCAATACTACAGACCAGTGAAAATTTACTAAACTATAGAAACGCTTGATGGTGGACTTTGTAAAATAACATTTTTAAGTATTTTACTAAAACTCTGCGACATCCTAAGCCACAGCTGTGATGTTTTCAGCAGAACCGCTTCTACGGCATACTCTTTTTCAACCATCGCCTTAACGTCGTAGTGTTTGTCTAGTTTGTGTCGGATGACCGGGAAATCTGCGCCAGCACCGTCTCGGTGAAACATTCCACAAACAAATACAAAAAGTTATTCCCCGTTATTTAGGAATCATTCATGGCTTTTTGATGTATATTTTGTAACCACTTACTTCACAAATGTCAAAGTACAATTAGAATTGAAAATTTCCACCATTTCAGTGTCTGCTCCAGATCGATTCAATGCATTTCTGGGGTTCCCCAAGGCAGCCATTTAGGTCCATTGCTCTTCGCAATTTTTATTAATGATATAACGTTGGCTATAAAGCATTGCCAATGTCTAGTACACGCCGATGATCTGAAACTATATCTAAAAATTAAAAGCATAGAGGACTGCCGCCTAGTTTAGTTAGACTTAAATTCTATTTCAGAATGTTGCAACGTCAATGATTTAAGGCTTAACATAACGAAGTGTAATGTCCAATGTGATATCCTTCTCAAAATCGATCTCGATTTCCCAATTTGATTACGTCATTGACTCTAACCTACTTTGTAGGGTTTACAAATTCAAAGATTTAGGCGTTGTTCTCGATTCCAAGTTTTGTTTCAAAAGTAATATTGACTATATTGTTTTAAAATCGAATTCTGCAATCGGTTTTATTAACAGAAACTGTAAAGACTTTAGGGATAAGGGATCCATATGCTATCTTATCTTTGTATTTCTCCTTAGTAAGATCGCTTCTTGAGTAGGCCGATGTCATTTGGAATCCCGCGTTTAACACGCACCCGAAAAGAATTCAAATACGTTTCACGAGAGTTATATTTTTTAAAATGCGTTGAAATTTCCGCCCAGAATATTCACACAGATGCCATTTACTTGAATTAAGTAATTAAAATCGAGGCGAACTATTCATGATGGTACCTATCCACGTACCTGCTAGATTACTGAGATCTAGAGATTTTCTTTTTCAAAATGCACATAGAACTAAGTAAAAAAAAACCAAAACTTTTTTCAAATGTTAAATTTCTAAATTGCTCACCGCTACACAATTTAAAATCGAAAGTCGGCTCAGTTATAATTTTGTCGAGCAACCCCAATCAACCGAAACTTTTTTAAAGGATCGCGTTTGATTTGATTGTAAAGAATCTCAAATCAAATATCAATGAAGCGAAGATTTTGACTTAAAAATTCAAGGCAAACATTATAATTCCGCGGATTCCGATGATTTGCCATTGGTTTTTAAGCGCCTTCGATTTCCCATGGGTATCGCTATCACTATGAAAAATAATAAGTCGCAAGGGCAATTGCTGGACATTAATGTTACATCAATTCTTGAATTACCATGCTTCTCACATGGTCAATCGTATGTGCCGTGCTCACGTGTGAGCAAAATGTTTCGGCTTGTGCCAAAAAATGACCCCCTACAAGATAGCAAATTTCTTAGATCTTTTTAACTTTTTTCCATCAACTGTTCTGAAACCACATTTTGCACGGACAGCCGGGGATACAGCTAGTAAGTGTATAAAAGTATATAATCGAGGGTTAAACGGCAGGAACTCGTACGTTGTTTTTATATGTTCTTCAGAAATCACTATCTATTCTTACTGCTCTATATGCACTATTCTCCAAATTATTTGGCCGAAATGAAAAAGACAACCCTTTATATCAGCCGAAGGGAAGTGCGTTTTTACCTGCAAAAATCACAAAGAATTCGCTTTGGTACCAGGCGAATACAATAGATAATCGTTGGCAACTCCAAGTAATTCTGAGAAAAAAAAATAGAGCGACCGAGTTTTCTTGCTCATTAGACAAAAAATTTGCCGTTCTACTCTTCCATGAATGGAAAATCGCATTATTGCTGCCACAACGTCGAAGGCTCCGTCCAGCATTCAGCAATCACTCTCTTCCAAAACCTTCAGAGAAGTTCTTGATATAATTATATACTCGTCTTTCAACCACTGTTCACACAAAACGAACAATTCTACTTCAAGAACATACAAATTTAAATGGATTTTAAATCTCTTAAAGTATCTGGTTCTTTTCGTGCATTGGTTGCTTTTCTTGCCCTTTTAACTCAACGCGTTAGAGCATTTTTTGAAGGAAGAGAGTACCGGCTATGAAAAGGGGTCTTAACAACAGGTTTTTGCACTATGTTGCTAGCTGCAAGAGATGTTGTCTTTGCCAGTAATACCTTACGGTCTTATTTGACTTTTGCAGATATTGGCATTGTCTGCCTCGCAATTGTATGCAAATCACCATTCAATTTCGTCACTTTTCGTCCTCTACATTTATCTTTTATGCGGTGTACACGTAAAATTATAATTTTTTCATTTATTCAACTTTTCACAATAAAACAAGTATCTATTCACGCACCAATTATCTTTCCCTTTATTGGATTAAACGATTAAAACATTCATTATGAGTATAACAATATCAACACAAGTTGACTGCAATATTTAAAAAAAAATCTCTACTTATACCTACCTTATGCTTAAATAAGTGAGAGGATTTTCTTTACAAAATTCTGCAAACAATAAAAAAGGTTGGGAAAGTGTGCTTTTGACCAAATAATCTCAAATTATTAATGCTCTTGTATCCTATCTATCTCTTTTTAAAGTTAGATTATAGTGTGGTTTCTTATAAATAAAATAACTGTGACGTATACGTAACATTTTCTTCTTAGATTATTAGGTACGGTGGGAATATAATGATAATCATAATAATGATATGATTCTGGGTTACTCATTTCACGTTTTATTTGCACATATAAAATATCCTGCATTTGAAAATACAAAATCGTATGTAATAACATATAAGTTGCCAAAGTTTGGAGGTTGTCGAATAGTTCAATAAAAAATATATTAAGGTTATAATATAAAAAATGTATTAAGGTTATTCATTACTAATTACAACACCTTACAGTCACAATTTTCTGAAATGGGAGACCATAGTTTCTACCAAAGTTACACAGCTTCAATTTTATTCTACTGCTTAGTGTAAAATATTGAAGGTAATGAAATTCCAATACGAGAATACCCGACGAATAACGACAGCAAGAATGTGTTCCATTAATTGAATAAGATAATTATTGCCACAAGCTTTAGATATTGAACCAAAGAAGAAATACGATAAGGGAAGCACTTATAATAAAATAGAAAGAACCAAAAAACCCTAATGTAATATCCACATTTACTTAATCCAAGAGAAATCGCCCAAATCCGGAAACAATTTACATCTTCATTACCTACTTTACAATAATCGTAAATAAACACAAGGCATTACGAATTTGAAATATGAAAAGAAAAAGGTAACATTTTCGGTATGCAAATTTCCTTCTAGCAATATCTTGCAATTGTCTATGAAACGAAAACATAAGCTTTAAATAGGATGCAAGAATCCAGCAGTCTTTTTTATATAGCTTATTGTGTAAACGTCTAAAAAAACAGTCGCCCCACAATGTGTAGTCAATTCATCCATACTAACCCAATAGGATATCTTTTTTTGTCAGCTAGAGCACCCTCGAATGAATAATTTGTTTTTGTTTACATTCATAGCACGTTCTGGCGACGAAACGGCGCGTTTTAGTACTCAGAAACAAAAGAGGAAACTAGAAGCAAGCACTAAAATCACAAGTACTGACAAAGGAACATATATATCATATAATAAAAAGAGAAAGAGTTGATTATCCAAAAACATCATCGTGTCTATGTTCAACCATGTCCCCGTTTCAATGGAGTTGGTATTATATACACACATATATATATAGCTGTACGTATTCGTTTATTCTGTTTCTTTTGGTTCACATACATACACATCGGGAAATAAACTCGTTTGAAGATATTGAAGTCATTGCAGCATTCAGCAATGAAAATATTGGTGACCACAGGCATACAAAATTAGGTCGATGAAAAACGAGCGCGTCCATTTACCATTTCAATGGTGCATTCTATCAATAACTTTTAAGAGCATCCCCAAAATGTATCTAAAACCTACGATGAAACATATTTTGAGGATAGGATATTTATGTCGCACTGTTGTCGAGATATAAATATTTCTTATAATTTGTTCAAGTTCATTTCGGAAGCAAATAACTCTACGTTCATACTGGACCTGGGGCGTGAACTGGTGATTTATTATGAAAACTGTGAAACTTCAGTTTCAACCAGGATTTAAACGTAAGACTCCAAAATGTATAAGGTAGGTCTTACACAGCCACTACACTACTGAATCAGCTGCAAAAAAATTCAGATAAAAACTTTAAAATTAGAAAATTTTGGGTCGGATTGCGTAATGAAAAGTTCATAATCAAATAAATACACTGCTACTGCGCTGTATTAAATTAATACAATCCAATTGAAACATAATTCAATAAAATCTATATATACATAAATAAATTGGAAAACTTGTTGTTTCGAAAATTCTGTTAAATTCCTTAATTAGTGCAATGAGAAATTCAGAAGAGCAGTTCTTGTAGAACTCGAAAGGATTTTCTCACTTTAAACGAATCAATTGCGTTTTTCACTTCGAAAAGATTAAACGGCGCATCTAATAGTTCATCTGCAAATGATGGGGCTGCGTATTGCGGTAATGGAGAAAACTGCGGGTCTGCCAGAAGCCGCTTTCCAAAATTCTGCAGAGGATCTTGAAGAGTTGAGAACTGCTATGGTCTTCAGATTAAATTGTTTGCTCTTTTCCATACAAAGACGTTTAAAATGTTTATTGGCTTCTGCTTAGAGTTCTTTCGATGAGCTAGTGTCACTAGTCCTTATCCGCCTTAGTAATGCAAATGATCCATTTCTCGCCTTGAGATAGAATCTGTCGAACCACTTCTGCTTACTGACTACAGGTTTTGCATTAACAGTAGACGGGTGCAGACCTTTTTATTATAGCGGTAAGATCATCGATCTGTATAACTGCATTTTGTTCACTCGCAAGCTCAGTTGTCAGTTTATTTTGATAACTGACAAAGAAATTTGTCATTCCAAACCAACTTCGGCAGAAGAGCCAGTTGCTTTGCGAATGGCGTAGCAACAGTATTTTTTTTTTTTTTTTTTTTTTATCCGAGGGTAGGTGAAAATCTTCCAAAGACACTATGAGAATAGCAAGCGCGTTCTCATAGTAGTGTCAGATTTTTACTGACTAAAAACACCACCCTTCTAAAGATTGTTAGATACTGCAACTAAGATATAACTTATCAAGCAATTTTTCTATCATTAAATAAAAACTTTTGACAGGTTACTTTCCAATGAAAGATCCTGCGTGTTCCGCAAATTAGACGCGGTTAATCTTATCTTGCCAAGTCGAACGGTTTCGTTCTTTGTAGTCGGCGCAATAAATTGCTCTCGTCCAAGATTTGTCGGACTGTATTGTTGATATGTCCGATTAGTCGGTTTCTATGCTTTCTCGCGAAGCTTCTAGATTCAGCTTCGATTGTTGGAATTCCGAGATCCCTATGGATATCGTCGTTTCTAATATACCATGGTGCTTGTACAATTTCTCTAAGGACTTTATTTTGAAAAGTTTGTAGAATATTGACATTTGTTTTCTTGGTACAACCCCAAAGTTGTATACCGTAGGTCCATACCGGCTTTAGCACTTGCTTGTATAAAAGCAATTTGTTCTCAGTACTGAGCTGGGAATGTTTTCCGAGTAACCAGTACATTTCTCTATATTTGATATCGAGTTCTTTACGTTTCATTTTCACGTGCGAACTCCATTTCAGCTTTGCGTCGAGTGTCATTCCCAGGTATTTGGCCTCGTTTGCAAAGGGTATTCGGGCCAAGTTTAGAAAAATTGGCAAGTCATTAGTTTTCTTATAAGTGAAATTCACGTGAACAGATTTAGTTTCGTTGAGGGCGATCCGCCAGTTCCTTGTCCATTCATTTACCTTATCCACTGCGGCTTGCAGTTTTGTAGTCGCTTCTTCGATTGTATTACCTACAGCTAGGATAGCTGTGTCGTCGGCGAACGTAGCAAGGGTAGTGCCAACTTCCCTTGGTATATCGCGAGTATATAACAAATAGAGAAGCGGACCAAGGACGCTTCCTTGCGGTACCCCGGCCGAAATTTCTTTTAGCTCCGAGTATTCATTTCCATTTCTAACCCGGAAGAGTCTATTCCCGAGATATGATTCTAGAATATCATATAGGCTTGCGGGGAGAACTTGTCGTAATTTAAATTTCAAGCCGTGTCGTGCCACACCTTATCAAAGGCTTGTGAGACGTCAAGGAATACACTTGAGCAAATCTTTTTTTCTTCAAATGCTTTCTCGATTACGTCAGTAGTTCTATGTACTTGGTCAATCGTCGAATGCTTGGTTCTGAACCCAAACTGGTGGTCAGGGATAAGATTATTGTCTTCAATAACCGGCTGTAGGCGCCTAAGCAATATTCTTTCGAAGACTTTGGAAATGACCGGAAGAAGGGAAATCGGTCTATACGATTTTACTTCATTTGGCGGTTTTCCTGGTTTTAAAACCATTATGACCTCCGCGACTTTCCATTGACTCGGCACGTGTTTTAGTCTGAGCGCAGCATTTATAATATGAAGGAGCTTAATTAATGCTTTCCTTGGAAGAGCTTTGAGAACTTCTCCGGTGATCAAATCATAACCAGGAGCTTTCTTAGGTTTTAGGGATTCGATTTCACGTTTTAGTTCCCTTAGCGTTGCTCTTGTGAGTGTTGAATCGTCAGGTTGTAATTCCGTCCTATTAGTATTGTCGTTGATCGCTTGGCCATCGTACGGTTTAAAGGTTTCTTCTAGATGAGCGGCAAAAACTTCCGCTTTTTGCTTATCTTCCCTTGCCCATTCATTTTGATTTATTCTAATTGGCGGCGCGGGGATTTTGGGCCTTTTGGTGCCTTTTACAGCTTTCCAATGTGAATAATTGGAATCTTTTTTCGCTGTTAAACTTTCAAGGTAAGAACCTATCGCACGATTTTTAAAATCCTTAATGACTGTCTTCAACAAATTGCACAAATAATTCAAATGTGCTTTATGTTGCGGAGCGCGACTCTGTTGCCATTTCTTGCGCGCCTTCCTTTTTTCGTTGACCAATTCTTTTATTTCGGGAGGATATCGTAGCCCGTATTTGACCGGCGTTTTCCTTGGATTAGGCGTATTATTCCAGGAGGCGAGCTGTACGATCTCGACGAAGCGATCAACTTCAACTTCAAGTTCATAGGGTGTCGTAAGTGGAACACTCAGTTGAACATTCTCTTCTATTTCGTTCCTAAAGCCTTCCCAGTTAGTGTTTCTACCAGTTAATCTCGCTGGCTCTAGGTTATTGACTAGTTTTACACTCAATGTTAATATAACCGGTGAGTGGTCAGATGATAGATCAAAGCTCTCTTCAACTTTAATGTGGTGGGTAGGTATTCCTTTCACGACGAAGAAATCTATCAGATCAGGTAGTTTTGAAGTATCAGTTGGCCAGTAGGTCGGTTTGCCCGTCGAGAGGAAATCGCAACTGTATTCCATACCTGCCCCATAGAGCATTCTACCTTTTCGCGAGATGTATCTGGAGCCCCAGAACGTGTGCTTCGCATTAAAATCGCCGCCAATAACGAAGTTTGGTTTGAGCGATTTAAGCAGGTTAGTGAAATCACTTTTTTCAAGCGCGGAACGCGGTGGACAGTAGATAGATGAAATTCTAAGAGTACGCTGACTATTTTTAACTCGAATCGTGCACAGTTGCATAGTTTCAAGCTCTATCTTCAGGTCTTCGTATTGTTCAATGCAGTCTTTAATAAGCAATGATGATCCACCTCTGGCGTTCCCCGATGGGTGACAAGCGTGGAAATCATTATATCCTTTTATTTTTAAATTCGATCCCTTTTTCACGTGAGTTTCAGAAATCAAGCAAATGTCAATATCTTTCTCGCGTATGAATATTTCCAATTCGCCGAGTTTTTGTAAAAGCCCGTTTGCATTCCAAGTGCTTATTTTTAACATTGGTTTTTCATTCATGTTATTAACCAAGCGATCGAGAATAATTTTATTTATTTTGCTTTGTTCTTCAAGTTTCTCGAGAATAACTGAGAAAACATGAGAAACAGGGTCCGGCGAAGTTTCAACGTTTTTCGCTCCTTCGAATGCCGCGGCCTGAGCGTAGGTCTGTACTCTGGCTGTCCGAGGGCCACTATTCGATAGCTTTCCTCGTGGTAACTTTTCAGTAGCGTTTTTTTTGACAACAGAGGTCGAGGGCCTTTCAATTGTCTCTCTTTCTCTGACAATGCTACGCTTTTGAACCGGAGGTTTTATATTGCCTACAACCTCCTGGGCGGTCCTACGCTTTACCTTGGTAAGCGGCTTTGTTTTTTTATTTTGGCTTTTGAGTAGCGCATCTCTCCGTTTTTGCAACTCCTTAGCTACTTCACAGCCTCTATAATTTGCCGGGTGCTTTCCCTTACAGTTTGCACAGGTAGCGGAGGATTGTTTGTTTGCTCCACAGTCTTGGGAGAAATGACTTCCGGCGCATTTTACACATCGCGGCTCTTTTTTGCAATACATTTGCGTATGATTGAATTCTTGGCAACGTTTGCACTGTGGAATCGTTTTCAAATTTCTGCGCATGGGCTCGATTTTTACCACAATATTAAGTATGGTTTTAATTCGGTAGATATCTTCGATATTATCAGACCTATTGAAGGTAAGCATAAAGAGCGGAAGTCCACGCCTTATCAGGATGTCCTTATCTTCTTCCGTTTTTTGCTTCTCTTTCTTGATGATATTTACGGCATCAAGAATTTTAAACCCTTTGGAACGGAGGTCGTTTATAACCTCTTCTTTGGTGCATGAGGGGTGGAGTCTTTGCGAATGGCGTAGCAACAGTATTCAAAACTGCACACGATATTTATAATGGCATATGGTCGGAAAATGTTTGAGCTGCTATCATTGCTTACATTGACTAAAGAGTTCCAATTTCCTGATAATAGGCAATAGACTTCTAGGTAAGTTCACCATCCAAGTCTCCTTTACAGCTTCCATTGAGTATAGTGCAGTCATACGCATCAGCAATTTCCAATAGCTTCACGCCCTTTCCATCACATAAATCGTCCTTTGATTTCCTCGTTGCTTGTATAAATAATGACACATGTCCACTTAAAAATTGTTTTGCGATAACCCTATCCATGCGTTAAAGTCTCCAGCAAGCAGAAGATCCGGCGAATTCAAATACTGAAGAACATCAGAGAGCCTGTCGTAGTCACGCAACCAATGACTGCAGTTTAGATAAATTGGAACTATGCATAGGGTTTCTCCATTGGTCATTACATCAAGTACGTAGATTCCTTCCGCCAATCTATACTTTATTTCGACCATCTTAAGAGATTTCCGATATCCTAGCAGCTGTCATGAAAGCGACGATTTTGAGGGGAAAATTCAAGTCATACATTCGCAAAAGATTCAAGCAACATTCCCGGATTCCGCTTGTTCAAAACGATTTGCCATTGCGTCTTAAGCGTCTTCAATTTCCCCTCAATTTCAAATTATAAGTCGCCAGGATAATCGCTGGCTAAATGTAGCAACAATCTTGAATTCCAGTGTTTCTCACATGGTCGATTGTATGTGGCTTTAGAGCTAAAGTGGACTTAAAGATCGAACTTTGTTCTTTTTCTTTGTTTTTAAGTAATAATAATAATTTTTGGCGCAACAGGTCCGTAGGGACCCTAGGCCTAGCTTCTCGCAACCATTCGTTTTGTATGAGTTTTCATTTTTGGAACGAATGGAAGGGATCTACAATTTTATGCCGATTCCAAACGGATAATTGAGAAGCTCTTTCATGACAGTTTTACTCTCGGATGTTTGTCAGACGTTCGCGAGAAGTGGCGCAGTGAAAAAACCCTGAGTTTTTTAAGTGCCATAGTATTTAATATAACTTTTGAATAAAGAATTTTAATTGACTGAACTGCATAAAGAAGCATGTGAAATTGTGCATTGAGAATGCTCGGAATTATTATTTTCATTACATCAACGAATTTGGGTGGAAAGAACAAAGAAGTTCCCTGGGCCATCTAGTATACAATATATCCAATCTACAAAATATCGAGAGAAGTTGTGTGGTCACAAGCACACTTTCTTTTCTCTTATACGCCGTACGTACGTGGTATTGTTATTATATGACAACGATTATACGTCAATTTATTTATTTTTTGTACAAAAGCGATAATTGCAATATTAACTTACAGAATTGGTCAACAACTATTGAAATTCAATAAATTTCTGGATTATGGTCATACACATCACATGTGTATAATAACGGGTGATCTTTTAGCTGGTTTGGTTTTGGCAACACTGGTTTTGACAGCTGACGTGTGTTTAGTACCTTGTGCAACTGTCAAACAGCTTCAGTTTGGTTTGCAATTTAACCATGGTTCGTCTTACAAATGAACAACGCTTGCAAATTATTGAATTTTACTATCAAAATTCGTGCTCGGTTCGAAATGTTCATCGCGCGCTTTTTATCGAAAAATTGTGTTCAGCGTTGAGGCTCATTTTTGGTTGAATGGGTACGTAAATAAGCAAAATTGCCGCATTTGGAGTGAAGATCAGCCAGAAGCATTGCAACAGCTACCAATGCATCCCGAAAAAGCCACTGTTTGGTGCGGTTTATGGGCCGGCGGCATTATTGGGCCATATTTCTTCAAAGATGATGCGAATCGCAGCGTTACTGTCAATGGTGAACGCTACCGAGCGATGATAACAAACTTTTTTTTGCCCGAAATGGAAGTTCTTGACTTGCATGATATGTGATTTCAACAAGACGGTGCCACATGCCACACAGCACGCGAAACAATGGCGCAATTGCGAGGCGAGTTTGGTGAACAGTTAATTTCACGTTTCGGGCCGGTCAATTGGCCGCCTAGATCGTGCGATTTGACACCATTAGATTATTTTTTGTGGGGGTATGTCAAGGCTAATGTGTATAGGGACAAGCCCGCTTCGATTGACGCACTGGAAGCCAACATCCATGCATTCATTCGTGAGATACCGGCCGATATGTGTGAAAGAGTATGCCAAAATTGGACTCAGCGGATGGGCTACCTGAGACGCAGCCGCGGTCAACATTTGCATGAAATTATCTTTAAACATTAAATTGCAAGGTTCAAACTATCGATTCAAATAAATATTTCATTCATTTTTTCGAATTTTTTGTGCTTTTTTTTTAAAAAAAGTTCTAAACCTCTCAAAAAATCACCCGTTATTATTAGCAGATTATAATAGTATGGGATATGGGATAATGTGTAAAAGAGTGGCATAAAGTAGAGAGACAATTTTCAGATTTGATTTTACACATTAGGGATTAGGGAATAGAAACGTAAAATTTCGTTGCCTACATAGCTATAAATGATTATTTTATAATATGGCTGTAGTTAAGGCATTGCATAGTAAAAATGTGGCATATATCGAAGGTATTTGTTAAAGCGGAAAGTCTAGGAACAACAAAAACTACAAAAATCAACACCGAACATTTCTAAAACAATCTTCTGAAAAAGTTTGGCAACAGTGGCTACAATGTGTTCGACCAAATCAAAGAAGTTATAATACTATTGAAGCTTATTTTCAATTATCATGATGTTATAATAATGTTGATTTATAGTTTTGAAAAAAACCTAAAATGTCAGCTAAATACTTATTCAGTTTCAACACGTTATTGCAATTTTATAACAAGTTTAATGCAACTAACTCCAACTAGAATATTTTATGACATTTTACAACGTAGAGAAACGTTAGTTATAAAAATGTTTAAGATCGTTTTCAGTAATAATAGTGTTATGATAGTGTTTATGCTACATTGTTAGTGACGTTGAAATTCTTTCTTGCTTTCAGGGTTGCCGGAAGAATTTGTACACATTTAGTGACAACATCTTATTTTATTTCTATAGAATTTTTCGACTACAACGTGCAAACAGAAATAGCTATTTTCTTCATTTTAGAGCAGTTTGAGCATGCCGATTTTTACAAAATGAATTGATATAAATCTTGGCTATTGCACTTACGAGGGGAGTTCAATATATTCGCGGTATGGGGGAGATACTCCAAAGATGTGAAAAACATATTTCGCGATTTTAGTAGCCCCGTTATTCAAGTGTTTTACTGTAAAATTTCATTTGGCTGTGATTATAAAGCTGCGATTACACGGCCATTTTTTCGAGTCATTTAAATGGCGCTCTGACGTAAAAATCTCGTCACAAAGCCGTCATTTAAATGTCGTGTCGTGTGATTGCCATTTTTGGGACAACATCTTCAGCGTCATTTAAATGACTAGGAAAATGGCAGAGCAAATGTTATGAATTTTGTGCCATTTAAATGACGGAAAAAAATGGCCGTGTGATCGCTCTTCAATGACGCCTAGGACAAATGACAAAACTTTTCGGCTGTTGCGTCATTTAAATGGCAACCTCAAAAAAATGACTAGGCACGAAATTCATGCTATGCCATTTTCTACGCAAATGACAAATGAAGCAGCATTTAATGTGATATAAATAATGTACTTTCATTTGTTTTTTTTTTTTTTTGTAGCGAAAGGATGAGTCGCATCTGTGGTTGCTATTTAGCTCATACAAAGTTAAGTGGATTAAAAATAGCCGAGTCAGCTTAAGGAAACTTCAAAATTGGGAAAATTGACTATCAGAAGTTTTTTCAGTTCTTCCTGAATTTCTTGTGCATGTCAGATAGTCAACCAACAATTTATAGGAAAAATAACAGTAGGCAGTTTCGGCGGAATTTTCTACTTGCTCTTCTATATACTTTACCAGCAAATAGCACACAGCTTATATACACCTTAACAAACTCGCCGACAAGAACCTTGAAAATAGCGTCAAGAATTTCCGGAATGATGCACGTTATCGTAGGCTACGATACGCGGAAAGGAAGCGACCGAAAACTCTCACCTGTGGCCAGGTAGCGCAGAGTGATTACCAGTCGTGCTTTCGCTGAAACGCTCTCTCGCATATTTGATTTGTGTTCTGTTTTTCGATGTGTGGCTTCACCAATCTCAGCAAATAATCGAATTGATTGGCTGACATACGAAGGACATTGCGAGTTCAGGTTCTTCTTCGCGCAATTCGAGCAGCAATCCAGCACAAAATCCACTCTTCTCGCGACGGCTCAACCACTTCTTTAGACAAATATTCCACGTAATAAAGATCTTCACTGCTTACCAGCACACACGCTGCCAAATATGCCGTCTCAGCAATTTCCACTATCATCGCCAAAGTTCTTTTAGACATTTTTTATTTATTATATTTAATATTTTTTGTCTTTTCACTGCAATTAAAATTGTTTAAAAAGGTGGCACGCATGTGTCTTTGCCGAAAGAAAAACACTAAATGACAGTAACTATATTTCTCGTCATTTAAATGTCATCCCAATGAAGAATTCTAAATGACTCGCACTGTCTGTCATTTGATTTTGGGACAAAAATGATGGTAATAGACATTTCGTAAGATCGCCATTTTTTTTTGCAAGTGACCAATGACGAATCGTAGCTTGAATGGCACTCAATGCGACATTTTTTGCTAACGTCAGAGCTTCATTTAAATGACTCGAAAAAATGGCCGTGTAATCGCAGCTTAAGTTTGCTTTGTATTTTGCGTTGAAAAAATTATTCACGAAGAGTAGGTGGCTGTTTTTCGAGATTCTGTACCTTCGTCGTCAACTGTTCAAAAGTGATCAAGTTTATTTCAAAGGGGCAGGGAGAGCACTGAAGACGACCCTCGCTCAGGCTGCCCACTAACTGACTGCACCGGAGAAAACATTACACAAGTCGAGAAACTTGTACTTGAGGATGCCCGCGTAAAGGTTAAAACGATAGCTGCGAAGATTAGCATTTCTATTGGTACCATACACACCATTCTTTATGACCGTCTAAATCTTTCAAAAGTCAGTGCAAGATGTGTGCCTCGAATGCTCACTTCACTCACAATGCTTCTCTGCACACATCACGGATTTCTAAGGCTACTGTACGGGATTGTGGTTTCGAAGAGATTCAACATCCACCCTATAGTCCGGACCTTGCCCCTAGTGATTATTTTTTGTCTCCAGATTTTAAAAAAAACCTTCGTGGTAAGCGATTTACCGATGATGTGGAGCTCAAAACTGCAATAAATGAACATTTTGGAGAGAAGGATGAAAATTATTTTTTTGAAGGTATAGAAAAGTTAATTTCAAGATGTAATAAATGCATTAATGTATGAGGAGATTATATTGAAAAATAAAAATATTTTTAATTTAATTCGTGTTTTCCTTCATGTCGATACCGCGAATATATTGAACTCCCCTCGTAAATTCGTTTATTTTTCTCCAAAATAAAACAAAAAGTACAAAATTATTACACTGATTTTGAAATTTTTGAAAATCTTCGATGAATGAAAACATGAATTCTCTCGAAATGAAGACAATTTTCTGTTGTTAAGCTATCATAGCAGTGCTTTTTGATTTCCTAGATCTGATCAAAAAACAATATAGCAGTAATAACATAAGATCTAGTTGTTCTCATATATTTTGTAGCGCAAACCCCATAGCATTTCAAGGAAAATTTTGTTATAATATTATGATTTATGTTTTAATGATGTTTTATGTAACAACCGCCATATTTTTCACCATCCTGTTTCCATATGTTTTAAGATGTGAAAAATACTTTTAAATTTTCGCAATTCTTTACATAGCTTCCACAATAAATTTTTATCGAAAGTGATAAACAACGTAAAAATTTGTTTCTGGAAGTTTTTTGGAATTTTGAAGCTTAAATACAAATTGCAATATATTCTGTTTTCAAACGTTTCTTTTGTTTAACAATTTTTTGGAGGCGCGTGAATTTTGCGGACCCGAAACATTAATGTTCATGACAAAAATAGTATGCGTTGTAAGATTTTGGTGAGAAATCACCGCAAATTCGAACTTTCGAATACACATTTTATATACCTATCTTCTACCTAATACCTTTCCTATCGCATACATTTACCTTTACTTCATAATTTGTTTCTCCAAATGTACCAAATCGAAAAACAACTTATTTAAAACTTCTGCAATGCTTACAGAAACATTTCTTAAACTGAATGTAACTTGCACGTTGCACGCTTCTCCTAATTTTGTTGCAGAATCGTTTAATTCATTTTGGTGGTAACATTGCGTTGTTACATAAACAACAGAACAACTCAAAAGTAACTTAATGGTTATTTTAAATGCAACATGTTTTCGTTGAAACAACGTAATGAAAACTATCATTTAACAAAGACTAATCTAAGTAAAACACAAATAGTACAAACTTGTTGCAAAATATGAGAGGAAATGCGGCTATTTTGGTTACAATTGCAATACTTAGGAAAAAAACTTGATAGTTAAATTAGAGTTGTATGTACCATATTAAAACCCAAGTGTGCTATTCGGTATACCTACATCTAAATATGTTAACTTTATTGTGTAGCTTTTAGCAAACCACAAAGCATCTTTAAACTTGCAAATCCGTTTCTTATTATTTTCAGCAAACTTTTTTGTTCATGTTCTCATACTTCAATGTTGAACCTTAACTTTACATATAAATATTAATTTTCCGACTAAGTATTAATAACCCCAAACAAAAAAAAGTTACACAATGTTATTCTTCCTGAAGTAATTTATAAGGCAGGCAAAAGGCCATTTTCTGATTGTAATTGGGATCTATTATAGGTATAAGTATATAAAAAAAAATAGTTCCTTGGAAAATAAAAGAAGCTTGGAAATAATATTGAATATTATAAATACTTAATATTATTCTTCAGCGCCTGAGTTTTTACCACTACAACTTACTATATATTTGCGGTAAAACTGATTTTCGTTTGAATATTTTGCACACGGGTACGAACATTATGGAATTATTAAACTCGCATAATATAATCTGCAATTTCATGACATTTTTTACTTTAGCTTACCCATTATAGTGGGAAGGTTTTGTGTTTACGTTTTACATTAGTATCAGTATTTCTATTTCACATTTTCTGCTTCGTGCGAACAAATTTGACAATTGTGTGTTTCCCGAAATTGTAATTTATGAGCTAAAACGGAAACATATCTGTAATGTAGGAACTGCGCTCACACTATAACCAACAGTTTCTACTTGGACAATACGAGTACAGCTTCCTGCAACCAGGAAAACACAATAACGATGTTACCTGACTGAAACTTTTTATATTTTTCAGTCTTCAAACACGTGCTTCGTTCCAAATAAATCCCTAAGGACAATGACTTCCCCTGCAAGTTACTGAACGTAAACTTCTTACCATAACACAATTTGCACTAGAGCTCTTACATACATCCACCAATTGCAAATGTTGTACTTTGTATTTTGTGAAACTACATTCTATCATGTTACTTACCTATATAATGTATTTTCAAATAAATTCCAGATTTTTACTTTGAATTGTGTTGCCAAAGTATACTAACGGGTGATTTTTTAGCTGGTTTGGTTTTGGCAACACTGGTTTTGACAGCTGACGTGTGTTTAGTATCTTACAAATGAACAACGCTTGCAAATTATTGAATTTTACTATCAAAATTCGTGTTCGGTTTGAAATGTTCATCGCGCGCTGCTTCCATTTTATGATGAGGCTCATTTTTGGTTGAATGGGTACGTAAATAAGCAAAATTGCCGCATTTGGAGTGAAGATCAGCCAGAAGCATTGCAACAGCTACCAATGCATCCCGAAAAAGCCACTGTTTGGTGCGGTTTATGGGCCGGCGGCATTATTGGGCCATATTTCTTCAAAGATGATGCGAATCGCAGCGTTACAGTCAATGGTGAACGCTACCGAGCGATGATAACAAACTTTTTTTTGCCCGAAATGGAAGTTCTTGACTTGCATGATATGTGGTTTCAACAAGACGGTGCCACATGCCACACAGCACGCGAAACAATGGCGCAATTGCGAGGCGAGTTTGGTGAACAGTTAATTTCACGTTTCGGGCCGGTCAATTGGCCGCCTAGATCGTGCGATTTGACACCATTAGATTATTTTTTGTGGGGGTATGTCAAGGCTAATGTGTATAGGGACAAGCCCGCTTCGATTGACGCACTGGAAGCCAACATCCATGCATTCATTCGTGAGATACCGGCCGATATGTGTGAAAGAGTATGCCAAAATTGGACTCAGCGGATGGGCTACCTGAGACGCAGCCGCGGTCAACATTTGCATGAAATTATCTTTAAACATTAAATTGCAAGGTTCAAACTATCGATTCAAATAAATATTTCATTCATTTTTTCGAATTTTTTGTGTTTTTTTTTTTTAAAAGTTCTAAACCTCTTAAAAAATCACCCGTTATATTACTTACAAAGAATTCCCTGATTTCAATAATTTGTTCCCTTGTTTTATTTTATCTTTTTGTTGTAAGTATGCGTGTACGGTATGATAGTCAACAATGGGTACGAATACATCTACCTCTTCAGAATAATTGACTGAAGGATATTCAGTTATATATCGTCTCAGTGAGTAAGCAATTTCATCACCATTACTGAAGCTTTTAACTTATAATTTTTTTATATAAAAATGTCTCACATTTTTCCAGCCAGATAAACAAGGGTCTAATACTTTGTCCACACGTAACTGAGCATAGAATTGACGCACATTTACACGTTTCTGTATGTTTAATTCGTGCAAAAAGAACAAAACCGAAAATTTGTTCAACGAAGACCTTTTGAAAACAAACAAAGGATACAAATATTTTCCTTCTCTTCCAACATTATCCATATGTTGTCCTCAATGGAATATGCGTGGCCCATAGTAAAAAGGTAAAAAGAATTCCCATTAGCACACACACAGACTCATAGTCATAGAGGAATTAAGCCTCCCTGTTGAAGCAGGTGGACTTCGTTCAATTAAATAATAAATGAGTTTCACCTTTGTCGGCTCCCTTATTTTTTCCCACATAACTTATTCGGTCAAAAAGTTTTGCAACCCTAACTCATGGTAAACAAGCTCATAAGGTATGTATTTACCTATGTGGAAGGAAATTTGTTCTAACATTTTATTCCTTAAGGAGATCGTTAGCCAGATTGTCATTATATGCATAACAGATTAGCTGGCTAGTTTTAAAACAATACACATGGTTTGGGTTATAATAAAAAAAAGCTTTTATGGTTGGTATTTATTCTACTACTACCATTTTATACGGAATGAATTTTAATTGGGGATAATTTTTGGTAACATGGTATAATGATTAATAATGTAGATACAGTTTATACAGGGCAATTAAACGTTTAAGGGTTATTCGTTTAAAGCAACTGTCTTAACTCGTTTATAATAACCATTACAGGGTTTCAGATGGGTACCTATTTAATTTATTTAGCGTTTTTCATTTAATATATTTCAAGCAATTCGTTCAGATAAAATCTTCTCACCTTTTGCTTGTAAAAGGGCTTTTGTTCGGGATTGAAGTCTTACCTTCTGAGTTAACTCTTACGTCACGTACTGTTTTCTTAATTTTCTTGTTAAGTGGTGACCAGGTATTTAATAAATTGAAGTAGTTGTATTAGAGCTTACTGGTCTATGTTTTCCGAATCAAAATAGAAATAAAACTATTTTATTCATTTCCCGACGTTTCGTTGATGTTTTTTCAACTTCTTCTGGGGACTATTTATTGGGCTGAAATTACAATGTCTTAGCTACATTTATTTATAATTTGGGTTAGATCTTACTTTTACATTGGTCGAGTGGTTTTGACCATTTTTTTAATAAATAAACACAAATAGTATATGTATAACATAAACACTATACAAGTAAATAAATAAACAAAATTACTAGACAAGAATCTTATAAACTAGTATCACAGAGATTTTATTGCCACACTGTAGTTAGACTTGATGTTGAGGACAAAGACTTGATGTTGAGGACAAAGACAACATCAAGTCTAACTACAGTGTGGCAATAAAATCTCTGTGATACTAGTTTATAAGATTCTTGTCTAGTAATTTTGTTTATTTATTTACTTGTATAGTGTTTATGTTATACATGTACTATTTGTGTTTATTTATTAAAAAAATGGTCAAAACCACTCGACCAATGTAAAAGTAAGATCTAACCCAAATTATAAATAAATGTAGCTAAGACATTGTAATTTCAGCCCAATAAATAGTCCCCAGAAGAAGTTGAAAAAACATCAACGAAACGTCGGGAAATGAATAAAATAGTTTTATTTCTATTTTGATTCGGAAAACATAGACCAGTAAGCTCTAATACAACTACTTCAATTTCTTAATTTTCTTCATTTAAATTAACAATCGAATTCATTTTCAATATTTTCATTATTCACGTTCACCAATTTTATTAAGTGGGGATTCTGAATCATAAGATCTGTGCTATAAAATTAAAAATTGACACTGTGGTCATTACAATTTCAGATATCTTCCATGTGTTAAACGTAGATTAAATACTTTAAAGCGTAAAACCGATTTTGCGATATGTAACTCCAAGCAGATCGTGATAATTAAGATAGACTATTCTTATTCCGTGATTGTTAGAACGTAGAACTGCTGAAATATTTTCAAAAATTGTATTTGAAATATTTTTACAGGTATATTGGTTTGCATTGGTAAACAACCTTCATCCCCAAATCTTAATCGATAGTTGATCTTGAATGTATTTTAATTAAATTTATTGTAATTAGTCTCAACCCAGAAATATACCACGGCTATTATTCGATAAACCAAGAGATGCAAATAAAATCCAAATTTAGTAGCATAACAAGCAAAAAAAAAAAACAGAGTAAAAAAAAAACAATATGAAAAAGAAAGAGAAAAAGAATAAAAGAATCAACAACAATATCAAAGCCATCATGATCATGATCAATTTAAAGTATCTCGAAATGCTGCCACGTACTCTTGAGCGCATTCACTTTTTCAGTCATATTCCACAGCCAAACTACTGTGGACGACGAGCGCTACAAAGCAGTTGTGAACGACTTTGACGTTTTTAAATTAGATAAATTGGGACTGAACCACTGGAGATCATGTGGTTCCAGTAGAATGGAGCAATGTCATAAACTGTTGTGACTGGAAACAACCGAAATTCTGAGGGCTTCATTTCCGGGTAGCCCAACTGGTTTAACTATTCCAAATATTTTTATATCATATAAACAAGAGAATATCCGTCAAGAATACTAAGTCCTATCGCCGGAAGTTCTTGCAAAAATGATTGAAAATGCCATAGATCCGGTCCGGATGGTCTTCAATTATAGAGGCGGCCGTACTTAGCCGATATAATTTTCTCGGAATAATATAAAAAAAATGTTAGGCAATCCAATAAAACAAAATATCCAACGTGAATTCGAATATAGATTTAGAAAATTGAGAAATGAATTCTTTTTTTCGTCGAAGGGGAAATCTTGCATAAGATACTGCTGTTCCTGCCCTTGTTCCTCGCGGGATTGCCGTCAAGCATTACATCGCGAGGGGGTCATAACCTTAAATATTCGGCATATTCATATTTGCATGCTCCCGCATTGCATTACGTTGTCGCTCATGTTGGCGTTGCTTCTTCATTGCGTTATTATTGCTGATTGCTTCCCGCATTCTCCTTCTGTTTTTCGCATCACGGCGGTTATGTTTTCAGGTGTTAGTTTCACACCACCAATTTCTCAGCATTTGCCGTTCTTCTTCGTATCGTGGACAGTGGAACATTACATGCTCCGCGTCTTCAACAGCTCTTGCACAGTATGGGCAAAAAGGATTATCATCGTGCCCAAAGCTGTGCAGGTAAGCCCTACAGCATCCATGACGTGTAAGCATCTGTGTTAAATAGAAATTTAACTCTCCATGCTTTCTGTTGATCCAATTTGATTTTGGGTATGATTCTGTCTTCCCTTTTCAGAGTGATCCCATATCTGCTGCCAATCTTCTAAACTTACCACCCTTTGTAGTGGAGTGTTTTCTCTTGATGTTCCTGCTGTTGTTTTTCCTGTTCTTCTCTTGCACGGAGGTCAATTGGTACCATGCCTGCTACTACACACACTGTATCGTAGAACGTCTTTCTAAAGGCGCAAGTTATTGGTACGGTACGTCGTCTCTGTTTCCTTTCGGTACGATTTATTGCAGTGGCTGTTGAACGCTAGTCTCGCGTCTATGATAATCCCGAGGTACCTTAACTCCGGTTTGGAGACCACGGCATGGTCACCGACAGTTACCGTTATAATAACGGCGTTATTGTCTCCATTACTTTTCTACTGCTAATGTGTAAAACTTCCGTCTTCTTTTGCGCAAGTTGCAGACCCAATTGAAATAAGCCATTCCTCTACGGACCTGATTGATTCGTTGCAATCGTGCTGTAGTTGCTCCAAACATTTAGCTACCACCGCAACCTATATGTATGTCGTCGGCAAAGCCTATTACCTTAGACGACATCGTGATCCTCAGTCTCCGTATGTCATCGTTCATTAGGTTCCACAATATCGGACCTAATACGGAGCCTTGCGGAATGCCACCAGTTATGCAGTACTGTTTGGTCCCGTCTTCGGAATCATACAGCAATAGCCTATCTGAGAAATAGTCCTTTAGTACGTTTTGTATATATCTAGCTGACCTGGTGAACTTCGTACCACCTAACCTTGATCTATTTGAAACTCTTTTTTGGAGTTCAACTAAATTTGGTGATTAAATAAATTTTTTTAGTAGGTAACTCTAATTAAATCAATGCCTCTTATTTTCCTCTAAAAAAAACGATATTAACATTCAACGCAAAGCTTTGCAGTCGCTTGAATTCGAATGGTAAGTCCGTTGGAATCATCGGGATGCGTGTAATCAAAACATGGCTCATTCGCTCAGCCAACTATTGTTTTTGAAGTTCTGCGGTATGCCCGGCAAAACACGTCGAATGAGCTTTTTCTTAGAATCGGTCATGTGGCAGAAATCAGTGGGAAATGTGATAAGTACGGTCGAGATATCAACTGGAATCTTTCCATTACCAAAGTCCAGCAATTGGTCGAAAACACATTTGCAGTTTGATCTCGTTAATCGGAGTCTCTAACATGCCGCCACAAATTTGATGTTTTCAAGCGCGCATTTAGTTCGTCAGCTGCAGTTGATCGTGGGAATAACTGGAAGAGTCTCCCGAAATCACCGGATAATACAACCATGACTATTCCAAATATGTTTCGATTGTCACGAAGATCTTTCAACGTCCTGTCCACCGCCACCATTGCCCTTTTGTGGGCCATCGTGCATTCGACCCAAATGTTCAATCATTGTAAAATCTTCGCATTTTTTATTCGATTTTTCAAGAAGATTTCTGGTTGATTTGCATGTTCAGTGGCAATATCAATGCTGAAAGTGCAGTTCGGTAGCCACCTAACAAAGTTGCTGTTATTCCTGATGAAGCTGATGCTGGGGCAACTCATGCTGCAATCAAATCCGTGCCAAAAGCAAAGAAATTAAGAACGTTTTGTCCGTACCTCCGGGAGCACCCAGAAATTAAATGTACCAGTTCTTTTGTGCACAGCTTCCATCAAAGAGTCATACGCAATCATTTGTTGACGATTCAATTGCGGAACATTTTTACGAACTGCTTCGGCTAATGCTTGAGTATCGTATCGTTGTACTCTTTGTAATTCGTGGTTGAATGAATCATTTATTGGACGATTAGGTGATATCATGCCCAACTGCGCACTTTATCCGTTATTAGTAAACACACTTCTTAGATCATGTTCATAGACTCATTGTGTATTCCTGCAAGGATCCTGAAAATACTTGACAAACAAAAATGATGGATTCAAACACCATCAAACAAAACAAATAGTCTATTCCATTTCAAAAAGTTACTTAATGTAAAATAGTAAACATAAACAAACGTAGTAGGTACGTAACATGGGGTTACTTTGCACCGTTTTTTGCACTTTTTTGATAAACCTCTTAAAAATATTAGACAAATAATTTTGATTTAATTTTTTTTTCATCCCGTTTCATTAATAAGATTTGAAATAATTCATTTATGCTATAAAAACATTTTAAATAATATTTAAAATCCTTTTTTTTTTGTGGTTTAAAAATGGGGCAAAGTTGTGCAAGGGAAGGGGTTACTTTGCTCCATCTGAAACTTTTAGCTAAAACGGGTGATTTTTTAGCTGGTTTGGTTTTGGCAACACTGGGTTTTGACAGTTGACGTGTGTAGTACCTTGTGTCACTGTCAAACAGCTTCAGTTTGGTTTGCAATTTAACCATGGATCGTCTTACAAATGAACAACGCTTGCAAATTATTGAATTTTACTATCAAAATTCGTGCTCGGTTTGAAATGTTCATTTTCGCGTTTTTATCGAAAAATTGTGTTCAGCGATGAGGCTCATTTTTGGTTGAATGGGTACGTAAATAAGCAAAATTGCCGCATTTGGAGTGAAGATCAGCCAGAAGCATTGCAACAGCTACCAATGCATCCCGAAAAAGCCACTGTTTGGTGCGGTTTATGGGCCGGCGGCATTATTGGGCCATATTTCTTCAAAGATGATGCGAATCGCAGCGTTACTGTCAATGGTGAACGCTACCGAGCGATGATAACAAACTTTTTTTTGCCCGAAATGGAAGTTCTTGACTTGCATGATATGTGATTTCAACAAGACGGTGCCACATGCCACACAGCACGCGAAACAATGGCGCAATTGCGAGGCGAGTTTGGTGAACAGTTAATTTCACGTTTCGGGCCGGTCAATTGGCCGCCTAGATCGTGCGATTTGACACCATTAGATTATTTTTTGTGGGGGTATGTCAAGGCTAATGTGTATAGGGACAAGCCCGCTTCGATTGACGCACTGGAAGCCAACATCCATGCATTCATTCGTGAGATACCGGCCGATATGTGTGAAAGAGTATGCCAAAATTGGACTCAGCGGATGGGCTACCTGAGACGCAGCCGCGGTCAACATTTGCATGAAATTATCTTTAAACATTAAATTGCAAGGTTCAAACTATCGATTTAAATAAATATTTCATTCATTTTTTCGAATTTTTTGTGTTTTTTTTTTTAAAAAAAGTTCTAAACCTCTTAAAAAATCACCCTTTATTTCCTTTATCTAAAGAGCTGAAGTAAAGTTAGTATTGTATTTCAATACCACTGATTCAAAAGATCATTTCCAAAAATTAAAAAAAAAAATTAAAAACCAATCTTTTTTCGAAAAACTAAACAGCCTTTTTATAATCCAATTATAAATGCATAAATTAAAGATTTAAGACAAAAGCTTCATTAATTCTACTTCAATAAGTTTCAAATAACATAAATAAAATTTTTTAAGAAAAAGCCATAGCTACTTTCTTCTTCCCAACACCCTTGAAAGTTCCTTCGAATTGATATATATAAATAAAGTAGCAAGATCCAATATATATAAACATAAAAATACAGTAACCAAACCGTTTTTACGTATTTGCTCCTGGGGCAAAGTAACCCCAAAATCAAAAAAAAAAAAAAAAAAAAAATGCATGGTCACATAAAAAAATACTAATATTATTATTATTTATTTGTTAAACAAACAAACACCATGCGTAAACTATTAACCAAATAATATTATTAATAGAACATCTGTACTTACTGTGTTAAATATCACACAACTGTTTGTACACATGAAATTTTCCACTTCAAAAGTTTAACAAATTTACTAACTTAACTTTACGTGTCAATTGCCGCTTACCAAATAGCGGTAGACGGTCCGTTTCAACATGTGCCAGATGTATATATGTGTGTGTGTACATTACGGTAGATTCGCTTGATAGAATGTTACATGTCTGAGCGTGAATCAACAAACCAACCCTTTTCGTCAGTGGCGCAAAATAACCCCTGCTGGGGCAATGTAGCCCCATGTTAAAAAAATAAAAAATTTAAAAATGTTGACAACAACAATTTGTTTGTAAAATAATTTAAACTAGTATCGCTTGTGGTCGAAAATCGACCATACTTTTTATAAGAATGTATACTAAAAAACGTACTTCTGTTATTCTCGTTATTCTCGTTATTTATTTATGTTTTTTATAAACGAAAAGAAAAGAGCGACATCTATAATACATGGAAAAATAAAGTGCACGACTGGGTAGAACGAAACTTTCTTATGGATATAGAATCCCTTATTTCTGAGTATGTTTAGCAGTTCATTTACTACGATGCACCATAGCAGGGCGATAGAACACCGCTCTTGCCCCCAGAGTTTTAACAGAATCATATTAATAATGCTTATTATCTTTTAAATGTATTTTGGTCAAAATAGTTATAGCGGTTTTTTGTAAAATTTGCCAGACAAAACAGTACCAAATATTGCAATGTTTTATTTCAAAAATACTATTGCGTCACTATTTAGTTGTGAAAACCGATTATAAGTAATTGTTCGGGATGTAAGCATTGCTTCGTTTTTTAAGTTTTATCGAAATCAAGATGGGATTTTCGATATGTGAGTTTTGAAAACATCCATTTAACTCAAAGTTTGCATTTTGGCCGAAATCGTTATCGCCGTTTTACGGTAAACATAAAAAAAAACTAAACTAAAAAAAGAGACAGGCACTCCGGGAGTGCCGACAGAAGTTATTACTTGAACAATTACGTGTGCATTTTTCAAATCGGCAGAAAATACTTTCAAATGAAGTGTTTCTTTATTGATTATTATAAACTACTACCTACTACAAATCTTATATTACAATTTTCACTTTTATTTAAAGCGCCATTGTACCTACATAAAAAATAATGCATATTATTTTACAAAAAATATTGCAATCTATTGCTTAAAACGTACATTTACAAATACATACATGAAATATTGAATTTAATAATTAATTGGTATTCTTTGAAATGAATACCAATGAAATTTATGAATTTTCATCTACAAAAATTATACATACATATTTCAATTTCAATTTAATTTGTAAATGAGATATCCTATATTTCTAGCTGCATACAACCATGCACACAAACAAATATTCATTGAGATCGATTGAGTTTCTCAGAAAATCGACAACAGCGCCACCTATCGGGTCCAAAACTATTGTATCTTTCTAGTTGCATCCAACCATGCACACATACAAAGTTTCATTGAGATCGGCTGAGTTTCTCGGAAAATGCACAAAAGCGCCACCAATCGGGTCCAAAACTATCCTATCTTTCTAGCTGCATCCAACCATGCTCACATACAAAGTTTTAATGAGATCGGTTGAGTTTCTCAGAAAATGGAAAACAGCGCCATCGGGTGTCGATTTTTCGGTGACGATGACGCGGTGTCGTTTTAAATAAAGGTAACGCAAATTCATTAATTTCTTCCCATCTAAAAGTGCCCAACGCGCCTAAAGAATACTGTTTTCAAAAATCCATTGTACGATAATATAGAGAAAAACTGAGTTTGTTATTAAGTTATAAATTACCACATTACCTTAGAAATTTTTTTTTGTTACAATCGTATGGAGCGTTTTCGAGATTATGTCGAAATTTCAAAAGTACCGTTGTTGGAATTTTTAGCCAAAAACTGGGTACGCAGTCATGGTGACCTCACCTACTTAAGCTTAAATATCAATTTTGGTTGAAATCGTTATAGCCGTTTTCGATCAAATCAAACTGGTACAAAAATTGCATACAGGAAGTACCATTAATATTGAGTTTACCTTGAAAAAAAAAACACCTCCCGAACTGTAATCCCAAAAACTCCAAATCCGAGGTTTGAACGTAATCCGGGAAGCCGTTTAGGCTGTAAGCCTGTGGAAGGACGGACAGACCGACAGACCGGACAGAATTTTGCAATTCACTTTTTTGATTTCCTCTATCATCGTTAGGTATATCAGAATTGATTAATATCTCGAGTCCGAAATTTTGCACAAAAATAAGTTAAAAAATACGTAAATGAGCTGCTCCATCGGAAACAGATTCTAATCTAAAATGATTTATGTTTTTAATAGGTACGTTACTATGGTAATATAGTGGCGACAAATAATAAATAATTACCCTTAATAAATTTCTTACAATTATTGCTTATTTTTAGGGGCAGGTAAATTGCATGTAAATGATTCTCTCCATCAGGTTCTAATCTAAGATGATTAAATACGTTACTATGGAAACATGACAACGAAAACTTGATTGTCACCAAAATCCTTTTAGTACCTGTTTTGTATGGGGAAGTCTTAACTTAATTTTACCAGTCTTAATGGCGACATATACCCACGATTTTGTGTTTGTGCACATCTATGGCACAGCACCTTTTAAATAAGATAAGTTTCATTCTCCTCATTTCATATTAAATGCCAAAAAAGCGTACGGAAAGCTTGGATGTTCACGTAATAATATAATGATGATGATAATTGACAACAACAATTGCTTTTAAAATTTTATATATATATATATTTTTTTTTTTTTTTGTATTTGAAACTACCGACTTTGAACAGACCTACTTTGAATAGTCCGTTAAGGCGTTAATAGATAATCCTGCAATTAGGCGTTAGCCTAATGTGATTAAGATTATGCTATACCTACTTTAGTTTGACATAGCATTTCGCGGTATAAATAGAATATATATACTTTCTAGATCTTCATTTACTTTGGGTTTCATAAATCTCCCATCCGTAACTAAAACCAACGGATATCGGGCCAGGATTGAGACCTGAGGAACTCCTTTGTTAAAACATCGGCTTCGTAAAACTGAAATTTGAGGAGAGTTGTGTTGCGTATACCCTTGATGCGACACAGAGTTGTATGTAACAGCCATGATCAGTTGTTGGTGAAATTTGTTACTCATGTTCATTCATATAAAGGGTCTTTCATTAAAGGCTTGACAACTTGGTTTTTAACTAAAATGCAAACTGCTTTAGTTACTATCAAAACTTTTATTAACGGAACACAATTTTCGATGACTCGGGCGCATATTTCGATCGTTGCGGCCGCTATTTCTCCGTTCAATACTGGCTCTGAGCTACTCCCCCTCGACGGCTTGTTGGTATTGACCAATAATTTAATGTAGCCCCATTGCCCCATAAATAAAAGTCATGAGGCGTTAAATCACACGATTTCGGCTGCCAATAGATGGATCCATTTCTCGAGATAACACGTTCACCGAACTGAGAAAGATTTTAATTTTTCGATTGTTGCACTTACTATGTGGCACCGTCATGTTGGAACCACATATCGCTGATATCCAATTCATGCAATTGCTCAAAGAAACAACATTCGAACATGGCTTCATATTGAATACCATTAACCGTAACGTGATTGCCATTTTTACCGACGAAAAAAATACAAAACGGCCCAATGACGCCAACGGCATAAAATCCGCACCAAACAGTGACTTGTTGCGGATGAAGTGCAGTTTCATGAAGCACGTGATGGTTCTCACGTTTTCAGTAACGCATATTTTGTTTATTAACGAAGCTGTTAAACCACAAATTCTCTTCATCGCCCAAAATTGAAAATTGGCATTGACACTCTTAAAGTGGCGACCGCACCGACTCGGAATTTTGGTAGTAAATTTTACTTATTCGTTGTGTTCCTTCATCATGGTGAAGTGAAAATGTTGACTTTACTAAATATTTTGACATTGGAAGGTCAGTTAGGGTGCGGTTGTAAACCACGATGGATTTGCATTGTTTACTTGGCTGAATTTTAAAGGTATGTGCGTTACTTGATTATCGACACTCGGCATACTATATCTTTAGATTTGGGTCCATTTTATTGGTCTTAGAACTTCTTCTAGTAATGTTTTAAAAGTCTCTATATCTATAGGACTTATGTTTGACAGTGAAATGATAAATAAAGATCATGATAATGAGAAACCAGAGTATTAAAAAAAAAAGCGCGTGCGAGCTGTCTTTACGTTAACCGAACCATTTTTATAAAATCAGTCCTCCAGGTTTGCAATTATCCGCAAAAGTTATTACAAACTATACAAACTACTAACAGAACAGAACAAAGACAGAAACAAAGCAGATGTTACTGTCAAAAACAGCTTAATTGGGAGGGTCCTGACATCTACATTACATTAACAAAGAAACTAAAAGCTTTCTTTCATCGGATCACAGGTCGATTATGTAAATCAGGAATTAAATAATGAAGGTAAAACACTAAGGATCTAAAAGTCCTAATAAATGACCTATTTCAACTTGAAGAATAAGTTGAGCTTTTTGACATACCTAATGATACAGCTTGCGATATGTAAATGCACCCCTGGCATCCAAAATAAGAACATTGTTTAGAATAATTAACGAAGTGCAGCATTCTAAAAGAATGATAATAATTAATACGAATAAGCATAGCCTTACGGTTTTGCTGATCACCTTGAGGTAACAACATACAAAAAAAGAAAATACAGGTAACACTACATGAGTTAAAGAACTAAATCAAGTTCACATTAAAAGCTAAACAAATCATTTGGTTATAACTTGAGGCCAAATATTAAATCAATTATCTGAAAAATTCATGCGAATTAATCAACATCCTATAATCCCGAACTTGGCATTTATGTAAGCATATCTAAAATTTCTCAAGAACTACTGAGTTATGTAATTTATTATGTCAGAGCAAATATATAGACAAGCCTATTATTATAAAATCAAAAGAAATTAACGATGATTTCTTCGAGCAGACGATTAAATGTTTTCGTGACAAGCTCTTAATAACCGCTAGAAAGGTCAACTTGTCTGCATCGTTTTAAAAGTGCTTTCGCGAACATAAAGCAAGTTCGTTTGAAATGTCTCCTTAAAATTAGAGAATCCGAAAAGAAAAACTCAACGACATTAGAATGTTCAAAGGCATTGTGGTAGCTATAGGTAGACATATATTTATAAAAGTTTAGTGAAACCCAAAAAGATTTTCCTTTAATAGAGAATGATTCTCGTCGAGAATTTTGAAGACACGAATCCTGCAGATAAACGCCTTCTCCATACTCTCGCAGATACATAAATAATTCCTCGAAGTGATGATAAGTTATAAGCGATAGATGTTTGAAAAAGCACTTAAGGGGAATACTCGTAGACCTATATGGAATGGACGGTAGAATTTAATTAATTGTCGGTCGTCAAATACACAACCTGTTTAATATTTACCATCTGACCAATTAGCAAGTAGGTACTTCCAATTGATATGCTCGAAATTGTTGTGTAATAACTAATAGGAAACTCTATTCAATATAGAACAGAAACATAAAAGAGAAGAACAGTTTAAGTACATTGGAATATTTACAACATAAGGAAAATTGACAAAGTATACCTACACTTCTGTGAGGTTTCTATGGCAAGTTGTTTGATTAAGTTTGTGTATAAGAAATGTGCGTAATTAAACAAACGCTAACAAAAATAATTAACTACTAGCTGACCCGGCAAATTCGTTAATGTAATGGAAATAATAATTCCGAGAATGAACAATGCTCTTACACATGCTGCTTTATGTAATTCGGTTTATTCAAATTCTGTATGAAAATATTAGGTAGGTATTTTAAATACAATAGAATTAATTAAAGTATAGCATTGCCGATGTGTTTAAATTGACTTGTCAGCCGACTTTACCCGTTTCTCTGTCTAGTCTATTTTTTTTCAAAGTGAGGTTCGCATACGAAGTTCTATTCCCAATCTCATCCCCTTAAACTTTTATTTTCAAGAAAAAAAGTAGCATATGTCCTTTCAATACGAATCCACCAAGACCAAAATCGTAAAAATCGAACATTCCATTCTGGAGTTAGGAGTGCACACACAGTGAGTGCACATACCCAACCCATCCACACAATTTCATTGAAATCGGTTGAGTGATAGATCGTTAGCGCACCTACCCAATTCCCCAGCAAAATTTTGAAAGTAAAATTCTTTCTTGGATTTCCTTTCTGTGAATGTGTTAAAACTAAGAGTCATATACATAAGAGCATTATGTTTTCACTAGTCTTGACTGTAAGTCTCTTATTTGTATTTGTATTTGTATTATTTTATTAATGTAAGCATCTTGCACTGTATGGATTAACTATGTAAAATAAACAAAGTCCTTGTAATATTCGTTATAATGAAATATAAAGTGGTAGGTACTAAATTCACCACACCATACCCAACGTTTTTTTAGCACGTGCGGAAGTTTTAAGATTCACAAGGCGAAATGGTGGAATTGCTGGCGAATCGGTCATAAGGCTTTTTATAGTCAAAATTGGTTGGCAACACTGTCCTCAGCTCATTCGCACCTTCACCAACACCTACCCAACTCCACCCTTACATTTTGATAAGGAAATTCTCTCTCAGATTTGTGAATACGTGTGAACTGTGCCGTCATTTATTTTTGTACAATACCCGCCGCCGCCATACGTCATACCCAGGGATCCCAGATTAAAGAAAAAAAAAAACCCTTTTGACCACCAAAACGATAATTTTCCTCCTTTTTCAAAAATAAAAATCCCTTTTTTTCCCCAAAAACAAAAACCCTTATTTAAGTTCTATTTTAACATTTTATGTTTTATTTAAATACCTTAAATTAAGCAATACGAAAAATAATAGGAATTGAATTTAAAAATATAAACTTCCCTTAAGTTTGTACATTGCACTACTGTGAAGTCTTGAAGTCTTAAGCAGACTTTTTTTCAACCCCAAAGTCTTAATAATTTTTTTGTTAATAAATTTGAATATATAAAAGTAGACGTGTTTTTGTTTTATTTAAAAATAGAGTATTAAGTCGAAGATTTAATTTAAATAAAATTAAAAAAATCTGTTACCCGTTTTAGATTGTTTTCACCAAAAAATCCCTTCCTTTTTTCCCCTTTTGTTAGAAAAAATCGAAAAAAAATTAAAAAAAATTGCCAACTTTCCCCCAATCTGGCGCCTTTTTCTTTCTCTTTTTCTTACTTTTATTATGAAAAACGCGGTGTCGGTGTCGTACAAAGTGATGCCAGATTTCAAGATATATCTTTTTATTGAAGATTTTTAGGCTCTGATATATGTAATGTACAATACTTTTTACCTCAAATTAAACAAATTTCAAGATTTTTGATATTCTAAATCTTACTACATAATTAAAACACCTTTGTAGAATGTAGAATGTGAATCGAAAAGAGCCCACACACAACTACTGTTTTACTAACGTATTTGAAAAAATGATAAAATTTGTTTTTGGAAAACTGTTTTGGGAGTAAAAACAGTTTCGAATATGCTTCCACATCCCTCCGCAAATGTTGGAACGATATTTCCAGCTGTAAGTTTAAATAAAACAAAAATTCCTAATCGTTTGAGTACTGAAACAGTTCTAAGTCATAAATAAATATACTCGAAATTCCAAAAAGCAATAACTTTCATTTGTGAGCAATCATTTTTTGATCGATACTTTTGAAAGTAGTTATACATATATCAGAAAAAAAAAAAAATATTTTAAAAATGTTCATCTCGGAACACTGTTCGTACAGTGTCGCGACCTCGAGTTTAATGGTTTCTAAGAGAACTTGGTGTCGTTAATTGGTTTCTTCTCATATCAAAAGTGCCCAACGCGACTAAAGAAGTAATCACTTAAAAAAAAAGAAGAAGAAGCTTTTAAATAGAAACTGACCTCTGCGCAGTGAACATACCTTACACTCGGTTTGAAATTTCATCCCTATAAATAAACATACGACCACAAATATTTCTAAATACAAACATATTTTTTAAAATTATCCGCCCGAAAATGTTACAAATAAGCTACTAAATAGAATTCCCTCTCAATACTCTCATCAGCAAAAGGATATATTTAAAATGACATATGCTCTTGTCCATTCTACCCGTATACGTGCTTCTTTATTCCTTCTTTGGCCAATTGTTGGACCACAAAAGCATATTCGGGCTCAAAAGTTAAACCGTTCCGTTATAACCACAATAATGGAGTAAACTTTAATGTGGCCACCCACAGGCCACAAAATAACAGATGAACTCTGGATAAAGGAACAACAGTGGAAAAAGGTTGTTGGCTTTATATTTCTGCACCAAAGCGGGTTTTTTTATTTTTAGATATTATATTTTTGGTATGAGATAAATTGTTGTAAGAATTTTGTGTCCTGTCTGAAATGGTTGAATCCATATATTTTGACTTTTGAGTGATGCATAGATGGTTTAGGGCCAAGTTCATTTAAAGATACATTTTTTGTTGCTTATTTAATTAAAAATGATGGAGGAAGTGACTATTGTGCCCTCTTCGTAGCGCTACAATTACAATGGCAATTTAAGTATTTCCGATAAAAGTAAAAAAATTTATCATATTTGCGTGAGCTTCCACCATCCGTGATTGATTTTAATTTTAAATTGACTTGAACCAATACATAATTATGGATTCCTCATATCAATATACATAATAATATTTTCTCGGATCTGAGATGAAGGACTCACCCTAAACTTCCTTCTTTTGGAGTTAAGTTAAGATGCTCAATCGAGATAAAAGAGTCTAAATTGCAATATAAAGACAATGCGCTACTGATAGTCGATATGAAATAGGGAAAGATCATAACAGAAATCAGAACAGATTTTAATATTTAAATAGACCGAAACATTTGTGAATAAATTATTTTAAAATCAAAGTTTTCAAAATAAATGTCGAAAGATGTCACAAGAAGGTGGGAACATAGCTGGGAATGATTATTGATTGACCAATATACTACGAGATGTTCCTGTGCAAATTCATGGTATTTAAAACGCAGCTGGATGCAAAAAAATAGTAATAGTACGAAATATAGTGTACCACAACTCAACTTAATTACGAATAATATCAACACCATCAATACAAATCTTTAAGGTATAAGCAAAAAATTATAACTTTTAATTTTGGCTGCAATTCAATTTTTAAGAAATATAGCTATATTTTCTTACCTTTATAATACATAACAGGAAAAAACAGAAAGCTTAATATGTAGGTAAGTTGCATTTATAAAATACTTTTTATAATTTAAAATTTTGCGTTCTCGTCTATCTACGGAAACATAAAGTTTCGTATATTTTATAAAGTTCGTCAAACAATAAACATATTTCCCACCATTTAGACTGTAATCCGCAACCGTTTCGTGAATATCCGCAATAACAAATGCTTTATTACTTTTTTCCTTTTAAACGCCCTAAAAAGCTGCATAAATTAAACAAAGGAGCCATTTAAGGTCTCACTGATGTTCGACCTTACCCTTACCAACTGACCAACTATATGTTATGATTAAGAAGTGTTTTGGTGAAGGAAAACTGCTCTGCATTAGAACCTTCTCAATACGTTACATTTTACCAGCTACCCTTTTAATAGATAGGCGTGGTCATTTGACGTAAAATGAAATCAGTTCCACTTTCATTTTAAATTTTTTTTAAAATTTTGCATTTAAAAAAGCGTTCGTGATATTGTTGGTGTATGGAGGATTGGAAAGGATGTAGCACGCTCAATAAGAGGAGACCTTAAGATATCAGCCAGGAAATCCGTTGGTTAAGGCATATAGTCAGTGTTGATGATATTGTAAAACTACTTCTGCAAACTGCTTAACAGCGAATGCGATTGAAGTTCCATTGTAATTCAGAGCTAGCCATTATACCTGTCTGGACAAAGAACGCTGAGATTTGCTCTCAACAGAAGGAGTATGTCAACAATACTGCTGCAGTCAATTTAAAACGGGAAATTTATCTTCAAGCTGCTCACAACTAGCGACAAACGTCGCTTTAGCTTTAACTGCATCTTTTCTGCCAGGAAACAAGCCATTTAAAACAAAATATTATAAAATTCGATCAGTTGCTTTGTAAATTTACCTCTGACAGAAAGTTGTGCTTTAAAATTCAACAATTTCTATGGTGACGAACGCTATTTTCCTTGTTCAATGTTAACATTATGTTAATGTACCTCACAATCAAATTAATTAAGGTACCCTCTTTCCCAACCTTGTACTAGAATCTCCTAATCATAGAACATGCGCCTTTGTTTTATTATCCTTATCTTCTATAACATCGTGGGCATTTGTTATGATATACTTTTATTGTTGCTCCGGTATTTTGAGAACTTTACCGAAAAAATCATATACTAGAAAATTCTATATATGGTATAATGACAGATATCTGCAGAAAACCAAAGCACTCATTACGTAACTGAATAATTTCCTGACGATATCGTTCCGATGGATAATCAACAACATTACCCGAAAAATAATTACGACGAGTCCCCCGCCTGATAATGTTTTGGTAGAAACAAATAATAATAAATCTTATTTCCTTCGAATCATAGGTACGTGTCCAATTTTCCAACTGACCCAATATTGAGGTCACTCTTTGATTTAAAGCGACTCTACACTCTGATTTGTAACCCTAATCAATGTCACACCGCCTTCCCCAATGGGTACAAATAAAAATAGCTAAGAGCGAAAAATACAAACATGATTTACTTAAACACTTTTCCCTTTGGTGTTCTCATTTAGGATTTTATTTCGTCTGCTTGGTTTCGGCATTCGGGTATCTGCAGTATCTCAGGATGTTTGCGTTTATTCTATATTCACTTCTCTCGAAATAGGGTTGCTAGGTTTTTAAATCCTGGCTGAAAGAATTTATTTCTAAGTTGAGCAATCGAATTGTTGACAAGGGTCTAGGGAATGGAATTAATGTGAGAGAAAGAATTTTGTATGTAGGATTGTTACTCGTGTTTGGATTTATGTTTTGTTTTCTTTTTTACATTGTATAAGGTATGTACTCCTTTATATTGTACGGGTAAAGTTTGAGAACAAAAAAAAACGCAAAAAGTTCTTTGGTTAATCGTATAATAAGGAAAGTGTATTTGAGTCGCACTATCGCTCTAAAAATAAAGGGGACTTTAAAATCTCAAAATGATTCTTAACAAAAATCATTAAATGAAGTTATTTTTCGTGTGCTGAAAGTTCATAAAGAGGATCCAGTTAAAACTGATAGAAAATTAAATTCGCTCAAACAATATTTGGATCTAAATAAATCGTTCATACATTCTTTAGAGCAGCAATTATTTCCTAATTAATTTATAATACAGTAGGGTATCATACGGCTCATTAACCATACATTTCAGCTTTCCGTATTGGCTTTTTTTTTGTGTGATATTGATGATGTGTTGCTGCAGAATAGAAAACGTTGAGAGAGGCAGCAAATCGAAGTAGGAATGAAGATTTCCTCTACCGGAAATTGAATGATTTCAAAGTGTACACTTGTTTGAGTAGGATGTCGATTGGTTTCGAATTGCCTTTGTTCCTTGAAAATGTTTGCTGAAGATATATCGTGACTTGAGGACCGTGAAATAACTACGAGTTCGAGCTAAAGTGGGTAAGAGATTTGAATACTAATTGAAAATTGAGCTATGTTCTCTCAGATTTTGAAAAGGAAAAGTAGAAGCCAGAACGATACGTACAGCTATAATTATGTCGATAAATACTAGCACGCTGACAAATTGTGCTGTAGGCATATCCAGTTGGGTTGTGCTGTGAGTAATACTTTGCACAGCGCTAATGGGGGTCTTATTTAATTCAATTATATTTTTAGGAATTTTCCTCAGTCAGATCCAATTACTAGACAACATTTTCGTTAATGAGAAGTTTAGGTAGTCGGCATTGAGAAGAGCTTCTGCAGAACAATGACAGATGTGTGCTCAGGATCACCTAATCATCACGCTGTTTTATAAAGCTTCTCAGACAGTGGTGTCAAATAAGCTTAATTTCCCGGACATATGGTAGATAATGGGCGAAAGGCTTTGTCGCAACAAAATGAGCAATGTAAAAGAAATTTCAAACAGGATTTAAAAATAATTCGTACTGAGCACAGATGATAGGAACTAAATAGTGAGCGAAGAAGAAGGTGGAGAAAAACAGATTGAAATTATTGAAATAATACCTCAAACGTCTATCATAGACGATAGGCAAAATTGTACTATGCGTAGTGGGATAATATCCAAGTAAAATATTTTTCGTAGTCTAAGAAATTGGAAAAATTCATTATACTTGTGAATATACTTGGCCAAAAAACTGTTAACAATTTTACTATATTGACGTTCAGGGTTTTTGAACAAATTATCGATATATATCTAATCTATATATAATTGGCTTATACCATCAGAACGCTTTCGAAAACTGTGTTTATTGACAAGATAAAAATATATTATGTAATGGCCGCCTCTGGCGAGGGCCAATGGCATTATCAGTTCTCGTTTTTGAATGAGGCTGGCGTCTGGAGATCGCATAAGGTGAAGTAAAACACAATTTGTCACTTTATTTCTTCTAGTGAGTCTATATTTATAGGCCTTTTTGGAAGTCATATTCTCACAAACGCACTGGTGATACACAGTTTGCTGTTTTCTACAAACAATAATGCTAATATCTTCTGTATTTGCAATGGCAAAGACTATAAATGAGATTGTAATTATTATTGTCTGTAGATGTAGATGTCAAAACTGGATACGACGATGGTAACTATCAGAAGGATTGCTGGTGGAAAGAAAATGGTGCAAAGGCACTATTTAATTTTATATGCTGGTATTATGAATTTATTATTATAGAATTAACTAAAATCAAGCAAATGGCACCAAAAATTAAATTTAAATACAATCCCACTTCACAGAGAAATAATTATATCTACATTTTATTTATTTTATTAATGATTAAGTTGTTGAAATTGTTGATCACTTTAATGATATTAGAGTTATCTTTGACAAGAAGCTCGACTTTAACCTCCATTTGGATTCTATTGTCGGTAGGGCAATATGCCCATTGGGACTTATAAGACGTTTTTCAAAAGAATTTAAGGGCCCCTATATCGCCAAACTTATACAATACTCTCTAGTCCAACCTGTTTTGGAATACTGTAGTCCTGTTTGGTGTTCAAGCTACGAAGCTAGAATTTCAAGAATTGAAGGAAATCAAAAACAATTTCTTCTTTTTGCATTAGGTACGTGGCTTACCTTGGGATACCGGGAGTTCTTCTCTCGTACATAAGTCGATTAAAGTTGCCGAATATCAAGACCTTTTAAAAACGAAGAGAGAAATCCAATGCCTACTTTGCTTTTGTTTTGCGTCCTGACTGGCAACATCAACTCCACCTATATTCTTGATTGTATAAACACCGATACTAGACCGAGGGCAACAAGGGAAACAATATTTTTATATCAAAGGATATCTCGATTTAAGTATGGAAGCAATACTCCATCAATAACTTGACGAATGTTCAATCATGTGACTTATTTCAGGCTAATACAAATTAGATTAAAACGAATATTTAAAGAAATGCAGCATAATTTCAAATAACTATATTGAATCAGTCAGAAACTACAACTTTTAAATTATTATACTTTCATTTGTTTTCTTTTTATACTTAAGTATAATATTTACCTACTCATTAATATATTTGTATATCTATATATATAAAATCTATATATATAAAAATGGTGCAAAAAATGTATGATAATTCATCAATTAAGAACGGCTGGGCCGATTTGGCTCAATTTTTTTTTCAGCGGTTCGTAATTATAAGGAGAAGGTCTTTACGAAACAAAATTTTTGAAAAACCATCCGGAAAATTGGAAAAAGGCCCAAATTTCGTTTTTCATGGGGAAATGCACTCAAAAATAAATAAAACTGAATAGAAATCGAGTAGTGATACTTCAAATACAAAAACAAAAATTGTTTTAAAGGCAATTGTTGTTGTAAATTATTTCAATTATTTTCCAAGCAAATATTTGTTGTCGACAATTTAATTTTTTTTTTTTAAATATACGATAGATATACCTAAGTTTGTTTATGTTTACTATGTTACATTAAGTAACTTTTTGAAATGGAGTAGATACTTTGAATTATTTGATGTGGCGCTGTCGTCGAACTCCGAAAACAACCTACCTATTTCAAAGAAATTGTGTGCATGTGTATCTAAGGTTTGTTCAATCTTGAGAGATAAGGTAGTTTCCGACCCGATAGGTGCTTTGTCGATCTGCGAAACCACACAACTGATTTCAATGAAATATTGTGCATGTATAATGGCTGGTGCCCGTTTGAAAGATAGAATACCATCCTTTAGGTGATACTTTGCAAAACATAACAGGTATAGGAAAACGGGTTGTAGGTTGTAGCACCTTCTATTAAAAAATAAAATCAAACGCTATTTCTAGAGTTGTATAATTAAAATTATTAATGGAAATTGTCCAAATAAAGCACTTTGCGAAATGCGAGCAAGACTTAAAACGAAAGGTACGGTCAAAGTCGGGTGGGTATAGCTACATATACATACATACGTACGTATGTGCACTCATAACTCGGGATCGTTCGATTTTTATGATTTTTAGTTTAGATTCGAATTGGCCCAAGGAACGACATATGCTATACTTTTTGTCGAGTAAACAAAACGGATAGAATCACTTCCATTAGGAATAACAAAAATTATGTAAAATTTTGAATTTTTATATTCTTTGAATGTTCCGGGCCTACCGCTACACAATTTGAAAAATGTCGGCCCATTTATAATTTTTTTGTGAAACCTCAATGCACCGAAAGTTTGCGAATGATGAAACACATCGACATTACTATACTTCAGTTATTTCTATTGTATATAACTATAAGTTTTGAATAAAGAATTTGAACGAATAACATAAAGTAGCTGAGCTTTGTGCATGCTTGAAATTATTATTTTCATTCCATTAACGAATTCGGGCGGAACAAAGTTCGCCGGGTCAGCTAGTATATCTATATATATAAAAGGCCGTGTGTGCGCGCATAACTCGATAAAGGATTGTTGGATTTCAACTATTTTGGGCTTGACGGTTTCGTTTTGGACCAAGGAAGGTTATAGGCTACTTTTTGTAGCGAAAATAGAACTTTGAGGGGATGAAAAAGGTTATGAAAGTTTGTATGGGGAAATGTACTTTGAAAAAAAATAAACGGGGTGGAAATCGAGTAGTGATACTTCATATACAAAAAAAAAAATTTTAATTTGAATGCCAATTGTTGTTGTCAATTATTTTAATTATTTTGCAAGCAAATTGTTGTTGCAAACAATTTTGAAATTTTTTTTTTTTTTTAAATACACCTAATAAGATTGCTTATGTTTACTATGTCACATTAAGTAGCTTTTTGAAATGGAGTAGATACTTCGATTTGTTTGATGGTGTTTGGATGCATCATTTTTGTTTGCCAAATATTTTCAGGATCCTTGCATTATTATGAGAGTGAGTAAGTTGAAATGTTTGAGATGATGATGATGATAGGCAACGCAGGAGTTGTTGAGCGTTTTGAGTTTTTACGCACATAACTCGAAAGAGGATGGTTAGTTTTTAAAGATTTTGAGCTTGATGGTTTCGATTGGGCCCAAGGAAGGCCATAGGCTACTTTATGTCTCAAAAACAAAACTTTGACAGGATGATATAGGGGATGAAAGTTTGTGTGGGACTCGGCGATTCCATGACAAATTTGATCATGCCGCCAGTGAGAAGGTCAAACGTTTCACGCCGCAGAAAATCAGGACGAACAGTCAGATCGGAATATTAACAACCGAGAGAGTGTGTCGGAACTCCGGGAAAGAATATCATGCAGTCGTCCATACTGGAGACCGAGATAGACAACATCACAATCGTCATCAGCATAGCGTTCCATGTTTCTCACATGGTCAGTTCTATGTGGCGTGGCGTGCTCACGTGTCGGCAAACCTCTCGTACGTGTACGCACCCCTAAATGGAACGAAAAATGCTATGTATCTACCATAAAGCACTTCAGTGAAAAAGCGGTAGGTTGGCCGACAATTAAATCGCTGCGGTTATTGCAATTGTATTTCGCCGGGCCAGCTGAATGCGAATCCTGAATATTTCTTTAGCGCGTGGTATTTGTAAAACAGTAAAACAGATTTTCGTTAAAATATTTTGCACTCGGGTACGAAGATATGCAATTATTAAATTCGCATTATATTACCTCCATTACCATTTTCATGAATCATGACACTTTGTTCGTTTAGGTACTATAGCATCCCCATTAAAGAGGGAAGGTACCAGTATTTCTATATCACATTTTCTTTTTCGTGCGACCCAACTTACAAACACATGAAAACTAATTTGACAGCTATCTTAAATTCGGGAACATTCCGGTAATAAGTCATAAGTACCCAAAGTACCTATGTGTTTCCCGAAATAGTAATTTTATAAGCTAAAACTTTTTCCTCACTTTGGCCAACGTTCCATTCTGCACTGGAAATAAAGGGTTTTCAACAGGGACGATTTGACGCCGTTAGACTATTTCCTGTGGGGCTACGTCAAGTCTATGGTCTATGCCAACAAGCCAGCGACGATTGATGAACTTCGTAGGAATATCGAACGTGAAATTGCAACAGTATCGGCCGATTTATGCTTGAAAACCGTCGTAAATTGGGTTCAGCGTCTGGACTTCTGCAAGCATGCCCGTGGTGGCCATGCAAAAGAAATCGAGTTCCATACATAATGGCATCGAACGTACTTTCATTAATATCCAAAACCATTTTTGTTTTATTTAAAAAAAACTTTTGTAGCGGTCTTATTGAAAAACCCTTTAGTAAGCACTCTGATACACTATGCACACTGTTATCTACTGTTACGGAAGCATGTCAGAAATGTGGGAACATCGCTTACACTATAACCAACAATTTCCACTTGGGCTATGGACCCGATAGCTGGTGCTGTCGTCGATCTCTGAAACCACACAACTCTTTTCAATGAAATATTGTGCATGTTTATGGCTGGTTCCCGGTTGAAAGATAGGACACCATCCTAAAGGTGATACCTTGCAAACCATAAGCGCAAAACGGGTTGTGGCACCTTTCATTCAAAAATCAAATCAAACGCTATTTCTATAAAGTTGTATACCTAATTAGGTAAAATCATAAATGGACATGGTCCAAATAAAGCACTTTGAGAAATCTGAGCAAGACTTAAAACGAAATATACGGTCAAAGCCGGGTGGGTACAGCTATATATAAAAAAGACTGACGTCCGTATGTGCACTCATAACTCGGGAATAAATCGTTAGATTTTTATTATTTTTGGTTTAAAAAAGACATGTTGTGCTACTTTTTGTCGAGAAAACTCAATACCTTATGGGGATAGAATTTAGTATGGAGAACCGCATTTTGAAAAAAAAAAAATACTAGATAGTGCCACTTCCAATAGGTGCAACAAAAAATATGTAAAATTTTAAATTTTTGAATTCCTTAGATATTCCTTGCTTACCGCTACACAATTTGAAATTCGCAAGTTTGCGAATGAAAGACATCGACATTGCTATACTTCAGTTGTTTCTATTGCATAACTCTAAGTTTTGAAAAAAGAATTTGAACTGACCGAATTACATAAAGTAGCATTAGCATTGTGCACGCTCGAAATTGTTATTTTTTTTTATTACATTAAAGAAATTGGGCGGAACAAAGTTCGCCGGGTCAGCTAGTATTATATATAAAAGACAATGAAATCCGTGTGTGCGCGCATAACTCGATAACGGCTTGTTGGATTTCAACGATTTTGGGCTTGACGGTATCGTTTTGGACCAAGGAAGGACATAGGCTACTTTATGTCGCCAAAGCAAAACATTGAGGGGATGAAAGAGGTTATGGAAGTTTGTATGGGGAAATACACTTTGAAAAAACAATAAACGGGGTAGAAATCGAGTAGTGCTACTTCAAATACAAAAAAAAAATATTTTTAATTTTAAAAGAAATTGTTGTTGCCAATTATTTTAATTATTTTCCAAGCAAATTGTTTTTGTCAACAATTTTGAAATTTCAATTTTATAAATAACACCTAATAATTTTGCTTATGTTTACTATGTTACATTAAATAGCTTTTTGAAATGGAGTAGATAGTATGAGTGATTTATTTGAAATTTGACTTTTTACGCGCATAACTCGAGACAGGATGGTTAGTTTTTAAAGATTTTGAGCTTGATGGTTTCGATTGGGCCCAAGGAAGGCCATGGGCTACTTTTTGTCTCTAAAACAAAACATTGCATGCCGCCAGTGAGAAGGTATAACGCTTCACGTCGCAGAAAATCAGGACGAACAGTCAGATCGGAATATTAACAATCGAGAGAATATGTCGGAACTTCGGGAAAGAATATCATGCAGTCATTTATACTGGAGACCGAGATAGACAACAACACAATCGTCATCAGCATAGCGTTTCATGTTTCTCACATGGTCAATTCTATGTGGCGTGCTCACGTGTCGGCAAACCTCTCGCTTTGTACGTGTACGCACCCCTAAATGGAACGAAAAATGCTATGTACCATAAAGCACTTCAGTTGAAAAGCGGTAGGTTGGCCGACAAGTAAATCGCTGCGGTTATTGCAATTGTATTTCGCCGGGCCAGCTGAATCTGAATCCTGAATATTTCTTTAGCGCGTGGTATTTGTAGGAAAACAGATTTTCGTTAAAATATTTTGCACTCGGGTACGAAGATATAATAATAATAATAAAAGTTGGCGCAACAGGTCTGTAGGGACCCAGGGCCTAGCTTCTCGCAACCATTCGTTTTGTGTAGGTTTTAAATTTTTGGAACAATTTTATGCCGGTTCCAAACGGGCCGATTGAGAAGCTCTTTCATGGCAGTTATACTCTCGGATGTTTGTCAGACGTTCGCGAGAGGTGGCGCAGTGAAAAAACCCTGAGTTGGAATTTGGGTTTTGGCGGGATTCGAACCTGGACCCCTCGCTTAGTAGTCCAACACACTAACCACTAAGCCACTGCGACCACTGGGGGTACGATGATATGCAATTATTAAATTCGCATTATATTACCTCCATTACCATTTTCATCCCCAAAAGAGGGAAGCTTGTGTGCTTACGTTTTATATTGCTACCAGTATTTCTATATCACATTTTCTTTTTCGTGCGAACCAACTTACAAACACATGAAAACTAATTTAGCTGTCGTCGATCTCCGAAACCACACAACTCTTTTCAATGAAATATTGTGCATGTTTATGGCTGGTTCCCGGTTGAAAGATAGTAGATAGGACACCATCATAAAGCAAACCATAAGCGGAAAACGGGTTGTGGCACCTTTCATTCAAAAATCAAATCAAACGCTATTTCTAAAGTTGTAGGTATACCTAATTAGGTAAAATCATAAATGGACATGGTCCAAAAAAGCACTTTGAGAAACCTGAGCAAGACTTAAAACGAAATGTACGGTCAAAGCCAGGTGTTTACAGCTATATATAAAAAAGACTGACGTCCGTATGTGCACTCATAACTCGGGAACAAATCGTTAGATTTTTATGATTTTTGGTTTAAATTCTCATTGGCCCAAAAAAGAACATATTATGCTACTTTTTGTCGAGAAAACAAAATACCGTATGGGGATAGAATTTAGTATGGAGAATCGCATTTTGAAAAAAAAATTACTGGATAATGCCACTTAAATAGGTACCTACCTACAACAAAAAAATACGTAAAATTTTAAATTTTTAAATTCTTTAGATATTCCGTGCTTACCGCTACACAATTTGAAATTGTGAGTCGGCCCAGTTATAATTTTGTTGTGAAACATCAATGCACTGCAAGTTTGCGAATAAAAGGTCGACATTGCTATATTTCAGTTATTATTATTTTCATAACATTAAATAAATTGGGCGGAACAAAGTTCGCCGGGTCAGCTAGTACCGTATAAATTTAACATAGGTACATACTCCTACCTAAAAATTAATTAATATTTAAAAATTATGACTGTATTAAATTCCTTATCACTTTGCCTATGACAAAATTGAAATACAAATTTTCCTTGCAAAACTCAAAAAAACATTAGCCGTGTTTTTTTTTAGCTTCGATTTCAGCAAAGCAAAGTAAAGTAGGATTTTCAGCACGCAATTACAACACCTATTGCCAGTCTCGAAGTGTCAAGTATAGTATAGTTGTTTTAATTAGCATGCTGAAAATCATACTTTACTTTGCTTTGCTCGAAGATCGAAGCTAAAAAAACAGACCTTTTGTAAAAGCTGTTATTGTAAATGCGTCATTTCGGCAGCGTGCTATAAAAGGACAGCCGAAATGTTGCTTGATTCATAATTCCTTCGACGAGCAAATCGGCACAATTTCCAATATTCTGAAGCATCTTCCTAGGAGATTCGAGGTAATTTAATTACTGTTACGCTGCGATTGATGGACAAGAAACAAGAACTTTTCCTCAGTCTTCCTCCAAAATGTCAATAAAAGCGTCGCTGATTTTTTATTTCTGTTCTTGTTCGTAACTCTATTTAATAATCTATACCTACCTATATATAAAATACAATGTTTGTATGTTTGTCCTCTATAGACTCTAAAACTATCCAACCGATTTGGCCCAAACCGGTTTCATTTGAAAGGCTATAGTCCAAGTTAGGTTTTCGGCTGTAGGATATTTCAAGTGGGCATGGCCACTCCCACATAAATTGAATAACATCATATATCTTGACTATTGTGATAGCAAGAGCTTTGAAACATTGCAGTATCCCATATGTTACTGATTTTAATAATCAGGAAAAAAATGGGCGGGAGCGGAACAGTGGGTGTGGCAGCTCCCATAAAAAGTAAATATTTAATATCATATATCTACAGTTTACTATAATAGCCACAGTCTTAGAAATTTGTGCACGTTGATTATTTGTTAATGTGAATAGTCATGGGAAAATTGGGCGGGATCATACCAGACCATACAAACTGATTATTTAGCTCGTATTCAAAATTAATATTAATATTAAATATCTAGGGTTATATATTAGCTTATAGCCTTCAAATTTTGTACGAGTCCATCAATTACAAATATTACTAGTCGAACTGAAAATGGGCGGAATGGGATAAATGGGCGTACCATGATTGGCTTTGCGAACGAGCAATTTTGGCTCCGAAGAATGATGATGACAACAAAATAAACCATCAAATTCAATTGAAGCTACCCGGTGAAGTTGTGAAGTACAAATCGATTGACACAGTTATAGATGAGGAACAACCTGTTAACTATCCAATAGAGTTTCTTAGCTCTCTGGAACCTTCTGGAATGCCACCACACATCCTAACTTTAAAAGTTGGTTTACCAGTGATGCTCATTCGTAACTGAGATCCACCGAAATTGTGCAACGGAACAAGACTTGCTGTTAAAAAACTATCTCCAAATTTAATCAAAGCCACAATCATCAGCGGCAAATGTAAAGGAGAAGAAGTGCTGATACCACGAATTCCAATGATTTCAACCGATTTACCCTTCGATTTCAAGCGATTACAGTTTCTTGATTTCGCCATAACCATCAATAAGGCTCAAGGCCAATCGGTAAGTGTTGCCGGTTTGAACTTAGAAAATTCCTGTTTTTCGCACGGCCAATTATATGTTGCTTGCTCTAGAGTTGGAACGCCAAAAAATCTTTATGTTTACACACCTACCGAAAAAAACTCAAAATATTGTTTATCCACTAGCATTAAGATAAAGAAGTTAATAGGTAAACAAAATTTTCTTTTTTTGCTAACACACGTATGCGTAAAAGTAAGTACTTTACGCACAGTTGAGTCAGTCTCCAGTAAATGAAAGAAGAACTAACAAAGAACACTTCTGTGCATGGATTACTGAATTTATACCCTCGGAAATGTACAGAAGAATATAGCTTCATTCAGTAATATTCTTGCTTTATTTTTCCAAGAAATGGCTTAATTTTTTTTTACATTCTCTTAGGTGCCTTAGGCTTCTCATACGCCAAAAGCTAACACGTCCATTTACTATACCTTCCAACTAAAAAAAAAAAACATGTCAAGATATGAAAGCAAGTGCTGCCAAATCCAAGTAGTGTCACAACCTTGCATGAAAAAACAGGGTCACTTTTAAAGTTGTATAGTTAGTTTCACAGTCCACATAACACCATCGGCATTATGGATGAAATAGGTAGATAAATACTCACCCCATTAAAAACTTTGCGCAATGGCTGAGATGCTTCTGCAGCACGCTCTAGCCCCTAGCGATTTTAAATTAAGTGTTGTACTGATGAAGATTTTTTCCCTACCTTCATGTCCTGGATAAAAACCAAAAACCTGGATAGTAACCAAATAGAATTTTATTGTCCTTCCACCTTCCCTCCTGTTAGATATCTCTTCGCCATTGTTTGCATGGTTTTTTTGCCTAAGTATAAGCGAGCAAAAAATTCATCATGTCTTTGGGTTTTCTTACACGACCACGTGAAGGAAAACGTGTCAGAGCCGGGATAGCCCCAAAGGTAAATAAATAGTAAATAATGCTTCATTATCGACACATCATTAAGAAGGAATGGAATGTTTTTTTTTTTGTCTGCTTCCACTTTTATTATTTATTCTTCCTTATGATGATGTGGCAGTGATGTTTGTTTTCTTTCTTTCAGCAAGTTGAAAAAAAAAACTTCCGACTAAGAGGATATAATTAAATATAAATAATTCCAGTTCACCAACTGAGGAAAAAATACTTTTTCAATTATTTTTTTTTCGTCAAGTGGAAAGAAAGAGGATTTGGGGAAAGGTAAAACAACTAAATACCTACATTTCCGATGGAGTTCGTTGTCTGCTTTTACTAATTGTTTGTTTTACTTTGAAGGATGCTTACTTACATCCTATGGGCATTTGTGTAATTAATTTCCATCACAATGAACTATGGGTAAATTATTTTATAGGGTTCATTTACATATTTAAAATGGTAAATTTGTGTCAAAAGTTGTTCCTTTCAACTTAAGTTTAGTCATCTCATCACTAGAAGCACAGTGAAAATACGTCCAACTAAAGCGGCTAACTTAAACTTATTCCTCTGATATGCCAGAGCTTACTATGGGCTAAAAGGAATGTAGCCGCAAATTATTTTCTTTTTTTAGGACGGTTAGCAATTTTAATTATCTTATCATAGTAGCATACGTACAGCATATCTTTTATGGGAACTGGGCGCTTGGCTTTTTTTTTTAATGTAAAGCAGAGATATTTTAATAGGTAACTAGCAAACCCGGCGCACTCCGTTTCGCCACCAGATGGCTTCGTTTTTTGTAACATTTCGTTTGAGGATTAAAAGATAAAGAATAATAATTTTTGTTTATATTTGAAAAGGAAAAACTTTATTTCATTTCACAACAGTAATGAATTAATTTCGATTACAAAAATGAAGTGTAATTTAGTTGAACTTCTCTAAGTAAAAAATGAAAGTGAATCCAAAGAAAATACTGAATCGAAGCGTTATACGTGTCCGCAAATTATCCGTTTCATTGAAGTGCTCTTTGGTAAACCACATTTTTTGTTTTTTGGTCTGACGTTAACACAAATAAAGCGGATGGTTTCCCAACTCGTAAATACGCAACGTATAGCTGCCCATGTGAAAAACAATGATTTTCTAAATGAAAAATTGCTTGCAACTGTTCAATAATTCGTCTCTTTAACTGTTGTGTTCCCTGTATATTGCACCGCACATTCAGCTGATCCACCATCGACGAAATGATATATATTTGCAGAAATTGATGCGGTTCATCTGGTGTTGGCTGACCTGGTGAACTTCGTACCACCTAATTTTTATCTATTTGAAGCTTTTTTTTCGATTTAAACTTAGTTTGGTGATTAAATAAATTTTGTTAGTAATTCAAATTAATTCAATGCCTTTTATTTTCCTGTAAAATAGATGATATTAACATTCAATGCAAAGATTTGTAGTAAAAAATTGCAGTCGTTTGAATTCGAATGGTAAGTCCGTTGGAATCATCGGGATGCGTGGAATCAACACATCTTCTCCTCTATATTCTGCGGTATGCCCGGAAAAACACTTCGAATGAGCTCTTCCTTAGAATCGGTCATGTGGCAGAAATCAGTGGGCAAAGTGATAAGTCCGGTCGAGATATCAACTGCAATCTTTTCATTACCAATGTCCAACAATTGCTTCGAAAACACATCTGCAATTTGATCTCGTCAATCGGAGTGTCTTGACACGAAGCCACAAATTTGATGCTTTCAAGCACGCATTTAGTTCGTCAGCTGCAATTGATCGTGGGAATAACTGGAAGAGTCTCCCGAAAATCACCGGATAATACAACCATGGCTATTCAAAAAATGTTTTGATTGACACGAAGATCTTTCAACGTCCTGTCCACCGCCACCATTGACCTTTTGTGGGGCCATCGTACATTCGACCCAATCGATCAATTTGCATCATTGTAAAATCTTCGCATTTTTTCTTCGATTTTTCAAGAATGTGTCTGGTTGATTTGCATGTTCAGTGGCAATATCAATGCTGAATGTGCAGTTCGGTAGCCTTCTAACAAAGTTGCTGTTATTCCAGATGAAGCCAATGCCAGGGCAACTCATGCTGCGATCAAATCCGTGCCAAAAGCAATGAAATTAAGAACGTTTTGGTAGTACCTCCGGGAGCACCCAGAAAGTAAATGCTACCAGTTCTTTTGTTCACAGCTTCCATCAAAGAGTCATACGCAATCATTTGTTGTCGATTCAATTGCAGAACATTTTTACGAACTGCTTCGGCTATTGCTGCAGTATCGTATTGTTTTGTTGTTCTCTTTGCAATTCGTGGTTGAATGCATCGTGTATTGGACGATTAGGTGATATCATGCCCAACTGCGCACTTTATTCGCAAACACAAACACTAACTCTAAAAGAAATATTTGTAACTTTAACAGCCTAGAAGAAAACTAACCACACCTATCAACTTGGTTGGTATAAGCCTTCTCCCTTCACTCTCCACACCGGTACCGAAGGTGTTATGGTAGCTTTGAGCTGCCCTCCCCATAACCCTACTCACGAATGAGCATAGTACTATGATTGTTACTCATTCATTTTTCGTAACAACCCCTTCGTGAACACTCAAAACGCTCAGCAACTCCTGTTGCCTGTCATCATTGTCCTCGTCATCTCAATCACCCCTCCATTTGAACTTACCCACCTATTCAAATGCAAGGATATTGAAAATAGGTACTTCCCAAACAAAAATGATGGATACAAACAAATCAAAGTATCTACTTCATTTCAAAAAGTTACTTAATGTAACATAGTAAACATAAACAAACTTATTAGGTAGCTAGCTATATCGTATATTAAAAAATAAATTTCAAAATTTTTGACAACAACAATTTGCTTGGAAAATCATTAAAATAATAATTGACAACAACAATATTGCTTTTAAAATTTAAAATATTTTTTTTTTGTATTTGAAACTACTCGATTTCTATCCAGTTTATGTTTTTTTCAAAGTGCATTTCCCCATGAAAAACGAAATATGTGCCTACAACGCCAACTGTTGAGAATTTTACGACTTTTCTTTTTTCATAAACCATCCCTGATCTAAGACGAACAAAACAAAATAAAAATCATTCAAATCGGTTGAGCCGTTCTGGAGTTATATCGTCAGGAAGGAAAACCCGACTTATTTTTATATAGTAGACTAGCAAACCCGGCGAACTCCGTTTCGCCACCAGATGGCTTCGTTTTTTGTAACATTTCGTTTGAGGATTAAAAGATGAAGAAAAATTATTATTTTTTTCTTGTATTTGAAAATGGAAAATTTTATTTCATTTCACAACAGTAATGAATTAATTTCGATTACAAAAATGAAGTGTAATTTAGTTGAACTTCTCTAAGTAAAAAATGAAAGTGAATCCAAAGTAAATACTGAATCGAAGCGTTATACGTGTCCGCAAATTATCCGTTTCATTGAAGTGCTCTTTGGTAAACCACTTTTTTTGTTTTTTGGTCTGACGTTAACACAAATAAAGCGGATGGTTTCCCAACTCGTGAATACGCAACGTATAGCTGCCCATGTGAAAAACAATGATTTTCTAAATGAAAAATTGCGTGCAACTGTTCAATAATTCGTCTCTTTAACTGTTGTGTTCCCTGTATATTGCACCGCACATTCAGCTGATCCACCATCGACGAAATGAAATATATTTGAAGAAATTGATGCGGTTCATCTGGTGTTGGCTGACCTGGTGAACTTCGTACCACCTAATTTTTATCTATTTGAAGCTTTTTTTTCGATTTAAACTTAGTTTGGTGATTAAATAAATTTTGTTAGTAATTCAAATTAATTCAATGCAAAGATTTGTAGTAAAAAATTGCAGTCGTTTGAATTCGAATTGTAAGTCCGTTGGAATCATCGGGATGCGTGGAATCAACACATCTTCTCCTCTATATTCTGCGGTATGCCCGGAAAAACACTTCGAATGAGCTCTTCCTTAGAATCGGTCATGTGGCAGAAATCAGTGGGCAAAGTGATAAGTCCGTTCGAGATATCAACTGCAATCTTTTCATTACCAATGTCCAACAATTGCTTCGAAAACACATCTGCAGTTTGATCTCGTCAATCGGAGTGTCTTGACATGAAGCCACAAATTTGATGCTTTCAAGCACGCATTTAGTTCGTCAGCTGCAATTGATCGTGGGAATAACTGGAAGAGTCTCCCGAAAATCACCGGATAATACAACCATGGCTATTCAAAAAATGTTTTGATTGACACGAAGATCTTTCAACGTCCTGTCCACCGCCACCATTGACCTTTTGTGGGGCCATCGTACATTCGACCCAATCGATCAATTTGCATCATTGTAAAATCTTCGCATTTTTTCTTCGATTTTTCAAGAATGTGTCTGGTTGATTTGCATGTTCAGTGGCAATATCAATGCTGAATGTGCAGTAGCCTTCTAACAAAGTTGCTGTTATTCCAGATGAAGCCAATGCCAGGGCAACTCATGCTGCGATCAAATCCGTGCCAAAAGCAATGAAATTAAGAACGTTTTGGCAGTACCTCCGGGAGCACCCAGAAAGTAAATGCTACCAGTTCTTTTGTTCACAGCTTCCATCAAAGAGTCATACGCAATCATTTGTTGTCGATTCAATTGCAGAACATTTTTACGAACTGCTTCGGCTATTGCTGCAGTATCGTATTGTTTTGTTGTTCTCTTTCCAATTCGTGGTTGAATGCATCGTGTATTGGACGATTAGGTGATATCATGCCCAACTGCGCACTTTATTCGCCATCAATAAACACTAACTCTAAAAGAAATATTTGTAACTTTAACAGCCTAGAAGAAAACTAACCACACCTATCAACTTGGTTGGTAAGCCTTCTCCCTTCACTCTCCACACCGGTACCGAAAGTGTTATGGTAGCTTTGAGCTGCCCTCCCCATAACCCTACTCACGAATGAGCATAGTACCATGATTGTTACTCATTCATTTTTCGTAACAAACCCTTCGTGAACACTCAAAACGCTCAGCAACTCCTGTTGCCTGTCATCATTGTCCTCGTCATCTCAATCACCCCTCCATTTGAACTTACCCACCTATTCAAATGCAAGGATATTGAAAATAGGTACTTCCCAAACAAAAATGATGGATACAAACAAATCAAAGTATCTACTTCATTTCAAAAAGTTGCTTAATGTAACATAGTAAACATAAACAAACTTATTAGGTAGCTAGCTATATCGTATATTAAAAAATAAATTTCAAAATTTTTGACAACAACAATTTGCTTGGAAAATCATTAAAATAATTGACAACAACAATATTGCTTTTAAAATTTAAAATATTTTTTTTTTTGTATTTGAAACTACTCGATTTCTATCCAGTTTATATTTTTTTCAAAGTGCATTTCCCCATGAAAAACGAAATATGGGCCTACAACGCCAACTGTTGATAATTTTCCGACTTTTCTTTTTTCATAAACCATCCCTGATCTAAGACGAACAAAACAAAATAAAAATCATTCAAATCGGTTGAGCCGTTCTGGAGTTATATCGTCAGGAAGGAAAACCAGACTTATTTTTATATAGTAGATAACTTATCATAATGTCGTGATAATAAATGTCGTCAATACTTTAATTTGCCTATCTGGATCAAGACATATAAGTAGTTGCAACATTTTAAAACGCACTACATACGAGTAACTCTGGAGTATTTTGAATACCTACATAGGTACATGCATACATACTCGTATAATCTTAAACAATTAGGGCTCATTTTTAAAAGTAATCAATGTCTTAATTGCAACAAAAAAATACATTTTGATATTGCAGATGACAATTAGTTGGTATCATCTGAAGCTTAGAAATAAGACCAATTATTATGGCAGTCTCTTTTTCGAGCTAAACGCAACCGCAATGCTTATCTGCATTGAGCTGTGTCTTTATATAGCCTCGAAGAAAAAAGGTGAGCTCCGGTTCATAAAGATTGACATAGTAAATTTACAAAGTTGTAGCGCTTCCCTGACAAATTTCCGATTCATGTGCCGTAACTAGCATTTTGAAACAAATATGTCAGTGTTATGAAATGTGGACAAGACGAAGGAGGAATAGGTCTTTAGATCCAGCTAGCCAACGAGTCGGCGCTGGATGTGGTGAAGATTACACCACATCAACCAAAAGGGACAAGTGGTGTAGTGTGTCCTTTGTGGTAAGCGGTCCCACGACTCCTGCGCTGTTTTCAGAAACACCTGCAATTGATGTGGGTGTTTAAATAAAAAATAAAAGCTACTCGCCATATTGCCCGCATGTGTATAAACTATTTTTAAATTAATTTATTTTTAGTTAATGAATTTGATTTATTATTTTTATTTAGTTTATTTATGTTACTGTTTTGTCTAGTAGAGGAGAAGGTTGGAATATGGAACCCCATTTGGTTTTTAAAATTTTTTGTTCATACCCGTTATCTTAAGACATTACAAATTGTTCAATTATATTATGTATATACTCTTACATGATATATAAGAAAAAAAACATATTCTGAATACTTTTTGTATTAAATTTTGTACTTTATTCAAAGAAAGTCATTTTTACATTTTCCATTTTTATGTTCCTTATATGGAACCCCGGTTTCCATATTAAATGTATGTAAAAATAACAATTTACATTTATGTGCAAAAATCGAAAACATAATAATCATGATCGCATCCTTTTTGGTTTGGGTGGCGTTTTTATTTGACTTCGCGGCATGACGGTGGGTTGAGGAAAAAGAGAAAAAAACATTGCTAGGTAAATAAAAAACACGTAATGGTAATATGGAACCCCGGTTCCATATTAGGTTCCTATAGGAGTTCCATATTACAAGATTTCATATTTTAACAAAAAACACTGGTTTTATCACTTATTCAAAGTAATAAGAAAAATCTTACCTGAAAAAATGTTAATTCACACACTAATTATTACTTCCGAATTTTCTGCAGGAAAAAAAACAAAACGACTTGAAGGCTCTAGACTTGCAAACAAAATGAAAAAAAGTTTTCCATTTCGCTCGGTTACTGAAAATCACTTTACGGCGAAATGATCAAAGCGAAAGCTGTGTAGATTTATAATATGAGTTTTGGTTTGAGTCTTCGCAGTGTGTAGCTATTGAGTAACAGATGGCACTTACAGTTTTGGTTTTAGAAGGGGGTTCCAATTTAACAACAGGTTCCATATTACCACCTTTTCCTCTACTCTAGTTTATTAAAAAAAAAAAAAAATTAAAAAATGTTGCTCGTAGTAAAGTTAATTCAGATTGAAGTTTTGTGCGCCATTATGCCCGAACTTACCCTATCCGTAGTTGAATTCATGTTTGAATTGCAATAAAAATAACCAAAATGCAAAGTTGTTGTTACCACATAATAGGTGATTGTGCATATATGAATTATTGCAGTTAATTATAAAATTTATGGAAAACCTATGTTACTTTGTTATTCAGGAAAACTCTTCTCATCTCAGAGAGAGTTTTAAATCTGGTGTACATCATACTGTTATGGCGAGAAGTTAAACGGTCTTACCAATAATCAACTTAGGCAGTTTACGAAAAGACTAAACACTTTCCAAAATCCTTTTACCAATAAACAAATATAATTGCCAGACTATACCTAACTGTAGAGTTAAATGTTAGTGTTGAGAAAGCCATGTTTATCTCGGGCATTAGCTAAATAAATCCTCCCTTATGTCATGGTCGCAGTGGCTTAGTGGTTAGTGTGTTGGACGGGGCCAGCTCTCGTGTGTACTCTGCAACAGCTCAGGACATCCTGCTAATTTTAAGGGATGTCCTAAGTATCAGCGGGTCAAACAGAACGTGCAGGCTCGAAAACAGAGGTCTGAAGAAGAGAATGGTCGAAAGAGTCGCTCGTTCTCTAATTTTGTTGCACCCAATGTGTCCTTTGCCCAAATGGTAACTGGACCTGGTAGCACAATAACAAAAAATGCACCGAAGGTTCCTACACCGGAAGCGGATCTGGACTTGAAGTCGATCCTTCTGTCATTGCACGGAAAGATCGACAACTTCCAGAAACAATTAAATGAGCAAGCGGCTCGAATAGACGTTATCTATTCGACACTGTTTGCCGAGTCTGCCGCGCCATGAATATGATGGGTACGCTGGACGAGGTAAACTTGAAGATCCTTGCGGTGAATGTTAATTCACTTATTCGGATCGAGAGAAGGATCAATCTTTCCAATCTGTTGGAAGCCGAAAAGCCTGATGTACTTCTGGTTAGCGAAACTAAGCTAACTCCGAAACACAAATTAGGCTATAAGAATTACATTGTAGTTAGAAGAGACCGACCCAACTCCACACAAGGAGGTGGTGTCGCTATCTTAGTACGTAAAGGCTTGCGCCATAAGGTCATATATAGCGGGGACGTGCGCAGGTTTCAGGTGTTGGAAGCATGTATCGTATGCATTCCCCTCAATAGCCAGAGGCGGGTGTATGTGGTGTCGCTTTACGCACCTGATTCCCCTCAACGCATTCAATTTTTAAATGAGATCGAGACGCTTTTTCGTTGCTTAGGGCTTCAATCGGAAGATAATTATTACTTTTTGGGCGGAGATCTCAATGCTAAACATGCAACATGGGGAAATGATACTCCAAACCCTAGAGGCAACCAGTTTCACGACTGGTGGCGTCATAATATGATTGAATACAAAATCGAATTGTACGCGACGGATATCCCGTCTTACCCTAGAGATGGTTCTTTCTTGGACTTGGAGCTAGTTGACAAAAGACTAGAACTTACAAACACTGATCTAAGCACGCGGAACTGTTTACGAACGGTTGAGTACGACAGTGATCACTACGGACTTGCCGCCGTAATACGGATCCCGAACGAGCAGACGCAGCTGGAGCAGTACGACCAAGTGCGTTCTTTCGATTACCGAAAAGCGAAGTGGTCGGGCTTCTCCAGAGTCTTAAAGCGCGACATACGCTCATGCGAGATCGACCCACCGACAAACAGGAACTTAACGAACGATGAGATCGACAATCATTTACGGCAAATGAATGTCGTCATCAAACAGACAATGGAGCGGACTATCCCTCGGGTAGGACGTTCCACAGACGAAGAACAAACTGAAAAGTATCGAAACGCGACAATCGATGCTCTGTACAGACATAAAAGTAGACTCTCGAGGCTTAAACGGCTACACAGACAGTTTACTGACAGGAACGATCCCGAGTTAAGGACACTGAAGTCGATGATCAAAAACTTGAAACAGTTGATCACCGAGAATTACAGAAAATCTGTAAGTTTGTATTGGGGCAATAAAATACGGGCTATAAAAACCAGTAGTCCGAATATGTTCCCACAAATAAATAAACTGTTCAGGCGGAAAGATCATAACGACATTTCATGTGTTCGAATACCTCGGACGAACGAGAACAGACAGACACTACTGACTGCTGGCATAAGTCCGGAAAGTTCTGACTCGAACGACGGTTTTTTCGTGGTCGAGGACCCGCAGGAGAGGGTGGATCTGATGGGAGCTTTCTTTGAGACTGTGTATACGGTGAACAACCCTGTTCGCCGTAACCGCGACCTCGAAGAGAGGGCCTTTCTTAACCACTTTTATCTGCGGACCGTAATTCAAAATTGGCGATCGGAGAACAACGGTTTCACCGGGTTCAATGACGACAACCGTGCAAATGGCACAATCGCCGATACAAATACTCATCTGTTAGTGAGTAGAGATGAACTTCGGTTCATCTTCGAATCACTTAAAAACAAAAAGTCGGCGGGAGTGGACGGTATCCCAAACGTCGTATTAAGACACCTGCCGCTAGAGGCGATGGATATCTTCACCACGCTATTTAACAATGCGCTGAATAATGCATATTATCCGGCGCAGTGGAAAGTGGCGGTGGTACATCCTATCCCGAAAAAGGATAAAGATAGGACAAACCCTGCTAATCTGCGGTCAATTAGTTTGCTCCCGAATGTTAGCAAGGTATTCGAGAAAGTCGTCAATAGAGCTCTTTTAAGATGGGTTGAAGAAAATAAGATTATTCCGGAAAATCAGTTTGGCTTTAGAGCGGGGCATGACACTATTCATGCCGCGTCGAAACTGGTCTCCGACATTCAGTGGAATAAAAGTAAGAAGCAATGCACGGGTGCCTGCCTGGTCGACTTTGAGAAGGCCTTCGATACCGTATGGTTGGAGGGGCTTTTCTATAAGCTGACCAGATTGGGCATTCAAAAACCTTTGCTGTATATGATTTATGACATGCTTATGGGAAAGAAGTTCGTTGTCAAAGCTGGCAACGTGACTTCGAGCAGGGTTTTCGAAATTAAAAATGGCTTACAACAGGGAGCAGTGAATTCTCCGGTCCTGTTTAATATTTACACAAGTGATCTGGTGGGTTCCCTCAGACATGCTATAGCGTACGCAGACGATTTAGTGGCGTACAGGTCAGGACCAAAAATCGAGGTCATCAGAATCCTTCTGCAGCGTGACTTCGAGCAAATTAAGAGGTATTGCGATGATTGGAAGTTGAAAATCAATTTCCAAAAATCGGAAACAATCCTGTTCAGAACTCCATTGGCTGGGGCCCCTAGGGATACCAGAAAAAACTGGAGAAAATTAACAATTATTGGACAACAGGGACGGCCGTTGGCGGTGAAAACCGTGGTCAGGTATCTTGGCATCTGGCTCGACCAGTATCTGTATTTTAACAAACATATAGATGCTTGTCTTGCTGGGGCTAAGGGGGCCTACGCTCGGACAAGGAGACTGTTTCGTAGCAGTCAACTTGATTCCAGGGTGAGGGTCATCTGCTACGTGGCCCTCATAAGGCCCATCATTGCTTACGGCTGTCCCATGTGGTTCAATATAGCGCCGTCCTATATGGAAAAGATTCGGGTGTTTGAGAGACAATGTCTCAGGGCCTGTCTAGGGTTGTTTAGAACACCTGAATCTGAGTACATAAAATACTATCCCAACAGGACCCTATACAATGGGGCTCGACTGAACAGGATTGACAATTTCCTTATTAAGGTGATTCGGAGGCACGTTGCAAGGACGATGGCCAGTGATAATAATCTGATCTCAGGGGCTTACTACCCCAATTTAATGTACCACGAGAGTACGCTTCGGTCTGGCTTTATCCCGCCTGAGGCATTTCTTCATGTAGACATGAAAGGGTTAGTCCAGACAAAAGATGGTGTGCCGGTATTGTACCACAGCCACCGCGGCGCGAGGGATAAGCGGCTCATCCACGACGGGTACGCCGCCAATGCTCAGGAGCTCCTCCGTTTTAGTACCGCAATTGCGGAACGGGACAGGGTCGATACGGCAAAGCAGTTCACCGAATTTTGGTGGCTTGATGAAGAGGTGAGGGTGGATACGCTCTCCCGGGCCGGTGCGCTACTTACGTAGCATCCTCCTTAGTTTTAAGCTAGATATTAAGTTTGTAGGTTTAGGTTAGAGTAGGGGGTCCTTGGGAGGGACTGGGCCAGCCAACATGTAAGTGCTACCGAGACTCGACCGCAGCTTACGGCCTCGATCGACTCTCGGCGGCACGGATGAACCCTTGTTGGCGGCTGTCAGGCGCCCACGGACGCGATCAGGATGGTGACCAATCCATAAGATTGCTCACCACCCTGATTACAATTAATTTAGGCTCAGTAGCTTAGGTAGTTTTAAGTAGCTTTTAAATAAAAATAACATAAATAAAGAATTCAAGTTTTCTAAAGTTTCTTGAAGAATAAAAAACAAAACAATTAAATATAGATAGATTTAAGGCCGAAAGGCAATAATTTTAAGGATATAGTTAAGTTTAGAGCGCTCGCTAAGAGCCAGTAAGCTAGAATTAAGATAAATGTTAGCTTTAAATTAGATTTAATCGTTTTTGTCTAGCATATAAGTATAAATATTAACATCAATAAAAATGAATTTAAAAGTAAAAAAAAAAGTGTGTTGGACTACTAAGCGAGGGGTCCAGGTTCGAATCCCGCAAAAACCCAAATTCCAACTCAGGGTTTTTTCACTGCGCCACCTCTCGTGAACGTCTGACAAACATCCGAGAGTATAACTGTTAAGAAAGAGCTTCTCAATCGGCCCGTTTGGAACCGGCATAAAATTGTAGATCCCTTCCATTCGTTCCAAAAATTAAAAACTCACACAAAACGAATGGTTGCGAGAAGCTAGGCCCTGGGTCGCTACAGACCTGTTGCGCCAACTATTATTATTATTATTTATGTCATTTTGAAGACAAGTGTTGCCCTACCGTCCAAAATCACGGTGTTAAATTTCGTAATACGAGAGAATATAATACGCTGTTGGTCAGTCTGAGCGTTTACAATTATAAATTAATTTTAGTAAATTGCTAATGTTTTCTAATTTAATTCGATGCAATACAACAATGCAAATAGTTTTTCAGTCTAACAATCACAAATTTGTACAAATGTATGCAAAATATTGAAAAATATTGCATTTTTGTTTTACTTCTAAACACGTGAAGGACACATTTCTGTGCTTTTTTTTTCTGTTTTATCTTATTTTACCGGTAGTTCTTGCTTTTTGATTGGTTTTCCTTTTTAAATAGTTGCTTATTAAAAACTAAATTGTATATAAGTTTGGGATATTTCCAAGACTTTCTTGACAGTCGTCGCAAACTCATATATTTTTACCCGACTGTACACAGAGATTGTTATGTGTTTCGCGCGTATCCTATGTACGTTCCTACGGGACACTTTGTAGACCAAACGGCTTGACCGATTTTAAAGAGTCAATAAATTGGTATTCTTCCTCGGAGTGTCATAGGCAAATCATATTGTAAAAATATTAATTAAAAAAAAAAAATTATCACAGAAATGTCTGAGAGAAATGCAATATAGAATATGCAAAACACTGAACTGTGAAATAAATTATTTTCTAATGTATTCACAATTGCGGTCTTGTGGAGTGACTGCATTTAGTGATGAATTAATTTATTTTAAATTAAATATTATTATTTTTATTACATAACCATACCGAACACTACATTTGCGATCGCCATGAAATAGAAGTGCCTTAAAGATTTTGGTAAAGTGCTCCAGCCACAAATATCAGGTAGATATTTTGTTGCAAGCAAACCCTTTTCAAACTCTTTGCAAAAGGAGTTTGTTTACCGAGAATGAGGATCTCTAATGGAACAATGGTTGGTGTGAAAAGGTTTACTTCGCGGAAAATAACAAGTTTATTAACTTCTGGAGGGATAACAAGCAGAACGAGAATATGTGTGCGTTTATTATTTTTCAGTTCGAATTTAAAATTTTGTCGGTTTCTAAGTCTGCCGATTTAAGAAATATATGAGCCATACATTTTTTATAGGTTAAATTGTGTTTATTTTTAAAACCGGAAGGATAAGTGCTTAACACACTTCCTACGTGCGATTTTAATTTATTCTGAAATTAATGAGCCAGCTATTATTTCTATTTTCAAAAATATTCACTTACTAGTGATGCAATTGTTATGTTTAGCCCACCCATAAGTTTTGATTGATTTGCATGAAAGGATGAAAGCTGTGTTTCGTTTATTGAACATTTTGAAAAAGATTTACGACACAAATGCACTCATAAAACAAACGCGAAGTTTATTAAAAAAACAAAAACAATTAAAGCGTACCATAGAAAGTTACCTACTGAAAATTTTGTCCTATCGAAGGGCATTACTAAATGCATATGCTATTTGACAGCTCAGCGGATATTTTGTGCATTTCCTATTTTGTGTTTTGTTTTTTTTTGCTTATAATAAGCCTCAAAGGGATTCGAAAGATATCTGTTGGGTAAATTTATTTGCAATTTATGTATTCTTTTTTTTTAGAATAAAATCCTCCTTATGAAAGAGATCACTTGTTTTTCACGAAAACAAATAATGAAATTTGAATTCTGCAATGACAAAAAATGTAACAGATTCTAAGAAAGTTGCCCGACTAATTAATGTGGAGGTTAAATTGTTTATAAGTACCGTTTCACAAATGCTATACCTACAATTTTTACTAAAGCTGCCAACCAACTAGTTGTCGACATTAGTGATTGATTATTAGTAAGGCCGAAAGTGTTTTTCGAACGCAAAGGAGGTAAACGCTCTCACGTGAGTCCAAAAGATTTCAGACCTAATAGTCTTTTAGAAACTTTACAACGACTGATTGAAATCCATTTACGCAAAAGCATTGACAAAAAACTTCTGTCAACGGTGCAACGCAACATGTCTATTCTAAGGGAAAATCTGTAGAAACGGCTCTACACACGCTAACGCGCTTCATAGAAGATTGTCTCCGTCATAAGGAGTATACTGTATACACAATGTTTGTATTCCTAGACAAAGATTCCACACATTGACCCTCCATCTATAAATGAAACTAGTTTGACATTATCAAATGAAGCTAAATACTTGGATGATAGCCGGAAGGCCAACATCCAAGAAAGAGTTAAAAAGCCACCGTGACATTTTTCTCTTGCAAAAAAGCCATAGGAAATAATTCAGGTTTACAGCCTCGTATCACTCACTGACGGCGTGGTTGTCTGGAGGTCTGCTTTGCTTTGAACAAAGCGATAAATGGTGATAAGTTCAGCAAAGTCCAAGGAACAGCTTGCTTGTGAATTGGCGGGGCTCGTCGTACTACCCCCGCTATCCTGAACAAAATTAAGAACATCAAGGAAACATCGACTACACCACACCAGAACTACAATTTGATAGAAACTTCCAGGCCTCGATCCATTTCTTTACAGACGGTTTGAAAACATTGGACGGTTTTGGTGACGGTGTCTTCTCCGATAGACTAAATCTTAGTCCCTCCTTCCTTTTTCTTGATCAGTGTAGCAAAAAAAGAATAGGTATACAGAAGAAGACTGAGAAGGCTGAGGAAAAGGTGATATCTGCTAAAGATATCCGTATCTTCTCTGATAGTCAAGCTGCTATCAAGTGCCTGCAATCAGTATGTGGTGTGGGGATAGAGTTATTTTAGCATGACGAGTAGGACGACTACGAAGGTGTTCCTCATATAATCAGTCTGGTGAGGTAACGGGGTAGTGTGGTTATTTGGAGCAAAGACAATGCAAAATGCAATGGCCCGTTAATTTTTTTTCCATATTCAGCCATTTGTTTTCCTATTGGTGTTATATCAATACATAGAAATAACAAAAAATGCAGCCAACCGTGGGGGGATGTGTTCGTGAATACCACACGTAACTTTACTGAATGCTATTGTTCAGTTATTATTTATTTTTAAAAGGCGAATAATTTGTTTTGTTAATAAAACTATTTTAAGGATATGTTTTATAGACTAGAAACATATAAGGCCAATTTGGCTGTGTATTTTCCGTTTTTGGATAGGTATCATTAAATTCGATTTCATATGTAAAGTTTTCTTTTTTTTTAACCAACTGAAAAAAAAATTTATCAAAACATTTTTAATTTCCCCCGAACTATTCTATAAAGCAATTTTTTTTTTAATATTTTAATCAAATGTACTGTACACTTATTCATCGAAACAATTATCTACTAACGGATAAAATTCTACGAACGACAATATCTTTCAATACGAATTTCTTTGCAACAATCCAAGCACAATTTGTTTGTATACTACCTTTGAATATAGTTCGATAGATGATAGCTTTCTAAAGGGATTAGAGAAGTCAATTTGAAAAATGGTTGCACATAATTTTCAATACATACAGTACACAGCCATACAGAAAGAATTGCGAGACGCACCCTTTCTAAGATTGACGATCATCATATTGATCTAAATCTGGACATAACTGTTAATATCTGTAGGTATAGAAGAAAGCTAAAAATATGACCGATTTTATTTGCCAACCTACACCACTCTTTATTAACTAACCATAAGCTCCATCCAAAATTATTTCCGTAGCCACCATACAATGACCAGGAACCAGGGTGCGAAGATTCTTTTTTAGCAATACACGCTTTGCTTTCCTATGGGTCTCGCTTGACATAATCTTTTATTATGTGAAACGATAGACGTTACATGCACAAACAGATAAGTTAAAAATCCAATATATTACAAAACTTCTCATCTCGTTAGATTTCAAAACCGATTGGATTGTCCAGTTTTAGTTTCATTCTGATAACTACAGAAAATACCTTTCGCAATTGTTTTTGTCGGGAAATTGATCTCTATTAGGTCGGATTCATTAGAAATTGAATATATACGAGTATACTTATACTCGTAATATATAATTTAAGGCAATTTGCCCCTCACCGAAAATAAATTACCAAATTATTAATTAGTTTATTTTATTATTTGAGAGGGGTTATTGTACTGCGACCTTTTAGTCTATTCACCTCCCTCAAAAGAGTTCACCTCATAGTATAATTCCTTTCGAAACCATTTTAATGGTTCTTGTACACTTCTTTCTCCTTGGCGGAGGAAATCCGTCCTATAGCACTCTCTCCAGTCCAGTTTCCTTTAAGAATCTAAGGTTGAGAGCTGGTACTAGTGACTTAAGTGTATTTTCTCATCAGATAGTTGGTACTTGCCCAAATATTTCAGTCTTTTGTGGGTCAGTGCCCCACATGATCCCAGCAAGTTTTCTGGGATTTCACTAAACTATTCGCAGAATTTGCAGAGACCTTCTTCAGATATACCCAGTTTCCTGAGATGTTCCTTGAGTCTACAGTGCCCCGTTAGGAAGCCCGTTAGGATACGAAGGTTATTTTTGCTCTTGCCGATGCATGCTTGGAATCTTTTCCGGTTGTGTTGTCCCAGAAGTTTCTTGGCCTGCGTCATGCCCCGAGTGTTATGCCAGATTCTTTCCCTGTTTTCTTTCTCTAGTTTCCTAAATTCTGATGCTCCCTTTCTTGCTAGGGAGTCGGCCATTTCATTCCCCTCTATTCCTATACGTGGCCAGGCACCAAGCAGAGGGTTATTTTGTTTCTCCTACCAAGCTCATTAAGTTTTTGTAGGCATACCCATACAAATTTGGATTTAATGATGTAGGAATTAAGTGCCATTATAGCAGCTTGGCTGTCTGACATTATAGCTATAGCTATATCACAGTTGACTCTGTTTCTGTCGAGGTTAATTTGGACACACCTGTCTATGGCATAGATTTCAGCCTGAAAGATGCTGTTACTTTTGCCCATTGGTTCCGGATCCGGATATTTGGTTCCAGGCCCAAATACTCCCGCCCCGGTTCCCTCATTAGTTCTCGACCCAGCTGTGTACCACTTTTGTTGTGTGATTGCTCAGTCCGTAAATTGTGGATTCAGTGCTCAAGTTCTTCTTATTGCTGAGCTTAGTAACAAAGTTCTTTTGGAAATCAAATCTTTTGATGATGTCGTCTCCTCTTCCTATTCCTTCTTTGGCCATTCTCAGGATCGCTTTACTTGCACATTCCTCAACCATAAGGTGCAATGGGGTTAGTTCCAATAGCACTTCCATAGCTGCGGTTGGGCAAGTTCTCATAGCCCCTGTAATACATAGGCATGCCAGTCTTTGCACTTTATTTAGTGTCTTCCTTGTGGATAGACTGGTTCTATTTGCCCATGCAATCGCTCCATAGGTACGTGATAATTGATCTCGCACAATATCAATATACATCCATCTGAGGTCGGGCTACATCCCCAGGATTTGGCAGCTAGGCTCCGCCAAATCATTAAAGCACGCGTTGTTCCTGATGGTTATCTCTTCTGTTATTTACCAACTATTTTTAATAAATTCCACACTACTCTTAATTGCGCAATTCAACATCCGCTGGGCATAACGACTCGGGGAATAATGTCACAATAAACTGGCACCTGTACCTATTCTTTTGTACATTCTAATGCGCCTACAATGGTCATATAAATTACTATGTTAGTCCCACATTGCCCAACAGCTTCGTCCTTGCCGCAGTACCTACCTATAAGTAATTAACACAATGCATTTTTTTAACATACATAAATAAGTAGGTCGTCAAATATTTAACCAGCGCAAACCACCATCTGTCTACTTAACCTTCATCCTTGCACCTTACTGCCGTGTACACATATTTAAACATTCAAATTGTTCTCTTCGGGGAGTAGCTTATCCCGAGTACCCACGCTTTCGGCGGTGTAAAGCTTAGTAAAAAGTAAGCTGGCTGTTTCCACATAAATGTTTCCCATATCCTTAATTATTTGTGACATTGTGACTTATGCAAGGTTAGACATGGTGTATGCTATTTCACTGTACAAGTGTACAGCTATTTCAATTAGAAACATTTTTCTAAATCAAAATATCACCAGTCACCACAAAATGAAGGGTTACATTAATTTATTTATGGGAAAGGATTTGCATTTTAAAAAGTTCTGTTTTACCAATAAAATGGAATTGACAAATTCAGTATCGAGGGGTGTAAGTACTTTGGCTCTTTATTAATCATGTATTCTCTCAATCTTGAAAACATAACGTTGTCTGAGGTAAATCGAGGCGCCATGTACCCCTATAGCTACATAATACCTTTTCGAGTTATGTTGAAAGTCTGTTCACGGGGACAGAGCTATTATTCCCCTGAAATTTTCTACGGTGGTTGTTTATTGCGTGTGTACACAAATGCTGGATCTCTTCCTGATATATGTTCTTAGCTTCGTATTCGAACAACGAACCTTAGGTATGCCAGTATTGGGGCACATAGCAAAAGAGGGAAAGTTGAATTGAAAATAAAGGACAAAAACAAATATTTCACACAAGGAATTTATTGTTTTATGGCTGCCTCAGGTCGAAGCATATACCGAAGTAGATTATAAATGTCATCCACGCGTTTCGAATGTAAATATAAAAGAATAGGGTTATTATCAGTTGTATTGCCTTTTAGAAGCTTCGTGCAGTAGAGGCTTTGAATAGATCGAATTTCTAGCATCCTTTTCAATAAATTTGTTAATCGATAAGTAATACACGTAAGATTAGAAATAAGTTATGATCCAAGTCCTATATTTTTGGAGCTAAACTTGAACAGTAATAGACAGACTAGGTCGCTAGCGAAAAGGATTTTAAGTACAAATTTTGGTATGTTGGCAGACTTTGGAGTAGAAAATTCGACAACTATAGGTACGCTAGACAAGAAATCGCTCATCTGGGGCTAGGACATTTGAAGCGGCCTGAAGGGTTTTCGACTCCCACCCAGAGGGAGAACGCAGTAGCAAAATCTTGCCTTAGGTGGTGCCCACAGGTGAAAATGACCCCAATACAATTTCGCCTGAAAATCTGGATGCAGTTAGCTATAGATCGCGATAGGCGTATTGCTTGTGTCCCAGATTCAACCCAGGCGTAAGTATGTATAATTAATCATAATTAATAATCCAATACGATTACATCCAAATACTCTCCATTTGGGGGAGGGCTTGCAATGGTAAATAAATAATAAACCCCACTGATCCGACCAATAACAAATCATATAGCTCAATTTGTCACCCTTCTTAGCATTCTGTAGGGGAAGGTCATGTACCTTGGTCCGATTGTACCTTGGTCCGAGTGCCAATTTTCAGAAAAGTACAAACCACACAAGAACCGGTTCTTCTGTGAAATGTTACTCTTCTGTTCATTTCTCTTCTCAGTTTCTTTTTGAACTTATACAGCTGTACTAGTCGGCAAAAAAAAAATAAACATAGTTTTCAGTGAAAAAAGTATTTTTTGTATCTATTTTCTGAAGTTGTGTAGTGCTTAATTTGATGTCTATTTTCCGATACTTTTATCGATTTCGCTAAGTATGTTGATTATCTTTTGGTAGGAACAAATTGTTGTACGCGTGTGCTTTAAATACAACGTCAAAATTATTATTTTTTGGTTAAAGTGGTGTTCGTGTACCACTATTTATTGAAAAAAAAAAATAAAGTTTTCACCTTTAAACTAAAGAAAAACCTTCAATAATATTTTCGGTCCAAGGTACAATACTCTGTGGACCAAGGTACAATCACGTCTTGTACCTTGGACCGTTTGAGGCTAGCATCTAAAAGATAAGTTTTCTTTGGAATGGTAAGCAATATCCTTTTGGTAGTTTCGCATTATCATAGATAAGACTTCAGGTAATAACTAAAAAAACAAATAAAAACGAATGAAAAAACGTTACCTAAAATATCGGCAAAAAACTGAAATCCGGACCAAGGTACATGACCTTCCCCTATTTGTTGCATCTGCTGGGTATCTTAAGCATCTCCTTATTAATACCTAACATCAATCACATTCAAATTTATCACAACTGCGCGAAAATTCGACTTCAAATTGTATTAAGTTAATTGTAGTTATTATATATGTAATACAAATATATGTATAGATTATTTTTGATGCTGTCGAGTGATGAATGTCAAGGTCAAACTATCATCCAAATGGGTGATTTCTGTTTATTAGATTTTCCCATTAAAGTGTCACCCGGATAACCAGAAAATTAATCCATCTTACTGTCTCGTCCGCAGTGTTTGCGGTAGAGTTTGGCGTGATAATATTATGAATGGAATTAATATTAATTTAAATGGATTATTTTCGCAGTGATAAAGAGAGGTTGACATCAATTTGAATAATGGTCGATGAACATTTATGGAGTCAATGGCCTCCAACGAGTCCGTATGTCAGTTTGTTTGATGATGGAATATCGTAGCGTTAGTGTAGGCATTTAATCGGAAACACAAAGTAGATCATAAATAACTTTTAAAATAACTAAAATTTTCTGAAGGCGGAAGTTACATATTGTCCCATATAGAGATGAATAACTCTATATGGCATTGACAAAGAGGCTGTTTGTTACACGGGGTTTTCTCTTTATTTTATTTAATTATTACCATATTTATAGCGGGATTATTTCGGAAATTTAAAAGAAAATTGTGTTTGCACTCAGTGGACTTATATATTTTCTAGTTGTTAAGACAATTAACAGAAACTTTATTAGAATTGTGGAATAATACAAATTGTAATTGAAGGACAAAACATAGATAAATATTAAAAAAAAAAACTATATGTAGATTCATGTGGTATCTACATATATCACAATCGACCTTATAATGGTCTAATTGTCACGGTTCGCCGACAACTTTTTCAACCTAACCTAATCAAACCTAACCCAGCGTTTCTCTGTCGGTGACATAACCCTACCATCTTAAATACTGCAGTTAATGACGCAGTTGAGTACCTTTTCGATGTACGAGTATTTGTTTTGCAAATAATATTATCGAAATCACGAACACGCGTATTTATTCATGTCAATACCCTTAGCTCATCTGCAAATAGTGTAATCTATATATATAAAAGAAAGAGTACGAAGCGATGTTATCCCATAACTCGAGATTGGCCGAACCGATTTTGATGATTTATACTTTGTTGAAAAGGTATTTTCTCAGCACGGGTTTTAAAAAAAATGAAAGTTTCAAAATGTCTTATTTTGACCACCCAGCGTGTTATCTAAGACAGGCTTTTTTTTTTGATTTTTTTCAAATTTTTTTTTTTTCATTTTGTATTTATTTATTTTGGCAAAAGAATCAAATTTGAATGTAACATTTCGTATCACAATTGAACTGTCAGATAGACACGAAACGTAACGCCATCTGTTATCAATCAATCGAGAAGCCAATTTTGTTTCATGTGTGGTGGCGCTGTCCACGTTGACTGTGCCAATTGATTCAGTTGCGCAGTTTCTTCATTTTCAGCGGATTCGTGTTTTGTTCGATCGAATAACGTTTGCCGGCCATTGCGCATTATAGATTCGGATTTCTTCATTGCGATTTTGTGAGTTTTTGTGAATTAAAATATAATAATCTTATAAATAAAATTGGTGTAGTTCTGTTCGACTTAGAATGAATTTGATTGCCTGTCTTAAATGCAAAAATTTTGGTGCATTTTTCACAGGCCTATAGGGGATATATAGGCCTACAATCTCCACTTTGTTTCAACTCTATATTTCTAAAAATTCCGGAAGAAATGGATAAGAGTAATCTATTTATTTCATTTTGTTTCCACTTTGTCTTTCACGCTTATTTTGAGATTCGATTTCGTTCGAAAGTGTCTCGAATTCGAAGAATCTGTATTTTGACATTCAAACAGATAAGAAGTTCATCGTTGATCGTATTTTGATATTCTAATCGTTCGAAACAAATGTAATTTTTTATTCGTGTGCAATTTCCTATCGCTTAAACAGCGACTGCTTTGGTTTTGTCCATATTCTTGGCGGATAAAATTTGCAAAAAATGTAATTTTATCTCGTAATTTTCTTCCTCACTAGCTAAGATACGTTTTGTACCCATTTGGGGCAAAGTTTAGCTGTTACTAACTCATCCAGAACATATTTAAATGGATTTTTGTTGAGGCGAAAATTCCTTACAAATATTTAAACAAATGATAATATTAAGAAGATTAAACGTACTTGGAACAATTGCCATGTTTTAAATGTTTTATTTTCACAATATGAGTTTTGTATACAAATAGAAAAGTCAAATGACATCAGACAGCTGATTTCGAAAGTTGAATTCACTTGAATTCATTTAATGACATTCTCGATAATAAATTTTATTCGTTCGAATCTCAAACTACACAAAGTTCATTCGAACGAATAGAGACATTCGTTAGAATTGACTATTCGTTCGAATCTCAAAATAAGCATGTTTGTCACGCTTTGCGTTCGAAAATACTGGGAGCATTTAAATATAGTAAATACCACCTTATAGACGACATATTCAGGTACAACATAGGATACCCAATAACTCGATAGCTTAAATGGTTTTTAAATAAATAGGCAAAACCTAAAACATTTCTACGATTTTCACTTGGGTGAGTCGATATGCACTTCATTCTCAAATCAAACATACTAACCACGCAAAATAATGACATTTTTTTTAACATTATTTTATTATTGCGAGGGAGAGGAAGACAGACAAGGGCAGTATTTTGTATTTTGGCCTTTAAATAAAAAAAGTTTATATATTGAAAACATTATTGGTGACATAACATGTGAACATAATAAAAAATACATCACATTGTTTTTGACTTTCAAAGGATAAAATAATAATATTAGATGAGTTCCACCTCAGGATGTGTGTTTATTAGTGCGGCTTGATCAATATCACTCTTATTTGTGAGTTCTTTCGTAAAAGAAAACTTTCAATTTTAAAATTATGACTGCGTCTTTTCTTAACAATATCTTTGTTTCAGTTCACTGAACATGTATCAACTGATACAATTGTATCCGCTTTTCAATCCCACTACAGCCAGCGGGTAAAGGTATGAGAGGTGTATGGGCCGCTTAAGACACTTTTACACTGTCTTTGTCTTGCTCTTGCCAATTTATATTTAATTTCATTTTATTCATTCCTAAATCGCATTTCAAATTTCGATAAAATGTGGCGTGTGGGTCGTGGGATTAAAAGAGATAGGGTGTGAAAACGGGACTGAGAGTGATTTAACATTTGAAACGAATACCTGCTAATATAACGGTAATAAGAAGGAAGACGAATTATTTTATACAGTGGTAAGAAATATCTCTTAATCGCCAACTCAAGCGTTATGAGAAATAGATATTTTTTGCGACAAAAAATTACCCCCCCCCCCCCCCCCTACAAGATAACAAATTTCTTAGACCTTTTTTCCATGAAATGTGTCCCCCGTGACGGAAGCCGGGGGGTACAACTAGTTAAATATATAACTCCATCAGGAGGATCAGATCTCGGTGCCTCAGTCAACGTTGTTAAGTACTTTTGATTCTATTATTGGGATATTCGCCAAGAAAGGCATTATCCCTATTTGGGAATAGCCATATGTAATCAGAAATATCCGTTCGAAACTGAGAAAATGATGAGAAAACATTTAAAAAAAAACAACGTCGTATACTCTATTTAACTGACTTTTGTCTTAAAATTGCAAAAGTTCTGTGTAAATTAGGTCTTTGGTCTAAATAGATCCTTATCACTGATGGTTGTATACTCGAACCTATTGAATAAGAAAAATCAGAGCTAGGACAATCCTAGCTTTATTCGAACACTATTTGTTAGTCCAACCTAGCTTAGAGTTATAAGGAGGATTTTCCGGTAGTATTTAAGGAATTTGGAAGACATAATGCCTTCTGATTGAAAGTCAATAAATCCACATCTTACTTAAAATTATATAAATTATTCGAACGTGTTTCAAAGTTAAAGCCCCAACTTGAACAGTAGGCATTAAACCTAACCGAAATAAAGGGTTCCCGCTGAACGTATTAAACACGATTAGAATCGACATCGGCCGGTCAGTATTTTCTTTGGGTTTTTGGAGAGAGAGAAACATGCGAAAGGTGTAATTGTTCCAATGGGGATTTTCAATTCAATTTACGAAGGTGGTTCTCGTCTTAAATTTGAATTTTAAATACTTACCCATAAAATAATAGACAATAACTGACTACCTGCTCGTCAACCTAATATCACGATTCAATAGATTTTCTCAATTTAGTATATTCCACATGACTGTTCAAATACTTATCGTGCATACCTAATTAATTATTCTGCGCTCAACTTCAAAAATGACTAAGGAACAAATACTTAACATAGGTACCATGTTTAAGGTGTCTATAACATGTGCGTATACGAAGGATGGAGAAGCAGCTGGTATGTTATAAAGTAGAAGTTGGATCTAAATTGCATAAATACTGCTTCCAAAAATTTAAATCGCACTCGGGAAGCATGTTCATCGAAAAATAAATGTATATACTCAAAAAATGAGTAGGCGCAGTGGCTTAGTAGCTAGTGTGTTGGACTACTAAGCGAGGGGTCCTAGGTTTGAATACCGCAAAAACCCAAAATTCCAACTCAGGTTTTTTTTACTGCGCCACCTCTTGCAAACGTCTGACAAACATCCGAGAGTATATGTAACTGTCTTGAAAGAGCTTCTCAATTAGCCGTTTGGAATCGCCATAAAATTGTAGATCCCTTTTATTCGTTCCCAAAATTAAATCTCACACAAAACGAATGGTTGCGAGAAGCTAGGCCCAGGGTCCCTAGAGACCTGTTGCGCCAACTATTATTGTTTACCTATCCCCTCTATATTATTTCTGTAGTTTTTGTAGTGTGTTTCTCCCTTTTGCGGCTCACACGCTCAACCAATCTTAACAAATCAAGTGTCAAAAAAAAGATATTTTCAGGGTGCTTATCTTTGCATTTTTACTTTTTTTAAAATATTAACTATTGAAAAAGTTGAATTTTACTACACTAAATTCCAACTACGCAGTTGTGTACATACTTTGATTCGGGATACACTTTTCTTTCGTTCTTCATGCGCATGCCTGAACAAATTACAAACGACGTCACGAAAGAGAGTCGACGGCCGAAGAGAGTTACAGTCAAGATTAGTGAAAACATATAATGCTCTGATGACTCTTAGCAGTTAGCACATTCACAGATAGGAAATCTAAGAAAGAATTTTAATTTCAAAATCTAGGGAGGAATTGGTTAGGGTTAGGTGTTGTGGATCTCCGAAACCACTCAACCGATTTCAATGAAATTTTGTGGATACCCATCCAGTTGGTTTCAGTTTTAAAGATAGGATAGTTTTGGACGCGATAGTTCCAAATGAAAGGCACGGAAATACCGGGTGGGTACTGGGTGGGTACCCCTATAAATAAAAGAGACTGACGTCTGTGTGTGGCACTCACTACTCGAGATTGGGGATGAGATTGGATATAGAACTTAGTATGGCAACCGCACTTCGTAAAAAAATATACTGGGCACTCATTCCGTATGTCGATTATCGCCAGACGATATCGTTTCGATGATAGCTTTGCTTCACGTAACTTCAATAATCGTCTATCGTCCAGACGATATCGTTTTGACGATTGAAAATTTGCTTCACGTAAATCAATAATCGTCGAAACGCTATCGCCCAGACGATACAATTTGAGCGATACATAATGAGGTATCGTTTTGCATTGATTTGTATGTTTTTCAAACAACTGTAGATTTTTTATTGAATTTCAAGAAGAATTCTTCACTTTAGATATTTTTCAAATGCTACCAAATATATAAAGTAATGACTTATGTACATTTTAGACTTATTTTGTATGAGCCTTACGCAAAAGCAAGATATATTGTGGAAATGTATATTGGTGTTTACAAAAAATGTACACAACTTATATCAATAATTCACTATAACATTAAATTACATGTTGTCATAATCCTCATTTTGATTTGGAATTATAATTGGAAAACGGAAAAATAGTTTCTGCAAACGTTTGTGCTGCCCTCCATAACATTTGTATTGACAATGATAGTACAGCAATCAAAGTATACGAAGTGGAAAATTTCGACAAATATCCCGACTTCCATGAAGTTTACCTATCAATAATACATATTTTCGATGTTATTTGTTATTATTAATAAACTATGGAACAAATTTGAAATAATTCCACTTTGCAACTTTCAAGTTTTTCCGGCATCAAACACAAAATTGTTTGCCAAAAAACTCATTTATGACATTTTAAACGACGTCTGATTGGTCTGATTGGAATTTTCATGTAGTTTGAGGGTCTCTGAAAGACACTCAATGCTCTCAATGCTCTCACGATTTGTATGAAATAAACGATAGACGAGACGATAGTGATAGAGTTACGGAAAGCAAATTGGTGACGAGATCGTTGACTACTATCGCTGAAACGATTATCGTTCTCAGAGTTACGGAATGAGTGCCCTGGATAGGAAAACGGGTTGTGTCACTTCCAATACAACAAAACTTATTTCAAAAGTTTGATTTTTAAATTCTTTAGATGTTCCGGGCTCACCGCTACACAATTTTAATTCGAAAGTCGGCTCAGTTATAATTTTGTTGAGCAACCCCAATCAACCGAAACTTTTTTAACGGATTGGGTTTGATTTGAATGTGAAGAATCTCAAATCAAATGTCTTGGAAGCGAAGATTTTGACTTAAAAATTCAAGCAACGGATTCCGATGATTTGCAATTGGTTTCCGAGTGCCTTCAATTTCCCATGCATATCGCTTTCATTATGAAAAAAAATAATAAGTCGCAAGGACAATCGCTGGATATTTGTGACATCAATTATTGAATTCCCATGTTTTTCAATCGTCTCAATCAATCGTATGTGGCGTGCTCACGTGTGAGCAAAATCTTCCGCTTTGTACTTCGTGTACCGTAAAGCACTTTAGTGAAAAAAAATTAAGGTTGGCTGACACGTCAATCATTGCGGTTTGATTTAAACACATCAACAATGCTATACTTTAGTTATTTGTATTTTTTTTAATATATTTTTTGAATACAGAATTTGAATTGACCGAATTACATAAAGCAGCATGTTCATTGTTCGTTCTCGGAATTATTATTTTTATAACATTAACGAATTTGGGCGGAACGAAGTTCGCCGGGTCAGCTAGTTATTATTACTAGTATCGCTTGTGGTCGAAAATCGACCATACCTTTTATAAGAAGGTATACTAAAAAACGTACTTCTGTTATTCTCGTTATTCTCGTTATTTATTTATGTTTTTTTATAAACGAAAAGAAAAGAGCGACATCTATAATACATAGAAAAATAAAGTGCACGACTGGGTCGAACGAAACTTTCTTATGGACATAGAATCCCTTATTTCTGAGTATGTTTAGCAGTTCATTTACTACGATGCACCATAGCAGGGCGATAGAACACCGCTCTTGCCCCCAGAGTTTTAACAGAATCATATTAAGAATGCTTATTATCTTTTAAATGTATTTTGGTCAAAATGGTTATAGCGGTTTTTTGTAAAATTTGCCAGACAAAACAGTACCAAATATTGCAATGTTTTATTTGAAAAATACTATTGCGTCACTATTTAGTTGTGAAAACCGATTATAAGTAATTGTTCGGGATGTAAGCATTGCTTAGTTTTTTAAGTTTTATCGAAATCAAGATGGGATTTTCAATATATGAGTTTTGAAAACATTCATTTAACTCTAAGTTTACATTTTGGTCAAAATCGTTATCGCCGTAAACCTTAAAAAGACAGTCACTCCGGGAGTGCCGACAGAAGTTATTACTTAAACAATTACTTACTTACTTAGGTGGCGCTACAGTTCGGGGTGAACCAGGGCCTCAACCAACAAGCCTCTCCAGCTGGCCCGGTCCTTAGCCAACTGCCTCCAGTTGCGCACTCTAAGTTGGTTGAGGTCGTTTTCCACTTGTGCGCGCCACCTTAGGCGAGGTCTTCCTCTACTGCGTTGACCCTCTGGGTTGGAATCGAAAACTCTGCGGGCCGGAGCGTTGATGTCCATTCGCTCTACATGTCCTAGCCATCTCAAACGTCCAATGCGCAGTTTTTTGACTAGGTCGATGTCGCTGTACAGCTCGTATATTTCGTCGTTGAATCGTCTCCTCCAAAACCCGTCAACGCATACGGGACCGAATATCTTACGAAGAATTTTTCTCTCGAATCGACCAAGGATATCTTCATCCGCCTTGGAAATAGTCCATGCTTCAGATCCGTATAGCAGGACTGGGATGATGAGGGTCTTATAGAGAGTCTCCTTAGTCTTTCGGGAGAGGGCCTTACTACACAGTTGCCTTCTCAGCCCAAAGAAACAGCGGTTGGCAAGAGTTATTCTCCGTTTGATTTCTGATGAGATGTCATTTTCAGATGTTATAGCAGAGCCAAGGTAGACGAAGTCCCTTACTACCTCAAAGTTATAGCTATCTATTGTGACGTTCTGCCCGATTCGTCGATGTTGGGTGTCCCTTCTTGTTGACAGCATATACTTTGTTTTGCCCTCGTTAACCGCGAAGCCCATTTTAGCCGCTTCTGTGTCTATACTTGCAAACGCGCCAGTGACAGCTCGCTGTGTTCGACCAATTATGTCAATATCGTCCGCATATGCAAGTAATTGTACAGACTTTTGAAAGATCGTACCTCGTATGTTAGCTTGTGAGTTTCGCACAATTCGTTCAAGTATGATGTTAAAGAAGTCACATGACAGCGCATCGCCTTGTCTAAATCCTTTTTTGACATCAAAGGTCTCGGTTAGGTCATTGCCGACCTTGATGCAGCAGCGAGATTTCTCCATCGTCATCCTGCACAGACGGACGAGTTTGGTAGGGATGCCAAAACTAGACATGGCTCTGTATAGCTCGTCTCTATAGATACTGTCATAGGCGGCTTTGAAATCGATGAAAAGATGGTGAGTATCGATTTGGACTTCTTGGGTTTTTTCCAGGATCTGCCTAAGTGTGAAAATTTGATCGACGGTGGACTTTCCTGGCCTAAAACCACACTGATAGGGGCCGATCAGGTTGTTGACGAACGGTTTTAGGCGTTCACACAATATTGCAGATAAGATCTTGTACGCGATGTTAAGGAGACTGATTCCTCTATAGTTGGCGCAGTTGAGGTGGTCTCCTTTCTTGTGGATCGGGCAAACGATGCTGAGATTCCATTCATCAGGCATGCATTCATCTGACCAAATCCTAGAAATGAGTTGGTGCATGCTCTCCACCAAGTCATCTCCAGCTGCTTTAAAAAGCTCGGCGGGTAGACCGTCAGGCCCAGCAGCCTTGTTGGTTTTAAGCTTGGATATTGCTATCTTCACTTCATTTTGATCAGGTGGACGGTAGTTTTGGCTATCATCGTCTAAGTTGAATGGTTCGTTCTGCCTGACAGCGGGATTTTGGTCTTCGTCGCCGTTATACAGTCTGCAGAAGTAGTTTTTCCATATTCTCAGCACCGACTGTGATTCTACTACGAGGTTTCCTTCATTATCTCTACAGGTTTCTGTACGGGATTTGTTGCTCTGGCATGTTCTCTTTACCTGTTGGTAAAACTTCCGTACATTATTCCTGGAGTAGCATCTCTCAATTTCTTCGATCTCGCGCTTCTCGTGCTCTTTCTTTTTCTTCCTGAGAAGCCGATGTTCTTCCCGTCTCTTTTGCTCGTAGAGCTCGCGAGCAGCTCTAGTCCTCCTTTGCAGCGCCGCTTTATATGCCTCTTGTTTTGCTGCGTTTGCTAGTCGACATTGTTCGTCAAACCAGGGGTTTCGTGGTGGCGGTCGTGTGAAACCCAGCACATCAGTCGCGGCATTAATGATGGCTTTCTGGCAGTGCTGCCACTGGTCTTCTGCGCTAGCTGTTGTTGCGGGAGGACTTGTCGTGAGACATCGGGATACGCGATCGGCGAAGATTCTGGCGGTCTCTTGCGATTGCAGCTTTTCGACATTGTACTTTCTCACAGTATTCCGTTGTTGAGGCGTGTTGGATATCCGCATTCGTACCTTGGCTACAACAAGGTAGTGGTCCGAGTCAATGTTGGCCGCTCGGAAGGTTCGGACATCCGCAATACTGGAGGCGTGCCTTGCGTCGATCGCAATGTGATCAATTTGGTTGACGGTTTGTTGATCCGGAGACCGCCATGTCCCTTTATGAATATTGAGATGAGGAAACCGTGTGCTTGCTATAGTGACATTTCGCCCCGCAGCAAAGTCAATCAGCCTCAGTCCGTTACCAGACGTGGTGTCGTGTAGGCTGTGTTTACCTACTGTCCTACCATAGATGTCCTCCTTTCCTACTTTGGCGTTAAAATCGCCCAACACGATTTTAACGTCATATTTAGGACATTGCTCGTATGTCTGGTCGAGGAGCTCGTAGAATCTATCTTTGGTAGCGTCGTCCTTTTCCTCTGTGGGGGCATGAGCGCATATTAGGCTTATGTTGGCGAATTTTGCCTTGATGCGGATGGTCATAAGACGTTCACTCACATGCCGAAAGCTCAAGACTTCTTGCCTAAGTCTACCGCGTATGACAAATCCACATCCAAATAAGCGCTGCTTCTGCTCCGTATAGCAAGCACCGTAATAGATGTCACAGTTTTTCATCTTTCTTTTGCCCGGCCCATCCCATCGCACTTCCTGGATGGCGGTTATGTCTGCTTTATAGCAGTCAAGGGCCTCTGCTAATTGTTCGGCTGCACGCGGTCTGTTCAATGTACGAACATTCCACGTACAGATCCGAATATCGTTGTCCTTATTTCGTTTCGCGGGGTTGTCAACAGTAGATCCGTCCTTTTCCGAGGCTTGTAGTTGTTTCTGAACTATTTGTTTTTTCCGTGGTAGAGAAGTTACCCCGACGCACAACCCCCAACCTGGAGGGCCAGTTCCATTTTATACCCCTTGGACGAGGGGCCGAGTTACCGGCACCAGTAACCCACTTCGGGATCTGAGTGCTGCCGTTGGCCCATGAAGGGCTCATCCGCCACCAACTCCTTTCCAACACCCTGGCTCAGTATTGGAGATCCCTATAGACCTGGGATCCGAATATGTCGGAGCAGCTCATATAGGGAAGACACTAAATAGTTCAACCTGACTGGAACTGTAGACGCCACCGTTGATTCCATCAAGGGAATTCCTCCGCTGCCATCTGGGATCAGAGGGAGTGCCTTAGTGAGAGGACACTCCTCCCCCCTCTCTCGTCTGCTGCCACCAACGACCTTCCAAAGGGGTTGGATACCCAATCTCCAGTCGAGGTACTAGGCACCCACCAGTCACCAACGTGGAGGTGAGAGTAGGAGTTGATTGTGAGAGGCTATGTGAGAACGCTTGTGTTCTCATAGAACGCATCACAACCCTTCAACCAGCAATCAACTTAAACAATTACGTGTGCATTTTTCAAATCGGCAGGAAATACTTTCAAATGAAGTGTTTCTTTATTGATTATTATAAACTACTACTACAAATCTTATATTACAATTTTCACTTTTATTTAAAGCGCCATTGTACATAAAAAATAATGCATATTATTTTACAAAAAATATTGCAATCTATTGCTTAAAACGTACATTTACAAATACATACATGAAATATTGAATTTTATAATTATTTGGTATTCTTTGAAATGAATACCAATGAAATTTATGAGTTTTCATCTATAAAAATTAAACATACATATTACAATTTCCATTTAATTTGTAAATGAGATATCCTATCTTTCTAGTTGCATCCAACTATGCACACATACAAAGTTTCATTGAGATCGGTTGAGTTTCTCAGAAAAAAATCGACAACAGCGCCACCTATCGGGTCCAAAACTATCCTATCTTTCTAGCTGCATACAACCATGCTCACATACAAAGTTTCAATGAGATCGGTTGAGTTTCTCAGAAAATGGACAACACCGGGTGTCGGTTTTTCGGTGACGATGACGCGGTGTCGTTTTACATAAAGGTAACGCGAATTCATTAATTTCTTCCCATCTAAAAGTGCCCAACTCGCCTAAAGAATAGTGTTTTCAAAAATCCACTGTATAATAATATAGAGAAAAACTGAGTTTGCTATTAAGTTATAAATGACCACATTACCTTAGAAATTATTTTTTGTTACAATCGTATTTAGCGTTTTCGAGATATGTCGAAATTTCAAAAGTACCGTTGTTCGAATTTTTAGCCAAAAACTGGGTACGCAGTCATGGTGACCTCACCTACTTAAGCTTAAATATCAATTTTGGTTGAAATCGTTATAGCCGTTTTCGATCAAATCAAACTGGTACAAAAATTGCATACAGGAAGTACCATTAATATTGAGTTTACCTTGAAAAAAAAACACCTCCCGAACTGTAAGCCCAAAAACTCCAAATCCGAGGTTTGAACGTAATCCGGGAAGCCGTTTTGGCTGTAAGCCTGTGGAAGGACGGACAGACCGACAGACCGAACAGAATTTTGCAATCCACTTTTTTGATTTCCTCTATCATCGTTATATCAGAATTGATTAATATCTCGAGTCCGAAATTTTTGCACAAAAATAATGGATACCTATCTTTCTCTTACTATCTACGTAATGGAGAAAGTTAAAAAATACGTAAATGAGCTGCTCATTCGGAAACAGATTCTAATCTAAAATGATTTATGTTTTTAATAGGTACGTTACTATGGTAATATAGTGGCGACAAATAATAAATAATTCCCCTTAATAAATTTCTTACAATTATTGCTTATTAAATGATTCTCTTCAACAGGTTCTAATCTTAGATGATTAAATACGTTACTATGGAAACATGACAGCGAAAACTTGATTGTCACCAAAATCCTTTTAGTACCTGTTTTGTATGGGGAAGTCTTAACTTAATTTTACCAGTCTTAATGGCGACATATACTCACGATTTTGTGTTTGTGCACATCTATGGCACAGCACCTTTCAAATAAGATAAGTTTCATTCTCCTCATTTCATATTAAATGCCAAAAAAGCGTACGGAAAGCTTGGATGTTCACGTATTAATATAATGATTACTCAAAAACTGAACTCCATTAGTAAAAGTGGACTTAAATCTTTACATTTCAAATGACAACGTAGTTATATTTTGTTTGCAAAATACATCCGAATGCAATTGCATCAAACTGCGCTGAGCCACAAGAACGTCTGTTTAGCCATGGGGGTAAATGTTATCTAACTAACAGATAATATCATCACATTGGTCGTTCTTCATTCACCACAATTTATTTCTTTCTATTTGGACTCTTCCTGTTTCAATCCATTTGCCATCGTATTCAATTTCAACAGAAAATGTTTTGTCCTCGTCACTTTGACTCATTGATTGTGCACTGGGAGTGCTGATTTGCAATATGAATGGGAAACCGTGCATGGAATGTTATCCGGTGTCTCCGTATTCGCCGTATTGGATACTTCTAGCCAATTCCTCGTTCTCCTCCTTATTCCCTTTCATCGATATCTATTGCAAGCCCGTGGGTACAAGCGATACAGAAACGGTCTCATACTTCTACCGAATTATCTTGCTTCCTTTGGTGTCTACCCACTCGTATGTAGTATTTGCTTGAATTCGGCATCAATCTTCAAAATCTCATTAGGTCTTGCAATTTATGATTTGATTCTGCTGACGCTTCTGTAGTTTGCGTGCACATTTTGTACAGTAAGCAGTTATATACAGTGAGAGACGACTTGAAGTTTTGCAAAATTACATCTGCGGAATAACGTATAACATATTAAATCCTTACAAAAACAATTAAATAAAACCTTAAATTTTACATAGAAAGTTAGTAGTTTTTACACATGAAAGAACTCCTAAATATCCCCTCTATATTATTTCTGTAATTTCTGTAGTGTGTTTCTCCCTTTTGCAGTTCACACGGTCAACCAATCTTAACAAAAGAAGTGTCAAAAAAAAGATATTTTTAGGGTGATTATCTTTGCATTTTTACTTTTTTTAAATATTAACAATTAAAAAAAAAAATATTTTACTGCATTAAATTTCAACTACGCAGTTGTGTACAAACTATGTTTCCGGGAAATACTTTTCTTTCGTTCTTCATGCACATAAACTACAAACGACGTCACGAAAGAGAGTCGACGGTAGAAGAGAGTTACAGTAAAGATTTATGTAAAACCTTCTGCCTACGCCTGAGCGATGAAGGGCACGTCGACCTATAAGATCTATTGTACCATAGGGCCAGAATAATGTTAAGGCGAGCAGATTCTTCACTTTTCTAACAAAGTTAATCAAGCTGCTGGCAGATGACTTCTTCATCTCTTCAGGGCTCAGAAGCTCCCTGTAGAAGATAGTTCTCCTGATTCCACATAGGGCTGGACACTCACATATTATGTGCCCAAGCTGTTTCGTCTTCTTCAAGACACAACCGACAAAGTGAGGAGTCGGTTAAATTAATTTTATTTAATTGATATCGTAGGTTGTGATGTCCTGTGAGGAAACCAGCCAGATTTTCGATATCATGCCTTCTTAGATTTAAATTTCTGTTGGCATCTTTTTTGAACGGCTGAATAGCACGCTTGGCCTGTCTTAGACCTGGGATATTCTCACAATATGAGCTACATTTTGTGTGATTTGGGAGTGTAGTAGGAGGGTTCTACGTCCGAGCGTTTGAAGGCCGTTGAAACAGCTTAGTACTGATTTGGATGCAATAATAGGCTAGCTAAGGGCGTATATAGCTGCTTGATTGTCCGTGAATATATGGATGTATATGCCTTTAGTACCTGTGTTGTATAAGTGGTTAGGTCCGTGGAACCCAGCATCCACTCCTGTTTCCATTTTGGAACCATCCGTATACCACTTTAGACCATTTTGGCAAGTAGGTGGGCTATTGTACGCCCGCATGCTTCTCTACTAGGGATCTCCGTACAGAACCGTTTTTTGAAACATAAAGTCTTTGGAAAGATTTCTGTTACCGCGCAGATCATGCCAAGTACTGTAATTTCAGAGAAAAAATCCTTTAACTCAGGATGGTCGCTGAGAATTGTCTCTTTCATTTCGATCAAACTTGCCGAGCTGCGAATTGCCCTTTGTTTATGTATGGATATGTGGAGAGGTGTTAGTCCTGTTAAGGCTTCTATAGCCGCAGCCCGCAGTAGGATACGTACGCCTACGCATGGCTACGGATATACCGAGACATGCAAGTCGCTTTACCCTTTGAAGCTTAGCAATGGCGTTCTTTTGTTTTGTTTTAGTCCGACATACTAAAGAAGCGTATGTTATGATGGGCCTGATCATCATTGTGTAGATCTTAACACAGATAGGAAATCTAAGAAAGAATTTTATTTTCAAAATTTTGCGTGGGAATTGGGTAGGTGCGCTGACGGTCTATCCGATACGTGGCGCTGTTGTCCATCTCCCTTTTGTGGATGGGTATGGTTGGTTCCAGTTTTAAAGATAGGATAGTTTTGGATCCGATAGTTCCACACGAAAGGCACGCACAAACCGAGCGGGTACCGCAATATATAAAAGAGACTGACGTCTGTGTGTGCACTCATAACCAGAGAATGGATCGTTAAATTTTTACAATATTGGGCTTGGGGGATTCGTATTGAAATGGCATTTATGCTACTTCTTGTAGTGAAAATAAAAGTTAAAGGGGATGAGATTGGGAATGGAACTTGGATAGATAAACGGTTAGTGCTACTTCCAATACAACCAAACTTATTTCAAATGTTTAATTTTTAAATTCGTTGGATGTTCGGGGCTCATCGCTACGCAATTTGAAACGAAAGTTCCAATGTCATGGAAGCGAAGATTTTGACCTAAAAATTCAAGCAACCATTATATAATTCTGCGGATTCCGATGATTTGCCATTGGTTTTCAAACACCTTCAACTTCCCATGCGTATCGCTTTCACTATGAAAAATAATAAGTCGCAAGGACAATCGCAGGATATTTGTGACATAAATTATCTCATGTTTTTCAAATGGTCAATCGTATGTGGCGTGCTCACGTGTGAGTGAAAAAGTGGAAAGTTGGGGGACACGTCAATCATTGCGGTTTGATTTAAACACATCGAAAATGCAATACTTCAGTTTTTCTATTGTATTTAATATAAACTTTTGAATAAAGAATTTGAATTGACCGAATTACATAAAGCAGCATGAGCATTGCTCATTCTCGGAATTATTATTTTCATTACATTAACGAATTTGGGCGGAACGAAGTTCGCTGGGTCAGCTAGTTAGATTTATTTTCATCGAAGTTATGACTTATTACATGTTTAAGCGTTAGGAATTATTTCATCATGAAATAAAACCTAATTAGGAGCTATTACAACAATGTTAGCAGTTTTCATTGTTCTTAAAATCGTATGTCTTAAGTTAGTTTTTGTTTTTTTTCAAAATGCATTTAATTATTATTTTTTGTAAACAGTTAAACTATAACATTTTGTCGTACCCATCATCACTTAAAACCGTTTAGGAAATCAATTGGTAAGTAGCTAGTGTTCTTGTAGGCAAGTTCTTTCGGTCGTTTAAAAAAAAAAACTATAGAATTCGAAATAATTAGTGGAAAGATAAAGAATAGTCAATTATCTAATATATGCTAAAAGTGAAAAACAATTAGGTATATACTCAAACCAAATTTGCAAGCAAAAATCGAAATTATAATTAGTGTATGTGTATGTTCAAAACGACAGACTTCACTGGTTTTGAACATACACTATTTACAATTTCGACTTTTGCTTTGCAAATTTGGTTTATACCTAATTGTTTTTCGCTTTTAATATAATGTATTGATGCAGAACGTGTCTTAAGCGATGCTAGTGTTTTAAATGGCAATCACCATAGGTTCCAGACGATTTGTTCCAAGTAAGTTCATTGATCTTATTAAACTTTTTTTTTCCGATTTGCACGATGGCTTTTTGAATTGTAGCAACCAAAGCGCAAAAATAAATTTGGATTTCCACAAGATAAAAATAACATTGCAAAAATGAAATTAATTTTTATAACTACACCTAAATCTGCCCTTAAAGTTGTTTGAAGCTTTCGAAAGGAATCATATTTGGAATAATTTCGGTGTATAGCTTTACGCAATGATAAACAATAAAACTTTTTTAAAGCCTGCATTGAGGAAGAAGTCTTTTCCTTTTGTATATTTTCGTTAGCGAAGATTTTAAAATTAATGGGGGAGAATTTTGAACATAGTGATTTTATTCAATGGAGAATATCCACAGGTGTTTCCATTCTTGTTTGTCCTCTTGGATAAGAGGGATGGTGTTTCCTAAAAATGACATATATGCATCGAAATGGAACCGGACGAAGATATTTCGATGTTCACTTTGAATATGGTGAAGAGTGATGAGGGCGATACCACGAGCTCTTCTAAATCTATACAAAAAGAAGATGATTGTGATTACAGGACCAAACACTCTTTTGTTGCCTTGTAAACATTTTAAACTGTAAGTTACATTCGGATGAGGACGAATCTATTAGATGCCCTGTATGGAGATCCTTAGTGGTTGACAACATCCAAGTTTATACCAAGTTTCATCAATTAAAAAGAGAACTTTTTATTTATAATCGTGTTTTGCAAATTTGAGAAGTGAAAAACTTAGGTATGCGTGTACCTATGTTTGTATATTTAATTGAGCCCAACACGTCATAGAGAGCAAGTTGTATAGTCGTAAAATTGTTTGTAGGGCTTAAAAAAATTGTTATGATTCGGAATTTGTTTTTAGTGGTTTTATTAACCGTTCAATTAAAGAATAAACGCTAAAAGTACTGCATTTGAAAATGGGAATTCCTTAACACCCCCGCATCGTGCACACTATAGCATTGCATGCTTCTTATTTGTCTATTAACAAACTGCTCTTCAATTTCCGAGGGTGCATCAATGTTAATCATCGTAACGTCACGCATCCAGCTACCCATTTTGCAATTTGTGGTTGCAAGCAATTCCTCGATTATTGCGGCCGAAACTCGTTGTAGGTACTACTCTGCAGACTGTATAGCTTTACTTACATATTACGTGCATGGCAGCGACTCCATGATATTGCCCCCAATTAACAATCCAACGTAGTGTGCATAGAATCTGTTGCAAGGGACTTAAGTAATAATTATTTCGTTCCTGCCAAACCTTATTTTTTTAATTATATCACTGTTTACTACAAAAGCTCAACTGCAAATGATTTTTTGCATGTTATTGACAAACTTTTCACAATTTTAAATGTAAAGTGCAAATCTATATTGTTTAGTGAAACGAAATAAATGAATTCTTTGCAAATTGACAAAACTTTGCAAAAACATACTTTGCATTTTGAAAATTGGTGTTTGGTGAAACGAAAATTGCAAAGATAAAGTGCAAAATTGGTTGGTGAAATAGGGCCCATACTGATGCTAAATTAAATAAATATAAATACTTTCCACTTTAGGACTTTTTTCCATTTTTTACTGCTAGAAATTCTTGTATTGTGAAAGAACTCCTAAGTTAGGATGTATTTCAAACTTTTTTCGCTTTTAAATTTTTATGCTTCCACATATAGTAGAAAAAGCAATATTGTGCATTCGGAAGAAACTGAAATTAGCTCAAATTTTCCTCCAGCATTTATATAAGTCAATGAAAAATAAATAATGCATAGACATAAATTGAATTTCATTTCTTTAGAAGTAACATCAACTTCTAAGCAAATGAAATTCAAATAAGCTGGTTAATTATTGCACTTTTTTTAACATCATTCTTGCAGCAATTGTATGAAATTCACAGGTTGCAAATCAACATCATAGATCCAATTTTAAAAAAGTCGGTAAAACAATAAATGAAGACAAAACGAAGTATTTGCTGTCAACGAGAAATGACTCTCAATATAGGCGACTTACGGTACAAAAACACAATGGACAGACACACATTCAAATCAGACTTTCGACCTTACAAGTAATCATTCATCATCATTAGAGTCCTTATTATTGATTGTGGGGTATCTAATGTTAAACTGTTAAAAACTTAGAGCTGGTAAAATTTTAGTATTTACTATGCGAAAGAATAACATGCTTTCATTGTTCAACAATATTTCAAAAACAATGAAAGTTTCACTGTCAAAGTTCGCATATTTCGCCCAAAATATAGTCGGAATATTGATTTAAATGTGAAGAGCGTAATTGAAAAATTGAGAATCGATTGAAGATGATTAACTCATTGACCGCCCAATCGATCCATTCAAGTATTCAAAAGAAATTTTGACAAACGAATTCGTGTGAGCCAGCAAAAGCCTACCTGGTATGTTGGCGAACAAAAATGTATTATTCTTGTTGTATTAGGTACCAATGTTTTTAGTTTGCTAATAATTGCCTTTGGTCTTTTTTTTGTCCTTAATATATTTGCAACTATAATCTACTATAACACAACTGAAACTTTTTTCAGCTGTAAGCTGTTTGTTCGGAAAAGATTAAAAAAGTACTGCACGAAATTGATTCTGGTTTTCACGGTTGCATTGAAAATTGTCGAGATTAGGTTATAGCACAGATAATATAAAATACAGATGTCGTAGCCTAATGTAGGCTGACGTCCACATTTCGTGCGATCTTCCAACTACGTTGTCCAACTAAAAGTTATTTTTCCTGAGTGCCAATGGAGCATATCTCATTTCATTTCATTTCATCGTAATCGTTTGCGTGCCCGTGTGTGCATAAATGCAATGTGCCTGCCGCAATTTCTTGCTTTCGGTTTATCTTGTGCTTCTCGTTCCCATTTCCCTTTTTCAATTCTCAACAAGCAAAAATTTTAATTTTTCTTGTGATAATAAAGAAAATGTTCTCGTGAGGCAAAAAGTCGAGATTATAGAACAAAAATCGACGATTGTTATATTATCTCATTTTACACTCGCTAAGAAAGAAAAGGGGACAAACAAATTTACTGTTAATAAGTGGTACAGGGTTTACAACATTTAATTAGATAAGTTTTAAATTGATTTTAGAAGGCTATTAAAAGTAAAAGTTAATACTAATAATAAGGATTTAATATACGGAGACTAAATAAAGGATAGAAAAGGCATTTCTTGGAGTGTAAAGTGTGTAATACTCCCAGCTACCTAAATACTTGTTAATAAAAAAGTTCGATTTCCTGAACTAAAAAAACAGAGAGACAGAGAATCTCTATGGAAAAATAAGAGCGTGCAATGTTTAAGAAAGTAGGTAATTAAAACGTTCATGAATTCGTTTTGAATTATAAATGAGTTCTCCATTTGAACATGCAATGAAACAATATAGATTTGATTAGTTTTCCTTACAACTCAATGATATTTTTACTTAAACCATAAATAGATAATAATATATTAACCCTTTGTTTAATTAAAAAACAAAAAATTTGAACATAAATATAGGTAACACATAGTTTGAAACATACTAAAATTTGTAATAATTTCATTAAAAATCTAGATGGTGATTTGGCACCCATAGGTGGGTGATGGTACATTAACTTTTCTCGGTGTTTTACTTTCCACACCTGATAAAAGTATTTAAAAAAGTGTGCACTAGTCGTGTGTCCAAAAACGGCATATAAGACATTGAATCTATTCATCTGCTTTCAGTTCCGAAATTAACCTCAATATTAGACTAATAGCGGGAGAAATTCCACCGTCGCTTTAGAGGTGCATATCTTCCGAATGATGTTGCAGACAAACACGATGACTTTGTATGTGTTTAACTAGAAATTTTCATCTGCAAACCAGGTCGGTGCTGCTCCCTTTAGGAACTTACGTAAAAATAAATGATAATTTGATTTTTTTTTTTTTTTTCAAATATAATCGTTAAGTAGAAAATATTAAGAGGGTGTCATGCTGTCCCATGGTGTCATATCACCTGACTTTACCCTATATTCATTACAGCAAAATAAACATTTATACGAACGATTAGTTTTAAGCTAAACATATGGTGCCTATGGAATAGACCTGTTGAGCCGAACTATTTATCTATTTTTTAATCACTGCTCTAAGCACACTTCAATAGAAGCTCGAAGCGTATTTCCAGAAGCGTTTCATGGGACTTTGTGGTACTTGCGGTAGCAGAAAGTAATTACGCATTTAGCTCTTCAAGGCATATTTAATTTTATTAAAATTTCCAGGAATACAAAACGAGCTAAAACTTTCAGCAAAGAAAACCTATCTATTATAGTTTTCCAAACAAAATACATATAATAAAGTGAAACGAGAGTGACACAACAGGCAGATATTTATTAATAAATGGGTATAACGTATAACTCATTAATTTTTAATCCACCGAAGGCGATTTTTTTTCGAGGAGCAGGAGGACATTAGATTCGAAGAAAAAGCAGCATAGGACAGAAAGAAAAAAAAAAAAAGAAAATCAGTTATGCACGATTGATAAAGATACAAATCCAAATGATACGCTTGGATTCGTATGTAATAGGTCCGACTTCGCAGAATGCCAAAAGTGACGAATAATGAAATGGAGTCAGAATAAGTGAGTACCTACCTACATGAAATGTACACCAACAGGAAAAGAACAACGAAATAGTTCTGGGTGCTTCTCGAAATAACTACAACAATAATTCAATTGTTTTTTATTGGTTTTAATAGTTCCCGTCGCTAAAATAAATATTTCTCATCACTGCGCTCCATTGACATTTCTGTAATGCTTTTATTATTTAGGTTAATTCACGTACTTTCCCGAATCAAGTGTTAAAAAAAATCGGTCAAACTCAAAAAATTAAGAATTCGAGCTCTTTCTCACACTTAAATCTTTTCTAGTCGTAAGTGTCAAAAATAAAACAATAGATATCTATTACAGGTGAGTCTTTAAAAAAAATTGAAAACAAACGAACAAAAAATAAAAGCAAAATATCGGAAGAAAATCTGAAACAATAGATTTTTATGATTTGTTCAATAATAGCGACATCAACTCGTATTTTTCTCTATTTTGCCGATTTTTTCCTGTGTACATTTGACTTTCAAGACGAATTTTGAAGTTGTTACACGTCAAATTAGTGTATTTGGCATTATTTATCTTGGTTTAAATTGGGGAAGTTCAAGTATCTATTTTAGTTCTGCTTTAGTAGGTCTGACAGTTGGTTCACCTGATGTGTCTCATTTTTGATTGGCCTAGGTCGGACGTAGAAAAAAGACTTTATTTGACTTAAGATAACTAGGTTTTTGAATGTGTCCATTCTCTGACTTTGGACGGTAGCGATCGATTAAGTTCAATTTAAATCGCTCAAGCAAATGAACGTATTGTGTCGTTTGCATTCCATTTGTTTTTGATGAATTAGGTAAACGAAATTATTTTTTCAGATTTGGAGCGATGATAAATCAAAGTTGAAAATCGAAACATTTCGAATGAAATAGCATCAGATGGAAAGTATGAGTTCAAGAAAACTATCAAAATACGATAATATATCTTGCTGTTTTTAAGCATTCGATAAATAAAATAAATAAAAAGATCCATAAATTGATTACTTACTTACTTACTTAACGGGCTCCCGACCCGTGGAGAGTCTCTGCCTGAGACACTGCAGCCTTCCATCCTCTACGATCCCGGGCACGCTGCTTCCAGTTGTCCAGACCAAGCGCTCTGGCATCCGCGATGACTTGGTCTTTGAACCGGAGGTTCGGTCTTCCTTGTCTTCTCGAACCTGGGGGCTGGGATTCGAAGATCCTCTTAGCTGGAGCATTATTGTCCATTAGCTCGATGTGGTCGAGCCAATGTAGTCGACATATTTTGGCTTTTTGGACTACATCCACATCTTGTTACAGCTCATAGAGTTCGCGGTTATATCTTCTCCTCCATTCGCCCTCCTCGCACACAGGACCAAAAATCCGCCCAAGAATTTTTCTCTCGGCGCCGTAGAGCAGAACTGGCAGCATAAGGGTTTTGTAAAGCATACATTTCGTCCCTCGAGTTAGGAGTTTTGAACCCAATTGTTGTGCCAAACCGAAGTAGCAGCGGTTTCCTAGGGTAATTCTCCGCCGGATCTCCACTAGGATGTCATTCGTGGAGTTCATGTTTACTCCGAGGTAGATGAACTCCTTAACTACCTCGAAATTGTTGCTATCAATAGTGACGTTTTGTCCTAGGCGGTGGACAGATGTTTGTTTGTTTGTTGATAGCATGTACTTAGTCTTGTCCTCGTTTACTTCAAGACCAACAGATTTCGCCTGTTCTTCAATCGCCGTGAAAGCTTCTATCACGGAGCGCTGTGACCGACCGATGATGTCAATATCGTCCGAATACCCCAGCAGCTGGACGGATCTGTTGAAGATAGTGCCCTACGCACTATCTGCTCCAGTACGAGATTGAAGCTGTAATAAATGTCGCAATTTTTTCTTTTCATCATGCCTGATCCTATCCATCGTATCTCCTGGATCGCGGTAATATCTGCCTTGTACCGCGTGAGGACAAACTCAAGTTTTTGAGTAGCACCTGGGGTGTAGAGCGTTCGTACATTCCAGGTACATACTCTCATATCGTAGTCCATTGACGTTCCGGGTCTTGTTGCCATTTGAGGAGTATCATTATCCGAGGCTGGTTGTGTCTCTCTCATAACTAGTGTTTTTTTCCGTGGTCGGGAAGTTACCCCGACGGCACAACCCCCAACCTGGAGGGCCAGGCCCTTGTTTTAACCCTAGGACAGCGGGCCGGATAATCCGATGTCAGTAGCCCATTCTGCAGGTGGCTGATGATGTGCGCTGATGGACGTATACATTATGGTGGTGTATATAGAAACTGAGTTCAAGGTTTTTGTTTTAACGTTTGTTATAGTACCTACGGCGATACCTACAGTAAAGAATTGAAGAATTCAAGAAGTAAAGACGATATATATATATGAATTATGTTGTTTGATTAATTGTTGGTGTGGACTGTGGATACAAATTTCCGTTAAGGCTTTTGTTTTAGTGGCTGTTTTGATATTACCTACGCTGATACCTACAGTTAGGAAGTGGAACTTTAGTACTTGCGCTGTTGAATTTAATTTTCTTAAATTAGTGTTTTAGGTAAATAGATTTGTTTGATTTATTGTTTCACATTGACAATAGGCCTGTTTTTTGAGCTTCGATCACAACAAAGCAAAGTAAAGTGGGATTTTATGCACGCAATTACAACAACTATTGCGAGTCTCGAAGTGTAATGTATAGCGTAGAAGCTCAAAAAACACGGCTAATGTTCACCGCTTTGTTTTAGCTTGAGTGTTGATTTTAAACAAATATGCCGTCGAGAAAACGGTCAAATCTTTCTCGAAGCTCAACAAGATCTAGAAATAGGTATAATGAGACGAGTAAGATCACAGAAAACGGATGAAAAATATCAGACCACATCGTTGCAAAGAAACACATACCTACCTAGGTATGCTTCTTGGGTAAATTAAATCGGAAGTGGATTTTATTGAACAAAAGAAATTAATTATCTCAAATTTGCTGGTATAGGTGGTATGACTCAGGCCTGTGACGTTGTGCACCGCGGGTGTAGACCTCAACAACGACTGTTTCTCGCACGGTCAATTATACGTGTCTCTTTCCCGAGTCTGCGAAAGTAAAAATTCATACGTGTATGCTCCAGGCAACAGAACCTCAAATATTGTATTTCAAGAAGCTTTGTAAAAAAATGATCATACAAAATATAATTACCTCATGTATTGAAACTTAACTATTATTATCTCTTTTATTGGAAGTTACACAGTCTCACGCCGCGTACGAAGTTGCGGGCACAGCTAGTTATTTATAAATTTAGCAGCATTTGAAGTATATAAAGTCAAGTATTCTTCTTCATTCAATAAAAAAGTCTTTAGTTGTTTGCAAAACATACAAATCGATGCAAAACGATACCTCATTAGTTATCGCTCAAATTGTATAGTCAAGGCGATTGTGTTTCGACGATTATTGATTTACGTGAAGCAAATGTTCAATCGTCAAAACGATATCGTCTGGACGATAGACGGTTATTGAAGTTACGTGAAGCAAAGCTATCGTCTGGCGATAATCGACTTACGGAATGAGTGCCCAGGCAACGCTTTGTGCAAAATTTAAAACAAATATTTTGTTAATAGGTTTGTTTTCTGTTTTTTGAAAAACTCAAATTGCCAGAAAATTTTTGAGATACAGATAAATAAATTGTATCGAAATATCTCAAATTGTACTTTTGGGCTCGAGCACAACATGATTTAAAATGCGCTATACCTAGTGATAGTAATTCCATTTTCCATTTTTTTACTGATTTTCCTAATAAAAGTACTACATACCTACATTAATAAATTACTACTATTAAAATAGTGACCCTGCTATTATGACTAAGTCATCGTTTCCTTTGCTTCTGCCTACACTTCACTGATATAGAGTTATAAGCTAAACCAATATTAGTATAGTTCTTTTTCTATCAGAAAATTTCGCAGAGTGGGTTTGTATAACGCTAATTACTTTGTTTTACATTATTTAAGATATGGAACTCTGGCGAAGCAAGTCGAGCACGGGTCAGCTAGTATATTAATATAAATAAGGAAATGTAAACAGTTAAAACAACATATTCGATTGATTTTTTTTTTTTTTTTTGTTACGAAGTTTGTGCAAAGATGCAATCCTGTGTGTAGTTCGTTTTTAAGGTTCCGTACCCAAAGGGAAAAAACGTAACCTTATTAGTTTCGCTCGGATGTCTCTCCGTCTGTCTGTCTGTCTGTCTGTCTGTCTGTCTGTCTGTCTGTCTGTCCGAACCCACTAAGCCAATTTTGTTACCAGGTCTATCTCAAGAACCGATTGACATAGGAGGCTAAAATTTACACACAACATCCGGTATAACCTCTAGTTAAACGACAAATACCAATGGAAGGAATACATCGATTGGTTTTGGATTAATTAGTAATCTGGTGAAAAAAATATTTTCATTCGCCCAAAAAACGGTTTATTTCTTGATTCACAAAAAAATACATAAATTCCTTTTTTGTAGATCATGTTCTTATCTATATATGTGCTGAATACTGTTTTGCCGAAAAGTTAATAGTTTACAAGATATTTTCAAAAAAGATAATTTTACCATGTAAAATACGTTGCTCTCATAAGTTTTAATCTCTACTACGCAGTTGTGCACAATTGACCCCATTCCCGCTTGCTAATTACGTTGGAGAGTATAATACATTTTTTTGGGGAGTACAGAACAAAATAAAAGTAATATAACGGTTGATTTTTTAGCTGGTTTGGTTTTGGCAACACTGGTTTTGACAGCTGACGTGTGTTTAGTACCTTGTGTCACTGTCAAACAGCTTCAGTTTGGTTTGCAATTTAACCATGGATCGTCTTACAAATGAACAACGCTTGCAACTTATTGAATTTTACTATCAAAATTCGTGCTCGGTTCGAAATGTTCATCGCGCTTTTTTATCGAAAAATTGTGTTCAGCTCATTTTTGGTTGAATGGGTACGTAAATAAGCAAAATTGCCGCATTTGGAGTGAAGATCAGCCAGAAGCATTGCAACAGCTACCAATGCATCCCGAAAAAGCCACTGTTTGGTGCGGGTTATGGGCCGGCGGCATTATTGGGCCATATTTCTTCAAAGATGATGCGAATCGCAGCGTTACTGTCAATGGTGAACGCTACCGAGCGATGATAACAAACTTTTTTTGCCCGAAATGGAAGTTCTTGACTTGCATGATATGTGGTTTCAACAAGACGGTGCCACATGCCACACAGCACGCGAAACAATGGCGCAATTGCGAGGCGAGTTTGGTGAACAGTTAATTTCACGTTTCGGGCCGGTCAATTGGCCGCCTAGATCGTGCGATTTGACACCATTAGATTATTTTTTGTGGGGGTATGTCAAGGCTAATGTGTATAGGGAAAAGCCCGCTTCGATTGACGCACTGGAAGCCAACATCCATACATTCATTCGTGAGATACCGGCCGATATGTGTGAAAGAGTATGCCAAAATTGGACTCAGCGGAGCATGAAATTATCTTTAAACATTAAATTGCAAGGTTCAAACTATCGATTCAAATAAATATTTCATTCATTTTTTCGAATTTTTTGTGTTTTTTTTTTTTAAAAAGTTCTAAACCTCTTAAAAAATCACCCGTTATTTTTAGTCAATAGTTTTTAATTGGGACAGGTCGCATACAGAATGGAAAATTGGCGTGGGTAATAATTAGAAAATGAGATTCATGTGCGAGTAATTTTTGAGAGTAAAAATATTAAGTAATTAAAATAAACTAAATTGTGATGAATTCATGAAGAGGGGAAAGATTGTATGATATAGATTTCAAATAATAACTGATGTGTTGGACTTTAGCCAAATACGGAACCTTCGGTGCGCGAGTGACACTCGCACTTGGCCGGTTTTTTAATAATGTATACGCCTGGTCACTATAGTCTATAATTGTATTTCTACCACTCGGCGAATTTAAGTTGAAATAATTCAATGAAGTTTTAAGTGGCTATGGCTATCCTGGGAAATAAATTCTTAAAATAATTAACGCATTTTTTAAATACCTTTTGGGTAGAGAATTTATTTTAGATATGTGTGAAATAACTCAATACACATAAATCAACTTTATTGGGATTTCTGTTATTCCCTTTTTTTCAGTACGATGAACATAATAGTCCCTTCACTACCATTCTGTCCCTTAATGTGTGAAAAAACGGCATAATCCATTTATACTCTTGAAAAGTTATGAATGTACCTAAAATAAGGAAAAGATACGATTTTATGGGTCGTAATATTTCACAGTTAAAGTGTCGGTCATAGTCTAAAACACGCCTACCTTCTGAGACCATAGGTATAGCTACCTCCCTCAAATTAATAGACCATTCTCTGTGACCACAAATATAGTTAAGAATGAATAAAAATAAACAACAACTTTTATGGCCGCCTTCCTCCTAACGAATAAAAGAGAAATTTCCTAAAAACTTTTCCTTTTTATGTTAATGCTAGAGCACAGTCGTGATATCCCACGCACGTGTCCATCTCAATTTGGGAAAATAAAATAATCCAAACGATTTATCAAAGCAATTTGCAAACACAAATAGTTTATCTCTGAAATCGCCTTCAAAAATATCAAAACAAGAACGCTATAAATTTTGTTTTTCTTTTTCTTCTTTTTCCTATGAAAATAACACAAATTTACTTACAAAACATTTAAGCCATTGATCAAATGTATACGCAAATTGCCACAGTTTTATTGTCTTAACCTTGGGAGTTATGAGCAAGACTTCTATTAATACAATGTCTTCCGAAAAAACAAATTTGAATGAAAATGGCTGTGTGCTAGGATAACATATCTGGACATATTTTCGCAATTCGGATTGGTTCTCTCACAGGGACAAATAGAGAATTAAACCACAAACCAATAAACAGCACAATCATTTCTGTCTCCTGCTCAGACTTGATAATGTTATTCAAGGAAATATGGCCTTCAGTGGTCATACGCTGTCCCTTTTTTGCGTTTCCATTACACAGATTAAGTTTGGTGTGAGAAATCCCCAGATTAGAAAAGGATACACACTCAACCGAACCCCACAGTGTGGTGAGAGAAATTACTACTGCATTGGGCTTGGGTGACATTTCATTAACAATGAATTCAATAGAAAGGCACTAGGAATAGGAACCCTCTTTTCCGGAATCCTTACCGGAACCTACACCCACTTTGAAACCTCATTTATATGCGCTGCGATTATCATTTGCATTTCTAATTTCGCCGAGCTTAAGTAGGAAAGTTGAAAGTAATGAACTCGAAACCAACCAGGATGTTGTCAGTGTTCCGAGGACATAATCAAGCTAGAGTAACACATTGCAAACTATACGTTCACCGCAAGGGGCCATTCGCACTATACGAGTACCAAGTGGTAAAGGCAGACCAAACTGGGATGGAATTAATAAACCAGCCAGAGGGTAGGTACGTTAGCCACCTGTCACCACCAGCACCGCAAGTAGGTACTATGTATCCATGACAATATCTCACTGTACCTCTGCGCTCCCTTCTGTGGCAAATTTCATCGCAATCTTCTTATTTAAATCCATTAACAAAGCTCCCGAAGACAATTCAGTTCAGATAGTGTGGTGCTACAATGAAAGAATGTTTGGCTACATATTTCGGTTAAATGGATAATACTTTTAGACACAACCCTGTCATCATTTAGTTTAGCTAGCGACGAGATAGATAGACAGAGACTGTAATGTTATTGGGGCGTGCTATGGGAGAGTCTGGCGCTCCAATGTTAGTGGGTTGAGAGAAAGTTTTCTGCAATCTCGTAAATTTTGTTTCTCAATTGCGAAATGTTCGATGCTAGAGCCAGCGACGATGGTATGGTTTGCAGAGTACACCCCTTTGGTGTAATTTGTTGTATACTGTAGTATCTTTGACGACAGTGTTGTTTAGCTTTTCTGGGCGGTAAATGAGAGTCGGAAAATTTGTAATTGAGAGACCTGCAGATTGCGGGTAATGAAAGGATAACTATTGGCAGTGATAAAAGGGTTCTAGTTGTTGATTTTTGTTATTTGCTTCGGGAAGTGCTTGAGTTGCTTCCCATCTTTACTTTTCGAAGCAATTGAATTACTTCGAGCATTTGTTTATGGAGATACTTGCTTTTGTTTGTTCTGATTATATGGTGAATCTGGATATACATACATTGAATGCAAATGGATTCATTAGGAATTCAAAGAAATTTATTTAAAGCTTTCTCTTCCAAGTGGCAGGGAAACATTGAATATTCTAATTTGGGTAAGGTCAGCAGTTCTTTTAGTTGGTTCTGCTCTATGTGCTGGATGGAAATCTGCTTCGCTGGCAAAAAAGTAATGTAATGATATATTGAACAAGAGTCGTTGTGAGAGACTTTTATTGATTTGAATTCTTTACTATAGTAGGTATGCGGAAACAAATTTTACATTAAATTTAGTAACTTAAATAACGGGATTAGATAGATAATTATTGATCGGTACCACCGTACAAATTATTATTATAACTTCAATACATTATATTATTTTTCAATAAAGTTCACTTCTGCTAGAAGCAATATACAGATCGGACGTTATTAATTTAAAATTAAGAAAAGTACTTGAACTTAAATATGAATAATTGAATATGTTAGTTAATTAGTTTTGACACTTCATTTGTTAGGATTGATTGAGTGTGAGCACCGTTTTAGACTACAGAAATAATAGGTAGGTACAGATAGAGAATAAAATAAGTGATGCATCTCTTGTACACTACAAAACACTATCGAGTGCATAACAGCCAATAGAAAACAAATAAAACTATCTTCCGCCTGCTTGGATACCAAAGTCTTAATTAAACTTAATTGAAATGCTGTAAAAATGTAATATTCATTCAAGTAAATCGAAGCAATAGAACCAGCTATTAATTAACGAACGACTTCTAACGAAACCAAGAAAAACATAATGACAATCATTATGCTCCTTTCTGTACCTATAGAGAAGAAAAAACATTTTCTATGCTCCGTGTCCAATTTGTAAAGGTAGTAATTAAATCACCTTTCAGTTCAACCACATCCTGCTGTTTTTTGCACCACGAAGCTCCCTAATAAATCCCAATGAATTCGCCTGCCAGACATATTATCCTATAAGTTTATTTCTCAGCGTGACCACCACCCAACATCACAGACTGCCTGAAAGGATGAAATATTAGTTTTTCATTTCTTTCCTGTTTTCCCTTCCAGCCCAACAGACACATAAATACCACCTACCACAAAAGAAGAAATCAATTCCGTATATATCACATCACTTTGCTCAGTGGTTTTTTATGTTACAGGAATAGAAAATGTTCACTACGTTTCTAGATTTATTATTATTTTGTTCTGTATGGTCCCTACATATGTATATATATTTCTATATTTTAGGTACAGAACAATCATGGACAACTTCCAATGATGTATCGACAATAGTCGAGGGCCAGAATATGCAGCCATATTTCGAAAACACAACACAGAGGTCAGTAATAGCAGCAGTTGGCCGAACTGCAAAGTTACACTGTAAAGTAAGGAACCTAGGTGATCGTGCGGTAAGTAAACGTTATCATTAATGTTAATGTGAATTTAATGTAGGTAGGTAAATATTTCTTAAGAATTTCCCTAAGTAATATTTTTAGAATTATCTATTCTGACACACAATGATTTTTTCTATGAATTTGAAAAATAAATGATTTGTTTTTCAAGTTTGGTCGCAAACACTTAATGGCTGGAAAATCATTTTTAACTTTCACGCACTTAATATTTTGTAGGCCACTCACAAAAAGTAATTTTATATGGACAATTTTGCCATTGTGAGTTCGAATATTTCTAGATTGATTTTCACAATGGCGAATCACAATCTAGGTAAAACGTGTGCAAAAGGCAGCGCGTTGATCGCTGCCTCACTCAGCTCAGTTCAGTAATGAAATGCAGAAACGATGCAATAGGTTGGGAGTCAAACAATCCTTGAAAGGTACCTATATACCTATACCTACCCTTTTCACACCAAGCCGAAAACTTTATTTTATTTAGAAATATAATTAATTTATTGTATTTCAAAATAATATTAGCCCATCAATTAACCGTGGAAAATGATTTTAATTTGTAACATTTGCTCGGTCAGCTGGTCTGCTGAATATTGCAAACGGTTTGTTTGTTTCAACAACCCAACGATTGGAAGTCGTTTTCGTGGAAAACGTTTTTAAGCGACTCGTTTTAAAAACTGAAATATAATAATAATAATAAAAATAAAAATAATAATAATTTCTTTATTTCAATTAAAAATATACAAGCTTAATGCTAACAATAATTTAATTAAGCAATATATTTTTTATGACAAGAAACAGTCTGTTATTCAAATGAATAAGTGGCTAATGTTCCATTAATTAAAAAGATGTTAAAAAGATATGTATAGGAATACTTTTGTTTGAAGTTTTCGAATGTTTTCGCGAAAATCCAGATTTTGGCTTGATATGAAAAGGGTATTTAAGATTTTTGTAGATATAACGCCGACGATAATTGCTGTAAAGTTGAAAGATGAATCAAGATATTATAGCTAGATTGTAGATACTAAACTAAGATTTAATTGACCAGAAGGTCGTTATAAAAAGTTGTCGACAAATTTTAAATTTCGGTTTCAATCATAAATTTTTAAGCCCTTTGGAATTGGCCAGTTATCGAGTTGTCTGAGACTGTGATATATAACCATGAGAAGGGGCTTCCCGTTCTTTTCCGATATTTTTACAAACGTAGCCGACGTAAACACTTCTAGTTTTAATAAACACCTTTCTAACTTTTCCACTCTACTTATATTTCTTTTCTTGGTTCTTCTTCCTTCTCCTCTACTACTTTTGTGTCCCGGCTTCTTTCAATTTATCTTCCCAGGCCTGCCCCTTCTCCTCCTCTTTCCAACTCACCTTCCTTTTCCTTTATTTTCTCACAAAAGGTATTTATGTCCTACTTCGGACTTAAAACTCTTTCCTCAATTGGAAAACAACTTTACAAACTTATCGAACTTATAACTTGTGACTGGTAATGAACACCAGAGACAATACTGAGATCGGAGACCCCAAACTCCCCCAAGAACCCCATTTTTTTCAAATTCGCCATTTTGTTTTCCTATCGGCGTTATGTCAATTTGGAATCCGAGTGACATGCAAAAACATAAAAACTATATAAACAATGACAGAGTTCGGGTATACCTACCACATTTTAACATTACTGAATGTTATTGGTTATAGTGTTATTCTATTCTAGAAACATATTAGAAACATGGTTGTGTCTTTTGTGCGCTTTTTTCCCTCAACCCATGTAGGTACATTGTTGATTTTTCATAAATATTTTAAATAAAAAAAACAATTATTCCTAAAACAAAATAACGATCCACACGTAGCGAATAGTTTCAAATTAAACTGATAAGATTTAACTACAATTGTTATAGTAGTTGACATAGTACCAGCCTTCTAGTTTAAGGCTTGTAGTCTTATTTTACTAAACAGATTTAGACAGTTGCGCCTTGTGCATATTGTACTTTATGGGTATAGCAGTAAGTATTTTTTTAAGAGTACCTAATTACTCACTCATCTTCTTTTACTATTAACATAGCAACACTTCTTTATTTTCAGGTATCTTGGATACGCAAACGAGACCTACACATACTCACTATTGGCATTATGACATACACCAACGATCAACGGTTCCAAGCTATGCATCTCGATGATACTGACGAATGGATATTAAAAATCGTTTCAGTGCAGCCGAGAGACTCAGGGATATATGAATGTCAGGTGTCAACTGAGCCAAAAATAAGTCAGGCGTATCGTCTAACGGTTGTAGGTGAGCTTCGAATTTTGAGAGGTCATAACCATACAAATCAATCAATTAATGCCAAATCTATAACTATCTTTGCTTATTTGTATTTTATTTAAATATATATGTTATATAATGTATATAGGAATAGCTAGACACAGTTTAGAGCTGCTGTTAGGTATAGCAGTGTCCAACACCTTTGCAGTTGGCAGTCGAACATTGCTGGTCGTCCTTTTTCCCAAAACTTTTTTGCCTAATCCTGTCTAAAGGGTGCTAAAATAGGGTTTAACAGAAAATTGAGAGAGATAAAATAGAGTAGACCGCATTACATAGTATATATGCAGGCCACACATACGTATTACTATTGCGGAGTAGGTGGACATACATATACTTCTCTTCGGGTTTTGCAAGAATGCGAGTGGTTGGGGAATACTTGCTCGATTTAGCTTTCGCTGTGATTCCGCACAGAGATTGCAGTATCATGAAGAAATCATTACAGTGGAACTTGGTAAGGGCATTTATTTTATATATTCTTGGTCCTCTTTCTTCATTTAGTCATTACCAAGGGTTTCCAACAATTGGACGAGGATTTGCTAAGAGCATTTGTCGGAATGAATTTAACAATCTTCGTGGGGCTTAACTAATTGTAGGTATAATCACCAGGGATCCCTTCAAAATTTAAAAACTCAATTAGTGTCAATTAATTTCATTTTCGTGTAGTAACCTTTTGCGTTAAAAGTGTTTGTAATGCAGTTTCAAATATTTGAAATAACAGTGATTTGGGGTAGGTACGTTATGCAGCATACATCTCTGATTAGAATGTGTACTGACTTTGGCGCAATAACTTGAAATACAGTGCATGGCGACTTCCTTGCTTATAACAACTTTTCAAGACTTCAAACTCACATCTTATTATAATTAAGTCTTCAAGAGCTTGCACTGCATTAGAACCCCTTAATTAATTCGACCGCCCGCCTCTCGTGTTCCTTCTGTTTCCTTTTTTTTTGCAAATAGAGCTCTTGGGCATCTCTTGCAGCACCTCTGATTCTTGACTGCAGCATTGGCCTCGTTCTTGGCAGCATGTAGTCACTCTTCATAAAACCAGGGTTTTTGTTGCGTTTGCTTAGTGAAACCCAAAAACGCTTGCAGCGTTTCCACTGGTCTTTCTGCAATTGGTTATGGTGAAGCTGGCGATTAGGTTACTGAGAGGTTATAAGAGTTACGGCAAAGGTTTTCGCGTCGAATCTTCGTACAGGTAGCCGATAGGCGTTGTGGGGCTGTGGATAAACGCATAGATAAGAACTTTGGTCATAACTATGTAAGCAATCAGGAACGTTCGAACACTGGATGTTAACCTTTTTGTTGATCTGAAGACTGCCAGCCCTTTGTGTATATTGAGGTTTGCCGTATCGCATATTACAAATGCTCGTTACGTTTTCGTTGTTTCCTAATTCCAAGGGCTCCACTAATTGATTACCTATACACGCGGCCTCTGTAAGGGGTGGACATTCCACGTGGAGATCACAATTATCGTTGCCCTTATTTCGTTCGTGGGGCTCGTCAATCGTCAACCCGCTTCGGGGATATGAGCGCCGCCGTTGACCCATTAGAGATTCTTCCGTCGCAAACTGAAAATTAGCTCGAAATAAGTCCAAGTAATTTTGTAAGGTATCTGCCATGTTGATTGTTAACGCAAACCGTCCACCGTTGATTAAATTATTCCAATTCATCCGCCGTTCTTCCATATTCGATGGTAACTATTGAATGTTTTTTGTATTACTAAAGTTACACTACTACTACTACTATACTATTTACGCAAATAATGCTGATTCGGCTGTGGGGAAAACATACTCATTTTAAGAAATTCATTATTTCCTAAGCAGAAAAGACTGTCACGCTCATTTGAACACTGACAATTTTCAAAATTTCCTGAAACTAATTTTGCTGATGATTTTAAGATACCTATTAAATTTGAATCTGAGGCACAAACACGCATTAGCTTATCTAACTGGAAGTTTCCAAGCAACATTCAATCGGAACTGCTGAATTTATGAATAATAATTGCCTTGATACTGCTTTGGATGGCAATGTTCTACAAATATTTGTTCAGACCTGCGAACCCAGCGCTTTATTCAAATCTTAATTACTTTCTTGAGCTTGAATCACCCTTAAAACAACATACATACTTGGTTACGAAATTCCACCGGGTTTTTCAACACCTGGTCACACATACGCGCAGTCAGCCAGCAGTAATAGTTCCCAACGATTTTACAATTATAATGACATCCGGTGACTTCAAATACCAAATGACAACCATACACAATTCTTGAATAACTGTGAGTTTATTTCACACAAATTTCATATCATCCGAAACAACTCAAGCTAACAAAAAAAAAACCGGCCAAGTGCGAGTGTCACTCGCGCACCGAAGGTTCCGTATTTGGCTAAAGTCCAACACATCAGATATTATTTGAAATCTATAATATCATTCAATCTTTCCCCTCTTCATCACAATTTAGTTTAATTTAATTACTTAATATTTTTACTCTCAAAAATTATTCGCACATTTTCATTTTCTAATTATTTCCTAGTACCCAACCGACGCCAATTTTCCATTCTGTATGCGACCTGTCCCAATTAAAAACTATTGACTAAAAATATATTGCTTTTATTTTGTTCTGTACTCCCCAACAAAAATGTATTATACTCCCCAAAGAAATTAGCAAGCGGGAACCCTGTGACTCTCTTCTGTCTTTGATGGGGTCAATTGTGCACAACTGCGTAGTAGAGATTAAAACTTATGATAGCAACGTATTTTACATGGTAAAATTATCTTTTTTGAAAATATCTTGTAAACTATTAACTTTTCGGCAAAACAGTATTCAGCACATATATAGATAAGAACATGATCTACAAAAAAGGAATTTATGTATTTTTTTGTGAATCAAGAAATAAACCGTTTTTTGGGCGAATGAAAATATTTTTTTCACCAGATTACTAATTAATCGAAAACCAATCGATGTATTCCTTCCATTTGTCGTTTAACTAGAGGTTATACCGGATGTTGTGTGTAAATTTTAGCCTCCATGTCAATCGGTTCTTGAGATAGACCTGGTAACAAAATTGGCTTAGTGGGTTCGGACAGACAGACAGACAGACAGACAGACAGACAGACGGAGAGACATCCGAGCGAAACTAATAAGGTTACGTTTTTTCCCTTTGGGTACGGAACCTTAAAAAACGAATGCATTGGAGTTCAATACCTTGGTTCCTGTGATCTTTGAGTATACTTTCTAGTTAAGTGCTGCCTACTGCTGCGAAAAAGTTATGTAGGTAAATATATCGCAAGTTTGTGGAAACAAAATTGAAAATTTGTACCTAACCAAAGCAAGATTCTCGATTTTGTTTATTGATTGGGTTTTTGCTACTACTAGCCAAAAAGTATACCACACAACAACAATATTCAATCCAAGCGACAACATACCGTAGAAAATGAAGTTTATTACACATTTCGACACTTATTGCAGGTAAATTTGATATTAAAAGAACTCAGCCTTATTTTATTGTCAATGACAGCATTAGTCATAAGTCTGCTTACGAAACTTCCTCCAAATGGTTTGGCGTTGAGGCTTTAAAAACGGCACTAAGCTGTTTTAAATGCAATCGGCGTAAATATGCATACATAAGTTGCAAAATTGAGCCAAAATGCAAAATCTAAGCTGATAATCCATTTGAAATCACTCTGTATAATTTAATCAGTTGCATTTATATGACAACCCATTGAGAATAAAATCCTCTGTGGCTTATGCAACCACCTGCGACGTAATAGCCGGAACTCTGCACAATCTCCCACCCATTATATTATCATCAAAACCAGAGTAATCCTCTTACAAGCTAAAATACAGCTACTGCTGTGGTAAATAAATTTTATTCGCAACGAAGAAAACAACAAAAATAAGCACTGACCTCTTAATTTCAGCACATATAATACTGTCAAACCAATTTGACAGTCATGTAGGAGCACTTGTTCTCGTAAATGGACATCGCAGACACCACTGCTTTATTGGAACACAAATTGCAGCACCCTATATCTTTTAGAAGGAAATGCCGCAATTACTCCCCTATCATACTCAGCAGTTAAATACTGAACCCCACACCTCTACTACCACCCGTTTTCTGAATTCCGCTTAGTCTATAATTATTTATTTAGCGTATAGCGGCTGTCCCCTTTTCATACACATAGGCACACACACACACATGTGGACTTTAGTTCGTTTGACAATGTAGATTTGTTTTTGTAAGCATTGTACCCCGTGATGCTTGCGTCATTAGCTGAAATCTGTAATTTTCTGTTCAGTTAAAAAGGGTGCCTCCAATGTTCTCAAAGAACGACTAACTGAGCAGAGACAAGGATGCTATTCCTCCAGCTAACCTTACACCGAACAACTGCACTGCAGTCTATCTAATTAAGTTTGAATGAGTGTATGCTTACAATGAGTTGGGCCAAGGATGCTGGAGTGCGAAAAGGTACCACTCAGTGAAAAAGGTCGTATACAGTAAAACCATTCCCACGGTTACGCGGCTGCATCGTTATACGTACAACTTTCATCATGTCTATAACAGTGGACCAAGCTAAACAATGAAGGGTGTGCGGTGGTGCACCCGTAGCCACTATCATGGTTGCCAGCCATTATTTGCCGCATGAGTCCGCGGAGTGAATGCGTCTATGCAATTGCACAGTCCACATGCGAAGCCAACGCGGTGTCAGTTTTGTGCAACGGTTAAGATAATTGGAATTCCCGGTTTTTTGTTTTCAATAATTGATGCACAGCAGCAATTCTTTTGTTTATCGACTTATATTCAAATTTGATTGCTTACATTTCGTGCTTTTGTTATTTCGCTGTTCGGCACTGCCTAATTTCTGCGTGAATGTACACATAGATTCGGCTGTAATAATGTACTATCAAAAAGTTTTGTGAAATCGTTTGGAATGCGAGTTCAAGGGACTTCCTACTCGTTTCCTCCCTATTTAATTTACATTTCTATTTTCTGCCAATTTGCGAATTTCGATTAGGGAGTGCAGAGTTGGATTAGGTTTAATGAGCGCTAAAGTCTGGCCATTACGTACAAAACTGAATTCAATTTCTGTGCCTGCCTACACAATACTTACGCATGGAAATGTAAGCTTCAAAAAAGGAGCTTAAATGCTGGCATTTTTCTTTTCCTATTAAGCGAAAGGAATGGCGTACAATAGCCAAATTGACTGAAAGGGAACTGATGAAGCAAAAACAGAATTTTTCTAGAAGGAATCCTTGTCAGAACATCAGGTGCAAAATGGTTACAGAAGTCTGTCAGAGAATCTTGTTGCCCAACGATGGAGGTAAAGTTGTAGCCATGGCGTTTTGAGTGCTAAAGCAGCAAAATTGTGTACACTACCGAAAGCGTGTAGAAAATACAACGATTGACATGATGCATTTGCATGTCAATAGTAATGAGAACACACACAGGTTGTCACTCAATATCTCGCATCTCCACAGTTCGTAATTAAAAAAGCTGACGTTGGCACTAGGTACCATGAAATCGATAAAGAGGCAAAATGGAAGGTATCGAACTGAAATTTTATTTCATTCGAATGCGAAGGTCTTATGGATATCCTAAGATATAAATGTGTACTAGGAGGGAGAGAAGACACGAAGTGCGTTCGATTATTCCCTTAGATCTCGATGGACGGCACAGTGTCAGAGTAGGCGTTTTTCTTTTTTAGTTCAGAGCTGAGCACTGAACAGAGTTCGAGCGTTATGAGCGCGCTCTGAACCATTCGTGTTCAGAGCGTTCAGAGGATGTTTTGTTTTTCCTGTTTTTTTTTGCCCTTCAAATGTGACTGGAAAGGTGCATGTACATGTGTACTCAGCTAATTTTAAAAACTGTTCATATCTCGAAAACCCCATCTTCGATTTCGATAAAACATCCCGAACAATTACTTATAGTCGGCTTTCAGCTAAATAGTTAAGCAATAGTATTTTTCAAACCAAACATTGCAATATTTGGTACGATCCAACGATTTTGATCACAATACATATTTAGGATAATAAAAAAAAACTAATTAAAATCTCACATTTAGTTTATTTCTAAAAAAATCTGATAAACAAGTTTTGTAATTATCTGTGTTCATACATCCTTTTAAACCTGGAAGCGACACAAAACTTATTTTTAGGACATATTACTAGAATGTATATTACGCACTTCTTCTTTTCAACCATATCTATCAGATGAATAACCGGAAAGTGGAGTTTATTGAACAGTACTCGAAGATTTTATGAACAGTTTCTTTACCTACCTATCTAATAAATAATAATAAAACAACCAACAAAACTTTTGATTAACGAAAAAGTTTTTTTCGACGCAGTCGTGTAGGTACTTTATTTGTAGTAGCCTGTTGAACAATGTGAACAGAATTTAGTTTCTCAAGTGGCAGTGACTTGGATATTGCCAATGGAAGTAAAGTGTCTCCATGCATACTTCTTGTTCTACGCTGCTTTTAAATGCCTGTCAAGGCCTCTAGCAACTTAGACAACATTCAAACTGCAACGGTTTTTTTTTATTGTATTTTAAACTGGTAATAATTTCCGCGATATATCGCAGGTATGTAACTAGGTTAGGTTCATCAGGAGAGATGGTGGTGTCGCTCAAGCTCAAGAAAGAACGCCCACAAGCTGTCTGCAGTCGATTCTCCTAAGAGACAGAAGGAAAGTCGCGGACCTTTAACAGATGTCCGGACGCAGTCGTTGGCTCTGTTTACACCCAGCACAGTCATGCCACCCACCGATACTCGTGTTCACGAGAAACCCAAGTATCAATGGATGACCTAACCGCAGATGCAGACAGACCCAACGCAGGTTTTGATAAAGCTTCTTCTGAACCCAGCCTGGCAAGCTCATCAGCTATGTTATTTCGCTGGATACCAGTGTAACCTGGAACCCAAACAAGATTCACTGTGTTTAGCTTTCCGACCAAGTTCAGAGAAAGCTTGAGCTTTTTTAAGTGCTTTTAAAGCAACTGCAAACGCATATTCTTCTAGCCATCTACCTGTTTGTCACAATATAGCGCATAGCCATAATGATAGCGAAAATCTCCACTTTGAAGACAGATTCATGGTTACCTAAGGGGTAGTGTGGTCTAATGTTCTCGCTTTCTATGGCGACTCCACAACCAAACGATGGCAATCTTTCCCTGGCTTAGAGTCTGGCCGAAGCCATTCCATTGCCTGAGGAAAGTTGACGTGGTAGTTATTGACAGGGATCAAAGGATAATTCTCACACAAGCACTTCAAAATTCCAATGTGCGTGGTACCAAAAGCCACCTCTCTTTAACCGAGAGATGGTTTTCAGCGTACACCCCATGATAGTTGATTCGTTACCCAATAATTGGCTGTCATAGAAAACCATGCCAACACTGCATGTTTTATTGCAAACCGAAGAACGACTTTTAAGAGAGTACGACACTGTTTTTCACTTCGTTATCACCACTGCATTCTGAAGCAGCAAAAGGCCAAGCTCCGATTATAACATAGTGTTGACTCATACAAGACACTAATGATCAGAGTTGTAAAAGAATGCAATCGTTTTGGATTGCATTCATTGAAGTCACAAGAAAAACTTCTTAATATTGACTTAAATCAAATGACTTCAATTTAATACTTCAACTTCAAAATATTAAATCACCATTCACTTTGAAGTCAGTGATTGAGAATTCATTTGAGTAAAGTCAAAGATTGCATTCAGTTGAATCCAATCTTCTGTGATTGCTGTGAAGTCATTGCAGTTATTTGGAAATCTTTTGCATTACATTACATTACTTTATTTTATTATGTGATATTTACATTTTAAAAAAAAAAGTATAATAAACTTATTTAAAGCGTTAATACACGGTTTTTATTTGAAATCAATTGAATAGAATGTAAAAGATTTCCAAATAACTGCAATGACTTTAAAAAGACTTCAATGACTTCAAAGCAATCCCAATCACAGAAGATTGGATTCAACTGAATGCAATCTTTGACTTCACTCAAATGAATTCTCAATCACTGACTTCCAAATGAATGGTGATTTAATATTTTGAAGTTGAAATCTTTAAGTGAATTCATGAGTTAAGCATTTTTGAAGATAAATCAAATGAATTAAATTCTTAAATGATTTAATTCCTTTACAACTCTGCTAATGATGATCAGTAATCAATTGAATAAGTTGAAATAGTTAAAATTGGTCATTGATTGGATCCACGAAAGCATTAAAAGTCCTCTTGTGATGACGAACTTTTTATTTTTGTCAAGAGAGAGACAAATTAATCTTTTTTAATTACATGGTAATATTTAAGTGATACACATAATCTAACATCTAAATTAACAAACTCGATGCGTTCTAAGTTTTCATAACTATGATGTATTGGTCATCTAATTCACTTTGTCTTTACAACAGCAAATGTTATCTTCGAATCCGAGACGTGAATGACCTCTTTTATGCGTACTTATTTCTCCTAAATTGCCATTGTTGCGGGGGTAAGTTATCGTCAGCCACAACATACAGGCACAAGCACTCCGAAGCGACGTTAATTTGCTTAAACGGTTTGTGACATTAGTTTGTTTTTGACGTCCCTTCAAATATTCCTTTGACCATCGTGTCCAAAAGTACTGCTTAATTTGATGTTATTGCCACCTATTATTAAAGGGTACCTATTCATTTCTCGACTCATACCTCTGGTACGGAGTTCAAAATGACAGCTATTAAATAATCTGAAGTTTGGGGGGAAATGCCGGACATGCATGAAATAAAAAAGTTTCGTTCCGCACCAGAAGAGCATTTCACGCTTCGTATAGTTCTTCGAGTAACATCTAGCATCTTATGGAGCTCCAACAATGACAAGCCACGATTCAGCACTATCGGGAAAGTCATTTTTTATTTTTAATAGACAGAACTAAGAATTTTGATTATCATCAATAGAAATGTTAAACATGTAAAATTTACACATACGAATTTTTGTTCTTATTGTTGTACAAATTGCAGAAAGTAATTGTATTGTATTGTGGCTGTTTTGAGGAGGTACTGGCTTGTCCCACCTATTTAACGATAGCAAAGAACAAATAAAGCAAAAGTGGAAATGATTGGAAGAACTATATTTGAACAGAAGGTGAATTCAAATATTTATTTTATGTTTTGAGCCAGTAACCTTAACAATGATGGCATTAGAAAAATGCGAATAATTTAACTTTAGAAACAAATTTAAGGTTGACATTCACATTGCAGGTCTACAGTATAAAATTATGTACTTTAATATTGTATTGGATTGTGGTAAAGAGTTTTAGGGTATAGTAAGACTTTAACTTAATTTTTTTTTGCTGCTGCGAACAGGATTTTGCCAATCTTTTGTTACAATTTCTTAGAGCCAATAATTTAGAGACTATAATAATTTAATTTCCATATACGTTTTATACTGGTCATTGCAGTATTTCGAAAGCGAAATTTGATAATATTTCACCTGTTATTGATTTTGACATATAATTGTTTATGTGGGTAAACAATTTGTGTAGGTACTCTCCCGTGTCTTAGTTTTACTTTACCAATCACACCCGTGTCTTAGTTTTACTTTACCAATCACACCAGAACCAGATACATATTCATGTTTTGTTTTGTTCTTCATTTCAGTGTCCAAAGCGAAAATTCTCGCTAATCCTGAGCTATTTTTCAAAAGTGGCAGTGATATAAATTTAACATGCATTGCAACACAAGCTCCCGCCCCGCCTTCGTATATTTACTGGTATAAGGATGGTGATTTAATCAACTATTCGCAGCGTGGCGGAATCAATGTTCTAACGGAACGACAGACAAAAACAAGCAAATTAGTGATAGCTCGTGTGCTGCCGTCAGACTCCGGAAACTACACGTGCACCCCCAGCAATTCAAGTAAGTATCAGCTTTGTAGTTATGTCAATGTTGTAAGGATGTAAAGCTACCGATATATTGGCATATTGGCGTAGAGGTACAGTGTATACAATCCACGGGAGCCTGTTGGAAATATCAAATTCAAAAGTGACTGCATGTTTTGTCTCAATTTATGATTTACCTACTATACAAGTACATCGACTATGTAGATTCCTCGCATACAGGAATTCGATTGCTTACTAAAGTAAACCACTGTCGTATCGGTGTTGAATGTACAATATGTTCCGATGAGAACGGTGTGTTGCAGTGGATGGAGTAGTACCAGTGCTAGCTGACTGCTGTCTGCTTATGCTCCACTGAATTCATCATTCATGTCGCTAGGATTTGATGAAAAGGTGGCAATAGCATGTCAACAGTGTTTGCTACAAATTTCAATGCCAAAGTGAATTGATTTTCCTAAGATATTAGTACTACCTACATGATGGAAATAAAATTAAATGTTGTTTTTCACCTTTAAAATATGGCACATCCCAATCAATTGTGGATATGGGTAAACAAGTTCCTTGAGAATAATGTGAAATGAAATATTTATGTACTCTATGTAAGATACTAGTAAGACTCTTTTATTTTGCTAAATGTGCTTTTGCTATGGAATTTAAGATGCTCTATTCACCTTTCCTCGGATTGAAATTGTAATCAAAATTGGTAGTAATTTTCGGGCTACGAAAGCTCGACCATTAGCTATATAATGCTACCTCGGGGATGGGGACAGCTTCTGTGCCAAATTTGGTGTAGCCCCATCGTTTGAGGTTGTATTCGTGGGGGCTTTGGTTTATTCCGAATGTGGTGCCTAGCATATGTGTCGTTACTCTTGATAGTCCTTGCCGTTAACAATGGGTCGGACTTGGATTATCTCTGGGGTGTTTGGTCACCGTCTTTTTTAAATGACTCTAATGGATATGGCAACCGTGAAAGAGTGCTGTTAAGCCTCGTGTTAACGTTAAACAACACTTTTTGTTTCCGTTGTCATATCCAAGGACATAGCTTACTCTGTTATTCGTTCTCTACGCTTTACGTCGGTGACTTCGAACGTTCAGTATGAACTATACAAGTATTTATATACACGTCTCCACGGAAATTGCAATCGCGTATCTTTCGTAGTTTTCAGTCAAATAGTATCCGTAGAAATTAAAAATCGCTTTAACATTTCGCCTTCAGTTACGTATTTCCAACAGTTTGGGATGGTAGGTATCAAATTGGCTTTTAAAGAAACTTTTTTTTAAATTTTTATCTGGGTAGAATAGGTACGAGTTTTTTTTATAGTATAGTATAGTTGATGCCCGTTTTGTTTTCAGTAACCCACTAAAATAATGCGCAAAGTATAATACAAATTCTAGGCTTTACTTCATATTTTTAAAAAAGTTTCGTTGAATATTTTTATGGAAAACACCTGATAGAATTTCTTTCGAGATCAATGAAAAGTTTATAGCGCATTCACCTGTTTTAGGGATTTTATTTAAAATTTTAAGAAAAAAATATATTTGGAAGAATTATGCCAGTGCTAATTACATAAAGACATTTACTTGTGAGAAGAAAGATTTGTTATCCAGTTCTCAAAAAGTTCTCCCCTTTTTTGTATGTTTGTAGGTAGGTACTCATGCATTATTTTTATTGTTCTCATTTCGTTTTAATGGCCACGTATGGGTACTGATAGTCACAAAGGCGGAGATGAGAAGGTAGGTACGAGTGTGTCCATTTTAATTTAAATAATAAAACACTCTCGTAATATTGTTCCATACTCTTGGACCTTCCATTAGCCTAGATAATACCTTAATTCCAAACAAACTTCAGCCACAAGATAAGTATATAAAGCAAAATACAGCGTTCATTTAACAAACCAACATTGTTAGCCATTCCTATCCATGTATTCTATGCATGCCCTAGTTTTGGCGCTTTGTTTGCTGCCCCGATAAATTTCAGACTAGTTTTTCATTGAAATGTCTGTTCACAAAATGAACAGCCTATACGACCTCTTCCCCGGTCCGACCTGCAAACACTTCACTACAGTCGCTCACGTTCTATGAATTAATTTTCGTGCTCTCATCATCAAAGCACATAATTTCAAGTGTCATTGGTTGTGATGTGAGCATGGCATTTTAAATTTTATCTCTCATATTGGGAGATTGATGATGGTTTACATAGAGTTGCAAGAATGAGGCATCGCTGAAATATAGGTACCTCACACACATGCCAACCAGTCTAAATATTCAATCCACCCACAGGGCTTTTGTATCATACGCCACAGGTGAAATGAACAAAAAAAAAAAAAAACACAACTATGCCTTTGCTTGATTCCAATGACGACAATATTACCGATGATGAAGACCAAGTTGACAATGATGTCTCTGACGAAGTTCCTTCGCACAACACTGCCTTTAGATGATAAAGACGATATTTTCCCATATATATACATTGTGTTTGTATAAAAGAGAGAGAGAAAAAAAACGAATCCTTGACACTTTGCATTTTCAATTCCCATTAGCCGACGTTGTTGCCTATGAAATTACAAAGAAAAAAGTATATATCCAAGAAAAATGGTGCAGCCTAACAGAGCCTCAGATTGATTAGGGTGTAAAAACGTTATGAGATGGAAAAACCAATCAATGTAGCTTCCATTTAGAAATGAATATGAGAAAGATGGCAAAGGGAATTAGGCAGATTCGCAGGATGGTTCTGTTGATTTTACTAACAAATTGAAGGCACACTTTATAAACACAGTAAGTCAAAGTCGCGTTCTTATACAAAAAGTCTGAAACATTGCCAAGTTACGTGCGAAAATTAAATAATTTTTTACTTATCTATCATGCCTAAAGCATATTTTTTTTCTTCTACGGCATTGTGTAATCTGCTTTATATTTTGAACAAAACTTTTCAGATTATTTAAATGTTTGTACATCATTTTAATTAATAGATTCGGATATCGCAAAAATGGTAGGTCCCTTGTTTCTAAGTCACGTCTTGTGTCAAAATTAACTGCTCTATGTGGGTTCCTAAAACAAATAATGAAAAGCTTTTGGGTTTGCAAAAAAATACGCATCCCAATTTGTTCGCAAGTTGAGATTGTTTTAAGTAGGTAATGCAATAATAATTCACGTGTCGGAGTTATTAAAACCAATAATAATATTGGTGTAACCGCACACGAATTTCGGATTTTACATTAATTCATACAAAAGCTAAGTGTTTTTTTTTTTTTCAATATGCCGTATTATTTCTTCTAAAAAATTCTGCAATCATTCTATGTACGTATGCGGGTAGTTCGACGTACATTCCATAGTGTTCTTAATATAAAATACAAAGATACATATATGGTTATTTCTTACACCGACAGTTTGAGTGCAATCTAACAGAATTGAGAATACACGATTTGAGTCGTATTGCATTCTTTTAGGGCACTATTTAGTTGAATGTGAGAGCGTCCAATTAGGCAATTATGATAATACTTTTCTGATTAATAACAGTAACTTTGCTTTTTCTGTTTCTTAAAGTCACTTGGGTGCGCAAAATATAACCTAGGAAAATACGTTTTGAATACTTCAATAGCTTGTTATAATTGGCTAATGACTTGGGTACATTCATTTAAAAGTCTTTTATATATTTTTTTTAACTGGTTTGGTGTCTAAAGATATCTGTAAATCGCTGAACATTTTTGTTTTATTGTTTTTTTTTTTCAATTAATATAAGTTAGTTAATGTCTAAGGAAACGCCAGCTAGCACACAATTGAATCTAACGATTGTTAAATTTATTTGACTGTGACTAGTAATATAGTATTACATTGGATAGATTTATAACTCAGAGATAAAAGGTGAATGGGACCTTTTTAACTTTCTCGAATACGAGAAAGATATCTATTGTATTCGTACAAATTTTCGAACACGGAGTTTCAATCAGTTCTAACATTACGATGTTAGAGGAACTCAAAAAGGTAAGTTTCCCAATTCTGTTCGTCTATCCGTCGGCTCCTGAGATCTAAAGCCTAAATGGCTGAACGGATTTGTTTCAAACTTCGGATCTGGAGATTGTGCGATTTCAGTTTGGGGCCACTTTTTTATTGACGATACTTCCAATTATAAGGAAACAATCCTTTTATGTGGCTCTCTCAAACCATGTACTTGGGGTTACATATTTTTGACACTATTCGACGATAATTTGAGTAAAAAACATGCGTTGGTATTATTTTGAGTCAGCTTTGCTTTTTTGGTTTCAAGTTTTGACACGTCAAAACATTTAAACTCTACGTATCTGGGCGGCATTTTTGCGTTCCGGACCCGAGTTTTCTCTCGACGGCCATGCCTTTGTCAACATGTACAGAAGTTGTTGTTGACAATTTTTACATTGGATGCAGCACTATATCATTATGCATAGGTGGCTGTTTTAACCTCACTGTATTGTCACTTAGATGCCGACACAAAGACATTTCGTTGGTGTATAGCTATATGCTGCTTAGCCAACCAGTGCATTTGAATAAGCTCAATGATGCAGCATAGCACTTAAAGTCAGCGTTCGTCGACGGATTTTAATGAAATCCAATGCAGCTTCCAAATCGAATGTCAGAGGTTGTTGGGTGCATGCAGAGTTGTTTTCGTGTCAAAGTTCATCTATTTCCATGTCGTGTGGTTTACCTTACACTATAGTTCGAGCAACAGTTACTGATATGTGTATAGGCCAAACTTTTTTGTTTGAAAATATTAAACGAACTAGGAAATTTATGTCAAGTCTAAACGATTACATACATTAAAGCGAGTACCTACCTATACGATGTTGGTTTGTCAGGCATAATTTGCATTTTTTTATTTATTTCCCTTTTTGAGTAGATTCACATTAAAAGTGTACTCATTATTAAATTGTTTCAAGGAATCAAATAAGAAAAAGTCTGTTTATGAATAAGTGGTTTTATTTGGATAGGTGGAAATAAACTTCATCAGACAACTTATTTGTTTGCAAAATTGTTGTTACATTGAATTCATGAGTTAAGCATTTTTGAAGATAAATCAAATGAATTAAATTCTTAAATGATTTAATTCCTTTACAACAAAAGCAAAAATTTAAAGCAAGAGCAAAATCTTCCGCTTCGTACGTCGTGTACCGTAAAGCACTTTAGTGAAAAAGTTGAACACAGAATTTTAATTAGATAGATATTTGACTGAATTACATAAAGCAGCATGTGCATTGTTCATTCTCGGAATTATTACTTTCATTATAACGAATATGGGCGGAACGAAGTTCGCCGGGTCAGCTAGTCATTTATTGTTTTGATAGCTTTTGGCATTATAAAGACTATGAATCTGCTTGATTCGATTAAGGTCTATTCTAAAATGTTTTTTTTTAAGACTCTAATTTTTCTAATCAATACGAAAACGTACCCATTTCAAAGCATATAGGTAGCTCAAAAAAAAAAAAATAAAAAGTTAAGGGATGGAAAAGTAAGTAAAGGGGTGGAATAGGTACTATTTGTTTTCTCTTTGCCAATCAGTTTTAATTATTTTCCGTCATCGAAATTTCTCCCTGCATACGTAAACTTCCTGCCGGTTTCTTTGATGAGTCTAGTTAATCCTAAAATTAATCAATTTGCAAACCAATTTTTCTTCCCTCTATAAACATTGAGGAGATCTTAAATTCTTTAAACAACATTTTCACCTATTCCTTGGTAATTATGGATTTGGTGAGAAATGTGTTAAATTTTGTCAATATATGTGCGAGATATGCGACCAGACTAAATTCGTATACCCACGTAGTAAAAATATTTTATGAGCGATGACGCATACAAGACAAATCGTGGCCTATCTCAAATCGAAATAATAGGACATAATTCTCATAACTGACATTATAAATCATTGCATGTTTTTTGTTATCATATTATTATGTATATGCTAGGATGGGCATGTGCTCTTATTATGCTTAAGTAAGCCATAAAACTGAAATGGAGGGTGCCTTAAGATATATATATAAATATTCAGCTCCGCATGTGGTGCTACATCCTATATGGTCGTAATAACAGTTTTTATATCCTTCATTTTCTGATGTTTTTCTGAAGCGTTTGTAGGGTTTTTGTGCAATGTTGTGTGTCGTAACTTGGTGTGTGTCAATCTTTAATGTAAATGTTTCTGAAGTTTATGAGCGCTCTGTCGCGACTGATCAGAGATAAGTGTTATGATTGACTTGTGCCAGTTAAGAAGTTCTCTTTTTGTACTAGTATGTCATAGACTGTTGCGATAGCAAATCCCTCAAATAATTTATTATCATTACTTGATGTAGAAAGAAGTAAACTATAATTAAGCAGGTTTGATTCCCTGAAATACCCGAATCGGTTTATATGGCTGCCATTCGTGTAGTCATGTTTCAGCAGAAATCTTACAGAGAAACTGCTGCAAAATTTAAAATAACAACTTTATTTAAGAGGGTAAAAAGGGCTAGAAAAAATTAGTGTGGAGTTCAAGAAGTTAGTGCATCTGGTCTTATGGGAGGTCAAGTGTGTCTGGTCTCACTTGTTGTGCAGGACAAACCAAAATATTCAGATATTTAACACTGACCAATAAGTGTCGCTTAAAGAGCATCCCATTAAATGTGAAAAGCAGTTCTACGGCATGACTTTCGCTCAAACCATAGATCTTGCCTTCAACTATGCTTCTTTTATAAAAAATTAAATCCCCGAAAGCTGGAATACTAACAAGAAAGCTGGGATTGAGGGGATGCACCCAACCCTTAGCTTACGAAAGCCGAAAAGCACATCACTATCTCGGGCAATTTCATTCAACAAGGAACATGCGCAGACTTTCTTTAAAAACTTAACTACCGTCATGGAAAAGTACCAATTTAAGCCACATCGCATTTATAATTAAGATGAAACGGTTGTAACTATCTTGTAACCGTCCTTTCCAATCTACCTACTACGTTAGGTATGTTTTCCAAAGTGTGAAACGTCTCTATTTTTAGATGATTGCTGAGTCAAAAACAAAACAAGTTGTCAAATTGTGTCACAAGAGCGTGGTGAGTTAGTTACATTTGTCTGCATCGAAGACTTCGCGAAATGTGATCAAATATTTTTCCTGGTTCAGTTGTTCTACAAGGAACATCTCGAGCTGGATCTAGATACACTTTTGAAACTGATTTAATAATGAAATTATACCTACCCCACAATGAGGTTGAGTTTTGTTTACACGTACCCCAAGGGCGAGGCAGATGTAAACAATATTCAGGCCTATTCGGCAAAATCGTTTATCAATTTGTTCTGTTATTCTGTTATGAATTTCCATACAAAAGTTCGAACTGCCAAAAAATCTTTTACGGGCTCATGAATTGGTATTCTGTGTGGAAAAATCGTTTATGTATTCTGTTAAAAATCATAACAGAATAAAAGAATGCTTACAAATGGAGACACAATGTAATAAATGTGTGTAAAAAAGTAAAAATTGAAAATTGTTTCTACATTTATATTTTCGTTTAGCCGAAAACACCCATCGCTTTTGCTGGAACTAAGATTTAATATAGTAACCCATTTGATCTTCCTGATGTGAGTAATAATTAAAAACTTACTCCCTTCACCGACAATTTTATGCTATTTTGCAAAAAAATTATCAGGTGCCCACTTAGTAGGTATTTACAAAAAAAAAAAAAAAACAAAGCTGTTTGTTTTGAAGGTTCGTAACGGATTTCAATTTTCGAAGTTCTATAACAGCGTTTCATAGAAGTTCGAAGCCCAGAATACGATTTATAAAAGATTTTTTATGATCGAGACCAAGAATTTTTTTGAGTAAAAATTCGTAAGATTTGAAAGTAGACAGACCTATTATGTGAGACAACGCTGAAGTTTTTTTTCTTTTTAGGTACATCGGAAATCAATTTTCAATAATAAAAATCACGGCAACAAGACAAGACAGAAACTTTAGTTGCCAACTAGAATGCTTGTGAATGTTTGCAGACTTCACTTCGTTTGAGCAAAATTAAACAAAACTACACGATCTCAACAGAGAAGTATACCCTCAATGTAATTAAATGTAGTTAGTTGCATACTAGGGAGCAGCGTTCATTGGATTGTCTCATTACTTACTGTGAAGCAGTGTTAATGCTATTAAACCTTGTAAATAAATTGGTTAAAGAAGAATAAGAATCCGTTTCACAGATTTTATTTATTTAAAAATTGTAGCAGCTCCAAATTGCCGATTTGAAAGAATAAAAAATGCCGAAAACAAGAGCCCACAACACATTTTACGTAAAATTTAATGAAAAATATCAATTTCTCCAAAGAAGTTGGTGAAAATTTAACAATAATATCATACAGTCTGCCGCTAGTAAATACAAGCTGAAGGAGAAAATCATTTCTTTCTGCGGCGATAACGCAAAAGTTAATTTTAGTGGAGAAACTCGTGGAGTTCAGAATAATGTTTCCTCTTACATTAAGGCTGAATTATTCGGTAAATACGTACTAACAGCTTTAAAGCGATCGTGTAACGGCAATTTTAGTTGCACACTGTAAATACTAAAAATTCGTCAGGAAGATGATATTTTATCACCAAACAAGTTATTGACGGTGAATACAATTCGGATGAGATGGCTGTTATACGAAAGGAATTTTTCCGTAATGTTGCCTACTTTCGTAAAATATAATTCAAACTAATTTCGCTTTGTTACACTCTCATACTTCCATCTATGGGCATCACTTTTTGAGATTCTGAAACTTTATGCACCGAAAAGGGAAGATGTCGAAAAATGCACACTCATTTTAAACATGCAAAGATAAAATCAAGGAAGGACATGTTTGGATTGTAAATCGCTGGGTAAAATTATTCAACCATCTTAATAACTCCGATTGCGAATACAAAGAAATGAATATAATTATTGAGTAGGTACATTCTATGTATGCTTGCCAGGAACTTCAGAATTGGTGGAACGAATCTTTTCTGCAGTTAAAAATACTTGGACTCGGTTAGAATTGGAAACATTGAAGTCGATTCTTATCATCAAATTTAACCTAAGGTATTAATGTGTTGATTTCTTTGAATACCTCAAAACAAAGTCAAATTGCTTCAAAGGACAAATAGAAAAACACGATCACAGAAGGAGATATAGAAATGGAAAAAGAAGATGATTCAGATAATGGAAATGAATTGCTTGGCGTTTAATTTGCTTCTTTTGTCAATTTTCATCGAATAAAATTTAGGTAGATATACTGCGCAAATTTTTACTTTTTGTGATTTGTTTCAAAAGTCTGTTACGAATTTTTCCAAAGGAAAGTCAATCAGATACTAGGTGCGCTGAAAGAGACAATCCTTTCCCTACCCTTTCAGTTATCAACCACTACAATAGGTTAACCTTATTCTGTCCTCACAAATCCCCCTCCGATTACCATTCACAATTAAATAATTTTCTTGAATTGGCCTTCGGTTCCTATAATAAGCCATTTATTACAACATTGTGAAGAGAAATTTTATTATAAAACCATTTCTCTTATCCATTGAATGGTTGCAAATTAAGTAATTAAAATATTATTTTTAACCTTAATGAGTGCATAGATTTAAATAAATATACCAACAATAGTTTCGCAAGGCAAACTTTATCTTTTTGCCTTTCTCCTGAATGGGATAAGAATGTAGGTTTAGCAAACGGATCATCAACATCTCTTTAGCCTTTGTCATACTTGGAACATCCCTATTAATTTCATATTCTTTTTGACCCCTTCATCTCACCTGGTTTCCTTTTACATTCTATCTCAACTTGGCGCGAACGTAAACAGTAAAAAAATAATAATGCAAAATTAAGCTTCATAAAATTATGCATTTTCTGTTGGTACTGCTGCTGTCCTTATTATTATATGGACACACAGGCTTAAGAAAAGAAAAATCTCCTAATTATTTACACCATCAGGAAGCAACAAAAAAAGACGAAGATACCTGTTTCAATGAAAAGGTGCTGACCCTGTCGAATCATCACCGTTGAAAACCAAACTACTAACAAATTCAATTAAGAAACTTTGATTGGAATTGTGTACTTGAATATTTTTACTTCTCTTTAGAGACGACAGCAAATTAAAGGCAAATGCCATTCTGTGTTATAATTTTATGCTTTCAGTAAGAGTGCCACAGTCGATATATGGAGATGTACAGTCGTTAAAAAAAGAAAGGAAGGAAAGCTTTGCATATCTTTGCAGATAGTTAAGGATGAACATCAACTCGGAACTCTGATGTACATTGAAGCTAGTTAATTTGACACAAAGAGGCTGAAGCTTTCGCAAGTGACATCCTAAGGCCTATGGACGGAAATATTTATTTTTCCAGATTCTGGCAAAGATGCCCTGGCCATGCATGAAGTCAATACCAATTAATGAAACTTTAGCTTTGATGTAGGAAATTGGATTTGGTACGTGTTGGGATTTGAACGTAAACTTATTTTGGATGTGTCTTTTGTCGATACGTGATTGAGAGTTATCACGTTTTCACAAGTTATAAAAACAGGCGTTGAGCAAGAAGAGCTGCTTGTTTTCATTGTCAGAAAGTCGTTAAAGTTTATTCATGGAATAAGAAAAATGTCTACAGGTTAGCCTGAGTACAGGTTTCGTACCTGTCATTGCTATACACATTATTATGTCTCTATGGATAGGTATATCTATTTCGATTTCACATTTTCAATTCATGCATCTTGAAAGCCAAATTGAGGATGACGTTACATTGACCTTCATGCTACGTCTAAATTCTAACTGAGGAGACAAAGTCTGTTATTTCCATAAACTTGGTGATCATCTCTGTCGACGGATATCTACCTACTCCATTTCAGAAAACAAAAATGAAAAAAGCGTTCCCGAGAAGAAATGGGGTATAGTGTTTTAGTCGAACTGGAAGTTCTGCTGTATTTCAAACCGGTTTTATATCCCTTACAACTAGATGTCACTATAACAATAATATTATCTTAAAATTCGCGCTTTGACTACTAGATCACTTCTGCAATGATGCAAAAATGTCAGTTGTGCGGTACTCTCATGCCTGCGACGATATTGTCTGTATTATTTATATCTAAAAATGGTTTGAAAAATGTACAGTAACTCATCAATTGAGAGCTGTTGGGCCGATTTGGCTTACAATTTTTTTTCAGTTGTTCGTAGTTGTCAGGAAAAGGTTTTTACGAATAAAAATTTTGGGAGAACCCTACTGAAAATTCGGCAATTTGGAAAAATCGAAAATTAATTTTTTATATGGAATTTTATGTGCTATTGTTCCCGAACGGCTTTTCGAATAGAAAAATAGAAAATTCTCGGCGGAAAACTCCGGAAAACGCGAAAAATTTTAATATTTTTTTTTTGGAATTTTGCATTTTATCGCATGGTTTGGATTTGGACGATGTAAAGGTGGAAAATTCGTAGCGAAGCTTGGTAAATTTCGGATAATTGTGACATGTGTGGCAGTCTGCTGTCGACATTAGGAATACCAACGCCAATTGGTCGATGCACAATATTTCAATCGCGAATTGCTACGTAAGCAAAGCTATGACCTAGATGAGCTGGCCGAAGGTGTCCGAACAAATGCGCCACTGTTGAATGCCAGGAAAGACATTCTTCATATCGTTGATTCTGGCAAAAATTCGGTCAAGATCTCAAATTCCGTGGGCTGTTGCATTCTGTCATTGCTGCCACATTGTTGGAAGGCGGTCGAACTGCACATTCCGCTTTAAAGCTGCAGATGAATCTTCTCAGTGTTATGACATCAAAGGAACTCATCACCAAGGTATTAACGGGCACTGCATATTTTATAGCTGAATGTGGGATCGATCATAATCATGTTGCGGCATCTGAATCATCCGAAATTGTGAAACTGATGAACAATGTGATTTGAGAAGTCCTTATTCTAACGAACTTCGATTATTCAAACTTTTCTTCAAGCGAATTCAGTTCCCCGTTCGATTGGCTTTTGCAATGGCAATCAATAAATCGCAAGCCCAATCGTTGGAAGTCTGCAGGTTTAGCCTCGAGTTTCCCTGTTTTTCGTCAGACAGACGTTGTCTGTTCGCGCGTTGGCAAACCATCTTCGTCCTTTGTTTTTGCGTCGGACTAATCGGACATTGTTTATCATGGTCTCTACTTATTTCGATTCGATTTAAAAACATAAATCACATTTAAAATTTGTAAAAGTGACACAATCAATATTAGGTGTGTTTTTTTTAGCTTCGATCTCAGCAAAGCAAAGTAGTTACCTAAGTAAGAAAATGTGCAAATGGTCAGAACATTGGTTTTGTCCTATTTTGTTCACTTCTTGGCATCTTGTACCACAGCACCCCAACCAATCACATAACAAGAAACAAAATCAACCACTGGGATGCTCGTTAAGTGAAAACCGACGAACAATTATTTATTTGCGGTAAGTTTTAAACGATTATTTTTTTTAAAACTTTTTATAAATTGTCTGGAAAGATTTCTATTAGTCCATAGACTGTAAAGGAACCTTGGTGCACTTCATCGACTTGAGTGGCATCACTGCATTTGATATTGAAAATTACCCCAGCGCCCAGAGGGTGAATTTTATATTGATAGCAGTAAAAATTTTTTTTTCTGCACAGTGTTTTTAGTGGAGTGTTTTTTGTATATTTATTTTGGTTAAAAAAGGGGCTCGATAGATGCCGAAGAGAGAAGCATCAGAGTGTTTTACATAGAAGGTAAAACAATAAAAGGAACAGCAAAACTCTTCGGAATTTCTATCAACACACTGAAAATATTGTTAAGCAAACTCAGCAAGCAAACGACGGAAATATAAGTTACACCCCTGATTTCGCGCAGTGCGGAGGATAGTTTTTCTGTAAACGGAGAAGCACTACTTGTTGCACACCTCGAAAAAATAAAAGGAAAATAAAAGAAGATATTTCCGAAATAGCAATAGTCCGTACAAAAGGAGTTGAAACTTCCCTGAATGCGCAGTAGCAATTTATTTAAGGGGATATTTTCTCTTAGACTCATTTTAGATCTAATGAAATTGTTAATGCTTTCCACTTTATCATTAAAAAAAAATTTAACAGCCGTCAAATCTACCCGTTGTTGACTTGTGAAGTAAGATTATCCCGTTAGAAGTGTATGAAAAAGTTATTCTACAAAATATTTCTTCCAACCCTTTTTAATAGTGGGTTATGTTTTAATTAACACAAAACTCAAATATTCATCTGTAAACATTTGAGAAGTAAAAATTTTCCAAAATATCCTCTTCTTTGAAGCGGAAAATGTGTATTCTTTGCACAAGCCAAGGTATCGATTTAATAAAATTAAGTATTTAAAAAAATTCTTTTTTGAGACGTCGCGTCGTCTCGTTTTATTGATATTCTTAAGAATATCTAACTCGTACATTTTCCTGTGGTGCTATTTATAAGTAAGAAATGCATAGAATGCATTTCTCAACTTGATCATATTACAATTTGATCTTGACTTATTGTGTAGGAGGAATTATCTCCTATGTTGTAGCATTTTATAATTTGATATCTTAAATTTTGCATGTATTGGATTGGATCGTTAAGTCTATCTACTGTCTTCTGATGTTCTAGTATTTAATTTAAATTTATTGCAATTTCTGATTTGATAAAATTTTTATTGGCTCAATTAAAAATTTCAATATCTTGCCATCATAGGCTATGTAAGGTATGCTAGTGAGGCTTCTGTCGTAAAATTTGCCTCAGATAATCGATATTGTGGTCGTCATATTCTCGCGTATATTCATCGAAATACTCTTCTTCTGTTTAGATATTGTACATTTTTTGATACTTTTGTTCGGTGTTTCCTGGATGTATGTTGCATAATTTTGCTTAAGCGCTGGGTTACTATCATGTTGTTGACAACGCAGTTGATTGTAGTTTTGTTTTTGATAAAACTGTGGATTGTTAGTTTGACGGTTCATATGTATAGTTCGCTTGTCTTGATTGAATGGATTGGTCGGTTTCCATTGGAATTGTAGACTTTGGCTGTGTTGGTCTTGGTGGTTAATTTGTCTAGGGGGATATTGATTCTTCTGGTATTGATGCATGTTATATGTCAAAATTCTCTATTGAACAGGAAGTTGCTTATTTGGTTGTATTTGTCTTCCAATATATGGGTTATGTATTTGGTTATGGGGGTAGTTATTTGATTAGAGAAATCTTTCTTATGTATGGAAATATTTCTTTAATTAAGATTTTGTACTTCGAGCCATATTGCATATGCTTCTGAGAGAGTCTGGGGTTTTTGGATTATTCGAATCCTTGAGAGTTCATCATTTAGTCCTTGTTTGAAGACATCGACAGCTCCATTTCGATAGCTTTCAACTAATACGGTTATAGTTTCTACGGAATAATCGTCTGTTTTTGTTTAATAAGTTAGTAGGCGCAGTGGCTTAGTGGTTAATGTGTGGGACTTGTAAGTGCGAGGCCCCAATTTCGAATCCCGCAAAACCCCAAATTCCAACTCAGGATTTGTTTTTATACTGCGCCACCTCTCGCGAACGTCTGACAAACACCTAAGAGTATAACTGTCTTTAAAGAGCTTCTCAATCGACCGTTTGGAATCGGTATAAAACTGTAGATCCCTTCTATTCGTTCCAAAAATGAAAAACTCACATAAAACGAATGATTGTGAGAAGAAAGGCCTAGGTTCCCTATAGTCCTGTTGCACCAACTAATTATTATTTTTTTATTAATTAGAAGTGAGAACTGATGGTTGACACTTGCGTAAAACTCGTAAATTGAATTTCTCTGAACCATTGTATTTAGTTGATGTTTCAATGCACGATTATCTCTTTTATCTGCATAACGCGCGAGAGAAACTTTTTTATAGCATTTCAATCTTCATTAAAAATGTTATAAGTAATGACGGCAGTATCTGCATGTCCTTTTTTGCCTGATACTTAGTAGAATGTAGGGGCTTGGTTTCAACTGCATGAATCCATGAAATGTGTTATACAGGATTTAAATGCGGAAAAACATTTCCAGTGTTCTGCATTTCGACCGATCTGAATTTTTTTCGAAATCACTTTTCGTGAAATAGAAAACACGTCGCTACAATGCAGAACTAGACTAAGTCACACTTTTACAAAATATCAGTAGAGGGATTTTTAAGTTGGAAAATGTATTTACTCCCAAACTATTTTATGAAACACCTCGACGTAAAAAAAATCTAAGTCCGTGTAGTGGACATAGGTTAGTTCTGCCCTAAAAGGAAAATTAAAGGACATAGGATTTTTTTGTATGATTAAAACTGTATACGTACTATTGCGCGTAGGAATACAGTCATCACCTAGGAACGCGCAGAATGCGACTGGCTATTTTCTTATGGAAAATTCGTAAATTTCGATATTTTGGATTTAGACTAGTTCTGTATTGTAGCGACGTACAGCTCTCCACTGTCATATGTCTGTTTGGTAAACAATTTTGTTGTTCACAGGTTTTAAAATATTTTTTTTATTATTTTAGATAGAAGAATCGTTGTAATGAGTGCTATGTTAATTGCTGCGGTATTATTGCAAACGGAAAGGTATGAATAATATGCACAAGAAAAAATAAAAAAAACGGCCAAGTGCGAGTGTCACTCGCGCACCGAAGGTTCCGTATTTGGCTAAAGTCCAACACATAAGATATTATTTGAAATCTATAAGATCATTCAATCTTTCCCCTCTTCTTGAATTCATCACAATTTAGTTTAATTTAATTACTTAATATTTTTACTCTCAAAAATTACTCGCACATGAATCTCATTTTCTAATTATTACCTAGCACCCAACCCACGCCAATTTTCCATTCTGTATGCGACCTGTCCCAATTACAAACTATTGACTAAAAATATATTACTTTTATTTTGTTCTGTACTCCCCAAAAAATGTATTATACTCCCCAACGAAATTAGCAAGCGGGAACCCTGGTGGTATACCACCAGTGACTCTCTTCTGTCTTTGATGGGGTCAATTGTGCACAACTGCGTAGTAGAGATTTAAAACTTATGAGAGAGAGGAATTTATGTATTTTTTTGTGAATCAAGAAATAAACCGTTTTTTGGGCGAATGAAAATATTTTTTTTCACCAGATTACTAATTAATCGAAACCAATCGATGTATTCCTTCCATTGGTATTTGTCGTTTAACTAGAGGTTATACCGGATGTTGTGTCTAAATTTTAGCCTCCTATGTCAATCGGTTCTTGAGATAGACCTGGTAACAAAATTGGCTTAATGGGTTCGGACAGACAGACAGACAGACGGAGAGTCATCCGAGCGAAACTAATAAGGTTACGTTTTTTCCCTTTGGGTACGTAACATTAAAAAGAGGAAAGTTGAGAGAAGAGTGACCAGATTTATTTGAAACAAAAGCGGGACAAAATTTCGAAGGGAGTAGAATCTAGGTTATGTTCTAGTAGGTACAACGTCAAATGACATATCTATTTAAAAAAAAAAACATTAGACTTCATAATTTATTGTATTGATGCGGCTGAGTCCATTACTTTGGGCTTATGTTTTTGTCTTCCGACATGGCGAACTATGTCATTTTGTCCTCCTGCAGATATTCGCATTCGCAAACATTACAATAAGCAAATGTGTTGCGTTTGCTCGGTCTCAGGAATCAATATTTTTGTTTTAGATCTGAGAATTTACACTCCCTTTTGCACTTTTTGGTTGCTGCTGCTGAAGTGGATGCCATTATATTTCTATTTATGTATAATGAAGCGATAATATTATTAAGTAGGTATTGTGGTAACATTTGAGTTATTTTTTATTTACCTATCTACAAATATCCGTCCAATATACTTCACTACACAGCAAATTGATTTGTTTTCGTTTCAAAAGTGACAGACTACAAGCAACAAAACTGACAATTCATTTAAGAGAACGGGCTCATTTTTTCCTTTAACCTTCACTTTGTCGCTAAATAAAAACTCCTTATCCTAACAGCGAACACCCCGGTGTAGAAATTGTCTTTCATTAACAGCTCTTACGTTTGTTTTATATGCTCCAATTTATATGCACAGGGATAATAAATAGTACTTAACCATAAAATTGCTTTATTTTAAGAATTGTAGAAACATACACACATTTTTACAAAAGTAGTACCTACAAGCGGGACATTTTTTTTACAAAAGTTGGAAAAGCGGGACATTTAGCGGGACAGCTATGGCCGCGGGACAGAGACCTCAAAAACGGGACTGTCCCGCTAAAAGCGGGACGTATGGTCACTATCAGTTACCTATATGAAATCCCTTGGATTGGAAGTTGCAGATAATGAGTATGTTATTAAAGCGAAATAGCTATTTCCGTGAGGACAGATTAATTTTGTCATGAAATTTTGGTTAACTTCATACTACCGTCTGAATATATGTGCACTCGAAATGGTGCTGAAAATGGTCTCCTGGGCAGTATTTTTATGTTTACCCCCGTTTTAAATGTATTTTATAGTGAAATGAACTATCATTATTGATGTTGACTCTTAAACCTCTCAACTCAGAATGCCCCACAGTTGTCACAATTCCCATATTCTTCGTCGTCGCATAACGTCTTGTAAGTATAATCCTGTGCAGATATCTATTTCACATCGAATGACCAGGTCAATTTGAAATCGGCAAAATCGAACTGTGGAACACAACAATTTCATTTCGTTCGATTCCGAAAAATTTTAAAACGAAATCGATTACAGTGAAATGTAGAACACAAAAATCAATTTTCGATCGATTTCGATTTCATTTCGAGTGAAAGTGAAATGTGGAACCTAGCTGATAATAAAACTTTTTCCGATGTAAATGAAATAATATTACATTAGTAAACATTGTTTTATTGGTTATTATATTGAATGGGGTTGAGTTGATCAACCTGTAACCGAGTCTACCCCAAACAAATAAAGCTATCTAATCATGCTCAACATTTATTTTTTTAAATTTATTGTACAAACTGTTTCTTATTTAAATCGTTTCACCCAGCCCCTATTATTTTCACGAATTCACGGTCAGGAAAAATACGAGCTCGAAATAAATAACTAAGACTGCATGAAAAAAAAAATCACGTATTGTTTATCTACGAAGAATAATAATAACGGATCAAGGCCAATTTGTTCATAAAAACGATGAAACAGGATGTATGTAGGCAGTCATCCAACGCCCATCCAACAGTTTTTTATCCGCGACTATATTGCATACAAACAATAAGAACGAATTCATTTAAATACAAAAAAATAGTAGATTTTCTTTAGATTACTTATCCGTTAATATTTACTGAAATAATAAAATAATTTTTAAATCACCGATTACCGCTTAATCATGTAAGCCATTAACTCCATATATATATAGCACAACCGTTGCTCCAATATCAAAAAAATATAGATTATATTCATTTTTAATTCAATTTTAAATGTTCAGTACAGTCGATGTGCCAATCAATTTTCAATTGCATTTAATTTCAAAAACAAAAATCTTTTTCGCCTCAACCTCAACGAAACCTACAAAAAGGCACAAAACAAAACGCACTCTTGTCAAAAGTTGATCAATTCCAGATGGAGAGCGGCTGTGACAATGAAGTCGACAATAAAATCAAACAAAAATAATCGATTTTAATGGTGGAAAAATTGTGGAGGTCTGTTCCAATTCGACTTATGTATCATGCATCCTGCGAGGAGCTAAAGGAAAATTCTGAACAAAAAACTATTTAAATTTAATTTTTCAATTTGGGGTAGTTTGGGCTTTTTATGACTCACGAGCCCATACCCACTGTTATATACGTAGCCAGACGAAAAGTTATTAATCGCTCGTTGTACTTTAGTTGCGAGAGCGTTGACAGATGCACTATGTGATTGATATTTAATTGCAATATAATTGAGGTCGGGTCTAATCTAAAAGCTAAACTAGAAAATATCCCTTTTATTAAACATGGCCATACAGTAATGAATTACGTTCACTTATTAAACAAGCATAACTTTTCATATACATAAAAGGAATACTGTAATGTACTCAGTTCATATTAACTGAAATTAAAAGGGACAAAATGCCAAGCAAATTTCGCGGCACATACAAAATTATCTCCACTGGTTATTGGTAAAATTCAACGATCATAGATTTATTCAGAGCTAGGTATACGTCTTTTGAACAAATAACTAACTAAAATCGAATATTAAACTTATATTGCTTATAGGCTTAAAACATGTCTTCTTTGACGAAGATGCTCTTCAAACTAGTGCATCGACTGATTTCATAATGAAATTGCAAATGATTTAAAAGAAAAACTAAGAACTTCCTCCTTTCCTCGTAAAGACTTTGTCTTGAGCAGCCTTTCTGCCTACAAAATCTGAATCTTAGGAGGATTTCCCTTCTAATAATTTTTAACAACTATAAGCACCAGTATTCTGTTCGAAATGTGGTTTTTAAAAACTTTGATTGCAATGGAGTTACGAGATATAGTTTCCTACATAAAATTATTTTCTTAATGTTGCCGGTAAGCTATATGGTTTTTATTAAGAATAGCTACATACTAAGTTCCTATATGATTTTATTTTTTTGCAAATTAAAATCTTCGTAGACACCATTAGTCCAAGAACCGACCGCAAGATGTCCTTTCGAATGGCTACTCATTTAATCTTCTTTTTGATGTGTAAACATCTAAGTGCGCGTTGTTGGAATCTGGTGGAGTAATTCGAAACATTTAACTTGCCGTCACGGAAATTTATCATTGCATGTTTTTGAAGTTATTACTTCCTTAGGTGCGGCGCGTTGGGCACTTTGGATGGGAAGAAACCAATAAACTCGCGTCACTGTTACCATCACCGTCACTGTTACGGTTACCGTCACCGTCACCGTCACCGATCCCAATGAAACTTTGTATGTGTGCATGGTTGTACGCAGCTAGAAAGATAGGATAGTTTTGGACCCGATAGGTGGCGCTGTTGTCCGTTTTCTGAGAAACTCAACCGATCTCAATGAAACTTTGTTTGGTGTGCATGGTTGTATGCAGCTAGAAAGATAGGATAGTTTTGGACCCGATAGGTGGCGCTGTTGTCGATTTTTTTGAGAAACTCAACCGATCTCAATGAAACTTTGTTTGTGTTCATGGTTGTATGCAGCTAGAAAGATAGGATAGTTTTGGACCCGATAGGTGGCGCTGTTGTCGATTTTTTTGAGAAACTCAACCGATCTCAATGAAACTTTGTTTGTGTGCATGGTTGTATGCATATCGAAAGATAGGATAGTTTTGGACCCGATAGGTGGCGCTGTTGTCGATTTTTTTGAGAAACTCAGCCGATCTCAATGAAACTTTGTATGTGTGCATGGTTGTACGCAGCTAGAAAGAGAGGTTAGTTTTGGACCCAATAGGTGGCGCTGTTGTCGATTTTTTGTTATTTCATAACATATTAAGAAATCGGTTATTACAATTCCCTCTTTTCTCAATGACGTGTATCGAGCCACACACATACCGCACGCACGGTGTTTACACATACATATTTCGGGACTGTTGGATACAGTCGCAAAATTTTTTTATGTCTCCTTAATAAAAAATTTTTTAAGTAATTTCGCAAAAATTTCCGGCAACCTTTATAAAATCCAGCTACTATTTTATATACAACATAATTATTTTTTGTTCCTTTAATGTACCAGCTAAAATAACGTTTATTATTGAACACAAAGCGGAATGACGACCGACAATTGAGCAAGCCACATACAATCATGGGATTAACAAATTATTGTCAGAGTGAAAGCGAGACGCACAGAAAATTTAAAAATACAAATGTCAAATCGTACGGAATTTGCAGATTCGCAGAATAATACAAATTCTTACGAATTTTTACTCATTGCGGTTCCTTTACTCGAAAAATTCGTAAAAGAAAGCATCATAGAGAGAGCAAGATATTAACTATCCACTGAGAATCTTAAGAAATTAGTTTTTCCATTCCCAGCGTATTAAAATGATATCAACAGGTGGCAAAATTAATTTGAATCAAGATTCTTTTCCAAAGTGCCGACGAAGCTCTTCCTCCTCCACGAAGGGACTATCTTTGCTTTTTCTTCTTCTCGAATGTTTATAGTTCAATCAGTACCTACAAATTCTTCCACAAGATGTTCGACTAATTCCAAATCACTTTCATCACTATATGAATCAACTAATATTCTTAATAGTGTTCGAGTTTATTAGATATTTTAACAACTTTTCGTGCCACTTTTCTGAGTTTTGTAGTTATGTATCTCATTTGTCATGTACTACAAAACCGTTACCTCTGAAAGATAAATTATCCCCAACACAACATTTTGACAGCCTTTTCCATTCTTACTACAAAAGCAAAGGATCAAACCCAACGTATTCGCCTTTGAACTTTCTAATTAAAATTGTCGCTTGAATGACACTCGATTTGAGATTTTTCACAGTCAAACGCTTTCCGTTACAAACACCTGTCCTTTTCCATGCATTGCGATGCTGACAGTCGACATTCAATGGCCAATTATTTACTCACCGAAGAAAATTATAATGCGAGTGCGGAAGCAAAGCGATTTAAATTATATGGTGGTGTACGTGTCTTTCGGTCTTCACGTCGAATAAGGTTCCGTTAGTCTTAATCATCATTCGCACGACAGATGGTCTCACTACGCAATTCGCTTCCATAAGATCGGCTCTTTCTTTTTGCGGCAACGCGATTTTCGAGGAGGTTGAAAATAGGCAATTGTAAATTCCGAAGTGTTTGTCGTTCCTTTGAATCAATATGTTCTCCTTTCCATACAAAATAACATTTTCAGACATCGGCATTAGAAAAAATACAATTTCGAGTTGTCACGATTTTCCGTTCAAATTTTCCAATTTTCGGGTCGATCGTTAATGATTAAAGGGAATTTGTGTTTATGCAACTCCAGATTGGATGTACTTATAAACTATAGGCAAATTTTCTCTCTATTCATGCATAGGTCAAGAACTGAAGTTTTGATTTGAAAATATTTTTTTTTGTAGAATGAAATAAGATAAGGCAAGGTTAGGTTAAGTAAGAGATAGAGGCGTTAAGACCCATTGTATTAGGTACCTTCATATAGGTTAGGTAATTATTCAAACCCTAAAACAATCAAATGAAAGTTTAAGTCATGTTTATGGTCATGGAATAAATAAATAGTAAAAAAATGGCAGCGATCCAATATTCGTATGATGGACAAAGTTAGGACATTATAACAAATTCAAGTTTTCTCCGTCCCAAACAAAATTACATTTTCAGTCCCCACCAACCCCTCTGAAAATATGCAATTTCATTTTTCCGGTCGAAATTTAAATTCTTCGGCGTTGTGATACGTAACAAATGCAGAGTGAAATATCGACGTAACAATAATTCACGTCAATGACTTGCGCATGTGGGGATAAAAGTTCAGTTAGGGGAAAGTAGTGCCATCTGTCATTCAATAACATAAATAATTTCGTTCCGGTTTCAAAACTAACGACGACTAAATTATTTGGATATTGTCGATACAAAAATACTAAATACTCGCGATTAGAAAATGGGGGGTGGTGGCACGATGGTTTACATTTTGGTTCAGGGAAATATTTCCCACCTAGTGGGAAATAAAACCACTTTCGTGAAGTGGACTTAGTTCCCATATGTAAGGTGGGAAATAAATTTCCGAAAACTCAGAGTGATTTTACTTCCCTTTTAACGTGAAGTAAATTCTCACTGTCGACTAAGAACAAAGTAAAATGAAAGAGTCAAGTAGGAACTTTGCAATTTTGATTAACAAAAAAGAAATAAACTTTAAGATGGTCAGAGTAATATAGGTATATCTTCTACTATATAAAAATAAGTCGGGTTTTCCTTCCTGACGATATAACTCCAGAACGGCTCAACCGATTTGAATGATTTTTATTTTGTTTTGTTCGTCTTAAATCAGGGATGGTTTATGAAAAAAGAAAAGTCGGAAAATTCTTAACAGTTGGCGTTGTAGGCACATATTTCGTTTTTCATGGGGAAATGCACTTTGAAAAAAATATAAACTGGATAGAAATCGAGTATGTAGTTTCAAATACAAAAAAAAATATTTTAAATTTTAAAAGCAACTAGCAAACCCGACGAACTCCGTTTCGCCACCAGATGGCTTCGTTTTTTGTAACATTTCGTTTGAGGATTAAAAGATGAAGAAAAATTATTATTTTTTTCTTGTATTTATTTCATTTCACATCACGATTACAAAAATGAAATGTAATTTAGTTGAACTTCTCTAAGTAAAAAATGAAAGTGAATCCAAAGTAAATACTGAATCGAAGCGTTATACGTGTCCGCAAATTATCCGTTTCATTGAAGTGCTCTTTGGTAAACCACATTTTTTGTTTTTTGGTCTGACGTTAACACAAATAAAGCGGATGGTTTCCCAACTCGTGAATACGCAACGTATAGCTGCCCATGTGAAAAACAATGATTTTCTAAATGAAAAAATGCTTGCAACTGTTCAATAATTCGTCTCTTTAACTGATGTGTTCCCTGTATATTGCACCGCACATTCAGCTGATCCACCATCGACGAAATGAAATATATTTGCAGAAATTGATGCGGTTCATCTGGTGTTGGCTGACCTGGTGAACTTCGTACCACCTAATTTTTATCTATTTGAAGCTTTTTTTTCGATTTAAACTTAGTTTGGTGATTAAATAAAATTTGTTAGTAATTCAAATTAATTCAATGCCTTTTATTTTCCTGTAAAATAGATGATATTAACATTCAATGCAAAGATTTGTAGTAAAAAATTGCAGTCGTTTGAATTGGAATGGTAAGTCCGTTGGAATCATCGGGATGCGTGGAATCAACACATCTTCTCCTCTATATTCTGCGGTATGCCCGGAAAAACACTTCGAATGAGCTCTTCCTTAGAATCGGTCATGTGGCAGAAATCAGTGGGCAAAGTGATAAGTCCGGTCGAGATATCAACTGCAATCTTTTCATTACCAATGTCCAACAATTGCTTCGAAAACACATCTGCAGTTTGATCTCGTCAATCGGAGTGTCTTGACATGAAGCCACAAATTTGATGCTTTCAAGCACGCATTTAGTTCGTCAGCTGCAATTGATCGTGGGAATAACTGGAAGAGTCTCCCGAAAATCACCAGCTAATACAACCATGGCTATTCAAAAAATGTTTTGATTGACACGAAGATCTTTCAACGACCTGTCCACCGCCACCATTGACCTTTTGTGGGGCCATCGTACATTCGACCCAATCGATCAATTTGCATCATTGTAAAATCTTCGCATTTTTTCTTCGATTTTTCAAGAATGTGTCTGGTTGATTTGCATGTTCAGTGGCAATATCAATGCTGAATGTGCAGTTCGGTAGCCTTCTAACAAAGTTGCTGTTATTCCAGATGAAGCCAATGCCACGGCAACTCATGCTGCGATCAAATCCGTGCCAAAAGCAATGAAATTAAGAACGTTTTGGCAGTACCTCCGGGAGCACCCAGAAAGTAAATGCTACCAGTTCTTTTGTTCACAGCTTCCATCAAAGAGTCATACGCAATCATTTGTTGTCGATTCAATTGCAGAACATTTTTACGAACTGCTTCGGCTATTGCTGCAGTATCGTATTGTTTTGTTGTTCTCTTTGCAATTCGTGGTTGAATGCATCGTGTATTGGACGATTAGGTGATATCATGCCCAACTGCGCACTTTATTCGCTATCAATAAACACTAACTCTAAAAGAAATATTTGTAACTTTAACAGCCTAGAAGAAAACTAACCACACCTATCAACTTGGTTCTCCCTTCACTCTCCACACCGTTACCGAAGGTGTGATGGTAGCTTTGAGCTGCCCCTTCGTGAACACTCAAAACGCTCAGAAACTCCTGTTGCCTGTCATCATTGTCCTCGTCATCTCAATCACCCCTCCATTTGAACTTACCCACCTATTCAAATGCAAGGATATTGAAAATAGGTACTTCCCAAACAAAAATGATGGATACAAACAAATCAAAGTATCTACTTCATTTCAAAAAGTTACTTAATGTAACATAGTAAACATAAACAAACTTAAACAAACTTATTAGGTAGCTAGCTATATCGTATATTAAAAAATAAAGTTCAAAATTTTTGACAACAACAATTTGCTTGGAAAATCATTAAAATAATTGACAACAACAATATTGCTTTTAAAATTTAAAATATTTTTTTTTGTATTTAAAACTACTCGATTTCTATCCAGTTTATATTTTTTTCAAAGTGCATTTCCCCATGAAAAACGAAATATGTGCCTACAACGCCAACTGTTGAGAATTTTTCGACTTTTCTTTTTTCATAAACCATCCCTGATCTAAGACTAACAAAACAAAATAAAAATCATTCAAATCGGTTAAGCCGTTCTGGAGTTATATCGTCAGGAAGGAAAACCCGACTTATTTTTATATAGTAGATATTGTTGTTGTCAATTATTTTAATGATTTTCTAAGCAAATTGTTGTTGTCAAAAATTTTGAAACTTATTTTTTAATATACATACGATATAGCTAGCTACCTAATAAGTTTGTGTATGTTTACTATGTTACATTAAGTAACTTTTTGAAATGAAGTAGATACTTTGATTTGTTTGTATCCATCATTTTTGTTTGGGAAGTACCTACCTATTTTCAATATCCTTGCATTTGAATAGGTGGGTAAGTTCAAATGGAGGGGTGATTGAGATGACGAGGACAATGATGACAGGCAACAGCAGTTTCTGAGCGTTTTGAGTGTTCACGAAGGGGTTGTTACGAAAAATGAATGAGTAACAATCATGGTACTATGCTCATTCGTGAGTAGGGTTATGGGGAGGGCAGCTCAAAGCTACCATAACACCTTCGGTACCGGTGTGGAGAGTGAAGGGAGAAGGCTTACCAACCAAGTTGATAGGTGTGGTTAGTTTTCTTCTAGGCTGTTAAAGTTACAAATATTTCTTTTAGAGTTAGTGTTTATTGATGGCGAATAAAGTGCGCAGTTGGGCATGATATCACCTAATCGTCCAATACACGATGCATTCAACCACGAATTGCAAAGAGAACAACAAAACAATACGATACTGCAGCAATAGCCGAAGCAGTTCGTAAAAATGTTCTGCAATTGAATCGACAACAAATGATTGCGTATGACTCTTTGATGGAAGCTGTGAACAAAAGAACTGGTAGCATTTACTTTCTGGGTGCTCCCGGAGGTACTGCCAAAACGTTCTTAATTTCATTGCTTTTGGCACGGATTTGATCGCAGCATGAGTTGCCCTGGCATTGGCTTCATCTGGAATAACAGCAACTTTGTTAGAAGGCTGCCGAACTGCACATTCAGCATTGATATTGCCACTGAACATGCAAATCAACCAGACACATTCTTGAAAAATCGAAGAAAAAATGCGAAGATTTTACAGTGATGCAAATTGATCGATTGGGTCGAATGTACGATGGCCCCACAAAAGGTCAATGGTGGCGGTGGACAGGACGTTGAAAGATCTTCGTGTCAATCAAAACATTTTTTGAATAGCCATGGTTGTATTAGCCGGTGATTTTCGGGAGACTCTTCCAGTTATTCCCACGATCAATTGCAGCTGACGAACTAAATGCGTGCTTGAAAGCATCAAATTTGTGGCTTCATGTCAAGACACTCCGATTGACGAGATCAAACTGCAGATGTGTTTTCGAAGCAATTGTTGGACATTGGTAATGAAAAGATTGCAGTTGATATCTCGACCGGACTTATCACTTTGCCCACTGATTTCTGCCACATGACCGATTCTAAGGAAGAGCTCATTCGAAGTGTTTTTCCGGGCATACCGCAGAATATAGAGGAGAAGATGTGTTGATTCCACGCATCCCGATGATTCCAACGGACTTACCATTCGAATTCAAACGACTGCAATTTTTTACTACAAATCCTTGCATTGAATGTTAATATCATCTATTTTACAGGAAAATAAAAGGCATTGAATTAATTTGAATTACTAACAAAATTTATTTAATCACCAAACTAAGTTTAAATCGAAAAAAAAAGCTTCAAATAGATAAAAATTAGGTGGTACGAAGTTAACCAGGTCAGCCAACACCAGATGAACCGCATCAATTTCTGCAAATATATTTCATTTCGTCGATGGTGGATCAGCTGAATGTGCGGTGCAATATACAGGGAACACAACAGTTAAGGAGACGAATTATTGAACAGTTGCAAGCAATTTTTCATTTAGAAAATCATTGTTTTTCACATGGGCAGCTATACGTTGCGTATTCACGAGTTGGGAAACCATCCGCTTTATTTGTGTTAACGTCAGACCAAAAAACAAAAAATGTGGTTTACCAAAGAGCACTTCAATGAAACGGATAATTTGCGGACACGTATAACGCTTCGATTCAGTATTTACTTTGGATTCACTTTCATTTTTTACTTAGAGAAGTTCAACTAAATTACACTTCAATTTTGTAATCAAAATTATTTCATTACTGTTGTGAAATGAAATAAAATTTTCCATTTTCAAATACAAGAAAAAAATAATAATTTTTCTTCATCTTTTAATCCTCAAACGAAATGTTACAAAAAACGAAGCCATCTGGTGGCGAAACGGAGTTCGCCGGGTTTGCTAGTAACATATTAAATTTAACAAACAAAATTTAAAAAAAAATCGTATCTAAATATACATACTGAACTGATTTCTTTAGTTTTTATGCTGATGCTATTCGCACGTCGGCGTCGTTAGTAATTTCTATACGAAATTTTCATATAATTAAGTGTATATTCTTATGTTCTCTACTCTCAAGCTAAACCTTTTACTCGTCTTGTAAAACGTGTTTCAGTTCCGCAATACCGTGTGCCGATTTAAAAATTCCGTCTGCAATAGCATTTCGTTACGTAGCATTTCGTTACCACTTCACGAAAGTGGTTTTATTTCCCACTTATTTCCCTGCACCTACATTTTTTGTTTATAGATATTATGTTTCGAAAAAAATGCCAACCCCAAATTCCATCAAGCAAATAGAAAAAACATTTTCTAAATAGAGACACCATAATAACCTAGCGGTATTAAATATACTTTAAAACGTATTCCCATATTACCAACCAAATATACAAAAAACAAAAAAAAATCATAAAAATCGGTCAAGCCGTTTCGGAGGTACGATTATGCGACCACAAACACCATGAAACGAATTTTGTACTTATATTAGATTTGAAAATTCGACTTCTCGTATCCCTTCGGCTTCTGAGAGTTCTTCTTCATCTATAAATATTATATCTTATTTTTTAAGACATTTGAATAAATAATGCTCGTTGTTACGAATTATATTTACAAGTTAAAAATTAAAGTCACTATTTCTAATATAATATATCGCGGGACATTCATTGTTTCCCGACAAATCTTGGTTTTAAGACATTTGATTTTTTTTTTGTACTCCCAAACAGGTTTTACATATCAATATACCATTAGCGTGCGGTATAACACAAGCATAAAATGAATATATTATTGGATAGGCATAACTGCTATTTTTCATATCTTCCAGTAAAAAAGAGTAGTTCCTTCAGGATTCGGACAGGCTTTCGGTCATATAGCTGTGATTTTTTAATACGCAGTCTACGAACACATGTGCTGGTCTCATTTTATGAAATATAAGGCATTACGTCTTTATCTGTTCTATCAGAGAATTCAATGTGTTTGTTCTCCGCGCTGCGCTGGGTGGAAAAGGTTTGAAAAGATTTGTCAAGTTATGATTTTTATTAGGTAGGTTTTGCTCTTGACGCTTCTTCATTTGACAGGCTTCCAAAGGGAGTAGTCCAGTACTTTGTGAGCAAAGCGATATTGTATATCGGTAGTAAATTGTTGGAAGGTCTTTAAGTTTTTTTATCATAATTTTTGACATGCCATGACAGTTAAGATTGCGCACGTATGATCCGCAACAGATAGTTCAACTCTGACCATATTATATTGTTAAATTCAATATTTTCTTTGGACTAGCAGCCAATAAGTAGGAGATTCAGTCGAAATTAATCACAGCTTTGATTTCTTTTTCTTGCCGGTACCTACCTATTAATCTTGACCTCCAGTAGGTGATGCGCTGCATTGAAATCAATTTCAAAGATAAAGTTAGAGTTATTGCCTGGAATTCGAAAAGGTTTTTCAGATCTTCCCCTGAAAGCGAATGCTTGGGAGTGAGGGAGGTATATGGCAGGTATGTGTGTTTAATTGTTTGCTTTTAATCAAAACGTTTACTGCCGCTACTTGCATGTTTTGCTTAAATATTTTTGGCAATTCATGAGGTTTCAAAATACTTCCTCGTAGATGTATTTTTTGCAAGTAATTTAGCTAAGATGTTTTCTTACTATGCCGTCGATATCTAGTGTATTCTTACCGTTTTCGCGGAATATAATCGGTTTTTATTTCAATTTTAATCAACCCCACAACCCGTAATATTGTATTAAGTGCGTTTTTTAACAGAACATTTTTGAATGCCTCTCAATACCATTTCCTTGCCTAACCTTGAATATAGTTCATATTCTGTTCTGCGAAACATAATCAACAATAGCTTAGTATACCAAACACTTAACAATGCGTGTATATATATTCCTCTATTCGATTAAATACCTTGCAAAGCAATTAAAATCACAGCTGCCCATTTGACCACAGTCAAGTCATTAATATGCATGAAATTTCAGAGAAATTTAATTACACACTGATTTCGGAAATAAATATTTCTGAATCTGTACGACTATGGTTGTCCACAAAACGATGTGGCGTTGCGACAAATTATCTATATATGTACATGTATAATAGCCTTATTCAAGGTTCAACTAATGAATTTCGTTCACTGACATTGACATACACAATTGTCCAATTTTAAGCAATTTAATACTAAATTCATTTCATTTATTTTTTCCAGATTCCGATAGTGTGTACGTTCATGTTATTAAAAGCGAGCATCGTGCAGCAATGCAGCACGAACACGCCAGCCGTCTGCATATACCCAATTGGATGCTGACGATTTCATCGCTCTACTATATCGCACAGAATTTTCTTAGGCTGCAGTTCATGCGCCAAGTATTTGTGGGGAAGTATCTTGGAAATCAGTTAGAAGCCGCATGTCGATTAATTACAAGCAGATAGCATAACATACACTGAAAAAATGTGTGCTAAAATAATAAATATTAATTGAATCAGAGAATGAATGTATTGCAATTTGTAATTTGGATGAAAAGTGATAGTCAAGTAAACATATTTTTTATTGAGTTTTTATAGAGAGATGTTTAACGTAAATGTTCACCGAAAAGTAGGCGTAAGGCAGTGTACATATTAATACTATGTAGATACTAATAATAAAGAAATGATAATGAAAAAAAAAAAACGTAATAAAATCAAATACGTTTTTTTTTTTAAATTAGTTAGAATCATAAAGAATAATAGAATTCAGTCTGTAAAATTAAAAAAAAACAAAACAAAGCGTGAATAAGTGTATGTTGAGATGTATATTTAGTGGTAAGAAAAGAATATAGAATAATTACTTGTACTTAAATAAACTAAGCATTAAAGGAAATGTTTGCTCTTTAAATTTTTATACGATTCATTGTGCAATCGTAGAAAAGACAAAAGCTTAAAAAGTTTTTGTACTGAGCATACTAAAAACAATCAGGAAATAAGTAAGTACAAAAGAAAAAGTTGAAGCAACAGTGCCGTAGGGACCCTATTCCTGACTGCCTCACAACCATACGTTTTGTTTGAGTTTTTCATTTTTGTAACGAAAGAAAATTTCCTACAATTTTATGCCGAGTGCAAACGTCTGATTAAGAAGTTCTTACATAACAGTTATACTCTTAGATCTTTGTCAGACATTCGCTAGAGGAGGCGCAGTGGGAAAAAAAAACTTCTATGGAATTGGGTTTTTTTTGGGAATCGAGCCACTGTGCCTACTACAGATGCACCGGCCTCCCTAGAAAGGCAAATGTATACCTAGAACTCAAGGCTTCAGTCACAGCCAAAGGAGGGAAGCAATAAGGTACATATGGACTGGAACCGAAAGACAAATAATATGTCTCATAAAGAAGCTTGTGAAATCTACGAAAAAAGCGAAGATGCGAATGCGCCATCCATGTCAACATATATAGGCCTATTATCGTTAGCGAGTCGAAAAATTCGCTTAAGTCGAGTTGCTTGTCGAAACACTCGCCTTGTACGATTATGGTAGGCGAATTAATTCATTCGCCTAGAAATCAAGTGCTACCAATATAATAAAAACGAAAATGACGTCAATTCAAACATTTATGTCAACACAAAAATAAATTCAAAATAAAAAAATTGAAGAAAACAACACGGAGGTGCAAAAAAATGGATAAACACAGAAATGACCGAAAATAAAAACAATCCATGAGCTCCTTTCCTCATTTTTCGTTAAAACTGGATTTCCTGGGGTGGTTGGCTTAGTGGACGCAACACACATTGGAATGGCTATATTTGTTCCATGAGCTCAAATAGCTTCTGGATTTGGCTGCAATTGTTTTTTTCGAAACTATCATAGGCGATTTTCATTAAATATATACATTCTAAATGAATTGAATGGGTTTTATACATTTTTCTTGAGTTTCCATTAATTTTTCTGGGTTATAAATTTCATTCGCCTGTGGTTTCACCAAATAATTTTGTTCGCTAAAATTTGTCGCTTAAGGCGAATGAAATTTCACAAATTCGCCAACCGTAATAAGGCGACTTTACGTTCGCCAGCAGTTTGACAGTTCAGGCGAATGAATTTTGTTTCAATTCGCTAACCATAATACAAATAAGTCACGTTCGCAGGATTTTTTGTTCGACTCGCCAACGATAATAGGCCTAATAATATCCCATAGAAAAGAGAGTGTAATTTGGACTTACGCTAAGATGCAATATACTGGATATAACATTATTTTTCTTAAGCACTCTTAGTCCTAGAATAGGTAGCATAAAAACGATTCAGCTAATTTTTTGTTAAACTAAACGAAAATTGTGATTTTTGTATTTAAAATGTTTGTAGTAAATACGGCTCAAAATATTTCGGTAATTATCTATTTCACATTAGTGATTCAACAAATACGTGGTTCAAGTCAAAATTAATATAGCTGACTAGAAATTCCTTTTATTTTATAATTATGTTGTTGTAGCTTGTGCAAAAGGAGCGCCCGGAATTATAATTATAGAATTATAAAAAACATGATCAATGATCATGCAAATAATAACTCCGAGCATGCACAATGAACATCTTACCTTATGTTATTCGGTCAATTCGGATTCTTTATTCAAAAGTTAGAAATAAAAAAATGCATTAAAAAATCCGCATTTGCTAGTGGCTTTAATTCAGCCTAGCATTTCATAGAAATGATACAAATTTAACAAAAGTCAACTTCTGCAATTTCATTTCCCCAGCTTCAAGTTGTCGTTAGTGTGAATTAAATAAACAGAAATCGTTATGATTTCAGTTATAAATCATGTAGAAATTCAAAAGATAAAAACGTTCGTGATTTGTCTAATTTAACAAATGGAATTTTCCTAATTTAGACAAAGAATTATTTTTGAGAAATGTCGTATCTAAAATATTTTTTTTCTAAGGGCAAATAGGAATAACTGAGGTATACATAGATATGCCGATGTGTTTCAATCAAACCGCAAAGTTTGACGTGTCAACCAACCTTCAGATTTTATTCATTGTGTCTTATTATTTACATGGTGAAAGCGAGACGCACGGAAAATTGAAGACCCTTAAGACACAATGGCAAATCGTTCTGAATAAGCGGAATCCGCGAAATGAGAATGTTTTCCTTTAAATTATCTCCTCAACATCGTCGCTTGCATGACATTTGATTTGAGGTTATTCAAGATTAAATAAAACGCGACCTGTTACCAAGTTTCGGTGCATTAAGGTTGCGCAACAAAATAACGGTACGGTTGATCTACGCATGTTATTTTTTTTTTTTTTTTTTTTTTTCAAAGTGCGGTTCTATTTTCAGGATTGAAGATAAATCTGCGATCGTCGGAGCCCATTTTCTCAATTGTCGTTTTAAACTTAGTAATCAATGAATTGTTTGCCTTAAATAATTGTTGCAATTGTGGAATCAAGTTTTTCGTCACTCTATCGACTTGATCATCCGCCGACGAAATTAAGAACACCTGCAGAAATTGTAGTGGACTTTATTTACTGGCAAGAATGCACCCATCCGATGGTTGATTTGTCCTTCAATCTGTTAATCCGAATTGGGGAGTGTAGATCCCGTGACATTGTTAGAACAGGTGTTTTTCCATGATGTATAAAAGAAAGTCGGCAAGTCGGCATGAGACCAATTGCCGAACGGAATGTTCTTTAGAAAACCAACCAATTATCAAACAACGATCTTAACCGCGGGGTGCGTCTAATGGAAACAATTTCACTTTTCCACTTCTACGGTAAAGGCCGGCCAATCATATTAAGCCAATAATAAAATCTATCTTTGAATCAGTATGAGAAGCGTGAGCTGAAATCGATTAAGTTGTGCCGCTATAGAGGAAATGTTCGAACCTTCCCTACAGAGATGAGCATGGGATCGCAGCTGTTCATTCACTATCGGTGCTGAAAATTAATAAATAACCGCAAACTGTTAAGGGTTGGATACGATCAATAAAAATCTGAGGTGAATTGGTAGGAAGCGGAAGCATGAGCCAACTAATCTGCAAAATTTTTATATAACATCATCGTCGTATCGTTCAATCGAATCGTTCATCGTTATCATTTTGAACAGTTTGAACATGACTGTAAACCAACTCTGACACCTACAAATTCCAACAATTTATGGAAATATTTTTTTTTCTTGAATTTGTTTATTTTTCTTCGTTGTCATTAATTGAGACGAAAAAGGTAATTTAATGCAAAAATCGATAAGGTAAATAGTAGAATTTTAATTTGAGTGCAGAGTTGTAAAACGAAATCAATGAATGCAATTTCATGATTGCATTAAAAATGATATGCAACTATAAAACAAGTAGGTACATACTATAAATTAAATTCATATGATAGTAACCAATTTATTTTTTTTTACAACTCGGATAAGAGCGATTGTCTCCAAAAAGAACAAATGTGTGGTTTCTTTAAATATTTCTTTATTTTTGAAAGCACTGACTTGGTAACGCTGGCGCGCAACATATCACGCAGATCGTGCCACAATTCATTTATTGAAGGAAACGTTTGGTAACCACAAAGTTTCACGTTGCGGAGCCGTGAATTGGCCTCGTGTGATTTAACGCCGGTTGAATATTTTCTGTGGGCATATGTAAGTCGCTAGTCTACGCTGCCGATTGACCACTTGGAGGACAACATTCGCCGTGTTATTGCCGATATACGGCCTCAAGTGTTGGAAAAAGTCATCGAAAATTGGACCTCAAGATTAGACTACGTCTTAGCCAGCTGTGGCGGCCATATGCCAGAAATCATGTTTAAATTATGTATAATGCCAGAAGATTATCTTTCGAATAATGTAAATTTCATGTCAATTTAAAAAAATATCATCTTATTTTATTTCATTTCAAAGTTATATATCTTTAACAAAAACACCCTTTATTTGCAATCAGAATCGGAGATATAAAAATAAGTCTTAAGTTCCAATTAAATTCTCTCAAAAATTGAATCTTGTCAATAGCTTAACTTCATCTGCTAAGACTTAAGCGACGCGACGCTTTGAATATTAAGTTTTGTTTTCAGATTGTATTGGTAAATTTTTCGAAGTTGTAAACAATATATTTTTGTGCGCTCATGGGTCAATTTGTATTCCAGAATGCCAACATTCATAATTATTTAAGTTAAGATGAAGCAAGATATAATTACAAGGCAACAAGAAAAAGCTGTGGAAGTTTCAAATTTACACTAGTAATACGAATCATGCAGACTTTTTGCGTTTTATACATGATCTCTAGGAAAACTTTTCTTCAACTGTCCTAAAAAAGTTTAAAAGACTTTTATATCACTAATAAGAATAACCCAGTTTTACAGTTTGAGTATAGACTATCCACGTTGACAAACTTCAGTAACCGTCGACCTGCTTCATATGTAAAAATCTGATTTTTTAATTAGGTTAGGTAAGGTTAGGTTGAGTGGGGTTGTGAGATCGTCACAAAATACCAGGTACCATAGCGGGCCCATCATCATCAACAGGGAACCGTTACGGTTAAAATCCTAAAACAAATCGCCCAAAAAATCAATGTCACTACAGAATTTAATTATGGTCTCAATATTGTTTGAGAAACTAACCTCCTCTGAGTGATTAAAGAAGTGCCTGCCATGGTGCTTATTTCTACTACGGGCGATTGATTCACACTCACATAGAAGGTGGGATATGTCTTCTTGTAGGTCCTCACAGTACCTCCTATATAGTCCTAGTTTCATGGCATGTTTCCTTAGAAGGCAATGTCCGGATAGTATTCCTACCGTTAATTTTAACTTAGTTCTACTGAGATTGATTAATTCTTCAGACTTTTTCCTGTTTAAGATATGGGCCACAGTGCCTTTGAGGCCCTGTGACCTTCTAGTTGCGACCATTTTTTTTACCTTCAATATCACAATGCCCAGGTTTCCAACATAATCTGAAACGGTTCTGCGAACATAATGCCTTGAGCATTTTGCCGCAATTCCTGATTAGTCCAGATTTTTTATTTACTTCAGGTAGGTTTTAGTTTATTTTACAACCCTCTTGAAATTGGCTAGGTACCTACAAACTTAAAGGTCCATGATACAAGGTGCATTGAATGTCGTGGTATGGCATGGCGCTTGAAACTGATTTTTACAAGATTATATCTATTTTTCCAGAATTGACGGACTGCGGATAATAATTTGCTAGCTCAAGAAAAAAAAAGCTTCGTTATTGTAGGTACAACGTACATTTATCTTCATAATAAAGCATTACAAAATAGTAAAGAATTGTCTCACCCTCTTCTTTATCTCTACAGCTTTTATCAAGGAAGGCTTATCCTTTTGATATATTGGACTATGAGAACCTGAAGATGAAAGTATCTTACATTCGATCTTCTTGGGTAAAGTTTATTTGGAACCACATCATTAGGTGGGTTATGGTGGCGAAGACACAGAAGGGCTCTTTTTTGATTTGGCCCCTATGAATCTTGTCACCAGACTTATTAGCAAAGTTTTAATTTAATCGCAATGATTGTCCGAAGCTCAGTTTGTCCTCATTTCGATTATCTACAGCGTTTACCAAAATTTGAATCGTCCATAACCGACGCTTGTTTCTTCGTGGTTGTAGATAAACAACAAGCAGATACCCTGAATAGGTACAAGGCCGATGTTACAACCCCCCATGAAGAAGAAAACGAAACGATCTTCAACGCCGACGTCTCCTTTAAGGTAAAAAATTTATATTAATGTGATTTTCGGATGCGGTTTTGTGGTTATTTGCCACTTCGTTTCTTCTATTTCTAATAAAAACAATAGGCAAGAACTTAAGAGTTTTCTTACCAAATGAATGTGTTAAGTGGTAAACAAACGATTTATCCAGTCGTCCTAGTACAAATGATGGCCCAAATATTTTTAGGTGTCGAGATATCGAAGGAAAATATTTTACAATGCATCAGAGCTCGACATACCTACCTTATCAAAATATTCATAGCTCCTTATTGTGACCAAACGCTTTACACTTTAGAGATCCGAAACAAAGGAAACCTGACTCATTTTTCTACATCATGACTTTGCTTAAGTATAGATTTATTTTCAGTAAGACAATTGTAGACAGAGCAATCAATTTTATTTGAATATGAAATGAAATGCGCATTTCAATGACATAAAAGTAACCTTCCGACGGGGCGAATATGACAAGTAATATGTGTACCAATTCGAAATACCAAAATTCCAGAATAAATTCTGCTAGTCCTTCAGCTCCACAACAAGACATCAAATTGCAATGAAATTCCAATTGAAATGTAGGCATGACAGCAGAAGTCATAACGGAGCCTCTTCGTATTCCCACTATAGCAAACGCAGAAGGTGTTATATAAGAATGAAGTAAACGTTATCACGAATGAAAAGCTGGAAGGGACATGTACCTAACCTACACGCTGAGTCCTATTTATTCGCACATCCTTTATCCCTAATGCCGTATGACTTTGATAGGAAATGGAGTGAAATGCAAATTTCGCTACCATCCCCAAGAATAAATTCCATGCGGGATTTATTTATTTCGTTTTGTTTTTGAAGTCTCCTCACCTCTACCTCCTAACGTATTTTTCTCCAGATGATGATTAAGAAATTCCTTTGTACTCATCGTTCTTATTTTCATATCTTAGCTTATCATTTCTCTTAGGTTTTGTGTATGCGAAGGAACAATAAAATTATACCCACCTTGGTGATTCTGTGGAGATGATTATGTATTTGCTATAGAACAAGGGGTAAGGAAAGATATTCCGAGAAAAGGTTCAGTGCCATGGTATTGCTTTTAAATTAATTTCACCGAATAGAAGGATATTTAGTATGGTGGGTTTTGTAGTCTGACTGCCTTTTATCTCAAATACTACAAATAATATAATTCATAATATAACTGTATGTGCATAGAGGGTTTTACGAGTTCTGTACTGAGAATGGCATATTAAATGAAATATAACACATTTAAATGTGTATAAGCATAGAGTTTTACTACGCTAAAAACCTTTAAGAAAAAAAATACTTTTACAGGTACCTACATATTCCAATAAATCTATTTGTGTATAAAATTTCAGCTTTCTAGAGTTATTTCAGAGGAATGCTTGGAATGAATGAATGATCCCCAACATTATCAAGAGCATTATCAAGCTTTGATATAATTGGGTGTGTAATTAAATAAAATTCATCGCGTGCACTCGGACACGTGCACGATACCAAACTTTGTATATCACTGAAGTCCTTGTTAAAAGTCAACAGTATTTTATTTTTTTAGGACAATTTTGCATTAGGTTCGCAGCAACTGTTCAAAAAGCCGGTTTAAACGCTGGGAATGTTGGCAGCCTGTCCTATTTTGTTCACTTCTTGACATCTTGTACGTACACCACAACAGATCAAATCACAAGCAAATTATATAATTCCTAAATTTAAACCTAAACCTAAAAGTTATTTTTTCTTTTAGTTAATTAATTATTATCATTGGCCAAGTATTTAAAGATAATTGTTTTGAATTCGCTTGTGTTTATGGTTCTTCTGAGTGCTACGAGCAATGAGTCCCATGAAAGAGTGGCATGGACGAAAAATGTGCGTTCAGATTGTAAGGAATTAGACCTAGGCCGAATTAAAGCAGCTGTTCTCTGTGAGCTTGCAAAATTTAGTCTCTTGTAAAGATATTCTGGATGACGTGCCTGTATAATTCCGTGCAGTCGAGTTAGCGACCTAAATGAAATCAAATGATCAAAGCTTAGACCCATTATCTGTTCTGAGTAACTTGAAATATATTTTTTCAAAAACTACCTTGCTAGATTGTTTATAATACATTTAATTTGTGCCGACTGTTGTAGTCAACTTTGCAAAAGACTTCGCAACCGTACAACGAAATAGGTAAGAGTAAAGTCTTGACTAACAGCATTTTGGTTTTGACGAGTACGCAGCTTTAAGTTAACTTTAGTAAGCGGAGACCATTGTAAACCTTCCAGTCGTGACACATGCCACATGGTCGTTTCAAGTCAGATTCTCATTAAAGATTAAGCCCAAATTTCTGTTTGTATATGGACGTATGTATTCTATAATGGATTGCCCGTTTACTTTAGAGCTGCAAGAAACTACGGGGCGCAGAAACGTTAACCCTAGCCACCCAGCCTTAACGCTGTTTTTTTAGCCTTTGTCGATCACAAAAAAGAAATCTGAAATAAAAGGTATAGGTAAGGTCTTATGATAAATTCGACTTTAAGACGTATGTAGACAATTATGGTGAGAATTGGATGAACATTAGAGATGTACCTTTTTCCCAGCCAAAGAAAAACACTTTTTTTTTTATTAAAAGGAAGTGACGTGTCCTTTACTTAACTTTTTCTAGGTTTCCGAAGCTCAAAAAACAAGCATATTCAGAAATAAATATATTATTTTAAGATTTTTGTGACTGCATACTTTACTAACTTCTGGATCCTTGGTTTATAGTTACTTAAAGTCAAACCCATGTCGGCAGTGGCATCAAACTGATTTCGGTGCTTGTTTCAATTATCAGAAGCGCTGAGAACCTCCTCGCATAGATATGTCGATGAAAACGAAGTAACGTATAGCAAAAAAAAAAAAAAAAAAATATGATTCCTTTGAGGTGAAACTCGGTGACATTATAACTCGATAACCGCTGGGCAGATTTTCGTTATTTTTTTTTTTTTTGTTTTAATTCCGGAAAATCGACTTATTTGCAATTTTCGCATTTTAATACAAATACTGGCTACGCGGACCACTTCCAGTGCTTCCAGCGACCACCAGTGGTCCGCGAACCACCGGTTAAGAACTACAGAGTCCTATGTCCTAGTTACCAGTAATAATAAAGTCGTTTTTATATTTTAAAGTTTCAATAGGCATAAGCAGTTGTCGCAACTATTTCATATACGTCAATTGGGCTTGACTGTATGCTCAAGTCACAGTATAACAAAATTAGTTGATGGAATTAACGATAGCGTAAACAGTCAAAATGAAATAAGCTACTTCAACTTATTTGAAGTTAAGGTCATTAGCGTTTTATTTAACATTAGTGATTGTGTTGAAATATAGATGGTGCATCCTACATGAAGTTAGCCCGCACTTTTTCTAGAAAGAAAAACGTGAATTGCAGTTCGAAATTCCAATCCCTTAAAACCTTGTTATCTCCGAAACCGTGGCAAGTACTGTGATGAAATTTTCTGTATCGAAAGGGTTAAAATTCAAATTATACCATTCGACCTAATGGTTTATGATTTATTTGAAATTTAAGCAAAATTTGGGCTCCTAGCTTAAGGTCCCCATAACCCAAAAACTGTTGAACTACAAACGATGAAACTCTGCATTTCTATTCTCTGAGCCCTTTTCTACATATGATATCAAATAGAAGACAGCCCGCATTACTGGACACTTTTTATTCGCAATTTAAAGGAGAATATAATGGACTACATGTGCCCATTTTTACCCGATTCGATATTTTACACTGGAGTGCAGTGGAAATGATTTTTGTATGACTTTGTTAGAAGGGGGTGGGTTGTTGCATTAGAAAAAAAAATCATATTTCACCCTTCATAGCTCATTAGCAATGGAAAAGGAAAGTTTTTCATTCTAGAAAAAGTGCGGGCTAACTTCACGTAGGTATGGTTGCGGATGAGCCCTTAATGAGACAAAGGCAGCGCTCAATTCCTAAAAGCTTGTTACTGAGTGCAGGAAAGCCGAATTAACTACACGTCCCGGACTTTCCGATTTCGAAATATCGCGTATTGTTAATAATTTTAACCTACACCTTTAACTTTAAATACAGTACAGGCATTAAGTTCAATCTTAAAACAACTGCACAAATTTAATTTACAGCTCAAACACTACTTGCATTAGAAAATCGCCATGTAAAATCCAAGAACATCGAATTTTTCCATTAACATAAAATACTAGCTAACCCGGCGAACTTCGTTCTGCCCCATTTCGTTAATGTAATGAAAATAATAATTTCGAGAATGAACAATGCACATGCTGCTTTATGGAATTCGGTCAATTAAAAAGTTATATTAAATACAATAGAAATAACTAAAGTATAGCATTGTCGATGTGTTTAAATCAAACCGCTTGCAAACCAATGGCAAATCATCGTAATGCGCGGAATTATATAATGTTTGCCTTGATTTTTTCTCAACAAAATTATAACTGAAATTGTGTAGCGGTGATCCCAGAACATCCAAAGAATTAAAAAATTAACAATTGAAATAAGTTTTGTTGTATTGGAAGTGAACTACCCGTTTTTCCATCCAGCCTATTTTTTTTTTTTTTTTTTTTTTTCAAATTGCGGTTCCCATACTAAGTTCCCTTAAACTTTTATTTTCACGAAAAAAAGTAGCATAATGTCCTTCCTAAACGAATCCTCCAAGCCCAAAATCTTAAAAATCGAACGATCCATTCTCGAGTTATGAGTGCCACACACAGACGTCAGTCTCTTTTATTTATAGGGGTACCCAGTACCCACCCGGGTTTTTCCGTGCCTTTTGGAACTATCGGGTCCAAAACTATCCTATCTTTAAAACTGGAACCAACTGGATGGGTATCCACAAAATTTCATTGAAATCGGTTGAGTGGTTTCGGAGATCGACAACACCTAACCAATTCCCCCGCAGTTTTGAAAATAAAATTCTTTCTTATATTTTCTATCTGTGAATTTGTTAGGAGTCATAAGAGCATTATGTTTTCACTAATCCTAATGTTGAATGTAACTCTCTTTTTCCGTCGACTCTCTTTCGTTACGTCGTTTGTAATTTGTACGGACATGAAGAACGAAAGAAAAGTAACTGCGTAGTTGAAATTTAATTTAGTGAAATATTTTTGTTTAATGTTACTATTTTAAAAAAGTAAAAATGCAAAGATAAGCACCCTGAAAATATCTGTCTTTTGAACGTACAGAAACTACAGAAATAATAAAGAGCGGATTTTAATACACCTTTTTTGACTAGAATGCCTTCAAAATATTTCAATAGACAAACATTCACCATCACCATATCGATGTGCACTCTTATCTCTGAATTGGAAAGCAGTTATTAGAAAATTGAAACTGGCGCTGACTATACTTGATTATACCACACCTCCGTAAGAAAAATATTTTATTAAAGTTAAAACGCTTTTAGAAGGTAGCTATAGGCACTCTTTTATTGTATGAACCTGGTTTTTTACACCGCATTGAACTAAAAGCATTAGGAAATTGATCTTAAGAATGTGTTTCAAAAATGATGCCTAACTTTATCATAACCAAACGGTTATGGAATCCCAAATTCGCCTTAACTACTTATTCTATTAATAATTTTAATGGCTAAACACAAAATAGAAAAAAAAAGTTCTTAGCTTAATATACGCCGAATAGATTTTGGGTCATAACATTTTTATTTCAAAATCTTCGTCATATAGATATATCAATTGTATTGTCGAAAGGGTGAAAGAAGTTCCTCACTTTGGTAAAATAAATAAATAAAAAGATTCACAAGGATTTTCGATGAAAGAAAATAAGCACGCATGCATAATATAAAAAAAAATGCTTGGATCAAGCAAGAGCGCCATTCACATTTTGCATATGGTCGATGGGCATTAACGACAAGAAATTCTATTGTCAACTTAAAGCGAAGCATCATATCAAGTCGCTTGAATGATGGCATTAAACGAAATTTTTCTCTACCACACTCTTTAATCCGAAGCTCTAGTACTACAATGCAAATCAAACACTTTTGATGATGAGAATGGACGAAAATTCATTCTCAGATTTCTTCCACTCTTTTTGTGTATGCAACATCAAAATAAAATAAAAAAAAACCGACCTTCCTTTGCAACATTTCCAAATTCCAACCCAGAAGAGAGTAAGCATGAAACAAGTTACGTCATTTATCTCAATTCTGAACTTGGATAATTGAGAACCAAAATTTAAAAGTGTTCCAGGAGGTAAGGATATTCGCTTATATTCTGAGAGTCTTCGTTAAGATCCGCTCCATTGATAACCATTCGACCAAGGTGGACTTCATCCACAACCTATGGAAGTGGTACGGTGTGAAGCAGAAACAGTACCTTTGGGCTTATGCTGATTGCATGTTTTTTTCTTGTTAATCTCACTTCCGTTCATTAAAACATGCAATAAATGGAAACATTTTGTTTTCAATGGAAATTAAAAAAGATAACCTTTTACGGTAAACTGATTTATGATCTTTTTGGAGCTTAGGTCGCAAGTAATCAACAAAGTTAATGAATAAGGCCTTGCCTCACACACTGACCCCCACAGCGAAGTGCGCTCTCTGGGTTTTCTTTATCGGTAGACAGTCTGGTGTAACTCCGATTTAAAAAATATGTATTGTTTTACTAAACGGATTAGAGAATAGGTGAAAATTCCTAATCAAGTTTCCTTTACTTTCTCCTTTCGGTTTATTTTGAACGCTTTATAATGGGAAGGAAAGTTATGTAACATTCGGGACTTCGTGTTGGCAAACATATTTTTTTAATATCATGAATAGATTTAATTACTCAGGTGTCCGCCTAAAACTGAAACCCCATGAAAGCGGACGAAGGAATGTACGGACTTGCTCTTAGCAAACTGCGTTTTTTTGGTACTTTTTAGTATAAGCAACAATATTAGAGGGAGTAAAACTTCAGCAGTTCCTATAGTGGAGTAGAAAATCACGATTATAATCGCAAGGCATGGGCTACCGAAGAGTATTATATAGTAGAGTACCTTAGGGTTATCTTTGAAGTGTACTGCAGGTGGAATATATAAAATGGTGAATTTTTGTCCATATTGTCATATAAAGCCACCGACTACATCGATATAATATTTTGATAAATCGATTGCAAAATTAACATTTTTCGTTGATAAAAGTCGTCAAACGTTTAAAATATCACTATTTATATGATACATTGATGATTTGATGACGTTAGACTTTCTATAACAAATTGTAATAAATATTCGCCTAAAACAATATTAACAATTAGAACAATAATTTTTCGAAATTGATTAATTTAAATTTAGCATTATAAATTCAAAACTGATGCAATGTCCGTTAACATACATTTTTAAACTTTTGAAAGAGACCATTGGTTGTGGAACCGCATGTCATTTTGGAAATTCTGCCAATGCATTTTGGAATAGGTTAGTTTTGAAGTGCAATATTTGGTGTAGATGCGTTTTAAAAGATTTGCTTTGGTAGAATAGAGTCAATTTTTACTTAATGCCTTCTTGTTGAGTTAGAAATTATGTAAATTATGTTTGAAAAATGAAAATAATCAAAACAACGTCTTTCTCTTACTATACGTACCTATACCTTCAAGAAAGTTATATAATAGGAAAAGGGTATCCAGTAACATGGTAGCGTGTTATGTAAAAAATTGTTGGGCGAAGAATTTTGAGATCTTTAAAAAATTTAAAGCGAAAAGTTCTTGCTTTAACAATAATTTCTTATAAGAATTCGTTTTTAAGTTTTCAAGAATCAAATATTCAGATTAAAAATAATATGGTTGCCATAACTATTTTCTAAGAATATTGCCAACAATATTATTCTTAAATCAAAAATTTTGATATTTGGGTTCATTTCAACCAACGAAAATTGTTGGCATTACAATTTTTTTTCTGTGTGTAAATAATATTGTTGATCTTGTATAAGAACTAAATATATATTAGTACAAATAACTTCACACTGCGCACTGGAAAATTGTAAACACTCTGTAATAATCACTCAACGTGTACAACGTACATACGCCTTGGACTTATTAACCGAGTCCACTACGGAAACATCTCAGAAAAATATTCAATAATTCATCCGTGTGAACAATTGGGGATTTTGCCCAGAGACCACGTTAAAAGTTTATTTTATACTAAATCAATACATGTGTTTGTGTAGAAATCTTTTTTTTTTCTTGACTGTGTCAAAAATTAGTGCAACACTAGCCGTTCACCACCGGTGTACGCTTTCATTAAAAATTCAACAGCAGGTAATCATCGTATTATGACAAATTTGGGTCGACTGTTGTGTCATCATGGCATTACAATTGATGTTACAGACAGACAATAGCACATCCGTAATTCGGCCATTTTGGGCATTCGTTTTGTGTTCTGAACATTACGTACACGGACACGCACTCCATTCCCAGGACTTACGAGTAGGTAGGTACACGTATGCGCACATATTTACCAAATTACCATCATCATCGTCACAGTCATCGTCGCTACTCCTACTATGCAGAATATACAGGAGTGAACCTGGAATTCGAACATAATCGCTACTTACAAAACCTTTGTTGCTGGTGGATATTGCTATTCCACTACTGATTTCAATGTGCTTGGTCATTCTTTGGATTTAGAGAAACGCATTTGGCCAAATGAATATTTAATGTACACGTCCTGCTGCTTAAATATTGTTCGGTATCAGTTAATTATTTAGTGTTTGTTGAAAGTAGCACGTAGCTGCAAGTTCTGCTACAGTGTTCGAAAATGTCTGTGTTCCTTTAGCCGGTCATATGGTCAATATTAGCATAAATTAATTGAATTTTGTCTCTGGAATATTCCATGTCAATGATGTCGATAATGATTTGAGTTCGTATTCATTCGGACCAGCTATTTTATCAGCCGCATCCTTAAACAACATCTTGTATGTATCAAAGAAATAGTTCTTAAGTGGGAATGCTGCCTCATCTCAAGTTCGTACACAGAGTTGCTCATCTCACTATTTATAGCATACACCGAAAGTGTCGAATGTACTCCCAGCTCCCAGGCTCAGTGCTGTATCTACGAGTATGGTTTTCCCCTTCGGATTACAGATATCATTCGAGAGGTATATGTGTAGCTAGCATTAGGCAAAGGATGTGTTAATGAATTCAATTTTATCCGCATGGCTTATTAGATAAATGTTAATTTTGCATGACATATCCTTCTTATATAAACCAGTGGATAATTGAGTATAGAGTCCTACAAAAATAAACCGTATGCGAACAGAGGTTAGGATTTGGGTATAGTAAGTTTTGATAAATATTATGTTAAATACGACTTTGTTAGCATTTTGTGAGAAGAACGGACTGTGTGATCTTATTTAGGATGTTTATCTTTTTTAATGTTCCGTACCCAAAGGAAAAATACGGAACCTTATTAGTTTCCCTCGGATGTCTCTCCGTCTGTCTGTCCGAACCCACTAAGCCAATTTTGTTACCAGGTCTATCTCAAGAACTGATTAACATAGGAGGCTAAAACATCCGGTATAACCTCTAGTTAAACGACAAATACCAATGGAAGCAATACATCGATTGGTTTTCGAGTAATTAGTAATATGGTGAAAAAAATATTTTCATTCGCCCAAAAAACGGTTTATTTCTTGATTCACAAAAAAATACATAAATTCCTTTTTTGTAGATCATATTCTAAGCTAGCTATAGGTATATGTGCTGAATACTGTTTTGCCGAAAAGTTAATAGTTTACATGATATTTTCAAAAAAGATAATTTTACCATGTAAAATACCTACGTTGCTCTTATAAATGTTCGAATTTCTACTACGCAGTTGTGCACAATTGACCCCATCAAAGACAGAAGAGAGTCACTGGTGGTATACACCAAGGCTACCGCGCGCCGCTTCATAATTTCGTTGGGGAGTATATAATCCATTTTTTGGGGAGTACAGAACAAAATAAAAGTAATATATTTTTAGTCAATAGTTTTTCAATTGGGACAGGTCGCTTTAGGCAGCCTATGGCGCCATAACACTTTATTATCAAAATGAGTGTTCGCTCGTGCAAAAAAAAGCAGTGCACGACAGTCGATGAATGAATGAACGAATTTAGCTTTTCGTTTAAGTATGATAAGTGGTTACAGTTTCGTGCGGTGCTTTTGGTTTTTTCTATTTTTAATTTGAACAATGAGTGGAAGTTTTAATTTTGGTGAGAAGGTGATTGAAGAAATTACCAAAAAAAATCGAAGGATGGATTTAATTTATAAAAAGTTATTGTGTTTTGTATTAGTCTTTTTTTTGTTTTGTTTATCAAGCTTTTGTTACGTTTTTAATGGAGTTTTTTTTTATAATAAAAAAAAAATCAGGAAATTTTTATTTTGATTAAAACAATAAATAAATAAGTATTTTTAAAAAAATATATATTATTTTCAAGAATTGCACACCCATCTAAGTAATTCACGCGACGCCACTGGTATATTATATATAAATTTTTTTTTGTACTAAGATTGTGAAAAGTTGTTTTGAGTTTATATATCTGAATGCAAAAGAAAAGTCTTAATACTTTTGTTTCCGGTTTTATTTGAAATATTTTCAATATCTGGAGGTAATAGATTTAGTTCAGTTGGAAGTGGAACGCTGTGTTTAAAGCTGCCTGTTACCATAATTGTTTTATGTAGTATCAACAAAATCTGTACTGTGTTATTATAAAAATTGATAGGTATGATCACTATGTCGAATACGAATAATCTGTTAGACATATTGCTAGAATAAACTAATTGGACTGTGAAAAAGTGAATAATGAAGACGTGTCCAATCATGAGCTCTACAATATTAGGGGAAGTACGTCCAAAATGACACATATGGGTAAAATGACATACTAGCTTTAACTCCAAATCTGATACACTTACAGCACTAGATGCTATCTTCCAAGGTGACTACGATGATATTTAAAATCCTATCAAAATGACAGCCCCGTTAATAGCCGTGAGTCAGTGCCAAAAATCAAAAAGTATTTTCAGCAGCAAATATTTTTTTTTTTTTTTTTGGTTTTAACTTTTTTTCGTATTTTGGTGAGTTTTCTAAGGTTTTTCTTTAATTTTATTAACTATTTCGATAGTTTATGACAAAACTTAGGAAATTAGCTAATTGTCTGCAATAAAATCAGAGTTTTATTACAGTTTATTTACATATTTTTGTCGAAACTACGATATGGACATAATGACATACCATTATTATGGACAAAACGACATATAGGTATATATGCATGCGAATTAAGGGAATATTTTGTTAATTGAAGTTACAAATACAAACATGACACGCGGATATAAAAGGACATCGGATCGGATGTTGAGAGGGCTTTAGTGGAGCATCTAAGGCTTCTAGAAGCCCGACTTTTAGGCTTGACTCATGCAGGCGTTCAAGCATCCTGTGCTGAAGTGCTAAAGAACAAAAAAGGATTCTTTTGTGAACTATGCGTATAAACTTAACTTGAAGGTAAAAGAAAATATTATAAAAATCATTTATTATTAACAATTTGTAGCAAAATGACTTATCGGATTTATCTTAATGACTGTATGTCATTATATACATAACTAATAAATGGATTTTTATATAGGCTTAGAAAACCATTTATTTTGTTTAGTTTGTCTTATATTTTTAATTAAATTATTATTGTAAAATGTTCGCAATAAATTTATGAAGATATAGTAAACATACAAACTGCTATATCTCTTAGAAATAATTTTCTTTAAATCAAAAGGCTAACAGTAGATATGTCATTTTGGACGTACTTCCCCTACAATAAAATTTTCATTCTGCATTTTTTATATACAAATCAGTGCGTGCAAAATATTGCATGATTTATTTAAATGTACAAGAAATAGGTACATGTTTGGTTATTGTAAAAAGTTAAAAAATACTAAATTAACAAAAGCATACCGTTTTACATCAATGAGTATAACAATTTGGTCTTATTGAGGTGTGTGTAACAGTGAACAATGCCATCAAGATGCGAGGGGCCTATTTGGGCCGAGCGTTGAACGAATAAAGCAACACACATGCGAAATAATACAGTAGAGCGGAAAGGACAGACTAACAAACCAACACGATAAGGAAAATGCGCGTGTAAGCATATCGCATTTGCGTAGAAGTTCAATTTTCAAATATGTATGCTTATATTTTTTCATAGCTTCCACAAAAAGCAAACAAAATCAATACAAAACACAAACAAATTTAACACCGCGATGCCCAAAAAGCAAGATGATTGGTGCCGGGAAATTAGCAAAATACATTATTTTGTAGGAGGTTATTATAACAAAAAGGGATAAACTCCATTTTTTGAACGGTCAGCTTGGAATATTCAATGGCAGCATTGTGCGGCAGCATAAAAGTCAAACCCACTTTCGTTCAAATCGTTTCATCCGGTCTATTTTATCGATGTCGATCGTTAAAACATTCAAACACACATACCTACAATACATTTTTGTTATTTTTAATTTAACAACCAAAATATTCACTATATGGTAGAACGACGTTTGCTGGGTCAACGAGACATAAATAAATAGCAATAGATCTAATTATTGACAAGATAGTGCCATTAACTAGTTCCACAGTTGATGAAACTTTAGACTTCAGTATACGACGGTTATTTGTTTCAGATTTTAGAAAAAAAATTGCTAGTGCTTACAACTGTACTTCCGAAGAGTGTCAACTACTGTTCAGTGTATACAAGGTATGAACTATTGTAATTAAAATGCATTTAATTCTAAATTGAAACCTTTTAACTCGAAAAAGCAAAAACGAAAATTCTTTAATAAATAAGGATAAGAAATTTATTTATGCCAACGACCATACCACGCTGGTAAATCGGTTCTCGTTAGATCACCGAAATCAAGCAGCAGAGTTGGGTGCGGTTAGTACTTAGATGGCGAACCGCTTGGGAACACCGCGTGTCGTTGGCATTTCACCAGGATGAGATGATTGCATTGTGCTGCTTGCGTTGGACAACTTGCTTTGAGGGTCAGGTGGAGGGAAGAAATATCATTGCACGGGACAATTATTGACAACATCATTGGCACTGGGATTGGCTGGCAGAAGAATGAAGATCTTGGGACATCATTGGGTGGAGACCCAGTCGATGAAACAGATTTTCGCATAGAAAACAGATGCTAGCGGTAACACTAGGAATCGAACACAGGGAAGAACTCTGGAGAAATTCAGGGAGTCTATCTGGGTAAAAATTTATAGTGGTAGAGAGACGAAATGAGACCCGTCAATGGTGGTCTGATTCGAATATCTCTCGAAAATATATATACTTGTATAAATATATTAAAATTGCGCTACAAATAACATAGCAAAGCTTCGCTCGGTTAAAGTAATAATTTCTTTATAGATGGCAGAAACTGCACGCTTTAAGCTACCTATCATTAATATTAGGTTACCGTGCCAAAAGAAAACGGCCCCGAACTATACTTATACATAAATACTAAATTATTCAAAACTTGTATGATCATATTGAGAATATTGACGGCTTTAGCCTTGAAGTTCGGTATAAAGTTATTTATCGGAGCTAGTTTTAAAATTAAGATTATTAATGGGGGATTTAATACGAAAGGCACGGGCAAAGCCTGGAGAGTACAGCTCATACATAATAAAATAAAAAGCAACGAATCTAACTGTTGAGAACTTTACTCTTCTTTCCACATTTTTTGTTTTTGAATACTATTCGCCATATTATATGTTCTTGTAACAACCAAATAATTATGTTATTCCAACCATGTAGGTACGAGTAAATAAGGGTTGACCGAATATCTATTTTGAATAACTCTTGGTCTATCTCTCTATTTTATACTTTCTTTTTTCGAGTATCTTTTTCAGCTCAATTTTGTTTGTCCCCTTTTTCAAGTTATATAATATAGAATAATCCCCTTGTTTTATTAAAACGTCCATAAGACTTATCAGTGGAAGCTTTATCTGATGTTTTTTCCCCCCTAGCACATCTGTGTGTAGATTTGCTTTGTTGTAGGATGGATTACCCAGTTACGTCCTTTTTCTTTTTTTGGAGCTAAATGGACACTCTAATGTTAACCCTTTTGTGTTTTTGTTACACGCGTTATTTACCTTGTCATGTGTTATGAATGCAATATTTCATATTTTGTAAAGCTTTGAATTATTACGAATTTTTGTTTAAATTATGAAAAGCCGAAAAATTAAAGCTTTGTGCGAACTCTTTGAGTCAACCCGCTGTCCTCACTCCACACTTCCTGCGCACTAGCTATATAAAGCCATGTCTAGCTTTGACATCCTTGCCAAGCTTGTGTGGTCGTAAAGAAAATCTCCGAAAGCTTTGATTTAAGAAAAGATTAAGAAAAGGCGATGCGCAGTTATGCGACTTTTTTAACATCATACTTGAAAAAATTGTACAAAAATCGCAGGCAGTTTACACACAATTTTTCTAAAGTTTGTGCAAGTACTTGAATGCGACATGTACCTACATCATTGGCACAACACTAATACTTGTAATCGCACCAGAGCGAGCTATCTCAATACAGAAGCAATAACGTTAAGTAAGTATTTGTATTGTATTTATTTAAATATAAATTTGCTGTATAATAAGAAATACATTCTTTATGAGTGCACAGTTTACAAAAAATACAATTTTAATAGAACTTATAGTATAACTAGCTGATCCGGCGAACTTCGTCCCGCCCAAATTCGCTAGGTAATGTAATGAAAGTAATAATTTCGAGCATTCACAATGCACATGCTATTTAATGCAGACGCTTATATACCTCTTTCGTTGGGACAAAATTGCAAAAATTCCGCGGCAACGAAATCAATCCATTCGATGCGTCGACAGGAACATGACCATTACCGATACTTAGCAGTTGATTGGAGAACACTTCGGCAGATGGATCATTTAGCAAATATGCGATGTCGTCAGCTAAAGTTTTCTCAAAGCATTGATCTCATCGGCAACGGTCGATCGTGGTATTACTGGTAGCGTTTGCCGGAAATTGCCTGAGAGTAAAATCAATGCAGCCCCAAAACGTCGTGCGTCATTATGCAGATCTTTCATATTGCGATTCAGAGCTTCTAACGCACGCTTATGCGACATTGTGCATTCGTCCTAGATAATAATTTTGCTTGCTACCAAAACTTTGGCCATTGCTGAATGTTTCGCTATGTTACATGTTGGTTCTTCAACCGCTTGAAGGTTTAATGGCAATTTCAACGCCGAATGAGCAGTTCGGCAACCTTCCAGCAGTGTAGCCGCTATTCCAGAAGATACCATCGTTGCCAGTGATGGTCTTATTAGTCAAATTTCGTGGATAACGCTTGGAACACTTGCCGTCGACCATGCACGGTGATTGTATGTTAATGGCGCCACACGGTCCATTAATCATGTTTGTAATTATGACATCATGCAGGTCTGGATCGGTTTCGGGACCTGGAATTTCGGCACATATGATGTCATTAATTTGGTCTGGTTGCATTCTTTCGACTTACCAAATGAAAATGTGCGCATGAGGCAAGCCTCTTTTTTGCCATTCAATCGAATACATCCAACACCGCACACCTATCAACTTGGTTGGTAAGCCTTTTCCCTTCTCTCTCTACACCGGTACCAAAGGTGTTATGGTACCTTTGAGTTGCCCTCCCCATAACCCTATTCACTAATGAGCAGAATACCACAATTGTTACTCGCTCATTTTTCGTAACAACCCCTACGTACAAACTCAAAACGCTCCACAACTCCTGTTGCCTGTCATCATTTTCCACGTCATCTCAATCACCCCTACATTTCAACTTACTCACACATAAATACTTATGCAAGGATCCTGAAAATACATGTCAAACGAAAATGATGGAAAGGATGGAAAGTATCTACTCCATTTCAAAAACTTACTTAATGTAACATAGTAAACATAAACAAACTTATTAGGTAGGTTATATTTCAAAAAAAAAAATTTCAAAATTGTTGACAACAACAATTTGCTTGGAAAATAATTGAAATAATTGACAACAACAATTGCTTTGAAAATTTAAAATATTTTTTTTTTTTGTATTTGAAGTGTCACTACTCGATTTCTACCCATTTTATTTTTTTTTCAAAGTGCTTTTCCCCATGAAAAACGAATATTGTGCCTACAACGCCACCGGTTGAGAATTTTCCGACTTTTCTTTTTTCATAAACCATCCCTGATTGACGACGAATAAAACACAACAAAAATCATTGAAATCGGTTGAGACGTTCGTGAGTTATAAAGTCACAACGCACTTGCAACAATTTTATATATATAGAGATAATAATATAACATATGAAATTGAGAAAGAAAAATATAGTACAAATTAAATTAGTGGAACAACAAAAGAAAGTAAAAGAAAAGTGTTAAATGAAAATGAAATTGAAAATGAAAGCGATGACTTTAGATTTTAGACTTACGTTACTTTAAGCGGGGGAAACATCAATATAGCGTACAAAGGTGGGAAAAGACTGAGGACAAAAAACTTCTGTGCCCGACCCTGGTTCTTATACTAAGGGGAAGTTCATTATAAAGACGAATGGCATGAATGAAAAATTGCCTGTGTGTTATCGTGCATGTAACTATAAGTATTCGGTCGGATACCATGAGAACGGAGGCTAAATAGGCAGTTTTTTATTTATGATTTTATGGATCATGGCGCAAGCTCTAAAATTAAAAAACTGGTCAAGACTGCATCCTAGTAGTTGTCGAGAATAACTTGAGACATGATCGTATCTACGAAGATTGTATACAAATATTGCAATTGAATTAAACGCAATATTCAATTTACGCCTTGATTCAGCATCTGTGCAACCGAACAATTCACAACCATACATTAATAAAGGTATAACAATAGCCTTTACCAATTTGAGTTTAACGTTCGTTGGCAAGCTATCTCTACATACTGATAAGCCGCGTAGAGCACCATAGATTTTGGACACCACTGAGTTGATGTGGTCGCTCCAAGTAAGGTTACTATTAAGGTTTTTAACTTTGGAAACCATTTCGACCTCGACACCACTTAATATAACAGGAGGAATGTGAGACATCAACAAGTGTATATATATAGCAATCGATTTTGTCTTTGAAGGATTTAATAGGAGTCTGTTCTCAGTAGACCACTTGGTCAACGATTTGAGGTCCTCGTTCATTCTTTCGACTGCATCGTCCATCAAGCCTATGGGGAAATGAATGTAGATTTGCACATCGTCAGCATAAATATGAAAATGACAATTACGTATAACAAGTGGTAGGTCATCAATAAACATAGAGAATAACAAAGGGCCAATTATTGACCCTTGAGGCGCACCACAGTTCACAGGTAACGCAGACGAGAAGGACTGATTGTGAAAGACAGATTGGACTCTTTTCGTTAAGTAAGACATAATTAAGTTTGCGGAAAGGTGAGAAAAATTGAAATAAGACACAAGTTTACTATTAAGAATAGCAGGACAGACAGAATCGAAAGCTTTTGAAAAGTCAATTAAAGTTACTAGAGTTACTTCATCTCGGTCGATAGCCTCCCGTATGTCGTCGGTCACTTTTATCATGGCAGTAACACAGCTGTGTCCGAAAGCCTGACTGCATAGGTGTTAGCAATTTGTTTGACTCAATATATACTTTAATTTGATCACAGATAATTGATTCGAACGCTTTAGATAGAAAAGGAAGGATAGCGATGGGACGATATTCATTATTATATTTGGGGATCGGGATAATTTTAGCCTGTTTCCACTGATGTGGGTAGGATGAAGACATTATGATGTAATTAAAAATAAACGTAACATACGGATATACGGTAGTAATATTTTTATGAACTTAGGGTGAATGCAGTCCATGCCCATGCTTTCAAACTTTATAGACATAATTACCTTTCCAACAGTAAACGAATCAACAATATCAAACAAAAATGCATCGTCAGATGTATTGACAAGAGTATTTGTGGACAAAGGACGAGACACATCAGGTACAGGTGACACTCTAGTGAAAGTTCTGTTAAGTTCCTCAACGTCAATATCATTATCAGTCTTAATGTTGTTCTTATTGCAAACCCCTATTTTTTTAATCTGATTCCACATAAAAGATGAAGAACGGTTAGAATTAAATTTATTTGTGTAATATAGTAACTTAGCCCTTTTAATCATTGAATTTACTCTGTTTCTTATCCTTTTGAACTCAATAAAGATTTCTGGGATTTGAAATCTTCTCCATCGACGATACATGTGATCTCTTACACGCATAGACATTTTGATTTCGTTAGAAATCCAAGGACAAGGACCATGATTTGCAACAAGACTTTTCTTTGGTACATATTTATCAAACAGATGTGTCATTAATTTATTGAAAATATCTACTTCAGCGTTAACATCAGGGGTAAAAAGAATACGGTCCCATTCTAGAGAAAGATATTCATTTAGTAGATACGTTGTGAATGAGGATATAGCTATAGCATAACATCGATGAATTGTGCAGCACGTCATGATACTTTACTTTGTGGTAGTTCAGAAATCAAGCGAAGAATCACACTTGCATCACATCTTAGTCCAGCTTTATAATGCAGAAGGTTGGACGTTTGCAAAGCCGGATGGATGAAGATCTCTTTGGTCGTTCCATAGTCGAAATTCTTTGAGTTATTTTCGGTCCCATTTATGTTGACGTGTTATGGAGGAGGATATCTCTACGAGCTGTACAGCGACATCGAACGTAGTAGAAAAGTATGCATCAGTCGTATAAAATGGCTAAGATATGTTGATCATTGACACCAACGCTCCGGCACGAAGAGCCTTTAGTACAGGAAGACATCATCTAGGGTGGCGTCGTAAGCGGAAGAGTACCGCAACCAACCTAGAGTTCGCAACTGGAGGCAGATGGAGGCAACTGGAGAGGTTTTTTTGGTTGATTGTTATGGCCACGCCAGACAGCAGCGCCACCTTAGAAAGTGCATACCTAAGTATGTTATCTTCTGATTATGAACCCGGTTTTTAAGATATACAAACCAGAACCAATTTAACTTAAAATTAATTAGAAAACCATTTTCCATGCATTCATATGTAACCCTGCGCAAAAAATGGACATGTGTAGTGTATGCATACTTTCGTTTGGATAAAACAGGCATTCATGGAATACCTAACCCAAAGACGTTTTCAACAGTCAAATCCTGCAATGGTTCATAGATCATAGTGATTGTTCAGTTGAATTAGATTGGAGTAAACGAAATCACATTTCTCGTGTGATGTTTGGTTAGTTTTTAATCTTTAATCCCTGTTTCTCTGCTTGTATTGACTTTATCCCGCATCGACGAATTTTTTTAGAATGTATTATTTCTGTTTCACAGTTAAAAAAAACGTATATGCGAGTACCCTATATATTCCACTTCCGAAACAGTGATTTATGTTCCATACATCCCAAGCTCTTCACAGGTATTGAGCTTTTGGAATATGTACCTATGCAAATAATAATGCGAAGGTAGATATGAGACATTTTTTCATACAAAAATGTCACAGGACAGTGAACTTCTGACGTGGAAATGCCATCGAAGTCCTTCCAAAGAGAAAATTGGACTCATGTGCAAATTTTGCAGGATATTCATTCATAAGGCTGTACGCCGCGCCGCTGGTGGGGGTTTTATGGATGACTGCCACACCAGTGTATAAACCGTAGCGCTGTCATAACGTCAAAACATCAAATTCGATCCGTAAAAATAAATAAATTGACGCAGGCGGCACAAAAGATCAATCATTGAAGCCTTTTCGTCCCACTTTTGTATATGTAGTACGTGGATGGATTTTCGTGCAAAATTCATATTGAATGAGCAGAATGATGTTGGTAAATAATGATGAGCGCGGCAGAAGCCTGGGGCATAAAAGCAACGTAGGCGAAAATACAAACACAAATTACGGCTCACGTGAATTCATTGTTTAGTGGTAATAATGAGACTCCCCAGTGGCGGATTTTTAGTCCTAGCCGCTCTAGGCCCCAGGCCATGTGCCGACCCTTTCTCAGCAGCCATCATTATAGACTAGCTACATAATTCATGAATTTACTTTATTCCTACTTTTAATTGATTCAGAAAATTGTTGAACTAAGAGCTAGTTTATCAGGTTTCAGGGATCATTGGACATTTAAATAAAACATTTAAAACAGTTTTAGGTTTTGTTTTTAATAAAATAAATGTTTAACAATGTGTTACAAAACTCCTACTCCTGCCATTCCTGGTACTAGTGGGACATCTTCGGCTCGTTCTTTTGCCACATCGATCAAAGCATTTTCACTTGAAGACACTGCAGAATCATCAGTTGACAGACTGCGACTACGACTGGGAACGTCGATCAATGACAGGATCTTTAATATCTGTAGACAGTTTTCCAAAGAAATCGTATAATTTACGTTTTTTTTTTTTGTCGTGTCATTATTACAGCATTTGTGAATCGGTACCAATAAACAATTAGACCTCCACATTTACTAGTCCGACAACTTTCTTAGAATATATTACATTTGTTGTCATTGCAGAATTCAAACTTCATAACTGGTTTTCGTGAAAAACAAGGTCAATGGTCTCTTTCACAACGAGGATTTTATTCTAAAATTTGCCCAACAGATATCTTTCAAAGGCTTATTAAGGCTTAATATAAGCAAAAAACAAAACACAAAACACAAAATATCCGCTGATCTGTCAAATATCATATGCAAATCAGTAATGCCTTATCTTTCGATCCGATACAATTTTCAGTACTTTTTATAGTACGCTTCAATTGTTTTTTAATACTACTTCACGATTGTTTTATGCATGAGTGCATTTTTTTGTCGTAATAAAATCCTTTTCAAATATAATTTATTTAATAAACGGAACATAGTTTATTATTTATTTGAATTCTCTGATTTATTTGTAAGTTGATGATGCAAATCAAAACTTATTGGTGCGGTCTAAACATCACAATTGCATCGTTAGCAAGTGAATATTTTTGAACACAGAAATAAAACCTGGCTCATTTATTTCAGAATAAATTAAAATCGTACATAGGAAGTGCGTTAAGAACTTATCGCTTCCGGTTTTGAAAAAAGTAAATACAATTTAACATATAAGACATTGTATGGCTAATATTACTTAATTCGGGAAACTTAGAAACCGATAAAAGCTTAAATTCTATTCCGTTTCAAGAAAGTCTTGGAAATATCCCAAACTAATATAAAATGTATTTTTTAGTAAGCATCCATTCGTTGCTTGCAAACAATTTAAAAGGAGAACCAAGCTTTATGTACGAATGCGTGCGGATGACGAATGACGATGGGGATGAATAGGTACTGGAGAAATCTTGTAGGGATATAGTTTGGAGTTGGATGAATTTATTTGATGAAATCAACAAAATGGTGCACAGCGAGTTTTTGTATGAGTTAATTTTTTTTTTTTTTATGAATGCATATCATTATTTGTGTGTGTAATTATTATGCTATTTGGCACGATTTGCCGCCCTTAATATCTGGCCGCTCTAGCCCCGGGCCTACTGGGCCTTAGGGCAAATCCGCCATTGAGACTCCCCCAGGGACCCATAAGGATGACTTTTTCGTGAAGACTGTTCAAATTGATTTTTTTTTTCCTTAATTGATAACAAGTGCATAATTTTACCGAGTCATTGTGTGACATTTGATAGGCTGCACATTGGTTTGTATTCCAAACAATTTGTTTGTTTATTGTAGTGTAGAGAAATGTGCTGTGCGTGCATACCTTGTAAAATTCAGCGCATTGAGAAAGACAAACTTGTATATTTGTACAAAATTTCGAACTTGCGACTTTAGCCTATTCTGGCAGTACTCAAAAATTCGATTCTGTCAGCCTTCTCCTTAGGTCTCTACTCTACACTACAGCATAAACGGTTGAACAGATTCGTTTCGAACTTCGTATTTTGAATTTTTCTTGTAAGTTTGCCCCAAACGGTTATAACGATTTTAACCAAAATTGACGTTGTGTGGCAATTCATCCTCCTCGATGCTCTCAAATACGTACGGGTCTATCATTTCGGGTTTCTCAATCAAGACTTTCAAACCCAATGAAAAAAAAAACAATTTTGTAAACAAACATATGCCAACCGCATAATCTGGCAAACATTCTATCTGATTACGTTGTCAGACAAATTATTTGCTGACAAATCATCTGCTAATGAAATTGTCGGAGTGTGGGGCAAAACCTGGCAACCAAGTGAACTTTCAAATTGGTTTTGGAAGATGGTTCGCTTTTGTCAGATATTTGCAGCTCAACAAAGCTGACGTTTACTGAAAAGTGTGAAAGAAAATTATTTAACTTGCTTTAGGGATGTGTATAATTTGGTAGAATTATAGGGATGAGCAATATTGATATAAAGTGAATGTATAGATTCTCAACAGTTTTGACTGATATCTTTTCACATTTCTGCACCGCATTGCCATTGTCCTAGGCGGATTTATCAGCTAACCATTTTTGTTAGCAATTTTGTATGGAAAATTTCGCCATTGTGAGTTCGAAAAAATTAACCTGGACACTAAAAATGATTATTGGTACCGCGGACTCCTAACAAACTTCATTTATGTAAATCCTTACTCATTCAATGTCTAATTACTTTCATTCTGACTTAACGTAAATTTTGCCACGTCTCTTCGATGTGCATGCTCCAATTCACTTTCAAAGACTCATCCCAAATGAATTAAAAACTTTTAATTGCAATTACCACTTTTTTTTCACTTTAACTGTACCTATAGGTTGTATTGAAACATCTATATCTACCCTAATACATAAAAAAACCTCTATCGCAATCAAGAGTGCACACTATTGGTTTTTATGGAAACAAAACCACAGAACAGTAAATAAGGATGGCTTCTATGAATATAAACCTTTCCTATCACTGATTCGCAATCTTTCTTCGAATCGATTCACGAATCCGAGGTGAATCAGTAGTTACAGCAATAGATTGATCAGCCCCCTTTCTCCCATGAGGAGGAAACACAAAGACTTAAGAAGCAGAAATCTCAAGTATAAACTTTTGTAAAGTCAAATCAGTGCAATCAAAGTCACCTAACAATTTCCCTTGATTTATTTAAAAGTTTTCTTCCTCAGCCACAAGGTTCAGCGTAGCCTTTGTAAAATAATAGTTTTATAGAATGAACAAATAAGAAGTTTTCATGTTCTTTGGTTTATCGTCTTCGCTTTATATGTCTACAGAGGGTACGGAAAGTACAAAGAAATAAATTGTAATCATCACTCAGAATGTTAAGGTTAAGTTTTGGATAACTCTTTCCAAGAAAACGATTTGAAAACCGCAGGTAGCCAATCCCTAAGAAGATGTGGAATATGTTTTTTGTTACAACCTTCAATGACAAGTGATTAACTTGACATACAATATCATTGCTGATAGATAGAAAAAAAATAATTTTCAACTGAGTATTTATTGTCTTCGGGTAAGCGGGTATTGACAGATCTGTACATATTATGTCATAGTTACATTTAGCATTAACTTAATTAGAGAGGATTTAGAAATGTATTTTACTCGTGAAGTGTGACAAGCTAGTCAGGAAAGTTGGTTTAGGTTTGTCTGATCTGATGTGGGTCTTCTGAGAGGTACCTATAAAGAAACATTTGTAGTGTTAAACATTAAAACGGTTTTAAAGTCACTTTTATTAATATGGGAATTGAGTTTGGAATGTGGTGAAAAATATTTTTTTTTAAAACTAACTATCTTTCAACCTTTAAATTAGCATTCAAGTTTTAGATGGGTGAAGAGCTACAATTCATATGTTGGAGTCTTAAGGTCCGTTATGCGTACTGGTAAACGAATTAATCAGATGGATTTAAGACTATTGCCTTCTGGAGTTCCTATAAACGCAGAATGATGTCAAAGAGCTTCCTAAAAAGCATTGCCTTGACAAATGGAAAGAAATCGAAGACATTATCGATGCAGATGTTTTGCAAAATCCTGAGGATCAACCAGATATCTGTTAGTTTCTCAAAGAAACTCAGTACTGAAGTGATTATTTTTTTTACTTTACATCGAGTTTTGTTCATTTTATGTATCTGTCCCAGGTTCGATTCATATAAAAACATCTGTTAAGCTGTGAAGCTTTTCTATTAGCCGTTTGGACTGGGTATAAAACTCTAATTCCCCTCCATTCGTCCCAAAAATGAAAAACTCTCAAAAAAATGAACCTGTTGCGCCAACTATTTATTTTTTCTATTTTCTGTATAATTTATACAAGTTTAAAATAAACGTAAATTGTAATTCGGTTTATGATAAAACAAAGTTGTTAATTTGTCTATGTTTTCTTATTATTATAACAAGCAAATTTCTCTAAACAAAAAAAATATATGTATGGAAGAAAAAAAAATTCTTGTGATTTTCTTTGATCGACCCAATAAAAAATAAAGTTCACGTTTATCGAAAGTTTGGTTGGTTGTTTTCTTATTTATTGGGTAGGTATTTTTTATTTTGTATTTTTCTTTGTTCGACGTTGGTTGTTTTCGTATTTTATTAGGTAGATAGGTAATAATCCGAGGAGCGTAAAATTAACGTTTCATAAAATATTGGAATAGTGATAAGTGATAAATAACCCATATTAATCGGATATGGCAGCTAGTGTCGTTCCGTGGTGCTTTCAGTAGGTTGTTCACTTCTGTTCTACCCGAGTAAAGCTGCGATTACACGGCCATTTTTTCGAGTCATTTAAATGAAGCTCTGGCGTCAGCAAAAAATGTCGTATTAGAGTGCCATTCAAGCTACGATTCGTCACTGGTCATTTGCGAAAAAAATGGCGATCACACGAAACGACTATTATCGTCATTTTTGTCCCAAAATTAAATGTCAGTGCGAGTCATTTGTCATTGGGATGACATTAAATGACGAGCATAAAAATGGCGATTACATGGCAATGACTTGCATTATTTAAAGAAGTGGTTGAGCCGTCTTGCGCAGTTTCGTCATGAACGGCTTGAAGTTGCTGCGGATGCTATTCCACTTCTTTCTGGATTCTGTTACATCAACTGCGTGGATGGCCAGCTCCAGTACAACGATTTCCCAACAATCGGTTTTGATATTCTGCAGTTTGTATTGGGGAACTGCGCTATTCCAAAGCGCCCGTTGTTTTTGCACCGCCACAATCAAACGCGATTCCTCCTCGTCACTCCACGAATGACTAATTTTTCTATTCCGATTCCCTACTGCTTTTTTGGTCTTGGAATTTATAACATAGTTCACTGAGCAGTCCATATTGTCGGTACTTGAGCGACGCGACAGTACGATAGTAGTGATAAGGTCAATCACTTACATGTGTAGTAATGAGGCCGTATCAGCGATGTTGACAAATATCAAGCCCATTCGAGGAAGAAAAACCACTAAACTTGCAACGGTATACATATAAACATATGTTACCCTTCCACCTTAGAGACACAGGAATCTCAATTTTGACTTCGATGGAAGGGCTGTCCGGTCAACAAAGCAAGGTAGGCATGCTTGTTTAAGCCAGTGCTTAGCTCGTCGGAGGGGTGGGATCTTCTGCTTGTCTTGCGGACTACCGTACTTTTACATGCCTAGAAATTTTGTTGGGGAAGTCTTAAAATTAGGAATATTAAAGGGATAGGAAGAAAATAGGGAAAGGATTGACTCTAAAACGAAATGAAAACTTTAACAGCCAAGAAGAAAACTATCCACACCTATCAACTTGGTTGGTAAGCCTTCTCCCTTCTCTCTCCACACCGGTACCGAAGATGTTATGGTACCTTTGAGCTGCCCTCCCCATAACCCTACTCACGAATGAGCAGAGTACCATGGTTGTTACTCGCTCATTTTTCGTAACAACCCCTAATTGTACTTAAGACTCTTAACAACTCCTGTTGTCCGTCATCATCATTCACGTCACCTCAGTCACCCCCACCTCCTATCAACTTACTCACTCATAATGATCCAAAGACCCTAAAAACAATTCACAATTGATGGATTCAAACACCATCAAAATAACAAAAAAAAATCACTCCATATCAAAAAGTTACGTAATGTAACATAGTAAACATATTTATTAGATAGAACATAATAAGGATTATATTAAAAAAAAATTTTGAAATTGTTGACAACAACAATTTATTATTTATACAAAAAGAAATATTCTAAATTATTGTCAACAACAATTATTAAAAAAAAGGAAAATTATTCTAGAATCTTAGGATACTAGATACAAAAAAAATGTTTCAATAAAATTTACAAAATTTACAACTAAATTTGTAAATACGAATTCGTTTTTTAAATGAAAATAAGAAAAATATTTAAAATAAAAAACGTACCATTCATCCTGGATGCAGGTGCACTTGCAGCTGGACGATGAATCTAAAAGAAAAACAAACACTACCAAAAAAAAAAAAAAAAAAATCACCAGAGAAAAGCACTAAAACGAATAGGTATCACAATAACAATAAAACACTTAGGCATAGAGATTAATTAAGATAATACAAGAAGAAAAAGAATTTAAAGAAATGAATGGAATGCAACACAAATTTGATGGAATGAAACAAAATTATTTTATAGTAAATAGTATAATCTTCCAATAGTAGAGGATCCGTTAACGGGATTTGCAGAAGGATAGGTAGTATTATTATGTTTATTGTTTTCGTAATTATCTTTCTTTTTCACTACTTTATTATATTTATTTTTTTGTTTGTATATAGTATATTATTGCTTTTTCTTTCTTTTTCGTTATTTTAGTTTTTATAACACTTTTATGCTTTGGGGGTGGTTAGACATATGTAGGTATATTCATATTCTTTTCTTTTTAGTAAGGGTATATCAGGTATTTGAAAAGAGTAGCACTATATTTTTATTTTTTTATTTTATTAGGTCTTTAATGGACCATATTCGCACAAACAAAACAACAAAACAATTAACACACATGCACTTAATGCAATCTTTTACATTCGAGACGATGTTATATATTTATACTGGGGAAAGTCTGGGCTTTTTTTTTTTATTATTTAATTAGATTTTTTTTTTTTATATTTTCCACAAATTTGACTATTAGAATTAGAAGTATGTTTGACGACTTTTTGAATAATGGAAATTTTTTTATTTTTCTTCCTAAAATGAAATTTCTTTGAATTCCACAGCCATCTAATAGTGTATTGTGTGAGTGTTTTTATGAGTATTTTGAAACAAGTGTATAGTGTTATGTATGTTTAGTAATTGGGTGTAACTGTAATTGTAAATGTAAGTAAGAATGTATATGTTGATCTGTAATGGTGGGTATTGTTTTTATGATGTAAGGGAAGTGTATAGATGTACTGCAAAACCAGCTTGCGAAAAAGGAAAAGAAAAAGGCGCAGGAAGAGTGTTAATGTCGGATATCTTTTTTATGAAAAACTCCCAAATTAACACCTCGAAGATCTTGCAATTCCAAAAGATTATTGCCATGAACGGATTTAATCTTAGCTTTTACGAATTTCGGGCAAAGCTTTGCACTTAGATGTTTACTTGCATCGCTTAGAACAAAATTTCGCTTGAATACGATGTCACCCACTTTGAATTGAATATCCTTACTGCGTGTATTATATGTGTGGGCGTATACATCGTGTGCCTTAGCAAGGGATTCTTTCAAGTGGGTGTGAATCACGTTCATTTTAGATGATTTCGGCAGAAGATCGAATTCAGCATTATTCAAAGCTCTTAACGACTTCAGGAGTTTATAGTCGGAGCCATGTTCAACTTTACTCTGCCCGAATAAAGCTTCATAAGGTGACATGCCAATAGCTGAATGAACTGTCGATCTAAATGCACTGGCAATGGATGTCAATTGCTCATCCCAGTTACGTTGGTCTTTGTCGATATAAGAACGTATGGCAGCTAAGATCGATCGATTGACTCTCTCGCTTGCGTTGGCTTGCGGCGAGTAGACAGCGGTTCTTATGTGAGTGACACCATACGTTTTGAGGAACGTGGCGAATTCCTTACTCACAAATTGTTTCCCATTATCCGAAAGGATTGATTCTGGTACTCCAAATATTGAGAATACCTGCTTCTCAAGAAATTTTACCGCGCTGTCACTCGTCGCTCTTCGTATTGGTTGGACGTGAACGAACTTAGTCAACTGATCCAAGCAAACGATGATATAGCTGTTACCATTTTTCGACCTGGGATATGGTCCTAGAAAGTCCACATATAGATGTTGGTACGGTCGTTCAACAACAAAAGCTCTTCCCATTTTCGGCTTTAGTGTGTAGTTTGGAGCCTTCGTGCTTTTGCACACGTCACAGTTGGAGATGATCAATTTTACTTCAGCCGCCATATTAGGCCAGTAAAAACGATCACGTAGACGGTACAGGGTTTTTGCAACTCCACCATGCGCAGCTTTCGGTGGTTCGTGAGCCAAAAGGATCAAACGTTCGGTAAGATTTGATGGAATCCAAAGTTTCCACACCATGTCGTCTTCAACAGGATGACCTGTGCAATGCCGAACCTTCTTATACACAAACCCCTCCGAGACTTGAAGGTCTGGAAGTTGATCTTTGTTTTTAAGTATGGTTTCTATTATCTGGGCATATTCATCAGATTTAAAACTGGGATCTGCAAGATCAATATGAAGGACATCGTGTGGGCTTTGAAGAGAAGGAACATCGCCAAGGCCATCAACAGCATATACTCGCGATAACGCGTCAGGAACAATGTGCTGAGAACCTTTGCGATGTTCAATCTCAAACGAAAAGCCTTGTAACTTTAAACTCCACCGAGCTAACCTACCGTTCAAATCCTTCTGATTCATCAACCACTTTAGACTTGCATGGTCAGTTACTACCTTAAAGCTCTGGCCTTCCACGTATGGTCGGAACTTTTGGATGCCAAGGACCGCAGCCAAACACTCCAACTCTGTAACAGAATAGTTACGTTGTGCAGAATTGAGTTTGTGGGAGTAATAGTATATGGGTCTTTCAATACCTTCTTCATCCATTTGACAAAGCACACATCCAACACCGGAGTTTGAAGCATCGCACAAAATAATGAAAGGCTTGTTGAAATTTGGATTAACAAGAATTGGCGCAGATGACAGAGCGTTCTTTAATTCATTAAATGATTTTAGTGCATCAGGTCCAAACTCAAATTTCTTTCCTTTTCGTAGAGTGTTGGTGATTGGTGCAGCAAGTGTCGAATAATTTTGAACAAACCTTCTGTACCAACCTGAGAGTCCAAGAAATCTACGGACTTGGCGTGGTGTTTTTGGTACAGGAAACTCAACAACGGAAGCTACTTTATCGGGGTTGGCCTTCAAACATCCCTCACCTACAACAAAACCAAGATATTCAAGCTCTTTAAAGCAGAATTTGGATTTATCCACATTAATGGTTAATCCAGCCTCTGCTAATCTACCAGCTACAAGCTTAAGCATAGCTAAATGTTCCTCAAAGTCTTTTGAAGCTATGAGTAGGTCGTCCAAGTAAACAAAGATGTTCTCTTTCATTTCGTGGGGAATCACCTTATCCATAAGTCTGCACATGCGTTGTGGTGCATTGCAGAGGCCGAAGGGCATTACCTTGAACTGATATAATGGTCTTCCCGGAACAGTAAACGCAGTCTTTTCCCTTGAGCTTGTCTCCAATGGAATCTGCCAAAAAGCATCTTTCAAATCCACACTTGAAATAAAGTGAGAATCAGAAAGACGCCCTAGCAAACCTTCAATATGCGGCAATGGATACGCATCCTTCTTAGTGACGGAATTGACTTTCCTAAAGTCTAGGCAGAGTCGGTTTTTACCAGTTTGTTTCCGCACTAGAACTACTGGAGAGCTCCAAGAACTGGAACTTTCCTCAATCACATCCATTTGAAGCATGCGATCCACTTCCGCATAAAGAAGGGTTTGAATCGCTGGAGAAACAGGATAGTGTCTTTGTTTTATTGCTATTGAATTACCAGTATCAATGTAATGCTCCTCCAATTTAGTCTGCCCTAGGCCATGTTTTGAAAAGGAGGGAAATGAAGATTTTACTTGTTCGAGCGCTACTATTTGGTGTTGTGTTAGCTGATGAATATTTGGATCTATTGTTTTGGTTTGGGAAATTTGAGACAACTCCGAGATGATGTGCGGAGCGAGGTTGAAGAGTTTCCAAAAATCTACACCCAAGTACAGTTTTTGGTCCAGCGTCGGAACTATGAACAAAGACATTTCTTTCTCTAAGCCATTGTACTTTATTTTGGCGTTTACAATGCCCACAATTGCCTGCTTATGACCACTAGCCGTGCTAACACCTGATGAAAATGGTCTATACTCAATGCTATTTTCTTTTAGAAAGTCCATAGCACCTGCTCCCAAACAGCTGATTGAAGCTCCAGAGTCAAGGAGTCCAAACAATGGAGTATTATACAAAAGTACGTTAGCATACGGTCTAGGATCTTCAGCATTCAAAAGGGTAGTTGAGGAAATCGCTTTGTACAAATTTTTCTTATCCGCAAAACGTAGGCGAAGCTTAGAGATTTTCTCGGACACATGTGGTGACGTGTTAAATATCCGAGAACGTACTTTGTTGTAGTTCACTAGACGTTCGTGTAGACTTGGTCTTGGCTGGTACGAAGTTCTTTCTGGTGTAATGAAAGGATTGGTGGTTCTTTGTAAAAGTGTTATAGTTGGTGTGTTGTTCGGTATATTGTTTATGGTGTCGTTTGTGGTCTCTACTGGTGTTGTGTAGCCGGACGATGCATCTGAGAGCAACCTTCCCCGGTCCTTACATTGCTCTGCTGTCGGTTTTCCGAACATTGTGGACAGTTTGGTGTGGTAGTGTTGGCGAGTCCACACTTAAAGCAAAATAATGACCGTTGAGGACTTGGACATTGTTGGAATACATGACCTGACACTTTACAGTTCCAACATACCACTGCACTCATATCCCTAGGGGGCCTGGAGATCTGAACGGCTTCTATAGGCTGAACGTAGGCATCATCAGTCTCGTAGCAGAGTTCATTTACCCTTCTTTGGAATTGAGGTGGGTAACTTGGTTGCTGTCTGGATCTTGCAAAGTGCTCAAGATTGTATTTTTCTACATTACGGCATGTGTAGACCATTTCCGGGAGGCTTTCAGTTTTAAAGGTCAATAACCTACCACCAATGTCTGAGCAGACATTTTGCCGAATCAGAAAAATAAGTCTTTCGGGACCTCTGGGATTGCGCAATCTAGAATTTATTCTGAGAAGGTCCGAATAAAAACTATCAAATGGCTCATTTGGTTTTTGGCGTCGGTCGTCCATTTTTCTGGCTATCTCCTCATCGGTCTCTAAACTCCTAAAATGTTCAGTCAATGCAATTTTTAGAGATGACCAGCTCAGGTGTGGATGAGTTTTGAGATAGATCCAAAACCACGAGCTGACTTCTCCGTCAATGAAATGGTGAAAATTTTTGACGATTTCATCCCATTCAACATTGTACGACTCACGAAGATGCTGTAATCTGAACAGAAAATCATCTACGGTCATATTCTGGTTGTCGTAGCGTAATCCCCATTTGTGGAAATCTCTATAGACATGAGAACGATGACTTTGTGTCTGCGGAAATTGGTTGTGTTGTACACGAGTTGGGTGAACATCGTCCAAACGCAAATCGTGTAGTTGTTGAGAAAAATTACCTTGGTTTTGTGGATTGGTCTGATATGTCGGTATTGCATTGTTATGAGTGTTATATGTAGGTAATAATGAAGAGTATTGAGTGTTAGGTGGAAGATGTGTTTGTGTACGAATGGGTGGAGTTGTAAAACGAATAGTTTCACGAATTACTTCGGCAACATCTAGACGAAGTTTTGCCCTTTCGTCTTCTAACTGCTTTTGAAAACATCGTTCATCTTCAGACCTATTGACGGCTAAAGTCGTAGATACGATTTCCCGAACATAAGTACGAAGGGAATCAATGACCTGTTCCGTATGTGTAGTGTCATGATTTATTTGTATGGGTGTGGAAGTGTTGTGTGGTTTTTCTAATTTAGGTGGATCTGAAGAAGGGTTTGGATTGTTAAACGGGTTAAGGCTGTGAAACGTAGAATTTTGAGACGGGATTCGTGAGTGTGGCTCACGTGCTGAAATGTGTGTAGGTGATGCAAGATTGTTCGGAAATGTGTTTTGATATGCTTCCATATCAAGATCAGGTTCGCGAATAGGTGAATTTAATGCCGAAAAATGTGTGTCTATATTTATATGAGATCTAGTACGTTGCATCTCATGTTCGTGATACGAAGGCTGTAGCAAGGACTGAGGTCCTACAGTCATATCGTTAGCACGATGATCATTAATTTGGGGGGATGGATAACTAAAATCTGTTGGGTGACTTGGTGACAACAATTGCATGTCACTTCGAATATGTCTACTTCTAAGGAAGTAACCATCTTCCATATTGTTATATGGGTTGGGGTTAGACATTTTATTTATAGTGTATTATTAAAAGAAAAGATTATGGAAAATATGAATATGGTTTAAGAAATTAAAATTAATATGTTATTAAACAAAGTTAAAACCAGGAAGGAAACCAAAGAGTAAGAAGAAAAACAAAACATATAGCAAACGTGAACAAAGTAATAACAAAGCATGTATCAACAAATAATACAAAAAAAGAAAGAAAGAATAGATTCGATTTCAGAATCGTTGGTCTAAGTGAGAATAAGCTGAATGAGTGTTGGGGTGACTTTCAATAACGTGGACAACCAATTAAAGACAACAAGAGAGTCTCGAATGGTGCTTTGAGAGAATTAACCATCAGTTCTGTATATTGTCAATGTTCATAAATTTATTGCCGACACAAGCAACTAGTGTAATCGTGGTTTCACTAGAAGGATACCGGATAAAATGAACAAAAGATGTTAAAAAGGTCACGAAAGTCATAAACAAGCGCTTACAGCAACTGACGAAAACGTACTATGGAAATTCCCTTTCCCGGACAGTAATACACTTGACGTTCATGAACTTCCGACCGTGCTACGAAATACAGTATAGTGAAAGCTATAAAAACAGAACAGAAATAATATATCCATTTAAAGACTTTCACCACTATACCTCGGTATGTTCTTCAAAGTTTCCAAACCCTTTGCAAACATTTGTTGGCCTGAGTAACCATCAATGGACAAAAGATTTGAAAACTTCAACAATCGACTAAAGAATACAAGAACTGATTAGTTATTGGCTAAGTTATGAAATTTTTTGAAAAATTTAAATAAAGTGAAAAAAAAAGAGAAAATTTGAGAAGTTTTTGAAAATTTGCACAAAGATATTGCGGAACCAAAGTTTAGTAAGCTTTGGCCCCACGTTGGGCGCCACCTGTAACGGTATACATATAAACATATGTTACCCTTCCACCTTAGAGACACAGGAATCTCAATTTTGACTTCGATGGAAGGGCTGTCCGGTCAACAAAGCAAGGTAGGCATGCTTGTTTAAGCCAGTGCTTAGCTCGTCGGAGGGGTGGGATCTTCTGCTTGTCTTGCGGACTACCGTACTTTTACATGCCTAGAAATTTTGTTGGGGAAGTCTTAAAATTAGGAATATTAAAGGGATAGGAAGAAAATAGGGAAAGGATTGACTCTAAAACGAAATGAAAACTTTAACAGCCAAGAAGAAAACTATCCACACCTATCAACTTGGTTGGTAAGCCTTCTCCCTTCTCTCTCCACACCGGTACCGAAGATGTTATGGTACCTTTGAGCTGCCCTCCCCATAACCCTACTCACGAATGAGCAGAGTACCATGGTTGTTACTCGCTCATTTTTCGTAACAACCCCTAATTGTACTTAAGACTCTTAACAACTCCTGTTGTCCGTCATCATCATTCACGTCACCTCAGTCACCCCCACCTCCTATCAACTTACTCACTCATAATGATCCAAAGACCCTAAAAACAATTCACAATTGATGCATTCAAACACCATCAAAATAACAAAAAAAAAATCACTCCATATCAAAAAGTTACGTAATGTAACATAGTAAACATATTTATTAGATAGAACATAATAAGGATTATATTAAAAAAAAATTTTGAAATTGTTGACAACAACAATTTATTATTTATACAAAAAGAAATATTCTAAATTATTGTCAACAACAATTATTAAAAAAAAGGAAAATTATTCTAGAATCTTAGGATACTAGATACAAAAAAAATGTTTCAATAAAATTTACAAAATTTACAACTAAATTTGTAAATACGAATTCGTTTTTTAAATGAAAATAAGAAAAATATTTAAAATAAAAAACGTACCATTCATCCTGGATGCAGGTGCACTTGCAGCTGGACGATGAATCTAAAAGAAAAACAAACACTACCAAAAAAAAAAAAAAAAAAAAAAATCACCAGAGAAAAGCACTAAAACGAATAGGTATCACAATAACAATAAAACACTTAGGCATAGAGATTAATTAAGATAATACAAGAAGAAAAAGAATTTAAAGAAATGAATGGAATGCAACACAAATTTGATGGAATGAAACAAAATTATTTTATAGTAAATAGTATAATCTTCCAATAGTAGAGGATCCGTTAACGGGATTTGCAGAAGGATAGGTAGTATTATTATGTTTATTGTTTTCGTAATTATCTTTCTTTTTCACTACTTTATTATATTTATTTTTTTGTTTGTATATAGTATATTATTGCTTTTTCTTTCTTTTTCGTTATTTTAGTTTTTATAACACTTTTATGCTTTGGGGGTGGTTAGACATATGTAGGTATATTCATATTCTTTTCTTTTTAGTAAGGGTATATCAGGTATTTGAAAAGAGTAGCACTATATTTTTATTTTTTTATTTTATTAGGTCTTTAATGGACCATATTCGCACAAACAAAACAACAAAACAATTAACACACATGCACTTAATGCAATCTTTTACATTCGAGACGATGTTATATATTTATACTGGGGAAAGTCTGGGCTTTTTTTTTTTTATTATTTAATTAGATTTTTTTTTTTTATATTTTCCACAAATTTGACTATTAGAATTAGAAGTATGTTTGACGACTTTTTGAATAATGGAAATTTTTTTATTTTTCTTCCTAAAATGAAATTTCTTTGAATTCCACAGCCATCTAATAGTGTATTGTGTGAGTGTTTTTATGAGTATTTTGAAACAAGTGTATAGTGTTATGTATGTTTAGTAATTGGGTGTAACTGTAATTGTAAATGTAAGTAAGAATGTATATGTTGATCTGTAATGGTGGGTATTGTTTTTATGATGTAAGGGAAGTGTATAGATGTACTGTAGGGTCGTCAGCGCCCCTACAAACTACCCCGAAGTTATTGCTACCAATAGTGACATGTTGTCCTAGGCAGTAGACAGAGGCTTGTTTGTTGATCTTGTACCTACGTCAAATTGGCAGAGCACATTATGTCAAAAATAGCCCATAGGTAAGTGTTTCATTTTTGTGCTTCAATAATGGTTTTGGAGAAACTCGAATACTAAAGTTCCACTTCCTAACTGTAGGTATCAACGTAGGTAATATCAAACCAGCCACTAAAACAAAAGCCTTAACGGAAATTTGTATCCACAGTCCACACCAACAATTAATCAAACAACATAATTCATATATATATGTATATCGTCTTTACTTCTTGAATTCTTCAATTTACTTCAATAACAACCGTTAAAACAAAAACCTTGAACTCAGTTTCTATATACACCACCATAATGTACATCCATCAGCGCACTTCATCAGCCACCTGCGCATTTCCTCAGAAACACATTGCCGCTGTTGATTACATACCCATTCACGTCGTATACTTCTCTTTCGTTTCACTTAATTCGGAGAAAACACCAAGCAGTTTTTTTTTATATGAACGTGCTTGTGCTTATGCGATGTGCGCCACCCAACTACCCCAAAGCAGAACAACGATCAAGAACCGCGGCTGCTGATAATGTTCGATTTGAGAAAATAAATTAATTTTTTTCATGTTAGATTTTAGGTTGTAGCTCAGCTTCTAGATCACATAGAAAGCTGATTGATTTCTTAAAATAAATGTGAAGGTGTTGGCTCTCCTGAGGATTTTATTTTGTTTGCATTGATTAAGAATTGTTTGAGTAATGGCGAGTTAAAGGCAGTAAAGTTAGAAAAAAAACAAATTTTGGTCAAAAACGCTCCCAAAAACAGGCATGACAATGAAAGGAATAACCTATGTCTTTCTCAAAATCTTAACTTACGGCTACAGTTTTATTATATGTATAGATAGAAGATAGATAGATATAGATATAGATATTGGTCTAATTTATGTGGTTTGATTTGCAAAGTCATTATTTTTTGTGCTTTCCCAATTTAGCCTCTAAACTTTTAGGTTTTGCTCTGTTGGTAAAATACATTTTACAGCTATGCTGAAAATGACACCAGGACTTCCACATTGTGAAGCCATAACAAAAACAGCATTTAAAAATATATATAGGGGAGAGTGGGTATGTATGGGACACAGGAGGAATGGGACAAAAGCATTATCCTCAACGTCGTATTCTTTTTCTCGTTCCGGTTGATCACAAATTTGCTCTTAAGTCCGTATCCACCGGTAAACGAAGCAGGTCTTGTGCACAGTTGAAATTACGCTGTAGAAAGTGAATTAAATAGATATTATCATATTTATTAAGAAGTGAATTATATCTAATTTTGTTTGGTCTGTGTCGTATTTTAAGTGATATTATGTTTTATCTCCTTGAAGTGCCCTACAGGATGATTGGGACACTTCTATGCAGGAGGTCTGGTTCTGGAGTCTTTGGGGAAAGCGAGAACATTAGACTACACTACCCCTTCCTTAGGTAACCTAAGTACAGTAGTGTAAGGTGTCTGTTTGGCAGTACAATGGACCAGTAGTTGGGTCTGAGTGCTCCATCGGATAGTAACACCTCCCGATAAAAAAAAGCTTTTCCACATCAAGGTCTAAGCAAAGAACACTTAAAAATGTTCGTACGCAAAGTACATTACAAACAAAGGTTTTAAGATAAAAAAAACACACTTGTAATGTAAGGTGTCCCATTCCACCACATAGCTGCTTCCAGGAGGAATGGGACAAAGTTTTCTGGTGCATGAAATGACTTATAAATTTTATTCTGGTATACTTTTGGATACTTTCATATTTTGAATAGCTTGCCAAAATGTTATCTTATATTAAGAAAAATGTTTTGTGCAGATATGATTTATAAGTTGCCAGCAGTTCACGTTTGACTGAAAAGTGCGCCATACATACCCACTCTCCCCTATTTGAACAAATCTGCAATAAGCGTTTATCATTTTACCCACATGATCTATATAGATCATTGATTTCCATGGTTTACAACAACAGAAACGAAAAGTAATGCTTTACGTGAGCACCTTCCTTGACGTCTTAATTTCACGGTGGACATACCCACATTAGAGTCCTTGAGAATGACGTTGACCAGGTCGCAGTCAAACCCATTGCTCAATTGGTATGAGCGAGGCCCATCCAGACAGCTCTTCGTTCTTTAAGAACGCAATTTGCCTCCGCATTCGGAATAAACCACAGCCCCCACGAATCCAACCGCAATGATGGGGCTGCACCAAATTTGGTACAGGGGCTGACCCCATCTCCCGTGGTACCATTATATAGCTATTGGTCGAGCTTTCGCAACCCGAAGGTCACTACCAATTTGGACTTCCATAACCCAATCCGAGGAAAGGTGTACCTCAATGTCAGGTGAATAGAGCATCTTAACTTCCATATTACTAGCAAAAGCAAGATAACTCACACCTATTTCATCTGGCACTGTTTAATTTGGTGAAGCCCCAATAAAGGCAACACCAAATTGGGGCAGTGCCCCGGTTTACAACAACAGTTGGATCTCGTGTTATTGTTTTATACTTAAAAACTGCTCATTGCACCACGTGTTTTATAAAAACGTCAAGTGACTATCAGTTTTGCCAAGATTCCGGAAATTCGGAAATCGCCATATAGAGCTCCTGAAGTTCGCTTGTTCCAGAGCTTACATTTTATCTTATTCAAAATGTATGTACTTTGACAAGCTTCACGAACTAGTGCTACAATTGCACTACTAATAAGGATTTAAGAATAATAGACGACAGGTATTAAATTTTAAAATTGATACCCGTATTGAATACCTTTAAATCAGATTATCCCCATTAAGTTCTAAGTCTGGAAGACTATTCAGTTTAATGTTTTCCATGTTCGCCAGACCTTAAGCAGTTCAAACAATAAAGGAACGCAATATTTAAATAAATTCCTGTTTGCTTTAGTCTCTATACAACAGGAAACACCCTTTGAATTGGTGTCAATATTATACACTATAAGCCTCCATCGATTATGCGGACAGACCACATCCGTTAACCAAAATCCACCTGCTTCAGCCGTTAATAACATCGATTATTTCGTCCATTATTGAAACTGGAGCAAATGCCAATTGGGTTTTAATGTGTGGTCGGTTATTGAGTACCGCTGGATATGGGTCAAAGAAAAGGACACACACCGCAGGATTATACGAATTATCCCAATTGCACACACATTTAGTGTCCCACAAGCGTCCACAAATGGTGGGCGGTTATCCAAGTTTCTGTTCCGTATTTACATAATTTTCTCTCCGACTTCCATCGTATTGAACCAGTGACATCCCGGGGAATATTTAAAATACCTTGCATAGTTCGCTTATGTAAACAAGTTCTTCGGGTGAACTATTTCCAGCATTCCTTCGCGTCTAACTCCAAAGGTTATTCATGGATTTGGTTGTTGCGGTGAAACCAACAGGAAAAGTTTGAGGTATGAAGGGTAGCGAGCAATTAAACGTGCATTCCATTCACCTGGGTTCGATCGTTAGAAGAGTTGACGAATTCCAGCAAAGGGTAAGTGGGTTTGGATAGAATTTCGGAAAATACCTATTTCTTTAATGGATGGCTGCATAGAAATGCATTGGATATTTTCCTGTCGTTGAGGGCAAGGGTCCCGATGCTAACATTCCTTTGGTCTGATATTCATATAAGAATCACGGAAAAAATTTTAAGATCAAATCAAGAAAAATGAGCGCAGAATCACGAAAAGTTTGTCTAGTTTTAGAGCTTAGCTCAGGATTTACTGATTCACTACTTCTTATTCGCAATTTTAGAAATTGTAAGAAGTGAAGATATTGACCCCCAAAAATCGTGAATCAACACTTCTCATTGTAAATAATGATCAAACGAGGAATACATATTGCCATAACCGATCGCAATTTTAAACAAGTAGTTCTAAATTTGATATTACTATGGTTGTGAATTGCAAAAACATTTCGCAATTTACCACTTCTCTGTAGTAAATTTGATTTCATCCCTTACCGAATTGCAACCATTCAGTCTTGAATTGCAACTTATTAGTGCTGATTTGCTACTTCTGTAGTTGCAATTTACAAATTCTTAATCGTAAATTACAACTTCTTTTTATCAATTTGCAATTCATATTTTGCAATTTACGATTCTTGAGTAGTGATTTGAGGCATCACCGTCTTAAATTAAAAACGTTTTATCGTGAAATTAGAAAACTTTATTTTCAATTTACAACTTATATCTTGTGATTTACAATCAGAATTCATAGTCGTATTTTATATTTTTGTTTCCTCTTGATATCCTTGAGAATCATATGACGCCATATCGTCCGGAGACAACGGGATTTGTCTGGCGTGGTTTTTCTGTCTATGCTGAAATTGTTAATACCTACACGCAAATTGTTTAGAAGAACTTGTATTGATACGAACCTTAAAAAACCTTTTCGACTGCACATTTTAATATCCATACCAATTTACTTCTTTCCTAATAGCGAGACATATCTTCATTCTGAAAAAAATAAAAATACAGATTTATATACCTACTTTAGTTTAATTTTTTTCCATTATTAAATAGGTACTTACATGATATATATTCCAGAATGCTTTATAATGGTTAGTACACTCACTATCACTGAGAACTAGTTATACTTAAAAAACGACTGCCTTAAGCAAAGATTAAATACCGACTGTCTTTCGCTGTCGCTGCCCATGATTGCAGCTGTCCAGCAAGCAGCAACACCACAAACATATTATGTATGTATATTGATCCATATAAAGAAAGGATTTCGACCCATGAACTATATCGTTACTGTCGACTACCTGTGCATAAAAAAATTTCACACGTTATGTAGTTAGTTTCCATGGAAATTACAAAAAATATTTTGCAATTTACGACTTCTCTACGTCAATTTACGTTTTCGGTTTAAATGTGGTAAATTATTATAAGATTTTATTGATTCATCATTCAGTGGTGGTAGATCACCAAATATTTTTCGCAATTTGAGATAGCAAAGTGGTGTTTACGAAATTTGCCTATTGAAGTTGTAAATTGCTCCAAACAATCTCGCAAATCACTACAAATTAAAGAAGCTCGAATTAATACTTTTAATCGCAAAATGCAACAAACAACATTTGATATTTTTCGCCGTTTTCACTGACAAATTACAAATTTTTATATCAATTGAAGAAAAAATCGTTGTGATTTGCGAAAAATATACGATTCGTGAATTACAACTCAAAATGTTGCAATTGGTGATTTTCAATTCTTTTCGTGAAGAAGTTACACAATGTAGTAAACTAAATTTATGCCGACAAAATTGTGATATAAGTAAATAGATAAATGTATTGATATATAGTTTAAATTATTTGTTAAGACATAGCTACTTTTATATTTATTGAATTTTGGGTTGATTTTCATCAAAATGTAAAATTCTTAGTTAAGAAATACTGTAGGTACTTTTTTTTGTATAAATTATATAATTTCCTTATTAAATAAGTTATAATTTTAAAACGTAGTATATTATTTTAAAAGAGAAATAATTTACGTTATTCGTTATTGATATATCTGAAAAGTAGATTCAATCAATCAATTTTCAATTTATTAATACTTCAAAAATCCCCTCTATATTATTTCTGTGGTTTCTATATAGTGTGTTTCTACCTCTTGCGGCTCACACGCTCAACCAATCTTAACGAATGAAGTGTCAAAAGAAAAATATTTTGCTTATCTTTGAATTTTTACTTTTTTAAAATATTAACATTTAAAAAAAATTATTTCACTACCTATGTACATTAAATTTCAACTATACGCAGTTGTGTACAAACTATGATTCCGGGAAATAATTTTCTTTCGTTCTTCATGCCCGTACAAATTACAAACGACACGTCACTCGAGAGATGAGAGAGTCGACGGAAGAAGAGAGTTACATTCAACATTAGTGAAAACATAATGCTCTTATGACTCTTCTTAACACATTCACAGATTGAAAATCTAAGAAGGAATTCTATTTTCAAAACTGCGTGGAATTGGTTTGGTGCGCTGAAGGTCTATCCTATACGTGGCACTTCGGAACCATTTAACCGATTTCAATGAAACTTTGTAGATGGGTATGGTTGGTTCCAGTTTTAAAGATGGGATAGTTTTTCATCCGATATTTCCAAACGAAAGGCAAGGACAAACAGGAACGGTACCCCATATTATAAAAGATACCATGGACGTCTTTGTGTGCACTTATAACTCGAGAATGGATAGTTCGATTTTTACGATTTTGGGTTTGGTGGATTCGTATTGGAAGGACATACGCTACTTTTTTTCGTGAAAATAAAAGTTTCAGGGAACTTAGTATGGGAACTGCACTTTGAAAAATAATAGACTGGATGAAAAAACGGATAGTTTACTTCCAATACAACAAAACATATTTCAGTTGTTAATTTTTAAATTCTTTGCATGTTCGGGATAACCGCTACAAAATTTGAAATCGAAAGTCAGTTCAGTTATAATTTTGTTGAGCGACCCCAATCAACCGAAACTTTCTTTAACGGATCGCGTTTGATTTGATTGTGAAGAATCACCAATCAAATTTCATGGAAGCGAAGATTATGACTTAGAAAATCAAGGCAAACATTATAATAATTCCGCGCATTACGATGATTTGCCATTGCTTTTAAAGCGCCTTCGATTTTAAATGCGCATCGCTTTCACTATGAAAACGAAGTTCGATGGGTCAGCTAGTAAATATGTAATGTAGGTATACATATAGAAAAAATCTAAGAAATGGGATCGTTGTCTATCACTTCCTAGAACCTGGAATATAACTAAAAATACACTATCTTAAGCTGTGATCACACGGCCATTTTTTCGAGTCATTTAAATGGCGCTCTGACGTAAAAATCTCGTCACAAAGCCGTCATTTAAATGTCGTTCCGTGTGATCGCCATTTTTGGGACAACATTTTCGGCATCATTTAAATGAATAGGAAAATAGCAGAGTAAATGACATGATTTTTGTGCCATTTAAATGACCGAAAAAAATGGGCGTGTGATCGCTCTTCAATGACGCCTAGGACAAATGACTAAACTTTTCGGCTGTTGCGTCATTTAAATGGCAGCCTCAAAAAAATGACTAGGCACGAAATTCATGCTACGCCATTTTCTACGCAAATGACAAATGAAGCAGCATTAATATGATATAATGTACTTTGATTTGTTTTTTTTTTTTGTAGCGAAAGGATAAGTCGCATATGTGGTTGCTATTTTAATAAAAATTACAACACGCAGAAAAACCACTTACCTAAAATCAACCAACTTCAAAACTACCAAGTGATAACTGTAAATATAGTAGCTCATACAAAGTTAAGCGGATAAAAAATAGCCGAGTCAGTTTGAGGAAACTGCAAAATTGGGAAAATTGACTATCTGAAGTTTCTCAGTTCTTCCTGAATTTCTTGTGCATGTCAGATAGTCAACCAACAATTTATAGGAAAAATAGGCAGTTTTGGGAGAATTTTCTACTTGCTCTTCTATATACTTGCCATTAATACAAAATATAATTTCAGGCAGTTGGTCAGTTTTGCTTGTAAGCCGACAAAATGACGTTGTATGCATTTGAAATTTGAATTTTGTCTCGTGGCGAAAGGACGTGAAATTAATAAACCGGTTTAAATTTTATTTTTTGTGGCTGTGTTGTTCGGTCCCTAGGTACCTATTGAGCGTAATGGAAAACGAACCGTTTGTTGTCATCCTTTGGAGTTTGCGGCAAAATTTCAGTTTGTTTATCTTCATTGTTACGGCAAGAAAACTGTGCTTCGCATACGTTTGCATTAAATTATGAAGTTTAAATCTTTCTTAAATATTACGAAATACAACAGAGACGGAGATTTGAAAATTAATCCTCAATGTATATGCAGATAAAATTAAGTTGCACCCTCATGGATAATAACAACTTAGCCAATGCATTGAGCAAACAAAAATCATTGACTCGCCAACTCTAACTTATACATCTATCAAAGAGATATATGACAAAAAAAACTGTCACCAATCCGTCATTCATGCCAACAAATTTATAATCCGCACTTGCAACAAGGACCATTTGTACCTGCTACTTGGTTGCATATTTTAGACTCCGTTTGGTAAAATGTTCATGTAGTAAAAATAAGCTTGTCTCTTTTGAACCAAATAATATAAGTGTTGGCAGGGTATACCTACTTTACCGTGGACGTTCATAAACACATATCGTGTGATTAATCGACACTATGTAAAACACAATAATCCATTGTTCCGTAAAGGCCAGTAAATATGGTAGTTTAATATACATAATATTTATGTACTTATATATGTAAGTCCGTTAATCCTTCAGAGATTGATATAATCGTCATAAACACATCCCTGATGTGAACAAAGGCCCTTTGATTAATAGAAATAATATCGTGTGAATTGTCCTTACACATTTTTGGCCACTCGTTCATTATAACTCACCATTTATGCATTTCTATGTTATCGAAGGTCCTATGTAGGCACTTACGACATCAAAGCTTCACATTTAACGCCCTAAATCTATCAATAAATATTGTCCCCATTTGGCATTAGTCTGCCTCTTGCATCCCACATACTATAAACTTTCTATCCCATTCCAAAGCAAACGTACACACGCACAAGTTGGGCAAAAGCATAGATTGTCATGATATGCACTACCATAAATTTTCTGTGAATTATCCTGCCTCTACGTAAGACATATACAAGCACACCCGCTCTAATAGGCATTGACCATAGACATACCAGTACATCGTACATGCAATTCACTTTCTTAGCGGATATGGCCCTGCTGTGCGGCTGACGATATAATGCAAACGAGTCTTCCGCAGATGTGGAACACCGTAGGAGCAATTTATTGAGTTCGAGAAGGTGGATAGATCGATGCCTTCGTCCTTCGACTATCCACTGCCACTGCAATGTGAAATTTCCCGGCATAATCACTGACAAGGAATCGTATACATCATCATAAGTGGAAACCATTCATTATTCACAATCCTATCGAGCGCGTTTATTTGTCAAGCTACTAAAGACAGGGTGATCCGTCAAATGGTTTATATCTTATAAGTTTCTATGGAAAGTAGTCCTGCAACAGCAGCATTGAGATGTGCATTCTCAACAAAGCCAGCAGGTGTTAATGACAGATTCGGTAATGCTCATTCCGCGGTACTAATAATCATTTTTAGTGTCCAGGCTAAATTTTTCGATCTCACAATGGCGAATTTTTGCATACAAAATTGCTTATTGTGACCTAGGAAATATTTAGTGTGGAGGTTAAAAATGATTATTAGTAAGGCCCATTGATATTATAAACAACTCTCGACATAATAAGTACCTCTAACGTTTCTATGAAGTTCTGATTCGAAACCTCCAATACGCTCATCCTTGTTAAGAAAAAAAATTATAATCTGCGCAAAGGCATGCATGTAAAACAGCATTTTCTTCTTCTTAGGGTAACCTAAGGGAATACGTAAATAATTAGATTATGCTTACTCTACATACATACTAGTGTGTAAATACTTTTCTCACTCACAAAAAGAAGATTATAAAACTGTTCATACATATGAGTGGAGTAAATAAAATTGTCCTTCTGATGCAATTTATTTAATTTGAGACAAGTACCTAGGTACATGATATCGAGGAAAGGTAAGATAGTACGAACTTAGTTAAGGAAAACATCAACTGCTTTGTGTACTTATTGCTGATAAAGCTGCTTAAAATAACCGACTATAAAGTGTTATTTGATGGTGTATTGCTCTTTTTTCGATACTTTCTCGAAAGGTAATTTCGTGCTATTAAAATAATAGAAGGATAGGTATCTGGGTAGTATATCAGCAAAAGTGAGTCACCACCATCTACAAGATCTAGGTTTTGGGTATTGGAAATAACCCTTATAGAGGTAGGGCATTACCGAATTTTTTTTAGAAACATTATAGAAGATTTCATAAAGCTTAACATATGAAAGAAAAATATGAATTTATTGTTTCTATTATGTGATTCAATTTCTTATTTGCTTTGCCGATTTGCAATTCACTGCTCACCCGAAACTTACTAATTATATATCCCTCTTCAAAGCCTTTCGCAACGTACAGGAGTTATTTTTGAAACAATAACTTTGAAATCGGTCTACTTCGGTTAACAAACACTATAGAAGCTCCATCGAATCAGCTGCCTACAGAAATTACAAATTTGAAGTCAAATTGTTACTTGGGCTTGGTGTACTATGTACTCATTCTAATTACTGTTATTGTCTCTCTTACATAATAAGAATTTTTCAATGAATTTTTGATGAAGAGTAATAACAGCTTTAGCATCAATGATTAACTAACAGGTCCTATGTTAACTAGTCTAGTCATCCCTTGAGGAAGAGACTCGATGCAAAATGAAATGATAGGTACCTGGCGAAAACGAAATTAATAATGAAAAAGAATTCATATTCATTGATCGTTAACAGCTTAACCCTAGAATGCGGGAAAGAGACAGGTATAATAATATCATAAAAGAGAGAAGGAAAACTTTTGAATTATTATTTCCATCATCAATTAATTAGACGGAAGAATCTTCAACTGCTACAAAGGAATATCGTTTCTCTCAACTTCCTATATAACCTTTAAGGTACTTAAAAAAATAGCTTTTTAAACGCCGACTACTATAGCTGTAGATGACAAAGTATTTTATTTCACACGCATTTTCCAACTATAAGCTGGTTCACTCTTGGACATAGTCCGATGATACTAATATAATCATTTTTAGTGTCCAGGCTACATTTTTCGAACTCACAATTTTCGATACTAATTTGCATATTGTGACCTACAAAATATTTAGTCTGATGGTTAAAAACGATATTTAATAAGGCCCAGTGACTTTTTGTAGACTGCACCAACTTGAATTTTAAAGTCTAATTTGAGGAGACTTTTTCTGTCTCTTTTGCCTTTCGCAATTTATACACATACTTGATTATGACCCCGTTGTCTTTTCCGACTGTTGCTCTTGCTAGTAAACGGTGGTAAGTATATAAGAGGGTTCCGTTCGGTTCGCGCGATAGAGTATATTCGTTTGATCACTCCTTTTTTTAGTTCGTTGAGAGTGTATGCTTTATTCTTTCCGTTGCTGCCATTTGGTGTCCACTGTCGTTGAAACCTTTGTAAGTTCTTAAATTTCTGGATTTCTTATGTTGAAAATTTTCCTTTTTTAGTAAATAAAATCAACTTAAAGCGTTGGATATTTGGTTTTGGTGGTGACTAAAACATAGGGGAAGGTCATGTATCTTGGTCCGGATTTCAGTTTTTTGCCGATAAATAGGTAACGTTTTTTCATTAGTTTTTTTGTTTTTTTAGTTATTACCTGAAGTCTTATCTATGATAATGCGAAACTACCAAAAGGATATTGCTTACCATTCCAAAGAAAACTTATCTTTCATCTAGCCTCAAACGGTCCAAGGTACAAGACGTGATTGTACCTTGGTCCACAGAGTATTGTACCTTGGACCGAAAATATTCACCCTTATTGCGAGTGGCGGTTTACTTTCACGACGATTATCGTTTTTTGAGGCGTTTCATTTTAGAAGCCTTATTCCCTAACTTCCACGACAGGGTAAAATGTCGTCGGTAAGTAGTTCACATTCCACATACGATCCACACCAGCTGATATGCGCCAATGACAGATAAATGCGGTACCTATCAGTTTATGGTATTTGTTCGCGCTAGTGACGAAAAAAGAAAGAAAAGACTACAATCAATTTTAAATAACAAAATAAACGATTTATTTAGAAAAAAAGAGAGAGATCCGATGTCGGTGACGGTTGCGTGTAGACTAAAAAAAGTAAATGTTATACATATATATATTGGCTGCAAAACATTCCGCCCACATTGAAACGAATTGCAAAATTTGTTTAAAATTACGAAAAGTTCTTTCAATGGCTAACGACTGTCTTCTTGAACAGAAAGTAGTGGCGATATCTTGACGATAGGTCGAGTTAAAATTCCATCAGCTGTTTTCAGCGACGAACCTTAGTCTCTGGACCGGGGTGAACACCTATAACTCTACCCAGCTTCCACTTTGTGGGTGGTAGCCGTTCATCACGAAGCACAACTAAATCTCCCATCTTGACGTTAGGGCTGGGACGAGTCCATTTCGAGCGCTGCTGCAGTTGCACAATGTACTCCGAGCTCCACCTTCTCCAAAAATGTTGTCTTAAAGTTGATACCAAAAAGTCTTCGATGTTAGGTTCTGGTACTGCTTTTAATGGCTCCCCGATCAAAAAATGCGCTGGGGTCAGAGCGAGGAGGTCGTTGACATCAGAAGAGATCGAACAGAGAGGCCTCGAATTGACACACGCCTCGATTTCTGTCAACAGCGTCGAGAAGGTCAGCAAATGGTCTGCTAATGTTAATGTGCGACGTAGATGGTATTTTACTCTCTTAACAGCAGCCTCCCAATAGCCACCCATGTGAGGAGCGGCTGGCGGATTGAAATGCCAAACAGTTCCATCTTCTGCAAGGTACTTGGCCAATTTTTCGTCCTTTATGGCTTGCGATAGTAAGAATTTCAGTTCCTTTTCGGCCCCAACAAAGTTGGTGCCATTGTCGCTGTACAACTCCCGACATTGTCCGCGCCGGGAGGTAAACCGTTTGAAGGCTGCTATGAACGTTGTGGATGACAAATCACTAGCAAGTTCTAAATGCATAGCGCCAGTTGCCATGCAAATAAAAACGGATATGTATCCCTTCACAGATTTGGTGCCACGTCCTTTATTGAAACGAAGTGCAACTGGACCCGCAAAATCCACACCGCTGCGCAAAAAAGGACGGCATGCTACTACACGTGGTTTAGGCAAATCCCCCATCAATTGTTGCTGGAGTGCGTGAGAGTGCCTTCGGCATTTTACACACAGTCTGAAGATTTTGCGTAATATTTTGCGGGCACTGATGACCCAAAATCGATTTTGAAGCATCGCCTGCATAGCCTGCGGGCCAGCATGAAGTGTTATGCGGTGTATGTCCTCACAAATGAGCGTAGTGAGCCTTGAAGATCCTGGCAGTAGGAATGGATGTTTTTTATCAGGTAGCAACGATGCATTGCATAATCGACCGCCCACCCTAATCAGTCCTCTTTCGTCTAAAAACGGATGTAATCTTATTATTTTGCTTTGGCGACTTACCAGTTTGTTGGAAGATAGGCGTGGAATGTCTTCAGCAAAGAAGAAGGATTGAGTGAGCTTGATCCATAGTAATAGGGCTTCGTCCAGTTCAGACAGCTGCAAGTGTCTACCACTTCGATATTTGGTCGACTCTAACACGGCGTTTTTACGTATTTTGACAGCTGTTCGGATATTATGCACGAATCGCAAAATATAAGCAGTGACCCGCTTCAGCATCCTCAGACTGGAGTATCGATCGATGAGATCCCAAATTGTAGGCAACGCATGTGACGTACTTGCTGTATTGATGGCTTCGGAGCGCTGATCGAGATTGGTGGCAAAAATCTGTTGTGAAGGCCACGACGACTGATGACATTTCAGCCAAAGTGGGACATTCCACCAAAGTTCGTGATTGGCTAAGTTTTGCGGTGGTACACCTCGTGTGGCGCAGTCGGCTGGATTGTGCGCGGATTGCACGTGAAACCAATTTTCAGAGGGTATGATCTCCTGTATCTGCGACACACGGTTTGCGACGAAAGTACACCATCGTCCAGGGTGTTGTTGAATCCAAGCAAGGGCCACAGTCGAATCGGTCCAACAAATGATATGTCGTATGTAGGGTTCCAAAATCGGTCTGATGTGTTTGATTAATTGGACTAACAAGAGAGCGGCGCATAATTCCAAACGTGGAATAGACAAAGTAGTTTGTTTAAGTGGGGCGACTCTTGTTTTCGCCGTGAGTAGGTGCACGGTAACACTCGTCGGGAGAAATCGTGCGAACGTATACAGCAGCGGCGTATGCGGTTTGCGAGGCATCTGCAAAGCCATGTAACTCTACAATGGCGTTAGGAATTCCAGTACCGACCCACCTCGGCACCTTTATTGCTGCGAGGCTCGTGATATGGTCCCTATAATCGAACCACTGACGTTTAACATCGTCGGGCACAACTTCATCCCAGTCTACTTTAGGTTTCCACAGCCGTTGAAATATCATTTTTGCAATGATTGTGCATGGGGACAGCAAACCCAGCGGGTCAAAAAGTCTAGATGCATCTGAAAGAAGTAATCTTTTAGTAAATTTTGAGGCATCTACTTTATAAACCTGGACGGCGAATGACAAATTGTCAGATGACGGTTCCCATTGTAATCCCAGCGTACGAACGCTATCTGCTTCCGAGAAATCCAATGGTTGTAAGATTTCACGTTGGTGTTCTGGTATGGCGTTGATCACAAGAGGAGAGTTCGTCGACCATTTACGAAGAGAGAAACCACCTCGGCTCAAAACTGTTGATACTTCAGTTTGAAGTTTTAGCAACTCTTCTTCTTCAAAGCAGCCAGTCAGCAGGTCGTCCATGTAGAAGTGGTGTAGTATGACTTCTGTTGCCATAGGGTAGTTTTGACCCTCATCTAGAGCGCATTGTTGAATGGCTTTTACTGCTAGATGAGAAGACGATGCCACGCCGTATGTGACAGTTAGTGTCCTGTAATCTTCGATGTCATCTTCAGGTGAGTCACGCCAGACAATGCGTTGGTAGTTCACATGCTCGTTGTCTACTCGTACCTGGCGATACATTTTCGTCACGTCAGCACTCATCGCAAAACGATATGTTCGTACTCGAACCAACGCAACGAAAAGATCAGCTTGGAGTTGTGGTCCGACCATCTGAGTGTCGTAAAGAAAATCCGGTGGTGGTGCGACAAGAAGCGTTGAACACAACTCGTAACTTCGTTGTTGTTCTCGTTTCTTTAACGACAGCTCTGTGTGGCATATAATAATGCTTTCCAAGCACTGAGGGGTAACTCACCTTCTCCATATGACCTAGCTGAATGAATTCGTGAATAAAGTCCTTGTATTGAATTCTGAGGTGTTCATCCTTGGCAAAAAGTGACTCCATTCGAAGAAGTGCGCGAACAGCAGCGTGGCGAGAAGATCCGAGTGGGCAGTCAGGCTTGAATGGAAGTCTTACTACATAGCGTCCATCCTCTTGACGGTAATGAGTGCGTTCAAAGGATTTTTCGCACAACTGTTCCTCGAGGGTTAGATGTTTAATCTCCGGCAGCGATTCGACTTGCCAGAATTTGGAGACAGCCTTGGTGAGTGCGTTGTCTGTATGCAAGCAAACGGCTAGAGAAGTGCTGCCTCGCGGTGGTGATTCCATGATTTTCCCAAAGAGAACCCACCCCAGTGTAGATTGCTGTGCTAAGGGGGAGCCGATGGGTCCCATAACCAAACCAGTGCGTAAAAACTGTCCTAATTCGTCTGAGCCCAAAAGGATATCAACTGGAGCCGGAGTGTAGAAATACGGGTCTGCAAGATTTAGGCGCTTAATATGTGGCCAATCAGTTTGGCGGAGTTGGACCGGCGGTAACAAGCTTGTGATTTTTGAAAGAATATGAGCCCGTATTGTTGTCATAAAGCATTGATCATAGGAAGATAAAGTGAGCTGAACTTCACCCCTAGAACTTCCAGCTGCAGTTCCACCTATTCCTTCAATCGCTGCTGAAGTCGGAGATCTTTTCAGTTTAAGTCGTTGCAAAAAGCCCTCTGTAATAAATGAAAGGTGCGAGCCGTTGTCAAATAGAAGTCTGGCTGGTTGATAGCGTCCAGAAAGGTCAACAATTTTAACAAGAGCAGTACCAAGAAGAACTTGGTGTTCAGTGTGTGCGAAATTGGATTGCGTGAACTGACTGCTTGTGCTGGGTTCTACCAATGGACTTGTTGTTGGGGTCTCTTGGTGCAAAAGAGTGTGGTGGCGTACTTGGCACACACAACATAAGTTAGAGCTACGACAATCATGATGGTCGTGGCCAACAACAAGGCAGTTTGAACACAAGTTTTTCTCTCGAACTACAGATGTTCTTCTGGAAATGTCAAGAGATCGAAATTTGTCGCAATTGTATATTCGGTGTTTTGCTGAGCAGTACGCGCACGTGTCATTGTGAAATTTTGATGCTGCTCGTTTATTTGGCTGGCTATCCGGTGCTGCGGTATGTAGTGAGTTTAATGTGGACTTTGTTTTGCCTCTGGATTGCTGGTACGATTTAGAACTGGTGGTTGCAATTTGATGAGAGTCTATCGCATCTAAGGAACGGCATCTAATTTCGAGAAAATTGGCAAGAGTGTCAAACGTTGCAACTTCGTCCTTTGTCTGTGACAACTCCCACTGCCGGTGGGTTTCGGCATCAAATTTACTAACTGTTAAATGGACCAGCCAATCGTCCCAGTTCTCCACGGCCCTCCCAAGTGCCTTTAGACTCTGATAATGCTCCTGAGTAGTGTCTAAAAGCGCCTTCAAAGCAGTGGAAGATTCGGTATTGACTTTTTTCAACGCAAATAGTGCTCGAAAGTGAGAGTCAATTATAACACGTTGGACGTTAAAGCGTTTCTTTAATAGAGCCCAGGCTTCTTCATAGTTTTCGTCGGTTGATTGAAAACCCCTAATTACCTGAAGAGCTGGTCCCTCCAAGCTGGTGCGCAAGTAGTGCAACTTATGCGACCCTCTGAGCGACGGTTCCTTGTGAATCATGGATTCGAATGCGTCATGAAATGGTCGCCACTCCTTTGGATCTCCCGAAAAATGTGGAAGCGGTATGCTGGGGAGTTTGATATCAGCACGTTTTTGCGAAATGGTGTTGGGCAATAACTGCATTGTGTTGTCAGATGTTGGTTGTGATATTAAATTGCTTGCAGCTTTCAATTTGTTTGCGGCACGAGTTAAATTTGCAAAGGCTTCACGATACCAATGCTCCCCTTGTTCTCGCTCAGCTTCCTGATCTTCCACCGTTTCGATTCCACATGTTATTTCCACCTTATCTTGAGCTTGGCAGAAAGTTGCCCATTGATCTGCAAGAATGTGAAAATACGACTCCAAATCAGCTGCGTCGAATGTTTCTGCTTTTTTACTTGCATTTAGGGTTCTTTTTAATGCATTTCGGCTGCTATCGCGTTTTGCTTCGGTAGTCATTGTGAAAAAAACTGTACCGAAAAATCACACGAGTTCACAAACCGTTTGTCAGCGACAGAAAAAATGTCCGTTAACTTTTGCCAACGTTACAGCTCGAGCTGAGTGGTGTGAGAGTGCGAGATGGAAGACTTGGCAAAATGTGAAAATTAACACGAGATGAATTTCTTTGGCTTTTTTTTTCGCGATGAGGAAAATAATGGTAGGCTAGTTAATAATTTAATTGAATTAATATACCGGTTAGAAGGACCAATGTTCGCGCTAGTGACGAAAAAAGAAAGAAAAGACTACAATCAATTTTAAATAACAAAATAAACGATTTATTTAGAAAAAAAGAGAGAGATCCGATGTCGGTGACGGTTGCGTGTAGACTAAAAAAAGTAAATGTTATACATATATATATTGGCTGCAACAGTATTTATATTTTTGAAGTGGGTGGATGGATGAATGAATGAAGCTGAAGCCGATGTGGATGTACAAGGATTTTTCTTTTATGTGGATGTCTTCGGAGTTAAAATAATTTGTGCACCACCCAAGCCTTTTCTTTTCGGACTTATCATTTTTTCGTAGCTAAGAACATTTGAAACAACTTCTGCCAAATCTGATACTTTTGTTTGAATGAAGGTCCTCCAGTTGCTTCACGCTCTTTTTTGTTGTGAAGAAGTTTTTCTTTACTTTAATATCTGACGATTGAGAAGCTCTTTCATGACAGTTATACTCTCGGATGTTTGTCAGACGTTCGCGAGAGGTGGCGCAGTGAAAAAAACCCTGAGTTGGAATTTGGGGTTTTGCGGGATTCGAACCTGGACCCCTCGCTTAGTAGTCCAACACACTAACCACTCAGCCACTGCGAGCACCATTCCATTCGTTCCAAAAATGAAAAACTCACACAAAACGAATGGTTGCGAGAAGCTAGGCCCTGGGTCCCTACAGACCTGTTGCGCCAACTATTATTATTAGATATAATATCTGACCAAACCTGTGAAATATATGCATTAAGCCAATTAAATTTGTATAGTTTTAAGTTATAGATTTACTTTTTGCCACTCTTTTACATCTCTTGATGGTGGTACTAAGCTATTAAGGGTTAGAGCAAGAGTCCCGTTCAGCTTTGGTATCAACATTTAAGACACTCCATTGAAATCCATTTTCCAGCGAAGGTATTTTCCTTCCATTATTTCAACCAAAGTCTTAAATTGTTTCTGGTTATTTACTTTTACCCTTAAAATTAATCTAATTTAGTCTAGTCATTTGAATAAACTGCCAATTTAAGAATATAATTACATTTTCATAGACGTCGTTCACTGCTTGTCGTTCAGTAACTTGCAAACTAACTACAAGTACCGTCGTTTTTCTTGTCGTTTTGAGGAGTTCAACGCCTTACAGAATAGCAGTGAAGTTTCTCACATGATGTTCGTCGTACGCCAATAGGTTCCACATGACGTTCAGTGACAAATGACGTTCAACGACTCAAAAACGCCTCTCGTAATTCCAAATTCAAATTGGCGTTTCATAAACCGTCGTAAACGCCACTCGGAATAAGGGTGATTATTGAAGGTTTTTCTATAGTTTAAAGGTAAAAACGTTATTTCCTTTCAATAAATAGTAAAAATGGTACCATTCTTATTTTATTTCAAGAAAGCAGCAAGTAAACAAACCATTGTCTTAAAGTTAGTGTGCTTGACAACATTTTTTTTATTTCAAATAATAGTTTGAAATAAAAAATACTCTCGTTAGCAAAAAAAATGCCTAACAAAGGACTTAAATATTGTTTACCTAATTTGCTTCTTGGCATATTTTCCTGAAACACACAAAACCAATTTTGTTTAAAAAAAATCGAATAACGTGTAACTTTGACCGGACCAAGGTACAAGCGCTATGATAGGTCCAAGGTACACGAACACCACTTTAACCAAAAAATAATAATTTCGACGTAGTATTTAAAGCACATGCGTACAACAATTTGTTCCTACTAAAAGATAATCAATATACTTACCGAAATCGATAAAAGTATCGGAAAATAGACATAAAATTAAGCACTACACAACTTCAGAAAATAGATACAAAAAATACTTTTTTCACTGAAAACTATGTTTATTTTTTTTGCCGACTAGTACAGCTGTATAAAAGAAACTGTCAAAAAGAAACTGAGAAGAGAAATGAACAGAAGAGTAACATTTCACAGAAGAACCGGTTTTTGTGTGGTTTGTACTTTTCTGAAAATTGGCACTCGGACCAAGGTACAATCGGACCAAGGTGCATGACCTTCCCCTACTAGTATTAATGAATAACAATAACAATTAACGCTTTAAACTATATCCCATAAATCTCATTATAAATATTTAATACGTTTAGTAGGTATAGACTACAAGATCGTCAACATTTCGGTTCAAGTACATGCACATCTGAGGTTATATCATTGTGTCGAATGAAAATTATTTCACCAAAATACCAAACACTTTCCCCAGCAAAACCACTTGGACGACAGTAGCCGGATATTAAAAACCTATGGCAACATACTAATTCATCATAATTATATTTGAATTAATTTATTCCTGTTAATGACTTAAAAAATATACTTTTAAATTTGAAATTTAAGGATAAAACTTTAAAAAATAATGTTGTATACCTATTGAGATACTACCATTTTTTCCTAGTACAGGGTGTCCGCCGGGAAGGTATACTACTTTGTTTGTTTATAATTGTTGATTAAATGAAAGGGAATGGATCTTATATTGACAAATGTTTTATTTAATGTCGGCAGTTATGTATGGAATACAATATCAGGTAAATGTCCGCCACTATTAGTCTCACAAATGCGAGCCCTTTTGAGCACATTTTTCATTACATTCTCACACATTTTACGCGGTATTTCATTAATTTCATCACGAATATTTTGTTTGAGTTGCTCAAGCGTTTCTGGTTTGTTTGCATAAACCTTGCTGTTCAGATATACTTACAAAAAGAAGTCCGGAGCAGTCAAATCAGGCGACCGTGCGGAGGCCAATCAACATCACCATTTCATGAAATAACTTGTTGTGGAAAGAGGTCTCGCAGTAATTCCATTGTAATCCTGGCTATATGCGATGTGGCACCGTCTTGTTGATACCACATGTTAATAAAGCCCAAAGCATGAAGTTGTGGCGTTAAAAAATGTTCTTTGAAGACCAAGCTCCTGAGCACAGGTTGATGCTTGGGCCTATCACCTACAGAACCTATTTCTATTGTATGAGTAGGTATAAGTTTTGAATGAAGAATTAAAGTTCACCGAATTATATTAACAATCAACGGATTTTTGCGGTACGAAGTTCGCCGGGTCATCTAGGTATGAGAATAGGTTTATAACTAATTTTTATACCCCTAAGTGATTAGGGTGGCTCACCCCAAAAAATGTGTGTTCAAACAAAGTAAAAATTACTGTAGTTTTTTTTAGTTCAGCTCCGCCGATAAATATGTTTTCCAAATTATTTTTTATTATTATTTTATTCTATTCTTTAACTCACAAAGGGAAACTTCTATGTTATTTCAAAAAAGAAATATTGTGAAAGGTATGTTAAATAAAAATAATTTGTGTGTACTTATGTACATGGAAAACGTTATACGTTTTTGTAAAAAATCAATCAAACATTTTTTATTTTTAACAGCAAATTCTATTCTTTAACTCACAAAGGGAAACTTCTCTGTTATTCGAAAAAAAAAAAAAAAATTGTGAAAGGTATGTTTAATAAAAATAATTTGTGTGTACTTAGGTATGTACTGTACGTACATGGGAGACGTTACACTTTTTTGTAAAAAAATCAATCAATGTCTTATTTTTAACAGCGAACAATGCCAACAAGACGTAGAGGGAATGCCTTGGGCCGTAAAGCACATAAGGATACAGTCATGCAGAATCTAAGAGGCGAAAGAAACGCAGAACAAATCCATTAAGACAATACTGATGCACGTGAGAGCATGGCGCGATTGCATCAAGCAGAATCAGAAGATACACGAGCTGATCGAAATGAAGAAAGAAGATTAGAACAAAGACGATCACGGCGACTCACATTTAACAGACTAAGAGTAAATGAACAACAACGCCAAGATGTAGGTACATCGATCATTCACCTCTCAGTCATTCTTACGTCTAGCATTCGAGTATGAACCCGATGTTGAATATTATGCTCATTTAAAAGTTATAATTGGTGCTATGGACAAGGAATGCCTGCATTGTAATGGTCTTAAATTCAAAAATGAGCCAGCCGGGATGTGTTGCTCATCAGGAAAGGTGCAACTACCTGCAATTGATACACCACCTGAACCATTGAAGGGTTTACTGTTTGGCACGGATTCAAATTCTAACATGTTGCTAAAATCAATTCGGACATTTAATTCATGTTTCCAAATGACATCGTTCGGAGCAACAGAAATAGTTAAAAATAATACTGTATACGGTCAACAATTCAATTCAACATTTAAAGTCAAAGGTCAAATTTATCACAAAGTGGGCTCATTGCTGCCAATGCCAAACGAAGCGCATAAATTTTTGCAAATCTATTTTATGGGCGGTGAAGATGCACGAGTGGACACACGTTGTGAATACAATCACCTCAATTCATTTTTTTCAAAACGCATCGTTTGTGAGCTGGACGCTCTATTGAATGATCATAATGAATTATTGAAAATATTCAAATAACACATGCCTAAATTACAAAGTGATAATCACGCTATTGTCACCAGTCCTGATAAAAGACCTGTTAGAGAGCATATTCGTAGATTCAATGCACCTGTTGTTGATGACGTTGCCGGAATTATGATTGCTATTGAGGATCTTTGCACTATTATTGCCAACTTGCAACTCAGTCATTTCGGTATGCCTTCGCCAAATCGAAGTGCATCTGATTTATTAAACACGGACATGAATCGTGAACTTCAATACAATACGGTAGAAATGGCAGCGATTGTTACACGCAATGTTCCACTAATGAATGAGGAACAAATGAACATTTATGACCGCATTATGCTCGCAGTTTCGGCAGGACAAGGTGGATTCTTTTTTTTGGATGCACCAGGTGGAACTGGCAAAACATTTGTTATTTCGCTAATTCTCGCTGAAATACGATCAAATAATAGTATCGCGTTGGCGGTTGCATCATCTGGCATTGCGGCAACTTTATTGGATGGAGGCAGAACAGCTCATTCAGTATTTAAGCTGCCACTAAATATTCAAAACAACCCAGATGCAGTGTGCAATATAAAAAAACAATCGTCTATGGCCACAGTGTTGAAACAGTGTAAGATTATCATCTGGGATGAATGCACTATGGCCCACAAACATTCGCTTGAGGCGTTCAACAGGACATTGAAAGATATGAAAATCAATGACAAATTATTTGGCGGCACTCTGTTACTCCTTTCAGGTGATTTCAGACAAACACTTCCCGTCATTCCGCGTTCAAGGTTCAACGTACGCTGATGAGATCAATGCTTGCTTGAAATCATCTGAACTGTGGCGTAATATTGAAAAAGTTAAACTAAAATTAAATATGCGCGTCCAAATGCTTCAAGATCCATCTGCTGAAACATTCTCAAAACAACTGTTAGATATCGGAGATGGAAAAGTTACTAAGGATGAGATTGGATGCATAAATTGCCGGACGGATTCTGCACAATCATTGATTCACAAGATGCTCTCATTAACCTAATATTTCCCGATGTACACACAAAATACATTCATTATGAGTGGTTGGCAGAAAGGGCGATTTTAGCATCAAAAAATGTGGACGTCAACGAATTGAATCTCAAGATACAACAGTTATTGCCAGGTAACTTGGTGACATATAAATCCGTTGATGCAGTTATCGATGTCATGGAAGCTGTAAATTATCCAACAGAGTTTTTAGACTCATTGGATTTACCAGGCATGCCACCGCATAAATTAGTACTCAAAGTTGGATCTCCAGTTATTTTGCTTCGTAATTTGAGCCCACCACGGCTGTGCAACGGCACGCGATTAGTCGTTAAAAAATTAATGAACAACATTATTGAAGCCATTATTTTAAATGGCAAATTCCGGGGTGAAAGTATATTACTTCCACGAATCCCTATTATACCCTCAGATGTGCCCATTCAATTTAAACGCACTCAGTTCCCTATTAGATTGGCCTTTGCAATGACTAGATATTAATAAGTCTCAAGGCCAAACAATTTCTGTTTGTGGCTTAGATTTGAGCACACCATGTTTTTCACACGGACAATTATAATATGTGGCATACTCTCGAGTGGGCAAACCATCCAGTTTGTTTGTGCTAGCTAAAGATGGAAGGACAAAAAACATTGTACACACCATTGCACTAAGCGATTAATATTGTTCGATAATATTTTCAAAATTCATTGTAACGGGTGATTTTTTAAGAGGTTTAGAACTTTAAAAAAAAAAAAAAAACACAAAAAATTCGAAAAAATGAATGAAATATTTATTTGAATCGATAGTTTGAACCTTGTACTCATTGATGTAAAACGTTATGCATTTGTTAATTTAGTATTTTTTTTAAGTTCTTACAATAACCAAACATGTATTTCTTGTACATTTCAATAAATCATGAAATATTTTGCACGCAGTGATTTGTATATAAAAAATGCAGAATGAAAATTTTATTATAGGGGAAGTACGTCCAAAATGACGTACTGTTAGCCTTTTGATTTAAAGAAAATTATTTCTAAGAGATATAGCAATTTGTATGTTTATTATATCTTCATAAATTTATTTTTACAATAATAATTAAATTAAAAATATAAGACAAACTAAATAAAATAAATGGTTTTCTAAGCCTATATAAAAATCCATTTATTAGTTAGGTATGTATATAATGACATACAGTCATTAAGATAAATCCGATAAGTCATTTTGCTACAAATTTACAAATTGTTAATAATAAATGATTTTTATAATATTTTCTTTTACCTTCAAGTTAAGTTTATACGCATAGTTCACAAAAGAATCCTTTTTTGTTCTTTAGCACTTCAGCACAGGATGCTTGAACGCCTGCATGAGTCAAGCCTAAAAGTCGGGCTTCTAGAAGCCTTAGATGCTCCACTAAAGCCCTCTCAACATCCGATCCGATGTCCTTTTATATCCGCGTGTCATGTTTGTATATGTAACTTCAATTAACAAAATATTCCCTTAATTCGCATGTCGTTTTGTCCATAATAATGATATGTCATTATGTCCATATCGTAGTTTCGACAAAAATATCTAAATAAACTGTAATAAAACTGATTTTATTGCAGACAATTAGCTAATTTCCTAAGTTTTGTCATAAACTATCGAAATAGTTAATAAAATTAAAGAAAAACCTTAGAAAACTCACCAAAATACGAAAAAAAGTTAAAACCAAAAAAAAAAAATATTTGCTGCTGAGAATACTTTTCGATTTTTGGCACTGACTCACGGCTATTAACGGGGCTGTCATTTTGATAGGATTTTAAATATCATTGTAGTCACCTTGGAAGATAGCATCTAGTGCTGTAAGTGTATCACATTTGGAGTTAAAGCTAGTATGTCATTTTACCCATATGTGTCATTTTGGACGTACTTCCCCTAATATTGTAGAGCTCATGATTGGACACGTCTTCATTATTCACTTGTTCACAGTCCAATTACTTTATTCTAGCAATATGTCTAACAGATTATTCGTATTCGACATAGTGATCATATCCATTTTTATAATAACACAGTACAGATTTTGTTGATACTACAAAAAAAAAATAATGGTAACAGGCAGCGTTAAACACAGCGTTCCACTTCCAACTGAACTAAATCTATTACCTCCAGATATTGAAAATATTTCAAATAAAACCGGAAACAAAAGTATTAAGACTTTTCTTTTGCATGCAGATATAACGGATGATTTTTTAAGAGGTTTAGAACTTTTTAAAAAAAAAAAAACACGAAAAATTCGAAAAAATGAATGAAATATTTATTTGAATCGATAGTTTGAACATTGCAATTTAATGTTTAAAGATAATTTCATGCAAATGTTGACCGCGGCTGCGTCTCAGGTAGCCCATCCGCTGAGTCCAATTTTGGCATACTCTTTCACACATATCGGCCGGTATCTCACGAATGAATGCATGGATGTTGGCTTCCAGTGCGTCAATCGAAGCGGGCTTGTCCCTATACACATTAGCCTTGACATACCCCCACAAAAAATAATCTAATGGTGTCAAATCGCACGATCTAGGCGGCCAATTGACCGGCCCGAAACGTGAAATTAACTGTTCACCAAACTCGCCTCGCAATTCGCCATTGTTTCGCGTGCTGTGTGGCATGAAGAAGAACTTCCATTTCGGGCAAAAAAAAGTTTGTTATCATCGCTCGGTAGCGTTCACCATTGACAGTAACGCTGCGATTCGCATCATCTTTGAAGAAATATGGCCCAATAATGCCGCCGGCCCATAAACCGCACCAAACAGTGGCTTTTTCGGGATGCATTGGTAGCTGTTGCAATGCTTCTGGCTGATCTTCACTCCAAATGCGGCAATTTTGCTTATTTACGTACCCATTCAACCAAAAATGAGCCTCATCGCTGAACACAATTTTTCGATAAAAAAGCGCGATGAACATTTCGAACCGAGCACGAATTTTGATAGTAAAATTCAATAATTTGCAAGCGTTGTTCATTTGTAAGACGATCCATGGTTAAATTGCAAACCAAACTGAAGCTGTTTGACAGTGACACAAGGTACTAAACACACATCAGCTGTCAAAACCAGTGTTGCCAAAACCAAACCAGCTAAAAAATCACCCGTTATATATAATTAAAAAAAAAGGTAACAATAAATTAAAAAAAAAAATTGTATTTGATGTGTTTTTATTTGCATATTCCGTCAAAGTTCACAGCACTCCATGCCTCTTTGACTCATATACCACATACGCACACACTTACAATAAATAAGATATATTTTCACACTCTGGAAATAATTATTCATATGGCAAAAAAACGTTTGCCTGTCTACCTATTATATAAAAATCAATCGCTGTGTGTTAGTCGGGTAAAGGCTCGAGAAATGCTTAACCGATTTGAATGATTTTTGTTTCATTTTGTTCGTCTTGAATCAGGGATGGTTTAGGAAAAAAGAAAAGTCGGAAAATTCTCAACAGGTGGCGTTGCAGGCACACATTTCGATTTTCTTGGGGAAAAGCACTTTGAAAAAAAAAAATAAACTGGATATAAATCGAGTAGTGAAACTTCCAAAACAAAAAAAAAAATATTATTGTTGTCAATTATTTTAGTTATTTTCCAAGCAAATTGTTGTTGTCAACAATTTTGAAATTTTTTTTTATTTGTTTATGTTTACTATGTTACATTCAGTGACTTTTTGAAATGGAGTAGATACGTTGATTTGTTTGATGTGTGAGTAAGTTGAAATGTAGCATGTAGGGGTGATTGAGATGACGAGGCCAATGATTACAGGCAACAGGAGTTGTTGAGCGTTTTGAGTGTTCACAATCATGGTGCTCTGCTCATTCGTGAGTATAATTATGGGGAGGTTAGCTCAAAGATACCATAACACCTTCGCTACTGGTGTGGAGAGAGAAGGGAGAAGGCTTACCAACCAAGTTGATAGGTGAGGTTAGTTTTCTTCTTGGCGATTAAAGTTACAAATATTTCGTTTAGAGTTAATCCTTTCCCAATTTTCTTCAAAATTTAGGCATGTAAAAGTATGGTAGTCCGCAAGCCAAGCAGAAGATCCCACTCCACCGACGAGCTAAGCACAGGTTTAAACAAGCATGCCTGCCTTGCTTTGTTGACCCTACAACCCTTTCACCGAAGTCAAAATTGAGATTCCTGTGTCTCTAAATGTAGAAGGAAATAGATATGTTAGTTAGTTAGATTTGAATGATTTTTGTTTTGTTTTGTTCGTCTTGAATCAGAGATGGTCTATAAAAAATCATAATATTCTCAACAGGTGGCGCTGTAGGCACACGTGTTGTTTTTAACTTAAATTTCATTAACTTCTAAAATATAATAATACAATAACAATAATTTATAAATATAATTCCTTCGGTGTGAAACTCGATGACTTTTGGTTTTGTTCGTATTGACGTATTTAAGATTTAGCAATACAAAGCCACTCAGGCGATTTGCATGTAAATTTGTTGTTGGGTATGGTTGGTTCCAGTTTGAAGGATAGGATACTTTTGGACCCGATAGGTGGCACGTCAATCATTGCGGTTTGATTGACACACATCGATATTGATATACTTCAGTTATTTCTATTGGCCCTTAGCAATAAAACATTTTAGACACGACTTTTGGAAACTAATTAGAAGAAATAAAGCATTAAATCTGACTTTAAGTTGAGAAATAGTTATATTGGAGTCACCGCCAGTGATGCAAGCCGGATCTAAGTTTTCATGTTTGAACCCTTAAAAAATGATGCCTTTTTCGAAAAATCATGCCTTTTTGGTAAAAAAGATAAAAATTGCATATCTTACAAAGGAACTGCAACGCACCTACAAGGCGATTCAAGAAATTGTTATCAGAATGTTGGTCTATTGATAGGCAATTCTAATTTTTTTTATCTCTATAATCCAAGGTTTTGATTTGGTGAGTAAGCCAAGTAGGTTATTGGAAAATAAGTACGTCGCACAGTTGTAAATTGAAATTTTTAATGCGACTTTGATTAAAGAATGTACCAGATTTACCAACTTCAAAATGTATTTGTGTGAATTGATTCTAAAAAAAGAAAGAAAAATTGATTGTAAAACAGTTCACAAAAAAATGATGCCTATTTTCTAAAAACTATTCCTCAAGTATCGGAATCAACATCACTGACTAAGTCAAATATAAAGTCTCATTTGTAACGAGCGTTTTTTCGAATTTCCTCTTGCTTTATCTGTTAAATCATAGCATTTTTTTTATTTTTATTTAGTTCACATTATCAACAACTTTAAGTTCGCCTCAAGTGAAACAACAAAATTCAGTCACAAAAGCTAGCAGAAGTTGATTTTTGTTAATTTAGAGCAAAAGTGGACTTAAGGACCGAACTTTGTTATTTTTCTTTTCTTTTTAAGTGTCATACCTAGAGTATTTAATATAACTTTTGAATAAAGAAATTGAATTGACCGAATTGCATAAAGAGCCATGTGCAATGTGAATGCTCGGAATTATTATTTTCATTACATTAACGAATTGGGGCGGAACTAAGTTCGCCGGGCCAGCTAGTTATTTATAAATATATTGGCGGTTGTGTTTATGTTATACATATTATCAATAATTAATTATTTAATAGGTTCCAGGAAGAGACGAAAAACATTCAGTTTGCCAAAATACGACGAGGTTTGCAACATATCGTCGGCGAAAAATTTGTAATTTCGCCTGACCGTCCACTACAAGTAATAGAGGCTTTCTGTGTGGACTTCGTTTGGGCTTACAATGCATGAAGCAAATCCACTGCCATTTTACACGGCTTGTATTTTTGAAGAACAAAAACATGCTTATTGTATATTTTCGTCTTTAAAAATAATCAACGAAATAAAGGAAAATATACCACCGCCGAAATAGAAGAGATTTAATGGACGGAACTTTTAAAATAGTTCCCAAATTTTGCTTTAACCAGCTCCTAGTCATCTACATTCAATATTTTGATGAAGTAATTACACTACTTTAATTCAAAACATTGTTTGATCCTTGGCGCCGCAGGCAAACATTTTTATTATTTCTTAATGATACAGATAGTTTATTTTACTAAAAATCCAAATTTAAAAATGTTTACAAATTTATTTTTAGGTATTTCCATTATTTTTCATTTTAATGAATAAAAAAACAAGAAAATGTTACGAAGAAATGTTGCAATATATTAAGGAAAGTGTATTCGATATGGAGCCTTCAACAATAGTAACTGATTATGAGGAAGGCATGAGGAAAGCTATCCGAAATGTGTATCCCACAGTAAAAAGTGTCGGATGTTGGTATGTATTTTGCCGTTTTTATTTTCGTTTAAGTTGTCTTCAACGCTTTCAACTTGGTTTCAAGGTTCCATTTCTGCCAAGCAGTAAGAAGAAATATGTAGGTATGTTCAAGAAAAAAAGGTTGCTACAATTTATTAGGAATTCAGCTTTCCATAAACTACTGGCTTTACCATTGCTACCTCCACGCTTGATTGAAACTGCTTTTTGCGAAATCAGAACTAGAATTTTATTTTTTGATGCTAACAACAATTTTTGCACTTTTTTAAGTTATTTTTACAAGCAGTGGATTAAGAAGGTATTAACTCTTTACGTAAAATAGCAAAAAGAATTAACTAGCTAATGATTTCTGACATTTTTTATAGGTTGGTTGCAATAATTTTTCTGTTTATAAGGAAAATATTCGCACAATACCTGCTGTAAAAGCATACAATGGTGTATTAGGGCGTTCTGCGATGCCAAATGGCAATTTTTTTAAATTTGTTAAAGTTATTCGCGACGAGGAGTACTTTAAGAGTCGCCAATTTTCGCAGCTTACTGAAGTGGTGGTTCCATGACATGCAAAAGACCAAAGTACAATATTCAAAAGGATAGAAAGATTGAAGATGCAACTTTGCTATTGGACCAAGATTATGTTAACTGCAGCTACTTTTCTTGCTCGGATGGTGTACGATGACAATGACGGGTGATTTTTTAGCTGGTTTGGTTTTGGCAACACTGGTTTTGACAGCTGACGTGTGTTTAGTACCTTGTGTCACTGTCAAACAGCTTCAGTTTGGTTTGCAATTTAACCATGGATCGTCTTACAAATGAACAACGCTTGCAAATTATTGAATTTTACTATCAAAATTCGTGCTCGGTTCGAAATGCTCATCGCGCGCTGCTTCCATTTTATGATCGGCATTCTCGACCTTCTGAGCAGTCTATTCGGAAGATTGTGACCAAATTTCGCACCAAATTTACTTTGTTGGACATTAAACCACCAACACGTTTACGTACTGTGCGTAGTGAAGAAAATATTGCGGCCGTATCAGCTAGTGTGACAGAAGACCGCGAAATGTCGATTCGGCGCCGTTCCCAGCAGTTAGGCCTTTGTTACAGCACTACGTGGAAAATTTTGCGGAAGGATTTGGGCGTAAAGCCTTTTAAGATACAGCTGGTGCAAGAACTAAAGCCAGCCGACCTACCACAACGCCGAATTTTTGGTGAATGGGCTCTTGGAAAGCTGGCCGAGGATCCGCTTTTTTATCGAAAAATTGTGTTCAGCGATGAGGCTCATTTTTGGTTGAATGGGTACGTAAATAAGCAAAATTGCCGCATTTGGAGTGAAGATCAGCCAGAAGCATTGCAACAGCTACCAATGCATCCCGAAAAAGCCACTGTTTGGTGCGGTTTATGGGCCGGCGGCATTATTGGGCCATATTTCTTCAAAGATGATGCGAATCGCAGCGTTACTGCCCTTATTGCAGCAAACTTGTTGAAAGTTCCATGCAAGCCTTTATTTAATTAAAAATGCATGTATAAATACTGTAATACAAAAAAAAATTGGGGTGTTATTTAATTTTTTTTTTGGCTTTATTTCATCGCAGGGCCCCACTGCATATTTCATATTTGAAATTGGGGTATTATTTCACCCCAAATTTGGGGCCTTATTTCATTTTCTCTTTTGGGGTCTTATTTCATTGGGGCCTTATTTCCTACAGCCCTTGGATCACTTCTGCTTTTATTAAAAAACTATAAACTGTGGAACTGAAAATTTATTAATTACGATAACAATGACATAATTATTCACTTTCATCGCCCTCTTCATTTGGTAGCACATCTTCCTCGTTTTCTCCTGCATTGCTCCTTATATAAACAGTGGTAACAATGAACATTCTATAATGTTATATACCCCCTAATGCAATAACGTTATTTAATAGTTCCGGAATGAAATCTGTAGTGTTAGACCCGAAATCCCTTGAACTTTAAAAAAATAAATAACCAATAATCGAGCAACCATCACAAAACAAAAGAAGAACAAAGGAGTATTGTACTAAAAATTAGCTCACTGGTTGTTGGTGTATTACTACTCGTAATATGTAAGTAATTGATATTTATTTTGGGACTTAATAACCGAATTTGAAAACAGCAACCAAGCTTTGTAGAAATTTATACATGTTTTTAAACTTCGGTATAACTGGCATGTTGACTCCTTTTTGAAATAAACGGGCTGCTGGATGATTTCTGCTGTTAAAAATATAATTTATATAAACAAAATTAAAAAAACGAAAAGTGTGTTATGCTATCTAAAAAACCAAAACTAACATATTTTTCTACATTTATTGTTATAATTCATTTACAAATTGTAAATTGAAACAGTTATTGACAGCGTACGGTCATTAATTACTCGCATTCACATAGGTAAAGGAAAAATAAGAGCGCAAGAGAAAGGATTTTTGATAAAAAATTCCTTCAAACAGCCTTTGATACTGTCCAGCTGAAGTGAGCATAGTTTAGGTGGAGCCGCAGTACTACTGCTAATAGAATATAGTGAAGCTGAATATTTAAAAAAAATTAATTGTAGGTAATACACGTCTGATTCTCCGAATTCTTTGTGCTTACTTCAAGCATAGGTAATAATGTTTGAGAATTATCATATAACACTGATATATTCACTACACCCTCGTTAATATTATATGTGATCAATTTATATCAAAATCACATCCATTCACAAATAGAGCGCATGAAGTCAAAGGTTTTATTATTATCGTAGGATTTTCTCTTCATCGCCCAACTACAAGCGCCCTCTCTAACCTGGATGGCTTTTCCAGCCGGTATTTACATATATAAGAAAAAAATGGAAAACCTCCCACGGGCCAGCACAAACTCAATCTACATCATGAGCTCACGCTAGTCATGTTTATACGAATTGCGTTCTCCAACAGCGCCAGTTTAATATCCGTAGGTAAGTTACCACTTGGAAATCGCAGATAAGTAACTAGCAAAACGTTCACTTTTGCATCACAATTTTATGCTGAAATAGGTTGTCTGTAGGGAAGTTTTCTGCTTCACCTCACTCCAGTGTCTCCATACTTTCAGTAAACTTAGGTATTGCTTTCCTAGTACCATGAAGCATGAACATTTACCATTGCAATGCACAATTGATGCCAACAAAAGACAGGGCACGACCTTTCAACTTTCTGCCAGAATTGGCCTTTACTGCAGATGAACGTGAAAACAGAAGCCACCAACGAAAATAGCACAAACAATCCACTCGCTTTATGTTGTTTGACGTTGCTGTCGTTGTTTTTTTTTTTTTTTTGCTATTTTATTGAAGTTGCTTAAGGACTTGTGAGTTTTTATTGCACAAGAATTTTTCCAGTGTGGAATTTTCTCTCTTCTATTATCTTTGTTGTACGAATATAATTTCAGATAAAAAACGGTAAATAAATTTATTAATTTAAAATAGTTTAGAACCGCAAAACTGCGGGCGGTCGTTTTCTTTTATCTCTTTTTCTGATCCTGCGATGGACTGCTATACCATATACCCATTCTTAGTTCGGTGGTATACCATAGGAATAACATACGTAGGTACTCTAATGAAAGATAAAAAGTCAGACGAAAACATTCAGCGGATGTATAGGTATTACAGCTTTCTGTGGCTGCATTAATTTTAAGAAGCATAGGTATATATTGAAAAAATCACCTTCACCGTTGCTAAAGTATATAAAGAGTAGGTACCTACCTATTCACTAAATCATTTTTAATTTCAATTAAAATAATATGAAAGACCTATGTGGGAAAAGGCAGCTGTTTCCACATAGACAATATTATTGAACTATCACCACTACGTAGCTTCCAAATCTCATGAGGAATTCTTTAAACAAAAAACTATAATAGGAACATATAGGTATATAGGTATATAGGTTCCAATCCATTAATTTTTATTAGTTTTTAAATCGTGTGTACTTAAACGAACCTACTTAAATTATTTTTTAACACACTTTTTTTTTAAAGCAGAAGACGTCTTCATTTTTTTTTTTTTGACATGAGATCAATCGCCTATCTGGATCCACATTAATATCCGAATGAACAGATACCATAGCAAGTAAGCTTAATCTGGAATTCCACAAAACGCTTCGGGACACTGTTTTAATCCTTTTCATAGTTGAAAAGTTTCTTTCAACACTAGCTGTGGTCATTGGAAGCGTGGCCAAAACCGACAGGAAAAAGTTTATACCTCTAAAGTAAGTCTTATCACATCAAACAATCTCTGAAGGATCGACGATATTTTTTCGCACCAAAGAATGTACTCAGCTTTTACAGCTGACAACGAATTTGCAGTATCAAAGTAACATGTTAGCTTATCCATTTCGACCCCCCACTCAACTACAGCAAAACCTGAGAGAGCAGAGCTTGAATCGATGGTAGAATGTCTTTCGTTGACCATGAATCTGTCCGTAAGATTTCGTATTAACGAATATATGCAACACCCTAAAATAGCCTTCATTAGAAGAGGTTTCTGGATTGGAACGCATTGTCTGTTTGAATGAAGTTCTTGGAGCTCTTAAATGAACTTCAAATAGGCTCGGCAAGTTGGGATCTCTGAAGTAATCGTCGGCATTTTCTCTGATGTTCCTTAGGGAATTCCGAACCTCTTTTGTGCGGTGACTGCAGAAACGAAATCTAAGGATTTGTTCTGCAGGAAAACTGATAAGGGCAGCGTTAAACTGAAAAGTTTTGTAGGATAAAATCTGGCTTACTAGGAAGTCTGTTTTTTGGACCTCTGCCAACCTTTTTGATGCATTCGAAAACATCGTCCACGTTGTGCTCGTTATTACTTGAAGACTTATTGAGATGCATGTGAAGAGCTCTACAAAGGAAATAATACTGTCATGCCTTTCAATGAATCTTGTTTCACAAAATGCGTAAAATTCGAGTTTTTCAGCTCTCTAGTGCGTGTTTTTAAATGACATTTTTGGAAGTTCAATTTGCATTTGAATGGTTGTGGAAGAAATTAGATATTTCACTAACTTCACCAAGGCAATTGCGAATTGCAGGAGTTGATATGGTATTAGACGGAGGCAGGTTCAAGCGATGGCTTGCACATGCACAGTGTACATACCTATCGTTTGGATACTATTGCCCAATAATGCACTGTACTCTTAAGTGACCTGTTATATTTGCGGCTCCGTCATAGCCTTGGCCAACACAATAGACTATACCTAGTGGATAGTCTCCTTATTTTCATAAATATGAATTTATATTATAAAGGGCCTGCCTGACCGAAGGAATTATGTTTATTTATTGTTTTTATAATAATTATAGAAGATGATGGAGTTTAGCTGACAAATTTGAATGTATATGCCTACAGCGCCACTTGTTCTTTGTTCCTAAGCCATCCCTGATTCATGTTGAACAAAACAAAATTCTTTCGCACATACAAATATGTATGTATTTACAATACAACATTAAGTATACACAATTCTAACTCCGCCTTGTTACGCAAGTAGCATGCCGGTTCCAAGCCCGGGTAAAGGAGGATGGTTTGAGGTAACGGCTAGCCTATCCTCAGTAAAAATCAAACCGTTAGTGTATTCTAACCCACAGGAGCCAGTGGTTAAAACTCAAAATATGATATGAATGGAGAAACAAGTGGAATTGTCTACTCCAGGTGGTAATGGCGATAGCCAAAATCCATCCGTAGTCTTCTCGACTACGGCCGGAGCACGGATTCTGGAGGCCCCAACATTCATAGTCGAACCCTCATGCGACTCTTGTGGCTCTATGTCCGATTCACTCGGTAAATTGAGCATGGGACAAGCTGCTGCTCACTGCGTTACCATTGACGGCCTGACTCGGGATACCTCCGTGGTTGAACGGGCTCCTGAAGAGGGTGACCTTGAGCGGCGCCTGTCTAAGGGACAGCAGAAGAGGAAAAGGAGGAAGTTGTCGGTTTTGCGGCGCTATTTGCTGAAGGCGCTAGCACATCTTTCAGCTCTTCGGCGGTGCCTTTGAAGAGGAATAGGTCGGTTGAGGTCTCACCAACTGAAGCCGGCCAATCCCTCGGATCGGGCGCTGCCTCATCTTCTGCCGAACCGAAAAGCAAGAAGAAGCGACCCAAGCTCGTACCTACAGGCGTGAGCTCCGGAGGCTCTCCAATCGTTGGAGCTGTTTGTGCACTTGTAACGAATGATGCAGGTGCTGAAACCAACTCAGGTTGCAGTACCAGCGGACAGAACAAGGTTGTCGCGGATGGCTCTATCGGTCAGAGCGCTTCTTTCGAACGCAGAACAGCTAAAGTGCGTGATAGTAGGTTGTCCTATAACCTATAAGGATGCTGCTGTCTCCTCTTTAGTAGTTCGTATAGGGAAAGCAGGCAATGACAATAGTATGAGCGATGCAGAGTGTAAACACTGCAAAGCCCATCTTTTGGAGCTTGTTGCGGCAACAAATGCTTGCATCCAGGTTGAGGGCTGTGAGTTCAAGGACGGAACCTTCATGGTGAAGACCTCCTCACAGCAAACCTCTAAATGGGTCAGCAGTATGGTGCCGAAAATCCCTCCCCTTGGGACCACAATTTTTGAGGTCTACAAACCACCCAAGCTTACGCGTGCTGTCTGCTGGATCCCTGGGAAACTGGGGAAATCGGCGGACGTGTTAAAGCGTTTGCATACTCAGAATCCTGGTCTCGACACAAAAGCCTGGATTGTCCGTTCTCACAGGCCGAGCAAAAACCGTCACGATGAAGATGGTGGTTCTCTGGTTGTGAGCATAGACATGGCTTCTGCCGAGACCATTAAGTCTAGGTACGACATGCGACCCTATCTGCATCTTGGTAGGATTCATTTCCATTTCAATGCCAAATAGTGCAAATAGTGGTCGTAACCCAGAGTTTACATCAATCTTGTTTACTCAGATAAACCTACAGCACTGCAAGGCTGCTACTGCTCTTTTAAGTAGGAGGCTTGCTGCCCGTAGAACAAAAAACTGCATAACATCCATACATCCATCCAGGAACCATGGGTGTGGAAATATCGCGTCTGTGGCCTTGGTGTGTTGAGCAGTTCGCATAACGTTCTTTACGATGAGCTGTCCGAGAGACCTAGGACATGTCTTGTTGTATCGAAATCCCTCACGGCAATTACAATCAAACGGTTCTGTTGCCAAGATTTGGTTGCTGCAACTATTAGCTACCACGCAAACTGCAATTGGGAAACCTTTGTCGTTGCATCGGCTTACTTTCCCTACGACACTTTAACTCCTCCACCACCAAAGGCTGTTGTTGAGCTCGTAGAGAACTGCGAGTCCAAAAAGATAGGTCTCATCCTATGTTGCGATGCTAATGCTCAAAACACTGTTTGGGGCAGCAGCAAGTGCAATATACGAGGGGATCGTCTTCTGGACTTCACCTTATCGTCTGATATCACCATCAACAATGTGGGTTGTAAACCTACATTTGTTACAGCCAGGAGACAGCAGGTAATCGATGTTACCCTGTCCAACAGGCATTCCAAGACTATCACAAATTGGAGGGTATCGCCAGATAGCACTCTGTCAGACCACAGATACATCGAATTTCAAATCTACTGTGAAGTTTCACCTTCGCAAGAGAGGAGAAATCCGAGAAAAACAAATTGGGCCTGGTTTGAGGAGAAACTTGGCAATTCTGCCAAAGCTCCACCCAAACTTAGATCAATACAGGAGGTGGAGAGGTCCGCTCAGAATCTGAGCGGCGTCATTACCCGTTGTTTTGAATTAGCGTGTCCAGTTACAAAAAACTCCTGTAGAAAACCGGTACCTTGGTGGAATACCGAACTGCAGTGTATCCGCAAAGAAACCAGGAAGCTCCTAAATCGGTCTTTAAAGACCAACTTAGAATAAGACTGGAATCTGTATCGATCGAAGCAAAAAGAATTTAAGAGACTGATTCGTAAATCGAAGAACGACTCTTATAGGAAATTTTGTGAGGAGGTCGTATCACTAAGTGCAACCAGCAGGCTTGTTAAAGTCCTCAAAAGGGACAGACCAAGTAAGCTGGAATCGCTCCAAAAATCTGATGGTTACCTACACTGAGATAAAGGCGGAGACTTTTATTCTTCTGCTGGAGACTCACTTCCCGGGAAATCAGATCACTACGCGTTCTTCAGTGGTACCGGCAACGGTGGCCGCTTCGGAACTGACTAACACCACGCGGCGTAGCTGGTATATTGCATCCAGAGTGGTGACGGATGAAGCTATCAGATATGCAATTGCATCGTTTGAGGCTTTCAAGTCACCGGGTCCGGATGGAATTTTTCCGGCTATGCTGAAACGGCCAGCTGATGCCGACGCTGAAAAGAATTTTCACCGCCAGCTTGGCCCTGGCCTACATACCTTCTCCTTGGCGTATGGTTAAAGTCGTTTTTATACCAAAGTTAGGTAAGACTGACTACACTCTCGCCAAGAGCTTCAGACCCATAAGTCTGTCCTCCTTCTTGCTGAAAAGCTTGGTTGAGCTGCACGTGCGAAATGTTGCTCTTCGATCGCATCCTCTTTCAGCGATGCAACATGCCTATCAGCGTGGAAAATCCTGTGAAACTGCGCTCCAGAACCTCGTTGGCAGGATCGAGAGTGCTCTTGATCGGAAGGAGTACGCGTTGGGTATCTTCGTCGATATTGAGGGTGCTTTTGACAATGCGACTTTTGATAGTATGTGCAATGCAGCCAGACATCATGGTGTAGATGAAACATTGGTGTTGTGGATTAAAGCAATGCTAATGAACAGGACGCTGATTGCCGAGGCGGACTGTGGCAAATGTGTCATGACAGGGGTAAACAGGGGCTGCCCTCAAGGTGGTGTTCTGTCTCCCCTTTTATGGTGTATGGTAGTTGACTCTCTGCTAACGGCTCTCAATCTTCCTGGAACCTACACACAGGCCTACGCGGATGATGTCGCCGTTCTGTCTTTCGGTTCCGACCTAGGGACTGTCTGCTCTCAGGCGCAGAGATCCTTGGGCTTAATCGATGACTGGTGCGCAAGTAATGGGCTTTCAGTGAATCCTCTTAAAACTACGGTTGTTCTCTTCACGAGAAGGAGGAATGTCACTGGTCTGACTCAGCTTGTGCTAAAAGGCGTCACTATCCCGATCTCCAATGAAGTCAAATATCTGGAAGTAATCCTCGATAGAAAGCTTCTTTGGTCCAAGCATGTTGAATCAAAAACCGATAAAGCACTGTCAACTTTCTGGCAGTGCAAAGGCGCTTTTGGCAAGACATGGGGCTTATCTCCTAAAAGGGTCCTTTGGATCTATACGGCAATGGTAAGACCACTTCTCTCATATGCATCGGTTGTATGGTGGAACAGGCTTTCGCGGAAACGTGTTACTGCCTCTTTTGCCAAACTTCAAAGAACGGTCTGTCTTGGATGCACAGGGGCCTTCCCTAGCACTCCGGGCTCTGCTCTAGATGCTATGATGAACCTCCCCCCTCTTGATATTTTTATCATGGGGTGTACGCTGAAAACCATCGCTCGATTAAAGAGAGGTGGTTTTTGGTACCACGCGCATTGGAGTTTTGAAGAACTTGTGCGAGAATTATCCTTTGACTCCTGTCTTATGGATATGCCCTCTGACGCAATGACACCAGAAATCCTACTGCGACAAAACTACCAAGTCAACTTTCCTCAGGCGACGGAATGGCTTCGGCCAGACTCTGAGCCAGGAAAAGAATGCCATCGTATATTCACGGACGGCTCCAGGACCGAACAAGGATCTGGTTCTGGGGTCTTTGTGGAAAGCGAGAACATTAGACTACACTACCCATTAGGTAACTATGCGTCTGTCTTCCAAGCGGAGATTTTCGCTATCCTTATGGCCATGCGCTATATTGTGGCAAACAGGTGGGGGGCTAGAAGCATATGCGTTTGCAGCGATAGCCAAGCTGCATTAAAAGCACTGCTCAACCCTCTTACGTCGTCTGAATTAGTGTTTGAACTCAAGCTATCTCTGAACCTAGTCGGTAGGCTAAACACAGTGAATATTGTTTGGGTCCCAGGTCACACTGGCATCCATGGAAATGAGATCGCTGATGAGCTTGCCAGGCTGGGATCAGAAAAAGCTCTCTCAGGACCTGAGCCGGCGTTGGGTCTGTCCGCATCTGCGGTTAGGTCATCCATTGAAACTTGGGTTTCTCGTGAACACGAGCATCGGTGGCGTGACTGTGCGGGGTGTAGACAGGCCAAACGACTGCGTCCGGACATCTGTAAAAGGTCTGCGTCTTTCCTTCTGTCTCTCAGGAGAATTGACTGCAGACTGCTTGTGGGTGTCCTTTCGGGCCACCAAGCTTTTGCCAAACATTTGAATGTGTTGGGCTTGAGCGATACCACCATCTGTCCTGCGTGTGGAGAGGACGACGATACAGCGGAACACTTCCTCTGTAATTGTCCTGCCTTTGCTCGCAACAGATGGCGGATCTTTGGGGCTGATGTGGTGAGTGCCGAACATCTAAGCTCTTCATCACTGAAGCTCCTTCTAATCTTTCTTCGAAAGACGGGAAAACTAAGTACAGTAATGTAAGGTGTCCGTTTTGGCAGTACAATGGACCAGTAGTTGTGTCTGAGTGCTCCATCGGATAGTAACAACCTCCGACAAAATAAAAATAATACACAATTCTGTACTACAAATCATGTACCTACTATAAAACTAAATTTTAACAACTATACTACGTGTTCTATAGCAAAGAATATCAAAGTTACTCACAGGTCGGAACATTCCGCCTCTCTACAGCAAGTTTGCAGTAGGTATGAATTCCCGAATATCAAAACAAATGTAATAAACCAAGTTTTGGAAAAGTGATGAATTAACTTACTTATTCCTATAACATAAAAAAAACACTTAACCTAAATTTCTCCTTGTGTTTGTCAACATATATGTACGTATATTTAATATATTTTCTGGTTTTATTCGTTTACTTTATTTAAAGTAAAATTTTCAAAGGACTGCTGTTTTTACAAATACGTATGTTAACTAATAGCGGTAGGTACTTGCTTCAGCAGTTTCAATCTATTATACTCACAGGCTTCATCTTTTCAAACGAAGCACGTTCAACGCTGCCACCAGACTTGGTATACAAATATTAGAAGATGTACATGTACAACCTCCGGTACTAGCATTTCTTAGCTATATCCTTGAATGTTTATTTTTTAAATGGTCCGACTCCATTCGCCATAATGAACATATCAATTTGCATGAAATTGAAAAGGCTCACCACTTTTGTAAATGGGACTAAACAGTTTGCATTCCCTAAGCCCCACTGCTGCGCTATTGTTGTATACATAAGCATCAAATACGTATAGATATACATATATTTAGTAAGGTTATAAAACAGATTTATTTAACCGTTGAGTTCGAGTGAGCCTTTGCATCCATTTTAAGTATATAAGTCATATATGGATATCTTCTTTCATCGCGCAATGAGAATAAGGGGTGGAATTTGTCCTAATGTCAGCAAAAGAGCCATCATCAGGCCTGCTGGATGGGTACTTTTCGTCCTTTTCAAAAAGGTTTCAAAAGTTCTACTATAGTAGGTAAGGATCCGTAAAATATGCATCATTGGCTTTGGTCGAATTGAAGTTTTGAAATTTAATTGTAACATGCAAAATGTAACCCGAATTTCGTATCCTACATTTTATAGATATTATGCTTTCATTTGCACTAGCACCCTTATAATGTGTTACCTTGTAAAGCACCTCTAAAATGAAACCCAATGAGAATATTCACAGGGTTCGTTTTCTTCTTACATTTTCTTTAGATGATTTATTACTTGTAACACCATAAACAAACCGATCCATAATAATCCAAGCAGAGTTCTTGTACACAAAATAAGGGTGGGAATTCGAATGAAGGTGATTTATACATTCTTATACATTATGTACCTGGTTTAATTAAAGCCTAAGTGTCCTTTCCGAAACTCAGTATGTACCTAGAGCTACTGTCAGCTGCTGGTAGATTTTCCTGTTTTCGCGATAATTTAATTTACTCTGCGGCAATTATGTTATCTCTCCATATAATATTCATACGTTAGGTAGGGTACAAGACAAAGAGAATTTCAAACCTTACTTGCGCTGAACTATGTACCTACTACGTCATTATCACAAAATATTCAATTAAATAGTCTACATTTATTACTTTTTCTGGTTAACACAAGGTTGACGTAAATACTAGCAATTTAGATTTTTGACAATAACTGCGGTTAACATTTTAGTAGAAACTATTGGTGGGGGTGGATGTGTACTTGTGAACTTGTGTAGGTATATCCCTTGCATAATATTTTTCAAGTTGTCCCTAAAAAGCGAATAAAGGAAAAAATATATTTTTTTATGTAATAAGTACCTATGTACGCAGTAAAGGGGGTCTGACAAATATTTTATTGTGGTATACACAGAACAATGAAAATAAAAATTTATATTAGCTTTGGTACGCTTTCAAGACTCTTTTGAGGTTCTTTACAATGAGAATAAAATACATTGGTGTTCCGTAATGACAAATAATACAAAAGTGCCTTTTGTCTTGGTTTTGATTGGTTAAAAATGCGCAACCAGCAAGAGCAGTGAAAAGATGTTTCTTCTGCGGTAGAATCGTTCCCTCCACCTGATTCTCATTCAACGCATTCAGCAAAGCAATCATTTCAGCCTGGTATACGGAATTGTATTTTCCGAGGCAGACCAGCACCCCGACTCTCTGAGTATGATCGCGCTATGTGCTGTGATGTTTGTAATGTGAAGGTCTAAAGGTAGCAGATGCAGAAGGACTGTAAGGGCGTCTGACGGTGTTGACCGTAGAGTGCCTTTGGTGCCTATGCATGCCGTTCTTTGTACTTTGTTTAGTTTGAATATGTTGTAAGTTTATCTAAGAGCCGGCCACCAAACCATTGACCCGAAGGTAAGGATTATTCGTATTCCTTATTTCGTTTAAGGTAGGCGTGTTGTGCGTTGGATATTGATATTTCTGTTGTACCACGCAAATGGTTGTCTAGAAGTCGCTCGAGCGTCTTTAGAACAAAGGATGTCAGATTAATTGGTCTCAAGTCTTTCGCGATTACATGACCGCGTCTGCCCGCCTTTGGAATAAAAATGACTTTCACTTGTCAGCCATGAAATCGCTATGTCTTGATGGCATTTTTGTAACATAATAGGCAAAATGACGCTCCATGCGTCTTGCTCAGAAGAGAGGGGTTGGATATGGATTGGCAATAATCTATCCACGAATGTTTCTTGGCCACTCTGATAGATTCTGTGTACATTTTGAGGCAGTCTCGGTAAGGCTGCCAATATTTGCACCTATGGCAGACATTCAACGTCTCCCTAGTCAATTGTCTAATATTAAAGAGTTCCTTGGTCCACAACGAAGGTAGGGTTTTATTTACTGTTTTGAGACATGAGACTAAGTTCGAGATAATTTGTGGATTTGGAAATTTATTAAGTTTAGTTTCGAAAAACTATCCTCGCATTTGATAACCCTGTACCCTCCTACGACATCGGCTGAGTCAAAGCAGGGAAGTGGTCCGCCTTGGTTGTTGAGCAGATGTAGATATATATATTTTCGAGAGATATTCGAATCAGACCACCATTGGCGGGTCTCTTTTCGTCTCTCTACCACTGTAAATCTTACCCAGCTAAACTCTCTGGATTTCTCCAGAGTTCTTCCCTGTGTTCGATTCCAATGATATCCCAATCTCGATGCAAACGAAATGCCTTTAAGGGTTTAAGGGCCGTAATTTCTTAATAAATAAATCACTTGGAGTGCAAATGTTGATATTGAACGTATTAAAAATTTAACATGTTAACATGCTAAGCATTGGATCCTATACACGTGATTCCTCACAGGAAGATACAACCAATGCGTTGGTAATAATGGGTCAAGTAATCATTGTAGGCATCGACTAAGCTGACCTAGACGAAAGTTCTCACCTCTATGTCCACATACACTGTTTAATTTTGATGTTCATTGGTATAGTATATTGTATGTGAATTATTGTGGCTGTGTATTATAATGGTAATCATATTATAATATTATAAAGCTGGAGAGTTTTTGCGTTTGAACGCGCTAATCTCAGGAACTACTGCACAGATTTTGATGAAACTTTTTTTGAAATGTTAGTTAAGATTCTGAGAAGGTCATAGGCTATTCCTTTCATTGTCAAGTCTATTTTTGGAAGCGTTTTTGACCAAAATGTGTTTTTTCCTGACTTTACTGCCTTTAACTCGCTATTACTCAAACAATTCTTAATCAATGCTAACAAAATAAAATACTTGGGAGAGCCAACACTTTCATAGTTATTTCAAGCCATCAATCAGCTTTCTACGTCCTCTAGAAGCTGAGCTACAACCTAAAATCTAACACAAAAAAAATAAATTTATTTTCTCAAATCGAACTTTATCAGCAGCCGCGGTTCTTGATCGTCGTTCTGCTTTGGGGTGGTTGGGTGGCGCACATCGCACAAGCACGTTCATATGAAAAAAAAACTGCGTGGTGTTTTCTCTTCGAATTAAGTGAAACGAAAGAGATAGAGAAGTATGCGACGTGAATGTGAATGTGTATGTAATCAACAGCGACAATATGTTTCTGAGGAAATGCGCAGGTGGCTGATGACGTGCTCTGATGAACGTACATTATGGTGGTGTATATGGAAATTGAGTTTAAGGTTTTTGGTTTAATGGTTTATTTATATAGTACCTACGGTGATATATACAGTAAAGAATTGAAGAATCAAGACGATATAGGTGAATTGAAACTTTGGATGTGTGCATGGTTGGATGAGCTAGAAAGATAGTATAGCTTTGGACCCGATAGGTGGCGCTGTAGTCCGTTTTCTGAGAAATTCAACCGATCTCAATGAAACTTTGTATGTGTGCATGGTTGGATGCAGCTAGAAAGATAGGATAGTTTTGGACCCGATAGGTGGCGCTGTAGTCCGTTTTCTGAGAAACTCAACCGATCTCAATGAAACTTTGTATGTGTGCATGGTTGGATGCAGCTAGAAAGATAGGATAGTTTTGGACCCGATAGGTGGCGCTGTTGTCGATTTTTTTTGAGACACTCAACCAATCTCAATGAAACTTTGTTTGTGTCCATGGTTGTATGCAGCTAGAAAGATAGGATAGCTTTGGACCCTATAGGTGGCGCTGTAGTCCGTTTTCTGAGAAACTCAACCGATCTCAATGAAACTTTGTTTGTGTCCATGGTTGTATGCAGCTAGAAAGATAGGATAGTTTTGGACCCGATAGGTGGCGCTGTAGTCCGTTTTCTGAGAAACTCAACCGATCTCAATGAAACTTTGTATGCGTGCGTGGTTTGATGCAGCTAGAAAGATAGGATAGTTTTGGACCCGATAGGTGGTGCTGAATGATAGGATACCACACTATAGGTGGTACTTTGCAAAACATAAGCGATATGGGAAAACGATTTGTGGCACCTCCCATTTAAAAATAAATCAAGCGCTATTTCTAAAGTTGCATAATTAAAATTATAATGGACATTGTCCAAATAAAGCACTTTGCAAGCCTCAGCGGACTCCGCTCATTCAGAACGACTTACCATTGGTATTTAAGCAGCTACATAGCATTGTGCATGCCCGAAATTATTACTTTTATTACATTAACGAATTTGGGCGAAACGAAGTTCGCGGGGTCAGCTAGTTTAATAAATATGTTGATAATGTGTAGATCTTATTCTGTATTGTATGTGTGATGGGAAATCGTTTAAATACGAAACAGTAATGTCAACATGCAAGCGAATCTGGCAAGGGAGTAATTGAACAGTTTTCTTTAAAGCAACATTGAAATAGCTGCATAGAAGAAGAGAGTGCAATATAAGTACCAACCAACTATTGTATAGACATATTAAATGATAAATGATTATGTAAATTTATTTGTGAGTTCTTTTGTAAAAGAAAGCCTTCAATTTTTAAATTATGATATGCGTTTCTTAACAAATTTTTAGTTTCAATATTTCATTGAACATGTATTAACTGATACAATTGTATTCACTTTTGGCGTGTGGGAATGTGGCGTGTGGGGGTGGGATTGAAAGAGATAGGGTGTGAAATATATACGGGACTGAAAGAAAATGATTTAACATTTGAAACGAATACCTGTTCAAATTCCGAATGGAAGACAAATTGTTTTATTCAGTGGAAAGAAATATCTGTTATTAGCCAACTCAAGCGTTATGACCTTATGACTTATGAGAATAGATATTTATTTGCGAAAATTGGCCCCCTACAAGATAGAAAATTTCTTACCTATCTTTTTTTCATCAACTGTTCTGAAACCACATTTTGCACGGGCGAAGTCGGGGGGTACCTACAGCTAGTATCGTATATATTATAAATTTCTAAAAATATGTAATTAACAAAACATACAATACTAAAGCTACTATTAGACGATATGATGAATCAGCATACGTATGCTGAAAAATGTGTCCCAATCACAACATTTCGTCTAATAGCGAAATTTCTGTCATCGCTACTAGACGATATGTTGTGATTGGGACACATTTTTCAGCATACGTATGCTGATTCAGCATATCGTCTAATAGTAGCTTAAGTTACACATTAGTCCCTATTTTCCTAGTGATTTCCAACCACTTTCGTTCTAAGTGTACTTAGTATAGTTTTTGAATTGATATGTTCGGTGTTATACAGAACTAACATCACATAATATATTGAAATGTCCCAGTTATGCTGTAAGTATAAGACTAACTGAAATTAAACATATAAGAGCACAGTATTACCAATAAGGAATAAGACTATATATCTAAGAAATTCCACATATATAATAACAGCATTAAAACATTCCGCTTCAAAATCCGTTTATCAAAAAAAAAGTTATATTGCAAAAACTTTAAACGGCTCTCCTGAAAAATGCCTTAAATGCACTTAGTATGTTCTTGCACGGGGCCATCGATATACTCAGGGAGAAAATTTCAACTAAAATGTAATACGATCTATTTGATTTTACGATGAATAACCTTTGAATATTTAGTTTCATGTTAAAACATATTTCATTTGAATAATAAAACAAGAGTTACCCTAAATTAAAAGTGAAACGTATTCACTTCTACGTTATGAAATTTTTTTAAAATATTGAAAATACTCTCAAGGTAGTTTCAAAATGTAACGTGATAACATTTGTCCAATATTAAGTTTCGAAATGGCATCTACGTACATTCCAAGTGTCGCAAAGCCAATTTGAAGTTGTTTTAAAACTAAATAACTTCAAAACGTTGGGTGTTTATTTTTACTAGTCTCGTTTTCGGTTTTTATGTTGTTTTTTTTTAGCTACATCAAAATATCGACAAAATACGCCCCTTTGAAAATAGGGGAAAGGGAAAGCCTGTTTCCAGTGCTAAAATGTGAGTTTTGTGTGAATTAATTTAATTCCTGGTATATTTAACATAAAATTAAGTGCATTGCATCTTAGACGAAACCTACATTTTAAGTGTAAGGTTAAACATGCGTGGAAATAATTATTTAAGAATAATATTGTGCAATTTGAAATTGAAAAAATGATGTATACTGCTCCCTAATCCTACCAAGGTGTGCCTCGGAGGCACATTCCATTCTAAAAAGCGCAACATTTCTCTAGACACAATTTTAATCGAACTGTGACTCTTAGTATTCTATAAACAATTGCTAAAATAAAAGTGAATATATTTACAGAATTTAAGATATATTAATAAACAAACAGGGTGCCAGCCGCTACCCCTATGTAATCTAGCAGTATGTATTGAGCATTCGGAGAAAACAATAAATTGCAGAAACTGCTAAGAAAAGACATGAAATAAATGGGTAAATGGATATGTTCAATTAAAGTTAAAATGAATAAAATTTATAATATAACTCTTTGTTTATACATGTGTTTAACAATTTAATACAGCTAGCTTTACAATTAATTAGATATACAGTCAGATGAAATGTGCCTGAGAGGCACACCTTGGTATGGCATGTAACGAAAATACCTTGGTAGGATTAGGGTTAAGTATTAACTTGATATTCATACTTTAACCCGAGGTAAAAATTACGTGTCAATATGTAGGTACCTGCCGATGAAAAACACATTTGATTACATTTGTGTTCGATAAGAAACTAATCCATTGGATACAAAAAGGTTAATTAGTGTTTACTGCTTAGACGATTGCATAAAAAAAAATATTTCCATATTAGTTGTCAAAGGATTGCACTTCATTTTATTAGTCTTTGTTTGTAATAGCTATTTCGTTATAAAAAAAAAATTAAAAAATTAAAAAATATTTTATTTCAGCCTATGAGAAATCATTTAAAAGACGAACATATTTAACAAATGGACAGAGATCTGGGGCAGATTCTGTAAGGCGAAACCATCAAGCGTTTTCGTGCGCACGAATGATTGGACATTATGTTACACAAGCAACTTTCTTCGTGCACACAAAAACGTTTGAACGTTTCGCCTTACAGAATCTGGCCCCTGAACTTAGGGTTAAATTATTTAAGTGAAGAAAGGCAGAGGTGAGAATTATGTTAGTAACAAAATTAAAACTAAGGCGATTTGGAATTCCTCAACTCAAATGTCCTCAATAGGCTGAAAAGACATTTTAAAACAAAGAGATCTTTACATTTAGGTATAATAAGTAAATAATGGGAAAACTAATGTTGAAAATAATTTTATTTAGATAAAAATAACCTTCTTGTATCTTTAGTTTAATAAATAATTTAATGTTAGGAAAATAAACTTTTTAAAAAATGAATGGCTATTTGAATTAAATTAAAAGCCATTGTCAAATTCAAGTTAAAGCATAGTATTTTCAAAGTTGAATGTATTTAAGTCTACATACGATGCTTTATAATGGGATCGAAATTTATAAACATCGTTCTTAAAGAATTTTATTTAAGAATGTTTTCACATCAAACCAAGGTGAATACGTGGTTAGATTAAATTACAAATATTTTCCTTTTAAATTACTGAAACAATTTGAATAAATATCATGTCACTTTGATATAAAAATGTTTCTAGTCGAAAGTTATACAAAGGATAGCTCTTAAGCCCAGTGTTATCTGTATACATAGTAGACCCCACCCTATCATTGTTTTTAACAGAAATGGTGTAAAGGTGATTGGTCTGAAGGAACTTACCTACCGGTTTTAGAAGTAAGACCAAAAATAATTCATGAAGGAATAGCTCTTCTGCTCTGTAATTATTGTTTTTGGTGCTGCCCCACATTGTAAAATATTATATGAGATGTTTAATTTATAAAAAAATTTTATTTGAACCCAGACCCAGATAGAAAAGAAAGATCAACTGTCCATAATTTTTTATTTTTAAATTGACTTTCATGTCTAGTTTATCCCCCCCCCAGTGCCTTCCACTGCGTATACTTCGATTTATATAACAATATATCATTATTGTATGACAAGTAAATAAGAAACTTTAATAATTCCCACACCACTTACTGTAAAGCATACGTTGAGATCAAGTGTCTTTTTAAACACCCCGCACCTACACAAAATAGTATTGTGTACCAACAATCTTCATTTCAAAGCCCTCAATGCATTAGCTCTGTTTTCATTCTGTGCTAGAATCTAAAATGAAAATAAAACACGATTTATAGTCGTAATTTTCATACGATATTACATTTATAGTCAATCATCCCTTTTGCAGTTTCCTCCCGCATTATAAAGTTTTCCATCCACCGCGCATTTGCTTGCCAATTCTGCATGAATAGTAAACGACTTGTTTACTATTCATAAATGAAAAAGCCTTCTGCTTTTTCTGTTCCATTATTCTCAACGGAGGTAGAATCTCTTCTCAACTGCTTCGTGAAGCTTCCTTCAACATGGTATAACCTTACAGTCCTATTCGCATAAAATATAATCCGCCAACAACAGTTTCCCCCATCTCGCTCAACTTACCAAGCCAAGCCACCCGAAACAACCCACATTCTCGCTATACAATATCTTATGTCAGTCGTCGAACATTAATTTTATTTGAGAACCGCTTGTAATTTGTGAGTGTGAAATCGTTATACTATGTGCGTTGCGTTGCAAGTAATTGAAACTACGAAAATAACCGAGAGGTGGAGCAGCCGAGAATATTAGCATTAGAGTGCCCATATGCATGACGAGATGTGAATTTAAGTGGACATGTGTACCTTTGACGGTTGTTTATCTTACAATCATCCACGACCTAGTTTCAAGACATTTAAATCTTCCACTTTAGAGCGAACAAATACGGACCGGATACACAGTAACTATTTATGAACCCCACTGGATTGTGTGTATTGAAAACCCAGAAGGAAAGGAGAAGTTAAATAAATGTTCTATAGCGGAGACATATTATCGTAGGTACATATACTCACATAATTCAAATCAACAGCGTCGGGGAAAAGTTTCATCATCGTTTGCCTTAATTATACAGGACTAGAATAAATAATAAATCACGATTTCTATTAAAACAAAAGAAGGATAAAAACACTCAAAAGCACAATAAGTACGAGAGCGTTATGTATCCGGCGAAAAATAAAACGTGGATATATCATGCAAATTACCTTTTTTATTTTTGCACTATATGCATATAACAATAGATACGAAATGTTTGGGACGAGCCAAGGATAACACAAACTTCAGATCCATTCTTTGTCCTAATGTTTATTTCAGTGATGTTTACTTTTGCAAATTGCTATTCAACATAACCTGATGAATATTGTATTTAAGTTGATAGGTCAACGCTCATAAATATGTTCAATTCTGCTTTTACATATCCGGACAGAATAGAAGTTTACGTTTTTAAGGGTTGTTCTATATACGCAATTTGTCTTAGTTTTGTTGTGATATCCTTTCTTGCTAAGCCGCATCAATAAAACATTTTGTATCAATGCGCCCAAATGTTGACAAAAAAAAAATATCAAAAAACTGTATACTTATCAATAAAACACTGAAAGGGGATTTATATTAGGGATGCTGGTAATAACGGCAATGGGCCTTTGATTGAAATCAGTGCTTTGATTTTGTGCGGTTTTTTCCGCAATGGCGGTGTCGGAAAGGGTTCACGTATAGGCGGATTATATAAATGTATGAGTGATATCGCGAACTGACAACTTCCAATTTTTCCTGTTCTTATATCGCTTTGTTCCTGCAAATTCCAGGCGAGCTTTCCCACACGCAACCTTTTTAGGTAGCGTGAAGGATGTCGGATGAGAACAAATGACAACAGCGTAACCGTAACGCGACAATTTGGTACCTTTTTCGAGGACACTAATACAATTTGTGGTTCCTTTGTTCCTTTTTTTTTATTAGTTGGAAAATTCACATTTTAAGACTATTCACATGAGAGACAATTACGAACGAACTGCGAACAAGCGAATATTTTTGACACTTCAATCATTGTTTAATGTTAACTTCGATAGAATTTTTTCATTCGTGGGTTTGTGATTCCGCGAATGTTTTATTTGGGTTGTGAACAAAGTGTGACAGGTCGCTGCAAGCATTTTGAATTGATGTAATAATTGTAAATTGAGCTATTTAAATCGATTGATAGTCCGATTTTTTTTAGATTAGACTTTAGATTACTTTAATTTAATGCTTTGTTGGTAGTATAAAAATCAATTTTCAATTCATAAATACAATTAAATTCATAATGTAGGGGAAGGTCGTGTACCTTGGTCCGATTGTACCTTGGTCCGAGTGCCAATTTTAGGAAAAGTACAAACCACACAAGAACCGGTTCTTCTGTGAAATGTTACTCTTCTGTTCATTTCTCTTCTCAGTTTCTTTTTGAACTTATAACGGGTGATTTTTTAGCTGGTTTGGTTTTGGCAACACTGGTTTTGACAGCTGACGTGTGTTTAGTACCTTGTGTCACTGTCAAACAGCTTCAGTTTGGTTTGCAATTTAACCACGGATCGTCTTACAAATGAACAACGCTTGCAAATGTTTTATTTGGGTTGTGAACAAAGTGTGACAGGTCGCTGCAAGCATTTTGAATTGATGTAATAATTGTAAATTGAGCTATTTAAATCGATTGATAGTCCGATTTTTTTTAGATTAGACTTTAGATTACTTTAATTTAATGCTTTGTTGGTAGTATAAAAATCAATTTTCAATTCATAAATACAATTAAATTCATAATGTAGGGGAAGGTCGTGTACCTTGGTCCGATTGTACCTTGGTCCGAGTGCCAATTTAAGGAAAAGTACAAACCACACAAGAACCGGTTCTTCTGTGAAATGTTACTCTTCTGTTCATTTCTCTTCTCAGTTTCTTTTTGAACTTATAACGGGTGATTTTTTAGCTGGTTTGGTTTTGGCAACACTGGTTTTGACAGCTGACGTGTGTTTAGTACCTTGTGTCACTGTCAAACAGCTTCAGTTTGGTTTGCAATTTGACCACGGATCGTCTTACAAATGAACAACGCTTGCAAATTATTGAATTTTACTATCAAAATTCGTGCTCGGTTCGAATCCGCTTTTTTATCGAAAAATTGTGTTCAGCGATGAGGCTCATTTTTGGGCCGGCGGCATTATTGGGCCATATTTCTTCAAAGATGATGCGAATCGCAGCGTTACTGTCAATGGTGAACGCTACCGAGCGATGATAACAAACTTTTTTTGTCCGAAATGGAAGTTCTTGACTTGCATGATATGTGGTTTCAACAAGACGGTGCCACATGCCACACAGCACGCGAAACAATGGCGCAATTGCGAGGCGAGTTTGGTGAACAGTTAATTTCACGTTTCGGGCCGGTCAATTGGCCGCCTAGATCGTGCGATTTGACACCGTTAGATTATTTTTTGTGGGGGTATGTCAAGGCTAATGTGTATATGGACAAGCCCGCTTCGATTGACGCACTGGAAGCCAACATCCATGCATTCATTCGTGAGATACCGGCCGATATGTGTGAAAGAGTATGCCAAAATTGGACTCAGCGGATGGGCTACCTGAGACGCAGCCGCGGTCAACATTTGCATGAAATTATCTTTAAGCATTAAATTGCAAGGTTCAAGCTATCGATTCAAATAAATACTTCATTCATTTTTTCGAATTTTTTGTGTTTTTTTTTTTAAAAAAGTTCTAAACCTCTTAAAAAATCACGCGTTACATGCTGTACTAGTCGGCAAAAAAAAAAATAAACATAGTTTTCAGTGAAAAAAGTATTTTTTGTATCTATTTTCTGAAGTTGTGTAGTGCTTAATTTTATGTCTATTTTCCGATACTTTTATCGATTTCGCTAAGTATGTTGATTATCTTTTGGTAGGAACAAATTGTTGTACGCGTGTGCTTTAAATACTACGTCAAAATTATTATTTTTTGGTTAAAGTGGAGTTCGTGTACCTTGGACCTATCATAGCGCTTGTACCTTGGTCCGGTCAAAGTTACACGTTATTAGATTTTTTTAAACAAAATTGTTTTTTTTATGTCTCAGGACAATATGCCAAGATGCAAAATCGGTAAATACTATTAAAGTCCTTTGTGAGGCATTTTTTTTCGTTAACAAGAGTATTTTTTATTTAAAACTATTATTTGAAATAAAAAAAAAATTGTCAAGCACACAAACTTTAAGACAATGGTTTGTTCCTGCTGCTTTCTTGAAATGAAATAAGAATTGGTACCATTTTTACTATTTATTGAAAAAAAAAAAAGTTTTCACCTTTAAACTATAGAAAAACCTCCAATAATATTTTCGGTCCAAGGTACAATACTCTGTGGAAAAAGGTACAATCACGTCTTGTACCTTGGACCGTTTGAGGCTAGCATCTAAAAGATAAGTTTTCTTTGGAATGGTAAGCAATATCCTTTTGGTAGTTTCGCATTATCATAGATAAGACTTCAGGTAATAACTAAAAAAACAAATAAAAACTAATGAAAAAACGTTACCTAAAATATCGGCAAAAAACTGAAATCCTGACTAAGGTACATGACCTTCCCCTACTTAAAAAAGTTTTCAAAAACTGTGATTTAAAAATTAATATGTTTAAAATATAACGCGTAAACGGGGTAAACAGTGTAAAGCCGGCTAATACTTGTTAAATATTGGGAGAAAATACTAAATTTACGTAGCATCGCCCCTTTTTTAGGGACTTTTTAAAACCAAATTGAACGAGACCTTAAAAGTAGTTATAAAAATGAGTTGATTTAGTTTACAATTTGTTTGTTTGGGCTTTATTTATAAAAGAAACGTTGTGAGAGAGTGATATATTTACAGTATATATTGTATTGTAAAACTAAAACTAAAATGTATAACCTTTCTTTAACACTCAGGAAGATTTTTGCGAAATTCTGAAAGGTAGCAAAACAAAAGAGCGGTGAAAGAAAAAAGTGTCATTTCTAAAGCTACTCTGCAATTTAAGAATTTTCGCACAATATTTAACAATTGTTGGCTCTCCTAACACTATAATCGTGTTCTGACAGACAACAGCGTTTCTAAAATTTCCAAAGTGAATTTTCAAACTAAAAAAAAGGTAAAAAGTAGCAACAAATAGTATCAGGGTCCTCGAAAAAGTGCCAAATTATTGCACTACGGTCACGTTGGTCACAGCGCGCGGCTCACTCACACAATCAAACCCAAATCGGAACGTTCCGTAGCGACATCGCCTCAAAAACCGCACAAAATCAAGGCACAGGTTCAACAGTATTGTGCTGTAGATTTGCCCGCTCCCTAATGCTAGTGTTCACATAGGTTTTTTTAACTTTCTCGTATTCGTAGTAAAAGAAAGATTTTTGTATTTGTACAAAACTTCGAAGTCGTGATTTTAATCAGTTAGAGGAACTCAACAAAGTGAGTCTCGCAACTTTGTCATCAGTCCGTCGGTTTGTCGGCTTCTGAGGTTTACGAGTAAGAACATTTGAAAACTAAACATATCTCGAAAACGGCCCTTAAATTGTATCAAAAATGTATTATGTCATGTTTATCAAAATTAAAAACAGCGCAATCCACTTTTACTGGTTCTAAAATATTGCATCTAGCCGTTTGTTTTAAATTCTTAAACTTTTCAAAAAAACAATTAAATGGCACATCAAGCACTTACTACTTTTTAACCAGAACTTGCGAAATAAATAGCAACTTGTTTGGATTATATGAAAATGTGAAAGTTTATTTTTAATTGTGGGCAATAAATGAAGTTAAGCAACTTACGTTAATTGCAGCAGCTTCGACTTTTAATAAATCAAACGGTTTTACACGATATCTCGAAAGCTTGGGCTTACTGTTGGATTATGGGGTGGGTGCGAGGTTTTTTACTTATATTTTTTGTTGAATTTTCAAATTGTTGGGTGGGACATAAGGCCCAACATTTTTTTCTGGGATAAAAAAAAAATCTCGAATATACTACTTTTTAGTTTCTAGATTTTTTCGAGATAGAGATTTTTAGCCTTCGAGATTTTTGTCATTCGAGATTACGTCATGATCCCGCCATCTAGACTGATTAAACAGCAATATCGAAAACTTTTAGAAGTGTTTGAATTTTTGTTGTATTTTTATTATATTTATACAGTATTCCCCCGCACCCCAGGTAAAAACACATGCCCATGGGTATAATATTAAATTGCTTATAGTCGTGTTCTCAATTATTATGTTCCTATTAGGCGGGGACCTTTGCAATGCATATGATGGCGTTTTTGATTCCCAACACTGATTGACTTGTTGCTATTAAAAGGGTTATTCATATTTTTGGTTATTATTTCCAACGCGACCGCATAAAGATGCAGTAGTCAGGTACTTTTCAACAAAAGCTAATGAGACTTTAAGTCATACCCTCATCATAATACCAGTCATGCTGTATGGTGCAGAAGCATAAACATCGACTGGACGTTGTTTTGCTTCCTGGTCACTATGAAAGCAAAATTCTTTGAGTGAATTTCTAGCTTGTTTGCGTCGGAGGATTTTATAGAGGAAAATTTAAATCAAGAGCCAATTGTGCAAAAGCCATGGATATCTCTTGCAAAATAATATTGTTGGCAACACAGGCTCTCAAGCCCCTTGACATCTGGACGCGGAATTGTAGCCTAACTTCAAATACCCTGAAAACCGAACTGGTTATTTTTACAAATAAAAGGAAAATACCACAGTTTGTCACACCTTCTGTAGGCCCCTCAGAATATCTGAAAAACGTGGGGACCATCCTTCAAAATAAAACTGTGGATGTACAGGTACACGGCTGTAGTAAAACCTATACTGACATATGTATATAGCAGTCTCGTATGGTGAACGGCAACCACCAAAGCCAAAGTACAAAGACTAGCGTGTATCGGCACCACCAGTGCGATGAGGACAACGCCAATCGCATGTCTTGAGGCTATCCTCAATCTGCTGCCAGCTTTGCAAGTCTTCAGCCGACATTAGTGCCATGAGGATAAGCCAATCAGTAACCTGGAAACTGAACGAAACGGGTCATTCGGATAGTACGGAAATATTTTAGTCAGGCGTCTTCTCCGACTCGCTTGGTATATAAAAATCATCACGCCTTCCCGACCACATCAGTGTCTTCCAAGCAGAGGTCCTGGTAGTGACAACAGCAGCCCGTGAGTTTGCGGTATTACCTTCTTTATCGACAGCCAGGCTGCCTTACCTGCAATGGAAATAAAATCAAAGCTGTTGAAATTCTGTCGCGAAAGCATAAGGTTTTTGGCACTCAGCCTAAGGTATTGTTCTGCTGGGTTTCGGGACATGAAGGCATTCCAGGAAATGGGGAAGCGGACGAATTAGCTAGAATAGGTTACGCAGCTGTATCAAAAGAAGCTCTGTGAAAATCCTGCCTTGCTCACTCAAGATTAAGCAGGAAGAAGGGCCACAAGAAAGGCGAACACAAGATGGACTGCACTAGAAACTTGTCATACCACAAGAATGCTATGGCCAATCTTCAATGAAGCCAGAACTGAGAGTCTCATAAGAAAGGAGAGAAAACCTCTTTCCACCCTCGTAGGAATCATAACGGGGAACAACACTCTGCGGCATCACATGAAGAAATTATGCTTGACGGAACAAGAACTTTGTAGAGGCTGCTGTGATGAGGATGATCTTAAGGTTACAACCCATTTCTATTGTCACTGCACAGGTTTCCAACAAAATAGTTACAGATTCCTAGGGAGCCACTTCTTCCACGACCTTCCCGAAATAATGAGCTTTATCAAATCCACAGAATGGTTTGTATGCAACAACACATTGAGTACTTAACCACAAGTATTGTATACATGATGGTTATTAAGGGTAAGGGACAACTTTTTCCCCCAATGGTCATCACAATGGGTCAATATTGACCTGAGTGTGGCACGGAGTACTCCACGCCAACCCGCCTACCTAACGTAACCTAATGATATAAAATGCGTTTCTTTCTCCACGCGGATTCCTGCATCTTCGTCGACGCTCTTTTATTTTCCTCTATTTTCCTTTGTTTCGTTCATGACCGAAAGTCATACATAGCATTTTCTTTCGTCGAAATATTTAAACATATATTCCAATATTCGGCACAAGGGAAAAGAGCTGAGATCTGAAACTCCAAAACCTCCCCCCAATATATTTTTAAATAAGGGCTGCATTTTTTAGTAACAGCGTTACATTTTTCCATGGTGAGTGATGCGACCTGAGACGATCAACGAACCGTGCAACAATATGCTGTCTTGTAACAGGTGTTCTCCAATTGACAGTAATTCCATTTTCCATATAATGTTACCCAAAGATATAATAACTAAGACTTTGTACAAGTAAATACCGCTCGTATACCTCTGTAAATAACCGTTTTCACGACTATTCCGCTACAAAGGTTCGTAAGCGGTTAATAATATGAAAAGCCAGGTGTGTTTTGGTTGTGTGGCGACACGTTATCGTTTCAGCGATTTCACGGATGTGGAGTGGATTCCAAATAAGCGAGGTTGGTTGTTACGCTTATAGTCATGCACCCATCTAGATATACGCAATCCTTGTTTTCGTACAAATTTCGAGCAAACGTAATGAATGTTGGGCTGGGGATGAAATAAGAAGTAACCGTACCAGGTTTATGAGCATGAATTATGTCGGCTTAAATTTATTAAATGATTAAGACTTTCGTTGGTGTAATTAATGGGTATGTCGACTATCGAGCGAGGTCTATGCAAAATCCAATGTGGTTCTATAAGGTGAGGAGTGGCTATACACATATACACACCATATAATTTTAAGAAATCACTTCGGGCTTTATGTCTTACCCATTTGCATAGCGTTGTGTCGTAATATATGAACTGGGACCCTCAAACTTTAACTCCAGCAAAATAATGTTGAATGTGCTACCTACATTTTTTATTTTTATTGGATCTACCAAAATAGGTCAGAAAAATTAGGACTATGGTTATTATTTGGAGTACCTATATTTGAAATGCACTGCTGAGCTCGTTAGACATTTTTTTTAAAATTGTCGACAACGCATTCCAAGGTAGAAAGATAAATATTTAAACTATGATTTCAGCAAGAAAACTAAAAACAATATTCCCACAAACGCTTAAAGTGAAACGCAATTTGCAGTAGCTAGGGTCAATGCAAAAATGTCTTATGAAACTTTTTTGCGAAGGTTACAACCTGAAGTATTACATGAGCCCCTTAGCAAGAATACGTACAGCGGATAAGTTTACTGGACTGAATCAACGGCGTCGTCAGTAGTCAAGACGGCAGAATCAATATTTTTAAAGGCTTTTCACACCGAGCGAAAACTCTCGAAAACTTCTACGAACATAAGTTTTCCCATACATATTTCAGTTTTCAAAACGAGTCGTTTAAAATCATTTTTGACGAAAACACCACAAAAACGACTCCCAATCGTTGGGTTGTTGAAACAAACACACCTTTTGCAATATTCATCAAAAATATTTGCAGAATATCACAACTCACAACTTCAAATCATTTTCCACAATTAATTGATGGGCTAATATTATTTTGAAATGCACTAAATTAATTTTGTTTGTTAATTAATGCGATTAAAATGTTACTTAGAAGTAACTATGTACATACAAATTAGAAATCTTGCTTCTTATTTTTGTTCCATTTAAAAAAGTATTGTGCTTTATGAGATTTGTGGGATACAATTTAAAATGTAAATTATTATTATTAATTAAAATTAACTAGTAGATATGTCAATCAAATTTGTGAAACGGTTTTTTTTATAAAAATATTTTTCCCCAAAAAAGGCACTTGTCCAAAAGTGAATCAGCTCCTAGTGGTACACAGTGAACTATGGTAAATATGGTAGCACTTCCCAGCTTCAGAATTCCATATTTTTGTTAAGCATTTAGCAACGACATTACATATAACATTCGTTACTATTATTTTTCGTTAGTAATAAGTTTTGTGATATTACCAAAGTCCTTGAAAGTTATTTTTGTTAATGTTTTGCTACTGTTTACTGATGTTATTACATTTCGTCGCTTTTATTATTTATGTTTTTGTATTGTTTTTTTTTTTTTTTAATGTTAATATTAAATATAAACTGATTTGTACCAATTACTTGTTTTTGTTCTTTATTTTTCTTGTGGAATAAAAAATAACCACTATAGGTTCACTGTGAACTACCTTCAAACCGTTTAGAGATTAAACAAATAGTTTATAAACTAAATTTAGCTGGCAACAATACTTAAATTTTTTCTTAATTTAAAATTTTCACTGTCGTTCAAAGTTCGAACATGTTCCTGCTTTCACACCGCTATATAACATTTTTATTGTTTAATTCCTGTCAGTTCCGAAAGGCAAAGTGAACGCCCCATCACTAAACAACTTGGTTAAAAGAGTAAAAAAGTGAACGCACCCATAAATTTTGCATCTAGCAACGGATACAGTGGTTGACACCCCTTTCTTTTGACACAGTTGTTGGCACCTCTGTGTTCAATAGCAATTTGCTCTGGTTCAAATATTTCTTTGGAGAACAAATTTTTTCTTCCAATAGCTACTATAAATTCATAACATTTTCCTGATGTGCTTTTGTTAAAGGCTGCCTACAGTCGATATTTGTAAGTCAAAGTGTAAACACCTATCAGTGCAATTTCTTTTAGTGCGAAATTTTGTGAATTTTTATAAGGACTTCAAATTTGGTAAGTAAAGATTTTTTTTTTAATTCTTAAAGTAATAACAAAATCTCTTACTTTTTCAAATGACAATGTATTAAATATTATTAACTTAAGTTTAAATATTGAAATTATTTGCTAGTGTATTAAATAAGATGGGTGCCAATAACTGTATCAAAAAAAATCAATAGGTTCTATCGTTGACAGGGGTGCCAACAACTTGTTTATATGGGGCTACAGTAGTTGTTGGCACTGCCAATAACTATACATTTCACAGTGTCTACAACTGTAGTAAATGACAGTTATTTGTTTCAGATTTTTGAAAATGCCTAAAAACAAGAAAAGTTATGATTTGGATCGCCTTCAACTAGCTCTTTCGGCAATAAAAGGCGGAACGTTTTCAAAGAAGAAAGCTTCGGAATTTTACCGTATACCAAGATCAACTATTCAGTTTCGTCTTGGTACCACTTTTAAGAAACCAGGTCATGGCCCGTCTCCAATTGTAACGAAGGAGGAGGAGGTAACAATAGTTGAATGGATAAAGCTTTGCCAGCTTAAAGGTTTCCCAAAGCGAAAGGAAGATGTTTTGAATGTTCTTAAGGAATTTCTAGAGCAAAATGAAAGGGAACATCCTTTTGGAAAAGACAACATTCCAGGAAAAGGGTGGTTCAATGCGTTTTTAAAGCGGCATCCGTCACTTAGATTCAGAGCAGTTGATCCTGTATCATCTGCTAGCGCGAATGTGGCGGTGTCGGATATTTTTGAGTGGTTTAATTCAATCCAACAATACTTAGAAGACAATGATTACTTCTCAATTTTGGAGGATCCAAGTAGAGTTTTTAATGGAGATGAGACCAATTTCATGCTCTGCTCAAAAACGAAAGCTGTTTTAGCTGCGAAAGGGGCTAAAAATATATACGAGATTGACAGAGGTTTGGCCAAATCCAATTTAACAGTAATGTTTTCATTCTCCGCTTTGGGAGTTATGTGCCCACCGATGATCATAACTATATCCATATAAAAGGATTCGAGAGGAAATTCAAAAAACTGTTCCTGATGAATGGGGTTATGGAATCAGTGATAACGGGTGGATGACCAAACAAACCTTTTATGAATATATCTCGAAAGTATTTCACCCGTTTTTGGTCAGAGAAAAAATTAAATTTCCTATCATTTATTTCGTGGATGGACACAGTACTCACCTAACATTACAAGTCAGTCAGCTATGTGTGCAATTGGGTATAATTCTCATCGCTTTGTATCCCAATTCAACAAGAATTCTACAGCCAGCCGATGTTGCTGCATTTAAGCCTCTTAAAAATGCATGGAATAATGTGGTATTAGAATGGAGACGCAATAATCCTGGCAAAAATTTAACAAAAGATTTATTTGGTCCACTGCTGCATAATGTTGTCAAATCAAGTATTTTGTCAAATACATTAGTTAATGGTTTTCGGGCTTGTGGCCTTTTTCCATGGGACAAAACAGCTATTAATTTCTCTAAATGCCTCGGTAGATCCACAAAACTAAAATATCAGAAAACGCTAACCTTAAGTCATGATCAGGAACAGGATGCTTTTGAACAGCTTTGTAGGATAATTGGATGGGAGAAAGTTTCACAATTAGAGGCATGTAAAAGCGATGTTAACTGTACTTCGGATTTTAAAGACTTGCAAAATCTCTATACGTTTTTCAAATCCACAAGCTTCAATTCTATTTTAAAAGAAAAACAAAAAAACTGATGCAGCTGTACAGACTGATATACAAAATTTATCCGAATTGTCTTTTATAGATATAATCGCCATAGATGAATTTGTGTATACCGAAAATGAGTTTGATAAATTGACCGACACACCTGATAAAGTTTCTGTTACAGTAAGTGAAATCCAACCAACTTTTGAATTTCTTGAGGCGTCCCCTTCACCACTTAAATTTGTTCAAGAACAAAGTAAAAATTGCACGGGAATTGATGATATATTGGACTGGCCTGAAACCCCACTGCGAAAGGGTACAAAACCCTTGAAACAGAAAAAAAGTTTTGTTATAACTAGGGGAGAGTGGGTATGTATGGGACACAGGAGGAATGGGACATAAGCATTTTCTTCAACGTAGTATACTTTTTCTCATTCCTGTTGATCACAAATTTGCTCTTTAGTATTTACCCACCGGTCAACGAAGCAGGTCCTGTGCGCAGTTGAAATTACGCAGTGGAGAGCAAAAAAGGTAAATTTGTAGGTACATAAAAAGTAAAATAATTGGGTGAAATTTGAGTGAAAAATAATAATTAATGAGTGAACATATTGTACAAAAAGTGAATCAAATAGATATAAACATATATCATGAAGTGAATAAATTCTAATTTTGTTTAGTCTGCGCCGTATTTTAAGAGATATTATGTTTGATCACTTTGAAGTGCCCTACAGGATGATTGGGACACTTATATGCAGGAGGAATGGGACACCTGTCCGTGAACCGAACAGGGGTCAGGTTCTGGAATCTTTGTGGAAAGAGAGAACATTAGACTACACTACCCCTTAGGTAACCAAAGTACAGTAGTGAAAGGTGTCTGTTTGGCAGTACAATGGACCAGTAGTTGTGTCTGAGTGCTCCATCGGATAGTAACATCCCCCGACAAAAAAAAGATTTTCCACATCAAAGTCTAAGCAAAGAACACTTAAAAATGTTCGCACGCAAAGTACATTAGAAATAAAGGTTTTAAGATAAAAAAACACACTTGTAATGTAAGGCGTCCCATTCCACCACATAGCTGTCCCATACCTCCTGCTTTCAGGAGGAAGTCCCATACATACCCACTCTCCCCTAATGCTTTATGGATCAAGGAAGAAGAAAAACGAAAAGATGAAAAACGAAAGCTCGAAATGGACAGAGAAGAAAAGAAAGCAATAAGAATTGAAAAAAAAACGAAACAAGGAATGTGAAAAATTAAAGCGAATAACAAAAAAAGTTACAAAACCATGTAAACTAAAGGAAATAAACAAAAATAAGAGAATGATACCAAAAACTATTAAACCCTCCATTTGAAACACTGTTACTACTACCGCGTTAGCCTTGAGGAAAGAAAGTCCTGGAGAAAAGATGCTTGTCGAGATATACGATGAGATCAGCCAAGATAATGAAAACCTTCAAAGCCAACCCAGGGAAGGTAACCACATAAAAAAACTATATTTTAATGAAGTTAGTGCCGCAGAAATTGGAGAAAATTCTCTTTGTTCTTCGCAAATGTGCTTTTCTTGCACAAAATGTATGACTGCAAATCCAAGCTCAGACAACTGTGGTATTAGATGTTGCAGTTGCCGCCGAGAGTATCATATTAAATGCTTGAAAAAAAATAACTATGTGTATATCCCTATATTTACATGTAAGACATGTTCTAGTAAGACATTGAATTAATTTCTTTATAACTTTTAATGTTAGTTTCTTAATACAAAAACTGAATTTATTTATTGAACTAATTTCTTTATAATACAAAAACTGAATTTATTTATTTATTTGCTTTTTGATTCATGGATTTGTAATTTTTTAATATAATTTTAATATTAGTTTATCAAGCTGTCTCATTTTTGTTTTAATAAACTAAAATAAAGGAGATTAAACAAATTTCAATAAATCGGTAGTTTTTATATGATAATTTCTTGTTTTTGAGTGCCAACAACTGTAGTTTCCTATAATGCCGACTACTATACAGGGGTGCCAACTTCTGTAGTTTTTGATTGATGTATTTTGTTTTCCATTTAATGCGAAATCGGAACCCATTAAAAAGAAAACTCAATTTTTAGTTAAAAGAAAATTCCTTAAACATTGTATAAATGTATACGATATTACAATCGCCTTTAATATAACAAATCAACGCATCTTCAAAGTCAAAAATTCGTTATGGGTGGCAACTACTGTATCCCATACGCTATTTTTTTTTTTAAATTAGGTTCAAAAAATCGCACTCCTCGTTTTCATTTAACTATCGTCAAATAGTCTAACATTGACCACTTTTGAATTTTAAACAGGTGTATCATTAACAGTTTTTGTACGAGTGTGAAATAAACGACACCAGCACAGGGGCTTCCCTTTGTACTTTCATATTCTGAAGTTAGAATTTCTTTATACAGACGTGGAGGTGGTTTCTTAACAAAAACTGGATGGTCAATATTTGACCCGCTTTGACCAGCATATTTATTGTTATCAAAAATTGAAAGTTAGGGTAGTTTTATTGAATTTTATTAGCAGATTATATTAAATTAAGCTTTTTAATTAACTTCATAGTGTTTTCAAATGAAGAACTAATATTAATAAGCGTAAAGAAATAGTAGGGAGTATAATAACTAAAATCAGTTAGGAAACCCATAAATGAGAAATTTTGAGCCTTTAGGGTACATTTCTTCTGGACATCGTCTAAAACATTATCGTTAAAATTCTTTTAAACATCATTTTTCTTCCCAAAACCTAGACATCCAATATTTGCTTATGTTGGAGTACAGTAATGCAAAAACATCATCCACATATCTTTCTTTTTCTTCCTAATTATTATCTTTTATATGCTTTAACTTAAGCCTATTGATTAAGGTTCCTTTTGCAATGTTTGAAATCCTCGGCGCACTGTGTGATAGACCTAGTACCACTTTCAACAAGGCTAAGTGCAATTTGAATTTGGTCTTCATTTGCACTGTTATATCGTCTTTTTGGAATATTTTTTATATCTTGCAACAGGAGACAGCATTGGCATTTATGCATATCGCAAAGGCAAATCAACAATTTAGAGAATTATCCCGGAAGTTTGTAACATTCTAGTTTCGGTTGTGTAGCGGTAAGCTCGAAACAGCCAAGGAATTAAAAAATTCAAATTCAGAAAGAGCGACACTACCGTTTTTCTATCCATTTTATTTTTTTTTAAATGTTCTTCTCCATACAAGTGAAGGATTGGATTCAAAAGTATCCAATCCTTCAAACTGGAACCAACCATACACATCCACAAATTTTCATTGAAATCGGCTGAGTGGCTTTTGAGATCGCAAACAACGTCACCTATAGGGTCCAAAAGTATCCTATCTTTTAAGTCTTGCTAAACCTGAAATACAGGAAAACGAACAAAACAAAAAATATTCATGAAAATTGGCCCATCAGTTATCGAATTATAAAGTCATTGGGTTACACGCTACCCTCCCCATAACCCTACTCACGAATGCGCAGAGTTCCATAATTGTTAATCGCTTATTTTTCGTACCAAACCCTACGTGAAAACTCAATCATTGTCCACGTCATCTCAATCACCCCTACATTTCAACGTACTCACACTAATGCAAGGATCCTGAAAATGCTTGACAAACAAAAATGATGGATTCAAACACCATCAAACAAATCAACGTATCTACTCCATTAAGGGATCCCAAGAGTCCCGTCGGGCAATTGTCCCGCGATATTTCCCGCAATTTATTTATATGTCCCGTTGGTCCCGTCAGAAGAATAATTATTTGTTAAATTTTTTTTTAGTAATATTATCAGTGTAACAAACATATCTTTAATTTGTATAATTTAGCTGCACTGTTTTTGCATTTTTTGTCATCTGAAGTGCCTACCTTGTTGCGAGCCAGGATTGAGCCACAGGGGCAGCTTAGGCACAGGTGAGGGGGGCGCGGCACGCTTGTGGACGCTCGGCTCAGCTCGTCGGACGGGGTTAGTTCTTGCCCCCTCACCATGCACCACCTGCTCAGCACACTTTTGTCTCGTGCCAGAAAAAAAGGAAGAACGGGAAGGAAGCTACTCTAAATTCGACCTCGGACGGACCATGGACTGAATTAAAAGAAAACTTAAAGAAAAAGACAGAAAAAGAGAGAAAGAAAAGGAGAAAAGAAAAAAAAGTCCAAGAACTTCTGCCCCTGCCGCCAAGGAAGGGCGGGGAGGTCACCGCGAATCTACATCTAACTAGCCTAATCTAAATCTAACCCGAAATCCCAAAAGCAATAAAAAGAAAAAAAAATACTCTAAACCTAGCTATCTTATATTATCCTAATCTACATTTAACCTAAACGCAACATCTCACCCCACTGTTCCCTAAAGGCAAGGGCTCGCCAAGATACCGAGACATGCCTGTTGTTGTTGGCAGAGGTTGGCCAGCCCACCCTTCGTGTCTGTTGACACTACCGAAAGACGGCGTTAGGTCTTATCGCCCAAAACCATAACGCCCAAATTTAAAGATGTCATAACGCCCAAAACATCACTAGGCAATTTGTTGGTGGAAAATTCATGTAAATTTGGGTGATATGACATTGATTTTGGGCGTAATAACATTATTTTTGCTTAAAGTAGCGTTGGGTCTTATCGCCCAAGGTTAAAGAACCCAAGTAAATAAATGTCACAATGCCCAAAATCCATCACATCGCCCAAAATATTGAGAAAGAAAACGTCAAAAAGCCCAAATGTATGGACAAATCGCCCAAAAAAATTGCAGAAAAATCCCAATCCCAAATTCCGACTGATATAATGTAAAAAACAGAATAACATATTAGGAAATATTCTTGCGCGCTGCGAGGAGGCGCGGCGCAGCGCGATGCTAGGGCGGCCGGCCGCAGCCGCGTGCCGCTTCCGCTCCACCCCTCCTCTTCCGGGCGCGGTAGGTGATAGTATTACTTCGCACAAACATTTTCAAACATTTTTCTGATGCCACTTGAAGAATCTGTATCACTTTAAAGCACTGCAGGACTAGAATATTGTTTTTTTAATTTGTTGTACTACTTTAAGTTTATTGTACATATTTTCTTGGTCACCATGCTTATGCTCCAAATTTTTTTAATTTCGTGCAGCTACCATCCGAAGTTTCTTTTATTCTTGCATTGCAATTGTTGTAATAACAAACGTAAAATGAATTACCCAAATCCACCAATTTTTCTTTGTATAATTGCTTTTCGTTTTTTAAATAAACTATTTTGAAAATAACCCTTTTACCACCTATATATTCAAAATTTTCGCACTCCCTTTCGTTTCGATGCACTTCACAGGCTAATGACTTAAAAAAGAAGCAATAAAATAACGGTTTGTAAAGAAAATGACAAAAATAAGAACGCTCTAACTAATTTTTTGCATCTTGTTTGATATTAAACAGAAGTAAGTTTTCTGGTTTTAAAAATGTCATAACGCCCAAAAACTATGTCATAACGCCCAACAGCTATGTCGTAACACCCAAACTTAATAACAAGAAATATTTTGGGCGTTATGACATTTCTAGATTTGGGCGTTATGACATTAGATAATTACTTTGGGCGATATGTCATTCTATTTGGGCTTTGTGACGCTTTATTCCTTTAAATTTTGGGCGATGTGGTGGCTTTTGGGCGTTATGACATTTTTCAATTTGGGGGTTATGGTTTTGGGCGATAAGACCTAACGCCCCGAAAGACAACCACTCTGGCCGATACTATGAGTGGAGGTCCCCAAAACTCCTCCTGGTCACGACCTATTCCATCGCAGAAACTCAAGTCGGTCAAGTCAAGTCCTGTCCCAACCGTTCGTTACTGTCCGTCCCGTCATTGTTATCCACCGAAGGACGGCCTGCCCGTCATCCACACACCAAATGCTATCGGATTTACGCAAACATTACGAAGAAATCAGCACACTAAGTATGTAACATTTGAATCATTCGTGTTTTTATTAAAAAAACTAAATCTATAACCTAATTTCTGCCCTTAATACTATATATGACTTCACTTTACTCTATTTTCAATTCATATAACTTAAAACTATTACTCACGTATTTTTTTTTTACTGATGTCAATCCCCCGAAGTCCTGGCGCCAGCACGATGAAGGATGATGTAATGTATATTGGCAATCCACCTTAGCTATCCGCGCACAAAAAAAAATACTAACGGCAGAATGACACAAAACTAAATCTAATTTACCTAACCTTACGTTAAATCACCAAAAAAAATGCAAAACTAATTTAAAAATCTAACTTATTCTACTTTAGTTCACTTTAATTCACTTTGTAAATTCAATTTGAGTGTTTTCGTTTTGTTGTTTTATTTCTTTTTTCTTCACTTTGGAGCTGCACTATCAAACGTTGGCAGTGGTGGAGCACCCCCTCACCCACAGTCGCTTTAACGCTCAGGTTCCCTTCTTATGGCTGGCGAATGTGTTGGCTTTTCAGGGCTGGTTGTTTTTTTTTTTTTTCTCTAGGAAGAAGCCTTTGGACCGGTTTCGTTGGTTAACACCCCTTGTCTTTGCCGCTGTAACTGTTGAGCAACCGGTTGATACCTTACTGGGTATATCTGAAGTTGGCCCGGTGCAACGGATTTGAACGGCGGGTGTAACGGGCGAACCAGTGGCTTTATTCGTATAAGCCTGACTGGCTTTATAGTCTGACCCGATATCCTGCGCAAGATAGAGAGATATTTGAATTTGTTCGCCGAAATCTCTGACACACAAGTACATACCTTATATATATAATTTTATCAGTTTATAGGTCTACGTATGTTTGATATATATATATGTATATTGAAACCTTTTGTGGCTCTTAATTCGGAGTCCTCAGACCTCTTCCTCAATATCTGGGTTCCACTGAACTTCCTGCCTGCACAAATTCCACTTTTTAGTTTTAATCAATAGATTTTCAAGGAATAACTTACTCACCCAAAAAAAAAATATGCAACTAAATAATTTTCGCACGCCACTGTGCTAAATAATTGTCTTGGCTCAGCTGTAGTGTGGGACAAAGATGCTAAATTAGCTATGCCGCAGTCAACTACCACTTACTGAAATCACAAGAAAAGTGAGGGCCGGTCTGTTACTCGGTCATTGCTCCTTGTCGGTAAATTTTGCAAATTCTCTATACCCCATTCCCTCTCCTTTGTTTATAATTTGCTTCTTTTTCAGCCAATTAATCATGTGTAAAAAAAAATGCATTCTCTTTTTCGGGTATCATTTCCCCTTTTCTATCCTATTCTCATCATTTTCACCTTTTTCTCACTTTATTCTTGGCTTCGAGTCTCGTTGCCTCTCGCTCTAACTTTCTCTTATTTTCTCTATACTTAAGATCGTCGGATTTTTTTTGTTGTCTATGTCGTCAGTAGTAAGTGATTTAATCTATTAAGTAAGCTTATGATCAATATCAATATTGTACAATGGATTAAGCCTAGACTACCTACGACTACGACTACGATATATAAAAATATTAACGATCGACATTCAAATTATTCGGTGTCGATTCACCTCATGCCTCATCAGCCTGCGCGATAAGAAAACTGATAAAACAACAGAAAACATAATGACATAGATTGTGAAGGTAGGCAATGCAACGAGTGCAACAACAGCAACTGCGAATACGAAGACAAACTGTCAAACAAATGGAAAGTGTGGTGGACGGATGACACAACACAACATAGGTAAAAATTTGTCAATTATTAGTCTGCTTTTGCTCGATTTTCATGATCAAATTTTCTTTATTGTAGGTAAATTGATTGTGGATGCTATCGACCATATTTCAGGTGAGTATACCTAACATGTTTAATACCGACAAGAGTCCTTATTTTCTTTCTCCCTACAGGTGCATTCATATGGCCCCGCAACAACCTATTTACATATTCTTCGACACTCGAATACTAAACGAAAGAAAGTATCGAAATGGCCGCGTTCAATACGCTTTTGCCTAGCTGAATATATAGAGGTGCCTGAATATTTATAAACATGAACATATAACAAAACTATAAAATATCGAATTTTTAGATAGTAGCTATCAATGTAAATAAAATGAGTTCCACGGATTCGGAATGCGATACTTCAGGTTCAGTCTGGTGTTAAAAGATAAAACAGTGTTTGTTTTTCCTCTCGAACATTTTTCAAAGTTTTCAGAAGGGACGTTTTTGTTTCCAATTTGAACTGTCCCGGAGAGGAATTTTTAAAATCTGGCATCCCTAACTCCATTTCAAAAAGTCACTTAATGTAACATAGTAAACATAAACAAACTATGTAGGAACTTATTAGGTATACATATTTAAAAAAAAAATCTGTAATTGTTGACAACAACAGTTTGCTGGGAAAATAATTCAAATAATTGACAACAACAATTGCTTTTAAAATTCAAAATAATTTTTTTTTGTTTTGGAAGTGTCACTACTCGATTTCTATCAAGTTTATTTTTTTCAGAGTGCTTTTTTCCATGAAAAACGAAATGTACCTACCTATGCCTGCAACGCCATCTGTTGAAAATTTGAACAAAATAAAACAAAAATCATTTAAATCGGTTAAGCAGTTCTCGAGCCTTTGCCCGACTTACGCACAGCAATTGATTTTAATATAATATGTTGATTTGTCATATGCAAAGTGATTAGGAATTTAAAAAAGTGATAATTTTGATTTATTTGATAATTTTTAGCTAGGTGGTGGTGTGAGTTAAATTAATACGGTATGTAAAAATATATATGAATGAGTAAATAGTATTAAAAGAAAAGAAATGGCATAGATAGTTGTAATTTCTAACTGCTTCAATCTCGTTTTTTACTAAAGCAAAAATTTAATCCATACTATTTATATAGAAGAAGAAGACATTCCGCGGTACTAATAATCATTTTTAGTGTCCAGACTAAATTTTTCGAGCTCACAATGGCGAAATTTTTCATACAAAATTGCATATTGTGACCTAGAAAATATTTAGTGTGAAGGTTAAAAATGATTATTAGTAAGGCCCATTTTGCATAAATTAGGTACGTACCTATACCTAAATATCACAACATCGGTGTTGATATAAAAATGAAATCTGAGTCACAGATGGTGTGCATGCAATTCAGGTTAAAACAAAATAAGTTCAATAAAAACACACAAAAATAACAAAACATAAATATAACGTTTCATATAAACACAAACAGAGACAAATACTTTAAATTATTTCAGTTCGAATTCCTAATACAAATCCAAATTGTTTTTAATTAACTGGGGTTTTAGATCATCAGGGTCCATATCGATCATTTTGGAAGATTTTGAAATGGTTACTTTTTTATCATCTTGCTGCGGTATTTTCTGCAGTTGTGTTTGTTCGACAGCCTGTGAGGCACTCTCACCAATTTTCCTTATTGCTTCAGGACTCTCTTCATATGGTGCCTCACGTATTTTTTTGGTTGAATTTGGCGTATTTATTGAGGTAGGCGTACGACATTTTGCAAATTCACTTTCGATTGCAGAGTTTTAAAAGAGATTTGTTTGCCGGATGAAAACGTGTTGGCGTTGGCGTTGGCGAAAACGAGTTCGGCGAAGAAGTGTCGTCGATGTCAATTTCTGTTGCTGTCAAGGATGAGTACAATAGTACCTACATTCAACTTGAGTCCTCCGATGTTCTCTGGAGAAGGTCTAGACTCGTTGTTTGGCGAGAATTCATCGAATAGCGGAAGTCGTAGCGGCTGGTATCACATTATAGTAGGTGCAGGATTGTCTTGCTTACAAGGCTTTCATCGTCAGCTTCTGCAAAGCAAATTTTGTTCGTAAGGGAAACTTAGATAATGTTATTATATAAAACAAACCGTTCCAATTATTTCCATTTTGAATCGTATTCTCCATTGATTTAAATTTTTAAGAAGTTCTAACAAATATTCGAATTGTATTTTATTAATAATTGTCACTTGCTTGTCAAAAGAGCTTTTCCTTCGAAACTGACAGGAATTATGTGATGGAAGCGTGAACTAGCGGAAAGTCTAAAAAGTATTTTTTGATTGTATTTGTTTTTAGAACTTTGCGAAAAATTGAAAGCTGCAACATGTTCGAGCTTTCATCCACACTGAAAATTTTAAATTGAGAAGAAAAAATATAGAGAGCGCACTATGGTAATGAAGCAGTTTATAATTTTTATAATTTGTTTGTACTTTTCTTCACTTTTGTTCCGATGTAGTTCAGGCTAATCTTATATCAATTAGGATAGCTAGCAAACTATTTGATTCGTCAAAAGCTTGAATTTCGAGCTAGCTATTCACTTTTTTTACTTTTTCCCACTTTTGTTGCGATGTACCTAGGTACCTACTTCAGTCTACCGAGATTTTCCACTTGTTTTTTTACTTTTTTCAACTTTTGTTTCGGTTGATAATTAAATAAGTACACACATGCATCCTTAAGCCTGAACTACATCGAAACAAAAGTGGGAAAAAGTACAAAAAAGTGAAAACATCGAAACTCATCGAAATCACACGCATATTTATATGACATCTATGAACAAAATCTGAACTAAAAAAAGCTCAGAAGCTTTTCGTTTGACATTTTAAAATTTCCGGGAAATTCAAAAACAAATTGTGACAGTCCCTAGTGAATTTAAAACCAAAAATTGTAAAATTTAAGTGAAATTAGATAATATATGAAAGAATAATTGCATTTGATAACGTCGCATCAATAAAAATGTTTTCCAATAGCCGTGACGTGACGAAAATTGTAAGAAAACTTTTTGAAATACATATTGCGCAAATTTATATTAAAATACAAAATATATTTCCAGATTACAAATTTAAATAGTTTGCAAGATGCGGCTACCCGAATCACAAATATTTTGCAAGTTTTGGACGCATTTGATGGTGCAACAAGTACAAATCGAAGGTCGTGGGTACATCCCATGAATCAAAATCGCAGCAATCAAGGTGACTTCGACAATTTGGTTCAAGAGAAAAAACTTCTTCCATTGTCCATGCGTGAATATCACTGAAGAAGACGCCAATTACTTTAAATCAAGTGGTAATGCTTTTCGCTGTGATAAATGTGCAGTGCTAAGACGCCGCTCTTTACATGCATCAGTGCCGGTGGTCTCTAATCGACAAAACAGCAGCGCTCTTCTATCATCTAACGCTAAGACACAGCAGGAGGACAGAAATAACACTCATCCAGCAGCTGATGAGTCATCCAGTATCAACATAAACTGCGAAAGTGAATGCACACTTCAGATGATATACGACAAGCTTTCTAAGTTGGAACAAACAAACAATAACTTTCTACAACAACTAAATGAATTGCGAGCAGAAAATACTGAACTCAAATCAAAAGTTAATAACTTGGAGAGTAAGCTCAACTGGCAAGAACAACACAGTCTCAGCGATTCCATCGAAATTGTGGGTGTGCCTGATGCCAACAACACTAATGCAGCTGAGAAAGTAAAACAAATATTCTCTAAAGCATTATCCATCGTTGTTCTAGATGACAAAATCCAGAAATGCTACGTCAAGAAAGTACATACGAAATCTTCTCCGTCAAAATTGAAATCGATCATCTGTGTAAAATTCTCCGATCGTACAACTAAGCAGCAAATTATGAGTGCAAAGAGGACAAACAAAAATAAACTCAATACACATGTAACTGGCATTGGCGGAATTGTCAACAACAACAGCAACAGCAGAAAAGGTAGCGGTACCAGCATTTACATCAACGACTCACTGACGAAGTACACTTCAGCTCTCTTAATGAAGGCAAAAGAAACAATGAAGCAGAAGGGCGTTAAATATGTATGGTATAATAACAATCAGATTCTCGTAAGAAAGGTTGAGGGGGGAAAGGTCATGTCTATTAAATCATTTAATGATCTTGCACTCATTTAGTGCATTACCTTCTTAAATGAATTTTGATAACGATATAATCGATGATCTTTCTTCCCTTATGAGTAATCCATGTATGTCCAACTGTGATAATGTTTTTCCAAATAGTTCCTACTGCGATAGCAAGTTTCTTATTGTGCACCAGAATATTAGAAGTCTAAGAGTAAACTTTTCCTCCCTTGTTACACATATTAATTCTTTTGCGTGTGTTCCAGATATTGTTTTTGTGTCTGAAATTTGGATATACCAATTTGAGAAAAACGACTACTATATTCCCGGGTTTAACTTTTATGCTAATACGAATGAAAATTACGCTGCAGGTGGAGTTGGTTGTTTCGTGAAAGAGAACTGCAAGATTCTTGATGTCTTATGTGTTCATTTTGTTAGTGCAGATGTCTTGAGAGTCTCCATTGAAATTAACAATGAAGTGTTTGTTTTTTTATGTGTCTATAGGTTGCATATGTTCAATGTTTCAATGTTTATAAAAGAATTTTCTGATCTCTTGGCTAAGGAAAAATCAAAAAACTTAATTTTTGTTGGGGATTTTAATATTAATATCTTGGATGATAGTGAAACCGTTTCAAGCTACCTTGCCTTACTATCATCACATGGTCTAACATGCTTTATTAATGAGCCCACTAGGACTGTTTCGAATAGTTGTTTAGATCATATCTATGGGATGTTGGTTATAATAAGTGCGAGAAATGTATTTTCGATTTGATGATTTCTGATCACTCCATGACTGGACTCATAATAGGTGTTTCTAAGGTTTGTAAAAATCCAATTTCATCCCAAAGAAGAATGAAGGTCAACTTCTGTAAGCTTAAAAACAATCTGTTTTATGAGCTCTGGAAAGAGGTATATGCTTGTAATGATTCATCTACTGCTTACACATTCTTCATTGACTCCCTTAAGAATCATATTTTAAACTGTTCTTCATTACTGCCCTCCAAAAAGTTTGTCAAAAGACTAAAACCCTGGATATCTAGTGAGTTATTAAACAAAGTTAAAGGTAAAAATAAACTTAGAATAAAATGTAAGAAGTATCCTAATAATTTGGGCTTAAGAAGAAAATATAAAAAATTGTGTGCCGATCTTAAGAAGGAGATTCCTAATTGCCGCGATAACTTTTACCGTGCTCAATTCAGCGCTGCAAAGGGGAATTTAAAAAACGAATGGAAAGTAGTTAACGGCATTCTAAATAAAGGGCATGTTTCGAAAGTACCTAACAGTATTCGTGTAGATGGCTGCGATGTGTCTGACAGACTCTTAATTTCTGATGCTTTTAATAACTATTTTGCCGATATAGGCTGCAGTTTACAACCTTGTCCAGCCCTATCATATTGTCCCCTTTGTCCGGCAATTTGTGAATGTAGTGAACCATTGGAAAGTAATAGTTTCGTTTATCAGCCCATAACTCCTCTTGAAGTCCTTAAAGTTATTGGTACTTTAACTAATTCGAATTCTGGTGGAGCTGATGGCATATCGAGTTTTATCCTAAAACAAATAGCATGTTTCATTGTGGATGTATTGGCTGATATATATAATCGTTGTGTGTTTGAGGGGATCTTTCCTGATGGTCTAAAACAGAGGTTCCCAAACTTATTTTTCTTATAGACCAGTTTCAAAATTAACCTGGTTTCGGTGGACCCCCTGCTGCTACATTTTTACCATATTCCCAAAACTCGTCAAAAAATGTGAAGATTAGATCTAACGATGGAAATGTGCGTCGCGGTTGAGTTCCAAAAGAAAAATGGCTTACGTTCCGTTTATTAAAATAATACGATTACAGACTTCATAGAACTAAAATTAAACATGAATAACGTATCGTAACTTCAACAATGCAAATCAACAATTAAAAAAAAGGACATAATTTTAATGGGAGGGATGTACTTGATGGATTGACAGCAAATTATCAATATTTGGCTTCAGTTTTGTAAGGAATAACCGCAAATCTCCGCGTTCTGTGATGTTCATTCTGCTCCTTTTTTTTGTTAATAAGTTTGTAACGACACTAAAACTTTTTTTCGACAAGGTATGACGAGGGAAACGCTATCAAAAGTTTTCTCGCAATTTCCCACAGTCCAGGATATTTTTCGGGTATTTCTGCCTGCAGCCAAAATAATTGATAGCCTTTTTTAAACTTCACCTTCAGCTCCTCATTGGTGCTAAGCTCGAGTAGCTCCTCTTGTCGACACTTCCGTTTCATCAAATGGATTTATGACCAATGGTGGTATTTCCATATTGAGAATATCTTCAAATCTATCTTTGAAGTCATCATGCAGGGCATTTAAATGCTGAAGGTATGTCTGGATATCCTCATCAAGACATTCTGCCTGTGATAAGTTTGGAAACTGGGAGAATTCGCGCCGACTAACATTTTGCTTCATAAATTTCAAATTTCCAAGAAAAGCCGAAATTACACTCTTCGTTTTAATTAAATTTAAGCTGTCCCCTTGTAACTGCAAATTAATGTCATTGAATTTTTTGAACAGATCTGTCAAATATGCGATGTCTGCTTTCAATTTTATCAGGATTTCTATTAAATCTGGATCTTTACTTTCCAGAAACTCTAAAACTGATTCAAAAAGTGAGTAAAATCTCGTTAAACATACACCTTTCGACAACCAGCGTACTTCAGTATGTAAGAGCAATCGTTGGAAGTCTTCATCACTTTCGTCGCACAATTGTGCAAATAATCGGGTGTTCAACGCGTTTCTTTACTATCGAAACCAGATAAATTTTCGTCACTTACAACTGATGAACCCCCATTTTTTTGTCATGCCAACGTAGACCCCCGTCGAGTCTCCCGTGGACCCCTGGGGGTCCACCTGGACCACTTTGGGAATCACTGGTCTAAAATGTGCAGATGTCTTACCATTGCTTAAAAAAGGTTCTTCTGCTGAAATCTGTAATTATAGGCCCATTTCTCTTCTTTCTGTTTTCAGCAAAATATTTGAAAAGCTTATGAAAAATAGGATATTGAGTTTTCTAACTAGAACCAAGTTCTTTCATCCTGTTCAATTTGGATTTCAAAAAGGAAAGTCGACGGAAGATGCTCTGTTACAGTTTTGTTCTCAAGTTATGTCACATCTAGATGGAAAAAAATGCACGGCGGGCTTATTTATTGATATAACCAAAGCTTTTGATATGGTTAACCATAAAATTCTCTTGAGAAAACTGGAGAAATCCGGATTCCGTGGTTTCATACTAAATTGGTTCAGGTCGTATTTGAAAAACAGGTCGCAACAAGTAAAAATTGGTGAAACAAGGAGCCAAGTTAATTACCTTAATCTAGGTGTACCACAAGGCTCTGTTTTAGGCTCCATTTTGTTTTTAGTTTACATCAATTCAGTGTTTTCTCTTGATTTCAAAGGATCACCTACTGCCTTCGCGGATGATATAGGTTTTTCTTATGGTTCAAACAGTCCTTTAAACTTGGTGTCTGATATAAATTGGGATCTCAATCTTTTGAGACATTGGTTTGCTGAACATCAATTAGTTATTAGCTCTAAAACTAAATTAATGTTCTTTAACTTATATCACACGGCCAATTTTGAAGCAAATGTGTTCTTCCACGCACCTGAGTGTCAAAGATACAAACTGACTAACTGCAATTGCATGACCGATCTTTCCTCTCAAACTTACTGTAACAGTCTAATCTGCAGTGATAAATGCTTTTTAATTGAAGAAGTTGACAACTTTAAGTACTTGGGACTCAGCCTGGACTCTAGAATGAGTTTTTCGTTTCATACAGATATATTGAAAAAGTATTTGCGATGTTCACTACGATATTTTTATTACCTACGAAATATATGTTCTACTAAGCTCTTAAAGGTAATATATTACGGAATTTTCCATTCCAAGCTGCAATACGGAATTGCTTGTTGGGGAGGTGTGTACCTAAATAAAATACATCCGCTGCTAATATTGCAGAAATATGTTTTAAGACTTATATGTCGTAAACCTCGCAGACATCCTAGCTATCCTTTGTTCTGTGATCTGAATATTCTTCCTGTTCGTCATTTATATTGTTTCAAGGTATTAAAAACGTTTTTCATGAAGTCTGGTCATCGCAATTTTCGTCTCATTTCCACTTACAATTTACGTGTAAACGTTTCTAATACGTTATCTGTTCCCAATTTTCGCACCACTGCTTATCGTAATTTTTATTCTATTTTGTCTTATCGATTGTTTAATAAACTCCCGCAGTCTATCAGAGCATTATCAATATCTGGATCATTTTTAAAGCAAATTAAAATTTGGCTCTTCCGATTTAACTTTATTGGCTTAGAATCTATTATTTCTGATATTCTGGTTTAATTTAATTTTTACTTTAGTTTAATTTTAAATTAATTTATATATTTTTGTAAAATTTCAATTTTTCTTTTGTTATTGTATTTTGCATTTTGCCTCTTCTTTCGTTATAATTAATGTTAGTTTTTCCTTTAAGGGTCACCCCACCCAAAACTTTTATTTTTTATGTTGTTTAAATCAATGATGTGGCATTCAACTCTATTTTTATTACAAATGTATATAAAAGTAAAAAATGTCACTTACTTTTCTTATATGTTCTTTTTATGTATACTGTAAAAATTATAAATCATAAAACTTTCTTGTATTTTGAGCCATAAGAAATAAATATTATATCTATCTATCTATCTATCTATATCTATCTATCTAGAGATATTGGAATACGACGAAGAAAATTTTTTCCATTACACTAGAATGGAAGTTCCGCAGTTTACCTATTTACTAAATTTAGTCAAACCGTATTTGACGAAATAACAGGAAAGGACTGCCAGAGGCATTGAGGCTATTTGTCACACTGAGGTAAATTTTGCAAACCATATCTGAAAATCATATTGTATAATTAGTACTGACGTTATAATATTCCTTATGTCTAGGTATCTTGCAACAGGAGACAGCTGTTGCTCATTGGCTTTTGCGTATCGTATAGGCAAATCCACAATTCAGAGAATTATCCCGGAAGTTTGTGAGTTGTGACATTCTATGGAATGTTTTGCAGCCGATATATTTGCCATCAAAAACGCCCAGCCATTGGCTACAGGATGAAAATGATTTCTACGAAACTTGGAATTTACCGCATTGTTTGGGGGCAATTGACGGGAAGCACATTACAATTCAAGCGCCAAGAAAAAGCGGATCGTTATATTTTAATTATAAAAAAATTTATAGCATCGTACTACTGGGAGTTGCAGATGCCAATTACAAGTTCACTTACGTAGGCATTGGAGCGTTTGGTTCTCAGAGTGATGCTGGAATTTTCACCAATAGCACACTGGGATTGCTTTTGGAAACAGCTCAAATGAATTTCCCAAACCCAGCTCCCTTACATGGAGGTAAAATAATGGAACATTAAAAGTTACATTAATGCATAATTGTTAATTACCCTTATCTAATCTACACAATAACATAGGTTATATACCTACTCGTATCCATAAAATACTCTCGAATCTATGCTCCTCACACATCTGCGCAATAAGTATCGCTTGGACATCAAATAAAAAAAAACAACTGTTTACATATATTGCCATATTCTTAAACCAATATTCACATATAACTTATTATTTGTATTTACAGAAACGTTGGATTTGCCTTATTTTATGGTAGGAGACGAAGCATTTCCCTTTATCGTATTTGCTCACACCATTTAGTGGCAGGTACTTAGATGACAGCAAATTTTATTTCAATAAAAGACTATCCAGAGCACGTCGTGTGGTCGAAAATGCGTTTGGCATATTGGCTTCTAGGTTCTAGATGGAGGATATACCATCGGACATTTATAGCTGAGCCAAATACAGTAGACAGCATTATAAAGGCGACCGTTGTTTTGCATAATATGCTATGCGACAGCAGCAGACAGAAATATGCTCCGAGTACTTTTGTTGATAGGCAGAGTGAAAATAACGGAATTTGGGTAAATGGAATTTGGAGAACTGTTGTAGCTACCTCACAGCGTCACAGCTGAATCCGATACCGGCAACTTTACGTTTGGGACCCAGAAATGCGAGAGCAACAGCTCTACAAAATAGAGAATACCTGAGAGAATGGATTTACAGTAATTAAATAAAGGCAACAGATCTAATTTAAATTTCGTTTTTTATTAAAAGAAAGTTGAATCCATTTTATTTAGAAAGAAAAAATGAAGTACATATACCTAAATATCACAACATGAGTGTCTGTACATATATACCTAAATGAATAATGTAGGCAATTAGGCAGTCATTTGAAATCTGAGATGATATGCAATTCAGGTTGAAAAAAAAAAATTAAATAAATAAAAACACAAAATTAAATAAAAATAAATATCACATTTCATATTAACAGTCAAATACTTAAAATTAATTTAGTTTGAATTCCCAATATAGGTCCAACATCTTTTTGATGAACTGGGTTTTTACTTCAGGATCCATATCTACTAGGTATACTATATCTTCCGCAATATACTGAAAGATTTTAAAATGATTTATTTTCTTATCATCTTCCACTGGTACATTCTGAAGCTGTGTCTGTTCGACGATCTGTGAGGCACTCTCACCAATTTTTCTTATGGCTTCCCGACTTTCTTCATATAATGCCTAACATGTCTTATTGGCTGACTTTGGTGTATTTATGGTGGCAGGACACCTTCCAATTTCGCTTTCTATTACAGAGATTTCAAAGAGGTTTGTTGCCGGATGAAAACGTGTTGGTGTTTGCGTTGGCGAAGAGGAGTTCGTCGAATAAGGGTCGTCGATGTAATTTTCCGTTGCTGCCAATAAGGATGAGTACATAGTACTTGAGTCCTTCTCCGATGTTCTTTGGCGAGGGTCAAGACTCGTAGATTGACGAGTATTCATTGTTCGCCTCAAAAAATCCAATTTTGGCAGCAGATACCACGATCTCGAACAACTTGCTCCAGCTCCAGATCTTGTGCGAGCGTCCTCCTTCTTTTTTCCCCTCCTCAACTTTTCCTTCAGGGCAACAAACTTTTCAACCTGTATTGCATTTATGCCGGGAAAATGCTGTGCGATTTGAATGAATATTCGTTGCTTCTTTTTGGAATCGCGGAAGTCGTAGCGGCTGGTAGGTATCCCAATCCCATATAGTCGGATTTTCTTGGATGATTGTGATAAGACTTTCATCGTCAGCTTCTGCAAAGATAATTTTGTTCGTAGGTAAGGGAAACTTAATGCTATTAAATAAAACAAACCGTTCCAAATATTTCCAATAGTATTCTCCATTGTTTTAAATTTTTAAAAAGTTCAAACCAAAATTTTAATTGTATTTTATTTATTTTTACTTGCTTGTCAAAAGCGCTTTTCCTCTCGAAACTGACAGGAACTATGTGATGGAAGCGTGATCTAGCGGAAAGTCTGGAAGGTATTCTTTGAGTGTATTTGTTTCTAGAACTTTTAGCAAAGTGAAAGCTGGAACATGTTCGAGCTTGCCACAAAGTGCAAATTTTAAATTGAGACAAAAGTATACAGAGTGTACTATGGGATGAAGTAGGACATCCGATTTTTTCCTCCACTTTTTTGTACTTTTTCCCACTTCCCACTTTGAAGTCATATAAAGTCATATAAAAAGCTTAGTTGGGAGTAGTTCTCACATAGTCGGGTATTCGAAATCGAAAAAATAATGTCACCGTATCCGTTGGTGGTTGGTTATATGACCATTCGATGAAGGGTTTTCGGCCCCCAAGATTAGATATGCATTGCCTCCAGTAGTTTCATTCTCCTAGTAAGTTTAGACAATCATAAAATTGAATTAAACTGGAAAATAACAAAAATTAAATAAATTACCTGTGGTGCAAGTCCAAACGCGTGTTGTCCATCTTGTATTGCCGATTCGTTTTGACACTTGTGGAGTGTTTCGTGTTTGTGTTGTACTCGACATGCAATACTTACCTTTGTCCCGATTCCACGCCTAATCGTCAACACTGGCTATCTCTGTCTCCCACTTCGTTAGTGGTTTTCAGCGAAGGTCAAGTCACAATAGACAATGAACAGTGATATTTTATTATAGGGAATCGGAATTAGACCTTAAATTATATTATTAGAGTTTAAATAAGTCACAATAGACAATGAACAGTGATATTTTATTATAGGGAATCGGAATTAGACCTTAAATTATATTATTAGAGTTTAAATTATATAGTTTATTTTATGTCGCGTAGAATAAGGTTAGGTATTAGTGTTAAATATTTAAATGTTAGTTTTATAAATAACCAGGGTAAATCGAATAAGAATTGGAAGGTTTTTTAATTCTATGTGTGGATAAGGATGGAATGGGATAGGACGATACTAGGTGGGCAACTGTGATCGGAGCCAATCTCACTTATCGAAGTAGGAAAGGGAGGGAGAACAATTGAGAAGGAAATTATCCCATACACACAATGATTCGCCCGTTTCAAACGGCGTGGTGCCGTGAACACAATTGAATGCAGAAGCACTCAATAAAACAAAGAAGAAGACAACCGAAAAGGGCATTGACACTTATACCATGTTCCCACCAACGTGATTTAGCTAAATCCACTTGATTTAGCTAAATCATCTCATAAATGACGTGATTTACCATACATTTTCGTGATTACTAATTACGTGATTTAGACGTGTTTAATTTTTAATTACGTATCTGTCATCGCAAATCCACACAAAATAAAATCGAACATACCTGCAGCGCTTTCAATTCAATTCAATGTTATTCAACAAACAAAAAAAAACAACACAAATGTCAAAAATATTATCCCAAATTCAATTTTCTTCGTACACCGCTGTGTATTTTGGTATTTTTATTAAGTACAACAATCATAAATTGTTTTATTTTTGGCAGAGGTGTGATAACAAAAGAAAAACAACGAAAAAAAAACTACCCTCTCCGAAGTGGACGAATTCTTTCTGCTGGATGTCAAACTAAATCACGTAAAATTCGGTGGAGACGCCTTTCGTGATTTATAAATCACATGAGCTAAATCACGTTGGTGGGAACATGGTATTACTCGATTACAGATTATGTAGGTCATTAGCAATCGTATCCTCATTACTACGAAACAGCTGTGTCGGTCAATAGAGTTGCCGAGTCGTGGTGTGGTATCATTCCTACAAATATAATTTTTCAACGCGAAATTTGCAATTGCAAGACAAAAGGTTCGCGTCATTATAATTCTATAGAATTTTCGTAAACACATCAGAAAGAGTTTGAGCGGTACGAACTAATATATTTAGGTAATGAACTGGAACCTTTTGTTTTAACCAACAATTATATACAGGGTTTTTTGATTAAACAGAAAAGGCTGAGCCGAGGGGAGCAGGCATCAGACCCAAAGGAAATCCCCTACGGGGAAGGGATAAAATAACCTATCAGTTAGGCAGAGTTACGTTTGCTTTAGTCATGGAATTGGACGATCTATAGAGTTTATTTCACCGTGCAGGTACTGGATTGAGGCCACCGGTCGTAGAAAGACGATCCAAACCTCTGCGTTTTTTTTGTTCCCGCCAAGTGCTGAACTCGCCGTTGTATGGTCCTCTAATTGTAGACCGGCGGATACTAGCCAGTCTTTGATGCGAATAATTGATTCATTTGCGGCTGACTCTATCTCCTTTATTTCTTTTGCCACCGTAAGAACGGCGATGTCATCTGCAAATCCGATTACTTGAACCCTCTCGGCAACATAAGCCTTAGCACGTACATAATGTTCCATAGGAGCAGACCGAGCACTGATCCTTGTGGAACCCCAGCTGAAACGCTGTAGTATTTCAACCCTTCATTAGTATCGCACCTCAGTTTTCTGTTGGTAGTTTTATACTATCCTCAGCAAGTAATATGGCGTATTCATACTGGCGAGTGATCTTCTGATGAACGCCCAGTTTGCCGCGTTTAAGGCATTTTTGATGTCCAAAGTCACCACTACGCAGTATTTTTTTGTACCATACAGCCATCTTCCTCCTTATATCGCTTCAGCCGCAATGTCGACCACAGTTTTTACGGCTTGAACAGTAGACCCCGATTTTCTCAACCCGAACTAATATTGCTCCTCTCTGTTCTGCTACCGCGAGCAGTCTATCATATATTATCCGTTTCAGTATCACATTATATCTAGAAGGCATATTGGACGATACGAGGACGGTTCCCCAAGTGGCTTGTTTCCCTTTGGAAGCAGGACTAGATGTTGTAGTTTTCAAGCATCCGGGAAAACTCCTCCTTCAAGACATTTTTGAAATGTTTCCATAAACATGTCTGGCCGCTTATGGATAGCTGCTTTTAGTGCTTTATTTGGTATGCCAATAGGTCCGGGCGCTTTACTGTCGCATATCTTCTTGCATGCGTTTATGAGTTCATCCGTTGTGACTATTGGGATGTCCTCCGTGTTGGTCTCCCTAATTATGTTGCACATAGTAGATGTACTTAGGGAGAAAAGGTGCTCTACTATGGAGCTTAGGATTATTGGACAAGTTATTTGCGGCTGCTGCCCTTTATCTTAGTCATGACAATCCTGTATGCTCTACCCCAAGGGTTTATGTCGGCTTCATAAAAAGTTTTTGAAAACATCTTGTCTTGCTTTCCTTGATTGCCTTTTTTAGTTCGCGTATTTTTTTTTATAATAAACACGCGCTAAGGAGGTTATGACTATTCTTATGGTGTAGTTTGAAGTACACAGCGCGAGCGTTAAGGAAATTGGGATTAGATTGAGAAGATTCCAGCACAAGACCGAGCTGGGCAAGGCATTCGACATTCGTGTTGTACAGCTTATGAAAGAATCTCTTTATTTCAGAGTAATAACCGAAAATAGGCTGAAGGGTAAACTGATGGGCATTCCTGGCTTGGCGAGTATTGCGGTTGAATTCTTGAAGGGGTGGAATGCAGCTGGCAATTTCATTTGAGCGCTGTTTGTAGAAATAGCGATAAAACAATGAGAGACTTGTTACATTTCTGCGATGTTCGAGCGAGTTTATAGAATTGCTATTTTAGTTTAAAACCGATTAGGTGTTCCTCAAAGCGATCTCTTCCCCTAGATCTTTGCGCTTTGCGTCGGGCTTTTAAGCACTTTGCTCTAAACTTTTTGATTTCATCATTCCACCAGTAGCATGGTGTTCCTCCTCTAGTACCCGTTCTTTTGTGCATTGAAGCATCGCACGCAATAGTGAGAGTGCGGACGAGTTGTTGCATACAGGCTTCAGCTGTTGCGCTTTGAATTATGTTTCCGGTGTTTATCGTTTCTTCGAACACGACCAGGTCGAAGTGTGTGTCCTTCCATTTTGGGCCCGTTCGTTTAGCGCGTTGCACGGTACTCTTCTCCTTCGTCTCAAAAATGATTGCTTGGTGGTCACTGTGTGTGTACTCCCCGCTGACTCGACATTTTATATTTCGTAAGAGGGAGTCGCTTACGAACGTATGTCAATAATCGAGCCCGTTCCTGCCTTACGATATGTATTTGCACGACCTTGGTTTGCAATGTTAAGAGTTGTAAAACTTTCTAGCAGACTACGTCCTCTGGCGTTTGTAAGTCTGCTGCCCGACTCCCTTGTCCATGCATTAAAGTCGCCGCCGATAACCACAGGGGCTCTACCACGAACATCGGCGGATAGGTTGTCTAGCATTGCCTGGTACTCGTTCATGGTCCAGCTTGGACGTGCATATCAGCTGTAAAAATATATGCCATTTATTTATTATAGGTACCTGCGTCAAAGGTATATTATAACCGGCTTTGTAAGACCACCTATACAATCTGACAAAAATATACGCAGCCTTCGACTGCCAATTAGTTGTACTTGAAAGTGTCTTGTGTTAATCTTTTTAAAACTTTTTACAGTCAGTCGAGTTTTTTGTTTTTTTAATTTAACATTTTTTTAGCGAAATTATTTTGAAATTCAATTATGAACATATTTAGACCGGAAATTTTTTTTTTTAATCTCAACAACGCAAGTTGGTAAACTTTTAAATTTCAATCAAAACTAAATTTCAGGTGGTAGAAACTCTGTGTTCAATATTACGATTATCGTGATCATCATTGTCAGGCTCAACCGATTCCTCCCATTGAATATCGCACATTTTCGCAAAAGGTTTAAGTTTGTCAGCTGAATGCTCAGATGAATACGGCCGTTGTGATACTTGAAACGCTGGAGAGTCGGCAACCACAAATCGATCATTCTGAAGGACTTTAATGACTTCAAATAGACCCTTATATCTTGGAGGGAATGTTTTATTCTTCAATGCAATCACGATAATTATTTAATATTGTCAGTAGTAGAACTTGATCACTGTCTGAACACTCATAGTTACCAATTGAGATAACGCTGGTTAATATTTTTTATTTTTGGCCTTGTTTCGAGTCCGAGGCGGCATTCGTTAAGAATCACTTCGATTTGGTTTTACAGTCAACATGCCATTTCTCATAATGAAGCAAACTTTTTCCGATTCTAAGTAGTTTCTACCCAAAATCATTGGATAGTCTTGGGTCTCATCCTGGACAACCAATATATGAAGTTTCAAAGCTACTCGTCCAATAGTTACGATTTTGGATATTTTACCTATAGTTATAAGTATAAAGTTTACAAGTTCGATTAATGAATTAACAATGGAATCCCTACTTGCAATTATTTTTTTACTTCATAGGACACGTGCTGTGTACTGTCAGAAAAACGGCGACTGATTTCGTCTAGCAGGCAAATGACAGATAGGCCACCATTTTCCCCACTTCCTTTTTTATTTTATTTTTTAAGTTTAATTAAGGTTCTTATTCGAAATAAGTGCAGCCAGGTTTGTCAACACTCCCCTCTGGTAAGCTGGTTCCTGTAACTTGCTTTCCATTCTCGCCAAACCGGGCAACGGCTAGGGTGGCTAGTTTTGATGCTGGTATCGTGTAGATACCAGTATGGGTTTTCACCACCGCGCTCCGCGTGGTTTGGGTTTGCAGAAATAGACCCTTAAGCCAGACTGGATCGACGATGATTACCAGATCACCTTCCTTTATTGGTTTGCTCCAAAAACCACTTCGATTGCTTATCTGGAAGATACTCTCTGACCCATCGTCGCCAGAATCGATTAGCGACGATGGGTCCTGTAAGCTTGTCACCGTTTGAGGCTCCCAGCAAGAAGTGATTTGGCGTCAACGCTTCTTCTTCGTCCCCATCCAACGGAACATACGTCAGGGGTCGCGTGTTTATTATTTTCTCTACCTCGGAAATTTTTTTTTTTTTTTTTTGTGTTGGGAATTCGCTGGAAGTAAAAAATCTTCGAAAGACATTGCAGAACTATACGCGAGGGATGCTTCTGCAATAGTGATGGAGTTTAACTCATCTAAAAAAACTCCCGGGGGACTGGCGTAAGCCATCCCGAAAAAGATTGCACCTAGTCGTACGACTAATCAGCAAATTTTATTTTGAATAATTGAATGAATTTAAAGAGATAAATCCGCCGGTTGTCGGATTTTTAAACTTGTTTTGTTTGAAATTAATACCTAATTTCTTAGCCCTAGCTAAATCTTACAGATCAAGAGGTTTAATCCGTCTCAGTCTCCTGATTACATTGTCATTATTTAAAAGTTCTGTTATTTCTGTGTTTAAGTGGTTGAGAAGCCGATTTCTATGCCTCCGAGCAACCTTCTTAACCTCATCTTCAACCATTTCAACATTTAGATCCCTATGCAGATCGGCGTTGCGTATTTACCAAGGTGCATTAACTATGTTCCTTAGTACTTTATTTTGAAAAACGTGAATTTTTTGTAAGTTTGTTTGGCATGTTCATGCCCACAATTGGAGGCCGTAGGTCTATACTGGTTTCAGAACTTGCTTGTATAGCAATAACTTATTGTAGTTGGACAGGGATGAGTATCTCCCAATAAGCCAATACATTTTACTGTATCGCATGTTCAACTCATCCTTTTTTTTTCTTAACGTGCGCTTTCCAACGCAGTTTAGCGTCTAGACCTCTAGAGTCATGCCTAGATATTTAGCTGTGTTAGAAAATTCTACTACATTGTTGTTAATGTAGACTGGAATGTGTGGTACGTTTTTATACGTAAAATTAATATGGACTGACTTATACTACGTTTCCACCGGACACTAATCGCGAGATTTAGGGCAAGAGATTACAAATAAATCTTCATGTGTTTCCACCAAAAAAACAAGATTAATTTGACGTTTCAGCAGATGTTGTCAACTACTGTCAAATCGAGCAACCCACAATTGTAACAATTGAAAAAAAATTGCCAAATCAAAATTTAAAGTATTACAACATGAGTAGCAATAATGTAAAAATATTATTGGCGCATCACTTTATTCTTCTAAACAATATGAAAGTTTTAATGGTTGCATTGGCAAGGAGAAGTCGCTTTTACCGAAAAAAACGCCATCAGTGCTTAATTAATATAATAGTAGCTAGAAGGGAAAAAATAGCAATACGTCAAGCAATTTTAAAGAAACGGAAACGGAGAGAAATTTGGATGAAGGTGAGTATATATAGAACAACCAAATTTACTAGTTTTATAAAACTATTGTTTCGCAGATTCGCACAAGCACTTTTTGGGAAAAGGACGTTGTAGAAAACAATGACGATTTTTTTAAGGAAAACTTCCGAATGTCTCGACAAAATTTTGAGACTTTATGTACTCATCTTCAACACCTCAAAAAACAAGACACTAATTACAGAAAATGTATACCGCTTCGGAAGAAAGTAGCTATTGCATTGTATGCACTGGGATCTTCATCAGAATACCGCAGTATTGCAAATCTTTTTGGTATAGGAAAATGCACGGTATGCAACATTTTAAAAGAATTTTGCCGAGAAATATGAAATGTTCTAGCGCCAACATATTTATCTTCCTACCCACTAACTGAGGAGTTAGTAATGGAAAATGTTAAGGGTTTCGAAAAATTAGGCTTCCCACAGTGTTTCGGAGCAATAGGAAAGTGTTGTTTTTTTGTTTGACTAGCATTATAGTTGAATGTATATTTGTATTTTTCAGTTGGTTGTCACATAGAGGTTAGACCCGCTGCGGAAGAAGCCGTGGACTATTATAATTACAAGGGATGGTATTCCACCGTCTTGTTGGCTGTAGTTGATTTTAGGTAAATATTACTTTATCTTTGAATAATACTGACTAATATATGTGTAGATCATAAAAAAGATTATAGCACTTCGATTTATTCGTAATTTTATTTAATCCAGGTATAGTTCATATAGTTCATAAATTGTAACAGTTTAATTGAAAAGGATTTACAAAAAAAAGTTAAAGGAATTTTAAAGCGACTTTGCGAGTACGACTTAGCTGATAACTTAACTTGGCGGCTTTTCGATTTAGACTAACTGGCAAAAAAAAAAAGAAGTACATAAGAATGCCCTGCTGTCTGTATGTATTTTTCCAATCTTTAGCTAACGGAGGATTGAAACTTTACTTGTCGGCTGGACATTCTCCTACACTCGGCCATTCTGGTCTTCGACCGGCTCGGTCGAACGGCAGTCTTCAGCATATTCATCTTCGTCACTATCAGAATTGTAGATCTCCCACGGCTTGATATAATCGGCTGATGTCGATGTATTATGTGGGCCTTCATGCTCCCCCACTTTCCGGACTTCATACCTGTCATTACGCTTTATTTTGGAGATCTCATATGGTCCTAGAAACTTAGGGCATAGCTTAAGCCCTGTCCCAAACTGCGTCCGTTGGATGGCTACGAGATCGCCAATCTTATATTTGATAGGTTCTTTTCTGCCACGATTGTACCCCTTCTTGTTTTCCTCTTGCACTTTCAGAATCTCCAGCTTCGCTTGATGTCTGATTTCTTGGCGGTTCTGTTCAAAGTCAAGACGAATCTCCTCTTCAAGTAACTCGGCCAATTTTAAATCTTCCGTAATAAACATTGGCACGCCAGTGAGCAGCAAAAATGGTGTTCTCTTTGTAGACCGCGAGACTGTAGAATTCAGGATTCGTTGAGTACGACTTACATGCTGATACCATTTTAAAGGGTCGTCTACAGAGAGCTTCGAAATGACTTCAATCACGATTTTGTTCAGACGTTCGACCTGTCCATTCCCTCTGGGTACCCCTGTTGTTACTAGATGATGGTAGATGTTGCGTGCTTCGCAGTACTCCTTGAATAGATTTGAGGTAGAAGCAGCTCCTTTATCCGTAATTATCCGGTGCGGATTCCCAAAAACATCAGCTTGAAACTCCAGCTTCTTCAGAACCTCCTCTGTTCCGGTACTCTTGACGGGATATATCCAGGTGAATTTGCTGAAGGCGTCAACGACCGTTAGCAAAAATTTGTAGCTCTTGGCAGTCGAAGGTAACGGTCCTATGTGGTCTAGGTGAAATGTATGTAGAGGAATATCCATCTTGTCAATTGGGCTCAGCAATCCCTCCTTTTTCCCAGACTTCCTCGAAGTAAGAATGCAGCTTATACAACTTTTGGAAACCGCTTCCACTACCTTTGACAATTTTGGTATATAGTAGTCTCGTTGAAGTAACGCCTCAACCTTACGATTATTAAAATGACCTTGTTCATGCACCTTTTGAACAACTTGTCGTTGAATTACTTTCGGCACCACTATACGGTAGTCCCCCTCTACATATTTATAAATGGCACCGTTCCGCAACACGTAGTCCTCGAGCTCCGATGTCTGTAGAACTTGCAAAACAACTTTGCAAAAATCGTCATTCGCCTGTGCTTTCCTAATTGACTGTGTAACACCATCTTCGATCACCAAAACATTCGGGTACCGACTAAGTGCGTCGACATGTTGCATAGATCGCCCCGACCTATGATGCACTGAGCAATTATATTCCTGCAACTGTAGCGCCCAATTTGCTACCCTACTGTTCAGCTCCTTTTTGGCCATGGTTAGCTGAAAAGCCTTACAATCTGTAAAAATTTCAAACTTTAACCCTAACAGGTAAACGCGCAGCTTTTTGAGAGCTCGTACTACAGCAAGCACTTCCAATTCGTAGCTCGAGTAATTCTTCTCCGCGGGTAAAGTTTTGAAACTAAGAAAGAATACTGGATGAAAGCAATCATCATCTCCTTTCTGCAGTAAAACAGCTCCATATCCTGCTTTGCTGGCATCTGTATGCAACTGCGTATGCCGTGATGGATCGAAAAGCCTCAGCACCGGCTCTTCGCATAACTTTTTCTTCAGAGTTTGGAAAGAGTGTTCCTGCCTTTGTTCCCAAGTGAATTTCTCCTCCTTCCTTTTCAAGTCAGAAAGCGGTTTCGCTAACAAGGCGTATCCCGATATAAACTTTCGGAAAAATCCGGTGAGACCCAAAAAGCTCATTACATCCCTAACATTCTTGGGCACAGGAAATTTCCTTACCGCTAAAACTTTTTCATCAGACGGTCGGATAGTACCATTTTGTACTACATGCCCTAGGAACTGTACTACTTTTGTCAGAAACTGGCACTTACTCCATTTTATTGAAAGGCCGTGTCGGCTACACACGCTTAAAACTTTTCTTAATGACTCTATATTTTCAATTTCGTTCTCAGAGGGAATAATGAGGTCATCCATATAGACGAGAAGAATGCCGTCGTGAATCATATTCCGAAAAATTGAATTTATGAAACGCTGAAACACTGACGGCGAGTTACATAATCCAAATGGAACTCTATTGAACTCATATTTTCCGTCCGGTATAATGAAGGCAGTGTATTTTCTACTCGACTCTTCTATACCCACATGAAAAAATCCATTCCTCAGATCGAGCGTCGTAAATACCCTAGCCTTGTGTAGGTTTTCAAGAACTTCCTCAATGTTAGGTAATGGGAACCTATCTTTAATTATTCTGGAGTTCAACTTCCTGTAATCCACACACAGTCTGCTGCTTCCATCCTTCTTCTTGGCTAAAACTATAGGGCTAGCATAAGATGACGTGCTCTCTCTAATGATTCCCTCTTCCAACCATTCCGAAATTTGTCTCTGTACCAGCTGCCTCTCCAACGGCGCTAACCTCCTAGCCCTTTGATGTATTGGAGTTTCGTCCTCCAGGCAAATTTTCATTTCCACCTCTAAACAATCTGCTTCCTTCTTAGGTTGATAAGTTTGCACCATAGACCAGATCTGTTCCTTAAACTCGCGATTGGAAATGTTGTCCAAACTATCTGGATACGAGTCGCAATTTATTGCATTGACCCGGGCTAAAAATGTTCCATCTTTGCTAGTTTTGGAAATGGTAGGTTTTCCGTTCTCGATTACCAGTGAAGCATTTGCAAAGAAATTCTTGCCGATGAGTATATCTGTACTTAACCAATCATTCGGGACTACGTGGCACAAAAAATGATATGACTCGAAATCGATGACTGCGTCTATGGCTACCGCACCTAAAGTTGTCTTGCTATTTTGGGCAAATCCTACCACCGGGATGCCTGGCTCCTCAAAACTGAATAGACCTAGTTTATCTTTCAGATTTTCCCTTATGATACAAATGTCGCTACCAGTGTCTATAAGTCCGCGACAATTTTCTCCACCAACGACTACTTGGATTGTAAAATCAGGCACTTCTGCTCTTATGACGCTGACGTTTGCTTTTTTGGGACATTTTGGAGCGATGTGACCAAACTCATTACAGTGGAAACACCTCATCCCCTTGGACTTATCGGGACAGTTGCCATGAGTATGAGACGTAGCTCCACAATTTGTACACCGCCTCCTAGGGGGAACATGATCCTGCTTTTTAACACTGCTTGAACTTTGTTGTGATCTATCATATTTCTTTCTTTCCTTCTCCTGATCTTCCTTCATTTTCTCATATGCCTTTAGATTTACTTTCAATTCGGTCTAAGGTTTGCGATTGATAAAGTATGCTTTTGTTGGCAGCGCTGTCTGGGATTCCACCTATTATGTAACCTATCAAGCGCGAATCCTCAACTTTTCCTCTTGTAGCAATTTTTTTTAGCCGGTAATAATACTCTAGATACGATTCAGATGTATTTCTTTTCGCATCTGCTAACAATTGATGAACATTATCGGTTCCCTTAGCCCCAAACTCTCTTGTAAGGAACTCCTTCAGCTTTTGCCAACTGGAAATACCCGACTCTGACTCAACTGCTAATCTACCTGCTCCCGATAACAATCGCCTTGCATACAGAAACTTTTGGACCTCATTCCAACAACAAACTAGCGAAACACTTTCAAAATCTGAAAGCCATAAATCGACGTCTTTAGATTCGCCATCAAACTTTTCCAATGACTCCTCGACGTCCTTAAATTGGTAGTTATTTTGAATAGTTTCATCCTTTACAGACATGTTTGATGTCGCCGAAGCGGATGATACCACAGATGATGTATCAGAATCGTAGAGTGATGACGTATCAGACTGGACTTCCTGGCTTATAATTGATCCTTCCAATTGTTCCCTTTCGGTTTCTAATGAAATGCGGAGTCGCGTTACTAGGTCCGATTTTAGATTGTATCGGTAAGACAAACCGCGCTGTTTTAAAACTTCTTGTAGTTGCTTCGTGGTCCAAGATTCAATACCCCCAGGAAAACTCATTTAATTTTAAAATCTTAAAAGCGATAAGCGCTAGTGGGTTACCATGCAAATCGATCTAACGGGAAGTTATCACAGCGGAAACGTTAGCGACTTTTTCGCTCAACGGAATAAAAGTAGATTGTGTGGCTATACTATACTTGTACTAGTCATGCATGTACGGAATTATTATATACTTAGCATGCAAATAAAATGAAACGAGCTCACCAATTTCCTTTGTTCACTTGACTTTTGCTTGCGGTTTTCTTGACTCTTCACATAAGATGGCACCATGTAGCTAACAGTTACCAACTTTGATTTTCCCTTCACCTTACGACATTCAACTTTCAGGTTCACGTTACTTCCTTTTCTCTTTTTTTTTTTTTTTTTTTTTTTTTTTTTTTTTTTTTGATTCGGAATCTACCGATTACTTCTATTGCCACATTGACTTAACACATTCCTTCACTTTTCACACTTTTCATACACTTGTGGGGGACTTCACTTTCGATTGCAGCTTCACAATGTGTTGTTGTTGCATTCACTTTTCCTTAGTTTCTTTTGTTCCATATGTTCAATGCGACAAACCGACCGACACGTGACGCATCCCACTTCTGACACCATGTAGATCATAAAAAAGATTATAGCACTTCGATTTATTCGTAATTTTATTTAATCCAGGTATAGTTCATATAGTTCATAAATTGTAACAGTTTAATTGAAAAGGATTTACAAAAAAAAGTTAAAGGAATTTTAAAGCGACTTTGCGAGTACGACTTAGCTGATAACTTAACTTGGCGGCTTTTCGATTTAAACTAACTGGCAAAAAAAAAGAAGTACATAAGAATGCCCTGCTGTCTGTATGTATTTTTCCAATCTTTAGCTTACGGAGGATTGAAACTTTACTTGTCGGCTGGACATTCTCCTACATATGTAACCCCTATTAAGATACAGATTCCTTTACATAAATGTGGGTAGCCCAGGTCGGTGTAATGACTCCCACATTTTTGAGAACTCATCTGTAAGGGTACATCATGAAGACCCAATTCTCAAGAATATGTCCAAGAATCTGTGCGGTGTGAATGTTCCGGTTGTTCTCATTGGGGACTCAGCCTTTCGGTTTTCTAATATTTTAATGAAACCATATTCATATAGAACGGCTGCATCTTCAGAAGAAAAAAACTTCAACTACTGTCTTTCAAAATGTCGGAGGGTTGTTGAAAATGCCTTCGGACATTTAAAAGCCAGATTCCGAAGGATCGGAAAGGGATTGGACAACCACATTGGCAATACGAACTCCATCATCAAATCGTGTTGCGTGCTACACAATTTCCTTAATGTTCATAATGATGATATCAATAGCCATTGGATGCAACGGCCAAGCGAGAATTCAACAAGGGAACAGCCGGAGTATACATCATACATTGGTGAAAACAATTACACAGCTTCAAATATAAGAGATGCAATAAGCCTCTATTTAGGTAACAAAAACATTTATTATTATACTAGCTGTGCCCGCAACTTCGTACGCGGCATGAGACTGTGTAGTTTCCAATAAAAGAGATAAGTTTCAATTCATGAGATAATTATATATTTTTTATGATAATTTATTGTATGTATAGATGTATACATTAAACTTATTTAGAATTAGAATTATTTATTCCTTAAGTAATTTGTATATGTCCTTTTGAAGGAGCTCACATGAAGTGACGAAACGTTCGAGTATCACATTTCGTTGTGTTTCAATTTCGATGAGCTTCTGATCTGACTTTTCTATCAAGGACAGCTGCTCCATTATGATGTTGTCCATTTTGCATTCCGTTTCTGACGCATTAAGTTTTCTTTTCTTTGCAGCCCGAGCTGGAGTCGAAGTTGATATCGACGCAACATCCGCACTGGATGTATCACCTGCCTCCAGGAACTCGGCAGCCTCCTCGATATCCGGAAATGAAAACATTGAGCTCTCCGATGGATCATCAATATATTCCTCTTGAGCTGGATCTGAAATTGTAATACAAAGACTTTCAATAAACACTTGATTTCATATTTTATTGTACCTATCGAAATGCTGTCCTCCACCACTCCATCTAAATTGTGGATCCGGAGTTCTCCGAGGATGGCATGTATGCTGTGATACAGTGGCCATTCCGACGGAGAACCACCCGACGGACCAATTAACTTTTTTTCCTTTCTAGGAAGAGATTATCAATATTTTCAATTTAGAAAAAAAGGGAAAAAATTACTCACCTGTATCTATTTGTTAAATTATGCAATTTAACTTTTATCTCATCGGCTGTAAATTTGGTTCCCGTCGTGATCAGCATTTCAGCCATTTCCTTGTAAATGTGGGAATTTTTTCTTGGCCCACGCAATTCCGGCATTTTTTTTGCCCACACTTCTAGCAGGGCAGCCTCATTTTCTGGCAGCCAGCTCTTTCTCGGTTTTGATGTTCTTTTTTTGTTCATTATCTGCAATGAATAGAAAAAGATTAATGAATATTTTAATATAATATAAATATTTCTATTAATACTTACTTCCCAAAAAATTATGTTTCAAAACTCGAATTATTATAATTTGCCGCACTCAATGACACATAAATTGTCAAATGCAGCTCTGTCAATTCAATTCAATTCAATTCAATTTATTTACAAAGGAAAGTACAAATAAGAACAATAGTCTTTTATAGTACATGATTTTGGAAAACAAAAACTTAAATAAAACTTATATAAAACTTGAGATATATACGCGTAGAGGAGTGAAAAATCGAAAGAGAGGGGGAAGAAAAAGCTGTAAGGAAGGAGACAGAAAATAAAAGAAGTTGTTACTGTTGTCAAGTATAGATAATTCTGATTATAGATACTGCAGTGCAGCATTTTTAAATTTGTTAGCTCCAATTATTTGCCTAGTTGCGATTGGGAGGGAGTTCCATAGTCTGGCCGCATGAACGAAAAAGAGGCGCGAAGAGTTTAAGTAATTAGATGTGGGCATTATAAGATTTTGAGTCCTGGTGGATTGAGCAAATTGAAGTTTCTCAAAGAGATATGCAGGGGATCTTTTGTTAACGAGATTATGCATGAACTTGCAAGTTGCAACACCTAAGATCTAGAAATTGTTGAAACGTACAACCAATTACCAGTTTGTGGTAGTGCGATATATGGTCATGGCGACGCAGACCAAATATATACCTAATGGCATCGTTGAACGCGACAAGCAACTTGTGGTGAGAGTGGGAATCGAGTTTGCAGTATACGATAGTTGAATAGTCAATAATCGGAACGAATAATGTTTAGACAAGCCTTAATTTTGTATCTACTGGGGTGAAGCTAGAAGACTTCCAGAGTTTTCGCAGCCCGGCATATATTCGACCAACTATGCAATTTATTTGGTCTACAGCGGAGAGTGAGCGATTTATTTTGAAACCAAGATTTGTGACAGTGTCAACAAACTTGATTTGCATATTGTTTAAAAACACGGGTGGTAGCTCACTGGTATCACAATATTTTTTGGATATCAAAATCATTTGAGATTTTTCTGGATTGAGGTTTAACCCATTGGAAAGGGACCAGCTATAAATTTTCAAAAGATCCTCATTTATTCTAGCTATTAGATCCTCCACCAGTCCGATTGGTCGTGATAGATAAACCTGGGCATCATCTGCATACAGGTGAAAAGACACATTCGAACAAACACTGGGCAGATCATTAATATACAAGCAAAATAGTATTGGTCCTAATATCGATCCCTGTGGTACCCCTGTTAATAAGGCTCTAAATTCGGATGATTTTCCATCATGCACTACCCTTTGGTAACGATTCTGCAGGAAGTTATTTATAAGGCGCACTGATCTTTCACTAAAGCCAAAATACATTCTGAGCTTCTGACACAGAACTTCATGGTTCACTCTGTCAAAAGCCTTGGAAAAGTCTAGCAAACAAAGCGCGGTCAAGTGATCCATATCATACTTAGTTCTTATGTCATCTAGGATTTTTATCATAGCTGTAGTACAGCTGTGACGCGCTCGAAAGCCAGACTAAACAGAAGAGAGCAAGCTCTGCTGTTCCAGATATTCTGACATTTGATCAACAAGAACCCTTTCCAAGACCTTTGACAGCGTTGGTAAAATACTGATAGGGCGAAAATCAGGGCACTCATTCCGTATGTCGATTATCGCCAGACGATAGCGTTTCGACGATAGATTTGCTTCACGTAACTTCAATAATCGTCTATCGTCCAGACGATATCGTTTTGACGATAGAACATTTGCTTCACTTAAATCAATAATCGTCGAAACGCTATCGCCTTGACGATACAATTTGAGCGATACCTAATGAGGTATCGTTTTGCATTGATTTGTATGTTTTGCAAACAACTAAAGAGTTTTTATTGAATTTCAAGATGAATACTTGACTTTAGATATTTTTCAAATGCTACCAAATATATAAATAACGACTTATGTACATTTTGACTTATGAACCTCATGCAAAAGTAAGAAATTTAATTATTAAATATTTTCATAATACTCATCTTGATTTAGAATTATAATTGGAAAACGGAAAAGTAGTTTTTGCAAATGTTTGTGCTGCCCTCCATAACATTTGTATTGATAGTGATAGTACAGCAATCGAAGAATACGAAGTGGAACCTTTCGACAAGTAGGTATCCCGACTTCCATGAAGCTGACCTATCAATAATACATATTTTCGATGTTATTTATTATTATTAATAAACTTTGGAACAAATTTGAAATAATTCCACTTTGCAATTTTCATGTTTTTCCGGATCCAATACAAAATTGTTTGCCCAAAAACTCATTTATGACATTTTCAACGACGTCTGTGATTGGAATTTTCATGTAGTTTGAGGGTCTCTGAAAGACGCTCAATGCTCTCAGTGCTCTCACGATTTGTACAAAATAAAGGATAGACGAGACGATAGTGATAGAGTTACGGAAAGCAAATTGGTGACGAGATCGTTGAATACTATCGCTGAAACGATTATCGTTCTCAGAGTTACGGAATGAGTGCCCGCTACAGATGGGTGAGGTTTCTTTGGCACAGGAATAACTTTAGCTAACTTCCAACTATCAGGAAAACAAGACGACGCAATACAAAAATTGACAATATGTGTAATACAGTTTATTATAAATGTCTGTTTTGTCTGTTTTGTAGTTTTGACATTCCGAGCTGTGGAGAGTGTGTTCACAAACCGGACTCTACATGTAAATCTGGTCAGTTTAGGAGATTAAATCCAAATCTCCTTTTTATGAGATTAACTTTTGTATTTTTTTTTTTTTTTTTTTTTATAATTAGCACGCACTAAAGAGGTTATGACTACTCTTATGGTGTAGTTTGAAGTACACAGCGCGGGCGTTAGGGAAATTGGGATAGAGAAGATAGGAGATTCCGATGCACATTGGTTTTAAGTGTCTGCAAATTGAACCGAGGGGGAAAGACAGAGCCGGGCAAGGCGTTCCACATTCGCGTGGTACACAGAGCGAAAACGACCACATAAAATAGAAGAAAAACTATAAGATTTCTCTATGGTTTTCATCCAAGAAGAAAGTCATATTAAAACAATAGAGAAAATCTTATTAAAATGATGGTGAATTTTCTATAAGAAAGCCACATTCTTTTAAAAAGATATCTTATTAAATGTTGATATGACGGCACCTTGAAACAATACGAAAACTTATTGAAAAGTATGTGAAAACCTCGAAAGTATATGAAAAACGATTTGAAAATATATGGAAAACTTATTAAAACTTTATTTGCGAAACTTATATGTACATCTTAAAATAACCTATCTTAAAATTATAAATATGTTGTATTTAGAATTTCTTGAAGTTCTCTTCTCAAAACGAAAATTCCTGACCGCAGATTTTCCTTCCTTTCAAAGGATGGCAGCCTTATTCGGTTCTTGTATCCTTTCTGGAAGTTAATAGGTTGAAGCATTAAATGCAACAGGAGAAACATGATGTAGTCTTAAATCTAAGAAAATATTAAATTTTGTAATGGTTTAATGTTCCGATTTATTTTTATACAAAAGATTACCTCTTAAATCTACATCTTTCTTCAGACATTTTAGCAGTTCCTTGTTCCTTTTATCTTTAATTTTCTCCTCGAATTACAACATCATTTGTGAAATTTTTGTCTTGGGATGAAGGGTTTCGAAATCTAAGATTTAAAAAGGTTATACTTTATATATTTACTTTAAATGCATTAAATGCGACTTACCACTTCATATCCATTATCTATGTAAATTGTTTGGTGAAAAAGATCTACTAATGATTACATTTATATAACTTTCACTTCGCGACACGTGGACTCAGCACTTTTAGCAAATATTTTAGTTCTAAGAGGGAATTCGTATTGATCCAAGAATATTAACGTTTAGACAAGCACTTTTAATAAGTTCGTCTTCTCAGAACCGAATATTAATAAGGTTTTCATATTATTAGGATCATGCAATGTGAAAATGCCACTTACAACTAATGTGATATCTCTTTAAAATTTTAAAGAGAAATCTTATAGATTTGAGAAGATTTCCTTTGTGGCGTTTTTTTTAATAAGTTTGACTTCTTAAAGCCAAATAGTAATAAGGTTTTCCGATTATTAGTATTATTTAATATGATTTTGCATGTAAAAACTATATGAAAAACTCTTAAAAAAAATGAATAAGATTTTCTTCATTGAATCATTAAGAATTCTCTATGGAAATATCATATTATTTATTAGTTTTAATCCGATTTCATAGTAAAGTAGTCCAATAAGGCAATCTTATTGATTTTATATAGTCATTTTTCGCTCTGTGTACGGCTTATGAAGGAATCTCTATATTTCATAGTACGACCGAAAATAGGCTGAAGGGTAAACTGATGGGCATTCCTGGCTTGGCGAGTATTGCGGTTGAATTGTTGAAGGGGTGGAATGCAGCTGGCGATTTCACTTGAGCACTGTTTGTAGAAATAGCGATAAAACAATGAAAGACATGTTACATTTCTGCGATGTTCGAGCGAATTTATAGAATTCGCTATATTTGTGTCTCCAATGAGTTTTAAAGCACGATTCTGTATCCTATCCAGCAGGTGCAATGAGGTTTTGGGCGCACCAGACCAGATATGAGAGTTATACTCAAGTTTGGGGCGAATGAACGCCTTGTATATGGCTGCCAGATCAGAAGGGGTAAAATATTTCTTGCACCGTTTGAGGAAACCTAGACATTTCGCAGCGTTCTTGGCGACTTCGTGTATGTGGTCATTCCAACGAAGTTTGTCATGAACACACATACCGAGAATGGAAAGTCTTTCGGTTTCGGCGATGCAAGTGCCATTCATGGATAATGGCTGAGGATTCTGGTTTCGCTTTAATGACAGCAGACAGCATTGTGTTTTGGAAGCATTAAATTCCACTCTATTGGCTAAACCCCATTTTATAATGCTGTCGAGATCGGAATTTAATGAGCTTAACATACGTTGCCGTTCCAGTTCTACGGCCGAAGAGCAGGGACGTGAGTCCTGGAATGAATATGAGAAGCTGAGGGTGCTGTCATCGGCGAAGGAGTGGATTGGATTAGATGTTGCAGACCGGAGATCATTTATGAAAATGAGAAAGAGAGTCGGAGACAAAACGGAGCCTTGGGGAACAACAGCATTTATATGGTGAATTTCAGACTTGAAGCCATCCAATACAACTTGAATTGAACGGCCAGAGAGGTAGTTTCTAATCCATTGAAGAAGAGACGCATCGATCCCATATGCACGCATTTTCGACAAAAGAGCTTGGTGCCAAACTCTGTCAAATGCCTTTGAAATATCAAGCGCAACAATCTTCGTTTCACCAGAGTGATGTAGAGATTGGTTCCACTTTTCGGTGAGATAATCCATCAAATCACCAGTGGATCTGTTGCCGCGAAAACCGTACTGCCGGTCATTAATGAGTTTTCGTGATTCAAGATATTTCATCAGCTGACGATTTATCAGCGTTTCCATGACCTTAGAAAGAATGGATGTAAGTGCTATGGGTCGGTAGTTGGTGGGAGAAGAAGATTCGCCTTTTTTGGGGACGGGCTGGACAAATGCTGTTTTCCACCTTCTCGGGAAGAGTCCAGAAGAATAGGACAGATGGAAAAGCTTACGCAGTGGTTTTGCCAGCGTGGAAGAACACCTCTTCAGAACGATTGGGGAAATACAATCTGGACCAGCGGATTTATTTATGTTGAGGTCATGAAGTACTCTTGCCACTGTACGAGTGCGAAAATGGATTTGTCCCATGGTGTGTTCGACGCTCTCAAGTACAGGTGGAGGCAAAGCGCAATCTGGGAGCATTGAGCTGGCTGCAAAATGTGCAGCAAGCAGATTGGCTTTGTCTAAAGAGTTGACAGCTGGAATGTCATTGTGAATGAGCGTTGGGATGGAAGGGGAGGCCGAATTCTTTATATTTTTTACAAACGACCAAAAGTTTTTACTACCCTTGGGACATTGTAGTATTTTTTGCCTCAACTTTTGGTCATACGAGAATTTTACACGCTTGATTATGGTATTGCAGTCATTTCTTGCTCGCTTGAACTTTTTTCGGTTTTCCTCAGATGGGTTGGTCTTATATGACCGAAAACTTAACTCCTTTAGTCTGATAGCCTCTTTACAGCTCGAGTCGTACCACGCGTTTTCTTTCGGTATGATACTCTTTATCCTGTTAGGAATAAAGGATTTCATACCTAAGGTGATAATACTAGACACCATATCAGCGGCGGCATCTACGTCGTTATCGAGGAAGCATAACGACCAGTTAAAACTCTTAAAGAAGCTGTTAAGTCCGCTCCAGTTGGCTTTCTCGTATTGCCATACGGTTCTTTTCGGAGATTTTTCTTTAACTGTGTGGTTGGAGTACGAGAAATTAGCTGATATGATGCAGTGGTCCGACGAGCCTAAAGGCGATAATATTTCTAAAGAGTATTTATCAGGGTGGGAGGTAAGAAACAAGTCCAGAGTGTTGGCATTCTGACCGTCAATATCAGGTACGCGTGTTGGCTCATTTACAAGCTGGGTTAATTGGTTTACCTCAGCGAAGATCTGAACATAAATTCCTTCGGGTGTTGTCTGTCCAGTATGTCGAAGCCAGTTAGAATTGTGAATATTGAAATCGCCCGCAATGACAATTTCAGTATTAGGATACAGGGAGACAATTCTTGTAATGGAGTCAGACAGCGCATCAAACTCGTTAAAAGTCGAGTTGCTATCTAGATTAGGGCTTCTGTAGATAAAACAATAGTGAATGATTTGCCTACGGATGTGGAATTTCAGCCATATGAAATTAAATTCCGAATTGGAACATTGGCCATAAGAACCTGGAGTTTGGTAGGCAATATCATCACGTATGTAGATGGCGAGACCGCGGTGAAGAAAGAATAAAGGCACTAAACGATACCCAGGTAGATCAAACTCCGATTTATCAGAATTTACACCCACCTGGGTCTCGCTCAGCGCCAAAACAGCTGGTTTATATTTAGCGACGTGGACGTACGCCGAAAAGAGATTCGATCGTAGCCCACGAATGTTGCACATGTCAACTCTAAAATTCCCCATCAGCACAAAAAACAGACACAGAAAACACAACTCCGACGCTACTTCTAAGCAGGGCTGTGAAGTAAAAGTCCAATGTTAGAATCTCAAATCAAACTGTCATAGGTGTTATGCCCGTATGACAATTTGCTTTGATCCACCAACAAAGCTTCAACACACAACCCGCTATCCGCCAGATGTTGCTCTCACCCACTCATTGCAATCACCTTATGTACAACAGTACAAGCACAATCGCTTGTACGTTGGCGGCAGGCGATTGCGATGACCAAGAAAGTGCAACAGCAAACGAGTTGGAATGGGAGGGGAGGGAATTGCCCACGCTAGTGGTTTTTTTTTTTTTTTTGTATGATAAATCCCGGGATTTATTCGGGATTTACGGAAATTTTGCTAAATCTCGCAGATAATCTCCGGTGGAAACATAGCATTAAGGTCATTTAATCTAATCTGCCATTTCTTAGTCCATTCTGAAATATTGTTTATTGCCGTCTGAAGCTTTTTTGTTGCTATTTCGACAGTTGCTCCCTCAGCAAGGACGGCTGTGTCATCTGCAAAAGTAGCTATGGTGGTTTCTATACTTTCTGGCAAATCGCTAGTGAAGAGTAGGTATAAAACTGGACCTAGCACACTGCCTTGCGGTACACCAGCTTTAATCTCTCTTAATGTTGAACACTCTGTATCTTGCTTAATTCTAAAGAATCGATCTGATATATAAGACTCCAGAATAGTCGAATACTGCTTCGGCAGTTGTTTTTGTAGTTTGTGTTCGGAAATCATTGTACCTACCTAAAAGCTCGTCAGATGGTTTCTTTGTAGGGGATATTTTATTTAATGCTATCTTAACGGAACAAACCCGGCTTCCCCCATATGTGGTGATTTAAACACAGAACAAAGAAATACGCTTTAGTTTGAAAAAAAAATTTAAGTTAAGCGTGTTTTTTCATTTCGTTAAAAAATTACCCAATAGAATAAAAAATGACAATGTGACCAAGAGGAAAAATAATGACCACATTTTGGCACAAAAGACCAATGTGACATCAGTGCCTTTGAGGCTTGCTTTAAAAGCTATGGCATAAAAGTAACACCGGAGCAGGTAGATGGTCGCTTCAAGACCGTAATTAAAAAACCAAAGCCATCATAAGAAACAATCAGACCAGTAGAGCATCACGAAAAGGAATTCCATATGCCAGTATTATGAATATGAATAATATCATAAAAGATGACAATTCATTGTTTCCGGAGGTTTTATGGGGCCTAATGAGCTGCTAAGGAAACAGTTAAATTTTTTACAACTTGAAAACCGACCATCATCATCATCAAGCTAATATACCACACATCAATGTCAACCATCCACAAGCCATCATGATGCAGAAAACCAGCCCCCAAACCCTTTGCCCACCGGATGAAGCTGATGAGTGATGACATTTTGCTAGCACGCCGCAGTGCTACTCAAAAAAAAAAAAATGCCTTATAGAAAGGATGATCTGGTCTGCTAGGAATAGGTTTTTATCAACTCGGAAATGTGCCTTCCAGTGTGCTGCAATCAAAGTCACCATAAGAAAAGCATTTAAGTTAGTTTACCTACTTTATTTTTTTAACAATTTTTTTTTTTTGTGATGAACGAATATATGAAAGAGAATAATTAATACATTATAACTAAAACCTGTCTGCTATTCTCTTTCTTCTGATTTCTCCCAATCGCTGTAATGTTAAATCAGGCTGCAATTCAACGTTTTCCGTTTCGACGCTGTTTGTAATGTCAGGCATGGCTGCGGCTTCTACATTCCAATTATCGTTTTCATCGATACACATATTATGTATAGATAGTATAGTACCTACGCAGCATGCCAGTATAAATTTACACATCCTTTCGACTGCGTGAAAATCCAAACGCATTATCTGACGGAACCTGATTTTTAAAGAGGCAATTGAGCTTTCAATTTTAACTCGCGTTTGGCTCAGCATTTGTTGCATTTTCGTCGCTTTGCTGTCATATTTCCAGTGTTCTTAAATGGTGTCATCAAACATTCTCATAAGGGATATGCGGCATCGTGCAATACATGTGAAAGATCCTTACTTATAAACGATAGTGGGAATACTCTAGCATCATGAATTTTGCTAGGAGCACCAACAAATACGTCCACAAATCGGGTATAATCATCGCATATACCCTGAAGCGGCAAGAACAACAGATCGTGTCGATTGATATAATATGTTGATCTTATTTTGTTTGCTGGTTTCCTTACGTATATGTTACATCCATCGATGCATCCTAGTACATTTGGAAATCCTGCTATCTGAAACTAGCAACTTAACATAACATATGTTCAAATTTTGCTGAAATTTGAGCTTTCTCTTCGACTGTTGATGGAAATTTAACATATTACGGTGAAATTTCGAAAATGAATTCCAATACATTTGATATGATTCTGTATGTTTACGATATGGATACACCAAACAGATTAGCTACTTCTTGGTAGGAGTCCTTGTTCCAGCAAACCTTAATATAATAAACATTTCCTTCGTTTGCTCGCCCAATTATTTTTATTAACGTTTACCAAGGAAATATGTTAATTTGAGTTCTAGCAGGCATTTCCCGTCTACCTCCGAGACCATGCCTCTTTCTAAAATACGTCGAGTTCTCGAACTTGGATATTACTCTTTGTACAATTGACCTTTGGACGCGAAATTGTTAGCGGAACTAAAATTAAATAACTTTTAACAAACACTTTTAAAACATGTCTAATGAATTATACCTACCTCGGCCTCAGAGTATTTATCCACAACATCAATAATTTTTTTTACTCCGTTTTCATCATTATCTGATGAGGAAGATGATGAGGAAGTGGACAAAAGATCACTTAACTTGTATGTAATTTTTGATTAAATAAAAGAATGGATCTTATATTGATAAATGTTTATGTCGGCAATTATGTAGGAAATACAATATCAGATACATATTCGCCTCTGTTAGTATCATAAATGCGAGCCCTTTTGAGCACATTTTTCATTACATTGTCACACATTTCACGCGGTATTTCATTAATTTCATCACGAATATTTTGCTTGAGTTGCTCAAGCGTTTCTGGTTTTTTTGCACAAACCTTGCTTTTCAGATATCCCCACACAAAGAAGTCCGGAGCAGTCAAATCAGGCTACCGTGGAGGCCAATCAGCATCACCATTTCTTGAAATAATTTGTCGTGGAAAGAGGTCTCGCAGTATAATTCCATTGTAATCCTGGCTGTTTGCAATATGGCACCGTCTTGTTGATACCACCTGTTAATCAAGCCCAAAGCATGAAGTTGTGGCGCCGTTTTCATTTTCAAAGAAGTAAGGTCCAATGATTTCTCCTGATGAAATTGCACACCAGACTGTAACAGGTGACTGATGAATAATTGTGCTCCATGCTTGGGCGTATCACCTACAGACCTCTTTCTTCAAAATCATTCACTACACGATAAAAAGTTTTGTTGGCACGTTGTTTCTCCCAAAAAGTTCACGTAACTTTCTCATCGTTACAGTAATCGATAATTGATTTTGATAAAATGTTTTAACGATTAAAACACGTTGGTTTATCATATTTTTTGCCATAACAAATTTGCCACGTGTCTACTTCACGACTGCCAAAAATGAACTATTCAGACTTATGTTTACCAAAATGGTGGCAAAACAAAATAGTATACCTACCCGGCGGACACCCTGTATATCAATTTTTGAAGTTATTACTTCTTTAGGCGCGTTGGGCACTTTTAGATGGAAAGAAATTAGTGAATTCGCGTCACCTTAAAAACGACACCGCGTCAAAAAAATAACGGAAAGATTTTGGTGCCTAGTTTTGTTTTGTCTTTAATTAAAAAATGATATCCAACAATAAAAAAATAAAGGCTTTAAAAATATTATGTTGTTTTATTGATTGTTCAGGCTACGTATAGTTCGCTGTACTACTTCGCATCTCGCATATGATGCATGGATTGCTTAATTCCTTATGGCAGGTACCACATGTGTATGTGGCCTCTTCCTTCTTAGCTAGGATTCCGACTTTAATGAAGTCCAAGCCCCTGCCGTCAGATATGACTTGATCCAATTGCTATCCACCGATTCGTCGACTAGTGAGTCTGGAATCGGAGAAATCAAATCCGATTCCTCGACAATTGATTCTCCATTAGTTACCATTTGAAGTAGTTTGTCGGAAACTACCCAAAACAAAATTTCTTTTGATTTTAAGAAAATGTGCATGCCGTTAATGTGGTTCCTTTCGGACACCCACTAGAATTAGTTTGTGCAATTTGAATCTCGCTGATGCGTCCTACTCTATCCACCATATCCACATTAGGTATGGACTTCTAAAGTGGGTTCAAAAGACTTATTCAAAATAAGGTCTGAATCATTCAACCGTCTTATGCGAAATTGCTTTTGAAGTGCATCCCACCCTTGCGAACTCATATTTTCTAAGAAAAAAATAATTTAACTTAAGGCTTTTCTTACCCATTTCTTCGTCTTTGAATGTTTGGATCAACTGGTTGATGGCATTGAGTTTTTCCTCTTTTAGTTGTTTGTGTTGTTCTTGTTGTTGTTGATTCTGTTCATGTTCTTGTTGCTGTTCCTGATCTCGTTGTTGCTTTATTTTGGTGTGGTTATGGAAACAATGCATTTGTGCTACCACCAGCTTTGTTTTTCTAACATCTGCTCTTATTTTAATTAGTTTTGTTCGAACTTATTGAAAAAGAAATTTAATGTTTTTTTTTTTAATTTTAAAATTTTGTATTTTGTATAATTTACATTTTTTCTCGCTTGGCATTTCCTCTGAAAGTGAATACACCATACCTCTAACACATTTGAATACGACTTCTTCGTATTTAATGCTTTCATTTACAGCTCCTGTTATTTTTTTGGAAGTTTTTTTATTAACTTTTGTTGTTGAGCGATCGTATATAATTCCAACGACTTTTCGAATTCGCTATATTCGGCGAATGTTTGGCCGATATAAATACTGTTTCCAGAGATCTATGGTTTAATCAAATTGCAAATAGTTAAGCCTGAACTACATCGAAACAAAAGTGGGAAAAAGTACAAAAAAGTGAAAAGCTCGAAATTCATTGAAAAAACACGCATATTTATATGACATCTATGAACAAAATCCGAACTAAGGAACCTCAGAGCTTTTTCTGTTTACATTTCAAATTTCCAGAGCAATTATAAACATATTTAGCCGAGTGAAGTGCAAAAAGATTACACGAATTTTTATAGGAATGATTTGTACATCAAATTATGCAAAGAATATGGTACAAAAAAGTCGAAAAAATCGTATGTCCTGCTTCATCCCCTAATACAAAATAAAAAAATGCTTTGTCCGATCTCGTCGGCAGTTGATTTTTGTCTGTTTATTGTTTTCCTCATATCAAATACAATTCATACATAATTCTATTTTTTGCTTGCTTAGCATATAGCGAAAAAGAAGGCAAAAAGAAGCGCGATTGGGTTATTGATGTATTTGCACTTTCGTTATGCAAAAGTGCAAATGAATACTTTGAAATAAAATTTTGTGCAAGAAGTGCAACTTAAACTACTGGCGTTAACAATGACCCTGTACCTACTCGTGTAGGTCGTTGCCATTAACTCCTCCCTTACTTAAACTTGAACGTCCTCGTTCAACATCTTAATAATTCGCATTTTTATGGCGTCTTTATCTATTGTTGACGACGTCGATTCCTGTACTCGGTCTGTAATTGTTCTTATATTGACTGTGCTTGGTTTAAGTTTCATACAGAGCAGGCTGAAAATGACGATGAGAAGTATTCCAGATACGCCATACCAGATCCACTTGTTTGTTTCTAGTGTAGTAACGCTGAACTCTTTGATTTTTTCATTGTTTATGTAGTGTAACTTATGCAAGTAGGGGAGAGAAATTTGCTCGTTAAACGAAGTTTCACTAAGGATTGTCTTCTTCGGTGCTGGTAGGAAGGCTACATCAGATGGTTGGGTAATGTTATATTCTTTCCCGTTGATTTTGATTGTATTCTCAAAAGATATAAGGAATGATCCGTTTAACTCGATACGATGGTCCTTTTCTTCAATAGAAATATTTTTATCCCTTGCAATAATAAGTCCATTTTCTAGCAACTTGATTTTTTCCAGATGGTAGGCGTGTGTGGTGGAGCATTTTGCCGTGTGGTTGTTTAGGAGTTCTGAGACGCAAGTGTCTTGGTTGTTCTTTTCACAATAAGAGTATAAGAGACCTTTTCTACAATTGCTTAGTGGGTAATAGTTTTGGTTACAATCTGCGGTGAGGTTGGATTTTAAATCTATTATTTTATCATTATGAATTACTGGATAAATTTCGAATAGTTTACATTTTTCTTGTACTTTGGGAATCTTGATTAGGTATATTAACGCATTATTTTGATAGTACATTTTTACGTCTGCAACATTTAGCAGATCATTCAGCTGCGTTACAATTTTTTCTTTTAATTTAATAAATTCTAATTCATCTATACTTAGGACAAGAGGATTTACTAAATTGTTTTTCGCTAAAACTATTGAATACATGTTATTATTAAGAGTATCGATTACAATTCTATTTCTTCTAGATATTAATGTGGTCAAAGTCTGATAATCGGCCGTTTCGTGCTTATTGATTATGTTAATGTTGTTTATTCTGTCTGTTAGTTCATCTAATTTATTCTGAATCTGAGTATTTATGTCGACCTGCCTGTTGTTAGACCTTACCAATTCGTTTTCCTGTGCTTTTAATATCTCCATATCTTGGTGATCAGGTGTACCCGCTATGAATTTGATTGCGGATCCTATAAAATCTATTGACCGTCTATCTCTTATTGGCAGTTTCAATAATTTAAGCAAGCGCTCAATTTCGTTCATATCCTGCTGTAATATATCTCGATATCTTCCGTCTTTAAGTTGTTTAGAAATATCTATATTGTCAGCGGTTATCGATTCAATGACAGACAAATTTGTCACATGCTTTAGGTAGAAATGGTCTTGGTAAATTGCGACATCCCCCGCTGGTATTGGGATAAAGAATGCTGAAGAGTAGTCAGTAATCCTTGCAATACCGCAAGCGATTTGAGTTAGCCTGGAAGTAAAGGATTATCTCAAATTATTTTTGTGAATTTGCCTGCCCTCGATAACTACGGCTGTTCCAAGATCTGCCTGGATTGTTTTTTGTTCGTAAAGCTTAGAAAATTTATTCCCAATTCTTTTATTAGTCTTTAAGAAAACTCTGTCGCCTGGTTGAAATAATTTTGGTTATGGTAATTTAGGTCATTTTCCTGTTTGCTTTTCAATATTTTACTAATTTCTTTTTCTGTTTGTTCTGACCTATTATGAAATATATCTACTGGTCTGAAACCTGTGACCGAATGAATCGTATTATTGTATTTGTACGTTGATAGTAACATTAGCTCAACTATGTCGGTTGTATTTTCTTTCGTGCATCTGGCTATTTCCGCTAGAGTCGAATGAAAACGCTCGACTTGGCCGTTGCTTTGACTATGATGCGGAGGAACCGTATAGGTTGAAACATTAAATTCGTTTTTTAGCAAGGACTGGATTACGTTAGATGTAAATGCGCCTTCATTGTCGGTAACTATTCTTTTAGGTTTTTTGAAATGTGAAATAATTTCTATAAGTGGGTTTTTTATGTCGACTGTGTTTCTGGAATGGACATGTTTAATTATTGCAAATTTAGAGAATTTATCGACACAAGTAACGAAGTATTTCTTGCCCGTATTGTAAATATCTAGATGGAGGATTTCTCCAACACAAACAGGAATTGCTGTTATTGGGTGCTGGGTTGGCCTACGCTGGTATTTATTTTCGCTGCATATTCTGCATGTCGCGGCAAATATTTTGGATAACTTTTTTATATTCGGAAAATAGTAATCACGAATTATTTGTTTATAGTTCTCTGAGGGGCCCCTGTGCGCTCTGTTATGCTCGTTAGCTATTATTTCGCTTTGATCGTCTTTGTTAAAAACGTCTTGTACAAATTTGTTGGTATGTTTTATCTTTACTCTCGGAAACATGACTCTTAACTCGTGTTGAATTTTAGCTAATATTTCAAGTGTACAATAAATTCCATTATTGACGTTAGGGTTGATTAAATCTTTGACTATCTCTATTAATTTTGGGATAGAAGAAAATTTTACTACATGTCTTATTTGTGTCTGATACAAGGTTATCATTCTTTTGCTGTCTGTCACGGCAGCCTCAATAAAGATCTGGTTTCTGAAACCGTTTATGGGGTTAACTACTGACGGAATTACTTCCGTTAGGGATATCTCGCTATGAACCGTTCCATCTGAGTCAGTTATGATGTTAATGTGCTGTCGCGATAATGCGTCAGCGACCTTGTTTTCTTTCCCGGGCTTATAATAGAACGTAGGAGAATATTCCTCGATAAAGGCTCTCCATCTTTTCAGTTTAGTATTAGGATTTTTTTCTGATATTGCGAAGGTTAGAGGTTGATGGTCAGTGTAAATATTAATGTTTGGGACACCATAAAGGTAATTTCTTAAACTTTGTAACGCCCAGACAATAGCGAGCATTTCTCTCTCGTTTGTCGCATAATTTTCCTCTGTTTTGCTCAATGTTCGGGAAATCATGGTGATTGGTCTCCCTTGTTGAGACAACAGAGCGCCAATCGCATGCGACGAAGCATCAGTTGTAAGCTCAAACGGTTTTCGAAAATCTGGGTATAGTAACAGGACGTCCTCTGACGCTAGTATGTTCTTGATTCTATTAAAAGAACCTATTGCTTCAGCATCGAGTTCGATTTTTATATTTTTCGACTGGTTTGCTTTAATATTCGCATTTTCTCCCCTAAGGTATTTAGTTAGTGGTTTCGCTAGGGACGCATAGTCTTTAATAAACCTGCGGTAATAGCCGGAAAGGCCGAGAAATGACCTCAAGCCCCTTAGAGATTTAGGCGTTTCAAAATTTACTATATCTTTTACCTTATCGGGGCATGTTTTTATGCCCTCACTGGACACTAAAAATCCTAAAAACTCAACCTGTCGTCTGAAAAATTTAGATTTCTCTATTGAAATACGCATATTAGCGTTGTAAAGCTTGGAAAATATTCTGTCAATGGCCTCCAAATGTTCACTTGGGGTTTTTGAAAAGATTATGACGTCGTCGATGTAGACGTGACAACTCTTCCCAATCTCTGATCTTAGTACATCGTCTATAGCGCGTTGGAATATGCTTGGACCATTTTTTACCCCAAATGGCAACCTACAAAATTCGTATTTTCCGTTGTTAATCGAGAATGCTGTTTTTTCTCGGTCTTTCTCCTCGAGGAGGATTTGGTGAAAACCAGCTTTTAAGTCTATTGTCGTATAATAATTCGCTTGGCCTAAATTTGGCAATATCACTGAGATTTCCGGAATCGGATATCTATCCGCTATTGTACGTTCATTAAGCTTTCGATAATCGAAAACTAGTCTAAATCTTTGGCTACCGTCCTCATCTGTTCCTTTCTTCGGTACCACCACTATAGGAGTATTGTATGGTGATCTTGAAGGTTGAATAATACCGTCATCTAACAATCGTTCTACTTCTTCATTGACAAATGGCACTGCAGCCATATTATAGGGTCTTGGCCTGGAATAAATTGGTTCTGCGTCAATAGTTCTTATGGACGCTTTAATATTTGTATTGAATGGTAACTTTAGGTCTGGCTGTGCGAAAACGCCTGCATGTGCTTTTATTATTTTCTGGAATTCCGTTTTGATATTGCTAGGGACAGATTCTATATTAATTTCTATATTATTTGTTTGTTCGCAGTGTAGAAATTCTAAGGGCTCGGTACCCCCTTCATATATCAGGATCGCGTTATCGGTATCTATTTTAGATTTAATTCTTGAGAGAAAGTCGTAACCTACGATGGCATCAAATGTTTCTAACTGTGGTAAAATAAAAAATTCTGTCAAAGCCCCCAAGAAAATCATCTCACATTTATGTGTAATTTGATTGGCACCGTTCAGAGTTTTCGCTATAAAAGGCTTATTGTTTGTTTTGATATTTTTTAAGTGAGGTAAATTTCTAATGTAGTTCTTGGCACTTCCGGTATCAATTAAGATTTTTAACAGGGTTGTGTTGTTAAGTCTTTTCTTGATAAATGGCAGTGCCGAAGTTAGCCTAAAAAATTAATCTCGTCGACACCATTAAAACCTACTTCTTCATCTTCACTATAACCTTCTGATTCATATTCGTTTCTATATAAGCTGTCGCTATCATCAGGTTTCTCAGCTTGTGGCTGGAAGGTGTGGGACGACTATTATTAATATCATTTTGAGTAAACTTTAATTGTTGCTGTATAGCTTGAGATGATGTTTTTTCACTGTAGCGGTGTCTAACTGATGGATCTACATCCATAGGTATAACTTTAGGCTGTTCTTGGTATTGGTGGGAAATTTTGGGTGTGTCGTTCGTCATTCTCCTATACTGAGGGTTGCTGCTGTAAGAGATTCTATTTCGCCCTTGCTGGGCATCGAAAGCTCTGGCAAAGTCATAACGATGCTGGTTTGCTTCCAACTCTTGGGCTTTGGCAAGCGCAGACGGCAAATCTTGACATCCGGCAGAAAATAAAATGTTACACCAAGGCTTATTTAGACCAGATATAAAAACACGTAAGGCTTCAGAGCGATATTTCGCTGCCAATGAGTCTTTTACTTCTTGGTTCCCTGAATATTCCATTGTTATTTTGCTAATTATCAGAGTTAAGCTTTTTTCAATTTGATCATAAAAGTCTGAAATGCTCATACGACCTTGACATAGGATGGAGAGTTGGTTTTCAAGAACATGTAATGGACGTTTGTCGGAATACGTATGATCAAGACGTGCAATTATGGCATCGAAATTTAAAACTGTATTGAAAGAAGACAACACTAAATCAGCCGATCCTGTAATTTTATTACGGATAATGGCTACTGCTTGATAATATTTTTCTGTTCCCACATATGGTTTAAATAATTCTATAGCCGTATTCTCCAAGAAATATATTTCGCCTGTTCACCCGAGAATTCTGGTAAAGATTTTATTAAGTCGAGCGAAATCAGACATTCTACGTTGGAGGTTCTTACAGAAATAGGTTCGTAAACAACCGCTGTGCAGGAAGGTAATTGCACTGAATTCAGTTTCACTGTTAATTCCTCGATTTTTGCATTTACACTTTCATTGACCGTCTTATTTTCTGTCATCAATTCACCCATTTTTCTCATTATCGCACCACACGCAGTTTCAACTGCAACTTCTACAGCTGAAGAAACAATTTGCGAAATGTTTTCCGCCATGACTATATAAATTGTTGACCACAAAAGAATATTAACTTGAATATTTTACTACAGTAACCACACTAATAAATCGGAACTAGCTGCTTAAATTCACACTAGATATTTGAAATTATTTATTTTATAGTTTTCGGAAATGTCCAATATTAATATAAATGAATCACTTAGTTCACTATTTAACTTAACTATTTTTATCCTAAACTCACAGTATTAATAATTCTATCATGGTTTTACTGCTTCTGTGTCCCACGATGTGAGTGGATTTTTTCCGCGATGAGGAATTTAAAGTTGTTTTGCTGTGTGGATTCGTGCTCCTCCACCAGTACGGTTTTTATATCGTTGAAGATGTAGTATCCCTGTTATGGGGACTTTTGTTACTCTTTTATCCTTTACAAGGACTTTTGGAGTATTTCTTCGCGATAAAAGCACGTTGGGCGCCAAATAAAAAAATGCTTTGTCCGATCTCGTCGGCAGTTGATTTTTGTCTGTTTATTGTTTTCCTCATATCAAATACAATTCATACATAATTCTATTTTTTGCTTGCTTAGCATATAGCGAAAAAGAAGGCAAAAAGAAGCGCGATTGGGTTATTGATGTATTTGCACTTTCGTTATGCAAAAGTGCAAATGAATACTTTGAAATAAAATTTTGTGCAAGAAGTGCAACTTAAACTACTGGCGTTAACAATGACCCTGTACCTACTCGTGTAGGTCGTTGCCATTAACTTACACTCTGTATAATTTTGTCTCAATTAAAAATTTGCACTTTGTGGAAAGCTCGAGCATGTTTCAGCAAAATCGTATGTCCTGCTTCATCCCATAGTACCTACACTCTGTATACTTTTGTTTTAATTTAAAATTTGCACATTGTGGAAAGCTCGAGCATGTCCCAGCTTTCACTTTGCTAAAAGTTCTAGAAACAAATACACTCAAAGAATACCTTCCAGACTTTCCGCTAGATCACGCTTCCATCACATAATTCCGGTCAGTTTCGCGAGGAAAAGCGCTTTTGACAAGCAAGTAAAAAAAAAAATTAAATACAATTCAAATTTTGGTTTGAACTTTTTAAAAAATTAAAGCGATGGAGAATACGATTGGAAGTACATAGTTGGAACTGTTTGTTTTATTTAATAGCGTTAAGTTTCCCTTACCTACGATAAAAGTCTTATCACCATCATCCAAGAAAATCCAACTATACTCTATACGGGATACCAGCCGCTACGACTTCGGTGATTCCAAAAAGAAGCAAAGGATATTTATTGAAACCGCACAGCATTTTCCCAGCATAAATGCAATACAGATTGAAAAGAGGTTTGTTACCCTGAAGGAAAAGTTGAGGAGGGGAAAAAGGAAGGAGGACGTTCGCACAAGATCTGGAGCTGGAGCAAGTTCGAGATCGTGGTATCTGCTGGATTTTTTGAGGCGTACGATGAATACTCGTCAATCTACGAGTCTTGACAATCGCCAGAGAACATCGGAGGACTCAAGTACTATGCACTCATCCCTATTGGCAGCAACGGAAAATGACATCGACGACGACGACCCTTCTTCGCCGAACTCCTCTTCGCCAACGCCAACATCAACACATTTTCATCCGGCAACAAATCTCTTTGAAAACTCTGTAGTCGAAACCGAAATTGAAAGGTGTCCTGTCACCATAAATACACGAAAGTCAGCCAATAAGACACGTTAGGCATTATATGAAGAAAGTCGGGAAGCCATAAGAAAAATTGGTGAGAGTGCCTCACAGATTGTCGAACAAACACAGCTTCAGAATGTGCCAGTGGAAGATGATAAGAAAAGAAACCATTTTAAAATCTTTCAGAATATCGCATTCTTTTAAAATCTTTCAGAATATCGCGGAATATATAGTTGATATGGATCCTGCGTCAAAACCCAGTTCATCGAAAAAATTTTGGACTTATATTGGGAATTCAAACTAAATTAATTTTAAGTATTAGACTGTGTTAATATGAAATGTGATATTTATTTTTATTTAATTTTGTGTTTTGTTTATTTTATTATTTTTTTTTAACCTGAATTGCATATGATTTTCATTTCAGATTTCAAATGAATGCCTAATTACCTACATTATTCATTTATATATATACAGACACTCATGTTGTGATATTTAGGTTTATGTACCTTATTTTTTCTATCTTAATAGAATGGATTCAACTTTGTTTTAATAAAAAACAAGATTTAAATTAGATCTGTAAATCCATTCTCTCAGATATTCTCTGTGTTGTAGAACTGTTGCTCTCGCATTTCTTGGTCCTAAAAGTAATGTTGCCGGTATCGGATTCAACTGTGAGGTTGATGTCCAGGTTCCATTTACCCAAATTCCGTTATTTTCACTCTGCCTATCAACAAAAGTACTCGGAGCATTCTTCTGTCTGCTGCTGTCGCATAGCATATTTTACAAAACAACATAATGCTGTCTTCTGTATTTGGCTCCGCTATAAATGTCCGATGGTATATTCTCCATCTAGAAGTCAATATGCCAAACGCATTTTCGACCATACGACGCGACGTGCTCTGGATACCTAGTCATTTATTCAAATAAAATTTGCTGTCTTCTAAGTACCTGCTACTAAATGGTGTGACCAAATACGATAGGGGAATGCTTCGTCTCCTACCATAAAATAAGGCAACTCCAACGTTTCTGTAAATACAAATAATAAGTTATATGTGAATATTGGTTTAAGAATATGGCAATATATGTAAACAATTGTTTTTTTAGATTTGATGTCCAAGCGATACTTCTTGCTCAGATGCGTGAGGAGCATAGATTCGAGAGTATTTTACTATGGATACGAGTAGGTAGGTATATAACCTATGTTATTGTGTAGATTACCAGTTATGGGATGTCATATACTAATGACACAATAGATAAGGGTAATTAACAATTATGCATTAATGTAACTTTTAATGTTCCATTATGTTACCTCCATGTAAGGGAGCTGGGTTTGGGAAATTAATTTGAGCTGTTTCCAAAAGCAATCCCAGTGTTCTATTGGTGAAAATTCCAGCATCACTCTGCGAACCAAACGCTCCAATGTCTATGTACTTGAACTTGTAATTGGCATCTGCAACTCCCAGTAGTAGTAGTACGATGCTATAATTTTTTTTATAATTAAAATAAAACGATCCGCATTTTCTTGGCGCTTGAATTGTAATGTGCTTCCCGTCATTTGCCCCCAAACAATGCGGTAAATTCCAAGTTTCGTAGAAATCATTTGCATCCTGTAGCCAATGGCTGGGCGTTTTTGATGGTAAATATATCGGCTGCAAAACATTCCAAAGAATGTTACAAACTTCCGTGATAATTCTCTGAATTGTGGATTTACCTATACGATACGCAAATGCCAATTAGCTCTAGATGTCTCCTGCAAGATACCTAGACATAAGGAATATTATAACGTCTGTTCTAATTATACAACATGATTTTCAGATATGGTTTGCAAAGTTTACCTCAGTGTGACAAATAGTCGCAATGCCTCTGGCAGTCCTTTCCTATTACTAAATTTCGTCAAATACGGTTTGACTAAATTTGGTAAATAGGTGAACTGCGGAACTTCCATTCTTGTGTAATCGAAAAAATTCGTCGTATTCCAATATCTCATGAACCAAATTGTCGAAGTCACCTTGATTGCTGCGATTTTGATTTATGGGATGTATACCCACCACCTTCGATTTGAACTTGTTGCACCATCAAATGCGTCCAAAACTTGCAAAATATTTGTGACTCGGGTAGTGCCATCTTGCAAACTATTTAAATTTGCAATCTGGAAATTTTGTTATTTAATATAAACTTGCGCAATATGTATTTTAAAAAGTTTTCTTACAATTTTCGCGTCACGGCTATTGGAAAACAGTTTTATTGATGCGATGTTATCAAATGCAATTATTGTTTCGTATAAATAACGGGTGATTTTTTAAGAGGTTTAGAACTTTTTAAAAAAAATGAATGAAATATTTATTTGAATCGATAGTTTGAACCTTGCAATTTAATGTTTAAAGATAATTTCATGCAAATGTTGTCCGCTGAGTCTAATTTTGGCATACTCTTTCACACATATCGGCCGGTATCTCACGAATGAATGCATGGATGTTGGCTTCCAGTGCGTCAATCGAAGCGGGCTTGTCCCTATACACATTAGCCTTGACATACCCCCACAAAAAATAATCTAATGGTGTCAAATCGCACGATCTAGGCGGCCAATTGACCGGCCCGAAACGTGAAATTAACTGTTCACCAAACTCGCCTCGCAATTGCGCCATTGTTTCGCGTGCTGTGTGGCATGTGGAACCGTCTTGTTGAAACCACATATCATGCAAGTCAAGAACTTCCATTTCGGGCAAAAAAAAGTTTGTTATCATCGCTCGGTAGCGTTCACCATTGACAGTAACGCTGGGAACGTCGCCGAATCGACATTTCGCGGTCTTCTGTCACACTAGCTGATACGGCCGCAATATTTTCTTCACTACGCACAGTACGTAAACGTGTTGGTGGTTTAATGTCCAACAAAGTAAATTTGGTGCGAAATTTGGTCACAATCTTCCGAATAGACTGCTCAGAAGGTCGAGAATGCCGATCATAAAATGGAAGCAGCGCGCGATGAACATTTGGAACCGAGCAAGAATTTTGATAGTAAAATTCAATAATTTGCAAGCGTTGTTCATTTGTAAGACGATCCATGGCTAAATTGCAAACGAAACTGAAGCTGTTTGACGGTGACACAAGGTACTAAACACACGTCAGCTGTCAAAACCAGTGTTGCCAAAACCAAACCAGCTAAAAAATCACCCGTTATTATCAAATTTCACTTAAATTCTACAATTGTTGGTTTTAAATTCACTAGGGACTGTCACAATTTAATTTTGAATTTCCCGGAAATTTTAAAATGTCAAACGAAAAGCTTCTGAGCTTTTTTTAGTTCAGATTTTGTTCATAGATGTCATATAAATATTTACATGACATCTATGAACAAAATCCGAACTAAAGCAGCGATTACACGGCCATTTTTTCGAGTCATTTAAATGGCGCTCTGACGTAAAAATCTCGTCACAAAGCCGTCATTTAAATGTCGTTGAGTGTGATCGCCATGTTCTGGCATCCAAATGCCAATACTCTCTTTGAACTTTGTTACTATACAAACATGCATCTCTTCCGATGCTGCTGCTGGCTCTTTCTGCTCTACTGGGCAGGCTGGCCACTCGGTTTCCTCCTTAGTCAACCATGCTGGCCCGTGTAACCACAACTTGTTGTTGCACAATTCTGCTGGCAATACTCCGCGACTCAATAAGTCCGCTGGATTGTCTCTTGTGCCGACATGCCTCCATTTGGTCACATCGGTATTTGTTTGTATTGCTGCTACCCGATTTGCTACGTACGTCTTTAAAGTCCGTGGAAGCTTTCGCATCCAATGCATTGTGACCATAGAGTCGGTCCACAATACATAATCCGTCGCTGTCCATTCCATAGCTGTTCGTAGCTCCATCATCAGTCTGCTTAGCAGTTCGGCTGCTGCCAGTTCCATACGTGGTATTGTCACTGTTTTGAGTGGTGCCACTCGTGTCTTAGCTGCTACTAACTTGCACGTAGTCTGTCCATTCGCTTGCTCCACCCTTACATATATTACTGCACCATATGCTGTCGTGGATGCATCTGAAAACCCATGCACTTGGATTTTCCCTTTTTCGCTGGTGCCTAGCCATCTGTCTATCCGAAATCGCTCCAGGTGCCGAATGCCTTTCCAAAAAACTGTCCATCTATGTTTCATCTCGTCAGGTACTTCTTGATCCCAACTGAGACTTAGTCTCCACATATCCTGAATTAGGATCTTCCCCAGCACTGTTACTGGCGCTACATATCCGTTTGGGTCGTATAGCTGAGCTACACAACTCAGTATTTTCCGCTTGCTGAACTCTCCTGCTATTTCTGGTGTCTTGACTATAAAGGTGAATTGATCCGAATCGATCAACCACTGTAGACCTAAGACACTCGTTCGCTCTTCTTCCTCGAAAACCATTGTTCTTTCGCTGTCCGCGCTAAACTTGTTTGCTAGCCATGCGCTGTTCGATTTCCATTTTCTTAATTCAAAACCCGCAGTCTTTAGAACGCTGTCAACTTCGCTGGCTGTCACGAATGCTTGCTGTTCACTGTCGCTGCCTGATACACAGTCATCCATGTATAGGTCGTTCTCGATTACTCTCGCTGCCTCCGGGAATGATCCGCTTGCATCCCTTGCGCACTGTATGACAGCTCGTACAGCATTGTGCGCTGACGATGTCATACCATAGGTGACGACTGTCAACCAGTATTCTTGTAGCTTTTCATTTGGCGATTCACGCCAAAATATTCTCTGCAGATCCCATTGGTGGGTTGCCACTCGCACTTGTCTGAACATCATCTTGATGTCGGCACTGAACGCTATCCGATGTCGTCTGAAACGCATCACTATCTCTGGCAGATCTCGCTGTAATTTTTCACCCAGCTGTTGTATTTCGTTGAGTGAGATTCCATTGCTGGTTTGGCAACTAAAGTCAAAAACCACTCGGAATTTCTTTGTAACGCAATGATGTGGAACATAGTACGCTTGCTCGCTGTTTCTCGGCTGTCGATTTGCTTTCGTCATGTGTCCGTAAGACTCATACTCCCGCATGAAATCTACGTATTTTTCCTTTAATACAGGATCTCTTTCCAGTTTTCGCTCTAGATACATGAATCTTCTTAATGCTGTCTCTCTCGAACTTCCAATTCTGCTGGCATTCGGTTTTAATGGGATCGTGACCACAAAGCGACCCTCCTTGTCACGTTTGGCCGTACGAATGAAATTGTCTTCGACCTCTTGCTCCTCCCTCGTTCTGGTTGGGTGAGATCCAATCTGGTCCATCTCCCAGAGTTGTCTCACTAGGCTGTCCAAGCTGTCCATGTCACTGCACCTTGCAACTGACATAACCTTCCCTGTCTCGCTGTCTAGGTTCATCGGATGAGAACCGAAAACCACTGTTCCAAAGGCAGTTTTTATCGTCACCACGTCTCCAATGCCTCTTGGTATTGAACTGACTAACAATTTTGCGAAGAATCTGACACCCAGTAGTATGTCAAATGGGGCTCTTTTCCAATAAGCTGGATCCGCTAATGGAACCTTGGATGTTCCCGTTATTGGCTGTACGTTTGCTTGCGGAGTATAAACTGTCCAACTGGCTTCTTTTGGCAGAACCCAAAATTCATCATTAATGCATGCGTTGGTATCAAACCAAGGTACTACGCATACCATTGCTCGCTTTCGTAATGTAATAGGATTGCCATCAATCCCTATTACCTTTTTTGCTGTGGAAGATGGCTGAATATTGCATGCTTGTATAACGCTGTGCAACATCAGATTTGGCTGCGCTCCCGAGTCCAACAGCGCTCGTACTGGATTGGAGAGCATACCTTCAGATCGTATCCTCACGACCACGGTTGGCATCAATGCTGTTGTAAGCTGTGCTATGGGCTGACAGAAAGAATTTAGATAAGTGGCAAACAAATTTGTATTGAGTTTATTTTTTATGAATTCATTTTTAACTAATACAGGAGTTGTATGGTTGATGGCTGGCCGGTTGGCTTGCTGGCTGGCTGGCTCGCTGGCTTGCTGGCTGGTTGATTATCTGGCTGGCTTGCTGGTCTGCTGAATGATTGGCTAGCTTTCGTCGCTTGCATCCTGGTACGGCTAGTCAATCCTGGTGTGACCTCCTTTTGACGCTGGTTGCTTCTACCTTTAGCACGGCTGCTGGCTGTTGGAAACCTTTAGCTGGACACAAACAGCTGTTGTGCTTCTGCTCACCAGTGCAGCGTGGACAACCGCTCTGGTAGCATTGGTGGATCCCGTGCCCAATCTTCAGGCAGTTCTCGCAGAGACCTCTGTTCCTGATGAATTCCTTCCGAGTCCTCAAGTTCAATCCGAGGAATTGCTGGCAGTTGTATAGCTGGTGCTCTTCGTTGCACACCTCGCAATGATGGCGGCGAGGAATGGCTCCGGTGCTGGCTCTGATCGGCTGCTTCACGATATAGCTAGCTGGTCGCACTAGCTCTTGTGGTCGTTGGCTCGTAAAGCTCTGGTGGTGCCCAGCCCGCTCCGTCAGGAATTTGCTGAAGCGAACTTCTGTCCGCGCTGGTCGGGAACTGCTGGCTGCTTCGGTTGGTCTGGAACGCTGGCTGTGGGCTTGCTGGGTGATCGCAGCCGCTTGCTTGTCAAGAAACTCCAAGATCTCCTTTATGGTCGGCGTCTCAGAGCTGCGTTGTAGCTCCCAGTGTTTCGCTGTATCGCTGTCCAGTCGCTCATGTAACATGTGCACTACGAACATGTCCCAGTATTCAACGGGAATACCCTGTGCACGTAGCTGGCGTAACGTCTCATGGGTGACGTTGGACATCTTCTGTAGATCATCCGCTTTCGGGTTCGCTGGCAAGGCTGGCAGGTCGGTAAAACGCCGCAGGAGCTCCCGGCATATAGAGTACTTCTTATTGTATAGCTGGTTGAGTCTGCTCCAGGCCTCAGATAATTTTCATCCGTCAGCTGCCACTCTCCCATCGTGCTGGCCGCTTTTCCCACCAAGGAGTTACGCAGGAACGAAAACTTGTATGCTGGCGTGATCTTCTCGTTTCCGTGGATAGCTGCTACAAATCTGTCCCGGAACCCTTGCCATTTCGTGAAGGAACCATCGAATTCCCCCCACGAGTTTTTGATGTCCTGCATTTGCATTGGTAGCTCCAGCTGGACCGCTATTGGCGTCGGTGGATTCGCTGGCATCGCGCTGGCTTCGCTGGCTCGCTGTTCGGCTTCTCGCTGGCTCCTTAGCGTCCCCAGGCGGCGCCGTAGGGCTGCCTTGGTGTCACAATATAGTGACTCCGCTTTTATGAGCTTGGCCTCAATTTCTGCTGTCCGTTCGCTGGCTGCAGCTTCCAGTAACTTGGCATGGATCTTGCCCAGGTGGCTCCATGCCTCTTCTAACCTTTCGAGGCGGACGGTTAGTCCCTCGCTGTCCTCCAGTGAAAAACCTACGCTCTCTAGGTAGCTGGCTCCGCGCTGTATGGCGGAAATGGCCGCCGTAAATGCAGTCTCACTGGCTGTGTTTCTGTAAAGAAAAAATATAATGTCCTACATAAATATATTGATTTAATTAAATTGCAAGCACAGGCTGGCAAAAGGCTGGCTGCGCTAGCAGAAGCTGGCAAGAGACTGGCTGCGCTATTCCTTCTTTCCCTATCCGTGGCAACGAGTTCAAGCTAATCAAAACCCTTTCCTTACACTTTCTATCTAGCTGTCTGATTCACTGGCTTTTTCTTTCCGCTTATCTGCGGCAAAACGAGCATCCCTTTCCTGAATTTTCTTTCAATCCATCGCTGGCTGTGCTTTCCACCTGCAGGCACGCTTTCGTGTTTCATAACTTTGCTTGCCCTTGAACTTCATTTCTCTGATAATTCAGCATGCTGGCTGAGCTGTATGCTACCTAACCTTGACATGCGCATGTCAGAAAATAAAGCTGTCACTTATCTCTGAATGATACACAGATCACCGAAAATTTGCTTGCTCGCTATTCATGTTGCTATTCCGTATCGCTATTCATAATATATCACTATCACTTTCTCTATCGCTATTCTTCTCGCTGTCTACATCGCTATCTATCCAAAATTGTAACGCACATTTCCGACCTATATCATATCAAAGCACGCTGCTACTACCAACCCCCTACTCCGTATCGTTAAACAATAACACTATCCCAGCGAGGATTTTACAACCCCCGGAAAACAACAAAAACACCATTATAGAACTCTTTTGCCACTGCTCGCCTTGCCACTTTATTCACTTGCACATATCACTTTACTTACTTCTTATTTTTATTCATTTCGAATGTTCGTTATTTTCCTTTTTTTTTATATTAGAATTTCTATACTCGTTTTTCTTTTAAAAATCACACTCGCTCTACTTGCTATATTGCTATGGCTTGCAGTTGCTTGCAGTCGGAGATTTCAATTCGCAATGAGCGGCGTGGGTCTTCATCTACCTATATACTCTATTGAAAAAAAGAAAACAAGAAAGAACAAGAAAAAACCAGTCGGCTGGCATACCTAATCGGTCTGCCTTTTGCTCGCTGGTCGCATACCTGTGTTTATTTACTTCTCTTTCGATGTACGCATGTGTGTGCGGTGGTGGTTGTGCGCTTGCTTCGCTGTCTGTTGGGTGCTGGCGGTAATTCATTTCTGCCTGTGTGCCGTTTTTTTCCATCAGGCTATTTTTAGCTGGCTACACACATCTGCCTGTGTGCGGTTTTTTCTTCGGGGTATTTTTTGCTGGCTGCACACATCTGCCTGTGTGCCGTTTTTTTCTTCGGGGTATTTTTTGCTGGCTGCAATTTTTTATTGCGTCTTCACACTTTTCTGCGAATTCCAACGGAATTTTATTTCTTTCCATTCGCTGGCATTGTTCTAGAGTGTTCACTTTTTATGGTTTTATTGCACTGGCACTTTTCACGGAATTTTTTAATTTCTTTCTATTTTTACTGCTGGCACTTTTCACTATCCCGGCACGCTTGCACTTATTAGGTTTTTAGGTTTTTCCACGCTGGCACTTTTCACTATCCCGTTACGCTTGCACTTATTAGATTTTTCCACTTTACTCTATCCATAGGTCGTTGGCTCAGAAATCCGGCTCGAAGGACCAAAATGTATATTAGTGGACTGTAAAAGTAATTAGGAAAAATAAAACACGTTGCTTTTTTGTTTGGGAAAAAAGAGCTATGCTCTGAAAAAAACCCATGTTTATTGCTGGACGGTTGGAAGCGAAGTGTCATACAAAGAGAGAGACACAGTCGTACGCGCAGTAGTACGACGATGCTCTTTCTCTGTATTTGTGTATAAATACATATAAATTGTTTTCTTTCTTGAACTCGTATGTCAATACGATACACTCCGCTTTGTCTCGTTGGCTCGTAATCAAGATCTTCACAGCTTTCCAGCACACACGCTCCGCAATTTCCACCATCATCGCCAAAGTTCTTTTTGACATTTTTTATTTATTATAATATTTGTTTTCTTTTCACTGCAATTTAAATTGTTTAAAAAGGTGGCACTCATGTGTCTTTGCCGAAAGAAAAACACTAAATGACTGTAGCTATAATTTTCTCATTGTTCATTTGTGTCATTTGTCAATTAAATAAGGCAAGTCATTGCCATGTGATCGCCATTTTTTCGCTCGTCATTTAAATGTCATCCCAATGGAAAATTCTAAATGACTCGCACTGTCTGTCATTTGATTCTGGGACAAAAATGAGGGTAATAGTCATTTCGTGTGATCGCCATTTTTTTCGCAAATGACCAATGACGAATTGTAGCTTGAATGGCACTCTATGCGACATTATTTGCTGACGTCAGAGCTTCATTTAAATGACTCGAAAAATGGCCGTGTAATCGCAGCTTAAGGAAGCTCAGAGATTTTTGTGTTTACATTTCAAATTTCCAGAGCAATTATAAACAAATTTAGTCGAGTGAAGTGAAAAGAGAGCTTTTGCCTTCGAAACTGACAGGAATTATATGATGGGAACGTGATCTACCGGCAAATCGATAATGAATTCCTTGAGTGTATTTGTTTGCAGAACTTTAGAAAAGTGAAAGCTGGAACATGCTCGAACTTTCCACAAAGTGTAAATTTTAAATTGAGACAAAAGTATACAGAGTGTGCTACGGGATGAAGTTGGACATCCGATTTTTTTCCACTTTTTTGTACTTTTTCCCACTTTTGTTTCGATGTAGTTCAGGGCACTCATTCCGTAACTCTGAGAACGATAATCGCTTCAGCGATAGTAGTCAACGATCTCGTCATTAATTTGCTTCACGTAACTCTTCTACTATCGTGTCGTCCGAAGCTCACAAACTGTAGTTGGAATCTGGCGGGAATTTTCATAAGTGACATTTGTTAAAGGATTTCGGTTCTTGTGTTTGGCGCCGGGGAATTAATTGGTTCTAAAATTGGGGGAATGTAGGTTAGACGACAACCGCCTGGCAGATTTATTGTTCAATACCATCAAAAATGCTTCTTTTGATAAACGATAGCGTTGAACAAAACTACGAAGTAAATAAATAAGAATAAAATAAAGTTTGTAATGAATGTATGTATTTACATTTCCGTTGGAAGAGATAATGGGTCGGATGCGTCTCTTAATTGTCTCCGTCTTCGTATAATTTGTAATTATTTTCATTTTGAAGCAATTATGATTTTAAACGTGTATTGTCACCTAATTATATAAAATGAATTGGGAATCATTTAAAAAATGATTAAGTCAATTTTTCACAATAAAATTCATGAAAAAGATACCTACCTATAAATACCTATACACAAATAAATGCAAGACGATACCTCTTTAGCTATCGCGCAAACGCTATCGTCTTGACGATAGTAGTCTGTCGATTATTGAGTTACGTGAAGCAAATTTTGTATCGTCGAAACGATGTCGTCCAGGCGATAGTGATTTTCAATGTTACGTGATGCAAAGCTATCGTCGAAACGATATCGTCAGACGATTATTGAGTTACGGAATGACTGCCCTGGCTTTAGAAAAGTAAAGCTGGAACATGCTCGAACTTTCCACAAAGTGCAAATTTTAAATTGAGACAAAAGTATACAGAGTGTACTATGGGATGAAGCAGTACATTCGATTTTTTCCACTTTTTTGTACTTTTTCCCACTTATGTTTCGATGTAGTTCAGGGCACTCATTCCGTAACTCTAAAAACGATAATCGTTTCAGCGATAGTAGTCAACGATCTCATCATTAAGAATTAAGTTGCTTCACGTTAAAGCCTGAACTACATCGAAACAAAAGTGGGAAAAAGTACAAAAAAGTGAAAAGCTCGAAATTCATTGAAAACACACGCATATTTATATGACATCTATGAACAAAATCCGAACTAAGGAACCTCAGAGCTTTTTCTGTTTACATTTCAAATTTCCAGAGCAATTATAAACATATTTAGCCGAGTGAAGTGCAAAAAGATTACACGAATTTTTATAGGAATGATTTGTACATCAAATTATGCAAAGAATATGGTACAAAAATGTCGAAAAAATCGTATGTCCTGCTTCATCCCATAATACACTCTGTATAATTTTGTCTCAATTAAAAATTTGCACTTTGTGGAAAGCTCGAGCATGTTTCAGCAAAATCGTATGTCCTGCTTCATCCCATAGTACCTACACTCTGTATACTTTTGTCTCAATTTAAAATTTGCACTTTGTGGAAAGCTCGAGCATGTTCCAGCTTTCACTTTGCTAAACGTTCTAGAAACAAATACACTCAAAGAATACCTTTCAGACTTTCCGCTAGATCACGCTTCCATCACATAGTTCCTTTCAGTTTCGAGAGGAAAAGCGCTTTTGACAAGCAAGTAAAAATAAATAAAATACAATTCAAATTTTGGTTTGAACTTTTTAAAAATTTAAAACAATGGAGAATACTATTGGAAATATTTGGAACGGTTTGTTTTATTTAATAGCATTAAGTTTCCCTTATCTACGAACAAAATTATCTTTGCAGAAGCTGACGATGAAAGTCTTATCACAATCATCCAAGAAAATCCGACTATATGGGATACCAGCCGCTACGACTTCCGCGATTCCAAAAAAAAGCAACGAATATTCATTCAAATCGCACAGCATTTTCCCGGCATAAATGCAATACAGGTTGAAAAGAGGTTTTTTGCCCTGAAGGAAAAGTTGAGGAGGGAAAAAAGAAGGAGGACGCTCGCACAAGATCTGGAGCTGGAGCAAGTTGTTCAAGATCGTGGTATCTGCTGCCAAAATTGGATTTTTTGAGGCGTACAAGGAATACTCGTCAATCTACGAGTCTTGATCCTCGCCAAAGAACATCGGAGGAGGACTCAAGTACTATGTACTCATCCTTATTGGCAGCAACGGAAAATGACATCGACGACCCTTCTTTGCCGAACTCCTCTTCGCCAACGCAAACACCAACACGTTTTCATCCGGCAACAAACCTCTTTGAAAACTCTGTAATAGAAAGCGAAATTGGAAGGTGTCCTGCCACCATAAATACGCCAAAGTCAGCCAATAAAATACGTGAGGCACTATATGAAGAAAGTCGGGCTGCCATAAGAAAAATTGGTGTGAGTGCCTCACAGACACAGCTTCAGAATGTACCAGTGGAAGATGATATTGCGGAAGATATAGTAGATCCTGAAGTAAAAACCCAGTTCATCAAAAAGATGTTGGACCTATATTTCGAATTCAAACTAAATTAATTTTAAGTATTTGACTGTTAATATGAAATGCGATATTTATTTTTATTTAATTTTGTGTTTTTATTTATTTAATTTTTTTTTTTCAACCTGAATTGCATATCATCTCAGATTTCAAATGACTGCCTAATTGCCTACATTATTCATTTAGGTATATGTACAGACACTCATGTTGTGATATTTAGGTATATGTAGGTACTTCATTTTTTCTTTCTAAATGAAATGGATTCAACTTTCTTTTAATAAAAAACGAAATTTTATTTAATTATTGTAAATCCATTCTCTCAGGTATTCTCTATATTGTAGAGCTGTTGCTCTCGCATTTCTGGGTCCCAAACGTAAAGTTGCCGGTATCGGATTCAGCTGTGAGGTAGCTACAACAGTTCTCCAAATTCCATTTACCTAAATTCCGTTATTTTCACTCTGCCTATCAACAAAAGTACTCGGAGCATATTTCTGTCTGCTGCTGTCGCATAGCATATTATGCAAAACAACGGTCGCCTTTATAATGCTGTCTACTGTATTTGGCTCAGCTATAAATTTCCGATGGTATATCCTCCATCTAGAAGCCAACGTTTCTGTAAATACAAATAATAAGTTATATGTGAATATTGGTTTAAGAATATGGCAATATATGTAAACAGTTGTTTTTTTTTTTATTTGATGTCCAAGCGATACTTATTGCGCAGATGTGTGAGGAGCATAGATTCGAGAGTATTTTACTATGGATACGAGTAGGTATATAACCTATGTTATTGTGTAGATTAGATAAGGGTAATTAACAATTATGCATTAATGTAACTTTTAATGTTCCATTATTTTACCTCCATGTAAGGGAGCTGGGTTTGGGAAATTCATTTGAGCTGTTTCCAAAAGCAATCCCAGTGTGCTATTGGTGAAAATTCCAGCATCACTCTGAGAACCAAACGCTTCAATGTCTACGTAAGTGAACTTGTAATTGGCATCTGCAACTCCCAGTCCCAGTAGTACGATGCTATAATTTTTTTTATAATTAAAATATAACGATCCGCTTTTTCTTGGCTCTTGAATTGTAATGTGCTTCCCGTCAATTGCCCCCAAACAATGCGGTAAACTCCAAGTTTTGTAGAAATCATTTTCATCCTGTAGCCAATGGCTGGGCGTTTTTGATGGCAAATATATCGGCTGCAAAACATTCCATAGAATGTCACAACTTACAAACTTCCGGGATAATTCTCTGAATTGTGGATTTGCCTATACGATACGCAAAAGCCAATGAGCAATAGCTGTCTCCTGTTGCAAGATACCTAGACATAAGGAATATTAAAACGTCAGTACTAATTATACAATATGATTTTCAGATATGGTTTGCAAAGTTTACCTCAGTGTGACAAATAGCCGCAATGCCTCTGGCAGTCCTTTTCTGTTACTAAATTTCGTCAAATACGGTTTGACTAAATTTAGTAAATAGGTGAACTGAGGAACTTTCATTCTAGTGTAATGGAAAAATTTTTCTTCGTCGTATTCCAATATCTCTTGAACCAAGTTGTCGAAGTCACCTTGATTGCTGCGATTTTGATTTATGGGATGTACCCACCACCTTCGATTTGTACTTGTTGCACCATCAAATGCGTCCAAAACTTGCAAAATATTTGTGATTCGGGTAGCCGCATCTTGCAAACTATTTAGATTTGTAATCTGGAAATTTATTTTGTATTTTAATATAAATTTGCGCAATATGTATTTCAAAAAGTTTTTTTACAATTTTCGTCACGTCACGGCTATTGGTAAACATTTTTATTGATGCGACGTTATCAAATGCATTATTCTTTCATATATTATCTAATTTCACTTAAATTTTACAATTTTTGGTTTTAAATTCACTAGGGACTGTCACAATTTGTTTTTGAATTTCCCGGAAATTTTTAAATGTCAAACGAAAAGCTTCTGAGCTTTTTTTAGTTCAGATTTTGTTCATAGATGTCATATAAATATGCGTGTGATTTCGATGAGTTTCGATGTTTTCACTTTTTTGTACTTTTTCCCACTTTTTTCCACTTTTGTTTAGATGTAGTTCAGGCTTAAATCTTCTACTATCGTGTCGTCCATCGTTATTTTACACAAAGTTTGCGAGCTTTCAGTATTTCCCAGAAGCTCACAAACTGTAGTTGGAATCTGGGGGGAATTTTCCTAAGTGACATTTGTTAAAGGATTTCGGTTCTTGTGTTTGGTGTCGAGGAATTAATTGGTTCTAAAATTGGGGGAATGTAGGTTAGACGGCAACCGCTTGGCAAGTTTATTGTTCAAAACTATAAAAAATGCTTCTTTTGATAAACGATAGGGTTGAACAAAACTACGAAGTAAATATATAAGAATAAAATGAAGTCTGTAATGAATGTATTTACATTTCCGTTGGAAGAGACAATCGGCCTTACTAATAATCAATCACTAATGTCGACAACTAATTAGATGTCAGCTTTACTAAAAATGTACAGCTTTTGTGAAATGGTACCAATAAACAATTAGACCTCCACATTTACTAGTCCTACAACTTTCTTAGAATCTATTACATTTGTTGTCATTGCAGAATTCAAATTTCATAATTTGTTTTCGTGAAAAACAAGGTCAATGGTCTCTTTCACAAGGAGGATTTTATTCTAAAGAAGGAATACATAAATTGCAATTAAATTTGCCCAACACATATCTTTCCAATGCTCTTTGAGACTTATTATAAGCAAAAAACAAAACACAAAATAGGAAATGCACAAAATATCCGCTGATCTGTCAAATATCATATGCAAATCAGTAATGCCATATCGTTCGATCGGACACAATTTTCAGTACCTTTATGGTACGCTTTCCACTGTTTTCTAATACTACCTCGCGATTTCTTTATGAGTCCATTTTTGTCGTAATAAAATCTCTTTCAAATTATTCAATAAACGGAGCACAGTTTATTTAAATGGTTTCATTTATTTGTAGGCTGACGATGCAAATCAAAACTTATTAGAGGCCTATATATCACAATTGCGTCGTAAGCAAGTGAATATTTTTGAAAATAGAAATAATAGCTGGCTCATTCATTTCAGAATAAATTACAATAGCACGTAGGAAGCGTGTTAAGAACTTATCGCTTCCGGGTTTGAAAATAAATACAATTTAACATATAAAAAATTGTAAGGCCTATAATTACTGAATTCGGGAAATTTAGAAACCGACAAAAGTTGAAATTCGAACTGAAAAATATAAAACGCACATTTTTATGCACAAATATTCTCGTACTACTACTACCTGTTAGTCTTTTACCCCTCCCGAAGATAATAAACTTGTTATTTTGCATGTATTTTGCTGAGTGCTCATAATTCTATTTTTATAATTATATTTTCCGCGAAGTGAACCTTTTCACACCAACCATTGGCTCATTAGAGATCCTCATTCTCGGTAAAGAAACTCCTTTTGCAAAGAGTTTTAATAGGGTTTGAGTGCAACAAAAAATCTACCTGATTCGCCTGAGGTACTGAGAATTGTTGAAAAATTGTATGAGCCGTCCAAACTTAGCTAAGAAGATATTTTTTCTGTTTGCGACGACTGTCAAGAAAGTCTTGGAAATATCCCAAACTTATATTACATAAATTAAATTCGTTGCTCGCAAACTATTTACAAAGGAAAACCAATCAAAAAGCAAGAACTAGCGGTTAAACAAGATAAAACAGAGAAAAATATATGCTTCACGTGTTTACAAATAAAACAAAAGAGCAATATTTTTCAATATTTTGCATACATTTGTACAAATTTGTGATTGTTAGACTTAAAAACCATTTGCATTGTTGTATTGCAATGAATAAAATTAGAAAATATTCACAATTTACTAAAATGAATTAATAATTGTTGTAAACGCTCAGGCTGAAAACCATCTCTCCTATTACGAAATTTACTACCGTGATTTTGGATGGTTGGGCAACACTTGTCTTCAAAATGACATAAGGGAGGATTTATTTAACTAATGTCCGAGATAAACATGGCTTTCTCAACACTAACATTTAACCCTACAGTTAGCGATAGTCTGGCGACTATATTTGTTTATTGGTAAAGGGATTTTGGAAAGTGTGGAGTCTTTTCGTAAAGTGCCAGACTAAAGTTGATTATTGGTAAGGCCGAATGGGTCGAATGCGTCTCTTAATTGTATCTGTCAATTTTTCACAATAAAATTCATGAAAAAGATTCCTATTGTCTGAAAAATACACAAATAAATGCAAGACGATACCTCTTTAGCTATCGCACAAACGCTATCGTCTTGACGATAGTAGTCTGTCGATTATTGAGTTACGTGAAGCAAATTTTGTATCGTCGAAACGATGTCGTCCAGACGATAGTGATTTTCAATGTAACGTTATGCAAAGCTATCGTCATGCGATTATTGAGTTACGGAATGAGTGCCCAGGCTTTAATCGAAGACTCAAAAATTCCAAATCAAACTTATTGCATACTTTTAGGGATTGCGAACATTAATTTATAATGATTTTTTTGATTTGATCGAAAACGGCTCCAAAGATTTCAACCAAAATTGATATTTAAGCTTAAGTAGGTGAGGTTACCATGACTGCGTACCCAGTTTTTGGCTAAAAATTCGAACAACAGTACTTTTGAAATTTCGACATATCTCGAAAACGGTCTATACGATTGTAGCAAAAATTAATCTCTAAGGTTATGTGGTCATATATAACTTAATAGCTACCTCAGTTTTTCTCTATATTATCGTACAATGGATTTATGAAAATAGTAACTTTTTAAAAATATAGTTTTGTCTAGTTAACTTAAAACGGCAATAACGATTTTGACCAAAATGGAAACTCAGAGTCAAATTGATGTTTTCAAAACTATTGTGTCCTTAATTTTCAATTCAAAGAAGTGAAAACGCTAATTTTAGAAACTGCTCATATCTCGAAAACCCCATCTTCGATTTCGATAAAATGTTAAAAACGAAGTAGGGTAAACTGTCCAACAGTGGACCAATTTGCGTTTGACTTGATGTAGTTTATAAATTATTTGTTTAATCTTTAAACGGATTGAAGTTACTTATTATATGCTTTATTAGCTTTGTATTTAACCATATACAGCTTTAGAAAGATCATAGAAAATACTAAATTTTTTAGTTTTTTAAGACGCACCTCAAATGGTTCACTATGTACTAGAGGTTGGACACAGTGAACCTATAGTGTTTATTTTTTATTCCGTAAGAAAAATAAAGAACAAAAACAAATAATTGGTACAATTCAGTTTTTATTTAATATTAACATTAGAAAAACAAAACAATACAAAAACATAAGTAAAAAAAGCAACGAAAAGTAATAACACCAATAAACAATAGCAAAACATTAACAAAAATGACTTTCAAGGGCTTCAGTAATATCAAAAAACTTGTAACTAACGAAAAATAATAGTAACGAATGTTAAATGCTGTAAGGTCGTTGCTAAATGCTTAATAAAAATACGTAATTCTGAAGCTGGGAAATGCTACCATATTTACCATTGTTCACTGTGTACCACTAAAAAAAACAGTTCCACAAATTTGATTGACAAGCTAATTTTAATTAATAATAATAATTAACATTTTAAATTGTATCCCAAAAATCTCATAAAGCACAATAGTTTTTTAAATGGAACAAAAAAAAAGCACGATTTCTAATTTACTTATAAGTAAAATCACTTTTTCTTGAGCACAACTGACACAGACGTGCGCACTACTTCAACTCTCAGGTAAATTCACAAAGGATCGTAACGCGGTTTATTTTCTCTTTACTTCGTTTTTCTCTTATAAGTAGAGATTAAGTAAATTTAAAAGGTTCACTGTGGAACGTGGGCCACTGTGGGACAGTTTACCCTATTTCTTTTATCCGGAACAATATCATACAGTCAGTAGTATTTTTTCAAATAAACATTGCAATATTTGCAACTATTATGTCTGGATAGTTTTACAAAAACCAAAACTTAATTTGCACCGCTCACACGAGCATTGGGATATTCAATTTATACATAGCTACTAATGCAAATTCACAAATGCCTGAATTATTACATAATCTATCTAAAGATATCGGTCTATCACGAGCAATAGTTCCAATAGGTAATTGAAAACTTAAATCATATTCCAATCAAAATTAAAAACATATATAGTAGGTACTTAGGTCAAAAACAGAAACTGCTACTAGGTAAGCTTGTCCTGTACTCAAATATCAAGTGAGGAGTAAGACCTTATAAAATAGTACAGTAGACGCTTGCGACATTGCCAGTTACTGAGAGCTTTAACCTTTAAAAACTTATATTGTTATTTTATATAACTGCTATATGAGATGATTATCCAAAAGAGAATTTTGTTTTCTTTTGTCTAGTATCGAGAAAGTTTCGTTCGACCCAGTCGTGCACTTTATTTAGTATTTCGTCGGCTGAGTTCTTAACTGTTCAATCTCCAATTTTTCCGAAATTGAGATTATTATTGATTATTAGGTTTTTGGGGACGCTCTTTCGATTGGTGCAATCAGAAATTGTCTATCATTACACGGTGTCTCCACCTGCAATTTTCTTAGCATGAACATTTTCATGAAATGACAGATTGCACGTGGAGACCACAAATTTCATGAAAAAAAACAATTTCATGAAAAGTATTTCACAGCTCCTTTCATGGTATTGATTTCATGAAAGGGGCTGAAATTTCTGTGCAGTTTGACACTTGTTTTTCATTTTCACGATGGCTGAGTGGTGAATGGTCGCTTGTAGGTTGTAGCGCTGAAACTAGGTATTTGAATAAAAACGAGACAAGTATAGTCATTACAAGGATATGGTAAATGGGAACAGAGAATGGATGTAGGTAGGATGTAGTCACATGGGCATTATAGTTTTGCATGTCGATCAAGACAGATCTTATTTGCTCTTGGAAATAGTTGGTTATTATTTCTTGTTTTTTTTCCCGCGATGGCTGAGTGGCGAGTAGTAGAAGTGCTCAAATTTATAAACAATTATGAAAAATTCGAGTGTTTATGGAACTATAAAAGTAGAGACTACAAAAGGTTGGACCTTAAAAGAAATGTATGGTTGCAATTGTCCAAGGAAAGTGGCAAGGACACCGAAGAGCTACAAAAAAAAAAAGAGAAACCTTCGAACAGCCTAAGTACGTTATGGAAAAAAAGAAAGTGGACGAGACAAAAAAATCTGGTACATCGGCCGAGACAGTGCATCATCCGCATCTTTTTTATTATGATGACCTCCGATTTCTGGATACGGTGATTGTTTTAAGAAAAACAAAAAGCAATTACCTGGTATGTAAAATAAAGAAAACAATTATAATTTCTATACGTAATACTCATATACATGTATTTATATTATTTTTACAGGACGACAGTGTAGAGTGTGCTACGGAAGCAGCAGAAACAATGGGAGAAATCCAGGTATTAACTACCAGGAAAATACTGCGGCCCCTACAGTCTAGAGCCATGCCACAGAGTTACTCGTCGTTTTCTTCATCAGCGAGAAGTAGTGGGAGTGACAAGGTTTACACAGCCTTAGCTGATGCTGACATCCAGTTCGACGCTGATGATTTTGAACTTTGAAAACATTTTCTATGGTATCTAAACAAATAAACATAATATAAATTTCTCACAATTATTCGTGTTGTATGAGTTTATTTTTGGGTCATCGAACCTTTTACCAATTTTCTTAAAGCTATGTTTACACGATTGCCAGATGTGCGAAAATTTAAACATTTCCAGATAGTTTTACAAGCATCATAAAACAGAAAATGGAAAATATGCATAGCTAGAACGAAAAGGGATTAGAAAGGATCATAAACATTTATAGATCCTTTTAGAAGTATCATAAACGGAAGAACACAAATGACGAAACAAAGAGTAATTGAAATGGATCGTAAACATTCACAGTTCCTTGTAGAAGAAACTTGTCAATATGCATTCTGCAAAAATTCCGAAACTCGTCATCTTCCCACAGAACATCTTTCAACAAATGTTCCTCTAAATTGTGCATTTCCCTTTTTTCCAGAAATGGATTTACCCAAAACCTTCGTTTTCTTTTCTCAGCTCGTTTCCGCAATTCTTCTAATTCCTTCATGGCCTTTAATGCGAGAACGCAACGATGTGCTCTGCTCAACGACATTTCAACGAATGAAATTTCATGATGTGAAATGCCCACCCTACATTTCATTTCATATTGTCGTTCTTTCAACGCGACCAAATTTGACAGATTTCATGAAAGAAAATTTGCAGGTGGAGACACCGTGTTAATAGTTTGGGAAATAATTGTTTCACATTTTGTTCAATAGACCAAAAATACACGTTTTTTAGTCCACCGATTAGTTCTTAAATGTTCAAAGTGCCACTTTAGTGTCCGTTTGAACAAATTCACATGGAAAATGACAAAACGTCTAAATAATTCACATTTGTTCAATCTCCATATAAAATAACTTATTGTGGTGCTTCGTATGAATCTCAAAGCAGATGTAGTGGTAACGACATAGCAAGTAAGCAAGCAACTAAACAAAATACTGAAAGCTGTAGTGGTGGTCAATCCAGATATACCTAACTGGTATTATTCACTGGTCGGACTCCTGTATTCCGTAAAAACATAAATCGAATAACATCATTGGCAATATTCAAGTTCCTGGAAGAAAATCCACATTGAACAACGCTTTTCCGTACTGTACTGTACCGTACTTTCGCGTAAGAAGACGATCGTCTGACGACGTCGTTTCGACGATTGTATTGCTTCGTGTAACACTAAAATGGTTGAATCGTTTGGACGACGTCGGTCGTTTTGAACGATTCACTTATGCTTCGTATAACTCAAATTCAGACGATTGAGCGATTGCGATTGAACGATTGCTATTTTGCAATCGTTTCATCGTTTTTGGTGTATTTCTTCGTATAATTAGGTCTGAGAGAAGTATTAGACAATAAATTAAGGAAGGCATACACTTATGTTCTATTTGGTGGGGACTCAGTCTTATCAGAGGGAAAAAAAATTTATTCTTTGCAAAAAAAAAAAAATTATTGCATTTCTTTTCGAATTTCAAATGATTTTCATTTAGGTATTTGTGTTATAATATGAAATACGGTAATGTTATCATAAAATAGCATTCATTGAACTCTTTTTTTATAACTCGACAATTATTAGAAATACCAATTCTAATGGGATGCTTTATGATGTTTGATGTCCAACGAAATCCAAGATCTTTATTGCCAAGACTAGTTCTAAATAGATATATATTTTAATAACCACAATTTCCTCATGGTACACTTTTACATATTGTTCTAATTCTTTCCACCCGACTTTCACAATTCTATCTGTGTTTGGCTTCTTCGACAGAGTTGTTACTTGCATTCAATTTTTGCATTAAATGTCCGATTCCACATCACCTACAGAAAAAAAACGCAAATTCCACACATTTTTGTTGTTTTTAGTTGTCAGAGTTTGTTTACAGTCATTTTCAAACTGTTCAAAATGAAAACGATGAACGATTCGATCGAACGATGCGACCATGATGTTATACGAAGCAAACTAAAAACGACGTCGTTTTGTTCAATCGCTTCGACGACGATCGTTTCAAAAGTTACGCGATGAGAGCCCTGAACAACAACAGTCGATGACTAACTTCTCTCGCAGTCGGTTGTAGATTTTCCTAAAATGTCTAAGTCTTGTGCTAAATGCAACCTAGTTATAAAACGTTCACAAAAAGTTGAAGTGGTCGAGTGCGGATATTATTGTGGTCGTCATTTTCATAAGAATTGTGTCGATTTATCCGACGATGATTATAAATCATTATCTAATCCCAATTTGTATTGGAAGTGCAACTCTTGTGCTAGTCTTAACCTTGTCACATTCTTAAACAGTTTTCACGCGCTCTCTAATAGTGTAAATGAGATTAAAACTGATCTCGCTGCTCTCAAAACCCTGTTAAATAGCAACTCTCCACCGCGTAAAACAGCGAAAAAGAATTCGAATAGTTCTACTAGAGGCACAGACTCGTTCTCTTCTTGTTTGGTGAATTCTGTTAATTGCCCTCAGAAGAACGATCCGATGTCATCTGCTGCTTGCCGCAACCTGGAGAAGGATTCTGATTCAACAAAAAATTCAACGTCCTTATCGGAAAAAAATGTTAAACAAGCCCAATCTGAAAATAATGTCAAACCAACTCAATCCAAAAACAATAATTCACTAATTCCCCGTATTGAAGTCAATACAGAATGGAAGCCAGCTAGCGCTATGAAAAAATCTTCAAAACCCAGAAAAATAATCGGCACTGATACTACTACTTCTCTTGGTGTATTGTCTGATTACAAGTGGATTCATTTGTCTAAATTTGAAAAAAATACAAAACCTGATGACATTATAAATCATATTTCAATGAAAACCAACATTCCAGCTAACCAATTTAAATGTTATATGTTAGTTAAAAAATACTCTGATTTAACTAATTATAAATTTGTGACATTTAAACTGAGTGTTCCGTCTTCAATGCTATCAGTTGTTATGGATTCTTCAGTATGGCCATGCTTTGTCCAAATAAAAAAATTTGTCTCACATCAAACTAACACAATACCAAAGCTTATACCAACAAACATACAAAACCCCACATTGTCATCGCCCCCGCCGCCGCCACCATCACCACCTCCACCAGCCGCCGAACTCCCGACACCGCAATTGCCTCACTCTACACCATCAATCTGACAATCATCATTTCCACCATTATCGTCATCACCAATGCACTCTACTAGTACATTGCTCTTCAAAGAACCAAATCTCTCTGCCACGTCACTCTCATCTCTTCAACCATCAGGGATATTAACATCAACATCGCTTAATTCTAAAGATCATTGTCAACTCAAAACAATCTCTGGCTCTTCTTCAAACGATTTTCTTATGTATTATCAAAATACCGGAGGACTACGTACTAAGTTAAAACAAGTACTTCTCTTTTTTTCATCTTCTCAATACGATATAATCGCTCTCACAGAAACTTGGCTTAATGATAATCACCACGATGCCGAGATGTTTATTGATAATCAGTATGCTGTTTTTCGCAAAGACCGCAATTATGATTTACTTGATCGTGAGAGAGGTGGTGGAGTGCTTGCTGCTGTGCGCACTACTTTTCATTGCACTCAAGTTGATTTGCCGTCACCAGCTGATAATCTCGATGTCGACCAAGTAGTACTAAACATAAAATTTGATCTTATTAACGAAATTTTTCTTATTGTGTCGTACATTCCACCAAGTAGTTCATTTGATTTGTATAAAGCTCACATTGATAATTGCAGTTCTATATTAAAAAACCGTAAAGATAATCAAAAAGTTATTATTGTAGGTGATTTTAATTTGCCAAATGTTAAATGGATTTATGATCCTGATGAGAAAATACTTGTTCCTCTTAATGTTGTTTTTAATCATGATTGTGTAGTTATGGATACCTTGGCACAATTCGATCTTAGGCAGTTAAATTACTTTCATAATTCTTTTAACAATGTGCTTGATTTGGTTTTTGTCGATTCGGATTTGTGCGTGGGTATTAACAATAATATGGTTTCACTTTTTGATAATACAATTCATCATATCGCATTCAGTTTGAATTTTGAATTTTATAAGTATTTTTCACCTGCAACTCCTGTTTCTAATTTCATTTATAATTTCGCTAAGACAAATTTCGACTTAATTAATAATGATCTCAGTGGAAAGGATTGGCAAGCGTTATTTGTTAGTGGTAATCTCAATGAGTGCTATGATTTATTTTTAAGAAATGTGCATAATGCAATTGCCTTATACACACCTAAAATAAAAATAAAAAGTGGCTCAAAGCCAGTGTGGTTTAACAGAAGAATAATAAATCTTAATAATAAGAAAAATAAGGTTTATAAGCAATTTCGCAAAGCTGACAATGATCGAGATCTTTACAAACAATATAGAATATTGCAAAAAAATTTTGATACTCTAAATAAATTCCTTTATAATCAGTACTTATTGTCTGTTGAATGTGATTTGAAATCGAATAGTAAAAGTTTTTGGAAATTCATAAACGCTAAAAAACAATCAAATGGCATTCCTAATTTAATGCGTCACGATGGCATATCATCTTCCGATCTTTTAGTAATAGGTAATATGTTTGCTAAACATTTTCAATCCGTTTATTTAGATACCTCTCCGAATATACCTCTTGGTAACCAATTAAATAACTCCGATAGTTATTTTAGCTTTGGTAGTTTAGTCCTTTCAACTTCAGAAATTGAACAAGTGTTAACTAAGGTTAAAGTTGACACAAGACTTGATATGGATGGAATTGCTCCTATTATTTTACAGAGGTGTGCGAAAGTCTTTGCTGTTCCTTTAAAAATAATTTTCAATCGTTCGCTTGAAAGTGGAGAGTTTTTAGGAAAGTGGAAGCGCTCTATAATTACACCAATTTATAAATCAGGAAGTAGACAGGAAGTTTCTAACTACCGCCCTATTTGTAAAATTACTACAATTCCAAAAATTTTTGAAAAACTGATCTATATAAAACTAACTCAACTTCTTAAAAGTACGATTTCTCCCCGTCAACATGGTTTTGTTGCTGGTAGATCTACTAGCACAAACCTTACAATTTTTTCAAATTACATATTAAATGGACTTGAGAAAGGGTATCAATTTGATGTTGTGTATACAGACTTCTCCAAAGCATTTGATCGTGTTAATCATGATATCTTACTAATGAAGTTAAATAAAATAGGATTTCACTCTAACTTATTAAGCTGGATAAAGACATACTTAAAGGGTCGTATTCAGTATGTTCGTATAAATAACAATTTATCTTCACCAATCAATGTTACCTCGGGTGTGCCGCAAGGAAGCCATCTTGGCCCCCTCTTTTTCTTGATATTTATCAATGACATTCCCAAAGTATTTTTAAATTCTGAGTGCCTTATGTATGCGGACGATTTGAAAATCTATAGGTGTATTAAAACTGAGCATGATTGTATGTTATTACAAGAAGATCTTGAGAGATTATCAAATTGGTGTTTGATTAACTCCTTACACCTCAATATTGAAAAATGTCAAAGTTTAACGTTTTGTCGAAATCGATCATGTATTAACTTTTCTTATAGAATAAATGGGACATTTCTTTCAATGATAACCTATAAAAAAGACCTAGGTGTAATTTTTGACCAAAAACTTGATTTCTTAAAACATATAGATTTTTTAGTCGCCAAAGGTAATTCGATGTTGGGTTTCATTCTGCGTAATTCAAAGGAATTCTCTGATCCACACACTTTGAAATGTCTATTTTTTGCATTTGTTAGATCCACTCTTGAATATTGTAGTACAATTTGGAGTCCTGTGTATGAGGTTCACTCTTTTCGAATCGAAAAAATACAAAAACGTTTTACAAGGGTATTAATGAAAAGACTTCACTGGGACATTGATATGCCTTCATATGGAACAAGGTGCAAATTATTTGGAATCTTGCCTCTTAACATTCGTAGAAAGTTCTCTGAGGTTATGTTCATTCGTGACGTATTGACTCATCATATTGATTGCTCTGATATCTTAGGCTTAATTAATTTCAATGTGCCTGCGAGGTTGCTTAGAAACCAATCGTTTTTTAAGATTCCATATCACAGAACAAACTATGCTGCCAATGAACCATTGTGTAGGTGCTTAAGAGAAGCCAATACAGTTTGCGATATGATCGATTTTAGTCTAAGTAGATTTTCATTTAAAAATAATTTGCTATTAATCCTAAGCAACTCTAATGGTGGCAATGTTTAATTTTTAATTTATTTTATATTATATATTATATTCATGTAATCACTAAAGTATTATAACTTTGTTTGATGAAATAAACTAAACTAAACTAAACTAAACTAAACTAAACTACCTCCATACCTGAATTTGAAAAGACTGAATTATTCAAATAATAAAATAAATTCTTGAGTTTTCTTTTCTAAGGTGTAAGTCCATACATATTCATGTTGCTTCAGGAAGAGTGCTCTGTGTTCTTGTTTGTTCAATATCCAAAAAAATGTTCAGTCTCCACTACTTTTCTCAAAGGTTTAGTATATGTATGGGGGCTTGTCCAATCTCCTTTTTGGATGATCTATAAAACTGTATTTTTTTTTTAAAATTATTGTAAGGCATTTAAACGTTCTTTCTGCTACTAGTAGGATCAACAAATATATAGTTGTTCTTTTTTTTTTGAAGACGATTGCATATTTAATCAAAAACTTACAAGATAAATTAAGACAAAAAGTCGTCTGCTGAACATTTTAAACTTTGGTAGATTGAACACTTAAGAACTCAGCCGACGATTTATCAATTATTCCTTATATTTATTCAAATTATTTTTATACAATTGACTTCATACAAATTCAAATTTCTTTCTACGTTACAATTAGTCAATATTTTTTACGTTAAGAAAATAAAACCCAACCACACTACTGCACCACCTATCGCACCGAGTTCCAAATCCAAAAAGAAAAAAGCCGGCCAAGTGCGAGTGTCACTCGCGCACCGAAGGTTCCGTATTTGGCTAAAGTCCAACACATCAGATATTATTTGAAATCTATATCATTCAATCTTTCCCCTCTTCATGAATTCATCACAATTTAGTTTAATTTAATTACTTAATATTTTTACTCTCAAAAATTACTCGCACATGAATCTCATGTTCTAATTATTACCTATACCTATAGTACCCAACCCACGCCAATTTTCCATTCTGTATGCGACCTGTACCAATTAAAAACTATTGACTAAAAATATATTACTTTTATTTTGTTTTGTACTCCCCAAAAAAATGTATTATATTCCCCAACGAAATTAGCAGGCGGGAACCCTGGTGGGGTTCTGTCTTTGATGGGGTCAATTGTGCACAACTGCGTAGTAGAGATTAAAACTTATGGGAGCAACGTATTTTACATGGTAAAATTATCTTTTTTGAAAATATCTTGTAAACTATTAACTTTTCGGCAAAACAGTATTCAGCACATATATAGATAAGAACATGATCTACAAAAAAGGAATTTATGTATTTTTTTGTGAATCAAGAAATAAACCGTTTTTTGGGCGAATGAAAATATTTTTTTCACCAGATTACTAATTAATCGAAAACCAATCGATGTATTGCTTCCATTGGTATTTGTCGTTTAACTAGAGGTTATACCGGATGTTGTGTGTAAATTTTAGCCTCCTATGTCAATCGGTTCTTGAGATAGACCTGGTAACAAAATTGGCTTAGTGGGTTCGGACAGACAGACAGACAGACAGACAGACAGACAGACAGACAGACAGACGGAGAGACATCCGAGCGAAACTAATAAGGTTACGTTTTTTCCCTTTGGGTACGGAACCTTAAAAAGGGATATAAAGCGCGTGGCTGCACGCCATTATAATCGAGTTGCGCGTTTTGTGGACGGGCGTTAATGTCGCCGTACTTAACGACGCGACGTGTGTATGAACCGAGTTGCGCGCTTGTTGGATTCTAACTTAACGACGCGGGTAAGTTCGTTGCTCAGTTGCTGTGTCGCCACAGTACCCCCACCTTAGTGTACGCGAAGTGGCGGCTCACGATACCTTGTCGGTTGTCTGACTTGTCTACCTGCTCTCGTAGTAGTTGTGGTTACACCGGACCGAATGTCTCTTGCAGTCTCCTCGTCACAGGGTGCGGGTTCGTTCTTCCGCTTGTCTGCTCGGGAAAACGCCACTTGCTGTGGCGTCATGTGGACTCTCTACGAATGCTGGCTTGAGCCTGTCAACGCTGATTTCTACTGATTTACCCTTGATAAGGGCTATAAAGTGTTTGTTGCTAGTAAGCGTCCTGCCGAAAACTAGTTCGGCTGCAGAGGTTTGCAGATCGTTACGATAAGCCTTTCGTAATCCCAGATTTTGGTGGCACATGATAGCGGATTTCAGGGTTCTATGCCACCTTTCAACCATCCCGTTCGCTTGTGGATGGTACGCGGTCGTTCGGTTTCTTTGGAATCCTATTACTTTCCCCCGTTATAATAATGGTAGTGCGTACACCAAACCGTGGTATTCACTCGCGGCAAATGGCTTCAGCCACTGATTCTGCTGTTATGTCCCTTAGCGGAATGGCCTATGGCAATCGGGTGTAACGGTCTACTACTACTGTTAGGCAGTAGCGGAAGTCTTCTGAGGTAGGCATTCGGCCAATGATATCCATGTGGATAGTCTCGAACCTGTCGCCAGTTTCTGTAATTTGCCCTACTGGACTGACTACGTGGCGATGTACCATAGATCGTTGACACGGAACGCAGCATTTGGCCCAATCTCTGACATCCTTGTTCATTGATGGCCAAAAGTATTTTAACCCAACTTCCTCAACAGTGGCTCGAATACCTGGATGGCACAGATTATACACACTGTAAAAAATTACTTTGCGGAAGCGGTGTGGAATATACGGTGGATGTTTCACAGTGAATGTGTTTTTGGGATTGGAATATGGGAAACGTGGGCGCAGTGGCTTAGTGGTTAGTGTGTTGGACTACTAAGCGAGGGGTTCAGGTTCGAATCCCGCAAAAACTCAATTTCCAACTCAGGGTTTTTTCACTGCGCCACCTCTCGCGAACGTCTGACAAACATCCGAGAGTATAACTGTCATAAAAGAGCTTCTCAATTAGCCGTTTGGAATCGGCATAAAGATGTAGATCCCTTCCATTCGTTCCAAAAATGAAAACTCACACAAAACGAATGGTTGCGAGAAGCTAGGCCTAGGGTCCCTACGGACCTGTTGCGCCAAAAATTATATATGGGAAACGTTTGTATTTTAACGGATTTGTTAACGTTAACGTTTTGCAAAGGCTTGAGCTCTTTGTCTCTTTCCTGCTCTATTGCGATCCCTTCGTAATCCATACTTTCAGGAATAACTAACTCGTACATTCTGGACAACGCATCTGCTACGACATTTTGCTCGCCCGGCATGTGCCGGATATCTGCATTATACTGTGAAATTAAGTCGAGATGCCGTAGCTGTCTTTGAGAGGCCATTTTTAGTCGTTGCTGTAGGGCATAGATAAGAGGCTTGTGGTCCGTGTAAAGCGTAAACTCTCTGCCTTCCAGCAAATGCCGGAAGTGGCGGATGGATAAGTACGCAGCCAAGAGTTCGCGGTCATAGGTACTATAGTTTCTTTGTGCATCGGTTAGCTTGACCGAGAAGAAGCTCAAAGGTTGCCAGCCCCCCTTGACTCTCTGTTGGACTACGGCTCCGACAGCTGAGTCTGAAGCATCTGTCACTAATGCCAATTCGGCGTTTGGGGAAAGAGACGAGAGTTGGAGTTTGCATCCCCCAAAAATGGGGAATTGAGGCAAACAAAATCTGACATCACTGCTCGGCGGTTGGTATGGTTTATGATCAGCGTTACCACTTAAAAAAAAAAAGCGAAGTATTTTTGATCCGAAAAGTGAAGTAGATTCAAGAAAAGGAAAGTAGATTTCAAAATCATAGTTTTAATAGTACTAGTATCGCTTGTGGTCGAAAATCGACCATACCTTTTATAAGAGTGTATACTAAAAATCGTACTTCTGTTATTCTCGTTATTTATTTATGTTTTTTATAAACGAAAAGAAAAGAGCGACATCTATAATACCTACATGGAAAAATAAAGTGCACGACTGGGTCGAACGAAACATTCTCGTTAAGAGTGTCCATATGGACATAGAATCCCTTATTTCTGAGTTTTGAAAACATCCATTTAACTCTAAGTTTGCATTTTGTTTAAAATCGTTATCGCCGTTTTACGGTAAACATTAAACAAAAATTTAAAAAAAAGACAGGCACTCCGGGAGTGCCAACAGAAGTTGTTATTACTTGAACAATTACGTGTGCATTTTTCAAATCGTCAGGAAATACTTTCAAATGAAGTGTTTCTTTATTGATTATTATAAATTACTACTACAAATCTTATATTACAATTTTCACTTTTATTTAAAGCGCCATTGTACATTAAAAATTATGCATATTATTTTACATAAAAATATTGCAAATCTATTGCTTAAAACGTACATTTCGAAATACATACATGGAATATTGAATTTAATAATTATTTGGTATTCTTTGAAATGAATTCCAATGAAATTTATGAATTTTCATCTACAAAAATTATACATACATATTACAATTTCCATTAAATTTGTAAATGAGATATCCTTTCTTTCTAGCTGCATACAACCATGCACACAAACAAAGTTTCATTGAGATCGGCTGAGTTTCTCAGAAAATGGACAACAGCGCCACCTATCGGGTCCAAAACTATCCTATCTTTCTAGCTGCATCCAACTATACTCACATCCAAAGTTTCATTGAAATCGGTTGAGTTTCTCAAAAAAAGCGACAACTGCGCCACCAATCGGGTCCAAAACTATCCTATCTTTCTAGCTGCAACCAACCATGCTCACATACAAAGTTTCATTGAGATCGGTTGAGTTTCTCAGAAAATGGACAACAGCGCCATCGGGTATCGGTTTCTCGGTGCCGATGACGCGGTGTCGTTTTACATAAAGGTATCGCGAATTCATTAATTTCTTCCCATCTAAAAGTGCCCAACGCGCCTAAAGAATACTATTTTGCTATTAAGTTATAAATGACCACATTACCTTAGAAATTATTTTTTGTTACAATCGTATGGAGCGTTTTCGAGATATGTCGAAATTTCAAAAGTACCGTTGTTCGAATTTTTAGCCAAAAACTGGGTACGCAGTCATGGTGACCTCACCTACTTAAGCTTAAATATCAATTTTAGTTGAAATCGTTAGAGCCGTTTTCGATCAAATCAAACTGGTACGAAAATTTTATATATTAAGTACCATTAATATTGAGTTTACCTTGCAAAAAAAAACACCTCCCGCCCAAAAACTCCAAATCCGAGGTTTGAACGTAATCCGGGAAGTCGTTTAGGCTGTAGGCCTGTGGAAGGACGGACAGACGGACAGACCGGACAGAATTTTGTGAACCACTTTTTTGAGTTCCTCTATCATCGTAATATCAGAATTGATTAAAATCTCGAGTTCGAAATTTTGTACGAAACCAATATCTTTCTCTTACTACGTAATGGAGAAAGTTCAAAATACGTAAATGAGCTGCTCCATCGGAAACAGATTCTAATCTAAAATGATTTATGTTTTTAATAGGTACGTTACTATGGTAATATAGTGGCGACAAATAATAAATAATTCCCCTTAATAAATTTCTTACAATTATTGCTTATTTTTAGGGGCAGGTAAATTGCATACCTTTATGGGTAAATGATTCTCTTCAACAGGTTCTAATCTTAGATGATTAAGTACGTTACTATGGAAACATGACAGCGAAAACTTGATTGGCACCAAAATCCTTTTAGTACCTGTTTTGTATGGGGAAGTCTTAACTTAATTTTACCACTCTTAATGGCGACATATACCCACGATTTTGTGTTTGTGCACATCTATGGCACAGCACCTTTCAAATAAGATAAGTTTCATTCTCCTCATTTCATATTAAATGCCAAAAAAGCGTACGGAAAGCTTGGATGTTCACGTATTAATATAATGATATTCACTTAGATATTACGTTACGATCTAAGAATATTTTGTTCTTTTTATTTACTAAACTTATCGTTTTGGTTGGCTAATTGCAAGATTACATCAGTTAATTTTATTATAACACTTTTTTTTATCAAATACATATCACAAAATTAAAATTATATAAATATAAATATGTAGTTGAACTCTTATTTCAATATATAACGGCCATTGGTAAGTTAAATTTTTTGGAATTAAAACAGTAACTCCATAGGAGGCTCAAAAATACCTACCAGCTATCACCTCTTTTACAGCAAAAACAGTAATAAACGGAAAGTGAAGTTTGATGCAGTTTATTGTTTAGAAATGTGAGACTGGACTTATATGAAAGAGTGTAAAACATTTTTTAAATATTTTTTTTTGGAAGTAGATCTAAAAATTTACCAAGAGTGCGAAGTAGAGAGCAGATTAAAATTTTTTTTTTTTTCCAAAATCCAAATCCAAAAAGAAATGGTATCGCTGTTTACGGTACACTCGCATTGCAAGAGTGCGAAGTAGAGAGCAGATTAAATTTTTTTTTTTTTCCAAAATCCAAATCCAAAAAGAAATGGTATCGCTGTTTACGGTACACTCGCATTGCAACAAAGTAACTCACTTCGCTTTCGTGTTTGACAAAATGAGCGAGTAAGTAATAGTATACTAATTATTGGCATGCGATTGGTTTAATTGTAGAGTAGAACTGTGTAAATTTGTGAGTGGATCTCCATTAAAGTTAATAAAGATAGGGTGATATTTTCACCTATTTTTGGCCTAGTAGTACGTACGTAGTACCTCGCGCCGATAGAGACATTACCATCTATTTGCCAAAGTGATAGTACTATTAGTTTCATACAGAAAGGTTATACAAACCCACTTGATCTAATGGTGCTAAAATTACAAAATTTGGTGGGTTTCCTCTTTTACACCTAAAAACTCTGTTTACAAAGTTTGAAAGGCATATGTCCTTCTTACGGGGTCCTGTAGATAGTTGCTTAAAAGCAACTTCCGTCCATAGTGGTAAAGAAAAGAGGACATAATAACTGAAGAGATCATATTTTATATTTCATATTTCTTATGGAAAAATGCATATTCATGTGTGATATAAAAGGAAACAATTTTTACTTGTGTTCGAACATAAGTGGACTTTACATTTGGACCATTTGGAAAGAAGGGTTGCAGTTTTGCAGAGACAGCAGCGATCTATTTGACCCCCAAAGAAGATCGTCCCCATCCTCATCAACTTGCATCAGTCAGACCTTTCCTCTGCAAACGATTACCTTCAAACCAAATCTATAATTAATCTTTTCGTCCACTATGGACAAAAGTTGCTTATAACGGACTTAGGTTACCGTTACCCTACTCGCAGACAAACAGAAAAAAGGTGTTCTCTTTTATAAAATGTATGTATACTTTTGTAGATGAAAATTCATAAATTTCATTGGTATTCATTTCAAAGAACACCAATTAATTATTAAATTCAATATTTCATGTATATTGTATGTATTTGTAAATGTACGTTTTAAGCAATAGATTGCAATATTTTCATGTAAAATAATATGTATTATTTTTCATTAACAATAGCGCTTTAAATTAAAGTGAAAATGGTATTATAATATTTTTTATAATAATCAATAAAAAAACACTTCATTTAAAAGTATTTTCCGACGATTCGAAAAATGCACACGTAATTGTTCAAGTAAAAACTTCTGTCGGCATCTTCATTTAACATAGAAATAAAATAATTTCCTCGATGACACGAAAGGGCTCTATAACGAAGAAAGCAAAATAATGGACCAATATTTTTTTGGTTGAAAAAAAATTATTTTGTGAGAAATGTATTTACAACCGCTATCTAAATCTATGTCCAAGAATTAAAAAGACAGCACCTTTGTGTAAATAAAGATGACGAGTACTTCCTCCTGTGATTCAAAGTCGCATTGCTTTACTTATGGCCTTATTTTGTTTAAAAAGAATTCTGAGATTTTACATTGCTACATTATTGCTTCGGAGACCAACAAAGTAATCAAGTGATTATCTTTATTGATATAGACTCAGATTATTATTAATTTAAGGACCTAGCTTAACATTGGGCCTTTCTAATAATCATTTTTACCCATCAGTTTAAATGCTTTGTAACTTATTGTGGGTAATATTGTATCCAAAATGTTGACATTGTGACTGCGTAAAATGTATCCAGAACGCACATGATTAATAGTATCGCGCATTGAAGACATAGAAAGATATATTTCTACCTTGATAATGTACAAGTATATAAATTTGCAAACCTACTTGCTATTCACAGTGTCGTCAATTTATGTCCACTACATCCGGAAATGCATGCACTCGCAATCCTATTAAATTTAATAAATCTATTCTATAGCTATGTAAAGTTTGCAGTCAGGAAATATGTCATCCAACCATTTGGGAACTATATCTACCACATAAATATTGCACATATCTCATTTATTTAGGGATAACAAATTTTAGACGGATGATACTGTATCCGATTTATTGTTTGCATGCGATGATTGTATTCTATCTGTCATGAAGGATTGGTGTAAAAGCCGCTGCAGCACCAGTATCAGAGCATTCACATAGAAAGATATTGTGATTGTTTGATTGCTTAAACCGGTTTCTGGGTGGTTGGACAATCATGGAATCTATTGCCCTGTTGCCAGTGCCAACTCGTCCCATTGGCAACAATATGTATTCATATTTTACTTCGAATATTTGCACAATAGTTTTGATTCTCGGATGACCAATGGATTAAGGGAATTGGCAGGGTTTGATGGTAACGGTAAGTAATAACCATTTCAATATAAATACTAGAATTCATTTGTTTAATTATAACAATGTTAGTTGCTGCCGTAGTGCTTGGTTTATTCAAAGGAATTCGATACAGTTAGCAATAAACAGCATGATATGTATGTATTTATATGTGTTTATGGAAATGAATTATTGTGTGGTCTTAATTTCGGGTGGTCGGGTAGACTTTGCCGCAGTCGTTTCCTTGAAATGGTATATTAGAAAAAAAATACGACATATCAACATGAAACGCAGCGGGTTATTAATGCTTTTTTCAGAATAACTTGGCCAATAGGTGTTTTTTATTTTACCAACTAATGTAAATATATCGGTTATTTTCATGGTTTACAACAATACCATAGTAAGCTCGCACGTGTATTTATGCGTTGGCGGTGTGTTATAGTGTTGTCGATTTCTGCCCACTCATCAGTTGATTAAATTAAATCCAAGTTGTAACCATATAAAATATATAAAACGTTGGATTGGATTGCTTTATGAATACTTTTTACATGACTGAATGCAATTATTTACTGCGTCGTATTAAAGTTATGATATTATAAAGATTTGCTTTTTAAAATAAATTTCTTAATATGATCCAACTCCAACATAATGCACTCTTGCGAATGACGGTTGTGCCCGAGAGGTAAAACCAGTATTTCTATTTGTTTTTATTATGTTCGCAAATAAATTTCAATCTGTATATTCAAGTAGTATTACCCCAGCTAGTGTCTCGAATGAAACTTGAATGCCTTGTAGTTCCTTGTATGTTGGTTACCTAGAAGTTCCTTGTTAAAATTAGATGTTTTGTAGGGCATCCCACCAATTTTACTTCGAAAGTGTTCTTATGCGTTTTCCGTGACTCTTTGTTTAATGTTTAACTTATCCTTGCAAGAATTTTTGGGAAAATTTGGAAGCACTCATTCATGACTTAAATTTTTAAATCTGGATCGTAGCACGATATTACCAATTATCGTCCAATTTCCACAATTTCGCCAAGGACTTAAGCTATTTGAAAAACTCATTGATGCACCTATACAAATTGCTGATGATGAAATGACTGCATACTTTTACAGGAAAATCCTAAAAAAATTTCTTTGTGGTGTCATAATAATGACCTTCACCTTAACGTATCTCTAAATGTCAAAGCATTCCATTTTGTCGTAACCTCTCCCCAGTATCATATACGTACATAATCGATAATATCGCACCGTCTATTTCCCCTAAAAAAGACCTGCGAGTTACCTAAGGGTAATTTTATGTTGGGTTTAATATTGCGGAACTCTAAAGACTTTCATGATATGTATATTCTTTAATGTATATTATTTGCTCTTGTCAGGTCTTATCCTTAATATTGTAGTATAATATGGAATCCATTTTATGAAGTACATTCCAGTAGAATGGAGAAGACCAAAAAATATTTTACTAAAGTTGCGTTCGTAGATTAATATTTTTTAGTTATGTTTATTCGGGACTTGATAAACAACTATATCGACTGCCATTTTCTTTTATTATTACCTAATTGTTTCTTATGCTCCATCTAGAATGCTTCAATTTTCAATTTTTTTTTTAATTTTATGTTCTTTTTATTAGAGTTAACTATGGTATTGAACAAATTACCAGATGCCTGATAGAATCTAATAATTATAGTAGTTTGTTCGAGTTTGATTTCAGTAGGGACTCATTTAAGAATAAATTAATTTTAATTAAATTTAAGTATATTGTATTAAGTAATCTAGCGAGAGCAGTGAATGTTTTCATTTAATGTGCATGAATAAATAAAATACAAACAAAGACTGTTTACTAATAAAAACTGAAGCATTTATTTAGCAAAAATCGCGTTTTCTATTTGGCAACAGCTTTCCAATGTTTCAGCAAAAAATATTAGAACTATAGGTATATATATTACATAAAGCTTAAAAAATAATATATTTTAGTAGATATTGTTCATCGAATAGACAAATGATCAGCGTATACGGGTATTCAGTAACCTTATCCTTCTAGGGTCAACATACATTATAGGTATATACTTAATTTAATTTAAAATATATTTTAATACAATTTCAAGTTATTAAATATCCGTCATTGGAATTGGACTGGTACCTACATATTTTTGTTGTGCAAAAATAAGCATTTTTTATCGATCCAAAGATCAACGCAACTTTTTGAACAATTTTGAAGCATATATTTCTTCCGTAAAATTCCGCAAAGTGTTCCAGTTTCGAGCTAAATCGCTAAGATAAACGCGGTGATGTTTTAATGTTCGGGAGATATTTGAAAGTTCACTACACTAGATTTATTTTTATATTAAAGAAAATTAATAAACATGCATGGATTTCGTTTCTCCTCATTTTAAGATCACTTTTCCCCATTATCCCCATTGAGTGAAAGATTCCCCAAAATGGGAAAATATCCCTACATCTGCCATCGCTGAATCAGCTGTCAAAAATTGCCACGAAAGATGACACATGTAATTTTAAATTCACTAATAATCATATTTAACCTTCACCGTCTATATTTTGTTGGTCCCAATATAATTGGTGGTATCACGGAATGATCGTCCGTGCGTTAATATTAAGGAATTGAATGTCGCTTGTCAGAGTTACAATGCATTGAAGTTCTTAATGGAAACGCCTAGGTTGTGCTATGCATGAGGAAACGTTTTTGCTGCTACCGCAGAAACCATCAGCTGCTGCTTCCTAATGACATCACTTAAGACCAATGCCATGAAATAACAAAGTTACAATTCTGCCTTTAAGGTAATGTAGTTCACCCTTCACCTCTAATCTGAAATGGCCAGAAATTACGCAGTTCCTACTTCCCGTAAAAACTTTGAGTGACAGTACCGAAAGGTTTTTCAAACTACGTGTCAAAACCATCAAGGACTTCATTGGCGCCGAAACGCTCGATTAAAAAGCCGACCCGGACTAGAATACCGTATGAAGTCATATGCATTGAATTCAATTTATTTCCAAAAGAACGAATGATTATATTGTGAGCCCCTTCATTATGATTTATCATGAATGCTGTGTTCTTTTGAATAAATCCTCCGATGATAAACATAAACTAAACTCCATGTCTACCTTAATGAGATAAAGCCAAGCAAATAACAAAATAGTTGTCAAAGCAATCCAATCAGGAACGACAACAAATCGACCTGTGAGCCAAGCATCACCTTCACCACAAAAGAACAACAAACACAGCCTAAAATATAGTTTGGGTGTATCTACTTGTACATACAAATAGTATGAAATATATGAAATAGCCATTGCATTCTGCATTGTCGTATAGTTGGTCAGTCTTTCCCAATATACCTCTATATTATTGTTTTGTTGGTTTCAAACAGAATTCAAATTGAAAGGTCATTAGAGCATTCCCCATCTCAGATCTCAATCTCTATCATGAAATACGTTGTACCATTAGATAAGACCACAATACTGACAACAAATGACATTCATGGATTGGACATATTTCAATTATAATTGGAAGTCCCCCACACAAGATTCAAGGAATCGATGTTTAGCATATTACCTCAATGGGAAATGTTTAGTCTTCTCGTGGGATTTTTAGAAAAACTGATTTGTTTTTAATTGAGTTTTATTTTCGTATACAGAAATGAGGTCAAGTCCGATCACGACAATCTTTCCGTAAATGATGCGACGGATTCTCTCGATTCGGTAAATTTTGTTTTTGTATTAGCTATGTAGGTATTATCATCTAAAAACATTTAACTTTACAAACAAAGCTCCAGCAAATAAGAAGTATAGCATCAGCGTTTAAATCGTAAGGAACTATCACATCTTTCAAAGATTAAAAGAAAGCACCATCGAACTGGCATTGCAACAACAATAAAGCATCGCTATTGTGTCGTCCTCATTGTCCTATTTCAAATAATAATTGGTAGCCAATCGCTTAAAGCGTTTACGCATGTGGTATATGTGTGGATTTGTATATGTCTTTCCAAAACTTCACACTTAAATTTCTGTTTTGCTCACATTTATGAAAGTTAAAAACAAAAAAAAATTACGGATACTCTCATTAGTTCCATATTTCGTTGTAACAGGTTTTGAAATAACGGTTTTATCGGTACGACAAAAACTAAAAAACAAGAACCTTTCGACGATTGTATTTCTTCGTGCAACAAATAAATAAATGAATCGTCTTCGTATAAATTCCGAAGACTGAACGATTGCTATTCAACGATATTGCTATTTTACAATAGATTTTCGGCCTTACCAATAATCAACTTTAGTCTGGCACTTTAGGAAAAGACTCCACACTTTCCAAAATCCCTTTACCAATAAACAAATATAGCTAGTTGCCAGACTTTCGCTAACTGTAGGGTTAAATGTTTGTGTTGACAAAGCCATGTTTATCTCGGGCATTATAGCTATCGTAACGTATACAATTATTGACGCAGTGAAATTTCGAAACAACTTTTGACACCCTCTTCAAACAATAGGTCTGACTGGTTTAAATGCGGAGCAATTCCAGTAACGACTTTTTAAAATCGTTTATTCTTTTTCTCTCTACACTCGTGCTTTATTGCGATGTGAGAGACTGTCCGACTGTCCGTGTCCGTGACCCGTGTAGTCGGGAAACATCAGTGGTTCGTGGCTCTAAAATCGTGCACAGAAACAAGAAGAATTCCTTAGGGAACTTAAACAAATAAGCGACTTTATATGATTTATTTTATACAATCATATCGAGTTCTTGCAAAATGTTATCATGCTTTCACCTATGATCTTTTATGTTTAATTTTTTATTTCTAATAATAATAAATAATAATAATAATAGTTGATCCAGGGCCTAGCTTCTCGCAACCTTTCGTTTTGTGTGAGTTTTTAATTTTTGGAACGAATGGAAGGGATCTACAATTTTATGCCGGTTCCAAACGGGCCGATTGGGAAGCTCTTTCATGACAGTTATACTCTCGGATGTTTGTCAGACGTTCGCGAGAGGTGGCGCAGTGAAAGTAGTCGCTTAGTAGTCCAAAACACTAAGCCACTGCGATATATAATTAAATAAATGGGGTGTCAACTATTGACTATTGTATTAGCATTGGCCTAATTTATTTTATAGACATCATGGTGTCAATAATTTCCTTCTATGGGAATACAGAAGTTACACCGTGCCTATAATTATGCTGTTGGAGGGTGTCAATTATTGTTTCTTTCTCTAAATAAATATTTAGTTTAAAAAAAAAATGACAAAACGATGCCACAAATACCGTGAAAATGACCGCAAGCCAAAAGGGAAGGAGCCAAAACTTATCCGATCCATCGAACAACGCTTGTATTTCAATTAAGCGAAAAATTTGTCAAAACAAGACCAGGTCCTAGGACAGTTTTAACTGCCATCGATGAAAAAGCCTTGGGTAAATGGATAGCTACATCCCAGCCAAAAAGGTTTTCCTAAAAGAAAAGAGGATGTGCTCTATGCCGTTAAAGAGTTTCTCGATGGAGACAAACGGGACCATCCATTTGAGCCAGAAAGCCTAACCATAAGCCTAACCTAACGTAACCTTCATTGAGTTACCAAACAAAATATTTACAACTAGCTAGCAAATTCGCCTACTGTCATAAAGAGAGGACATAAAACACCGACGTCTTAGTCAGAATATCTCTAGACAGATATAACTTTGAAGTGGTAAAGGACTTTGTCTACCTAAGCTCCGCTATGAACTCAGACAATGACACCAGCGCTGAGATTAAACGAAGAATAACTCTTGCCAATCGATGTTTCTTTGGTCTAAGAAAGCAATTGAAAAGCAAAGCCCTCTCTCGAACAACTAAAGTGAACCTCTATAAGACCTTAATCATCCCAGTCCTACTTTATGGTGCAGAGGCATGGACTCTATCAAATGCGGATGAGGTTACTCTTGGTTGCTTCGAGAGGTCCTTTATACTTTACTAAAACGTAGGCATCATAAAATATTATATAAATACCTACATTATAATTTACAGGTTCCACCGCTAGTACCTGCACGGACCTGAATCTAAGACCTACAGCCACATATCACGAACGTTAGCTCCCGGAAATATTCACTCTCAACGCCATCTCACTGTTTCTTTTGAAACCTGTAGTAAACCTCAGGCACTACGTACTTACACTGCATATCTGAATCAAACCTAAATCAAAAACGATGACTCACTTTATTGCACTCGCAGCCAAAAGACCCACCTTCAAGGGGACTAGTCGTAGACCTCTCTTCTCGAGTGAGAGGTCCCTTGCGCACGTATATGACCGGCGGTGGTCCTTGTGGTTTGTCCGTTGTGTCACAAAAAGTAATTATTTAAAGACTCAGTGGATAATTAAAAATTTCTGTTTGGGATTGCGAGGTATTTAATTGATACTTTACCACTGTAATCGTATTTACGTTTACAGACTGCATACGTGTGCACTCGGAGGAAAAGTGCATTTATCTGTCTCTGCACTATACACTTTCCATACACATACATTAATGAATTTCTGAAGTATAGCAATAATTTATTTCGGATGGAGATTACTTCGAAATGGGATTAAATCCTTAAATTAATTACCTTTCAATTTGGCCTCATGAAACTCTTGTAAAAAGATAGATTATTGTATGTGACAGTTGAAGTGAATGAGAAACATTTAAATCGCTAGGGAGTAATTAGTGAAGTTAATATGTATGCAGACTGTGATTAATGACGGATCCCCTGTGAGAATAGAAAACTATTTTATATATCAAGAGTAATTATTCCACCAGTTGAAGAAGAAGACTGCAAAAATTACACACTTTTTATGTAGCCAGAGAGTTTTTATTCCTGGAGAAGGGCTTATGCATAAAATACTAGTACACGAACTAGATTTCACTTCGATTTGACGTAGATTGAGTTGTTGTATTGAAAACCTTTCTCTAGACAGTGGACTTGACATGGACTTACAAATAAAGTAGTAATTATCATGTTTAAGAAGATTTTTCTTTATTTTACACGGATTAAAAGAAACAGCATCATATTGGTCTTCTAGGACAAACCGTCATGGTATAATCTCCGTTTATAGTGACGTGGCCTATACACAAAATATTATTAAACAAATTACACACAAGATACAATAAATCTGTGAGCAAGCTTTCCGAAAACAATAAATTAAGCGGATTTGTTTTGTTTAAATCGGTGGAATTGGTTCTAACTTTTTGCCTTCTCCTAGGTATTTATATTATACTAGCTAGCCCGGCGAACTTAGTTCCGCCCCAATTCGTTAATGTAATGAAAATAATAATTCCGAGCATGCACATTGCACATGCCTCTTTATGCAATTCGGTCAATTCAAATTCTTTATTCAAAAGTTATATTAAATACTCTATGACACTTAAAAAGAAAAGAAAAAGAACAAAGTTTGATCCTTAAGTCCACTTTTGCTCTAAATTAACAAAAATCAACTTCTGCAAACTATTGTGACTGAATTTTGTTGTTCCACTTGAGGCGAGCTTCAAGTTGTTGATGATGTGAATTAAATAAAAAAAAATGTTATGATTTAACTGATAAAGCAAGAGGAGATTCGAAAAAACGCTTGTGACAAATGAGACTTTATATTTGACTTAGTCAGTGATGTTGGTTCCGATACTTAAGGAATAGTTTTTAGAAAATAGGCATAATTTTTCTGTGAACTGTTTGAACTGTCTTACAATCAATTTTTTGTGCATTCTTTTTTTAGAATCAATTCACACAAATATATTTTGAAGTTGGTAAATCTGGTACATTCTTTAATCAAAGTCGCATTAAAAATTTCAATTTACAACTGTGCGTAGTGCTCATTTTCCAATAACCTACTTGACTTACTCACCAAATCAAAACCTTGGATTATAGAGATAAAAAAAGATAGAATTGCCTATCAATCGACCAACATTCTGATAACAATTTCTTGAATCACCTTGTACATAGGTTAGTTGCAGTTCCTTTGTAAGATATGCAATTTTTATCTTTTTTACCAAAAAGGCATGATTTTTCGAAAAAGGCATAATTTTTCAAGGGTTCAGGCATCCGGCTTTGCGTCACTGGAGGTGACTCCAACCTAAGTATTTCTCAACTTAATGTCAAATTTAATGCTTTATTTCTTCTAATTTAGTCATTTCCAAAGTCTTCGAGAGAATATTGCTTAGGCGCCTACAGCCGGTTATTGAAGACAATAATCTTATCCCTGACCACCAGTTTGGGTTCAGAACCAAGCATTCGACGACTGACCAAGTACGTAGAACTACTGACGTAATCGAGAAAGCATTTGAAGAAAAAAAGATTTGCTCAAGCGTATTCCTTGACGTCTCACAAGCCTTTGATAAGGTATGGCACGACGGCTTGAAATTTAAATTACGACAAGTTCTCCCCGCAAGCCTATATGATATTCTAGAATCATATCTCGGGAATAGACTCTTCCGTGTTAGAAATGGAAACGAATACTCGGAGCTAAAAGAAATTTCGGCCGGGGTACCGCAAGGAAGCGTCCTTGGTCCGCTTCTTTATTTGTTATATACTCGCGATATTCCAAGAGAAGATGGCACTACCCTTGCTACGTTCGCCGACGACACAGCTATCCTAGCAGTAGGTAATACAATCGAAGAAACGACTACAAAACTGCAAACCGTAGTGAATAAGATAAATGAATGGACAAGGAACTGGCGGATCGCCTTAAATGAAACTAAATCTGTACATGTGAATTTCACGTATAAGAAAACCAATGACTTGCCAATTTTCCTAAATATGGCCCGAATACCCTTTGCAAACGAGGCCAAATATCTGGGAATGACACTCGACGCAAAGCTGAAATGGAGTTCGCACGTGAAAATGAAACGTAAAGAACTCGATATCAAATATAGAGAAATGTACTGGTTACTCGGAAAACATTCCCAGCTCAGTACTGAGAACAAACTGCTTTTATACAAGCAAGTGCTAAAGCCGGTGTGGACCTACGGTATACAACTTTGGGGTTGTACCAAGAAAACAAATGTCAATATTCTACAAACTTTTCAAAATAAAGTTCTTAGAGAAATTGTACAAGCACCATGGTATATTAGAAACGACGATATCCATAGGGATCTCGGAATTCCAACAATCGAAGCTGAAACTAGAAGCTTCGCGAGAAAGCATAGAAACCGACTAATCGGACATATCAACAATACAGTCCGACAAATCTTGGACGAGAGCAATTTATTGCGCCGACTACAAAGAACGAAACCGTTCGACTTGGCAAGATAAGATTAACCGCGTTTAATTTGCGGAACACGCAGGATCTTTCATTGGAAAGTAACCTGTCATAAGTTTTTATTTAATGATAGAAAAATTGCTTGATAAGTTATATCTTAGTTGCAGTATCTAACAATCTTTAGAAGGGTGGTGTTTTTAGTCAGTAAAAATCTGACACTACTATGAGAACGCGCTTGCTATTCTCATAGTTTCTTTGGAAGATTTTCACCTACCCTCGGAAAAAAAAAAAAAAAAAAATTTCTTCTAATTTAGACTAAAAATTAAGTTGTTGCCAAAAGTCGTGTCTAAAATGTTTTAATGCTAAGGGTCAATAGAAATAACTGAAGTATATCAATATCGATGTGTGTCAATCAAACCGACACCTATCGGGTCCTTCAAACTGGAACCAACCATACGCAACAACAAATTTACATGGAAATCGCTTGAGTGGCATTGGAGATCGAAAACATTACCTATTGAGTCTAAAAGAATGTTATTGTTTAAGTCTTGCTAAACCTTAAATACGTCAATACGAACAAAACAAAAAAGTTTCATGAAAATTGGCTCATCAGTTATTGAGATATAAAGTCATCGAGTTTCACACCGAAGGAATTATATTTATAAATTATTGTTATTGTATTATTACATTTTAGAAGTTAATTGACTTTAAGTTAAAAACGAAACGTGTGCCTACAGCGCAACCTATTGAGAATTTTATGATTTTTTATAAACCATCTCTGATTCAAGACGAATAAAACAAAACAAAAATCATTCAAATCTAACTAACGCACATATCTATTTCCTTCTACATTTAGAGATACGGGTATCTCAATTTTGACTTCGGTTAAAGGGATAGGAAGAAAATTGGGAAAGGATTAACTCTAAACGAAATATTTGTAACTTTAATAGCCAAGAAGAAAACTAACCACACCTATCAACTTGGTTGGTAAGCCTTTTCCCTTCTCTCTCCACACCAGTACCGAAGGTGTTATGGTATCTTTGAGCTGCCCTCCCCATTATCACACTCACGAATGAGCATTTTCCTAACAACCCCTAATTGAACACTCACAACGCTCAACAACTCCTGTTGTCATCATTGTGCTCGTCATCTCAATCACTCCTACATTTCAACTTACTCACACATCCTGAAAATGCTTGACAAACAAAAATGATGGATTCAAACACCATCAAACAAATCAACGTATCTACTCCATTTCAAAAAGTCACTTAATGTAACATAGCTTACAGAAATAAGCTGCAACAGTTGGTTGTATTGCAAAAATGCGCGATTAGAAAAGTTTGTAATTGTTCTCGCCTAGCCCATTCTATGGAGTTTTTTCGTCTTACGAGCATCCTTCCAGTTAGACATTTATTTTATTACAAAGTGCTCAAGGTTTTCTTTATGAGAGGTGGATATATGCAGAGTCCAATTTCTGACACTTATATCTTACGGAACAGCTCACAAGGTCGTATTGTCATTCCTGCATTTCGCACTACTAACTTCAGAAACTCTTACTCCATTATTTCCCACAAGTTGTTTAACAGACTCTCTGCTAATATACGAATATTAAGATATAAGTACGCCTTTCTGTTTAAAGTAAAAAGTTGGCTTCTTGATTTCGACCACAATGAAATTGAAGTATTGCTGCGTTACATTGTTTAGTTTTAATTGGTATTACTTACAGAATAATTGGTTGCCACCAACTTAAAAAAAAAAATAAAAAATATATGTTCACCCCACACTTTAGGCTGTTTTGAAGTGACATAATCTCTGTTTCTTATGAAATATTAATGTCTCTAACTATATTCTCTTCTTATTAACTTAATCTTTGTTAAAATGAAATTGTGTATACATATTTTATGTCTGAGAATATTGAAAAATAAAATAAATAAATAAATAATAAAAACAAACTACTTATTAGGTAATTTAAAAAAAAAAAAAATTCAAAATTGTCAAAATAATTGAAACATAGAAGAGAACACGTCACTTCTAAGCGACTCCATCTCAGAGTCCAGCACAGTATACAACATCAGTATACTATCGGATGAACTGCATCCTGATAATATGGGCGTGTCTGAGACTTCTGGCAAACCGGCACAGAATGAATCCAAACGCGTCAGATTCACGCCATCTGAGCAACGCCGCTTTAAGCGAGCGCTGAAGCAGGGTAGCTCCATCGAGCATGCCCGTATCTATGCGAAGTCGACAGATGGCACTAAAGGTTCCGAAGTGAAACGCACGAGATCCGAGGACAACACACCACCTCAGTCTGAGGCGAAACGAGCTCGAACAGTTAATTCTACAGTCGACAAAGTCTCCTATAGAGATATGGCAAGCTATGTCAGACTGGGGGTAGTACCTGTAGATCTGGATCGTAACCCTCTTAGTAACGAACAAATGGTTCAGTTACAGGAGAATATAATGGATATTACGATCGAATTACGCGACGAAAACACTAAGCCAGCGTTCCGTGGCGCATCTTTCAAAGCTGGGTTGGCTTATGATCGTGTGCTCGGATAATACCACTGCAGAGTGGATGAAAGCTAACTTCATAAAGCTTAAAGAAAAATGTGGGCTAGATGTGATTCTTGTGAGCGAAGAAAACTTTCCTAAGCCACACATCATAAGAGGTTTCTTCCCACAGAGTACCGGAGTAGCCAATGAAAGGATACTGGCAATTTTAGATCGCCAGAACAAAGAACTGAACACCAGAACGTGGAGAGTTCTGCAAAGATCGGACGATAAAGATATCGCTCACATGGTCTTTGCAACAAATGAAAATATTATGAGGCGGCTTGTAGAGCTTAAAGGTTTTTTCTCGTTCCGTTTTGGACAGATCAAACTTATACTTAAAAGTGCAGATAAGTCTGCAACCCAGGCGTCTAAAAAAGACGACACCGCCACAACGAGCAAGTCGGTGTCAAACACACATGCTACAGATGCGGTAGCTAGCACTAGTGCTGATGCCAGAGCAGCGTGTTTGACGGCAAATCCTCCGCTAGACTCGGCCCCAAAGAATACCGAAACGGTCAGTTGTGTCACCAGTCAAAATCGGTTTAGATCGATGCTGGCTGCTGACAGACACAAAGAAAGGCATCAACGGAGGCACTCAAATCCGAGAGGCAGACAAGAAGGTCTCTCTCAACAGGGAACCGTACGGCGTAGAAGCGATAACAAGCCTTACAGGGTACGGAACCCGGAGTACAAAAGGAAACGATGACGACCTCCTTAAACGTGCTGCAGGCAAACCTGCACCGCGCTATGGGTGCCTCGGACACCTATAGCCAAAGATGCGCTGAAAGGAACATCGCTCTTGGAATAATCCAGGAACCATGGGCAACTACAGGTAAAATTTTTGGACTAAATAGTAGATCCAGAGAACTTATCTTTGCCAAAGGGAATTTTAGACCTAGGGCAGCTCTCTCTGTCGCGAAAGATATAAAATTCTCTCTCATTCCAGGTTTTAGAACTAGAGACTTGGTGGCAGTTCTTATTGAACGCCACAACGGCCGAGACATGCATAAGTTTGTATGCGCATCGGCGTACTTCGCTGGAGACACTGAAGAAGTACCACCCACACCGATACAGGAGCTAATACAATACTGCCACAATCAGAGAGTACACCTTCTGATCGGATGTGACGCTAACGCTCATCATGTGATATGGGGCAGCAGCGACTCTAACAAACGAGGTGAGTCACTTTTAGAATTTTTATATTGTAGAAGACTGGCACGTGTCAGATGAACCAACCCTTTCAGATCACATGCATATCATGTTCAAGGTGAGGTGCACCCATGAGCACGTGTCGGTCAGATACAATAATAAACTAACGAAATGGAGAACTTATAAAGAAAACCTAGCGATCAAATCGGATCTGCTACCTCCTCCGCCACAATTACCAAGTGATGCGGATGCTGTACAATGTCAGCTAAATGACATCATTATCTCCTCTTTTAAAAATAGCTGTAAAACTAAACGTATAGTAAACAAAAGGTGCGTTCCCTGGTGGAATGAAAACCTAGAAACTATACGGAAAAGGGTGAGAAAGCTTTTCAACAAAGCAAAACGCACAGGCGTATGGGATCAATATCGATCTCTATTAACTACATACAACCCCGCAGTTGCGAAGATCTAAAAGAGCATCCTGGCGCGAAAACTGTGAGAAGCTTGAAGAACTTGCTGCTGTTGCTCGCCTTCAAAAAGCCCTTTCGAAAGATCCTTCTAACTACATGGGTCTGCTCATCAAAGCGGATGGCACAATCACATGTGACAGAGAAGAAACTCTGTCGACTTTGCTCGAAGTTCACTTCCCAGGGTCCCAAATCATTGACCACGCAAATGAACATCTACCGGAAATTTCTTCTCCAAACAACATCAGTAGAATTAACAGTTTATCCGGCAAACTATTCTGTCCGGATAAGGTTAAATGGGCCATAAACTCATTTAAACCATACAAGGCACCAGGCATAGACGGTATTTTTCCAGCCCTTATACAAAAAGGACTGGATTTCCTCCTACCCACCATGATTGCCTTATTTAGGTTCAGTTTCAACTGGGGTTACATACCACAAACTTGGAGGGAACTGCCTAAATCGTACCGTCCCATAAGCTTGACATCGTTTTTCCTCAAAACAATGGAAAGAATAATTGACGTCCATATTAGAGAATGCTTAACTAACAGCATGCCTCTACACCCCTTTCAATATGCGTACCAAAAGGACAAATCAACGGAAGGTGCATTGGTCAATTTAACAACGCGGATAAATAATGCCCACAAAGGCAAAGAAATCGCACTGTGCGCCTTCCTGGACATTGAGGGTGCTTTTGACAACACTGGATATGACTCCATATCAAATGCTCTGTACCATAGGAACATAGACCAACCTACCATCAAATGGGTCAGAGCGATGCTAGAAGGTCGCAAAATAACTGCTTCGTCAGGACCAATCTCAGTATCAGTATCAGCAATAAAAGGCTGCCCACAAGGAGGTGTTCTGTCACCCCTTTTGTGGTCACTTGTCATAGACGAACTGCTTTACAAATTAAGTAACTTAGGCTTTGACACAATAGGTTACGCCGATGACTTGGTCATCATCATTACGGGCAAAGATGAAAACAAAATTATAAGAAGTATGCAAAGTGCCCTTAAGATAGTCCTAGACTGGTGTACCAAAGAAGGTTTATCCATTAACCCCAGTAAGGCTGTCATAGTTCCCTTTACCAAAAGAAGAAATATAAACTTAGGTCAAATTTCAATAAATGATACGATCATTGAGTATTCCAATGAAGTTAAGTATCTGGGAGTAATCCTGGACAAAACACTAAATTGGAACTCCCACATTAAAAACAAAATCACAAAAGCAACAAACGCTTTATGGGCATGCCGTCGCATGTATGACAAAACTTGGGGTATCTCTCCAAAGATAACCCAATGGATCTACACAATGATGATCAGGCCCATCGTTACATACGCTTCTGTAGTATGGTGGACTAAAACAAAACAAAAGACCGCCTTTGCCAAGCTAAATAGGGTACAACGACTTGCATGTCTCGGTATATCCGGAGCCATGCGAACCTGTCCTGCTGCGGCTATAGAAGCCTTGATAGGACTAACACCTCTCCACATTTACATAAACAAAGTGGCGATCCGCAGTTCGGCAAGTTTGGTCCAAATGAAAGAAACAAGCCTCAGTGAACGTCCTGAGTTAAACGAATTGTTCTCTGAAATTCCAGAACTTGACATGATCTGCGCGGTAACAGACCGCCTCCCAAAGACCTTATGTTTCGATAAGCGGTTCTCTACAGAGATCCCAAGTAGAGAAGCATGGGCTAGTAATAGCCCACCTACTTGCCAAAATGGCCTAAAGTGGTATACGGATGGTTCCAAAATGGAAACAGGAGTGGGAGCTGGGTTCCACGGACCTAACCATAATGTCTCAATACCGATGGGGGCTAATCCAAGCGTGTTCCAGGCTGAGCTCCAAGCCATCCAAGAGTGTGCTAGTCACATATAGGTACAACACTGGTATTAAAGGCATTCACATCCATATATTCACGGACAGTAAAGCAGCTATTAACGCTCTAAGCTCGCATATTATTGACTCCAAATCGGTACTAAGCTGTTTCAACGGCCTTCGAACGCTTGGCCTCAGGAATAAAACCAAATTATGGTGGATTCCGGGCCATGAGGGTTTTGAGGGAAACGAGAAAGCCGACGAAATGGCCAGATTTGGCTCTGAAAATCCTTTCACAGGACCTGAACCCTTCTGTTATGCTCCCAAATCGTCTATAAATCTAGCCATCAAAAGATAGGAACACACAAAATGTATTTTATACTGGGAGAGCATCCCCGGTTTAAGACAGGCCAAGCGTGCTATACAGCCGTTCAATAAAGATGGCAATAAAATTTTAAATCTAAACAGGCATGATATCAAAAATCTCACTGGTTTCCTCACAGGACATCACCACCTACGATATCACCTAAATAAAATAAATTTAACCGACTCCTCACTCTGTCGGTTATGTCTTGAAGAAGACGAAACAGCTGAGCACATAATATGTGTAGGTATGTCCAGCCCTATGTGGAATCAGAAGAACAATCTTCTACAATCTACAGGGAGCTTCTCAGCCCTGAAGAGATGAAGAAGTCATCTGCTAGCAGCTTAATTAACTTTATCAGAATAGTGGAGAGCATGCTAGACTGAACAATATTCTGGCCCTATGGCACAATAGATCTTATTGGTCGACGTGCCTTTAATGCTTAGGCATAGTCAGAAGGTTAAAAAAAAAAAAAAAAAAACACACACAGCGATTGACTTTTATATAATAAAAGATAAGATTTCACTAGGGAAAACAAAATAAAAAGTACGCTCTAATACAAAGCATTGGAAACCTGAATATTCAGAAACTTGTTAAAATAATTCGTAAATAAAGGGTCTTTCATTGGCGACTTGATAACTGCAAACGTTCAGTGTGAACACACCCTTTACCGATTACCGAACTGTCATGATGAATATCACGAAGGAACAACTTTACAAATAATTAACATTTACTACCGAATTTTCGAGTAGGTGGTCGCAAGGCCGTAGCCAGACTAATATTTCGGGGGGGATATGATCTTTAATAAATAACTTTTTAATTTAAAGGGTGGAAGCGATTGAGGAAAATAAAATAATCTTCAATTTCAAATTTCATCTTTCGATGTGGCCATGTTGTTTTGGTAGTCTCTCTAATCTGCTGTTTATTATTCAGTCACTGAAATAGGTAGCATAATAATCGCAGCGGACATTTAAACGATGTTTTATTTCATGCATTAAGACATGAATGACATTTTTAAATTAAAAAGTAATATTTCGTTAATACCTCATACACAGCTTGTTTCATTTCATTTAAAATTTTTAAATAGTGGCGGAAGAAAATGAATTTTCAGGATTTTCAAGAGTGTGTTCGAAGCGAATGTAATAAAATCGATTCACGAACAAAAATTTGTTTTGCCATTATTTTATTAAGGCTGGTACGCAGTTCAAGTGAAATCCAATTTTTCATACAAATTTTTCACTGCGAAATGTCAAAATGTACTTTTCAAATGAAAATTTCACTAGACGGTACGCAGTTCGAGTGGAAAATAGCGCTTCCAAAACTGAGTCGTAGGTGGCGATACGAAAATCTCTCCACAGCATTTTTCACTTGGTTTTTATTGTCCGTCGCATTAATTTGTTGACATTTCAGCGTAAAAAATTAGTTGTAGGATGCGGTTTAGAAATTTATTGGAATTTCAGATGTTTCCTTAAGAGAATAAAAAGTTTAAAAAGCACTTATAAAATTGTTTTTTCATTGAATATAGTGCGATAGTGTTATGTTTACAAATATTTGGTGGAATGGATGACCTTTTCCATGAGCAGGGTGCCTCAAGAATATTTTTCTACACAGTTTTGATCAAGCAAAACCAGCAGATGATGTTTGAAAATATGTAGGTATAATTTCCATGCACTTTCAATTATTTAAATTTGACGACTGTCCTTTTTATTTTAGAAATCAGACATTATTTGCCAAATTCAAAACTATTAAAATTGTCATGAAAAAAATACGAAACATTGTGTGTTTGGAGGTTCGCTGGAAGAAAATAATCGAAACTCATTCGCGTCAAGTAGGTACCTACGCAAGAGATGCTTCTACAATAGGGAGGGCCGTTCAGCCGATCTAAAACACATACTTTTTTCCTCAATTAGTATTTACTATTATACTTGTTGAATGCTAAAAAATTATTAACTCCCGAGGGCACTGCCTTTTGAAAACCGAATGTGATTGCGCTTAGCCGTTCGACTAATCGAAAGATCCCTCATTTGTAGAATTTCTGAACTTTTTTGTTAGAAAATAATATATTGACTTAGCTAATTTTTATAGATCAACGTGTTTTATCCGCCTTAATCTACTGATTACACTGCCTGTAATTAATAATTCGGTTTTTTCTAAGCTACGTGGTTGAGAAGCTCTGCGCATATAAGCAACTTGTTCGACTTCTTTCTCCACTGTTACAATATCTAGAACCGTATATGTAGATCAGCGTTGTGCATGTACCAAAGTGCATTGACTATGAATTTATGTTTCTTTCTAATATTTTTGAAACACCTTAATTTTTTTAGAAATACGTTTGGCGCGGTCATACCCACAACTGGTGCCGTAGGTCCATACTGGTTGCAGAATTTGGTTTTATAGCAATAACTTATTGTTATTGTTGTTGAACACGGATGAATATCTTTCAAAGAGTCAATACATTTCACTGTATCACATGATTCACAAAAAGTGAAGCTTCCAATTTGTTTCTTCCAGCTGTTTTCTTGTCTAGTAAAATAAAAGTGCGAGAGTTGAATATTGGAGTAACTGCCACAAAAAAAAAAACTAGCTCAGTCACCCTGCATAAATTTCTCCAACTAAAATCTCCAACAAAATATTTCACTCTCTATTTCACAGCACTTTTTGGAGAGGAGTGAAAATTTCACTTCACTCGACCTGCATACTAGCCTTTAGGTAAAGGAATGTTAAGGAAAAGTCAAAATAGTTCGATCCGAAATAAAAAAAATAAGAGTACAATTTGTAGTTGGGGAGTACCGGAGTACTTTTGGAATTTATTTTATTTTTGTGGTATTCTTGTGTAGTGTGTAACGGTGCTTTGGTATTTTTAATTGAAAAAAGTCAATGCTATGCTTGATTTGATTTGAACATTCTTGCATTTTGGTTAACGGCCAAATTTGCTCATTTTTGTTTAGATTTACTCTGTTTTAAGAAAGTGCAATTGTTAAAGTTTCGGGGGGGGGGTTCAAACCCCTGTGATCCCCCCCCTAGCTACGGCCTTGGGTGGTCGCAACTTTAAGAGCGAACTCCAATTTTAAATGTTTAGTGATGAAGAGCATTTTTGGTTAAACGGCTTCGTCAATAAGCAAAATATTAGTAACTGGACACTGGACAGGTGAGAAGAGAACCCTCATGTACTTCAAGAAACAGGAATTCACCCCAAAAAAAAATCACTGTTTGGTGCGGTTTTCATGCCGGTGGCATCATTGGAATATTTTAGACCGTTATTTCTGTGAGCATTTGCATGAATTGGACATCAGTGATACTATGCGGTACCAACAATACGTTGCCACAAGCCACACAGATGATGAAACATAATCGAATTATTAAAGTCTGGGTTCGGTGAACGTGGTATCTCGAGAAACGGACCCGTCTTTCGACGCCAAGATCGTGTGATGTAACGCCTCTAGAATGTCACAATCAATTTATTGAAAACCAAGTTTGGAGAACGTGTTATCTCACGAAATGGTCCAGTCGCATGGCCGCCTCGGTCGTACGATTTGATGCTGTTAGACTATTTCCTGTGGGGCTACGTCAAGTCTATGGTCTATGCCAACAAGCCAGCGACGATTGATGAACTTCGTACGAATATCGAACGTGAAATTGCAGCAGTATCGGCCGATTTATGCTTGAAAACTGTCGGAAATTGGGTTCAACGTCTGGACTTCTGCAAGCGTCCCCGTGGTGGCCATGCAAAAGAAATCGAGTTCCATACACAATGGCATCGAACATACTTTCACAGGAATAAAGATATTCATGGTCATGATATCCAAAACCTTTTTTGTTTTATTTAAAAAAAAACTTTTGTAGCGCTCTTATTGAAAAACTCTTTAATTAGCAACAGTTGTACCTATGCGACCAAATATTCAAAATGTTTTGAAATTCTCAAGCAATGTAAGCAACTTGTTTATATTTTGATAAAATGTTTAATTTTTAAGTACCTACTTTTTTATATACATGTTGAAAACTCGAATTTACTCATAGATTCGTACGAACTTAAATATATCACATCCATACCTCGAGCACATCGGTAATCTCTTAATACATTGAGGCACTTAATATCTGGCGACCGGAACTACAACAAAAAAATTAAACGTCAACAAATTCTACCTATTGTATGGATATATTTAACCCTTTCGACCCCAGCGTTACCTGAGAGCAATTTCTGTTGTTCAAGGGTTAATAAAAATTGTTTCTTTTGTTTTTTTCGTTTGATTCTTAATGATAACGGTGGTTTTATGTAACTATCTGCCCAACATTTGTGTAAATAAAAACACATTTGAATATCATTTAGCTAATTTATGTTCAATAGACTGCACGTGCGTCGTCGAAAATACTTTTGTGAAATTTGGAAGAGGTATTAAAGTCAATGACTAATTTTAATGTAGAAAAAAAAACTAAAATTCTGTAAATGAAATAGTTTTCAGCAAAGATCAAACTGAACGGTGTAAAAGTTGAATTTTATTAGTTTTGAATAGTTATCAAGTGAGTGATTTCTAAAATAGTAATGTTGCTTGTGGGCAAGGGCGGATCCAGGATTTATTTCTGGGAGGGGCACAAAGGCCAGATAGGTGAAGAGTGTACCCCATAGTATTGCATTTGAATTTGTCTTTGGGATTCATTCTTTATCAATGGCATACAAAAACAACAAACAATAAAAAATACTTTTTATAAAGGATTAATAATGAAAAATTATAGGGTTAATAATGACAGTTTTCTTTTATGTTTTCTGCTGAAGATATCCAGTACTTCTTCAGGGTTCATCTTTGAAGCAATGTCTTGATGGATATGCATTCAGGCGAACTTCTCTCATATTGCTGCGAAGATATGTCTTAAGCCGGCGTAAGGTGGAGAAAGATCTTTCGGCAGTGCTGGTTGTCACAGGAAATGTGCACAGTAATTGGCAAAGGGTTCTTATGTTTGGCAGAGCCGTTGGTTTTTTATAAGCTTCTGCTGGTGACTTAATAATATTTTCTTTCATCTGTTGCCAAATTTTTAACTCTCCCTTCAAAGCTAAAATACAAGGTAGATCCTCTTTATATACTTCAGCGCTTTGCAAAACTTCATCTATATCATAATCACTTAAGTTATGAGATAGTAACTTTTGCAGCTTTCCTATTCTTTGCAGCTGAGCTCTAGGAAACCTAGACGACATTTCATTTAATAAATAATCTAGAAAAGGTATATACACTGTAAGTCGGTAATATTCTTCAACAGATTGAGTCGGAATATACGATCTATTAGTTTGACGGCCGGTTATTCTACGGACTGTGATTTCGGTTCCAATTTCGTTAGCGAGGGCCTCAACCTTATCGAAAAGATTTTTAAATGCGTCCGTGCTAGTATCTCGTTGACTCTGCAGGCTGGCTCTGGTCGTATCGACAAGCTGAGTTGCAGAGAGTACATCAACTTCAATGGCTTGTAATGATCGAGATAAAGGAAGAGTGATTCCCAAAATATCAGCGAGGATTACCAAACTCACAAGAAATTCCGATGACATATAGCTTGGAGCAGTGAATACGCAGGTGTAGTACGACTGTCACCTTGATCAGCCATTTTCTGTAAAATTCCAGGAAGACATGGCAAAATGTTCAAAAATGTCAAAACCGCTTCATGTCTTTCTACCCATCTGGTTTCACACATTTTTTTTAATGTATTTCGTTTTTCTTTTGGCACTTGAGCTGGCATTTCTTCTCTGAGAAAATGTATTCGTTTAGCTGACTCACGAAAGAAAGTTGCTACATTTGAGATAACCCCTACAGCATTTCTTGTACTGGGTACGGTGCAAGCTGTACTGATAGCTAAGTTGAGTCGGTGGCTAGCACAATGAGGACCGTACTTATGATTTTGGTGCTGAGGGATGTAAACATTTTTACAGACGTAGGTATAAATCATGTTAAGAGTCTTATCGGGGCATGACCAAGTAGTTCTACGTATCTTACAACAAAAATTCTGAAATAATTTTGATCCCAAATAACTTCTTAAGTTCTATTCTATTTGTTGCGCACTCCAAGTTAGGTGAGTGTCACTTCTACTTGCCAAGTGGAGCATATGTAATACTTCCATCCACAGTCTTGTTCATAAAATTTCTACAGTTTCTTGGTATAAGTCTTTGAGATTTAACTTGTTAACTTTTTAATTTATTTTTATTGGTATTTTAATTTAACTTACTTACTAGACAAAAACGATTTAACCTAATTTAAAACTAACATTTATCTTACGAAGTCTTTGAGTCATTGGTCAAGCTTAAGCTTTTAAATTTTTAAAATTTTAAAAAATTTTAAAACTTATAAAATTTTCTAGTTTTTTTTTTTTATTATTATTTCCTATACAAGCTCTGTGTGTTATGATAAATTTAGACAGTTGAAATGAATATTTCTTCGCTCTCATAGTTGTTGCAGAACCTGAATCTATCACATATTTCCACCGGTTTCATATCATAACTTACCCGTGACATAGTTTTCGATTCATACAGTCACAGAATATGATTACATTTTGTTTCAATTCATATCGTTTTTGTGATAGATATATCGATAATTACAGGACATTTGCATTGGACCCCAATTCTTAAATTCCGCATAACATAATTCGTATACGTACGAGGGAATACGCCTCAAATTTTCGCATATGAAAAAAAATGGTATTCTCAAAGCTTTTTTTCACCTGTACGGAAATTATATTCACCTTTCGAATATGGTAGAATTTTACAGCACGTCAAGTAAACCATTTTGACAGGTTGTGAAAAAAAAAACCATTAAAATTTAAATTGGTTGGGAATTTTTGTTTTCGACTGACAAAAAAAAAAAAGAAATTAATCTATTTATGTTTAATGGACATTTATGGGTTTTCGCAGCTGCTACTTTGTGCAATATGAGCTCAGCACTTGTTCGACTCTCAACGAACCAGTTAGGCGAAATCGAAACATACCAAACTTTCCGAGAGCCTCAAAAGACTGTTTTCAACGAATGGCACTATTTCCGAAAATATTTGTGAAGGGATATCATTCAAAAAGGGCGTCATTTAAATTGTTTGATTTATTTTAATTTGACTCTTATTTTCTCACACAAAAATCACAAAGCAAACCTTTTCAGTCTCAGTATCAAACTAATGTATCAAATGTTTTAACAATAGTTTCTGCGAAGCCGAGGCTTTTCTGCAGAAGTTTGGGTAACATGCATTTTATTTTATTTTGTTTAATTTTAGCAAATATTTAGCTTTGAATCGTTGAATTCACTCTTGGTAGGAAAATATTTATTTATTTTTTTATATTATTTTATTTATTTTAATAGTACGATTTTATTAAAACAAACAAAAGTAATCACTTTGAACCTCCTAGGAAAATGGCCTTAGAGAATTCGAAGTTCTTACTTATTCGCTGGTTGAAAGAATTATGATCTAAACAATCATTTCGGCTATCCTTTTATACTTCCCGAAAGGATGTTTTTTACAACTATATTTTTCATAGGCAAAACTATTATTAGACTAATTATTTTTAAGAGTAAAGATATAAACAAATAAAGAAAAGTATGATAAATAAAAGTTGTTCTGCTACAACTTTTTTTTTTTTTTTTTTTTTTTCAAACGATTAAATTGCTTACTAATGATTTAATAATTTATATTGTTTAGTACTAGATGTTGAGATTTAGGAAGTCATTTTACAGATATTTTTTTCTTGTTTTGTAAGTAGTTATGTTCGAAAGTTCTTGAGGTAGTTCGTTGATGATAGATTGAACACTGAATTGAAGTTGTCTTCTTAACCCTGGATGGTTACCCTTCGTCGTATCGACGAACACCTCTTTTATTTTTCATGATTTCTCTTTAACTATTCGTCATATTCTATTCCTCTTTCTTACAACATTTGCTCTTTGTGGTTTCTACCAGTGAGCGGACTTATGATCTCCTGCTATCATCAGAAATAGTTTTTTTTTGTTGTTTTGTACAGGTATGTTCGTCGATATGACAAAGGACAACTTTCGTATCATATTTTTTTCTTTGTGTGTGATTGTTACTTTTATGGATATGGATTTATAATTTTTATTTATGTTTTTATTTTGGAGGTACTACTATTATATTGTTGTTTTTTGTTTTGTTTTTTAAATCAATGGCAAAAATGTTTTGAGAATAAATGTATGAGAGAAATTGTCGGTACTTCGGGGCCCCCTGAGAATGGGGGCCCTGGGCACGGGCCCCGTGTGCCCTTATGGTGAAGACGGTATTGACAATGGGTGAAAAAAGCTAAAGGCTGAATGTTGGCTATGTACGCTTGTACACCTTTTATTTTTCCACTCATGTTAGCACCTCCATCGTACGCTTGACCTCGGCACAATTTAATGTCCAGATTAAGATTTTCCAACTCTTGCATAATATGGTTAGCAATATTTTCACCAGTAAAGTTAACTACTTCGACAAACTTCAGAAAATGTTCTTGGATCTCATTCGCATATCTATATCGAAATAACGAATACAAATTGTCAGCTGTTCAGAAATAGAAACATCTGTAGTCTCATCAGCTATAATAGTAAAAAAATTTGCTTTTTTAATTTTGCTCACTATTTTGTTTGTGATTAATTCTCCACAGCATTCAATCAAGGCATTTTGTGTCGTCTTGCTAATGTAGGAAGAGTTTTTAGCACATTTGTTTACATGGTCGCCCAGAACCTCATCTCCAGCATCGATTCGAAACTTTAACAATGCTCTAAAGTTGCATTCTCCAAAAGAACTTTCCAATTCTAAATCATCGTCATCCCTGTGTCCTCGTAATGCTATGTTTTGCATTCCACAGAATATTACTGTTTTTATTATGGGTATAAGTTTTCTACGATTTTCTTCAAGAGTTTTTCTTTCTTGATGGGATCTTATTTGGACAACAACATCCATTGATTTTCCCTCATGTATCATTAAAAAATGTTGAGATGATACCATATTACCTTGGTGATATTTTGTATTCTCGTGATGTGAGATCATTTCAATAGCTTTTTTGTATATTTTTAGTGGTTCCGTAACCAACTTCCCTAGTTTCACATCATTTGTACCTGCTTCATGTCGACCGAAAAGAACGCACACTTTGCACAATCCGCCACCTGCAACTTTGCTATATGCTAGCCATTCATGTTTCTTTAACCAGCTCATTTGAAAGGATCGGTTTTTGTTGCCCTCGCGAACTAGTGGAAACTTGAACTCATTTGTGGGCTGCCAGGTATTTTTCATCCACTGATACTTTTCTTCATCTGTAAGACCAGGACCATACTTCTGATTAGTCAGAAGTTTACCTGTTGCAATAATTGATTCGATTAGCAAGACATTACTGTATAAGCTTGCGAAACCTACCTATATCTTTCTCCTGCAACAGGCAACTAACTGATGGATTTGTTGATGTTGAGGTTGAAGATGCTGCAAGCGAGGATACACATGAAGAGACACCATCGAGTTCATTTGTTTCGTCTAAAGCTGTCTCGTTCTCATTTTCTGTCTCTGTAATTGCATTTTCGGTCTTTTGTTTTTTTGGAAAGAAAAACGCACTTGCTCTTTTGCCTTTTTCTGTCTTTGTCACTCATTGTTATTAATACTAATATAACTAGTCACTACAATAGCTGAACTACAAAATATTGTTTATTTTCTCTCTAGCACACAAAAGTCACAACTAAAATACTGCTGAAAGGAAAACTAGGGGGAAAAATGTCACATCACAAATTATTTTTAGCACTATATTTTTGCATATACAACAGCGGAAACACAAAAATTTTACGATTAAAAAAGTCATGCAATAGGTTCTAATCTGAAATGTATTATATCAACTGAAAATTTTAAATTATTTTTTTTCTTTTCATTTGCGACTGTTAATTTCATTTGAATTTATTTATTCGTTCAACTCATCGAGTGTTCATCTACCGTAAGACTACAACGTGTACAACATTCGAAAAACTGAACGTTGTTTTTTTTTTGTGTCTCCAACTGTGGTGTTTTTAAATTAACCTCAGAGAACTAGATTCAAATTAATTTCCGATTGCGTTGGTGTGGCCTATACGACTTTGTGTTTAAAGCTAGAAATTTCACGCTTGCGCCCAAAGATTCACATGTGTTTCTAGGTAGAATATGCAGACATAGATTTGGGTAATTTTTCGTCTTGATTTCCATGGAAAAGTGATTTTTATTTTCGCACGTAGGCACACTTCGCCTGTTTTGATTATGGAATGAGCAAGCAGTAATAATGCAGTGCTCTGGGGGGGGCCCGTGCCCCTGTGCCCCCCCCCCCCCCCCCCCCCCCCTGGATCCGCCTATGCTTGTGGGCAACCTTGAGCAATTGTGGTGATCAATATATTTGCGCTTAGATATGAGACCGCAAGAGCAAGGTCTGTCAAATGGGTCGATTGGGATCGATAATGTCCAAATGCCTTATGTGTAAGGTCCATCTTTGCTGTAATACCAATAAAAACAGTTTTTTGTCCTATCATACCTAAAATTTCAAAACAAATTAACAAACTTGTAACGGTTTTCATAGAAAAAAACATTGTTTTATATACACGGAAAGAATTGAAAATCACCAATTGCAACATTTTGAGTTGTAATTCACGAATCGTATATTTTTCGCAAATCACAACGATTTTTTCTTGAATTGATATAAAAATTTGTAATTTGTCAGTGAAAACGGCGAAAAATATCAAATGTTGTTTGTTGCATTTTGCGATTAAAAGTATTAATTCGAGCTTCTTTAATTTGTAGTGATTTGCGAGATTATTTGGAGCAATTTACAACTTCAATAGGCAAATTTCGTAAACACCACTTTGCTATCTCAAATTGCGAAAAATATTTGGTGATTTACCACCACTGAATGATGAATCAATAAAATCTTATAATAATTTACCACATTTAAACCGAAAACGTAAATTGACGTAGAGAAGTCGTAAATTGCAAAGTATTTTTTGTAATTTCCATGGAAACTAACTACATAACGTGTGAAATTTTTTTATGCACAGGTAGTCGACAGTAACGATATAGTCCATGGGTCGAAATCCTTTATTTATATGGATCAATATACATACATCATATGTTTGTGGTGTTGCTGCTTGCTGGACAGCTGCAATCATGGGCAGCGACAGCGAAAGACAGTCGGTATTTAATCTTTGCTTAAGGCAGTCGTTTTTTAAGTATAACTAGTTCTCAGTGATAGTGAGTGTACTAACCATTATAAAGCATTCTGGAATATATATCATGTAAGTATCTATTTAATAATGGAAAAAAATTAAACTTAAGTAGGTATATAAATCTGTATTTTTATTTTTTTCAGAATGAAGATATGTCTCGCTATTAGAAAAGAAGTAAATTGGTATGGATATTAAAGTGTGCAGTCGAAAAGGTGTGCAGTCGAAAAGTTCTTCTAAACAATTTGCGTGTATTAACAATTTCAGCATAGACAGAAAAACCACCCCAGACAAATCCCGTTGTCTCCGGACGATATGGCGTCATATGATTCTCAAGGATATCAAGAGGAAACAAAAATATAAAATACGACTATGAATTCTGATTGTAAATCACAAGATATAAGTTGTAAATTGAAAATAAAGTTTTCTAATTTCACGATAAAACGTTTTTAAGTTAAGACGGTGATGCCTCAAATCACTACCTACTCAAGAATCGTAAATTGCAAAATATGAATTGCAAATTGCAAAATATGAATTGCAAATTGATAAAAAGAAGTTGTAATTTACGATTAAGAATTTGTAAATTGCAACTACAGAAGTAGCAAATCAGCACTAATGAGTTGCAATTCAAGACTAAATGGTTGCAATTCGGTAAGGGATGAAATCAAATTTACTACAGAGAAGTGGTAAATTGCGATATGTTTTTGCAATTCACAACCATAGTAATATCAAATTTAGAACTACTTGTTTAAAATTGCGATCGGTTATGGCAATATGTATTTCTCGTTTGATTTTTATTGACAATGAGAAGTGTTGATTCACGATTTTTGGGGGTCAATATCTTTACTTCTTACAATTTCTAAAATTGCGAATAAGAAGTCGTGAATCAGTAAATCATGAGCTAAGCTCACTTTTCGTGATTCTGCGCTCATTTTTCTTGATTTGATCTTAAAATTTTTTCCGTGTACCACCATTGACCAACGTTGCTCAAGAGCAACTTTCGGTAGCGCCCAAATCGATGGGCGTGGCAACTTAAAATTTTAACAATAAACTTCTTAAATCATTACGATAAGACTAAATGTAAAAAAAAAATTTCAAGCTACAGGAAAAAAGTTGGGGTCGAAAGGGTTAATAGAATGTATTAAATAGATCGTTACATTTTTTGTTTCTGAATGAAAATGTATTTTCAACATCTTTCACTTTTAATTTTTGAAAAAATAACCATGGGGAACTCTGGCTGCTATATTTAATTTAAACAAAATCTCACCGAGGCCCTTGATGTTAAAAAAGTATTGTCTGATACGATGCCACTTTTTTTATTATTTTTCCAGCGTAACATTTTGAAACAAGTTGGTAAAATTATTGCAAAGGCGGATGACGTTGAAGTTAAACACAAACAAAACACACGATGGAATCGGCTAAATAAATCTAAATCTATCGACACGTACCCCCTAACAAAGTGGTTAGTTACCCTATTTGCTGTAAAGGACCATTCTCATTAGCGCGAACTGCGAACAAATCAATTTGTTTTACCACAAAAGCATTATATTTAATTAATATAACACCTAATCTAAAAAAAACCGAGACTTGATTGATTAAAATAACGATTTTGCAATTAAGGCTTCGTCAAACAGAGCGCGTATTTAACGCCGTGGTGAGATTATTTTACGCGGCGGTAAAATTATTTGACTGCGACGTTCCAACCGCCGCGTTAGAGCACGTCAAACAGAATTCTAGCTGCCGTAGCTGTCATCACTTTTTGCAAAATGTGAAGCAGCTCGGAATATTTTTTTTTAATTGCTGCGCTACGTAATTCACGGAAAAGAAAAAGAATTTGGGTGCATGAAATTAACAAAAACAGAAATGAAGTCGGAAAATACAACCTTTTGAAGACGAAATGAATCGTGAAAATCCAGTATTTCGCGTTACCTCTATACATATTTAAATAGGTAGTATCTGCAAATACAAAAACAAAAATTTGTATGCTTAACGTCCTCATTCATTTCTATTGAAATTGTATCCCATATTTCTCGATCTTCGACAACCTTTTTGTACATTTCGCACACATTCAATTCATTTTCCATTATGACGCGCCGCGTCAGTAAAAATAATCTGTAATTTTTCACAACACCGCGTTTCAACGCCTCGGTGAACTTGACGCGACGTTAAAAACGCTCTGTGTGTCACAGGGGATATGTATTGCAGTATATTACATCACAACTGTCAAACGCGGCGGTGAAACGCGACGTTAAAACGCGCTCTGTTTGACGGAGCCTTTACCTACAGCAATTCTCCCGCGAATTGAAAATTCTTGCCGCGAACTGTCACACTTTATTCACAATCCACATAATACAGTCGCGATCCACAAACCTGCGAATGAAAAATTCGCTCGAACTTAACCTTCAACAATACAAATGAGTCGCGCGTATCTGCGACTAAAAATCGTTTTCATGTAAATTAAGTGTCAGATTCTACGAATATTCGCCAGTTCGTGGTTCGCAATTTGCTCTCATGTGAATGGTCCTTAAATGTGCTTGACAACCAGCAGTTATACCAGCGTGTACGCGAGCATACGATTTAATCAAAATAGTTGCTGAAAGAATACTTTTTCTGGACTATCATATTTACTTTCATGAATGGTGTATACAAATTGACACTTTCCTTTTGAACAGAAAATTCCACAAATAACACGTTTGGCATCTTATGTTAACATAACAGTTAACCCATATTACTCTCCAAATAATTACAAGTAATTTAAAATTAAAGTCGCAGTTTCCAATACCAAGTTTGATTAAAACATTCATTTGCACAAAAGTTGATGCGAAAATCCAATCTGAAGGAACGACTATCGAAGACAATAATATTTGCTATGGAAATATTTACCTTCCTCACAATCAGTTTCATTTTCAATATCCATCAAAACTAGGATAAGAGCTCTCCATAGATTCACGCATAGTTTGAAGATCGTTCTACATAAGCACACACTACCATACAATGTAGTACCTATACGTATACGTACCTACCTGCCATCACCAAAGTATAAAGTCGAACGTGATAACTTTGTGCCAAGTTCTGCAACTTTAGTAGCACCTTGACCTATGCTCACTACGTAAATGATTGCTTAGCGCAAATAAGACAAACAAAGAACGGAAGAAGCTAAAGTGAGAAGTTCTGTCGAAGACTTATCTCTTGGAAAACTCTAAGGTGGAAAACGGAACAACGCTTCCGGATTTGAAATTTAAAGGAATTTTTGCAGTTACCAGATTTTCTCTTTATATTTTTTTGCTCACAAGAGTTTACGAAATGAAATCCAATTTGAAATCCTCATGCTAGCATAGTGCACTTCACATGCGAGAGAAAAGTTTTTGCGGAAAAGCACACACAGTAAAACAGGTTTTTGGAAAATTCTCAATATACGGTGTAAAGAAGTAGGTAAGGGGATTTATTTAAGCGTGATTATATGTACTTATTCAGGAATTGCAAGGAGTAAATCCTTCGGAGTAGTTAAAAAGCATTTCCAACATGGAATAACCGATAGTCTCCTTTGAGATGTTATAGAGAGTCCAGAGTGGATAATGGTCCATTGAACTTCAAAGCATAAGATATTGATGCTAAAGTCATAGGTGACGCGCAATGCACTTAATGCATGTTTTAACAAACATGAAGTACATAGTTGTTTATATTCTTAATAGTTAATAGGTACGTAAAAATCGAAAGATATACATTATTATGAAAGCACAGATATAACGACGGTGAAGGGACCGGGCTCAAATGATCGCTATAGCCGAATGTCGCTTTAACCTAGGGTCAGACAAAATATAAAAAAAAGACTCATTCTTTACTAGTAGATATGTTACTACACAATCCTGTATTCATATTTTTATTATTCAGTCAGAATTAAAAAGAAAACAAATGTAATAAAAAAAAGCGCAACTTATAAGAGATGCAGCACTGATTTGCATCTAATTAATCTCCTTCAAAAAATCGGAAATATTTCGCTGCTTAAGGTAGCGGGTGTTCAATTTTCGATTCCTTTTTATTTTTAAAGAATTCGACTCTAAAACTTTTAGTAGTTTTTCTCGATTTTTTTCAAATCGTAGAAAGAGAGGAATGCAACATATTAGGTTTGTATGGAATTCTTTGCATAAGTCTGCATTGGATTCCCCGTTCTGCAGTCGGGAAATTATTCCAGATTTTTCTACAACAGTCAATGTGCGTCTAACAGATGGTGTGTTAGAAAACTTAAGAAAAATAAATTCATCGATAACAAAAGAATGATTAAGTATCTACATCTTACATGAATGTCACCTACATTCATAGTAATAAATAAGGTAAATATACAGCTAAATGTTCTGCGATTCGAATCAACTTATTACACAGCTTACAGTACTGAAAATTATCTTTGCTTCGATTTTAAGTTTGCAACAACTTAAGAAATAACAACGGAGGACAAGCAAAATAAATCAACTTATTTTTTTTGCACAGGCAACTAGATGTTTTTTTTTTATTTCATCGCTATATCCGGAAGAAAAAATTTAAATTGTTGTAAAAAACGGACGCTATATACGGAATCGCCGTTATATCCGATGTCGCTATATCAGAATGAATTTGTATGGAAAATATGGTGTGAAATCAAGGGACTCAGAGTTTGCGGCGTTATATCCGCATGGTCGTTATAACCGAGGTAGTTATAGGCGAATTCCACGTATAAAATAATTTGTCGTTGTTCTCTAAATGTGCTCAAACTTTAAAATAGTGCATTAGGTAAAGGCGGGCGGTATACCTTTTTTGTTTCTTCAAAATGTTCCCAATTATAAGACATTTTTAAACGAAAATCAAACTGAAATGTTTTTTATTAAATTTATAACATAAATATTAAAATACTAAGGAACACAATCATTTCTTCAATCATCAAATAATACATAAAACATTACCTATAGGGAGGGTGATATGGTACCCCCTATCGGGTTATTGTTTTTTTAAGTTTTTATTGCCACATTTGTTACAAGTGTTTTTGTATGATGTGCATGTATCATGGGACCACTTTTGACAAATTAAGCACTGTAACCAGTCATCTTTTTTTGTGGTAATATTATAATCTTCGCCACATCCTGTCCTTCCTCAAAATCCTCTGGATCATCATCATCAGATTCGTCATGATACGGAACATTCAGGCTTTCCTCAGAGGATGACGAGAGAGTATCAGTACGGCGTGATATTTTCTTCGGAATTTTTTGGTAGCTTTTTATTTCGTTTCAGGGACTTTAATTTTTGTTGCGACACATTTTCTTGTGATGTTAGAACTCGAGCCTTTTGCTTCCTTGGATTGAACTTAGTGACTCTGGAAGTTGATGGTATTGGCGAAAGGATATTTAGCATTTTCCCTGGGGTGATGTCACTGGATTCCTGTACATCAATTGTCTGCACTACATCCACCTGTCAAAAAAAAATTATCAGAATGGGTATGATTATAAGACCTTGACAATATTAACCTGTGCCTTGATTTTGTGCGGCGATGTCGCTGGGGAACGGTCCGAATCGGATTTGAATGTGTGAGTGAGCCGCGCGCTGTGACCAACGTGACCGTTGTGCAATAATTTGGCACTTTTTTCGAGGAACCTGATACAATTTGATGCTACTGTATCCCTTTTTTTAGTTTGAAAATGAACTTTGCAATTTTTAGAAACACTGTGATTTTCAAATGAATTTCAGTATAACGCTGCTGTTTATCAGAACACGATTATAGTATTACGTGAGCCAACAATTGTTAAATATTGTGCAAAAATTCTTAAATTTCAGAGAATCTTTACGAATGACACTTTTTTCTTACACCTCTCTTTTTTTTTTGCTACTTTTCAGAATTTTGCAACAATCTCCCGGATTGTTAGAGAAAGGTTATAAATTTTAGTTTTTGTTTTACAATACAACAAATACTCGAAGATCATTCCCACACAACTTTTCTTTTATAAATTGAACCAAATCACTTTACAATTAGATGTCGTTTAGATTGTTCCGCTTGAGAGCTTGACACTAGACACTACTTCTATGAAACAGTAGATGCATGTTTTCAAATAAATTTTGAAAAGAAAACCTTTTAGTTTTGATTTTTGTTTATAAATATATAAAATTAATTGAATATTGTTCATAAATTATACCTATCAACTCATTTTTATATCTACTTTTAAGATCGCGATCAATTTAGTTTTAAAAAGCCCCTAAAAAAGGGGCGATGAAAGAAAAATGTGCCTTTTTCTGATGCTACTATGTAAATTTAGTATTTTCTCCCAATATTTAACAAGTATTAGCCGGTTTTACACTATGTACCCATTGTTTTTTCAACATATTCATTTTGAAATCACAGTTTTTGAAAGTACTATTCACATGAGCGCGAAATGCGAACAAATGAATTTAATTGTATTTATGCATTGAAAATTGATTTTTATACTATTTACCACCAGAGCCTTAAATTAAATTAATCTTAAGTCTAATCTAAAAAAAAATCGGACTCTCAATCGATTTAAATAGCTCAATTTACAATTATTACAGCAATTGAAAATTCTTAGAGCGAACTTTCACACTTTATTCACAATCCACATAAAACATTCGCGGATCCACAAACCCACTTTTGTATTAGTGTCCTCGAAAAAGGTACCAAATTGTCGCACAACGGTCATGCTGTTGTCATTTGTCCTCATCCGACATTCTTCTCGCTACCTAAAAAGGTTGCGTGTGGGAAAGCTCGCCTGGAATATTCAGGAACAAAACGATATAAGAACAGGAAAATTTGGAAAATGTCAGTTCGTGATATCACTCACACATTTATTGAATTCGCCTATATGTGAACCCTTTCCGATTCCGACACCGCCAGTGCGGAAAAAATTGCACAAAATCAAGGCACTGTTCTATATTCTCTCTCGGCGGAGTCTTTTCCGAACGGATCGGATTTTGTTCTAAAAATGCATAATCAGGAATGGCGCTTGGATTGAATGGACATATTCCAGTCGCTGCGAATGCTGAGATGCCATTATTTGTGGTTGCAGAACTGCTCCACGCGTCAAAAAGGAGTTTGCCAAATTGTAAACAGGTAATTTTTCGGTTTGGGTTGTTTTTAACGTATAAATTACAGGCTGAATAATAATGACTTTTGAATGATTTAAAGAACGCCCTATCTAACGGCTGCAGGAATTGTGTAGAGTGGGGGGGAAGACATAGCAAGACTATTTCATTTTTAACAGCGTACTCCAGCATTTCAGCATTGCTACAATGTGAAGAGTGTCCATCCAGTATTAAAAGCACTTTCCCCTCTGGTATTCTAGGGGTGAAATGCTTTTGAAGCCAAGTGAAAAATATGTCACTTGTAACGTACGCCGACTTTTCACCCATGTAGACGTAAGAGCCTGGTGGCATACCATCCTCAAACTCCTTTTTCTTGTTTTTACCTGTTAGATTCATAATCCTATTCAATGCAAGATAACAGAATAAAAAAAACATATTCGAAGACATACCTTTGAAATCACAAGCTGGTGGTAAGAAACTGCCTTCAGCATTGCAACAATCGATCACAGTGATCGTCTCGCCGTTCTCAGCAGATGTTATTGCTGCAACATTTTTTGAACCCTTTTTTGCAACCACTAGCTCTGGGCGATTATTCAGTTGGCATCCAGTCACGTCCATGTTAAAAATGTTTCGAGGTTTGGCCATCAAGTCATTTTCAACTAAAACCCTTTCTTGAGCTTGAGAAACCCCTTCCGACTTTCTAATGGATAAATCTAAATGGCGTTTTAGAAAGAGTCCAAACCATCCTTTCCCAGCCTTTTTTTTTTTTTTTTCTTTGTAGAATCGGTGCTCAACATCGTACCTTTCTGCAATCCCGAATGCCATTCGACACACCTCGTCTCGAGTTGGAGCGAATCCATGCGCCTGAAGCTTCTTGATATGGTTTACTATTTTTTGTTCGATTTCGTCACCCAAATAAGACGGACATCCTTAAGGCACTTTTTTGTCAGTGCATTTTTCAAATTTATATCCGACCATAAACCCCGGTTTGAGTCGGATTTTCTTTTATATACGTTTTGCATTTCTGTTTATCAAATAATATTTAATTTAATTAATTTTCAACGCAAAAAAAAAAACACAATTTTTTTATTTATTATTTTTTTCACACTATTAAACACAGCACGACAAGGTGTTCTTCAAGTTCGGGCGATAAAATGAAAAGAAAATTGTATAATCTGTATGGAAAGACTAGTTGGCGTGGGAGAAATTAAAGGTGCGCCATATCTCCCGCAACGCCATATCAGATATCACTCGCCTTTACCCTAAAAGACGTCTTAGATGTGGTCACGATTTAAAAATAAACCTGCGCAATAGTTTAGTAAAGGGTGTTTTTTTAAATGTACAGCAATTTGAATTAGCAACACTATTTTAACTTGCGGCCATTTTGTCAGCTCCTGTCAAGTGTTTTATTTTGAGTTTGGTTTTCCATTGAAGCGATGGAGCTTAATTTTGGTTGAATGGATACGTCAATAAACAAAACTGCCGTATTTGGAGTGACGATAATCCTTAAGTAGTGTATGTTGAGACACCGTTACATCCACAAAAACTGACTATTTGGTGTGCTTTATGGGTTGGTGGAATAATTGGTCCGTACTTCTTTAAAATCGATGCTGGTCAGTGGTTAGAAAGCTATAGTCATGGTGACCGTTAAAGAGCCATGATTACTGACCAGCGTTGCCAAGTCAGTGCTTTCAGCGTTAAATCTAGTGGCCAAAATTTAATTTCAGTGCCGAAAAAGTAGACTTAGCGCTCGGGCGTTTTTTCAATGCTTAAAAAAATATTTTAGTGCTTTTTTAACGCTGCCGCTGCACGCCGCCTTTTTGTCTACTTTTGCACAGGGTCAATTTAAAAAACAAATTTAATGTATGTATTTTTTAAGTGTTATTGAAATATTTATTTTATTTTACATCGCACTTGCTATGGCTGAATATAAATATGATTATGTTGTTGTTGTTTTTTTACTTCTATTTTTTTTATCAACTTACGAGCTGTTTTTAAAAAATTACAGTTTTGGTGCCCAAGAGGTAAAAATTAACGCTGAAAAGTTTAAAAACGGTGCTCAAACGCCAAAATGACTTGGCAACGCCGTTACTGACTTTTTCGTTCATCAATTGAACAACCATGATGTGCAGGAGCTGTGGTTTCAACAACACGGCGCAAGCGCAACATGTTACACAGCTCGTGCCACAATTGATTTATTGAACGAAACTTTTGGTAACCGCATAGTTTCACGTTGCGGACCCGTGAATTGGTCTACGAGATCGTGCGACTTAATGCCACTTGAATTTTCTGTGGGGATATGTCAATTCGCTAGCTTACGCCGATAAGCCCGAAACGATTGACCACTTGTAGGACAACATTCGCTCGCTATTGCGGATATACGGCCACAAATGTTGGAAAAAGTCAGGAAAAATTGGACCTCCAGATTAGACTACGTCCGAGCCAGCCGTGGCGGTCATATCCCAGAAATCATACTTAAATTATAATGTCAGAAGATTATCTTTCTAATAAGTAAATTTCATGTCAATTTAAAAAAATGTCTTTGTTTTATTCCATTTCAAAGATCTATACTTCTAAAAAAAAAACCTTTATAATTTACCTACAATGACTATGATCCCAGACGTTTTAGATGTCAAATTTGGACAGTTCTCCTGTTTCGAGAAGAATAAGAAATTCAGTAATTTAAGCAAACAAAATAAAAGCATAGCTAGAAAGGTCGCCAAGACCAAATCAAAAATCAGGCAAAGGAATACCGAACCTTTTTTTATCGAATATGACCACCATTCGTTTCGGAGTAATTTCCATAGAACATCGCGCCTGCCCGCGTTAATTAGGCGCAACGTAAGCAACGTTTGCACTGACCAACACTTATTTGAATAATAAATTTTGATCGTTTGGACGCTCTTCACGTCGTACAAATTCCAATGGTGATTTGTGACTGAATATTAAACAACGGATTAAACGGACATCACCTAAGCAACAAGACAGCCACAGAGACTGCCCACATCAACCCGTTCTATTTGTAAAGCTTTTATCGAAACTATTTGGATAAGTGACCATGGCCTTTGTGTCAGAAGGCCCAACTACACGACTGCCTCATACAAATAGAGTCTTTCTTTCCTCCAGAGTAATTATATTCCCACTCGAAATCGAATACATTATAGCATATGATACCAGAAGGGGAGTATCACAATATTTTCGAAGACTATAAAAGCAATAACAATGCAAATTTTTTGAATGCTGATGATCCCAATTATGAGCCAAATCCGTGTGTGAGTTGAACAATTTGGTCCTCATATTGACGAAGAGGCAAAGGTAGAAACCCAACAACTTCTCACAAAGAGACTTGAGAAAAAAATAAATCTGCACCCAATCGAGGAATGATTTTTTGGAGCAACTAGCTTTAGAGCTTGCAGATATGCAAATGTAATCTTCAATCTATTATATAAAAATTAGTCGCTGTGCGTTAGTCGGGTAAAGGCTCGAGAACTGCTAAGCCGATTTCTAAGCAAATTGTTGTTGTCAACAATTTTGAATTTTTTTCTTAAATTACCTAATAAGTAGTTTACTATATTACATTAAGTGACTTTTTGAAATCGATATTTTTTTTTGTCAAGCATTTTCAGGATCCTTGCATTAGGATGTGTGAGTATAAGTTGAAATGTGAAGTGCAGTTAGCCCGCACTTTTTCTAGAATGAAAAACGTGAATTGCAGTTCGATAGACATTCGTTTGTAGTTCAACCGTTAGAAAGTTAGAACCATTTGAAAAAAAAAGTTCAATCCCTTAAAACCTTGTTATCTCCGAAACCGTGGCAAGCAGACCGATGAAATTTTCTGTGTCGAAAGTGTTTGAAATTACTAATCTAATAGAATTCAAATTATACCAATCGGCCTAACGGTTTATGATTTATTTGAAATTTAAGCAAAATTTGGGCTTCTAACTTAAGGTCCCATAACTCATCACTCGGCAATGTACCGTTTCGAACATAACGCGGTCTTATATCGCCTGCTTAAATTGCATATAAATTCTTTTTGGTTTGGTCAATTTCGACATTAAAGGTTTTATTAGATAGAGCACACATTCTTTCTAACAACCAACTAGTTTTTGTCGTTTGTAGTTGTCCAGTCAATATAAATAATATCCGTCCCCTTAAATCAGTCTGCGAAGACGATTTCAACCATTTTCTTAAATTTTCAATAGATCGTTATCTATTAATAAGAGGTAATTTTTTTTGCTCCATTAGATGCATCTAACAGAAAGCATTAGAAAAAAAATAGATTTCACTATTTTGAGTTGCTTAATAACTGAAATATGGATATGAGTTTATGACGAAAGAGTGTTCGCTTAAGTTTCATTTAATTTTCTTTGTAATAAAATCACAAAATTTGAATTGGATTAGATAGTCAGGAGGTACAGGCTTTTCAGAAATTGCATATTTGTTGGTATAAATTGTTTCAAAGGGGTTAGGTTTTAATGTTATTCGAAGGAATAGAAAAAAATTGTTGGATAAAATCGGTGTTTATTGATTGGTTGTTGTTGCTAATTGCAAAGTAGTGACTCAGGTGGATGGGCACTGATGAGTGCTTTGCGAAAATGTATTTACCGTTGTTTTGTTGTTGTTGGGAAGCCCATATATGGATGCAACTCTAAAGTGATGCGTTTTTTGACTTTCATTGCTTTTTATTAAGTAACGCTTAAGTGAATTCAGAAATTTGAAATGCAGTTATTTAAGTTAGGATATGCTTTATGCACCAGTGGTTTTAAATTATTTCTCTTTTTTGTAAATTCGGAGTTACAGGTGCAAACACAAATGTCCTTATATCTCGGAAATAAGACATTTCTGTTAAAAAAGAATTTCACTACAAACAACTACAAACGATTTCAAATGCAACTGGCTAGTTTTTGTTTCAAAAAGCCAAAAGTGCGGGCTGAAATTTTTTTCTAATGGTTCTAACTTTCTAACCTTTGAACTACAAACGATAAAAATTTCACTACAAACAACTACAAACGAATGTCTATCGAACTGCAATTCACGTTTTTCATTCTAGAAAAAGTGCGGGCTAACTTCACGTAGGTGAAATGTAGGGGTGATTGAGATGACGAGGACAATGATGACAGGCAACAAAAGTAGTTGAGCGTTTTGAGTGTTCACGTAGGGGTTGTTAGGAAAATAAGTGAGTACTAATCATGATACTCTGCTCATTCGTGTGTAGGGTTATGGGGAGGACAGCTCAAAAGTACCATAACACCTTCGGTACTGGTGTGGATATACAGAAGGGAGAAGGCTTACCAACCAAGTTGATAGGTTTGGTTAGTTTTCTTCTTGGCTATTAAAGTAGCAAATATTTCTTTTAGAGTTAATCCTTTCCCTAATTTCATCCTATCCCTTTAATACCAGCAAATTTTAAAATTTTCGCATCAAAATTCAGGCATGTAAAAGTACGGTAGTCCGCAAGACAAGCAGAAGATCCCACCCCACCGACGAGCTAAGCACTGGCTCTAAAAAAGCATGCCTGCCTTGCTTTGTTGACCCTAGCGCTACAGCCCTTTCACCGAAGTCAAAATTGAGATTCCTGTGTCTCTAAATGTAGAAGGAAATAGATATGTGCGTTAGTTAGATTTGAATGATTTTTGTTTTGTTTTGTTCGTCTTGAATCAGAGATGGTTTATAAAAAATCATAAAATTCTCAACAGCTGGCGCTGTAGGCACACGTTTCGTTTTTAACTTAAATTCAATTAACTTCTAAAATATAATAATACAATAACAATAATTTATAAATATAATTTTTTCGGTGTGAAACTCGATGACTTTATATCTCGATAACTGATGGGCCAATTTTCATGAAACTTTTTGGTTTTGTTCGTATTCACGGATTTAAGGTTTAGCAAGACTTAAAAGATAATATTCTTTTAGACTCAATAGGTAATGTTTTCGATCTCCAAAGCCACTGAGGCGATTTCCATGAAAATTTGTGGATATGTATGGTTAATTCCAGTTTGAAGGATAGGATACTTTTGGACCCGAAAGGTGGCACGTCAATCATTGCGGTTTGATTGACACACATCGATATTGATATACATCACTTATTTCTATTGGCCCTTACCAATAAAACATTTTAGACGCGACTTTTGGCAACAAATTTGCTTTTAGTCTAAATTAGAAGAAATAAAGCATTAAATTTGACTTTAAGTTGAGAAATAGTTGGATTGGAGTCACCGCCAGTGATGCAAAGCCGGATCTAAGTTCTCATGTCTGAACCCTTAAAAAATTATACGTTTTTCGAAAAATCATGCCTTTTTGGTAAAAAAGATAAAAATTGCATATCTTACAAAGGAACTGCAACTAACCTACAAGGTGGTTCAAGAAATTGTTATCAGAATGTTGGTCGATTGATAGGCAATTCTATTTTTCTTTATCTCTATAAGCCAAGGTTTTGATTTGGTGTGTAAGTCAAGTAGGTTGTTGGAAAATAAGCACGACGCACAGTTGTAAATTCAAGTTTTTAATGCGACTTTGATTAAAGAATATACCAGATTTACCAACTTCAAAATGTATTTGTGTGAATTGATTATAAAAAAAAGAATTTACAAAAAATTGATTGTAAAACAGTTCAAACAGTTCACAAAAAAATTATTCCTATTTTCTAAAAACTATTCCTCAAGTATCGGAATCAACATCACTGACTAAGTCAAATATAAAGTCTCATTTGTCACAAGCGTTTTTTTTTCGAATTTCGTCTTGCTTTATCTGTTAAATCATAACACTTTTTTTTTATTTAATTCACATCATCAGCAACTTGAAGTTCGCCTCAAGTGAAACAACAAAATTCAGTCACAATAGCTAGCAGAAGTTGATTTTTGTTAATTTAAAGCAAAAGTAGACTTAAGGATCGAACTTTGTTCTTTTTCTTTTCTTTTTAAGTGTCATAGAGTATTTAGTACAACTTTTGAATAAAGAATTTGAGTAGACCGAATTGCATAAAGAGGCATGTGCAATGTGAATGCTCGGAATTATTATTTTCATTACATTAACGAATTGGGACGGAACTAAGTTCGCCGGGCCAGCTATTAGCTTATAAAACATCGAATAGCTAGGTCCAAACAACAAACAAATGTAAAAAGAAGTTAATTTGTAATGAAATTGAAACTGCTACAATGTTAGCTTAAGTTTCAAAAAGAACAATAAAGAAAGTTGTGAAGCATTCATAGCTGAAAAAAGGACTACAAACGTTAAAACATTAAAACAGCAACGCAGTACCCACAACAAACACAATTTTGCAAAACCAACTTCTTAAAATTTGATTTCGTATTTAAGTCATTATCTGAACATTTTACCTCATTTTCTAACAAAATTCGTTACATTATTAGTATACCTAGTATTTCTTAAAAATCGTCTTATTTAGTATCTACAATTTCCTTACGCTTTAGGTATATGAAAACACTAGCCGAAGTGCACCTGACATAAAAATGTTTAAGTAGTTTACGAGCCTTAGTTTATTAATAATGGAGTTGTTCGGATTTTGCGCTAATTGTTTACTGGTAGATTATACCAGCGGCCATCTATAGGTAACCTACATTCCCTAACTCTTAACCAGCATTCATTTGTTCTCACAAAGTCCTCATTATTATTCTGTACTTAATCTTTATAAATCTTCTTCATTCTCAATCCGTCAGCAAACGAAAGTTGTACTTTCCATTTCAACAACTTGGTGAAAGTATAATTATATAAGTAGGTACACCTACGCCATAGAAAGTTTAGCTTAACTAAAGTTATAAACTGATTGAATTTTTAAATTGCATGGCAGTGTCATATTTTTACAGCGCAATTGGTTACATTTTTTACAAGTTACAAAAGGATTAGAAAAGCGCTGATACTTATTTTCAAATAATAGTCTTAATTCATGTAAGCCTCAAACTTTTGAAACATTTTAAAAACATACCTGCCTATGTAAATAGATGCTCAAGGACAATTTCAAAAATAATTGTATTACTCAAATAAACTTGAGGTATCTATTTTTTCGTGTATTACTTAACCTGCAGAAATAAAATTAAAACGCTCTACGATAATATTGTGAAACAAAAGTGCTCCTAAGGGTTAGTAATTTTTGTGCATTCAATCCATGCTAGAGCTTTCACTCAAGAGAAAGTTCAGATTTGCTTCTTCGTTCTCTTGTGGTGCTTAATTGGTATAATGTTTGTAACTTCCTCTTTTGCTTTAGGAGTGTTTCCAATTATTTAAAATATGTAACAATTTTTTCAAAAAGACAACTTAAATATATTTTCTTTTATTTTTTATTGCACACTTGGCATCAGTTTCACAGTAAGTATAACGAAACCTAGACGTTCGAGAATATTTCAGTTTAGAAACTCTTTTTTTCAGACATTTTCATATTTTGCATGCACTAATTTATTTTTTTTTTTCAATGGAACTTTCTAATAAAATTTTGAATCTTTGCCATAGGGAAAAGAAGAAGGGTTCTGGGAGTGTTTCCCTAATTGCATGTACCCTAATGGAAACTTGGATTAAATTTGCATGTTGTTAATTAATTTCTGAAACGACCCTGAGAGTTAACATCAGGAGTTGATGCTTTCAAAAATATGGCTTATAGCTAATTAATAAGTATTCATGTGTGAAAACAAGCATAACAATATCGCTTCAGTCATCCAAACGCCCCTTTCACCGAACATCTGTTTCTGGCCTAAAGGGCGTAAAAGAAATGTGTGCTCTGAATCAAGAAAGATAATTCCAATAATTGAATCTGCAAACTGCATCAAAAAATCGCCGCCAGTCTTAAAATTCAACCGTATTCATAATAAGGACCTGGCCTATACGCTATTATATTGGAAAACAAATTACACACAGCATTGCACAATCTTTCTAAAAGTTTGGCGAATACCTATGTTGTGTTTAAGGCAGTGAAAGTGGTTCTTCGCCTATTTATTGGAAGTATTATGGTTTTACTGCTGTCAACTACCCTTAACTGCAAAATAACAAAAAAAAAAAAAAAGGAACATCAATTTGCTGGTATAATTACATTAAAAAATTCAAAATTTACTGATACGTTTGACTTACTGTGACAAGCGAACTCTTTAAAATAAGGTCATTTTAATTTTGAAGAGGAACAGAAGCATTCTTAAGTAAATCATTTCCTAAAATGCATTGACTGTATCAATGCGTTGATTTTGAATCTAAGCTTTTCGCAATTTCATTTATCGAAAAAGTTTCAAAGTGTAAATATCTATAGTAGAAACAAAATGATTCGAAGAGAAAGTTAAATCATGGTCCGAACAGTTACAACCGTTTCACTAAGTCTGTATTTAATAAAATGCATTCGATGCTATAAAAAACATTCAGAAGTTGTATATTTACTATCAAATCATAAACTGTTATAATAAATTCGGAGAAAACTTTCGCAATGCCGTAGCACTCGAAACTGGAACATGTATAGCATTGGAATAAAGGTAGCCTTGCTAAGCTTTAAAGTTTATCGAAATTAAAAAGTGTAACAAATCCATGGAAACGATTCACGGACATAAAATATCAAGGACATCCTTCGGTTAAAACTAGAAAAGTGAAATACGAAGCATTTTCTAGGTATACTAGAGGACCCGGCGAACTTCGTCTCGCCCAACTCCTTCTTCGTCTGTTGGATTGTGGCACATTTGATGATAAGGCGAACCACACTTCAATCACTCGATAAGTCTGTTTGTTGCTGTGACTGTCATCTCTCCGCAGTCCGCATTTTATTTCAAGCGATTAGGATATTAAGCAAAGTATGAAATGAAAAACAAATAATAAAATAATTTCATTTTCTTTATTTTGAAATAACATTAATTTTTCTAATTTTATCACAATGCGATTTTATGAACAATATTTGTAGTTAACTCCTTCGGAGTATAAATGAATAAGCTTGATGGTTTTCCCACGCGAGAACACGCCACATATAATTGGCCATGTGAAAAGACCGGATTTTCTAGATCTAACCCACAAATCGACATAGTTTGTCCTTGTGACTTATTAATAGTCATGGCAAATGCCAAGCGAATGGGAAATTGCAGACGTCTGAATGGAATGGGTGAGTCTGAAGGGATCATTGGTATTCGTGGCAGAAGAACAACTTCACCTTCAAATTTGCCGTTCAAAATTGTAGCTTCAAGAACATTGCCCATTATTTTTTTTATGAGTAATCTTGTACCGTTGCACAACTTAGGTGCATTTAAATTCCGAAGCAATATGATGGGCGCGCCAATTTTTAACCCTGCAGTCGTCGCGCACCAAAAAGTCACACCAGTCGTCGCGCGGATTACATATGTAATCCATTTTAAAATTAAAGTAAAAACAATATGCTTTAATTTTTTCAATTTTTTTTTGCTGCAAAATGCAATTACATATTAGTTAAAGATAAAAAACACAAATTATTACTTCACAATATAAAAAAAAAAATAAAAATATGCAAATAAAAAAAAAAATTCCGATTTCTTGTGGAAAAAGAGGAACTTTAGTTTCAAATTCAGACCTGTTCTTAAACTAAAAATCTATAAGCTAATCACTTGTTTCCAAGCATGATGAACATATGTAGATACTTGGAATGCTGAGGACAAACGAATTTTTGACATGCGGTGCATGATCGGCGAGTGCTTTTATTGCGTGCTCTCCCGCATTCATAACAGCGACCTAAAGAACTATTTCGTGGTGATACTCAGCTTGACGGCAGAATATTTGCTTGAGGAATGTCTAGTCTTTTATGTGGAATGCTAGAGCATTTAAAATCTTTTCTATTTACATTACCTTCGTTGTGCCAAGCACGGATCTGATCATCCCGTATTTGATCCATGATGTTCCTAAAAAAACACATTTCTATAAAATATACACACAGAGTGTAAATTTATGCCATCTAAATTATCATTCAAGTGCATTACTTCATAGAAAAACATATATATGAGCTATGACATTATGTAATAACTCGAAATTACAAAAAAAAAAAATAACTGTTTGACAAAAATACTTACATCAGTCGTCGCGCGGATTACAATAGTATTCCATTTAACTTCAAAACGCTCTCGTGACACAACTACACACGGACACGACCGGGACTCGCGATTCATTGAGCGCACGCCCAAACTATTTAACTGTAAGTACTAAAAGAGACAAAAAATAGCCACCACTAGTTTTCCGGGAATTCTCAATTTTGCATTGTTGGATTACAATAGTAATCCGCGCGACGACTGCAGGGTTAATCGCAAGTTATGCGGTGGCATTCCTGGTAAATCCAGCGAATTCAAAAATTCAACAGGATAGTTGACTGCTTCATCAGGATCGGTAACAGTGTCGATCGATTTGAACAATATCTCATTGCCGGGCAATGATTGTTGTATTTTGAAGTTAATAGCGTCAACGTCGATATTTTTCGGAGCTAAAATAGCTCGTTCACGAAGCCAGGCATGATTAATGTAATTAGCTTGCAAATCTGGAAATATGCTTTCAATCAAAGCCTCTTTCGTATTTACCATGTTGCAGAAATTTTCTGGCAATTTGATACATTGTGTGTCTCCATGCAATGGTATTGTTCCATTTCCAATGTTGAGCAATTGCTCGGAGAATGATATTTCCAATGGATCGTTTTGCAGTTGTACACGTATATTTGTGTTAAGATGTAATGTAGTGACATTTCGCCATAGATATGATTGTTTAATGCATGCGTTAATTTCATCAGCATATGTAGCGCGTGGAATGACTGGCAATGTCTGTCTAAAATCACCGGACAGCAGCAGTAAAGCACCACCGAATAGCCTGGTGTTATTATTTAGATCTTTCATCATTCTATCTAGAGCTTCAAGTGAATGCTTGTGGGCCATAGTGCATTCATCCCAGATAATAATTTTGCATTTTTGCAAAACTTTAGCCATACCTGAATTCTTTTTTATATTGCATACTGCATGTGGATTTGTGTGAATGTTCAACGGCAACTTGAGTGCTGAATGTGCAGTCCGTCCACCATCAATCAAAGTGGCTGCAATACCTGATGAAGCAATTGCTAACGCAATATGATTTTGTGATCGAATGCCCGCAAGTAGTAGTTTGATGAGAAACGTTTTTCCAGTGCCACCTGGTGCGTCCAAAAAGAAAAATCCACCTTGTTCTGCTGCAATTGACAAATTAATTCGATCGTATACATTCTTCTGTTCATCAGTGAGTAGTTGTTCATTATTTTCAACGAAAGTAGTTAAAGAGACCGTATCGAACTGTTGTTCGCGCTGAATCTCGCTGTTAATGATGTCTGTTGCTGGGCGGTTAGGTGAGGGCATAGCAAAATGAATGAGTGGCATATTCGAAATCTGAATATCTTCAATCTTTGTTAGTGCCTCGTTATACATTTCCGGTGAAAAATCGATATTGGGATCTTTATGAGCGATCCGAATGCGATGTAGAATGTCGTCGCTCATTGCATCTTTATATTTATCCCAGAGGACAGAAGCTTGAGATGGAAAACATGTCGTCAATAATATGGCGAATAAATGGCGAATTTGATGAGGAGAGGAACTTAATGCTGCATCTGCAAGTGTAATATCCCAATGGTTGTCATCTTCCAGCAAATGTAATTCGCGACACGCATCATGATATGTGTCGTACAAAATCCCATTGACTGTTCGCAAGTGTTGGAAGGACGTCGGTCCAGGAACATTAACCAACAATAAACGCAAGAAGAAACATTCGCGTTGCTTTGGATGGACTGTGTATAATCGTCCTAATGTATTTCGCATAAATATGCCGTTGTATCCTTCAACCTGAACACCTCGCTGTCGTGGTTCCCACTTTTTTGACTGTTTGTTCCATGTGAAAAAGCGTGGCACATCAGTATACATTAGTGTCTTTGCGAATTGACCGGGAATACCTGGACGGTTGCATAGTTCGAAAAACTCAGTTAATGTGGTTTTTGGGGCAATTGATGCACGTTGTAGGTACAGCAGTCTCTGCCGTGAAATAAACACGCTGTCCATTTTCAAGGTGCACGGCCAAATGTATAACAGCAGGGTCTCTTGCGTGTATCGGAAAACTCAAAATACGCCAAACTGCTTCATTGCTGCTGATGTACCGGCCCATTTGATACCGTGTTATTTCATCGTTTTCGTTAACATTTTGAACAGCAAATACAGCCATATCACTGCCCTTATGGACATATTTGCATATATATTTTATGGACTTCACCGAACTGCAGATCTCAACGTTTATGTGTGCTTTGTAGGTTTTACATAGCAGTGGTGAATACGGAACCACCCACTGATTGTCAATGTCAACTGTTGTACCGTTTAACGTGCGTAATTGATGGGATTGACCACCATGGTCAGTGTCTCTACGACGATACAATGGATAGCCATCGATATTAGTGATTGTATCATTTGTAAATTTTTTTGGAAAACTTTTCGTACATTTTCCATTGTCCATGCACGGCGCTGTTATGTTTATAGCACCGCATGGACCATGGAGCATGTTACGGGTAACAATGTCATACAATTCTTGATCGATATTCCGATCCGGAATTTCTGCTGAAATAATTTTATCAATTTCTTCAGACTGTATTCTGTCGACCAACCAAATCAAAATATGCGCGTGTGGCAAACCTCGTTTTTGCCATTCAACAGAATACATCCAGCAACGTGTTTTGCCAAATACAGAGGACTGTGTAATCAAGTTCATTAACGATTTTAACTTTTGTATGAACACACGTGCAGTGATATCGTGCCGATCTATTACAGTTTGACCTGGCAATAACACAATTTTAATTTCATCCCATTTTGGATTACACGTAAATGTAATGAACAAATCTGGTCGTCCATACGCGCGCACAAAAGTCATGGCGTCTTGAATATATTCCTGCATATGACGTGGGCTTCCAATATATGATGATGGAAGAATATATGAAGTACCGATGTCGTTGATATTAGTTATTCCATCTACGTTACCAAGAATAGCATCACGCAAATGAATATATTCCTCAGCTCGAAGTTTCGCTTGATTAAACCTGATGTATCGTAATCGCTCACTTTCAATTTTCGCATACATATCAACGATATATTGATGAAACAGCTGACGGCATCGGAGAATATTATTGTCTTCATTGGTACGAATCATCAACCGATATGCGTAGAAGTTCATCGCGCTCACTTTCTTGCTGGTCTCTGCACCTGCAAAGTAAAAATATAATTCAGACAAAAATTAAATTAGCATAAAATATAATATTAGGTAATGGCATGTGCAGATTGTACCTGTTGCTGGATTTCGTTGTTTGATATTTAAATGATATCCATCTTCTCCTTCCCAAAATATCAATGGATATTGTAAAGCGTCGTAAGAGCGATGAGTGTCTGCAATCGTATGCACTGTGTTGTCTCTGCGTTTGATTCGTATATCTTGACGTTCAAATGCGTCGCCAACCATAACAACTGCAACTTCATTAATGGTCGGTGCATTATATCGGCCCGCGTGCTGCCCAGATGGTACTTTGTCTGCTTTGATGACGATCGTATAGTTGTCGTTGTGCAGTTTGGTTGAAACGGTATTGAACAACTGGACCAACTGGTTGTGATTCTGTAAAAACGGTTCTAAAATACCCACAATTTCTCGCTCCTCCATCTGCTCGATATGGTTGTACTGGCAGCGTGCGTTTATTTGCTGCTCCTCATCACCCATGAAGTAGATTTGCAGAAATTTTGAATTGGTATCAGGCATCGGTATTAAAGACCCAATTTGATGATACACTTGCCCCTGAATCTTAAAGGTTGATTGAAAATTGCGACCATCCTCATTGTGAACGATTTTTGTTGCTCCAAATGATGTCATTTGAAAGCACGAATTGAATTTGCGAATTTTACGCTAAAACAATTTAGATTGAGATGTACCTCCAGCCAATAATGCTTTCAATGGTTCTGGCGGCGAATTCAATGGTGGCAATACAACTTTTCCAGACGCGCAGCAGAAACCGGCCGATTCACCTTTGTATTTGAGTGCATGACAGTGTTGGCATTGTTTGCTCATAGCACCGATTAGAATTTGTGAATGTGACGAATAGTCGATGTCCGACTTATATTCAAACGCAAGGCGAAGAAGTGATGCACGTGTCAATGTGCGATTCACTTGCGAACGCTGTTGTTCGCGTGTTCTGAATGTGTCGGTGACTCGTTGACGGGCCAGTCTTTGTGTCAATGCATTAGCTTGAAGGCGTTCATTGCGGTGCTCTTGACTTTCATTAGCACGTGTGATTGCAGTCCGATTTATTACATTTCCATTGTCCGTCAATTGATCTTGTGCCGATGTATTTAACCGATGGTTGTGCTGTAATTGTGAACTGTTAGTCCGTCGACCAATATTTCCTCCTCGTCCACGAAGACGTGGCATTGTTTCAGTTACGTAACTTATACGTAAATGTAATACACTTAATATTCACTGAAAATGCGGCACCAAAAATATCCAAAGATACAAAAAAATTAAAATATGAAAATAACGAAACGCACTTAATGCAATACACTTAAATTAGAATACCTACGTGTGGCCGTAGTTGTTGCTTGATTCAAGTTTGTGTTGTTTTCAATGACACCACAATTCAAAATAAAACAAACCACTATTGCGTAAATTAAAATTTACTTTTGTTTGAACGATTGAGAACGAATTTGTGAGATGTCAAAAAATAAAAGCTACCAAATAAGCTCGATGACCAAAAAAAATTTATTCAGTGACATACACACGTACAGTAGAATTATATACATAAAGAAGATTTGTATGGGAGGTACCACGCCCCTTTGTACAATCCCGCCCATATTTGCAGCAGCACTTAAAAAATGCACACCAAACCGACGTACCAAATTTTGTGCAAATACCGTTATCAGGAGCAGAAATAATTGATTTTTAATTTGTGGTTTGTATAGGAGGTACCACGCCCCATTGTCCAATTGGACCGAATTGTAAATCTAAACCACCCGGGGTGCAACCCAAACGCATACAAAAAAATTTATTCAACGAATTCAAAAATTCTGTGTGATAGATGACTACTTCATCCTGGTTGATAACTGTGTCAACCGATTTGAAGGAAAGCAACTGTCCCGGAATGAAATTTTTAATAGTGTAGTTAAGATCATGGACATCTCTGTTCTTCGCCGCCAATATAGCTCATTCTCTCAGCCAACTATTGTTTTTGAAGTTCTTCGGTATGCCCGGAAAAACACGTCGAATGAGCTATTCCTTAGAATCGGTCATGTGGCAGAAATCAGTGGGCAAAGTGATAAGTCCGGTCGAGATATCAACTGCATCTTTCCATTACCAATATCCAACAATTTCTTCGAAAACACATCTGGAGTTTGATCTGTTCAATCGGAGTGTCTTGACATGCCGCCACAAATTTGATGTTTTCATTTAGTTCGTCAGCTGCAGTTGATCGTGGGAATAACTGGAAGAGTCTCCCGAAAATCACCGGATAATACAACCATGGCTATTCCAAAAATGTTTTGATTGACACGAAGATCTTTCAACATCCTGTCCACCGCCACCATTGACCTTTTGTGGGCCATCGTGCATTCGACCCAAACGATCAATTTGCAACATTGTAAAATCTTCGCACTTTTTCCGATTTTTCAAAATGGTGTCTGGTTGATTTCAATGCTCAGTGGCAATATCAATACTGAATGTGCACTGTGCAGTTCGGTAGCCTTCTAACAAAGTTGCTGTTATTCCAGATGAAGCCAATGCTAGGGCAACTCATGCTGCGATCGAATCCGTGCCATAAAAGCAATGAAACTAAGAACGTTTTGGCAGTACCTCCGGGAGCACCCACAAAGTTCTTTTGTTCACAGCTTCCATCAAAGAGTCATACGCAATCATTTGTTGTCGATTCAATTGCGGAACATTTTTCCGAACTGCTTCGGCTAATGCTTCAGTATGGTATTGTTTTGTTGTTCTCTTTGTAATTCGTGGTTAAATGAAAATACTTGACAAACAAATATTATGGATTCAAACACCATCAAACAAATCGAAGTGTCTACTCCATTTCGAAAAGTTACTTAATGTAACATAGTAAACATAACAAACTTATTAGGTAGGTACCTATGCCTCTATTTACAAAAAAAAAAAAGAAATTTCAAAATTTTTGACAACAACAATTTGCTTGGAAAATAATTAAAATAATTGACAACAACAATTGCTTTTAAAATTTAAAATATTTTTTTTGTATTTGAAACTACTCGATTTCTATCCAGTTTGTATTTTTTTCTAAGTGCATTTCCCCATGAAAAAATTATATACATAAAGAAGATTTGTATGGGAGGTACCACGCCCCTTTGTACAATCCCGCCCATATTTGCAGCAGCACTTAAAAAATGCACACCAAACCGACGTACCAAATTTTGTGCAAATACCGTTATCAGGAGCAGAAATAATTGATTTTTAATTTGTGGTTTGTATGGGAGGTACCACGCCCCATTGTCCAATTGGACCGAATTGTAAATCTAAACCACCCGGGGCGCAACCCAAACGCATACAAAAAAATTTATGCAAATCGGTCCAGCCGTTTAGGAGGAGTTCAGTGACAACACACGTACGCTAGAATTATATATATAAGATTGTGTAACCGTCAACTGGTTTAACCCGATGGTTTAATTTTGACACAAAATTACAAAGAAATATTCTATTGCGATTCGTAATATTTAAACTAAAGATCAATATGTATGCAAAAGAAAGCAAAAATTATTTCATTATAACGAAAAAAGTTTTCTTTGTGAACCATTAGCTTTCTTGCATTTCTGTGTTGAAATCATCACGTAGTAATACACCGCCGTACTATTAACAAATTTTAGTGTCGACAGACAATAAATTATACAGGGCCGGCATTCTGTAAAGTGAAAACGTTTAAGCGTTTTCGTGCACACGAACAGTTTGCTTCATGTAACATCAAAAACGAAAGATATTCTCGTGGGCGCGAAAAAAAAAAAACCAACGAACACATTTTCTTTTTCGTTGACGTTTTTGCTTTTCTTGCTTCATGACCCTAAAAACGAACAGATTTTATCGTCTCCAAGAAAGAAAACAAACGACAGCTATTTTGTTGACGTTTATCATTTCCATCTTTGAGTTTTGTGATTTTAACTTTTAAGACTGTGCTGAATATTTTACTAGAAATGCTAACAAACTATTTTTTGTTGACCAGCTAAAGCGACGAAAGTGAAATGAAAAATGAACACGTAAACTTTAAAAATAAGAAAAAATCTGCGGGATTGTTCGAATCTCCCACATTACCTGACAAAAGGTTGGTTTATTTAAATTTAGTTCTTAGTTAAAAATTTATTTTTTTCTTTTAGTTTTGTTTAACGTTTAAGGTTAAACATAGCTGCCTTTCATTTGCATGTAGGTACACGAAATACATACATACGTGCCTCCTATTTTAAAGCTTTCCTCAACGTCAAAACAACAAAACAACGAAAATAAAGCTATACTCTCCGACTGGCGCTGATAGAGCAGTACCGGAGTTTAGAATCTGACTTCGAGCTGTCGCGGAAAATGTCTGATCGCAGGCAAGGACCGTTACATACTGAGACTACCAAACTATAATTTTGTTGTCACAAAAACGTTAGGAGTTACATGAAGCAGATTTTCGCTTTCGCGTGATTTATTTCGTTTTTTGAAACCCGAAAGTGGTTTTCGTTTTGTTCAGAATCCCACCCCAGATGTCTTATGTCTGTACAAAATGTTGGTCCCTATTTTTCTTTACCAGACAACATTTTTGATCGCCTTACCAGACAAGTACTTACTTACTTACTTAAGGTGGCGCTACAGTCCGGGGTGGACCTGGGCCTCAACCAACAAGCGTCTCCAGCCAGCACGATCTTTGGCCAGCTGTCTCCAGTTTCGCACGCTAAGTTGGTTAAGGTCCCTTTCCACTTGCGTGCGCCACCTGAGTCGCGGTCTTCCTCTACTGCGCCGTCCCTCGGGTGTGGATTCGAAGATCTTCCGGGCTGGAGCATTCACGTCCATTCGCTCTACATGACCCAGCCACCGCAGTCGTTGGACCTTCACTCTTCTGGCTAGGTCGATGTCGCTGTACAGCCCGTACAGTTCGTCGTTGTATCTCCTCCTCCATTCACCGTCAATGCAGACGGGACCGAAAATTACTCGAAGAATTTTCCTCTCGAAGCAACCAAGAGTAACCTCATCCGCTTTTGATAGAGTCCATGCCTCTGCACCATAAAGAAGGACTGGGATGATTAAGGTCTTATAGAGGGTCACTTTAGTTGTTCGAGAGAGGGCTTTGCTACTCAATTGCTTTCTCAGCCCAAAGAAACAGCGATTGGCAAGAGTTATTCTTCGTTTAATCTCAGCGCTGGTGTCATTGTCTGAGTTCATAGCGGAGCCTAGGTAGACAAAGTCCTTTACCACCTCAAAGTTATATCTGTCTATTGAGATATTCTGACCAAGACGTCGGTGTTGGGTGTCCTTTCTTGATGACAGCATATACTTTGTCTTGCCCTCATTGACCGCCAAACCCATTTTCGCCGCTTCCGTCTCAATACTCACGAACGCGCCGGTGACATCACGCTGCGTTCTGCCGATTATGTCGATGTCGTCGGCATAGGCGAGTAGGTGGACGGACTTTTGGAAGATAGTGCCTCTGGTGTTAGCGTTTGAGTTTTGCACTATTCTTTCAAGAATGATGTTGAAGAAGTCACATGACAGCGCATCGCCTTGTCTAAATCCTTTTTTGACATCGAAGGTTTCGGTGAGTTCTTTACCAACCTTGATGGAGCAGCGTGCATTCTCCATCGTCATCCTGCACAAACGGACGAGTTTGGCAGGGATGCCAAAACTAGACATTGCTCTGTATAGCTCGTCTCTATAAATGCTGTCATAGGCGGCCTTAAAATCGATGAAAAGGTGGTGGGTATCGATTTTTACTTCCTGGGTTTTCTCCAAGATCTGCCGCAGTGTGAATATTTGGTCGACGGTAGACTTTCCTGGCCTGAAGCCACACTGATAAGGACCAATCAGGTTGTTGACGAAAGGTTTCAGGCGTTCACACAACACGGCAGATAAGATCTTGTAGGCGATATTAAGAAGACTAATACCTCTGTAGTTGGCGCAATTCAGAGGGTCTCCTTTCTTGAGGATCGGGCAAACAATGCTGAGGTTCCACTCATCGGGCATACTTTCCTCCGACCATATTTTACAGATGAGTTGGTGCATGCTCCTAACCAAGTCATCGCCTGCCGCTTTGAATAGCTCGGCCGTTAGGCCATCTGCTCCAGCGGCTTTGTTGGACTTAAGCTTAGATATGGCTATCTTCACTTCGTCCAGGTCGGGTGGACGGAATTGTTGGTCTTCATCGTCCAGGTTGAATGGTTCATTCTGCCTGACAGCGGTATTTGGTTCGTCATCGCCATTAAACAGTCTGCAGAAGTAGTTCTTCCATATCCTCAGCATCGACTGCGATTCTGTTATGATGTTCCCTTGTTCGTCCTTGCAGGCTTCGGTTCGGGCTCTGTAGCCTTGGCAGGTTCTTTTTACCCTCTGGTAAAACTTCCGAACCTCATTCCTGCTATAGCATCTCTCTATTTCCTCGATCGCGCGCTTCTCGTGCTCTTTCTTTTTTCTCCTGAGAAGCCGGTGTTCGTCTCTTCTTTTCTGCGCGTAGAGCTCACGAGCAGCTCTGGTCCTTCTTTGCAGCGCCGCCTTGTATGCCTCTTGTTTCGCTGCATGTGCTTGCCGGCACTCGTCGTCGAACCAGGGGTTTCGTTGTGGTGGTCGAGTGAAACCAAGCACATCAGAGGCGGCGTCTCTGATGGCTTTTTGGCAATGTTGCCACTGGTCTTCAATGCTTGATGCTGGCTGCGTAGAACCTCTTGAGAGATTGAGAGAGACTCGATCGGAGAAGGATCTGGTGACCTCTTGCGATTTAAGACGTCCGACGTCAAACTTCCTCACAGTATTTACTTGTCTTGGCGGTTTTCGGGATATCCGAAGGCGTACCTTGGCTACAACAAGGTAATGGTCCGAGTCAATGTTGGCCCCTCGGAACGTTCGGACATCCATAATACTGGAGGAGTGCCTTGCGTCGATCGCAATGTGGTCAATCTGGTTGACGGTTGATTGATCAGGAGATCTCCATGTGCCCTTATGAATATCGAGATGCGGGAATCGCGTACTTGCTATGACACCATTTCGCCCCGCCGCGAAGTCGATCAGCCTAAATCCGTTATCGGAGGTGGTGTCGTGTAGGCTGTACCTTCCGACGGTACTACCAAAGATGCACTCTCTTCCTATCTTTGCATTAAAATCACCTAGGACAATTTTAATGTCATAGTTAGGGCACTGCTCGTATGTCTTGTCTAAGAGCTCGTAGAACCCATCTTTGGTGTCGTCGTCTTTCTCCTCCGTGGGGGCATGGGCGCATATAAGGCTAATGTTGGCGAATTTAGCTTTGATGCGGATTGTCGCGAGGCGCTCGTTTATACAGCTGAAACTCAAGACTTCTTGCCTAAGTCTGCCGCCAACGACGAATCCACATCCAAATAAGCGCTGTTTTTGTTGCCGATAGCAGTCGCCATAATAGATATCGCAGTTTTTCATCTTCTTCTTGCCCGGTCCATCCCATCGCACTTCTTGGATGGCGGTTAGGTCTGCTTTATAGCAGTTCAGGGCCTCCGCTAACTGTTCGGCTGCACGCGGTCTGTTAAGGGACCTAACATTCCACGTGCAGATCCGAAATTCGTTGTCCTTTGTTCGTTTGCCTGGTTCGTCAACAGTAAAATCATCCGTATCCGAGGCTTGTTGTCGTTCCGGAACTTTTATTTTTTTTCCGTAGTCGGGCAGTTACCCCGGCGTACAACCCCCAACCTGGAGGGCCAGGCCCTTTGTTGGACCCCTTGGACGAAAGAGGCCGGATTCCTCCGGTGTCAGTAACCCGCTACGGGGATGTGAGAGCTGCCGTTGACCCATTAAGGGCTCTTCCGCCACCATCTCTATTTCAACACCCTGACTAGTGTTAAAAAATCCTCAATGACCTCAGCTCCAAATACGTCAGAGTAGCTCATTGAGGTATCTGCCATGTTGACTGTTGACGCCACCGTTGATTCAGCTATGTGAATTCATCCGCCGTACGTCCTCTTTCTGAGGGGCTCATGTTAGACTTCTGAGACTCGAGCAGACAGTCAATCTGACAGAGCATTATAGTGTTGCTATTTTCTTTGTGTTCAACACTCGCGCTTATAAGTTCAGCAAGTCACGCCCGGATGGGCAGACCAGTACCCGGTGGTTACCACTGGGAGGTAAAATAAGCACAGTTGATATGTATGAAAAGTTACAACAGCTGGGCACCGCCAGGTTGATGCCAATCAGCGTCTACCCGATTCATACACACCCAACCACCAGACAAGTAGCTTTCAAAATAAGCGTTGAATGTAAAGCTCTTTCTTTTTCCTTGCACCTTTCTCTTCGCACCATTCATTTATGTAGGCAAAGAGCTTCCCTTACGCCTTATCCTTATGGTTGTGTGTACATGTGAGTTTATGACACAGCAAGAGCAAATCAAAATTATGTAATTAAAGACAAAAAAAAATATAATACAACAAGGAGTGTTAAGGATTATAGAGATATCGTGTCGAATCACTTGATGCGAGATTCCATCAACAATCAAATTTTTTTTTCATATATATTTTGGTTTCAAGAGATGTGGAACGGCGGCTTATTATTGTGTATTTTCAATAATCCAGGCGTTTTGAAATTGTGTGTTCGTAATGCGAAGGCGACAACAAAAATGTAGGTAAACTTTACACTTTGCTGCATTATGTGATTGAAATTAAAAGTGCGCTACGTGTTATTTGAGGGCAAAATATAATTTACTGTGTTTTAGCGTTTCCGTTTCCGGGGTTTTTTCTGTTGTTTGGTAGAACATATTGGGTAAACTTCAAATTAACTGAGGTGCTGAAGTGTTTCATCCAAGAGGAACAGAAACCTATGTTGTATGTAACGGGTGATTTTTTAAGAGGTTTAGAACTTTAAAAAAAAAAAAAAAAAACACTAAAAATTCGAAAAAATGAATGAAATATTTATTTGAATCGATAGTTTGAACCTTGCAATTTAATGTTTAAAGATAATTTCATGCAAATGTTGACCGCGGCTGCGTCTCAGGTATCCCATCCGCTGAGTCCAATTTTGGCATACTCTTTCACACATATCGGCCGGTATCTCACGAATGAATGCATGGATGTTGGCTTCCAGTGCGTCAATCGAAGCGGGCTTGTCCCTATACACATTAGCCTTGACATACCCCCACAAAAAATAATCTAATGGTGTCAAATCGCACGATCTAGGCGGCCAATTGACCGGCCCGAAACGTGAAATTAACTGTTCACCAAACTCGCCTCGCAAATGCGCCATTGTTTCGCGTGCTGTGTGGCATGTGGCACCGTCTTGTTGAAACCACATATCATGCAAGTCAAGAACTTCCATTTCGGGCAAAAAAAAGTTTGTTATCATCGCTCGGTAGCGTTCACCATTGACAGTAACGCTGCGATTCGCATCATCTTCGAAGAAATATGGCCCAATAATGCCGCCGGCCCATAAACCGCACCAAACAGTGGCTTTTTCGGGATGCATTGGTAGCTGTTGCAATGCTTCTGGCTGATCTTCACTCCAAATGCGGCAATTTTGCTTATTTACGTACCCATTCAACCAAAAATGAGCCTCATCGCTGAACACAATTTTTCGATAAAAAAGCGGATTCGAACCGAGCACGAATTTTGATAGTAAAATTCAATAATTTGCAAGCGTTGTTCATTTATAAGACGATCCATGGTTAAATTGCAAACCAAACTGAAGCTGTTTGACAGTGACACAAGGTACTAAACACACGTCAGCTGTCAAAACCAGTGTTGCCAAAACCAAACCAGCTAAAAAATCATCCGTTAGTTAGTACTTTTTATCTACCTATTCGTTTCATTAAATACAACCATTTTTTACTAGGTATGGGTTGGAGGAATTTAAGAAAAAAAAAAATACCTTAAGTGCATTAAAACAACGGCAGCACTTACAATAAAGTACTTTACCAATTTTTAAGTCAAGTTTTTATTGTAAACAGTTTTTGAAAAAAACAATCAAACTTTAAATTTGAGGAAAATAATAAAAAAATGTTAAATGCTGATTTTTTTTTTAATTTCGAACAATGACAATGAATTTGTTTCTAGTATTTACTGCCCCTAGCAATTCTTAATCGAACACTGAAAGCCAGATTGATTTAGGTAGGTATTCCAGTTTTTGAGAAAATTGAAAATAACGAAAACAAGTTTTTTATTAGATTTCCATTTAATATTGTTGATATTGGATAAACTAATTTAGCCCAATAAGGGGGTGCATATTCCATATTGGAAGGGTTACTATTTGCTGGTGCTGTTGTCCAAGAAATCTGTTGACATTGTTGCCTGCCAGACGGCTATAAACATAGGTACTCTAAGCGGAGCAGCATATAAAAGTAATTTTAGGTTTTCTCAAAAGCTAGAAGACATAAATCAATCTGGTTTTTAGTGTTCGATTAATGTCCGGTTTGTTCAATCTTGGTTATCTTTAATCATTGGTTATTCCAGCTGGTAACCAGCGAATGTGTTTGTTCAGCAAAATAATAACCAGAGAATCATTGGTTTGGTTAGTTAACCAGAGATATCGATAACCAGCTGATTTTGCGCAGTTAATGAGATCTAACCACTGATTTTCTGTAATTTCGTTTGTTCAAGATTTTTTTAGGGACTAGACGTAAGTATTCTTTTTGACGTATCTGCTGCACAAAATTATTTGTACAATATTGTGCAATCAAAAAGGAAAAAAAAAAAAAACAAATAATTGAAAGAACGAATATTAACGCAAGGTGGAGTGAACCAATAAAATCTTTTACATCGGATTCATAGACATTTCCAACTAAAACATAATGGAGTACATTACACGAAAGTCAATTGAAGGTGAGGGTTTAGGTTTCTTATAAAATAATGGATGCAAAGGATGAATAAAGATTATTTTTAACAATTTTGGCTGATGACAGCTCTCATAAATTGAGATAAAGCACACACAGCAAATATAGTAAGAAATTTTGTTGGATAGATATTGATTTTGGCTTTATTTCGGTTTTGGTTTTCAAAAAAATTGCTCATTGTTCCACAAAAACAAATTTCTATTCTTCAATTCTTAAAAAAATGCTTGTATTATTGGATTTTGACTTTTTTTTTGTTTTGTCTAGATAACTAAAAATAAATACACTAATAAAAAATCTACCTAAACAAATTACTTATTAAAAACCAAAGGACCCGAAAAACAAAAATATCCATGGATTCGGTCAATCACTGAATTGACAAATAAACTGGGCACTCATTCCGTATGTAGGGATGAATCGATACAAGTAAATACAAGTACATACTCGATACTTTTGTTTCGATACCAAGTATTTTAGTACTCGATACCTTTGGTTGCGATACCAAGTAAGTATCGTTTAAAAGTACTTGCATCGAATGAAAGCATCGCACTTTGACTTAACACCCAAAACAGATTCCCACACATACTCAATGTTCATGCAATTTTGTATTCCTTTTCGCACAAAACGGAAATCACACATTTTCCGCACACACATTAAAATTCTTGCATTGCTTAAACACATTCACCACGCATTTTATATCTCTTTACTCATACTCTTACAGTCTTTATGAACTCCTTTACGAAATGAAATTAACTCTCTGGGAATACCTACGTGAAGTTAGCCCGCACTTTTTCTAGAATGAAAAACGTGAAATGCAGTTCGATAGACATTCGTTTGTAGTTGTTTGTAGTGAAATTTTTTTCGTTTGTAGTTCAACCGTTAGAAAGTTAGAAGCATTAGAAAAAAATTTCAGCCCGCACTTTTGGCTTTTTGAAATAAAGAGTAGCCAGTTGCATTCGAAATCGTTTGTAGTTGTTTGTAGTGAAATTATTTTTTAACAGAAATGTCTTATTTCCGAGATATAAGGACATTTGTGTTTGCACCTGTAACTCCGAATTTACAAAAAAGAGAAATAATTTAAAACCACTGGTGCATAAAGTATATCCTAACTTAAATAACTGCATTTCAAATTTCTGAATTATCTTAAGCGTTACTTAATAAAAAGCAATCAAAGTCAAAAATCGCATCCCTTTAGAGTTGCATCCATATAGGGGCTTCCCAACAACAACAAAACAACGGTGAACACATTTTCGCAAAGCACTCATCAGTGCCCATCCACATGAGTCACTACTTGTCAATTAGCAACAACAACCAATCAATAAACACCGATTTTATCGAACATTTTTTTCTATTCCTTCGAATAACATTAAAACCTAACCCCTTGGAAACAATTTATAACAACAAAAATGCAATTTCTGCAAAGCCTGTATTTCTGACTATCTAATACAATTCAAATTTTGTGATTTTATCACAAAGAAAAAAAATTAGATGAAACTGAAGCGAACACTACTTCGTCATATAAACTCATATCCATATTTCAGTTATTAAGCAACTCAAAATAGTGAAATCTATTTTTTTCTAATGATTTCTGTTAGATGTATCTAATGGAGCAAAAAAAAATTACCTCTTATCAATAGATACCGATTTATAGAAAATTTAAGAAAATGGTTGAATTCGTCTTCGCAGACTGATTTAAGGGGACGGATATTTCAAATGCTGGACAACTACAAACGACAAAAACTAGTTGGTTGTTAGAAAGCATGTGTGCTCTATCTAATAAAACCTTAAATGTCGAAATTGACCAAACCAAAAAGAATTTATAAGCAATTTAAGCAGGCGATATAAGACAGCGCTATCTTCGAAACGGTACATTGCCGAGTGGTGAAATTTCCTATTTCAACAGTTTTCCACCTCACCAATCTAATAAAGAAAAATTTGTATCAATCGGCGTAACGGTTTGGGATTTATATGGAATTTAAGCGAAATTGCAGCTTAATTTTTTTTTTGAAGTTAGCCCGCACTTTTTCTAGAATGGAAAACTGAGTTTGCAGTTCGATAGGCATTCGTTTGTAGTTGTTTGTAGTGAAATTTTTTTCGTTTGTAGTTCAACCGTTAGAAAGTTAGAACCATTTGAAAAAAAAATGTTCAATCCCTTAAAACCTTGTTATCTCCGAAACCGTGGCAAGCAGAGCGATGAAATTTTCTGCGTCGAAAGTGTTTGCCATTACTAATCTAATAGAATTCAAATTATACCAATCGGCCTAACGGTTTATGATTTATTTGAAATTTAAGCAAAATTTGGGTTTCTAACTTAAGGTCCCCATAACTCAAAAACTGTTGAACTACAAACGATGAAACTTTGCATTTCTATTCTCTGAACCCTTTTCTACCTACGATATCAAATAGAAGACAGCCCGCATTACTGGACACTTTTTATTCGCAATTTAAGGGGAGCCTATAATGGTCTAAATCGACCCATTTTTAAGCGATCCTATATTTCCACTCCTAACGAGTTATGAAGGGTGAAATATGTTTTTTTCTAATGCAACAACCCGCCCTCTTCTAATAAAGTGATGCAAAATCGTTTTCCAATGAACTGCAATGGAAATATCGGATCGCTTAAAAATGGGTCAATTTAGACCATTATAGGCTCCCCTTAAATTGCGAATAAAAAGTGTCCAGTAATGCAGGCTGTCTTCTATTTGATATCATAGTTAGAAAAGGGTTCAGAGAATAGAAATGCAAAGTTTCATCGTTTGTAGTTCAACAGTTTTTGAGTTATGGGGACCTTAAGTTAGAAACCCAAATTTTGCTTAAATTTCAAATAAATCATAAACCGTTAGGCCGATTGGTATAATTTGAATTCTATTAGATTAGTAATGGCAAACACTTTCGACGCAGAAAATTTCATCGCTCTGCTTGCCACGGTTTCGGAGATAACAAGGTTTTAAGGGATTGAACATTTTTTTTTCAAATGGTTCTAACTTTCTAACGGTTGAACTACAAACGAAAAAAATTTCACTACAAACAACTACAAACGAATGCCTATCGAACTGCAAACTCAGTTTTCCATTCTAGAAAAAGTGCGGGCTAACTTCAAAAAAAAAATTAAGCTGCAATTTCGCTTAAATTCCATATAAATCCCAAACCGTTACGCCGATTGATACAAATTTTTCTTTATTAGATTGGTGAGGTGGAAAACTGTTGAAATAGGAAATTTCACCACTCGGCAATGTACCGTTTCGAAGATAGCGCTGTCTTATATCGCCTGCTTAAATTGCTTATAAATTCTTTTTGGTTTGGTCAATTTCGACATTTAAGGTTTTATTAGATAGAGCACACATGCTTTCTAACAACCAACTAGTTTTTGTCGTTTGTAGTTGTCCAGCATTTGAAATATCCGTCCCCTTAAATCAGTCTGCGAAGACGAATTCAACCATTTTCTTAAATTTTCTATAAATCGGTATCTATTGATAAGAGGTAATTTTTTTTTGCTCCATTAGATACATCTAACAGAAATCATTAGAAAAAAATAGATTTCACTATTTTGAGTTGCTTAATAACTGAAATATGGATATGAGTTTATATGACGAAGTAGTGTTCGCTTCAGTTTCATCTAATTTTTTTTCTTTGTGATAAAATCACAAAATTTGAATTGTATTAGATAGTCAGAAATACAGGCTTTGCAGAAATTGCATTTTTGTTGTTATAAATTGTTTCCAAGGGGTTAGGTTTTAATGTTATTCGAAGGAATAGAAAAAAATGTTCGATAAAATCGGTGTTTATTGATTGGTTGTTGTTGCTAATTGACAAGTAGTGACTCATGTGGATGGGCACTGATGAGTGCTTTGCGAAAATGTGTTCACCGTTGTTTTGTTGTTGTTGGGAAGCCCCTATATGGATGCAACTCTAAAGGGATGCGATTTTTGACTTTGATTGCTTTTTATTAAGTAACGCTTAAGATAATTCAGAAATTTGAAATGCAGTTATTTAAGTTAGGATATACTTTATGCACCAGTGGTTTTAAATTATTTCTCTTTTTTGTAAATTCGGAGTTACAGGTGCAAACACAAATGTCCTTATATCTCGGAAATAAGACATTTCTGTTAAAAAATAATTTCACTACAAACAACTACAAACGATTTCGAATGCAACTGGCTACTCTTTATTTCAAAAAGCCAAAAGTGCGGGCTGAAATTTTTTTCTAATGCTTCTAACTTTCTAACGGTTGAACTACAAACGAAAAAAATTTCACTACAAACAACTACAAACGAATGTCTATCGAACTGCAATTCACGTTTTTCATTCTAGAAAAAGTGCGGGCTAACTTCACGTAGGTTCTGGGAATGCGTTTAGTCTTTCTCTTCCCACGTAAAGTCATAAATTCTTAAGTCTCAACTCTTTTGTCGATTATCTTTATCAGTGGTGAGTTTGGTAGCTTTAGTTGAATCGTTTTTCGTTTGTTGTTTCAAGATAAATATTAATAAATTATTTTTTATAACAATCAGCCAAACCAGAAACCGACTAAGTGGAAAACATCTCGAAAAATTGATGTTTTTAGGAAATATTCCACAAAATGTATTTTATTCTTGTGAAAAAAAAAAAAAATATATGAAAAATTAGTGTTTGTTTTCATCTGGAATTTTAATTCGATCCAAGTAGGTATCGATACTTTTCATCCGATACCGAGTAGGTTTCGATACTTTTTTGCGATACTAGTATCAAGTACAAGTACTCGATACCTTGAAGGTATCGTTTCATCCCTATCCGTATGTCGATTATCGCCAGACGATATCATTTCGACGGTAGCTTTGCACTAACAAAAGTGCTTTTAAGTACGTGTTGGACAACATTAACCTATGCGCAGGAACGCGAAGCACATACGTCCCTCCCATTTTAAGGCTATGTTCCACGCTTGAGGTACTGGCTGGGGGTGGTTACCAGTGGTTAGTTGGGAACGATTTTGCGTCTCCTCTCGCACAGAGCACTTTGTCGAAGTTACTACCTACACGAGACAATTAATGCAATGGAAAATGTTTTCTGCCCGCAATGGATAAAATGGCCATCAGAACTGGAAGAAGGTGTTACGAAGAGATACAATACAATGATCGTAAGTAAAACCTCCTTTGATAAAAAAGAACAATAAATCAACAAAATGTTTTGTTACAGATTGCGGACCATAAATATCGCATAACTGCTGTTTATCCGGCTCATGACTCCTTTGTATGGAATAACTCTACTATCAAATCCAAATTAGAGTCTCATTATAACCAACGAATGAGAAGAAATTCGATTTTGCTAGGTAAATACATGGTACTTCAAAGTTCAAACATTCAGAATTCATATATTTTAAAAAAGATTGAATTGAAGGAGACAGTGGATATCCACTGGAACCATGGCTCCTGAGTCCTGACACCGTATAGAAAAGCAAGACGAACAGATGAAATTGCTTTTAATACTATACATTCTAAAGAAAGAAGTACAATAGAGCGTTGTTTTGGCGTATTAAAAGGTAATAACAAGACCTCAATAGAATAACTTGTATAAATTGCATTTACATATTTAACATTTTATAGGCAGATGGAGAATTCTACTGCTGGAAAGAAAATGCTGATACGATCCGAAAACGGTATCGCAATTCATTAACGTGTGCTCCGCTCTTCACAATATTTGTATCGAATATAACGTTCCAGCATTAGAAAGAGAAATTGAAGATGACCGGCAATACCACAGGCAGGCTCAAGAAATGAGTATTCGTTCGCTAAAAAGAATTGCTGAAAGAAATCGAGATGTTGTTAAAGTGTCTTTACTTATTTAATAAAACAGAAACAATAATCTCATAATATCACATGTATAAAAAGTAAAAAACAAAACAAGTCTTCACAAAAAGTAAAAAAAAAAGAAAGTAAATAGCACTTCAGTTCAATACAGGTAACGGTATTTTTTGTTTAGTCTCTTAGGTTTAACTCCATTTCCTTTAGCTCGTTAGCCGACAAAGCAATAATTATAAGCTCCTGTTCTCGGATGCTTAATTTTCGCTTTTCAATTTCAACAAAGTTCTTAGCCTTTTGTTTTTTAACATCCAAAACCCCCTTGTGAAATTGTTTTCTTAGCTGTAATTCTTCTATTTTTACATTTTTTATTTCTGTCAAAACAGCCAACACTTGTTGATGATAATTTTGTGTTTCATCTGCACTTTGCTTAAAAACCGAAAGCTTGTCGATGGGTATGTTGCTGCTATTGGGTTGTAGCTCGCATTTATTAGTGGGTAGTTCAGATACTATGTCTTTTCTATTTTCCAATTCATGCATAGAATCATCATCATCGTCACTCAACAGATCGCGCAGTAAATACTCAACTCCATCGTTTTCATCTGCGTAAAATCCTTGTGAAGTTGAAGGGACTCGAGTTTTTTCTCTTGGTTACAGTGACAAAGATGTATCCTTTGAGTTCCTTCTGGCTGCTCCCACTTCCAAACCGAATTCTTTGGCAAGATGAATGCCCGTAACAGCGGCTTCGATTGCTGCAACTTCAACCACTCTGGTTTCAAATTGTGACAGCTTCACTTCTTTGTATGGTACACCCCCAGTTTTTTTTAAAGATAATTTATTTTTGGACAGCTTTGTTTTTGCCCGGTGCTTGTAATCTGTCCATGTCTAAAAAAGGAAGGAATCATATACAAAATTGTGCATTGTCCTGCGAATTCTTAACAAGAAAAGGATACTTCTCCATCCACTCAATAATAATATTTTACTGTGTTTACGTTGTTGTTGACGTCCTGTAAATGTGTAACTAATTCAAGTAAAGAGTATGTGTATCGGTAATTATTTATTGTACTTACATTATTATTTGCAATGTTGACCTAATTTATTTCAACTAAAATATCAACAAACAAAATATTTTGAATCTGTCAGCTGTTGACTGTCAAATGCTCATTATGATACATTCAGCTTCTCAAACTTTAATTTCTTCGTCACACTGTTTCTTAAACCCATGCGAAAGAGAAAAAGGAAACGAAAGGAGTTACCTAATACCTACATGAAGAAAATTTTCGTTTTCGCATGATTTCTTTCGATTTTTGAAAATAAATCACGCGAAAGCGAAAATTTGCTTCATGTAACTCCTAACGTTTTTTTTTTTTCACATTTGTATCGTAGCTCTTTTAAACCAAATAAAACACACCAATTTTAAAGTGGAAAAATTATAAAAAACCACTGTCTTTATTTTAACCTTTCGCCTTCCCTTCTATCTTATGATTGATTCGTTCCTCGCTTGTTCCCAGAACAAGTTCGTTCCCCTTCTCTTTATACATCGAAAGCAGAGTCACAAATACTCATGCGATTCGATACAACATTCGTTCAGGTTTGAGAAACTGTCACAATAAAATTATAGTTTGGTAGTCTCAGTATGTAGCTCTATTTTCGTTAAGTTGTTTTGGCGTTGAGAAAAGCTTTAATATAGGAGGCACGTATGTATTTCGTGTACCTGTATGCAAATGAAAGGCAGCTTTGTTTAACTTAAAACGTTGAACAAAACTAAAAGAAAAAAATAGATCTCTAACTAAGAACCAAATTTAAATAAACCAACCTTTTGTCAGGTAATGTGAGAGGATTCGAACAATCCCGCAGATTTTTTCTAATTTTCTATTTCACTTTCGTCGCTTTCGCTGGTCAACAAAAAATAGTTTGTTAGCATTTCTAGTAGTTAAAATCACCAAACTCAAAGAGAATAAATAGGAAAATGATAAACGTCAACAAAATAGCTCTCGTTTGTTTTCTTTCGTGGAGACGTTAAAATCTGTTCGTTTAAGGTCACCTGAAGCAAGAAAAGCGAAAACGTCAAAGAAAATGTGTTAGTTAGTTTTTTTTCGCGCACACGAAAATTTCTTTCGTTTTTGATGTTACATGAAGCAAACTGTTAGTGTATTTGTTTATTGGTAAAGGGATTCTGGAAAGTGTGGGGTCTTTTCGTAAAGTGCCAGACTAAAGTTGATTATTGGTAAGGCCGACTGTATTATACTTCGTATACTGCATATTCATCTTACGAACGCTTGATGAATCTGTTTCGAATTCGCCCAAAAGCTGTTTTGAAAACGTCCCGAATAAATTAAGTCATAAAGCTCAAAACTCATCATGGAGATAGTAGAACCAGCTGTTCTTCTTGTTATCTGCTACTATATAACACCGCGAAGGCGCGAAGACATTCTATATAATACGAATAAGTATACATATGCATGTTATGCCTTCATTGTTTATGTTCATGATGCCGAACCCGGCCCTATAGCTATATTCGAACACCTACTCATACTCACGTATTTTTGATTGTATATATTTGAATTCGATTCTCATTTTCTCTGGTTTCATTTTGTTCTCTTCTCTTAAGTCTTTGATAACATACATTCAAGATTCAGCCTGTGTGGCAATGGCAATGGCTATTTCACTAGGCAATGACAACGTAAACAATACCTAATGAGAAGCGCATGAGGAGAACTGAGAATCGTATACGAGATTACGTCATTTCACGGCAGACAGTCGCACCAACCAGACATAGTCATTGAAAGCAGTTTATTTTTATTTATTTATTTCATTACTTATTCCGGAATTCCAAAATCGAAAGCAGTCCACTTTAAACAATATTCGAGGTCAAATTTGTAAAGTCATTGCTCGTTTATTTTGCTATGTGATTGTCAGTGTTGCTTCTTATATATTATTTAAAAAAAAGGTGATATTCGGTGATAATGCCATCAACATGTTTGTTTATGTACGATCGCCCGGACTCTGTATACTATAGTGGAGATGTACTAAATGGGAAAATAATTCTCACAACCGATAAAGTGAAAACTGTTCGAGGTATGCATACATCTTGATAATATAAATTGAATATTAGATGTTAATAAAATTTGGTGCTACAGTCTTGCTGACGTCGCCACGCCAGTTCTCTGGTTGCGGGCGAGTTAATGTAATTCGAATGCAGTATTTTTCGGGGTCACGAATGCAACATTGGTATCACTTCACTATGATTTCCTTCGGTTCGTATAAAGAAATATCAAAATAACTTGTGCCTGGCTGACTCTGACCTGCCTATATTATTTACCTTCTTTTAAATTTGAAATTTGCTATAAATAAAACAGGTAGATACTTTGTATGCTAATACCTACTGAAAGAATGTGTTGTGCTCGTTATCGAGGAAAGGAGAAAGTATCGGCTATTTGTTTTAGTGCACCATACTATCACAGGTAGGGAAGAAAACATATTTGTATTAATACACTCGGAGCCAAAATAATCCGAAAAAATACAAAACGCATTCATCTGCATTCGTTTGAAAAGGGTTGTCATCCGTGATAAGCCTAAAGTAATGGGTAAAAACGAATAGGAACGTTCCGTAAGCATTATTTCGATGCATATTTAAGATATTGCCGTAGATATGGATGCACCCGCGAAACTACATTTTTGAATGTGTGTGTACCGATGGTCGGCAATGCAGTGACGTTGTCTCCGAAAATGCATGACATGCTAACAGTCGCAAATAACAAAATGTGCAAATATGTACTCACTAATCTTTTTTCAGTTTCTGTTTTCACTATATATGAGTGTTTGAGAAACAAAGCGGACTGGCACAATCTTTTTAATAGAGTAATCAAACAGCATTGCCGTTGACTTTTCGAAAATATATCGTTTGTTTTTTGTTAAATGCATCAAAAGTATCTAGATTTGAGCCTCTAAAAATTACCAAATGTATCACAAGAAAATATGTAGGTATAAATTAAAATATGTTTTTATAAATAAATATGATTATTATATTAAATATTTATATTTATTTAAGAAACAAAAATATAAATATTACGCATCACCTGATAATAAGTCAATTCATTTAGTTAAACATTGTTTTTGCAGAGATTATTGACATTTGAAAACTGTAGAGCCTTCACTTAAGCGGCATATACACACACAGTTCAAAAATTCATCAAGCATGGAGAGTGTATTAGAATTTTTTTTTAATTTTCCAAAATTTGAGCCAAATCGGCCCAGCCGTTCTCAATTGATGAACTACCGTACATTTTTTACACCATTGAGACGACATTACCTTATAATTTCGGCTCCAATTGACGTCATTTGAAAGCATCCGTTATATTTTTGCGTATTCGCCAGGAAATGTTTTGAACGGATTGTATTTCCATAGAGATACGAATACAATGGCTCTGGCGGATGATTCAAAATAGGCAATTTCATCTTGCCACCAGCACCGCATAAGCCAGGGGCTTCCGATTGAAGCTTCAATGCATTGCAATGCTGGCAAAGGAAAGACAATGAATCGATATCAACACAGTGAAGATTTTTGTAGGCGATTGCGGAATCGTATTCGAAAGCAGCGCTAGTTAAGTCTACATTTACGACTGGTCTTCTTCTATAAACATTTTGTCGAATTTGAGGCGGTGATTGTGCAGCGAGAACCTGTGCAATATGGGTACGTTTCCATTCATTTTCTTCTGCACGTTCCTCTTGCGTTTGATTATCACGGACATTCTGACCAATTATTGCACTACGTGTACGTCGTCCAAGGTTTGATCGTCTAATAGGAGGCACTAGTCAAGCAAATAACTTTACCTTAAAAACAACAAAGTCGTTTTTGACTAATTCTATTCAAAGAAAATTAGAAAAAAAAACTTACGAAATTAATGTTTCGCAATGAATGCCCAATGAAATCCCAATAGTCACAATTGTCACTTTTTAAACACAAACTTATTTTCTGAAAAAAATTATCGAATTGATAAATATAGCGTTGAATTTCAATTTAACCTACGTAATGTTAGTACCGTTTGCGGATGTGATGCACGATGTATACGACTATCAATGTAATGATTCGCAAAACTCGAAATAGTAGGTACCTACATTTGCTCAATAGAAAATCAAAAAACCTCGTCGGTTGACAGGTAAAACTGACTAAGTAGGTACATTTTATTTTTTTTTGTAACTACATATATAGTGAGGTTTTCAAAAAAAAATCCAATTTTTCACGTTTTTCCCCAATTTTCCGAGTTTTCCACTAAGAATTTTCCATTTTTCCATTCAAAAAGCCATTCCCTAACAATTGCACCATGCAAAAAATCAATTTTGGTTTTTTTTTTTTTTCAATTTCCCGGATGGATTTTCCGTTCTCAATAATTGATGAATTATCATACATTTTTTACACCATTATATATATAAATATAACTAGCTGACCCGGCGAACTTCGTACCGCCCAAATTCGTTAATAACGGGTGATTTTTTAAGAGGCTTAGAACTTTTTTAAAAAAAAAAACACAAAAAATTCGAAAAAATGAATGAAATATTTATTTGAATCGATAGTTTGAACCTTGCAATTTAATGTTTAAAGATAATTTCATGCAAATATTGACCGCGGCTGCGTCTCAGGTAGCCCATCCGCTGAGTAGAATTTTGGCATACTCTTTCACACATATCGGCCGGTATCTCACGAATGAATGCATGGATGTTGGCTTCCAGTGCGTCAATCGAAGCGGGCTTGTCCCTATACACATTAGCCTTGACATACCCCTACAAAAAATAATCTAATGGTGTCAAATCGCACGATCTAGGCGGCCAATTGACCGGCCCGAAACGTGAAATTAACTGTTCACCAAACTCGCCTCGCAATTGCGCCATTGTTTCGCGTGCTGTGTGGCATGTGGCACCGTCTTGTTGAAACCACATATCATGCAAGTCAAGAACTTCCATTTCGGGCAAAAAAAAGTTTGTTATCATCGCTCGGTAGCGTTCACCATTGACAGTAACGCTGCGATTCGCATCATCTTTGAAGAAATATGGCCCAATAATGCCGCCGGCCCATAAACCGCACCAAACAGTGGCTTTTTCGGGATGCATTGGTAGCTGTTGCAATGCTTCTGGCTGATCTTCACTCCAAATGCGGCAATTTTGCTTATTTACGTACCCATTCAACCAAAAATGAGCCTCATCGCTGAACGCAATTTTTCGATAAAAAAGCGAAAATGAACATTTCGAACCGAGCACGAATTTTGATAGTAAAATTCAATAATTTGCAAGCGTTGTTAATTTGTAAGACGATCCATGGTTAAATTGCAAACCAAACTGAAGCTGTTTGACAGTGACACAAGGTACTAAACACACGTCAGCTGTCAAAACCAGTGTTGCCAAAACCAAACCAGCTAAAAAATCACCCGTTATAATGAAAATAATAATTCCGAGCATGCACAATGCACATCATGCTGCTTTATATAATTCGGTGAACTCAAATCGTCATTCAAAACTTATAGTCATACAATAGAAATAACTAAACTACATATAGCAATGTCGATGTGTTTCAATCAAACCGCAATAATTGACGTGTCGGCCGTACTTGTGGTAATGTCCTTGTGACTTATTAATTGTCATAGCGAAAGCGAGACGCACGGGGAATTGAAGACGCTTAAATACGAATGGCATATCGTTCTGAATAAGTGGAGTTCTCACTTTCGCAGAATGACAATGTTTGTTTTGAATTTTTCCCTCAAAATCTTTTGCTTGCATGACATTTGATTTGAGGTGTAGCCATTTCGGAGGAAACTGTGACACGAGATTTTTATATAGATGTTATTGGAACAACACTAAAGGTTGCTGTATGAATTGTGCTTCTAAAAAAAAAAACCTAGCTTGTGAATGAATGAACATTTTTTGGCCTAAGATGGATAGAGAACAAGTAAAGAATTTAAAAAATATACTCAACATTTCTTTTTACAATTATTATAGCCATACGTAAAATGCAACTCTAGTATACCCAAAGATCTAATTTTTGAAAAAAACTTTACGACCGTGGAGAATGCCGCTGAAATCGTGTATGTGCGGTAGTGGGTACCGTCAGGAGTTGCTTAAGCGTTCAACATCCTGTAGTCGCCACACGGCCCCTAATTATTGGAGATTATAATAATACTCTTTTTTTGCAATTCTTAATTTACCGGCATTTAGCCGCCTAGGCCGTGAATATGGCATCCACTAGAAGGGTATTGTACGTCTGTTGCACGGCGGAAAAACGAGGGCTTGCAATGTCTAGTTGACAAAGTGTTTCGTTGACCTTTGAGTTGGTAAGTGAATCGAATAACGTGCGACTAGTGTGTTGATGGTGGATTATGATGACACGTGGTATGCGGGGTCATCAATTTCGCTCAGTGAAAGAATTAAATTTTGTGCACCACGAGAATTTGAAACAGTATAAAATAAGTTTTTGTCTTTAATTATAAATTCATTTATAAAACTCAGCGTTGCCATCAGGACGCTTTAGTCATTTCGGCTACTTTTTCACGGCCAGACTCTTTTTAATAATGAGTGAAATGTAGGACGCTTTTTCTGTAAAATAATCATGAAATTGCGAAACCCCTTTAATTGTCTTAATCCCCTTAAAACCCTCTATTATTGGCATAATTTGCGTGTTTTGTTAACAGGTATATTTGTGTATAATTACTAGAGTATTATAGCAACCTGGCTTCTACACAAAATATCGGAAAGGCAATTACATAAATTATGGTATCTCTGTACAATCAAGATAAAAGGCAAGATAAAAAATCTGGAGAATATCCTAGCTATTATGTTAAAGGCGGTGAAAGTGGTTCTTAATTTTTTGCCCTCGGTATTTATATATAAGACTAGCTGGCCCGGCGAACTTAGTTCCGCCCCAATTCGTTAATGTAATGAAAATAATAATTCCGAGCATGCACATTGCACATGCCTCTTTATGCAATTCGGTCAATTCAAATTCTTTATTCAAAAGTTATATTAAATACTCTACGTGACACTTAAAAAGAAAAGAAAAATAACAAAGTTCGGTCCTTAAGTCCACTTTTGCTTTAAATTAACAAAAATCAACTTCTGCTAGCTATTGTGACTGAATTTTGTTGTTTCACTTGAGGCGAACTTCAAGTTATTGATGATGTGAACTAAATAAAAAAAAATGTTATGATTTAACAGATAAAGCAAGAGGAAACTCGAAAAAACGCTTGTGACAAATGAGACTTTATATTTGACTTAGTCAGTGATGTTGATTCCGATACTTGAGGAATAGTTTTTAGAAAATAGGCATCATTTTTTTGTGAACTGTTTGAACTGTTTTACAATCAAGTTTACTTTACAACTGTGCGTCGTGCTTATTTTCCAAGAACGTACTTGACTTACTCACCAAATCAAAACATTGGATTATAGAGATAAAAAAAGATAGAATTGCCTATCAATCGACCAACATTCTGATAACAATTTCTTGAATCACCTTGTAAGTTAGTTGCAGTTCCTTTGTAAGATATGCAATTTTTATCTTTTTTACCAAAAAGGCATGATTTTTCGAAAAAGGCATACTTTTCTAAGGGTTCGGACAATAACTTAAATCCGGCTTTGCATCACTGGCGGTGACTCCAATCTAACTATTTCTCAACTTAAAGTCAAATTTAATGCTTTATTTCTTCTAATTTAGACTAAAAGTTAATTTGTTGCCAAAAGTCGCATCTAAAATGTTTTATTGCTAAGGGCCAATAGAAATAACTTAAGTATATCAATATCGATGTGTGTCAATCAAACCGCAATGATTGACGTGCCACCTATCGGGTCCAAAAGTATCCTATCCTTCAAACTGGAACCAACCATACGCAACAACAAATTTACATGGAAATCGCCTGAGTGGCTTTGGAGATCGAAAACATTGCCTATTGAGTCTAAAAGAATTTTATCTTTTAAGTCTTGCTAAACCTTAAATACGTCAATACGAACAAAACCAAAAAGTTTCATGAAAATTGGCCCATCAGTTATTGAGATATAAAGTAATCGAGTTTCACACCGAAGGAATTATATTTATAAATTATTGTTATTGTATTATTATATTTTAGAAGTTAATTGAATTTAAGTTATAAACGAAACGTGTGCCTACAGCGCCAGCTGTTGAGAATTTTATGATTTTTTATAACCATCTCTGATTCAAGACGAACAAAACAAAACAAAAATCATTCAAATCTAACTAACGCACATACTAGTTCCTTCTACATTTAGAGACACAGGAATCTCAATTTTGACTTCGGTGAAAGGGTTGTAAGGTCAACAAAGCAAGACAGGTATGCTTGTTTAAGTCGGTGCATAGATCGTCGGTGGAGTGGGATCTTCTGCTTTGCTTGCGGACTACCGTACTTTTACATGCCTGAATTTTGATGCGAACATTTTAAAATTTGTTTGCATTAAAGGGATAGAAAGAAAATTGGGAAAGGATTAACTCTAAACGAAATATTTTCAACTTTAATAGCCAAGAAGAAAACTAACTACACCTATCAACTTGGTTGGTAAGCCTTCTCCCTTTTCTCTCCACACCAGTACCGAAGGTGTTATGATGGTACCTTTGAGCTGCCCTCCCCATAACCCTACACACGAATGAGCAGAGTATCATGTACGTGAACACTCAAAACGCTCAACTACTCCTGTTGCCTGTCATCATTGTCCTCGTCATCTCAATCACACATACATTTCAACTTACTCACACATCCTAATGCAAGGATCCTGAAAATTCTTGACAAAAAAAATTATGGATTGCAACACCATCAAACAAATCAACGTATCTACTCCATTTCAAAATGTCACTTAATGTAACTTAGTAAACTACTTATTAGGTATATTTAAGAAAAAAAAAATTCAAAATTGTTGACAACAACAATTTGCTTAGAAAATAATTAAAATGTTTGACAACAACAATTGCTTTTAAAATTCGAAATAATTTTTTTTTGTTTTGGAAGTTTCACTACTCGATTTATATCCAGTTCATTTTTTTTCAAAGTGCTTTTCCCCATGAAAATCGAAATGTGTGCCTGCAACGCCACCTGTTGAGAATTTTCCGACTTTTTTTTTTTCCTAAACCATTCCTGATTCAAGACGAACAAAATGAAACAAAAATCATTCAAATCGGTTTAGTAGTTCTCGAGCCTTTACCCGACTAACACACAACGATTGATTTTTATATAATAGACTAGCTGTGCCCGCAACTTCGTACGCGACGTGAGACTGTGTAATTTCCAATAAAAGAGATACTAATAGTTAAGTTTCAATACATGAGATAATTATATTTTTTATGATAATTTTTTTACAAAGCTTCTTGAAATACAATATGTATTTGAGGTTCTGTTGCCTGGAGCATACAAAAATTTGTACCCACACCAACAATAAATCAAACAACATAATCCAATATCGTCTTTACTTCTTGAATTCTTCAATTCTTTACTGTAAGGTAGGTATTACCGTAGGTACTATAACAACCGTTAAAACAAAAAAAATATATCAGGCACTCCGGGAGTGCCGACAGAAGTTATTACTTGAACATTTACGTGTGTATTTTTCGAATCGTCAGGAATTCTACTGCGCAGGAAATATTTAAAACTGTTTTGGGAGTAAAAACAGCAAACAAAAAATGGACAACAGCGCCACCTGTCGGATCCAAACTATCCTATCTTTCTAGCTGCATACAACCATGCACACAAACAAAGTTTCATTGAGATCGGTTGAGTTTCTCAAAAAACTCGACAACAGCGCCACCTATCGGGTCAAAGACTATCCTATCTTTTTAACTGCAGCCAACCATGCACACAAACAAAGTTTCATTGAGATCGGTTGAGTTTCTCAAAAAAATAGACAACAGCGCCACCTATCGAGTCCAAAACTATCCTATCTTTCTAGCTGCATTAAACCATGCATACAAACAAAGTTTCATTGAGATCGATTGAGTTTCTCAAAAAATCGACAACAGCGCCACCTACCGGGTCCAAAACTATTCTATCTTTCTAGCTGCATACAACCATGCACAGATACAAAGTTTCATTGAGATCGGCTGAGTTTCTCAGAAAATGGACAACAGCGCCACCTATCGGGTCCAACACTATCCTAACTTTCTTGCTGCATCCAACCATGCTCACATACTACAAAGTTTCATTGAAATCGGTTGAGTTTCTCAAAAAAGTCGACAACAGCGCCACCTATCGGGTCCAAAACTATCCTAACTTTCTTGCTGCATCCAACCATGCACACATACAAAGTTTCATTGAGATCGGCTGAGTTTCTCAGAAAATGGACAACAGCGCCACCTATCGGGTCCAAAACTATACTATCTTTCTAGCTGCATCCAACTATACTCACATCCAAAGTTTCATGGAAATCGGCTGAGTTTCTCAGAAAATGGACAACAGCGCCACCTATCGGATCCAAAACTATCCTATCTTTCTTGCTGCATCCAACCATGCTCAAATACAAAGTTTCATTGCAATCGGTTGAGTTTCTCAAAAAAAGTGACAATTGCGCCACCTATCGGGTCCAAAACTATCCTATCTTTCTAGCTGCATACAACCATGCACACAAACAAAGTTTCATTGAGATCGGTTGAGTTTCTCAGAAAATGGACAACAGCGCCACCTATCGGGTGTCGGTTTCTCGGTGTCGATGACGCGGTGTCGTTATAGAAGTAACCCGAATTCATTGATTTCTTCCCATATAAAAGTGCCCAACGCGCCTAAAGAAGTAATAACTTCAAAAAAAAACCTTGAACTCAATTTCTATATACACCACCATTATGTACGATTGTACGTCCATCAGCGCACGTCATCAGCCACCTGCGCATTTCCTCAGAAACACATTGTCGTTGTTGATTACATTTTACATACACATTCACGTCGCATACTTCTCTTTCGTTTCACTTAATTCGGAGAAAACACCACGCATTTTTTTTTTACATGAACGTGCTTGTGCGATGTGCGCCACCCAACCACCCCAAAGCAGAACAACGATCAAGAACCGCGGTTGCTGATATAGTTCGATTTGAGAAAATAAATTTATTTTTTTCGTGTTAGATTTTAGGTTGTAGCTCAGCTTCTAGAGTACCTACATAGAAAGCTGATTGATGGCTTGAAATAATTGTGAAAGTGTTGGCTCTCCTAAGGATTTTGTTTTGTTTGCATTGATTAAGAATTGTTTGAGTAATGGCGAATTAAAGGCAGTAAAGTCAGGAAAAAAAACACATTTTGGTCAAAAACGCTCCCAAAAAATAGGCTTGACAATGAAAGGAATAGCCTATGTGCTTCTCAGAATCTTAACTAACATTTCATAAAAAGTTTCATCAAAATCTGTACAGTTGTTTTCACGCCAACCGCGAACATATGAAAACGGCTACAGTTTTATTATATTTATAGATTATTGTTATTGTATTATTGTGGTCGCAGTGGCTTAGTGGTTAGTGTGTTGGACTACTAAGCGAGGGGTCCAGGTTCGAATCCCGCAAAAACCCAAAAATCCAACTCAGGGTTTTTTTCACTGCGCCACCTCTCGCGAACGTCTGACATACATCCGAGAGTATAACTGTCATGAAGGAGCTTCTCAATCGGCCCGCTTAGAAGTTAATTGAATTTAAGTTAAAAACGAAACGTGTGCCTACAGCGCCACCTGTTAAGAATTTTATGATTTTTTATAAACCATCTCCGATTCAAGACGAACAAAACAAAACAAAAATCATTCAAATCTATTTCCTTCTACATTTAGAGACACAGGAATCTCAATTTTGACTTCGGTGAAAGGGTTGTAGGGTCAACAAAGCAAGGCAGGCATGCTTGTTAAAGCCTGTGCTTAGCTCGTCGTTGGAGTTGGATCTTCTGCTTGGCTTGCGGACTACCGTACTTTTACATGCCTGAATTTTGATGCGAAAATTTTAAAATTTGTTGGCATTAAAGGGATAGGAAGAAAATTGGGAAAGGATTAACTCTATACAAAATATTTGTAACTTTAATAGCCAAGAAAAAAACTAACCACACCTATCAACTTGGTTGGTAAGCCTTCTCCCTTCTCTCTCCACACCAGTACCGAAGGTGTTATGGTATCTTTGAGCTGTCCTCCCCATAATCGTACTCACGAATGAGCAGAGTACCATGATTGTGAACACTCAAAACGTTCAACAACTCCTGTTGCCTGTTATCATTGTCCTCGTCATCGCAATCACCCCTACATTAATTTCAACTTACTCACACATCAAATAAATCAACGTATCTACTCCATTTCAAAAAGTCACTGAATGTAACATAGTAAACATAAACAAATAAAAAAAATTTCAAAATTGTTGACAACAACAATTTGCTTGGAAAATAATCAAAACAATTGACAACAACAATTGCTTTTAAAATTTCAAATATTTATTTTTTGTTTTGGAAGTTTCACTACTCGATTTATATCCAGATTACTTTTTTTTCAAAGTGCTTTTCCCCATGGAAATCGAAATGTGTGCCTGTAACGCCACCTGTTGAGAATTTTCCGAATTTTCTTTTTTCCTAAACCATCCCTGATTCAAGACGAACAAAATGAAACAAAAATCATTCAAATCGGCTTAGCAGTTCTCGAGCCTTTACCCGACTAACACACAATGATTGATTTTTATATAATAGATTGGTAACGTTTAATAAAAAAAAAGACAGGCACTCCGGGATTGCCGACAGAAGTTATTAATTGAACAATTACGTGTGCATTTTTCGAATCGTCAGGTAATACTTTTAAATGAAGTGTTTTTTTATTGATTATTATAAAATACTACTACAAATATTATATTACAATTTCCACTTTCATTTAAAGCGCTATTGTACATGAAAAACAATGCATATTATTTTACATAAAAATATTGCAACCTATTGCTTAAAACGTACATTTACAAATACATAACATGAAATATTGAATTTGATAATTAATTTGTATTCTTTGAAATGAATACCAATGAAATTTATTAATTTTCATCTACAAAACCTATACATACATATTACAATTTCCATTTAATTTGTAAATGAAATATACTATCTTTCTATATACCTGCATACAACCATGCACGCATACAAAGTTTCATTGGGATCGGTTGAATTTCTCAAAAAAATCGACTACAGCGTCACCTATCGGGTCCAAAACTATCCTAAATTTCTAGCTGCATACAACCATGCAAACAAACCAAATTTTCATTGAGATCGGTTGAGTTTCTCAGAAAAAGGACAACAGCGCCACCTATCGGGTGTCGGTTTTTCGGTGACGATGACGCGGTGTCGTTTTAAAGGTAACGCGAGTTCATTAATTTCTTCCACATCTAAAAGTGCCCAACGCGCCTAAAGAAGTAATAACTTCAAAAAAGTTTCCTTTAATCGGTAAAATATAGTAAACAGATATGATGGGTCTCTGCTTCTGCATTTTTTTAGAGTTAGGACTTATTGTAGCTCATTTCCGTTAGCTCTTTACATGTCGACTCATATATTATATAATATGGGCTTTGATTCTCTTCTCCTGTCATCTATGTTTTGAAAGTGAAAAGATTGTAACTTAAAAGTTACGATTGCAATAGGTTTTTCATTTCTGCGTCTAGCTAGAGCATCACTAATTCATAAACAATTTTGCTTACAGGAGTCTACATCACTATCAAAGGTGTAGCAAAAGTCCGATGGACAGAGAGAAAAAGTCGGCACAACCACCACACCAATAAACGAGAACACTACAACGTGGAATATCATGGCGATCAGGAATATTTACATTCACGAACGCTTGTTGAAGGTGATATTAATCTGCAACCTGGAACGCATGAATACACCTTCCATACGCCATTGCCCGTGCAAATTCCTTCGTCGATCTCCGATACATATGGCCATGTATCGTACGAGGTTGAGTTGAAATTAGACCGTCCAATGCGGCCGGATAATATATACTCGAATGGCTTCACTGTTATACGTCCTTTAAACTTGAACTTAGATCCTTCATATACGGTAAGTAAATAAGTTTGAGGAGAAAGATTTATTAGTATACTTAAAAATACTTTCTTCATTAACTGCAGGAACCAATAGTCGATGAAGAAGAAAAGTATTTTTGCTGCTGTTGCTGTAGATCAGGGCCTGTAAACTCTGAGTTACGCACTGAATTCGCCGGATATGCGCCAGGACAGAAAATCAACTTCACTGTTACGATTGATAATGAGGCAAACCAAGACATGGAAGAATGTTCTGTGGAGCTCATACAGTCGATAGACTTTAAAAGTGAAGTACCCGAGCATAAAACAAAAACTGTGGAAAATGTGATTGATTCGGTTAGCTTAGGAGGCGCAAACAGATTTTCGAAGAAACTTCATAAAGGATCAATTGAAATCCCACCTCTACCACCGACTACTATGGGCTCATCAGATATCATAGCTGTGTCTTATTACTTAAAGGCTGAGATTGAGAGTGGCTTATGCAGTAGCAACGAGGAGCTAAGCACAGTTATTGTTATTGGAACGGTTCCACTGGTTGCTAGTGCAACGAACCCCAACAGTATCATAACAATTCAGCCCACAGCGCCAAAACTTGATTCAAACGATGAAGGTGGGGATAAACCACCGCAATATGGATCGATCGGTAAAAAGCCTTAAATCATCGTTAATACGCATTCATAAGGTTTAATTTGTTTACAGTTCCTCCATCGTTTGAAGAAGCTACCGGCATGAACAAACCCTTCCTAGACACTGATGCTGATGAAAAACGTGTTGTTGACCCCTTCCTACCAAAATATCCAGTTTACCATAACTTTGCAACTCCATCAGCACCTGTAGGTAAGGTAATAGAAATAGCAAAGAATGATTCTGACGAAACATCATGGGTGCCAGCAACTTCATCTTCAGAATTACCATCACAACCTATATTACCCTATCCAACAACAGGGTTACCAGCAGAAGTACCGCCATATCCACAAGATGGTTTTGGTGTAATGCCGGTACCAGGAGTTGGCAACTCCAATTCAAATTCCTCTGCTGACACTGACAATAATAAGGGCCCTAGTATTGGCTGGAGCTTCACTTCATAATCGAATCCAAATGATATATTATATACATAGCTAGCTGTGCCCGCAACTTCGTACGCGACGTGAGACTGTGTAATTTCCAATAAAAGAGATACTAATAGTTAAGTTTCAATACATGAGATAATTATATTTTTTATGATAATTTTTTTACAAAGCTTCTTGAAATACAATATGTATTTGAGGTTCTGTTGCCTGGAGCATACAAAAATTTGTACCCACACCAACAATAAATCAAACAACATAATCCAATATCGTCTTTACTTCTTGAATTCTTCAATTCTTTACTGTAAGGTAGGTATTACCGTAGGTACTATAACAACCGTTAAAACAAAAAAAATATATCAGGCACTCCGGGAGTGCCGACAGAAGTTATTACTTGAACATTTACGTGTGTATTTTTCGAATCGTCAGGAATTCTACTGCGCAGGAAATATTTAAAACTGTTTTGGGAGTAAAAACAGCGAACAAAAAATGGACAACAGCGCCACCTGTCGGATCCAAACTATCCTATCTTTCTAGCTGCATACAACCATGCACACAAACAAAGTTTCATTGAGATCGGTTGAGTTTCTCAAAAAACTCGACAACAGCGCCACCTATCGGGTCAAAGACTATCCTATCTTTTTAACTGCAGCCAACCATGCACACAAACAAAGTTTCATTGAGATCGGTTGAGTTTCTCAAAAAAATAGACAACAGCGCCACCTATCGAGTCCAAAACTATCCTATCTTTCTAGCTGCATTAAACCATGCATACAAACAAAGTTTCATTGAGATCGATTGAGTTTCTCAAAAAATCGACAACAGCGCCACCTACCGGGTCCAAAACTATTCTATCTTTCTAGCTGCATACAACCATGCACAGATACAAAGTTTCATTGAGATCGGCTGAGTTTCTCAGAAAATGGACAACAGCGCCACCTATCGGGTCCAACACTATCCTAACTTTCTTGCTGCATCCAACCATGCTCACATACTACAAAGTTTCATTGAAATCGGTTGAGTTTCTCAAAAAAGTCGACAACAGCGCCACCTATCGGGTCCAAAACTATCCTAACTTTCTTGCTGCATCCAACCATGCACACATACAAAGTTTCATTGAGATCGGCTGAGTTTCTCAGAAAATGGACAACAGCGCCACCTATCGGGTCCAAAACTATACTATCTTTCTAGCTGCATCCAACTATACTCACATCCAAAGTTTCATGGAAATCGGCTGAGTTTCTCAGAAAATGGACAACAGCGCCACCTATCGGATCCAAAACTATCCTATCTTTCTTGCTGCATCCAACCATGCTCAAATACAAAGTTTCATTGCAATCGGTTGAGTTTCTCAAAAAAAGTGACAACTGCGCCACCTATCGGGTCCAAAACTATCCTATCTTTCTAGCTGCATACAACCATGCACACAAACAAAGTTTCATTGAGATCGGTTGAGTTTCTCAGAAAATGGACAACAGCGCCACCTATCGGGTGTCGGTTTCTCGGTGTCGATGACGCGGTGTCGTTATAGAAGTAACCCGAATTCATTGATTTCTTCCCATATAAAAGTGCCCAACGCGCCTAAAGAAGTAATAACTTCAAAAAAAAACCTTGAACTCAATTTCTATATACACCACCATTATGTACGATTGTACGTCCATCAGCGCACGTCATCAGCCACCTGCGCATTTCCTCAGAAACACATTGTCGTTGTTGATTACATTTTACATACACATTCACGTCGCATACTTCTCTTTCGTTTCACTTAATTCGGAGAAAACACCACGCATTTTTTTTTTACATGAACGTGCTTGTGCGATGTGCGCCACCCAACCACCCCAAAGCAGAACAACGATCAAGAACCGCGGTTGCTGATATAGTTCGATTTGAGAAAATAAATTTATTTTTTTCGTGTTAGATTTTAGGTTGTAGCTCAGCTTCTAGAGTACATAGAAAGCTGATTGATGGCTTGAAATAATTGTGAAAGTGTTGGCTCTCCTAAGGATTTTGTTTTGTTTGCATTGATTAAGAATTGTTTGAGTAATGGCGAATTAAAGGCAGTAAAGTCAGGAAAAAAAACACATTTTGGTCAAAAACGCTCCCAAAAAATAGGCTTGACAATGAAAGGAATAGCCTATGTGCTTCTCAGAATCTTAACTAACATTTCATAAAAAGTTTCATCAAAATCTGTACAGTTGTTTTCACGCCAACCGCGAACATATGAAAACGGCTACAGTTTTATTATATTTATAGATTATTGTTATTGTATTATTGTGGTCGCAGTGGCTTAGTGGTTAGTGTGTTGGACTACTAAGCGAGGGGTCCAGGTTCGAATCCCGCAAAAACCCAAAAATTCAACTCAGGGTTTTTTTCACTGCGCCACCTCTCGCGAACGTCTGACATACATCCGAGAGTATAACTGTCATGAAGGAGCTTCTCAATCGGCCCGCTTAGAAGTTAATTGAATTTAAGTTAAAAACGAAACGTGTGCCTACAGCGCCACCTGTTAAGAATTTTATGATTTTTTATAAACCATCTCCGATTCAAGACGAACAAAACAAAACAAAAATCATTCAAATCTATTTCCTTCTACATTTAGAGACACAGGAATCTCAATTTTGACTTCGGTGAAAGGGTTGTAGGGTCAACAAAGCAAGGCAGGCATGCTTGTTAAAGCCTGTGCTTAGCTCGTCGTTGGAGTGGGATCTTCTGCTTGGCTTGCGGACTACCGTACTTTTACATGCCTGAATTTTGATGCGAAAATTTTAAAATTTGTTGGCATTAAAGGGATAGGAAGAAAATTGGGAAAGGATTAACTCTATACAAAATATTTGTAACTTTAATAGCCAAGAAAAAAACTAACCACACCTATCAACTTGGTTGGTAAGCCTTCTCCCTTCTCTCTCCACACCAGTACCGAAGGTGTTATGGTATCTTTGAGCTGTCCTCCCCATAATCGTACTCACGAATGAGCAGAGTACCATGATTGTGAACACTCAAAACGTTCAACAACTCCTGTTGCCTGTTATCATTGTCCTCGTCATCGCAATCACCCCTACATTAATTTCAACTTACTCACACATCAAATAAATCAACGTATCTACTCCATTTCAAAAAGTCACTGAATGTAACATAGTAAACATAAACAAATAAAAAAAATTTCAAAATTGTTGACAACAACAATTTGCTTGGAAAATAATCAAAACAATTGACAACAACAATTGCTTTTAAAATTTCAAATATTTATTTTTTGTTTTGGAAGTTTCACTACTCGATTTATATCCAGATTACTTTTTTTTCAAAGTGCTTTTCCCCATGGAAATCGAAATGTGTGCCTGTAACGCCACCTGTTGAGAATTTTCCGAATTTTCTTTTTTCCTAAACCATCCCTGATTCAAGACGAACAAAATGAAACAAAAATCATTCAAATCGGCTTAGCAGTTCTCGAGCCTTTACCCGACTAACACACAACGATTGATTTTTATATAATAGATATACTGACTTATTAAAGCTAGTTATATTTTTTACGTAAATATACAATGTGTATGAAAATAAAACAGTAGAATCGTTATTCCATTTCGCAAGTTATACAATAATCGGATCTACGACTGGACCAAATTGGATACTTCCTTCTGCGGGTTTGTTACGAATTGCTATGCGAAGGTATATGAAACAAGAAAAGTCCGACAATTCCTAACAGGTGGCACTGTAGGCGCAAATTTCGTTTTTCAGTTCACTTCAAATTATCTTCTATAATAATATACATAATTCCTTCGGTGTGAAAATCGATGACTTTATGCTCGATAACCAAATCTTCTTGATTCTTGTTGTTTTCTTCTTGTTGGCTTATATCAGGCTTAGGCAGACTTGAAAGTTAAGATACTTTTGGACCCGACAGGTGGCGATGTTGTCGATCTCCGAAACAACTTAACCGATTTCAATGATATTTTGTGGATGTATCTATATGGTTGGTTGCGGCTTGAGGGACTGGATAGCCTTGGACCCTATTGCTGTCACTTTGCAAAAGATAAATGGGTTAGGAAAACGGTTAGTGACACCTCCCATAAAAAAAAAAAATAAAACACTTTGCGAATCAAACGGATTGTTCGATTCTTACGATTTTAGACTTGGTGGATTCATAATGGCCCAAGGAAGAGTACTACTTTTTATCGTGGACAATCACCCCTATCGAGGTATCCGTTCTGATACGACTTTCGGAAAACTCCTCCGATGACATATAGCGCACCTTGTCGCATTGCGTGGAACCGCGTTATAACACTTACTTTTGACAGTTACATGGCACATTTTTTCCGAAGCTCTCCGACAACTAATTGCTGCGGAATATTTGAATGCGAAATGAACGCGTTTATATGCTTCTTCTATTTTGTTCCGAAACGGATACTTCGAACGCAATTTTAGTTCCGATCGGATTTGACTTTCGTATCGGAATTTTTTCCGAACTGATACCTCAACCTCGATAGGGGTGAAAAAGTCGTCACAGTTATAGTTTTGTTGTAAAACCTCAATGCACCGAAAGTTTGCAACGTAACGGGTTTTATATAGTTGTGCAGAATCTCTAATCAAATAGCATGCAAGTGACAAAGGCAATCATTCCCATTCCGCGGATTCACCTTATTCAGAACGATTTGCCATTAATATTTAAGCGCCTTCAATAGGCGTTTTTCTTTTTTAGTTCAGAGCTGAGCACTGAACAGAGTTCGAGCCTTATGAGCGCGCTCTGAACCATGCGTGCTCAGAGCATTCAGAGGATGTTTTGTTTTTCCTGTTTTTTTTGTCCTTCAAATGTGACTGGAAGTGTGCATGTACATGTGTACTCAGCTTTTTACTCAGGATGCTAGGTCAATTTATTCTGAGCTCATAGAGCGCGCTCTGATCATGCTCTGAGCGAAAAAAGAAACACAAATTCGAGCTCTGAAGTGTCTGAGCTAAAAAAGAAACACGAATTTTTTGTATAACAGTTCAGGTTGTGCTCTGAACTAAAAAAGAAAAACGCCTAATATCGCTTTCACTAAGTTCGTCCAGGGCCGGCCCAACCATATGTGCAAGAGGGAAAAAATGGGAAAAATGACTACGTTTCGTGGGATAAATGAAGAGAGAATCCTTATAACACTGTTCTGCACATAAGACAAGACCAGTGTTATTAGGACTCTCTCTTAATTTTTCCCACGAAACGTGGTAGTTTTTCCCTTTTTTCCCTTGTCACGGAACTCAAAATCCCACAAAATTCCGACGATACTTTTTAATAAACAAATTTTTTTATTACTTTATTAAAAGAAAATCACAATTCAATTCTATAAAAATATGTAGGTACATACAAATTAATAAAATAATATCAGTGACAATATATCATTAATGACTATTTTTTGACTATTTTCATAGTCCGAATCGTGACCACTATTTCCATTAGTTAAAAGTAGTTAATTGTGACTATTATGGTAGTGAATTGATTTATTTCTCAAAACGAACTTTTCTATAGTCAATTTCAACTATAATAATAGTTACATAACCTTTACTTTAATAGTTGTTTTTAACTATGCACATAATAGTTACACCACTATTACAATAGCTGTTTATAACTGTGCACATAGTAGCTATATAACTTTTACAATAGCTCCTTTTAACTATGCACATAGTAGTTGTTAAATTAATTGTACAATAGCTCTTTTCAACTATGCATTTAGTAGTTGCATAGCTATTGCAATAGCTGTCTCTAACTATGCGCTTAGTAACATTTGACTATATCAAGCGGTTGTTGAATAAGTTCGAAAATAGATACCTGTAGGTATCTAATAGATACCTGTATGTACATATCTATTTGTAGATAAGCCTATATAGTTAGGTAGTTTTAGGTATACAGATATAAAGTTATATAACAAATTTTATAAAATAAAATTGTTTACTTTAAACAGAAAAAAAAGAGTTAAATTATACAGTCTTTTTTTTGGGTGTAAATAAAATTATCCGTTTCAAAGTACGGATGAAGAATGAGCGCCAAGTCATCTATTTCTAAGTATGTAAATGCTTACCTTAAAGTTTTCCACTGTCGACGATTATGATACCTACTAAAACATGAAAAAAGAAAACGCATACCTACATATTTTTTCAAATAATTTTATTTTATTTCCACAGGTTTAAAAATATTTTAATCTAATTAATGATTTATACTAGATGAATTAACATGTATGTGAAGTGGTGGGGTATTTATCTTAGAGAACTTAGTGGAGTAACTTAATCTTTACCTTATTTTCTGTTGGAAATTCTATAACTATCTTAGCTGATACATAAGTATTCTATTTCACTAACTTTTAAAGTGAATTCTTTCAAAAACACAGTGTCTAAAACGAGTATTACTAATCTATTTCTGCTAGAATCATTCAACGACTTATTTACTTCATAATATTCTTGAATGCTTTTACCAATGTTACAATTCAATATTTCTTGAAGTGTCTATTTTATATTTAATGTTAGGTTTATCTTATTCGATTAAAAATTACAAATTGTGTAAGTACTCACGTTGCTCTGTGTAAAAACAGTGATTCCCAAAGTGGTCCAGGTGGACCCCAAGGGGTCCACGGGAGACTCGACGGGGGTCTACGTTGGCTAATCTAATCTTCACATTTTTTGACGAGTTTTGGGAATATGGTAAAAATGTAGCAGCAGGGGGTCCACCGAAACCAGGTTAATTTTGAAACTGGTCTATAAGAAAAATAAGTTTGGGAACCTCTGGCTGTAAATGTTGATGATCCACTGATAGTGCTGTTTGTCCTTGAGGATGATGACTGCCCTGTTTCGTCGCTTTCCAGATATGAGCTAGTACTCCCATCCAGTGTGGAAGCACTAGCAATTGAATGCGTTACAAATCCCTTTAATATTAGATGGGTATAAGATACTGAATTAGTTATAAGTGAAATAAATTTTGTTGTTGTAGTTACCTGAGATTTTTTCCATTCCAGCTAACTTTTTCTTAATTGCACATACTTTCCGTATGACTTTTTGTCGTTACCAACAATTTCCTTTAAGTCGTCGTTGTTTAAAAGTCTCAGCTTTTTGAAATCAAGACCCAGTTCTAAAAATCACAAATCAGCCGGGTTCAAAATTCAAACTAGTGAATTGAAAAACTACTGAATGAAATATTCACCAATAAAATTATTATTCGAGGTCCCACGACAGTAAAACAGTATACAGCTGTTCATCGATGTCTGTCTGGCCTTCAGCTGTTGTTTCCTGATTATCTTCAGGGTGGTTGGTAGTTAATGAATTTACGACTTCAAATTCCACTTCTTCAACATTTAGTATGTCAAAGTTCTCACTATCCAAGATTTCACTTTGATCATTTATAGAACTAAAAAACATATTAGTCATTTGGAACTATTTTTTATTTGAATTATTTTACCAATTAAAAATTATTTGTGTAGCAGTCATCGTAAATTCGATTATTTTACCGAAAGAATTATCATCTCAATCAATTCCTTATATCATTATATAACCTAAAAACAACACATGAAAAATGAATTTAAAGTACACTGTAAAAATAATTTTAAAAGCAAAAATGTAACGTGTAGCTCTTTACACACAAAATAGAACTTACGCAACGGGAGAATAAAAACAATACGAAAGTGACCGTTACTATTTTGTGTATAAAAAGCCCCCACGAATTAGCCTAAGATGCAGTCTGTTGAATAAAGTCAAAAGTTGAACATACAACCAATCGTTGGAGTCTCTTTTACAAGTTCCTCAAATTGCTTAAACAGTAGACAGGCTGAACAATTTTCTTGGTCGCCTGGCTCTGGTCATCATCATTAGGCGTTTTTCTTTTTTAGTTCAGAACTGAGCACTGAACAGAATTCGAGCATTATGAGCGCGCTCTGAGCCATGCGTGCTCAGAGCGTTCAGAGGATGTTTTCTTTTTCCTTTTTTTATGTCCTTCAAATGTGACTGGAAGTGTGCATGTACATGTGTACTCAGCTTTTTACTCAGGATGCTCAGTCAATTTATTCTGAGCTCATAGAGCGCGATCTGATCATGCTCTGAGCGAAAAAAGAAACACAAATTCGAGCTCTGAAGTGTCTGAGCTAAAAAAGAAACACGAACTTGTTGTATAACAGTTCAGGTTGTGCTCTGAACTAAAAAAGAAAAACGCCTATTGTCGCTGATTACGCCAACGGGAAGATTTTCTCTGCGTTTATCCGTAGACAGGCTGAACAATTCGTTGGTCGCCTGGCTCTGATCATCGCCGATAGCTCTACGTTCATCTCCGCTTCAACAGCTCTATACGCACCCACGCACACCACTCACCCCCGCAAGCACCCCGCTCGCTTCAATTGACGCCCAACATAGTGGCTATTGTTTACATGACATTTTTTTTTGTAAACAATACAGTAGAGCCCCGAAATAGTGGAATACACTAGAGCCCCGAAAAAGTGGATTAGGGTTGATAATATTTTTTCTGCTCCCACCGATTATTTGGAATACCAAAGGAAAATATTCTCGAACAAGACAACACAGTAGAGGTCCGAAAATTTGGACAGATGAGAAGAAGTAAACGTTTGTTGACAAAACAAAAACAGAACGATCCCCAATTCTTTGATTCTTCATCTGAATCTGAATCCCCTGTATTTGAGTCTTACTCATCAGAACTATCCGATTTCGAGACTACGATAATAACAGAAACCACACCAAGTACGTCATCAGAACTTTATTGCATCCAATCAACAAGTCCGTCAACTACTTCTCAACAAACTACGATGGCGACTCCAATCAGTCTTTCGGAAGATCAGCTTACACGCTTGGTTGCTGCTATTGGCGTTAAAGAGAACCATGGTACGTTTAGCAGATGCACCGCTCGATTTGATGGCGAAAGAAATACTTCCAAGCTGGAAGATTTTATAGCTACGATCACTGTTTATAAGAGCTCCGAAAACGTATCTGATGCGAATGCAGTTATTGGTTTCCCTCTCCTGCTAGAAGGTTTTGCATCAAACTGGTGGCAAGGTGTGAAAAATGAGGCACAATCATTCGATGACGCGATTAAACTGTTACGTTCATCATTTGCTCCACCAAAACCTGCATGGAGAATCTATGCTGAATTGTTTGAGCAAAAACAAAAACATAATGAGCCCACCGATGAGTTTATTTGTAAAAAGCGATCTCTATTTTCGCAATTAACTGATCAAATTTCTGAAGAAATTATGATTAACATGATCTATGGGCAAATTCTCCTTAGAATTAGAGAAAAAGTCCCCAGAAACTCGGTCAAGACTTTCCAAGAGTTATTAAAGGAAGCTAGAGAGGCCGAGATAATAAATGAAGAAGTCAGACCTCCAGGACAACTTGTTGAGGGTACGAAGAAAAAACGTTGCACATTTTGCAGGAAGAATGGACATACAGCTGACCAATGCTTTGCAAAAGCTGACAACAACCAGAATACAGCTAAGAAACCCACTTTGAACTGTTATGGTTGTGGAGCTGCTGGATATTGCAGAACCAATTGTCCCACCTGTAGTAACAAGAATGCTAACAGCCCATCTATGTTAGATTTTAACCTGTTTGATTCAACAGTAATTGGTAGAAATGTTCCCACGGTTGATGTTAACATAAACGGTCTCAAGGGTGAGGCATATATTGACACGGCAGCTAGAACTAGCGTTGCGGGAGCACGCTTGTACCAACAGCTTGTTGAGAAAGGTTGCAAATTTGAAAAAGTCAATGCAGAGATTACTTTGGCAGATGGAATTCTTAGGCAAGAAATAGTGTATGCTACTGTTGCGGATATCAGCATTGGAAAAAGATTCCGTAAAATTCGTTTTATTGCCTTACCCAAAGCCAAAGGAAATCGCACGTTACTTGGAATTGATTTCCTTGAACAATGCGGAATAATCCTGAATATTGCTCAAAGAGCATTTTATTTCATCGATGATCCAGCAACTATTTTTGATTTTAAGCTTACGACAAGTAACGCACTGAAGCCTATTGAGACGCGACTTGAGAGCCATTTTAAACCTCCACAATCAAAGGAAAAGCCAAAATATCATACAGTACTTCAAAAAGACGATAAATTGAAATCTGTTTCTGCGTATCTTACTTGGGTAGAAAACCGTGATCCGATAAGTCCTATTAGTAATACACCGAAACGACAAAGGGTCAATGAGTACTCTCCACACGGAATCCAAGCTATTTTCTCCGATGCTGTACCACGAGAAATGAGAACGCCAGAGAAAGGCAATGAGCTATTCAGCGCACCAATACGAATAGACGTTTCAAATATTGATGAATGGTTCGAACTGAATTCCATCGACATTAATCTACGCCCAGAAGAAGATCATGCAATAAAGTCGAGTGAAAAGCAGAAGCTAGAAGAGCTGCTCAAAGAGCAAGAAAAGCAGGTGCTATCATTTCTTCAAACCTGTTCTTGGTATCGAAGATTTATAAATAATTTTGCCAATGTTTCAAAGCCTCTGTCTAATCTAACGAAAAAGAATGCAGTTTGGAAGTGGGAAAACGAAGAGCAATGTTCTTTTGACAAGCTGAAGAAATTTTTGACCACCGCACCAATTTTGCAACAAGTTAAGGAAGGTATTCCAGTTGTTTTAAAAACTGATGCAAGCAATTACGCTATCGGTGCAGTATTACTCCAGGGGGAGAACGAAATGGAACACCCTGTTGAATATGCGAGCCGTTTATTACTACCGGCAGAGCGTAATTACTCCACTACTCTGAAGGAAGCTAAAGAATCCTGCGAGAAGTCACAAGACCGAAATAAAGTGTATGCAGACAAGAAGCGAAGACCCCACGAGAAATTCGAAATTGGCGACAAAGTTCTGGTCAAAACTCACCCTATAAGTAAATCCTCAAAAGGTTTTACATCGAAGTTCGCACCAAAAAGAGACGGACCCTATATAATTTCTGCGAAGAAGGGTCCTACAAGTTTCATCATCGCGAAAGAAGACGATCCAACCGTACCACTGGGTACCTACCACGCATCGATGCTATCATCATTTTCTGGTGGTTCAGATGAACTACCTACACCTAAACCTCTTATATCTTTCAGAAAACGAGGTAGACCAGCGAAGCCAACTGATGACAAGCCCAAACACAAAAGACGAAATCCATCACCAATTGCTGCCACATCACCGAGACGATCAATGAGGCAGAGGGGGAGAATGTAGCAGTCATCGTAAATTCGATTATTTTACCGAAAGAATTATCATCTCAATCAATTCCTTATATCATTATATAACCTAAAAACAACACATGAAAAATGAATTTAAAGTACACTGTAAAAATAATTTTAAAAGCAAAAATGTAACGTGTAGCTCTTTACACACAAAATAGGACTTACGCAACGGGAGAATAAAAACAATACGAAAGTGACCGTTACTATTTTGTGTATAAAAAGCCCCCACGAATTAGCCTAAGATGCAGTCTGTTGAATAAAGTCAAAAGTTGAACATACAACCAATCGTTGGAGTCTCTTTTACAATATCCTCAAATTGCTTAAACAGTAGACAGGCTGAACAATTTTCTTGGTCGCCTGGCTCTGGTCATCATCATTGTCGCTGATTACGCCAACGGGAAGATTTTCTCTGCGTTTATCCGTAGACAGGCTGAACAATTCGTTGGTCGCCTGGCTCTGATCATCGCCGATAGCTCTACGTTCATCTCCGCTTCAACAGCTCTATACGCACCCACGCACACCACTCACCCCCGCAAGCACCCCGCTCGCTTCATTTGTACACTTCTTGTAAACGATCAAGAACAGCACTAGTCAAACATTCACTGCACAATGATCGAATCTCAACTGCGACGTACTTGTTGCACTTACTTACGCAGGAGTTTCTTATTAGATGACTATACGCAATAGTCATTTCCAACTATTTGGTTGTGGTTTTTGACAACCAGAATAGTCATAAATGGAACATTTGGCGTGTGTTTCTATTAAATAACTACGCAGGAGTCAGAATTGACAGTTTAATTGTAATTTTGCAAAAATTGTATAGTAACCATGTTTTGTTATGCCTTACTATTAAAAAAAGTCACTGTTGACAATTTGTATAGTCATAAAATGAAGTTATTTCTTTTTAACTATTTTATTACTATTTCCAAATATTTTTTAACTATTCTCAACATATTTAATTCAAAAATAGTCATTCGATAAATTTCATGGAAATTTATAATATGATTACGACAATAGTTACAAAAATAACTATTTTTTTCTCTGAATGAGGTATCTACTAGACAGATTTCCAAAACTTCAATTACATATAAATATTCGCGTTCATAAGTCTGTAATGCCTTTGTGTTGGCTTATAACTAATGCAGTTTACATTTTCATTCTTGAAGGATGATCTTATTAAGCACAAGCCATTTAAAAACTCCGAACCTATACGATTCCTTTTCTTTGTTTTTATGTCGGTTACCAATGGAAATATTCTTTCTGCTTCTGCATTGGAATGAGGCAAACATAAGCAGTATTTGACCAGTTTAATTAAACTTGGAAAACATTCAGTTCCATCATTTTTTTCATTTCAGAAATTTGTTTCCAAAATTCGTTAACCTTAAGACTTTTTAAATTAAGTTTGTCAATATGACAAATTGAAGAGGATAATTCCCTCCATTCATTATCGGCTTCAAATGTATTTAACCTTTGAACTTTACTCATCAAGTCAAACAAGCTGTTGCAGTTGCAACGTTTTCTTTGATCTATATCAAGAGATACGTTTGGATCAAGGAATTCTAATTTATTAATGAAACTATCGTTTAATGGAAGCCTTTTCAAAATTTCGTTAATAGCTGTGCAATAGAATTGTTGACAATTTTGAAGAATATCGTAAGTGTCATTTTGATTTAAATTTAATTTTAAAGATTGCTCACATTCCTGTCCTAAGTATACCTCATTCAAAGGTAGTAGATATTCTGTGTAGTCTTTACTTAGAAGTTCAAGATTATCTAAAGTAACTGGGTTTAAAATGTTTTGTGCCATACCTATTTCTTAAATTTTTTTTTGTTACTTTCCCCAAAATGTGGATAAGAGTATCTCTTCCTTGAAATAATTTATTAAATTCATTGAAGAACTTTAAAACGAATTTCAGAAAATAGAAGTAACTTTTAATTTTGTTATCAATTAGCATATCAAAAATCTGTTTTGACTTAACACGTTTATTTTCGTTCATGTCCAAAAGAAAGAAATGCTGCAGAACAGTCCAATTCTCAAAAATTCTTTCAATACAAGGTTGCATTGATAGCCACCTAGTTTTCGAAGGATTTAAAATTTTCCTTTTTTCAATTTTAAATGATTCTTGAAGCTCTTTTAAAATTGCTGCGCTTTCCGGACTCTGTGACATGAATGTAGATAAATCGTGCATTAAATTTTCACAACTTTCAGGAATTTTCCTACACGCTTTGCTCGAAATCAGTGCAGATGAATGGCAAATACTTGAAAAAAGTACAATATTATTTTGTTTTTCTTTTAGTTTTGTAAATACTGAATTCTTTTTGCCAATCATAACTGCGGCGTTGTCACTACCAAATCCAATTATATTTGTGATTGGAATATTTTTCTCATTAAAACAATTTTCAATCGAGTTAAATAAAGACTGAGTAGGTACTAGAATCCGCACCTTCAAGTTCGACTAGTTCTAGAAGTTTTGTCTTAGTCTGAAAATCCTCATTCACATATTTCACTAAAATACACAAATTCTTTGAGCTGCAAATGTCAGTGCCTCATCTGTTAATACAGAAAACATATTGTTTTTTTTTAATTTTCTATCAAATCATCAGTCTCCACTTTGGCTATAACATTAGAAACTATTTTAGTGCACTTCATCTGTCTTCCTAAACAAAGATCTTTAACATTTTGTGATACCGAAATTATGTCCTTAAGGACAGGAATAAAATGATCCAATATATGGAAAGCTATATTATGTTCGGCGAAAAAAGCGTACAATTTGATTTCGGCATAATTTTATTTCAACTTTGATTGTTGCTCATTTCCAATTGAAAAAATCTTGGAAATCGATGGGGTGGAAATATATGCTTTCAAGCAATCCACATGTTTTTCTGATTTGTTATGTCCTAGAAGTTCGCTTTTCCCACATTGAAGAAAACAGTTGCACGCTTTGCAAAATGCTTTTTCGTCATTTAAAGGCACTGGCACTAACCATAATTCAAATTCTGGAATTTCAAGCCATTTTTTTTTGGAATGATTTAGCCATCTATTAAACAAAACATCTATTAATAACAGACTCGTATGGAGCAATCAGAATACAAACCTTTTTTATATATTTCATTGAAAGTTGAATTTGATATGCACAATTGCACAGCGACAGCAGCAACACAGCGAATCAAAATAAACAAAACACAAACCAATTAGGTAGGTACAATAATTATTGCAATTATGTATATACGGCTTCTACGTCTAACGGTCTAGCTACGCACAGCATAAGCAAACATGCGCTGTCAGATTATTTTTGTACTAGATTTTTTTGTTAAACATCTATTTACATGAGCTCTTTTTTATTTGTGTTGACAATTATTGTTGTTAATTGTAATAGTTTTGATGAAATTTCAGGAAAAAAAAAGATTTTTATTCTTTTTTGTCAGATACCTGAAATCCCACGATTGGCAGCGAATTCCCTTTATCCCACGGAACGCTTTTCGGACATCAAAAATCCCACAAAAAGAGATAAATCCCACGATATTACAACACTGGACAAGACATAACGTATGGGAAATTGGGAATGGGAATGGGAAATTGGGAATGGGATTTCTCATCTACCAAAAAGAGTAGCAAATTTCTCTTACAGTAGCAAAGAGAACAATTAGCTTTGTATCGGGTGATTTTTTAGCTGGTTTGGTTTTGGCAACACTGGTTTTGACAGCTGACGTTTGTTTAGTACCTTGTGTCACTGTCAAACAGCTTCAGTTTGGTTTGCAATTTAACCATGGATGATGGATCGTCTTACAAATGAACAACGCTTGCAAATTATTGAATTTTACTATCAAAATTCGTGCTCGGTTCGAAATGTTCATCGCGCGCTTTTTTCGAAAAATTGTGTTCAGCGATGAGGCTCATTTTTGGTTGAATGGGTACGTAAATAAGCAAAATTGCCGCATTTGGAGTGAAGATCAGCCAGAAGCATTGCAACAGCTACCAATGCATCCCGAAAAAGCCACTGTTTGGTGCGGTTTATGGGCCGGCGGCATTATTGGGCCATATTTCTTCAAAGATGATGCGAATCGCAGCGTTACTGTCAATGGTGAACGCTACCGAGCGATGATAACAAACTTTTTTTTGCCCGAAATGGAAGTTCTTGACTTGCATGATATGTGGTTTCAACAAGACGGTGCCACATGCCACACAGCACGCGAAACAATGGCGCAATTGCGAGGCGAGTTTGGTGAACAGTTAATTTCACGTTTCGGGCCGGTCAATTGGCCGCCTAGATCGTGCGATTTGACACCATTAGATTATTTTTTGTGGGGGTATGTCAAGGCTAATGTGTATAGGGACAAGCCCGCTTCGATTGACGCACTGGAAGCCAACATCCATGCATTCATTCGTGAGATACCGGCCGATATGTGTGAAAGAGTATCTATGCCAAAATTGGACTCAGCGGATGGGCTACCTGAGACGCAGCCGCGGTCAACATTTGCATGAAATTATCTTTAAACATTAAATTGCAAGGTTCAAACTATCGATTCAAATAAATATTTCATTCATTTTTTCGAATTTTTTGTGTTTTTTTTTAAAAAAAAGTTCTAAACCTCTTAAAAAATCACCCGTTACCTTGTTGTTGTACGTAACGTACATGAAAATATAGTATTCTCTTCCACTGCAGTGCTTTTGGAATCGAAAGCGTATTTTGAAAAAGGAAAGCTCCTAGGGATGAACGCATAGTAATAGTAAGTAATTAGTAAATCGTTCTTGAGTTCCTCACATTGTCAATTGCATGTGGCGTGTGAGCAAAACCTTTCGCTTCGTATATCGTATGTCGTGTACCGTGAACGTGAAACAATTTAGTGAAAAAGCGGATGGTTGGCCGACACGTTCGGCGGGTCAGCTAGTACATTTTTAAAAGAAAATTGTTCGGAATTTAGATGCACATTTAAAAATAATATGGCAATAGTCTACGTTTCCAGCTTTAGCACTCAGATGTGGTGCATACCTACTGGAAAGATACAGACAAAAAATATAAGTGTTAAAAAAGAGACTAGTTCTTCTATACAAAAACCTCTATGTAACAATTCAGCCGTGAAAAGTACTGAGATCTAAAAGAACACCAAATATTTATAGTACCTAGAACAATACTGAAATAACTAAAAATTAACAGACAAAATTTATTATTTAGCGATTAGGTAGGTACTGACTTAAATTTGGTGCGTTCACTGGCAATTTTTTTTAAACCTTTCGAATTGGGCGTAATAAAAACAAAACTTGCCAAGTATGTAAATAAACACACCAAATTTTCGACAGATGGAAGTGTGGACTCTACTAAAATCAACTCACCTTCCATTTCTTTTGGTAGGTACATTTTCTTTTTTTATTGGTTGTTTTGACTTGCGCTTCAATTGTTTCTTCTTGTCCTATTAAGGAAGTACTTTCGGTCACATATCTTTTTAAACTCGTGCATTCTTAAACTGAAGTAAGGATAAATCAGGTCTATAGACCGTTGTCAATCTATTATACCCAAAAATAACACTTTTTGGGCTTTTCTACTCTGGACAAAGCTACGTAAGCCTGGCCGCACTAAAATAATGAAATTTTTAAAGCAATTGTTATTTCTGGTTCAGCAGTCATAGATGAATCATTTTCATATTTTACTAAAGCTTCTTGGGCTTTCTTAGACAGTTATCGAGGCAATCTATATTGAGTCAATAGCAATAAGTTTATTTTCGTTCATTTTTTTATGTAGGTAGTAGTAAACTGTTGTGTCTGGTTGTTTGGAGATTAAAGAATTTCGTTCAACCTGTCGGTGGTAGAGCTAGTTAAACTGTCCCAGTTCAAGTCCCACGGCTAACCTTTTAACTTTACAGAATATTTACATATAGGAGAAAAACGAAGTAAAAAAAAAATAAACTGTAAAAAAAAACTCGAAAATAAAATTTGTCTATGATCCGTATTGTTTTATTTTCGTAATCTGATTCGGATCAGATCACGCTGATAATAAAACACGGCTATTGTCTTGAAAGAGCTTGTAAATTAGCCGTTTGGAATTGCCATAAAATTGCTATGAGTTGACAAATCCGCATCGACCAAGAGGAGGTTTTTCGTCATGTTCGAAACCAATTATGAAAACGTTAGATGCCAAACTTTAAAATTTGTGGAGACGTACAAATTATTAGATGGGTTAATGTGATTAGCCTTTAATTAAAATGTATTCCTTTCATTCTTTTGAATAGCATATTCAAAAATGGAAGGTGATTTCTAATTATGTATGTACATACATACTTCATAATGTTAACACTAAAACCAAAAACGCATTCGAATACGGCCATACATCGTACTACATTGACCTTGAATCGTGGCCCGTCAGTCTGACTTCGGGATAGATGTGCGTCATCAGTTTAACCACAGAATATGTTTTTTTATTGCACCTACTTATGTACGAATAGGTAACTTAAAAGTTAAAACAAAGAAAAAAAAAACGATCACGAGGAAAACTTATATCCTTAAAAGTCCTACCGGGACATACACTGGCACCTGGTTCTATTACCAATATCATGTCATTTACTTTTCTTCTTGAACTTAAGATTAAGGAATTTTATGGTACATGTTTGTGTATCTGTGTTTAATGTGTATTTTTCTTTAATGTGTATAGATACTCGTAGTATAATAATAATTTAATTGTTTTTATAGTAGTATGTGTTGTGTACCTACTCAGCCTTTGGCAGAAACAAAAATGTTTGTTGTGGTATGTGTATTGCGTTACATAAAAACCAATATACCTACGCCAAATCGAAAGATAAAGGAATTCAATTCATTTAATAAGTTTTATTAATAAAAGCTAGAGCGCCACTACAGCGTATTTAGGGCATAGTGTCAATAAATTTACAAACAAAAAAAATATTAATTGTCTTTGATTATATAATATTATGATGTAGCTAGTACGATCCAAGATAAAATGAATTTTGTTTACTGCCTCTTTACTTTTTCAAAGCTACCTAACTGTTTTTTTTATTTTGGTTTCACATAACGATTGGCCTTTTTTAAGCAGGTATTTATCTAATGCATATAAAGTGCAAATACGGTATGACATATAAGGTATAACGTATGAGTACCGAAAAGATCTTTGTAAGTTTATTTGCTCAATGTCGTTATCAACATAAGATGCAACGGCGAACTTCAAAATAATTACGATGCCAACATTATTTACTGATATGTCGTAAATAAAAACTATAAAAAGAGCAGACTCAAGTAAGTATTCGCGGTTAAGCGTATCGGGGACTGTCATATTACTTCATGTAACTTTCAAATAACTAAACACCGAGTAGATAAATCTATAAGTTATTTTCTTCCCAGATTAGGAAAGCCAATGCAGGCTTAATAATAATAAAATAAAAAAAAAAAAAAACATTATTTCTGCCAGTATTTATATTAGCATTAATATCTATCAGTTCCCTTGAAAATGGTATAGATAAATGTTATACAAGTAGCTGCTTGTTCAAATAAATAGTCAGCATTCAATAACACAATTTTAGTAAATTATTTCATTTGCTTGCTATTGTGATTTCCTTTGTAATTTCCATGGTAGTTGGTGTCATCTCGATATCTTCATTTATTTCATAATAAAGATATTTCGGTTTAAATCCAGATTTATCCTTGTTTAAGCTATGTTTGTCTTGTTTATTTAAATTAGCGGTTGACATGAAGGCTGCTTCTTGGAATGATGAAGCAGCTTAAAAAAATATTTGGATTGTTTTTAAGGTCGACAAACAGCAAGTCCCTTTAACTTACCAGGTGCGTTCAAGCTAACAACCGATGATGACATTGTATCTTTGGGTTCAAGCGAACTTGACGTAATCAGCGAAGGTGCCGTTGCTTGTTCCAAGCTTCTCAAATTTGTTTTCTCACTAAGTTCACTTGGATTTTGAACTGGTTGATCTATCGCAAGCGATGTTGTGCCCATTAAAACGGGAATTCTAACGACAACTCCTCTATTGCCTTTTGCTTGATCAACAATAGCCTCCACTTCATAGCTTACTTGAAGGATATTACAATCAGTGTCACAAGTTGGTGGCAAATTCGGAATTGGTATTCGTTCCAGAAACTCCTGAAGTGGTATTTTTCCACGTATACCACTAATTATCTGCACTACATTGTATCTTTCTGTTTTTGTCAACTCACGGGGTATTCTCGACATGAAAGTAACAACTTGATTAAGGGATATCGCTAGGTGTCTTAATGGTATTTTGCCGTCGTTAATTAACCGCGCGTATACTGATATTGTTTCACCTGGAACATACCCTGCTTGCGGGATGTTTACATATAGATATATAGGTCGTTTCCAGTATTCACAGAAGCATTTTGATTCGAATATTTCCATGTCTATGGGGAGCTATAAAGATTTAGAATAGGTGTTGTTATTAAGATCCAAGTATTTTAAGATAAGGTTGTGTACACATAAATAGGCATCTGACGTAGTGCATTTCACCGTAAGCAGAAGCAACCAAAATTAGTAGAGTGTATAGCCCGGCCATGCCAATACTAATAATAATAATATCCGCCGTCATTTCAAATAGAGTATTTTGAGAAGATGGCAGCTTCAGATTCTCACATCACCCGTATATGTACACTGAACAGACCTCAATCATTTTACAAATTCTTACATTTAGGACAAGTGCTTGTGGCCTCAGGTCGTATGCCTTTATTACTTGAAGAGTTTCCGTAAGGATTTCGTCAACCCTGTTTGTATGCTCTATTATGACTTGCACTTGATATCGAATAGAACCAGAGCTGGTCTCAATAGACGACGGACTTTTTTCTGGAATAGCGCAGGAAAAACTGTACGTATAGCAACCGGGTGGAATTATAATCGCTTTAGCTAAAATTAAATCAAACTTTAGATGCAGAATAAAATTCATTAAATTAAATGACTTACAATCCTCGGAGCCGACTAGGTAGGATGTAGTTGCGATGTAGTCCTCTCGCCCATTGACCATGTTGGGTTTTACGGATTTTTTGGTATTACTATCCCAATGAGTCTGCGCATATCCAGTAATTTTGAGGGCTAAATCTGTTAGGATTTTATAAATAAACAACAGAAATTAAATATCTATCTACATAATAATATCTAATAATAATAATAGTTGGCGCAACAGTAGGTATAGTAATCCATCGGCTGGGCTGATTTGGCTCAATTTTTTTTTTTTTCAGTTGTTCGTTATTGCCAACAGAAGGTTTTTGGAAGGTTTTGAAAAAACCTTCCGGAAAATTCGGGAAATTGGAAAAATCAAAAATAGATTTTTTTGTATAGAATTTTGTGTGCAATTGTACGGGAATGTCATTTTTAATGGAAAAAAATAAAATTCTAAGTGGGAAACTCAGCAAAAAAATGCCGATGAAATTTTGCATTTTATCGCAGGATTTGATGATTGCGGACGATGTATAAAGGTTGAACATTCGCTGTGATGCTTGGAAAATCTCTGATAAATGTGAAATTGATGGTGATAAAAGATGTTTTGCGTGCATTTTGGGTGGAGAAGTTAACAAGATAAATAATGCAGCTGTTGAATGCTGACGCCGAGTAGAAGAACTTGTACTATTCGCTGATGAAGGTTGTTGACGATGGAACGGAAGGCATTTACTTTCTCGATGCTCCCGGTGGGACAGGCAAGACTTTCGTCATTTCGGTGATTCTGGGAACAATTCCGTCACAGCGTTGGCTGTTGCTTCCTCTGGCATTGCTGCCACATTGTTGGACGACGGTCGAAGTGCCCATTCCGATTTGAAGCTGCCGATTAATCTTCTCACGGCTGGCAATCCAATATTTCGGCGACAGCGATATTGATGCGAGAATGCAAAATCATTAATTGGGATGAATGCACGATGGCGCATAAACGAGCTTGAGGAAGTTTAACTAACGATGAAGGAGACGATCGATCGACGATCTCCGGAGATTTTCGTCAATCGCTTCCCGTCATCCCGAAATCTACCGCTGCCGATGACCTTAATGCATGCCTGAAATAGTCGTAATTGCGGCTGCATGTCAAGAAGTTGAAATTGACCACGATCATGAGACATCGCCTGCTGAATTCTCGAGACAACCGCTGGCGCTGGGCAATGGCCAAATTCCTGTTGATGTTTCGACTGGATTGATATGGTTCCCTGCAAAATATTTGCGAGTTCGCATCGTTGAAGGAGGAAATCATCACAAAGAAACCAAGGTGTTCCCCAGCAATGCACAAAATTATATAAATCTCGATTGGATCAGTGAACGTGTAAGAATAAGGACGTGTGTCGATTGCTTGAAGTCCATAGTCAAAGTCAAATCGCTTGAGAACTGCATTCGTACATATCTGATGACAGCGTGACCGACGAAAATGAAGAAACCAACTATCCGACGGAATTTTTTAACTCTCTTCATGTGTCAGGAACTTCGCCACATAATTTACCTACAACTGAACCTGAAGGTGGGCTCGATCATAATCATGTTTCGGAATCTGAATCATTAGAAATTGTGCGTACCGGTACGCGCTTGTCCGTAGAGAAACTGATGTACAATTTGATTCAAGTGACGATCATAAAATGCAAATTCAAAGGAGAGGAAGTCGTTATCCCACGAATTTCGGTTATTCCAATTGATCTTCCATTCCAATTCAAGCGGATTCAGTTTCCTGTTCGAATGGCTTTTGCGATGACAATCAATAAATCGCAAGGCGAATTTTTCTGTTTTTCGTACGGTCAGCTGTACGTTTGCCTGTTCGCGTGTTGGCAAACCGTTATTTGTTTTTGCGATGGAAAACAAATCGAAAACCATTGTTCATCATATCACTCTCTACTGAATTCGAATCCATTCAAATAAATCACATTGAAATTTGAACTATCTGTGTTTTAGTATCACTCTGGAGTTTATCTGAGGGCGTTAAAATGACACGAGACGAAGTTTGCCGGGTCCGCTAATTTAAAATAAAACTTACTTCGCTATTCGTTTTATCCATCTGCATCATTATAGCTTTCAGTTACAAATATAAAATATTGTTACCAACCAAAGTCGTAGTTTTATGGGATTAACTTTTAAATCTTGTCCAGCAGTATTTTTTCCAAACATAATTATTCCTTTGATTTTTATAACATAAAGGTATTGATAAAAATGTTTTTTAACATTTTTAACCTGACGTCCGTTTGAAGAGTGCCGAGAATTAAAAGCAAACGATGTTTCGAGTTCGAGAGTATATTAGAGACTGATTTCACAAATGGTATAATCTTATGTAACTAGGTATCAGTGGTATAATAAAATACATAGTATGAGCGTTGATCTCAATAGAGAGTGAACATAAAATATGCAACGGTTGTGCTTATTTACAATAATGATTCAACACTTTCCCTCAACGCGAAAAAACTATAATTATGTGAGTTTATCATTGATACAATAAAATTAAACAAAATTCATTTTAAATTCAAAAAAAAAAACATGTTTGTAATCAATCAAAATAGGACTTAATTCATCAATTAAACAAGCCCTAAAAGTTTACAAAATTTATGATGCTTTACTTTTTGTAGATTCTTAGTAAGAACATCTGCTAACATTTCATGTGTTGGCACGTAACTGATGTTTATATCACCACTACTGTAGACTTCTCTGATATGGTGATATTTGATGTCGATGTGTTTACTTCGTGGATGGTGAACTGGATTCTTAACGAGCTGCTGAGCGCTTAGATTATCTCCATGTATAGTGATATGTGATGAAGCAAATTCGCCTCCACCGAGTTCACACACCAGCCTTTTCAAGTATACGGCTTCTTTAGCTGAAGCCGAAAGAGCCATATATTCGGCCTCAGTGCTGCTCAAAGCCACAGTTGTCTGCTTCTTTGACTCCCATGATATGGCAGCACCACCTAGCATGAAAGCGTACCCAGTATACGACCTCCTATCTGCAATGTCGCCTCCCCAGTCAGCGTCAACAAAGCCTTCTAGTTGTTTACCTGTTGGAAAATAACGCAATTTAAATTTAATAGTGGAGCTTAAGTACCTCAACAGGTGTTTGACTGCAGTGAAGTGTTCTTCATGAGGATCCACATTAAAGCGAGCCAATTTACTGACTGAGTGAATAATATCTGGCCTAGTTGAAATTGCCAAATACATCAACGAACCAATTATTGATTGATATTGCTCTCTATTTGTCCGCTTACAGTTGTCATCTTTGCAGATAAACTGCTGACCAGCTCCCAACGGTGTTTGGTTTTGTTTGCACTCAACCATGCCTGTATCTCGCAAGAGGTTCATTATGAGTTGATTTTGACAAATCGAAATTGGGCCCGTACTCCCCTCGCGACTTATTTCAAATCCCAGGAAATGATGCAATGGGCCATTATCGACGACTTTAAATTCCTTCTTAATCTGGATCTTCATTTCATTGATTGACTTTTCGCTTACGCCAGCCAAAATAAAATCATCGACATAAACAGCAATTATCTTCAAATCACCTCCATTATTTGCCACATACACACAGGGTTCACTGCTGCACTGACGAAATCCAAGTTCCTTGAGGGCCGCATCCAATTTCTCGTTCCATGCTCTTCCTGATTGTTTTAATCCATACAACGCTTTCCTCAACTTCAAAACCTTGCCTGGGTTCTTTGGATCGACAAAACATTCGGGTTGCTGCATATAAACATCTTCCTGAAGTTCCCCATTTAAATATGCAGACGACACGTCCATTTGGTGAAGGATTAACTTTTTTTCCGCAGCTAAGGCTAAAAGCATGCGTATCGTGGAATACCGCACAACTGGGGAAAAAGTTTCGTTGTAATTTATCCCAAACTTCTGAGCGTAGCCTTTTGCCACCAGCCGCGCCTTAAACCTCTGCACTTCACCATTTTCGTCATTTTTAACACTAAATACCCACCTACAACCTATGGGTTTTACTCCCTCTGGAAGGTCGACTAGATCCCATGTATTGTTGAATATTAAGCACTGGTACTCGTCGTCAACTGCCTTTTTCCACAATGAACATTCCGGTTGTGACAACGCTTCTGTCATTGTTTGTGGAACTACAACACCTTTCCTTGTGCTTATGTTGTTTAAAACATTGTACTGCTTCTTGGGCCTCCCTGGCCTCCCGGTTCTGATGATCTTCGGTCTACCCCTACCAAACGTTGGAGTTTGCACGCTATCCTCCTCGCTGCTTGTGCTTGATCGTTTTCTTTTAGGGAACCTTTGTATTTTAAGAGCATTGACGTCTTGCTCTGTAGCCTTATCTTGCTGCTCTCTATCATGCATCTGGCCACACGCCCTATCTTGCTCCTCCTGGTTCTCATGTTCCTTTTGCTCCTCCTCCTGCTGGTTCACCTGCTGTTCGGTTTCACTTTGCTCTGGCTCTTCCAATAGAATATTTCCTCCGTATACAGGATCATCTGCAGAACAAGCATCTTCAATGAATGAAACATCTCTCCTCTCAATAACCCTTCTTTTTGATCTGTCAAAGAGACGATAAGCCTTGGAAGTAGTTGAATACCCGACCATGACGTATTCTTCCCCTTTTGACTGGAATTTAGAGAGCGATTTAGATTTGTTAAGAGCTATGGCTGTGCACCCAAAAACTCTAAAATGTTCTACAGTTGGCTTTCGACCACTCCAAACTTCTTCGGGTGTAGTGTTAAGCAGAATTTTCGTAGGACATCTATTCCTAACATACACTGCCGAATTGACTGCTTCAGCCCACATAGATTCATCCAGCTCAGATTGCATAAGCATGCACCTTGCCATCTCAACAATTGTCCTATTGGCCCTTTCTGCGACTCCATTTTGTTGTGGAGTGTATGCCACAGAAAATTGACGTGCTATCCCACATTTCTCGAGAAAAGTATTAAAAGCGTTGCTGCAGTACTCCGATCCGTTGTCACTACGAATAGTTTTAATAGATTTTCCTGTCATGCGCTCCACCATCGCCTTAAATTTTTGGAAGACTTCGAATACTTGATCTTTAGTCCTCATGAAATAAACGAATATTTTTCGAGACTTGTCGTCAATGAAAGTCACAAAGTACCTTGCTCCCCCAAGAGATACTTTCCTCATTGGACCACACACATCGCTATGTACGAGTTCTAATACATCCTTTGACCTCGTTGACGACTCCTTTGGAAAAGGCTTAACACAAATTTTCCCCTTCATACATATTTTACACTGAAAATTTTCTGGAATAGCTCCTAATGGGAAACCTTCAACCATCCCAGTTGAATATATTTTGCTTAAACTTTTTGTGTTCAGGTGTCCGTATCTGTCATGCCATTTTTGGAAATTGCTTAAATTTGGATTGCTTGCATACAATTTCTCAATTTGGTGATACCTGAAGACGAACAAATCATCCTCCATCCTAGCCTCTAATAGCGTTTTACCATACCGTTTGATTTTGGCGTCCTTCATACAAAATTCAACACGACAACCATTTTCTATGGCTTTGCTCACGGATAAAAAATTAGCCTTCAAATTCTGAACAAACAGCACATTTTGCAACCTGAGCTCACAGAATTCCGTATTAAGAACAACAGTACCGATACCAGTGGCAATGATATAATTATCACCTGCTAGCTTAATTTGTTCTTTGCACTCTCGCATAGTTGTAAATAATGACTCGTCGCAGCATATATGTGAAGTAGCCCCGCTATCTATGCACCAACACTGCGAACTAAGTACATTGCAATGGGATGCTGAAAGCATAGAAAAAGAAGCAACCGGTTTGGTTCCATAACGCTTCTTCGGTTCCGGACAATTTGCAGCGAAATGCCCCCTCTTACCACAATTGAAACACTTTCCTGGCGATCTCTTTTTATTGGCGATTTTGATACCTTGACCTGATCGTGCTGAATATGCCTGCTGTTCAAAGACTACTTCCTCCTTTCCCACGGCTTCATCCTTTTCTAATCGCCGATCACCCTCTTCCAGCAGTTTGACTTTAAGAGAATTCATCTTCGGCAATTCATCGCGCGACTCCATTGCCACAACAAAATTATCCAAAGATTTTGGAAGGCTAGAGAGCAAAATAATAACCAGCAGTTCATCGTTTATGGAAAAATCTATCTCACTAAGCTTTTCTACAATACTTGAAAAACGATTCACATAATCCGACATGCTTTCATTTTCTCCTAGCTTAATGCGCAACAACTGCTTAAATAGAGCGATTTTTCTGGCTGGACCACGTGGTTGATGGATTTGTTTCAAATTATCCCATGCTTTCTTTGATGTCTGACAATGTTTCACGTGGTTCACTTCCGATGGTTTTATATTAAGAATTATCGACGCAAGTGCTTTCCCATCCTTACAGTCCCATTCCAATTTTTGTGTTTGTGTCATATTCTCCCCTTTAACAAAACTACCATCGACATACGACCATAGATTTGATATTATGAGCACACTTTTCATTTGAATGGCCCAACCATCATAATTTTGATCACCCAATTTCTCAATTTGGTAAAGAGACGAACTCATATTAACCAATTAACCTCTATCGAACTTTTACAATAAAAAAAAAAAATTTTTTTTCAACCGTTTACTTAACTGAGCGAAACCCTGGGCCCATAACCTGAAGAGTGCCGAGAATTAAAAGCAAACGATGTTTCGAGTTCGAGAGTATATTAGAGACTGATTTCACAAATGGTATAATCTTATGTAACTAGGTATCAGTGGTATAATAAAATACATAGTATGAGCGTTGATCTCAATAGAGAGTGAACATAAAATATGCAACGGTTGTGCTTATTTACAATAATGATTCAACACCGTTTTATCAATCTAAGGTATATAAATTTGATGTTTGGGAATTTCGCATTTATGATGCCCGTTTCAGACTTATGTCTATGGGGTGCTTTAAAGTTACGAATCGCAAACAAACCACATAGGTACTCATGAACCTGTCATAAAAAAAACATTTAAGTGTTAGAGCTTAGCACCCGAAAACGATTAACATTGCGGTTATAGTAATGAAAATTAACTTCAAGGTCCAAATAAACATTTGAAAAGGATTATGAAACTATGTAAGTGGTATTATTTTAAAAATATAGCAAAACTACGCCGGGTGAGTGCTCTTGGGCCAGCGTGTAGATAGGTACATAGAAAAAGTTTGTGATTATTCAATTGAAGCGGAAGGGGGTTTTTGTTTGTATTTCAAACATAAACCCCTACTGCTGTGTTTAAATATCCATTGTTTTCCCAACTTTAAGAGAAACTCCACTCAGAAGATCTAGTTGGAGTGGTGTTAAGGGGCAAAATATTACTTTTTGTTACAAAACAATTTAACAATAAATTGCTTCCAATTGACAACATTTATATTGCAAATGTTGATGTTGCATATTGCTGGTAGAATTAATTAGATTAAGTTGGAATTGACTTTGATAATAGTTTATCAAAGAAAGATACAAATCTCCCAAAAAAAACTTAAAACTATAAGGGAAGCTTTGGAATTGCGTGTTTATTGAATGCAAATAGAAATAAAACTCTTTTATGCATATCCATATACATTTATATACTTCATATATATTCTACATAAGACTGCACACATATATAGAAACGTAATTGCATTTGAAGACCATTAAAAATTAAAACAAGCTATATCGAGCATCACACTTATCAATACTTGATTCGTGCCTTGTTTCAAGTTCAAAGTGTTGATGACGATAATATGTATTACAATAAATTGTTATACATAGCTGCCGGGCAATATAATCTTATCAATGACAGTGAAAGGGGTACAATTATACGAATAAATTTGTCTCGATTGTTTCGATATCTGTTGTTGTATATTTATATTATTATATAAATAAAAATATACATAATTTATTTTTCCACAGGAGCTATTTAAGTTACGTGGTCTTACTGAATCCAGGCAGAGCCGTCATAATGACATCAGTGATACCTGTGTTGAGATTTTGCTGTTGGTGTTAGTTTTATGAATAATTTTCCGCTGAGCAAAATATGATTCGCAGTTTAATTTTAGTTCATGTTTTTCTATTTTGTGAACCTGTCGACAATGCTTCCAGGTTAAAGTATAAATAATCCTTAAAGTGAAATATTCGATTCTTTGACACGTTTAATGTATAAATTCAGGACATTTCGTTTTGTAAACAACACAAGTTCCAAGTGTATGATAAAATTAAAGCAGTGTATTAGTGTACAACACGCTTAGAAGTTGAAATGTAAATTAACATACACACTTGCGTTGTTCCTTAACAAGTAGTATAGGTACTCACATTTAATAAGAATTCGTTCATCCAGGGAAAGACATATCCTCCCCGAAATTATTTGACCCGAATAAAAGATTCCGTTGCTATTGAATATAGCCTCACACTTGACCACCATTTTCGAATTACTTTGGTATTTTAAAGTAGTCTATTAAATCAAAAAACATACGCGATCAACTATGTAGGATTGAATATACTCGTACTGCACCCAAACACCGCCGGTGTTGTGCGTTCAACTAACCATTCAAGTGCGTATTTGTAAAGTATATTCATCGAAATTATTTGTTTTTATCTTATCGGTCGTTAAATTACCTATACAGTTTTGTATTAACTATATAGATATAGATTTGCGATAAACATATATAAGAACGAAAAAAAGGGATAATTTAGTATTATTGTTGAGCAGTCTCAAGCTACCATCTGAAATATTTACTATGGTTGTGCCTTGGATAATGTGTGGTTTTGCAGAAGCGGTCAGTTATTAATAAATCAGCTTTCTGTCACTTACTCCACTGGCAATAGTATTGCGCTACTTAATTATTTAAATACGCGAACGTATGTACTTGTACATATATTATTCAGGTTGCTTCACCAATTTCGCAAGATAATATTTTAATCAGAAGCAAAAGTCATGCAACATTATATAATTAATATGTAAGGTTAATTTTTGAAGCTTTTTTTTGAACTACACAACACAGCAGATTAAATAAGTATTTAATTATTATTAATTAAATTAAATACCTCAAAGGGAGTTATCATATTATAGCAGGCAAAACTAGCGGCATTAGAAATGATTTTTTGCATCTCATTACCGTCTTAACGAAAGCATTCCATTCAAGAAAGCGATCCTATATATGGCATCCGTTAGTCCGAATATTATCTCACCAATAGTTGGCATAGCACTTAACTCCGATAAGAAAACCGTGCTACAAATTACTCGGAATTTTATCGAAAAGTGGTGTCTATTGAGCCGTGAATTGCATTTGGCATGAAGAAGCTGATTTAAATAAAGAATAACATCCTTGCTTATAAACCCAGCGTAGTCTGCTTATCTTTACGGACTCTCTAAAATTACCTTACGAGGAAAAATGTTTTATAAAGATTTTTCGAAGCCAAAAATTTGCGTTTCGAGACAGTGTAGAGCATTCATTTCGCATGTTGAGTATATTTTGCGCCAAACGAATTTCGTTTGCACACGTAATAATAAAATATAATATTTTATAAAATAAATAAAAAAATTATCAAAATATTGTGCGTTTGTGATATTATTTCTTCCAGAAAATGCACGCGATAGCCCCTCAATGTAAATGGCAGTTTAAATTGTGCAATTAAAACTGACAGTTTTTTTTTTTTTTGTTTAAAGAATGAATATCGGAAATCTTTTGAAAATTCAGTTACAAACTGCGTTCATCAGGTTAGTTAGTTAGTTTAAAAAAAACCGGCCAAGTGCGAGTGTACTCGTGCACCGAAGGCTCCGTACAGAGTTATTATAGAGTTGGAAATGGCGAAGATTATTTGCAGATAAAGTAAACTATTTACATGAATGTAAGCGTAAGAGTATAGAAAACGCTTTAAGAAGTAAATGATCCAGAGGATATTTGTGCGCAACAAAGTGCACAAACACTAGTGTAACCATGGTTGCCACTTGAAAATAAAGTTTGTTAAAGTCGGAAATATTTGTAGCCACAGCCCAATCAATTCATCATATTTATTTCAGCATAGCTATTCCTCATGTACGAGTACAAAGATCACATTATTATTGTTTTTAATTATTAGATAATATCTAATATTTTTCATTTCGTGGAAAAATTACCAAATGGAATACAATATTACAAATGTGACCAAGAGAAAAAGAAATGACCGAATTTGGTCACAAATGACTATTGTGGTAACCGTGAGTGTGGCTGAGGATGTGGACTCTGGACTGTGGACTGTGGAGTCTGGTATGGTGACGGTGTGTGAATGAGAATGAGGAGAGTTGAACAAGTATAAATTCGATTAAGAGAACACACTAATAACTAACGAAAATTGGTTAAAATGAGCCAACTTTATATAGTGATTGACAGTTTTTTTGTAAATATCTTTTAAAATATTTACTTTTCCACATAACAGTCTTCGGTACATATAGCTACGAGCATGAGCTACAAAAAAGATATAGGTACTTCCATTTTTTTGTAAATCAAGAAATATGCAACTTTTTGTGCGAATAAAAATACTAGTTACTCCAAAAACCAGTCGATGTATTACTATTTGTCGTTTAACTAGAGGCTATACCGGATGCTGTTTGCAAAATTTCAGCCTTCTACGTCAATTAGTTTCTGAGACAGACCTAGGTACAAAATTGGTTTGTGGGTTCGGACGGTAAAAAGCGAAACTAATAAGGTTACGTTTTTCCCCTTTGGGTACCTATCTTAAAAAGACATCCACCTTAGCAAAATGTATACAAAAGCAAGTTCCATACTCGGATCATCAGCCGATAATAATAACCTTCGCAATTAATATGCAAAAGAATAACGCCTCCAAGGAAATGTCTCTTCTACCGAAATTAAAATGGAGAGAAAAGAAAGGTGTTGTGTATAGACAGAAGCTTGATCAACTCTTGGAAAGAAGGCAGTTTATAGATTTCGCGCAACTGGGAGATATCATTAAGATGGCGTACCAAACACGCATAAATATCGCTGGAAACAGAACAAGTAACGACCAACCATGGTTCGACGAAGAATGCAAAAGAACAAGGAAACACTCATTCACATGGCTGAAAATATTCCGAAACACTAGCGATGATTTCTTTAGAAGGTTATATATTAAAGAAAATAGGCAATATAAGGAGTTATGTAAAAGAAAAAAGAAACTCCACTATGAGGCGGAAGCTAAAAAGCTTTCCAAATGTAGAAATGCAGTAGATTTTTGGAGATGTGTTGGAAAGCTTAATGGTAGGAAGTTCATTATCAGTGAAACGTTAGGACCGGATACCCTATTTCAGCACTTCAAACAACTTCTAAATCCAATTACTGAATCATGCACGTTCCACTATGCACAGCCGGCTTTTGACAACGAATTATTGGATGCACCAATTACCGTAGCGGAAATTGAAACTGCATATAGGAGTTTGAAGGACGGTAAAGCACCTGGATCGGATGGAATCCCTTCGGAATTCTATAAATACGGAACACCCGAGTTGTCTAGGACACTGGAGGGATTATTCAATAATGTCTTAGAAAATGGTGTGGTTCCACAACAGTTCAAGAAAGCTTTGATTTTTCCGATTTTTAAGAAAGGTTGCAGGTCTGAGCCTTCCAATTATAGAGGCATATCTTTTCTGAATGCTTCGTATAAAGTGTTTACAACTATATTACAAAAGCGATTAACTGCATGGATAAACACTAATAGTCTGTTGAGTGAATTCCAAGCCGGGTTCAGGACAGGATATTCAACGGTGGATCAAATCTTTGTACTCAAAAGCATTGCGGAATCATACATAGCGCAACGGAAAAAGTTGTATGTATTTTTTGTGGACTTTAGAGCAGCTTTTGACACGATAAACAGAGGATCCTTAATGTATAAGCTCTTTGCCAAAGGAATGTCCAAAAAATTTGGTAGGGTAATACAAAACATTTATGAAGAGACGCTTGCAGCTGTATGGACTGGAGAAAATGCTTCGGACTGGTTTAGGGCGAACACAGGTGTTAGACAAGGATGCACTTTAAGTCCATTGTTATTCGCACTCTTTATTGATGACATTTCAGACTCACTACCGGGAGGTATTGAATTCGCTGGGATCGTTATAAAGGCGTTACTTTTTGCAGACGATATAGTTTTGATGGCAAATTCCCCAGAGACACTCCAGCGCATGATAAACCGCTTAGATGAATTTTGCAAAATGTGGAGCCTTATAATAAACTTACAAAAGTCAAAGGTGATGATCTTTAAAAAAAGTATTGGAAGAATGTGCAGCAACGAGAAATGGTTTTTGAACGGCGAACGGATCGAGGTCGTTAATAAGTACAACTACCTTGGTATGATTTTCACACAAAACCTAAGTATGGAAGAACACCTGAAATGCAAGTTGCAAAAGGCCAAAACCGTGATAAATACAACTTGGAGAAAATGTTTCGCTAACAAATATATATCTCATAGCAGCAAGTTTCGTGTTTTTGAGGCGGTCGCAGAGTCATCCATGATGTACGCAGCACAGGTGTGGGGCGGAAGCCGGTTTGAGGAAGTAGAAAAGCTACTGAGGTTCTACATCAAAAGGATATTTCGTTTGCCACCCAACACACCAAATTATGTCATAATGCTGGAGACTGGTCTTTCTCCACTGGCTACGAAGACACTTAAACTTCAAGTGGACTACATTTTGAAAGTCTTCAATATGCCTTTGGAAAGATTACCAAAACAAGTGGCATTGGAAGCACTACGATGCAAAAATAGTTGGTACAGTAAATGGAATGACCTTGCGTACATGTGTGGAATGAGCCTGGACTTGGATGAAGCAAACCTGAGAGAATGGAAGCCAAAGATGTATCAGTTGATTGCAGCTGTAGATCTTAACTTCAGACAACAAGCGGAAAGAGAAGCATCGGAATCACTGCATCGGTCTATCTATAGTCAGCTGAATTATGAGATGGGGGATCGGAATTACTTCAAAGATGATCATAGCGCTGAGGAAATTTCACTTATAGTAAAACTGCGATCTGAACTACTTCCGCTAAATTACCAGCCTCATAGAGAAGATCTACCGGTATTGTGCAATATATGTAACATGGCGGAGAGGGAGGATATATTTCATTTCATGGGCAGATGTCCTACGCTCAGGGAAACAAGGCGGCACTTTTTTGGAGTGGATCTAATTCCCGATGATGATATCCTTCATAAGCTCAATGAACTGGATGTGACTCGTCTGTTCGCGTACTGCAAGGCGTCCTTGGCTTATCGGCAGAGAATTATATCAGGAAGTTTTTAATTTTATTTTATATTTGTATATTTATTACCTACGAGCATTTGCTAAAATTATAATAACAGGAAGAGGCTATTGTTAAAAAACAAAAATATTGTCAATCGGCAGACGGCTTATTGCCATGCTTTCTTTGATTTTGTATGTATATAAAGATTTGTAATTAATTAAGAAATTAATAATAAAATCTAATCTAATCTAATCTCTACAAAAGCAAGTGCAGAATATTTGAGATGGATATATTTAAGGTAGGTATATGTTTTAAAAAGCCTTGCCGATATCAGTTGCAATAACCGCAACTTCATTCTGGCTTTCTAAGGCTAAGACTATACACAGGACAGGTATTTGATGAGCTCATTGATGACTACCCTTCCTTGTTAGTAAGGGGAAATAAAAGGCTTTCGCTGAAGCCCCAAGACCTCGCATAAAATAATTTTAAAAATGTTTTGCTGTGGGCCGGTAACTAAAAGGTCATTAATTTTTCGGTGTTGATAGTAAGCTGAGTAAAATACACACAGCTATACCTACATTATTAATGAGCATTTTATTTCATTATAAAGTTAGGGTTGTGCTATTGAGTGTAAAAACGATATCATTCACACGGCCGCCTTGTGAAGATTTTGCAGCATGCTATTCTTTTGAGGTAATTTTTAACCACTTTTTCCCACATTTCGGGTGGTATCTCGGCCATAATTTGAGTAATGTTGGTTTTTAAAGTCTCTTTTACGATTTTAACGATGTCAAATCGCATGATTTTGGTGGCTAATTGACGTCGCCAAAACGTGAAATTACGCGTTCAGGAAACTTGTCACTCGACAAAAAAAAATTGGTCGTGTTGCGTGGCTAGTTGCCCCCTCTATATATCTTCAATCGGTAATCATTCGACCATATCGCTATAAATTGATAAATCGATAAATTCGGTTCATCAGCAACACTTGCACTACGATGAAGTAGGTGATTTTACACAATTTTTTTGTTATTATTTTTTCTTTTAATGTCTATAGTTCTAAAAGTTGAATTTTTATTCCTTAAAGCTACAACTTGTTTTTAGCAAAAACAAAAAAGGCTATATGGCTCCTATAATCAAAACCAAAATGTCCTTAATTTTTTGTTATGTAGGTTAGGGTGGATCGATTTTTTTTTTTTTTTTTTTTTGATCTCGATTTCGGCCATTGCTAGAAAGTTGCCACTGTTGAAAACTTTCATAGCGGTATAATAAAATTTTTCGATATATTCCATTTGATACTGCCCCAAGTACTATTAATATTTGAATGAAGACCAGTTTTAGACTACATTGGAAAAAATTTAATAAAATATTTATTTCTGTTTATATTTTTATTCATTTACGTACAGACGATCAGAGAAATTACAATACACTTAAAATCCTTTTTGAAACAAAAATCAAATAATCGTTTTCATCAGCAACAAGGACTCAACAATTAAAAACTAAGCAATTTTATAATCTTTTTTTGAATTAAAAACAGGCATTATTTTGCGAGATTCAAGTCGCGTTCTTATCCATCTCTTCTTGTAATACCGCAAACAGCAGCAGATGCCTCTGTAACAATTTTAACACATCTTTCAGTAGCTTGAGTGTGACAAATATATTTGTTTACTAGGGGCAAAATCAGTAAACCAATTTTTTCCGGCGATTGTATGCATTCCTTAATGAGATTAGTGTTTATTTTTTTCAGCAGTGGTGGCTCGGTAACTATTAAATTGTTCCAAGTAATAATGTCAATATAATCTTTCGCATTAAAGTTAAATTCGGGTAGTTTAAAAACTCTCACACTAGAATCTGTCGAATCCCTAGATTTTAGTATCCTTCGCAAGGCTAACACTTGAATTGCTTTTCGATCGTCTGCCAACATCGCCAGCAAAATGTTTTCTGCATGCCCAAAGAATCCATTCCTTTGAATCACAGGATCTACAACAGCTTTTAAGTGATCTGGTAAATATCGTGAAAGGACTATAGTTTTATGCAAATATTTCGATCCGTAAATGCAACTTGACTTCGTTTTGATCGAAAACCACATCGGTGCGTAGACTTTTAAAATGAAATTAACAAGATGTAACAGGTTTTCTGTTGGAGAAATTGTTGACACATATAACCTCAGAATTCGGTTAGTCGTGGTGAGCCATCTAGAATGAACAATCTTCCCGGGGTTCTTTTTAGATAGGCTGTCATAGCAGTAATTAGAGTCGATAGCGCAGCAGATCTCGAAGAGATATAATTGATCCGTATTTAGATCCTTTGCATTTGATATATTTGGGAGTTTGCAACTAATTACTTTAAAGGCCACTAAAGGTAGACTCTCGCAATCTTTTAAATTTTTTCCTATTTGTCCTATAAAACTGCGTGGTCCAGTCGTAGGACCATCAAGATATTCGAACAGATGACGCAAAGGAAGATGAACCACTGTAACCACTGTCTATGTAATGTTTGTTCCAAGTATAACATCGTATAACACCTCCTTTAGATCCTGTATTGGCAGCAGTGCCATCACAACCTACTGCAAGCAAGTTATCGCAGTCTACACTTTTATTATCTAAAAAGTGTTTTATTTCCTTACTCACTATGATTGCTCTTCCGCTTGATACGGAAATGTGTCCGATGTATTCCGAGCTTGGCTCTTTGACTAAACTTATATGTTCCTCGCAAACTATTTTTCTTCTGGAGGAATCTACCATAGTAAGGGTTTTGTCCTTGCGTCCATCAAAATATAGCCCAAAAGCTTCTTGGAGTAATAACGGCTTATTCATTAGAATACTTCTTTGCTTATCACGAGCTCGTCTTATCTTGCTTCGATCGATTACATTACTTGTGTCCTCCTTAGTTATAAGACCCACATCTTGAAGTGCTGCGGACACGATAGCGGCTGCAGCTCTATCTGAAATACCATATCTGTCAACTGCGTGCGCGACAGAAGGCATCGACAACTTTTTGAATTTCTTGTGAGCTCTGTCTTGAGGCTGCTCTTCCAAAGATGTTGATGGTTCGAGCTCTTCTTGAAATTGATTTTCATATGCTCCTTCAGAAGATGAAGATAGTTCGTTTGAAGATAACCGCATATCATCTGAAGAATTATTTTCAACGGTGTATTTTTCTTGTCCGCTATCATACTTTCTTTTTCTCATTATTTTCCTCATATTTTTCATGGAAGTTCTAATGTCAGTGTTTCCAATTCCCATTTTTCGTTCATTCCGTTGGTCAATCAAAAAAGGTCTCTCTAATTTTGGTACTTTCAGTTCTTTTTCACATTTGCAAGACTCAAAATGTTCGCATTTGCAAGCTGCTATATCGAAAAGAGATTTCGCGTCATCCCTAAACAACTGCATGCGCTTTTGATATGAATCTAAACCTTTCCTTGATTTATATGGTTTGAGTAAATTTCGGTAATTATCATGGTACTGTTTTATCTTCCTTACAACTGAACGATGTTCGATAGTAGGAATCGACGCTTTCTCCCATAGGTTCAATAATTTTTCGCAGATATTCTCGCATGTTTTAGTAGCTAAGTTTTTATATTGAGTTTCACTATTTCGGCTCACCCACAAGTAACATCGTATAATATCTTCGTAAGTCGGCAACATATAGGGCTTAATGTCTTGTCCGTGCCCAAACACTGGACACTGTAAGTAGCTCCTCAGAGTAGACAAAATCATTTTTTAATTAAACTGAAAACAAAATCACTTTGATATCAAACACTGCCGAGCACTACAACCAAAAAAATACTCAAATTTTGTTATACGGGAAAATCATCGGCTGCTAAAATATATTTTTTTTTAAACGGGAAATCCCCGGTCAGGAAGGAAATACGGGTTGCTTATTAATAAGTTTAAATATTCGTAATAAGTAGATCGGAGCTTTAAAACTGGAAAAAAAAATCATATTGGGAAATGCTAATATGTATATCGAAAATAGGTAAAAACTTAAAGTGACTTGGGGCAGTATTAAGCATACTTCAATTCAAGAAATATTTTGGATCTACTTAATATGTTCACGGATACAACTTTTGAATAGCAGCCCGTTCCGATTTGGTAAAAAAAAAATTTCATACCAAAACGATCCACCCTAATGTAGGTACCTACCTACTAGAAATAATGTATTATGTACATAAGAATTAAAAACTACTTATATTTAATAAAAAAAAGAATTACTCAGATAAAATTTATTTATTTAGATAAAGTAAATTTGTTTGTTGTTCCTTGAAAATGAGAGTTTAAATTAAATTTACGCATGTCATTAACGACATATTTAATTTTTTGATGGTATTTACGAATTCCTTTTTTGTTTCAAATCGCCGCAACATTTTTCGAGATGAGATCCTAGCCTTGATAAAACCATCTCTTCATTCTCGGCCACACTCTTATGTCAAGGACATTTTCAACCATGGCTCGTAATTCCTCATCTGATATATTTTTCGTTAAGGGAGGTTCGGTGACGTCCGCCGTAGCCGATTTTATCAGATCATTATAATTGTCGGCCTTAAAATTTATTTTGGGATTATAAAACGGCGAATTCCACTAGTTTTCTTTTTTTTTTTTTTCATTTTAGAATAGGTACTGCTCAAACCTAATTCCCGAACATGGCTTCGGCTATCAGCTAACATAACAAGTAAATTTTTTTCTGGATGGAAAAAACGAGTTGCGCTCTCTCTTTTTTGCCAGCTATTCGCAAGCTTTTATAATATCTTAAACATGCTGTGGTCCATCCAAACAAGAGGGTTTAGTTTTGATTGTGTGCGTCGACAGACTCACTAATTCCGTTGAAGGTTTCGCAATTGCTACATAATGTCGAAGAATTCTGTTAGTTATTGTAAGACGCCTTGAATGAGACATTTTACCTGGCTGTCGTTGTGCCAGATCTAAATATAATTTGCCATGAGAAACCGCCTCACACATTTTATACAGGTATTTCTGGACCGTGCTTAGATTTCCGATACTTATTTCAGGCAGCTCTTTTTAAATGTCTGTAATGGCAAATAACTACAGCTCTCTAAAACTTTTCCCAGGACTCCAGAAAAACCTTGGGGTCATTGGTCTAGCCATCAATATGTGCCATTAAATGCCACCAAAAACTAGGTTCATTGAAATGAAGCAAACAAACAAACCAATGGACTGGCTTTCCTAGGGCCGCTTCAAGCTGACATGCGATACCATTATTATAACCAGTGATCAATTTTTTGCATGTCAATACATAAGCAATTTTTTATGAAGTCACCTATGCTGGCATTTCCACAAGTTGGACACATGGACGACATGTCCAGATATTGTCCTCCTGGCTCAGAAACAAGTATACAACATGTTCTTCTATTGAAATCTTCCAATACGATTTTAAGCCAATTGTTTCCAAGACCATGGTTTTGTCTTTTCTTCCATCAAAGTATAGGCCGGTTATATTGTCACTTTGACATTGAAGATTTTGACGTAATTTTTATCCAGCTTGGAAACGATGGATTGATGCTGACCTGTCGGATAGTCCTGTTCTTTCACAGGGTGAAGCTTTTTTTTTATCAACTTTAATCGACGGACTTATGCTGGGTATAATTTGGATGTGTTATTGGTCATTACTGGATGCCCACTTTCTTCAGAATTTTTAGGTTTTTTTTAGTCTCTTAGAATGGCATTTTTGCAAACAAAGGATAAAGTACCAAGCACTCACTATTTAATTCGATGTTGTTTTAGCATAGTTTGAACATTTTTGTTACTAAAGTTAACTATAATACAAAGATTCCCTTTTTTTAAATTTTTTATAAACAAGTTCCATGACTGACACATGACGCACAAACCAAACCGCTGGAAGTAAAGAACTCAAATTGACAGTGCCTTCTTATAATGACACGAACATCGGCTAAGAAAGTTATTTTTTGAAATTTCATCCAAGAGGGCACCAAGCGCGGAAAGCACGGCTCAGCTAGTAAAATTACATAAACAATTAAAACGTCATACAGGAACCTTGACGTTACAAATTGAGTAAATTTTTCACACATCTTTTGGGTTCCCAAATTCAACTTTTCCGCATATAGGCTTAAAAGATTTAAAAAACAGATTCGCTCCACACTAATGCACAGGCCTTATGACATCAGTAACGCTTCCAGCCTCTTCAAATTCCTTCACAATTTTACCAATTGCATGCGTACGCGTATAGCCTGTCGATTATGACGACCATAATAACGCGAAAAGTGGTTACGTTTGAATAACAAATTTTATAGTAAGTTTTAATGATCTTAACGCATTGTTCGATTGTTAAGTGATCCATTATCGTAAATGGCAAAACATTCAACTAATATTATTAGTATTACACTTCAAATGACAGCTGAGTTTAAGTGACACTGTGGCTACAATATCACATATGTTTTTCTGAAGCGATACATCGAGAGACTTTCGGCTCCTTTTCAAATTAAATCAAAAATCTTTTCTTGCTCGAATATTTTAGTTGAAATTTTTGTCTTAACAGTAGGTAGTACATACTTATGTATTAAAATATATTAAAACGGTAATCGTTCATAATTCGTCGGGTGGTATTTTCTGTAGACTTCTTACTCACTATGCCAAGTGGACAACATCCGGCCTACATTTTCCATAATTTCATTCGCAATATCGTCAGAAGATAAGTCCTCAAGGTTCCTCAATTCCTCATATTGAACACTTTCAGTATCGTAGACACAATACCTAATACAGAAATAGCGATTTAAGTAGGTGTTCCCTTTATAGGATTTCGGAAGCTATATATTTACAATATTAATAAAAGTCTTTGAAACCACTTTCATGATATGTTAAATGTTTTAAATTAAATATTTCACATCATCTGTCATTGGAGGGGCTTGTTGATGTGGATTAGTTGCGGATTCTGGAATAAGCAGTCCATCAACATCAAACACCGGATATCTAGGGGTAAATCGAACAGCCTCGTGGGTTCCATTAGCTGATTGCACTTCATCATCACCAATGTCAGCAGTCATAAACATGGCTTCCTCATAGGTAGGGGGAGCTACAAAACAAGCATGAACATATTTATTAGCAAATAAACAAAAACAAATGCATGCAGGCATCTTACGATGATCTTTTTCAGGATCTGACACAGAGCTATCCATAAATGTACTGCCACTATTCTGATCTACTGACAACGAAGCGTTTGCAGATGTTGATGGTACGTCTATTGTCCGAGGTAATTGAATCGAAGGTGCATTATGAAGGGGTACATTACCAATAGTTATTGGTATGACTGCTTTGGGGTTACCTACGAAACCATTCATTACGGCAACCACTGCAATTTCATAAGTGACCCGTATTACTTTACTGATGCTTTCACAAGTTGGAGCGGTAGCTGGAACTCGAATAATTTCAGTAAAGTTTCGTCTTGTTCGTCGGGCTACGGGACTTGATTTCTTCTTGACCAAGCAGATTCTTTCCGTTTTTGAATTAATACGAGGGGAGTCTGATATATAGGTTGCCTTTAGGTTAAGGAACACGTAAACCTTTTTGGCATCACTGTTGGATTGATTATTCACGTCGCCACTAACAAGGATCATTTGGCCTGGCACATATCCGGTCTGCGTGATGTCAACAGTAAGTAGGACGGGTTTTCCTGTACTAAGACAAAATCCTTGCATAGCTTCAATGTTGGCCGGCATCTAAGCATATGTATGCAATTTCAACTGATAATATATAAGAAAGAGTAAACCTACCTTTAACATATTTGACTCTCGATTCAGGTCTAGGAGCTTCAGCACTGTAAATCCAACTGCGTGTGTGTGATTTTTAAAAACAGAATTCACCAAAATAACTTTGGCAATATATCGTATGTGACCATATGTTCCTTCGAATGAAGAAGGACAATTTTCAGGTATGAGGCACTGAAAAGTAAATGTGTGAGTGCCGGCATCAATGGTGATATCGTTTCCTTAGTAAATTTATAATTTTATTCAAATGCTCATTGGGTAAAAATATTACACCTTACCATTTTCAGAGCCAATCAAGAATGTTGAAGAAGCAATGTAATCTTCTCGTCCAGTGAATCTGCGCCTTTTGTGGTGGTATTCCTTTCGCTGACCTGATCGACGATCCCTCCAGTTCGTTGAAGAGTACCCAGAAATTTTTAGCTGAATTCCTTTAAGTTGTAAAAAGGCTAATTAATTTCTATTACAAAGGATCAATTTTAAAATTAAGAGTAGGTACAGATATTATTTTATTTTTACCCTTCACCTATTTATTTTAAACAAAAATTTGAATATAAAGAAATCCAATACCTATAACAAACACTTTTGAAGCGAAGATGCATCGATTTTGAATGAAATTAATATTTTTTTTTTTTTTTATAAACAATATTACCGGTACATTAAGTAGCTACATTAAGTTACTTATGTAAATGAGCTGTTTTACTTTTATTAGGTGGGTCCCATTCTTCTTAATCTTTGCATTAATGTTTACTATTTCTTAAGATCTTCTTATTATTTTTTTCTGTGTGGCACTTGAGACTTTTGTGAACAAATGTTAAGTGGCTTTCTATAAGTTGAGTTTAGAGTTATTTTTTTTTTATTTTGTTATAAATGTGCTTTTTTAAATTCAATTTCCTCGCTCAAAACGTTGAATTCTGTCTGAAATTCCTATGTTTTTTAATATTCAAGGACAATACGTGTGACATATGGGTTTCAGAATTTGAAACTGCAGCGGTTATAATATGTATTTATAACTTTTTGCTTATCATGTTTTAAAGTAACTTAATGAGATGAAAGGGACTACCTACTAATTTGAATCAAGATATTTTCCTTCATGATTGGTCTCTCTAGTAAACGCGCTAGTGGTCACTATAACAATCTTTCCAAAGAACGCAATGAGTAATCGTTTTTACAATTGGTACCTACAAAAAAAATGGTTCTGTTAGATTATATACACCTATGGGTATACTTTGCGTTCATTAAAATTTTTTCTGAATAACAAATAGCATGCAGCATATTTGTACCTAATCCTCAGTTTGTTTTAGCCCACGTCCACTTGAAATAGTAGCAAGTAAAAAGATTCAAAAAGCAGTAGGTATAACAAAATCTATGTCAACGTAAGACTTTCCATTAAGGTTAGGTGGAAAATTTTGTCAAAGACCAATAACCTTTTACAGAACTAATGTGCAGTGTCTTTAGTTCACTGAACTTTATGTACCACACTTAACACATCAGCAATTTGTTGGATTTAGCTGACTTGAACAAAGTTGGGTTTTTAACACTATACCCGAAATGAAAAGTTCATTTGCAAATATTTGCAATTCTGATTCTAACATATTATGCTTTATGTAAAATAAGCCTCGAAAAAATTCATTATCAAACTTAAGTTTCTGCAATCTAGCTAATCGTATTTCCTGCTGATATTTTTAGCATAAACCGGAAACAACGAATCAACCAAAGCGATTCGATTGACGGTATACGCGAATCAAATTTATATTTTAAGACCAAACGGGGAATTTCCGTAGATTTATATTCGTTTGTATTATAGGCATGCGACGGATAACACTAATGTTAACTTTCTAATACATAAATACATTAACAGCTTTCAGCAATATTACTTTATTGTTTTACTTGTCAAGTTAAGGTCGCTTCCTACGGTTGAAAATGTTAACCTTGATTTATCCTTCCAAGCAACAACGGTTAGTTTAGTTAGTTAGGATGATTTTAAGAATTTTGATTTGGTGAAGTAAATTATAAAAATAGGAATAGAATAGAGAAGATGCCTTGATACTTGAGTTTGCGAATATCATTATGCGATGTAAAACATTTCGAATCCGAAGTTAACTACTTCACGAATAATTAATGTTAATTAACTGAGTCAAAGCCGAATATCTAGAATAAAACCTTTTTCCTTCAATACCGGTCTTCGATTTCCTAGTCATTATGAAGCCACAGCCACAGAAACTTTTATCATGCTTTTCCAAGTATGTACCTATATAGTTATTTTCTCTGTCATTGGTATGTGCCGGTCTTTTTATCATTTTCTATATTTGATTGTATTACTCATTCAGCAACGGTGTGAATCCCAAAAACGCATAATCTCTCCAAATGTTTTTTCTGATAACAAACTATTATTAATTATATCGATTTACAACTGTCGTTATTGTGACTTATAATAAACATCATTGTCATAGCTTCATATGTATACTGTTATCATCAGATATTCACTCGTGTTTGTTATCTCACTGAAAGATTATACCTACCGAGCAACTGAATTTATTACCAAATTGCAGTACATGTTTTAACAATGTATATACGTAGGTAAGCAAACTACAATTAAATCACCAAAACAAAAAAAAAAAATTCACAAAAAATGTTAAAAAAAAATCGGCCTTCAAAACGGTCATAATGAGAACTGGTTAGGTACGATTTCGATTGGCATTGCCTTAAGATCTACTCACAACAAACCTCTGAGTTTTTTTTTCTTATTAAGCCCAATGACAATTCGTCCAGTTACAATTTGGCCCGTAAAATATGTTCCGTGCTCATTTTGATCAAACAAAAATTCACAAGTTGTCATGGCGCTTGGGCGTATGCAGGCGAACTAGATAGGTAAACTGATGACAGCACTATCAACTGTCTTGCATAATACAGGGCAACACACCTATCGTTTGTCACTGTTAACCGAATACTGACGACCACAAAACGACCGTTGAAATAGGTACGTAAGAGCCGACACCGGAATCACCTATCACCTCCTATATTTTGTTTACCACTTTGTTGTTTTTATGTTGTTGTTGAGCTCTTTATCGGTATTGGATAAAAGATAAAACTATCTTATGTCTTATCTGACATTTATTAAATGGGTTTGATTGTGTTAGTTGAATGTTAAATCTAAAATCTTGGTGTCTGGGTTCTGGGATCGTTATTCTCTTTTTCTATTGTCTCTTTTTCGTTTTTCATTAATCGCTATCACGAATCGAGTAAGTTCAGTGATATGATAAAGCTTTTGATATGTGGGTTTTGTAAGAGCTTTGTTGGTTTTACCGGTCACCACTCACCATTTGGCTTTAAACTCAAAACTATTTTCAAGTATTGAATATAACAAGAAATCAAGTTTGTGGAGTGTAAGCGTAAGATTAGTAAATATTTAAGTGACCTTTACCAGGAAACACGGTATTTCACAAACTATCAATTCCTCGGTTAATTAAGGACTAACTACTAGTTTCGTCTTATAATTTAGTACTTAAGGCAAATCTAATTTGTTAAAAGATCAAATAAATTCCCTCGGTATGCTACCATTGAGTGTTTTTTAGGTCGTCTTTACAATTCCCGTCCTTGTCGTATATCCTGTGTACCACACTCAGTATTTCTTTAAATAAATAAAGAACGGCGCCAAAGAAATAGTGTCTGAATTTAATTTCCCTAATACCCCACCGTTAGCATCACAAATAATATACAGAAATAAAACATCATTGAACATCAAGGTAAACAAAAAGCTACTGGTGAACATGAACTGCTGGCCCCGAGGTGGACTACCCAAACTGGACGGTCAGGTTTTTGAATAAAAAAACCGTATCTACGAGTATTTATTTATTTATTCATCTACAATTGTTCAGATGTTGGAAAATAAAAGTAAAAGTCGGTGCATATATTGGCATCATTGAGAGCAGAACAGGACATCTTCTATTAAAGCATAACAAGTCTCTGACAAATATTATATCATGAATTTGACGGCGCGATTTCAAAGCTTTAATGCCCAGAAATAAACACCTTGCCTTATAATTTGGAGAGAATTCCCAGTGCAATTTATAAAAAAAAAGCAGGCCAAGTGCGAGTGTCAATCGCGCACCGAAGGTTCCGTATTTAGCTAAAGTCCAACCCATCAGATATTATTTCAAATCGATAATATCATTCAATCTTTCCACTGTTCATGAATTCATCACAATTTAGTTTAATTTACTTACTTAATATTTTTACTCTCAAAAATTACTCACACATGAATCTCATTGTGTGATTACCGCAGAAAAAAACCCAAATGCAGATTTTGATTCTTTAATTGCTACCAATTTCCCATTCAGTATCTGTGTCCCTTAATTCGGTAACTCTCTCTTAGTAATGTGCTGTAGTTTGTCTTTCCTTACCTTCTTAATGTGAGTCTCGAAAATTCGGCGAAATCATAGGACATATTATATCTATTATATAAAAATCAATCGTTGTGTGTTAGTCGGGTAAAGGCTCGAGAACTGCTAAACCGATGTGAATGATTTTTGTTTCATTTTGTTCTTCTTGAATCAGGGATGGTTTAGGAAAAAAGAAAAGTCGCAAAATTCTCAACAGGAAAAGCACTTTGAAAAAAAAAAATAACCTGGATATAAATCGAGTAGTGAAACTTCCAAAACAAAAAAAAAAATTATTTTAAATTTTAAAAGCAATTGTTGTTGTCAAATATTTTAATTATTTTCCAAGCAAATTGTTGTTGTCAACAATTTTATTTTTTTTTTTATTTGTTTATGTTTACTATGTTACATTCAGTGGCTTTTTGAAATGGAGTAGATACGTTGATTTGTTTGATGTGTGAGTAAGTTAAAATGTAGGGGTGATTGAGATGACGTGGACAATGATAACAGGCAACAGGAGTTGTTGAGCGTTTTGTGTGTTCACAATCATGGTACTCTGCTCATTCGTGAGTATGATTATGGGGAGGGCAGCTCAAAGATACCATAACACCTTCGGTACTGGTGTGGAGAGAGAAGGGAGAAGGCTTACCAACCAAGTTGATAGGTGTGGTTAGTTTTATTCTTGGCTATTAAAGTTACAAATATTTCGTTTAGAGTTAATCCTTTCCCAATTTTATTCCTATCCCTTTAATGCCAACAAATTTTAAAATGTATGCATCAAAATTCAGGCATGCAAAAGTACGGTAGTCCGCAAGCCAAGCAGAAGATCCCACTCCACCGACGAGCTAAGCACAGGCTTAAACAAGCATGCCTGCCTTGCTTTGTTGACCCTACAACCCTTTCACCGAAGTCAAAATTGAGATTCCTGTGTCTCTTAAAAATGTAGAAGGAAATAGATATGTGCGTTAGTTAGATTTGAATGATTTTTGTTTTGTTTTGTTCATCTTGAATGTTGAATCAGAGATGGTTTATAAAAAATCATAAAATTCTCAACAGGTGGCGCTGTAGGCGCACGTTTCGTTTTTAACTTAAATTCAATTAACTTCTAAAATATAATAATACAATAACAATCTATTATATAAAAATCAATCGTTGTGTGTTAGTCGGGTAAAGGCTCGAGAACTGCTAAACCGATTTGAATGATTTTTGTTTCATTTTGTTCGTCTTGAATCAGGGATGGTTTAGGAAAAAAGAAAAGTGGGAAAATTCTCAACATGTGGCGTTACAGGCACACATTTCGATTTCCATGGGGAAAAGCACTTTAAAAAAAAATAATCTGGATATAAATCGAGTAGTGAAACTTCCAAAACAAAAAAAAAATATTTTAAATTTTAAAAGAAATTGTTGTTGTCAATTGTTTTGATTATTTTCCAAGCAAATTGTTGTTGTCAACAATTTTGAAATTTTTTTTTATTTGTTTATGTTTACTATGTTACATTCAGTGACTTTTTGAAATGGAGTAGATATGTTGATTTATTTGATGTGTGAGTAAGTTGAAATGTAGGGGTGATTGAGATGACGAGGACAATGATAACAGGCAACAGGAGTTGTTGAGCGTTTTGTGTGTTCACAATCATGGTACTCTGCTCATTCGTGAGTATGATTATGGGGAGGGCAGCTCAAAGATACCATAACACCTTCGGTACTGGTGTGGAGAGAGAAGGGAGAAGGCTTACCAACCAAGTTGATAGGTGTGTTTAGTTTTATTCTTGGCTATTAAAGTTACAAATATTTCGTTTAGAGTTAATCCTTTCCCAATTTTATTCCTATCCCTTTAATGCCAACAAATTTTAAAATGTATGCATCAAAATTCAGGCATGCAAAAGAACGGTAGTCCGCAAGCCAAGCAGAAGATCCCACTCCACCGACGAGCTAAGCACAGGCTTAAACAAGCATGCCTGCCTTGCTTTGTTGACCCTACAACCCTTTCCCCGAAGTCAAAATTGAGATTCCTGTGTCTCTAAAAAATGTAGAAGGAAATAGATATGTGCGTTAGTTAGATTTGAATGATTTTTGTTTTGTTTTGTTCATCTTGAATGTTGAATCAGAGATGGTTTATAAAAAATCATAAAATTCTCAACAGGTGGCGCTGTAGGCACACGTTTCGTTTTTAACTTAAATTCAATTAACTTCTAAAATATAATAATACAATAACAATAATTTATAAATTTAATTCCTTCGGTGTGAAACTCGATGACTTTATATCTCAATAACTGATGGGCCCATTTTCATGAAACTTTTTAGTTTTGTTCGTATTGACGTATTTAAGGTTTAGCAAGACTTAAAAGATAACATTCTTTTAGACTCAATAGGTAATGTTTTCGATCTCCAAAGCCACTCAGGCGATTTCCATGTAAATTTGTTGTTGCGTATGGTTGGTTCCAGTTTGAAGGATAGGATACTTTTGGACCCGATAGGTGGCACGTCAATCATTGCGGTTTGATTGACACACATCGATATTGATACACTTCAGTTATTTCTATTGGCCCTTAGCAATAAAACGTTTTAGACGCGACTTTTGGCAACAAATTAACTTTTAGTCTAAATTAGAAGAAATAAAGCACTAAATTTGACTTTAAGTTGAGAAATAGTTCGATTGGAGTCACCGCCAGTGATACAAAACCGGATCTAAGTTTTCATGTCTGAACCCTTAAAAAATTATGCCTTTTCGAAAAATCATGCCTTTTTCGTAAAAAAGATAAAAATTGCATAGGTGATTCAAGAAATTGTTATCAGAATGTTGGTCGATTGATAGGCAATTCTATCTTTTTTTATCTCTATAATCCAAGGTTTTGATTTAGTGAGTAAGTCAAGTAGGTTATTAGAAAATAAGCACGGCGCACAGTTGTAAATTAAAATGTTTAATGCGACTTTGATTAAAGAATGTACCTACCAGATTTACCAACTTCAAAATATATTTGTGTGAATTGATTCTAAAAAAGAATTCACAAAAATTGATTGTAAAACAGTTCAAACAGTTCACAAAAAAATTATGCCTATTTTCTAAAAACTATTCCTCAAGTATCGGAATCAACATCACTGACTAAGTCAAGTATAAAGTCTCATTTGTCAATTGTCACAAGCGTTTTTTTTCGAATTTCCTCTTGCTTTATCTGTTAAATCATAACATTTTTAACTTTCTCCATTACGTAGTAAGAGAAAGATATTGGTTTCGTACAAAATTTCGAACTCGAGATTTTAATCAATTCTGATATTACGATGATAGAGGAACTCAAAAAAGTGGGTCACAAAATTCTGTCCGGTCTGTCCGTCTGTCCGTCCTTCCACAGGCCTACAGCCTAAACGGCTTCCCGGATTACGTTCAAACCTCGGATTTGGAGTTTTTGGGCTTACAGCTCGGGAGGTGTTTTTTTTTTGCAAGGTAACCTCAATATTAATGGTACTTCCCATACAACATTTTCGTACCAGTTTGATTTGATCGAAAACGGCTCTAACGATTTCAACCAAAATTGATATTTAAGCTTAAGTAGGTGAGGTTACCAGGACTGCGTACCCAGTTTTTGGCTAAAAATTCGAACAACGGTACTTTTGAAATTTCGTCATATCTCGAAAACGCTCTATACGATTGTAACAAAAAATAATTTCTAAGGTAATGTGGTCATTTATAACTTAATAGCAAACTCAGTTTTTCTCTATATTATCGTACAAAGGATTTTTGAAAAAAGGAATTTTAGTTTTTTTCAGTTTACCGGAAAACGGCAATAACGATTTTGACCAAAATGCAAACTTAGAGTCAAATGGATGTTTTCAAAACTATTGTGTCCTCAATTTTCGATTTGCTGAAGACTCTGAAAGTCAGTCAGACTCGCACTAAACGAGAAAGTTTCGTGCGACCTAGTCGTGCACTTTATTTTTTTATTTAGTTCACATCATCAACAACTTGAAGTTCGCCTCAAGTGAAATAACAAAATTCAGTCACAATAGCTAGCAGAAGTTGATTTTTGTTAATTTAGAGCAAAAGTGGACTTAAGGATCGAACTTTGTTCTTTTTCTTTTCTTTTGAAGTGTCATAGAGTATTAAATATAACTTTTGAATAAAGAAATTGAATTGACCGAATTGCATAAAGAGGTATGTGCAATGTGCATGCTCGGAATTATTGTTTTCATTACATTAAAGAATTGGGGCGGAACTAAGTTCGCCGGGCCAGTTAGTTTATAATATAGTGTACCTATACCAGTGCTACCGAAAGTACTACAATAGGACTATTGAACTCCTTTTTCGTCTGCTGTACTTCCGTACCTACTCCTCAAAGACAAATTGTATTCCTATTATTAATTTCGGATTTAACTATGTATTTTCACATGCCTTGACATTTCTCTATCCAGTTAGCAAGACTTATTTTACTTTCTGGATGTTTTATTAAGAATTTTTTATTGCCTTTGTTGATTTTGTTACATTCGTGTCGTTACAAAAAATTGCGGATCCTGTAAATTCCTTAAGGATAGGTAGATGTTGAAACGGTGTTAAACAAACTAATTGTTGATTGCACTTACGAACACTCATTTTGATAATAAAGTCTTATGGCGTGTTGTTTCGGCATCAGATTATACAGTCGCCACCAAAGCAACATAGCCGCCATAGGCTGTCCAAAGCGACCTGTCCCAATTGAAAAACTATTGACTAAAAATATATTATGTACTTTTATTTTGTTCTGTACCCCCAAAAAAATCTATGAAGCGGCAGCCCTGGTGTATACCACCAGTGAGGGTCAATTGTGCACAACTGCGTAGTAGAGATTAGAACATTTATGAGAGCAACGTATTTTACATGGTAAAATTATCGTTATTGAAAATATCATGTTAACTATTAACTTTTCGGCAAAACAGTATTCAGCACATATAATAGCTAAGAATTATGATCTACAAAAAAGGAATTTATGTATTTTTTTGTGAATCAAGAAATAAACCGTTTTTTGGGCGAATGAAAATATTTTTTTCACCAGATTACTAATTACTTGAAAACCAATCGATGTATTGCTTCCATTGGTATTTGTCGTTTAATAATACTAGAGGTTATACCGGATGTTGTGTGTAAATTTTAGCCTCCTATGTCAATCGGTTCTTGAGATAGACCTGGTAACAAAATTGGCTTAGTGGGTTCGGACAGACAGACAGACGGGAGACATCCGAGCGAAACTAATAAGGTTCCGTTTTTTCCCTTTGGGTACGGAACCTTAAAAATGAATTTGTCTGCCATTTATGATTGTTGCATGGTTTCATGGTTTCTCACATAATTCGATGTCGTTGCTGTATTTACACTATACCTGTTGCGGAGAGCCGAATGTTGAACGCTGGCTTGCTTTTTAACATTCGTAAAATTAAGTGCCGGACAGGAGCGAGACACTGGTAGGAAACAATTTATTTTCTTTATTATATTTAATAAATTTGTAGTCATTTTCAGATAATAAATCTAAAATTCTATGATTAAAATTGTCAGCTTAAGCTTTAATTTGTCCGGTCCCATAAAGGGAATTTGCAGAAACATCTTTTATTATCTCAATCGTGGAGATTTTCTATTATTTCATTGTGGAATGCGGATCAAGATGATGAAAATGAGTTGGAGAACACTGTGGTGGAACAGACTGAGACGTTAAAAAAACAACTGGACGATTTAAGGATGCAATTGGAGCTATTGCGAACAGAAGCAGACACTGCTAGGAAGTCTGCAAATGCGGAACGTGACTTTCGCATGAAATTAGAACGAGAGCAATCAGCCACTGCCGCAGCTGCACCAGCCGGCACTTCGAGTGTCAACCTCTCATCCATGCCATGTACCTACATCGTTAAATGCAGCTGCCGCGGCCTATACTGTTTCACATGCCAATGTGCATATATCGTCGCCAATGTTGTCAACAGCTACTGCCGCAGCCAATCGTGAAGCATCTACCGATGCTATGAACACTTCCTTTCGTTCGCCACACTTACCAGGATTCAGTTCAACAAATATCATACGCTTGCAGCCTACAACACGCACATTAACCGCCTCAGCAACAGCTGTAGGAAAATTAGCCAATGCAAACTTTGTGAAGAACCTACATCCGCTGTCAATAGTTTCATCAGGACGTGCTGTGCTTTGGAACAACACGCGCACAGGATATTTTTCGTCAGCCTGAAATCATACCAGCCGGTATGGATGTGAAGCGATCCATGCCATATGCTTTGGACGTTAGTTCGATGCAGCCAGCACTAGCTTTCGGTCAACATATGGCACCGCATAGTACAGCACGAAATTTTGACTTGCCAGTTTTAGAAGGAAATACTCTGAAACCTTATAGGAAGCTTTATGATCTACCGGAATTCGATGGTAGTCCGGAGGATTGGCCGATGGTTGCCACATCATTGACCGAATCAACATCAGCGTATGGGTATTCCAATTTGGAAAATAGTCTTCGTCTGCAGCGGTGTCTCAAAGGAGTTGCAAAAGAGGCAGTACGATCTCTAATTATCCATCCAGATAACGTGTGGGAGGCATTTAGACAACTGGAAACCTGCTTCGGACGTCATGATATCTTGATCAAAAGCCAGATAAGAAAAGCAAAGGACATACCTCCTATAACTGAGGGCACTATCGAACAGATATTACCATTTGCAGTAAAGACGAGAAATCTGGCAACATTCTTGCAAGCTGCAAAGGGTCAACAACATATCGCCAATCCTACACTACTAGAAGAGTTGGTGTCAAAGCTGCCAATGTCCAGACGCATTGAATGGGTGCAACATGCTTTTGATATTCAACCATATCCAACAGTGGTTGATTTTAGCCGGTGGTTGGAGAAGCTAGCCAGTTATATTAGCATGGTCACATCGACAAAAGGGTCATCAGAGCGTCTACCAAAGACGAGACCAGAACCAGCTAAAAGGCACTCGCTTCATACATCTGAAAACGTGAAACAGAACATTTCTTGTGTCTTCTGCTACGGAGTAAGAGGAGCATAACGTTGTGAAGTGCCCCGAACTTTTTAGTATTAGCGTTTCCAAAAGGTGGAATGCTGTAAAGGATAAGAAGTTATGTTTCTGTTGCCTCGCAAAAGGAGACAGTTCGGCACACTGCTGTTCGAGAAAATATTGCCGTGTCCAGGGCTGTCAACGAAAACACCATCCACTACTTCATGAAACTGAATAACATAAGCCAGACCAGTTGGAACAAACTAAAGCCGAATCTGTGTTAAATGTAGGTAGATCTTCTAGTAGTAATCTGACAGAAGTTCTATTCCGCATCGTACCGGTGATTTTATACGGTAGGAACACCTTTATAGAGACTTATGCGCTCTTAGATGAAGGATCATCAACAACTTTGGTTGATGAATCCCTCAGCAAGTATTTTGGACTAAAAGGAAAATCAAATCCCCTTACACATTAGGGATGAAACGATACCTTCAAGGTATCGAGTACTTGTACTCGATACTAGTATCGCAAATTGAAAATTGAAATTGAAAATTGAAAAAAAAACAATCACTAATTTTTCATTTTTTTTTTTTTTTTTTTTCACAAAAATAAAATACATTTTGTGGAATATTTCCTAAAAACATAAATTTTTCGAGATGTTTTCCACTTAGTCGGTTTCTGGTTTGGCTGATTGTTATAAAAAATAATTTATTAATATTTATCTTGAAGCAACAAATGAAAAACGATTCAACTAAAGCTACCAAACTCACCACTGATAAAGATAATCGACAAAAGAGTTGAGACTTAAGAATTTATGACTTTACGTGGGAAGAGAAAGACTAAACGCATTCCCTTCCCATTTCGTAAAGGAATTCATAAAGACTGTAAGAGTATGAGTAAAGAGATATAAAATGCGTGGTGAATGTGTTTAAGCAATGCAAGAATTTTAATGTGTGTGCGGAAAATGTGTGATTTCCGTTTTGTGCGAAAAGGAATACAAAATTGCATGAACATTGAGTATGTGTAAGAATCTGTTTTGGGTGTTAAGTCAAAGTGCGATGCTTTCATTCGATGCAAGTACTTTTAAACGATACTTACTTGGTATAGCAACCAAAGGTATCGAGTACTAAAATACTTGGTATCGAAACAAAAGTAACGAGTATGTACTTGTATTTACTTGTATCGATTCATCCATACTACACTACAATGGGTTAAGCATATGAAAATGAAAACTGAGCCATCGACGACGTTGGACGTACAAATCAGTGGAAGGGGCCAGAACCCGACGAAGTTTACCTTACGTGGAGAACGTACGGTGGAACATTGGATCTGGCAGATTTGGGCGCTCCTTATCAGTCGCTTAAAAAACTACCATTGAGAAGTTACGTGAATGCCAAGCCACTCATTTTGATTGGAGTGGATAACTGCCACTTGGGACTACCACGGAGGATAAGGGAGTTTTCATCGAATGGACCAGTCGTCGCTAAGACCAAACTCGGTTGGGTCGTGTTCGGACCGACTAGCACAACGGAATTCGTAGGATGTGGAAACGCAGTATGCCTTTATACGAAGGAGTGCCGGCATGAACAACTTGAGAAGATGGTGAGTGAATACTTCACTACAGAAAACTTTGGAGTGAAGAAACCGGAATCGTCGCATTTTGTCTTGAGACCACAGTCAAAGTTGGCGATCGATTTCAAGCAGGTCTGCTTTGGAAATCTGATAAAGTAGAACTACCGACAAGTTATGAAATGGCAAAAAAGCGACTTTTGGGAATTGAGAAGAAGATGCGAAGAGACTCGAATTTTGCGTCTTCCTATATGCGTCTAATAGATGACTATTGACTATATCGTCAAGGGTTATGCATGCCAGTTAACCCCAAAGGAAAAAAGTGTTGTCAATGGGCGCACCTGGTATCTCCCACATTTTGGGGTACGGAACCCCAATAAACCGAACAAACTTCGTTTGGTTTTCGATTCTGCTGCTGTATATGGGAACATTTCCTTAAATGCAAATCTTCTAAAAGGGCCAGATGAGTATAAGCCACTGCCGAGCGTGCTCTTCAATTTTAGAATAATGTTGCGCAGAGATTCCTGTGGAGATGGGGCGATGAGTCCAATCCGATCGATGTCTTCGAGATGGTTGCCATGACGTTCGGAGCGACGTGTTCGCCGTGCATAGCACATCACGTCAAGAACCTTAACGCAATGCACTATAACCAGAGCCATCCAAGAGCCGTGAAGTCAATAATTCATCACCATTATGTGGACGACTTTGTGGACAGTTAGCAAAATAAGAACATGAGTAAAAGTATAACTATATTGCAAAAACCGGCCAAGTGCGAATGTCACTCGCGCACCGAAGGTTCCGCACTTCATTAGAGTTTGAAATTGCTAAGATTTCTTCCAGATGAGGTTAGCTGCATGACTATAAGCTTAAAAGTACACGAAAGAACACGCTTTAAGAATGACCAAGATGATGTGTGGATAAGAGTGAGTATAAATTCCATTTGGAATCGATTAAGGGAACTCACCAATAATGAATAAAAAATGGTTAAATGGAGCGTACTTTATATATGATTCATATGGTAACACCCCCGAAGCTGCTATTGAAATGTCAAACGAGATAAACATTTCGTAAACAAAAACAAAGGACATCACGATACAGAATGGAGAACGCCGCAGATAAGTCGTAAGTTATTGTTATGAATTTAATTGCTTTGTTTACACAATAATATTGTTTCTTAAGCCCAAGAAGAAACTGGACGAAGCCCGAAACGGAAGCGTTTCTGGAGGCTTACGGCAGAAGGCAAGCAGAATTTCAGCACATCCGCAAAAAAAAAACACGCGATGCAAAATGTGTTGGAATACCTTCTAGCACAGAAAGTTCTAGTATGTAAATACATTTATATGCTATTTGAATGTATTTAACTTATATTTATGATAGACGCAATACACAACTCGGGAGATGCTTGAAGTTAAGCTAAAAAAATTATTATGAGCATTTAAGGCTACCAACGACAACAATAAAAGGACTGGGGAGTCGCCGAGCACAGCTCCGCATGAGCAAAAAATGCAAGAATTGTTCGGCAACAGGCCCGAAATTTAAAATAAACTTGTCAGGCAAGCCAACAATTGCTCTACCGATGAGAGAGAAGATAAATGCTGAAGCGCTGTCGTCGTCAGACAGCGAAAAGGAGAATGTTGATGATCCACCCCCCATAACCATATCAACAACAGCACAAAAAAAAACGAGGTAATTTTATGAAACTACTATATACTACTGTAATAGTTTCATTGCAAAAAATTTGAAATTGCGAAAGTATTTAGATATTTGGTATTTAAATGAATGGGAAGAAATTATTCCCCATCATTTTTCTAATAAAGTTGACTTTTTATTAAATAAATGTTAAGCTATCACTAAGGAATTGACATCCTTGAGTTCAACTCAATGCTCACTCCAAAATTGTGTATTCTGTTTTGCATTTATCCTTTTATCTTAGAAATTTGTGATATCGAATGCATTTCGAGTCGCTTTGTTGTCACTTTGCAGAAAAACACTTCAGTCGAAACGCGTTTGGTACTGCAAATTCGTTAAATAAAAAGATAAATGCAAAACTGCATATGCCATTTTTTTAAATGCATTTAGACGAACTCAAAAACGCCAAAATGCCACTTTACTGGTAGCTTATCTAGTTTTCCAGAAGTAGGCAACCAAATATTGTATTTTTTTACGATAATTTAAAATGAAAGAAGAACAAAATATATAAAATGTTTTCATGCTAGAGACCCAGATGGGCTACCATTAAGAAATTGATATTTTTGAGTTCGTCTAAATGCATTTAGCAAAATGGCATATGCTGTTTTGCATTTATCATTTTATTTAACGTTGTTGTTATTTTAATTCATTTTTTAATCAAAATGTTGAATATTTTTGGTTTTTAATTAATAAATAATTGATCCTACCTAACATCATGTACGTATTATGTGTCTGCTTATCATGTCTTCCAACAAACGTTCCCGCCGGTTGCCATTTACAGTTCCTTGGTTGTTTTCTACTGTTGGAAGATTTTCAGGTTCATATACCCCATCGAATTCGTCATTGTTATCTGTGCAAATGTTGTGTAATATACACCCACAGTCAACCAAATTAACAACAAAATTAATTTTTCTTTGTTCGGTGAAATATAGCAGTCTCATGAAACGAGATTTTAATAGGCCGAATGAATGTTCCACAATTACACGCCCAGATGAATGCAGACTATTTAAACTTCGCTGAGCTGTAGTCAAAGTTCCATTATCTTTAAACGGCGGAACTAACCAATCTAAAGATGGATATGCAGAATCCCCAAGCAAAAACGTATTGGTTTTAAAAAGCGTATTCATATCATCGCAAGCTTCACTGTATAGATCCGACCTCCGTAAAACTCGGCTGTCATGCAAACTTCCGGGTTCGCCACAGAAAATGTTAATAAATTTTTTGTTCGGATCCACTACAGCCTGAATAGCGATGCTATAATACCTTTTACGATTAAAATAGCTCTCCTTGTTGACTATCGGGGCTTTGATTCTAATATGAGAACCGTCGATACATCCCAAGATTCCGGGAATCTTTGTTTTCGCTTCCATAAGTGCTGCGTTTTGTAATGCTTCATTTTCGGTTGGCCATTTCACGTATTCATGTCCTATAGTTATTAGCCACTCTGTAACACTCCTTACAGCGTTCCATGCTGTTGAAATTGACATCCCAAATTAATTGGATATTTCTCGGAAGGTATTGGAGTTGGCCATATACCAAAGAAATATGTACAAGTACATATACAATTCAGGAGAAATTTTTGGTAGTCCTCTCCGCGGTGTTCAGCTGAATCTCTCTAATAATTGATAGCGATCTAAAAGCAAAATAAAAACATAAGTAGGTACATATTTGAGAGTGTACATTTGCAACATTACATACCTATCAGACCCTGGGATGTTGAGCGATGTAATCTGAAATGCCTTTTAAAGTTCAGATCGTTGTAACTTCGAATTACTTCAATAAAATCATGTAGGTACTGTTTGGTGTGCTCCAGTATTCTCGTCATTAAGAAGTGATGAACTGTTGTCACAACTTAAAAATAAAATTTTTCAATGATCCGTATTGTTTTATTATCGTGATCTGATCCGGATCAGATCACGCTGATAATAAAATACGGCTAGTGATTGACAGTTTTTTGTAAATATCATTTAAAATATTAACTCTTCCGCAATACATTCGTCCGCACATAATAGCCGTGTTTTATTATCAGCGTGATCTGATCCGAATCAGATCACGGAAATAAAACAATACGGATCATAGACGAGTTGTGGCAACAGTTGCTTTCGAAAGACGACCATGCCACCAGCCATATTGCAAACATTCTGTACAACGACATTTCAGTTGCTTGTCGGGGGTGTTGCCATATCAATCAAATTAATAATTTTTAATTTTTGAAGGTGAGAGTTTTTTAAGAACTTATTTAAAGTGTTTAAAATCAGTTCGAAATATAATGAAAACCGTAAACATCTGGTGCGCTTAGATTGGAATAGTTCTTAGACAAAGCATTATACTCTTCATAATAATACCATAGTTCTCTCTCTGCACACACACAAAATACGTTTGATTGTTAAAATAAAATCACTTCACGTAAATTTAAAGCTATTTGTCTAAAAACTCGGCGAAAACAGTTGCAATTATAAAATAGTTTAAATTTATGCAGCCTGCTAGTTTGCATTTTTTATTAGATATTCCGAGGTTTTCTGGACATTTGTACCTGATTTGTACTTTATGTAAAAACAAAAAAACAACTCTCACCTTTTTGCCGGAAAACTTGTGAAACAATTATTATTTACGAACTGCGACACATTTCATAAACATTTACATACATATTTCGCTGGGCTTGTCATACCTTTACAGAATTAAAAAGCAAAATCTCCAAGGACGGGAAATTTATTGGATGTAAAAAAATGCTTATTGATTTTTTGTGCTATGAAGAGTATTGAATTTTTTAGTCTGGCAACGTGACTGTATGGCTATCTTTTACAGGCACACCAACATTCAAGAATGAAACAAACACCGCCAAACAGCGCTGCGAGCAATAGTAGAAATAATTTTCAGATCATGGTTCATGATCTCGATGAGAAGCAGGATCATATGCTGTTGTTGTAAGTGCATGTAAATCGATGATCTATATAGATCATGGCTGCTAATAAAATAGGGCTAATAGCTACGAGCATGATCTACATAAAAACGTGTTTATCAATTTTTTTTTGCAAATCAAAAAATAAACAGCTTTTTGTTCATCTAAGTGAAAAGGCATTTCAAGCTCATCAAAGTTGTTAGTGCGATATTGGAGGCTGTTGTCCAAACGACCGGATCCACCAATATCTGTGCGGAATTTAAGTATGTTGTTAGTGCGAAAGAATTTTTTTTTAATTTTGAGCTCTTTACTCAGACATTTGAGCATTTTTCGTTTGTAAATTACGTCCCATACATGGAAATATTTCATTTTGCTATATTGTGCGGTAAATATAACACAGCAGTTGATAGCTTAGTGTGTAGAGTACGGTGGTGGTTGTAGGTCGGTAGAGCAGAAGAGGCGTGTGGTAAACTTCCGAATTGGATGATCACTTCAAATTTGACGTAAGCAATATTGTTAGCGCGCAAGAAGTGTGGTGTGTTTCCCAAGAGGCAGTTGAAACTTCCGAGTTGGTCTCCACGTCAAACTTCTGTCTGGATAAGAGTGACTAGAAGCGATCAGTGCCGGCCTTTTATACGAACAAATATTCTTAGCTGGAGGAGCTTTTACATTACAAAATAAAAATAATCACCCCGATTACAGATTCCGATGAATGGTATGCGGATGGCTTCCGCCAATTTTTTGCACTTTGCTATTATAGAATCCGCCGTAAAAATGTGCACGAATGTCGGTAACGCTGTTTGATTTTTTTGGGATTATGAAATACGCAGCCCCTCCGAACTCCATATAACTTTTAACGTTTTAAATCCGCACCAAAGTCATTGCGGACGCCAACGTAAACAAAAATGGAAATTCATAATTAATTCCTACACATTTAAGTTTTTGAATATATTTTTAATTTTTAAGCAGAAAAAGAAGAACAACTCGTGCACAATTTGAGAAGATGGTGGAGGCAATGAAAAGAGAGTCGGATATTGCGAAAAATTTGACCAAAAAATCGCCAGATTTATTGCAGGAATTTCTGTCGCCATTATCGCATAGGTAATTAGATTAGATTAGATTAAGAAGGCGGGAGAGCCTACGAGGGGCTCTGGCACTGCGGCTACTTAGAGGAGCCTATTGTGCCTTCCCTTATAGTTCCTAGAGCCATCTTTTTACTCCAGAGGCAGTCAGGAAGACAAGTATCTTCTCTGGGTGAATGTCAGCAAGGGATGCTGGATTTACAAATTCATCCCCTAGGATGTCTTTCCTAAGACGATGAAGAGCCGGGCAGTCAGTGAGTATATGGAGAGAGGATTCGTCACTCTCAAGACAGAGTCTGCAGATTGGATCCGGTGAGATACCAATGCGATGAAGGTGTTTTTTCACTAGACCGTGGCCACTTATTATTCCTGTTAGGATTCTCAGGTTGTTTTTGTCCAGATTAGTTAGAAACTGGGGGAATATTTAGGGAAAATTTTTTTGGTGCAATTCTGCCCAACTGTGTTTTGCCAGATCACGTTTGATTCGGTATGAGATAGGATCCTAGCATAGTTCCTGAAGAGGTTTTTGCTGACTCCGCAGAAGGGTTCAGGTCCGATAAGTGGAGAGGATGCTCCTATTTTTGCCAGTGAGTCGGCTGCTTCGTTTCCCTCAAATCCTCTATGGGCTGGGATCCAGTGGAGGATAACTAGGTTTTTCTTAGAAAGTTCATTAATGACAGTGAATGTTTCTAGGATTAGTTTGGATTTTATGACAGATGAGTCAAGAGCTTTGAGAGCTGCTTGGCTGTCAGAAAATATAAATATGGTTTTACCCCTAGTTCTAGAACTTAGATTAATTCTAGCGCAGTGGTAGATTGCAAGGACTTCAGCTTGAAATATAGGTAATGATTTGAACCACTATTTACCCAAACAAGCGAGTCGTGACTCGAACCAGGATATTTTGCGTCCACATACTTGATTCTCAGTCAAAAACTGACAGCATCGATAAGAGAGTTCGAAAATGTTAAGGAAGTGTTGCGAATCGGCAATGTTGTTCTTCCGGCGGATTTGATAATTATAACGGGTGATTTTTTAGCTGGTTTGGTTTTGGCAACACTGGTTTTGACAGCTGACGTGTGTTTAGTACCTTGTGTCACTGTCAAACAGCTTCAGTTTGGTTTGCAATTTAACCATGGATCGTCTTACAAATGAACAACGCTTGCAAATTATTGAATTTTACTATCAAAATTCGTGCTCGGTTCGAAATGTTCATCGCGCGCTTTTATCGAAAAATTGTGTTCAGCGATGAGGCTCATTTTTGGTTGAATGGGTACGTAAATAAGCAAAATTGCCGCATTTGGAGTGAAGATCAGCCAGAAGCATTGCAACAGCTACCAATGCATCCCGAAAAAGCCACTGTTTGGTGCGGTTTATGGGCCGGCGGCATTATTGGGCCAAAGATGATGCGAATCGCAGCGTTACTATCAATGGTGAACGCTACCGAGCGATGATAACAAACTTTTTTTTGCCCGAAATGGAAGTTCTTGACTTGCATGATATGCGGTTTCAACAAGACGGTGCCACATGCCACACAGCACGCGAAACAATGGCGCAATTGCGAGGCGAGTTTGGTGAACAGTTAATTTCACGTTTCGGGCCGGTCAATTGGCCGCCTAGATCGTGCGATTTGATACCATTAGATTATTTTTTGTGGGGGTATGTCAAGGCTAATGTGTATAGGGACAAGCCCGCTTCGATTGACGCACTGGAAGTCAACATCCATGCATTCATTCGTGAGATACCGGCCGATATGTGTGAAAGAGTATGCCAAAATTGGACTCAGCGGATGGGCTACCTGAGACGCAGCCGCGGTCAACATTTGCATGAAATTATCTTTAAACATTAAATTGCAAGGTTCAAACTATCGATTCAAATAAATATTTCATTCATTTTTTCGATTTTTTGTTTTTTTTTTTTTAAAGTTCTAAACCTCTTAAAAAATCACCCGTTATTTCCAGACTATTGTTATTTATCGCGGAAGTGAATGGAGTGTGGATCGAGTCAACTCCCCGGGAATAAATTTTTGCGGATTCTGTAATCGACATGAATAACAAAACAATTAGAGCTTTTCCATAGTACAGCTGGATGAGCTTTTGCTGGAATTATGGCAGCTAGAGGAGCTTTTACATGAAAAAAGTTTAATGAGGAAAAGTACACTAATGATGAAATTTAAAGTAAAAATATATAATACAAAATGTTGTTTTGAAGAATTAATTGTTTTTTGTGTTGTAGTTATTTTGAGTGTTACAAGTGTTATTAAATATGAAGCGCTACCCGGCAAACAAAATGTTCACAATGTTTAACAACGTTTTAAAAATGTTGAAACTTTGACAGTTGCTTTATTTCCGCATTTTAGCGATGAGGCTGAAATAAAGCGATATGTCAATGAAATTCATTCATATTGTTACATTCAGGCTGGGATTCGTAAAGATAAAACACTATTCCGTTTAACTTCTCTAATAAAATTCACTTTTATTACACTTTTATCGACTATTCTAATATTTCACTTATTAAGTACCAGAACACTATTACTTTGTTGCGTTAAATTTTACCGCAACAAGGTCTGCTCTCAGATCCCTTCTTTCCCCACCCATGGTCCCTCTTTTTCTTGGGTTTCGCACTCGAGGTCCTGGGATGTGGATGGGCATCCGAGGCCCCCATCAGCCTTCGGACCACCTCCTTGGAACCTAAGGGTGCAACCGAACAGGAATACGAAAGTGACAGGTCGGTCACAAGCCATCAGACGGGCGGTCTGAATGACAAATAATGGAAGTTCCGGTTGCGTAGCCCTTTGGACGGAAGGGAGACTCGCAACCGTCGATTAAGAGCGAGCGGAAGTCGGATGGTGAGCCTGGCAGGTCGTCAGGAGACTCCCACCGACTCAACAGGGCAGATGTACCGACAGGAGGTCGGTACAAACAAAAGAGTGGGGGGAGGACGATCCCCTTAGCAAACACTCCATCGAGGGATAACTAGACAATGACTATGTCTAGTAAAAGGGTGTGGCGGACAGCCAACACAAAACACCCCAACGGCTGTCACACAGACACAAATGGTGACGAATGCACTATGTTCGATGGGTGGAGAGACGACGATCTCTCTCACAAATCACCCCGCCGCTGGAGCAACGAAGGAGCAGCAGAGGAGTGCAGGCGGACGGCCAACTAAATAGGCACTCTTCACAAAAACAAGAACTACCAGCACCACGGTAGAGAGTCTGGTTCGATGGGCATAGGGAAGACGATCCCTAAGTAAATGCCCCGACGATGGAGCAACGGAGGAGCAACAGAGAGTGTGGGCGGACGGCCACAGAAAACACACTCCCACCATATAACCCGCACAGAAAGTGCGAGCACCACAACACATTAACACGAAGACACAAATCATTCAATAGACGATCACAACAGAACTAATCAAGGCGACACGAACACGAAACACTAATAACGCAACGAATGGCCGAGAGCCCACCCTAAATGTAATTTTGTAAGGAATGGCCTGCTATCTGCAAGTCTCATCCCCCAAATCTGCGCGGAAGTCCACCGAAATAGGTTAATAACTCGCGGAAATTTTGTAAACAAACAATACCTGTTATGGATTCCTTGTCTGACGATTTTGGGTTAATTGGGATTTCCCACGTTGAGGGAAAGGGGTAATATCCTATGTCCGGGTTGGGAATTGTTGCGTCCACCATTATCCTTTTTTCTTATGTTTTATTTCTTTAATTAACTTTGTTTTAATTCGTGGGGAAAAATGCCGGTTGCAAATTCCTCCACGAGTTACTCTGTTGTTTTGTTTACTATGACAGATGGTCATAGAAAACTTATTAAAAGAAGGCTAACTCTGGAAAGAAGAGAAGAGAGTTCGAAGTCGGCTGGCTAATCCAAATATACTGGAAGGATCCCCTCAAGGCGAATTCCAGTATATAAAGAGAGGAGTGCATGGAAATTTTGAGAGGATTAGCGGGTTACGGCAGCGCATTGGTGTCGCACTAAATTGACCGTTTAGCCCGCTAATATGTTGAATGTGGTGGTTAATGGCCGTGGGAGGCATTGCTGAATGCCATCTTAAGATCCCACCGTTGGGGTCTAATACCAGCGAATGTATGAGAGAGTGTGTGTGAGGAAGCCGAGCGACTTCGAACAAAGCGAAAGCCCTGGAAGTCACTTCTTGGCTGACCAGCATACGCTCAAGTTTAGAAGTTTTTCTTGAGATTTTTTTTTCCATTTTTGCGTTGCGAGAAAAGCAACTTTTTGTTTTAAGTAGTAAACCGTGGAGGTTTTTTGGAGTTTTTTTGGTAAAGTAGATTGAGATTTGTGGAGTGCTAAAGTGCATTGAGGAAAGGAAGAAAGGATCCTGGAGAGCGGATAGAGGACAGAGGATAGGACGAAGGTTGTCAGAAGGACAACAGCAATACAATTTAGACGGGGCAAGGAACCCAACAGGCAGATAAAAAGATAAGTATAGTGAAATTCGTTTGGGTTAGGATTTGTCGTAATTCAAATTTTGGTAGACTTTCGTACCGTACATTCCCGAAAAAGCGGGACACGCGACCCAGTTAGCCATTTTTTCAATCTTCGAGACAACGCGATAGCGGGCCACGCCAACGGTCCAACCATTTAAATATATATACACTTTGTTGTTGTGTCGCCATCAACATTTTTTTTTTCTTCTGGGCTCTTCTACCCAGCCAATAAAGACCGCGCTCCAACGGAGCTATTATAACGTTTTTTTTAAAACATTTGTTTTCCTTTTTTTGATTTTGGTGTTTTCAGGTTTCGTAATTTGCCGAAAATTACGTGGCGCCCATTTTACATATCACAACGATATTTACACGAATAATCTACGTCGAACCCACCCCTTTCGCTGAGCTTAGCCGAACGTAGCCATTTCACTGGCTGCGGTTGCAAAAAGTTCGCGATCTCTTTTCCTGATCTCTGGCAAGTGTGACATTTCGTTTATTCGACTTTTTCCCTCGGGCAGTGGCGTGGCGACTGCATATTTTGTTTTTTTGATTTGTTTCGCCAAATTATCGGTTTAATTAGTAGTTTGATCGCGATAACATTATAACGTAAATTATTTTGCAACATTTGGCACCCGACGTGCGGCAATTTTGATATCGTTTGAGTGTTTTTGAAAGGAATTTGTGTGACACAATTGCAACCCCAATTCAAGTTTTGTGTTTAGGGAAGTGTTTTGTGTTTCTTTTGTTAGTTCTTTTTACTTTGGCTATTTATTTTCTAGGTGTGCAAGTGAAATATTTGGTGGTGGAATAAATCCAAGTGGAAACAGCAAAAGTCGCTGAAAGTCTCAGGAGTTGTTGTTGGAAGTACTTGTACATACCCAAAGGAAAAGCAAGCAGAGTAAGATTTCCCACAGAGGAAATACCCAAGTAGGTGGTTTTGTTTTGTTCTTTTTCTTTTCGATATTATTTTGGTTATTTCCATTATTGTTCTTATTCTCATATACACACAAGTAATTTATATATATATATGTACATACAGTTTTTTCTGTTGCCATTTATCATATATTATATACAAGTATTTTTGCCGTTTTCTAATTCGGAATTGTTTCGGGTTTACATATATATATAGGTACCGGTGGTTCATAAGCCAGTGGTACTCTATATACATAAAACAGGGTTACCGTCTGTCATTTTTTTTTTTCTTGTTTGTTGATTACTTTTATTTTATTTCGGTTTTAATTTTTTTCTCGGTTTTGATTTTTGATTTGTTTTTTTTTTCTTTACCACCCCATTCGAGGAAGTTGGTAGAGTTGCCATAACTTCATATTCTTATATTTTTATTGGTTTTTGCTATCTGGGTTGTTTGTTTTAATTCATTTTTCGTTGACTTCTCGCTCTGATTTGTGTGACGTGTTGGAGTTACTAACACTACTTTTTGGTTTCGATTTCCTTTTAACAAGTGGTTAATTTGTTTTAATTTTTTGTTGATAAATATCGAGAAAACTTGTCTTTTATTTTTCCTTATTGATTTTATTTCGAGTTATCAATATGGAGATAAATAGGTTGTCGAGGGACGAATTAGTTTACGAGATTGAGCGCAGAGGGTTGTCGGTTGGCGACGTCGACCCAATGCGAAAATCGCTTAGGGCAGCTAGGGCAATGGAGCGACGTGGTTCGGTTGTGGAATCGGACACGTACCCATTCACTTTTGAACAAGATAGGGATTCGGTTGAGAGGAAAATAGTGGAGATCAAGGCGCTCGTAGCGAGCCACCCTGAGCGGGGATCTTCAGAATTTAAGAAGGCCTTTACAAAAATAGATTGGGCAATGAATAGGATAGGGAGGTCTCGTGCTATTGCGGAAGACGAGACGGCGATAAAAAAGGAATTGAAGACCGAGTTGGTCAACATCCTCGGGGACTTGGAGGATAGCGACGAGGAGGACAGTGATTGCGATGATAACGCAACCACTAGCGCGAAACCTGTTGTTCAACAACAACAACAACAACAACAACAGCTTATTCAAAGGCCAGTAGAGCCTCGACGGGTAGAACCGCCTACGTCAGCATCGGTTATGGGTATTAACCCGAACACCTTTGCTGACGAACGAGTATACATCCACTCGGAGAAGCCTGAAAACCTCTCCAAGTGGAATATTTCTTTCACGGGTGAACGATGCGGGGCATCAGTTAACTCTTTCCTGGAGAGAGTTGAGGAACTTAGGGAAGCTAGGGGGATTAGTGAATCCCAATTGTTTAGGTCGTCGGTCGATTTGTTTACTGGGAAGGCGCTTCTGTGGTTTAGGGCGATTAGGCGGACTGTTTCCTCGTGGCCAGAGTTGGTGAGGGAATTGAAACTGGAGTTTCTACCTCCCAACTACGATGATCTTCTGTTAGAAGAGATTCGACGTCGTACCCAAGGGAAGGATGAATCCATTGGTGTCTACGTTGCGACAATGCAAAATATGTTTGGCAGACTTTCCGATCCTCTGACGGAGAGAAGGAAGCTGTCGATCCTGCAAAGGAATCTTGCGCCATTTTACCAGACGCAACTTGGACTCGCAGAGCCCAGGTGCGTCAGTGATCTGGTCGCTTTGGGAAGAAAGCTGGAGACAGTGCGAGCAAATGTGGAAACGTTTGCTCCACCTCCAACAACTCGGGGTAGGCATCTCCTGGAACCGGATTTGGCCTACATTGGTTCGGAGGAACCAAGGGTTTCGGTTGTCGTTCCAGACAACCAACAGCGTCGATCACCACGACCAATGAGGTGTTTTAATTGCGATAGCGAAGGGCATTTCGCTAATCGTTGTTCCGCTCCTAGGCGTTGTTATGGTTGTGGTGCAGTAGGGACTTCACGAAAGGATTGTCGGCGCTGTTCGGGAAACGCGCAACGGTCTCTTGGGTCAGCAGGGCAAGAGCGCCGTCGCAATTAGAGAGGTCGCCTGCTGGTGACCAGTTAGGGATTTCTCAAATTCATTTAGGCTTTACTTTGGAGGCAAACGGGGAAGATAGGCGACCATACTTAGGAGTTACAATTTATGGGATTAGGTTTTTAGGACTTTTGGATTCGGGCGCTTCACGCACAATCATTTGTAGGGACGGGTGGAATATTTTGAAAGATTTAGGGCTAGTGTTAGGTAGAGGCAACATAAAATCGGTTGCATTAGCAGATGGAGCAGGGATAGAAGTTTTAGGGGTGGTATCTTTACCAATTGTGGTGCAGGAGAAGACGGTGTTGTTAGAGTGTTTGGTGATACCAGCTCTACCACACGTTATGATCTTAGGTGCAGATTTTTGGGCACTGACGGGAGTGGTCCCGGATTTGAGATCAGGCGTGTGGAATTTTTCGAGTCAACAGATGGTTGGCTCAATTTCTGCAATAAGGGAGAAGTCCGAGTTGGACGTGGCCGAGGTCAGGCAACTCGAAATTTTGGTAGACAAAATCTTCGAAGTTATGCCAGAGGGCTTAGGGTGCACACAATTGGTGGAGCATAAGATTAGGACGTCGGCAGAACCAATTAAACAAAGATATTATCCGGTTTCACCGGCAATGCAGGGACACATTGATAAGGAGCTAAAGGAGATGCTGGATGCGGGAGTTATTGAGAAATCAAGCAGTCCGTGGGCATCTCCAATAGTGCTTATTCGAAAGAAGGATGGTTCATTTAGGTTCTGCGTCGACTATAGGAAGCTTAATAAAGTTACAGATAGGGATGCTTATCCACTTCCGTACATTTCAACGACCCTAGATAAGCTTCGAGATGCGAAGTTTTTAACATCGTTAGACATAAAGTCGGCCTACTGGCAGATCCCGATGGAGGAGGGATCGCGCCCACTCACAGCCTTTACGGTTCCGAATAGAGGCCTATTCCAGTTCAAGCGAATGCCATTCGGCTTACATAACGCGCCTGCGACGTGGCAACGATTTATCGACAGCGTTTTGGGTGCCGATTTGGAGCCACACGTATTCGTGTACTTAGACGATATCATCATCGTCACAAATTCGTTCAAACAACATCTTGAGATACTGGAGGAGGTCTTTAAGCGTTTGTGTGAGGCGGGATTGAAAGTTAGTCGGGAAAAATGTAACTTTTGTAGGCCCTCTTTAAAATTCCTAGGTTATGTCGTTGATAGGAACGGATTACATGTTGATCCGGAAAAGGTGGAAAGCATGGTTAGGATTCCTGCACCGAAGAATGTGAAGGAAGTTAGGAGCTTTATAGGGACAATCTCGTGGTACAGACGTTTTGTACCAAATTTCGCCACTTTAGTTAGGCCTTTAACAGATTTGTTAAAGAAAAGTAGGAAGTTCGTATGGTCGAAAGAATGTGAGGAAAGTTTTAGGAAGGCGAAAGAATGTCTAATCACGGCACCGATCTTGACATGCCCGGATTTTCAGCGACCTTTTGTCGTGCAAACGGATGCATCAGATTTTGGTATCGGGGCCGTATTATCTCAGGAGTTCGAGGAAGGAGAGAAGGTTATATGTTACTTGAGTAGGTCTCTCAATAGATGTGAGAGAAACTACTCGACGACTGAAAAGGAGTGCTTGGCTGTGCTGTGGGCAGTTGAGAAGTTGCGTCCGTATATCGAAGGTGTTCGGTTTACGGTCGTGACAGACCACTACTCGCTTGTATGGCTGAGTAATCTTAAGGATCCGTCGGGTAGATTAGCGCGCTGGGCAGTTAGGCTTCAGCAATTTGACTTTGAGATCATTCATCGCAAGGGGAAGGAACATGTCGTCCCGGATATGTTGTCGCGAGGAGTTCCGGTTGTTGCCGAGATCTCGGATGCGGATTTGGACCCTTGGGTGGTGAAGATGATTTCGGCGGTTGAGTTGAACCCGTTAGCATACCCAGCGTGGAGAGTGGAAAATGGGCGGCTTTTCAAGTTCGTGAAAGCCAGTCACATTATAGTTCACGAGGATAATAACGAGTGGAAATTAGTTGTAGGGAAATCAGGTAGATTAGGGATTTTAAGAGACTGCCATGACAGTCCGTTAGCTGGACATATGGGTGTCCGGAAAACTTATGCTAGAGTAGGAGGCAAATATTATTGGCCTAAAATGAGACAGGATATAACTAGGTACGTTAGGAATTGTAAAGTTTGCCAACAAGTTAAGCCGGTGAATGAGAAACCCGCTGGTCTAATGAGGGAACGTGTAGGGGTTTCGAAGCCTTGGGAAATGATTTGCGTAGATTTGGTAGGACCTCTTCCCAAGTCCAGTAGGGGGTTCGTTTATATTTTAACTGTCGTCGACTATTTTACCAAATTTCCCCTTTTATTCGCGTTGAGATCTGCCACCGCAAAGGCAGTATGTAAGGAGTTGGAAGACAATGTCTTTCTCTTATTTGGCGTTCCATCAGCGGTCGTATGTGACAACGGCCCGCAGTTCCGTAGCAAGGAATTGAAAGCGCTTTGCCAGGCGTACGCGTCACAATTACGTTATACAGCTCATTATCATCCACAGGCTAATCCTGCCGAAAGGATTAATCAAATTATAAAGACAACGCTGAGAGCGTATGTCTCGGAAAACCATCGAAGTTGGGACTCGCAGTTGGCGAAAGTAGCGTGCGCGATACGCACGGCCCAACACGACGTTTTAGGGATTTCGCCATATTATGCGAATTTTGGTAGGGACATGATGACTTGTGGTAGAGAGGTAGCTCCTACAAGTTATCACGTCGGGAATAGGGAAGCAGCTCCGGGTAGTGCGGAGGCAGCTTCGACAAGTAGGGGCCTAGATTTAGAAAATAGGGACTTAGCAACTGAAGACAGAGATTTAGACGTAGGAGATAGGGATGTAGATAGGGCCGAGATAGAACACCGATTTAGGGAGCTTAGGTTAGATATAGGTAGAAAGTTAGCGGCGGCCGCCAAGAAGTCCGCGAAAGTCTACAACCTCCGACGGCGAGATACCCAATATCTCCCGAACGAGTTAGTATGGCGCAGAAATTTCGCGTTATCAGATGCCGCTAATTATTATGCCGCAAAGTTGGCTCCCAAATTCGTCGGTCCCTTCAGGATAAATAAGCGGGTGTCACCTTGGACATACACGCTAACAGATGAGAACGGTAAAGACCGTGGAACATGGCACGTGAAGGATCTTAAGCCTCATCACGATGCCGATTAGTCTAGAAGTCCCAATAGAGTAGCGTTAGTTTTTTGTTTTTTTCATTTTCGATTTGTTTTCTTTGAGATCTAGACGGGCAGTTTTGGCCAATGGTGGGAATGTCTCTCCTTTGTTGTGATGTCAACCTATACCTTGGAAAATGATTTGGGTTTCTTCGAAAACCAAGCTCATTTCCCAGGAGGTGAGGGTGGGGTTTGTTGCGTTAAATTTTACCGCAACAAGGTCTGCTCTCAGATCCCTTCTTTCCCCACCCATGGTCCCTCTTTTTCTTGGGTTTCGCACTCGAGGTCCTGGGATGTGGATGGGCATCCGAGGCCCCCATCAGCCTTCGGACCACCTCCTTGGAACCTAAGGGTGCAACCGAACAGGAATACGAAAGTGACAGGTCGGTCACAAGCCATCAGACGGGCGGTCTGAATGACAAATAATGGAAGTTCCGGTTGCGTAGCCCTTTGGACGGAAGGGAGACTCGCAACCGTCGATTAAGAGCGAGCGGAAGTCGGATGGTGAGCCTGGCAGGTCGTCAGGAGACTCCCACCGACTCAACAGGGCAGATGTACCGACAGGAGGTCGGTACAAACAAAAGAGTGGGGGGAGGACGATCCCCTTAGCAAACACTCCATCGAGGGATAACTAGACAATGACTATGTCTAGTAAAAGGGTGTGGCGGACAGCCAACACAAAACACCCCAACGGCTGTCACACAGACACAAATGGTGACGAATGCACTATGTTCGATGGGTGGAGAGACGACGATCTCTCTCACAAATCACCCCGCCGCTGGAGCAACGAAGGAGCAGCAGAGGAGTGCAGGCGGACGGCCAACTAAATAGGCACTCTTCACAAAAACAAGAACTACCAGCACCACGGTAGAGAGTCTGGTTCGATGGGCATAGGGAAGACGATCCCTAAGTAAATGCCCCGACGATGGAGCAACGGAGGAGCAACAGAGAGTGTGGGCGGACGGCCACAGAAAACACACTCCCACCATATAACCCGCACAGAAAGTGCGAGCACCACAACACATTAACACGAAGACACAAATCATTCAATAGACGATCACAACAGAACTAATCAAGGCGACACGAACACGAAACACTAATAACGCAACGAATGGCCGAGAGCCCACCCTAAATGTAATTTTGTAAGGAATGGCCTGCTATCTGCAAGTCTCATCCCCCAAATCTGCGCGGAAGTCCACCGAAATAGGTTAATAACTCGCGGAAATTTTGTAAACAAACAATACCTGTTATGGATTCCTTGTCTGACGATTTTGGGTTAATTGGGATTTCCCACGTTGAGGGAAAGGGGTAATATCCTATGTCCGGGTTGGGAATTGTTGCGTCCACCATTATCCTTTTTTCTTATGTTTTATTTCTTTAATTAACTTTGTTTTAATTCGTGGGGAAAAATGCCGGTTGCAAATTCCTCCACGAGTTACTCTGTTGTTTTGTTTACTATGACAGATGGTCATAGAAAACTTATTAAAAGAAGGCTAACTCTGGAAAGAAGAGAAGAGAGTTCGAAGTCGGCTGGCTAATCCAAATATACTGGAAGGATCCCCTCAAGGCGAATTCCAGTATATAAAGAGAGGAGTGCATGGAAATTTTGAGAGGATTAGCGGGTTACGGCAGCGCATTGGTGTCGCACTAAATTGACCGTTTAGCCCGCTAATATGTTGAATGTGGTGGTTAATGGCCGTGGGAGGCATTGCTGAATGCCATCTTAAGATCCCACCGTTGGGGTCTAATACCAGCGAATGTATGAGAGAGTGTGTGTGAGGAAGCCGAGCGACTTCGAACAAAGCGAAAGCCCTGGAAGTCACTTCTTGGCTGACCAGCATACGCTCAAGTTTAGAAGTTTTTCTTGAGATTTTTTTTTCCATTTTTGCGTTGCGAGAAAAGCAACTTTTTGTTTTAAGTAGTAAACCGTGGAGGTTTTTAGGAGTTTTTTTGGTAAAGTAGATTGAGATTTGTGGAGTGCTAAAGTGCATTGAGGAAAGGAAGAAAGGATCCTGGAGAGCGGATAGAGGACAGAGGATAGGACGAAGGTTGTCAGAAGGACAACAGCAATACAATTTAGACGGGGCAAGGAACCCAACAGGCAGATAAAAAGATAAGTATAGTGAAATTCGTTTGGGTTAGGATTTGTCGTAATTCAAATTTTGGTAGACTTTCGTACCGTACATTCCCGAAAAAGCGGGACACGCGACCCAGTTAGCCATTTTTTCAATCTTCGAGACAACGCGATAGCGGGCCACGCCAACGGTCCAACCATTTAAATATATATACACTTTGTTGTTGTGTCGCCATCAACATTTTTTTTTTCTTCTGGGCTCTTCTACCCAGCCAATAAAGACCGCGCTCCAACGGAGCTATTATAACGTTTTTTTTAAAACATTTGTTTTCCTTTTTTTGATTTTGGTGTTTTCAGGTTTCGTAATTTGCCGAAAATTACGTGTCGCCCATTTTACATATCACAACGATATTTACACGAATAATCTACGTCGAACCCACCCCTTTCGCTGAGCTTAGCCGAACGTAGCCATTTCACTGGCTGCGGTTGCAAAAAGTTCGCGATCTCTTTTCCTGATCTCTGGCAAGTGTGACATTTCGTTTATTCGACTTTTTCCCTCGGGCAGTGGCGTGGCGACTGCATATTTTGTTTTTTTGATTTGTTTCGCCAAATTATCGGTTTAATTAGTAGTTTGATCGCGATAACATTATAACGTAAATTATTTTGCAACAACTTAAACAATAATTCAACGTTTCAAACCAATCACTTAATTTACTCTATTACTTTTCGCTTATTTATCTTGACAAACTATTACTATCTCGAACTTTAACCAATCACTGTTATAAATCAACTGTCTCGCCCTCTTCTAAAAGCTGTCCTTTTATACCCGCTCCGCCATCTGACGAGAACTTTCTAGCTAATTCTAAGTGGTTCTAGAATAAGGTTCAGTGGTGACAGATTCCAGTCTCCAATTGGAAGTGACACTTGAGTGGAACCTGTTTTGTGACTATAAGGCCTGGTTTCACCAAACTGTGACTAAGGCCTGGTTTCACCAAACTGCTACTAAGGGCCTGTTTCACCATTTAGGTTACACGACACCTTCCACGCCACAATATCCCCCTCTTCCCTTCCGACCGGGTTGCCGCCTTGGCGGGGCGGAGGGGCTTGTAGTAAGTCTGCGAGGCATATGCCCCCAGACTGAAACTAAGAGCGACCCTACCGGGAGTAAACCCTAGTTAAAATCCCACTTTAAGTCAAGACGTCAAGGCACCGTGTCGATGGCTGCATGGTCAGTATGTGGTTAAACCAACTCGGCCGCAAACGGTCCCCTCCGATGCCCAGGCAAGGTCGGTTGTATAAGTGCCTTACCCTGGTAAGACGGCTCTGCCGGGGTTGACTACCAATTCCGATCTTACTCGTGGGAACAAAATCTAAACACTTTAATGGAAAGAAAAGAAGAAGACGTTAAAAAACAAATAAGGTAAAGTACCAGCTGAGGATGCCAGAGGTTGGCACCTCATCAGAAGAAGAACTGCTGGCCTCCAGTCAGGAGACAGTCGTTCGTCCACCAAGCAGTGAGAGTGCTAAGGCTAGCACCTCAACTGCAAACCAAAAAGAAACCAAAACAAAACAAAACAAACACAAGTCCCCTGGGAAAGCTATTAAGAGCAAGATGGCCAGATGGCCCTTTTTATCTTAGGCAAGATAGCCAAAAATGAGGCCGACGGAAAGCCCCATGACAAGGACAAGGAGGACAAGGTCAAATATCAGGCGATTGTTGACGAATACAACGAGCGCCTGAAAAACAACCCAAGGCAGGCAACGAAGAGAATCAGATCTCAAGATGAGACCTCCCATCGCCCGGCCTCAAAAAAAACCAAGGCAACCGTAGGTACGGCAGCCATCAACAAGCCAAGTTCATCGGCAGCCAGTGCGGTCCAGAGGAGACCCTTCACCGAGGTGGTAAGGGATCACCTTCAGGTCGCATTGGTTGACGAACTATCCACAAATGGGAAATCAACAGCAAAGGCGTGGGGAAGCATTGAGGCCAAGCTTTCCGACATGGTACTGGACCACCTTTTGAAAAACCAAGGGGGACCTCTTCCAGACTTTGACTCCGCCGAGGTGGTGAGGGGGTATCGGGTGATCAAGTGCGCCGACCAATTTTCCAGGGATTTCCTTAGCGAGTGCGTTGCTAAGGTTAGCGACGCCTGGGACGGTTTGAAGCTCAAACTCATCCCAGCTAACGACATCCCGAGGAGACCCAGGGCCCGCATTTGGTTGCCCAATATGAAGATAGAAGGGGAAAGGCTTCTCCAATGTCTCAAACTCCACAACCCGGCGGTTCCAATGGATGACTGGTCAGTCATAAAGGCGGAGGAACCCCACAAAAACACTATGTCCTTCCTGCTACTCATAAATAACGAGTGCCTGGCCGCTCTCGAGAAAGCAGATCACAAACTTAGGTTTGGCATACGGCATGCTAAGCTCAAAGTTTTTATCTCCTCTGGTCCTGATGATGATGCGGACATCGTCGAAACCGACAAGTTGTTGGAGGACCTCTTACTAACAGAAAAAACCACTAATAATGCTGAAAGTCGTTCAGATTAACTTGAGGCACTCAAGGTGTGCCTCCGACAATCTGAAGGTTTTTCTAAGGGAGGAAAACGTGGACATCGGCATTATCCAGGAGCCATGGGTGAGAGATTCGTCCATAAAGGGGCTTCAAGACAGACAATACAACATTTTTTACAAACATCTGGCCACAGGTAAGCCTAGAACTTGCATACTCGCTAAGAAACATTTAAAAGGTTTTTTTATGTCCCAATCTTAGCTCAAACGATTTAACAGTGGTTAAACTGGAGTGTGCAAACCAATCAACGTACCTGGCATCAGCATACATGGCACATGAGGTACAAGCACCGCCAGCGGAAGTGGAGTAGCTCATATCCGCAACAACAAGCAAGGACAACCTACTATTAGGTTGTGACGCCAACGCCAGGCATACTTTATGGGGGAGTTCAGAAGATAATGAGAGAGGTGAGTCACTTTTTGATTTTCTTTTAACTACTAACCTGTCTGTCTGCAATAAGGGCACGACTCCAACCTTCGTTTTCCCGAGTACCTACGGGAACTTTCCGGGGGTGGGAAGAGATCCTAGATATCACACTAAAAACAAACAACGATAGCTTTAGAGTCGAGAACTGGAGAGTTTCCAATCTGGAGTCACTCTCAGACCACAGATGGATCCTCTATGACTTGGGTCTCGAGGCTGAGACTAGTAAACCATTTAGAAACCCAAAGAGAGTTAATTGGACCAAGTTTGGTCAAGTCCTTCGGACAAAACTCAAAAATACACCTGAAAGACACACTTTAGCAATCGAAGAACTGGAGGCAAAGGTTAAGACTTTCGAGAATGCAATGGTTACGGCATACAAAGTCTCCTGCCCAGTTAAACGTAGCAAAAAAACACTTCCCCCATGGTGGAACGAGGATCTCTCCAATCTCAGGCAGATGACCAGAGCGATTTTCAATATCTGCCACAAACACAAATTCTGGCAGCCTTATAGGGACTGTCTTAGTCTTTATAAAAAAGCCATCAAGGCATCCAAAAAGGAGGCCTGGATGGATTATTGCCATTCAATAGAAACCCTTAAGGACTCCGCCAGGCTTAGCAAAATTCTGTCCAAGGAACACTCCAACCCTTCCTTTTTAAGAAAGTCAGATGGAGGTTGGACTGAATCCTGTGCGGAGACCCTGGAACTCCTAATTAACACACACTTTCCCGGTTGCAGCGATATTAGTACAGAACCCTAGAGGTCTCGGCCAGTACAACCTGCACTCCATAATCGCATCACTTCATTAATTTCCGAGGAAAAGATCTCCTGGGCTATCAACAGCTTCTCTCCGTTTAAGTCTCCGGGCCCTGACGGCACTCTACCTGTCATGCTACAGAGAACGCAAGACTTAACAATACCTTGGCTGGCGTCAATCTTTAGAAGCTGTATAATACTAAACCACGTTCCCTACTCCTGGAGACACGCTAGAGTGGTGTTTATACCGAAGGTTGGCAAACGCGGGCATGAAGCCGCAAAGGACTTCAGGCCAATTAGTCTAACCTCCCTTGTTCTCAAAACTCTAGAACGTGTCCTAGACATCCACATGCGAAGCTTTCTAGTAGAATCATCGCTATCTAAATCACAGCACGCCTATCTCAAGGGGAGATCTACGGAAACGGCTCTACACGAGGTAGTGCGGACAATCGAAAGATCCTTATACTATAAAGAATATACCCTAGCCTCCTTTCTAGACATAGAGGGAGCTTTTAACAACGTACACACTGAAGCAATTCAAGAATCTCTGATTGAGATGGGCATAGAGGAATTTATTAGTCAATGGATAGTCTCTATACTCAGAACAAGAACCCTTCAGGCCACACTAGGCAACAGCCACTTAACCAGATTTGCCCACAGAGGTACGCCACAGGGCGGTGTCATTTCGCCTCTACTCTGGCTAATGGTTATAAACAAAATTCTTGCAAAACTTGATAGGGAACGAGTGAAAGTTGACGCGTATGCGGATGACGTGGCGATACTAGTGTCAGGGAAGTTTCCCTCCGTGATTAGCGAAATCATGGAGGCCGCTCTAGAAAAGGTAAACACCTGGGCTGCAAGCTGCGGCCTCGGCGTCAACCCGGGCAAAACGGAACTGATGCTGTTCCCCACCAAAACCAAAATACCCGACTTTACCCTCCCCCGTCTAAATGGTCAACCACTCACACTATCCTCCAGCGCTAAGTATCTGGGCATCATGCTTGATACAAAACTTAACTGGAAACAAAACATCGAACACAGGGTAAAGAAAGCGCGGATTGCCTTCTACGCCTGCAGTAAAACATTTGGAAAGAAGTGGGGACTTCAACCAAAGATGACTTTATGGATGTACACTGCCGTTGTGCGTCCAATTCTGACATACGGCTCACTCGTATGGTGGCCTGCGCTGAGTAAAGGCTACAACCTTACAAAGCTTAAAAGACTGCAAAGAACAGCCAGTATAAGCACCACGGGTGCAATGAGGTCGGCACCAACGGATGCCCTTACTGTGCTCCTGCATCTTCTACCTCTCGAGCTACACACCAAAGATACCGCACTATGCAGCGCCATAAGACTCAGGGAGTCTGGGTGCTGGAGTGCAAGGCCGTATGGCCACAGCAACATTCTGGACTCGTTACCAAACGGTATGGCCACGTCTCCAACCGACTATATCACACCACAACTCAATTTCAAAAAAGGCTTCCAGGTAAGTTTCCCTTCCAGAGCTCAGTGGAAGAGGAACGAAGTAGTGCAAGGCTTTGACACGGTCATATACACTGACGGATCTAAGATGAACTGTGGTGTGGGGGCCGGGGTCTACTCAGAATCACCGAATATATCAGAAACATACCGTTTGCCGGATTTTGCCAGCGTTTTCCAGGCTGAATTACTGGCTATCCGAGAAGCCTGCGCGCTTTTAGGGCATGACACAAAGCACAAACATAACATTGCTATCTTTATTGATAGCCAAGCCGCCATCAAAGCCATAAATTCGGCTACCATATCCTCCAAGCTGGTGCAGGAGTGCCGGAACGAGCTTGCCCGCCTGGGCGAACGTTTCAATGTCACACTTCTCTGGGTACCGGGGCATAGTGACATAATAGGCAACGAGCGCGCAGATGAGCTTGCCAGGCGGGGGTCAGCTCTACACGTCTCACACGCGGCAAGGGTCCATTTTCCACTAGGAGTGGTAAAGGGACAAATTCATTCACATTTTCTACAGAAAGCCAATCTCCAATGGAGGGGTTTGACCAACTGTGTCATATCAAGAAAGATATGGCCCACATACGAACAAAATAGAACAAGAAACCTGCTAAATAGAACCCGCCCAGATATTGCCAGAGTCACGGCAATAATCACGGGGCATTGGCCAATTGGCGACCATGCGGCCAAACTTGGGATCCCACACAACCCTCATTGCCGCAGCTGCGGAAATACAAACGAGAAAGAAACTCTCTGCCATTTCCTCTGCAAATGTCCGGCACTGGCAAGAGCCAGATTGCGGACACTGAACCAACCTTTTTTTGACGACCTTAGCGATTTTTCGGGTAAAGGGATATTAGATATAATCCGTTTCCTCAACTCAACAGGTTGGATATAAGTATATAATGCATTACACCCCTTTATAACCATCACAAACTAGGTCACACGAGTCGTGGTAACAAAAAGGCACATCATAGTGCTACTTGGGTTCAAGGATGGACCGCCACTTCTACCTACCTACCCTTTCCCCCTCTTAAACTTGTTCGTCCCGAACAAACTCGTTAACATTTTCACCATTATAACAATGAAGACGATCCACATGAACGACTTTCAGCTTGCCTCTTCCTCGTTGGATGCGATAGACAACGTCGTTGGTGCGCTTTACGATTGTATAGGGCTCTTCCCAGTCTTGTTGCAACTTAGGCGATAAACCTTTCCTTCGATGAGGGTTATATAGCCATACCAGATCTCCTTCCTGGAATCCTGTAGTTGTCGTTTTAGTATCGTTCCTCGTTTTCATGCGGTCACTGGCTATCTTAATCTTATCCCTAGTGTCTCGATGCACGTCCCTGATGATGTCCCTGAGGTCTGTAACGTAGTCCTCCTCATTCTTGGGCTCTTCGTATGGATATCCAAACATCAACTCGCTAGGTAGGCGGACTGTTCGACCAAATAAGATTTCAGATGGAGTATGTCCTGTGGTGTTATGCACTGCTCCTCGATAAGCCAATAAAAACATGGGAATCTGCTTATCCCAGTCTCTCTGGTCTTCGCCAACGACCTTAGAGAGGTGTTCATTCAGTGTCCTGTTGAAGCGCTCCACCATCCCATCTGATTGTGTATGAAGCGGGGTTGTCCTTGTCTTGTGAATCCCGAGTAACTGGCACACTCCTTGGAAAATCTTCGACTCGAAGTTCCGTCCTTGGTCTGAATGCAGTTCCATTGGTACACCGAATCTGCTTACCCAGTTATTGACGATTTGCTCCACCACAGTTTTAGCTTCTTGATTTGGGATAGCAAATGCTTCAGGCCACTTACTGAAATAGTCCATAACAACGAGGATATAACGATTTCCATTGTTTGTTTCAGGAAACGGTCCCGCAATATCAACTGCTATCCTTTCGAAAGGGGCTCCAACATTGTATTGATGCATTTTGCCACGGACTTTCAGTCTCGGACCTTTGCTGGCCGCACATGTAACGCATTTCCTGCACCAAGTTTCAACGTCCTCCCTTGAATGAATCCAGTAAAAGCGTTCCCGCACTTTTTTGAGCGTTTTATTGATTCCCAAGTGGCCTCCAGACACTCCATCAAGCAATTCCCTGAGCACTTCCATAACCTTTGACCTGGGTACAACAAGCTGCATTACGAACGACATTCCATCCGGGCTTTCCCATCTTCTTTTTAGAATGCCGTCTTGTACGTGAAGGGAGTCCCACTGCGCCCAGTATGCCTTCAGCTCGGGGCTCCTATTGGATATCTCCTGCCAGTCTGGTTTTCCCTCATGCTCCTTCCAGGCGATAATCGGTTCGATATCCGGATCTTCCCTTTGAGCCTCCCGTATTTCCCGTGCACTCCAGCCACCAATGGGCATAGCTCTCACCCTTTGGACGGAGATGACATCTTTTTCCTCGTGTCGTAAGCAATGTTTGCAATTTGCTTTGCACGGTCGACGGGAGAGAGCGTCTGCATTAGAGTGAAGACTTCCCTTTCGATGTTGTATTTCGTAGTCGTACATCTGCAGCCGTTCGATCCACCTTGCGACTTGGCCTTCAGGATTCTTAAAGTGCAGCAGCCACTTTAAAGACGCATGGTCTGTGCGGAGGATGAATTTTCGCCCATAAAGGTACTTATGGAAATGTTTTGTTGCCAGTACCAAAGCAAGGAGCTCGCGCCTGGTAACACAGTAGTTCCTTTCTGGCTTTGAGAGAACTTTGCTAAAGTAGGAAATTACTTTCTCTTGGCCATCATGCACCTGGGAAAGGACGGCTCCAACTCCCACATTACTAGCGTCTGCATCCACAATAAATGTTTTCCCAGGGGTGGGGTACGCTAGTATGGGGGCGTTGCACAACTGTTGCTTAAGTTCCTTGAAGCTGTTTTCGCACTCACCTGACCATTTGAATTGTTTGCCTTTTTCTGTCAGTTGATGCAAGCTCTTCGCGATCCTGGCAAAGTCCTTTACAAATCGTCTGTAATAGGTCGCAAGTCCCAGGAAGCTTCTCAGTTGATGTTTGTCTTTGGGTACCGGCCAGTTTTTCACTGCATCGACCTTCTCCGGATCAGTCTTGACTCCTTTGGAAGAGATGATGTGCCCGAGGTACTTCACTTCTGGTCTAAATAAGGAACACTTCTTCGGGTTAAGTTTTAGTTGCGCACTTCGTAGCCTTTGGAACACCTCCTTAAGGTTATCTCGATGTTCGTTAAATGTTTTTCCTACTACGATGACATCGTCCAGGTAGACCAAGCAGGATTTCCACGTTAGTCCTAGCAGAACGCGCTCCATTAGACGTTCAAAGGTAGCTGGAGCATTGCACAGTCCAAATGGCATTACTGTAAACTGCCAAAGGCCGTTTCCTGCTGTGAATGCTGTTTTCTCGCGGTCTTCTGGATGGATCTGCACTTGCCAGTAGCCACTCTTCAGATCGAGAGTCGAAAACCATTTGGCTCCGGATAGTGTGTCCAGTGTGTCGTCAATTCTTGGAAGGGGGTAGCTATCCTTCTTGGTGACGTTGTTGAGTTGGCGATAGTCCACGCAGAATCTCGTACTTCCGTCTTTCTTCTTGACCAGGACAACCGGCGATGCCCACGGACTTTTTGAGCTTTCAATCAGTCCTTCCTTTTCTATCGTCGACACCATTTCTGCAACCTGCGTCTGCTTAGCCAATGGTAGTCGTCGGGGAGGCTGACGAATCGGTCTCGCATCTCCGGTGTCGATTCGGTGTTGTACGAGATGTGTTCGGCCATACTCGCTGTTCTGCGAAGCAAATATATCAGCGAACTCGTTGATGAAACTACCTGCCATGGACCGCTGCTCGTGATCGAGCTCGCACTCTCCGAGTATATTCTTTTTCATCTCCGATATCTCCGCAGGTCTAACCGCTTTCACATCACTTGCATTGGACAACTTTGTGACCGCAGTAATCGGTACGCACTTTCCAATTACTTCCCCTTGCTTTAGTTTCACGCTTTTGTTTTCCACATTGAGGACACGAACGGGAACCAAGTTGTTTTTAGGTTCAACCAGCATCTTTCCGACGATATACCTCTGATAATAATTTTCTGCATCTGGCTCGACTAGGTAGAATCGGTGGCTCCCAGGGTCGCCTTCCAGCTTTGTCCAAATAACTGTTTCTGACGAAGGTGGTAGTATTTCGTCCTCACTTACAACTGTCCGTAGAGCTGCGACGTTCTCGTTCCCGTAAACCATCGGAATCTCGACGTTCTTGTACTTTATAACTTGCAAACCGATGTCGAGTACTATATCGTGCGTCTTCATAAAGTCGATTCCGATGATGCATTCGTCACATATATCAGCCACTAATGCATGGGAGAAGACTATTCCTGCAAGGTTTATCGTCAAGAGTACCTCACCATACACCTTTGCTGTTGCTCCAGTTGCTGTTTTCAAACAGTAGCTGCTGGTGTTGTGCAGCCAAGATTGGCGAACGATGTCCCTTCTGACTATGGAAGCGGTGGCACCTGTATCGATGGTGGCCACATACTTTTTCTGGCCGATATGGGCTTCCACTGTCAAGCTTCTATTACATCGTTTGGTCTGGGAAACCTGAATTGTGGTCCTGGGGGCGTCGATTCCAGAAACCAGCTTCTGCCCCGCGAAGTTGGTTCTTACTCGTTTCCCGACGTTATTAGTTCTGCAATGCGGACAACTGCCCTGTCTACGTTCGGCTCTGCACTGTCGTTGTAGATGTCCAATTTTGTTGCAGTTCCAGCAACGGATCGGTCCCCTTCGAGAACTGTTACGGTCGACTACTTCTGTTCTCTGGCACGAGCATTCAACGGATGTCATTTCTCTCACGCGGTGAAATCCTTGAGATGCTTGGTCAGCAGCTCTCATGGTTAAAGCAGTAGTATAAATTTGCCGGTTCTGGGCCACATGGAGCGTGGAGCCAGATAAGAGGCTGATAAATTGCGGTTTGGGGTGTTCCAATTGCGGTTTTGGGTGTTCTAATTGCGGTTTTGGGTGTTCTAATTGCGGTTTTGGGTGTCCTAATTGCGGTTTTGGGTGTTCTAATTGCGGTTTGGGGTGTTCTAATTGCGGTTTATTTGTTGTTGTTGTTGTTATTTTTGCTAGTTTTGGGGTTTAGCATGCGTACTTTATGGTTACAGCGTGTTCCAATTGTGGTTTGGGGTGTTCTAATTGCGGTTTTGGGTGTTCTAATTGCGGTTTGGGGTGTTCTAATTGCGGTTTATTTGTTGTTGTTGTTGTTATTTTTGGGTTTTAGCATGCGTACTTTATGGTTACAGCGTGTTCCAATTGCGGTTTGGGGTGTTCTAATTGCGGTTTGGGGTGTTCTAATTGCGGTTTATTTGTTTATGATCTATTTTATAATAGAATATTTAATTATGAGTCATGGACCTGGGTATGCCGGTTCTGAACCACTTCTTTTAGGATGCTGTAATCCACACAACCATACCATGACCCACCTCACTCATCACCTTCTCATATTTTCCCACCCAATAGAAATCCATACACCAAGCGCACTACCAGAGCATATGCCTATTAATAGCTCATTCGCACTTCTTCCATTCATTTCTCATATTCACGCAAACGCAACCCAAGCACAATGAGTCAAGTGCTTATCTGCCCAATACATGATATACACGTAACCCAACTCCGATGTACGCATTAATCCATTCAAAATTGTGATTGTTCCAAGTGCGGTTTAGTGTGTTCCAATTGCGGTTTCTCTGTTGTTGTTGTTATTTTTTTTAGTTTTGGGGTTTAGCATGCGTAGTTTATGGTTACATTTACCATGGTTTTGGAATGACCCAATTATGATTACGTTGTTTATAATCTATTTTTAGAATTGTGGTTAATAATTATTTTTTTTTTAGTTTTGGGGTTTAGCATGCGTAGTTTATGGTTACATTTACCATGGGTTTGGAATGACCCAATTATGATTACGCTGTTCATATAGTTTATTTATATATAATTGACAATGTAACCTGAAAGCAAAAACCATATTGTTCAGGGGACACTTTTCCTACGTCAGTCTCATATGCGTACTGTCAACTCAGCACTTCGACGACTATCCCACCATAAACGTTAACTGAAACATCTAGTCAGTCAGCTGTCAGACTTAAGATGACACGTATATCGGTGATGTGCTATAATGTGTAGACCATTGAATATAGATTCCTATACTAAGTATACAATAAAATCAATACATACACACTGTTTTTTTTTCAATTTTTATTTATTTATTTATTTCATCTTTATTTTTCTAAACTGTAGTGCCCCCATGCAAGGGTATTAACACCATTTTCCATTATATATCTTTTATCATCTACATAACTAAGTGCAAGTTTATTAACATATTGTGTATATATATTATGAATCTTTGATCTAATTATATACATATTTCCATAAAATAGTTTCTTTTTATACAAACAATCCCTATAGTCATCTATATTCATACCATCTAATACAGTTTTCTTAACACCTTTAGCTTTCTTAATTTGTTTACTATTTTCAGAAGCAATTGAATACATTTTAGATCGAAGACCGACAAATTCTCTTATAATTTCACCATTCATTTCATCTTTCATCATTCCGATTATCTTCTTGTTTTTATTTGGTATATTATACCTATTATCAGATGGATAATCCGATGTATCAAAATTGTTATCAATGTCCATCAGTATATCGGTATAGAAATTTTCGGTTTTAATAGAATATACGAAAGAATCAGTATCCATATAATTTAAAGTTATATTTCTACCATACTTTGGTTTCATATATTCATAGTGAAAATCATACATCTTCCATTTTGATAAATCAAGAACAGTAAAACCCAAATAAAGTGGTTTGTTGTAGGTAACATGAACACGTTTCATTTCAATAGCAATCATGTTGTCCGTAAATTTTGTAGAACTGTGAAAGTTAGGTTTGGCTGTCAGAGCTCGGGCTCCTAATCGTTTTCCACAGCTCTCCCAATTTGTTACTATTTTGATATCTTTTCTTTTGTCTACATTTTCCATTGTTTTACCATAAACAGCATTATTCAATAATTTAAAGAAATTCTTCTCAAATTCATTTTTAGCCAATGTACGATGATGTGTATTCAAATCAATGTATTCTTTTAACCAACATGACTGCTTAAATCTCAAAATTCTGTGTATTTTTAAAATTTTCAACCCTTGTTTAACGCATTGTTGAAGATTTCTATAGTGTATAACATATTTTGATTTATTTGTTAAATCTGAAATGAGTTTCCTAAATTTTGCAATTGGACTTTTCTTATTCTCCACGCAAAAGGGAAAATCACTATGATCATCGTGAAGATGTTTTGGATATTCCAGATCAACTTCTAAAATGTAACCGTATTGTGAATCTGATGGTATATTGAATACATTAAAGTCATCGTTTTCTATCCACTCAAATTCGCCATAGGGTAGACTTTGTGACATTGCCCAACCGTATAAGTTATTAGCATCCAAATACATTAAATACTCAGACGGATTTTCTTTATTATAATCTTTCATGAATTTATTGTTCGATTTGGAGTGTCTGCAGCAACATTGCACAATACCACCTCGAATGCCTCTTTGTATAAATGTATACATATTTATATCAGTTAAAAGTTCCAATTTAATTTTAGTTACTTTCAACATGGCATCCCATGATAGACCAGGTGATGTGTAATACTGACAGGGATCCAGACCATAAATATTTCTACATATTTTTCTGAAATTCTCAAATATATCGGCCAGTAATAACACATCTGCTTTTAAATAGATCGTCAAATAATCTAATAGACTTTCACATTTGAAGGTTTGCCATACTTTATTTGCAAATTCATACTCGTCTTCGGTACAACTAGAATTACTAATTGTGCTAAAGAATTTATCGAGTGGTGGGAGCGTTTTATCACTTAATCTCTCCCATGAATTTACATATTCATATGGAAAAATTCCTTTTGTTGTCATTAAATTGAATTCATCATTAGACTTAAAAAACGAACGAACAATTTTAAAATCATCTTTTGATAAATTCTTTGCCAATGCATCTAAGCTAGATGCCATGAATTTAAAAGAATCTAGAAATCGAATCTCAAACGATTTATCAGAATCAAGAGTAATCGATTTTCTAAGGGATATATACCTTTCCTTATTTACTGCAATTACATTTATATTACCTGGAATATTTGAGAATTCTTTTATAAACAAATGGCAGTCGTATCCCGAAAAATTATGAAAAAATACTGGGATAAAGTTCGCTATTTTAAATTTTAAATTACATCCATTATGAGCTGGACCCCTGTATTTACCTGTCAGATGACAGTGATCTGCTACCCGATTATTATCTAATGGATTTTTGCAAATATGACAAAATAGATTTTCGTAATGAAATTTCAATTCGGCATCAGTAAGAGGATTCATCGGCTTCTTAAGAGACAAATATGTTTCATTTATATGTTGAACATCGTTAATTAAAATCTCTACAAACATTTTTGATGCGTCTAAACCTTTATAGATTCTGAACACATTTAATGTATCGTCAAAAGAACACTTAATAAAGTAACTGAATGCACAAGGCGCATGTTCCTGAACTACAGTAGTAGATGGTATATTTGGATGTGGAAAGCAAGTATCTACATCTTTAAGAATACATTCAAAATCAGCATAGATTACAAATGGAACATCCATCTGTCTTTCATAATGACTATACTCCAAATAAGACTCTTCAATAGATGGTAATTTACTAACAATTTTCTTACATTCTAGCTTATGCGTATTGAAATTACGCTCATTACCGAAATATTGAAGACACCCGTTGCATATAAGAAACTTATGACCATTTGTTCTTATTTGAGTATTTAATAGTCTGAAATTAAAAAGAAAATTGATAAAAAGTACAGAAACTAATATGTATTATGCATTCTTACTTGGAAATATTCTTAATCCATACATAATGGTATTTCTCCATATCCTGTAACAGCAACAAATTGATATGAATTTCCTTTTCCTCAGACGTGATGTAATAAGGACCCACAATCTTTTTATTCTCCTCCTCGTAACCGAAAACATTTACACTTATATTTGTATTTAATAGTTCAAATGCTTTTATATCCTTTATTTTCAATGGAAATTCTAAATCTCCGAATTTAAGTGTCACTCCATTTCTTAATGAAATTGTTCTTGCAGTAATATCGTTTATGTTGTAGGATGAGGGCCTTTGCGGGTCAGTGTTTGATGGTACTATTGCCGATATTACACTCCATTTAAAGCAATATTCATCACTATTTTTAATGTTGATACACGCTTTTTTATTTGCCAAAAAACTTGGTAGTGCTATAAATTGTGAACCTCTAATTGGTCTATATTCATTCATATTAATTTCAATATGGGTAATTCTTATTAATGACCATCCACTATCCCTCTCTTGAAATTCTTCCATTTTTCTAACAATATTCATACACATTTCTTTATATAACGGCTTTAACTCTACCGCACACTGGACAAGACACATTTTCGATTGAAATGATTTTATTGATATCACCATATCTTCTTCATCAGTTTTATTTATTTTCACATATTCACCAAAGAGTTCAACATTAAATTTGAAGTTTGAATGTATTTTTAAAAGTTGGTTTAAATTTTCACAGACTACATTTTCGGATTGATTTAAAAATGTCATAGGTTCTATGATTTCTTCGTTTTTGTTCTCATACATTAATGTCTGTATGCGGTTATTGAAAGTACTTTTGACCACCTTTAGTTGTTCGCATGACTCGCATGATTTTGCACTATTCTTTTTATGTAAATTTGTGCGAATGTGTGAGTACCACGCACTTTTTGGAACCTCTATTTTACACTCTTCACATATTTTCGTTTTTAAATATCCCGCCGAAGAAGTAGCCGCTTGATTTTCATTATCTACACTCACATTTGTAATGTGATGGTCCGAACGCACACTATGATACCTAATTTTATGATATAATAGAGCATCACTCCTGTTGAACATTTTATCGCAAATATTACATTGCACACTATTATTTTTATGTTTGTTCAAAATATGTCTCCTTAAATTTTTATTTAATGTAAATTCCATTAGGCAAATTTCACAAATGAAGCCCTTCATATTAATATATTATATTGTGATGATAACGAACACGAGAATTAGCAGTATGTCCTATTTGAATCACTTGACTTGAACGAATGAATTACATTCCCATTGCTTTCACACAATTTATAGGAAAAATCGAAAAAAATAATACCATGTAGGTATGTGTGTGTGTGTGTGTGTGTGTGTGTGTGTGTGTATATTTATTTTATTGTACCCTTACTATAGGAATCTACATTCAATTGTCTACGCATTAACGAACGGCGTAACAGCGTGAATGCGGTTTTACCAGTTTTGGTTTTGTTTTCTATTTCCATTGAAATTTTACTGATAGCAAAAAAATTCTTGGTTACTTGCATGAATTAATGTTTCATAGTTTTGATACTTGTGTCTCAGTGCACACTAATATTTTACTAATCAGTGGGGGGGAAAGTACTACCAAAATGTTGTTGTACCTATATCTTACATACTGAAGACTTCATGAGAAAGTGGTGCCGACAACCATTTACCGAGAAAGAAGAAGAGCATATGCATGAAGATGTGATGGCTGTTGTCTTGTTCCATCATTCGCATTCTTGGCTTTATCAATGATAGTAAATGGATCACACTAGTAACCAGCAAAGAAACCATTAAACATCAGTTACATGCACAATGGGCTGAGTCTGATGGAACTGATCCGCAATAGTATACCGATCTGATTGATCTGATCCGCAATAATAGCTGTTCTGATTGATCTGATCTGATATAATAAGCTGATCTGACTGATCTTGGTGGGTACGATGACGACGTTATGATGACGTTGGTGATGATGATGATGGTGATGATGATGATGACTACGACGATGATGATCATTCCTGACTTTCCCTGCTGTTCTGATTGTTCCGAGCCGCAATAATAGCTGATCTGATTGATCCGATCCGCAATAATAGCTTGATTGATTGATCGAAGATCAATCAGATCAGCTATTGCACGATCAATCAATCAGAACAGATATTATTGTGGATCGGAACAATCAGATCAGCAGGGAATGTCAGGAATGATCATCATCGTCGTAGTCATCATCATCATCACCATCATCATCATCACCAACGTCATCATACCCGTCGTCATCGTACCCACCAAGATCAGTCAGATCAGCTTATTATATCAGATCAGATCAATCAGAACAGCTATTATTGCGGATCAGATCAATCAGATCGGTATACTATTGCGGATCAGTTCCATCAGACTCAGCCCATTGTGCATGTAACTGATGTTTAATGGTTTCTTTGCTGGTTACTAGTGTGATCCATTTACTATCATTGATAAAGCCAAGAATGCGAATGATGGAACAAGACAACAGCCATCACATCTTCATGCATATGCTCTTCTTCTTTCTCGGTAAATGGTTGTCGGCACCACTTTCTCATGAAGTCTTCAGTATGTAAGATATAGGTACAACAACATTTTGGTAGTACTTTCCCCCCCACTGATTAGTAAAATATTAGTGTGCACTGAGACACAAGTATCAAAACTATGAAACATTAATTCATGCAAGTAACCAAGAATTTTTTTGCTATCAGTAAAATTTCAATGGAAATAGAAAACAAAACCAAAACTGGTAAAACCGCATTCACGCTGTTACGCCGTTCGTTAATGCGTAGACAATTGAATGTAGATTCCTATAGTAAGGGTACAATAAAATAAATATACACACACACACACACACACACACACACACACACACATACCTACATGGTATTATTTTTTTCGATTTTTCCTATAAATTGTGTGAAAGCAATGGGAATGTAATTCATTCGTTCAAGTCAAGTGATTCAAATAGGACATACTGCTAATTCTCGTGTTCGTTATCATCACAATATAATATATTAATATGAAGGGCTTCATTTGTGAAATTTGCCTAATGGAATTTACATTAAATAAAAATTTAAGGAGACATATTTTGAACAAACATAAAAATAATAGTGTGCAATGTAATATTTGCGATAAAATGTTCAACAGGAGTGATGCTCTATTATATCATAAAATTAGGTATCATAGTGTGCGTTCGGACCATCACATTACAAATGTGAGTGTAGATAATGAAAATCAAGCGGCTACTTCTTCGGCGGGATATTTAAAAACGAAAATATGTGAAGAGTGTAAAATAGAGGTTCCAAAAAGTGCGTGGTACTCACACATTCGCACAAATTTACATAAAAAGAATAGTGCAAAATCATGCGAGTCATGCGAACAACTAAAGGTGGTCAAAAGTACTTTCAATAACCGCATACAGACATTAATGTATGAGAACAAAAACGAAGAAATCATAGAACCTATGACATTTTTAAATCAATCCGAAAATGTAGTCTGTGAAAATTTAAACCAACTTTTAAAAATACATTCAAACTTCAAATTTAATGTTGAACTCTTTGGTGAATATGTGAAAATAAATAAAACTGATGAAGAAGATATGGTGATATCAATAAAATCATTTCAATCGAAAATGTGTCTTGTCCAGTGTGCGGTAGAGTTAAAGCCGTTATATAAAGAAATGTGTATGAATATTGTTAGAAAAATGGAAGAATTTCAAGAGAGGGATAGTGGATGGTCATTAATAAGAATTACCCATATTGAAATTAATATGAATGAATATAGACCAATTAGAGGTTCACAATTTATAGCACTACCAAGTTTTTTGGCAAATAAAAAAGCGTGTATCAGCATTAAAAATAGTGATGAATATTGCTTTAAATGGAGTGTAATATCGGCAATAGTACCATCAAACACTGACCCGCAAAGGCCCTCATCCTACAACATAAACGATATTACTGCAAGAACAATTTCATTAAGAAATGGAGTGACACTTAAATTCGGAGATTTAGAATTTCCATTGAAAATAAAGGATATAAAAGCATTTGAACTATTAAATACAAATATAAGTGTAAATGTTTTCGGTTACGAGGAGGAGAATAAAAAGATTGTGGGTCCTTATTACATCACGTCTGAGGAAAAGGAAATTCATATCAATTTGTTGCTGTTACAGGATATGGAGAAATACCATTATGTATGGATTAAGAATATTTCCAAGTAAGAATGCATAATACATATTAGTTTCTGTACTTTTTATCAATTTTCTTTTTAATTTCAGACTATTAAATACTCAAATAAGAACAAATGGTCATAAGTTTCTTATATGCAACGGGTGTCTTCAATATTTCGGTAATGAGCGTAATTTCAATACGCATAAGCTAGAATGTAAGAAAATTGTTAGTAAATTACCATCTATTGAAGAGTCTTATTTGGAGTATAGTCATTATGAAAGACAGATGGATGTTCCATTTGTAATCTATGCTGATTTTGAATGTATTCTTAAAGATGTAGATACTTGCTTTCCACATCCAAATATACCATCTACTACTGTAGTTCAGGAACATGCGCCTTGTGCATTCAGTTACTTTATTAAGTGTTCTTTTGACGATACATTAAATGTGTTCAGAATCTATAAAGGTTTAGACGCATCAAAAATGTTTGTAGAGATTTTAATTAACGATGTTCAACATATAAATGAAACATATTTGTCTCTTAAGAAGCCGATGAATCCTCTTACTGATGCCGAATTGAAATTTCATTACGAAAATCTATTTTGTCATATTTGCAAAAATCCATTAGATAATAATCGGGTAGCAGATCACTGTCATCTGACAGGTAAATACAGGGGTCCAGCTCATAATGGATGTAATTTAAAATTTAAAATAGCGAACTTTATCCCAGTATTTTTTCATAATTTTTCGGGATACGACTGCCATTTGTTTATAAAAGAATTCTCAAATATTCCAGGTAATATAAATGTAATTGCAGTAAATAAGGAAAGGTATATATCCCTTAGAAAATCGATTACTCTTGATTCTGATAAATCGTTTGAGATTCGATTTCTAGATTCTTTTAAATTCATGGCATCTAGCTTAGATGCATTGGCAAAGAATTTATCAAAAGATGATTTTAAAATTGTTCGTTCGTTTTTTAAGTCTAATGATGAATTCAATTTAATGACAACAAAAGGAATTTTTCCATATGAATATGTAAATTCATGGGAGAGATTAAGTGATAAAACGCTCCCACCACTCGATAAATTCTTTAGCACAATTAGTAATTCTAGTTGTACCGAAGACGAGTATGAATTTGCAAATAAAGTATGGCAAACCTTCAAATGTGAAAGTCTATTAGATTATTTGACGATCTATTTAAAAGCAGATGTGTTATTACTGGCCGATATATTTGAGAATTTCAGAAAAATATGTAGAAATATTTATGGTCTGGATCCCTGTCAGTATTACACATCACCTGGTCTATCATGGGATGCCATGTTGAAAGTAACTAAAATTAAATTGGAACTTTTAACTGATATAAATATGTATACATTTATACAAAGAGGCATTCGAGGTGGTATTGTGCAATGTTGCTGCAGACACTCCAAATCGAACAATAAATTCATGAAAGATTATAATAAAGAAAATCCGTCTGAGTATTTAATGTATTTGGATGCTAATAACTTATACGGTTGGGCAATGTCACAAAGTCTACCCTATGGCGAATTTGAGTGGATAGAAAACGATGACTTTAATGTATTCAATATACCATCAGATTCACAATACGGTTACATTTTAGAAGTTGATCTGGAATATCCAAAACATCTTCACGATGATCATAGTGATTTTCCCTTTTGCGTGGAGAATAAGAAAAGTCCAATTGCAAAATTTAGGAAACTCATTTCAGATTTAACAAATAAATCAAAATATGTTATACACTATAGAAATCTTCAACAATGCGTTAAACAAGGGTTGAAAATTTTAAAAATACACAGAATTTTGAGATTTAAGCAGTCATGTTGGTTAAAAGAATACATTGATTTGAATACACATCATCGTACATTGGCTAAAAATGAATTTGAGAAGAATTTCTTTAAATTATTGAATAATGCTGTTTATGGTAAAACAATGGAAAATGTAGACAAAAGAAAAGATATCAAAATAGTAACAAATTGGGAGAGCTGTGGAAAACGATTAGGAGCCCGAGCTCTGACAGCCAAACCTAACTTTCACAGTTCTACAAAATTTACGGACAACATGATTGCTATTGAAATGAAACGTGTTCATGTTACCTACAACAAACCACTTTATTTGGGTTTTACTGTTCTTGATTTATCAAAATGGAAGATGTATGATTTTCACTATGAATATATGAAACCAAAGTATGGTAGAAATATAACTTTAAATTATATGGATACTGATTCTTTCGTATATTCTATTAAAACCGAAAATTTCTATACCGATATACTGATGGACATTGATAACAATTTTGATACATCGGATTATCCATCTGATAATAGGTATAATATACCAAATAAAAACAAGAAGATAATCGGAATGATGAAAGATGAAATGAATGGTGAAATTATAAGAGAATTTGTCGGTCTTCGATCTAAAATGTATTCAATTGCTTCTGAAAATAGTAAACAAATTAAGAAAGCTAAAGGTGTTAAGAAAACTGTATTAGATGGTATGAATATAGATGACTATAGGGATTGTTTGTATAAAAAGAAACTATTTTATGGAAATATGTATATAATTAGATCAAAGATTCATAATATATATACACAATATGTTAATAAACTTGCACTTAGTTATGTAGATGATAAAAGATATATAATGGAAAATGGTGTTAATACCCTTGCATGGGGGCACTACAGTTTAGAAAAATAAAGATGAAATAAATAAATAAATAAAAATTGAAAAAAAAACAGTGTGTATGTATTGATTTTATTGTATACTTAGTATAGGAATCTATATTCAATGGTCTACACATTATAGCACATCACCGATATACGTGTCATCTTAAGTCTGACAGCTGACTGACTAGATGTTTCAGTTAACGTTTATGGTGGGATAGTCGTCGAAGTGCTGAGTTGACAGTACGCATATGAGACTGACGTAGGAAAAGTGTCCCCTGAACAATATGGTTTTTGCTTTCAGGTTACATTGTCAATTATATATAAATAAACTATATGAACAGCGTAATCATAATTGGGTCATTCCAAACCCATGGTAAATGTAACCATAAACTACGCATGCTAAACCCCAAAACTAAAAAAAAAATAATTATTAACCACAATTCTAAAAATAGATTATAAACAACGTAATCATAATTGGGTCATTCCAAAACCATGGTAAATGTAACCATAAACTACGCATGCTAAACCCCAAAACTAAAAAAAATAACAACAACAACAGAGAAACCGCAATTGGAACACACTAAACCGCACTTGGAACAATCACAATTTTGAATGGATTAATGCGTACATCGGAGTTGGGTTACGTGTATATCATGTATTGGGCAGATAAGCACTTGACTCATTGTGCTTGGGTTGCGTTTGCGTGAATATGAGAAATGAATGGAAGAAGTGCGAATGAGCTATTAATAGGCATATGCTCTGGTAGTGCGCTTGGTGTATGGATTTCTATTGGGTGGGAAAATATGAGAAGGTGATGAGTGAGGTGGGTCATGGTATGGTTGTGTGGATTACAGCATCCTAAAAGAAGTGGTTCAGAACCGGCATACCCAGGTCCATGACTCATAATTAAATATTCTATTATAAAATAGATCATAAACAAATAAACCGCAATTAGAACACCCCAAACCGCAATTAGAACACCCCAAACCGCAATTGGAACACGCTGTAACCATAAAGTACGCATGCTAAAACCCAAAAATAACAACAACAACAACAAATAAACCGCAATTAGAACACCCCAAACCGCAATTAGAACACCCAAAACCGCAATTAGAACACCCCAAACCACAATTGGAACACGCTGTAACCATAAAGTACGCATGCTAAACCCCAAAACTAGCAAAAATAACAACAACAACAACAAATAAACCGCAATTAGAACACCCCAAACCGCAATTAGAACACCCAAAACCGCAATTAGGACACCCAAAACCGCAATTAGAACACCCAAAACCGCAATTAGAACACCCAAAACCGCAATTGGAACACCCCAAACCGCAATTTATCAGCCTCTTATCTGGCTCCACGCTCCATGTGGCCCAGAACCGGCAAATTTATACTACTTAAAGCAAATGCCAGTGCCTCAGGAAGAGTTCTCTTTCCAGCCATTCGTAGAGCCATCTGCAGTTGTCTGTCCTCTATGGCTTGTGTAAATGCCTCAATAGCCATTTCATTGATGACATCCTCGTCGGCATTGGGATAAGACAAGTGCGCTAGCCGTTCGATATCAGCTTGCAGTTGCTGGAGTGTTTCTCCCCTCTTCTGGATTCGACTGCGAAGTTGCACTCTATATACTTGCTGCATATGGTCGTCACCGAATCGCATCTCAATAGCCTTCACCAATGCATCGTAGTCGCGTTGTTTTTCTGCTGAGACAGTTTGAAGCAATTCTGCAGCTGTACCTCGTAATGCGAGCGTTAATGCAATCGACTTATCTTCGTCGTCCCATCCATTGGTCGTTGCAGCTGCTTCGAACTGTTTCTTATAAATTGGCCATGATGTTTGACCATCAAAAACGGGTGGTTGCATCTCCTTCCTTCTTGGGCAGTCAGCAGAATATTCCCGAGCCTTTTGCTTCTTGACTTTTTCGAGTTCTTTAGCTATGTTCTCGATGTTTGTTCCGTGTTTATGAAACATTTCATTAATTTTCTCAAACTTTGTTTCATGCTCGTTTAATTTTTCATCAATTTCGTCGATTTTTACTTCTAGAACATTCTTAAATTCTTCCACGGCGTCTTTTTGTGCGGCGACAATGGAATTTTTCTGTTCTTCTAAAGAATTCTTTTGTTCTTCTAGAGAGTTTTTCTGTTCTTCTAGCGAATTCTTCTGTTCTGCGAACTTAGATTCCATAGAAATCTTCTGTTCTGCGAACTTCAATTCCATGGAATTTTTCTGTTCCTCCATCTTGACAAGAAGCAATTCCATCATAGCGCTAATATCAACGCTTGTACTTACTTGTTCTTCTGCCACGTCGAATAGCATAGTTTTTGGATCTTCTCCGTCGTTTTGGACAGCTTCCTGCAGACGAAGGATGAGGTCACTTTTTCCTCCAGCTGTGGATAGATTCCGTTTTTCTAGTTCACTTTTTAATTGGGGTATGCTTAATTGCAGCAATATACGACCCATTTTGTTTGGTTCTTGTAATTTAGAAATTCACACAAATTCCCTTTTTTTTTTTTTTTTTTTTTTAACTACACTTAGACACTTAGCACAGAATAAGTTTTATCCCACTTCTGACACCAATGTTACATTCAGGCTGGAATTCGTAAAGATAAAACACTATTCCGTTTAACTTCTCTAATAAAATTCACTTTTATTACACTTTTATCGACTATTCTAATATTTCACTTATTAAGTACCAGAACACTATTACTTAAACAATTCTTCAACGTTTCAAACCAATCACTTAATTTACTCTATTACTTTTCGCTTATTTATCTTCACAAACTATTACTATCTCGAACTTTAACCAATCACTGTTATAAATCAACTGTCTCGCCCTCTTCTAAAAGCTGTCCTTTTATACCCGCTCCGCCATCTGACGAGAACTTTCTAGCTAATTCTAAGTGGTTCTAGAATAAGGTTCAGTGGTGACAGATTCCAGTCTCCAATTGGAAGTGACACTTGATTGGAACCTGTTTTGTGACTATAAGGCCTGGTTTCACCAAACTGTGACTAAGGCCTGGTTTCACCAAACTGCGACTAAGGGCCTGTTTCACCATTTAGGTTACACGACACCTTCCACGCCACAATATTATGCAAAATGGTAATGGAAAGTTAAGACAGAAGAGTGAATATGTGCCTGAAAATCATTTGGGACATACTCTTAGCTTATAGAAAGCAAAGTATTTTCATTTTGGTAATGAATTCACTCTATACTCTAGTGTCCAGTCTTAATTTATTTTATCAATATCGTGGAACCAGGTTTTTATTTTTGTTGATTAAATTTATTAACAAGCCACTTAAAGCTAACAGATTTTTGAAGTATATCTGTGGTAATAAATTAGAGTAGCTTATGTCGACTTAATCGAAAATCGATCTTTTTGGTTCACTATGTTCTCCTTTTTTTATGCTTTCTTTTAGTCTGGGTCTCGTTATTCTACGTCGGTTAAAAACCTTACATTAAAAAAAAATAAAACAGCTTAAGTTTTTTTGGTACACAATTGCATTTTTATAATAGCTTAAGTCTAGAAAAAATTTATGAAATCTTGGAAAATATGTATTTTTTTAAAACAACTTAAGTCATGCCATAAGTTATTATGACTTATGAAAACATAATAAGTTTATCACTTAAGTTGACATAAGCTATTTTTACCCAATGTTAAATTGCAGCAAATTTGTTCTTATGTCGACTTAAGCTATTTTAAAAAAAATTCTTTTTGATAAAATCCTATTCGCAAAAACTCAAAATTGTATTACGCAAGGCCTTTTAAGTGAGTTAATATGAATCGATCAAGGAAAATACTGTCTATGGCATTAAAAAAAACCTCATCGGGTAAAGATGAGCGTGGATCTAACGACAGCGGATGCAGTAAAGATAGTGAGTAACATTTTAACTTATTAAAAGTTTTCAAAACGATTAAAATTTGTAATTTTTTTTATGTCCAACAGCACCTATCCCATTCAAAGGGACTAGTTTTGAAGATACCGATGTTTTTAAAAGCCCAGTTTTAAACGAAACTGCATCATCGTATAACTATGGAGTTAACTTCGATGTTGAGAAGGTTTCCCAACATTTTCCTCTTTTTGAAGTTGATGGTGATGATGACAGCGTAAAGGATCCTGATTTTCTTCCGAGTGCAGACAGTGAGAGTGAAGAAAGTGTCATCAGTGAGAACAGAAGGCAGGCTGGAGCACTTTTGGAAAGAAATTTATGTGAACATCTGGAGCATATGGTGAGTAACAGTGATAGTGAAGTGATAACATCCAATGGCTGTGTTAAAAAAGCAACAGAAAATAGAGCTACCAAGAAATTGAAAAGAAACACTGGAAAGGCTTATATAACGCCTACCGGAAAAACTGTGAAAGCCATTGTAGATCAAAAATTACTACTGAGGATCAAAAAAATATATTTGAAAAGTATTGGGCCCTGGGCAACTACAACCTGCGACAAGCCTACGTTTGTGGTCTCATCGTTGTTGCGGAAACTAAGTTTAAGCGGACGTCGAAACATCTTACTAGACCAAGAAATATAAATTTTTCGAACTATTACTTCTTAGAAGCCCATGGAAAGAGAACTTCAGTTTGCCAAAAATGTTTTCGTGCTACTTTATCCGAAACGGAGCAATTTATCAAAACTGTTGTAAAGAAAAAGATCAATTCATCGGGTACAACAACACAACCTGACAAACGAGGGCGTGAGGTGTCCAATAGGATTACGATTCAACAGGAAAACGAGGTCCGGGATCACATTAACAGTTTCCCAGCGTACGAATCGCACTATACCCGAAGAGGCAGCAGCCAAAAATACTTTCACAGTGACTTAACACTCTTCTATGTACAACTTGTATTGCGAAAAATACGAGACAGTGGCTTCAATTTCTACTTTTTCAAAAATATTTAAAACTATGAATATTAAATTTAAAAAACCTAAACTCGATACTTGCCACAAATGTGAAATATTGAAGTCGAAAGTTGAAATGGGAACTGGAGAAGAAAAGCTTATCTTCAAAGAAGAGCAAGAAAAACACCACAAGGCTTCCGATCTAGCATACAATTCCATGAACAAAGACAAAGAATATGCTAGGACAATGGATTCAGTTAAAGTCTATACATTCGACTTGCAACAATGTGTGCCCACACCGTTCTTAAGAACAAACGTGTCGTTTTACAAAAGGCAACTATGGACGTACAACTTAACCCTTCACGATTGTGTTACTAATCAAGCTTGTTGTTACATGTGGGATGAATCTGTGGCAAACCGTGGAGGAAATGAGATATCATCTTGCGTCTTCAAGCACCTCCAAACAATTCCACAAAACGTAAAGCATCTCATTTTTTACAGTGATTGTTGCGTAGGTCAAAACAAAAATGGATATGTTGCTACAATGTTTGAGGTTTTCAGTAACAATTCCAATATTGAAGTGATTGACCATAAATTTCTGGTACCTGGTCACACTCATATGGAGTGTGATTCTGACCACGCGGCTATTGAGAGAAAGAAGAAAACATCTACCGTAAAAATTCACCATCCTATAGGGATTGGTACCAGTTAATAAGATCCATTGGTAAAAAGCCGTTCATTGTTCAGGAAATGACTCAAAAAGACTTCCTAGACTTTGCCAAAACATCGAAAGAAAAATTCATTTGGCGAAAGATTGCTGACGACAAAAGCAAATTCAATTGGCAAAATGTTAAATGGCTACGCTTTACCAAAGAATTTGGCATTGTTCATTGTTCAATTCAAAATGAGTCTAGATGAAAATGAGGCATTTAAGAGACTAAACATAAAAAAACGGGTTGTGAATGTCGTTGATGCTTTTCAAATTCCTAAATGTTACTGCGGGGCCAATGTCATCAGCAAAGAAAAGAAAAAAGATTTGCTAGAACTACTACCAGTTATTGATACTTCATATCATGACTTTTATCTCAATCTCAAAACTGCTGAAATCGCAAATACGCATCGTGATTTGACGGATGGTGAAATTTCACACGATGGTTATTGAAGGTAAGGACGTTCTCAAATATTTTTGTGTTAATTCTTAATCGTTTTTTTTACTTCAAGGTTAAATCATTCGTTATCATCCTAATCCTATAATCGTTTAAGACTACGAGTTGTGATGAAATCTACAAAGCAATTTTTTTTTAAATTTTAATTATTAAGTTTTAAATTAATTTATAATGATAATACTAAACACTAATTTATTGCATTTTTTTTTCATTTTTTTGATGGAAATATCCGAAATATTTTAATTTTTTTTTTTGAGAAACATATTTTTTTCAAGCCTGCATGGAATTTTTTGTTCTGTTATGCGAACTTTTGAGCAATTAGTGTTCATTTATTAGAAGTGAAGTTTTGAAAACTATAATTTTTTTAGGCCTTAGAACTTATGTAAGAGCATGATTTTCATGACCATACTATATTAATTTTAGTAATAATTACAGTTAGAGTAGGTTATATAATATTTATATTATTTTATAATAAATACAGAAACCGATACTACTTATTACATGGACAAACTATTGAAATAATTTCGTTTATCAGTTTTTAAAATAGCTTAAGTTGACATAAGCCCATAAAATATTTAATACGATTTTATTGAAACATCTTATGTCACTTAAGTGAGTGCATGAACTTTTATTAGATTTTTTTTAAATAGCTTAAGTTTAAAAAACATTTTTTTGCGCAAAATTGGACTGAGATATAAATAAAATAAATATAAGGCTTTGTGAACATTGTTACTGTCTCTACTGAAGAAAAAAATTCATGTGTCTAGCCCTTAAGGTTATTTTTTTATTCAAATAAAACATGTGTAAAAAGGGTAAACCAAACTTATTTTGATTATACTGAAAAGTGACAAAAATTGACATAAGCTACTTTAACTTATTGCCACTTATAAAAAAAAGAAAAAGAAGAAAGAATTAATTAAAAAAGTAGATATATGTACAACAGCATCGCCTTAAACATATCTCTAGATACACATAAATCAATATTACTGCAAGCTTTATTGAAAGATGTAATTGCTCTAGATCAGTGATTCCCAAAGTGGATTCCCAAGAAGCGATCTTACAAAAGAGAAATACAAAGATAAGAGAGCATATGGATTATGGATCCTTAAAGTCTTTACGGTATTTGTTAATAAAACCGATGGCAGAATTCGCTTTTAAAACAATAGGGGTATTCACGATTCGATGCACTTTCGCATTTTCGCAATGATACAAGACCAGTTGCATCGAATCGTGAATACCCCTAATGTAAGTATATATTTTGAGAAATAATCGAATCAGACCACCATTGATGGGTCTCTTTTCGTCTCTCTACCACTGTAAATCTTACCCAGCTAGACTCTCTGGATTTCTCCAGAGTTCTTCCCTGGGTGCGACTCCTAGTGTTAACGCTAGCATCTGTTTATGTGAGATCTGTTTCATCGACCGGGTCTCCACCCAATGATGTCCCAAGATCTTCATTCTTCTGCCAGCCAAAGCTGGACATTGACACAGTATATTTGCCGCTGTCTCAGATTCCTCCAGGCATAGTTTGCAAGTGTCATCCTCTCTAAGGCCCATCTTCCTAAAGTTATACCCGAAATTACCATGTCCTGTAGACAAAGCCACCACCCATTTCAATGTTTCTCGACTCATGCTTGGAACCCTTCTTTGAGTGGAGCAGGTCGGCCACTTAATTGCCATTTCAGCCTGTCTACATTGTTCCACAGTTGATGGCACTGTTCCTTGTTCCAGACACCACCGCTCAACCACTCTGAGTGCATTCCTCATGATATCTGTGGTGACGTATATGAATTGCCTCTGGCCATTATTGCTATGTCATCGCTCATCGGCATATCCCACTGTGTGAATGCCAGTCGCCTCAAGTCTACCGAGAAGAGAGTCCACAGTGATATTCCACAGTGTAGGTGAGAGAACACCTCCTTGTGGACACCCTCTGCTAACCCTTCCTCTGAGCTTTGAGGTTCCCGTCTGAATATTTATCGTCCTTGTATTCAACATATTGTCCACCAATCTTACCACTAGTGGGTTAACCCTACGTTTTTCCAAGGCTTGTTTCAGATTTTCAAAGCATATTTTATCGAAGGCACCTTCAATGTCCATTATAGTTTATAGCGGTCATAGCAATACCCCCGGTATTTAGCTCTTCCTTCGCAACGCGTACTACTTGATGTAGCGCTGTTTCTGTAGACATGCCTGCCCAGTAGGCATGCTGTCTACTGTTTAAAGGATATGTCTTAAGCGCAGTAGGTACTCTCCATAAAGTCCACCACCAGCCTTTCCATAAAACAATATAATCAATATGACTTTTGAAACAAAACTTGGAATCGAGAACAACGCCTAATTCTTTGAACCAAGTTCATATTATGAACTCAATCGTAAGTTTATTGGGAATCATTTTATTGCGACCTTGTTCGTAGTGTCTTCATTTCTATGTGTTTTAAAGAGTTTTTTAGAGGATTGCTTTTCAAATTCGGTACAATTTTATGGTTGTTAGAATGTTATAAACTGGATAGAAATCGAGTAGTGACACTTCAAAAAAAATATTGAAAATTTTAAAAGCTATTGTTGTTGTCAATTATCATTATATTAATACGTGAACATCCAAGCTTTCCGTACGCTTTTTTGGCATTTAATATGAAATGAGGAGAATGAAACTTATCTTATTTGAAAGGTGCTGTGCCATAGATGTGCACAAACACAAAATCGTAGGTATATGTCGCCATTAAGACTGGTAAAATTAAGTTAAGACTTCCCCATACAAAACAGGTACTAAAAGGATTTTGGTGACAATCAAGTTTTCTCTGTCATGTTTCCATAGTAACGTATTTAATCATCTTAGATTAGAACCTGATGGAGAGAATCATTTACCCATAAAGGTATGCAATTTACCTGCCCCTAAAAATAAGCAATAATTGTAAGAAATTTATTAAGGGGAATTATTTATTATTTGTCGCCACTATATTACCATAGTAACGTACCTATTAAAAACATAAATCATTTTAGATTAGAATCTGTTTCCGATGGAGCAGCTCATTTACGTATTTTTTAACTTTCTCCATTACGTAGGTAGATAGTAAGAGAAAGATAATTATTTTTGTGCAAAATTTCGGACTCGAGATATTAATCAATTCTGATATAACGATGATAGAGGAAATCAAAAAAGTGAATTGCAAAATTCTGTCCGGTCTGTCGGTCTGTCCGTCCTTCCACAGGCTTACAGCCTAAACGGCTTCCCGGATTACGTTCAAACCTCGGATTTGGTGTTTTTGGGCTTACAGTTCGGGAGGTGTTTTTTCTTTTGCAAGGTAAACTTAATATTAATGGTACTTCCTATATGCAATGTTCGTACCAGTTTGATTTGATCGAAAACGGCTCTAACGATTTCAACCAAAATTGATATTAAAGCTTAAGTAGGTGAGGTCACCATGACTGCGTACCCAGTTTTTGGCTAAAAATTCGAACAACGGTACTTTTGAAATTTCGACATAATCTCGAAAACGCTCCATACGATTGTAACAAAAAATAATTTCTAAGGTAATGTGGTCATCTATAACTTAATAGCAAACTCAGTTTTTCTCTATATTATCGTACAATGGATTTTTGAAAACAGTATTCCTTAGGCGCGTTGGGCACTTTTAGATGGGAAGAAATTAATGAATTCGCGTTACCTTTATTCAAAACGACACCGCGTCATCGTCACCGAAAAACCGACACCCGATGGCGCTGTTTTCCATTTTCTGAGAAACTCAATCGATCTCAATGAAACTTTGTTTGTGTGCGTGGTTGTATGCATCTAGAAAGATAGGATAGTTTTGGACCTGATAGGTGGCGCTGTTGTCGATTTTTTTCAGAAACTCAACCGATCTCAATGAAACTTAGTTTGTGTGCATGGTTGTATGCAGCTAGAAATATAGGATAGTTTTGGACCCGATAGGTGGCGCTGTTGTCCATCTTTTTGAGAAACTCAATCGATTTCAATGAAACTCTGTATGTGTGCATGGTTGGATTCAGCTAGAAAGATACAATAGTTTTGGACCCGATAGGTGGCGCTGTTGTCCATTTTCTGAGAAACTCAGCCGATCTCAATGAAACTTTGTATGTGAGCATGGTTGGATGCAGCTAGAAAGATAGGATAGTTTTGGACCCGATAGGTGGCGCTGTTGTCGATTTTTTTGAGAAACTCGACCGATCTCAATGAAACTCTGTATGTGCACATGTTTGTATGCAGCTAGAAAAATAGGATAGTTTTTGACCCGATAGGTGGCGCTTTTGTGCATTTTCCGAGAAACTCAGTCGATCTCAATGAAACTTCGTATATGAGCATGGTTGTATGCAGCTAGAAAGCTAGGATAGTTTTGGACCCGATAGGTGGCGCTGTTGTCGATTTTCTGAGAAACTCAACCGATCTCAATGAAACTTTGTATGTGTGCATGGTTGGATGCAACTAGAAAGATACAATAGTTTTGGACCCGATAGGTGGCGCTGTTGTCGATTTTCTGAGAAACTCAATCGATCTCAATGAAACTTTGTTTGTGTGCATGGTTGTATGCAGCTAGAAAGATACGATATCTCATTTACAAATTAAACGGAAATTGTAATATGTATGTATAATTTTTGTAGATGAAAATTCATAAATTTCATTGGTATTCATTTCAAAGAATACCAATTAATTATTAAATTCAATATTTCATGTATGTATTTGTAAATGTACGTTTTAAGCAATAGATTGCAATATTTTGTGTAAAATAATATGCATTATTTTTTATGTACAATGGCGCTTTAAATAAAAGTGAAAATTGTAATATAAGATTTGTAGAATAATAATCAATAAAGAAACACTTCATTTGAAAGTATTTCCTGCCGATTTGAAAAATGCACACGTAATTGTTCAAGTAATAACTTCTGTCGGCACTCCCGGAGTGCCTGTCTCTTTTTTTAGTTTAGTTTTTTTATGTTTACCGTAAAACGGCGATAACGATTTTGACCAAAATGCAAACTTTGAGTTAGATGGATGTTTTCAAAACTCACATATCGAAAATCCCATCTTGATTTCGATAAAACTTAAAAAACGAAGCAATGCTTAGGTACATCCCGAACAATTACTTATAATCGGTTTTCACAACTAAATAGTGACGCAATAGTATTTTTGAAATAAAACATTGCAATATTTGGTACTGTTTTGTCTGGCAAATATTACAAAAAATCGCTATAACTATTTTGACCAAAATACACTTAAAAGATAATAAGCATTCTTAATATGATTCTGTTAAAACTCTGGGGGCAAGAGCGGTGTTCTATCGCCCTGCTATGGTGCATCGTAGTAAATGAACTGCTTAACATACTCAGAAATAAGGGATTCTATATCCATAAGAAAGTTTCGTTCTACCCAGTCGTGCACTTTATTTTTCCATGTATTATAGATGTCGCTCTTTTTTTTTCGTTTATAAAAAACATAAATAAATAACGAGAATAACAGAAGTACGTTTTTTAGTATACATTCTTATAAAAGGTATGGTCGATTTTCGACCACAAGCGATACTAGTTTTAATTATTTTCCAAGCAAATTGTTGTAGTCAAAAATTATGATTTTTTTTAAATATACCTACCTAATAAGTAGTTTGTGTATGAAGTAACTTTTTGAAATGGAGTAGATACTTTGATTTGTTTGATGGTCTTTGAATCCATCATTTTTCTTTGTCAAGTATTTTCAGGATCCTTGCATTAGCATGTGTGAGTAAGAAGCAAGTTGAAATGTAGGTGTGATTGAGATGACGTACGTGGACAATGATGATAGACAACAGGACAGGAGCTGTTGAGCGTTTTGAGTTTCCACGTAGGTGTTGTTACGAAAAATGAGCAAGTAACAATGGTGGTACTCTGCTCATTCGTGAGTAGGGTTATGGGGAGGGCAGCTCAAAGGTACCATAACACCTTCGGTACCGGTGTGGAGAGAGAAGGGAGAAGGCTTACCAACAAAGTTGATACGAGTGGTTAGTTTTCTTCTTGGCTGTTAAAGTTACAAATATTTCGTTTAGAGTTAATCCTTTCCCTATTTTTTTCCTAACCCTTTAATACTCTCAATTTTAAAATTTTCCCATTTATTTATCACGTTAACGTGTAATTCAAAATGGCCAGAGATTACATCTTTTGCTATTGGCGGGCAAAATGCAATACATCGTCATTATTAAAAAAATCAACAACATCGACATTGACATTGACAATCGTTGGGTGGTGCCTTATTCACCTCTACTGAGCAAAACATTCCAAGCTCATATTAATGTAGAGTTTTGTAGTTCAGTGAAGAGCATCAAATATGTTTGCAGGTATGTGAATAAAGGCAGTGATATGGCGGTATTTCGAGTTGAAAATACCAATGTAAATTGAAGTACATCAGCTCCAATTAAGCTGTTTGACGTATTTTTGGTTTTCTAATTCATGAACGGGATCCAACCGTTATTCATTTAGCCGTCCATCTTGAAAACGGTCAGTGCCTACATTTCCGGCCGCTATAAATTTGTCAAAAACTATACTCAAGTAAGAATGCTTTTGGTGCCTTTGCACCACTCTACTCAGAAGTACCACACTATTTCACAAAGTAGACCTGCATTTACTGTTTAGCGAGACTTAAGAGTTAGGATACTTTTGGACCCGATAGGTGGCGATGTTGTCGATCTCCGAAACAACTCAACCGATTTCAATGAAATTTTGTGGATGGGTATGGTTAGTTCCAGTTTAAAAGATAGGATTGTTTTGGACCCTAAAGGTGGCATTTTACAAAAGATTAGAGGAATAGGAAAACAGGTTGTGGCACCTTCCATTAAAAAATAAAATTCAAGCGCTATTTATAAAGTTGTATAATATTAAAATTGTCAAAATAAAGCAATTTGCGAAATGAGGTCGGGACTTAATACGAAAGGCACGGGCAAATCCGGGTGGGTATAGCTATATAAATAACAGATACTACCTACGTCCATTTGTGCACTCAAAACTCAATCGGATTGTTAGATTTTTACGATTTTGGGCTTAGTGGATTCGTAAAGACTATGCTGCTTTTTGTCCTAACAAAATTAAGGAATTAGATTGGGGATAGAACCACAATTTAAAAAAATTTAGTCAACAAATAGTTCAAAACAAACATTGTCATTCTTCGATTTCCCGTGCATCTCGCTTTCGCTATGAGAATTAATAAGTCACAAGGACATTCGTTGGAAATTTGTTGCATCAATCTTGAATTCCCATGTTACTCGCATGGTTAATTGTATGTGGCGCGCTCACGTGTGTGCAAACCTTCCGCTCTGTATGTCGTGTACCATAAAGCGCTTTAGTGAAAAAGTGAGGTTTTATTGAAACACATCGACATTGCTATATGTACTTTAGTTATTTCTATTGTATGATTATAAGTTTTGAATGAAGAATTTGAGTTCACCGAATTATAAAGAGCAGCAAGTGCATTGTGCATGTGCATGCTCGGAATTATTATTTTCATTATATTAACGAATTTGGGCGGTACGAAGTTCGCCGGGTCAGATAATATATATATATATATCATTATATTAATACGTGTACATCCGAGCTTTCCGTCGCCATTAAGACTGGTAAATTTAAGTTATGAGTACCCCATACAAAACAGGTAGTAAAAGGATTTTGGTGACAATCAATTTGTCGCCGTCATGTTTTCATAGTAACGTGTTGAATCATCTTATAGGCCTATTATCGTTAGCTAGTCGAACAATTCGCGTAAGTCGAGTTACTTGTCGAAACACTCGCTTTGTACGATTACGGTAGGCGAATTAATTCATTTGCCTAGAAATCAAGGGCTACCAAAATAATAAAAACGAAAATGACGTCAATTCAAACATTTATGTCAACACAAAAAAAAAATTCAAAATCAAAAAAATTTAAGAAAACAACACGGAGATGCAAAAAAATGGATAAACACAGAAAAGACCGAAAATAAAAACAATCCATGAGCTCTTTTCCTCATTTTTCGTTAAAACTGGATTTCCTGGGGTGGTTGGCTTAGTGGACGAAACACACATTGGAATGGCTATATTTGTTCCATGAGCTCAAATAGCTTCTGGATTTAGCTGGAATTGTTTTTTTTTTCGAAACTTTCAGAGGCGATTTGCATTAAATATATACATTCTAAATGAATTGAATGGGTTTTAATACATTTTTCTTGAATTTCCATTCATTTTTCTGGATTATAAATTCCATTCGCCTCTGGTTTCACCAAATAATTTTGTTCGCTAAAATTTATCGTTTAAGGCGAATGAAATTTCACAAATTCGCCAACCGCAATAAGGCGACTTTACGTTCGCCAGCGGTTTGACAGTTCAGGCGAATGAATTTTGTTCAATTCGCTAACCATAATACAAATAAGTCACATTCGCAGGATTTTTTGTTCGACTCGCCAACGATAATAGGCCTATTATTAGAACCTGTCGGAGAGAATCATTAACCCATAAAGGTATGCAATTTACCTGCCCCTAAAAATAAGCAATAATTGTAAGAAATTTGTTTAGGGGAATTATTTATTATTTGTCGCCACCATATTACCATAGTAACGTACCTATTTAAAAATAAATCATATTAGATTAGAGTGTGTTTCCGATGGGTCAGCTCATTTACGTATTTTTTTAAATTTCTCCATTACGTAGTAAGAGAAAGATATTACTACCTATTTTCGTAAAAAATTTCGAACTCGAGATATTAATCAATTCTTATATTACGATGATAGAGGAACTCAAAAAAGTGGATCGCAAAATTCTGTCCGGTCTGTCCGTCTGTCCGTCCTTCCACAGGCCTACAGCCTAAACGGCTTCCCGGATTACGTTCAAACCTCGGATTTGGAAGTTTTGGGCTTACTTTTTTTGCAAGGCAACCTCAATATTAATGGTACTTCCCCTATAACATTCTCGTATCAGTTTGATTTCATCGAAAACGGCTCTAACGATTTCAACCAAAATTGATATTTAAAAGCTTAAGTAGGTGAATTTACCATGACTGCGTAACGGTACTTTTGAAATTTCGACATAATCTCGAAAACCGTGGTATATACGATTAAACAAAAATTACTTTCTAAGGTATGTGGTCATTCATAACTTAAAAAGAAACTCAGTTTTTCTCTATATTATCGTACAATGGATTTTTGAAAAAGGTCATTGTTTTAAAATTTAGTTTTTTTCAGTTTACCGAAAAACGGCGATAACGATTTTGACCAAAATGCAAACTTAGAGTCAAAAGGATGTTATCAAAACTATTGTGTCCTTAAGTTTCACTTCGAAGCACCGAAAACGCTAATTTTAAAAACTGATCATACCTATCTCGAAAACCCCATCCTCGATTTCGATAAAACATTAAAAACGAAGTACCTAATTCTTACATCCTGAACAAGAATTTATAATCGGTTTTCAACTAAATAGTTACGCAATAGTATTTTTCAAACTAAACATTTCAATATTTGGTACTGTTTTGTCTGGCAAATTTTACAAAAACCACTCTAACGATACATATAAAAGATAATATAAGTATTCTCAATAAGATCCCGAACTTAGTTTTTCTCAAAAAATTCTAATAGTGGCGTGTTATAAATATTTCACAAAAAATTATTGCACAAACTAATATACCTATTAATCAGGAAAATCGGCAATGCTCTTTAGGAAGTCACCACCAGAATCGAGAAATCCCTCAAATTCTTGACATCGCAGGAGCTTTTGATAACACCAAACATTTCCAAATGTACAGATGCATCCCTTCTTTGGTTCATCGTAGTAAATGAACTGCTAAACATACTCAGAAATGAGGGCGTCTATGTCCGTATGGATAGCAGGATAGCAGGCGCAGTAGCTTAGTGGTTAGTGTGTTGGACTACTAAGCGAGGGGCTCAGGTTCGAATCCCACGAAAACCCAAATTCCAACTTAGGGTTTTTTTCCGCTGCGCCGCCTCTCGCGAACGTCTGACAAACATCCGAGAGTATAACTGTCATGAAAGAGCTTCTCAATTAGCCGTTTGGAATCGGCATAAAATTGTAGATCCCTTCCATTCGTTCCAAAAAATGAAAACTCACACAAAACGAATGGTTGTGAGAAGCTAGGCCTAGGGTCCCTACGACCTGTAGCGCCAACTATTTATTTATTTTTATGTCCGTATGGATATCTACCCTAAACGAGAAAGTTTCGTGCGACCCAGTCGTGCACTTTATTTGGATATATTGTAGATGTCGCTCTTTTTGTTTCGTTTATAAAAAACATAAATAAATAACGAGAATAATTGTAGTACGTTTTTTAGCAATCATAGGTACTTATAAAAGGTATGGTCGATTTTCGACCACAAGCGATACTAGTATTAATTATTATGTCTATGACACATAAATGTTAATACAATTTTATTTAATCAATCACCTTATCGTCGGCGCCGTTTACCTCCATTTTTGCTTTGTATTATAGGAATATGATATGAAGCATATATTCTCTGTATATATACATATTTAGGCATAGGTAATATTATCTAAAACAAAACGGCAAGAATTCCATAAACACTGATAATTTTTGATTGGAGAAAACAAGTATATTTCGTCATCGTCAGAATCAATAATAGTCAACAAAAGGTGAACAAAGTACAAATCGACAAAATAAAACTAACAATCTATTTTCGCAGTTCTTCACATTGGTAGTAGGTAATTTACAATCCGTCATAGCCAGATAAGAAATGCAGATAAGTGATTCACTTCAGAATTTTGTTACCTAGTCCTAAAGCTTATACAAAAATTCAGTCGGAGCGTGGTTCTAGAGGTTAACGCTGTACTTCTACTTACAACATATTTGACACACAAGATGGGAATTAACTTTGAAATACATTATGACGAAAATCCCTCTGGCATGTTCTTCACCGGACAAGTGGTGAGGGGGCGAGCCATAATTAGTTTAGATGAGTCAATTCCAATAAAAGGTACACATTAAATTATTCACCCTTTTTTTCATTTTGGCAGACCATTTTTATTTTATTTTTTTTTTGTCAGGAATAAAGTTACGAATTTATGGCTATTCTGATGTTCGGTGGGAAGAATCAAATTCATCCACGAATTCTGATGGGTCGACAATTTCAAATACTGACACTTATTCTGATGAAGAGATATATTTTGACAACACAATAGAATGCATCGAAACTAAAGGTGAGAGCTGCTATCGTTTATGTTTTTAAAGCCATTTCGACCGAAAGTTTGTTATTGGCACAGTTTATAAGGCTGTATAGTTTAGTGTTAACCAAATGACAATAGTGTGATTATGGGGGTGTAATTTAAGTGAGGTTTTGACTAATAACTCGAATAACAGTACTTTTGATATTTCGACATATCTCAAAAACGGTCCATACGAGGGTAACAAAAATTCATTTTGTACAATGGATTTTAGAAAATATCAATTGTTTCAAAATTTATTTTTGTTTTAGGTAATTTTGATCCGAAAACACTGATTTTAAAAACAGCTCATATCTCAAAAACCCCATCATCGATTTCGATAAAACGTTAAAAACAAAGTATTGCTTTTATCCCGAAAAATATCAATCTCTCAGTTTTCAGCTTAATAGTAACGTAATAGTATTTTTTAAACAAAGCGTTGCAATATTTGGTATACTATTATTTTATCTGCATGATTTTACAAACGCCGCTCTAACGATTTTGATCGAAATACATATTTAGGATATCCAGAATTCTTACATAAATATTATATCGGTGTAATAATTTCGGTACATTATGAACCCTTTCAACCATAGGCAAGAAAACAAACATCCGCCGTTACTGATCAGAAACTAATACAAAATCCTTGTAAGGTATGAGGCAGTAGGTACTTTTGGCGTCGTAAGTCAATCATATTTGACATTTCTGAACTAGACAGCTCCAGTATAAAAAAGACCAGCTCCTTCGAAAATCATCATGACCGACGAGGCAATTTTATACACATAAGCGGTTCCATCAATAAGAAAAATGTGTTTCCAATTCGAAAATCAAACTTTAAAAAAAATTGTTTAATTCACAATTTTGAATAGTTGTTTTTATGTTAATATCATTTAGGATTGGAATACATTTTGGAGCCTGGTATTTACACATATAGCTTTGAATGTCTCTTACCGCTTCACTGCCCAACGTCATTTGAAGGTACTAATGGACGTATACATTACGAAGCAAAGATAACAATAGTGCGGCCACGGAAGTTTAACAAGTCATACACCATTGGATTCAATGTATTAAACATCGTTGATTTGAACTATCTTCCAGATTTAAGGGTTCGTTGAGTCCATTAATTTAATATCTTAATCCATTAATTATTTTTTATTTCATAGATCCCAGCTAAAATGGAAATATTTAAACACTTCTGCTGCGGACCATGCAAATCGAGACCTCTTATTCTCTCCTTGGACATACCTCGAACAGGCAATGTGCCCGGCGAGTTTATAAATGTTAATGTGAAGGTTGTTAACGCAAGCAGCATCAATGTAGGGTATGTGCGGATTGCCTTAAATCTAATTGCTTTGTACTCAGTGAGCAACTCAATAAGAACGCGTACGGAAAAAATCCCTATTGCGAAAAGCAAATTAGGAGGATTTGAAAAATCGACTATCGAGTTAAGGGATAAAATTCAGGTACCCCCTACTCCACCAACTTGCGAGAACCTTTGTCGGATTATTAAAATAACATATGAAATCGAAGTCACCGCAAAAGCTGAGGGAGCACACATATCTCCAGTTGTATCTATTCCTATAATTATTGGGAATATTCCCTATGTAGCTAGATCAGCTAATATTTCTGAAGACTCATTACTGGCGAATTTAAGAAACGGAATTAAAACTGGATCAGGACAACAAACTAATTTGGGGCCTGAAATTCGTAAATTAGCACCTGAGTTGCCTATGAATAATAACATTTAACTTCTTTTTGTTTCAGCACCTCCGTCATATCATGAAGCAATATTTGTGCAGCCGTTGCATCCGCCAGTTCCCCCGAAGGATGACGAAAACACTGATACCAAAATTGAGAAGTACGTCCCCAGGTATCCATTTTATAATGTGCAATCTTCCACGTCGGCAGTAACTCAGGAAAATCTTCTCTAGTTCCAAAATTAAATGAAATACTTAAAATTAAGGTTGGTGAATATGTATACTATATGGGTGTAAGGGTGTACCTAGAAAAAAAATGATCTACAAATAAAAATTTACTTTTGTATCATAATCTGGTTACCAACATTTTTGGATTTGTCAGTTGTATAACCTATAAATCTATTACATTTAAGGCTTGTGATCATAAAATGTGATTAACTGCAATAAACACAAGGTACGCCGGATCCGCTTACGATTAACCGGTCGGTCAAGCATTCAAACGAATGATGTTATTCTTTATCTATCTAATTATATTATTAATGAGCGTGATGATAGTTGTTGGATTTTGGGTAAATTGATATGCAAACAAAAATTATTTAAACACCTCACAGACAACCTATCCACTGAAGGAAAACCACATAAAAATAAAACCGTTCCATAGTCCATTCCATTTGCTGTTTGTGAATGCCTATCTCCTAGTTTTTCTTAAGCGGCCCTGGACAGCACAGAGCACACTTGTGTACACCGGTGTAGGTGTGCGGAAATGTGTGCTATGTGTGGGCTGGTGTGCACACCGATTTTTGGTGTCAGACACGGTGCGACGTGCGAGTAAAGTGGGTACACGACCAATGATTAATATTTTTTATCGAAGAAAAACATAAAAAATCAGTAATTGCTTAAGAAAAAAATAGAATACGTCATTTACAGAGACACTAAATTTATTAATCGGCATTGAAAAAATAGAAGTGTTCTTTAAAATAAAAATTTGTGGATCTGTGCCACTCCATCTCATCAAACGCGCGTGATAGTAGAAAGTAGCTCTACTCACGCGTCGCGTTGAACTTTACGATATTTACGATCTAAAGTCGACTCAACGCCTGAAGCTGTATTTTGTGTAGCAGCATATGAACGCTTTGTTTCTTCATAATCTGTCAACGCGACATTGTGAATTCGGAATAAAGGGCCCAGCCCATAGAATCCGTTGCATCCGTCGCGTCGACGAATTGCCGTATTTCACGGAACGACTCGGCCTCGGCCCATAGAATTCGTCGCATACGGTGACAGGCAAAGTGTTTAAGTACTCTATACTTATTTGTCCCAAGAAACGTTGAAAATTTTCCCTTTCCAACGTACCCAAATTCCCTTTTAAATAATTCCCTTGATAGGTATTTTTTTGTGGAAAAAATTATCTTTTAAAAGTAAAATGTATGTTGTACGGAAAAATAATCACACATTGGTACAAAAATCCCATTTTCTTTATAATAATGATTACTTTTTGGTACTTGAAAATTTTGATACCTATTCAAAAATCTTGCTTGAAGGTGATTTAAAAAAAATACTTTTTATGTACATTCATATGTTTATTATCATGCAGATATGTATACTTATTTTGATGAAATTTATAAATATATTTTTTTTAGATTTTTCTTTTTCCCACGGATGGCTTTTCGGACATCGAAATTCCCAAAAAAGGAAGAAATGCCACAATATAAGAGCACTGGTGACAGCCGTTGACAGTTTCTCTCACGCTCTCAATATTTCTATCAACCTGTCAGTCGAAAACGTTGCCGCAATAGACGCGACGGATTCTATGGGTTGGGCCCTTAAAATCAAAAGTTTTTGATTTTTGGTGTCGGTGTCTCGATCTGTGTGATATGTGTACGATTGGGTGTGGCGTGTGTGGCGGAATTGACACAAGTGTGCTGTCTATGGGCCGCTTTAAACATCTATAGTTAATCGATAGTTACCTATAGATAGTAATTGACTATCGAAAACATCGATGGCTTAAAAAACTATCGAATGTGCCAAAATAGATTTATGTGCATCATTTCTTTCGTTTTTTTAAGCGCTAGGACCTCCTATCGCGTAATGAAAAAACCTGCGAGCACACATTTTTGCTGAACGCACTGCCTTGCATACAGTCAATAAATCCATAGACACTACGGGAAACACCGAATAGTCCTTAGGTTTTGTACTGCTACTACCGCAATAATCCGTTCACTCATTTAATGGTATTTGCCATTGCGATTGCCAGCAATGTCAGTTCCTTCGGAAAAAAATATTTTCGAAAGCTGGGCAGATGTATGACTGAAGGCCAAAACATTAAATCAGCTCCTTTTTTTTTTGAACCAATATTATGGGTTTTTTTGTAAATAAACAAAATTTATTGACCAATAAAAAGTGTCTAGTTCTTATTATCTACATTTCTTATTACCTACGTTGGTTTTATTTCTTAAGGGAAACAATCGATAAACAATCGATACTATCGAGTATTTTTCGAAAATTATCGCGAACTATCACAAGTGAAGACTATCGATGTTTAAGCAACACTAGTATCTCCGCTCCGTTTTAGACAAATTTTAGCTGGCAAACGAAATCACGAAATCATCAGCTGTTAACCTTACCCGCATTTTTGGATTAAAAAATGTTAGTGTCGGAATTCTTGCTAGACGATTATTAAGAACGCGAAAAGATTCACTTTAACTATACCCCCAAACAAGCTTTACATCTTTTTTAGTCAGTCAGATCAGAGATACACTTTCCAAGATACGTTACTTACCCTAGGAAGCTCCTTGTTTCTTCTTTACTTGGGGGTGGCTGGAATGTTAACACCGCTTTTACTTTTTCTGGGTCCGGGCTTATCACTGGTCCAATTGGTGGTTTGCATTTTTAGGAATTAATCGAGAATAATTTTTACTTTCTCTTAATTTGGTCATAATAAGAGAATCAAATGTATGAAGAGGATAATTTTCTCTCAGGATTGCAGCATTAGCTTGTCTCATGTCGATACACAAGCGGATATCTCTACTTTCCTTAAAAATAATAACAACTGGAGATATCCAACAGTATCGAAATTTTATTGTTTCCGTTTAAAAAAAAAAATTGTCCTACATCTTCCTTCGAGCAAAATGATCAATCAAATTACATTTGTTGCACTTAAAATTTCTTGTGGTACATGAGCCAATAGTTGAACTATGCCCTGCCTGCCCACACCTGATGCATTCATCTTCCGAATTTTGTCTATCAACTCTCGATTCAATTTTATTTATATTTACTTAGAGATGTGAGAGGATTCATATTCAGACTGATATGTTATCTGTTCATAAACGTGACATTACATATCAATAATCTCTGTATTTTTTTCTCTAAGACTCGTTTCTTAAGATCAACGGGAGCCCACAGATCTCTTATTTTGTCTTTTAAATTGATTTCTAAGAACTCACCTTTCGTTTCACCAAATTTGCATTTGGCTGCTTGCGCAATCTAAAGACAAATTTGTTAACATTTTCTTCGTCTTCGGGTCTCATCTAAAAAGGTGTCTCTCGAAAGTCGAACTCCGGTTTGGAAAGAAGTATTCATTTAACTTGATAACCATTGTTTGAAAAAAATCTACGCCGTCTTGATTGACTCTACCAAAGCACCTGGGATGCTGTATACCTACCTACAACTTCTGGAAGTTGTGGTCCCCCAAAATGCCGAAGCTTATTTTTCTTCTTTGCTAAGTCTTTATTTCTTCTGACTAAAAGTAAACCATTTTCCCACTCTCACCGAATCAATCCTATATCAATAACGTCGCAAAGAAATGGAGTTATACCACTTCCACTCATGGTGGTTGCGTACTTTCTCTTCTTGATCCAATGTTAGTTTGTTCACAGGAATCCCAACTTTTTTGGCTATAACGTTTTTAATAAAACTTTCCGTTTCAGAAAAACATATCGTAAATGTTGTCGGCAAACTTGTGTACGAATGCCATCATATTCGAAAAAGTACTTCACTGAGGTTTCACGGCGTCGCTTTCTTTGGATTGCGTTAGACAGAGTATTACATTTTTTATTTCCTATAGTATTCTCTGGTTATAGGTTCCCAAAGCCAATACTGGTTAAAAAGTCTTTTTTATCTGCTCGAATGAAATTTTGTATTGACACTTGCTTCGACACATTTGGAACTCTTGCATGCTTAAATTATTCCGAAAGAGTTTTATATGACTTTCCAGCGTTCCTTAATGTCTGACGCAAGCGTTTTTTATTTATGATTTTCGATTGCGGATCATCGTTGTTCAACGGTATTATTTATAATAAAATCCGGGTCTTTTATAGAATCATCTCAATTTCCCCACTCTGGCAACTTATCATATGTTATATTCGCTGATTGGGATATTGCGTTTAAATTGTCTAAAATAATAGAAAATTGAAAATGTATCTACCCATTTAAGAAAAAAAAATGGTGTTCTTATTTTTGAGTACCTATATCAAAATCAAATCCGTTCATCGATGAACGGAAAGAAATCATTCTTTTCTGATACAATTTCGTGGGTCAACTCGAATATTGATAAATTGCTTTTTCGTGTGGCCATTGGTATATTGAATTTTTCGTAAAACTGGTTACCGGGGATTCAGAAAATGTAATCGACCTTGAATCAAGTTTTTTGTCCAAAAGAAATCATCAGTTTTTTAAAAACAAATAAAATAAAATATAAAAATACTTTCATTATGTTCTGGTGTACAAGTTATTTGCATCACAAAATCCTTACTTGAATGAGCCTCTTTTTCTGTAAAAAAAAATCACATTCCAATACCAAACCCATCACATTAAAAAACAAAGGTAAATAATCTTAATTGCTTAAGTAAAGTAAACATTAAATCTCTCTTTCTTTTTCTTTAAGCATTCGTGCCAATTCCAAAAGTCTTTGCGATCGAGACATCATATTTTTCGTTTAGTTTTTTTTTATAATTTTATAAAAACACACGGGACACTTTGAAACAACACAAGGAATAACAACGTTTGTTTAAAAACACAGGAAACACAACACTAAAGTCTAGTTTAGACAAACACTTATTCTTTCTCTAAATATGGAAAAAAAAATAAAATATGTTTAAGAAACTATTTTTACTAAGTTTTGTTATGGAACAGCAACCAAACTCGAGATTAGATTTTAACTAACTGATACTGAATTACTGATGGAGAAAAAAAAAACTAAACTCAATTTAGGCCCTTCGTGCATGACATTTTAATTTTGGTATAAGCGCTAAACTGCAGATAGAAAAGTAATTTTCCTCATTCTTCCTTTGGGAATAACCACTAGTCTGAAGTTTAGACGTCATTCCCTCTTAAAAAATTAACGAAACAAATAATTTTAACACGAAACTCAAAGTTTAGCTATTTTTCCTCGACATAAAAATGCAATAATTGTATAAATTTAATTTGGAAAAGCAACTAAAGTCAAGTTAAGTCGTTACCTATTCCTTGTTCTAAATATTACAAAAAAATTATCTTAAGTCAACATTAGATAGTAAATTTAAATTTTTTTTTTTTAGTTTGGTCGTTTTTCCTAAATCTCAGCTAATTAAAGCGACTTTAGCGTTTATGTTTTTTTTATTGTTGCCACTTTTTCAAGGATATAAAGGTAGAAAATATTTACAAAATAGATTTGAGTAGGCTGAAGTCTAAAGCCGACTTTAGCGGTTATGGTTTGTGGCCAAAGATTTTTAGAAAAACTTGATGAAAGACTTACAGCAACTTTTTCAGCAAAAAGTTAACCACAAAACTATGAAGACATTTTGATCTATTTACTGTTTTCTTGTATTTTTGTTAAATACATTTATTTTCTCTCAATATCCAACCTTAAAACTTAAAAAAATTTTGAGCATTTATAAAAAAATACTTTAGAATAAAAATCGTAAATATCGGATTCCTGAAATTTTTTGAAATTGGAAAAATTGGAAAAAAAAATCTCTGCCGACTTAGTCTTACACGTCGACCTTACTTAACTAAAGTAGGTCTTACGACGACGTCCGTTTAATTCCAAAGTTCGATCTTGTCAGGGACTGTGGTATATTGACCAATAATAAGATAACTTTCGTCACATGCGGCTCAAGATTCTCTATGGATTAGATAAGCTTCGCTCGTAACAGCCAGTCAAGCGCTTATAATACAGATTAATAAAATCGCAGATATCTTGTTGCCAAAAAAAAAACCTTTAAAGCTATCAGGTAAATATTTTTAAAGGAAATACCTACACCGACGAATCACTTAACTGATAAGATATCCCCACTTCATTATTCACATTCTCATTAAATTTGTTTGTACTTCCTCAACTAGCTTAACTTGAGTAAAAATCATAGGACACCATTATTTTTTAGTTGGTATCAGGTATTCGACCCTATCTGATGGCGTAAATTTGTCGCCTCCAACTAAAATAACATAATTATCGTCCTTTGAAACTCGTTAAGTGAAAATGGTGACAAGTTGTGAAATTAATTTCGATCAGAATCCACATGGGACCTATTTTGCTGGCCAGATGATATCAGGCAACATAACTTTAAGAACTGATAAAGTTAAAATTGTAAAAGGTTTGTTTTAAATTTGCCTAAAGTTATTTGATGTTAACAGTAGTTGCTCATGCTTTCGTCATGTTATACTCGCATAAAAACTTTGATTGAGTACCTACTAACCTAACACATACAAACATACATACATTTTATACTTACCTCTTGTGCCTTGTGATAACGATATCTCAGCACCAAATGACTCATAGACCCTTCTAATAGCAGCAACCTAATCTAATCTGAACTGAACTAACATTAACCTTCATTGATGGAGTTCAGTATGGAACCAGTTGTTTTTAATTGCAAAAATTACATTATCGTCGATCAAGTTTATTTACTAAATAATTGAATAATAATATGGCAATTGAAACTGCAGTAAACTTCGTTAATGTCTGTGACTGAGAATTGATTTTTTTTTAGATTTTTGGAACGTATCGGTAACATGATTGCTTTCTAGATGATTGCAAGACCAACTAGATGCAAGAATATTCTTTGTAAACATAGACCGAGCATTTGAATATTGTAAGGCATACATTTTTCTGAAACTGAACAATTAGCTTTTAGTTGTTTACCTGTTCTGCCGAAAAAGATAAAATTATTCAATTTTGATTGGAAGATGCTGCAGACAAAACAAAATTATGTGGAAACAAACGATGAAAGAAAAAATATTGTTTTATTTTATATAATGGAGAGTGAGTGTAAAATTGATTAAATGCTTTGGATTTGGACGAGGATAAACTATTATTTCTTTTTCCAATAGCTTCACACAGGAATTAACAAATTGGGGAACTGTCTACCCCGGCATATAGGCTTCCTCGTAAAATCTTGAACTTCTAAGGCTTTTCATCCGAATTATAGTGCGGGAGATCTTTGCTGATCCTTAAAAGTTTTCTTTTTACCAAATCCACACTGAATCGAATGGCATCTTCACGTCGAGAATGCGACTGTATAACTTGACGGTTGTTGAGGGTCATTGTTATTATGAAACTTCATTAGTGGGTGTAATGTCAAGTGTTTTCGCTTAGTCCAAATTGAATATTTAGCTGCAAATATTTTTCTCTCTCCGATGGATTGTATTCTGTAATATTCGTGCATGGGACTGTTAATGAATCAGTCTTCCATTTATTTTCAGAAAGTATAGCAGCGTTGATCATGATTATAGCCAGAATAATTGTGATTGGCTGTGTGCAACTTTTTTGAATGTTATCAGCCATTTCTATACAAAAATCTGTTCTAATTTATTCTTTTCCTTTTTAGCTTTAGCTCTGAAGATAAGCGGATATGCACGAACTAGTTGGTCTGAAAGCAGTAGCACAGGAGACAAAGGACGAAATGATTCATACAGGGGCTTGGAAGACTACATCGCATCCATAACATATCTTTTAGGATCCGAAGATAGTCGGTATCTATTTTACTTATTCGAGTTTTTCCTTTAATTCTTCACGTATTTCAGGTCAAACTGTCCAAATACAGCCTGGAATTCACACATACACTTTTGCGTGTGCTATTCCTCCACTCTGTCCATCGTCGTTTGAGGGACAAAGCGGACATATTCGCTACTTAGTCAAGGTTATACTCTTAAGGCCTTGGAAATTCGATCAAACATATGCAAGAGGGTTTACTGTTCTACAACTACTGGATTTAAATTACCAATCGCCTGTCCTCAGAGTATGGCATCGCTCAACCTCTCAGATGCAGGAATATTTAAATTTACATCTTTTTGCAGGTACCTGCAGGTCAGGAAATTTACAAAACATTCTTTTGCGGACCATGTTCAAGTAAACCTCTTCAAGTCAACGTCATGTTACCTCAAACTGGTTTTGTTGCCGGCCAAAGTATTCCTATTACTGTTACAGTGAAGAATGAAAGTAATGTCCCAGTAGTGGATGTAAAAATGTCTCTTATAATGATGGTAACATTGTTCAGCCAGTTACCAAGAATGCATTCGCGTTATGAACGAACAAATTTAGCTAAATTTAGAGGAGGTGCAGTCAGTACGAATAGCACGAGAACAATCACGCAATCAATTAGAGTGCCCGCAGTACCACCAACTTGTTACCAACTATGTCGGATTTTGCATGTTACCTACCAAATAGATGTCGAGGTCAAACTTAAGGGCATGCATGGGAATCCCGCAGTTATTTCGATACCTGTTGTAATTGGAAATGTGCCATTGGTTAGTGTTGTGCAACATCAGCCAACGACGCCTCGGACAAGTGCACTACGAGTAGTCGAAGCCTTAGCACCAGAAGGTCTGGAATCCGATATAAGTGAGAGAGGGCTGTTCACCATGTCGAATGGAAATGTTCTTCCAGTGATCGATCCAGTGCGCAATCCATTGGATCCCCTTTCATCTGCAGAACTAAATATAGGTAAGTTTAAATGATGTCATGATGATGTCATGAACGAAATTTAATTTTCTTCTTAGTTCCGCCTTCATATGAAGAGGCCCTGTTCATGACTCGAGCCGATTGCAATGAAGTTCAACACGCTATGGGGAAAAGTGAATTTTTGCCTAGGTATCCTGTATACAATATTCCAGATGCTCTACCTTCAGAAGAACCTTTCACAAACACTGATCCAAAAAAAAGTACTTGGTTGTGATTTTCAAAAAAAAAAAAAAAAAAAAAATACATATGCTTAAAATTAATCGAGTCTTTAGTGTCCTGTTACCCTACCTATGATGAAAATTTTATTGAAGGCTTTATGTCAAATGAAAATTACTTTGACCTCATAAGATTAACCCATTAAGTTCGTCATTAAATCTTTTTTTGAAAACATCGCACGAGGTTTTCATCCAATTTTGATCGTTTTTACTGTTGCCTTGTCTCAAACCTCTTTCGATTTCCTCTGTGATGTTTTGCCGATTTCGACAGAGAAACAAGATTTCCCCCTCGTCATCCTGCATAGGTTGGATATCTATCCTCACTTCGTGTAGATCGGTCGGATGGAATTGTCGGCTATTACCGTCGGGGTGGCATTGGTCATTCCGCCTTTCAGTAGTCTAAGAAAGTGTTATTTCCAAGTCCTCAGCACTGACCGTAAATCTATTAAAGTGTTCCAATGTTCAACTCTACATGCTTTTTTTACTCTCAGGTAGAACTTTTAAAATTTCCCCTGAAGTAGCACCTCTCAATTGCTTCGTGTTTAATTTTGGAAGTCGGTGTTCCTCCCTACTTCTTTGATCGTAGATCTCGTTGGACAGGCCTCTGCCTCCCTTCCGCATTGTCATCATCTGCAGCATTGCTTGGTGGGATTCATTTTTGGCAGCATGTGACTGCCGGCACTCTTCGTCGAAATAGGGGTTTCGTTGTTGTGGTGGCCTGGCAAAACCGGGCAATCTCTGATGCCACCTATGATGGCACACTGACAGCGTTGCCACTGGTAATCTGCACTCAATTTTGTCGAAGCTGACAATGAGCTTGCTGGAGGTTAAGATAGACGCGGTAGGCCAAGTTTTCGGGACGTGATCACCGCAGACCAGGCTTTCTCTTACCAGCACTTAGAGCTTTAGACGTCACTTCCTTGCCGACGCTATCATTCTGAACAGCTGATGGGTACATATTCGAAATGTTTCTTCTTTATTGTGAAAATTGTAAGTGAATTTGAGAACAATAATACTCGTATGTTAAAAAAATACAATACATTCAAGCTAATAAAGAGCAAATACGTATCCTTTCCACGATTAACATTTTCCGTTGGCCTTATCATCATGATAAAATTTCCATCAACCCTTTAACTGCAAAATATAAAGGGCAAATTTAGGCACCACCCCCACACACAGAAAAAAAAAATGCCAACAATTTTCGTTGGTTAAAATGAACCCAAATATCAAAACTTTTGATTTAAGAATTATATTGTTGGCAATATTCTTAGAAAATAGTTATGGCAAGCATTTTATTCTCAATCTAAATATTTGATTCTTGAAAACTTAAAAACGAGTTCTTCTTATAAGAAATTATTGTTAAAGCAAGAACTTTTTGCTTTAAATTTTTTAAAAATCTCAAAATTCTTCGCCCAACAACTTTTTTTTTTGTCTGAGTGGCAAAGGAGATTTAAAGTTCTGGTAGGATGGTTGGAACATACGTTGACCTTACTTGTTGGTAGATCAACCAGTTCCAAAACAAACACAAACGCTTCTTTTGATAATCGAAAGTTTTCCGTTTTCCAAAAATCTAAAAAGCCACCAATTAACAATGAAAGTTTATAAATACATAATGCTTGGACTTTTTTGTAATTATTTTCTTCATTTGTACAGAAAAGTTCCAATGAAGGAAACATTGCACTTCACGAATTTTCAAATTTCACTTTTTTATTTTAATTTATTTAATATATATTCTTTTTTCACGAAGGTATTTAATTTATTTGGAGTCGAAGCGAGGTGCATACCTATGAAAATGACACCAAAAAGCGATTGTCAATTTGATAGTCACCTTACGTGGACGCAAAGCTATGATTTTGATTGTCAATTAGCAACTATATCACTTAGCCGATTCCACCCCTGTTGAAAACAGAACAGAATCTGGCACACAAAAGTTTTGCATTCATTCAAATGAAAGGGATAAAGAATAGTTTATAACGTTTACAGAACATTCCGTGACTTTTTTTCACCATTTCCCCAACTGAATCATTAATTCACTTTTGGTGCGAGACGCCTTGCAATAAGCTAATATGGGGATAAATAGAGAGAGCTAGAAGTTCAGAGAAATGACAGGAAGTGAGGATGTGTCTGGGACCTTAGGATGGGTTGAAAAAAAGAGAAGGATAGAGTGTAGAGAGTGAGGAGCGTAGCATGCTTGTTTATGAACGACTTAGCTCGCCGGTCGGGGGAGTCCTTGTACTTACTACTCCACGAAACCTATTACAACGCATAAAATTATGCCAAAATATAAACAGGTACTAGTACCAGAAGCGGACGAACATCCACCACTCTGAGCAGAGCCATTGCCCTCCCGAACTTGAAACTCCGTGGCCATTTTGGAAACTTCCCCGATATATATGTGCCAAGGATGATTCGTCATCCATACTGCACCCCTGAAATCTTGCGTTGTCATTAGGACAAGCACAATGGAGGACATCTCAAAAGACTGAATTCCACCAGGGTAATTTACCTAACACATTTATTGGTCCCTCAGGTTTTAACATTCATTTTCTTATTAAATTTATAAGCAACTATGTATATGCAAAAAAAAAATACAAATATACCTATATATAACACAAAAAAAACTTGGTCTCGCCACGACGGTTTTCAGCATTAAATTATTTGGAATTTTTACCAACAAAGAGAAAGCTAAGAAGGTATTGCTTATGCGAAGTCCCTACCTATAGAGAACTCTTTATGGGTATCTGGGTTAAATACTCAATAAGTTGAACCTCCCGAAACACAAAAATTAAAATATCAGGTGTGTGTAAACTCAAGCTTATCACTTATCACACTTGCAACTTGAAACCGATAACAACAATGAAAACAAAACTTACCTAATATTACGCAAAAAGAAAAATAGTAAATTTAACCAAAAAAAAAAAAAAATGCATAATTAGATAATAAAATAATTAACACCAAAACTGAAGAAACAAACAGAAATAACAATAAGGAGGCTTGAAATCTTACACAAAAAAAAATCTTTGGGTACCTCATGCAGCGTTCTTGATATAGCACCATGATCCAAGACTATATGCTGCAGGTGAATAGCAGAAACAAAAAGGTATATGTATTAAGATACAAAAACTATTAACTATTTTAATTTCTCGTCCTTTTTCCTTTCTTCAATTTTTGCAGGTACGAATAAGTAGGTAACGCTGACGCATTTGGATAATTTATTGTTTGGATTAACACAACAGTAACTCGCCAGAGGAGCACACCTTGTAGACTGCACTTCTGGAGTAGTGCCGGCCCCCGAATAGCACAGATTGCGATTTGCAACAAAACTTCTATTGCATTTCTGTTATATTTAAGTAATATGTAACACAATCGTTCTATATCAGTTTTATTCATGTTATCGTGTTACTATTTATAACTTTGTCATTCGAAATGTTGTAAACACGTTTTTTTAAGTTTTAATTCTGTTCACAAAAAGGGGGAGATGTTTGAAAATTGTTTTACAAAAGTTCGTAAGTTAGAGTTTTGAAATAGTTGGTAATATATTACAGTTACGTTTGGTAAAGTTTCATTTTGGGTACTTTTAACTATAAAGTCATTGAAACTTTTGTATAGCAGAATCTTAACAACGAAGTAACTTAATTAAGACCAAAAGACGAAAAGTTTTTAATATGTAAAAATCCCTAATATTTTAACTTCATTATAACTTAACATACCCCACTACATCAGGCAGTTGTAATCAGCGTTGCCAAATCAGCTTCCCGCAATAATTCTATATTCTTCAATGCACAAAAAGAAGATAAAACCCCGAATGTAAAATCGGCGTTCAAGCAAACGATTCGCTATTAAAAAACATGTCTTAAAATTAAATTATAATTTTTATCTTCGAAAAGTTTTGATTTGTAGTTTTATCATTTAAAAACTAAAAATGTAAGTCCGCAATCAAATGTAAGTTAAAAAGTTTAATGTGACTCAGATTTTTGAGAAAAATATTGTTTACGTTGTGCTCAACTCGATAAAGACACGTAACAGACGAGGTTAATAATTTACTACAATAATTGTCACATAGCCGTGCTATATACTTTCCCTGGTAAGGTATATCTTATATTCAATTTTTTCTCGGATGAAGCTCCAAAGTTCACAATCTAATATGGAAATTATAGGAAAAAAACCATTGTATAGTAAAAATTTTGCATTTATCGAAGGTATTTGTTAATGCTGAAAGGCTCAAGTTTAGTAATAAGGAAAAACAAAAACTACAAAAATCAACGCCGAACATTTCTAAAATAATCTTCTGAAAATGTTTGGCAACAGTGGCTACAATGTGTTCGACCAAATCAAAGCTAGTTATAAAGAAGTTATAATGCTATTGAAGCTTGTTTTCAATTATCATGATGTTATAATAATGTTGATTTAATGTTTTGAAAAAAACCTCAAATGTCAGATAAATACCTATTCAGTTTCAACACGTTATTGCAATTTTATAAGTATATTGCAACTAACTCCAACTAGAATATTTTATGACATTTACGACAAAGAGAAACGTTAGTTATAAAAATGTTTAAGATCGTTTTCAGTGATAATAGTGTTATGATAGTGTTTATGTTACATTGTTAGTGAAATTGAGATACAGGAATCTTTCTTGCTATCAGGGTTGCCGGAGGATTTTGTACTCATATAGTGACAACATCTTATTTTATGTCTATCGAATTTTTCGACTACAACGTGCCAACAGAAATAGTTTCTTTATTTTAGAGCAGTTTGAGCATGCTGATTTTTACAAAATGAATTAAATAAATCTTGGCTATTGCACTTAAATTCATTTATTTGTCTTCAAAATAAAACAAAAAATACAAAATTATTACACTGATTTTGAAATTTCTGAAAATCTCCGATATTGTAGCAAAATATGAATTCAATCGGGATGAAGACAATTTTCTGTAGTTAAGCTATCGTAATAAGCAGTGCTTTTTGAATTAATAGATCTGATCCAAAAAGCACATAGCAGCAATAACATAAGATCTAGTTCTTCACATATATTTTGCAGAGCAAACTCCATTTATACTAGTACTAGTACCAGAAGCGGACGAACATCCACCACTCTGAGCAGAGCCATTGCCCTCCCGAACTTGAAGCTCCGTGGCCATTTTGGTAACTTCCCCGATATATATGTGCCAAGGATGATTCGTCATCCATACTGCACCCCTGAAATCTTGCGTTGTCATTAGGACAAGCACAATGGAGGACATCTCAAAAGACTGAATTTCACCAGGGTAATTTACCTGACACATTTATTGGTCCCTCAGGTTTTAACATTAATTTTCTTATTAAATTTATAAGCAACTATGTATATGCAAAAAAAAAATACAAATATATCTATATATAACACAAAAAAAACTTGGTCTCGCCAGGACGGTTTTCAGCATTAAATTATTTGGAATTTTTACCAACAAAGAGAAAGCTAAGAAGGCATTGCTTATGCGAAGTCCCTACCTATAGAGAACTCTTTATGGGTATCTGGGTTAAATACTCAATAAGTTGAACCTCCCGAAACACAAAAATTAAAATATCAGGTGTGTGTAAACTCAAGCTTATCACTTATCACACTTGCAACTTGAAACCGATAACAACAATGAAAACAAAACTTACCTAATATTACGCAAAAAGAAAAATAGTAAATTTAACAAAAAAAAAAAAAAAAAAATGCATAATTAGATAATAAAATAATTAACACCAAAACTGAAGAAACAAACAGAAATAACAATAAGGAGGCTTGAAATCTTACACAAAAAAAAATCTTTGGGTACCTCATGCAGCGTTCTTGATATAGCACCATGATCCAAGACTATATGCTGTAGGTGAATAGCAGAAACAAAAAGGTATATGTATTAAGATACAAAAACTATTAACTATTTTAATTTCTCGTCCTTTTTCCTTTCTTCAATTTTTGCAGGTACGAATAAGTAGGTAACGCTGACGCATTTGGATAATTTATTGTTTGGATTAACACAACAGTAACTCGCCAGAGGAGCACACCTTGTAGACTGCACTTCTGGAGTAGTGCCGGCCGGTGCTGTTTGGTGATTTCCCGGACACTATACGGATCTCCGAGCAGTTTTCTTTGGTACAAGCAGTACATAGCTGGACAACACCTTATTTCGTGGGTCTTGGACACTTGGACAGCCTTCTTGCTGGGTTTTGACGGTTTTGCATTTGCAGATTCAAAACCGCCTTCGGTTAATTTCGGCGGCCACCACTGTAACAACTTTAGGCCCATTTTATTCACTCGAAGTTGAACACAACTTGGGGATTTTTATATGGGAAACTTCCCAAGTTGTGGTCAACTTCAAGTGAATAAAACTGGCCTTAGTAGATTACCGCCAACAGCAATCTTAAATTTTAGTTGTTCCGGTCTGCCTAACAATATGTTCCCGCACTTATGAATTTATAGGTATTTAAAAAAAAACTCACCCAATAATTATTGTGCTTCTTTTTTCTTCCACGATAGCTAAACGTGCTATCTATTGACTCAAGTAAAAAAAACTTTGTGTGTTTACACCACATATGAGACGTTGTGTCTCAGACCACTTGATGTCGTGTCGACTATTGAAAATAGATATCGCAAGACCTGTACTGTTTGCCCACTAATACCTCTATGCTTTCGATCTTCCGATACTACGTCCGCTATTTGTGGGAGGATACCTTTTAAAGATGAGTGGGCAGGGACATTTATTCGGCTAGTTCAACAACCGGTTTAAATCTGTGCTCGCACGACGCACTCCAAACACCTACCTACCATAATTTCATTTAATTCCACTCTAATTTGTTTTCCAGGTGGCTGTTACAGCCTTCTCCAGCAACTTTTATATTCCATTGTCGCCTACGCTTAGAACACTCTAACTACGCTAACTAGTCCTAGTTTAACATAAACTAAATCCTACTATGCAACATTATCTAACTTATAACTAACCTATTCTACTCCTTGGCATCCACTGTTTTCCACGGTCGCTCTTCGGTGAAGTTCGTCTCGTATCAGAGACGTGCATCTCATACCCAGACGATTCATCCCCTGCCAAATTTGCCATCTAGCGCCATCTACATCGCAACTTTACAACTAACAACCAATAATCGCATCACTCACCTTTAGAATATGAGTTTGGTTAAAGTTTCTTTAATAATTATGTTTGTGAAATTTGGAAAGATATACCTAATATGGGGGAAGAAGTTAGGTAAAAAATCTATGTAATGCTAAGTAGAAGGTAAAAGGGTGGGAAATATTTTGTGTGTGTTGTACCTGGAATGGAGTTATACGATTCCAAGACGGTAAATATTATAAATTAATTTCAACCTAAAAAAAAATTATTATTTTAACTTTAGAGGATCTGAGAAAATAATCGTCAAATATTCGCAAAAATATTCATTCATTCATGTGTGTCCGTATTCATAAGTGAATATAACCTGTCAACTCCATTTCACAAAATGGTTTACAAGCCACCACCAAACTTCGAACACAAATTGATTTGGAATATGGTAACACTTATTTCTGACATTAAATGCCATGGACTACAACTCGAACTAAATATAAGGGTGGGTAGCAAGAAGGCAAGTGCCAAGTTGTAGAGTTGAGATGTAGGGTATGACGTATGAGTCGTCGCGGGATGAGTTGCGATGACACCATTAGAGACGTGCCTGATGATGTTGGCACATGGCACTGGCTTGGCCTACCCAACTTATGTCTCAACAGACGCATCCATAACTGTATCGCTCTCGTCGGTCGTCTACGTCTGCCTAAAGTTCACACCATGGCATTAGCAGGTAAAAAGCTCTAAATACTTTACCTTAAACAAAATGCAATGAAAAATTGATACCCGTGTTTAAGGTGGCTTACTTTAGATCTTCTATTAATTTTGGATAATTCTTCCACCCTTATCAAGAAAACTAGGAAAATAGAAAAAGGAATAAACTTACGGTCGTTTATGTATGCGTCGTCCTGCACTTGGAGCGATTATCTGTGTTATCCAGCAAAATGTGCCCTTTTACCGCCGCACTCTATTACTAGCACCACAGACACTATAGGTAGCCGTACACTACTAATTAATCTAACTTTATTTAAAAAATAAAAAAAACAAAATGGGTAAAAAAATAACTAATAATTAATTTTCACTAATACATACCATATTTTCACTTTTTCTTACACTTCAGTTTTTTTTTTGTTTGATAGGAATGCGCAGTAGGCAGTTTGATTTCAACAGGTTACAGTTCGGTTTTGAAGAAGACGTGCAACTAGATTAAATCCATAAGTTAATAAGGTGTTGATGAATAAATGGTTTCAGAGGAAACTTAGAACAGTGCTGTAGAATAGTATAGAAGGAGGAGACAGCAGACAAAAGATAGATTTCAACAAATTTATTAAATGCATTATCTTTTATTATTTACTGTACTAATTATTGATTTTACGACTTACGAGATCAAGATATTGTGCGTGCTGAGACTAAAATCCAAGTGATATATTTGCTCTTGATTTAAGCGCAGCACAAGCGATGAAAAACAGCACAAATGCAGGTAAAGCATTTTGACATTTGTTGTACTAAGTAAAGTGAGGCAAAATAAAGTTTTTATATAACAAAAATAAATAACGGGTGATTTTTTAGCTGGTTTGGTTTTGGCAACACTGGTTTTGACAGCTGACGTGTGTTTAGTACCTTGTGTCACTGTCAAACAGCTTCAGTTTGGTTTGCAATTTAACCATGGATCGTCTTACAAATGAACAACGCTTGCAAATTATTGAATTTTACTATCAAAATGGGCTCTTGGAAAGCTGGCCGAGGATCCGCTTTTTTATCGAAAAATTGTGTTCTGCGATGAGGCTCATTTTTGGTTGAATGGGTACGTAAATAAGCAAAATTGCCGCATTTGGAGTGAAGATCAGCCAGAAGCATTGCAACAGCTACCAATGCATCCCGAAAAAGCCACTGTTTGGTGCGGTTTATGGGCCGGCGGCATTATTGGGCCATATTTCTTCAAAGATGATGCGAATCGCAGCGTTACTGTCAATGGTGAACGCTACCGATGATAACAAACTTTTTTTTGCCCGAAATGGAAGTTCTTGACTTGCATGATATGTGGTTTCAACAAGACGGTGCCACATGCCACACAGCACGCGAAACAATTGCGCAATTGCGAGGCGAGTTTGGTGAACAGTTAATTTCACGTTTCGGGCCGGTCAATTGGCCGCCTAGATCGTGCGATTTGATACCATTAGATTATTTTTTGTGGGGGTATGTCAAGGCTAATGTGTATAGGGACAAGCCCGCTTCGATTGACGCACTGGAAGCCAACATCCATGCATTCATTCGTGAGATACCGGCCGATATGTGTGAAAGAGTATGCCAAAATTGGACTCAGCGGATGGGCTACCTGAGACGCAGCCGCGGTCAACATTTGCATGAAATTATCTTTAACCATTAAATTGCAAGGTTCAAGCTATCGATTCAAATAAATATTTCATTCATTTTTTCGAATTTTTTGTGTTTTTTTTTTTTAAAAAGTTCTAAACCTCTTAAAAAATCACCCGTTATTAACAAGTAGCAAGTTATTGAATAATAGTTGAATGAATAACAAAAAGCAGTTGAAATTAATAAATAACAAAAAAATAACTTAATTTAGCCTTTAGCGTTATTAAGAAAACATGCAATTTCGTTACAGCTCATACTTAGTTTTAACCTAGTAGAAAGCTCTGCCTTAATGACGACTTCTAGCATTTGATTCCAGTCGTCTCTCCAGACTACCTTTGTCTTAACTTATTAACTCAGTCACCAATTCACCCTTGTGAATGACGGTTATGCGCGTCAGGTAAAACCAGTACATATTTCCATTTCTTTTTATCTTTTAATTGCTTAAATTCGTCGTTATGGAATTTTGTCGGATCACGCGCTAAGAAAAATTAGTTACTTAACCTAATTTTTATAATTTTTTCCTTATCATACGTTATTACTAATTTAAAATTGCTAAAGAAGACATTTTTTTTTCTAAGATCTAGCAATGTTAATGTTGTCCTTGCTTTAAATACTGTTATTAATAATAACTGAAGTATTTATTTAGTAAAAATCGCGTTTTTCATTTGGCAACACCTTTCTAATGCTTCAAGAAAAAAAGTAGAAATATTACACAAAGCCTTAAAAAAATATAATTTTTGTATTGTTCGTCGAATTGACGAGTGATCAGCTTAGGGGTAGTCAGTAGCCGGTGCAGTGACATAAGGCCATGCGACATAAGGCCATATTTCGAAATATGGCGTTATGTCACTTTCACAAAGCGACAAAAGGCCATATTCGAACACATGGCCTTTTGTTGATTTGCTAAAGCGTCATAAGGCCTTATGTCACTTTCAAGTTATTCTACTGTTGGTTAGTCAACCTAATAAAAGATTAAATAAAGATGTTTTATTTTTTATTTATAAATAGTAGTTAATATTTAATAACAATACTTATAGTTTCCGAAAAAAAATCGTATTTCAACTAATCTTTTCTTAGCAAAAAATTTATGTATTGTTTTTGACAATTGGTCGACAATTTGGGAAAAGAATATGATTATTATTCTTAGTATAATTTTCCGACAGCTGTGTACAACAATTTAGACATAATTTAAAGTGCTTACACGGCTGGAGCAGATTGGTACGAGTGTTCGGTGCCGTGAAGTAAGGCCAAGTGAAATAAGACCAAATTCAGAAAAATTGGCCTTATTTCGCTTTTAAAAAGTTCCAAATTTAAACTTTTTAAAAAGTTGGCCTTATTTCACTTGGCCTTATTTCACGGCACCAAATGTTCTCACAACAAATAACATTTTTCTAACCGTAAAGACAGGTTCTTGTTATTGACAAAAATTATGGCCTTATGACGCTTTAGCAAAGCGAATATGACCTTATGTCGCTTTGTGAAAATGTCATAACGCCATATTTCGAAATATGCCCTTCTAGTTTTAAGGTTTGTATACAAGTTTTAATACAGAATGATTATTGAGGGCTCGTTTAATTATATTTTAACATGAAATGTAAGCGCATTCTAAACGTTCGTAATTTACCTGTTTACGTTTTTTTTTGTGGAATTAAAAAAAATTTTCATATATTAAGTTTTAGACTGAGAAATGACGCGTCGAGAGAAACATTGGGATTTGGGAAGGACAAACAATTTTTCCCGAATTTTAATATGAAGGAAACAGAACTCCGGATGACATCGAATATGAAACAATATATCGTATTTGAATTGGGGGTGTCCTTGGAAACACACCATCCCAGCATTACGCTTGGCACATCTGGCGTCATCTGATGTAGAGAACAGCACACATTGAACAAACTGTGGATGCTTTTGTAATGAATTTTACTGGTTGCCGTCTTTATTTTATATACCCAGTATGGAAATTTCCCGTTTTTGTTTGTTTCCGGTGCTTTAAGTCTAGACACCGTCCAAAAAAAAAAAGTCGAAGTAGGGATTCAAACCCGGATATTTGACCGGGAATGCTAAAGGACACTGCGATTTACAAGATATATATCCGACACTAAGATAAAAAACCAAAACCGAGATAACTAGCACGTCAACGGATGCTTAATTTCAGACTGATTCGGAGGAAGTGAGACTGATTGTTATACTTGAGATAGGATGTTTATCTTAAGCCAAAGAGCAATAACAACCAAAAGACGTAATTTGTGTGTGGCCAAAGTGGAAAAAACCGAGACAAAAAAACCCAAACATAAATCGGAAGTTTTATTAAAATTCACCAGGAAACACATAATATTCCTGGGGAATAGGGCTACTTACACTATGAACGGAATGAATTCGCAACTTTCGTCTGTATCATATACATCCACCTATAGATGCAAATACAAAAGCTGGAGCTTTTGGGGACTCAATGTTTTGTAAGACAGAATTTTGGATAAGGTATACCTAGGTTTTAGTTGGTACGGTGTAAGTTGGCAGCTCTCGATTCGTAAATAAATCGTTTATAAGAGCACAGGTATAGTCGCAAGAACTTTTTAGAATCGAAGAGACTGAGCTACACTGTGTTGTAAGAGTAATAGAAAAATCATTGGGTTTCAGATTTTTCATGTCCAATGGAACATAAAACCAGATTTTTCTTTCTTTGCTTTTGTGGTGTGTTTTTTAAATGTAAGCTGTTTTTAAATTGTAATTTATGCTTATAAAAATCCACTCAATATTTATGTTGATATCCATTGCTGCAGCCAAATGTAAATTTTTCTCTATTTTTCACAGACTTGTCTTCTAAATAGGTACGTTTTAGTGTTAGTGTTAGTGTAAGTAGGTGTGGACCTTGCTCAGATATGGAGATTCGCAAAATTGCGCTGACCCTCTTTTTGCGGCCAATGGAACATGAAATCTGACAGCCAGCTGATTTCGAGAACAGAAAACCTGTTCTGAATCGAAATCCGTCTTGTCCCAATGGAAAACGACATTAGTTTGGAGTTTAAATTTTGGAAGCTCACAGTGGTCATATTATCCATACAAATTTCGGAATTGTGAGCTTTCGTAAATTGAAAGTCAAGACTAAAACTTGTTATTAGTTCCGCGCATTAAGAATAAAAGAGTGTAACTACCTTAGCGGCATTCTTAGACATTGAGGGAGCTTTCAAAAATGACAAAAGGGACGCCATACGCAGAACACTAGGTAAGCTCAACATTGACACCACTGCCATCAACTGGAATGTCAGCATACTTAAAGCTGGACACCTAGTAGCTGAACTTGTGGGTTCCAGACATGAAGCCTACGCATCAACAGGAACACCTCAGGGAGGGGTTATCTGCCCACTAATTGCAACTTAAGAATAAGGTCGTAAGAATAACTGCCTACGCTAATGATGTTATGCTAATGGCAACAGGTAAAGTTCTGCCAACACTGACCGAGCAATTAAATGGAGCCCTCTCCATCATTGTCTCGTGGACCAGGGAATGCGGTCTATCAGTCAATCCCCAGAAGACCGAATAAGTATTGTTCACTAACAAAAGAAAAATTCCGCAGTTTGTCATGCCTTCTGTTGGCTGTCAGAATCTCTGACAACGCTAAATACCTGGAACTAATACTGATAAGAAACTAAATTGAAAAATGAACATAGACGAAAGAATCATACAAGCGACAATAGCATTTGACACCTGTAGCAAAATCTTTGGAAAAACATGGGGATCATCTGCCAAGATCAAACTCTGCGTGCACACAGCTATTGTAAGCTTTGGAAATGTACGTAACACGTATTACATCACGCCATATTTAGAATTCATAGACCCTTCTCGAGCGCCTACCCCAGCAGGGAAGAATCGAGAGATGGACCTATACGCTATACCGTTCCCGTGTACACAGACGGATCAAAAACGGACAGCGGCGTGGGGTCAGGCATCTCCTCTTAACCTCTCGGCATCTCAACATCACAACGCCTCCCAGACTGCAGTGCATTCCAAGCGGAAGTCATGGCAGTGACAAGAGACAATAGAAAACTATGCTCATCATAACTAATTGCTTTAATCGACACATAAATTATTTAAGCCTAACGAAATCGAAAATGAATTAAGGAGCCGCATTGATATGGGGAAATATTTTTCAACAAACAACTTGTTTAATAGTATTTAATTTAAAATTATTACTCAAACTTTAAACCTGTTATTGACTCAGCTCCGGCAACAACCGATGCAAAAGCAGATGCATATCTCTTTGACAATGAGTTAAATACCAAAAAACTATGAAATACAATAATGCAAAACGTACAAGCTGAAAAGTGTAATGGGGCCACCGGCGTTTGCGAACTTTTGCGAATTTGCTCTGCGTGTCTGTTTCTGTGATATTTATTCACTAATAGTCAACGAACGTCATGAAAACGCATGAAAATAACAAAGCTGACCAAACAGTTATGAATACAAAGCATTCCCATTTCCCAGTAGCCACATGTTATTGCTATTACAAATTCGGGAAATAAACAGAGTTTCAGTTTAACTTAAAATTCAGCCTCATCGTCAATCAATATTTTGTAAAGGGTTTTTCAATAGGGGCTCAAGATTTTTTCAATTTAAATTTCTGCGTTCCTCCTACTTTTTTTTTACTTCCATCAACATATTCAGTATAGTTACCATATGCTTAACGCAGCGTTTGACGTTGGTTCTTTTTTTAATTCCTATCTTGTTGCCCGAATATCATGCAAGAAATATTTTTCCAATGGGTACATTTATGAACACATAATATATATAGACTAGTATCGCTTGTGGTCGAAAATCGACCATACCTTTTATAAGAATGTATGCTAAAAAACGTACTACTGTTATTCTCGTTATTTATTGATGTTTTTTTATAAACGAAAAGAAAAGAGCGACATCTATAATAAATGGAAAAATAAAGTTCACGACTGGGTCGAACAAAACTTTCTCGTTAAGAGTATCCATATGGACATAGAATCCCTTATTTCTGAGCATGTTTAGCAGTTCATAGCAGGACGATAGAACACCACTCTTGCCCCCAGAGTTTTAACAGAATCATATTAAGAATGCTTATTATCTTTTATATATGTAGGGTGACGTGGTCGTAAATGCACCACCCTTTTTTCAAACGACCATAACATTTTTAAAATAAGTTTTTTTTGTTTGGTATTTTGACATACATTTTATGAATTTGTTATGGAAATATGTATAGAGTAAATTTGTTGATAGCATGTGAACATTTTAAGTTAAAATGAATTGTTCAAAAAATGAGAAATGGTGCATGGTGCACCATGGTAGGTACTAAATGCACCAGCTGTATGTGTATAATGCACCACCTATTATTTTAAAAATTAAAACAAATATTTCAATAGATAAACATAGTTTTATTAGACAAAAAAACAGTTCATTGCAACTTTGAAGAACATATAAATAAAAATAAATACTAATGACTTCATCTTCACATCAACATAAAAATAAGTTAACAATAAAACAAAAATAACAAAAATAAAATAGGTATTTAAACATAAACAAAATAAATAACTTAAAATTAATTACTTAACGAATATTTAATTTATATACAGATTCTGAGAAATTGTATAACGACTGTTGCCGCTTCGTTGGCCCCGATACAGAAGGATCTTGGTGGTGCATTGTGCACTACTACGGAATTTTAGGTTAAAATTTAAATAATCTGCAGACAACGCATCAAGGTTATAAACTCTTTATTATAAACCAAAAATAAAAGGTTAAACAATCATTTTATTAAAGCTAAATAAAGAAAAAAGTCACTTCCACTGAAGAAATAAAAAAATTAACTTACCCTTTTTTTTTCGTTTTTTACTGAAATTGTAAAAAAAAATTCGCACACGTCCGCGCACAAAGAAAGCCACTACCAGACTGAAATCTACTATCGTTGCCGGAAAAAACGAATACTTTTGAGTGAGGTAGACACAATTACATCTGTCAGTTAGGCAGATGGAGCTATGGTGCGTGGTGCACCACTGGTGCATCTACGACCATGTCACCCTATTTTGGTCAAAATCGTTATAGCGGTTTTTGTAAAATTTGCCAGACAAAACAGTACCATATATTGCAATGTTTTATTTAAAAAATACTATTGCGTCACCATTTAGTTCAAAACCGAATACAAGTAATTGTTCGGAATGTGAGCATTGCTTCGTTTTTTAAGTTTTATCGAAATCAAAGATGGGATTTTCGATATATGTTTTGAAAACATCTAATTGACTCTATGTTTGCATTTTGGTCAAAATCGTTATCGCCGTTTTCCGGTAAACTGAAAAAAAAAACTAAATAAAAAAAAAAGACAGGCACTCCGGGAGTGCCGACAGAAGTTATTACTTGAACAATTACGTGTGCATTTTTCGAATCCTCAGGAAATACTTTTAAATGGAGTGTTTTTTTATTGATTATTATAAACTACTACTACAAATATTATATTACAATTTTCACTTTCATTTAAAGCGCTATTGTACCTACATGAAAAATAATGCATATTATTTTACATAAAAATATTGCAATCTATTTCTAAAACGTACATTTACAAATACATACACGAAATATTGAATTTAATAATTAATTGGTATTCTTTGAAATGAATACCAATGCAATTTATGAATTTTCATCTACAAAAATTATACATACATATTACAATTTCCATTTAATTCGTAAATGAAATATCCTATCTTTCTAGCTGCATCAAACCATGCACACAAACAAAGTTTCATTGAGAGCGGTTGAGTTTCTCCAAAAAAAAAACCAACAGAAGCGCCACCTATCGGGTCCAAAGCTATTGTATCTTTCTAGTTGCATCCAACCATGCACACATACAAAGTTTCATTGAGATCGATTGAGTTTCTCAAAAAAATGGACAACAGCGCCACCTATCGTGTCCAAAACTATCCTATCTTTCTAGCTGCGTTCAACCATGCACACAAACAAAGTTTCATTGAGATCGGTTGAGTTTCTCGAAAAACGGATAACAGCGCCACCTATTGGGTCCAAAACTATTATATTTTTCTAGCTGCATACAACCATGCACACAAACAAAGTTTGATTGAGATCGATTGAGTTTCTCAAAAAAATGGACAACAGCGCCACCTATCGTGTCCAAAACTATCCTATCAACAACAACCATGCTCACATACAAAGTTTCTTGAGATCGGTTGGGTTTCTCAGAAAATGGACAACAGCGCCATCGGGTGTCGGTTTTTCGATGACGATGACGCGGTGTCGTTTTACATAAAGTTAACGCGAATTCATTCATTTCTTCCCATCTAAGAGTGCCCAACGCGCCTAAAGAAGTAATAACTTCAAAATACTTTTTTCAAAAATCCATTATACGATAATATAGAGAAGAACTGAGTTTGCTATTATGTTATAAATGACCACATTTCCTTAGAAAATAATTTTTGTTACATTCGTTATAGATATAGAGCGTTTTCGAGATATGTCGAAATTTTAAAAGTACCGTTGTTCGAATTTTTAACCAAAAACTGGGTATGCAGTCATGGTAACCCCACCTACTTAACCTAAAATATCAATTTTGGTTGAAATCGTTAGAGCCGTTTTTGATCAAATCAAACTGGTACGAAGTACCATTAATATTGAGGTTACCTTTAAAAAAAAAACCCTCCCGAACTGTAAGCCCAAAACCTCCAAATCCGAGGTTTGAACGTAATCCGGGAAGCCGTTTAGGATGTAGGACTGTGGTAGGACGGACAGACCGAAAGACGGGCAGACCGGACAGAATTTTGCGACCCACTTTTTTGAGTTCGTCTATCATCGCAATATCAGAATTGATTAATATCTTGAGTTCGAAATTTTGTACGAAAACAATATCTTTCTCTTACATCGTAGTGGAGAAAGTTAAAAAACGTAAATGAGCTGCTCCATCGGAAACAGACTCTAATCTAAGATGATTTATATTTAAATAGGTACGTTACTATGGTAATATGGTGGCGACAAATAATAAATAATTCCCCTAAATAAATTTCTTACAATTATTGCTTATTTTTAGGGGCAGGTAAATTGCATACCTTTATGGGTAAATGATTCCATCAGGATCTAATCTAAGATGATTAAATACGTTACTATGGAAACATGACCCCCGCGATGGTAGTCACCTTGACGTGTGCGCCTTGTAAAATGCGCTGGTGCGGAGGCTTAACGGTGCAAAGACTCAGTGGGCTATGCTGTCGGAGGCGGTAGTCGTCTGAAGGGTCACCCATGACAGAAAGGCTGCTAGAGGAGCAACTAACTAAGTACTACCCATGAGGAGTAAACCTCATTAAACAATCTCTAATCCAAGGCGGAACAGCATACGCCGAGGGATACGTGGCTATAAGATAGATTAGTCGTGAGTATGCGAACTCCAAATTCCTGGTGACCTTCGGTTTCAACATTAGCCTTCCCGTGGTGTACCGGGCTCCGGCATGGGCGATGTTTCTTTCCCGGTTTCTCGTGGGACCAATATTTCTCAACCAAATTTAACAAATTTACAGACAGATGCCTCTGAAACCCCATCAACCTCTGACGCTGCTGTTGGGCAACCAGAGGAACAAACAAATCGGGTAGCCCCGACGGTCAACATTAATTGCGCTGTAGAGCCAACCGTGACCACAGACTCTCGGTCTGCTGTTGGGCAACCGAAACCCCTACAAATAGATGTAGATGTCAATAGGGCTCCATCTATTGGTCAGGGCAGTGCTAGAATTGAGCACAGAAAATCGTCGACTTCTGATTCCGACACATCCACCATAGTTGAATCCTGTAGTGTAGTCTCCGAGAAATCGGGATGCTCTTCTATTGGGAATTGTCTGGCTGGACTGCAGGTCCAACAAAGTGGATATGTGAAGCTAAATGGCTTCGAAAAAAGACGCTTTAAGAGTGCCTTGCGTCGAGGCTTAGACAGGGAACATGCTCTCATCTTCGCCAAATCCGCCCCCATAGACAGACCGATCTCTAAACGAGTTAGGTCTGAAGACAAAACCCCGCAGGCATCGGCCGCCAAGAAGGTCAGGAGAGGTCCCTTACCTGAGGTTCCCACCTTTAGCCAGGTGGCGAACTTATTCAGGCTAGGTATCGTTCCGACTGACCTGATTAACCAACCCCTTTCTTTTGAGCAAACGGCTCTTGAGCAAGAGGCGGTCATTGATACCTCGATAGAGCTGACCAACAGTGGCGTGTGGCCCAAATTCTCTGGATCAGTTCCCAAGTCGATGTGGGTAATGATTATTTGCACAGATGGTGCTACCGCAGGATGGATGCGCTCCAACTTTGAGAGCATCAAGGCAAAATGTGGTCTGGACCTGATGTTGGTGGAAGAGGATTCATTTCCAAAACCACACATCGTTCGGGGCTTCTTTCCGCACAGCCTGGAGCTCTCAAACGAAAAAGTACTTGCCACCCTGACGGCTCAAAATGCCGCACTAAAGGCGAATACCTTGAGGGTCGTCAAGAGGGTTAAGGATGGTGCATTCCTTCACCTTGTTCTGGCAATTGACGACGCTTCCATGGCCAAACTTCTTGAGCTGAAGGGGAAAGTCCCCTACCGCTTTGGTCAGATTAAGTTGATTCTTAAGAGCGGCGATAAGAATCCTGCGTCTGACAACGGTACCCCCTCAGAAGGAGTGGAAGCCATCTCGGCGTCGGCACCTTTCACTGGAATCGTGCCCTCCCAACAGGTACCTGCAGCTATATGTAGTGCCACCATACCATCCAACCCCATTGAAACCAGTGGGGGGAAGGTGACAGCGTTGAACGTTGTCGAGGACTGCACCCGAGAATTGGGCAGTGGTAGTGCTGTTGGGCACACCACCCCTATTGATTCAGGCTGTAGTACGGGGACAGCGATAGGCGCTGCATCAACCCGCCACACCTTTCAACCAAAGGGCAGTATGGCTCAGAAAAATAGCGGGAGATCCGCCTACTTAAAGAGTAACGCAGCCTCTGGGCGCGCTACCTTCAAAAACGACGAGTCTGACAGGTTCAGGAAAGCAGGTCGTCCTGATCAGACTGCTTGCCGTAGAGGAAAGGGCCCCAAAGAGGCTCGACTACTCAGGCAGGCCGGTTCCTCCAAAGAGGACCAATGAGCGCCTTCAAGGTGCTACAGGCGAACCTCCATCATGCTAAGGGCGCGTCCGCTACCCTTACCAAAAGGTTCACCGAGGAAAAGATAACCCTTGGCCTTATCCAAGAACCATGGGTTATCAGCGGACACATAAAGGGTCTTGGAAATAAAGCAGGTGAGCTTATTTACAAACGAGACGAGCCAGTGCCACGTGCGGCCTGCTTAATCGATAAAAATATCAACTTTCTTCCAATTCCAGAATTCATAACAAAGGACTTAGCGGCTCTGCTGATAGAAATACCAACTGAGCGAGGCACAAATAACATCGTCTGTGCCTCAGCGTACTTCCCTGGCGATGATACCAACATTCCGCCCATCGAGGTTCAGAATTTAATCCGCTACTGCAAAACAAGTAACCTGCAATACATCATCGGGTGCGATGCAAATGCACACAATATGACATGGGGCAGCAGCAACAACAATAAAAGAGGTGAGTGTCTTTCGGAATTTCTTATTGGTAGTAATGTTGATATCCTAAACAAAGGCTCTAAACCAACCTTTATAAATGCGATACACGAGGAGGTACTTGATCTCACTCTTGCAAGTCCATTTATGTCTAATTTTGTTATAAATTGGCATGTGTCTGACGAAGCCTCGTTATCAGACCACCAGCATATTAGGTTTGATATACCCGGCCAATCTACACTTGCACAAAGTAGATACGATCCCAAGTCGACGGACTGGAAAATGTATCGAGAACTAGTATTCTCAAAAACAAATATGCTTGTCTCTCAAATTGAATCCATAGGGGACATTGATGAGGCGGCTTACCAGCTCAACAACGTGTTGATAACCTCCTACCATGGTAGTTGTGTCAGCAAAACCAGTCTGAGCAACCGTAAGGTTCCCTGGTGGAATGACAGACTAACCAAACTCAGAAGGAAGGTTAGAAAACTCTTCAATCGAGCGAAAATAAGTAAAATGTGGGACGAATACAGATCCGCTCTCACAAATTACAACTTAGAATTAAGACGATCTAAAAGGGCCTCCTGGAAAAAATGCTGTGAAGACATATTAGATATGCCAGTGGCAGCTCGCATCCACAAGGCTCTGAGTAAAGATCAGTCCAACTGTGTAGGTCTACTTAAGAAAGTAGATGGAACCTACACGACGGACCGTACGGAAACAATCAAAACCTTACTTCAGGTTCATTTCCTGGGTTCGATTATCCGTGAATCGCACGAACACTCATATACGACATTGATCCCAGGATCTCTGTTTCTAGACGAGTTAATAGTCTATCTGGACAAATTTTCAGTCCAGATAAGGTCAGTTGGGCAGTTAGTTCCTTCAAACCTTTTAAAGCACCTGGTGGTGACGGCATATTCCCAGCCCTTCTTCAGAGGGTTATTGACGTCATATTGCCATCAATCACAACCTTATTTAGAGCTAGTTACAATTGGGGATACATTCCTGCCACTTGGAGACAAGTGAACTTAATATTCATTCCCAAAAATGGCAACAGGCCATGCGAGCTACCTAAATCATACAGACCTATCAGTCTAACATCCTTTGTACTTAAAACTATAAAAAGATTAATTGATGTTCATATCAGAGGTCAGATATTAATATCCAACCCTATACACTCAAATCAGTTTGCGTACAGTAAAGGCAAGTCCACTGAAGGTGCTCTTCACCATCTTGTCAAAAAGATAGAAGACGCCTCACCACAAGGAAATTGCCCTAGGTGCATTCTTAGATGTTGAGGGTGCTTTCGACAATACCGGATACGACTCGATTGCTAGGGCAATCAGTTGTAAAGGTATCGAAGACTCGACGAACCGCTGGATCCGAGCCATGCTGGTAAATCGAGAAATAACATCCTCGTCAGGAGAAGTGGCTGTGTCAGTGACAGCAGTCAGAGGATGCCCTCAAGGAGGTGTACTATCCCCATTGCTATGGTCATTGGTCATAGACAGCCTATTAGTCAAGTTACATAATCTAGGACATCTAGGCTATGACGCAATTGGTTATGCCGACGACTCGGCGATTATTATTAGGGGTAAGCATTGTGCTACCGTTAAAAGTAGAATGAGGAGTGCTCTACTACATGTCTCAGAATGGTGTACTACGGAAGGTTTATCCATCAATCCTAGCAAAACTATTCTAGTTCCTTTCACAAGAAGGAGACTTGTCAATTTAGGACCCCTTACCCTTATCCTGAACGGAACTACTTTAACATATTCCAACGAAGTTAAATATCTAGGTATCATCCTAGATAAGAAACTAAACTGGAACTTGCACATCAAGTCCGCCACAGAACGTGCCTCTAGAGCCATGTGGGCCAGTAGGTGTCTGTACGGCAGAAATTGGGGTCTAAATCCCAGAATGATACACTGGCTCTATACCATGATGGTAAGACCCATTATCTCGTACGCGGCAATCGTCTGGTGGCCAAAAGTACTTGAACGAACCACGGCAAACAAGCTTTAGAAGCTTCAAAGGATTGCCTGTCTCGGTATCACAGGTGCAATGCGCACCTGTCCTACAACATCACTTGAAGCCATTATTGGGCTCTCACCCTTGCAGTACTTCATTATGAAGACTGCAGCTAGATTGGCAATCAAACTGCAGCTAGAATATAGGTTTAAATCAGTTAACCATGTGGGACATCTGAAAATACTTAACCTAATCCCAAACTTGAATATGTTCTGCTCACTCCCGGACACTATGGTTAGGGAATACAGCTTCGGGAAGTTGTACGAAGTAGAAATACTTGAACGTGCCTCTTGGACTAATGGTGTTCCGACACTTGACCCAAAAAGCTTAGTATGGTACACCGACGGATCAAAAATGGATTCCGGAGTTGGAGCTGGTGTCTTTGGGCCCAACACCAAAATCTCGATATCCATGGGAATGTGTCCCACGGTCTTTCAAGCGGAAATCCATGCTATAGAAATTTGTGCTAAATTAATATCCAAAAAAGGTATGAAAGGCGCAATCATTCAAATCTTCTCAGACAGTCAGGCAGCCTTAAAAGAAAGCTTACAGGCTTCCTCACAGGTCATTGTGGCCTCAGAATGCAGATTCTGTCTGGAGGATGTTGAATCCTCTGAGCACATCCTTTGTGACTGTCCGGCTCTTCATTGGTTAAGAAAACGTGTCTTTAACCGAGAGACTCGCTCGCCAGCAGACATCTCAGACTCTGCTACTAAGTACTTATTGACCTTCATCGGGGAGGTCACTAGTCTTTTAGAATAACCTATCCCCAATTGATACAATAGATCTTTCTGGTCGCAGTGTCAGCCAACTGGGCGTGGGAATTTATAAAAAAAAAAAAAAAAAAAATGGAAACATGACGGCGACAAATTGATTGTCGCCAAAATCATTTTATTACCGTAAAACACCCTAACATTGACCATTTTTCAACTTTAAAACGTTGCTACTAATATCGCTTATGTCGTATTTAGGATTTTTAATAATTGCACTACGGGGACTGCCAGTAAGGATTATTTGTTTAAATCCACGGGGTATTTTTATTTTACTTAAAAAAGTTATTGTTAAATACCTACTTAATCGGTCAAACTAAAGCATCTGGTGCCCTAACATTGACCGTGGCTCATGACCGTCCGCAAACCAAAAATCTTGTTTTATGTTTTTATTATTTAATAAAAAAATACATGAACAAAAATACTTTTTATATCAGATTTTTAAATTAAACTGGAAATCACATCATACTGTAACTTTAAAATAATAAAAATAATGGAAACCATAAAACCAGAGGTTTGTCAATGTAAGAAACCGGCGATTTTTAAGCGGTTCTCAACATTGACCAGTCGGTCAAAGATGGGAACTCCATGGTCAAAGTTAGGAAAACTCATGATTTTTACAATGCATTTTTTTTTTCATTTTTACTTCAAATTACTTAAGATTCAAGAAATGTGCCAATTTCAATGCTATTTGATTGAAAATAAAGTAAACTACTTACTTGTTTGGTTATATTCACAAAAAAAAACACCGTATCTAGGTGTACAGAGACAATTTTGCCAACACTCTAAAATACACGTCCAAATACTTTCGTACGTAAACGGCTGTTAAACTTAAATCTGAAGGCTGAATGCGCTCATTTTTTTTTTGTTCCACTTGTCAGTAAACAGATGTTATAATGTGAGACACGAAATTCACATACCTACGACAGGATTGTTGTGAGGACAGTTTATACACTTAGTTGATTTTTGGTCAATATTAAGAACCCGGTCAATGTTAGGGTGTTTAACGGTACCTGTTTTGTATGGGAAATTCATAACTTAATTTTACCAGTCTTAATGGCGACATATACCCACGGTTTTGTGTTTGTGTACATCTATGGCACAGTACCTTTCAAATAACATAAGTTTCATTCTCTTCATTTCATATTAAATAGGTCCGGAAAGCTCGGATGTTCAAGTATTAATATAATGATAATTGGATTTGGGACCTATGTAAATGATTGAATAACACGATTTTTTCAAGCTTTCCATATTTTCGAACAAAAATGAATTTTAAGTCTTATGGTGTTTGTACTTCTAAAATCAATTGCATGGTACTTTTAAGAAAAATAAATATAATAAATAATGACAAAAAATATAATATATCACATGCATAGCATACATTTATAAAAATTACTTCATTGGCAACATGGAGGAACAACTTGGTCGGCGTCAAGAGATAAACACAGTAATGAAAAGATACTTCATGAACGTCATGAATTCGTCAGGCATTTCACGACTGCGTTAGAGCGCATGCCAAAATGACGACTAAGAAGTCACGATCACGCAGATTTAACGCTTCAACAATAGATAAAGTTGCAATCCTGATTGTTGGTGAAAACTTGGAAGCGCGCGATATTGTGCTTACTACTTGGCAACTGCAACATATATTTTGAAACACAAAGTTCATGTGATACGTTGCACTTGCAATACCCGATAACGTTTTGGCAAGGAGACGACGGATATCACTTCAACATAAAGATGATAAAAAAACCGATGATCAATTTTATTCACGCGACTATACTCAAAGGCAAATAATTCAAAGTTGAGTAAGTTCTCATTCCGAGGATTGCGATGATCCCTACCGATATGCCCTTTGAGTTTAAAAGAATTCAATTCCCGATTCGTCTTGCATTCACAACAAGGATTAACAAATGACAAGGTCAATCATTGAGTGTTTGTGGAATGAATTTGAAACCATCGGCTTTATTTGTTTTTGCGCCTGATTGGTTAAAGTACATTCAGTTTTTACTAAACGTTATAAATAAAAAAAAAACTAAACAAAATTAAATAAGCCTTCATGACAAAATGTAAAAAGTAAATCAGCCTTCATGGAGGTGCAAAAACTAAACACTAAATATATAAATATAAAAATAACTAGTTCCTTTTTTAACATACATTATAAACAGATTATACTAAAATCTAGTGAGAAAGTTTTCAGTTGATTTTAGTTATCTGCATTTCTAAATTGTCCTCTTTTCTAAAATGGTTGATTGATTTGATTCGCCTCTTTTGGTATTCACCCAACCGATCTGATGAAAGATATTCCTTATTTGATTAAACAATCAGTATATCATTGGATCACTCTTCGATTTTTGAGAGGTCTTCCGAAACTACACTTTGTGTCTTCGAGCACAACGTATGTGACCGCTGCTTCGTTAAGAGGTGTCCGTATAATTAGGACCCCATATCAGCTAGTTCCGGGCAACCCATCCACGCAGTCCTTCAAACGTCCAGTAACCTCATTCTCCAAAGAAGTAAAAAAAAGTTTCTTTGTTTTCACCACCACCAGTAGCTTTTAATTCCCGTCTGTTCTAGGACATTTTCTTCCCTAACGGACCTGTGGTCTGAACAAACCTCATTTAAAGTAGTCTTTGGAATGAATCACTTGCATTTTATTGATTTACTTACCTTTTTCCATTCTGAAACTTCTTTAGCAGGTGGCCCCAAACTGTTCAGCTGATTTCTCAGATTTTACCAACATTTTTGGATCGTCTCAGATTTTTTTTTTTTTTCGTTTAATTCCTAGCAATGTCAGGATCTCCTTTCATATGACTTACTATCGCTAGGAATTGTAGTCGAGCTGTTTGTTTCCCTAAAAATAGAAGTATGTAGATAATTGATTTGAACATGTGATACCTACGTTCGAAAACTTCCTTACCGACATCTGTTCACTTAGGTTTCAATGATTGAAACCATACAAAAAACCAACTGCTATTCCCTCCACACAAGGTGCTTCAGTGAAGATAGTAAACAAAAGTGTAAGCCAATGAATCAAAGTACATAGCTACATTAAAGTAAATGTTTTGCTGACCGGCAATAGGAATAGGTAGGTAATTGATTTTTGTATTTTAATTGAATTGTTATTATCTTTATACTATAAAGCAAATTTAGCTAGATGGTATCATTAAATTCATTGACCGTTTGGCGGTACGAAGATCGCTGGGTCAGCTAGTATTATAATAATAAATTAGGCTGCATATAAGCGGCTGTCATCCATTGTCAAAAATCAGTTTGCAAATGTAAATATATAATCGATTGTTGGAAAATTACAGACTGAAAAGCGTACAAAAAAAAAAGATTTTGAGACTGGAAAAAACAAAACTCTTGGAAGCGATTGCAGATGTACCTACATAACTAAAAAAAAATGGAAAATATTTTCAAGAATTGAGATACCTATTACATATATATGTTACATGCACTTACGGTACCTACGGTATACTAGTATAGTAGTATCTATTTAATTGCAGAGTTTGCATAAGCCCACAGCCAATCAAAAAATAACATAGGAACTCCTGGCTGAAGCTGCCAATTTACTTTCCTAACTAAATTTACCAAAAAAATGGTCTTTTATAAAAATTAGCATTTTTTTTTTAAATAATTTGTAGAGATACCGATGTTGCTTGATTAAATTAAATGCCTATCCATAAAAGGTAACTTATTTATGTTACAAAAATTATGAATTGAGACGCGAGACTTATAACGCTTGAAATAATCGGCGATAGGTCTTATATCACCCAAAACCATAACACCCAAATTTAAAAATATCATAACGCCATTTCCATATTATGGAAAAAGTGCAATACTGATTAGATTTTTGTTTTCGATGTTGAAACGTGCAGTGAAGCTCTCTATTTCGCTGACAAGAATTCGAGTTGTACATGTACATCCGTCGTAGATAAAGAGCGTCCAGGTCGTCAAATTGAAGTGACTACGCATGAAATGGTGAACAAAATCCATGACATTGTATTGGCAGTCCGGCAAGTGAAGATAAGGCAGATTGTTGAGATCATAAGCATCTCATTTGAACGTCTGCAGAATATATTGCATCAACATAAATTTATTTACACTCTTTTATATGCAATTGTAAAATAATGTGCTTAGGGCTTCAAATTGCTTTTTATCCAATCTTCGTATTCAACAACACGTGTATAAATTCCAGGAATGTTTTCCAATCCGCAGCCACGAGAAAACGAAACAATTCCTTCGATTGCCCATTTCCCTTTGAAATACATCAAAGGGCCTCCGGAATCTCCGGTACAGGTGTCTTCAATGAATTTCCCTCCAGCGCACAATTGGAAATCCAGCAAAAATGTTTTCGCTCTCTTAAATGCTTTTTGGCAATCATCTTGACCGTTAATTGGTAGAGATATCTTCAATTTGATGTTGCTGCTTTTTTCTAGTGAATAATGGCCCATATTAGTTTCCAACAATTGAATTCGACTTTCATTGCAATAATTACCATTTAGTGTTCTACCCCATCCAGCCGCCACCAAATTTGTGCCAACATTACTACGTGTCAGCCCTATTACCGATGGCATGCATATTGGTGAAATAAACGACGTGTACTGGATGTCATTTTTCAAACGTATCAGAGCAATGTCATTGTGCCGGTGAATGCTCCGGATGTTATAATTTGGATGTACTATTACGTCCTCCACTGGTATATCTAGAACAGGATCTGCACAATCTGATTCAACACAGTCCATGGGTTTACTTGTGTCATATTCTCCCAAGCGTATGCTGTGTCTAAATTATGAACAATATTTATGTGAAGTTATTAGTAGAGGCAAGGAATAAATTGACTTGAAAACTAACAAATTCTTTCCAACAACGCAGTGAGCTGCAGTGAGCACGTATCTGTTATTAATTAGGCTTCCCGCACAGTAAAACTGTGGCGACTGTTCGGAACCTGTAAAAAATGGTTTATGTTAAAATTATTTGTTATTTGAAATATTTAAATATAGGTACACCAAACAAAAATTCAATATGAAATTTTTCGGGACTGAAATAAGCTAACGTTTTGAGATTTGGTAGACATTGATGTGCATTGTATTAACAAAGAACTTCCCGCAATATTGGCGGGATTGAAAAGCAAAGCGTGACACATACAATGATACAATACAGGTACATCAAAAAGATTTAGAAATCCATATCTGACTCTGACACTAAGGACAGTTTAACTATTTGAATAAAATGTTTATGAAATCAATTTGAATAATGTTGGCGTCACTGCAAATATCGTATGGCACGTCCTTTCTCCTTTATAGCAAAAGCGAAATCCAATCATAAAGGTATATTATATACATCGAACACCTCACAAAATGTGAGTTCTTAAGGATCATTCACATGAGAGCGACCAACTACCTACGAACGAACGAATATTCGCAAGTTTTGACAGTCCATTCACATGATACATATAATTTTTTCGCAGAAACCCGCGAATCCAATGACAGTCGCCGTTATTTGTCTCTATAACATTTTGAGTTTGAGGTTAAGTTCGAACGAATGCCTTAAGGACCATTCACATGAGCGCGAACTGCGAATAGACGAACTGCGAACAAATCAATTCATCTGTATTTATAAATTGAAAATTGATATTTGTTTTACCACAAAAGCATTATATTCAATTCATTCAACACCTAATCTAAAAAAAAAACGAGACTTGATTGATTAAAATAATGAAATTTACAATTACAGCAATTCTCCCGCGAATTAAAAATTCTTGCCGCGAACTGTCACACTTTATTCACAATCCACATAAAACAGTCGCGATCCACAAACCTGCGAATGAAAAATTCGTTCGAACTTAACCCTAAACAATACAAATGATTCGCGGATACCTGTGACTAAAAAAAGTTTTCATGTGAATGAAGTGTCAGAATCTACGAATATTCGCCAGTTCGTGGTTCTCAATTCGCTCTCATGTGAATGGTCCTTTATTCGTTAGTTTGTGGAACGCGAATTGAATGATGTGGATTGTGAATAAACTTTGACAATTCGCGCCAAGGGTGTATTCGTTCGCGGCAAAAAGTTATGCAATTCGAAATTTCGTTATTTTAACTGTTTATTAACATGTTTTCTTAATACATTTTGATGGTATAATTAACTATCCTTCTCTTGGAATAGTAAAATGTACAATTTTCTGTTCATAAATGCATCAAAAGTGGTTTGTTCGCATTTCAGCAATTCGTTCGCTCGCTCTCATGTGAATAGTCCTTTATAGAGCTAAACAATTATTGAAAGCAGTAGGGTAAAGGTGTCAACAGTGAATCAGTGTAGATACACAGTGAATCACTTGCTCTCATAACGTCTCTTTTTATATTAAAATAAATCTGAAAAAGAGAAAAGAACACATTTTCACTTCCCCTCGCAACAGACTATAAGTCTGCGCGATTGCGATGTCGAAGGTATACGCTATACTCGTGTATTTGTGTTTTCTGCATAAGTAAGCAATTTTTCTTTTCTGTTTTAGTTTTGATCTTATTCAAAAAGTGTGTATTGTAACTTCATTTGAGTATATTATTTGTACTTTTGCTTATATATCCTTACCAATTCTTTCCAATTGATTACTTTGATGAAATATTTTATAAATAATTAACATGTTTTTGTGAAATGAGATGAGAGCAGTGTACAATGTACATAGTGAATCAGTTGGAAGCGTTACACAGTAAATCCTTCGATGCTTCAAAATTTTGCATTCCATGTTAATTTTTCAAATATGGATGTTCGATAGAAGCTTATAGCAATAATTTTTAGCAACTGTTAAGTTTTTTTTATTTATTTTTATATTATGAAAAAAACTGTTGTTTTTACTGAATAAATTGATTTTAAATAATCCCTGTTTCACTGTGTATCATGCACTGATTCACTGTGTAGGTACCTACTCCAACGGTACACAGTGGATCACATGCGAAGGGTAATTTCAAATATTTTTTTAATTATCTCAGCATAAATAAATCTTCGAGTTATTATGATTAAAATAAGGATAAAACATATAACTATATAAATGCAAGCTCTACGGCGCAAGAAGTAAAAATTTATCCACTGTTGACACCTTTACCCTTCTCAGTCGGACTTAACCTGAAAAAAAATTCTGTTTAATATTACCTTAATCGCATAAGGTAGCTAATGCTTTTTGAATAAGTATTATTGGAGATGAATAGCATGTCGCAAATGACAACGATTTGAATCAAATTTGTAATTTGACAATGAAAACGGCGAACGAACGGCAAAATTCTGTTTGTTGAATTTTACGATTTTAAGTATTAATTCTAGCTTTTTTTGTTTGTAGTGATTTGCGAAATTGTTTACCACTTGAATATGTCAAATTCTTAAACACCACTTTACAATTTCAAATTGCAAAAATTATTTGGTGATTAAACACCACTGAATGATAAATCAATAAAAACTTATAATAATTTAACACTAAATGTGTTAAATATTTTGTTGTAACGACAGTACCGACACGCCACATCAGGTCCATAAGTGATCCCTGATTGAAACACCGAAACGATATTTTTTTCCCCTTTTCAAAAATAAAAATCCATTTTTTCCATAAAAACATCTTATAGAATTATTCAAACAAAAAAATAATAAGATTTTTATTTAAAAATATATATGTTCCTCAAAGTTTGTACATTGCACTATTGTGAAGTATTAAGCAGCCCTTTCTACTATACAAAGTCAATAATAATCTTTTTATTTAATAAATTGTTTGTGTACAAAATTCCAGCCAAAGTGAAAGTAGACAGTTTGTTTCGTGTTTTTGTTTTATTAAAAATTAGTGTAGTCTTCCGGAGATTGTTTTCCCCCAAAAAATCCCTTCCCCCTTTTTTCCCCGTTTGTTATAGGATCACTGGCTACATCTCAATAGCCTTACATAAGACATATGGTCATTTTTCCTTAATCATTTGATAATGCTTCGATTTTGAATAGCTGATTTCGCGTTCATTTGAAGAGAAGGAAACAGACAATTTAAGCTCACGCCATGGATTGATTTTTTTAATGGACAATGATAATCGTAACAATTGCGAATTACAACACAACCGAAGTTGGGATAATAAAGTGGATGGAAACCACCTGAAAAGGGAAAATAGTCGATGAAAAAATGGTCCTAGTGTTCAACAAATTCATAAGGATATACATAATTAATTTAATACAAAAACACAATGCGTACTTTGACTTTTCATTCATATTTATATCTCGCTAATGTAATGAAAATAATAATTCCGAGCATGTAGAATGCACATGCTGCTCTATGTAATTCGGTCAATTTAAATTCCTTATTCTAAACTTATACTTTTATTTACAATAGAAATAACTGAAGTATATCGATGTGGTTCAATCAAATAGCAATGATTGACATGTCGGCCAATTTTCGTTTTTTTAAATTAATTACTTACGGTAAACGGCCGGCGTACAAATTGTTTTGCACACACCTGATCACGCCACATAAATACAATGTCAGTAACATGGGAATTCAAAATTGGGGCTGAAGCTTTTGTCTTTTGTATTTCCTCATTAAAATCGTCGCTTGCATGAGATTCTTCAAATCAAATCAGACGCCTTCCGTTCCAAAGTTTCGGTTCGTTAAAGTTGCACTAAAAAATCGTAACTTAGCCGACTTTCAATATCAAATTGTGTAGCGGAAGGCCCGGAACATCCGAAGAATTAAAAAAAAAATTGTCTATTGTTTTCACAGTTCGGTTCTACGCACGAACTCAGCAATTTGGAAAAATGAGTTACGGTTGAGCATAAAATTGGCTAAGAATTTTGGTAGAAATTAACTTAGTCTTAGCAAATTTCGCCTTGGGCAAGCTTACACAATTTACGTTACATCGAAGGCAAAGAAATAAAACATAATAAACACAAGTAGCTTAGTATGAATATTATTTTTATAACTGATTGGCTAAATTGAGAATTTTAATCAGAATAGTTTTAGCCTTGGATGCTTACCAACTTGGATGGTTAACCAGTTGAATAAAAAAAGTAGCTTAGCAATTTTATTGATTACCGATTGAAATTCCGATGCTCATCGATTCACTTAAAAAAATTCAAACGAAAGTAACGTAAATGAACTAAAAGACCATATAAGGTATAAAATGGTGTTATTATATCTTAGCAATATGTTTATCCCAAGCGTATATGCAGAACATTATAAAAATGAAGAACTAAAATCTTCAAAAAGCTAAAAGTGCCGGACAGAACTGAAACAAAATTAATCCTTGAACTGCTGTATTAGTGAAAAGCTTCAAAACAAGTTCTATTGATTAATCTGAGCTAAAGTTTTTCTCACTACTACAAGATATAACATATAAATAATTTATAACGCAAGGACGGTAAGATCATCAACTATATATACAGTAAATATATAGCTACTTCTATAATGCCATTGCAGTCCTTCCATCTGCATACATACAGGCCCAAACTAAAAGCAAAACTTTTCGGAATCAATATAGCTAATAATCGCAATTGAAGCAAATTCAGCAAAGACAATATATCTTTTCGCGAATGCTGTAATCAAACGCAACCTATTATGGTGTATTTACTGAAATTTACTTTTGCTGACTATTTTGAATAAAATTGTGCGAATCCTGTGACACCAAAAACAAAAACGTTCACATACGCACCAAATGGAATAAAATTGCGGAGATTTCCAGTTAACCGGATTAATCGTATTAGTAAGTAGTTGAAGCTAATCGCCAATATAGGACTCTAGGCTTTCCTTTCCTTTTATGGGAACTTGCTTTTTTGTAGGGATCTACAGTAGTATAAAAAATCCGTCTGAAGGTAGGGAGAGGTGGTATACCTACTGTTAAAAGCCTTATCAGGACACGCCTTAGTTCAGCCACTACGCTCACGACACTGTTATCATTTTTTTGTTATTACATCCGGAAAGCAACGGAACGAGTTCTATAACTTCAAAATAAAAACGCAAAAGGAGTCTGTATGTAGGTAGACGTAGAGCCCCACTAGCCCAGTAATGCTGTATACCGCAGAAGCACACACCGAAACGCATACGAAACTGCAAGTAGTTGGCTAAAGATCGGGTTAGCCGGAGAGTCATCTTGGTTGGAATCCTAATCCATCCCGTAAGCTTAAAATTTATAATATGTTAAAAACAGCTTACCATAATTCAGCAAAGCCATCCAAGGAAACTCGTCCAGTTCTGTTTCTTTTCCGCTATAAATCTTACTGCCACTTGGCTGATCGCCACAATCTTCCAGGCTTGGCAGTAAGTCACTAATCAACCTCAGTTTCTCCGATTGGGCAGCAATTGTATCAGGATCTTGATGTGACACATCATTAGTACAACAAACTAAGGGGGGATCACCAAAACCCTCCGTGCAGCTTGATTCTGATAGGAATTTAGTTTCTTCATCTGTGAGAGTGGATTTCGATTGCAATGCATTTAGAACTGGACATTCTTTAATGGTAATGCAATATCCCTTTCGATGGTTTGGGTTTACACAATTTGCTATAAAAAAGAAAATTATATAAACGATCTACTACGCCATGTGTGTATGGTACTGCACTCACATGATGCATTGGCGACAGATAAGTAAGAATACAAGATAAGAACAGCTAAAACTATAAACTTAATGCTGCTGCTCATCTTGAGACTAGTTTAACAACTGAGTAAATAATATATAAAAAGCAGCTCGCCTCAAACTAATACAGAAAAAGATTGCGCTGTGGTTAATTTAATTACATTAGCTTTTGTTTTAAGAAACGGGTTTCAAATGCAGCTTTGAGTTAATTCTTTATAATGTAAACAAAAACTTGTTAGAGTTTGTTTCTTATTAATTTGAACAATTGGCTACATTAATTCAACTCAAACTGGATTTTGCAGTGTGATATAGGGTTGCCAGTTTTTGCACAAAATCTGGGGATTTGAAAAATAGGTGGAGAACGAGTCAAAAATTGGGTTTTCATTTGATTAAATAATATTTTTAAAAAAGATTGATATCACCGCCTCACCGGACTCGAAAAGCATTATACTTCAGCGCTGCTCATGCTGCAAATGTACGTTTCTTAAAACTTGTTTTTTCATCCCTAACATTTGAACATCTGCCACATTCTTGTAAGAACAAAAAATATTGTGCAACTCGTAGACAACGTAATTAATTTAAACAGGTCTCAAGATACCATTGGCCAAATAGCCAGATTGCCCATTGATATTACAAAATTATAACCATACCCGCACTATAATTTGTGGACCAAGAGGAACTACGAGTAGAAACAAAACTTGGAGTTGGTCGAAATGTTAATCAGGGGAAATGGCAACCCTATGAGTGACTCAGTCTGGGTGCGATAATTCGAAAGATTTAGAACTTTTGTGACCGAAAGTTAGTTCAACATTTTATTACTAACCCAATGAGTTCATCACAAAAGCGAATTCGGTTTATAATTTAAATAACACATTCATATATCAATACGATACGGGTTTTGATATTCATTGACATAGTAAATGCTTTCAATCTTGATCTTTGCTTTTTATGTGTTCAGGGCTTTTATGATAGCCTGACTGTCATCTATCGCATGCAAGGCAAATCAGGGAGACGTAAGTTTAGGTTCAGTTGATAAAGAAACTGCCGCACAGGGAAGAACTCAGAACATTGGTAAAAATCCAGACCGATACGAACTCTTGCAGATTCTGCAACGAACTGCAAACAAAAAAAAATCGCACACTACTGTGTGAATGCGAAGCAATATCTCGTAACCGAAAGAAAGTTTCTGATGGGTCTAGAGGAAAAATAACACATAAAATTCTTACTTGATTTCTGTAATTACATTCCAATATAGTTTACTGCAATCGGCCCAGTAGATTGTGAAGGGCCCTAATGGACCTACGAGAAGTTAGCCCTCACTTTTTCTAGAATGAAAAACGTGAATTGCAGTTCGATAGACATTCGTTTGTAGTGAAATTTGTTTCGTTTGTAGTTCGAAGGTTAGAAAGTTAGAAGCATTAGAAAAAAATGTCAGCCCGCACTTTTGGCTTTTTGAAAAGAAAACTAGCCAGTTGCATTTGAAATCGTTTCTAGTTGTTTGTAGTGAAATTATTTTTTAACAGAAATGTCTTATGTCCGAGATATAAGGACATTTGTGTTTTCACCTATAACTCCGAATTTACAAAAGAGGGAAATAATTTATATAATGGTCTAAATTGACCCATTTTAAACCGATTCGATATTTTGCATTGCAGTGCAGTGGAAATTATTTTTTTAAGACTTTGTTAGAAGGGGGTGGATTGTTGCATTAGAAAAAAATCATAGTTGACCCTTCATAGTTCATTAGCAATGGAAATATAGGATCGCTTAAAATTGGGTCAATTTAGACCATTATAGGCTCCCCTTAAATTGCGAATAAAAAGTGTCCAGTAATGCGGGCTGTCTTCTTTTTTATATCGTAGGTAGAAAAGGGTTCAGAGAATAGAAATGCACGGTTTCATCGTTTGTAGTTCAACAGTTTTTGAGTTATGGGGACCTTAAGTTAGAAGCCCAAATTTTGCGTAAATTTCAAATAAATCATAAACCGTTAGGCAGATTGGTATAATTTGAATTCTTTTAGATTAGTAATGGCAAACACTTTCGACACAGAAAATTTCATTGCTCTGCTTGCCACGGTTTCGGAGATAACAAGGCTTTAAGGGATTGCATTTTTGTTTTTTTCAAATGGTTCTAACTTTCCAACGGTTGAACTACAAACGAAAAAAAAATTCACTACAAATAACTACAAACAAATGTCTATCGAACTGCAATTCACGTTTTTCATTCTAGAAAAAGTGCGGGCTAACTTCACGTAGGTTTATGAGTGGGTATAATTTTTGAGTTGTAATCTTTTTATGAAGTTACCGTGTAATAACAGAAAACAACAAGGAGAAAACATATAATTTTTACAAAATATGCAACAATTTAATAAAAAAAATAATTGCAAACTAACGTTATTAATGCAAACTATTGAGTCAGTCTAAAATATGGATAGTGCTTATTTAGATAGAAAATTATTTTTTTGTGCTACCGACTAAATGTGGCCTGTTGTTTTTTATACTAATTTTCTGCAGACTATAGGTACTTAAACGGCACTTTATATACACAACAATATATCAAATCAATTTTAAGAAATTCTGATGACCAACCTATTTGTAGTTGAAAATCAATTCATGAATTTATTTTCTTTAAACTGTAAGGGAAAGAATCGAAATTAAAAGGTATAGGTACTAAAATGTATATAAAGTACATAGTAAAATTTCAAATAATTATTTTTAGATATTGATTTTATTTAATTTCTGCAAATGATAAATTTTCCATTTTTTACAACCACAATATAAACATCCTAGGTAAAATAAGAAAATCCTAATAATAGGTGTTTCTTTTTTAGCTTCAATCTCAGCAAAGCAAAGTAGAGTAGAATTTTCAGAACGCAATTATTGCGAGTCTCGAAGTGTCAAGCCTAGCGCAGCAGGTCTGATATATTCGTTTCAATGAAATATAAGTATAAGTACGTACTAAATTCAACACACCATACAGACCGTTTTCTTAACACGTCCCGATAACGGCCATGTCCACAATGGTTTTTGGGACTTCAACGAATTTAAATTAAAGACAAAGACTGGTTTTGAGATCTTTATTCGGCTGCGGTCCAATCCAAAAAGAGACCGAGCAACCATTTTCAAATTGCATTTACATTTTTCTCCTATGTAGCAAGGGAAATTTAAAAGGGAAATTTAGCTTACATGAATAGCTTTTACATCGAAATGAATTTTAAGATAATTCACAATTGTAACATTATAGATTTCAGTTTTTTAATTAGTTTTAAGTTTACGATAAGGATTAGGTTAAGTTTAAATTACGGTCTTCGTCATAAATACTAAGTAGGTATTAAATAGTTTCTGGCGAATTTTCATAATTTTGTGTCGTCCAATACGAACTGTTGCTTGGCCTTGGATGCGTTGTTTACAAGCCATTCAATGCACGATACAGATAAGCGGATGATATTCTGCTACCTGCAGTTCGTATGGGCTTATCTGCTTGCATTTTAGCATGGTAGCATAGCTTGTTTACAAGCCGATTTGGACATGAGCTGTCGTTGCTATGTTACAAGTTATTTATTGATTTGCTGGTTCGCATTTGTTAACAAGCCACTCTGGTTCTTATGATAATGATGTTGATGATGCTTGTTGCCAGGTTTTGTTGCTATGTAACTCGCGCACACGGGCTTAATTCTCATTTATATAATTACTTACATAGATTTTAATTGTATTATTATTATATTATTATAACGAAATTTTTTTTTTTCTAAACCACCCCTGATCCAGGACGAACAAAAGAAAACAAAAATTATTCAAATCCGTGAAGCCGTTCTCGAGTTTTTACCCGACATACACACAGCAATTAATTTTTATATAGGAAAATAAGAATGAATATTTGTGTAGCAGATCCGTTTTTATTGTTCTCGACGAGCTTCAACGAATGAAGTATATCAAAACAAAAGAGGTTTTCCTAGGGAATGCCTATAAAATTGATTTTGTTCTTTACAAACAAATATTAACAATTGAAATCGTCCATATTATCTGGAGCAATCATATTTTTGCAAACCTACACATACACACGTTCTAAAAGAAAATTCGGATACTGCAGCTAGAAGTTGTGCGTTAAAACGTTCGCTTCAATTTACCGTAACGAAATAGACTCGAAATAGTGCACAAACGAATAGTACCTGTCCTAATGTCATCGTTCCGTTGACAATAATGTTGGTGATGAACCCACTCACGTTCCTACGTGTTCTGCATCTATAGCCTCAACTGGAACATCCACTACGAACCTACCCTAGATGGGTATAGGAGTTAGTACCTAATACAACCAAGAATTGAAAAGCCGTCCTTCGGCAACCAATCATGTTATTCGCAATGGCTTAACGCTATTAGTCGCACACTGACAGAACATTCCATCTATAGGATAAGGATGCAATTCGAGCATGCATCGTACAACCCACCGTATGTGTACGGGCTTCCATTTATGCATCGGATTAACGCATTACCCCTATCAAAGCGTTGAACTACATGTACATGTACATATTGCCTGCAATTCGATCGTCTGGGAGCGAACAATAAAAACCCACAAGGCTCCATTGCCTATACTATTCTCACGCTCATTCGGACCGACAAATTTTCTCGCAGGCAGCTATTCGAATGCGTTCCATAACATGCAGATACGAGGGGTATTTGCATTAAAGGCAAAAGGCCGATGAAATTCGAATTCATACGCTTTCCATGTTTTTTCTATACTCTGTGGGTGGGGAAGTAAACTAGTAAGGCATTATGCTACGAGCTCGATACTCGTATGGACCGTTAAAACTCCTGATATGTGTAGTATTGTAACGTGCTTTTTGTCTGCGGCTGGGGTACGCTCGTCGGGTCCAGGATTGTTCCCAAAGAAACACTTAACCTTGGGTGATATACAATTTCACCTTTATTCTTACAATATTAACAATCTGAGTGGTTTAACTAATTTTAACAAATGGTATTATTTATTCTTAATAATAATATTTAGATAAAATCAGAGTTCCTTAAATATCTTAACAATTCGTTAATACTGGTTCTTAACTACGGAGGCAGTGGTTGATCTGATTTGCTCACAATACAAACCCACTGACGAAAGATAGGATAGAGGGTTGTGGTTGATCGGATTTGCTCACAATACAAGCCCACCGAGGAAGGATAGGATAGAGCCGTGGTTGATCGGACTTGCTCACAATACCAGACTCCTATATACAAGGCAAATTCAAAGCGAAATATGCCATCAAAATATATAGAGACAATAAATCTCTAGAGAACAGAGTCAGCACCAGATGTATTGCACCCGGAGCTGAGTGTACCTACTGCCCTCCCGAGCTAGTTTTGCCTCGGGGTACTCATGCATTTTCCTTTGGTAAGTCAGTGTGACTTCTAAGGCTGGAGTAAAATTGTCTCTGGTGGTTGTTGTTGTGGTTGCTGTTGTTTGGCTGACGTTGCTGCGCTGTGCGTTGAGACTGGTGGTTGGTGTTTCGGGTCTGCTGATGGCCCCGTTATTGCCTGTGGTGGCGATCAGGGGTACCCAGTGGTGCTATTCAGTGGCGGTTTGCGGATATTGTGTTGGTCGGTCTCGGCTGGCAGTTGGTAATTTGTAACGGATCGTTACATTCCCCTCTTTGTTCGGCAGACGAGAACCTTCTCGTCGAAATGCGTTTCGGTTTTGAGTGGGGGCGGGTTTTTCTGTCGAGAGAGAAAAAAACAATAATATAAGTCTTTATTATTATTACATTCTTACAAAACTACAGACTGCCTTCAGTGGCTCTCTCTTTTTTTTGTTGTCTTTATTATTATTACGAAACTAAAGATTGATTTCAGTGGCTTTGTTATTATTTTTTTTTTTTTTACAAAACTAAAATGTTGCCTTCAGTGGCTCTTAGTAAAACTAAAATAAACTAAAACATTGCCTTCAGTGGCTTAGTATTAATATTTTTTATTTATTATTGCGCTTCGGCGTCTTCGGTTCACCTGGGTGAAGTCCTCGGTCGGACCCGCAGGCGGGGTCGGCGTGGTTCGGGGTCGGTGCCGGGTGGCGGGTTTGGTTGCACTGTGGTAACAGCGAGGTGGTGGTGCTGTGTTGGGAACACATAGCGCGTGTTCAGCACCTCCTGCCTGATGACCTGGGGAAGCTCTGGTAGCGTCTTACCGGGGGTGTTTGGTCGCTCTGGTGGTTCGGCGTTGTTGTTGTCTTCTGTGTCGCTGTCCAGGACCATCACCTCACCGGGTTCCCACTTCAGGAGACGGTATGGCGGTGGAGGAGTAGGTCCTGCCTCCTTGATCCGTACGGTACGTTGGGTCTTGGGCGATGTTGGCGTCCGCTGTCTCTCCCCCCAGAGTTTCTCTGCTTGTGCCCTTTGTTCCCGTACTAGGCCGAGGTGGAACTGGTCTTCCGTCCTGGGGATAACTGGTGCACTGGGGAGTTATTTTGTTCTGCCTCCGGCGTGTGGTGGGTACCTTCTGGCCTTCTGGGGTCTGGTTGGTCGGCGGACGGTGGGTTCTGTTGTGGTCTCCTCCATGGTTGCGCTCGAACTGAATAAATCATTTTTGTGCAGGCTCCTTTTATATTCTTTTAGGTCTTGTATATAGGCTCGTTGAATGGTCATGTCCCGTTTGTTATGCTCGGTGGGCCGGCGGAGTACGGTTCTTACGGGGAAATCATATCGGATGACTTCGAACGGTCCATCATATTTGGGTGCAAGTTTCTCGGCGGAGTATTTGCTTTCGGAGGTCAGGATGCGCGTTCGGCGGTATACCCAATCCCCTATTGCAGGTCGCCATGTGCGTCGTCTGGCGTTATAGTTTCTGGACTGATTGGCGTTGGCTTTTCGGACATTCTTTTGGATGCGGTCGGACAATGCTTTAATGCGGTGATGGGGATAGGGCCGGGGGCTGAGTCGGAGTTCAGTCGTTGCTGGGCGGTGCTGGCCTGCCATTGTTTGTAACGTTGTAACGGGTTTGGAGCGTGGTAGCTCGTGGTACGTTAGTGGTTGGCCGGCAATTGACATTCGGAAGTCGAATTGGTCCAGGAGATCGATCCCCAGGATTATGTCTTCGTGTAAATCCTTCAGATAGGTGATTTCCTTAGTGATCTCCTTGGGACCAAGGCCTACCGTGACCATGTAGTGTTCGTTGGTGAAGATGGGTTTTCCACTGGCCAAGTGGACGGACTGCCGCCGATATCGAACTGGTAGGCGTAGTTGTCGGACCTTCCGCCGGACTGTGGCGTTTAAGAAGGACCGTGATGCTCTCCGATGCGGACGGTGAGAAAATACCGCGGGTCGGCCCAGGTGACTGCGGCCGCGGTCCGTTGACAGGGGCAGTCGCGACTCAATCTTCCATCTTCTCCACAGTACCTACGAACAGAATAGCCGAAATGGTCGGCGGCATTCTTGATGATGGTGCCCGCGTGTTAAACACCAAAAAGAATTTCCTTTTAAAATTTCAACTTTATTCTTCGAGTTCTTAAATCCAACGAAAAACTAAGATCGCTGCTATGCACACGAAAAGTCCCATGCTTATCTTTCGCGTCAGCACAATTGGCGACGTTCGCAGAGGATGTTTATTCAGGCAACCTATTACCATTTGGTCGTCGTTGAACACTTGAATAAACATACTCCACAACAAAGTATATGACAAAGGAATTTTGCTGACCCCTTATCGTTATGCATAACACGCGTTGCTTGCAGTGCCAGCAATGGGTGTTGCGGTCGTACGGGACGGGTGGCGCTTCCAGGGCATTCGGTATCGGTGACAGGTTAGTGATGGCGGGCGCAACTCTTGCTGGCGTGGACTGTGGGTTATGCGGTCGAGTGGTTCGTTCTTCGGCTTTGATATATTCAAATTCTTCCGCCAGTTCCATTAGGTCTTCGGCGGTCTCAAAGTCTTTGCGGCAGATGTACAGCCGGTATTCAGGCCTTAAATTGTCGTAGATCCGCTCTAGATTCGCCTCTAGCCTGATACGGGGGTGTTGGCGTATGAGCTACTTCATCGGGCGGACGTAGTCCTTTGCTTTCTCCCGTGGTTCCTGTTTACGCCGCATGATCTCTTCTTCGAGTTTGTGCGTGAATCGGGAAGGTAGAAATTGTTTCAGGAGGGCCTCTCGAAATCCTCGCCAGTCGAGGAAACGGTCGCGGTTGATGCGTAACCATTCTAACGCGGTCCCCCGGAAGATCTCTGGTAGGGGCCGGAGCAAATGTTCGAGTGAGAGATCATAACATAGCGCGAGTTCCTCGATCCGTTCCAAAAACTCGAGGATGTTGCCCGTTCCATCAAATCGTAGTCCCCATTGGCGTACGATATTTATTATATCGGCGTCATAGCTAGGAGGGGGTCGGGACGTATGTGGCCTCATGGGATCCGCCGGATGTGTGTGGCGGTGGCGGGGATTGGTGGCTTCTGGACGGTTACTGGTAAGGTGATTTCGGGTTTTCCTTGTGGGAGTTCCGGGGCGGTTTCAGGGTTTTCTGGTTCTGGCAATTCTTCCCATAGTTGTTGGGCCGAGTGGTACGCTCGGGTGTCCTTGACATGGGTACTCATGATCTTTCGGAGTTGGTCCCAAGTTCCGCTGGTGGGTAAGCCCTTAGCTGTCAATGCTTTGATGAGGTCGGCTTTGTCAAGCTGGTATATCCAGGTTAGACTGGAAAAGAGGTCCTCTCCCTTTGGTGGGGCACTTGACCCAGCGTTGGCAGCCTCCATGGTGCGTAGGTTACGTGAGAGGCTTTCGGCGGTCGGCGGTGTGGTAGTAGATTGTGGTGTCTGGGTTTCGGATCGGTGACTGGCAGGATGCGTACAGGTACGGTTCGGATGGTCGGTGGACTTCGTTGACTGGGGTGATGGTGACAGGTAGTTGTATCTTGTATTTTGTTTGAAGTCCCTGCTCGGGCGTCAATTGTAACGTGCTTTTTGTCTGCGGCTGGGGTACGCTCGTCGGGTCCAGGATTGTTCCCAAAGAAACACTTAACTTTGGGTGATATACAATTTCACCTTTATTCTTTAAATATTAACAATCTGAGTGGTTTAACTAATTTTAACAAATGGTATTATTTATTCTTAATAATAATAATTAGACAAAATCAGAGTTCCTTAAATATCTTAACAATTCGTTAATACTGGTTCTTAACTACGGAGGCAGTGGTTGATCGGATTTGCTCACAATACAAGCCCACTGACGAAAGATAGGATAGAGGGTTGTGGTTGATCGGATTTGCTCACAATACAAGCCCACAGGAAGAGGAGGCGGTGGTTGATCGGATTTGCTCACAATACAAGCCCACTCACTGAGGAAAGATAGGATAGAGGGTTGTGGTTGATCGGATTTGCTCACAATACCAGACTCCTATATACAAGGCAAATTCAAAGCGAAATATGCCATCAAAATATATAGAGACAATAAATCTCTAGAGAACTGTACTGCCCTCCCGAGCTAATTTTGCCTCGGGGTACTCATGCATTTTCCTTTGGTAAGTCAGTGTGACTTCTAAGGCTGGAGTAAAATTGTCCCTGGTGGTTGTTGTTGTGGTTGCTGTTGTTTGGCTGATGTTGCTGCGCCGTGCGTTGGGACTGGTGGTGGGTGTTTCGGGTCTGCTGATGGCCCCGTTATTGCCAGTGGTGGCGATCAGGGGTACCCAGTGGTGCTGTTCAGTGGCGGTTTGCGGATATTGTGTTGGTCGGTCGCGGCTGGCAGTTGGTAATTTGTAACGTATCGTTACAGTATATAGAAACATTATTCCCGTAATCAAAAGACGATTTTTGTCTGTTTTATGGTACCACGACATCAATTTTATTTTAAATTACAACCAGTTTAACTTAAATTCCATCAATCCAAATGTTAAACCGTAATGCTGTGTTCTATCATTATAGAAACGACTATACTAGATACCCATATAAACGTGAGGTGACCGCGTATCATTATTTTCAAATTTTTGCGATACATGGGGATCGGTCGTAAATTAGAATTGTATCTGAATAATTCTTTGAGGTAGGTTAATGCGCTAGTACTTGCTAGTACGCTAGTACCTGCCTGCATATAAAAGTGTAAGCGCTAAAATTTCTTATCACCTGGGGAATGATGTGATTATTACTGATTTAGAAAAATGTTTGACAACCACAACTCCAAAAATATCGAAATTGAGTAGATCTTTCTCGCCGACAAATAATGTTTATGGATGAAAATTTGAGGGTTGTGTTAATTGAGTAGTATTAGTATAGGCATTATGCAGCATTCGAACTGTTAAAAATTGTTTTCACAAATACCTTGTGCCATTCCTTTCCAATTAACTACAGGTAGTTTTGACTTATGTTTATATTTCACTAGCTGACCCCGCGAACTTCGTTCCGCCCAAATTCGTTAATGTAATGAAAGTAATAATTTCGAGCATGCATATTGCAGCATGCTACTTTAGACGCTTAAATAACAATGGCTAGCCGTTCTGAATAATCGGAATCCGCTGAGGTTTGCAAAGTGATTTGTTTGGATAATGTCCATTAATAATTTTAACTATGCAACTTTAAAAATACCTAGCGCTTGATTTTATTTTTATTCATGTGTTTGTAGGTTGGTACGCACGAAACAGAAAATGTAAAATAAAAATACTGATACCATTTTCAACGCCTGTTGAGAATTTTCCGAATTTTCTTTCTTCCTAAACCATCCCTGATTCAAGACGAATAAAACACAATAAAAATCATTGAAATAAGTTGAGCCGTTCGTGAGTTATAAAGTCATAACGCACTTGCATCAATTTTATATATATACTAGCTGGCCCGGCAAACTTAGTTCCGCCCCAATTCGTTAATGTAATGAAAATAATAACATTGCACATGCCTCTTTATGCAATTCGGTCAATTCAAATTCTTTATTCAAAAGTTATATTAAACTAGCTGGCCCGGCGAACTTCGTTTCGCAAAAATTCGTTAATGTAGTTAATGAAATTATTAATTCCGAGCTTTCGCTTCCGGTCAATTTAAATTCTTTATTCAAAAATGATATTTAAATAAATACAATTGCAACAACCGCAGCGATTTACTTGTCGACCAACCTAACGCTTTTTCACTGAAGGACTTTATGGTACATAACATTTTTCATTCCATTTACGGGTGCGTACACGTACAAAGCGAGAGGTTTGCCGACACGTGAGCACGCCACATACAACTGACCATGTGAAACATGGGACGCTACTCGTATGCTGATGGCGATTTTGTTGTTGTCTATCTCGGTCTCCAGTATGGACGACTGAATGATATTCTTTCCCAAAGTTCCGACATATTCTATCGATTGTTAATATTCCGATCTGACTATTCGTCCTGATTTTCTGCGGCTTGAAACGTTTGACCTTCTCACTGGCGGCATTATCAAATTTGTCTTCGAATCACCGAATCCCACATATCATCCTGTCAAAGTTTTGTTTTCGAGACATAAAGTAGCCTATGGCCTTCCGTGGGTCCAATCGAAACCATCAAGCTCAAAATCTTTAAAAACTACCCATCCTGTCTCGAGTTATGCGCGTAAAAACTCAAAACGCTCAACAACTCCTGTGTCCTGTGTTGCCTATCATCATCGTCATCTCAAACATTTCAACTTACTCTACTCCATTTCAAAAAGCTACTTAATGTAACAATACATAGCAAACATAAGCAAACTTATTAGGTGTATTTAAAAAAAAGAAATTTCTAAATTGTTTGCAACAACAATTTGCTTGCAAAATAATTAAAGTAATTGACAACAACAATTGGCATTAAAATTAAAAATATTTTTTTTTGTATATGAAGTATCACTACTCGATTTCCACCCCGTTTATTTTTTTGTCAAAGTGCATTTCCCCATACAAACTTTCATAGCCTTTTTAATCCCCTCAAAGTTTTGTTTTCGCGACAAAAAGTAGCCTATAACCTTCCTTGGTCCAAAACGAAACCGTCAAGCCCAGAATCGTTAAAATCCAACAATCCTTTATCGAGTTATGCGCGCACACACGGACTTCATTGCCTTTTATATATATAGATAGGTACTCTATGTATGACACTTAAAAAGAAAAGAAAAATAACAAAGTTCGGTCCTTAAGTCCACTTTTGCTCTAAATTAACAAAAATCAACTTCTGCTGGCTATTGTAACTGAATTTTGTTGTTTCACTTGAGGCGAACTTAAAGTTGTTGATGATGTGAACTAAATAAAAAAAAAAATGTTATGATTTAACAGATAAAGCAAGACGAAATTCGAAAAAACGCTCGTGACAAATGAGACTTTATATTTGACTTAGTCAGTGATGTTGATTCCGATACTTGAGGAATAGTTTTTAGAATATAGGCATATTTTTGTTGTGAACTGTTTGAACTGTTTTACAATCAATTTTTTGTGAATTATTTTTTTAGAATCAATTCACACAAATACATTTTGAAGTTGGTAAATCTGGTACATTCTTTAATCAAAGTCGCATTAAAAATTTTGATTTACAACTGTGCGTCGTGCTTATTTTCCAAGAACCTACTTGACTTACTCACCAAATCAAAACCTTGGATTATAGAAATAAAAAAAGATAGAATTGCCTATCAATCGACAAACATTCTGATAACAATTTCTTGAATCACCTTGTAGGTTAGTTGCAGTTCCTTTGAAAGATATGCAATTTTTATCTTTTTTACCAAAAAGGCATGATTTTTCTAAGGGTTCAGACATGAAAACTTAGATCCGGCTTTGCATCACTGGCGGTGACTCCAATCTAACTATTTCTCAACTTAAAGTCAAATTTAATGCTTTATTTCTTCTAATTTAGACTAAAGTCAAAGTCGCGTCTAAAATATTTTATTGCTAAGGGCCAATGAAATAACTGAAGTATATCAATATCGATGTGTGCCAATCAAACCGCAATGATTGGCGTGCCACCTATCCTATCCTTCAAACTAGAACCAACCATACGCAACAACAAATTTACATGGAAATCGCCTGAGTGGCTTTGGAGATCGAAAACATTAGGTACCTATTGAGTCTAAAAGAATGTCATCTTTTAAGTCTTGCTAAACCTTAAATACTCATCATGCCGAGGTTCAGTATATCTCCAGCAGGCCTTAAGAATATAACCATTCATACTTAGTGGGGAGGTCTAATTTAAAATTGCGATTAGTTTTATAGCTAAACATTTTGCAATGGCTGATCGTAATGCAATATCTTTTACAGAAAAATGTCTTAATCCAGGAAGTATCTGCATTTGGGGGGGCGCCTTTGATGAAAAGGGTGGTAAGGTTTTCAGACTCCAGTTTAACGAGTCTGCTTTGCCAATCGGAGTGTGTCCATGTCGTACGGGGAGCGACAGTGGGAGGAGCAGGCATAGTATTGGGTGCAGAAGATATTGAGGGTGTGAGAATAGCTGGCGATGTGGGCGACAATGATATGGGCACTGTTGATGATGTTTTGGGGGTTGCTATTGTGGTATTGCTGGTGGTTGTTGTTGTTGCTGTAGTCGTCGTTGTTGTTGGTTGATGGATGGGTGAAGTTTGGCATTCAGTAGATTCACGGATTTCCGCAAGTATTGAAGTATTGTATACAGAGCTTGATTGTGGTTGAATTAGCTCTGGTATGAAATCAATCTTGTTTGAGATCAGTCTAGTGTTCTCGTCGATATCACCCATAACTACGCGGAAAGCAGCGACATCGTTACTTAAATCACTGATTTTGCTTATTAAATCAAACAACAGTGGGTCGGCGGGTTGATGAGCTAGATCAGTTGGTTTAGATGAGCTTTGTCAATAGGTATCCCGGTAAGAACGAAATGAGTAGAGATGTTCTTTGATCATTATTAACTGCGGGTTCAGAAGTGAGACGATATCCGATTTAATATCACCTTTTAGATTCGAGAGTATAGATTTGAATTCAGCTGGCGGTTTTTTAATTGATTCGCTAAGACTTGCCAGCTGCTTGTCTATATGGTAGCACGCACAATCACTATTACCGCACTGCTTAGACATAGTTTCATTTTATTGGGTTAGTTACGAGGGGAGTTCAATATATTCGCGGTATGGGGGGGATACTCCAAAGATGTGAACAAATTATTTCGTGATTTTAGTAGCCCCGTTATTCAAGTGTTTTACTGTAAAATTTCATTTGGCTGTGATTATAAGTTTGCTTTGTATTTTGCGTTGAACGAAGGTGAAATGGCTGTTGTCGCGATGATCACTAAAATTGAGAACCACGCTGTGATAAAATTTCTTACTAAACAAGGAAAAAGTAAAAAAAAATATTCACGAAGAGATGGTGGCTGTTTTTCGAGATTCTGCACCTTCGTTGTCAACTGTTCAAAAGTGGTCAAGCTTATATTTCAAAAGGGTAGGGAGAGCATTGAAGACGATCCTCGCTCAGCCTGCCCACTAACTGGCTGCACCGGAAAAAACATTACACAAGTCGAGAAACTTGTACCTACTTGAGGATGTCCGAGTAAAGGTTAAAACGATACCTATAAAGATATACCTTTCTATTGGTACCATACACACCATTCTTCATGACTGTATAAATCTTTCCAAAATCAGTGCAAGAAGCAAGATGGGTGCCTCCAATGCTCACATCGCTCACAATGCTCCGGTGCACACGGCATGGATTTCTAAGGCTGTTGTACGGGATTGTGGTTTCGAAAAAATTCAACATCCAGCCTATGGTCCGGACCTTGCCCCTAGTGATTAATTTTTGTTCCCAGATTTAAAAAAAAAACCTTCGTGGTAAGCGATTTACCAATGATGAGGAGCTCAAAACTGCAATAAATGAACATTTTGGAGAGAAAGATGAAAACTATTTTTTTGAGGGTATAGAAAAGTTAATCTCAAGATGTAATAAACGCATTAATGTAAGAGAAGATTATATTGAAAAATAAAAATATTTTCAATTTAATTCGTGTTTTCCTTCATGTCGATACCGCGAATATATTGAACTCCCCTCGTATTATGATCGAAAGTCAAAAGGGAAATAAGAAATTGCAAGTATGCAAATAAATAAGTTGCAACTAAAGTTTATTTTAACTCGCGAAGCGGGAGCGAAAGAAAAACACTTCCGAACGGTTGGAGGTACGACGGTGAAGCTACATCTCTGATTCAAGACGAACAAAACAAAACAAAAATCATTCAAATCTAACTAACGCACATATCTATTTCCTTCTACATTTAGAAACACAGGAATCTCAATTTTGACTTCGTTGAAAGGGTTGTAGGGTCAACAAAGCAAGGCAGGCATGCTTGTTTAAGCCTGTGCTTAGCTCGTCGGTGGAGTGGGATCTTCTGCTTGGCTTGCGGACTACCGTACTTTTACATGCCTGAATTTTGATGCGAACATTTAAAAATTTGCTGGTATTAAAGGGATAGGAAGAAAATAGGGAAAGGATTAACCCTAAAAGAAATATTTGCTACTTTCATAGCTAAGAAGAAATCTAACCAAACCTATCAACTTGGTTGGTAAGCCTTCTCCCTTCTGTATCCACACCAGTACCGAAGGTGTTATGATGGTACCTTTGAGCTGCCCTCGAGCCCTCCCCATAACCCTACACACGAATGAGCAGAGTATCATGTACGTGAATACTCAAAACGCTCAACTACTCCTGTTGCCTGTCATCATTGTCCTCGTCATCTCAATCACACATAAATTTCAACTTACTCACACATCCTAATGCAAGGATCCTGAAAATGCTTGACAAAAAAAAAAAATTATGGATTGCAACACCATCAAACAAATCAACGTATCTACTCCATTTCAAAAAGTCACTTAATGTAACATAGTAAACTACTTATTAGGTATATTTAAGAAAAAAAAAATTCAAAATTGTTGACAACAACAATTTGCTTAGAAAATAATTAAAACATTTGACAACAACAATTGTTTTAAAAATTTAAAATATTTTTTTTGTTTTGGAAGTTTCACTACTCGATTTTTATCCAGTTTATTTTTTTTCAAAGTGCTTTTCCCCATGAAAATCGAAATGTGTGCCTGCAACGCCACCTGTTGAGAATTTTCCGACTTTTCTTTTTTCCTAAACCATCCCTGATTCAAGACGAACAAAATGAAACAAAAATTATTCAAATCGGTTCAGCAGTTCTCGAGCCTTTACCCGACTAACACACAGCTATTGATTTTTATATAATAGAATGATTGATTTTATTTAATAATGCTAAAAAAAAATATAAAATGGATAAAAGCATTAACCATTTCGTTTGATTAAAAACGGGCAAAAAAAAAACAACAATTAAGGAATTCGCTACTGAGCATCTGGAGAGCTTTCAACTAGTTTTGGACGGACTATTCGAGTCAAAAAAACATGCAAGGCTTTAATCCTACGCAGAACAACTGTATAGGTATAGTAATAATAATAAAACAACTTTACGAAGTTTTGTGTTATACTAGAAGAGTGTATGGGACAAGAGGATATAATGATAGGTCTGGCCGGACCGGCGCAGAGGTATTCTGAAGATATCGCAACTATGGCTGAAGATGTCGCAGGAGAGCCCTTTCTATCTTCCGCCAAGATTTTATCTTTATTAAAACTTATCTTTATTGAAACTTATAGACGGTTGATTTTCTTAAACGACACCCATATCGTAAATTTTCTCGTTTTTCAGTTCACTGTGATACCTGCATAAGAATCTGACACGTATTTTACCTATGGCGTTTTTCAATTTATCTATATAATATACATACATATTATGAATTGTTAGTAATCTGTAAGATTTTATATCCGTAGATGAATAAATTAAAAAAAAAAAATAAAAATTTGTTTCTCGAAAACCGTAAAAGCAAATAAAGTGTTGTCTATGCGCTACAACAAATGGCACTTACACCTTTTTGACTTTTTAACTTTCTCACCTGCAGTAACCGATGCCTGTTATAAATGAATACCTACAATTCTAGGTAATTCGCAATGAGGCCGTCTGCAATAAATTGTTCCAGTCACACACTTCATTTTTAAATTATTCCTTATCTGAAGTACTATGGATAAGAAGTAAAGGTTCACCATCACAATTCGAGAAGACCTTCGTTCCTCGTAGGTAGGGTGCCCAACATTTTTCGAGCTGATTATACCTAGTATTTTGTAAGTAGCTAACCTGTAAAAAAATATAGTACATACCAAAAAATATGGAACCTACTTACTTTATGAAAAGAGTTATTGTTGGTACCTACATATTCGTTTTTATAAAATCTGTATTTTTTGCACTTCATACCGCTCCATAAAGTTCAACTGAAATAGCTACTCACATGACCGATTTCAGCCAATCAAAACCGAGACACATCTAGTCAGACAGCTGTCAGACTTACTAAACTAGATACTTGAAGGTCCCCATTATCTCATTTTGACATCGACAGCAAGACTTAGGTGAGTTCGATTCATGTATGATGAAGTGAAATCTTATGGTGCAATCAAAATGGAAGATCTGTTTGCTATTGATTCAACGGATTGAAATATAGTCACCTCTATTCTGAGATCCGAATCGAATAGAAAGCTGTTCGATTTCCTCAAACTGGCATTCCTACTTTCGATTTCGATAGAGATTCATTTTTTGTCATTTCTCCCCGCATTCTCAGTTTCGATTGCATTGAGTTAAATGTCAAATTTGATTCGAGCAGAAAATTCTGAAAGAAAGCTGTATAAAAATGTAAGTAGAATTGTTTTTTTTTTTAATAAATTGAGGAAAATGTTGTTTACTTTTATCACAAAATGCATAGAAAACGCATATTATAACCTAGAAAGCAACATTTGTTTGTATTATGAAAAAGAAATAAATTTGTAGCTTTTAATCGCAGGTCGCAATCCAAATGGGCGAACCGCGGGCAGTTTGAAATGCTGGTTAAGCTGATGGAGACAAATCCAAATATTGCAAAGGGTTTCAGCAGCAACAAAATTGATGCTGATGCATTTTGGAAAGACGCAACTAAAAAAATGAATAGTTTGGGACCTCCATTTAAAGATGCCACCAGCTGGAAAAAGGTAACTGTAACTAAACTATTAACGGATTCGTAATTATCAAATAATTCATTGATAGGTGTGGATTGACTTCAAGGGGAATATAAAAAAAAAAACTAATTGAAAATGAAAAAAAGAAAAAACAATCGGGATTCAACGACAACAATCTTGCTAAATTTTCGCCTCTGGAAGAAGCTGTTATAAGGATTACGGCACTAAATAAGGCTGTTCTAGGAGTGGACGCTCGTATTTTTGGAATCTTAAATTTAAATAAGTATGACCAAACAAAGGAAAAAGGCAATTTACCAAGCACTTCCAAAGACATTTCAGATGAAGGGTCTGATGACGCAAATCTAAGAATGTGAGGAGTTCATTCGAGTGAAAGTTTAAAATTCGAGGAATACTCGATTCGATCGAATCTCAGAATTAGCGTGAGTATTTTTGCGGTATATAGAAAACAAAGCCAAAATTTAGTACAATACTATATATTATTATAGTATGGTACGGGAAAATATGAAGAATTCCTTTTCTTTTTTGTGTCGCCTTAAAACCTACATAGAGTCATCGATCGAACAATAAGAATCGTCTAAATGGACTTGCTCCATAAATGTGCACTGCGATATAAATCTCTTTTTGTACCCAGAATAATGGTTTTGAAATAGCATTACAAAAATATTTGTGTTCTTTTTACCCGACTGAACACAAGGAGTTTATGTTTAGTCAAATTTTCGTCAGGCTGTGTAGGCATAGTCTCCGATTGTTAATTAGTTATGTACACTTGAATGTGTCTTGTAAATTTTTTTTTTTGATATTTTTTTTAGAACCAATCGGGTTTTTTGGTTTCTTAAATTAACTTTTTTGAAATACTATTTCCCAGTCAGTCATTTTGCGGAAACATCCTCCATCTTTTCAAACCACTATCTAATAAACTTAAGAATTTTCAAAAAACCCCACCTTCAACCTTTTACTTTTTTATGCCACTTAATACTAATGGTTGAACTCAATCTTGGTCTTTAAATGTTGCATAATGAATTATAAAGTTAGTTTATCGAAAACAAAAAAAAAAAAAAATAACCGCCTAAACGAACAAAACAATCAATTTCATACTGTTCCAACTTGTTCTCTTGCATTTTACATATGGCTATAACCAGGGCCTATCAAAAGTGCCGTGAAATAAGGCCAAGTGAAATAAGACAAACTTCTAAAAATTGGCCTTATTTCGCTTTTAAATAGTGTAATAAGGTTGGTCCTATTTCACTCCAAAAAAGCGCAATGACGCCAACAAAATTTGAGTAATAAGAACCTTGCACCCACCCCGTAATCCAACAGTTAACCCAAGCAAGGGGGTTACAGGGGGGCAGCATGCCCCCTCATACACATTTCATAGTTTGAAAGCGCAATAACACCCATTTGGCGTTATTGCACTTTGTCGGAGTGAAATAAGACCAACTATTAGAAGTTGGCTTTATTACACTTTTGCATAGCGAAATAAGGCCAATTTTTAAAAGTTGGCCTTATTTCACTTGGCGTTATTTCATTGCACCCCTAACAAATGCAAAATTAAATCCAACAGGAGACTTCACGTCAATGCCTTGCGCATGTGTGGATAAAGATGTAATATCGTTGGGCCTTACTAATAATCATTTTTAACCTTCACCCTAAATATTTTCTAGGTCACAATATGCAATTTTGTATGGAAAATTTGGCCATTGTGAGTACGAAAAATTTAGCCTGGACACTAAAAATGATTATTGGTACCGCGGGTTGTGTTTGAAAACTAGCGACGGTTACCTAAATTAATTGGATATTTCTTATACAAAAACACTAAAATCGCGATTAAGAAATGGTGGGTAAGAGGGTGAAAATATTAAGTTATAGGTATTTTTGATGACAAATCTAAAATAAAAAAACAGGTCCGTAGGGACCCTAACCTCTAGCTTCTCACAACCATTCATTTTTGTGTGAGATCGCGTTTTCGGAACGAATGGAAGGGATCTTCCATTTTATGCTGATTCCAAACGGCTAATTGAGAAGCTCTTTCAAGATAGTTATACTCTCGGATATTTGTCAGACGTTCGCGAGAGGTGGCGCAGCAGTGTAGCCATAATTTCAAAATGGAAAATGCTAGAATATATGATGCAAAAAAAAAAAATGCTAGCCAAAACAAAATTTGTTTTCATCAGCTTTCAAAAAAAAAAATAATAATAATCATCTAAATGCCTGTGTACCTCTTAGTATTGAAATTCCGTGCCTCAAAATAGCCGAGAAAATAACAACAGTTACAAAAACGTGTTTAAATACAACGAATTTCATTTTATTATTAAAGTATCAGTCTTCAGAACAAATAAAATGTCAATAGTACCAATTTTTGAAATATATATCTATGGTACCTACACTTTCACTTTCAAAAAGGCAAAAATCTAAAACTACAAATAATGCTAGAAAAGCATTATTTGGCATTTTTCTCTTTTAAAAAAATACTTTTAGTTTTCGAAAATGCTAGAAAAGTGCTTGGCATTTTTCTGTTTTAAAAAAATGCTTTCTAGTTTTCAAAATGCTAGATCTAGCATTAAAAATGCCAGAATGGCATCACTGTGGCATAGTGAAAAAAACCCCGAGTTGGAATTTGGGTTTTTGCGGGACTCGAACCTAGGACTCCTCGCTTAGTAGTCCAACACACTAACCACTAAGCCACTGCGCCTACTACACCTAATGGCAGAATTTCTAACACTGAACGAGTTTACCAAGAAATAGTTTCGATAATTGTAAAGTTCATAATAGGACACGTCTTAATTATTTGCTTGCTCACAGTCTAGTCTCTTTATTCTAGCAATATGTCAAACATATGCGTATTCAACTAATCATACCCGTTTTTATAATAATGCAGTACAGATTTTGTCGATACTACAATAATATTTTCAGTTTTCAAAATAGGTCTACTGAATGGAAAGTGATTAGTCGAAGCTATCTAAATTAGTTGAAGCAGTTTCTAAACAAAATGTACCGTGTTGCAAAAAAATGCAACTTCGTTCGACATTTAAAAACCATATTAAATTATGAATTCTTTTTACAAACGAATACCCCCTACAAACACCCTTCTTAATTATAAACCTAGTTTTCACTTCTTTCTTGCGTTGAACATTACAATCTTAAGTATATGTAAGTAATTCATAGTCTTTTGTATAAGTTCTCTTAAAAGGTATCCCTTCGTACTTTGACCAAATAAAAAATGATTTTTTTCTTTTATAGAAAAAATTTCACTTTTTCCAGATGAAAATTGAAAGGATCAATGGTCGGTGAACTGAGAGAAAATTACATTGCAAACATTGCTATAGGTAGGTATGTACTTATTTCACATAGAAAAAAATAGGGCTTATGTTTATGTAATACTGGCTGCCTCATCAAATTTTGTGCTACTTCTTGTTACTTTAACGGAGCAGAACACACAGTTACTCTTGCCAACTATAGCAGAAAGATGACGCTATGTATATACTAACTGTGGCTTCTACGGAGAGTACCTACGTTACCACCGACAGATACCTAGGACAAATTGTATATCCTCTTGCATTTATACTGCTCACTTTTCTTGGTTATGTACTGTTCAGTGGTGCACCATTATCAAACTTCACTGACGAGTCTTTAAGATGAGCCTCTCGCTTTGCATGGTTATTTGTCTGTGTACCAGCCCTGTGTGGCACCTCTTTATTCGTTCTTTCGTCTCGTAAAGCAGGTAAATAAATTTATTTGGCCGGTTAAACCGCTTTTATCCTACTTTTCAAAAAGAAAATATATTTTATGTACATTTAAAACGTTTCTCCTTGTCCACAACAAAGGACGGTATGTAACCACTGATAGTGAAAGGATATTTGTTTGGTACACTTTATATCCGGATAGTATCCTCGAAAAGTACTTACGGATATATATCTATGGTATATACAAATACATATCTACTCTACTGTATCCGAGAAAATGGTCTTCATATCTTTGAAGGCTTGAATGCCAGTTTGAGAGTTTGGCTATAGCTCTTCGTGTAACTAAGAAAGTAAATATTAGGTGAAAATTGTCCATGTAGATTCCTTGACCTTGAACTTTGCATACTGGTAGGTACTGCAGAATTTAAGGGTAATATTGAAAGTCGAACTAAAATTTTCAAATAAATCTAGAAATAAGTTAACTTATAACTCAGTACTTCCATAAAATATATCACATATATCCATACTTACGCAAGTACATTATATTGCATTATCTATCTATTATCTACTAGCATAATATAAAATAAAACCAAGGTGATATTTTGTGGGTATACGGTAGACCTCATTAAATTTTCAACCCATTTACTTGTTTTTTTTTCTTTTAAACTATTCAGGAAAATAATAAGAAGGGCAGAGGCTACTATTCGTCGCGAAAACAAAGTTTGTATGGGGAAATGCACTTGGGAAGAAATAAACTTGGTAGAAATCGGGGAGTGACAAATATTATTATACGTAGGTATGTATGTATCCTCAAATCCATACCCGAGGGAAGGCGCAGTAGAGGAAGACCGCGACTCAGGTGGCGCACGCAAGTGGAAGGGGACCTTAACCAACTTAGCGTGCGAAACTGGAGACAGCTAGCTAAAGATCGCGCTGGCTGGAGACGCTTGTTGGTTGAGGCCCAGGTCCGCCCCGGACTGTAGCGCCACCTTAAGTTATACGTATGTATACGTATGTATGTAGGATTTAAAGCCTGAACTACATCGAAACAAAAGTGTGAAAAAGTACAAAAAAGCGGAAAAAAATCGGATGTACTGTTTCATCCCATAGTACACTCTGTATACTTTTGTCTCAATTTAAAATTTGCACTTTGTGGAAAGCTCGAGCATGTTCCAGCTTTCACTTTTCTAAAGTTCTACAAACAAATACACTCAAGAAATTCATTAGCGATTTGCCGGCAGATCACGTCCCAATCATATAATTCCTGTCAGTTTCAAAGGGAAAAGCTCTTTTTGCACTTCACACGGCTTAATTTGTTTATAATTGCTCTGGAAATTTGAAATGTAAACACAAAAAGCTCTGAGCTTCCTTAGTTCGGATTTTGTTCATAGATGTCATGTAAATATGCGTGTGTTTTCAATGAATATTGAGCTTTTCACTTTTTTGAACTTTTTCCCACTTTTGTTTCTATGTAGTTCAGGCTTAATTCTTTCGGGGTGAGACTCGATCTCTCAAACCACTCTACCGATTTCAATGAAATTTTGGGGATGGGTAGGTATTGCTGGTCACAGTTTGAAAGATTGGATAGTTATGGACTCTATCAGCCCTATTCTGCTATTCACGTGAATTGTAGATTCGATTCACCCATTCGATATTCGATTCCCTTTCACTCTGCATTTCCATTCTGCTATCCGTCGGGTGAACTACACATTAGGTCTGTTCCCTTACTTTTGTCGTAAGAATGGAAAAGACAATTAAAATGGCAGTGGTGGGGATAAATTCTCTCACAGAGAGAGACACTTACGAAAAAGTTAGGGAACGCTTTTGTAGTAAACTATGAAAAATGACAGATATGGTAGATAAATAATTCCATAAATTGCAGTGGTAAAGAATATTTTCAATACGATGGAATGTTCGGGGAGAACATTCAATATTTATTTTGCCGTCTGTTGATACAATTTTAATAGAACGCAAGAAAGTGATAAATTTGTCTGGTTAATTATTTTAAATAAAAACAAAAATAAACAAACAGGTATGGATAGCTTAGGACTTTTTTTTCACTTTCACTCAGTGAAACAAGAGAATCCTCAAACAGAGAACTTCGCAGAAACGTTAGGAAATCCAAAAAAGATATCATGCAACTTCCGGATGAAACGTAAGTTGATTCGTTTTCAATTTTTAATAGATAAATCAATTATTTCTAAACCGTAGGTTCATCAAAAACTTTCGCTTAAATAAAACAGCATTTCAGTACGTATTGAATGTTGTTGAATCGAATCTTCCACCTCCACAGCGAAGTGGTGCGCTCTCAAGAAAAGATTTGATCGCGTGTTTAAGATTTTTTGGCGAAGGAACTCTGCAACATGGCGTTGGACAAGATTTTAATGTAGGAATCGCTCAATCCACATTTAGCAAAGTCTTGTAGTAGATACTGCACGGGTTACAAGCCCATTTATGTCCGAAATGGATTACCCTTCAAATGACAGCAGAAGAAAAACTAGAAGCAAAGCTCTGGTTTTACCAAAAATGTGGTGTGCCGGGGTTGTTATGTGTGTTGACGGTACACACATTCCTCTTAAGACACCTTATCAGAATCCACATTTGTTCTACAACAGAAAAGGCTACCACAGTCTTAATACAATGCTGGTAAATGCAATAAAATGTGTCTAAAATTTTCATTTGAAAAAATTTCCTTTCAGATATGCAATCATAAACAATGGATTACCTACGTTGACGCAAGTTATCCCGGAAGTAGTCACGACTCTCTAGTATGGAACAATACGGAAGAGATTTCTTATTTTGAAAATACCTTCAATAATGGAGAAAGAAATCTCAGACTTTTAGGTAGGTACATAATACGTACCCAGAAATTTTTGTAATTCATTTTTTTTTTTAGGTGATGGAGGGTATGGTTTATATCCGTGGTTACTTACTCCTTTTCGAAATGTAGAAGCAGGTTCCCAACAATCCAAATTCAATACACAACACTGCAAAGGACGAAATATTATAGAGCGAACTATTGGTGTATTGAAAAGTAGATTTCGTTGTTTGGATTTGTCCAGAGTGTTACAGTATTCACCTCAAAAAGCGTCACAAATTATTAACGTGTGCTGTGCTCTACACAATATATGCAGACATTTTCAAGTATCTTTGGAGGAGCACTTACTTTACGATGATGAGGAAGACCGAAATGATACGACGAATGATACACAAGGAAGTGATGTCGTACAGCCCTTGCAGTATTATCCTGAGGCAGTAAGCATAAGGAACGAAATAATGATGTCTCTATAAGTTAATAATATACAAAATATTTATTGTGAAAACGTAAAAGCACCATGAATTAATTTTACAACAAAAAAATAAATAAAAAAAAACAGTAATATTTTCTAAAGCATAAACAAAAACAAATAAGATAAGAACTATTTATGTTTCAGCTCCAACTCCAGAAGCTCCTTCTTTTGCATGTTTTTATAGTTATCTTCTGCAAATTTCAATGACTTTTGTAATGCATTGCTCAAATTCCTCTGGATTTCAAGAGCTAATGTTGAGCAAGTGAAAGTTCAAATGGAGTCATATGTTTTTTTTTTTTTGTCTTTTGGGTACATTTTCCAAGTCTTGATCTATGGATTGAATTTGAGTTAAAACAATATCAAATTTAATACATATTTGCATAAACAAAAACGTTTGGTCTCACCAAGATCATTGTCGTCAGTCTCATCTATTTCCAGTTCATCTTCAGAACGACGTTTCGAAGTGTCTCTGTGTGCACTTTGTGGGCATCCAAATTTCTGGGTATAAGAAATGCCCTCAACCGCCTCCTCCAGACCAACCATTTCAATAACTTCCTCTTCTTCCTCTGAAAATTTGAACATTTCGTTTGGCCCACCCCCTGTGGCTCGTTGCTCTTGCTTGTTGTGGGAAAGTTTTTTTTTTTTAAATAGGATTTGTAGTCGCTCCATACCTGGAAGATTCTGCTGTTAGGACAAAAAAATATGAAATGGAACTTAGGAATCTACCTTCTTCCACTCAGTGACGTCTTTCAATGGTGGACCCAGGAGGTTGAGCCTATCCTTAAGGCTATTCCACAATTCTCGTAAGTCCTCGGGTTGCCTTTTCGCTTCATTTTTTGCAATATCTGCATTTAGCTTCATTGCGGATATTATAGTTGAAAATTGATCTTTGTTTGTTGTTCTATCCCTAAAAATTAATAATCTTTGTTTACAAACCAATTATCAAGCAATCAATTTTACTTACATTTTATCAACCACCAACCACAAAGACGATCCATTTAATTTCAAATCCGCAACAATTGACATGCGGATCTGAATTGTATAGAGCATAAAGATAAACTAAGTATTAAAAAATAGACCGTCAGCTCCCGCTGACGTCTCCCGGATTTACCCCGCAAATTTTGAATGAGAGCCCTCTCTCGCGCTCTCTTATTTTTCCTGTCTGTGAATACGTGTTATTACTTATTAATGGCCGCCGGGTGGCACTTTTTCAATAACAAACAATTTGTAAATGAATTTATAACAATAAATGTAAAAGGAATACATGTTGAGTATGTCTTTTTAGATAGCTTTACTTGTGCTCTATCCATTTTAGGTGCCAACAAATGTTCATCCATTCACATTTCAGGTTTTTTTAGTGTTCTTTACATGAAAAATATTTTTGACAGCAAAATTCATGCAGCTACCTTTGGGAGTTGTTCCAAAAATAGGTTTATTACCATGCAAGTTAAACCCAAGTTTTCACTAGGGCTAAAGAATTTATTTTTAAACATTCCTGAACATTGCATAAATTTCTATTACTTGGTGGGTGTTTTCAACTTCTTTTTTTTAGCACCATATTTGTACAAAATCAAAATATGATTTGGAATTCTGTAGTTTAATAAGAGTGAACACTGTAATTATTGTTGTTACGTAGGAACAGTAAAAATGATAATTTTATTTATATGTATATATCTTTAAAAAAATATATTATTCTCGGATATAATTATGATTTAAGATTAAACAAAAAGACAATATAATGTGGTATTTAATTGGATTCTGCGATTCGATCCGATTTCAGATTTTGCCTATTCAATCGAACGTAAGAATCCAAATTGTTTTGTTAATTTTTTAGTTTTATAACGTTGTATTTTAAAATGTACACTGATGTTTTTGTAAGCGTCTCTAATTTATTAATTAACAGAAAAAGTACACTTTATGTGTTTTTGAAATACAAAAAGTGATGTTGTTCTAAGTGTATTCGTGTTTTTTGTGCTTCGAATTCAGCAAAGTAGGGTTTTCAGCTCGCAATTACAACCTTATTACAACAACTACTGAGAGTCCTGGAAGTGTCAAGTAGAGCGTAGTTATTGTAATTGCGTGCTGAAAGTCTTACTTTACTTTTCTTTGCTAAGTTCGAAGCTAAAAAAACACGCCTTACTTCACATAAATAAAAGGCGATCTACATACATAAGATTCTTTTTATTATGGAATATACCCGAAAAAAACTAAATTCGCATATAATTGTTCTTACATTTTTGTATTAGGCTCAGTTCTTTTGCTTGTTTTGAGGACTTAAACCTAACGGTTGAATTAAATCTGGGTCGTTAAATGTTGCTTATGAATTATAAAGCTAGATTATCAACAAAAAATATATAAACAAATATCCTTTAATTTTCTAGAATAATAATTTATTCATTCATTCATCTACTTCTCAGTCAATTCTACAACAAAAAGCCAAATCATTCCACTGAAATATTTCATTTCTTTACTGTTCCATCTGGCAGGAACTTTTTTCAGATGGAATTCAATCAGGGGTGGTTGATTTGTTGTAATTGTTTTCGTAGGAACAAATTTTGGTGACATTTTGCATTTTACGTATGGCTATAACTAGAGCCTTACTTAGCTTGACGGTTTTTGCTAGGAGGAGAGATATAGGTTGCGAAACATAATTGAAATTCTATCGCGAACATGCCAAAAATTTGTTGATATCGATGTCATAAAAGTATTGCTGTTCTTTATATCGTACATTTTAAACATTCATTGCACTTCAATTACATAACAAATTTCACTTGATACCAAGAAATAAGAAAATCGAACAACTTTTCATATAAAAATGTAGCGAATAAAATACAACCTGGAACTAAGAAAACCCAGTATTTACAAACACAACCCCGCACTCGACATGAAAATGAGAATCCACCTTAGGCTACCTGACATCTGGTTGAAGCCAGACGTGTAGGCTGGTTTTTTTCAAGTATGTGTGTTTCCCCTTTGATTAACATGGCACAAACACATGAATTCAAACTGGGCTACACTCAAGGACAAATCCAGCTTGTAGGCAAATTCTCTTAAGTGGGCGGAGCTGACGGTCTATTTAATAGTTAGTTTATGCTCCCGCGCACCTACCCGATTCCCCCGGCAAATTTTGAAAGAAAAATTCTCTCTTAAATTTCGTATCGGTGAATACGTGTGAAGCAACAAAACAAAAAAAAAAATTGAATGGAGGGGGTATAATGAAATACTGACACTCAGCAGTCATCCTACATCGTGGTATTTCTACCTTTTGTGGACATTTTGTTGCCCGAAAAACGATTCGTACAAAACAAAAATAAAGCATCAACATTGTTTTTGTCATGAATCTGACGAAAAAACATTCGAACTACAATGGAACACACTAAATGCCTATAAAAAGAGATTCGTCTTTTAGCAAAAGATTTCTAGTACCTACCAAGAAATAATCATTATAATGTTAATGTTTTTATACTCAAGGTTAATTTAATGTGAATTTCTTTCCGAATAATACCAGCTTTACTTTTTGAAGAAATATTTTTTCATAAGCAAATCGAGGGTATTTGAGTACGGCGAAAAGGGAAAAATGCCCTCGCTTCGTGGGAAAAATAAAGAGAGAACGCTAAGAACACTGACTGAGTTTAGTGTATTTGGTGATTTCGATCAGCTGATGGATGCGTTCCCACAGTTAAGATTGTTTGTTTTATTTCACCACGAAAACGTGTTTTGCAGAATGGTAGAAATATTCATTCGTGGAAATAAAATAAAACATTTTTGTTTTTACAATTATTATTGTGTTTGTTTTCGTTTGTTGTTTTTGGCGAAATGTTATTTTGCCCGCGAATGTTGACAGAAAAAAGGAAACGGATTCAAACCGAAGAACTAAGGAAAACAAAAAGGGGGGGAAAAAATACATTTTTAGCAAAGTTTGCAACAATTTAATAAACAAACGAATTTCAAATTAACGTAATTAATGAAAACAATCAAAATAATAAGGTTGCAACGTTCATAGCCCTCAACAAAATAATAGGACATCAAATATTTTTTTTAAATTCTGATGACCAACCAATATGTAGTTGAAAATCAATTTATGAATTAATTTTCTTTAAACTGTAAATCAAAATCGAAACTACAATATATAGTAAAATATATATAAAATATTTACTAACATTCCAAATAATTATTTGTAGATACTGATTTTATTACATTTTTGCAAATGGTAAATATTTCCATTGTTTGCAACCACAATGTAAACATCCCGTACTTTATCTACGTAAAATAAGAAAATCTTAATAATATATGTGTTTTTTTTTTAGCTTCGATCTCAGCAAAGAAATGTAAAGTAGGATTTTCAGCACGCAATTGCAACAACTATTACGAGTCTCGAAGTGTCAAGCCTAGCGCAGTTGTTGTAATTGTGTGCTGAAAAAGAAAATCCTAATTTTCTTTGCTTTGGTGAGCGAAGCTCCAAAAAACAGGCCTGATATACAGTAGAAATCGGTTATAACAATACCTGATATAGCGATGAACCGGATATAACAATATATTTTCAAAGTCCCGGAAAAACTCCGTTTAACTCAAGGTAATTTGCTATCGGTTATAACGATTCCGGATATAACGATGAAATCGGTTATTGCGATGAAAATTTATCATATTTTAGTCTAAAAACTGTTTATAGCGATGGTAAAAAACGTGTTCTTACATGCCTACTGCCTGTTACTTTCATTCTACTTCTAAATATGTACATATCGATATTTTGTATGCACATACTATACATACATACATACATAGTTATAAACAAATTTTTGATTTTCCTGTAGCCACTGCAGTGACTGGTCTGTACATGTAATTTCATGGCATGCCCTGTTCGATTTCCATATCTCCGAGGAGTTCAGTACATATTAATTTTTCTTTGAAACAAGTTGAGTGTAGAGTTCTTAAGATGGTGACAATAAAGCGAAAATCATTTTCCATTGCCCAAAAATATGACATTTTTCATTATTTTCATTGTACCGGATATAACGATGAATCGGTTATAACGATGAAATTCTGAGGTCCCTTCGATATCGTTATAACCGATTTCTACTGTATTCGTTTTAATGAAATGTATGTAGGTACTAAATTCACCACACCAGACCCTCCGTTTTGTTAACACGTCCCGATAACTGCCAATTATTTGAATTATTTGAATTTTTCCCAATGTCACCACAGAATGAATTGTCAGTCATCTGTCAGGTTACTATGTGCCAGCGTATGCGTGCGTCTTATGGACTTTAACATGGCACACATACTTTCGCACATAGAAACACGGAAAACAGCTTGTAGGCAAATTCTCTTAAGTGGGCGGAGCTGACGGTCTATTTAATACTTACATAGTTTATGATACTTAGTTTATGGTGAATTCATTCACGTGAATAAGAGAATACCGCACAGTATTACCGACGTTACCGACATTAACGACGTAAATCGACATTCGATTCGAATGAATAGTAGAATAGCGTTCAGTTAAAAATGAAGAAAAATTCCCCCCATGAATAGCAGAATTGGGCTGTATACATAAACTAAGTAGGTAGGTATTAAATGCTTAGTTTATGGCTGTATAGCTGACACTTCACATAATATAAGCGAGAAAGAAAAACAGGTTGTTGCACCTCACTTTCAGAAAAAAAATTCAAAGGATATTTATAAAGTTGTATCTTGTATACCTAAATAAGTTATGAGTGGACATTGTCAAAATAAATCAATTTGCGAAATGTGGGCGGGACTTAATACAAAAAGGAACAGCACAACTGTGAGGGTAGGTACAGCTATATAGGGTGATGGCACCAGTAGTCAGCCCCTTAACTTTTTTTTTTGAGTTTGATTGGTCCTTAAAAATCCATTTTTTAACTATTTAATCAAGTATTTGGCTTTTCCGAATGTTTGAAGTCTGTGGATTGGAAAATATTAAGCTTATTAGGGATATGAACTAGGTACCTAATGCAAACTATTTGCAAAATAAGTGAAAAAGGTATGAGTTGCGAGTGGTCAGCCCCCTCAGCTCCAGTAGTCGGCCACGCAAGTATCCAGTAGTCAGCCCCAATGTAATTTACAAATTTTCATAAGAAGGGGGGGCTGACGACTGGAGAACGTTTAAAAGAACCGTGTCTCTCATAGTCAGCCCCCATTTCTCAAGTAAATGTACAGGGGGGCTGACTACTGGAAATCAAAGAAATTTTATCGAAATTTTTGCAAGAATCAATACTGATTGAAGTTTCCATTCATTTTGCATACTCAGCTATGAAAAATAATAAATTAAGGTAGTCTCCAGTAGTCAGCCGGGGGGGCTGAGCTTAGGATAATCATACAAATAATGTCTCATAATTACTTAACCGAAAATATTTTTAACATTTTAAGTTAAGAAAAAAGATAAATAAAGTGTTAATATCATAACAATAATCATTAACTGCACATGCCTTCAGCATATTCGTAATTATAGGTATCACTTTTACAAAGTCACTTCAAATATTTTTTTTTTGGTAAACCACTCGTATCCTGCACTTATGAAAACTGTACGCAGACTTATATTTGTTACGCTCGAAGTAACAAGTGTATTGTGTCAATTTTTTGCACAGAGCGAGAAGAAGTGTTAACCAATAAAGTAATATTTTTTGTTTGGAAGAAAGGCAAAACCATTTACTATTGCGCTGTGATTTGTATGTCAGCGGCTGACTACTGGAGGGGGCTGAACTTAGGGGCCATCACCCTATGTTGAAGAGACTGACGTCCGTATGTGCAATCAAAACTTTGGAATGGATTGCGCGATTTTTACGATCGGAATGATCGAATCGCGGAATGACAATTATGCTTCTTTTTGTCGTGAAAATAAAAGTTTAAGGGAATGAGATTGGGGATAAAACTTTGTATGGAAAACCGCACTTTGATTAATAGAGTTCATAAATTGTGCCTTTAGTTCATCTTTTAGATATCCAAGATCTGTTAATGTGTTCGTTAATATAGCTGACATCATAATCCTTATCCAAATATTCATCTTCATTTTCGAAGAGCAAGTGTCCTCTAAGCTTTAAAATTAAATTCTCCAACAGACAAGGGGTAAAAAACACGCTCTCATCAAAGCATCTCCTCAACTAATCGCGTGTAATGTGATAGACATAATCATTGAATCCCTAATTCATTTAATTAAAACTTAAGTGCCTTAGAAGCATAAACGTATACAACGTGCTGTGCATGACCGAAAGTTATTTTCCGTGCAATTTCACCCATTTTGCTTTAGTGTCTCGCCAATATGTTGCTAGACCAATCACTAGGTTGGTATTCATTCCGTATGCATCTGGGTGGGATATCCTATCATCGCAGTAAACTCGATTACAAGGTCTTACAGCCACCTATTCGTTTTGCATGTTACAACAACCCTAACAGGAAACAGGAATTGGTAATTTGCATTGTTTTGTTTTACGTGCTATTATGCTAGTGGGTAGTAAAAGGCACTCTAAAACACATTTTACTATATAACTTTCAAAGCAATCGCGCTTGTTAAGCAAAGGGTTTACAAATGACCGGAGCTGCAGTGGCATCCGTGTTCAAATGGTTGGTGGGGGAGAAACTCAAACCCAGATTTGTTTTAATAATTTAGCTGAAACCTGATATAAAAAAAAAACCTACTTAAAACCATGGTTGCCGAAGTTTATGAGAGCGTTGTAAATTTATTTTAAACCTAAAAAATTATAACTCTATATAATTTTATGAACGTAAATTGTTTCTTATCCAGGGTTCAAAATCTGAAACTTTTGTATAAACGCCGGGCCAGTCTTCTAGTCCGCACCGATTGCCGAAAGAGACAATACCATTTAAGGCGTAGTTATTTTTCGTCAACTGCATAAGGGGACCACCGGAATCACCGTCACAGCTGTCTTCAGAGAATCGGCCACCAACACAAATTTGAGACGAAGAAATTTGAATCCGTTTTGTGGAGAACTTCTGCATGCATTCCTCTTGATCGTTTACGGGCACAAATAGCTTTTGTTTGATGTTACTTTGCCGAGCTGTTGAGAGAAAAGGATGTCATTATTTAAAGGCAGGGATATGGTATTATGTTATATATTTTTTAAATTCGTTTTAAGGAAATCGATTTAGTAATTATCATGACGATGAATCAGCCGAGACCTTAGGCCCATTTTATTCACTCGAAGTTGAACACAACTTGGGGATTTTTATATGGAAAACTTCCCGAGTTAATACTCTAAGTGAAAAACGGGTGTTAAAGCGTAGTATGCAGATGATCCGAAACGAAATTTTCCGGTGGTCTCCAAAAGGACAACGAAACGTCTGCGAAAAGGCAGCGGAAAATAATTTGTGGAGGTTTTTATCAGCTGCTACACAAGTAGCAGTGTTACCATCACTGTCAATTTATCTCCGATTTGGATACTCGAACTTTTCGCTGGCTCCTTAAAATTTTCATTTGGTAATTGTCCTAATTTAGATATTAACTTTAAAGTTTCGTGATTTTTTGGCTAAAAATGCAACCCGTAAACATTTTTTTTTGCTTTTTTTGACCACTTTAACTTGATGGCTGAACTCATTCTTGGTATTCAAATGTTGCTTATGAATTATAAAGTAAGTTTATTAAGAAAATATCGGCAAATTACCTTTAAATTTTCTAGAAAAAGATTTTAGAAATTTTTCCGTATGAAAATTTTTTTCCGATCAACTTCTTAGTTAATTCCACAAAAAACATAAACAAATCATTCCACTGATATATTTAATTTATTTACTGTTTCATCTGTCTGAATTTGTGCTATGAACGCCTATTTTTCATTTATCGTCGTCCTTAAACAATTTAATAAGTCTGCCAATGAGTTTAGGTATTTTTGGCGCCAAAATTTTCCAACTTGCCTCCATACCTCTTATAAATCTGGCAACACTTGAATACAAATGTCAAATTTTCGCAAGCAAATAATGTCCCGGACAATAAACGTGTGCGAAAAGAGAGTGGTAAATTGTACCAAGCAATCTACTACAACTAACCACTTTTCCGCCATCATTTCGCAGCATCTGCGTACCAGCTGCGTACTGCAAAACGAAAAGGAGAGCGAAAGTTTTCGTTCATGATTTCGTTGTGTCACTTTTGTATGGGATTTTCCGTTTCGGGTCATCTGCGTACTGAGCTTAAGTGTTTACTTTTTATTTCATTATAAATGGAAAACAAAGAAAATTTAACATATTCATAAAAAAGTTTAAAACGGATGCCGAGATAAATAGGAAATATAACTCTGAAATGTCACAAGAAGAATGTCAAATTGTAAAAAGTAAACAGTTTATAGAAGTTTTTCTCCTGGCTTGACGTTGGGAAGATCACGTTTTCCGAAACTAATCTGAGACTTTAAATCTTAAAGACGTAATTGGAAGTGCATAATTTCACATGATGAGTCTCTGCAAACCGCCTACTATGCAAATCTTAAAACTATTCTTAGAACTTAGAAACCTATTATTCTCTCTTTTTATCCTACAAATAATTGCAAGTCATTGAAAATAATAAAATCTTCCTCACTTTCCAAATTTAATTCTGGGCATTTTTTTTTGTAAACTAACATAGGTACGTTCTTTGGGGTTTTTCTCGCACAACTGCATAAAAGCCTATTAATTTCTTTTGGCTAACGCGAAAACTCAAGTGATGTTTAGCTTTCTCGTAATTCACGCAGAAATTTTGACCGACTGGACTGGAATTTTTGCTCGGTTAAAAACAATGGGTTAAAATTAACTAAGTCTCTGTAGAAAATAAACAAGTATTTGTTGTTGAAAACAATCGAGTTAAAAAGGTTAAAGCATACTGTTAAAAATAAAACACTTTATTAGTTGGTATCAACCATGTTACTCTGTTGTTATTAGTTAGTTTGTTATTTTCGACCGAGAAAATTTGGAGAGGAAATTGACAAATCGCTTATTTTTAACCTAGTTTCGTTAAACAAGTCGACCCGGTTATTTTTAATCCACTAACTCTGTAAGAGCTATATTAACAATATCACTTGGTAGTTTTTAACCGAAAGTTGGTTAATTTTAAATAAGTGATTTTTCTGCGTGTTCGTACAAAATTTCGAGACCGAGTCAGTTTAAAATTGAAGTTTAGTTATTACGATAATGGGAGAACTCAAAAAAGTGTTGCCAGCAGTTTCTTTTCGCTGACCGTCTGCTTCTAAGCTTCTGAAGATTTTGTCCAGAATTTTGTATTTATATGAAGCTTGCGAATATTTCGTGAATTTTAACTTTATCGATGACGCTGTAAGAGAAGGATATTATTGTTTCCGTTCAAAATTTTGAACTCGGTTGAACAATTTTCGTTCACGTTTCGGAATTGGAGTTTGGGGGATTACAGTTGGAGGCCTTTTTTTTTTTGTCAAGGTGACCTCAATATTAATGGTACCTCCCATATAAAATGTTCATCCCAATTTCATTCAATTCATTCATCTCTAATATATAAAATTCTCGTGTCACGGGGTGCGTAATTGAACTCCTCCGAAACGGCTCGACCGATTTTCGTGAATCTTTGCAAGGATATCGGCTAGGGTGGAGAATCGAACAACATCTATTTTTCATTCCCCTAAATGTTAAGGGTGGTCCACCCTTAATTTTTTTTTTTTATGTATGGGGAAATGCACTTTGAAAAAAAATAAACGGGGTGGAAATCAAGTAGTGATACAAAAAAAAAAAATTTTTAATTTTAACGCCAATTGTTGTTGTCAATTATTTTAATTATTTTGCAAGCAAATTGTTGTTGCAAACAATTCTGAAATTTCTTTTTTTCTAAATACACCTAATAAGATTGCTTATGTTTACTATGTCACATTAAGTAGCTTTTTGAAATGGAGTAGATACTTCGATTTGTTTGATGGTGTTTGAATGCATCATTTTTGTTTGCCAAGTAGTTTCAGGATCATTGCATTAGTATGAGTGAGTAAGTTGAAATGTTTGAGATGACGATGATGACAGTCAACAGGAGTTGTTGAGCGTTTTGAGTTTTTACGCGCATAACTCGAGACAGGATGGTTAGTTTTTAAAGATTTTTAGCTTTATAGTTTCGATTGGGCCCAAGGAAGGCCATAAGCTATTGTTGTTGTCAATTATTTTAATTATTTTCTAAGCAAATTGTTGTTGTCAAAAATTATGATTTTTTTTCAGCATGTGTGAGTAGAAGTAGGTACCTATCTAAGTTGAAATGTAGGGCTGAGTGAGATGACGTACGTGGACAATGATGATAGTTGATAGACAACAGGACAGGAGCTGTTGAGCGTTTTGAGTTTTCACGTAGGGGTTGTTACGAAAAATGAACGAGTAACAATCGTGGTACTCTCCTCATTCGTGAGTAGGGTTATGGGGAGGGCAGCTCAAAGGTACCATAACCCCTTCGGTACCGGTGTGGAGAGAGAAGGGAGAAGGCTTACCAACCAAGTTGATAGGTGTGGTTAGTTTTCTTCTTGGCTGTTAAAGTTACAAATATTTCGTTTAGAGTTAATCCTTTCCCTATTTCCTTCCTATCCCTTTAATACTCTCAATTTTAAAATTTTCCCATTTATTTATCACGTTCACGTGTAATCCAAAATAGCCAGAAATTACATCTTTGCTATTGGCCGGGCAAAATGCAATACATCGTCATTATTAAAAAAATCAAAAACATCGACATTGACAATCGTTGGGTGGTATGCCCTATTCACCTCTACTGAGCAAAATATTCCAAGCTCATATTAATGTAGAGTTTTGTAGTTCAGTGAAGAGCATCAAATATATTTGCAAGTATGTGAATAAAGGCAGTGATATGGCGGTATTTCGAGTTGAAAATACCAATGTAAATTGAAGTACATCAGCTCCAATGAAGCTCTTTGACGTATCTTTGGTTTTCCAATTCATGAACGGGATCCAACCGTTATTCATTTAGCCGTCCATCTTGAAAACGGTCGGTGCGTATATGTCACGACCGCTATAAATTCATCAAAAACTACACTCGCCGAATTTTATGTAATCGCGCGAATGCTTTTGGTGCCTTTGCACGGACATTATTCTACTCAGAAGTACCACACTATTTCACATGGACTCAAACAGAATAATGGACACGCAAACAAAGTAGAAATGCGTTACTATTTAGCAAGACTTAAAAGTTAAAATTCTTTTGGACCCGATAGGTGGCGATGTTGTCGAAATCGGATGGGTATGGTTGATTCCTGTTTAAAATATAGGATAGTTTTGGACCCTAAAAGGTGCCAATTTACAAAAGAGTAGAGGTATAGGAAAACAGGTTGTGGCACCTCCCATTAAAAAATAAAAATAAAATTCAAACGCTATTTATAAAGTTGTATAATTAAAACACGAAAGGCACTGGCAAGTCCGGATGGTAACAGCATTTGTGCACTCAAAACTCTGGAACGGATTGTTAGATTTTGACGATTTTGGGCTTAATGGATTCGTAAGGACTATGCTGCTTTTTGTTCTTAAAACAAAATTAAGGATTCGGGATAGAAATATTATTTAAAACGTTTAGTTTTTTTTAATTCTTTGTTAGTTCCGGGTGAAATTGGAAGTCCAAATGTCATGCAAGCAAAAGATTTTGAGGGAAAATTCAAAACAAAAAACATTGTCATTTTGCTTATTCAAAACGATTTGCCATTCGTATTTAAGTGTCTTCAATTTCCCAGCATATGCATTGTGCATGCTCGGAATTATTATTTTCATTATATTAACGAATTTGGGCGGTACGAAGTTCGCCGGGTCAGCTAGTTTATTTATACAAGTCAATAATAGACTTTAGAAAGCCATCACACAATTTAAAGTACTGAGCTATGATATATAGGGTATGCATATGCATATCTTTCAAATGAATTAATGTTAAATATTTGAAATCCTTTTTCATGAATTCAGATTAGCTATCAGAGATCAATTCAACATTAGCTCTGTTATGTAGATCAGAAGTGGAGCTGTGCCAAGGGAGGTTCAACATCATAACTTATTTTGTTGAATCTGGAATTTTTTGATATGGCAATCAGCTCATTTACCCCAAACTTGACAACAGTATAACAAAATTGATTGGAATGTAACTTTGTGTATAAACAACTTATTCTCGTTTGACAATAAAGAATTCGTATTAACAAAAATATACAGCATCTTAATTGCAATAACTATTTTATGTAATCAGATAAACCGGCACCCAGTTTATCTGATTGCCATTATTTATTAATAAATGGTTCGACGGTAAGAAACAAGACTTTCTTTTCCTTGGAAAAAATATAGCTTGGATCTTTTCCAAGATTGCTTAATTTATACATTTACTGTAATATCTGCTTAATATTTCAACCGCATTTTGTGAGACCAAATACATGCGATGAATATATTGCAAGGTCATTTGAATATAAAGCGATTTCGCATTCCGGTAAGGATGGGATATCCGACGTGTACCAGTTATATAGTACCAGCCTAAGAACTGAGCCTGGGGGACACCTGCGACTATAAGTACCTATTTAGTTAATTGGAAGGATTATTATTGACGGGCTGTCGCAGCGCTAGGCACAATTAACGTTGCTTAAATGTCACGATCAAGTGACCGATATTAATTAAAGTGTGATCGCCTGTCACTCGCTGTTGGGACTGAGTGACGAATAATTCGGAATTGAAAACACTTTCCGAATATCGATTTCTTTTCAGATATACAGCAAACACTAGTGGCAATAAAAAGGCGAATTTTTCGGACGTGGGCATGTCAACATTAGCCACGGTAAATAACACTTGTAATCGTAGCTTAACAGAACAGTAATTGACGAAGATGTATTTATCTAACGCTTTTTGATAATCCTGCCAAAGTGCAGTTAAATTTCAAACCATTACAATGTTCGATGCCCGTTCATTCTTAAGTGATAGGTAATAGTTTCTTTAGAAGGCATTTAGCTAGATACATCTGATTTGTTGCTTATTTTTAAATGAATAAAGACTACTTATTAATACGCATACTTATAAGTTTGTATTAAGTTGTGTTTATTGCTTCCAATTAAGGTTACTTTAGGAGAAATCATGTATGAATACGGGGTTCTTAGCTTATCATTTAAATTTGTTTAATTTTATATAGATTATTCAAGCAATAACAATATTTATAGCTCTTGTGTTATCTACAGTTCAAGTCTTTTAATCAAAATTATTTAAAAAGAAGTGGTTAATTTTATTTGGTATTTGAACATGAAATAAAATGGGGAATACCTACCAAATAGATAAGAGTATTTTTTCCTCTGATTCTTTTATGGAAAACTTGGATACGCGTCGGCTTTGCAATATAGCTTCTCTCGCAGCACGAAAATGACTTCCAAGTTCAATTGAAGCAATTCAGTTTAAAGCAATAAGGATGTTTTGCAAAACGGTAATTTAAAAAAAAAAAATTAAGAGCTCGACCTGCGTTACAATCAACGGCCAACACAATCGGACAGGTCTTTGACTATTCTCTTCCTCCAGCAAACGAGTATATGAGCTGAATTGATCCACGTTTCTAGGTTTTGGAAGTCAAGTCAGCGTGTGTTAGTAGAATGCTCAAAAAGGAGATCGCAAAAATAAGAAAGCCCTAATTGTGCTCGAAACTTAATGGTAAGATTCTTGTCCTTTGACTGTCTCATAATCTAACAACAACAATAAGCAAACGAGACATAAGAAAATGAGCTCTCACTTTGCGTAGTAGGTACGTATAGGTATAAGTTAAAATACGACTGCGTATTGCGTTTCGCGTGTATTAATCTACAATTTTGTAACACAAGCTCATCAAAAGGAATTACAATTTAAATTCTATGAACAAATAGCTAGGATGATAATTGATTATCGAACTCTTTGATATGATTACGATTTATCGATAACTATAGGTCGATTCACTGCGACAGTAACAGAAAACTAGTCAAACAGCTGTCACTCTGTCAGATACGTTATTGCCAGTAGGTTTGTTTGACGTGGGCCCTAGTGCGCACTAGTGCGCACTGGGTTAACCCTAATGTGTTCGATATAGCACTGAACTCGCCCCGGTACTGAAAACCTGTGTTTGACATGACTTCTAGGGCGCCCTAGTTGTGCACTGAACTGACCCCAGTTATTTTGTCGGGGCAAGAACTCAGTGCTGAGTTGCGCTGTCATTTCGCTTGCTGTTATTCGTTTATTTGAATATCGTAATAAAGATAAATACAATAAATTTGAAATTCAAAGGGGAATTGTTTGAAAACAATGACGTAATGGACTAAAACCTTATTTTAAAGATAAATGGAATGAAAAAAAATCGGGAATCAAAGCTGATTACATTTTTTAGTGCATCGCATATATTGCAAACAGTTTTATCAACTTGTTTGCATTATGGCAAGCACAAGATCAGAATTGAGTTCACTCATTTTTAACAATAAACAGAACAAAGTGTTATCATCTTCGTACTTCGTTCACCAAAACATAAGTATTTTTCAAATTTAAAAACTGCCAGACTTCAGGGCAGCATATTTTGCGTTCGATATGATAGCCGAATTTTCAGGGTTGTGCAGGTTTTTGGGTAGGCGGGAAAATCAGCTGACACTTTTCAGTGCGCACTAGTGGGCACTAGTGCTAGCCACGTCAAACAAACCTAGTAACTAAGTCTAGTAGTTGAGAATATAACCAATACTAAAAAAATTCTACTGACAATGACAACAAGAAATAACTTTACTCTCATCAGAGAATCAATAACAAACCACAGACAACAACAAACGCACTTCAGTCAAGATGATCAATAAAAAATCTCACTCAACTCAACTCACTCCTTTTTAAATTAAATCAAACAAAAACTAAACCGGTTCAAATCCAACAGGAACATTTGACTGACCAACACCACCACCGCTATCTGAAGATAGAAAATTTACTCACATGAGAGAGTTCTACCCCATCCAGCTACGACTAGATTCGTTCCCGTACGTGGTGTTGTCTGAAGCCCCAATGCCGACGGCAAGCATACTGGTTTAATGAAGTCTGTGTAGGTGACAACATCGTTGAGACGAACTAGAGCAATATCAAATTGCCTGTTTGGGTTAGTATCATCGAACTGGGGATGCGGGATAGCCTCCTCTATTCCCATATTGACTACGGGATCAGCACAATCACTGCCAACGCAGTCAATGTCCTTCGACAAGTCATATTCACCCAAACGTACGCGATCTCTGCGGGTACAGAAACAGACTCATTAAAAACAAATCGACGCAGTAAACCCAATCAATTGGGTGTAAAACATATTCATACTTACAGCTGTCCAACTTCACGTAAAATAGCGCCAGTGACACAATGTGCCGCTGTCAGCACATATCTGCGATTTATAAGACTCCCACCGCAGTTCAAGATGCGACCGCCACCTCCTGAAAGTGGGGGTGAAAAATGTTGCATCGAAAAACAAAAATACACTTCAACTGCACTCACTTTGGACATACTCCAGGAGAACCATCCAAGGGAACTCATCTAACAGCGTGTCATTTCCATTGTAGATTTTATCACCCACAGGTATTTGTCCACATCTTGGCAGTGTTGGTAGTACAGCTCCTTCCCCATTGCCTGGCGCTGTACTGACAGAACGAGTGGGCGAGGGTACGGTTGGCGTTGTTGGTGTCGCAGGACTACTTCTACCTGTAAAACCTGTGTCTGTTGTACAGCAAACAAGTGGCTGCGCACCGGCTCCGTTCTGACACTGAGATTGTTGCGCAAATTTAACGTCCGCGTCCTGAAGTGGAACCCTCTGAATAACTGATAAAATAACTGGACAGTTGTATATCGAGATGCAAGTACCACTTCGTCCGTTTGGATTTCTGCAGGAACCTGTCGGTTGCATTTAAGTTGTTAGTTGCAGTTGCTGTCGATATAACTGGAAAGTGCACACAGCTTACCTTGTCCACTAGACAATTGCACGAGAGTGCATGCAATCAATGTGGCTGCAATTGACAATGAATTACGAGCACTACCTCGCATTTTGTGCGCTCCAACTGATAGTATCATTTTTGGTAAGTCGTCACTTATATACTTGACCTTCAGTCTTATTTTAATCCAAAATTAATGCAAACAAATCAGCTCTCGGTGTTTTATGTTAATTGTCATGTGAGCGCTTAGATCTCGATGCGCCCTTCTATGAGCTATATTCAAGTGTGACTAAATCGAGCTCAGCGCGAGATAATTAAATTGTTTCCAATTGCTCAAAAGCCACAAACACGTAGTTCGCTGTTCGCAATGTGTGAATTTGTTGTTTGCTGTTGGCTTGGGATGAACTCAGTAGTTGGTAGTGTAAAAACAAGATTGCTTTGAAGACTTTCAAGTTTCAACTGAACGAAAATATTTGAGTGAGTTTATGGAGTGTTGTATCGAGAGTGTTTGGGAGCCCAGCCGACAGTCAAGTGACTTTGTGCGCGATTGAGCTGCGAATTAAGACGGAATGCTGCCGAGGTTTAGATTTGTTTTTGTATCAATTCGATGCGGTGCATGCTTGATTTATGTAAAGCTCTACCTCGGGGAATTTTAGCTTTTGATTTAAGCACGCAAATTGATTGTGTTTACTCATGCTATCTTTAAATGGATTTTCCCATTATTATTTGTCATGAGATGCGGGTGCCTAAAGTTTAGTAAAAGTATATTACACATTATATTCTCATGTTAATGACAGATCTCCCATCTGTATAAATAATTCATATTCTTTAGAGCAAGTACAAATGTTAGTCTACTTTAATATTGAAATTGGGTTTTCACAAAAATATAACTATATTTCTTACATTACTTTCAGTAACTATAGCAGTGGTTTTGGTAATCGCAGCATCCAGTTTTTTTGGTTTGTCCCAATTATGAGCAGATATTCCAGCTAAAACTACATAGCTATGTCGCAAAAATCTAAATATTATTTATTCTCCGTTCGAGGAACTTGTACTAACAAGTTTGATAAGTTCGGGTTAAACACGAATGAAAAAACCAAAGTTATATTTGGGGTTGAGAAAAAATGTGTCACTTAATGAAACACTTATTAATAATCAAATTTTAGCAACAAGTACAGACTATAAAACATGTATTTTGTGTGGGATTTTACTAAACACAAGCTTTTCTCGAAGAAAAAGAAGGCATGCATGTGAAAAAATATAGTTTTAAATTACTAATTTATTTCAATCAAAAGGACTTACCACACTAATGACACACGTTTGATGTTTAAGTTAATATTTCCGGACTACTATAAATGTAGAGATTTATTTTTTTAGCTTTCTCAAATATAGTAAGAGGTCTACAATCGTATTTTAACAAGCTATACCGCTCTACCAAATCTCATTATTCTACAGCAATCGGAAGTGCTCCATATAATTGACAACAATTCGGGGAAAGTGGGTGGAGACCACGACTCCTTATAGACAAACCTCAAGATTTATTCCTTTGTTTGCACCACAAGACCTGCCGTTGTTCCAAATAACAAGATTCTACAATGTCGGGAAGTGCTCCATAATTTTTATGATCTGTCAGTTACGGTTTTTGTGATTTGAGAATTTGAGAATTGTGAATTGAAGAATTTGAAGTTGATCATCATGAATTTGATTGCTATGCGTCAGATTCATTGGTATGTATTAAGACTTATTCTAAGTTACAATTTATTAAACAAATATATAATTTAGAACAAGGTCAATTTTAATGAAACTGTTGAGTTATTAATCGAAGAAATATACGAGAATGGGAACAACTGCAATTCATTCCAAGCAGCGACACCTATAGTGAGTGCTTCCAATGTAATACGAGGATATAATCATATTAAATGTATTTGATTATTTAACGAAATAAGTTCTAGAAAGAATTAAATGAGATATCCAACATTTTGGTACGAAGAAGAAATGGAAGATGACCCCGTGGGTGAACAACCTCCAACATTGTCAAGACAAAAAGAAAAACCTACCAAAACCAAACTCACTATACACAAAATCAAACCGTGATTGTAGATAATGTACATTTAATTATACGATTATAATTATACTATCTATGCCCTATTATTTCAGTCCACAGAGCTTATGAAAATTCATATTATGTTTCATGTGGCTATCGGCTAAGGCAGCAAAGTTGAAGGAAATAGAATTGGTGGTTGCAGAGCATGAATGATGAAATGTAAACATTTAGAATGCAGCAGCAGGCATTGGAGAGTGGAGACTGCTGAAGGCTGAACTACGAAGACATAAGCAACAGGCTTATAAAATTAAAGCATTTGAAAATGATGAATGACGGAAAGAAGAAAATTACTTTCAAGCTAAATTATGTATAAACATTCTGACAATGTTAGTTTCCCATGTTATGCACGTTAATATAAGTATTTATTATTTAATTTTACTACTTCGAAGCCACAATCCCGTACAACAGCCTTAGAAATCCATGCCGTGTGCACCGGAGCATTGTGAGCGATGTGAGCATTCGAGCGAGGCACCCATCTTGCACTGACTTTGGAAAGATTTAGACAGTCATGAAGAATGGTGTGTATGGTACCAATAGAAAGGTTAATCTTCATAGCTATCGTTTTAACCTTTACTCGGGCATCATCAAGTACAAGTTTGTCGACTTGTGTAATGTTTTCTCCGGTGCAGCCAGTTAGTGCTTAGTGGGCAGCCTGAGCGAAGGTCGTCTTCAATGCTCTCCCTGTCCCTTTGAAATAAACTTGACCACTTTTGAACAGTTGACAACGAAGGTGCAGAATCTCGAAAAGCAGCCACCATCTCTTCGTGAATATTTTTTTTACTTTTTCCTTTTTTAGTAAGAAATTTTATCACAGCGCGGTTCTCAATTTTAGTGATAATCGCAACACCAGCAATTTCACCTTCGTTCAACGCAAAATACAAAGCAAACTTATAATCACAGCCAAATGAAATTTTACAGTAAAACACTTGAATAACGGGGCTACTAAAATCACGAAATAATTTTTTCACATCTTTAGAGTATCCTCCCCATACCGCGAATATATTGAACTCCCCTCGTATATAAAATAACAATGTGAGTTTTTATAAATTGAAGAGGACAAGCGTAGCTATTATTTTTGATTGGAATATAATAGCGGTGTCTATATGATTTGGAAGTAGGCTTCGCATTAGAACTAGGTATATCCTCTCATATTATGTAGATAAGATATAAGAACTTTGTTTTTGAGTTTGCATTAGCAGTTATAAACCGAATATGATGATGGACGTATGTGGGGATGCAAAAGAAGTGTGAGTTTCTGATTGTGTGAGGGTCCAAGTGTTTGGAATTATTTTAAGGTGCACATTCAATATGGTTGACAAAAAAGAAGAAGTGTGAAATATTTGCGTAAAAGAATTCGTACCTAATTGCATTTTTATTGGCAGTACAGTGTTGAGTTTTACAAAAATATACGAAGATAGATCGAGATTTGGGTTTATCTGACAGTTGAGTCTTGTATAGGTACTGTTTAAAATGCAAGCATTACTTCGTTTTTTAAGTTTTATCAAAATCGAAAATAGTGTTTTCGAGATATGAGCACTTTTAAAAATTATTTCTTTCGGTGATTCGAATTGAAAATTAAGAACGAAATAATTTTTAGAATAACAATTTAACTCTAAGTATACATTTTGGTCAAAATCGTAAACTCTACAGCCATTAGATCCTTCATGTTCATACGTTCCAGCAATCATACTCCACGGTGATGCTCTAAAATATGTTGCGACTGCAAAGAACTTTTTAGGAATGGTGCTTAACCGGAATCTTACATGGAGCTCGCTCGTAGGTACCTACTGAGTAATTCTTGCTAAGACACTCGAAATACCTGTATTCACATATGGATGTGAAATATATGGCAATTGCGACGTCAATAGCAGGAGAAAACTGAATGCAGCATACAATATTCGCAAAATCATCACGTATTTCATTTGACAATAGTGACCGATATCGGACATTAGTCTCATTATTAAGAATACCTAACCTAATGCTACCAACCCTGCTACCTTTTCAACAGATTGTAACAGTCCGCATCAAGCTGATCGCCATAACTTACACAATTCCGGTTCTCGTGCTTAACCCTTGAACGTCACTGTTATGTAAATGTTGTTAATGTCACCCCGTTATGGAACTGTCTACCGCGTATAATACCTGTTAGACGAATTGGAAACCGGGAGTGTTTTAAAAAATAGCTAGCGGCGCATTTTGGTTTATGGATTCAATAAATGTAGTTATATTAGGATTTGTTTTGTTTTCATTGTTTTATCCGTTGTGTTAGCCAAAACAGAACATTTATGTAGATTATTTTTAATTTATTAAATACAAATGTGTATACTAAATATTGTGTTTTACTTATATAAAATTAAAAAAGTTAATTTAAAAAACCAAAAAACCCGACTGACTGTAAAAAAGAGTTGACAAAAGTATGCGCAGCCAATTAATTATACTTGAAAGTGTCTTGTTTTAATCTTTTTTACAGTCAGTCGGGTTTTTTGGTTTTTTAAATTAACTTGTTTATTCAAATAAGTTTTTGGAGAAAATATATTTCCATACAAATTCCGCTATTATGAGCTTCCGTTAGATTGGAAGTTTAAAATTTCTTATTAGTAAGTACGACGCAAGCTACAATTGTTTTTCCAAATGATTCAATGTACAAAGTTAAATTTCCATAAAACAATTAAAAATTGTATGGAATGTGTAAAATGTATGTTGATTTACAAAAAAACAAAAAAGTATTAAACCGTTTCTTTTGTGAATGGTGTGCATTCTATTTATTTGTCAGCGTTTTAGGAGTGTGGTTGGAGCACTTTACCAAAATTTTTAAAGCAATTCTATTTTATGTCGATCGCAAATGTATGTTCGATATCGTTTATGTAATGAAATTATTAATATTTAATTCAAAATAAACTAATTCATGACTAAATGCAGACACTCTCCACAAGACCGCAATTGCGAATACAACAGAAAGTATTTTATTTCACAGTTCAGTGTATAGCATATCTTCTCACATTTCTCTCAGACATTTGTGGGAAAAAAAATGTTTTTTTTTTTTTAATTAATATTGTTATATGTAGGTTATATGTTTTACCTATGACACTCCGGGGAAGAATACCAATTTAATGACACCCTACTCTTTAAAATCGGTGAAGCCGTTTGGGCTACAGAACGTCCCGTAGGAACGTACATCGGATACGCGCGAAACACATAACCCTCCATGTGTACATTCGGGTAAGAAGTGTTAAATATGTAGGTATACTAAAAAAAAAATTTAAAACTATAATTTGATAAGCTTTATAAAGTATTTAATATATTTTTTTCACCTCACTTAAACTTGTTATAAAACTGAAGCTGGTATTAGTTTGAGTTATGAAGCCCAGTCTATTAAGCGTAAAGACTTGCGAGTCGTAAAAGGACTTTTCACAAATTTTAAGAAAAGATACCTCAAAAATCTTACCCACTGAGAAATGTTTATATCTCTCCCCTGAATCCAAACATATTTTAAATATTAATATTCTTTATCAATTCCTCCTTGAATTCGTTGCGTTTTATCTGTCGACATTGTTTAGCCGGCGAAATAATTTTACGCAAAAAAAAATAAAAAAACGAAAACAGACGCTATAATTTTTTATTTTGACTAATGAATATTTCCAAGTCTGTTACATTAGTTATTAGCTATTAACAATTTTGCCAAATACATGTTTTCGTGGTGACAATAAATTTAAACTGTGGGAACGCATCCATCAGCTCATAAAAACTCACCAAACACTCTACTGGCAGTCAGTGTTTTTAGCACTCCTTCTTTATTTTTCCCCCTTTTTTCTTTCACCGAACTCTAATTCCCTGGAATTATTTTAAAAGTAAAATTTGTATTATTCGGAATTAAATTTAGATTAAATTAACCTTCTGTATAAAAATCCAAGTTTGTTTACATTATAATGCCTATTGGTACTATACATTTTTTTTGAAAGACAAATCGTCGCCCGAGGATTGTTTTGTCGTATACGCCATTCGGACGATTTTGGGAAATCGCATTTTAAGGTTTGCGTTGAAATTAAAAGAAAACGAACCGCTGAAGTCTTTTGAATTTTTAATAGAATGTTATATTGACAATCCTCTTTCAATTGAGGTACTCCCGACGCGTCAATCGCTATTAGTTTTCAAATTATTAAGGTTTTTTCTCAAAATCAATTTGTCGTATACGCCATGAAAATGAAGAGTTGCTTACACTACATACACGTACGACAAAGTAAGCGCACGTACGACATTCCAGTACTGAGTCCAATGGTTAAATCCAATACGGAGTGGTATGTTAAAAATTTGTTTAAAATATAACGTACAATAAGTTGATGTCTAATAGAAAGTCAAATATTTGAATATATTTATATTCTAATAAAAACAGTATTTTCAGTTGTTAGTCTCAATAAACAATTAAAATAAACATAACAAAAGTCATTCTATGACCATTAACAATAAACAAAAATTATGAATTAAAAATTAATGAATTTATAATAAATTAAAAATAAACAAAAATTAAATTATATACCTACCTAATGAAATGATTGCACAAGGTCAATTCCTATTTCAATGCATCGTTGGTCGGTTTTAGGCATAAAAGGGAACAAGCTTTTTAAATCATTTATTTTTTCTTTAGATATTGATTTGGAGTTGCTTATAATATTAAGATCTCGGCTGAATATATTTGTTGGTGTAGCTAAATTTGTTTTGTTCGATCTCTTAAATATTGAGACCTTATTGTAATCATGTTCTCTCCCACTTGTTTTTAAATACAGTGTAAATAAATCCTTTTTTTGAAATTTGAGAAATTTAATTTTTGTAAATGGAACTGTTAAGAAATTCAGTTGACCTGCTCTGAAAGAATATGCCTTAAAATCTTTTGGCTGCATTTGAATAAGTTTAAGTTTCACATTTTTAAAATTCATGTTTTTTAGATGTCTTAAAAGTGATAGTTGGCTGTATATTTCCAAATTTTTTAGATATTTGTCGATGGAGCTATGGACACAATCTACTTCCTGAATTAAGGAATGTCCAGGTTCCGAAAACTTTTGCTCTATTACTTTCAATAAAGTAGCACTTTGAAGAAGAAACAATAAGGCAGTTGACATCACTTTGTTTCTATTTTGGGGGACGAATGAGTCGCTCCAAAGTGTTAAGGTTTCAATATCAGTGTAATCAGATAAGATTTGGCATAAAACTCACATTTGGCCTATTCTCATACGACAAAACAAAACTAAGCAAAAAAAATCGCTAAAATATATGGACTTTTTGTCGTATATCCCAAAATCTGGCGTTTGCGACAAAACAATCCTAAAGGATGGGTTATTTTGTGGATATACGACAAAATGCACATTAATTATCTCAGTAATTGTAAATGATAGGCTAGATATGATGGCAGAAATGGAAAGAGCACCTTCGAAAACCTAGTACTGCATACCCACTTTAAAAAAGTGCATTTTGGCGTATACGACAAAACAATCCTCGGGCGACGAAATCTCTTTTTCATTTACATTTAGTGTTGCAAGTTGCAATGTAAGTAGTGCAAATATTTTCTCGTCAGATTCTTGATGTTTCCCCAATATTGATTATTTATTCCTGCACGGATTTTTGCAAAAAAGATTGAAATACCACGATGTACGATGACTGCTAAAGTCACAGTATTTCATTATACCTGCTCCATTTAGAATTTTTTTATTTTTCTGTTTAACACAGGAAATTTAAGACTCAATTTTCATTTCAAAATTTTGCGGTGGTAACCGGGTAGGTGTGCGGGTTGCGGGAGCTGACGCAAGAGAACAAACCTTTATACACTTATCATCACTTACGTGACACTAGCTATTCGTGTTTTTTTTTTCGATATAGCTAGCTATGTTTTCAAGAAATTCAATGACTCATTTATTCATTGAAAGCGTCGCGAATGAACCCCTAAAAGCTCTCAGTCTTTCGTCACCGACTCAAATACCATGTTCCCACCCAAGAATGATAGAATACAAGATTACGCCGATATGTCAAAAGAAAATTGGCATAAAATCGTGTGACGTAAGTCGGGACCCGTGGTTTGACGTTTGTGTGTTTTGTTTTTACTTCCGAATTACGGGTTGAAATGTTCTTAGTTCTTATGAAATATTTAAGTAAATTTTAAATGATATTTGTTAATAACATTATGTGCGTTTATAATAGCAAATTTTCTGTTTCATTTGTCATTTATTTCGTTGAAGGTACATACCAACATACCTATTGTGGATCGGGCATGATATCTGAAAATGTAAAATATCTGTAGTGTACAAATTATCAAACAACGAAAAAATAAAGAATTCTAAGTGAGATTGTGCATTTAGAATTGGTTTTAATGAATTATTTTAATGAATTTTCTTTTTCTTTTGATTGCATTTTCAGCAATTTCCCTGTTTAATTTTCTTATTCTAAAAAACATTTGCGCTCTAAAGAATAAAGTTTTTACTTTGTCGTCGCAATTTATGCTTGCCGCTAACTCCATATGCGTCTTCTAAAAGTCCTTTCTTATTAAAAGATCATCTCCGTTGACTGAATCGAAGATTTTTTCATCAAATCTGTCGTTTGCTTTGATAGACCTCCTTCGCTGAGGTGATTTACCCAGATAAATGTGGTGTCGTTTTCGTTGTTCAACCTTATATCTGGGACTTTATCATGCAATCTGTGGCAAATGTATCCAGCAATTTAACAATTTAACTTTATGCCATGGAAATTAAACAAAGAAAAATAACCTGTTAGAGTAAAGTCCAATCTTTCTAGATCAGGCGTGTTATCAATGGACACATTAGCGCTATCTGATAGGACGCCTTCATTGTAGCCAAGTATATACGATCGCAGTCTATACTTAAACTCCTGACGATCTGGATGGTCATGTAAACCTTCTTTTGTCATGACACATCTCATGACACCAAAAATGTTTTCCAATACATCTTGATTAAGTCGATATGTCAAGATGTATTCAAGTTTAAAGCGATCCTTCAAGTCTACAAGCAGTAGCTTAACTGCATTGTTGGACTGAATAATGCCTGAAAAGAACTTTGGGTTAGTATCTTCTTAAAGAGTTTTAAAACGTAAGTATATCCACCTTTCTGAAAGGGTAATAAGCCATTTTTTCCAATTACCCTCATTTGGATCATCAGATTCGTCAGTTGGTCTAAAATTTCGTTTTGCGTTTCGATTGCTAGACCGTAAGCATGTGACCGCTCTCTGGAATCTTCAGTTGGGACTCTTACGTTCATGACATCAAACCAGTCATTTGTCTGTAAGAAAATAAAAGTATAATGAAAAGCTAGATACAGTAAGTTTGATTGTTTTTAATTATGGACACATTACAGTTTTAAATAACTGGTAGCATTCTTGCCAATTTTGATCGCTAAGAAGACCCAAACTTACTGCCCTCGTAAGTGATTGGGTGATGGTATGTGAAAACAGTTTTGTTGCCATTTTCACTTTCTGCCGGTCAGGTCCAACGACGTTGAGGTAGCTGCTCGATATCTTGTGAGTTATTGTCAGCTCCGAAGAAGTACATGATAGTAGCCGAACAATGATTTCCTTTTTGACACATTTTCCGTTAATCAAAAATCCTTGATCGACGAAATGATTTCGAAGGAGTTTGATTAGATGTGGAACATCCGCGAAAACAAAAATTTTATTCTCATCGTGTAAGAACATAATGTAGAATACTTGAAAAAAGGATTCAATAAAAATACGTTTTTTCACATACCAAGGCTTATCCATAGTGATTTCTAAATTATTGAATAGTCCTCTATTTCCACCACATAAATCGCTAACAATCGCTACAACGTTGTAACCGCACTTCTTTGCTGTTTCAAGAATGTTTGATAAAATTTGGAAACTCATTTGACAATCAAACGCATAGAACACTGGCTGCTTCCATTTGGCCATTAATCCTATTCAAAATAGTTAAACAAATTATAGTTAGGAAGAATAAAATAAGGCTGTATTTTACCTCTTAGCATTGCTACTTGGACATAGTTAGCAGGAGCTAATGTTGAGTCAGATGATCTGTCGTAACACAAAGTTTTTCGTATTTTCATCTCGTCAAAACTGAGAACGCAAACTTTCTGGGCTTCATCAAGCTGTGTTGCTGCTGTCAAAATTTTTACAACAGGTTCAATAATTCCTGGCGAAATGTCCACTTTATGTGCCCAACTTTGGAGAGTCCGAACTCCAGGAAGTGGAAAATTTTTTTTTCGAAGTAGCTTGTATGCCTTGGCACTTGTGGAGTATAGCGTAATTGACTGTGCTATATCTTCTTCAGTAATCCCCATCTTCAGTTTGTTTACCTGACCTGTTGTAAAAACTTGCTTCAATCGTTCCTCCATATTTCCACGCTGTAACTCTGATGTTTTGAGAAGCTTCTCCAGCGAAAAAATTTTCTTCTCTAAACATTCTTCATTCAACATTAGTGTAAAGTTCTTCTGCTTGAGAGTTTCTCTAAAATAAATGAGTTCCATTTTTGTTTTTATTTAATGAAAGGATGGAAGTTAACTCACACTTCCTTTTCCAAAGATGTGATACACTTTTTTAAGTTTTCAATTGAAGCCATGCCCTCTGCATCATTTCCATTGCTTTCCTCTTGAACAATTAGTGGTGCTATTTCAACATCTTCAGTTTCCACTGTTTGTGGAACTTGCTCAAGTAGGGTCGATATCATTTTCTTTGTGGCTCGAGCTTGCATTCGGTTAGAGCGAACGGAGACGGAAACTGTGTTTGTTTCAAGGTGTAATGTGGGAATTGTTCCCAATTTCAACTTATGTTGATTTCTTACACAAAGTCCTGAAATATGTCCATTGCTATTTATATAAAATTATACTTAAATATTGTAACATACCCATTTCAAATTGAAGATTTCTTTCAATAGCATCCGGAGCGAAATGTAAACAACAAATTCGCGATGTTTCGACATTAAACTGGTCTTTCCTTCGACAAAAATGAACCCATTGCTTCCTAATATTCTTATCTTTAGGGAAACAATAAAACCAAGCACTATGTTCATCATTTTTATTATTTGAATTGCAATTGTAAACAGCACACCTCATTTTAAAAACATAAACACAAAACCGCTAATTCAAATAAAATTTACCGGGTCACGAATGTCAAAAAATTCAAACCAACATGGCGGACGAGCGGACGGCGTAATCTTGTATTCTATCATTCTTGGTTCCCACCAACGTGTTTTAGCTATTAGCTCATGTGATTTATAAATCACAAAAGGCGTCTCCACCGAACTTTACGTGTTTTAATTTGACATCCAGGAGAAAGAGATTATCCCCTTCGGGTTTTTTTTTTGTGTTGTTTTTGTTTTGTTCCCATACCTGCCACAAATAAAACAATTTATTATTATGATTGTACTTATTAAATATATTTTTTTTTTGACATTTGCTTTTTTTTTGTTTGTTGAATAAAATTGATTTGAATTGAACTGAATTGAAGCAATAACGCAGGTATGTTCGATTTTATTTTGTGTAGATTTGCAATGACAGATGCGTAATTAAAATTTAAACACGTATAAATCACATAGGCTCAGGGACATAAGTCCCGAAGACATAAGTCCCGAACTCATTTTTCGGGACTTATGTCCCACTTAAGTGGATTATAAGTCCCGAAATCTATTCGGGACTTATGACCTACTTAAGTACATTTCCTAAATATACGCCTAGAGACAACATAGAAAGACCACTCCAAATGTTACAAATAGTCAAACCGGTTTCGTTATCTCGATGTTGTTTTTGAGTCGCGCGATTTTCTTATTTTTATTTCATCAAATTCTCAAAAACATCAAATTCAGAAAAGGACATAAGTTCTGAGAAAAGGCATTAAATCGATGTTTTTGAGAATTTGATCAAATAAAAATAAAAACATCGAATTCAGAAAAGGACATATGTGCTGAGAAAAGGCATTAAATCGATGTTTTTGAGAATTTGATCAAATAAAAATAAAAAAATCGCGAGACTCAAAAACAATATCGAGATAACGAAACCGTAGCATTTGGAGTGGTCTTCTTATTTTTTCTTTAGGCGTATATTTAGGAAATGTATAGTGGGACATAAACGTTAATAAAATACAAAATATTTCTAACTGTTTGTTTCATTCGGGACTTGTGTCCCTTTTTCAACGACAAAAATTCGGGACTAATGTCCCACTTAAATGGGTCTTAAGTCCCGAAATCTATTAGGGACTTATGACCTACTTAAGTGGGACATAAGTCCCGAAAAATGAATTCGGGACTTATGTCTTCGGGACTTATGTCACTGCGCCGTCATTACGCAAAATGTTGTGATCAAGAACTTAGTTTTAAGAACATTATCGGCTCTCCTGATAACTTACTGACATAGCTGTAGCCCAATTGTACCAGCTGACCGATATTACAAAAAAACTCAGCACGACTCTTAAATATACGGATATATCGATGGAACTCCACTATCATGCAGACTGCAATGAACAAGTGTTCTGGAAACTGCCATCACTTTAGATTAACTCAAATAATAGGTAGAGCTGCAACTTATCAAAGAACGTAGGTCTGCGCCTTAGTGATTTTCTTTGGCAATACATTACAATTTATATTCTGTCTACACATTCTCTTAGTTGGGAATTCTACACCTTCGTTGTGCTGTTTACTTTATCCAATTTTACCAAAACAATGAATGTCCTCTGGAGCAAGAAAAACAACACATTGGGAATTATTTTGAGTTAACGTTCGGTTAACTGGGATAAAGGTCTTTTTTTTTTTTTTTATAGTTTTATTTCGTATATAAATTTACAATAGGTTTTGTTACCACACATTTTACAATACAGAGATATGATAATTTGTATCTTTCTTCTGAAACATTGTTTTTAATTTTTGGAATTTTATTAGGTAAGGAATATAATTCTGAAGGAAAATACGAAAAAACCTTCAATTAAAAGTGAAAAAAAAAAGAAAAAAAACATAAAAATAAATAAATAATAATAATAATAATGGCTAGCTTATATAAGTAAATCAGGTACAAATAGATAAATAAATAAATAGATTAATAAATAAATAACTAATAAATAAATAGATAGATAAATAAATAAATAAATAAATAGATAAATAAATAAATAAATAAATAAATAAATAAACAAACAAACAAATAGATAAATAAATAAATAAATAAATAAATAATAAATAAATAAATAAAAAAGTAAACAAACAAATAAACAAATAAATAAATAAGTAAATAACATCAGTAATACAAAAAAAAATAAATAAAGCTACCTACATTAACTATCCAGTGAGATATAATTCGTATTTAAAGCATTTACGAGGGGATTTTCAGCAAAATCACAGCGTTCCAGAAAACGTTGCTTTAATTTTTGGATTCTTTGAAAGATCAATTCAACATTCGCCTTATCGTGAGTATCCAGGGTCGAGTGATGCCACGGTAGGTCTTTTAGTTCCCCAACTGGTCGCATTTGTGAAAATTTTAAAGACATCTTGTGCAGCCATTTTCAATTATTGTGTACCCTAGACGTAATCACATTTCTTTGGCGAGTCACTTCCCTGATCGTATATTTCACTATACATTTACAGAGTATTCCCGTCCATGGCATTCACGCCTGTTTACTTTCCAGATGGGTGTCCAATATACATTATGCAATATGCAATGAGTATACGTATTAAGGGACTGATTACTGTTCCACTGGCTATGAAGTTTTCGATAGCTGAATTAAAATTAAAGTTTACTTTAGCTATCATAAATCAGTGTCAGCATAGACTCTATACTGTTTCTCTATTAAGATATTCATCTGGGTTGCCAAGAGTTGGTTTAAGAAAGCCACGTATGTGGACGTAGACAGCAAATTTTAACTATGCCAGAGCCATACTTAGTTGTATTCTATAACAGCCCTGTCGTGGTGGATAAAATACATCGTATAGTGACTTAGAAATGCCTACCGAAATTACAGCGCTTTTTGTAGTCAGGTACAACCACAACCGACTACCGGCTTCCCATTAATGTTCTAGCAATAGGGGTATTAGTGGCCTTACTTACCTACTTATACTTGTACTTACCCCAATTTAACAACAATTTTATTTTCGACATGCAAAATAATATAGCTAGGTTATTTGAATACCCGATTAGGTAATTTATTCATTAATTCATAAGAATAATACAAACAAAATTAAAGTTTTTTTGTTATTATTAGATAATAAAAAAAACAACTCAGATTTAAGAATTTTCTTTTATTTTACAAAATAGAATCCTTGGGAGCCCTATAATGCATTTTGGTTGCACAGAAATCAGGAACACAATCACCCTTACCCAACTGAAGATAATGCGTCTTATAGATATAGATTCCAGAAGAGTGACATAGATTGCTCATGTGTACCTAGATATCGTATACAATACCACCCACAAAGTTTTTTTCCATTCTCACTTTCAATTAACTTTCGCATCAGGTGTTCCATTTTGCGAATGACAACGAAGAGAAATAAATGGAAATGATTTTCCAATGAATTGAGGTCGAGACCAGACTGCTTTTGAAACTTTTCGTTCTTCTAAGTTGCCCTCAAGGACACCATCATAATAATATATCGTAGGTATGCATCGTGTTACTTCGAATTGAGTGCACCTAGCAACAACCTTGCTATTTCTATTACTATAAAGACAAGATATAAAAAGGTATAGAAAGATGTGCGTCACAGCTAATGTACCACAGTAGTTGTAGGTAAGTATGCATTTTCTTGAATGAATAAGTAAATAATCATGGTGGTGTTAAATTTGTTTACTTTTTTTTTGCAATTGTAATGGGTCTCATTTCCATTTATAATTCCATTCAAAGTCCATACAAATATTCATTTATATCCACATCTTAGACACGCACCTCCACCTCGTGCTCCAGCTCTGCAACAAAACAAACACTGTAGGTAGGTACCTATAGTTTCTGCTGTTACTCAATCTTGAAATAACTAGGGCAATAATACAATTGAAGTCAAATGGCACTTGTAATCAGCTAACAAATGTTAGGTATATATATTAACATATAAATTTTCTCTTTTCCTATAATTTACGCACCATGTATGCCAGACTTTATAACAAATTATGGGTTGTGCTTAAGTACAATGACAGTTTTTGAAATTTAATTAAAACATGGTAGCTTCACCCTTATGTGTGCCCTTAGAGAACAAACTACAAAATGCTGGAACACACCTACATACATGAATATTTCCACCCACTTGCGGCAAGATTAATGATGTTCATAACGTCTTCACCGTTAATTCGTTTTTTGGCAGGAGACGTCCTTTACCGAAAATATTTATCTCATTTGGCTTAGTAAATAATGTAAGTCATCTTACCCTGAAGGCAAATATAATGTATCTTAACTTTTTTTTTAGACCAAATCATATCATTTTTGGCTGAGTGGGTTTGTGAACATGCGAATAAATTTGTGTGGGTTCCTAATTTGCGTTCTAAGAATTTATGTAGGTACTACTTAGACACAATTGCCACATAAAATAAATGACAAAAAATATAGTTTTACGTGGACTAAACAATACTTTGTACACAGAAAGAAGAATCAGAAGAATGGAAAGAATAAAGGACTTGGATGGTTAATTAAATAATTTAGTTTTAAGCATTTCAAAATGTATCACGTATCATACGATCATTTCAAAAGAATGCATTGAACTCTTAATGAAATAATACAGTTAGGCCCATTTTATTCACTCGAAGTTGAACACAACTTGGGGATTTTTATATGGGAAACTTCCCAAGTTGTGTTCAACTTCGAGTGAATAAAATGGGCCTTAATGCAATAGATAAGACCAAAACTAGGAATAGAAAATTAAGTGAACGCACATTGCAATTAAAATGTGAATCGCTTACGTCTTACAGCGTGCATTTCAGTATGATGGCACGATCTGCAAATAAAAAATTAAAGAGGCATTCTCAACTCACATATAGGTATATAGATAGCAAATGGTCAATTGCTCATTGTTATTTTGGCAATGCTTCAAATAAGGGGCGAATGTGAACCGTTAAAAAACGCTTCCTTAAAAACGGCCGAAAAAGCCGTAATGATGCTAAAAATATTTTTGTTGTTATTATTAAAAAAAAAGTAAGCTTTTGTAATATCTATATTTCCTATCTCTTCTAATATCCACTTAGCGGGTTGCAGCCTTGACGTGGCTAAGTGGCTGAGTAGTCAGGGAGATGAACGTGAGACCAACGGTAGGACATTCCACGGTGTCCTAGACTAGTAACCTACTAGTAAGCTTCTTGATGAAACTAAAAGCAATCCCAACGGGTACAACGGTGACTGTTGATACCTGTTGAAATCTAGGTACACATTTTCCTCAGATTGGTTGCCCAATCTAAATTGGTAGTAACCCTCGGGGCAAACCCTTGGGTTATGAATTTTGAACGCAAAGTAGTCAAGGAAGACAAAAAGTCTTCTAGACGAAAACCGGGTTGTGGAGTAGTCAGGTGGTTCGCACGGGGGACTGTGGGATGAGGGCAGCCGCTCGTGTCCTGTCTTGCAGTCGCCTTCGCAAACTTTTTGGCGAAAAAGCAATCCAAAAATGTTGTAATAGTAGGCATTAGTTGATACACGTTGGTACTTGTGGAGTTGTGAAGCAAGCGATATGTCGTTGAAACGAAGTTATACTGTTGGACAAAATGTTGTTAGGGGTACACCTATCCTCTTGAAGTAAATTTGGTAGTAATCCTTGAGGCAACTCTTGGATTATGAATTTTGAACGCAAAGTAGTCAGGGAAGACAATAAACTCTTCTAGGCGAAAAAAATTTTTCGAACGCAAAGTAGTCAGGGAACACAATAAATTCTTCTAGACGTAATCAAAAACAAATCAACCTGTTGAAATAGTTTACTATTGATACTTGTTGAGATGTTTTGAGGTAGACCTATTCCTCGGACTGGGTTTTGGAAAGGTCCAAATTGGTAGTGACCTTCGGGTTGCGAAAGCTTCACCATTAGCTATATAATGGTACCACGGGTGATGGGGGTAGCCCTGTACCTTCGGGTGCAGCCCCATTAGTGAGGTCGGCCTCGTGGGGGCTGTGTGTTTATCCAAATGCGGAGACAAAAGGTGTTCTTTTAAGAACGAAGTGGTGTCAGATGGGATTCGCTCATACCATTGAGTTTGACTGTTACCAACAACCTAACAGCCAAGGATTGTACCAGGGTGGGCTTTGTTTAACCCTGGGGCGTATGGTCAACGTCTTTCTCAAGGACTCTGATGTGGGTATGCCCACCGTGAAATTAAGCCGTCAAGGCAGGTGTTCACTTAAAGCATAACTTTTCATTCTCTTCTAATATATAAAAATCTCGTGTCACAGTTTTAGTATTTATACACCTCCGAAACGGTTAGACCGATTTTGATGAAATTTTATATGTAAATTCAGTAGGCATGAGAATAGGTTTATTACTAATTTTTATACATCTAAGTGTTAAGGGTGGCTCACCCCAAAAAATGTTTGTTCAAACAAAGTATATATTACTGTTTTTTTTTATAGTATCAACTCCGCCGATAAGTATGTTTTCCAAATTATTTTTTATTATTATTTTATTCTATTCTTTAACTCACAATTTAAAAGACGACTACTCTGTTATTCGAATTCGAGCTAGTAGAGCTCATTTGTACTCAGGTTAAAAAAAAACAAAGGATAAGCAATTTAGCCCATTTTTCATTACCTAGGCCGTACATAAATTGTGCAAGTTCTCGACAGAGCTCTGCCTGTCCAAAACGTTCCATACAAACAATTTTAACTAAGACGTTTAAGGTAGTTCAACCTATTTTTTACTACACTGTCGTACATAAATTAGCCTATTTATTGTCAGAACTTCGCATTTCCAAAAAATTCCATACAAAAATAGTTACCTAAGGCGTTTCAGGTAATTTTACACAGTATTTTTCTCTGAGTGAATAAAGAGAAACATCGTGAAAGGTCGGCTTTGGGCCGTAAAACACGTAATGCTACAGCTATGCAGAATGTAAGAGACGAAAGATACGCAGAACTAATCCAGCAAGATCGTTTAGCGCCGTGTATCTATGGCAGATGGAAAATGTACCAAAGGGCTTCCTAAAAATTTCGCTGACGATACAATCACAAATGTTGACGGATTTCCAATATATCGTCGAAGAAATTCCGATAAATATATTTGCAAGTATGTATGTGAATAAAGGCAGTGATTTGGCGGTATTTGGAGTTACAAATACCAATGTGAGTGCACCTCCAGCGAATAACAACGATGAAACAACGCTGTACCAAATTGGCCGGTACATCAGCTGCAATTTTTGCATTTTATGCTTTTGGTGCCTTTGCACGGACATTACTCTACTCAGAAGTACCACACTACTTCACATAGGCTGAAACATAAAAATAAACACCCCGCAAAACAATGCAGACCTGCATTTACTGTTTAGCTAGACTGAAAAGTTAGGATACTTTTGCACCCGATAGGTGGCAATGTTGTCGATCTCCGAAACAACTCAACCGATTTCATTGAAATTCTGTGGATGGGTATGGTTGGTTCCAGTTTGAAAGATTTGTAAATAAAAGTTTTGGACCGTAAAGGTGGCACTTTACGAGTGTCACCAATACAACAAAATTTATTTAAAACGCTTAGTTTTTTTAATTCTTTGGATGTTCCGGAGTTCCGGTTCAAATTGATAGTCGGCTCAGCTATAATTTTGTTGCGCACCTCAATGGTCCGAAAGTTTGCATGGAACGCGTTTGATTTGATTGTGAAGAATCTCAAATCAAATGTCATTCAAGAAAAATATTTTGAGGGACAAATTCAAAGGCAAACATGTTCATTCCGCGCATTGCGCTTATTCAGAACGATTTGCCATTCGTATTTAAGCGTTTTTAGTTTCCTGTGTGCTTCGCTTTGGCTATGACATTAATAAGTCGTACCTATGAGGACATTCGCTGAATATTTGTGGCATCAATATTGAATTCCCATGTTACTTGCATGATCAATTGTATGTGGCGTGCTCATGTGTGTGCAAAACCTTCCGTTTGTATACGCCGTGTACCATAAAGAACTTTAGTGAAAACGCGGAAGGTTGGCCGACACGTCAATCATTGCGGTTTGATTGAAACACATCGACATTCCTTATGTACTTCAGTTATTTCTATTGTATGAGTTATACGTTCTGAAGAAAGACTTTGAATTCATAAAGCAGCATGTGCATTGTGCATGTGCATGCTCGGAATTATTATTTTCATTACATTAACGAATTTGGGCGGAACGAAGTTTGCCGGGTCAGCTGTCTATATAAAAAAAAGTCCGGTTGTTTAAAACTATTAATAGGTAACTCTGGTGTGTATCCAGTGTACCTGTAGACTTCCAAAATGTAAGAGATTAAATGTAATTCAGTGATTTATTCAATAATAATTAATATAATGGAAAAGGGAACCGAGGTTACTCTATGGGTTGACTGCCAGCCAAGAAAAATAGGTTCAAAAGCACCATGTGTCAATTTGACATGTAGACGGAAGTATAGATATGTCGTTAAGCTTTCTCGTATAAGTACGCTGAATTCGCTCTATTCTAGCGTTCAGGAATACACAACAAAGTCGACCGTTTTTATGATCTCTGATTTGTTGGACTCGTCTCCACACCGAACAGCAGAATAAGTTTTTAAGATATCGGAAAGATTCACATAAAAAAAACACAAGAAATTAATAAAGGTTGTAGGTATGGGGAACCGCACTTTGAAAAAAATAAACTGGAGAAAAAAATCTGGTTACGCAACCCCAATGCACCAACACTTTCTAACGAATGGCGTTTGATTATACTTGTTTGATACTTGTGAAGAATATCAAATCGAGTGTTATGTAAGCGACGATTTCGAAGGTAAAATTCAATGGCAGTCATTTCGATTCGGCTTTTCACACCCATCTACAGTGCTGTAATTTAAATATTTCTATATTGAATAACATAAAGCAGCATTTGTGCATTGTGCATGCTCTGAATTATTATTTTCATGAATTTTGGCGCATAAACGGCGACGTTCAGACTTTTCGACTGAGGACTTTTGCGAGGAATGTAGCCACTTCAGAGAGTGGACCGTGAACTAATATCTTTTGTATTCCCCACAATATTACCAGACACTCGTTTTCTGTGACGGAATATTTGTTTCCCAATTCGGTCAGATCGCGATGAACGCGATTCAATGACGTAACGATGTACGAATTATGTTCTAATAAATGTATACTAACGAGTGGCTGGACCTGAATACGGCGTCAAGGGGCTATCTATAGATTTATTCACACAGAGAGATAGCCACGCATAGCCAATAAGGTTGTTAAGAACATCCCAAAAATACACACCAGCTAACAAAAAGCATTTTGGTGACGTTTAACTTGTCGCCGGCATATTACCGTAAGTAGCGTATTGAAATATGCAAATCTTCTTAGTCGGTGCAGTAAACGTTCTTCGATATAGAATTTATATAATAAAAAAAAATCCAAGGAAATGAAACTTAGTTATACAAACAATAAATTGCAGGTCCTATATCGATTCGTCCCAAAATCATTAATTGGACTTAAGTAAAACAATGTTGTGCTTTTTTTTTTTAATAAAATAACTAATTGAACGAGACGAAAAATGTAGCTATTATGTTCAAGTGGCGAGACCCAGACAAAAATAGGCATCTCCGTCGACAGTCAGGCCGCGATTAAGTACAACTAAGTCAATATCCAAGCTTGTTGTGGAATGAAGGGAGACACTGACAAGGGATTGTCATCGGTTTGAAATCACTCTCGTCTCCGTCTGTGTTCCCGGGCATAGGGACATTGAGGGGAATGAGAAAACCGATGAACTTGCCAGTTGCCAGACGTGGCTCTGCTCTGTGCGTGTCTCATGTGGAGGAAGTTGGAAGTCTTCCCTCCGCTCGGATATGTAAAGAGATAATTCTTCCTCCACTTCACCTCAAGGGCTGAGACTAGATGGACGACCCAGACGAACTGTGTCATTTCAACTAAGATCTGGCCAACGTATAGCACAAACAACCACTTAGCCAGAACGCATGTAGATGTCGCCAGACTAACGGCAATTAGTACGGGCCATTGGCCTTTAGGAACTCACACAGCCCAGCTTGGCATTCCCCATAACATCCACTGCCGCTGCCACAAACAAGAGGTCAGCAAGCATTTCGATGGACAGCACCAGTACATAACATATGACACAATTGATTTGTATTTAACAGTTCCAACTTCCAACGACCCTAACGTTGATGCCATTATATGGGATTTAATTGTTAGGTCCAGGACCAAAATAGTGCAATACAACTTAAGGTCAAACTTTTTAAATTGAAATTTTAAGTCTGAGACAAATATGTAATTTTAAATAGACATCCCAAACCAAATTCCGCCACAAAGGACAGCTGTATAGTGTATAATGTATATAGTGTTGCAGATTTAAAAAGTATAATTGACATTTAAGAGGTAAAACAGAAGGAGAAAAAATACCAATTTAGAATGCAAAGATGGTTGTTTGTTCGAAGTTCTTAAACGAGTTTAACTATAGCTGACTAGTGCAATGAAAGCGAGAATTATGAAGACGGCAATAAACTAAAGCTGTTATTTTTAAATATCTAAGCACGAAGGTTTATTTTTGTGTGTGTTTTTATAGAAAAAAAAATAGCAAAAATGTGGTTTATGGGATAATTAATGAGATCTTCGATCGTCAAGTGTGATCGGACGATTTGTGCAGCACCTTTTTAATTTTTTCAGAAATTGATTCATTTTTGTTTGACTCACTTTAGGTACATTTGAATTGAACACTTGTTTATAATAGTTTTTATGCGAATGGGCGCTCATATGTTGTACAAAAAATATGAAAATGGCTGACCAATCGGCGTGCCATTTGATACTATTAAAACGTCTTGCAAATCAATGATTATTGGTGAAGTCATTCATACCCATGTTTCGATACCATTAAGGTAACGTAGTACGTACAATTAGTTACATATCTGACCTGGATGTAAAATTGGCATTGATGAAGCTTTCCAAGCACATATTTGCTCAACAGTTCCTTTTTAAGTGCACTTCTCTGGAAACTCGGGCTTTAACAGCACCCGAGGTTGTTGTACATAATGTTTTACTTCTCCGGATAGTTGTCCATATTTAATAACAAGCCACCTGCCAGGCAATGGGTTTGCTTGAAGATGACCAGCATTGGGACAACATTGGAGGAGCTGCGTTGGGACAAAATCCGTCAAAAATACGTGAACTATTTGTAATTATTTTAATGTTTTGTTGTCCGTCGCAGCCCATTTTATTATGGGACAAATGCAAAAATGAACTTTCCGAAGACTTTCTGTTGCGGAAAAGAAACCTGTTGCCAGATGTTGAAGTTAGTTATGATTCAACCATTTACAATGAAGCACTAGCTGCTTTAGAAGACATGACAATTAAGTCAAGTGGCAAAACTCTTTCACTTTTAGGGCTACCTTCTCCGAAACGGAATAATTTTACCAATGATGGTAATTTGTTCAAGAGACTTTGTACAATATGTTGCACTTAGAACAATTTGTTAATGAAAACGAGCATTTATTAGTAGAAGATCAACAACATGCATACAACATCATATTACAAAGTGTGCATAACGAAACCAGAGAAATGTTTTTTCTTGATGCACAGGAAAAACGATTCTTATCAACGTTCTATTAGCAAAACTGAGAACTGAAAGGAAAATCGCCCTTGCAGTTGCTTCGTCAGGAATTGCCGCAAAATTACTGCTCAATGTTAGAACAGCTCATGCAGCATATAAGCTCCCACTTAATTTAGTCCAGAATGAGAATTCTGTTTGTAATATATTGAGACAAAGTGCAACTGCAACTGATGGAAAACTGCTTTAAGATTGTAAGCTAATAGTATGGGATGAGTGCACAATGGCGCACAGAGCGTCTTTAGAATGATTTAATTATGGGTTGACTAACAGTCTTATTTGCTGGCGATTTTCGCCAAACCTTGCCAGTAGTACCCAGAGGGACAAGAGCAGAAGAAATAAATGCAAGCCTCAGGTCTTCTGGTCTTTGGGTTCAAGTAAAACGACTTTCTTTAGCCACGAACATGCGCGTTCAACTTGGTGGTGATACGGCTGCTGGAATTGTTTGCTGAAACATTGTTAAAAGTTGGCAATGGACATTTTTCAAGTGATAACGATGGAAACATCACCATTGTACCCGAACTAGGAACTGTGGTTAGCAGTATTGAAGACTTAATAAGTAAAATCTATCCGGAAGTGTTACACATGGCGAATAAACCAACTTCTTGGCTGAAGAAACGTGCCATTCTCGCTCCTAGAAACGATAGAGTTGCACTCATCAGCAGTTTAATCTTATCAAAATTTGACGCTGAATCATCCATTTACAATTCGATCGACACGATGAGGGATCCCACCGAAGCCGTCAATTACCCCGTTGAGTTTTTAAACTCACTTGAACCACCAGGCGTACCCCCTCATACGCTTAAACTTAAGATTGGGTCACCTGTTATACTTATGTGCAATTTAAATTCACCAAAACTTTGCAATGGGACGAGGCTAAGTGTGCAACCCCTACATCCAAATTTAATTACCTACAGACTACCCATTTAATTTTAAACGCTTATACAGTTTCCTGTTAAACTTTGTTTGGCTATGACAATATACAAATCACAGGGACAGAGCCTTAATATTGCAGGTGTGGATCTTGAGAATGCGTGTTTTTCTCATGGGCAGTTATACGTAGCGTGCTCTCGAGTAAGATCAGAAAAAAATCTATTTATACACGCACCTGAGAGCACGACAATGTTGTGTAAAAAATGTTCAGGTTCTGCTGTGAACTGAAGAAGAAAACGGCTTTAGAAACCATCAATTGGTTCTATTCCGTGACCATTACGGGAACCATCCTCGAAATATCTGTTTTGAGAAGACAGAAATGGAAATAATGTTCCTTACAACAAAGAAGTCCACTTTTCCTTTCTGAGCCACCTTGTGCATTAATAGCAGAAGTCATTAAGATCTGTTACAACCAAAAAAGTTCCAGTTCCATTAGAACCACCCAGATCTGAGCATGAATCGTAGAGGTTATCTTAGGTCCACCTACATTCATCGTTCAAGAACTTGTTGAGGATCCTCCATCGGTTGTATTTAAAAGTTTGACATTCCAAAAGTATGTGAAGAACAGATTCTATCTTTTCGACGTCTTTCTCGTGCGAATTGTAGGACTGCGAGCACCTCTTTAAATCATTCACACATTGACTTTGAGTGCTATATTTCGATCATAACGGCAAAGCCTATGAAAATGAATTGCATAACATTTCATTTCTTTTATTATGGTATTGTGTAAACATTTAATAGTTCTTATAGACGTTTTTCACAAACAATGCGGAAATTCGCCCATTGGCTCACATCTCAATACAATTAGTTCGCCAAAGGCGCCATGTTTAAATAAAGATCCATATGCAGGTAGCACAGACCGGGGTAGGTATCATTATTTCATTTGTTTATTCAGCACAACATATTATCCATAATTGGTATTAACGAGTAAATGCAAACTCTAATGAAGAGAACTACAAAGTAACAACCCATGCACCTCTTTTTCCTTCTCAGAGAGTTGACGTGTTTTGAATTCGCTCCTGTTAATTAGCTAATTAGTTGATTTTAATCAATAAACACCTCGGCCTATCATCGTCTCATATTGCGTTTCTGTTATTGGATTAACTTTGTTTCGAGTGATTGAATATCGCGAGCTGTGTTGTCCAATTCAGTACTTTTTTTTTGTGAAGGTAATGTGGATCATCTCAATTTTTTCACAAAGTTGCTGTGTAGTTCGGTGAATAGTCTGCCATCTCTTTCCATCTTTACAACAGTTCATGTTTTCTAACTTCTCTTTCCCTGTGAGTACAATTTGTTAGTAGATGTTCTGCCTATTGAAGCAGATTGATATTCACACACACTTTGTACGGTTTCTCTTTCCATGCTGTTAACCGCAACTTTTTGAGTGGAAAAACTGATGTTATCTCGCTTCAACCCTCGGACTGCTGTCTATACATCTTGTAAACATTGGTCTTCTGATACTGTCTCACGTGTGAGTACAATAATTAGTACATGTTCTGCCGTTTTAGCAAGCCAGGTCTACACAATTAGCATTTTTTGGTTTTGTTTCGTACTATACTAGACCTACCGCCATCTATAGATTCAGCATTGTGTCTACGTGTCATCGCATTTGTAAGGTTTTTTAGTCTTGCTCATCAAATACTTCAACCACAACATTCTTGGTTCATTTCCTCGATATGGATAATCTCTCGTGCTCTATATGCAAAAAAAATACAAATGATGTCAATGTTTCCTGTGCAATCTGCCTTGAATCTGTACATGCAAAGTGCATTGGCTTAAAAGGAAAAGACGCTGATAAAATTATTGCTATTCCGGGCCTACATTATTATTGCATAAAACATCGAAGCATTTCTCCCGACGTTTTGCACTGGAAAATGATGAAGATTCAAAAGACGTTTAATAGTCTTTCTGCGTTATTTTCCGAGTTGCAAGAAGTGTTCGATTTTGACTCTTCCAATACGAATAGATTGCTTGTAGGTTTTACAGGCATTGAAAAGCTGCTCCAACAACCTCAGCAATTCAACGCTAGTGGAAATGGTCAACATCAACAAGAACAGCTACAACAACAGCAACAGCCACCAAATATAGTCATAACACCAACTTTGCTTGAACCAGTTGTAACACCTACTTCGATAACACCTACTTCAATAACACCAACTCTGATCGAACCAGTCCCGCAACTTCAACCGCATAGTCAGATTCCTCACAGTCGTATCATTGCACATCTACCGGAAGGATCTAAACGCCCTTTCCAGGATGTTCTACAAGATCCTCCACAAATCCATCAGCTCCAACTTCCCATAGCGAAAAGAGCTCTTCGATCAAATTCGCAAGTTAAATCGCCATCAGGAAGTGTCGTACTCAACGGTGTCGCCGATAATGTAGTGGCCGAGTGTAATACTGCATCAACTTCGACTGACAAACCACTTACTAGTGGGGTGGCTGCAAATATTCATCAGCGATCGGACAGTGTTCCTAGTACGGACTGTACTCTTACAATAGTGCCACCCCATTTTGCAGTGTTTTTATCGCGGCTAGCATATGGTACTAAAAGCAGTGATATTGTGAACTACATTGCTGCGAAAGGCATAAACACTAGCAACATAAAATGCCATAGCTTGACACCTGATAACCTTACTGGTCGCCTAACATCTTCATTTAAACTTCTATCCCTTCTACCAACTGGAAAATTACTGGTCAACCCAAGCTTTTGGCCTAAAGATATTCTGGTAAAAGAATTCGTGAACAGACCTAGCTCCAAGAAGACTCAATCTAAAAACCGCTCCAAAAACCTTCCAAAAAACTCAGAACTAAGGATTTAACTCCTACATCCTTTAATCTGTATTACCAAAATACTGGTGGTCTAAGGACTAAACTTCGCGATGTATTGCTCTTCTCTTCATCTGCTCAATACGATGTTATTGTATTCACTGAGACTTGGTTGACGCAGAATCATCACAACGAGGAAATGTTTAATAAGGACCAGTACGAAGTTTACCGCAAGAACCGCTGCCCCATTCTTACTGATTGCGAGAGAGGCGGCGGAGTATTGGTTTCGGTACGGGCCTCTTTGCAAAGTGATGAAATCGAGCTACCTCCAACTGCAGCTGATTTAGATGTCGACCAAATAGCAGTCTCAATCATATTCAGTTCTGGAACTGAACTTATTGTTATTGTAAGTTATATACCACCAAGGAGTCCTTACCTGTTATATAAAGCTCTTCCGACCGGGTTGCCGCCTTGTCGGGGCGGAAGGGCTTGTAGTAAGTCGACGAGACATGAGTCTCTAGACTGAAACTAAGAGCGACCCCACCTTTCCATTTATAAGGTGTTGGGAGTAAACCCCAGTTTAAAATCCCACTTTAAGCCAAGACGTCAAGGCACCGTGTCGAGGGCTGCATGGTCAGTAAGTGGTTAAACCAACTCGGCCGCAAACGGTCCCCTCCGATGCCCGGGCAAGGTCGGTTGTATCAGTGCCCTGTCCTGGTAAGACGGCTCTGCCAGGATGGAATACCCCTTCCGGTCTCACTCGTGGGAATCCAATCAATAAAACACAAAACATGGATAGAAAGAAAGAAGGAGATAAAAAAACTAAATCAAAAGACCAGCCGAGGCTGCCAGAGGTTGGCACCTCATCGGAGGACGAATTGCTGGCCTCCAGTCAGGAGACAATCGTCCGTCCGCTAAGCGGCGAGAGCGCTAAGGCTAGCACCTCGACCGCAAACCAAAAAACAACCAAAAGACTCAACAAACAAAAGTCCGCAGGGAAAGCTATGAAAAGCAAGTACCAGATGGCCCTCTTCGTCTTAGGTAAGATAGCAAAGAATGAGGCAGCCGGAACGGTCCACGAAAAAGACCAGGCGGATAAGGTCAAATACCAGGCAATCGTTGATGAATACAACGAGCGCCTGAAGAACAATTCGAGGCAGGCAGCGAAGCGGGAAAGGTCTCTGGATGAGAATTCCCATCGCCCGGCCCCCAAAAAAACAAAGGTTGCCGAAGGTTCAGCAGCCAAAACAACAAACAAACCAAGCACGTCGGCGGCCAGTGCGATCCAAAGACGACCCTTTACCGAGGTGGTAAGGGATCATCTCCAGGTTGCACTAGTGGATGAGCTATCCACAAATGGGAAATCCATAGCCGAGATGTGGGGGAGCATTGAGGCCAAGCTCTCCGATATGGTGATGGATCACCTTATAAACAACCAAGGGGGGCCTCTTCCAGATTTTGACTCCGCCGAGGTGGTTAGGGGATATCGGGTAATTAAATGCGCCGACCAAATCTCCAAGGACTTCCTTAGTGAGTGCGTTGCTAAGGTTAGCGACGCATGGGATGGCTTGAAGCTCAAGCTTATCCCAGCTAACGACATTCCGAGGAGACCTAGGGCTCGCATTTGGTTGCCCAATATGAAGATTGATGGGGGAAGGCTCCTCCAGTGTCTCAAACTACACAACCCGGCGGTTCAAATGGATGACTGGGCAGTCATCAAGGCAGAGGAACCCTATAAAAACACTATGTCCTTCCTGCTGCTAATAAACAACGAGTGCCTGGCTGCTCTCGAAAAAGCAGACTATAAGCTTCGGTTTGGCATAAGGCATGCCAAGCTGAAGGTATTTATTTCCTCGGGTCCTGAGGACGATGCGGACATCGCCGAAACCGACAAGCTGTTGGAGGACCTAATGATCGCCGACAAAAACCCAATTACGAATAATGCTGAAAGTCATACAGATTAACCTGAGGCACTCAAGGTGTGCCTCCGATAATCTGATGGTTTTTCTAAGGGAGAAAAACATGGACATCGGCATTATTCAGGAGCCCTGGGTGAGAGGCTCGACCATTAAGGGGCTCCAAGACAAACAATACAACCTATTTTACAAACATCAGGCCACAGGTAAGCCTAGAACATGCATTCTCGCTAAGAAACATCTTAAAGGTTTTTTATGTCCCAATCTTAGCTCAGATGATTTAACAGTGGTTAAACTGGAGTCTGCAAACCAAACAACATACCTGACATCAGCATATATGGCTCATGAGAAACCAGCACCGCCAGTGGAAGTGGAGCAACTCGTAGCCGAAATTACAGCAAAGGACAACCTACTGATAGGTTGCGACGCCAATGCAAGGCATACAGTATGGGGGAGCTCAGAAGATAATGAAAGAGGTGAGTCACTTTTTGATTTTCTTTTAACTACTAACATATCTGTCTGCAATAAGGGCACGACTCCTACCTTTGTCTTCCCGAGTACGGGAACTTTCCAAGGGTGGGAAGAGGTCCTAGATATCACACTAAAAACAAACAATGATAGCTTTAGGGTCGAAAACTGGAGAGTTTCCAATCTGGAGTCACTATCAGACCATAGATGGATCCTCTATGACTTGTGTCTCGAGACCGAGACTAGTACACCATTTAGAAACCCCAAGAGAGTAAATTGGACCAAGTTTGGTCAAGTCCTTCGGACAAAACTCAAAAACACACCTGAAAGACACACTTTTGCAATCGAAGAACTGGAGGCAAAGGTTAAGACTTTCGAAAATGCAATGGCTGTGGCATATAAAGTCTCTTGCCCAGTTAAACGTAGCAAAAAAACACTTCCCCCATGGTGGAACGAAGATCTCTCCAATCTCAGACAGATGACCAGATCGATTTTCAATATCTGCCACAAACACAAATTTTGGCAGCCTTATAGGGACTGTCTTAGTCTTTATAAAAAAGCCATCAAGGCATCCAAAAAGGAGGCCTGGATAAATTACTGCCATTCAATAGAAACCCTTAAGGACTCCGCCAGGCTTAGCAAAATTCTGTCCAAGGAACACTCCAACCCTTCCTTTCTAAGAAAGCCAGATGGAGGTTGGACTGAATCCTGTGCAGAGACCCTGGAACTCCTAATTAATACACACTTTCCCGGATGCAGCGATATTAGTACAGAACCCGGGAGGTCTCGGCCAGTACAACCTGCACTCCATAGTCACATCAATTCATTAATTTCCGAGGAAAAGATTTCCTGGGCTATCAACAGCTTCTCACCGTTTAAGTCTCCGGGCCCTGACGGCATATTACCTGTCATGCTACAGAGAACGCAAGACTTAACAATACCTTGGCTGGCGTCAATTTTTAGAAGCTGTATAATACTAAACCACGTTCCCCACTCCTGGAGACGCGCTAGAGTGGTGTTTATACCGAAGGTAGGCAAACGCGGGCATGAAGCCGCGAAGGACTTCAGGCCAATTAGTCTAACCTCCTTTGTTCTGAAAACTCTAGAACGTGTCCTAGACATCCACATGCGAGGCTTTCTAGTAGAATCATCGCTATCCAAATCACAGCACGCCTATCTCAAGGGGAGATCTACGGAAACGGCTCTCCACGAAGTAGTGCGGACAATTGAAAAATCCTTACACTATAAAGAATACACCCTAGCCTCCTTTCTAGACATAGAGGGAGCCTTTAACAATGTACACACTGAAGCAATTCTGGAATCTCTGAGTGAGATGGGCATAGAGGAATTTATTAGTCAATGGATAGTCTCTATGCTAAGAACAAGAACCATTCAGGCAACACTAGGTAACAGCCACTTAACCAGATTTGCCCATAGAGGAACGCCACAGGGCGGCGTAATATCTCCCCTACTTTGGCTAATGGTTATAAACAAAATTCTTGCAAAACTTGACAGGGAACGGGTCAAAGTTGTCGCGTATGCGGATGACGTGGCGATACTAGTGTCAGGGAAGTTTCCCTCCGTGATTAGTGAAATTATGGAGGCCGCTCTAGAAAAGGTAAACACCTGGGCTGCAAGCTGCGGCCTCGGCGTCAACCCGAGCAAAACTGAACTGATGCTGTTCACCACAAAAACCAAAATACCCGATTTTACCCTCCCCCGTCTAAATGGTCAACCACTCACACTATCCTCCAGCGCTAAGTATCTGGGCATAATGCTTGATAGTAAACTTAACTGGAAACAAAACATTGAACACAGAGTAAGGAAGGCGAGCGTTGCCTTCTACGCCTGCAGCAAAACCTTTGGAAAGAAGTGGGGACTTCAACCAAAGATGACCTTATGGATGTACACAGCTGTTGTGCGTCCCATTCTCACCTATGGTTCACTCGTATGGTGGCCCGCGTTGAGTAAGGGCTATAACCTTACAAAACTAAAAAGACTGCAAAGAACAGCCAGTATAGGCACTACGGGTGCAATGAGGTCGGCCCCAACGGATGCTCTTACTGTGCTCCTGCATCTTTTACCTCTCGATCTGCACACCAAAGATACTGCACTATGCAGCGCCATACGACTCAGGGAGTCTGGGTGCTGGAGTGCAAGGCCGTATGGCCACAGCAATATCCTGGACTCGTTACCAAATGGCACGGTCACGTTTCCAACCGACTACATCACACCACAACTTAATTTTAAGAAAGGCTTCCAGGTAAGTTTCCCGTCCAGAGCTCAGTGGAAGGGAAACGAAGTAGTGCAGGGTTTCGACACGGTCATATACACTGACGGATCTAAGATGAACTGTGGTGTGGGGGCCGGGGTCTACTCAGAATCACCAAATATATCAGAATCATACCGTTTGCCGGACTTTGCCAGCGTTTTCCAGGCGGAATTACTGGCTATCCGAGAAGCCTGCGTGCATCTAGGGCGTAATACTACTCACAAACAAAACATCGCTATCCTTATAGATAGCCAAGCCGCCATCAAAGCCATAAATTCGGCTACCATATCCTCTAAACTAGTGCTGGAGTGCCGGAACGAGCTTGCCCGTCTGGGTGAACGTTTCAATGTCACACTTCTCTGGGTACCAGGGCATAGTGACATAATAGGCAACGAGCGGGCAGATGAGCTGGCCAGAAGGGGGTCAGCTCTGCACAGCTCACTCGCGGCAAGTGTCCACGTCCCACTAGGAGTGGTCAAAGGACAAATTCATTCATATTTCCTGCAGAAAGCCAAATTCCAATGGGAGGGGTTGACAAACTGCGTCATTTCAAGGAAGATATGGCCCATATACGATCAGAACAGAACAAGGAACCTGCTAAACAGAACCCGCCCAGATATCGCCAGAATTACGGCAATAATCACGGGGCATTGGCCAATTGGAGACCATGCGGCCAAGCTCGGGATCCCACACAACACTCACTGCCGCAGTTGCGGGAATACACATGAGAAAGAAACTCTCCTCCATTTTCTCTGCAAATGTCCGGCACTAGCGAGAGCCAGACTGCGCACACTGAACCAACCTTTTTTCGACAACCTTAGCGACATTTCGGGTATAGGGATATCAGACATAATACGGTTCCTCAACTCCACAGGCTGGATATAGGCACCGAATGCTTCTCACCCTTAACAAACATCACAAACTAGGTAACACGAGTCGTGGTAACAAAAAGGCACATCACAGTGCTACTTGGGTTCCAAGCGGGACCGCCACTTCTACCTACCTACCTATATAAAGCTCATATTGATAATTGTTCCTTTATCTTAAATAATTTAAAAGATCATCAACACGTTATCCTTCTAGGAGACTTTAACTTGCCAAACTTAATTTGGTCGTTTGATTGTGATGATTCTAGACTTCTCCCATTTAACGTTAAGTTAGACTATGAGCGTGAAGTCGTTGATACTCTTGCTCAGCTTGACCTTTGCCAGATAAATCATTTTCCCAATGATTTTGATAATGTTCTCGATTTGGTATTCGTTGATTCCGAACTTGACATTAGTATCAACAACTCCATGGTCCCACTTTTTCCTAATTCTGTTTTCCATGTTGCTCTAGCAATGCAGTTTGAATTTTATGAGTTTTTCAAACCGGGTCCCGGCGACACTAATTTCAAGTATAATTATGCTAAAGCTAATTTCAGCAACATCTCAACCTATTTTAGATAGTATAAATTGGTCCGATATTTTTAACAATAATTGTAACTTGAATAATTCTTTTAATATATTTATCAAATCTGTGAAAACGGCAATTGATTTGTTTACACCGAAAGTTAAGTCTGTCAAGGGTAACAAGCCCATTTGGTTTAATGACAGAATCATAAACTTAAATAATAGGAAAAATAAGGCCTATAAACGTCTTCGTAATAGAAATAATGACCCGGAACTTCTAAAAGTTTATCGGACGCTTCAAAAAGAATTCGATGTTTTAAATAAGTTTCTTTATAGACAGTATATTCTTTCCGTTGAGTCTAATTTGAAAAGCAATAGTAAACGCTTTTGGAGCTTTATTAATAGCAAAAAACAATCTAATGGTATTCCCAAATGTATGCGTCTTAATAATGTAACCTCATCTGATCTGTCAACCATTTGTAACATGTTCGCTAACCACTTTCAATCGGTTTATTCTTCTGGTACTACCACACCAAGAGTCTTTTTTAACAACTCAATGTCCTGTGATGTCGTAAATATAAACTACTTTGAGTTTTCAATCGCTGAAGTTCAAATAGCTCTTTCTTCATTGAAACTAGAGAAAAATCCGGGTATGGATGGCATCCCGCCAATTCTACTTCAAAAGTGCTCCTCAGCGTTTTCTGTACCTTTGTGTTTAGTATTTAATTTATCTGTCCAGTCTGGAATGTTTTTGAAAGATTGGAAGAGGTCGTTTTTAACGCCCATATATAAATCTGGATCGAAGCATGATATTACCAACTATCGTCCAATCTGTAAAATTTCTTCTATCCCTAAGTTGTTTGAAAAACTAGTGTGTGACAAACTTACACCTCTTTAAAAAAGATTTATCTCTCCGTCTCAGCATGGATTCGTTACAGGCAGATCCACTACTACAAATCTCTCCATTTTTTGTAATACTGCCTTGAATTACCTTGAGAATGGCTTACAATGTGATGTAATTTATACAGACTTTGCTAAGGCATTTGATCGCGTTAACCATAGAACATTAATTTCTAAACTTACTACCTTAGGATTTCACTCCAATATCCTTAAGTGGATTCATTCCTACTTAACCGATCGTATCCAATATGTTCGCTTAAACGGAATGCTCTCGTCACCAATTTATGTTACCTCTGGAGTACCTCAAGGTAGTCATCTGGGCCCCCTACTCTTCCTTTTGTTTATTAATGACATTCCTGACTTGTTTTTGAATTCCCAGTGTCTTATGTTTGCCGACGATTTGAAGATCTTCCGACAAATACGTTCAGTTCAAGACTGTATTCTTCTACAAGATGACCTCAATCGTCTTTCCGTTTGGTGTAATGACAATGACCTTCATCTCAATGTCTCTAAATGTCAAAGCCTTTCTTTTTATCGTCACCTCTCTCCAATTCCCTTTACGTACACAATCGACAATACCCCTTTGTCCTTTATCTGCTCCAAAAAAGATCTTGGAGTTATTTTTGACATAAAACTTAGCTTTTGCAAACACATTGAGTTTTTGGTTGCCAAAGGTAATCAGATGCTTGGTTTTTTATTGCGGAATTCGAAAGACTTTCAAGATCCTCATACTCTTAAATGTCTATTTTTTGCATTTGTCAGATCACATCTTGAATACTGCAGTATAGTATGGAATCCATTTTATGAAGTACATTCTTTTAGAATTGAGAAGATCCAAAGGCGTTTTACTAGAGTAGCTGTTCGTAGACTGCGATGGAATATTGAAATGCCATCTTACGAGACGAGGTGCAAGTTATTTGGTATCTTACCTCTTTTCAGACGGAGGCAATATTTTTCCGTAATGTTCATTCGCGATTTGATAGATGGTCATATCGATTGCCCTTTTCTTTTATCATTAGTTGGGTTTTATGCTCCTGTGAGAGTTCTTAGGAATCGCTTTTTATTTCATATACCCTATCATAGGGTTAACTATGGTTACAATGAACCAATCTCTAGATGCCTTAGGGAATCTAATAAATATTGTGATGTTATTGATTTTAATATAAGTAGAGAATCATTTAGGAATAAACTAATCCTGTTGTTAGGCTTTGGTGGTCATTAAGTATAATTTTTTGTATTAAGTATCTAATCTGGCGAGAACAGCGGATGTTCTTATTTGATTGAAATAAATAAATAAATAAATAGAGTTAACTACAAATTGTAGTTTCCCTACACGTTGTTCAAAGTTCAAGTCTACATGATAGACAGCATAATTAACAGAGAACGATATTGGGTTTAATTTTTAAATGGATGGCTTACCCTTTGTTACCTGGAACGAATCGCCTAACAATTACCCAAACCATATCATGATTATATATTTGTTCTTTCCGAAAACAACCTATGTAGGGTCCTTTACGAAGCACCTACAACTACATAGAGGAACATTTGTATGAAAATTTTGTCTTTCTCGTCGACCTCATACTTTATCATTACCAGCTACAACAGGCACCTTCAGAGAAAACTGACAAAAACAACAACTTGAGTTGAGCTATTTTTCGGTAGTTAAATAATAATTCTATATTTTTGCTTGGTTCATTTATTTACGGATATAATCATTTGGAACGTTAGGTGGCAAACAATTATACGATTAATTGCTATTAATTTATCTGGGTATTCATGAGAAACTCCAAGCGTTTCTTTTGCATCGGCTTTAGTTGGAAAAAGTCACCTTGAAAACGTTTAATTTCTTTGCGATTGTGAAGAGGTGGCCACAAGGTTGTTATACATACATGTCTAATAATAATCAAATAAGAAAATAGTTGCTATATCGTAAATCACAATTATGGCATCATGTTATATAGATTGAGATCACCTGTTGAATCGTGCAGCATCGTAAGCGGTAGGCTGATGATTTAGCATCATATCGAGTTCGTGTTGGAATTGCCGTTCATATTCTTCCCTTTTCTCTGAATATCGCAAACGACAGGTCATATGGCTGGAAATTAAGTTATATCTTAATATACATCAAGACGCGTAGGTAACAGCATACCTACTATGGGACTCTAAAATTAGTGAAACTGGGGTGTGTACTTCCATCTTGTTCGTCGTAAAATATTCTTTCTCTGGTGAGAATATCTTGGATAACTTTATGAACACGTTCGTTTTCATCTTTGCATCGAAGGGATTCGCTACTGTCTGCAAGCGAGGGATCTTCGCTTTTTCGAAGAGTGCTCTCCATTTTGAAAGGAATTTAAGCTAAATTTTAAATGTTTCGACAAATAGAAAAAGCATGGCTATTCTTTGCTTGAAAAATTTTGTATTCAAATTTATACAAGTTTTTTTTTTCCGATTTTAAATGTTTAAATTTAATTTGCCAGTTGTGTGGCACTGATATAGACATTGAACATCTACCTATATTTGGGAACGGCTTTTTTTACACACGCTTGTCAAATTGTTTAATTTTTTTATTTGAGTTTTGTTTGTATCAGTCTTGTCCATTGCAACAGCAAACCATCAGTTCAAATTATATCATAGGATAGGTTCGGTATGGCACGAGTTTGTATGCACAGGACCAGCACTTCTACAAGTAACTTTTGGGGATGACAATAAAAATGCACATTATTTATTTATATTTGATTTATGCATAGCCAAGCATCTATGTGTTGCTGATAATGCCATAAAAAATGTTTCTCCATAAAGATATAAGTTGTTATACCAAGGTCATTGTATGGCAATAAATCCACGCCCAGTAATGATTTTTCAGTCAATGTCACCAATTTAAAATTGCAAATCGTTTGAAAATAACGTGGTTTCTTTAAAATTAAAGCTACGCTATTCCATCCTCTTTTACTCAGACCATATAGTTGGTGCAGCCATAACTACATACTTAAGCTGCAGAAGCCACATAGTGATGCTACACGATATAAACTTCTAAACTACGAGTTTAAGGAAAATTAATAAAATAAATCTCTGAAGACAGCTTATACTAATATAAGCGGGTTTACCAAGATTGTGAAAGGAGTAGTCCCCTCAATGTAGTCTTCTCTGTGTGGAGAGAGCTGGGTAGGTCCATAGAAGATGAAGAATAGTCTCCTCGTCGTCATCGTTCATGAAGATCATGACATCTGTTTCGTGATGAGGCATGAAGTGGAGTTCGATCGATTACATACGGTTAGTAGCATTGATTGGATTCTGTTTGATTACTAGTTTGTAGTTTCAAAATGCGACGTATAGTTGGCGATTCCGTTGTATACCTATATGCACCAGTAGGTACTCAAATAAGGTGAATCTCATTGGAAGATAACCGGTAATTGGACAGTTTTGAGTTGAATGGTACCGAGCACAAAGATTCAACCGGCGCCGGCGGGTTATCAATCAGTGAAAACGGTTCATCTGATATCTTTTGCAGATATTACATTTTACCTTCCTTGTGGTCCAATTTTGAAGCATATCTTGTAGGAGCTAGATCTTAAGTTGTTGGTTGTGATGAAATAAATCCAGTCTTCATTAGGACCATTCAGACTCATATTCTTCCTATACTAATGCGTATGTATAATACTATCATCTTTTCCTATGGCCTAGAAATTTTCAAAAGTTATTTCTATACCCAAACACCTGGAGCTACCCTACTGCCGCAACCCAAACATAGGCCGATCTCTATTCTCCCCTTTCTATCTAAGGTGCTTGAAAAAATATTACGCAAAAATATATCGATTTTTGTTAAAAACAAAAGATTTTTTAATCCACACCAGTCTGGTTTTGGACCAGGTATCCTTTCTTTGCCTTCTTGATTTTTCAAAAGCATTTGATAAGGTCAATCACAAAATCCTGATCTAAAAACTGTGAAATCAATTTGGTTTTCGAAGAGTGCTTCGTTGATGCTGTCTTACCTTTCTGATCGGAGACTAGCTGTCTTTCGCTGTTGAAAACTCGTCCTTAAATTTATCGTCTTTTAAATTTATTGTCAGGCGTGCCACAGGGATCTATACTTGGCCCACTTCTGTTCAGTGTGTTTATAAACGATCTTCCGCGTGCAATCACAAACTCTGTAATATTATGTACGCCGACGATGTCCAAATCAGCCCTAGCTGCAAGCTTGGAATGATCGAGGATAGGGCCGTGAAACTTAAGAGCGACTTTAAAGGTATTACTCACTGGTCCGAAGAAAATTAACTATTGTTAAGTCCTAAACAATCATAATAATTGTTTATAAAACTTAATTCGACATAAGTTATTTTCCCGTCTAGTATCGTGGCAATTCTGTTCTACATTATTTTGGAGAAAGTTAAGAATTTGGCGATGTGCTTTAACACTAAACTTAGCTGCGACCTATACACATTCGGTCGATTATTGGCAAGATATGGTTGCATACGAACTCTTTCACTTTTTGAACACTTCACACCCCAACATGTTAGGCTCAAAGAATAACTCTTATTATGCCGATCATTACATACCTATGGGTGCCAGATTTTCTGTTGTGGATACTACCTAAAGTCCTAAATGCATAAATGAAATACTTGCCCCTTAAGACATTAAATAATTTGTCAATCAAAATAAAAAATGTAATTTAAAAAACCAAAAAACTCGACTGACTGTAAAGAAAAAAGCTACACTCAGAAAAAAATTGTAATGCCAACAATAATTTTCGTTGGTTAAAATGAACCCAAATATATATAGGTACCTATGTATTGTTGGCAATATTCTTAGAAAATAGTTATGGGAAGTATATTATTATTTTTATTCTATTGGTAAAGCAAGAACTTTCTGTTTACAATTTTTTTTAAATCTCAAATTTCTTCGCTCGACTAATCTTTTTTTTTTCTGGGTGTTGGAAAATATGAACAAGACACTATACCTAACTATTTGACAATCGGAGGCTATACCTACACAGCTAAACAATAATCGTAGTAGGTACCCCCGGCAGCCAAATAGTTATAGGTATAAACCCGTATTAATAATAAGCCCGCAACTACTCTCCAACTCGTATGTTACCTAGCACCTAGCAACAACAATAACATATTAGTTAAAAATTCTTATTAATAAATGAAAATACATCACAAAATAACTGTAAAATAGCTACATAGAGTTGGCATCACCTAACCAAATCGTACTCAAAACCACTGTGTATGAATTTTGATTTTATCAAAATTTAAAGACTTCCAAGATTTTAATACGAATTATTTATTGAGATTTACTTTGTACAAAAGGTAATGCTTTGCCCAGCGTGTGGCTTCAACGTTCAACCAGACAAAAAAGTTATCTGATCAAGATAAAAGTAAACTAGTAATGTGAAGCAGAAGACGTTAGTTCAGTTAATCCATGCTATGATTTCATTTTCAGTTAAACTTAATTATCATGATAAGCAATTGACAGTTTAAAACAGTAATGGCTTTGCAATTTAAACAGTACAGTGATTAAGAAATTGACTGGTAAAGCAAAAGTTAAGAACATTGCAAGTAACTGTGTAACAATAAATCATTTTAATTAACTAATCACACTGAAAACTATTAGATATTGGGTGTCGTCATCACGGCTGGCTAGCAAATTTCAGTTGTGACAAATGAAAAAGAAAAAAAAAAACACAAAATAAAGCAAAACAACAGAAAATTGTTATTTATTTTTCAGTGTTTTATTTGTAAACATTGTCGTAGGGTTTTTTTTTTTCTGCACTTTTTTTTGAGTTGGGGCGATGGTAACGGAATCCTCCCCTAACATATTCACCAAATATTTACACTATATAAAAACACTGAAAAACGGTCAGCCATTTTGTTCCACAATTTTTAAAATTTAAATTTAATTTATTTGTCATTTTGACGGGACGATTTTTTTTTATGATTTATTGACTCATAACACATAACCCTCCTTGTGTCCAGTCGGGTAAAAAAAACCTCTGGCCTTTTATAATAAAATTCAAGACACCGAATTCTGTTTATATGCTGTACATACATTTGTTCGCTCGAGAATGCGAACCTTATTAATTACGCACGAATACAATCACAACATAAAATCCAATGGCCGAGAGCCAGCCATATCCAATGACTACCTATGTTGTAAGGAAATGGTACGTTATTTGCTAGTCCAGTCACCCCAAATCCACACGGAAGTCAACGGAGAAGAGGATGTGGTTGGGGAAAGGGTCAAAATTGTTTTTTTTTTTTTTTTAATTTTGCTTTAAAAATTCTGTTTTACAAAATTCAGCTTTTCAAAATTCTGCTTTACAAAATTCTCAAAGTGGCATCAAGCAGCGACCAGCACCAACACCGTGCTTTGTTGCGCACGATATTCCCTTGCGTTCGCCCTTCGCCAACCGGTTTTTCGACCATCTCGACTGTTGACCGCCAGGTACCTATACGCAGCCGAACGTGGAAGGCGCGTTAAATAAATAGGTAATAAGGGATAATTTTGTAACAATCTATTTATCAACAGTAATTTAATTTATTTTACCATTATATTTATTTGCCCATGCGTATACCTATACATATAGGTATTCTATTCACCCCTTGCTGTCAATTCAATAATGAATAAACATCCCTAGCCACATTCCACATAGCCAAACACACAAAAAGCTACCAAGCGTTGGCAAGTATTATAATAAAAGATTTATGTCCCGCCCCTATAAATCCCATAAACTCATCATATAAAACAAACAATATGATATGTTCTCCTGTCTCCTTGTATCAGGCTCAACTTTTAACCAAAGAAATGTCTACCAGAAGTAGACATCCCATTTCATTTAAAATTGGATGTCCTTTGGCTTAAAAAACATCACAAGCCAAAAGAACAAAATAAACAATAAAAAAAAAAAAATAAATAAATATGAAAGAAAATGACACAAAACACTAACCTTAACCTGCTCCACAAAATAAGTTTGAGCGCGCTTTTTCTTTGGCCCACTTTCATAATAATTCTTATCAACATTTTGTAGTTAATCCCCTTCGCTTCAATGTCTGATTGTGAAATGAGGTGTTCTGCGTTATTTTATATCGAAATCCGCTTATGGAGAACTTGGTCCATTTGGAGCTTTGAAGGGGCATCTAGCTTTGCAGTGAAAGCATGTTAAAGTAGAGTCGTCAGCATCTCCTGTTTACTTTTTGCTGCGATAGCATTAGTCATTCTGTCCTTGTTTTACATGAGGGGAATTGGTTGTGCTATGGTGGGTAAAGTGATGCGAAAGATGCAGAAGCTTTCACCCTGCAGACGAGACGATGGTGCTTGGTGAGTAGTGACTTTCAGTCGTTTAAGCGCTGTCTAACTTATTGGGCTTTTGGGAGATGCTAGCACTATCAGTAAGTGGATACGATGTTACGACAAATTAGAAAACATGGGCCGAGTTACCCCATCCGTGAGCGAGTTATACCATACGTCACTGAATTTTGTGGATTTTACAAGCACAACAATAACAAATTCAGTCACGTATTAGTCGATCACGGATGCGGTAATTCAGCCTCAGTTTCAACCGAATATGCCGTTGCGTATGATGGGGGTTAACGACAAAGACAGACGGAAACGGGAACTGTTTTTTTTTATGAATACATTATGGTGAGTACTCCCATTGTTCTGTACTCTAAGAAGATATTGCACTTTCCTAGTATGTATATTAAAGAAAGCAAGAACTGAATCTATACCAACTATCAGATGAAGAAGATGATAATTGTGTGGACGCCGCCCTGCTTTAAAGTGCTGGCACTGGTGATATAATACGTGAATGCACATTGTACATGCACAGAAAAAGGATGATTTTGTTTAATTCGTATATATCTTGTTCCGTCTCCTTTGGATTTCTATAGCATTTTCCCTCGTGTTGATTGAATGCTTTCTTTCTCTTTAGTGGGGTATGGAACATAGGGGCGGGAGCTATGACCCAAATAATTGTTTATCATCGCTCTTTTTCTTTTGTGTCCAGTATCATGTATCAAGTATCACACATACATATGGTAGTTCAAATGTCGAGATATATAGAATAAATATAGAAAAGATTATTATGAAAACTGTCAATCATTACGGCCGGCGTATAATAGGCAAAATTGTGTTTAAAAGAACACTTGCTTATTGTTTGCTTTTATAACACACTTGAATTGATTGATAGTACTCGCACCATAGACGGCAGTGATAACGATGCAGGTATTTTGACGTAAGGTCTTATCTCCCAAAACCAAAATGCCAAAATTGATATCATAACGCCGTCGGCTCAACGCGCCACTTCGCAATGACCAATCCCTGGTGTACCCCTACGTTTATAGCAAATAGTTACGAGTATACTTCATACAACTTGAACAGTTTAGTATTTACCAACAGATTTTTTTACGGATGCAATGAATATTTCGAAGAACGGTTCTTTGCGAGGTCGACGTATCGAATAGCGTAAAAATAATTATTTTGTACCTACTACAGGTGCAAAGTCTGGTGCACTATTTTTAGGTACTATGCTCGGCCTTTTTGTAATGTGGTCGAAATTTTGCATTTGTCTCTGACTCTGACCACTGGCGAGAATAAATGATGACTCTTACTTTGTACAATTCTTTAAACGATAAAAGCCTTCATTTCATAACAAAAGATAATCTGGCTTTGTAGTGAGAAACAGAATCAGAAGTGTTTTCAAATTGTATTGTATGGAGTTATATCTTTACTGAGCTGAGTTAGAATACAGCAAATTTATGAGTGTTTTTCTTGATGGAATTTATTGGCCTAATCATTATTGCAACACTTTATATTAAGTAACATTTTTAGGGATCTTGACATATGAGTATATGTAACCTAACTACATATATAAAGTCGAGATCTCCATTTTAGAGGTTCATACAACAACACTCCGATTGTGCCAAACTACCTCACAAGTCACAAAACCAATCAGATTGGCGATCTCCTTTCTGGGCAAATTTTACACACCGATTCTTCTGCCGTTGTGAGGCTTTAAATGTCGTAAGCACTTATGAGGTTAATGCTTCAAGAGCTAACACCGTACAGCTGTTTTCCATACAGTACGTTATCCTTGTTAAGTGTTCTAAAAGATGAAATGACAAATACAATTTAAAAAAAGAACAAAAAGAAAAAAACATTATAGTGCATTTCTTTTGAAAATACAAAATTTGTTGGTATAATGTATGTATTACATTTGCTTCAGACTTAAGTGGCAACGTGGGTCCAACAGTTACCAAATAACCTCGTGCTACGGAAAATCCATCATGTTCCAAAGACACATCTTTATTACCCTTGCATTCTATTCCTATAAAAGCAATCGCCCGTATAGAGACATTTTTTCTTATTGCATTTTATTAGAAATCCATCAATACCATTGTCTGCAGTCGTGCCATTTTGAATTGAATGCTATAAAGATGTACCTCTACCTATATAGAAATACCTAAAACAGAGTAGCAGTATATTTATATTCACTTCGCTTTGCAGAAATCAACAGAAATTGTAGACTACTTGGATTACAAAATAACAATGTTGTTTCGATAGATCAGTGGGGATTTCCATAATGCATATTCTCCTACCATTGTGCTTTCTCCTCATTTCGAAGCGAATATTGTAGAGTGAATGCATATCCGAATCCGAACGTATTATTTATTATTTTGTTTGTGTGCTCTTTTATTATTCATTTGTCTAGATGGGATGAAGTGCATCGAAAGGTTGGATTAAATAAACAATGACTCAAATGTCCGAAGTTTGTTATGTTAACTCTGTCTAGGAAGCACGCGAAAATGCTAAAAATGAGAAGATTGCTTGAAAATGGATAAGATATAGGTTTGGTATAGACGTTTCTTATTCCTCGATCCTCGTACTCAACATTTTCCGGAATTTCAAGGTTCGCAGGTGTAAGATGTTCAAGTAGACTTGTTTCATTCTCCATCAGCTTTCACCGACGCTGTATCTAGACCACAGATTTCTTAGCACGTCCTTAAACTCAAAATATTTTTTTCAAATCAGAAGATATAACTTGCTTTTTCCGGGGATCGAGAACTAGCAGCTATAAGGCATATTTATGCATGGTATGTTTTAACCTAAGTCTTGTATTGAAGTTTCTTTGTCGACTTTAAGATCCTTCCCGCACCGTGTGGTGGAACCACTCTCAATATCTAAGGCTAACAACAATATTAGCTTGCTCTTATTTGGTTATGTCTCTTCGACATATTTTTTTTAATTTATATTTGAATCCATAGACGTGACTTAACAAACTCTAAAAATAAAAAGACGATTACCTCACTTTTTGTTAAGGTTTGTTTGTCCAAAATCGTTATAAAATATGTTAAGAAAATAACTGATAATGAACTGAGGTAGACTCAGCTCGTTAAAACATATTCATTATGTAAGATTTATGTGAGAAAACGTATTAATCATAGTTAACAATTTTTTCTCCAATATCTTACGGTACAGAAAATTGCTTCATAATAAGTAAATTACGAATCGAGCTGTAAACTATTGTATCTACTAGATAATATAAAAACTATGGTGTGTATTTTTTTTCTAAAAGACTAAAGTCGTATGGTCGTTCGTCGTTCATTACCATTAGGCTCACAACATCGACTATAACAAAATCCAAGCTCAGACTCTGGCTGATAGCAAGGAAAGGTTAATCTAAATTTTGCGCAGCAGCAGTTCTGCCGTCATTGCATCAAACAGCATATTCATGGAATATTATAGTAAAGAAGACTGAACGCTTCTTTGCGGTTAGATTGTCTTAGCTCCTACCATAATATGATGCCCAAAGTCCGCATTTGCAACAATAGTTCATATCTTACCAATTATCTTCATATCTTGTCTGCAGTCAAAAGTCGCTTCCTCATGCAATATTATGTTTCTGATTTGTATGTGTGAATTTTTTTTTTTTTTAATATTCCCACGCCCAGTTGGCTGACCCTGCGACCTGAAAGATCTATTGTATCAATGGGGAGAAGTTATTCTAAGAGACTAGTACCCTCCCCGATGAAAGTCAATAGGCCCTTATATGAATGCAACTCTAAAGTGATGCGTTTTTTGACTTTGATTGCTTTTTATTAAGTAACGCTTAAGTGAATTCAGAAATTTTAAATGCAGTTATTTAAGTTAGGATATGCTTTATGCACCAGTGGTTTTAAATTATTTCTCTCTTTTGTAAATTCGGAGTTACAGGTGCAAACACAAATGTCCTTATATCTCGGAAATAAGACATTTCTGTTAAAAAAAAATGTCACTACAAACAACTACAAACGAATGTCTATCGAACTGCAATTCACGTTTTTCATTCTAGAAAAAGTGCGGGCTCACTTCACGTAGGTGAACAATTTACCACTTTTTTTTTTACAAGGAATCGAGTTTTAAACTTCTTTTGGATTTTTGTACATGGTTATACCATGTTTTCTATATGAGTTGCACTGGGGTACACCACAATGAGACACTCGGTTGAATACTTTTTCTTTATTTTCCAACACTGTAAACTATTTAGAAATTTATTTGTAGGTATGTTTTTAATTAACAAATGTATTTATATGCCAAAATATTTAAATATTTAATCTCGCTTAGCTTTTTTAAGTATATTTTTTCGCTGATCTGTCAAACTTGTATATCTAGTAGGGTTCAAATTATAGCCGCTAGGGTACACCCTCCATTTCTCAATTTTGTATGAAAATGACATTTCACTAGCAGTCCATTATTATAGTATGTCTAATAGGGTGGGCCGAAAAAATATTTTATTTTTTTTTCGAGTCGTAATACCGCGGAAAAGTTGCTAATTGTAGAGACTAAAAAGGGAAAAAAAAAGAAAAAAAATCGGTTAATATCTTCCGGTCGCGCATGAGCTTTAAAATTTTGCTGATATTTGCAAAAAATTGCAAGTTTAAAATATTTTTTTATTATTATTTTTTAATGTAATTGCTATATTCGACTCTTACTCGCTCCTACAATAATATAGAAAATAATGCTTCTATATTATTTAAATGCATCAGCATCTTCCGGTTGCTAAAAAAAATTCAAGATAGACCACAGTTTGTGGATACAAATACTATAACGAATCTTACCTCGTTTATATCTTTGGTATGTTTAAACCGCAAATTATTTTAGACCAAAAGCAATATTTGTAAATACATTTTTTTATTAAAAGTTTTTGTGTGAAGATTTGTAAGTCCAAGAAATTTATGTTAAACATCTAGGGTTTCATTCATTCTTAGCTGAAGGAACTTTGAAATTTGATTTGTGGGCGAAGTTAGGCATTATTGACCTTGACAACAGAGTCGTTCTGATAAAACCATCCCTTGACTCAGCTCCGCAAACTTTTCCTGATGCTTATGTAACCAGTTTCACACATCGTTTAACTGCCTGTGTGTGGACTTGGAAGCCGAATGCATTAGACGTTATATCCCAATTAGGTAGGTATTGTGCCGCTTTCAATGTGTGATTTAATTTCATCGTCACTGATATACCTATTTTAATAATGGGGAAAAGATAAATCACAGTCCATCCAGATAACAATTTCCGAGTAATCCTTAGCAATGAAATTCAGTTTTGGCGGCATAAACGTTCTGATAGTTTTTCTGGTGTGGTGATGTGTGATGTTTAACATAAATTTCTTGGACTTACAAATCTTCACACAAAAACTTTTAATAAAAAAATGTATTTACAAATATTGCTTTTGGTCTAAAATAATTTGCGGTTTAAACATACCAAAGATATAAACGAGGTAAGATTCGTTATAGTATTTGTATCCACAAACTGTGGTCTATCTTGAATTTTTTTTAGCAACCGGAAGATGCTGATGCATTTAAATAATATAGAAGTATTATTTTCTATATTATTGTAGGAGCGAGTAAGAGTCGAATATAGCAATTACATTAAAAAATAATAATAAAAAAAATATTTTAAACTTGCAATTTTTTGCAAATATCAGCAAAATTTTAAAGCTCATGCGCGACCGGAAGATATTAACCGATTTTTTTTCTTTTTTTTTTTTCCCTTTTTAGTCTCTACAATTAGCAACTTTTCCGCGGTATTACGACTTGAAAAAAAAATAAAATATTTTTTCGGCCCACCCTAATGTCTATGGGTAATGCTTTTTGCGATTTCGTTCGGAATGTGTGATAGCATTTTTTCGTAATTCGTATCGTAACTTCGATTCTGTGATAGGGCTGATTAGTCCAAGAGGCACGTTCAATGTCCACTTGGTGTAGCTTTCCGAAACTGTACTCCCTAACCATAGTGTCCGGGAATGAGCAGAACATGTTCAAGTTTGGGATTAGATTAAGTATTTTCAGATGTCCCACATGGTTAACTGATTTAAGCTTGTATTCTAGCTGCAGTTTGATGGCGCATCTAGCTGCAGTCCTCATAATGAAGTATTGCAAGGGTGAGAACCCAATAATGGCTTCAAGTGCTGTTGTAGGACAAGTGCGCATGTATATGAAATACTTCTTTTGTGGCAAAAATGTCATTATCATTTATAAGCTCTTTAGCTGGTAAAAAAGTAATTGCGGGAGAGATGCCGCGCTTTTATAAGACTCAAGTTTACGTTTCGTTAAGAACAAAAAAACAATTTATATTCTACCATTAAAAAAAAATCGAATTGCTTAAATAGATAATTATGAAAAATAAATTATACTGTCTGTAATTTTAAAAGCAATAGGTTTTGAGCCTCATTTTGTATGTGGAGCATGTTTTTTTCGTTCCTCATCCATCCCACAGTCAGTACAAAAGATTAAATTGTTTTGTTTATAAATTGTACAGTTTTCGTGCAGCCATTTTGGTACATCTTTTACATTGTACCCAATCTTCTTTTTTTGTAGTTGCAAAATATTTTTCCCAGCATTCTGCATCTGCACAGGAATTGGGATCAACAACAGGCTTAATCTTCTTTTAAATTACTTCCTCTTTTTGAGGCTTAGTAAGATTCCTCGATGTCTTCATGGTTTTCATTTTATTTATTGTTGCAACTGATGTTAAAACCTCTGCAAATTGCTTTCTCCTAGTGTTAAATGGTATCGGAATTTTCGGTAATGGTGAAATTTCTTGAAGTAGCTTTGTTGGTGAAGGTTTCGTAAAGCATGAAGAGGAATGCGTTTCATTTTCAGTGTGAGTACAAGCTTGTTGCTGTTCAATACTAATCGGAATGGCTGGAGCTAAATTTCGTTCAGGACTTGAAAGTTGTGCATTAACAGAATCAGTAGTGGGTTGATTAATTAGAAAAGAACCAATCTCAATGAAACTTTGTATGTGTGCACGTTTGTGTGCAGCTAGAAAGATAGGATAGTTTTGGACCCGATAGGTGGCGCTGTTGTCGATGTTTTTGTTCGCTGTTTTTACTCCCAAAACAGTTTTAAGTATTTCCTGCGCAATAAAATATCTCCTGACGATTCGAAAAATACCCACGTAATTGTTCAAGTACCTAATAACTTTTGTCGGCACTCCCGAAGTGCCTGATGTTTTTTTTTTCTCTCTTTTATGTTTCAATACGTAATGAATAAAACAAGGAACCAAAAGACTAGCGATATTCACTATTAATATGATTTTAGATAGGTGCCAAGGTGCGACATCTCTCCTACCCTATCTATACCTATCTAAACATGGTGTGAAAAATGTATAGTAATTCATCAATTGAGATCGGCTGGGTCGATTTGGTTAAATTTTTTTATATGTTCGTAATGTCGAGGAGAAGGTTCATACGAAAGAAAATTAAGAAAATCCTCCGGAAAATTGATATTTTGTACGGAATTTTGTATGCAATTGTTCCGGAATGGCTTTTCGAAATAGAAAAATTGAAAATTCGAAAACTCGGGAAGTTCCGGAAAAATGTGACGAAATTTTGCATTTTATCGCATGATTTGATGATTTTGGACGATGTAAAGGTAGAAAATTCGTTGTGCCGCTTGGACAATTTCGGGTAATTGAGAAATTCATTGTGATAAATGACGTTTTGCGTGAATTTGGGATTGAAGAAGCTAACGAGTTAAAATGCCGAGCAGAAGAAACGATTTGCGGATGAAGATTGTTGACGATGGACCGGGAGGCATTTACATTCTCGATGCTCCCTTTCGGACAGGAAAGACATTCGTTATTTTGTTGATTCTGGGCACAATTCGGTCAAGATCACAAATGCGTTGGCTTTTGCATCCTCTGGCATTGCTGCCACATTGTTGGAAGGTGGTCGACCTCGACAATCCGCTTTGAAGCTGTCGATGAATCCTCTCACGCAGCGTTGCCAACCAATTTTGATGAAGCCTAACTTGAAAAAAAAAGATTAATTTTTCAATAAAATAATGCCTAAAATATTTTTTTTGGTAAATTGGAACAATAAATCAAAAATTAAACACAAATATAAAAAAATAACAAAAACAATTTTTATTTCCAAAAAAAAAAACTTAAATTATGTATAAATCATTCATTTCAAATGTTTAGAGGTTGAAAGTGAAAACACATTCTTTAAGACCGAGCACCGTTGAATCAAAAAAAAAAAAAAAAAATATACGTAGGTAATATTTGAAACAAAAAAAAGATGCCTTTTTGGAAAAAATAAAGCCTTAGGTTAGGTTAGGTTTATAGGTGGGTGCGTCAGAACGGGATCTGCCGCACCCCACTTAGGTCCATGTTGACCCATTGTGATGCCCTTATTGGCGGGTTAGCCGGTGTTGTTGGCTATAGTGTTTCCTTCTTGGTTACTCGACCTTGTCCAGCTATCCTGATGCGTTTATGAACCTGTAAAGATTAGATAAAGATATATCTGAAAGTTCATGTAAATCATGGAAGTAGTATCTTCCAAGTGTCCTATTCCTCAAGTGACAGAGACTTGGGCATTGACAGAGGAAGTGAGGTGTCTCCTCGTGTGCCTCCTCGTCGCCGCAACCCCTGCATATATCGTCATTCTTGAGTTTAAGTTTCATTGTGTAGCTTGATAGTCCGACTTGGATTGTATTCCGGCCATAACTTCCGTGGTATTTCGCAGGTAGTTAGTTCTTTCCACCTGTTGTTGGCTTTCATCCGGGTCTTATTTTCCACCCTCTCTCTGAGATAAAGCCTTAAAGCCTTAGCTTATGAAACAATACCTAAAAGGCATGAAAAAGCCTATGTTGGCATCACTGCTCTCACGGTTGACAAGCAAACGTGCACAATGACCGAGAAGTCGGCGACAGAGAAATTGATGCGAGAATGCAAAATCATCATTTGGGATAAATGCACAACGGCACATAAGCGAGCTTTGGAGGCAGTTAATCGAACGATGAAGAATTTTTTTGGCTTAAAAAACATCACAAGCCAAAAGAACAAAATAAACAATAAAAAAAAAAAAATAAATAAATATGAAAGAAAATGACACAAAACACTAACCTTAACCTGCTCCACAAAATAAGTTTGAGCGCGCTTTTTCTTTGGCCCACTTTCATAATAATTCTTATCAACATTTTGTAGTTAATCCCCTTCGCTTCAATGTCTGATTGTGAAATGAGGTGTTCTGCGTTATTTTATATCGAAATCCGCTTATGGAGAACTTGGTCCATTTGGAGCTTTGAAGGGGCATCTAGCTTTGCAGTGAAAGCATGTTAAAGTAGAGTCGTCAGCATCTCCTGTTTACTTTTTGCTGCGATAGCATTAGTCATTCTGTCCTTGTTTTACATGAGGGGAATTGGTTGTGCTATGGTGGGTAAAGTGATGCGAAAGATGCAGAAGCTTTCACCCTGCAGACGAGACGATGGTGCTTGGTGAGTAGTGACTTTCAGTCGTTTAAGCGCTGTCTAACTTATTGGGCTTTTGGGAGATGCTAGCACTATCAGTAAGTGGATACGATGTTACGACAAATTAGAAAACATGGGCCGAGTTACCCCATCCGTGAGCGAGTTATACCATACGTCACTGAATTTTGTGGATTTTACAAGCACAACAATAACAAATTCAGTCACGTATTAGTCGATCACGGATGCGGTAATTCAGCCTCAGTTTCAACCGAATATGCCGTTGCGTATGATGGGGGTTAACGACAAAGACAGACGGAAACGGGAACTGTTTTTTTTTATGAATACATTATGGTGAGTACTCCCATTGTTCTGTACTCTAAGAAGATATTGCACTTTCCTAGTATGTATATTAAAGAAAGCAAGAACTGAATCTATACCAACTATCAGATGAAGAAGATGATAATTGTGTGGACGCCGCCCTGCTTTAAAGTGCTGGCACTGGTGATATAATACGTGAATGCACATTGTACATGCACAGAAAAAGGATGATTTTGTTTAATTCGTATATATCTTGTTCCGTCTCCTTTGGATTTCTATAGCATTTTCCCTCGTGTTGATTGAATGCTTTCTTTCTCTTTAGTGGGGTATGGAACATAGGGGCGGGAGCTATGACCCAAATAATTGTTTATCATCGCTCTTTTTCTTTTGTGTCCAGTATCATGTATCAAGTATCACACATACATATGGTAGTTCAAATGTCGAGATATATAGAATAAATATAGAAAAGATTATTATGAAAACTGTCAATCATTACGGCCGGCGTATAATAGGCAAAATTGTGTTTAAAAGAACACTTGCTTATTGTTTGCTTTTATAACACACTTGAATTGATTGATAGTACTCGCACCATAGACGGCAGTGATAACGATGCAGGTATTTTGACGTAAGGTCTTATCTCCCAAAACCAAAATGCCAAAATTGATATCATAACGCCGTCGGCTCAACGCGCCACTTCGCAATGACCAATCCCTGGTGTACCCCTACGTTTATAGCAAATAGTTACGAGTATACTTCATACAACTTGAACAGTTTAGTATTTACCAACAGATTTTTTTACGGATGCAATGAATATTTCGAAGAACGGTTCTTTGCGAGGTCGACGTATCGAATAGCGTAAAAATAATTATTTTGTACCTACTACAGGTGCAAAGTCTGGTGCACTATTTTTAGGTACTATGCTCGGCCTTTTTGTAATGTGGTCGAAATTTTGCATTTGTCTCTGACTCTGACCACTGGCGAGAATAAATGATGACTCTTACTTTGTACAATTCTTTAAACGATAAAAGCCTTCATTTCATAACAAAAGATAATCTGGCTTTGTAGTGAGAAACAGAATCAGAAGTGTTTTCAAATTGTATTGTATGGAGTTATATCTTTACTGAGCTGAGTTAGAATACAGCAAATTTATGAGTGTTTTTCTTGATGGAATTTATTGGCCTAATCATTATTGCAACACTTTATATTAAGTAACATTTTTAGGGATCTTGACATATGAGTATATGTAACCTAACTACATATATAAAGTCGAGATCTCCATTTTAGAGGTTCATACAACAACACTCCGATTGTGCCAAACTACCTCACAAGTCACAAAACCAATCAGATTGGCGATCTCCTTTCTGGGCAAATTTTACACACCGATTCTTCTGCCGTTGTGAGGCTTTAAATGTCGTAAGCACTTATGAGGTTAATGCTTCAAGAGCTAACACCGTACAGCTGTTTTCCATACAGTACGTTATCCTTGTTAAGTGTTCTAAAAGATGAAATGACAAATACAATTTAAAAAAAGAACAAAAAGAAAAAAACATTATAGTGCATTTCTTTTGAAAATACAAAATTTGTTGGTATAATGTATGTATTACATTTGCTTCAGACTTAAGTGGCAACGTGGGTCCAACAGTTACCAAATAACCTCGTGCTACGGAAAATCCATCATGTTCCAAAGACACATCTTTATTACCCTTGCATTCTATTCCTATAAAAGCAATCGCCCGTATAGAGACATTTTTTCTTATTGCATTTTATTAGAAATCCATCAATACCATTGTCTGCAGTCGTGCCATTTTGAATTGAATGCTATAAAGATGTACCTCTACCTATATAGAAATACCTAAAACAGAGTAGCAGTATATTTATATTCACTTCGCTTTGCAGAAATCAACAGAAATTGTAGACTACTTGGATTACAAAATAACAATGTTGTTTCGATAGATCAGTGGGGATTTCCATAATGCATATTCTCCTACCATTGTGCTTTCTCCTCATTTCGAAGCGAATATTGTAGAGTGAATGCATATCCGAATCCGAACGTATTATTTATTATTTTGTTTGTGTGCTCTTTTATTATTCATTTGTCTAGATGGGATGAAGTGCATCGAAAGGTTGGATTAAATAAACAATGACTCAAATGTCCGAAGTTTGTTATGTTAACTCTGTCTAGGAAGCACGCGAAAATGCTAAAAATGAGAAGATTGCTTGAAAATGGATAAGATATAGGTTTGGTATAGACGTTTCTTATTCCTCGATCCTCGTACTCAACATTTTCCGGAATTTCAAGGTTCGCAGGTGTAAGATGTTCAAGTAGACTTGTTTCATTCTCCATCAGCTTTCACCGACGCTGTATCTAGACCACAGATTTCTTAGCACGTCCTTAAACTCAAAATATTTTTTTCAAATCAGAAGATATAACTTGCTTTTTCCGGGGATCGAGAACTAGCAGCTATAAGGCATATTTATGCATGGTATGTTTTAACCTAAGTCTTGTATTGAAGTTTCTTTGTCGACTTTAAGATCCTTCCCGCACCGTGTGGTGGAACCACTCTCAATATCTAAGGCTAACAACAATATTAGCTTGCTCTTATTTGGTTATGTCTCTTCGACATATTTTTTTTAATTTATATTTGAATCCATAGACGTGACTTAACAAACTCTAAAAATAAAAAGACGATTACCTCACTTTTTGTTAAGGTTTGTTTGTCCAAAATCGTTATAAAATATGTTAAGAAAATAACTGATAATGAACTGAGGTAGACTCAGCTCGTTAAAACATATTCATTATGTAAGATTTATGTGAGAAAACGTATTAATCATAGTTAACAATTTTTTCTCCAATATCTTACGGTACAGAAAATTGCTTCATAATAAGTAAATTACGAATCGAGCTGTAAACTATTGTATCTACTAGATAATATAAAAACTATGGTGTGTATTTTTTTTCTAAAAGACTAAAGTCGTATGGTCGTTCGTCGTTCATTACCATTAGGCTCACAACATCGACTATAACAAAATCCAAGCTCAGACTCTGGCTGATAGCAAGGAAAGGTTAATCTAAATTTTGCGCAGCAGCAGTTCTGCCGTCATTGCATCAAACAGCATATTCATGGAATATTATAGTAAAGAAGACTGAACGCTTCTTTGCGGTTAGATTGTCTTAGCTCCTACCATAATATGATGCCCAAAGTCCGCATTTGCAACAATAGTTCATATCTTACCAATTATCTTCATATCTTGTCTGCAGTCAAAAGTCGCTTCCTCATGCAATATTATGTTTCTGATTTGTATGTGTGAATTTTTTTTTTTTTTAATATTCCCACGCCCAGTTGGCTGACCCTGCGACCTGAAAGATCTATTGTATCAATGGGGAGAAGTTATTCTAAGAGACTAGTACCCTCCCCGATGAAAGTCAATAGGCCCTTATATGAATGCAACTCTAAAGTGATGCGTTTTTTGACTTTGATTGCTTTTTATTAAGTAACGCTTGAGTGAATTCAGAAATTTTAAATGCAGTTATTTAAGTTAGGATATGCTTTATGCACCAGTGGTTTTAAATTATTTCTCTCTTTTGTAAATTCGGAGTTACAGGTGCAAACACAAATGTCCTTATATCTCGGAAATAAGACATTTCTGTTAAAAAAAAATGTCACTACAAACAACTACAAACGAATGTCTATCGAACTGCAATTCACGTTTTTCATTCTAGAAAAAGTGCGGGCTCACTTCACGTAGGTGAACAATTTACCACTTTTTTTTTTACAAGGAATCGAGTTTTAAACTTCTTTTGGATTTTTGTACATGGTTATACCATGTTTTCTATATGAGTTGCACTGGGGTACACCACAATGAGACACTCGGTTGAATACTTTTTCTTTATTTTCCAACACTGTAAACTATTTAGAAATTTATTTGTAGGTATGTTTTTAATTAACAAATGTATTTATATGCCAAAATATTTAAATATTTAATCTCGCTTAGCTTTTTTAAGTATATTTTTTCGCTGATCTGTCAAACTTGTATATCTAGTAGGGTTCAAATTATAGCCGCTAGGGTACACCCTCCATTTCTCAATTTTGTATGAAAATGACATTTCACTAGCAGTCCATTATTATAGTATGTCTAATAGGGTGGGCCGAAAAAATATTTTATTTTTTTTTCGAGTCGTAATACCGCGGAAAAGTTGCTAATTGTAGAGACTAAAAAGGGAAAAAAAAAGAAAAAAAATCGGTTAATATCTTCCGGTCGCGCATGAGCTTTAAAATTTTGCTGATATTTGCAAAAAATTGCAAGTTTAAAATATTTTTTTATTATTATTTTTTAATGTAATTGCTATATTCGACTCTTACTCGCTCCTACAATAATATAGAAAATAATGCTTCTATATTATTTAAATGCATCAGCATCTTCCGGTTGCTAAAAAAAATTCAAGATAGACCACAGTTTGTGGATACAAATACTATAACGAATCTTACCTCGTTTATATCTTTGGTATGTTTAAACCGCAAATTATTTTAGACCAAAAGCAATATTTGTAAATACATTTTTTTATTAAAAGTTTTTGTGTGAAGATTTGTAAGTCCAAGAAATTTATGTTAAACATCTAGGGTTTCATTCATTCTTAGCTGAAGGAACTTTGAAATTTGATTTGTGGGCGAAGTTAGGCATTATTGACCTTGACAACAGAGTCGTTCTGATAAAACCATCCCTTGACTCAGCTCCGCAAACTTTTCCTGATGCTTATGTAACCAGTTTCACACATCGTTTAACTGCCTGTGTGTGGACTTGGAAGCCGAATGCATTAGACGTTATATCCCAATTAGGTAGGTATTGTGCCGCTTTCAATGTGTGATTTAATTTCATCGTCACTGATATACCTATTTTAATAATGGGGAAAAGATAAATCACAGTCCATCCAGATAACAATTTCCGAGTAATCCTTAGCAATGAAATTCAGTTTTGGCGGCATAAACGTTCTGATAGTTTTTCTGGTGTGGTGATGTGTGATGTTTAACATAAATTTCTTGGACTTACAAATCTTCACACAAAAACTTTTAATAAAAAAATGTATTTACAAATATTGCTTTTGGTCTAAAATAATTTGCGGTTTAAACATACCAAAGATATAAACGAGGTAAGATTCGTTATAGTATTTGTATCCACAAACTGTGGTCTATCTTGAATTTTTTTTAGCAACCGGAAGATGCTGATGCATTTAAATAATATAGAAGTATTATTTTCTATATTATTGTAGGAGCGAGTAAGAGTCGAATATAGCAATTACATTAAAAAATAATAATAAAAAAAATATTTTAAACTTGCAATTTTTTGCAAATATCAGCAAAATTTTAAAGCTCATGCGCGACCGGAAGATATTAACCGATTTTTTTTCTTTTTTTTTTTTCCCTTTTTAGTCTCTACAATTAGCAACTTTTCCGCGGTATTACGACTTGAAAAAAAAATAAAATATTTTTTCGGCCCACCCTAATGTCTATGGGTAATGCTTTTTGCGATTTCGTTCGGAATGTGTGATAGCATTTTTTCGTAATTCGTATCGTAACTTCGATTCTGTGATAGGGCTGATTAGTCCAAGAGGCACGTTCAATGTCCACTTGGTGTAGCTTTCCGAAACTGTACTCCCTAACCATAGTGTCCGGGAATGAGCAGAACATGTTCAAGTTTGGGATTAGATTAAGTATTTTCAGATGTCCCACATGGTTAACTGATTTAAGCTTGTATTCTAGCTGCAGTTTGATGGCGCATCTAGCTGCAGTCCTCATAATGAAGTATTGCAAGGGTGAGAACCCAATAATGGCTTCAAGTGCTGTTGTAGGACAAGTGCGCATGTATATGAAATACTTCTTTTGTGGCAAAAATGTCATTATCATTTATAAGCTCTTTAGCTGGTAAAAAAGTAATTGCGGGAGAGATGCCGCGCTTTTATAAGACTCAAGTTTACGTTTCGTTAAGAACAAAAAAACAATTTATATTCTACCATTAAAAAAAAATCGAATTGCTTAAATAGATAATTATGAAAAATAAATTATACTGTCTGTAATTTTAAAAGCAATAGGTTTTGAGCCTCATTTTGTATGTGGAGCATGTTTTTTTCGTTCCTCATCCATCCCACAGTCAGTACAAAAGATTAAATTGTTTTGTTTATAAATTGTACAGTTTTCGTGCAGCCATTTTGGTACATCTTTTACATTGTACCCAATCTTCTTTTTTTGTAGTTGCAAAATATTTTTCCCAGCATTCTGCATCTGCACAGGAATTGGGATCAACAACAGGCTTAATCTTCTTTTAAATTACTTCCTCTTTTTGAGGCTTAGTAAGATTCCTCGATGTCTTCATGGTTTTCATTTTATTTATTGTTGCAACTGATGTTAAAACCTCTGCAAATTGCTTTCTCCTAGTGTTAAATGGTATCGGAATTTTCGGTAATGGTGAAATTTCTTGAAGTAGCTTTGTTGGTGAAGGTTTCGTAAAGCATGAAGAGGAATGCGTTTCATTTTCAGTGTGAGTACAAGCTTGTTGCTGTTCAATACTAATCGGAATGGCTGGAGCTAAATTTCGTTCAGGACTTGAAAGTTGTGCATTAACAGAATCAGTAGTGGGTTGATTAATTAGAAAAGAACCAATCTCAATGAAACTTTGTATGTGTGCACGTTTGTGTGCAGCTAGAAAGATAGGATAGTTTTGGACCCGATAGGTGGCGCTGTTGTCGATGTTTTTGTTCGCTGTTTTTACTCCCAAAACAGTTTTAAGTATTTCCTGCGCAATAAAATATCTCCTGACGATTCGAAAAATACCCACGTAATTGTTCAAGTACCTAATAACTTTTGTCGGCACTCCCGAAGTGCCTGATGTTTTTTTTTTCTCTCTTTTATGTTTCAATACGTAATGAATAAAACAAGGAACCAAAAGACTAGCGATATTCACTATTAATATGATTTTAGATAGGTGCCAAGGTGCGACATCTCTCCTACCCTATCTATACCTATCTAAACATGGTGTGAAAAATGTATAGTAATTCATCAATTGAGATCGGCTGGGTCGATTTGGTTAAATTTTTTTATATGTTCGTAATGTCGAGGAGAAGGTTCATACGAAAGAAAATTAAGAAAATCCTCCGGAAAATTGATATTTTGTACGGAATTTTGTATGCAATTGTTCCGGAATGGCTTTTCGAAATAGAAAAATTGAAAATTCGAAAACTCGGGAAGTTCCGGAAAAATGTGACGAAATTTTGCATTTTATCGCATGATTTGATGATTTTGGACGATGTAAAGGTAGAAAATTCGTTGTGCCGCTTGGACAATTTCGGGTAATTGAGAAATTCATTGTGATAAATGACGTTTTGCGTGAATTTGGGATTGAAGAAGCTAACGAGTTAAAATGCCGAGCAGAAGAAACGATTTGCGGATGAAGATTGTTGACGATGGACCGGGAGGCATTTACATTCTCGATGCTCCCTTTCGGACAGGAAAGACATTCGTTATTTTGTTGATTCTGGGCACAATTCGGTCAAGATCACAAATGCGTTGGCTTTTGCATCCTCTGGCATTGCTGCCACATTGTTGGAAGGTGGTCGACCTCGACAATCCGCTTTGAAGCTGTCGATGAATCCTCTCACGCAGCGTTGCCAACCAATTTTGATGAAGCCTAACTTGAAAAAAAAAGATTAATTTTTCAATAAAATAATGCCTAAAATATTTTTTTTGGTAAATTGGAACAATAAATCAAAAATTAAACACAAATATAAAAAAATAACAAAAACAATTTTTATTTCCAAAAAAAAAAACTTAAATTATGTATAAATCATTCATTTCAAATGTTTAGAGGTTGAAAGTGAAAACACATTCTTTAAGACCGAGCACCGTTGAATCAAAAAAAAAAAAAAAAAATATACGTAGGTAATATTTGAAACAAAAAAAAGATGCCTTTTTGGAAAAAATAAAGCCTTAGGTTAGGTTAGGTTTATAGGTGGGTGCGTCAGAACGGGATCTGCCGCACCCCACTTAGGTCCATGTTGACCCATTGTGATGCCCTTATTGGCGGGTTAGCCGGTGTTGTTGGCTATAGTGTTTCCTTCTTGGTTACTCGACCTTGTCCAGCTATCCTGATGCGTTTATGAACCTGTAAAGATTAGATAAAGATATATCTGAAAGTTCATGTAAATCATGGAAGTAGTATCTTCCAAGTGTCCTATTCCTCAAGTGACAGAGACTTGGGCATTGACAGAGGAAGTGAGGTGTCTCCTCGTGTGCCTCCTCGTCGCCGCAACCCCTGCATATATCGTCATTCTTGAGTTTAAGTTTCATTGTGTAGCTTGATAGTCCGACTTGGATTGTATTCCGGCCATAACTTCCGTGGTATTTCGCAGGTAGTTAGTTCTTTCCACCTGTTGTTGGCTTTCATCCGGGTCTTATTTTCCACCCTCTCTCTGAGATAAAGCCTTAAAGCCTTAGCTTATGAAACAATACCTAAAAGGCATGAAAAAGCCTATGTTGGCATCACTGCTCTCACGGTTGACAAGCAAACGTGCACAATGACCGAGAAGTCGGCGACAGAGAAATTGATGCGAGAATGCAAAATCATCATTTGGGATAAATGCACAACGGCACATAAGCGAGCTTTGGAGGCAGTTAATCGAACGATGAAGAATCTACGAGTTGATTCGAGACAATTTAGTGGGTCTACGATCCTGCTCTCCGGAGATTTTCGTCAAACGCTTCCCGTCATCCCGAAATCTACTGCTGCTGACGAACTTAATGCATGCCTGAAATCGCCGCCTTTGTGGCGGCATGTCAAGAAATTGAAATTGACCATGAAAAAAGAGTCGCTTTGCAGAACGACCCATCGGCTGCTCAGCTGGCGCTTGGCAATGGCCAAATTCCTGTTGATGTTTCGACTGTATTGATATCGTTCCCTGCAATATTGTTGCGAGTTCACATTTTCGAAGGAGGAAATCATCACCAAAGTGTTCCCAGGCACTGCAGAAAATTACAAAAATCTCCATTGGATTAGTGAACGGGCAATACCTACTAGCAGCGAAGAATAAGGACGCCGATAGCTTGAATTTCATTATTCAAAGCCAAACCGCTGGAGAACTACCAATCGTTAGAAGTCTGCGGGATTAATCTCGAATTTCCTTTTTTTCGCACGGTCAGCTGTACATTGCCTGTTCGCGTGTTGGCATCGTTGTTTGTTTGTACTTTGTTTATCATATCGCTCTCTACTCATCTCTATTAACTTCAAATTAATCCCATTGAAATTTGAACTATCTATGTGTTTTATTATCACTCTGGAGTTTATCTGAAGGCGTTAAATTTGGGCGAGACAAAGTTCTCCGGGTCCGCTAGTGTATTATAAATTCTTTGATGTAATTTTTATTAATGTAAGTACCATTGTGTTGAATTTAAATAAACATGAAATTTTGTTCCTTCATACAAATAAAACAACCTTTCCGTTTATTAAGAATGAGCTCGACTTTTTACAAAAAAAAAATTTTTTTTATAATCTTACCTCTACCTTACTTACTTACTTAGGTGGCGCTACAGTCCTGGGCCTCAACCAATACGCCTCTCCAGTTAGCGCGATCTTTGGCTAACTGCCTCCAGTTGCGCACTCCAAGTTGGTTGAGGTCCCCTTCCACTTGCGCGCGCCACCTAAGGCGAGGTCCTCCTCTACAGCGCCGTCCCTCCGGGTTGGAATCGAAGACTCTTCGGGCCGTAGCGCTGCTGTGCATCCGCTCTACATGTCGCATCCATCTTAGACGACTGTTGCGTACTTTTCTGACTAGATTGATGTCGCTGTACAGCTCGTAGAGTTCGTTGTTAAATCTCCTCCTCCAGAGCCCGTCAACGCAAACGGGACCAAAAATCACCCGAAGAATTTTGCGTTCGAAACTACCAAGAAGATCTTCAGCCGCCTTTGATAGCGTCCATGCTTCTGCACCATAAAGTAGGACTGGGATGATGAGGGTCTTATATAGAGTCTCCTTAGTATTTCTCGACAAGGCCTTACTAATCAATTGCCTTCTTAGACCAAAGTAAAGGCGGTTAGCAAGTGTGATTCTTCGCTTGATTTCTGAGGTTATATCATTTTCACAATTAATAGCGGAGCCGAGGTAGACAAAGTCTAGAACTACCTCAAAGTTATAACTGTCTATCGTGACGTTCTGTCCGATTCGTCGGTGTTGTGTGTCCTTCTTGTGGACAGCATATATATTTTGTTTTGCCCTCATTCACCACTAAACCCATTTTAGCCGCTTCTGTACTGATACTTGCAAACGCACCAGTGACAGCTCGCTGTGTTCTGCCAATGATGTCGATGTCGTCAGCGTATGCAAGTAGTTGCACTGACTTCTGGAAAATTGTGCCTCTGGTGTTGGCTTGTGAGTTTCGCACAATCTTCTCAAGAATTATATTAAAAAAGTGACATGACAGCGCGTCACCATGTCTAAATCCTTCTTTGACACCAAAGGTCTCGGTGAGATTGTTTCCGACCTTTATGAAGCAGCGAGCGTTCTCCATCGTTATTCTGCATAAGTTTGGCAGGGATGTCAAAACTAGACAAGGCTCTGTATAGCTCGTCTCTATAAATGCTGTCATATGCGGCCTTAAAATCGATAAACAGGTGGTGGGTATCGACTTGGGCTCCTTGGATTTTCTCCAGGATCCGTAGTGTGAATATTTGGTCCGTTGTGGACTTTCCGGGCCTAGAGCCGCACTGATAGGGTCCAATCAGTTCGTTGACATATGGTTTCAGGCGATCACACAGTACGGCAGAAAGGATCTTATACGCGATGTTAAGGAGACTGATGCCTCTATAGTTGTCGCAGTTTAGATGGTCTCCTTTCTTGTGGATCGGGCAGACAATGCTTAGGTTCCATTCATCACGCATACTTTCCTCTAACCAAATCTTGGAGACGAGTTGGTGTATGCACTCTACCAAATCATCTCCCGCTGCCTTGAAAAGCTCGGCAGGTAAGCCGTCTGGTCCGGCAGCTTTTTTGGATTTCAGCTTGTATATAGCTATCCTCACTTCATTTAGGTCAGGTGGACGGAAGTCTTGGCTTTCATCGTCCAGGTTGAGTGGTTCAATCTGCCTGACAGCGGAATTTATGTCGTCTTCGCCGTTTAATAGTCTGCAGAAATGGTTTTTCCGTGTCCTCAGCACCGACTGTGATTCCACTACAAGGTTTCCTTGTTCGTCACGACAGGTTTCTGCTCGGGTTTTGTTGCCATGACACTTCCGAACATTGTTCCTGGAGTAAAACCTCTCTATTTCCTCGATCGCGCGCTTCTCATGCTCTTTCTTTTTCTTCCGGAGAAGCCGGTGTTCTTTCCTCCTCGTTTGCTCGTAGAGCTGACGAGCCGCTCTCGTCCTTCTGTGCAGCGCCGCTTCGTAGGCATGTTGTTTTGCTGCATGTGCTTGCCGGCATTCTTCATCGAACCAGGGGTTTCGTGGGGGTGGCTTGGTGAAACCAAGCACATCAGTTGCGGCGTTCCTGATGGCTTCTTGGCACCGATGCCACTGGTCTTCAGCACTTGATGCTGGCCGTAAAGGACTTCTCGAGAGGTTGAGGGATACACGATCGGCAAAGGTTCTGGCGGTTTGTTGCGTTTGTAGCCGTTCAACGTTAAATATCCTCACAGCATTTCCCCGTTGTTGTGGCGTCTGGGATATCCGCATTCGTACCTTGGCTACAACAAGGTAGTGGTCCGAGTCTTTGTTGGCCGCTCGGAAAGTTCGGACATCTAGAATACTGGAGGAGTGCCTTGCGTCGATCGCAACATGGTCAATTTGATTGACGGTTTGATGATCCGGTGACCGCCATGCTCCTTTGTGAATGTTGAAGTGTGGAAACCGTGTGCTATAGGTAGCTATAGAAACATTAAGCCCAGCAGCAAAGTCAATTAGCCTAAGTCCGTTCCCAGACGTGGTGTCGTGTAGGCTGTGCTTTCCAATTGTGCTACCATAGATGTCTTCCTTTCCTATTTTGCCATTAAAATCACCTAAGATAATTTTAACGTCATACTTAGGACATTGCTAGTAGGTATGTTTTGTGGAGGAGCTCGTAGAAACATTCTTTGGTAGCATCGTCTTTATCTTCTGTGGGGGCGTGGGCGCATATTAGGCTGATGTTAGCGAATTTAGCCTTGATGCGGATAGTTGTAAGACATTCACTGACGTGTCGAAAGCTCAAGACTTCTTGCCTAAGTCTGCCGCTTACAACGAATCCGCATCCAAATAGACGCTGTTTTTGTTCCCTGTAGCAATCACCGTAGTAGATGTCACAGTTTTTCATCCTTCTTTTGCCCGGCCCATCCCACCGCACTTCCTGGATGGCGGTGATGTCTGATTGTAGCAGTCTAGGGCCTCCGCTAATTGTCCGGCTGCACGCGGTCTGTTCAGGGTTCGAACATTCCACGTGCAAATCCGAAAGTCATTGTCCTTTTTCCGTTTTGCAGGGTCGTCAACAGTGATTCCATCCTTATCCGAGGCTCTTGGTTGCTTCGTAACAATTTGCTTTTTTCCGTGGTTGGGTATTTAACCCCACGCACAACCCACAACCTCACCCTAGGACATCGGGTCGGAAAATCCGTTGTCAGTAACCCACTTCGAGGATATGAGTGCTGCTGTTGGCCCATAAAGGGTTCATCCGCCACCATCTCTATTTCAGCACCCTGACTAGTGCTGAAAATCCTTACTGACCTTAGCTCCAAATATGTCAGAGTAGCTCATGCAAGGTATCTGCCATCTTGACTGTTGACACCACCGTTGATCCAATCTCGTGGATTTATTCGCTGTATGTCCTCTTTCTGAGGAGCTCATATAGGACCTCTGAGTCTCGATCAGGCAGTCTTTCCGACAGAGCATTATAGTGTTGCTATTTTCTTCGTGTTCAACACTCGTGCTTATAAGTTAATCAAGTCATGCCCGGACGGACAAGACCAGTACCCGGTGGTTACCACGCGGAGGTAAAATAAGCACAATTGATGTGTATGGTACAGTTGCAACAACTGGGCATCGCCAAGTTGATACCAATCAGTGTCTACCCTATTCATACAACACCCAACCACCTCTCTACCTTACATTTCAAAATAAAAAGTTCTGCTAATCTATAAATGTTAAAAGTGCGACGAAAGAGATGTTCTGACAAGAACTTTGGTTAATGTGTGGTGCCTGGTGCTATGGGCTGGTTGTTGTATGTAGAGAATAAATTTGTTGTATATCTAAAACGGAATGGAAAAATGGGAAAAAATACTAAAACCCAAATTAATACCGCACTCGTCTTTGCTTTCCAGTCTTTTCGAACATACGCTTTTCATACAGCCTTTGTACTTTGAACTCACAGTGTTCGCAGAATTTTAATTTTTTTCTGAAATTATAGTAAAGAATGGTCTTACGAGTATCTGCAGTATGTAAGGTACACACCCGAGGGTCGGACATGAGACATCAGATCATTTCGGACCCGCTTGTAAATAGTCTTTTATATTTATAAACCATTACCACAAGGTGTTGATAAATGTGTAAAAAAAAAAATTGCTATTTTTTTTTGCAAATCCCTTTTTACATTATTTACAAAGCTTTTATAGCTTTCTAACTAGTTTTAATTTACTTTGTCATATTATCATAGCAATATTCCCACTTTCGGCAATGAAACAAAATAAAACTTATTCTGGAAGGTTAAGGTAAGGGTGTTATATGATATTGCCTTGAAAAAACTTGATGGAATCGCAATCATGTTTCTTCTATTTTTACGCAAATTATTTCAATCAATGTAGATACATGATAACCCCTTGTTTAAGGACAAACCCTTTGCAAACTGAATTGAATACAAACTACAATTTGCTGACGCATTTGTTGGGTTATTCTCCTCAAATGTCCTTGAAATTTTTTCTCTTTTCTATTGCTTTACAGTCAATCGAACCATTTCAAAGAAGAAAAGATTTTCTGGTATCCGCAATGAGTTTGTTGATACGACCGTCTGCTATAATTTGGAAAATGGTTTTCTTGCTTTCTGCACAACTACTATGTAAGCATGTCTGTTTTGGCCCTTTATTAAAGCATCGTATATGTGGAAAGATAATCCTTAAATTTGAAGATATCAATGATCTTTGGGTTTATATAAAATGTTTTTATTTTCTATCACTATGCGAATCTTCTTATTTCAAGATTGTTTTGAAAGCTTGTGCTTTAGTAAAAATGTGTGACATCTGCGAAGTTGTGTCTTATTTTAAAATAATAAACATTGTATTGCGTTCAATTCATAACTAACAAAATCCCACCTAATCTTTGCCATAACACTGCAGGCCAAGTAGCTGGGAGCGTTCATAAAACATATTTGTTAAATAAATTTAAGGAAAATAACCAATGTAGAATGGATGTAGGAAAACAATGTTAAAAATTCATAGTCAAATAGTTTAACTTCAGACAAATTATAAGCTACTTGAAACTTAAAAGGTGGAAACATATTTTAGCTTACTAATTTCTATAGCAAAACATACATTGAAAAAGGTTGGTCAGACACATCTAAAATAGAGAAGTGCATAGAAATATTATATTGACTGCAACGGTGCCTTTATTTTTCATAATTTGATTTTCTTTTGGTTTTTTTTTTTTTTTGTGCAAAACTGTAGAAGACATATATATCTACAGCGAAATTCAATTTGTCCGCGGAGGATATAAGAAGCACTCATAAATTAACAAATCGCTTATAAGAATTGCATGAGGAAATACCGTGTCATTATGATTCTGAAATACTTGTTCACATATAAATCTGTGGCAATTAGTTGAAGTAGCTTATGTCGACTAAGCCAAATTTGAGTTTTTTAAATTACAAAGTTCTACTTTTCCTTAGCTTTCTTTTAGTCCCATTACTCTAAGCGACATCGTAGACCAATAATTGTCTCACGCCCTTATAAGCTTTTCGGGACATCAGACCCAAAAATGTTCTCAACAATACAGGGTGTCCGCCGGGCAGAGTTGTAAAAGAATGCAATCATTTTAGATTGCATTCATTGAAGTCACAAGAAAAACTTCTTAATATTGACTTCAATCAAATGACTTCAATTTGATATTTCAACTGCAAAATATTAAATCACCATTCACTTTGAAGTCAGTGATTGAGGATTCATTTGAGTAAAGTCAAAGATTGCATTCAGTTGAATCCAATAGGTCTGTCTGTACGGATTTTTACTCAACGTTGTTCTTTAACTCGATAGAGTGTGCGTCGCTGAGAGAGCCAGATATTACCAATCCATTGCGAATCTAACGAATTTTTTACTCCACAAATTTCATGGTTTAAAAATTGAAAAGGATATGTCCATCACCTTACAATTACCAGATGATTTGAAATTTGTTGCCCTGTTTGGCATAAATGCGTGCTTTTGTTTTGTTTTTTTCAGTATTCAAATGGTATCAACAGGCGGAAAAGATCCAACATTCAAGATTCAAGATTCTCAAGATTCTTCCGAAATTCTTCCTCGCTATAGCAAGGAGCAATCTCCACCACGTAATTCTTAATGCAGAGTCTCTTTTTCCACTTCTCGATTGCTTGTAGTTCAATCAGTTAAACTCTTCCATATACTCGGATTCAGCAAGAAGAAGTTCGACTAATTTCAGATCACTTTCATCGCTACTTAGATGATGTAACTAGTTTTCTTAGTAAATTACCAAAGTCCAGTTAAAAAGTTAAAAACACGTTATTTAAAGATTTTTGGTACCACCCTTTTTGAATATTTGAATTACGTATTTGTCATTTTTCATAGATTACTACAAAAGCGTTCCCTAACTTTTTCGTAAGTCTCTCTCTCTCTGAGAGAATTTATCCCCACCATTTCCATTTTGACAGTCTTTTCCATTTTTACTCCAAAAGTATAGGAACAGACCTAATGCAGATACGAACAGTTAACATTTGTGGCACAGCCAAACTGCTGATATTTGTACGAACAGACAACTCGAATAAATTCGTTGTTTGTTTAGAATTTTTGATTAAATGAAAGAAAAGGGATCTGATATTGATAAATGTATTATTTAATGTCGGCAATTATGTATGGAATATAATATCAGGTAAATGTCCGCATCTGTTAGTCTCACATATGCGAAACCTTTTGAGCAAATTTTCCATTACATTCTCACTCATTTCACGCGGTATTTCATTTCATTCATCACGAATATTTTGTTTGAGTTGCTCAAGCGTTTCTGGTTTGTTTGCATAAACCTTACTTTCAGATATCCTCACAAAAAGAAACCCGGAGCAGTCCAATCAGGCGACCGTGGAGGCCAAAAAAACATCACCATTTCTTGAAATAACTTGTTGTGGAAAGAGGTCTCGCAGTGATTCCATTGTAATCCTGGCTGTATGCCATGTGGCACCGTCAACAAGACCACATGTTAATCAAGCCCAAAGCATGAAGTTCTCAATCATATCACGATATCGATCCCCATTCACAGTTACCGTCGAATTGAGGTTGATGGATTGTTTTGAACACTTCCTTGAGTAGCAGTAATGTTTTCAGCCGATCTTGCAATACGTTGTGGTCCATGCTTGGGCCTATCACCTACAGACTCTCTTTCTTCGAAATCTTTCACTACACGATAAATAGTGCGTTTTGTTGGCACGTTGTTTCTCCCAAAAATTTCACGTAACTTTCTCATCTTCACAGTTATCGATGATTGATTGATAAAATGATAAAATGTTTTAAGGATTAAAACACGTTGGTTTATCGAATATTTTTTCATAATAAATTTGCCACCTGCTACTTCACGACTGCCAAATATAAACTGTCAAGGCTAGTGTTTACCAAAATGGCGGCAAAACAAAGTAGTATATACCTTCCCGGCTGCAAAAAGCAGCCAAGAGAAAGCAAACACATTTGCAGGGCATATTGAGGACGTCTCCAAGCCCTATGAAGATAAAAGTCACCAAGGTAATAGCTAAAGTAATTATTAAAGAAAGTATAAATATACAACAAGTCATATTTCACATTTTAATTTAGAAATAGGCACTCTACAAAAATAAGTGATAGGATCATAGATAAAATCGGAAACACATTCGAAGAGAAAAAAGGTAGCTTTTACAATATTTCGTGATCATTGGGCACGGTAGTTCCCAGCCAAGTTCTGGCACTACAACTTTTTTTACAGGAACAAACTCAAGCGATTTTCAATCCCAATCTATCTTCAGTACCAATGAAGTCAGAAACAAATTCGGAATATTTGCATATCCAGCACATGCGCATGACCAAATTCCAGCTTTTTAGCATCAGTGGTTAATGAGAGCTTCAAAATCTAAAAAAACCGTACCTAATCAAGTTTATAGATCACTTTCCGATTCCAACATCGTAGAATATTTGAATCCTGCACAACGGAAGGTCTTGTGGTGCAATCAAAGCAATCAATTTTGAGGTTTCTCTATGGGGGCGTGGTAGGTATCCACGCTTTTTCTACATAAGTATTGTTGGCAATTTTATGAAGTATACTTCAGATTGGTGTAGAATAATAAAATTTTAAATTTCGCTCTTAATTTGTAATTATTTCAGTATTTTTCTACTTTAAATATTTAGCATTTAACCTTTATGAAGTAAGAACTTAAGCTACTACTAGACGATATGATGAATCAGCATACGTATGCTGAAAAATGTGCCCCGAAATTTCTGTCATCGCTATTAGACGATTTGTTGTGATTGGGACACATTTTTCAGCATACGTATGATTATTCAGCATATCGTCTAATAGTAGCTTTACTTACTTTTAGATCTCGGTACTTTTCACGGCTGACTTTTTACTTAGAGGTTTTTATATAGAAGAACTTGTCTCTTGTCTTATCTTTTACGTTTTGTCTGATATGTATATCGCAAAAATACTGATTCACCAACTACGAGAGCAACTGCCGAAGCTGTGTTCAACAATTTTGGAGTCATACATAATTATCTGATCGAGTCTTCAAAATTAAACAAGAGATAAAGTACTTTACATTAAGAAAATAGAACAAGGCAGTGTTCTAGGTCCAGTGCTAAACCTATTTACAAGCGATCTGCCTGTAAAAGGATAAACTCTATAGCAAACTTTGCAGCGAGCTACTAACGAAATAGAGACAAAAAAGAGTTTCAAGCGACAATTAACAGTATGGACTCAAATATAAAAGAATAGATTAAATGACCTAGAGTCACTCCATATTAATTCTACGTCTTAATACGTATCGCATATTCCAGTATACATAAAAGACAAATACAGCTAAAGCCATAGGCATAATATTATACTTATGATTCTCACTCCTGTTGCGATGCATCCAAATTCGCCTGAAAGCTTGACGTATCATTAGTGTCAGGACTTTCTCATATTCCCTTTATTCACATGTCAGATAAAAGTTGAGTGCAATGAATAAAGAATAAAATACACACGGAATTAAAATGCTAGATTAAAATCAAATTCCGATCATTTAGGACATTGAATGAACCGGAAATTTATCCACTAAATTCACCTATTATGTCGACCAGGTAGGACCAAACTTTTCTGTGGGCAATGAAATAAAACAATTTAATCACCCTTATTCCGCGTGTCGTTTATATTAAACGACAGCTGGCGTTTTTTGTGTCGAGTCGCTTTAGTGTCGTTTTAGTATCGGTATTCTATTCCTTGAACGCCTCCACTTTCATTCAATTTACATTCCACATGAGTTCCACACAAACTAATGACAGTTAAGGGAGTGTTTATGTTTTAAATTTAAAATCGAAAGTATATTTCGAGTTGTGGTATACTAAAAAAAATGAATAGCATTGCAATGTTCATACCATTGGAAAGCGAAAGCTACGAAGAAGATGAATCTGCAAAAAGAGACCTGAAAATTATTAGAAGAAGTATCAGGTCAAAATCCAATCCTTTGGATTTACCAGATTCAAAGTAAGTAATACATATAAATACAAAATAGCTTGAGGTAGAAAATAATGCCAATAATTTCCAGATTCAAAATGTACTTTAGACTTAGCAAAGAAGCATTTGTCTATTTGTTAAATGACGTGAAAGATAAACTTCCTGCCGCGGGAAGTTCTTTGTCAGTGCCAGTCATTTTAAAACTGGCTTCGACATTGCGTTTTCTTGCGGAAGGTGGCTACCAAAAGGGTGTAGGGAATGATTTTAATTTAGGTCTTGCCCAACCAACCCTTAGCAAGATCCTTACCGAAATGCTTACTGTTATCGAAGAAAATATATGCCCACAATGGATAAACATGCATTACACGGAAGAAGAAAGGAATTGTGCAAAAATGATGTTTTACCAAAAGGCTGGAATTCCAGGAGTCATGGATGTGTGGATGGTACTCACATACGCATTTTGGCACCGAAAAAAAGCGAACAACATAGGTACTATAACAGGAAAGGTTATTTTAGCTTAAACGCTATGATTGTAAGTTAAATATAGTTACTCTACTGGGTATTTTAGTTTCAATCATTTATTTAAATTTAATTTTAGGTTTGTGATCATCAGATGCGTATTAGGTTCGTGGATGCCCGACACGCTGGAGCCAGTCATGACTCATTTATATGGAATTCGAGTGAGCTACGCGGAATTCTTCAAAGAAAGTATGACCTAGGTGAAAGAAATACTTGGCTGTTAGGTTTGTACCCATTTTATATTTCGGAAATAAATTAATGTAAACATTTTCATTTGGCAGGTGATGCAGGGTATCCCCTTGAACCATTTCTGATGACACCATTTAGATCGGCGGAAGGTGGCAGTATTCAAAGCCAGTTTAACACCAAGCATTCAAAAACAAGAAACATAATTGAAAGGACAATAGGAGTTTTGAAAAATCGCTTTCGATGTATTCTTGGTGCAAGGCAATTGCACTACACTCCTACTAAGGCAACACAAATTGTAAATGTTTGCGCAGCTTTGCATAACATTTGTCTGCATTACCAATTAGAGCCACCAGTAGATCAAGATCTTGTGTTGGAAAACGTATCAGAACCAGATCTAGACATAGATATGTATTCAAATGTAAATAGTGAAAATCAAGTAGCTGTAAATATAAGAAATCAATTATTAAACTGAATTTAATGTTTACTTTTTTTAATTGTTTTAATAATAATAATAATAATTTTTTGCGCAACAGGTCCTTAGGAACCCTAGGCCTAGCTTCTCGCAACCATTCGTTTTGTGTGAGTTTTCATTTTTGGAACGAATGGAAGGGATCTACAATTTTATGCCGATTCCAAACGGCTAATTGAGAAGCTCTTTCATGACAGTTATACTCTCGGATGTTTGTCAGACGTTCGCGAGAGGTGGCGCAGTGAAAAAACCCTGAGTTGGAAATTGGGTTTTTGCGGGATTCGAACCTGAACCCCTCGCTTAGTAGTCCAACACACTAACCACTAAGCCACTGCGACCGATTTTTAATTGTTTTACTATTTATTTAATATAAGTCACAGAACATAGGTAAATAAATAAGAACATAAAGATAATTAAAGGTGAGTTTATAAGGAAATTAAATATCTGCAGCAAATTTATATTTTTACTTGGATTGAATCAGTCATTGGATTCAGTTTGCGTTCCTCAATCTCCAATTGCTTCTTCCTGGTTTCTAAATCCATAATCTTAAATTTGTTATCTTTAATTCTCTGATTTTCTTCGCGCTCCAATTGGACTTTGTACAGTTTAAGCTTTTCCTCTTCTAAGTAAAACAGCTTCCTTTGATATCTGGAACACTCTTTTTGATGGCCCTCAATACGCTTTAAAGATTCCTTAACTTCATTATATAGGGCCTCCTGCACTTGGGTTTGTCTATCCAACATTTTGTTAAACGAGTTTGACTTTGATGGTTCATGTAAATTTGCAGATGAAAAGGTAGGTAGGTCGCTTGATGTGGACGGAGTTGTCGGTGGATATGTTAATGTGTAGGGAGTTGCTGCTGTTAAACTTGATGTGTAGGGAGTTGCTGCAGTTAAACTTGATGTGGATGGAGTTGTCGGTGAATAGGTTGATGTGGAGGGAATTGCTGATATGAAGCTTGATGTCGACGGATCTGTCGGTTGATAGCATGGTGTGGATGGCCCTGAAAGTACGGAAATCGATGCAGGAACTGTTGGTACTGGATGACACATACTGGTAGCTGCAGACTTTGGCGTTAGTGTATCTCCGAACACTTTTCCGTTCGGATTAACTAAACTGTTTAGGTCGAGTATTTGTGCAATCACAGTATCTGTTTCATTCAAGTATTTTTGTTTAAATGGCCCTCCTCCAGTGGCTTCCAACTGTTTTTTGTTGTACAGCAGTTTCTGTTTAACTTTAAATTTAGCATCAAACCAAACCTGTTAAAGTTTCTGTTTAACTTTAAATTTAGCATCAAACCAAACCTGTTAAATAAAAAGTTATAAATCATATCATTTCAATTTTGATCATATGCTTACCTTTTGCCACTCTTTTTCCGTTCTTACAGGTGGTCCTAAATAGTTGATTGTAGCAGCTGCCGACTCCCACCCATTTTTTACAACATCGCTCTGTGGAACACCTCTTTTAAAGTTTGTTGCCAACGATATATCTTGCTCCATCATTTCCACCAAACGTTTCATTTGATCGCGGTTTGTTACTTTCACCCTTAATCATAAGAGAATTATGAAATCAATGCATATAATATAAACAATTACCAAAACTCACATGTTTTTATTTAAATTTGCCTCCTAGTCGTTCAAGAATTTGTAGACGACAATAACCGACGTTTTTTGAGTCGTTTTGCGCAACAAAAACGACTTTCAGAATGCGAAAAACTGTTTTGACGTTTGTAGAACTTGTGTTCCACACTACTTAAACGCCACAAGTCGTTAAACGACATAAAACGCCTAGAAACACGCCACATGTAATACCGATTTCAAAAAACGCCAATTGTCGTTTAATATAAACGACACGCGGAATAAGGGTGATTCGCTTGATTGATACTGTTTAAAGTTGATTTAATATTAACAAATATTATAATTAAAGTAAGATTAAATTCTATTTGAACAAACGTAAACTTATTCCTATTGTTAAGGTTACATACAGTTTTTTAAATGAGTAATTACAATAATCACTTTGATACAAAATACAAAAAAAAATATAATATAAGCTGTTGTTGAACAAATTAACGTAGAATACGTTTTTTTTTCACCGTGGAATGTGAGCTTAAAAAATTGGTAAAATACATAATGTGTTCGGATAAAAAGTATAATTGTATTTCCAGACTATTGTCCATTTATTATTATTTGCAACCCTTTTAATACTTTCACATAATCTTCTGTTTAAAACAAGTTCAAACAAATTGAAGTTTTAACAATGATTTTAAATAATATCTACCTATAAATTTATTTCAACGTCACTCAATCTCACAAGGCTAGAAGTATGTACGAGTACCTACATACCAAGTACATACAGCAACTGTCACAATTTCTACAAACGTTACTGCTTATCCTGTGGACGCTTTTCAGATAGTTTTCATCAAATCCGAGAATAAAAATACCCTCTTATGTTATTTGGTCCTGCTCAACTTACTCGTAGCTAAGTACCTAGTGTTACAATGTGCAAATCCTTAAGATGGTGAATAGTTAAGTTAGGTACTATATTGGAAAAATTTAAACACGACTCATTACGCAATCATTAATATCGAACTAAAAAAAATAAAGAGATTAATATCTTAAGAGACTAATTAAATCATTACTTCAACAAGTTCGGCGAAGAAGTCCTTGGTCGTGAAAGGCATACTCAACGAAACCAGTAAATAAATTAAAGTCAATTGCACAGAAATGCTTTATCATCATGGAAATTCTTGGGATGAAGTGTTAAAGAAGAAGAAATAGAGCAGAACGTAGAAAACATTCGGCAAAACCTAACCCAAGTCCCGAAACAGACACCGTCTCTGTCCAGTAAATTATAATCTATTATCCACGGCTCATGCCGTTGCCATAGGCACAGGCAGGTTTATCCTATCAGTTTAACTTCACTCAAGTACTTCATAAATATTTAACTTTCGGATAGCAGCTAAACGAGGCTGAGTATGTGTGAGGAGTCGCTGCATAAGTACTAGTACATATTAAATAACTTCACATAATAAAGTGAAATCATTTACTAGTCAAAGTGAAGTTATTTTCCATGTAAAGTTATTACCGTAAAGTCCTAAAATGACTGGTGATGTCTGTACGTAGCAATATGTAAAATTCGCGCTAGATTTGATTTCGTCCCCTCCGAATGACTTAAACTTTACTACGAAATAATACGGATAAAGAAGGGTTTAATTTAATTTTTTTCATTGCAAATATAATGTTGAAATATTTATGCATATAACGTTTTATTTTTTTTAATGTGTCTTCTGTTTTCGCCGTCGCAAAATTAGCAGCACGATGTTTCCTAAGCAGTGGATTATAAAAGTACTGTATTGCAGGTAGCAATCTAATACCATTTCCAATCTGATAATTATCTATCAGTCCAAAGGCGAAACAATTTACACACCCCTCCTCCGTATGCAACTTGTTACCGATAAATATTTAAATCTGTCGACATAAAATTTATTTGAGACAAGACATTATGGAGTATACAATAAATTATGTACATTCCTCTGTTTGATTTGTATTATAGTCTCAATCGGAATCAGAATAAATTGAAATGAACGTGTATCAAGCTCAGCATCAAGGAATTTCTACGGCAAAATGGAAAAACAAACACAGAATATGCTCAACTTATGAATAACTAATTTTGTTTCAGTTCAGTTCTGACAGTTCCTGTACTGGAATTTGTCGTTTCATCCGACGACGATGAAGTTGATGACGTTGACACCGATGATGTCGATGATTTCGGCTTGGACATATCTTGTATTCCGATACTGGTGGCATCTGTTGCCGATGCGTGTTGACCCAACTTCAGTGAATCTGTAGTTCTGTGTAATGAATCACTCGATGGCGATGTTGGCAGTTTTGGTGGTAAGGCTGCATTCGCTCTCAGCTGTGGTATTCGTGATGGATTTCCCCCAATAGATCCACAACTTCCTCCAATTGTAGCTGTAGTGGGAGTTGTTGGTGGGGTAGTGGTGGGGGTGGACCCACCCGGGCACACCCGTGGAATATTTGATTTACCCATGGCCAACTTTGCTTGTAAGCTCTGCTTAATTACCAATGGTGTCAAGTCGGTGACGTGGGGTCGGATAGTGTACGTTGCCTCAGTATGATGTGCAGAATGCGTTGGCTGAAAAGTGCTGCACACAGATGTTGCAGATGACGCGGAAGACAACATTCCCGGGTGACGTACACCATATGGTTGGCCAGCACTTTGCTTGGCCAACCCTAATGAATCAGTGTGCTCGACACACGACGGTGTTACTGGTGCTGATGCGGAAGTACAGCTTTCAATTTTGCCATTATACGGTGTAATCGAATCAAGTCCCAAGTTGCTGGGCTTCTTTTTGGTTATAGTCGAGTAATTACTTTCCAGACTTTTTGGTATTATTGGGCCGACTATGAGGGTGTTCTGGGTGATTTCTGGTTCCTCCTCTTCGGGACAGCCTTGCGCTAGCATAACTGGTGATGTGGTTATACTGTGACTTTGTCGTCGCAACGATGGTGGTCTACGGCCGAGAGTGGAAATGGTTCTTGGTGGTGGTAACGGTGGCAACTTTCCCATTTGATTGGGCGTAAAACTGTTCGGCGGCAACGAGTTCCGCTTAAAGTTGTTCGATAGTCGGTCATTAGTACCAGGTACAACTGCTGTTGGAGAAGTTGGTGTGGTCTGTGCCACAATATGGCTTCCAAATGCATCACACGGATAGTTGGGCAGAACTTTGGGAAAGTTACGACGTTTAATGGCGCATATCTGCTGTTCCGGTGTGAGTGGATATTTCTCGGAAACTGGCTCTCGGCAGGTAACATTGACGTCTTCGTTAATGAAACTGGTGACTTTTTCATCGTTGTCGTGCACTGTATAGTACATTTCCACCGGATCGGAACGGGAATGCTTGTGATCGATGCTTAAGCCAAGAGACTCACCTGGACTAATATCGTTGGAGTTAGATGTCTGTGGCGGATTCGAGGAACTGATGCTGGTGTTAAAACAACTTGAACCAATGGACTCTTCGGTAATGAGGTCGGTGTCAACGTCAATTTCTTGACATATAATTAAGTTCCGGGGGTTGTCGGTCTTGAATTTCGTAACTTCGATGGGTTCCTGACGCAGCACACTGTTGCTGCGGGCTTGTGGTGTGGCATCTATGGCGACACTAACCTTTTGTGGTCCTTTGATAAAACTTTTGCCTCGCAGAGAGAATGCTGGCGAGGAACTTCTTTTGGAACTTTTCGGACTTTCTTTGGATGGATTTTCGTGTGACATCCAATCGCACACCTTTGCGTGGGCATCCATTGTGCTTGAGCTCAATTGGCGTCCGATTTTAAAACCATTGATTGGCGAGTGACCAGGTTTGACTGCTTCGTAGGTGTTCGATTTCCGAACCATATCCAATATATAGCTGTCGTCGCCATCGTTGTTTTTTGATCGTTTGAGCTCGTCATCAGTTGTGCCGTCGTATGAGAGAATTCCAAGTTTTCGACTCATAATGGTGGTTTTCTTCTTCCTTTGTATTAGAAATGTGGAGTATATGATGACATTGAGCACTATGAACACTGCAATCAATCCGATTAGAAGTTGCATTGTGCTCTCAGACTTTGCGACCTCCTTGTCATTGCCAGACTGGGTGGCAATTGGAATTGTTGTCGTTGTCATTTGGGAATCCTCCTCTGGCTTCTCCTTGTGAATAATGCCAAATGTTGGCGGTGCGTTATACATATTCTCTCCAGTATCTTTCGTAATCGCAGAGGGATGTGACTTCTGTAGAAGCAACTTTAAAGTTCTTTGTGGATCATCGGTATAGTGGTTAACGTGTGCGGGTGGGAATTTACTCATATGTCCGGTGACAATTTCTGTAGGATAGACAGAAGTTCCTCCGCGTGGTACATGTGTGGGAACATGCGATATGAAACCATTTGGTTGTATAGTGCCGATTTGATTTAGCTCATCTGGGAGCTCTTTATTCCAGAAATTCATATAGACTTGTCGGTATTTGTAGCCTATTGATGGGGGTATGCCTGAAATGATAAAAGTATAGGTACACAAATATAGTGAATTTTATCTTTGAAAACTAGAACATAGATTTTTGTTCAAATCCCAGTTGAACCAAAGGGATAAATGTTTTGCATGTTGCACCAATCTTTGGGTTTGCGAGATAAACAAAACAAATATAAGTATATCTTCATAATGCATTCATAAACAGACAGAAATGGTTAAATAAAGTCCACCCTTAACATGCACAAGTTTTCTAAGAAAAATAGGCTGAGAGGAAAGTGTTTATTCGCTGGAGTTAAGCCGTTTTTGGAGCATTAGGCTACAGTTACAGTGGATGCGTATTCTAACGAAGAATTGTTCTGAGGTATTAGTGACCAGTGATTCTGCTAGCGAAAAGCATGTTCTACCCGCAGCTTCATACAGCTTTTTCATTTTTAAAAGCCGAAGTCTAGTGCGTATACAGTTGTAAGGCCGTAATGCATTTTTAAGCAAGTCACAAAATATAGCAGTATTCCTCTTGGCAACCATTGGAAAAATTAATCTAAGAGAGCAATAAAAAAAATATTGCAGATAGGTAAGGGAGAGGGGGGCAGTTTAGGACAACTTAGAAAAAAGTAATAAAACAAAAACGTTTTAATACTTCAGTCAAACATCTCATAGATATTGAAACGATACCAACTTAAAAAATAAAATAAAAATTAAAGTGTGTTTCCAGACGACAGTTGAAATTTTTAACTTTTTCCATTACGTAGTAAGATAAAGATATTGGTTTCGTACGAAATTTCGAACTCGAGATTTTAAACAATTCTGATATTACGATGATAGAGGAACTCAAAAAAGTGGGTCACAAAATTCTGTCCGGTCTGTCCGTCTGTCCGTCCTTCCACAGGCCTACAGCCTAGACGGCGTCCCGGATTACGTTCAAACCTCGGATTTAGAGTTTTTGGGCTTACAGTTCGGGAGGTGTTTTTTTTTTTCAAGGTAACCTCAGTATTAATGGTACCTACTTCCCAATTAGCATTTTCGTACCAGTTTGATTTGATCGAAAACGGCTATAACGATTTCAACCAAAATTGATAATTTAAGCTTAAGTAGGTGAGGTTACCATGACTGCGTACCCAGTTTTTGGCTAAAAATTCGAACAACGGTACTTTTGAAATTTCGACATATCTCGAAAACGGTCTATACGCTTGTAGCAAAAAATAATTACTAAGGTAATGTGGTCATTTACAACTTAATAGCGATCTTAGTTTTTCTGTATATTATAGTCGGCCCTAGCGAGGTATCCGTCGGAACGGAAAATTCTCCGATTTTATACGATTCGGAGGATTTTTGCTGCGAGGTATTCTTCGGAACAACTGTTCGGAGAATTATTCCGACATTTTGCAACGCATATCGGCGAATTACGTTGAAGTGTGATGAAGTGCATTTTCTAGTTTAATTTTTGACAGCTAGGCTCCGATATCCTCCGAGAGAAATTGGTTTGCGGAATTTGTTTACGATATCCTCCGAGTACAATGAGTCGCGGAATTTATTCACGATTTGCGGTAAAGTGTTAAATAAATTAATAATCGGCCCTAGCGAGGTATCCGTCGGAACGGAAAATTCTCCGATTTTATACGATTCGGAGGATTTTTGCTACGAGGTATTTTTCGGAACAACTGTTCGGAGAATTGTTCCGACATTTTTCAACGCATATCGGCGAATTACGTTGAAGTGCGATGAAGTGCATTTTCTTGTTTAATTTTTGACAGCTAGGCTCCGATATCCTCCGAGAGAAATTGGTTGCGGAATTTGTTTACGATATCCTCCGAGTACAATGAGTCGCGGAATTTATTCACGAGTGTTAAATAAAATAATAATAAACAATATAGCAACGAATTTGTTTGTATTTATTGAATAAATTTGTGTTTCCAGTGCAAAATCTAGCGAAAAACCAAACACCAAACAATACGACGATGTGAAATAAATGCGTCATCGCATTTCAATTATATTTTTCGAGAACGGATACCTCGATTGCGATTTGCTGTTCCGACAGAGTATGCGCTGCGGACAATTTTCCGTTCCGACGGATACCTCGCTAGGGCCGAGTACAATTGATTTATGAAAATAGTAATTTTTTAAAAATATAGTTTTGTCTAGTTAACTTAAAACGGCAATAACGATTTTGACCAAAATGCAAACTTAGAGTCAAATGGATGTCTTCAAAACTATTGGGTCCTTAATTTTCAATTCGAAGCACCGAAAACGCTAATTTTAAAAACTGCTCATATCTCGAAAACCCCATCGTTGATTTCGATAAAACTACGAAGAAATGCTTACATACCGAGCAATAACTTATAATCGGTTTTCACCTAAATATTTACGCAATAGTATTTTTCAAATTAAACATTGCATTATTTGGTACTATTTTGTCTGGCAAATTTTACAAAAACCGCTCTAACGATTTTGACCAATATACCTATATAAAAGATAACATAAGTATTATTAATAAGATCCCGTACTATCTTTTTCTCAAAAAATTCGAAGATGTGAGTTTTTTAAATTATTTATCAAAAAATACTACAGAAATCACGATCTATATTTTTTCACATATATTATATCTACGGCATATTTTTGTAATAAGCTTAATGCCCCACATCTTGTGAGTTATAAGACCTTATGTAATAGTACAGTAGCTGCTTATAGCCCTCTAGCCAGAACTTGCGACAATTGCCTGTTACTGAGAGCTTAAACTTTTAAAAACTTATATTGTTATTTTATATAACTGCCATTTGAGATAGATATCCAATTTTTTGTTTTCTTTAATTTAGTATCGAGAAAGTTTCGTTCGACCCAGTCGTGCACTTTATTTTTATTTCCAGGCGTAAGTAGAGGAAAAGGTGGTAATATGGAACCTGTTGTTAAATTGGAACCCCCTTCTAAAACCAAAACTGTAAGTGCCATCTATTACTCAATAGCTACACACTGCGAAGACTCAAACCAAAACTCATATTATAAATCTACACAGCTTTCGCTTTGATCATTTCGCCGTAAAGTGATTTTCAGTAACCGAGCGAAATGGAAAACTTTTTTTCATTTTGTTTGCAAGTCTAGAGCCTTCAAGTCGTTTTGTTTTTTTTTCTGCAGAAAATTCGGAAGTAATAATTAGTGTGTGAATTAACATTTTTTCAGGTAAGATTTTTCTTATTACTTTGAATAAGTGATAAAACCAGTGTTTTTTGTTAAAATATGAAATCTTGTAATATGGAACTCCTATAGGAACCTAATATGGAACCGGGGTTCCATATTACCATTACGTGTTTTTTATTTACCTAGCAATGTTTTTTTCTCTTTTTCCTCAACCCACCGTCATGCCGCGAAGTCAAATAAAAACGCCATCCAAACCAAAAAGGATGCGATCATGATTATTATGTTTTCGATTTTTGCACATAAATGTAAATTGTTATTTTTACATACATTTAATATGGAAACCGGGGTTCCATATAAGGAACATAAAAATGAAAAATGTAAAAATGACTTTCTTTGAATAAAGTACAAAATTTAATACAAAAAGTATTCAGAATATGTTTTTTTTTCTTATATATCATGTAAGAATATATACATAATATAATTGAACAATTTGTAATGTCTTAAGATAACGGGTATGAACAAAAAATTTTAAAAACCAAATGGGGTTCCATATTCCAACCTTCTCCTCTATATTATTCTAAAATTATGCTCAATTTACAAGTTAAAAGTGTTTAATTATAGGTAATGTTTACATGTGTTCTGATATTATTCAACAAAAAAAAAATATTAACAATTTACATTGTTTCTAAAAAAAAAAAATGAAGTTTTTAGTTTTTTATCCCTCTCGGGGCACTTGTGGACAATCCGCGAGGGTCACTTTTGGATAGGTCCTAATCTGCTCCTTTTAATCACTTTGAACGAAGTAATTTGTGCAAAATGCATCTTTTTCGTTTAAAAAAGAGAATCTGAATTGTCCTATCTCTTTTAGTTTTCGTAATAGTTAGAATTGAATAATTCTGTTCTACAGAACAATTTTTGCCGATGAATTTTATGTTTATCTGTCCTATATCCAATTGTGTATGCAGTAGGTGTGATTCATGTGTTCCGCCGAACAGAAATTGCATCACATCCCTCGCCTTATTTAAGCTTTTGGAGGATAATAGTAGAATACAGACTTTTATATAAAAATGTTCAGAACCTGGTTATTCAAGGCTACAAGAGGTAGACCCTGTCCACAAAACAATGAAAATGCATTTGCGAAATGCAAAGTACTATATAGTCTAGTGTCTTTAAATTAAAAGTTACTGCCCATTATCTATGAAAACGTTCATTTGAAGGTACTACAATGCCTGAAAGGGGCTTTCAAAACTGTAATTTTGCAAGTTTAAATTTTAACTTTGGATCAATCAAGTACAGCCAAGCAATAGAAGTTATCCACTGCGCCAGTAAAAGGGTTCAATACAAGACTGATTATTAAAAGTATGCTGACTCAATAACTGTTCCCGTATTATGTAGCTCCTCCGAGGAAGAATTTCCCAAATCTTTGACAACAGTTTCGTTACTTAATCCTTATGGAAATATCGCTAATTGAACAATGAAGGACATCATTTCTATTCCGCCGTCTGCATAACAGCATAACATTTCGTAAGGCTGTTTAAAACTTATTCTCTAAGTTACGTTGACAATATGAACAAGAATTTCGATTTCGTTATGTTTTTTTAAATTAATTTATTAAGCTGTAAGAATAAAGAATGAATTATTGAATTTCGATTTCAATAAAATTATTTGATTTCCTAATTTTTGTATTTTACTGCGTATTCTATATCCGCATATCCACTACAAATTCCACTGGAGACAATAATTGAAACTTTGTTTTTTTTTTTTAATTTGAACGTGTCCGCAACTGTACGGATCGGTGTCCTATATCCATTTCACTACTTTTTTAAACTCAATTAAATCAATGTTCAAACACTAAAATAAGAACTCACATGACGGTATGTCAGCATTAACAGATATTCAATAAAGCAGGTCGAGTCGTAAAAAAGCTGGTGTCACAGTCAACCCACTCTCCCCTTTGTATAAGGCTTTTGTTGAAATCAATTTCAGTTTCGTCTTTGTATCCTTATTAGATCGCGACAATTTACACAATTAATTCGCGCACCTAATCATTTAGTGTTTCCCGAAATAGTAATTTTATGAGCTAAATCTTATTCCCCACTTTGATCAACGTTCCATCCTGCATTGGAAACAGTACGCACTTTGATACATTATACACACTGTACCTGTTACAGAGTTGTGTCTCAAATGTAGGAACAGCGCTTACACTATAATTAACAGTTTCTACTTGGGTTTGAGCTGTTTGACTTGTAGATACTTTTTTAGTTCGCCGCCATCGTTGATGACCGTTGAAGGTCTTTTTACCGCATTTTTAATCAATGTTCGATTCAAGTCTCGTCAATTAGACTCTACACCTTAGTGTTTGTGGCTTAAAAATTTGAGTCGAAATCCCCAAATTTCATTTTCATTTATTTATATTTATATTTTAATTATATATAACTTTGCCAAATGATAAGTGAAGCGTTGCATAGCTTACGATGTGTATTGTACATGCATCTGTTTACTTTTCAAACACTAAAACAAAACTGACATTAGCTGCCATTTACAAAAGTTGTACTAACTTCCGATAGGTTAATTTGGGCCACCCTGTACTGTTGTCTATATATATGTAAAAAAAAAAAAAAATAGTTGGCGCAACAGGTCTGTAGGGACCCTGGGCCTAGCTTCTCACAACCATTCGTTTTGTGTGAGTTTTTAATTTTTGGAACGAATGGAAGGGGATCTACAATTTTATGCCGAATCCAAACGGCCGATTGAGAAGCTCTTTCAAGACAATTACTCTCGGATGTTTGTCAGACGTTCGCGAGAGGTGGCGCAGTGATAAAAACCCTCAGTTGGAATTTGGGTTTTTGCGCGATTCGAACCTGGGACCTGTGTTCAAATCTAATCTAATCTAAATTGTTAGATAAAGTATACACTTCGATACATTTCATTAAAAATATTACACCAGCGAACACATTTTTTTTACTTATTATGTTTGAATAGTTTGCCTACAGAAGTCTACTAATATCGAGTTTCATCTAAACAACTCCAAGTTACTTAAATATAACAATATTCAATACTTACCAATGTTTATATAGCATTGATTGCGCTTGTTAAATTCTGGCCAATCCAAGTCATATCGATCCCACTCGATGGCGTGCAAGTTAATAAACATTTCTCTCCACGGCGCCTTGGGATTTCTGCAAATATTCCAATATTCCATAAGCAATCCATATTATCTCCTCTGCTAAAATACACTTTATATCACATAAATAAACACATTGTATTATCTCGTTCTTATGCGACACATTATATGTACGAAAATATTTTGGGATCTAACACCATGCACACCTCGTATCTTAGAAAAACTAAAAGACAAAACAAAACTTACCCAGTCTTAGCGAAATTAGTCCAATAAGACATCACTGCTTCAGAGAGAAGTTTCTCTTGGGCATTGTATTTATTGTGAAATGGTCCGGCTGGGGCCAATGGTGCTCCAAATATGAAAGCCAATTCTTCACCAGTTATACTGTGTGGAAGCTAAAGGGAAAAATGAATAAAAAGCAAAGAAAAAAATATTAGATTGTCATCCTCCTGGCTGAAAATAGAATTATTTTTATTATATTTCGTTGTTTCATGGAGTTCTCTCATTTGGTTCATTCATCCCAACTTCGCACTTCAACAAGCCAAATTTATAAGAGAAGTGCCATTGAAGTTTCCTTCCTTTTTGCTGGAAATAAAACCAAAACGTGACTTTGGTAGATAGCTGTGCTGTAGGCAGATAGCTGTGTTGTAGGAAAGCAAACAACCATTGTGGTTTCTGAGCACAAATCTCCAACAAGTATATTAAACTGCATTTCCTATATCCACAGTTGCCACATTGGTCATTTGTGACCAAATTTGGTCATTAATTTTTCTCTTGGTCACATGGTCATTTTCTATTCTATTTGGTAATTTTTTTTACGAAATGAAATATTATTAATAGTTAAAAAAATAATATGTGATCTGTGTACCTACATGAAGAATATGTTGAAATAAATATGGTCTGTGGTTGCAAATATTTAGGTAATTTTTAGCTACAGTTGGTCATTTTTATTTCCAATTTTGGACACAAATTTTATTTTCAAGTGGCAACCGTGACTATATCTACTATATGGGATATTTTAAGAAAAATGCAGTGACTCAACTATATTTTTAATAAGTAAGACTAAAATTAAATTATTAACTGTTGAAATAATCCACCTTTGGGGTGAAATATAAAAAAGAATAACTTGAATGGAAATGTTTGCCAGCATTGAGTTACCTTTTGTCTTAATTATTAAATTGGAGTCACAGCTGATTCAGTCAAATGTAAATATGCATCTGTCAAATTAAAGAGTGCATATCATAAGTAGGTGAGGTTACCATGACTGCGTACCCAGTTTTTGGCTAAAAATTCGAACAACGGTACTTTTGAAATTTCGACATATCTCGAAAAGGCTCTATACCAGTAACAAAAATTAATTATTAAGGTAATTTGGTCATTTATAACTTAAAATCAAACTCAGTTTTTCCCTATATTATCGTACAATGGATTACAAAAAAAAAAAAAAAATATTTAAAAAATTTAGTTTTTTTCAGTTTACCGGAAAACGGCAATAACGATTTTGACCAAAATGCAAACTTAGAGTTAAATGGATGTTTTCAAAACTATCCTGTCCTAAATTTTCGATTTTCTGCACACTCTTAAACTAAGTCAGACTCGCATTAAACGAGAAAGTTTCGTGCGACCCAGTAAATATTTGGTGAATATGTTAGGGGAGGATTCGGTTACCATCGCCCCAAATCGAAAAAAGTGTATCAAAAAAGAAAAAAAAAACCCTATTTACAAATAAAATATTCAAAACTAAATGAAAATTTTCTGTTTTTTTTTTTTTTTCATTTGTGATTTCTCACAACTGAAATTCACTAACCAGCCGTGATGATAGCCAATATGTAATAGTTTTCAACTGTTTTCAGTACAATTTGGTTAGGTGATGCCAGCTATTTTAGAGAAAACATCAGCTAGTTATTATATGAGTTATTTTCCTTTATTAATAATAATATTTAACTCATATGTTAATTATTTAACTAGGTGCTAGATAATATACGAGTTATAGATTAGTTACGGGTTTTTTATTAAAACAAAATGTTCACATCACGACAACAACGCCAACTATTGGGTCCAAAACTATGCTATTCTTTAAGCTGTAACCAACCATACACACCCACAAAATTTTATTTAAAATCGGTCGAGAGTTGCACCGTGCACATTAAAACCTTGGAATTGACCTCACCTTTTATGTGGAGTTTCAGAAACAATATTATATCGGTTCGCGCACTACAGAGAACATCCATTTTTTTACGATCACCGAATGCTCATAATTGTGCATAGATTTTTTTATTTGCTGGTTTTTCCGAGACGAGTTCATTGTAAATAATAATAAGGAAATTCGCTTTCTACCAACACTCGAAAATAAAAAGAAATGTTATTTCACGACAAATCTATTTTTACACAACACAACACACGTCAAAATTCGAAAAAGCATTTTCATTGGCTGCAGTTGATGAATAAAACGTAGGAAACGCAGTCTTCTCTATTAATAATGTAAGTCGTAGATAATGTTCATCCTGACTTTATAAAAAATATTCCTCCGTTTTTACTTCCATATACCACCCATTAAGATTTATTCAACACCATTATCATGACTTCTACTAACCCAACTACATGGAAAAAATCTAAGATCATTCCGATTCCTAAAAAGGGCACAAGCTCAGAATATAGACCCATGGCGTCATGGCGATACTCCCCTTCTTATCCAAAGTCTTTGAATCTATGATCAGCAAACAAGTAAACAAATTCTTAAAATATAAACAGCTTCTTAACAGCCTCTGCAGTCAGGCTTTCGGTCTGGACACAGCTGGACTAAAAGTTTCTGACGATACAAGACAGGCAATTGATGCAAATTATACTTCTGTGATAACATTATACTTGACTTTTCTAAAGCATTTGACTGTGTTAACCCTAATATTCTCTGTGATAAACTTCTGACATATTTTAACTTTTCTGACACTTCTAGCAAATTTAATTATTCATATTATGACTAATCGCCTGCAAGCTGTTTCAAGTAATAGTAAATTGTCTTAGTTTCTTCCTATTAATAATGGTGTCCCTCAAGGATCTATTCTTGTTCCATTACTGTTTTCTTTGTTCATCAATGACCTACATTAATCTCACTGTCGATTTCATATATATGCTGATGATGTCCAACTGTACCTTAGTTTTCCTTTTTTAGCTATAGCTAAAGTAAACGACAATCTATACTCTATTTTCGATTATCTTCAACAACAAATTAACATGGGATGCACACGCATTAATTCTATTATAAATACGGTGACCATTTTAGCAGATGCAAAAAAGAGGACAATATTTAATTACCGTAAACAAGTTTTAAAGCAAACGATTATATTTATTCAAAATATTTGTACTTCAGAATACATCAGCCAGTTCAGTTTTTAAAACAAAAAACAAAAATTATAAATTCGTAATAAGTAATAAATTTAAAATTTAAATCAAAGGAACTGTTAGTTTTTATATTTTTCTTCGCAGTGTATTTTTTTTAAGATGTCATCCCGAGTTCTTAGAAAAGTCTTAAAATCTCCACAGTCATATTCAAAATTGCACTTTGTTATCAACATTGCCTCTAGCGTATCAACTTTTAATCGCGATTTCTCAGGTGTCCAAATGTTATTAGAAATTGAAAACACTCTTTCCGTAGGGGCATGTGTTGAACACGCAGAAAATTCCTTACTGTCTGTTTGAACATCTTTCCAACTTGAACTGATTCACCTTCTTTTTTCATTTTGTTCTTTTCCTATTTCATTAACTTCTTACTTGTCTTTGGTTGCGCTTATATCTAATGTTTAAAGTTAAATTTAAAATGTTGTTTTCATTTTAAATTAGGTATATTTTCTTTTATTGTTTACCATAATTTACCTTTCTTTGCACATTGTTCTGTCATATCCTGTTCTAATTTTAAGTCAATCTTGATGTACCTACAGCGTTTCATATCAATAAATATCAAATAACAACAAAATCAACATTGAACAAATATTTGAACTGAGAAATGCGTGACAATACAGAAATTGAAAGGTCACTGAAAATCCGTGGCATTTTATTGGTTACTCAGTCCCAACAGCGGTTGACGGTAATCAATATTTGTCACTTGATCGTGACATTTTAGCTCTTGCATCAAGTGCAGCCCGAGTGACCTGACGCTTGACAGGCAATAACACGTATTGACAAAGTTAGGACAAGTGTCATAATGACGTCGGTATGTCAAAATTTTCCACGAAAAACGACAAGTGGAATCTTAGCTTCAACTCCTTTGCTACACCCTGGTTTGTTGGTTCAAGTTTCGGTTTCCTGATAGAGAAAACCGGAAAATCTGTTTGCAAGTAGTTGTTTGACTATATTTTAAATCATTTGCTTAATACCATTATATCTCAACATAGACAACTGGGAGTTTTTAAAACTCAGTATTTTTATGAATCCAATGTTCTTATTTACTATTGTAAGCATTCACAATTAGCATTAGTGTTTAACATAAATCTACACAACAATCTTAAAGACATATTCAATTTTTCGTTCACGGATTGACTGTGTTGTTTTTTATTCAACTTTTCTATACCAAACCCACCCATGTACATGTACAACGATGAGGATAAAACTGAAGCGACACCAACGACCATGAAAAAGAATGTTGATGATGTGTACTTTCTCACAGAAAATGCTCAGAAGTAAATTCTAAAAGGGGTTGCCATGCAGAAAAAGCCAAAGCCCAAAGCCAACCCCAGCCCCCACGAAAATCATCTGGAATCAGATATTCATGCCGAATCAAAGGTACAAATCGATATTCGTAATGCCGAAATAAAGGAAGGTGTGATTGTGTGGGTCTATTTCAATTTTCAAAACCATTGCATGCAAGGTTTTTTTTTTCAATTTTACAATTGACTTAGGTATTACTGATTTTGTATTTTTAACCATTTCATGCTTTGATTCTGGTGACTGATAATAATAAAGAGAAATGTGTGGACTTCTTCTTGATTGTATGTCATTGTCAGTAACAACTATCGAACGAAATAGTAGGCTTACATAAACCAAATGTTGAATTAATTGATGGGTACACATTGATATGACTTAGATTTAGATTTAGTTTTATTAACTTGGAATATTACACTTTAAGGCGAGATCGTCTTATTTCGCCATTATGATCTTTTAGTTGTCTATAAACAGTAAATCTCTTCTTTTTTTTTTAATTTACCAATATTTAAATTTACTGAATTATACATACCTATCATTTGCGGGTGCTTTTTACTGGCTATCGCTTTTGACTTTTAACACCATTTATGTATATTTATGTACTTAGTTCCTTTAGACAGGGAATAAAAAACAAGTAAAAACTACGAGGAGAGTTCAATATATTCGCGGTATCGACATGAAGGAAAACACGAATTAAATTAAAAATATTTTTATTTTTCAATATAATCTCCTCATACATTAATGCATTTATTACATCTTGAAATTAACTTTTCTATACCTTCAAAAAAATGGTTTTCATCCTTCTCTCCAAAATGTTCATGTATTGCAGTTTTGAGCTCCTCATTATCGGTAAATCGCTTACCACGAAGGTTTTTTTTTAAATCTGGAGACAAAAAATAATCACTAGGGGTAAGGTCCGGACTATAGGGTGGATGTTGAATCTCTTCGAAACCACAATCCCGTACAGTAGCCTTAGAAATCCGTGATGTGTGTACCGGAGCATTGTGAGAGAAGTGAGCATTCGAGGCACACATCTTGCACTGACTTTTGAAAGATTTAGACGGTCATAAAGAATGGTGTGTATGGTACCAATAGAAAGGTTAATCTTCGCAGCTATCGTTTTAACCTTTACGCGGGCATCCTCAAGTACAAGTTTCTCGACTTGTGTAATGTTTTCTCCGGTGCAGTCAGTTAGTGGGCAGCCTGAGCGAGGGTCGTCTTCAATGCTCTCCCTGCCCCTTTGAAATAAACTTGATCACTTTTGAACAGTTGAAGACGAAGGTAGAGAATCTCGAAAAACAGCCACCATCTCTTCGTGAATAATTTTTTTACTTTTTCCTTGTTTAGTAAGAAATTTTATCACAGCGCGGTTCTCAATTTTAGTATAATCATCGCGACACCAGCCATTTCACCTTCGTTCAACGCAAAATACAAAGCAAACTTATAATCTCAGCCAAATGAAATTTTACAGTAAAACACTTGAATAACGGGGCTACTAAAATCACAAAATAATTTTTTCACATCTTTGGAGTATCCCCCCCATACCGCGAATATATTGAACTCCCCTCGTAATTGTTAGTAAATGTCTCCTTGAGTCTCAGAAGTCCATAGCACGCAGAGATCAAAATTAGCGGTTAATTGGATGTAGATTTGTGATTAGCGGAAGAATTAGGCAGAAGGCTTGGCCCTTTGCAAAGTATGCTATAGCCTGGTCACAATCCGCATCAGGGCCAAATTGAAAAATATAACGATGAATTTTACTCAAGCCCCCACAGAGAAAAAGATGACACAGCCAAGGAATACGATCTATACGATCTCCTTGAGAAGCACATGATAAGTGCCCGAGGTATGAATTCAAGTTTGTTTTTGGCGACTTTAACAACCAAATCGGGTATAGGAGGGTATCTTTGGCTCTAGCTTGCACGGCTACACTTTCAGAACCGGGAAAAGAAACTTGGCGGTCTCCAGATCAACAAACCGTCAAAAACCGAATTATTCACACTGCGATCTACTCCAGCGTATGTACCTTCTGTATTATGGATGTCCGAACGCTTAAAGCGGCCAATGAGGCTCGAACCACTTGTCATCGCCAAGGTACATGCAGATATATATACATCGCCGTAACATGGAACGAAGATTTGACATTGCAAGGCTACTATCGCAAGAGACAGCCAAAACCTTTACCGACCGTGTCTACCTTAACCTTTGAGCAAGATCATAGTCACTTCCTCCAGAACAAGTGCTGATGACCTGATGTAGGATCATATTTTGGTGAGACCACACGAAATAACTGATGTAGAAGCATTAACTCTGACAAAAGCAGATGAAAACAGGCTGTGATGTCTTCGAGCGATTTTCAATCCAGTTGGTATCGATGGAGGAGAAGACTCAATGGCAAACTTTATGGGCTTCTCCATCGAAGCGGAGCTGTTCAAAAAGCGCAAATAAAAATGGCTAGGATAACTGGGCTGGGACACTCGGGGCTTACGGCTAACAATACATCAGCCCGATGACTCTTGATATACATTTCTCCACCTCACCCTTTCTGTGTTACTTAAAATTCCATACTGCCCAGTTGTTCGTTGTAAAATAAAAGGACGAATGTCATCGTCGGGAATTCACTTTCCCAAAAGAATTAATGTCAAAGTTCTGTTTTACAACTTTTTAGATTTCCAACTTCTCCCTTAAGGTCTCTCTACCGCAATGCAAATTGTTTTACAGATATCGAATGCCAAGATATAAAAACTATAAAAAAAAAAAACGGAGATGAACTTTACACACGTTCATAACCAAAAAAGGGAAATGTGAATCCAATCCTATTTCCTCGTACATACTTCAGCTGTCCTTGACTGAATCTTTTTACAATAGAAAACTTTTAGCAAGTATTACCGATACCTACCCTTCTCCATCCCCTGCTATTACGTGGTTGAGTAACCACAGCGCTGGAAATGCTGGCGTCTCGTAACTAAACTAGTATTTGCACTAACAATTTTCGTTATTCGTATACGGGTTGCGACTATACATTGATAACCAACTAGAGCCAAAAAGGATATGGGGGCAGTAAAGCGGATAGCATTGAACAATTATTGCGTTATCCTGTCGCCCATATGCCACATGAGTTTCTCCATGAAAATGTAAAATTGTTTAACTGCATTGCATATCCCTAAGTTGTGACTATGTTTTTCAAGGATTTTCTTTTCGTTTGTTTTGAGCTTCTTTGACACAACGTTAGTGCTGCGTTTTTTGCAGATATGGATGCCTTATTTGGGTATTTATTTGTATGTACACACGTAGGTATGTAATAATTTATTTGTAATTGGCTTGCACACACAGGAAGTTCTGATATATTGAGGGATTTGTTCGTTTTTGTTAGTTGGGAGTTGCTCCTTTATGACTTCATTGGTTAGGTACCTATAACTTGAGTTTTTAGCGGATTCGCTATCACAAGTGGTAATGTCAAAATGTTAATAGCGAGATCTATTCTATGACTATCTAATTTTTCTGAGAGCTTTCGCAACTCGCAAATTTTGGATGAATTGCTGAAACTGACATTCATGTATCTAATTCCGGGTATTCCACGCGAAATAATTTTTAAGATTTAGATTAAGTTACTAAAAAATTCAAAACACAACTTGTGAAACAAAAAAATTTGGACCTAAAAACCTATCTTCTGAGACGATCTAGTTCATTCTACATAAATGTATTGCAAACTTACGATAAATTAAACAAGAATCTGCCTGAAAACGATAATCGTCTTGCGTGATCTGCCCCCTAGCTCGAAATTTGCCCAAAAGAGGTTTCAAATCACTGCGAAGCGACTGCCATTTAAGACTCACCATTCGTCAACCCCTTCCATTCACCTCAGCCGCCACCTGTTTCCAATTGGCAATTTTATAATTTGGATTTTTGTAGACCTTCAGTCGGTTTTCCAAATTCTTGGATCTGCCTGAACAGCAGAACTCAAAGTGGACATGCGAATAATATCAATCTGTTCCTTTTTTGGGCAGTGGTGTCATCTTGGATGCAAGATGGGGCTTTCCAAATTCCCTCATTATCGGCACTACAGTGGTATTTGTCCTTCGAAAATAGAAAAACATTATTGAAGTCCATATCGCAACACCGATCTGATCTCCGATTTTACAATTTCGAAAGAATGGTCATTCGCACAAACAAGAAAAAAAAAAAATGAAAAAAAATGTATAAGAACCAGTCAAATCCCCAGTACCTTTATTAGAAAAATTAACTATAGTAAAAAGTCGTAACTACATCATTCAAACTGCCGAGTAAAATTCGATGAGGAAGCTACATTCAACATTGCCCGTCAATGAGCTCCACAGCTAGGTGGATAATAAAAGTTGAGTCCAGTAAAATCTTAACTCACTTTTTTAACCCCTTCGGGTAGGGGACAGAATATACCCGAGGTAGGCATGCCTGTCGTAAGAGGCGACTAAAATTCCATAAAAGCGGAGACGAAAACTTCGCAAAAACAATGCGGCAAAAAAGTAAAACAAATGACCCGGTCCTCCTGGTAGGGGGTTTGTGTGTAGAACCTACTGAGCTACCTAGTAAAACTGATTCAGTTAAAACAAAAAATGATGGCAATGAACAAAACAAGAGATATAAATACCCCAGGTGGCAGACCAGGTAAACTGGAAAATCCACCCTCCTCGGAGGTCGGTCCCATGGATTCTGGGGGGGACCATTTATTGCTTCCTCAACCAAGCTCCAAAAGGAGCTCACTCACGCCGAGAACTCCACCAAAAATGGTCGCGGCAAAACAACATACGGCCAAAGATAGCGCTATAATTGTAAGCATTCCGAACATTCAAAAAGTAAAATGTGGAAATGAAACCAATATAGCCGAAAGTGAACGTAAAACAGATTCACAAGCGAAATTAAATGCAAGCAGCTACTATACTGAATGGCAAGCTGAACTTAAAGCAAGGAAACATCTTGAAAAAATTGTCTTAAGCTTGCAAAAGCAGATAAAAGAACTTGAAAAAAAGGTTAGCCTTTTGGACAATACTGCCCAACCATTCAAATCAGTTCAGCAAGATAAACAAAAGGAATACCTCACTGATGAAGAGGAGCTTGCACTAGAGACAGAAAGACATCTGACTAAAAGTAAAAGACCAACGAAGAAACGAAAGGCAGAAGAAAGTCCTGAAACATCTGCCAGAATCTTTGACAATGTGGCTACGCCAAAACATGCAAATTTTCAAGCTAAGACGAAAGATAAAAGGACTGAAAAGACAACCATTGGCTTGAAAAGACAGCCTTTACCACCGCCGATAATGATCTCTGGTGTAGACAGATTTGGTGAGCTAAAAAAAATTATTGAGCAAAAATCTAAGAAAACGTGCAAGCTCACGTCATATAGCAACAATAATTGGAAAATAATTGTTGATGACAGTGACACTTATAGATATATCACTGATGAGCTAACAAAAATGAAGTTGCAATGGAACACATATGAAAATAAGGCTACTAGACCAATTAGAGTAGTCGTCAGAGGTCTTCACTTCTCGTGTGATGAACACGATATTGTCGAAGACTTGACTAATAAAAATTATAAAATTTTAGAAGCCAAAAACTTAATAAAAAAAGAAAAAATATCAGGTAATGAAGGGGAAAAAACTACAAGAAATAGAAAATTACCCCTTTTTATGCTCTCTTTTCACAATCAGGAAGATATTGAAAAGGTATACGCTATAAAATCAATAATGAATATTGTTGTCAAGATTGAGCCTCTTCGAAGAAAATCCAACTCTTTAACTCAATGCAAACGATGCCAAGCTTTGGGGCACACGCATAGCTATTGCAAAAGAGATTTTGCGTGCGTTAAGTGTGAAGGAAAACTTCCAACAAATAGTTGTCCACAAAAAAAAGATGAGAAAGTAAAATGCATCAACTGCCATGGAAACCACCCAGCTAATTATAGAGGCTGTCCGGCAGCAAAAGAATATCAAGAAAAGAAAAAGAGAGGTACTGCCAAACACCAACACAACCCTCTTAAAAATACAAACAAGAAAAAGGCAAATGTCGAAAACAGCAAAGTCGACAAAATACCAATTGCGGCAAAAACAAACACACCAGTTGTGAATAACAAATCATATTCCCAAATTGTGAAAAATACACGTAAAGAAGAAGAAATATCAGTGAAGGAAATGCTTTCTACTATTATTCAAAGATTGGATAATCAAGATAAAGTTATTAAGCTACTGAGCAAAGAAGTTTCTAAAGGAAAGAATCAACAAAATAACAATGACTGAAAACCTAAAAGTCGCAACCTGGAATGCAAATGGTTTACACCAACATATCTCTGAATTTCAGGTATTTCTGCGAAATGAAGACATTGACGTCTGCCTGATTTCTGAAACCCACTTTAAACAGGGAACAACAATTAGAATTCCTGGGTACCTCTGTTACCACTCACCCCATCCTTCTGACAGTGCCAGGGGAGGTAGTGCTGTAATTGTAAAAAGTATTTTAAAACCTTATGAAATGCCCAAAATAGGAAAACAAACCATGCAAGTAGCGATAATAAACATTGCGACTAAAAGCAAGCAATTTAACATAGCTGCTATATACTGTCCACCTAGACATTCGCCTACAGAGGAAGATCTTAACGACCTTTTTCGAGCTCTAGGTACTAACTTTATCATTGGAGGTGACTTCAATGCAAAACACACCTATTGGGGGTCCAGATTAGTAACGACGAAAGGCAGGAAGCTTTACAAAGCAGGGCGAAATTTTAATTGTAATTTTATTTCGACTGGATCGCCTACTTATTGGCCATCCGACCCAGCAAAAATACCAGACCTTATTGACTTCTTCATAACAAAAGGAATCAATAGAAAAGAAGTAAGAGTTGAAAACAGTGATGATTTGTCGTCGGATCATACACCTGTAATCCTAACGGTCAATGGCATGTCAGTAGAGCAGATAAGCAATGAAAGACTTACCAGCAAAAGAACAAACTGGTGTAATTTTAAAAAAATACTCGAAGGTTTTATAAACCTTAGAGCTCCACTGGCCACAACAAGGCATATTGACATCGAAGTGGAACAATTCATTGCCGATATACAACAAGCGGCAGAAGATAGTACACCAACTATTCAGCAACGTAAACAAGCATCGGTTAAATACCCCACAGAAATTAGGGAACTAATATTAGAAAAGAGAAGAGCCCGGAGAAAATGGCAAATGACAAGATATCCCGGCGATAAAACTATATTTAATAGACTTAGCAATAAGCTTAAAAAAAGTATCAGTGAGTTTAAAAATAGAACTCTTACTAAATATCTTTGCAATTTAACTGCTGACAAAGTCACAGACTACTCCCTTTGGAAGGCTGCCAAATATTTAAAAAGACCTCAAACGCAAGATCCCCCATTAAAAACATCTGATGGGAAATGGATCGGCGACCCAAAAGAAAAGGTCAAACTATTTTCCGAACATTTAACAAATGTTTTTAAACCTTTTCCACCTAGTGTGGCAAACGAACGCCTTGAATTCTTTGATAGGATAGATGAAGACGTAATCACATACGTTTCACTTAAAGAGATCAGCACATGTATTCATAAGCTCTCTAATAGAAAATCGCCAGGTTATGATCTTATAACTGCCAAAATTCTGAAGGAACTACCCTTCATAGCATTGGTTAAACTTTAGCTTTTAATTAATGCTTGTTTTAAGCTAAGATATGTTCCATATCATTGGAAGATAGCAGAAATTATAGTTATACCTAAACAAGGTAAACCTCCATCAGAAGTCACCTCATACAGGCCAATCTCACTTTTACCTGTATTATCAAAACTTTTTGAGAAACTGCTTCTTAAAAGACTAGACAGAATAATAGAACAAAGAAGGCTTATTCCCACCCACCAGTTTGGGTTTAGAAATAAACACTCGACAATAGATCAAGTACATCGTATAACAAATATTATAGAAAAATCATTAGAAGAAAAACAAGTTTGCTCTACACTATTTTTAGACGTTGCTCAGGCTTTTGATAAGGTCTGGCATAAGGGCTTAGAGTATAAACTTCATAGGGATCTACCAAGACAATACTATGAGATACTTAAATCTTATATTTCAAATAGATTCTTTAGAGTTCGCTACGGTTCAGCGTATTCTGAACTCAAAGAATTGCAAGCAGGAGTTCCACAAGGAAGTGTTCTGGAACCAACCCTGTACTTATTGTATACTAGTGAAATACCACACACAAACGATGTGATGATAGCTACATTCGCAGATGACACTGCTCTTCTATCAACTGATGGATGCGTGACTAAATCCACAGAAAAGCTACAGAATTCTGTTAACGAGATATGTGATTGGGCTCAACGATGGCGAATTAGACTTAATGAGTCAAAGTCCACTCATATCAATATTACAAATAAAAAAATAACGAACGCTCCTGTGGTTATTAATAACCAAGTAGTTCCTTACTCTAACACAGCTAAGTATCTGGGCATGAATCTAGATGCTAAACTGAAATGGAAGGAACATGTGAAAAAGAAAGTAGAAGAGTTAAATATTAGGTATAGAAAACTGTATTGGTTGCTAGGACATAACTCTGAAATGTCCACTGAGAATAAAATTTTAATATATAATCAAATACTAAAACCTGTTTGGACGTATGGTATCCAATTATGGGGTTGCACAAAGAAAACAAATGTACAAATAATACAAACATTCCAAAACAAAGTCCTTCGGGGAATAGTAAATGCCCCGTGGTATATTAGAAATAATGACTTGCATCGTGATTTGCAGATTGATCTTGTAACGGAAGTAATTAAAAAGTACGCAATTCGTCACAATGACCGTCTGCAGATGCGTATTAATCCTGAAATAATAGACGTCTTAAATGTACGATATAATATTCGTAGATTAAGAAGAACTAAGCCTCACGAACTTATAATCTAAAAAATATGAGAACCCGTATTTAAATTATAATACCTTCTCAAACGCAACTGCACGTTGAAAGTAAAATCATTTGTCGATCTTTCTTTGATTGGTCATGATTAAGGAGGTGTTTTTAGTGCGGTTAGAGTCCCACACTACTCTGGGTTTCTAGCCCCATTGTGTCTTTCGAGATTTTCACCTTCAATAACAAAAAAAAAAAAAAAAACTTTTTTAAGATCAAAAAAGGCTATTGAGTTGGAGAAACTTAGTTGAGTTATAGAAACAACAATCATGTTATGTCCATTAAGTGATTCAAAGCTATAATAAGGGCAATGTAATGTAAATGTAATTATACATTCGTACACACTGTCGACCTTATAGGCATTGTGTACGAATGTTATATGTACGACTAACTCGCAGTGGGTCAATATTTTTCGTGCGGGTTTGTAGGTATTATCACGAGTCAAATACCGTCTTTAATGTGTTGCTGGCCTAAGATATACGTTCGAAGAAAATTAACTTATTTGTTCAAGCCCTTTATCCAAAGAAGCTCTATTTTTATGCTAACAAATGGGTTTTTACCACGGAATGGTATTTCCAGAGTATTTGCCCATCACTAGAAGAAGAATATTTTTAACTGAATCTATTAATGTTCCGTAACATCTAAATGCCTACCAATATACAAATTTGAATACAAAATTCGTATCTAATTCCACTTTCAAAGCCTTGTTAACTACCGCAATTAGCTGTAAATGAATAATCGGCATTTTTGTTTCAGAAATAATCATATGACATCATAATATTTATCTAAATATCTCGACAAATACAAACCAAAACATGCAGATTCATGAATTAAACTCAACCACTAAAAGTTTATTGTCTGTATCCCACTTGTAACATGCAAACGGCTATCAGCCATCAGCATCAGTATTGCTAACTTAACCTCTGTAAGCATAAACTCAACCACAATTACCTAACCTAACAAGAGAAAAATCATTGCATCCTTTTGCTGAATACTTACGCTCGAATGAGGTCCGGCCGCACTATTGTGTCCAAACACATACATATAGGTTCTCGGATTCACATCAGCATGAAATAGTCCTGTCTGAATTAATGGTCCAACAACTCGAGCATCAGATAAAATATCTAACACAACATCTCGGTGTTCCAGGCTGGATGCTTTAATGGGATTGGTGTACATGTCTGTGTATCTATTTGTCGTTTATGTTGAAAAGCGGTTTCGATGGCCAAACATGTAAGAAAAGAAATATTAAAATGGAAATTATTGTGTAATAAAAAAACGGGTTGCTATAACTAGTTCATTTTGCAATAATATTATTTGTTTGCGGTAGGTACAAAGAATCGAAAATGAAGAAACAAAAAGAATTGTTTTTTATTATATTGAACTGATTGTTTACACATTAAAAGTTAATGATATAAACAAATTCAATATTTATCATTCAGGACAAACTTTTCCAAATATAAAGAAAGGTAACCACGCTAGACATTGGTTATGGCAGCAAACAGTAACTAGGAGAAAGATTTAGTTGCGGTACCATCAATTTGGCTTACATTGGACACTTTTACGAAAAGCAAACAAATTTGCCATATTTTCGTAAGCAGCTTCTAGTAGATATATAAGTTAATGCTATAAAAACGGGCATAAAATAAACGAAAGGAAAAAGATACAAATACTTTTAGCATAGATTTGAAATTGCCATCGATTAACTTTGACCGAGAGCTTTCAAAGTTTTAGGGGGTGGTCAAATTAAGACAACGTAATGGGTAATATTTGGAATATAATTTTAAAAAGATATGTAACGGACTTTGTAATAGTCGATTCCGAGATTCTGTTTTCGACATGAGATTAGTGCGAATGTTGGCAACAAATTTTCTCGACATAAATGCAAATAAAATTTATTTGAGTTGCTTTTGAACTGATAATGTTATTGGGGTTCCAAAGGAAAAAGTATTGTATACGAAATAGAAAAATATAGTAGGTACTTCCATTATTGAGAAATTACAAAAAAATCTCAGCAAACTACTCCTCAGGCAATTATTTATTTTTTTTTGTCTAAAATTATAATTTCTGAAAAAAACATTTTCATTTCTGCTCATTATAACTATAATGGAATATTTAATTTCGAAGCAAGAATCTTATCCTTGGTCCCTGAACTAACAAATTAGTTCTACTACCGTAAACTACTCTTAGCGTTTGTGGTATACAATAGGTCTGTTCCCTTACAATAATGCATTCGAATGCATTCGAATACATTAGTCAAACTTCGTTCACTTCTAACCAACTTTTGCGTAAGGGAACGAAGTTTGACTGATGTATTCGAATGCATTATCGTAAGGGAACAGACCTTATACCTCACATCTTTAGGGAAAGAAATATCCATATTTCTACTAAATGAACTGACTGCATCAGAGACTTAACGAAGATGTAATATCTTAGTTTTCGGTTTAAGGGAATGTGGAATCCTTCAAAACCAACGATCGTAGTCACCTATGTCGTGTTATCAGTTTTGAAAACAATACGCAGAGGCAAATACGAAAATCCATTTTGAAAAAAAATATAAGAGCAAATCAATGCCCACTCTTGAAAATAAGCTGAATTCTTTGCTGTTACATTATTTGATAAAGTTGAATGTAAAATATTTATTTGGAAAAAGGGGGAAATGGAAATGAAGAACACTCCAATGAATATGCGCATGATAATGGCAACGTCCTATCATTACTGTGCTAAAAGGAAAACAAATTTGTTGCAGTATTAGTATTAGACGACTCCCTGGCCTCAAAGCTTTAAGTCTTCTTGTTTATAAGTTCTTTAATTGTTTTTTTATTATTATAACTATGTATTTCGTTTTTTATTTCCTCATATCAGTTACCTTTTTCATCACCCCATCAAATTCAAGAGATCAACTTGTTATGATCACTAAATAGAATCTAAGCAAACTGCACAGCATCAGTGACTGTCTCGGGCTTCTTCAAAATGCAATAATCAATCGGGCAAAATTATCACTCCAAAATGCCAAATGCTCTGATCAAAATCATGAAGAAGGCATTATACTCTGCTTTGTGTATACCAAGTTCAGACGGTGCCGTGAAATAAGGCCAAGTAAAATAAGGCCAAATCTGACAATATCAACAGTTGGTCTTATTTCACTCCGACAAAGTGCAATAACGCCAAATTGGTGTTATTGCGCTTTCAAACTATGAAATCTGTATGGTGGGAGCATATTGCCCCCCTGCAACCCCCCTGCTTGGGTTTATTGTTGGATTACGGGGTGGGTGCAAGTTTGGTCTTATTACTCAAATTTTGTTGGCATTATTGCACTTTGTCCGAGTGAAATAAGACCAACTGTTGAAATATTTTGTAAAGTGAAAAAAGGCCAAATTTTCAGATTTGGCCTAATTTCACTGCACCACTTCAGACTACTTAAAAGCAAAACGTTATATTATTTGAATCATCTTCCAGTAAAATTTATTATTTATGAATGTCAAGTGCTGGGTATGTATACTGTATCTACTGTTGTTACTAACACATTTAACGTGTTCTTTTTTTTGCATATTAAATTCAAAGGGTCAATGAACAAAAAAAAAAAACAATCTCAATCAAAATTAAATTATTGGGAAAACCTGAATCAAGGTACAATAAGTTCCCATAGACAATGGGCATTACCAATAATCAATTTTAGTCTTCACACTAAATATTTCCTAGGTCACAATATGCAATTTTGTATGGAAAATTTCGACATTGTGAGTTCGAAAAACTTAACCTGGACACTAAAAATGATTATTAGTATCGCGGATTTTCCTTAAGAAAATATTTTTTTTTCCACAAAATTCTATAAACTCTTTGCTCGCAGTGAAAATTAAAATGGAGTTATTGAAGTTATACGACATTTTTTGTCAATACAAATATTTGTAACAATACTAGCGCACCTAATATTTGTTAGTGCGTATAAATTTAGCTTGTAGGCAGGTAACTGTACATCGATCGAAGTCGGGGGTCGTTACCAGCGTTGCCACAAAGATACAACTGTATCAAAAACATACATTTTTGCTTTCTTGCAAAAAATTTGATACTTAGATACTTTTTTTTTGATTTTGGTTGAATTAGATACATTTTTAAATTATTTTCAAATAAGATTCAGCAAAATCTCTCTTTTTTCATATATTCTAATTTTTTTCAGACTAATTTTGAATCTAGCAATATCAATATGTTTTCTTGTTTTCAAAACTGACTATGGTAACACGGAAAAAATTTTAAGATCAAATCAAGAAAAATGAGCGCAGAATCACGAAAAGTTTGTCTAGTTTTAGAGCTTAGCTCATGATTTACTGATTCACGACTTCTTATTCGCAATTTTAGAAATTGTAAGAAGTGAAGATATTGACCCCCAAAAATCGTGAATCAACACTTCTCATTGTCAATAATGATCAAACGAGAAATACATATTGCCATAACCGATCGCAATTTTAAACAAGCAGTTCTAAATTTGATATTACTATGGTTGTGAATTGCAAAAACATTTCGCAATTTACCACTTCTCTGTAGTAAATTTGATTTCATCCCTTACCAAATTGCAACCATTTAGTCTTGAAATGCAACTCATTAGTGCTGATTTGCTACTTCTGTAGTTGCAATTTACAAATTCTTAATCGTAAATTACAACTTCTTTTTATCAATTTGCAATTCATATTTTGCAATTTGCAATTCATATTTTGCAATTTACGATTCTTGAGTAGTGATTTGAGGCATCACCGTCTTAAATTGAAAACGTTTTATCGTGAAATTAGAAAACTTTATTTTCAATTTACAACTTATATCTTGTGATTTACAATCAGAATTCATAGTATTTTATATTTTTGTTTCCTCTTGATATCCTTGAGAATCATTATGACGCCATATCGTCCGGAGACAACGGGATTTGTCTGGGGTGGTTTTTCTGTCTATGCTGAAATTGTTAATACACGCAAATTGTTTAGAAGAACTTGTATTGATACGAACCTTAAAAAATCTTTTCGACTGCACACTTTAATATCCATACCAATTTACTTCTTTTCTAATAGCGAGACATTCTGAAAAAAATAAAAATACAGATTTGTATACCTACTTTAGTTTTATTGTTTTTTCCATTATTAAATAGGTACTTACATGATATATATTCCAGAATGCTTTATAATGGTTAGTACACTCACTATCACTGAGAAAACTTAAACTACTTAAAAAACGACTGCCTTAAGCAAAGATTAAATACCGACTGTCTGTCGCTGCCCATGATTGCAGCTGTCCAGCAACACCACAAACATATGTATGTATATTGATCCATATACCTACAGAAAGGATTTCGACCCATGGACGATATCGTTACTGTCGACTACCTGTGCATAAATGGAAATTACTAAAAATATTTTGCAATTTACGACTTCTCTACGTCAATTTACGTTTTCGGTTTAAATGTGGTAAATTATTATAAGATTTTATTGATTCATCATTCAGTCGTGGTAAATCACCAAATATTTTTCGCAATTTGAGATAGCAAAGTGGTGTTTACGAAATTTGCCTATTGAAGTTGTAAATTGCTCCAAACAATCTCGCAAATCACTACAAATTAAAGAAGCTCGAATCAATACTTTTAATCGCAAAATGCAACAAACAAAATTTGATATTTTTCGCCGTTTTCACTGACAAATTACAAATTTTTATATCAATTCAAGAAAAAATCGTTGTGATTTGCGAAAAATATACGATTCGTGAATTACAACTCAAAATGTTGCAATTGGTGATTTTCAATTCTTTCCGTGACTCATGCTCATTCTGAACTGATGTTCCCACTTTCCAGCCCACCCATCCAACGATATATTTCTTGGTCTTCTTAAACTGGAACAAGCAGATGCTCAATCCATATTTGACAGCATTAAAAGCCGCTCCAAAAAATTGCGAATACCACTAACTAATGTTATTGGTCTAGCAACGGACAATGCATCGGTAATGGCTAGTGATATCAGCGGACTGTGCGCGAAATTCAAACAAATAAATTCGGACCTTTATTTTGTCCGGTGTGTTTGTCACTCGTTGCACTTGTGTGCATCTTACGCATGTAAGAAATTACCTTAAGATATTGAAAAAGTTGCTCGAGTATAATAACTTCTTTTCGCATAATCCAAAGAGAATTCAAGAGTTCAAGGAATTCCAAGACTACGTGTACATTAAAAATTATAAAATCTTAAGAATTTCCGGAACTAGGTGGCTATCTTTGAAACCAGTAGTGGATAGAATGCTGGCGCAATGGAATGCTCTTCAACTTTTTTTTATTTCTTCTGCTGCAGAAGATAGTTTAAACATTTCAAAAGGTATTGCGGAAAAAATAGGTAATCCGCATTTTAAGATATGTATATTTTTATTTCCTGTCACATATGTATACTTAGTATAATTAAAACTATGAATTTGGAATTTCAATCCGAAGGTTTTCGCCTACCTAAATTACACAGCACTTTTGAAACAAATTACAATTTAATATTATCTCTTTCTATTAATCGAAGTATCTAAGCAAGTAATGCACACAATTCCAGGCCTGTTAATGTAACTGATACCTCTATTTATTTACCATTGTCCGACATTTATATTGGAGCAAACGCAAAGTCTTATAGTTAGTTAGGTGGAGCAAAATATATGTCAACACGATATTTTATTCATTAAAAAGAACATTCTTAATTTTTATGTAGAACTCAGTCGACAAATAGAGAAAAGACATGATTTCAAAGATGAAATTCTTATAAAAATGGGACCCTTTTGATCCGGAACGAGTATGTAAAGTAAATTCAATACTACCTACCACTCTTGATTCTTGAATAATTTTACCAGTTTGTAGGAACCAAATAAAAAAGAACGTATTTGCACAGAATTTAAATTGCTCCTGTTGCAAAAAAAATTGAAATTTGTTAATGAAATTGAAAAGTTTTGGGGTTATGTAGCGACTTTAAAGAACGCGAATAACGAAAGTTTATTTGAAAACTTATTCGAATTCGTAGCGAAAGTATTAAGTTTGCCTCATAGTTCTGCTGCGGCAGAACGTGTATTTTCTGAGCTAAGCTTAATTAAAAACGATCTAACAAACAGTTATAATATAGATACCATCGAATCCATAATGTTTTCCAAACAATTACAAGGTGAAAACAACTAAAATGCTGTTACAAATTACAAATTCCAAAAAAAATATTTAGAACACAAATGTATAATATGAAAGTACTAAATGAATTGACTGAATGAATTGTGATGTTTTATTATTTATTTTATTTATTTTTTATTTATTTATTTGTACATATAGGGTCTTAGCAATAAACATTTTTAGTTTCGACTCTAAATTTAAGTAGTTTACAGTGGCTATATTTTCCATACAAATTTCGTAATTGTGAGCTTCCGTAAATTTAATGTCGAGACTAAAAATGTTTATTGCTAAGGTCCATAATCTTTTACATTGGACTTAAGTAAAATTAAAGTAAAAGTTAAATAGTTTGAGTTTAAACACTAATTTATTTATTGGCTTTGCTAATTATAATTATAAATTAAATTAAAGTAAACTATGCAAGTTAACAATGAAGCATATTTTAGAAATAAGAAGAATATAAACTACAAAAGAAAGATAATAGAAAAGGAAAAGATACAAAAATTCATTTAGGTGGCTAAGGTCAGATATTTAAATAAAATTTTATCAAATGACTTAGTTCCGCGAAGTTTTCTGATATCCAAGGGAAGAGTGTTGAATTCTCTGACGACATAAACAAGATATTGGTTCAGGGAGTTTCCGCATTTAAACTTTGGTTGAATAGAAACAAAAGAACTAGTTGAAATTGGGAACTGAAGTTTTTCGAACAGATAATGAGGTTCCTTGTAAGTCAATATGTGGTTTAGTGTTTTCAAAACGTTTAAGATTGTAAACGTCCCGCGTAATATTGTTGAAGGCTACTTCGTGTTTCAGAGTTATGCCAGCAGAATATCGGACATCCATAGGTTGCGATTGGCAATATTAAGCTTTTCGCTAAGCTAAGCCTTATATGCTGAGGACGAAGTTCTTTGTTAATGATAGGGTCCGTAAACATCCGTATATTTTGCCAATAACTATTTGAATATGTTGGTCCCATGTAAGCGTAGAGTTGAGCCAAATGCATAGGTTTTTCACTTTTTCAACATGTTCTATAACAGTATTACCTATAAATAAAGACGGAAAATAGCTACTGTCAAGTTTGTTTTTGTAGACTATCAAGCACTTTGACTTGGCAGGATTTAGTTGTAGATGATTTCTTGTAGACCATTGTGAGATTTCCCTTAAATCGGTATTAAGTTTGTCTATTCCATCTTCTAACATTCCCAGCTTGCAGATCAACTGTAACTGGACATCGTCAGCATATAAATGTATTGCTGAGTGTCGGACTACTTGTGGGAGATTAATGAACATTACAAAAAGTAATGGTCCAAGAATTGAGCCTTGCGGTACTCCCGATTTTAGCCCTAAGTGACGAGAGATTTTTTCCCCAACCAATACGGCTTCTGTTAGTTTTAACTATTTCGTTGTTATGGATTTATGTTTTTGTTTCTTTAGTTTTTAATAAGTTTAAGTATTTGCAAAAAAAAAAACCACATTCTCTTGTGATACATTTGATACATTATTGAGTCTCGAATTTGGATACTTTTGATACATTTAAAAAAAAAAAATAGATACGTTTTTCAAAAAGTCAACGGCAACGCTAGTCGTTACCAATGCAATTCATTTTTGCAGCTGCAGCGCTAGAAGTATTCTACAATTTTATGCCAATTTGTAATTGAGAAGTTTTTTTTCTCCAGGACAGTTATTCTTACAGATATTTATCATTCGTCCGCGAGAGGTGGTGTAGTGATAAGAATACGTAATTTCCGCTTGCTGGTGATCGAACCAAAAACCATTCCCTATCGATCCATGGACGCAGCTTGTTTTTTTGAAGCAAAAAGTTCTACAGACCGTAATATCCTTGTGTAGCTGAACTCTTATTTCAACTTTGTAACATGGCTTTTAATTTTTTCCTAACCAAGATATCATGTAATTTTATGGTTCAAAGCAACAAGCGCGAATAATTTCAATTGCTTACAAGTTGCTGGAGGATGACCTGAAATTTGAATGCTTGCAATTAAAGTGAGCACACGCTCTGAGTGACGGATTTCACTACTTTATGTTTGAGATTGTACATCGACAGGAATATGTTTTTTTTTACGTTCAAAAAATTTGGCCTGCAGAAACGCGATGTGAGAGTAAGCGTTTCCATGTACCTATATGCAATTATTCAAGGATTTTTTGTTAAAAGAGCACACTTGTAATATCTTCATTCTGTTTCAGAGTAGTGGGTTGTGACGTGGTGCGTGACCTATAAAGGGTTCTCGTATGTTGATGTATTACAAAGTGTTGCTGTACATAGTGCATGTCTAGTTAAGGGCTGTAGGCTATGTTAAAATTCATATCCAAATGACGGAGGGAGTTTTCGTTTTATGTATACGGTTTTGTTTTTTATCATTTTCCTTTCTAACTAGGTGAAGGTAGGTATATGGGGCGCTATAACTAACTATGGTGGCTTTTTTAAATGCCTGTACCGTTTAGGAGGTAGATAATTGAAAGATGTGGTTTTATTTTGTATGATGTCAAAACATCAGTAAATGACATAGAGCTTAATAGTAGGTACCTAAATCTTAGAGGGAGGTAGCAAGGAACTTTGGCTGAAAATGTCATCTCATTAAGAATGTTGGTAGTGAAAAGGGGTCGATCTCCCGAACAACCAACTAAACTAAATTCTGTATAAGAACCTGATAATCTCATAGGCTTTTCCCACCAAGCCGAAAACCGTGTTTTTCTCGAAAACTTGTCGATGCATTCATATGTACCACTACACTAGTCGTTAAACTTCGGTGCAAACTTTTGTACTTACAAATTAAGATCGCATTAATTAACAAACAAAATGAATTTAGTGCATTTCAAAATAATATTAGCCCATCAATTACATGTGGAAAATGATTTTAAGTTGTAAGTTGTCAGTTGTGACATTTGTTCGGTCAGCCATTCTGATGAATTTGTGTGTTTGTTTCAACAACCCAACGATTGGAAGTCGTTTTGGTGGTGTTTTTGTGGAAAACGACTTTAACCGACTCGTTTTGAAAACCACTGTTTCTGTAGAAGTTTTCGAGTGTATTTGCGAAAACCCGGTTTTGGGCTTGATGTGAAAAGGCTATCAGTCTCTATTACTGGAAATGAAGCATTAATGAATTCGGAAGCAAATGAAGAAACATTTTCTGCAATATGGAAATGAAATGAAACATCGGCGAACTCTATAAAATGCGATTAAGACCCAGGTACAAAAAAAAAAAAAATTGAGCAATGTGAGGCTGAGATGGCTAGGACGGGTTCTTTTTATCGCAAAAGGAACAACATAGTTCTAGAGTTCCTCATGGTTTTTTTTTTTAATTTGTCCAATCCCAAAAAAAAAATATCAGGCACTCCGGGAGTGCAGACAGAAGTTATTACTTGAACATTTACGTGTGTATTTTTCGAATTGTCAGGAATTTTACTGCACAGGAAATATTTAAAACTGTTTTGGGAGTAAAAACAGCTAACAAAAAAATCGACAACAGCGCCACCTATCGGATCCAAAAATATCCTATCTTTCTAGCTGCATCCAACTATACTCACATCCAAAGTTTCATTGAAATTGGTTGAGTTTCTCAAAAAAAGCGACAACTGCGCCACCTATCGGGTCCAAAACTATCCTATCTTTCTAGCTGCATTCAACCATGCACACATACAAAGTTTCATTGAGATCGGTTGAGTTTCTCAAAAAAATCGACAACAGCGCCACCTATCGGGTCCAAAACTATTCTATCTTTCTAGCTGCATACAACCATGCACACAAACAAAGTTTCATTGAGAGCGGCTGAGTTTCTCAAAAAAAGCGACAACTGCGCCCCCTATCGGGTCCAAAACTATCCTATCTTTCTAGCTGCATACAACCATGCACACAAACAAATTTTCATTGAGATCGGCAGAGTTTCTCGAAAAAATCGACAACAGCGCCACCTATCGGGTCCAAAACTATCCTATCTTTCTAGCTGCATCCAACCATGCACACATACAAAGTTTCATTGAGATCGGTTGAGTTTCTCAAAAAAAGCGACAACTGCGCCACCTATCGGGTTCAAAACTATCCTATCTTTCTAGCTGCATCCAACCATGCTCACATACAAAGTTTCATTGAGATCGGCTGAGTTTCTCAGAAAATGGACAACAGCGCCACCTATCGGGTCCAAAACTATCCTAACTTTCTTGCTGCATCCAACCATGCACACATACAAAGTTTCATTGAGATCGGCTGAGTTTCTCAGAAAATGGACAACAGCGCCACCTATCGGGTGTCGGTTTCTCGGTGACGATGACGCGGTGTCGTTTTAAAGGTAACGCGAATTCATTAATTTCTTCCCATCTAAAAGTGCCCAACGCGCCTAAAGAAGTAATAACTTCAAAAAAACAATCCCAACTTAAATTTATTGTTTCCACTGCGCCACCTTTCGCGAAACTCTGCCAAAAATCCGAGAGTACAACTGTCATGAAAGAACTTCTAAATGGTTAGGACTCGGCATCAAATTTCAAGATCCCTTTCCATTGGTTCCAAAAATGAGAAAATCACACAAAAGGAATGGTTTTTTTTTATTTTTTTTTTTTAGGTACATATATGCGACACTTCCAAAAATACCCTTAGAAAATTCGTAATAACTACATACAGCTTTCTTTCTCCATATCGAATTCAAGGAGTTGCAATACTTATGTATATATACAAATAATTATATGGATAGTTATGTGTCTTAGCTTTATTAATATTATTACCATCCATTCCAATGTTGGCCACGCAGTTGGTAATGGCATTTCCATTTTTCTGCCCGTCAAAAAACATTGTTTACTTGGTGGATACTTAAAATGTAGTAAGCCTCTAAATTTATCATCAATTTATTTTTTTTGACACCTATAACAAAAACATTGGAACTAACAGTGAATTTAATAAAGCATTGCAGAGCTGCCACGATTTTTATGAATTACTAGCTGACCCGGCGAACTTTGTTCCGCCCAATTTCTTTAATGTAATAAAAATAATAATTTCGAGCGTGCACAATGCTAATGCTACTTTATGTAATTCGGTCAATTCAAATTCTTTTTTCAAAACTTAAAGTTATGCAATAGAAATAACTGAAGTATAGCAATGTCGAAGTGTTTCATTCGCAAACTTGCGGTGCATTGATGTTTCACAACAAAATTATTACTGGGCCGACTCACAATTTCAAATTGTGTAGCGGTAAGCACGGAATATCTAAAGAATTCAAAAATTTAAAATTTTACATATTTTTTGTTGTACATATTGGAAGTGACACTATCCAGTAATTTTTTTCAAAATGCGATTCTCCATACTAAATTCTATCCCCAATCTAATATCCATAACGAATTTTGTTTTCTCGACAAAAAGTAGCACAATATGTTCTTTTTTGGGCCAATGAGAATTTAAACCAAAAATCATAAAAATCGAACGATTTGTTCCCGAGTTATGAGTGCACATACGGACGTCAGTCTTTTTTATATATAGCTGTACCCACCCGGCTTTGAACGTACATTTCGTTTTAAGTCTTGCTCAGATTTCTCAAAGTGCTTTATTTGGACCATGTCCATTTATGATTTTTCCCAATTATACAACTTTAGAAAAAGCTTTTGATTTGGTTTTTGAATGAAAGGTGCCACAACCCGTTTTCCGCTTATGGTTTGCAAGGTATCATCAACCCGGAACCAGCCATAAACATGCACAATATTTCATTGAAAAAAGTTGTGTGTTTTCGGAGATCGACGACAACACCACCTATCGGGTCCATAACCCAAGTGGAAATTGTTGGTTATAGTGTAAGCGGTGTTCCTACATTTCTCACATGCTTCCGTAACAGTAGATAACAGTGTGAATAGTGTTTCAGAGTGCTTACTATTTCCAGTGCAAAATGGAACGTTGGCCAAAGTGAGAAAAAAGTTTTAGCTTAAAAAATTACTATTTCGGGAAACACATATAATGGTATTTTGGATATGACTTGTTACCGGAATGTTCCCGAATTTTAGTGAGCTGTCAAATTAGTTTTCATGTGTTTGCAAGTTGGTTCGCACGAAAAAGAAAATGTGAAATAGAAATACTGGTACCAATATGAAACGTAAGCACACAACCTTCCCTCTTTAATGGGGATGCTAAAGTACCTAAACGAACATGAAAATGGTAATTGAGGTAATATAATGTGAATTTAATAATAGCATACCTATCTCCGTACCCGAGTGCAAAATACTTTAATGAAAATCTGTTTAACTACAAATACCACGCGCCAAAGAAATATTCAGGACTCAGATTCAGCTGGCCCGGCGAAATACAATAACCGCAGCGATTTACTTGTCGGCCAACCTACCGCTTTTTTACTAAAGTGCTTATGGTACATAGCATTTTTCGTTCCATTTACTGGTGCGTACACGTACAAAGCGAGAGGTTTGCCGAGACGTGAGCACGCCACATACAATTGACCATGTGAGAAACATATTCTTTCCTGAAGTTCCGAAATATTCTATCGATTGTTAATATTCCGATCCTGATTTTCTGCGACGTGAAACGTTTGACCTTCTTACTGGCAGCACGATCAAATTTGTCTTGGAATCGCCGAGTCCCACACAAACTTTCATCCCCTATATCATCCTGTCAAAGCTTTGTTTTCGAGACATAAAGAAGCATATGGCCTTCCTTGGGCCCAATCGAAACTATCAAGCTAAAAATCTTTAAAAACTAACCATCCTGTCTCGAGTTATGCGCGTAAAAACTCAAAACGCTCAACAACTCCTGTTGACTGTCATCATCGTCATCATCTCAAACATTTCAACTTACTCACTCATACTAATGCAATGATCCTGAAACTACTTGGCAAACAAAAATGATGCATTCAAACACCATCAAACAAATCGAAGTATCTACTCCATTTCAAAAAGCTACTTAATGTGACATAGTAACATAAGCAACCTTATTAGGTGTATTTAAAAAAAAAAGAAATTTCAAAATTGTTTGCAACAACAATTTGCTTGCAAAATAATTAAAATAATTGACAACAACAATTGGCATTAAAATTAAAATTTTTTTTTGTATATGAAGTATCACTACTCGATTTCCACCCCGTTTATTTTTTTTCAAAGTGCATTTCCCCATACATAAAAAAAAAAAATTAAGAGTGGACCACCCTTAACATTTAGGGGAATGAAAAATAGATGTTGTTCGATTCTCCACCCTAGCCGATATCCTTGCAAAGATTCACGAAAATCGGTCGAGCCGTTTCGGAGGAGTTCAATTACGCACCCCGTGACACGAGAATTTTATATATTAGATTTATAATGTTCTAACAACTTAAACGGACTATTGGGACATATTTGAAGTATTTATAGTATATCTGCAGGCCCATCTTCTCAAATTTGCATACAACAACGCAAGACATGCCTTCAAAAAAAAAAAAAAAAAATCATGGATATTTTGCCCAAATGGATACACTCAACTTTGGTATTAGAAATGTGCATAAGCTAAGCTTATGGTACATAATATGTTGATCCTGCAGGAGTGATAGTTGCTTTAAAAGTTTACCTCTTTAGTAGGTACTACAGGTATGATAAGCAATCCCCGTTTAATAGACGATGAATGTATTACTGAACTCTGACACAGAAGCACCACTATTGTTTTATTGGTAGGTATTTGTATTTATTTGTATTTTATTAATAAGCTTTGATCGACGGATGATATACCTATGCACTATCAAGTTACTTAATAGTACGTTTCTCAAACTGAATTGCCTTGCATGAACACAAAGGATCATGTATAATTGAAAATCGGTAGCCTCAAATTGAATTCAAAATAACCATTCAATTTCGGAAGTACTTCGGAGGCACTTCAAGTGTTATTTATATATATAATTGTAGGTATAAGTGCGTTCAATATTATCATGCATTGAGATTAGTTTGCTAACGAACTCCCCAAATTATTTCAATACGAAACAAATAATATAAATATTATATCTACTATGAGCAATTTGACAAGAGCTCCTTTAACATTGGAATAATGTTAATATACATGACTTTAAATAAATTATGTTAGACACTCTTGTTGGAAGTATATGTTGGATGTCTGACCGATGGGATATACGATACATCCATGAAATGTATTTCGTAGTCGAGATTTCGAAGAGGCTATCTCCTTTTCAGGTTTTTGGTATAAAGACATTGGCTTTTATTTTATTTTATCCACTTGATACTTGAAATAGTATAGATACGCCTTAACTTAGAGGTTTATTGCCAAAACGATTTGGATATTCCTTGTGTATTGTAGGCCAGAAAATTGAAGTACAACAAGAAGCGAAAATGTAAATGAAACCTAGGTGATGTACGTAGGAATGTAGTAAGTCTTCCTATAGATAGCAAATGCCAGACTGCGGTGGCCATTAGGTATAATCGTTTATATTTTTCAATACTCGCACAGCCATAGATATATGGTGGCAAAGTTCAGTATGATACTACAATATTTATTTATTAGGCGAAATCGAAATTTTTTATTTTTTTTTTGTCGCACCACTCCACGGTTGATCTTTCATACCATTTTGTAATTTCAGGAAACGAGTGCAGAACTCAATTTGTACGACAGTCGATTTTCTTACAAATGTGATATTGTGAAGAGAAAACCTTTTTCACAAGTTCTAACTTAATCCAATTCTCAATCTATGAAAAAATTAAAGAAAATGTGAGAATTTGTGAAGAACTGTGAAAAGCATGTATAGAAAGAAAATGAGACCCACAATGGAAACTAAAAACATGTGCGGACAAAGGGCTGCAGAATCCATGAATGACTTTGACTTTAATTCACTTCTTAGGTCCATAGAAAGATGTTTGGAAATCTATGAATTTGAATAAAATGCTTCTCAGGTGGTTATGACCATCTGGGTTATGACTTATGACCATCTCGTAGGGAACGTCGCAAAATTGGCAGTTAATTTATAAAGAAGAAAAACATTGTTTTTGCTGAAACAACAATTAAGTTTTTTTTTTTTTTTTTTTTTTTTTTTTTTTCTCCGAGGGTAGGTGAAAATCTTCCAAAGACACTATGAGAATAGCAAGCGCGTTCTCATAGTAGTGTCAGATTTTTACTGACTAAAAACACCACCCTTCTAAAGATTGTTAGATACTGCAACTAAGATATAACTTATCAAGCAATTTTTCTATCATTAAATAAAAACTTTTGACAGGTTACTTTCCAATGAAAGATCCTGCGTGTTCCGCAAATTAAACGCGGTTAATCTTATCTTGCCAAGTCGAACGGTTTCGTTCTTTGTAGTCGGCGCAATAAATTGCTCTCGTCCAAGATTTGTCGGACTGTATTGTTGATATGTCCGATTAGTCGGTTTCTATGCTTTCTCGCGAAGCTTCTAGATTCAGCTTCGATTGTTGGAATTCCGAGATCCCTATGGATATCGTCGTTTCTAATATACCATGGTGCTTGTACAATTTCTCTAAGGACTTTATTTTGAAAAGTTTGTAGAATATTGACATTTGTTTTCTTGGTACAACCCCAAAGTTGTATACCGTAGGTCCACACCGGCTTTAGCACTTGCTTGTATAAAAGCAGTTTGTTCTCAGTACTGAGCTGGGAATGTTTTCCGAGTAACCAGTACATTTCTCTATATTTGATATCGAGTTCTTTACGTTTCATTTTCACGTGCGAACTCCATTTCAGCTTTGCGTCGAGTGTCATTCCCAGGTATTTGGCCTCGTTTGCAAAGGGTATTCGGGCCAAGTTTAGAAAAATTGGCAAGTCATTAGTTTTCTTATAAGTGAAATTCACGTGAACAGATTTAGTTTCGTTGAGGGCGATCCGCCAGTTCCTTGTCCATTCATTTACCTTATTCACTGCGACTTGCAGTTTTGTAGTCGCTTCTTCGATTGTATTACCTACAGCTAGGATAGCTGTGTCGTCGGCGAACGTAGCAAGGGTAGTGCCATCTTCCCTTGGTATATCGCGAGTATATAACACATAGAGAAGCGGACCAAGGACGCTTCCTTGCGGTACCCCGGCCGAAATTTCTTTCAGCTCCGAGTATTCGTTTCCATTTCTAACCCGGAAGAGTCTATTCCCGAGATATGATTCTAGAATATCATATAGGCTTGCGGGTAGAACTTGTCGTAATTTAAATTTCAAGCCGTCGTGCCACACCTTATCAAAGGCTTGTGAGACGTCAAGGAATACGCTTGAGCAAATCTTTTTTTCTTCAAATGCTTTCTCGATTACGTCGGTAGTTCTATGTACTTGGTCAATCGTCGAATGCTTGGTTCTGAACCCAAACTGGTGGTCAGGGATAAGATTATTGTCTTCAATAACCGGCTGTAGGCGCCTAAGCAATATTCTTTCGAAGACTTTGGAAATGACCGGAAGAAGGGAAATCGGTCTATACGATTTTACTTCATTTGGCGGTTTTCCTGGTTTTAAAACCATTATGACCTCCGCGACTTTCCATTGACTCGGCACGTGTTTTAGTCTGAGCGCAGCATTTATGATATGAAGGAGCTTAATTAATGCTTTCCTTGGGAGAGCTTTGAGAACTTCTCCGGTGATCAAATCATAACCAGGAGCTTTCTTAGGTTTTAGGGATTCGATTTCACGTTTTAGTTCCCTTGGCGTTGCTCTTGTGAGTGTTGAATCGTCAGGTTGTAATTCCGTCCTATTAGTATTGTCGTAGATCGCTTGGCCATCGTACGGTTTAAAGGTTTCTTCTAGATGAGCGGCAAAAACGTCCGCTTTTTGCTTATCTTCCCTTGCCCATTCATTTTGATTTATTCTAATTGGCGGCGCGGGGATTTTGGGCCTTTTGGTGCCTTTTACAGCTTTCCAAAGTGAATAATTGGAATCTTTTTTCGCTGTTAAACTTTCAAGGTAAGAACCTATCGCACGATTTATAAAATCCTTAATGGCTGTCTTCAACAAATTGCACAAATAATTCAAATGTGCTTTATGTTGCGGAGCGCGACTCTGTTGCCATTTCTTACGCGCCTTCCTTTTTTCGTTGACCAATTCTTTTATTTCGGGAGGATATCGTAGCCCGTATTTGGCCGGCGTTTTCCTTGGATTAGGCGTATTATTCCAGGAGGCGAGCTGTACGATCTCGACGAAGCGATCAACTTCAACTTCAAGTTCATAGGGTGTCGTAAGTGGAACACTCAGTTCAACATTCTCTTCTATTTTTCTATTTCGTTCCTAAAGCCTTCCCAGTTAGTGTTTCTACCAGTTAATCTCGCTGGCTCTAGGTTATTGGCTAATTTTACACTCAATGTTAGAATAACCGGTGAGTGGTCAGATGATAGATCAAAGCTCTCTTCAACTTTAATGTGGTTGGTAGGTATTCCTTTCACGACGAAGAAATCTATCAGATCAGGTAGTTTTGAAGTATCAGTTGGCCAGTAGGTCGGTTTGCCCGTCGAGAGGAAATCGCAACTGTATTCCATACCTGCCCCATAGAGCATTCTACCTTTTCGCGAGATGTATCTGGAGCCCCAGAACGTGTGCTTCGCATTAAAATCGCCGCCAATAATGAAATTTGGTTTGAGCGATTTAAGCAGGTTAGTAAAATCACCTTTTTCAAGCGCGGAACGCGGTGGACAGTAGATAGATGAAATTCTAAGAGTACGCTGACTATTTTTAACTCGAATCGTGCACAGTTGCATAGTTTCGAGCTCTATCTTCAGGTCTTCGTATTGTTCAATGCAGTCTTTAATAAACAATGATGATCCACCTCTGGCGTTCCCCGATGGGTGACAAGCGTGGAAATCATTATATCCTTTTATTTTTAAATTTGATCCCTTTTTCACGTGAGTTTCAGAAATTAAGCAAATGTCAATATCTTTCTCGCGTATGAATATTTCCAATTCGCCGAGTTTTTGTAAAAGCCCGTTTGCATTCCAAGTGCATATTTTTAACATTGGTTTTTCATTCATGTTATTTTTGAAGCACGCGTTTTCCGTGAATTATTTTCGAGCTTAACCAAGCGATCGAGAATAATTTTATTTATTTTGCTTTGTTCTTCAAGTTTCTCGAGAATAATGGAGAAAACATGAGAAACAGGGTCCGGCGAAGTTTCAACGTTTTTCGCTACTTCGAATGCCGCGGCCTGAGCGTAGGTCTGCACTCTGGCTGTCCGAGGGCCACTATTCGATGGCTTTCCTGATAATAACTTTTCAGTAGCGTTTCTTTTGACAACAGAGGTCGAGGGCCTTTCTATTGTCTCTCTTTCTCTGACAATGCTACGCTTTTGAACCGGAGGTTTTATATTGCCTACTACCTCCTGGGCGGTCCTACGCTTTGCCTTGGTAAGCGGCTTTGTTTTTTTATTTTGGCTTTTGAGTAGCGCATCTCTCCGTTTTTGCAACTCCTTAGCTACTTCACAGCCTCTATAATTCGCCGGGTGCTTTCCCTTACAATTAGCACAGGTAGCGGAGGATTGTTTATTTGCTCCACAGTCTTGGGAGAAGTGACTTCCGGCGCATTTGACACATCGCGGCTCTTTTTTGCAATACATTTGCGTATGATTGAATTCTTGGCAACGTTTGCACTGTGGAATTGTTTTCAAATTTCTGCGCATGGGCTCGATTTTTACCACAATATTAAGTATGGTTTTAATTCGGTAGATATCTTCGATATTATTAGACCTATCGAAGGTAAGCATAAAGAGCGGAAGACCACGCCTTACCAGGATGTCCTTATCTTCTTCCGTTTTTTGCTTCTCTTTCTTGATGATATTAACGGCATCAAGAATTTTAAACCCTTTGGAACGGAGGTCATTTATAACCTCATCTTTGGTGCATGAGGGGTGGAGTCCCCTCGCTACAACACGATGTGGCCTTTCTGACTTTATTTCAAAAGTATACCACTGGATCTTCTCGGTGTTTAGCTTTTGGGACACTGCCCGGTAGTCTTCGTGGTTAACGACGTTAATTTTCCACGCATTATTCCTCAAAGATGTTACCTTAAATTCCGATGTTATCGTTCCTTTAAGGAGGCTGTATAACTTATTATAATCCGTTACCCCAACGACGTTTATTGGAGGTGGTGGACGAATTTGGCCTCGGAGTTGTTTTTCTTGCGGTACTTTACGCGTTTGTTCTCTTAGAGGCTCGACTTCAGGCGAAGAACCGGCTCTCCTTTTCTTACTAGGTCTTTTCTTAGGGACCCGATTCGTTTCGCGTGCTAGCTCTTCTTCGTCAGTGTGGTATTCCTGACTAGGCAAGCGTGGTGGAGTACATTCGCGTTCTTTCTGAGAATTAGTGTTCCTTAGAACATTATTTTCTTCTTTTAACAGTTCTATCTCTTTCTTCAGAGTTTGATAGAGTAGATCCATTTCCTTAAGCTTGATTCGGAGTGTTTTAATTTCTTCCTCAGAGCTTATATCTTTCACTGAGTCCCGTTTTTCACGCGCTGGCGCTCCCGGCGGACTTCTTTTCCCGGGGTTGTTCGATCGTGATGGAGGCGATCGAGATACCCTTGAACTTTTAATAAAAGGGTTAATGGACTGCAATAAGCGGCTCTCCCCAGAATCCGTAGAGCCGACCTCCGAAGAGGGTGGATTTTCCAGTAAAGCTGGACTGCCACCTGGGGTAATTAATCTTTTCGTTTTGTTCATTGCATTTTTTGTATACACTACACGCTCGGTATACGGAGGTTGGATTTTAGTCGCCTCTTACGACAGGCATGCCTACCTCGGGTAAATTCTAACCCCTACCCGAAGGGGGTAAGTGATACATTAAATAAAATCTGTGGAACAACTGCTGTGTCACTGTGCCCAAGAACGCCGCTACTCATGTTTGGGAGGACGGTTCATAGAAGTCTTGGAAGATTCAGCAATGATACCTCTATCAGATCTAACAAGATTCCTCAACAGATCCGAATAGTTTTGTTAGTTGCATGTCCTACCGTGTACTATATAAGGGTAATCACAATGGGCCTAGGGTAACTTCGGGCATTATGGCGCACAAAATTTCAATCTGAAATAACTTTTCGACGAACAACATTTTTTAATAATTTTTATTTTTTTTAATGAACTAGACAAAACAGTAACATAAATATATTAAATAAAAATAATAGATCAAATTCATTTACTAAAAATAAATTAATTTAAAAATAGTTTATAAAAAAACCATATTGCCCTACATGCGGGCAATATGGCGAGTAGCTTTTATCTTTTTATTTAAACGCCCACATCCATCGCAGGTGTATCTGAAAACAGCGCAGGAGTCGTGGGACCACTGTCCACAAAGGACACGCTGCATCCACTCGTCCCGTTTGGTTGTAGTGGTGTAATCTTCACCACATCCAGCGCAAATGTTCTCTCCAAAATCTTCGAGCACACCCGACTCGTTGGCTAGCTGGATCTCAAGATTTTCGAGAGAATTATATAGTATGCATAACAAAATGTAACTTTGCAAAATAGAACACAAAAAAAAAAAAAACAGGAAGGGACGAAGGACATCGGAATGTAACTATAATTTACATGAAAACTTCATAAGGCGCGGGTGCGCCATAATGCCCTTACAGCACCTGCGCCATATTACACAAAAATCACTTATTCACAACACATTAAAAAAAAAAACGTAGTTTTCTTTTCATTTCAAATTTTTGCCGTTACACAACAAAACTGAAACTGTATTCTGCATTCCACTCTTCACACCGAAAACCTGCGTTGTATACTTTACGAGAAAAACGAATCCAAACACAAAGCGAAATTATAAAAAACCAAAATCAAACAAATTTTTTTTTGTTTTTATTTTTTTGTTCAGCGAAACTCTTCGTACCGACTGTATATGTTTACTGCGCACGTGTTCGGCAAAGATTGAAGTTTCTGTATTATTTTAATTTTAATTAGAGTTTGGGAAGTATGATATTTGCGAGGTGCATTATAATGCCCGGTGCGCCATAATGCCCGAAGTTACCCTATATGGCTTCTGGTGAAATTGCGTATAACGCAAACTGCCCCGCTAACCTAACCTATAAAATAACCTAACCTCCATGGTATAGGTAGCCTATTTCCACAACCTTTTATGAACACTATCCAAGCCCAAGCACTCTCTTTTGTTCCGGTAAACTTTCTGTACTTCTTAAACTATTTCTTAACTATTATATATGTCCATCATATTGTTACTACTATAGTAACATGGACTCATTCTCAGGGTTTTTTTCACTGCGCCACCTCTCGCGAACGTCTGACAAACATACGAGAGTATAACTGCCTTGAAGGAGCTTCTCAATCGGCCGCTTGGAATCGGCATACAATTATAGATGCCTTATATTCGTTCCAAAAATTAAAAACTCACACAAAACGAATGGTTGCGAGAAGCTAGGCCCAGGGTCCCTTCAGACCTGTTGCCCCAACAATTATTATTATTATTATAAATAGGACATAGGTATCTTAGTACATGAACAACAGTTCTTAAAGTATTCGCTTATCTATCCTATTGGTCCAATCATTGTTGGCATCTGATGGTCTTTTCCCCTTCGTCCTAACTATTAACAATCTTGAGAGGTCAAATACACGATGATCTTTCTGTGTACGCAGGTGATACCAAATTTTAAAAATGCTTTTCTTTAAACCATGACCAATATTGCTGAGAACTTAATAATCATCGAACGATCTATTACTTTCTCTTCATGCAATCTCTCCTCTATTACACCATATTGTGCGACGGAATGAATTGATTTCAATCCGATATTAACGTGACATACCTATCATATAGCCAACCCATCGTTTGAGTAACCTTTGTGAACATAATAATATGTTTCCACAATTATTTTTGAGCACGTTAACCAATTCACGGTCTACTTTATAGTTTATACCGATTTCATTTGATAAACGCTCAAAATGTTTGTACAAATGATACTTCTGGTACCTAGCGATTCGGGTACATCCAACTATTATAATTTATTTAATGTGAGTATCATATAGCTTCTTACACTGTTCCAAACAATTTTAGCGAAAACGCATTTAACTGCAGATAATCATAAAGATACATTAAGTAGAAACTTAAACTTCATTACAACAACAACTTCAAAACCGCATAGTCCTCTTACGTGTGCTAATGTTCCAAGGGGCAAAAACTTTGATATATACCATAGGAAGGACGAAGGATAAAAGCACATTCTCGCTTCGATGATGCATCGGTTCATGGAATTTAAACACTTAAAGCAGCACATTAAACTAATTGACAGTTGTTGTGAAATATAATGAGCAAAAATTATACTCACTTCTTTAGTGTTGCAGCTAAGGCCAAATCTGGTCGAATGTCAAAACGATTTTGCATGTAAAAACGTAATAAATTATCCCTTTCGTGTTCTTGCATTCCATCCTCCAGTTGTGATGCAGTTAATGAGTGATAAGACTCCGCCTCGGTGATGCCAAATAATAAATCATACCTTAGAAATATAGAGAAGAGTGTCAACTAGGATTGTATTACATCATTATATTAATATACGTGAACATCCGAGCTTTCCGTACGCTTTTTTTGGTATTTAATATAAAATGAGGAGAATAAAACTTATGTTATTTGAAAGGTGCTGTGTCATAGATGTGCACAAACACAAAACCGTGGGTATATGTCGCCATTAAGACTGGTAAAATTAAGTTATGAACTCTCAATACAAAACAGGTAATAAAAGGATTTTGGTGACAATCAATTTAATTATCTTATATTAGAACCTGTTGGAGAGAATCATTTACCCATAAAGGTATGCAATTTACCTGCCCCTAAAATTAAGCAATAATTGTAAGAAATTTATTTAGGGGAATTTGTTATTATTTGTCGCCACCATATTACCATAGTAACGTACCTATTTAAATATATATCATCTTAGATTAGAGTCTGTTTCCGATGGAGCAGCTCATTTACGTATTTTTTAACTTTCTCCATATTACGTAGTAAAAGAAAGATATTATTTTCGTACAAAATTTCGGACTCGAGATATTAATCAATTCTGATATTACGATGATAGAGGAACTCAAAAAAGTGGGTGGCAAAATTCTGTCCCGTCTGTCCGTCTGTCTGTCTATCCGTCCTTCCACAGGCTTACAGCCTAAACGGCTTCCCGGATTACGTTCAAACCTCGGAATTGGAGTTTTTAGGCATACAGTTCGGGAGCGTTTTTTTTGTTTTTTTGCAAGTTAACCTCAATATTAATGGTAGGTACTTCCTAAATACAATTTTCGTACCAGTTTGATTTGATCGAAAACGGCTCTTACGATTTCAACCAAAATTGATATTTAAGATTAGGTAGGTGAGGTTACCAGGACTGCGTACCCAGTTTTTGGCTAAAAATTCAAGCAATGGTAAATTCATAACTTAAAAGCAAATTAGGTTTTTCTCTATATTATCGTACAATGGATTTTTAAAAAAAGTCATTGTTTTAAAATTTAGTTTTTTTTTCAATTACCGAAAAACGGCGATAACGATTTTGACCAAATGCAAACTTAGAGTTAAATGGATGTTTTCAAAACTATTCAGCTAGGTTCCACATTTCACTTTCACTCGAAATGAAATTGAAATCGATCGAAAATAGATTTTTGTGTTCTACATTTCACTGTAATCGATTTCGATTTAAAATTTTTTTCGAATCGAGCGAAGTGAAATTGTTGTGTTCCACAATTCGATTTTGCCGATTTCAAAGTGATTTCAAATCGACCTGCTCATTCGATGTGAAATAGACATTTGCACAGGATTATACTCACAAGACGATATTCGACGACGAAGAATATGGGAATGGGGCAATTGTGGGGTATTCTGAGCAATTGTGAGTTGAGAGGTTGAAGAGTCAACATTAACAATGACAAAATTAACAAAAATAAATAACTGTCCGATTTCGCTTAACATTATCCATTATCCACTTCCAAGGGATTTGATAAAACTCTCAACCTTCGTCTTTTTTTCTACATTTTTTTTTGTGCATATTATTTACACCTTTCTCTTTGCAATACCGCAGCAATTAACACAACACTCATTATAACAATTCCTGTACCTATATTTTATAATAAAATAAATCTTCTAAACGCGAGAACAACAAAATTGTTTACCACACAGACAATTTTATCTATACAATTCAATTTCACGAAAAGTGATTTCGAAAAAATTTCGGAGTAACCAAATCGGTCGAAATTCAGAACACTGAAAATGAATTCACTCGATTTACAATTTCGATTCCGATTTCATTTCACTCGATTTCTGGAACCTAGCTGATTGTGTCCTTAATTTCCACTTCGAAGCACCGAAAACGCTAATTTTAAAAACTGCTCATATAATCTCGAAAACCACATCTTCGATTTCGATAAAACCTTAAAAACGAAGTACATTATCCCGAGCAATAACTTATAATCGGTTTTCAACTAAATAGTTACGCGATAGTATTTTTCAAATTAAACATTTCAGTATTTGGTACTGTTTTGTCTGGCCAATTTTACAAAAACCGCTTTAACGATTTTGGATTCTTAATAAGTTACCGAACTTAGTTTTTCTCGAAAAATTCTAATAGTGGCGTGTTATAAATATTTTACAAGAAGTGATTGCACAAACTAACTATCAGGAAAAAACTAAACTATTAATCAGGAAAATCGGTAATGCGCTTTATTCACCACCAGAATCGAGAAACCCTCAAATTCTTGACATCATAGGAGCTTTTGATAACACCAAACAGATGCATCCCTGCTTTGGTTCATCGTAGTAAATGAACTGCTGAACATACTCAGAAACGAGGGATTCTATGCATATGGATACCCTAAGCGAGAAAGTTTCGTGCGACCCAGTCTGCAGTCGTGCACTTTATTTCGATATATTATGTATATCGCTCTTTTCGTTTCGTTTATAATTGTAGTACGTTTTTTAGTAAACATATCTACTTATAAAAGGTATGGTCGATTTACGACCACAAGCGATACTAGTACATATAAACATAGGTTTAGGTTTAATTTGTTGTATACATATATATTTATTATTTGTGTAGGGCCTAACCTTAGAATTTAACTACCCACTGGCGAGACTGTCAAGCTATTTCTATAAAATTGAGTTTCAAACATTCAAGACTTTATGGGAACAAGAAAATCTATGCCAAACAAATAACTACCGTTAAAGATATTAGGTAAATCGAATTAAAAAAAACACATCTACCGACTTATGTAAGTTTTAGGAGCAGTGCAGCAGCCCCAGAATATTTTTTTGAAAAAAATATGTAATTTTAACTCGGTATTTTGTGACGAAATACACGTAAATAAATATAAGTTTTTATATGATCTGTTAGCTGATATAATACTTTGTTGTTCTGAATAAAAATCGAAACATACGTAGTTCAATACATAAAATAAAATTTCAAGGTCTGTCTTGACGCTAAGGTGTTTTGGATATTACCTTTCAGTTAAGCTCGTAGATGTATCGTATTCCGTCTTATCATTGTTTGGCTAAGAGTAAATCATTTTATGCAAATTTTCCCAAACACCTCTTGAAGAGGAAATTCTGTTCTTTCAAATGCATTATGTTTCAATTCGATCGCCCCAGTAATAATCAGTCAGAGAAACAAAATGGCATTTTTTGCACTTTTGCTCAATTTCCCAACCGTCACCAACAACATCACAATCTTCATTAAAATATCCATAAGACCCATCCAAAACCATTTCATAGCCACCACAATGACCAGGCTATCCATGAACCGAAGAAATAAAAATCCATAAGGATATTTACCATCGTTCTCAAATGATGAAGCTTATGACATTTTGAATAGATCCAGTAGCTGGCCAACTATATAGGAGTATTGCAAACATGCTCTTTTTAACAGTCACAGTTTGAAGTTATTAAATAAAAATAAGATGTTTATAATATAAGGTTTTTTTTACAACATCTTCTCAGTACCATAAAAATTAAAATATATTTCTGATTATAAGTGTAAAATATTCCAGCAACATTATTTTTATAATGATTCTTGTCATTTAGGTGTAATGTCAAATCCGACAGGAGACATAGAATGTCATGTCTTATAAGGTTACCACAAAGTGTACCTACATTGTACATTGTACAATGTCATTAAATTTAATAGATGTAAATAAAGAATATATTATAATACTAATAATCACATTTTGTATCCAAGTTACATTTTACTAACTTACAATGGGGAAATTTTCAATATAGAATTGCCCATTGTGACCTACAAAATATTCAGTGTGAAGGTAAAACCGTTTGAGTTATTACCAAGAAAATAATATAAATACTTTGAAGCAAGTCGGTTTAAAAGTTTGGCCACTATCTCCTGGATAGATAGTGGGATGAGTAGAAATTCGAGACTCACTTTTCAAAGTTTGTTTATAGTATACATTCCAAAGGTTAAGACGATTGCTAGATCTGAAAATATTATCAGGTTGAAATTATATTCAAAGTTAAGGATTTCGTTGAGAGAATCGAAATGTAAGATTCTCTGTTCTACATATATACGAACTTCAATAGAGTTTATAATTTTTTTGAGCACGAGCACAAAGTTAATCCATTAAAAAAAAAGATTAAAAAAATATCTTTTGTCCAGTGCAGGGTAATAACTTCACGGGTAATAACTTCACTTGGGAAATAATTTCACTTTTTGTGTGTGAGGTGAGTGATATTATTTCCCACCTGCAATTTGAGAATTTGTTGATTCTAACTGGAAAAGAAAATCAAATTATTTAAAAGTAGCATAGCTAATTTATTTAACTTTGTATATAATATCCAAACTCGCAACTGCTTCCACCCCCAAACAAAGACACCAAGTCGGGGGGTTGCAGGGGGCAGCATGCCACTGTTTATGAATTGTTGGCTTTAATATGTCGGCGCATGTTGAGAGAAATTATTAAAGTTTTTTCACACTTTCAATGGGAAAAAATTTCACATAAAATAAGTGAATTTATTTCCCACTCAAGGTGAAGCTATTTCCTATGTGAAGTTATTGCCCGCGATGTTATTTTCCTGCACCTTCAAAAGCATGGGCATGACAGGTGCATGATTTCTGCCCAATAGGTATCAATAAGTAGTTGAGGGATTCCAATTCTTTGGTGATGTCTGAACTATAGCCCCCTTCAATATAATTATAATTTTCCCGACCAATATAGGGTTCCACGGTCCTCATAGTTTTTAGAAATTTTCAAAATAATATCGTATGTCAAGACGACTTGGAAAATTTTATAAGCCTCATAATATACTATACATGCTGTAAACAAAATTCACTAACCTGGTGAACAGTTCCGTATTTTGGCTCATTAGTTTGTATGGCTGATTCGGAATAACATGTCCATCAACTATTGGGCCCAATGATGTTGAAAATAGCGGGAACGATGTTGGAATTTTCTTTATTTCTTCATATCTAAATGTAGAGGAAAAAAAAAAATAAGTTAAAGTGGCAATTACAAAACAAGAAAAAAATATCTGACAAAACAAATAAAACTTAACGAGTAGCTATGCGATTTATATTGACAGTGTTATCTAGAATTTGGGTCGTTGCGATTCTATGGGAAAGGTTTAAAATGCTGTAACTTCACAAAACCGAACGGTATTGAAATTTAGTGAAAAATGGAAAACACACGACCGTAACGAAGCATTCACATTTTAGTTAACTCTTGGCAACCTAATTCGACAAATGTGTAATCTCTCTTTATGCTGGAGTACAGATTTACCATCAATATAGAATGAATTGAATATCCTTTACAAGTACTGGTATCATTTCATCTTCCTCGTTCGATGCCGTAAATCATGTCTGTCATCCAGAATTGAATATTCACACAAAGTGATTGCATGCAATAAGTATCGTCTATTGATTTTCGATTTGTATTTTATCGTTTTGCCTTTTTCATTCAACTATATTGAGGATATGAGGGTGACGGATATGGTTATGGTGTACTGCTGTTAAATTACGCGGTGACTGATCATCAATGTGAAATTTCAATATGTTGAAACACGATGGGATAAAAGAGACTGCAACTATACAATAGTCATAAATGCCTACACAAATAAAATAAAGGCAAATAGGTAGATATTGTGGCGAGGTTATTGTTGGTTGAATCAACGAACAAGTCTAAAAAAGGGTTAGCGGTTAGCTATACTCGAACAATTAAGATATTATTTTATTATTTATTTATTATTATTTATAAGCCTTTCACAGTAAATACGTTCAACGGTATGACAAAGAGTTATTTGTTGTTACCTACCTAATACTACCCTCCATATATCTGGAGTTAGATATTAATAATGAACTAACTGTTGCCCGCGTGTAATAAGGATATTGGACTTACAAATGGGGCTATAAATTTACAGAAAATTAAAACATCTTCCGCCTGTCTGTGCCTTAAACACTGTATGTAGCTTAATAACGGTGCATGCATCTTACTAATATTTTATAAAACTGAGCTCATCAGAAATGGGAGAAAATTAGAAAGTCATTTCTCAACAGAAATTTGTATTAGACCTGATAAACTAGAAAATATGTTATTGCTCTCTTCCCAATTCTTGAAATTAAACCACATATCAGTATCTTATAATTATCCGAATGCATTGTTGCATATTACTTTTCCAACTTATGTATTTTGAATAATAAAATTGTGTGGAGAATCTACGAACACGTAGGGGAGACCGGGGCTAGTTGACCCCAGGGGCAAGTTGACCCCAGAGTTACGTGTAATCATAAACATTACACTGACATACACTGGGAAAACTTGAAAACCATGCAATTCACGTACCAGCTAATGTTGTTTGCAATATTAACATGGCAACCGAACTCTTTCACAAAAACCAAAGCCACGCGCAATTACGGTACCTACTTTAACAGTCAGCATCAGCAACGGAAAATAAGCATGTTGTTTTCCTAACGCTGACCAATAAAGCCGAGTGGAAAGTTTTCAACATAAACAGTTACAAAACTGAACTCCTTCTCATAAAGAACAGATTGGACGATCACATATGTTGTTGTCATGCAAGCTAACCTTCTTGTCCCTTTTATGTTTCTCTTCGTTTTCGCTTGGGTTTATAAAGACGCTGCTAATATGCAGTTATGCAAAATGGATAACAAACATAGTATAAATAGCTCTAAGAATATGAATTGTAGTCAGTCTAGTTTAAGTGATCGATCTCGAAGGATCAATAATAAAAGTGTTTTATAAAAATTCAATAATTAGTATTCATCGTTTGAATGATAGGATTACATAACTGGCGCAGTCGGAAAAAAAAAACCGCGATTAACAATCGAATTAATTGTTTGAAACACGGCTATATTTTAGTTAAAATAAAGTGCAAATTAAGAGTGAAAATAGTACAATACATACAATTTCAAATATACGACAATAAATATTGTTTAATAAGTGACTTAAACAAACATAGTATTTGATTTAAAACATAATAATAAGAATAGTTGGCAAGCAGTTTTTACATCAACGGTTTGGCAGAATTAATCATCAGAAGCAGACATAATGGCAGAAGGTATGAATAATCAGAATATATTGTCACTGCTTAAGGAAATTTCGGATTTCACCGGTTTACCAGAGGAGTTAAATTTATTCATTAAGGACATAGACTATTTGTATGCGTTTATACAGAATTTAGACGAAATTTCTAAAGGATTTATAAACTTAAGAATAAGAAATAAAATTAAAGATAGGGCTAATATAGTATTATTTAACAACAATAATCCGTTAAATTGGCCGGAAATTAAAAACGTACTTAAATTAAATTGTGGCATCGACGAAAGCATTGAAAATATAGTAAATCAAATAAAAATTTTAAAATTTGAAAACTCTGTGAAAATGTTGTTTGAACAAAATCTCAACCTGTTAACAAAATTGAATATTAAAACTTCCTTAAGCTCAAATAATCCTTCTTGGTTTGATAGTAATCAGAACGAGGCTATGGTTTTGAAGGTCTTTATTAATAAACTACCTAATGAGCCTAAACTTATTCTAAATGCTAGGAATCCATCAAATCTGAGAGAAGCAAAAGCTATCCTTATTGATACAGACAATTTTTATATTGAATGTTATAACAAAGTTATAAAAACACGGTACCCAATGAGTGATTTTAGACAAGCAAATCTAAGAAATTTTAGGCCTCATTATACCCAAAATAATTCGGGCTATTCAAATATAAATCCAAATTGTCAACCAACTTATTTACGACAAAGTAACCCACAACAATTTGAAAATACTAGACCAAACACTTCAGGTTATAATCGCCCAAATAACTCAGGAATTAGTCAACACGTTGGAAATTCTGGGTCATACAGAAATTCAAACGGTAATATGGAGGTGGATTATATACAAAGGGAAAATGTTCCAGTTGTTGCATCGAACGGAAATCAGAATTTCGATTTTTACCACTGCAAAATTTTCCGTTAGCCACCTCAGATCTTTACCCTGCATAATAGTAAGAACCGAATCTAGGCCTTTAAAATTACTTATTGATTCTGGAGCAGGGACATCGTTAATTCAAAAGGGAATATTTCATGATTCTTTTAAAACCGAATTTGAAACACCTATTCCACTTAAGTCTATTAATTCAAGTATTTATCTCACATCAAAGATAACGATCCCTCTTTTCACTGAGTTTAATAAACCCTTTGTGAAAATTGAAATGCTTGAATTAGAATTAAATGCAGATTTTGATGGTATACTTGGGTGCAACATTTTAAAGCCGTTGCAAGCTCAAATAGATTTCGGTTGTTCCCAGCTAATTACAAAAGAAGCTACGTTACCATTAATTTTTAGTAATAGCATTCCGAATAATTTGACGCAAGATGAAATAAATACCATATGTAAAGAGTCAATACATATCAATTTTCATAATCCGGATATAGATGTAATAACAAATAGACTACAGCTTGATAATCTCAATGGTGAGGAAATCAAATTGCTGATAAACACAATCAAATGATTTAAGAATGCATTTTATCTCGAAGGTGAAAATTTATCTGCAGTCTTTGAATATTGTCACAAAATACCAACGAAAAACGATATTCCTATATTTTCCAAATCCTATAGATATCCTGAGGTACATAAAAAAGAAGTCGACCAACAGATTTCAGAAATGCTTTGTTCAGGTATAATAGTAAATTCGACTAGCCCATATAATGCCCCAATTTGGGTTGTCCTAAAAAAGATAGACAACTCGGGTCTCCAAAAATGGCGCATTGTAGTTGATTATAGGAAACTGAACGATGCAACGCTTGGGGATAGGTTTCCAATTCCTAATATAGAGGACCTATTTTCAAAACTAGGAAATTCTCAATATTTTTCAACTCTCGACCTTGCGAAGGGGTTTCATCAAATCCCTATAGATAAAATCGATCGACACAAGACGGCATTTTCCACAGCTAGCGGCCATTATGAATTTACCAGAATGCCATTCGGGTTGAAAAATGCGCCTGCATCCTTTCAAAGGATGATGAACGAAGTGCTTTATGATTACGTTAATAAAATTTGCGTCGTATATTTGGACGACATATTAATATTTTCGACATCTCTTCAGGAGCATATAGACTCACTTAACAAAATATTCAAAAGGTTGCTTGATTACAATCTCAAGATTCAGATTGACAAATGTAACTTCCTAAAACGCAATACAGAATATTTGGGGCACATTATTTCGGATGAAGGCATAAAACCCAATCCAAACAAGATCGAAGCAATCAAACAAATAAAAATACCTCAAACAGTAAGGCAAATTAAATCGTTTTTAGGAGTTACAGGGTTCTATCGAAAATTCATTAAGGACTACTCTAAAGTAGCCCACCCAATGACTAGGTACCTGAAGAAAAATGCTAAAATAAACATTAAAGACAATAAATACATTGATTCATTTAACAAGCTTAAACAACTCTTATGTACTTGTCCAATTTTGGCATATCCAGACTTTGGAAAAATGTTTACACTAACAACGGATGCTAGCAATGCAGCTTTGGGAGCAGTTCTTTCGCAAAATCGTCATCCAATAGCATTTGCTTCTAGGACTTTAAATCGTCACGAAATCTGCTATAGCACGGTTGAAAAAGAACTTCTCTCCATAACTTGGGCGACCAAATATTTTCGACCATATTTGTTCGGTCGTAAGTTCAAAGTGCAAACCGATCACCGACCTTTAGTATGGCTAAATTCAATAAAAGAACCAAATCTCAAGCTGCAGCGTTGGAAAATCAGACTTAACGAATACGAATTTGATATTGAATATATTAAGGGAAAGGAAAATAACGTTGCTGATTTTCTTAGTCGTTTGGAAACAAATTATGTAGACAATGATGAGATAAGATCTGACGTGGCTAAAATCCATAGCGGTGTCGAAAATCTCAATGACCATATTTACATAACGGAGACTCCGGTAAATGTTTATAAATATCAACTAATTTTGGAAAAAGCCAATTCTTATTCATATACGAATAAAATTTTGTACAAAAAGAAAAGGAGATCAATTATATATTTAAAGGAATATACTGAAGAATATGTTTTGAAGATTCTCAAAGAAATTTTTCCAATAAAAGGTACAGTAGGGATTTACTGCAGGGATGATAAAATTTTCATAGATTTTCAAAAAACTGTAGTTAAATATTTCTCAAACTCTAGTGATATGAAATTCATTAAATGTACAAAATTTCTAGTGGATGTCACATGTATTGAAAAAATGTTAGCACTAATTGACAAAACCCACCTTGACAAAAACCATAGAGGAATCGAAGAAACATATTTAGAACTTAGGGATATATACTACTATCCTAACCTTAGACTTGAAATTCATAAATACATTAACAACTGTATTTTTTGCAATATGTGTAAATTCGATAGATCCCCACTTCGGCCAACTTTAATGATTTCTGAGACACCGAACCATCCAAATGAAATAGTGCATATAGATATATGGTTTTTTAATAAGAACAATATGTTCCTAACCTGCATTGACAAACTAACTAAACATGTATCAATTCATCCCATTTCAGACAGAAACTCTATAACAATTGTTGAATTTTTAAAAAATAGATTTGCTATATTAGGCAAACCTAATAAAATAGTTGCTGATAATGAATTTAACACAGCATATATAAAAAACTTCCTTAGTAAGGAAAATATAGAATACCATTTTACCTCACCCAATACACATACAGGTAACTCAATCATAGAACGATTTCATCTAACGCTTAATGAACATATGTATTAGGTTATTTAAGCTAAATAAAGACAATAAAGATATTGATGATAAGACATTAGCTTTTAAAGCCGTCGAAATATACAACAACACTTTTCACTCTATGACAAAATATAGACCAATTGATCTTATAAATTCCACGTTATCTGAATCTGAATGGGAAAAACTTAGGCAAAGAATCCATGAAACCAAAACGAAACAAATTACAAAAATAAATAGATCGCGAGTAGAACCTCCTGATTACAAGGAAAGAGAATTGATTAAAAATTTAGGGTTTCATAACATTAAACAACTACCACGATATATAATAAAAGAAGTGAAAGAAAAAGGAAAAACACATTTTAAAGACAAGGACGGACTAAAACGTGACAGACAAATAATAAAGAGGACTTTCAAATATCAGAACCCAATCAGAAATATACAGTTTGATAGGAAGTTAACAGGAAGAGATTATTCTTACAGGAACAAAAAACAATGACACAATTAAACAAATTCGATTATTTGTTAATAAACAGTACAATATTTGCTTATACTTAGATCTAATTCATATTAAACAAAAAAAAAAAAACTTTGTAAATTTGTATAAGTTTTTTTTTTCTCAAATACCTAGTCATTAATTTTTGGATAGTAATTTGATTATAATAGTAATATAAACCAACAATGTGTATATTATTTATAATAATAAGCTTTTTAGTTTTTAAGAAACTCATCCATAAAGAATGTAATATTGCCTACCTATTTTTTTTAACAAGAGTATTTTCATTTTTTTTATGAAATACCTACAATAAAAAAAAAAAAAAAAAAAAAATCAAAGCGAAATACATAGCTAGTATAATTATCTAAATGGGGACAACTAAATGAAAAAATATTATATTATGTTGTATATACTACAGTTGAATTTTATAAAACTAAAACAAACAAAAAATAGCAAGTATACGACTAAGTGACCGTTCAATAGTGTTCTAACATATATAATCACCAACATATGTAAACATAGACAATAATCGTCTTATAAATACGTATTGTCTGTACTTCGGCGGGAGGAGTTACGTGTAATCATAAACATTACACTGACATACACTGGGAAAACTTGAAAACCATGCAATTCACGTACCAGCTAATGTTGTTTGCAATATTAACATGGCAACCGAACTCTTTCACAAAAACCAAAGCCACGCGCAATTACGGTACCTACTTTAACAGTCAGCATCAGCAACGGAAAATAAGCATGTTGTTTTCCTAACGCTGACCAATAAAGCCGAGTGGAAAGTTTTCAACATAAACAGTTGCAAAACTGAACTTCTCATAAAGAACAGATTGGACGATCACATATGTTGTTGTCATGCAAGCTAACCTTCTTGTCCCTTTTATGTTTCTCTTCGTTTTCGCTTGGGTTTATAAAGACGCTGCTAATATGCAGTTATGCAAAATGGATAACAAACATAGTATAAATAGCTCTAAGAATATGAATTGTAGTCAGTCTAGTTTAAGTGATCGATCTCGAAGGATCAATAATAAAAGTGTTTTATAAAAATTCAATAATTAGTATTCATCGTTTGAATTATAGGATTACATAACTCCAGGGGCAAGTTGACTCACTGCCATTTATTTTAAAGAGAAGAAATGAATTGCATATCCATCCATTCCTGTTTTTACATTCAATATCGATACCTGTATAGTCTCTCTTTGTGTCTCGTCACGAGTTCATGTCGTTGAAGAAGGAAAAACGATTTTTTGCTACCGTAAGTAACTTTTTTTTCTTCTCTTATTTTCCTCTTTCCGGCCGTTTTTGAGCGACTGGTGCTGATTTTTTTTCCAATACAGTGTATCTATGTGTTAGTTGTCCATGCATTTATTTTGTGTTTTTGCTTCTGAAAAATCTTGTTATCTGCCAGATGGTCGGGCGGGGTGAGTTGACTCATTTTCTTTGGGGCTAGTTGACTCAATCATTTTTTCGGGATTTACAGGAAATGAGGACTTATAAAAGGAAAACACCAAGAGGGGATACTCAGCAAAGCGTGATGGAACGAGCATGTAGACTTGTTTTGATGTAAGGCCTCAGTATAGGTCAGTTTCAAAAGAAGAGGCAATTCGTACAAAACCCTACAAAGGTATGCACGAAAGATCCAAAAGAAAAAGGACGAAAATCCTAGTAGTGCCTAATATTGAAAATATTGTTCCTATCTGGTGATACTTGTTCGTTAAGTAGATACAGAATTTATTTATGTTAATCTTGATACAGAATTCATTTATGTTAATCTTTAAATTTTTTGTAAGAATTCAGTTTCGCACGGCGGCGTGGATCAACTTACCCCATAACGTGAGTCAACTTACACCGTTACCGGGGTTAATTGACAATCGAGGTGCTCTACTAAAATTAAGAAAATATTGTCCTCATGTTTTTTTTTTTTAATTGAATAACTTTGTTTAGAAAGGACAAAGGATGCTTTTTTCAATGATATCTGAACTATCTTTATATCATCCTTAGTTCAAGAGAAAAAGAAAAAAAAAATGTAAATTTTGTGTCAACTAGCCCCGGTCTCCCCTATATAAGAAATAAGGTGACACGGTATTTCCCCATGCGATTTGGCTGCAACCACATCTACGGTTATTTTATGTACCTATTCAATTACCAACTTAATTTAATTACCGTTTCTTTCTCAAGCACGATAACATTGCTTCATTAGCATCGTTAAGTGGACAGTTAAGGCCATGTGCCATTTGCATAGTCAGTTGTAGTGAACTGTTTGTTGCAGCCCAATCGGCCATCGCTGAGCCAGACATCAAAATTGCACGATGGAAGAGCCCTGTAAATAGGACAGTTATTTTCAGTGAATTTAGTAAGGACATAATTGCTCTCAAACTTCGTTTTGATACATACCTTCTGCAACAGGGGATACCATCAAGTAATTGACACATACTGCACCTGTGCTATGACCCATCAGAGTGACAGTGTTTTTATCTCCACCAAATGCACCGATATTTTCTTTAATCCAATGTAGGGCAGCAATTTGATCCAAAATACCGAAATTACTGATAGTTGTTTTGTCGTCAATGTCTGGTTTCATAAATCCTAAAATAAATTAAGTGCAACTATAATTTTTAATTCTTACAAGAATTTGCTTTTATTTGTTATATGAAGTCTAGTTGGTATATAGGGAAAACGGCCATACAAAAACTGTGTCTTCCCTAATAGATATTTACAAAAGAATGCATCTTATTTTTATTGTTTTCACTACATTTTTTTTACTTCATGTATTTATATTTACTGGCTGGGTAAACCAAGGTAACTCTTCCTTTTTTTCATTAAATCCCATGCCCTGATGACTGACACTGCGACCTGAAAGATCTCGGTAGACAGGCAATCCGTTGAAGCTTCTGAAGCTTGTATGCCGTGGTTCGCTCAGGTACTTTCTGCCACCAAACGATTGCAGCGTACGAGATAATGTGTCTTACCAAGTTCTGCCGTAAAAGCACCTACAGGCCCACATGGTGCTAGTGGCACGCTCTGTGCCGGACAGTTCCAGTTCAGGCTAATTCCGAGATATTTTACTTCATTGGAGTTATTTATTATAGTTCAATTAAGAATAATTGGTTCTAAAATGACCAGTATCCTTCTGGTAAAAGAAGCTAGAATAGTTTTGTTAGGATTGGTAGATAAACCCTCCGTAGTACCTACACCATTCTAACACCATTCTTAAGCATGTAGTAGATCATTCCTAATTCTACAATTAATGGTAGCGCAAAGCTTTAAATTAATGATTGTAAAATCGTTGGCGTTCTAACCTCTATAGGCTGGTAAATGGGCTGTCTATGATGAGTGACCACAACAAGAGGGATAGCCGTTGACTGCTGTCGTAGGCATAGCCACTCTTCCTGACGAAGATGTTATAACTCGACTTTCTAGCATGGCTCGGATCCATAGGTTTATCGAGTCTTTGAAAGCTTTACGACTGATTACCTTAGCAATCAAGTACATCTAAGAATGCGCCAAGGGCAGTTTCCTTATGGAGAAATGCTTTTCTACCTTTCTGACGAGATGGTGGAGAGCGCCCTTCTAAGTTCTAAAAACTTAGGTAGGTACTTATTATTATCTTGAACAAATTCTTACTGCTGCTATTTCAAATGAAAAACTTATAGGTATGGCTTGGAAAGCTATTGTAATTACTTGTCAATATTAATTTAAGGCACTGGTATGACTACTGAGCAGGTATAGCTTTTCTTTCTCCGTGATGTTTGTACATATATTTCAAATAAAAATTTGTAATTGGAACTTCATTATATCAAAAAATTAATTACCTAATACGCCCAGCCGATAGTTGACCGTAACAACAACCACCTGTCCGTAACTCGCCAGCACCGATCCATCATATGGATTGCCACTATTCCATTCGAATGATTCTCCATGCAAATATACTATGACAGGAAATTTCTGCGTCTGATCTGGTCCATCTACAGTTAAAAAAAAAAGTCGTTAGTCATGAATATACCTATTATAAATGTGCTAATAGGGGCCTTGTTATAGTTACACCTTAAACAAAATTGTGAAGAATCTCTTTTGGTTTTTTGATCACTTAAACCTAATGGTTGAACTCAATATTGGTCTTAAAATGTTGCTTATAACTATAAAGTTAGGTGGTTGTTTTGTTGTAATTGCATTCGTAGGGAAAATTTTTTCTGACAGAATTTGTGATATGACTCAAAAAACTAATTTTCACACTGTTCCAACTTTTTTGGTTGCATTTTACGTATGGCTATAACTGAGGCCTAACAACCAGATACAATTGTGTTTTTGGTGCCAATTGAAGCCAACACCAAAGCCAATCGGTCTAAATTTTTAAATTCCTATACCTATGTTATATTTAAAATAAAATACTCTTTGAAAGTATAGGTTAAGCTAGATCAAGAAGTGTAGGTATCTCTGAAATATAACGACAATTTAACCTTCCGTCCTCCCACTTGGGTGTCAGATACGCCGCAAAATGTTGTAAAACGTGACATTGCCGTTACAATTTTTTGTCCGCAATGCCATGCCTATGTAAATTCAGTTTAAAGTTTTCTGCAGACTGCAGTAGAAGGAGACCGTTTTGAGCCATTTGAATTTTGTAAAGATACATCATTTTGCTATGACATTTTGTACTGGGTATCATACACCCCAGTGATAAGTTCGTGTAAGTATTTTTTTATACTTTACGAATGTTATAATTTTGTATTCTAGTCATTGATCCCAGCATTTTACAAAGAAAAAAGAACAAAAAAAGTGTGTGTGACATGGCACCAGCACCAGCCTATGTGCGAAGATTATCGCTCTCTGAATTGTGTGAAATGCGCTAAACAAAAAATGCATTCCCCTACATAAATTGAATTTTTTCAAGCACTCCGCTAACAATGGCTTGCAACAAAAGAATGATAAAATTGTACTCATATGCTCGAGCAGCATTTTAGAAAACATAACCATGTAACATTTTTGTTTTTGCTAATAATTTCTATGAAATGAACTTTTACTTAATAACTAGGGTAAAGGTGTCAACAGTGGATCATTTTTTACTTCTTGCGCCGTAGAGCTCGCATTTATAGTAGTACAGCTATTAATTTTTTTTCCACAGCTTTTTCAATGTTTTATCCCCATTTTAATCATAAGAACTCGAAGCTTTATTTATGCTGAGATAATAAAAAAAATATTTGAAATTACCCTTCGCATGTGATCCAATGTGTACTGTGGGTGTACACAGTGAATCAGTGCATGGTACACAGTGAAACAGGGATATTTAAAATCAATTTATTCAGTAAAAACACAAGTTTTTTTCATAACATATGTACGAAAATAAAAACTCTTCAAATATAATATAAAAATAAATAAAAAAAACTTAGCAGTTGCTAAAGATTATTGCTATAAGCTTCTATCGAACATCCGTATTTGAAAAATTAACATAGAATGCAAAATTTTGAAGCATCGAAGCATTTACTGTGTAACACTTCCAACTGATTCACTGTGTACACTGCTCTCAATTCAAAAAAAAACATGCTAATAATTTATAAAATATTTTACCAAATTAATCAAATCGAAAAGAATTGGTAAGGATATATAAGCAAAAGTGCAAATAATATACTCAAATGAAGTTACAATACACACTTTTTGAATAAGATCAAAAATAAAACAGAAAAAAAAATTACTTGCCTATGCAGAAAACACAAATACACGATTATAGCCATCTTCGACATCGCAATCGCGCAGACTGATAGTCTGTTGCGAGGGGAAGTGAAAATGTGTTCTTTTCTCTTTTTCAGATTTATTTTAAAATAAAAAGAGACGTTATGAGAGCAAGTGATTCACTGTGTACACTGATCCACTGTTGATACCTTTACCCTACTTATTTTTTTATAAAGTTTTTCTTATTCTAATTCATAAATGACTTTTTTTCTTTAATAGGGTGTATTTTGTTTGTGAGTAAAGCATTGTGCATGTGTAGAATGTACTTAAAACATAAACAAATAATAAAACAAAAAAAAAATTCTTTATAAAAAAGAAATTATTTATATATATGATTGGGGTATTCCACACCCCAGTAAGAGGAACGTGTTAGAAAAAATAGGTTGGAGGACCGAATGTTAAAAGTGTTTATTTCCTTACCTCGCACATCGAAATAAAACAAAACTGTAGCAGATTATCTTAATTAAAGATTTTGTTTAATTTGTTAATAAATTAAAATGAATGCAATAGGTACAAGTTTGTTCCGATTCTCATATGAAAATACATTCGAAGTTCGACTACATTAGTCAAACTTCATTGCTCGTTTTCTTACGCAAAAATTGAAAAGAAGAGAGAACAAAACGTCTTCACTCTCGCTAAAAAGAATGTACCATATATTATCCCAGGAATTTTCTTTGGGTTTGTTTGTTATGAATGACTGACAAGAAAAATGAATATTAAATTACCTATATCTGTAGCTTTGCGTAATCCGGCGTTTTCCAATTGGTAAGTTAATTTTTCAAACAAGTACCAACAGCTTAGAAAATCAAATAAAAAGTTTTACAGACCAAGATTATAGATATGGAAAAATAATACTACAAGTTATTCAAAGCCAAAATGGTGATTGTGCCGCCACTACGATTGATAAAATATTTCGAAAGAATTAGATGGTGATTTGTATGGCTTGATGGCGAAGTAGTTGACAATAAGGCAGTGCAAAGTGCAAACGTGAACAAGTAGTCTTAAAATTCTTAAAAAAAACCGGCCAAGTGCGAGTGTCACTCGCGCACCGAAGGTTCCGTATTTGGCTAAAGTCCAACACATCAGATATAATTTGAAATCTATATCATTCAATCTTTCCCCTCTTCATGAATTCATCACAATTTAGTTTAATTTAATTACTTAATATTTTTACTCTCAAAAATTACTCGCACATGAATCTCATTTTCTAATTATTACCTAGTACCCAACCCATTCTGTATGCGACCTGTCCCAATTAAAAACTATTGACTAAAAATATATTACTTTTAAGTATTTTGTTCTGTAGGTACTCCCCAAAAAAATGTATTATACTCCCCATGTCCCCAACGAAATTAGCAAGCGGGAACCCTGGTGGTATACCACCAGTGACTCCCTTCTGTCTTTGATGGGGTCAATTGTGCACAACTGCGTAGTAGAGATTAAAACTTATGAGAGCAACGTATTTCACATGGTAAAATTATCTTTTTTGAAAATATCTTGTAAACTATTAACTTTTCGGCAAAACAGTATTCAGCACATTATATAGATAAGAACATGATCTACAAAAAAGGAATTAATGTATTTTTTTGTGAATAAGAAATAAACCGTTTTTTGGGCGAATGAAAATATTTTTTTCACCAGATAACTAATTAATCCAAAACCAATCGATGTATTCCTTCCATTGGTATTTGTCGTTTAACTAGAGGTTATACCGGATGTTGTGTGTAAATTTTAGCCTCCTATGTCAATCGGTTCTTGAGATAGACCTGGTAACAAAATTGGCTTAGTGGATTCGGACAGACAGACAGACAGACAGACAGACAGACAGACAGACAGACGGAGAGACATCCGAGCGAAACTAATAAGGTTACGTTTTTTCCCTTTGGCTACGGAACCTTAAAAATGGATCCTATAATTAGTTGCGCTCGAGTATGTCGAATGCTGACTATACTTTATGTGTATTTCGTCGGCTCAGAGCCGAGTTTAAGACTTCTGTACACCATGCCTACTCAAAATACATCAATGATATTGAATCAAAAATCAAATAATGGAAAAACATTTTTTCGAATATTGTTAATTCACGAAAAAATTGTGATGAATTTCTGGCTTCTTTCTGCTATGAATATCAGTCCATAGATAATCCCCGCATTATCGCCAATAATTTTGCAGCAATGGGTTTATTCAGACGTTGGTTCAGTTATAGAAAAACATTTTTTTCTTATTTAGTCACACTACTTTTCCCGAAGACATGATACTAAGTAGAAACTTAGAAATTTGGCTCTAATCTTTAATCCTGAAAAATATGTGTACTTCCTTTACATTCCATACTTTGCCACATATGTAATGTATCTTTGAAGACTTGTATCTTTCCTTCCTTATGGAAAAATTCTTTTATAGTATACCAATATTTAAATCCGGTAGGAAGAATAGTATTGAATACGTTCATCCCTAAACTGTTGGACGAGTTGGTGACTGATAAATTAAACTATTTTTCTAAAAATGTAATTTCTAATAACCACAATGGTTTTGTAAAAAAAACAGATCCTCTGTTTTTAATCTTCTCTATTAAACAAGCTTTGTTATTAATGAGATATGTAAAGGTAATCAGGTCGATTCACACTGATCTCCAAAGCGTTTGACCGAGTTGAGTTGTACATTGTCCTTTGCAAACTTGAACGATTAGTGTTTCTATTATTATTTAAGAAAAAGATATCTATTTGAAAAGTTTCAAGGCCACTTATTCAAAGAAACCATGTTTACATCCGGAAGTCGCATTGGCATTTTTTTGATAGTTTGAATTCACATCACCAAAACTTCGTTTTGTGGTGCTCTAAAACCTAGATAGTGCTATCTTCTTTTTCTCCTCAGAAGCCGGTGTTCGTCTCTTCTCTTCTGCACGTACCTAGAGCACAAACAGCTCTTTTCCTCATTTGCAGCACCGCTTTGTATAATATCATTGTATATAGAGACTATATACAATGATAATATCTAGGTATGCCTCTTGTTTCGCTGCATGTGCTTACCGTCATTCGACATCGAACCAGGGTTTTTTTTTTTTGCGGTGGCCGGTGGCACATCAGTTGCTGCGTCTCTAATGGCTTTTTGGCAATGTTGCCACTGTGTCTTCAATACTTGGTGTTGGCTGCATAGGATCTGGAGATTGCAGCCGTCCGACGTCAAACTTTATTGTCTTGGCGATTTTCAGGCTATATGCGTCATCGGAGGTGGTGTCGTGTAAGTGTAAGCTGTACTTTCAACCATTACTATACCAAAGATGGCCTCTCCTCCTAACTTTGTGTTAAAATCGACCACTTTTTGTTTTTGTCGAAAGGGGTCGGATCTTCCGGTGTCAGTAGCTGCCGTTGGCTCATAAATGGTTTATCCGCTACCATCTCTGTTTCAGCATAATGACTAGATAGTACTGACAAATCCTCACTGACCTCAGCTCTAAATATGTCAGAGTAGCTCAGTTAGGTATCTGCCAAGTTGACTGCTGCCGTCATAGTTGATTCAATCTAGTAAATTCATACTTCATAGGTATACGTTCTCAAAGAAATCGCATCAACCTGGCTATTTGTATAAAAGGCTTAGTTTTTCAAGATCTCAGAGAACAACTGTTTTAATACAGCCGAGATTTAACTGTTAACAATCCGAGCGTACTTTTTTTGTCCATGCCACCCGCCAATGGAACTCATTACCCGCATACACCTCAGAAGAATCAAAAACGCAAACATATTCAAAACTGATCTTCTCAAATACCTAGCTTACTTACTTACTTACTTTGGTGGCGCTACAGTCCGGGGTGGACCTGGGCCTCAACCAATACGCCTCTCCAGTTAGCGCGATCTTTGGCTAACTGCCTCCAGTTGCGCACTCCAAGTTGGTTGAGGTCCCCTTCCACTTGCGCGCGCCACCTAAGGCGAGGTCTTCCTCTACTGCGTTGTCCCTCCGGGTTGGAGTCGAAGACTCTTCGGGCCGGAGCGTTAATGTCCATTCGCTCTACATGTCCTAGCCATCTTAGTCGACTGATGCGCACTTTTCTGACCAGGTCGATGTCGCTGTACAGCTCGTAGAGTTCGTTGTTAAATCTCCTCCTCCAGAGCCCGTCAACGCAAACGGGACCAAAGATCACTCGAAGAATTTTGCGTTCGAAACGACCAAGGAGATCTTCATCCGCCTTTGATAACGTCCATGCTTCTGCACCATAAAGTAGGACTGGGATGATGAGGGTCTTATATAGAGTCTCCTTAGTATTTCTCGACAAGGCCTTACTAATCAATTGCCTCCTTAGACCAAAGTAACAGCGGTTGGCAAGTGTGATTCTTCGCTTGATTTCTGAGGTGATATCATTTTCAGAATTAATAGCGGAGCCGAGGTAGACAAAGTCCCGAACTACCTCAAAGTTATAGCTGTCTATTGTGACGTTCTGTCCGATTCGTCGGTGTTGTGTGTCCCTTCTTGTGGACAGCATATATTTTGTTTTGCCCTCATTCACCACTAAACCCATTTTAGCCGCTTCTGTACTGATACTTGCAAACGCACCAGTGACAGCTCGCTGTGTTCTGCCAATGATGTCGATGTCGTCAGCGTATGCAAGTAGTTGCACAGACTTCTGGAAGATTGTGCCTCTGGTGTTGGCTTGTGAGTTTCGCACAATCTTCTCAAGAATTATATTAAAAAAGTCACATGACAGCGCGTCACCTTGTCTAAATCCTTTTTTGACACCAAAGGTCTCGGTGAGATTGTTTCCGACCTTTATGGAGCAGCGAGCGTTCTCCATCGTCATTCTGCACAATCTGACAAGTTTGGCAGGGATGTCAAAACTAGACATGGCTCTGTATAGCTCGTCTCTATAAATGCTGTCATATGCGGCCTTAAAATCGATAAACAGGTGGTGGGTATCGACTTGGACTTCTTGGGTTTTCTCCAGGATCTGCCGTAGTGTGAATATTTGGTCTGTTGTGGACTTACCGGGCCTAAAACCGCACTGATAGGGTCCAATCAGTTCGTTGACATATGGTTTCAGGCGATCACACAGTACGGCAGAAAGGATCTTATACGCGATGTTAAGGAGACTGATGCCTCTATAGTTGGCGCAGTTTAGAGGGTCTCCTTTCTTGTGGATCGGGCAGACAATGCTGAGGTTCCATTCATCAGGCATACTTTCCTCTAACCAAATCTTGGAGACGAGTTGGTGTATGCACTCTACCAAATCATCTCCCGCTGCCTTGAAAAGCTCGGCAGGTAAGCCGTCTGGTCCGGCAGCTTTGTTGGATTTCAGCTTGGATATTGCTATCCTCACTTCATTTAGGTCAGGTGGACGGAAGTCTTGGCTTTCATCGTCCAGGTTGAATGGTTCAATCTGCCTGACAGCGGAATTGATGTCGTCTTCGCCGTTTAACAGTCTGCAGAAATGGTTTTTCCATGTCCTCAGCACCGACTGTGATTCCACTACAAGGTTTTCTTGTTCGTCTCGACAGGTTTCTGCTCGGGTTTTGTTGCCATGACACGTCCTTTTTACCCTTTGGTAAAACTTCCGAACATTGTTCCTGGAGTAACACCTCTCTATTTCCTCGATCGCGCGCTTCTCATGCTCTTTCTTTTTCTTCCGGAGAAGCCGGTGTTCTTCCCTCCTCTTTTGCTCGTAGAGCTGACGAGCCGCTCTCGTCCTTCTGTGCAGCGCCGCCTCGTAGGCATGCTGTTTTGCTGCATGTGCTTGCCGGCATTCTTCATCGAACCAGGGGTTTCGTGGGGGTGGTTTGGTGAAACCAAGCACATCAGTTGCGGCGTTCCTGATGGCTTCTTGGCAGCGATGCAACTGGTCTTCAGCACTTGATGCTGGCCGTACAGGACTTCTCGAGAGGTTGAGGGATACACGATCGGCAAAGGTTCTGGCGGTTTGTTGCGTTTGTAGCCGTTCAACGTTGAATCTCCTCACAGCATTTCCCCGTTGTTGTGGCGTCTGGGATATCCGCATTCGTACCTTGGCTACAACAAGGTAGTGGTCCGAGTCTATGTTGGCCGCTCGGAAAGTTCGGACATCTGGAATACTGGAGGAGTGCCTTGCGTCGATCGCAACATGGTCAATTTGATTGACGGTTTGATGATCCGGTGACCGCCATGTTCCTTTGTGAATGTTGAGGTGTGGAAACCGTGTGCTAGCTATAGAAACATTATGCCCCGCAGCAAAGTCAATTAGCCTAAGTCCGTTCCCAGACGTGGTGATGTCTTCCTTTCCTATTTTGCCATTAAAATCACCTAAGATAATTTTAACGTCATACCTAGGACATTGCTCGTATGTTTTGTCGAGGAGCTCGTAGAAACATTCTTTGGTAGCATCGTCTTTATCTTCTGTGGGGGCGTGAGCGCATATTAGGCTGATGTTAGCGAATTTAGCCTTGATGCGGATAGTTGTAAGACGTTCACTGACGTGTCGAAAGCTCAAGACTTCTTGCCTAAGTCTGCCGCTTACAATGAATCCGCATCCAAATAGACGCTGTTTCTGTTCGCTGTAGCAATCACCGTAGTAGATGTCACAGTTTTTCATCCTTCTTTTGCCCGGCCCATCCCACCGCACTTCCTGGATGGCGGTGATGTTTGCATTGTAGCAGTCTAGGGCCTCCGCTAATTGTTCGGCTGCACGCGGTCTGTTCAGGGTTCGAACATTCCACGTGCAAATCCGAAAGTCATTGTCCTTTTTCCGTTTTGCAGGGTCGTCAACAGTGATTCCATCCTTATCCGAGGCTCTTGGTTGCTTCGTAACCATTTGTTTTTTTTCCGTGGTTGGGTAGTTAACCCCACGCACAACCCCCAACCTGGAGGACCAGGCCCTAAATTCACCCTAGGACATCGGGTCGGAAATTCCGTTGTCAGTAACCCACTTCGGGGATATGAGTGCTGCCGTTGGCCCATAAAGGGTTCATCCGCCACCATCTCTATTTCAGCACCCTGACTAGTGCTGAAAATCCTTACTGACCTTAGCTCCAAATATGTCAGAGTAGCTCATGCAAGGTATCTGCCATCTTGACTGTTGACACCAACGTTGATCCAATCTCGCGGATTCATTCGCTGTATGTCCTCTTTCTGAGGAGCTCATGTAAGACCTCTGAGTCTCGATCAGGCAGTCTTTCCGACAGAGCATTATAGTGTTGCTATTTTCTTAGTGTTCAACACTCGCGCTTATAAGTTTAGCAAGTCATGCCCGGACGGACAAGACCAGTACCCGGTGGTTACCACGCGGAGGTAAAATAAGCACAATTGATGTGTATGATACAGTTGCAACAACTGGGCATGCCCAGTTGATGCCAATCAGAGTCTACCCTATTCATACAACACCCAAATACCTAGCTAGAAATGCATAAATCATATTTATTCATATAAGTTTGCTAAATTTTAGAACATTTAAATATAACATAAATCTTTATATGTACAATAATTTAATTTGAATTTTTCCTTCCGTAAAATTTGTAAACTCGATTTTGAGAACCACTGAAATGACTCCTTACTCTTGTATTATTCTTTAAAAAAAACTGTCTTAACTACAAATCAGTTTTCACACAACAGACTTCTGCCGACTGCTTTCAAAAATTCGAAAAAAAGCGGGCATCCCCACAGACAACAAGAACAACATGAAAAATGTATCAAGCCAGTACTTCGGCACATTCGTTACGTCCTACGTCACAATGTAAAGACACCCTACATAGTCAAGTGTTCCAAATTTGTCATTAGGTAGCTTTTTCAGAGATGTTGAATAATGATTCTTAAAGCGCGAAGCGCTTTATTACCTGCTCTTGCATTTTTTATCAAGACACTTTCAATTTAGAAGGTCTGTCTTGAACTAATTTGTAGTGATTTCGATTTATAAGTATGATGACAAGTTCAAAAACGAAAAAAATATAGTTTTCACGCATCTCCGTATCTTGATTTGACAAAAAAAAAAAAAAAATGCCTGAAACTGACACATTTTTCCTCTGTGCAGTAGTTCAGTAGTTTCAGAGATTACCCCTAGATATAAATGTTAGTTTTTGACTCTTCAACCGGTTAAAATTAGGGCACAAATTAAGCCAATAACCCGTCTCTGCCGACTCCCCGAAGTCAAATTATGTGGAATAGCCTCCTTGTCGTTATACCTAGCCATATTTAATTAAGCACTGTTAATAAAAAAATAACTAATAGCTTGGAATGTAAATGGGTAAATAAAATTTATCTTCCAATGTACCTAAGTATATTTGTGTTGGCTTATCCTAAGTACTTACCGGAATGTGGAACATACACGTTCAGATAAAGGCAATCCTCGTTCTCGGTTTTGAGATACGGCAAAAGCCTAATTAATTGCTCGTATCGTCCTTTTGACATTTTAGCACTGCTATTTGTTAGGTCTGGAATTTTTTGTGGACACACTGGTGGAAGGTGGCGCGCTTGCTTTAATCCCTTCCACTGTAAAGGTGCTCCTGTAGATAGAAAATAAAAACAAGAAATATTACAACCATCAGTCATTCGCATTATATGTGGTTTGGTTAATGTACATCACTTCATTTGAGTTGAGTGCTTATAGATGATATTGACTATTTAGCTAACTGTTCTGAGCTGCTTATTGATGGACAAGTTTTTTTTTTTTGTTGTAAGTGGATACACCAATGTATAAAATATAACATGTTGTATTTGAACAAAAGAAGAACACAGACAGTCGTGTAGTAATAGAGTGCTTTAATCCATACCTAGTATTATTAGCAACCATTAGAAGAAGGTCTGCCTTTTTAAGTGGAGCGCAGTGCAAAACTACATTATAAAATGAATCGGAAACTGTTGAAATAGGAATTTCGTTGATTGAAAATTATTTAATTATTAAGCCCATTCCCTTCGCAATATTTTTTTTTATTGAAGCTACTTATATACATAAATATAAAATTATTAACCCGGCAGCATAATGATAATTTTATTGCAGAAAATGTTATTTGGATAAACCTTAAACATTTAAATGACATTAGCTCGCAAAACTTTGGATCGAATAAGCTGTACAATTTGAATTTGAGGGTTCATTTGCATTGAGAATCATAATAGGTGTAAAGATGGTGGCAATCGACCCAGCAAGGGGTCTAATAGTATTATATATGAATCCCAGCATATAAAAATGCCCGTGCTAATTTCAAGAACCATTGAACGGAAGTCCAAGAGCCAACCGCGAAATGTGCATACTAAGGCATAAAAAAGAAGGATGAGTTGTATATAAAATCAAGAGGGCTTTAAATAAAACCTAATGGCATTGGATTGACAGGCCTCACCCAGAAACAAATATCCAAACCTATTAAAAAATTATATTTTTTTTACAACAACAACATTAATAAATAAAGTGCACGACTGGGTCGAACGAAACTTTCTCGATACTAGACAAAAGAAAACAAAATTCTCTTTTGGATATTCATCTCATATGGCAGTTATCCTTATCCTTTCCTTACTAATAATAAAACTGTAACTTTTTTCCGGCTTTAAATAGTTTGTGTGCTCAAGGCACAAGAAGTACTGCATGAAATTGATTTCGGTTTTCACAATTGCATTGGAAATTGTCGATATTAGAATTTAGGATAATGTTTAATCATTATCCGCTGTCCGGAAGCGGAGATTTAAGCTGATATCTAACAAAAGTTGTAATTCTCGAATGCCTTCTAGCTCCTAGCTTTGGAATGACTCAACCGAATAAAATAGGTTTTTTTTTTAATATAAAGTTCAATTATGTACAAAGATTTTAAGATATAAATAATCTTTGTACGTAGTCCTGAAGCTGTACAATAAGCATTAAATTATAAATTTTATACAGCTCAAAAAAGTAAAATGTTCGATTGAAGCTAGATCGTTGGATTTGCCCGGCATTCAGTGGAGGAAATTTTGTGTGTGTGTGCGGCAAAACCTGTTTCTCTCTCTGCTGAATGCTGAATGCTTTTTGTTTCTCTTTTTTTTCATACACCTTTTGTGCTTTGTGTTGTTTTTTTTTTTCTCACTTCTTTTAAATTGAAATTGAACTGGCGATAGTGGAGAGAGTGGAGTTGTGGCCTTGTGGTGGAGTATTAATGTGGTGCATGGGTGGGAGGGAGATAGGTCAGGTCAGGTATGTAATGTAATTGAGATTGGGAGGGAGTCACACTCAATTGTGATTTAAAATGCGCTATATTAGCCGTGTTTTATTATCAGCCATGATCTATATAGATCATCGATTTACATGCACTTACAACAACAGCATATGATCCTGCTTCTCATCGAGATCATGAACCATGATCTGAAAATTATTTCTACTATTGCTCGCAGCGCTGTTTGGCGCTGTTTGTTTCTTTCTTGAATGTTGGTGTGCCTGTAAAAGATAGCCACACAGTCACGTTGCCAGACTAAAAAATGCAATACTCTTCATAGCACAAAAAATCAATCAGCGTTTTTTTACATCCAATAAATTTCCCGTCCTTGAAGATTTTACTTTTTATTTTTGTAAAGGTATGACAAGCCCAGCGAAATATTCCATAATTTTTTAAGTAAATGTTTAACAAAAAATGTTTATGAAATGTGTACAAATCAAGTACAAATGTCCAGATCTCGGAATATCTAATGAAAAATGTAAACTAGCAGGCGCATAAATTTAAACTATTTTATAACTGCAACTGTTTTCGCCGAGTTTTTTGGACATACAGCTTTAAATTTACATGAAGTGACGATTTTATTTTAACAATTTATATGAAAAGTATAATGCTTTGTCAAAGAATTATTCCAATCTAAGCGGACCAGATATGTAAACTGCGGTTTTCATTATATTTCGAACTGATTGTAAACACTTTAAATAAGTTCTTAAAAAACTCTGATATAAAAAACTGATATGGCAACAACCCCGACAAGCAACTGAAATGTCGTTGTACGGAATGTTTGCAATATGGCTGGTGGCATGGTCGTCTTTTGAAAGCAACTGTTGCCACAACTCGTCTATGATCCGTATTGTTTTATTTTCGTGATCTGATTCGGATCAGATCACGCTGATAATAAAACACGGCTATTGATTGTGATCTGATGATGCATGCCACGAACGAATCCCGTTTGTGCTCGGTATTGTTTTTTTTTTCGTATGCATGCATATGCAACTGCACCTTTTCTGCCTTATGTTTTTTTGAGGTTATTATTTCTTTAGGCGCGTTGGGCACTTTTAGATAAGAAGAAATTAATGAATTTGGGTTACTTTGACAACGAAACCGCGTCATGGAATGCCTTACCCCTAGATATACGAAGACATCGCGGTACCAAATACTTCGAAAACGTTTTATTCAGACATCTAGTCAATAATTCATAATTCATATTATAGTTTGTAAATGTATTTATTTATATTTGTTTTTTTTTTTTTTCTTTTTTTTTATGCTCCTAAATTATTTATTTTTGAAATGTATTAATGTAGATTTCTCATCGTCTAAATTGAATATGCTCATTATTTGCTTATCTTTAATTGTTTAATGTTATTCATACTTGTTAAGTTAAATTAATTCAAAATTGTATTAACTTTTGCTATAAATGGACTTCAAGTCTAATGTAAAAGATATTTCCTAAGTCAATAAATATGAAAAATAAAACCTCGCACAAATCGCGTCGAGCGTCCTCAAGCGGCAGACGGTAAAAAAAAAAAAAAAAAAAAAAAAAAAAAAAAAAAAAAAAAAAAAAAAACTTTGTATGTGTCCATGGTTGGATGCAGCTAGAAAAATAGGATAGTTTTGTACCCGATAGGTGGCGCTGTTGTCGATTTTTTTTGAGAAACTCAACCGATCTCAATGAAACTTTGTTTTGTGTGCATGGTTGGATGCAGCTAGAAAAATAGGATAGTTTTGGACCCGATAGGTGGCGCTGTTGTCGATTTTTTTTGAGAAACTCAACCGATCTCAATGAAACTTTGTTTGTGTGCGTGGTTGTGTGCCGCTAGAAAGATAGGATAGTTTTGGACCCGATAGGTGGCGCTGTTGACGATTTTTTTTTTGAGAAACTCAACCGATCTCAATGAAACTTTGTTTGTGTTTGTGGTTGTGTGCCGCTAGAAAGATAGGATAGTTTTGGACCCCACAGGTGGCGCTGTTGTCGATTTTTTTGAGAAACTCAATCGATCTCAATGAAACTTTGTTTGTGTTTGTGGTTGTGTGCCGCTAGAAAGATAGGATAGTTTTGGACCCGATAGGTGGCGCTGTTGTCGATTTTTTTGAGAAACTCAACCGATCTCAATGAAACTTTGTTTTGTGTGCATGGTTGGATGCAGCTAGAAAAATAGGATAGTTTTGGACCCGATAGGTGGCGCTGTTGTCGATTTTTTTTGAGAAACTCAACCGATCTCAATGAAAGTTTGTTTGTGTGCGTGGTTGTGTGCCGCTAGAAAGATAGAATAGTTTTGGACCCGATAGGTGGCGCTGTTGTCGATTTTTTTGAGAAACTCAACCGATCTCAATGAAACTTTGTTTGTGTTTGTGGTTGTGTGCCGCTAGAAAGATAGGATAGTTTTGGACCCCATAGGTGGCGCTGTTGTCGATTTTTTTGAGAAACTCAATCGATCTCAATGAAACTTTGTATGTGTCCATGGTTGGATGCAGGTAGAAAGATAGGATAGTTTTGGACCCGATAGGTGGCGCTGTTGTCGATTTTTTTGTTCGCTAGGGAAATTTAATAATTTGAATGTAATGTGGTATTCGATTGGGCGCTCTGAGAGCACTTTTTTTTCTCTCAGAGCAATTTATATGTTCGCTTGGTACAAATAAAGCAATCTTTTTCAAATTTCAGAGCACTTTTGCGAACCAAGATATTTTTTCAGATTTACCAATAACAAGTGCGTTTGAATTCGACAACTGGTAGAGTTTGTTTACATTTTAGTGATTTTTTTCTCCAGCAAAGAGAGGCATTGCATCTAGTGAATCAATTTTTGTAAGTTATTTATGTATAAATAAATATTTAATAATCAATCGGGAAGGATATTTCTAATGTTTTAATACAAAATTTAACCAGTGAATGGAAATCGCTTAGAAGTGTCGAAGACTGTACATATTCAAATCGCACGAATAGGTATCAACACAAAAAAGAGCAGGTGACGTTTTTATGTGCGACAACTACATAATTAAAAAATCCCTACTATTATAAAATTAAGTCATTCATTCCTTTGTTTCTTGCTACACGTCACTTACAGCACCGAAGTGGGTTTGTATAGCTCTTATTATTTTGTTTTAAATTTGAAAAGTGGAACTCTGGCGAAGCAAGGCGAGCACGGGTCAGCTAGTATAAAATAAAAATATAAGTTGCAAATATTGCAATGTTTAGTTGGAAAAATACTATTGCGTAACTATTAAGCTGAAAACTGACTGTATGATATTGTTCCGGATAAAAGAAATACTTCGTTTTTGACAATTTATCGAAATCGAAGATGGGGTTTTCGAGATATGAACAGTTTTTAAAATTAGCGTTTTCGGTGCTTCAAATTGAAAATTAAGGACACAATAGTTTTGAAAACATCCAATTGACACTTAGTTTGCATTTTGGTCAAAATCGTTATTGCGCTTTTAAGTTAACTAGACAAAACTATATTTTTAAAAAATTACTATTTCGATAATATAGAGAAAAACTTAGCTTGCTATTAAGTTATAAATGACCTTAGAAATTAATTTTTGCTACAATCGTATAGACCGTTTTTGAGATATGTCGAAATTTCAAAAGTATCGTTGCTCGAATTTTTAGCCAAAATCGCAGTCATGGTAACCTCACCTACTTAAGCTTAAATATCAATTTTGGTTGAAATCGTTATAGCCGTTTTCGATCAAATCAAACTGGTACGAAAATGTTGTATGGGAAGTACCATTAATATTGAGGTTACCTTGCAAAAAAAAAAAAACACCTCCCGAGCTGTAAGCCCAAAAACTCCAAATCCGAGGTTTGAACGTAATCCGGGAAGCCGTTTAGGCTGTAGGCCCGTGGAAGGACGGACAGACGGACAGACGGACAGACCGGACAGAATTTTGCGACCCACTTTTTTGAGTTCCTCTATCATCGTAATATCAGAATTGATTGAAATCTCGAGTTCGAAATTTTGTACGAAACCAATATCTTTCTCTTACTACGTAATGGAGAAAGTTAAAAATAAATTTGAAACAAATACCGCTATGGTGGGTCATAAGTCCACAATGTCTGATGCTTAAAACACAAATATGCGCAGGACTCAATGACAAATAGATGAAGAGCAAGGATTGCCACATAGCTACTCTGCTTTGGATGAAAAACAAAATGTGCACCAACAGCGCCACCTGTTGAGAATTTTAAGATTTTCTTTTGCTGTATATGGTATGGCCTGATTCAAGACAAACAAGACAAAAAAAAATATTCAAATCGGTCGATCCGTTCTCTAGCAATTGATTTTGATATAAGTATACCTACATGTCGATAGATGGATAGATATAGATAATATGGGTGGATTCGACCTATACACGACCAATTTATCACAAACGTACCCAATTGAAATCAGGGAGAGGAATTTCCGGTTGCACCTATTTTCATCTACTTCGTCCAATGCATGAAAGTTTCCCAAGCTAACAAAAAAATTTTAAAGAATATTTCATTAAATTCACAAGCGCAACTTCTCCATTGCCTGTGTAATGTTTAATGTAAGTCCACCACGGATATAAGAAACACTCGTATAAGAACAAATCGCTTATAAGAAACGAATGGGGAAACACCGGTATATTTTCTTTGATATGTCCATATAAAAAGAGCTGATATACAAACACGCTTATAACAAATATTCAGATGTAAGAAACGAATCTTCATTCACAAAATGCACTTTTGAAAATAAAATTCGGCTCATATAAGAAATATGAATTTTTTGTTTGTGTAATAAATCGTTTGTTCTTATATGAATCCTTTTTTTTCATTTTTATTTTCATTTATTTCATACCTGAAGTGAAGTTAATCCGCAGTTCGATAGACATTCGTTTGTCTTTGTTTGTAGTAATTTTTTTTCATTTGTAGCTCAACCGTTAGAAAGTTAGAACCATTAGAAAAAAAATTCAAGCCGCCCTTTTTTCATTTTGAAACAAAAACTAGCCAGTTGCATTCGAAATCATTGTAGATGTTTGTAGTGAAATTCGTTTTTCTCAGAAATGTCCTATTTTGTAGATATAAGGACATTTGTGTTTGCACTCAACTTTTCCAATACAAACAGTTACTCAAAATCATACCAAGCTTAGACCTTCATGGTTAACGAGGGCCCTCTGAGAATGGTCTACGTTCAACTTTAGTTGACATTTGTCTACGATTCAACAATAACATCCCAGCAATAATATAGCATGCTTTACTATAATATTTCTGTGTAACTAGTTATTATGCTTATGCATAAAGCTGTTTCAAAAAAAAAAAAAGATTTAGTAATCCTCTTAGTGATTGCTCTGTGAATTATTCTCGAGGGAAAGACCAAACGGCTTTGCAGTCTAATCACAAAACCATACAATTCTCTAGGATAGTGTCCAAGGCTGGACAGTGAAGCTATAAAGTCAAAGAGATTCGGGAGATATCAAAGTGGCCTGAAGCAAAAAGGAAAAAGCTCTAGTCACTCATTAATGGGGAAAAAAATGCTGACGAATTAGAAATACCTGGGTCATCCCCATCAATGCCGTAAAAAAATGTTGAACAAAAATTGAGAGAAAAAAATGTAAACAACACACAGGCACGGAGGTGTCAAAAATCGATGAAAACAGAATTATATCTAATCGAAATATATACCTGACGAGGTAAATTTATAGACCGCACTGTGCCAATGACCATGAAGACTAAAAATCAATTCAGCCAAATGCCCTTACCTTCACTCATGTGCATGTGACCACACATGATCAGACCGGTTTCAAGTGTGTCTTGCAAAGCGGCTACGCAATCTAACCATATATAACTCAACCAACTACTGCAGGAGCTGTCAAAATGTATACACAATAAACTTTGTAAGAACTACTGGTTTCATTAATTTAAATCCGTCAAAGAAAAACTTTAAAAAATAGCTAGTTCTTTATGCATGCATTTTATTGGTCATCAATAAAATAAATTCTATAGAAACCAATATGGAATTGCACTGGACCAAAAGACTCCCTTGAAAGTGAATAACATTCTTCCCGCTTCTTTTTAACACATGGAATTAGCAAAAAAGGATATTATATACCTATTCATTTTCAATAATAAATCATAGCACTGGCAAATGTCCATTCGAAGATTGTCTTATTTTAGTAACAATTAAACATTGTCTAATATGATGCATGTAAACCACCCTAAAATATTTCAATCAGCTTTTTACGTACCAGGTGGCATAAATCTTTTGCTGCCTACAGGTGCCTCAGCATAAGGTAACCCTAGAAATTGATCAACGTCCCTTAATCCAGTTTGTGGATGCATACTCCTAATAATCCCCTTCAGACGTCCCTGCTTCAACGTAATCTCATTAGTATACATTAGTTTCTCAGGTGTCTGTCGCCGAGGCGGTGCTGGGTATGGGTAAGAACTTCCATATTTAGTCATAGGCGAGTCATTGAGAAATTCTTCCTCCATTCCATTCTCCCCATTCCCATCGTGATGGTATGTTAATGGAAGTTCCTCCACAGCATAGTCCTTGTCCACATTATCTGTTGCTATGTTTGCTGCAGCTTCATCGTCATCCGGAACAGATCTTCGTAAATTACTTTTTACATTTTTCCTGAAATCCCCTTCACTTGAATCGAAAACTATTTCGGGAAACACCGTTTCAGATGTCCGACGGTTGGTGTTTGCATTCTGGGGATTTTCTTCCTTATATGGAAAATTTTCATCAGCTAAAACATCTTCCTCTTGAAATGCAGTCGGACTAAAGAACGCGACAGCCAATTGCGTTTGATTGCACGCAAACCATAGAATAAATAAAACAAGTCGCGTATCCATATTCGAAAATACGAGTAAATACCATTACTTGTGCATGGAGCACAAAACCAATCACTTTTTTTCACTCAAAACACTTGCTTAGCTAAACATGACGTGAATAATAATCCTCTACGACGAGGTACACAAATTTTACACAACGGAATATTCAGATCTCTTTATACGTCATCAAAACAAGCGCAACGAAAAATTCATCTCAACAGCAAATCTATTTTGGTAAAAAACATAGCGCACTACAATATCACAATCATGTTGAATCTTGGTCATTAAAAATGCAACCCTATTTCTGGTCCCTGCTGCGCACCTCTAGTTTTAAGGTGTGGGTTAGTGAACTTCTCACACTGTTGATCAAATATTTTTCAATGTAGAACAATATGCGACGCCAAGCATCGGCGGGCTACACGCACAGCTGCGGAATTGACAGAAAAAAAAAACTCGAACGCGGTGCATTTAAAAATATTTATAGCACATACAAATATATTACGCGTGGTAATTTATTTATAAATCGGAAACTTCACAAAACATAGCTACGAGTATTCGGTCCTTTTTTTACTAAGAAATTTCAATACAAAAACTATCAATTAGGGTTATGTTTCGTAAGAAAATATTAACATAAATTCAGCGTAAAAATAAACACGCCTCGACTTTTGATCTCTTAGTGAAAAGGATGTCATAAATATGTATGCTTTTAGACACGATCGTTTTTGCTTCGATTGCCGATAAAATAAGCAGAAAATAGCACGGTGATGTATTGACGTAGAAATGTTGTACGCGTTTTGGAATGCGGGCCCGAGCGTCTATACGGATCGAGATACTCAAGAAAACTGTAGTAAAATCGAGCGAGCTGAAGAAAGCTGTTCCGATAGTCGAATTCGTTTCACTTGCGCACGGTTACAATATGTGCCGGTGAAGACTTTTTCAACAAAAAATGCATAGGGAAATTTAGTGTCTCATCAGCTGATTGCAGCTACACTGAGAGAAATAAGGTTTGTTTGACATGGCTAGCACTAGCACCCACCCACTAGTGCGCACGGAGAATTGTCAGCTGTTTTTCACACCTGTTAAAAACACTGCACAACCCTGAAAACTCGGCTACTATATCGAACGCAAAATATGTTTTTGACATTGCAAAATAGTTATCTTATGTTGAACGAAGTGTGAAGATAAAAGATAAAACTATTAAAAAATGAGTTAACTCCATTCTGATATTGTAATGCAAATAGTTGTTAAAAGTCTTAACCCTTTCCCTCCCACGGTAGCCAATTGGCTACCGCATACATTTCTAAAAGTAACTATTACAAAACAGGCAAAATTAAAAGATTTATAGTTTCCTTAATCTGGCAAGACCATTTCCTTTCAATCTATTGCAAATAATTTTATACGTTTTATCTGGTAACGATGTATTTTGACATTTTGCTCGTGGACGTCAACCTCTGGTGTTCTGTTGCCGCAACGTGAATTTTGGTCGTGAATTTGAACAGGTAAATATTAGTTTTGGTGCCAGAAAAAAATGTTTTTGTGTAAATAACATTGTTCTACGATGAATTTAATAAAATATAAAACGAAATCTAATAACACGTTGCAGAAATGCACGATTAACCAGTGGTTGCCGATTGGCTACATTGGGGTGTTATCAAGCATTTGAATCGAGAAAGTTAACCGCTTTGCTGTCATATATTTAGAATAAATTTACAACAACAAAAACACTTTGTCATCCGATAAAAGCTTTGTGTTTTTATTATATTAATTGTTATTGACTATGATCTCTTTCAAGTCATTGAAAACAACATATTAGAGCCCGTTTTACATAAAGTTTGAAAAGAAAACAGGTATGTAAACAGTGTTTTTTTGTTTAGTTTGAAATAGTAAAACATTATATGCTACTTATTTCCATTAAATATAGATCAACATGTCAAGTGAACGAAATTTGAGAGGCTTGGAGATAGAAATCTGTAAAATTTTGGAAGGTGATTGTTCGGAAGAAGAGGAGGAAATGGAGGACGAAACTGAAATGCTAGTTGAATATATAGAAAAACATTGCGAGAACATTCCAGTTGAGGATATTCAGTTTCTTGAAGAAATTGGTAGGTTTTGTATTTTTTACACATAAATTGTCTACGGTTACTAATTGCTCTTATATATATTAAAGATGAGAGCGCCATCGAAATAGTTGACATGATGGCAAATCCAGAACCAGATTCATCAAAAGCTACTTGCAGCAAAAATATAAATAAGGAACTGAAATGGCGAAAAGTTGAAATTGATGAAGTTTCAAGCCAGTGCAATTTAAGTTTTTCTTCTCCTCCCGATCCAGAGTTAACTCCTTTTCAATATTTTAAGCTTTTTATTGACGACTCTATTATCGAAGACATTGTTTTCCAAAGTAATCTTTACTCCGTTCAAAATGATATTGGCAATCCACTCAATACTAATTATAGCGAAATTTGCAAGTTCCTTGGCATGAATTTAATGGCAAGTATTGTACATTTACCTCAATATCCAATGTATTGGGCAAATTGTACAAGATTTGCACCAATAGCTGACATAATGCCACGAAATAGATTTGATGTGTTGAAGAAAAACTTGCACTTAAATGATAATTCCAAAATGAAAGACCGCTCAGATATGCAATACGACAAACTTTTTAAAATTCGTCCTTTTCTGGATAAAATCAGAGCAAACTTCCTAACAGTCGAACCTGAAGAAATGAATTCTATTGATGAAGTATTGATTCCGACCAAGTGCAGAAACAGCATAAAACAATATATACGCAATAAACCACACAAATGGGGAATCAAAATGTTTGCCAGAGCTGGATCAAGTGGTTTTTTGTACGATTTTGAGATGTATACAGGCAAGTCAACCGAACTTGTAAAAACTAAACTAGGAATAAGTGGAGATGTTGTGATTAGACTGTGTCAGAGTTTACCAAAGCACGAAAATTATAAAGTATTCACAGATAATTGGTTTACGTCTTATCATTTGCTTTGTGAATTAAAGCAAATTGGCATTTTGGCAACGGGAACCGTTCGTCAAAATCGTCTACCAAGATGTGAATTTTTGACGGAAGATGAGCTTAAAAAGATGGGTAGAGGATCATATGATTTCAGATTGGAAAAGAACAACAATATCTTCGCTCTTAAATGGTATGATAATAAACAAGTATGTGTTGCGTCCTCTATTTATGGTGCACTTCCTGTCGAGCTCGTACGTCGTTGGTCACTAAAGGAAAAAAAGTTTATTGACGTTCCAAGGCCAAAGTTAATTTCGGAGTATGATAAGTATATGGGAGGAGTAGACCTAAGCGACATGATGGTGGCCTTGTATAGATCCAAAATTGGCACAAAACGTTTTTATTTCAGAATATTTTTCCATTTACTCGATGTAGCCTGTGTAAATGCGTGGCTTTTATACAAACGACATTGTCATCAAAATAAACTTCCGATAAAAATAAACTTTATCGAATTCAAAACGCAGATTGCGAATGGAATGTTACATGTTGGACATTATGTAGATAAAAAAAAGAGAGGTAGGCCAAGTTCGAGTAATGCAAGTGCCACTTCCTCACCTGTCTCCATTTCAAAGAAAATACGAAGGGAAATCACACAGCGGCCAATTTCGGATATTCAATATGATGGCATTTGCCATTGGCCGATTCCTATTGAAAATAAAGAAAGATGTAAGAACTGCAACGATAGAAAATCCTTTTCGAGGACAAAATGTGAAAAATGTAATGTTGCCTTATGTCTTACACGAAACAAAAACTGTTTTTTTAAATTTCACAACAAAGACTGATGGAATATGAATAATATTTAAGTTAACGTTATTTTTTACTTAACATTACACTAACATTATTTATGAAGTAAGAGTTAATGTATATATTTTTGATGTACATACCTATACTTCTATGAAACAAAGTCTTTAGTTCCATTTACCATACTTGAAAAGTCTGAACTAATAAATATAAAGTCTGAATATAAAAATAATTTATAATAACTTATAGTGTATCATTTCGTTAATGTTTCCAATGACTTTTCTTTAAATAATAATATCTTTCTTATGTTTTATTCACTAATATTAATAAAACAACATTTTCTGATTTTAAAATAAAAAGGAGTTTTGATTTTTTAGTTAGCACCCCAATGTAGCCATATGACTACCACTTCGCCACGCCCACCCGATGACCCCCACCTAAAAAAAAAATATGCAGTTATCTTTAGAATGCCGATATTAACCTTAAAAGCATCCAACTTATTTTTTTACACACATATTAATAATTTGGGAAGGAAAGGGTTAATAGTGATGGTCAATTTGAAAATTTATTCAGCTCCGATTCTATAGCGACGAGGAATTTAGCACAAAAAATTAAAAGGACGAGCATCCAAGACTATTTTGAGGCAATTCTTCCAAACTATACCTCAGCAGATTCATCAGCAGTTCTAAATTCATCGTAATTAATTTAATTGCTAGGCAAGAAGCATGCTCATTCAGAGACTTATCAGATCGATTTATTATCTTAACATCGACAGTTTGCCTAATATTAAGTCGAGTAACCTTTCGGATGTTGCTTTTAAATGGCCAAACGGTGATGAAAAAGTAAGAAGCAAACGTTTTTTCAAAAGCAAACACGGATTCCTTAACATTATAGGTATAATATTTTTAAAATATTGTCTCTGAAATTTCATTCACTTATATTTGTAATCTTAGGAGCAATTGACGGAACGCATATAATAATTGATCCCCAAAAAATAAGCACGGATGATTATCCCAATTTCTAACTCAGGGTTTTTTTCTCTGCGCCACCTCTCACGAACGTCTGACAAACATCTGAGAGTATAACTGTCATGAAAGAGCTACTCAATTAGAAGTTTGGAATCGGCATAAAATTGTAGATCCCTTCCATTCGTTCCAAAAATGAAAACTCACACAAAACGAATGGTTGTGAGAAGCTAGGTTTAGGGTCCCTACGAACCTGTTGCGCCAAAAATTATTATTATTATAGAATATCTGGATAGAAAAAACAATTTTAGTCTGCAGGGAATATGCAATGAAAATAAAAAATTCATTGACATCTTTGTTGGTTTTCCAGGCTCAGCGCACGATAGCACGGTTGCCACATTGGTCATTTGTGACCAAATTTGGTCATTACTTTTTCTCTTGGTCACATGGTCTTTTTTTATTCTATTTGGTAATTTTTTTACGAAATTAGATATTATTAATAATTAAAACAATAAAATGTGATCTGTGTAGCTACTAGCTACATGAAGAATATCTTAAAACAAATATGGTGAATTGATGGTTACAAATATTTTGGACTTAAATTATTTTAGTCATTTTTAGCTACAGTTGGTTATTTTTATTTCCAATTTTGGACACAAATTTAATTTCCAAGTGGCAACCGTGCACGATAGCCGAGTTTTTAACAATTCATTCATTTTCGCGGTGGTAGTTTAGCACAATAATGCAAAAAGTTACAGGTTATCACATTGTGGGAGACTTTGCAGAAAATTTGTTTTCACACCATAAAGGGAAAATGGTCATACCTATGGATGGACCCGAAAAAAAAAAATAAAAATAAATTCAATACAATATAAATATACATAAATACAAGGTTTACAAAGTTTTCAGAATCTACTGCGGTTGACCAAGCCTGCTGCATAATTACTCCAACAAGGAGTCTTCTCTTAAAGCGTCTGTTTTTTGCTGGTAGGCCTTAACCTTCGCCTCCTCATGCTTCAGTTTTTTCCCCTGTACTCTAAGTACGAGTCTTTATCGTTCGGCTTTCTCCTCCTAGAATATTCTGGCGATAAGGAGGTCAAAGCACTCTGGGATATTGAAGGAAGAGCTGGATCCTTATATGGGGACTCACAATGTTGGGAGGTTTCAGATATCACAACTGAAACAGTAAATTTCGTTTATAAACCTAAACATTCGTTTACCTAATCACTTACTGTTTTTTTTGCACCACTCCCTTTTTCGTAAACCCCAGCAAAATGTGGGTACACGCCAGCCCGATGAAAAAAAAAGATGTTCCAGCTCACTGGAAAAAGGATTGCAAAAAAATTATTGACTTCAACTTGCAGGTATACTCACTCATGTTTTTTGCAGACATTTACATTTCAATTTGGGCATACGTGTACCTACCTAGAGGAGTCCTTCCTTCTCCATGTAAGCGTACATTTTTTTTTTGAATCCTTTGAGATATCCCTAATTTAGGCTTATACTCCTTCAGAAGGCAAATCAACAATTTTTTTGCAGAATCTGACCAGGTGTTGGGTTCTGAAATAGAATTATGTTTTAGTAAATTAAAACAACAGCAATTAGTTTTGAAAAACATGCAAATAAATTGCTGCTCCTCCAACTCGGCGCATTCTTCTTCTTCCATCCTAGGATCGTCTATATTATAACATGAGAGAGAATAACTGTTCTAAAAAAGGTTCTCAATTCGGCAGACCATATTTCCCGGGACAGGCTCGTATTTGAATAGCCTGTCCCTGTTTTTTTTTTTTTTGTTTAGAAATACGGGACATACAAATGTCCCGTATGTTCATATACATTTTTTTTGTAACATTTTATTATCTATTTTTAAAAAAAATTAACCATTTCATGATCACTAATAAAGTGCAAATAGCCCCTTAATAATCACAAGGGAATCTACTACAAAAATAATACATCTATGGGTTTTTTTTTTGTTATTTTTGGCTATTTGTGTGTTGTTATATATTTTTGTTTGTCCCGGGTTTCGCTCTTGAAAATATGGTCACCGTATCTATACATCGAAAGTATTCGGCTTGGTTCATGTCCTGCTTTCCTTCTCTAGTTTTCGGATTTCTTCTTTGGGAATGCGATGCTATATTTCGCAAAATCGCTGAAGATTGTCTAGGTACTTATGTTCCCTTTCTGGAAATGTATTTGGTTATTTCAATTCACATATCTAGATATCCAACTGAGGGTTACCTTGTTTCTTCTACTGATGATCAGCAAGATAAACAATTTTTTTCTGATCCAAAAGACGAGTCAGAGTTTAAAAAAATCATATCTGGCATAAATCTCTCCTTGCAAAATTCTGGTTCTTTTTTTTCAATCTCCTCAGCACTTTATTATGTGGACTATGGATTCATTAGTAAGACTCTTCTAGTCCGAGTTCAGAGCGATGATTTTTTTTTTTTGGATGGCGCACACTATGACAATCAAAGCAAATACAGCGGAGAATATACCAATGATTACACAAGAGGAGCTCTTCCAGGCGTGCAGGAATATAGGCGATAAGACAGCCCCTGGACAAGATGGTATTACGAACAAAGCACTGAAAGTTGCTGTCCCGAAACGGCAGGAGCTTTTTGTAAAAACGATGCAAAAGTGTTTACAGGAAGGTACTTCCCTGATCCATGGAAACTGCAATATTTATGTCGTTTTCCATTGGTTTCACTCGGGGATCCACTCATTCTGTAGTCCAATGGAACAAGAAAACTGCTTCTGATTGAATCCACATGCGTATTGGTGAAATGCCAAAAAATAATCTACGGCAGCCGTCAGTTGACTTGTATAAAATACACAAACTACACTTGTGTGAGTGCTTCTTGAGTGGATTCTGACTTCAAATCCAGAAGCGAAATTCTCTCCTCAGAATCACCAGAAGAGTATTTTTTGTGCCAATGGAACGGTTTCAGAAGTGATTTTTTCGATTCCGGACTCTCCCGGACGCTTCTTTTTGCCCAATGGAAAACGACATTAGTATCGCTACCAAAAGGGAACATGCCGCCAAGAGAACTACCTTGAGCGTATAATATACAATAGATTACTCACTGTGGTTGAGGAAAAATATCGCCGTTGTTACCATAGCAAAACACATCCGGGAAGCTACCAACGAAGCCATCGTCATATTAAAAAGTGACTAGAATCAGCAGGCCTAGAACTAGCCGTCTATAAAACCGAAGCAGTTCTTATTTCTAGCCGGAAGGCGGTAGAACACATAACCATTCGTGTTGGAGGTCAGTCTATAAGATCAAAGGAATCAAATAAATATCTCGGAGTTATGCTTGACAATAGGCTAAAGTTTAAAACACACGTGGACTACGTACGCAGAAATGCGTCATTACTCCAGGCAGCACCCTCCCGGATGTTGCCGAACACAGGAGGTCCAGGATATGCAAGAAAAATTATCCTATCCATAGTGGTTAGTTCAGTAATGCTGTATGCTGCACCAGTTTGGCAGGAGCTCTAGCAGTAAAAGAGACCAGTAGGGAACTAACATCTTCATATAGACTTTGCGCATTAAGAACGATTATTGGTTTCCGAACTATCTCGGATAAGGCAGCTTTTGTTATAGCCGGAATGATTCCTATCGACATCCTTGCGGACGAGATGCAACGAATCTACACTAGAAGAGTTTTAAGTCATCAAGCGCTAGTGACATAAAAACAATAAGAAATGAAGAGAGGTCAGCTTTAATAGCTATGTGGCAAACTAGGTGGGACAATACTGCAAAACCAACTGCAACTACCACCTGATGCAGTTCCTGTCAGGGTACGGCGGCTATCTATGCCGATTTGGACACCACAGCTCACCTCTTCGTCCAGAATGCTACCGAGCAAGATCGCACAGTAGAGAAGTGCCAATCTGGTGTAGGTACCGCTGATATTGTTCTTCAAGTGGTTGTTTAACTACTTGAAAGTTTTTGTGCTAACCTGCCTGTGGGTAGGACCTGTAGATTGCCGGGACTGTCGCAAGACAGACCTATAGATTGCCGGGACTGTCGCAAGACGGACCTGTAGATTGCCGGGACTGTCGCAAGACGGACCCTCAGTTTAGGCCGTTTAGAAGCCGCTGAAGCCGTACCCGTTGCCGTAAAAGCAGTAATTAGAGAATATTAAGTTCGACTGTTATTAAAATAAGACTTGGAATTTGTAAAAATAATAATTAAAACGGAAAATTGATTAAAGTGTAAATAAAACTTGGAATTGTCAAAAATTCTTAGATTAAGCTTAGTTAAGTTATAAACTTTGAATTGTATAACTTATGAATAAGATCTGAAATTGTACTTTAGAGCGTACACATAAGAAATAAGGTAATAAACCGAACCTTCTCGAACTAAAGTTTGTGTTTCTTTAGTAAAAACCTTGGCGATCCGACGAGCGAACCTCAGCCCAGACAAAAAGCATATCACATTGGCACAAGCACGCTGTGTTCTATTGCGAACTGAAAGCGTTCAGTGGAGAGATAATCTGCTCAGTCAATAATTATAAATGAGATGGTGAACACGGAGGATAATTGGATGGAAATTTGCACATTAGTAATTAATGTACAAAACGAGTTGCGAAGAATAGAAAAACTAACGCGAGAAAAAACAAAAAATTCAGTGAGCAGAGCATAAATTGCTAACCACCCCCCCGCGAACGCGAAGTAATACCTAACGGCATTCCCCCAGGGAGAGTGCTGGAAGGGTGTGGATTAGTACGTAGGTGCACTCCTGGCATCGATAATTCAGGTTTGTGAATCGTGAATGTTGCTAGCACAGGCTACCGCATCTTTAGAAGATTACTAGATCCATTGGCGCAACCAAGAAAAAAAAAAAACATATTAGAGCGCCCTCTTCTTAGCTCTTACTTTTCCCTTCTAAGAAGTTGGTGTTCCCCAATTTTGTGCAGCTTTTTCAAATATTTCTGAAAATTGTGTAGGTACCTAATTCGTCAAATATCCACTGCAAGAAGATTTTTCCTTCTTATATCGATGCCTTAACACAAAGAGCGAGTCCACTCCTACATATTCCGGCCGCACAGTCATTCCCCTCTATCTATGATCTTACGCTAGGAGCCAGCTCTCCCCGGTGTCTTCTTACATTCAAGGATGGAAATGGGACATTTTTGCAGTTGTTTTTTTCAGGGGACCTATTTTGCAGCATGGCCCTATTTAAATGTTTCTCTTTTTGTGTTTATTATGGATGGATCAGTAAACGACAATTGATAAAGTTATATTTATTAATCAAATGGAGATTTATGAAAAAAAACATTGTAGTTGCGGCTTACCTATTGAACTTGAACTAAATCAAAATGTATTTTATACATTGCTATGTGCACATTAAAGTAAAACAAGTAAAATGTCACATTTTTCACACTGGTAGTCTTGCATCTAGGTGCAGACGTATTAATTTAAATTAAAACCAAAATCGGTTATACTATACCCATTTTGAGGGATAAAAATATGGGCAAATAAGTTTATTTCACATGCTTTACAAACATTTTTTGTAATGATAGCACAGTTATTTAGGTCTTCTGAAATAAATTCCTCAAATGCAGTTATAAATCCACTGAGAAATATAATGTTATAGGCGTAATGCATCCTTTTACCATGCCAATGCATTTTAAAAGGAACACAATAATAAATTCTGGAGTCTAAAAAATAAGCTTACCTACATTTTTATTATACGAATGTACTACCTTAGCCTCTGTTTTACTATCACTTCTTTGAATGCATTTACCATAAATCGCCTTATTTTTTGAGCAGTGCGCATTTTCATGAACCATTTCCTTCTGTGAATTTCCATTCGCATAAATTGAGTTTTCATATTCAAGTACCATATAAGTATAAGGTTAGAAGCACGAGCAAATTTTTTTATATGACCCGTTTTTGATTTCCTTTTTATCATTGGAAAAGATGAGCTACAAAATGCGAATAATTGTTTGTTTTCGTCAAGCGTAATATTAATAAGTCCAAGGTTTTTCATACATGTCCATTAACACGCAAATTCCACGCAGCTAATTATTATTGATAGATACTTATCAGTATGCATATACATACCTATGTAAATATAATAGAAACGCATCAAAAACCTAAAACTATGGAACAGAAAAAACAAAACTACTGGCTTCGGTACACCATTTGGACAAATTCAACATTGGCCTGCTGCTGTTTCCATCTCATACTCCCATAGATAGCCTCGCAAATATGGTTACTGCAGCGATTCGCGATTGCAATCCCTACTATACCATATGCAGGAAAAACTCATTCCGGCACAGATGGTTTGGTTATTGTTTTTGTTTTTCCTTTCTTTGACGCAAATCTAATTTCACCCCTTTTGCATACTTGTCAGTGCATATTCTTTCTTGGAGGTTCTATTTTCGTGGTACCATCGAGAACACATGAAGTGAAAAAGATACATGCTGGTATTTACAACAACTGCTTCGCCAGAGATGTTCCCTTGGGGGAAGCAAACGTGAAATTTGGAATGTTTTCCTGTGTTGTGTAAATTTAGCACGCGACTTGTGCAATTCCAGGGGGACGCCGAGCATATGTCGCGTATGTTTTTGAATATACCTACAAGCAGGACGACACTGCACTTAAAAAAATGTCTGTAATATAAAAATATTTTGGATATGTGAGAAGAAAATTATGTATGTAGCATAAGGAAGTTAATAAACAGCAACGACTATTTTTGGCATTATGTAACAGTTTAGGTATTTTTTGTTTTTGTTTTCGGAAGCTGTGTTGAAAATATTTCCTTAAGTCAACTGATCTTGCAGTGTAAATTTGGTAAATTTGGCTTGCTGTAAATTAAAAACAATGGCAAGAATGATTCGCTGTGCAGTGAAGAATGAGTAAAGTTCATTTCTATATTGGTATATCTATTGGTATATTGGTTGAAGGTGTAAAAATGAGATTCTAAGCAGACAGAATAAGTTAACATTTATGAGACAAGATATCGTTTCAAAAAGTCAACAAATGTCAATTTATCACTAAACAAACAAATTTCTTACTTTAGAGTTAATTGAAACGCTAGTAAGTCAGAAGTTACACTCAAATTATAGGTACATAATAATTTAATTAATAGATCAATCAATTGATCAATTTGAGGTAGGGTAAACTGTCCGACAGTGGCTCACGTTTACTTAATCTCTACTTATAAGAATAATAAAGAGAAATCCAAACGTGTTTCGATCCTTTGTGAATTTACCTGGAAGTTTAATAAGTGCGCTCATCAGTGTCAGCTGTGCTCAAGAAAAGTGATTTTACTTGTAAATAAATTAGAAATCGTGCTTCTTATTTTTGTTCCACTTAAAAAAGTAATGTGCTTTATGAGATCTGTGGGATACAGTTTCAAATGTTAATTATTATTATTAATTTAAATTAGTATGTTAATCATATTTGTGAAAGGCTTTTTTTTGTAATAAAACTATTTCTTTACAAAAAGTCGCTTGTCCAACAGTGAACCAGCTCATAGTCGTACACAATGAGCAATGGTAAACATGGTAGTGGTAGCACCTCCAGGCAACAGAATTCTATATTTTATTAAGCATTAAGCAACGACCTATCATTACTATTATTTTTCGTTAGTTATAAGTTTAGTGATATTACTGAAGTCCTTGAAAGTCCTTTTTGTTCACGTTTTTGTTATTTTGTATTATTGTTATTACTTTTCGTTGTTTTTTATTACTTATATTTTTGCATTGTTTACTTTTTTGTAATGTTAAAGTTAAATAAAAATAGATTTTTATCAACTACTTGTTTTTGTTTTTGATGAAATAATAAATAAACACTGTAGTTTCACAGTGAACTACCCGGTTCTGTGTCTATCCTCTATACTACACAGGGAACCAATTGAGGTGCGTTACAAATTTAAATTTACTATTTTCTATTATCTTTCTAAGGCTGGATGTGGTTAAATGCAAAGGTAATAAAGCTAATAATAAGTACCTTCAAACCGTTTAAAGATTAAGCCAATAGTTTAAAAACTACATCGAGTCAAACGGAGATTGGTCCACTGTTGGACAGTTTACCCTAAAAATGTTGGACCTTAAAAATCTTGAAGAAAAAAATATATCTTGTAATCTGGCATCACTGGTTCAGCTACATGTGGAAATAATACAATTTTATTAACAAAATGGGTTCATACTTTTGCGGCAACGATACGAGCATTGCGCCCATTTTATACCTACAGCCGACCTTCTAAGTAAACTTTTAAACGTTTCAAATTCGACTGGTGGACAATTCAATAATTGTACCAGTTCGAAAAAAGGCGCAAAGGCCAATTGAACGATATCATATCTCACACATAATGGCGGTGATGGGCCTGCCTTTTAAATAAAACAAACAAAAATTCGCTAATATCACACACAGCTTGTTTTCTTGAGTTTTAAAATATAACGCACCCTTTATTTCTGAAGAAAATAAAGACCCAACAACTAAAAGTCACTTCATTTTTACACAAGTAGTCCTAAATTCATAATAGCGACTAGGTGCGTAATCAGTTTTCAGGATGTTTTTAGTTTAATATATAACAAAGAAATTTATCGAATTTAATTTATCTAATTAATTAAGATATATTTCATCATAATTGCCACCAAATTACTTTATGAATATAGAGGCTTTATTTAGAATTTTCACAAAATATTTCAGATAAATAATATTATTCTTTAAGCAACAACTAGATATAAGGTAAAATTAAGTTTTTGACTTTTAAATCAAGCTTTACAATCTCCAGCTTGCATGATGGATTACAAACCACAAGACAACTAGACAATCCATAAAGGTTAAATGTGTCTCCACAGAAATTTTAAACAATGTCAATAATTTATTAATGAATTGCTAGAATTTGGCCACGAAGAAGGAGGACCATTTTTTACTGTTGAAATCAGCTCAAATATCTTTTTGACGAATAGAAAAGTAGGTATATAATATAAGCTATTCGAAATATACTATAATATGATACCCGTACAATCTACATTCAATTTGCAAATATTAAATAGCACGACGCAGGCAGTCATAGAAATGCCATAATTTCAAAGAAGTCATAAGCAATGATGTTGTGCTTAAGCACACGTCTTTATTTACAAGGAGCGACACAGGGGAAGTCAGCGAGGGTCCTCACAAAACGTGATCTGGAACCTTAATATTAGATGAAGAGTCAATAGTTATTTGTGTGATCAATAAAAATTAATTTTATTCCAAAAAAAATATGAAACTAACTTGTGACCATTATTTTTTCAAGTGTGCCTGTCCCTTCTATCAGAAAAAAAATCATCTAAAATGCATTACTTCTCTACTTTAATTGTAAACACCAGAATTCTACTACTTAAATTGTAGACCTGGAGAGAAATACATAGGTATATAACAAGCGCTTCCTTTTTTCTCTTCTCATAACAACAACGACAACATTTTACACGTCCCGAATCGCAATTACAGAAGAAGAATCATTCTGGAGAGCTCACCGAAAGTACACGACAAAATTTTTTTAAGCAAGAATCTTTTGCTACACTTGTGCCCAAGCATGGATATGCAAGCGCACTACACCTGCCGTTGGCATGTCTCTGCATCTGCTGCACCGAAATGGATAATGAAATTGTCGAATGGGACTGTGCGGGAATGATTCACTAAGGATTTACCTTTTGTGATGCTGTTGATGTTGACTACGACTACCAAGGAAGGCTATAGTAATATTGATAGTGGGGATACTTGTAATTATTCTTTTTTGTATTATACCTACCTACTTCGTCCATATGAATAATGAAATGCGGCATACAGGGCTTTTGGAGTGAAGTGGATTAACAGAAAAACTTACAATTATAATAGATACACCTATTGTGATTTTTTTTCTGTCCAACAAAATTAATTAACCGACCCGAGACAACTCGCCCTGCTAATTCTTTACCTCTCTTCAATGCCTGCTAACTGCTGTAATGCTTGCTTATGCTTTGCATGCGACTAATTAAATTGAAGACTCTTTTGGGAAAAGGGTTGCAGATTTAAGTCCATCAGTAAGTCAGGCAAATCATTTTTTTAAGCTAGATTATTTTTCTTTTATCATAAAAAAAAATTATCTGCAATATTTCTGTTTTGAAAAACTAGAAATAGAATGTATTTTTGGCTGCAGCTTGTTTGTACTCTTATACCCATCCACACAAATTGTACATCATTTTTGATTATCGGTAAATATACCATTTCACCATCAAAAATGGCTTTTGGTATCTTTGGGCATGGGTCTTTAAGCTAAATTAAAATCGTAATGTATCCACGACACGAAAATTAACCTATGGACGCAATCTATAAATATATAAATTGTTAATGATTTTTCTGTCAACTGAAATTAACTGCAAATGAAATAAAATTAAAGTGCGCTTCGATATAAATAGCTAAATAGCCAAATATATAAATAATAGCGAAGAAGACTGACGCTGACCGCTGACGTAGTATTTTTACACTTAATCGAAGCACTGAGCTGCGATGGTGTTTGTTGGTAAACATTAGATGGGGACAATTTTTAATTAGTACAGCATTCAATGTTTTTTTCCTTTTATTTGTGCGCACTTACTTCACGTAGGTATAATAAATCGCTGTCGCTAAATATACACTGCGAAGCAATAAGTCTTCTATAAATATTTCACACTTGTTTGTAGAATGGATTATTTGACAATTTTGATCTACGTCATCTATTATATAAAAATCAATCGTTGTGCGTTAGTCGGGTAAAGGCTCGAGAACTGCTAAACCGATTTGAATGATTTTTGTTTCATTTTGTTCGTCTTGAATCAGGGATGGTTTAGGAAATAAAGTGCACGACTGGGTCGAACGAAACTTTCTCGATACTAGACAAAAGAAAACAAAATTCTCTTTTGGATATTCATCTCATATGGCAGTTATGTAAAATAACAATATAAGTTTTTAAAGGTTAAAGCTCTCAGTAACTGGCAATGTCGCAAGCGTCTACTGTACTATTTTATAAGGTCTTACTCCTCACTTGATTTTTGAGTACAGGACAAGCGTACCTAGTAGCAGTTTCTGTTTTTGACCTAAGGATATGTCTTTAATTTTGATTGGAATATGATTTAAGTTTTCAATTATTGGAAGTATTGCTCGTGATAGACCGATATCTTTAGAAAGTTTATGTAATTCAGGCGTTTGTGAATTTGCATTATGTAACAGAACTGTTCGATTGATTGACTAAACGAACATTCTTGGAGGAGATCGATACTCGATCTATTACCTCAGGCAAATGAGAGCGAGTTTTTATTCGAGAATCGTTGGGAGACGAGCGGTGAATAACGTCCAATAAGCCAGCTTTCCAGAAAGCCGCTGAAATTAACGGCTAAAAAGATATTCCATCATTACATTTTTAAAATTCAGCTGGCGTACAGGCAAGAGCCATAGACAATATAATTCGAAAGTGCATTTGATTTTCTAAGTTGAAAAATTGTGTTAACAACGCAAAAATTATTTTTGTTGGAGAACCCAGCTTTTAACCCGGCAAAGCAGCAAATTCCAGGCAGCAATATATTCAAAAATATATATACCAAGGCAGCACTTGTGCAGCGCACAGTGCTGTCCGAAAAATTAGGTAGAACCCCGGAGTGTGTGTTAATTTCCTCAGAAATTAATTACGAGCTGAGCCGCCATTGCAGCACAAATTGAAAGAGCCGCCACTACATACCAGCTAAGGGCAAAGTAGCACTTGGAGTCCCATTTGTACTCCAAGTCATATCGCTTACTTTGGCCGCATAAGCTAAGGCGCCAACATAGTGGAGCACCAGCACCTCGGGTTCGAATCACAGCAGTAGAAGAGCCGCAGGAATTATTTTTTTTCTAATCTAACATATTATATAAAAAAATTTGAAATTAAGGTAATAGGTACATTATATGCATTGCCAATCCGCAATATACATACATAAAGGTAAAGGAAAGTGCTATAAATATATATATATATATAAAACTAATTGCAACTCTTTGCGAGAAAATTTAAAGGTACAAGGTACAGCAACGGTTACAGTGGCCATTGGATCGTCGGTTGCAGCATACCAACAAAGGTACAAAGTAAATGGAAAAGTACGGTGAGTCAAAAAAGTGACTATTATTATGTATATATATGAGTATAGCACCATATTTTAATACAGTTCCTATAAACCGGTAGATAAAATATACAGATGCTGATGCATATGTATGTGAAAACGCGTCAATTTTATTAATAGAACAGTGCATATGATTACCAATTGTCTTCCCGTCTTCTTGTTGTTTAAATACGCACATATTAACGCAAATTAAGTTTTTTTTTGTTTCTGCTTCCTGTTTAAATTTTGTATATAAGTGCGATTAACGTATAATTGTTTGAATTTATGCCAAGAAAGTTTTTTTATTCGAGTCGTTTTAAATGAATAAATTGAATGAATTGTAACGAAGAGCAACGATGAGTTTGGTTTAAAAAAAGGCGGTAAAGGATGAGGATGGGTGGATAGGGAAGGATGATGATGGCGAAGACAAGTAGGAAGTGAAAGATGGCAACTGAAGGGGCTACTTAGGCGAGAGTAGTAGTCAAGGTAGGGAGGGTAAGAAAAATTTTCTCGCAGCGTCAATGCCACCTAGACGCAAAGACTGGCATGATTTTTTTTGTTGCTAGACAAAGGGTCAAGTCCCACGCCCACCGACGAGCTAATTGAGGGAACTAGCATGCCAGCAGTGACCCAATGCAACCAAAGTCTATGCAACAATTAGTAGCTATAAATTGAATATCCCGATGCTCGTGTGTGCGGTGCAAATTAAGTTTTTGTTTTTGTAAAACTATCCAGACATAACAGTTGCAAATATTGCAATGTTTATTTGGAAAAATACAACTGACTGTATGATATTGTTCCGAATTATAGAAATACTTCGTTTTTGACATTTTATCGAAATCGAAGATGGGGTTTTCGAGATATGAGCAGTTTCTAAAATTAGCGTTTTCGGTGTTTCGAATTGAAAATTAAGGACACAATAGTTTTGAAAACATCAATTTGACTCTAAGTCTGCATTTTGGTCAAAATCGTTATTGCCGTTTTAAGATAACTAGACAAAACTATATTTTTCATAAATCCATTGTACGATAATATAGAGAAAAACTGAGGTTGCTATTAAGTTATAAATGACCACATAACCTTAGATATTAACTTTTGCTACAATCGTATAGACCGTTTTCGAGATATGTCGAAATTTCAAAAGTTCCGTTGTTCGAATTTTTAACCAAAAACTGGGTACGCAGTCATGGTAACCTCACCTACTTAAGCTTAAATATCAATTTTGGTTGAAATCGTTAGAGCCGTTTTCGATCAAATCAAACTGGTACGAAAATGTTGTATGGGAAGTACCATTAATATTGAGGTTACCTTGCAAAAAAAAAACACCTCCCGAACTGTAAGCCCAAAAACTCCAAATCCGAGGTTTGAACGTAGTCCGGGCAGCCGTTTAGACTGTAGGCCCGTGGAAGGACGGACAGACGGACAGACCGGACAGAATTTTGCGACCCACTTTTTTGAGTTCCTCTATCATCGTAATATCAGAATTGATTAAAATCTCGAGTTCCAAATTTTGTACGAAACCAATATCTTTCTCTTACTACGTAATGGAGAAAGTTAAAAAGAAAAGTCGGAAAATTCTCAACAAAAAAATTCTCATGGGGAAAAGCACTTTGAAAAAAAATAAACTGGATATAAATCGAGTAGTGAAACTTCCAAAACAAAAAAAGGTTATTTTAAATTTTAAAAGCAATTGTTGTTGTCAATTATTTTGATTATTTTCCAAGCAAATTGTTGTTGTCAACAATTTTGAAATTATTTTTTATTTGTTTATGTTTACTATGTTACATACAGTGACTTTTTGAAATGGAGTAGATACCTTGATTTGTTTGATGTGTGAGTAAGTTGAAATGTAGGGGTGATTGAGATGACGAGGATAATGATAACAGGCAACAGGAGTTGTTGAGCGTATTGAGTGTTCACTGCTCTGCTCATTCGTGAGTATGATTATGGGGAGGGCAGCTCAAAGATACCATAACACCTTCGGTACTGGTGTGGAGAGAGAAGGGAGAAGGCTTACCAACCAAGTTGATAGGTGTGGTTAGTTTTCTTCTTGGCTATTAAAGTTACAAATATTTCGTTTGGAGTTAATCCTTTCCCAAATTTCTTCCAATCCCTTTAATGCCAGCAAATTTTCAAATTTTCTCATCAAAATTCAGGCATGTAAAAGTACGGTAGTCCGCAAGCCAAGCAGAAGATCCCACTTCACCGACGAGCTGAGCACAGGCTTAAACAAGCATGCCTGCCTTGCTTTGTTGACCCTACAACCCTTTCACCGAAGTCAAAATTGAGATTCCTGTGTCTCTAAATGTAGAAGGAAATAGATATGTGCGTTAGTTAGATTTGAATGATTTTTGTTTTGTTTTGTTCGTCTTGAATCAGAGATGGTTTATAAAAAATCATAAAATTCTCAACAGGTGGCGCTGTAGACACACGTTTCGTTTTTAACTTAAATTTAATTAACTTCTGAAATATAATAATACAATAACAATAATTTATAAATATAATTCCTTCGGTGTGAAACTCGATGACTTTATATCTCAATAACTGATGGGCCAATTTTCATGAAACTTTTTGGTTTTGTTCGTATTGACGTATTTAAGGTTTAGCAAGACTTAAAAAATAATGTAATGTTTGGAAATGTTTTCGATCTCCAAAGCCACTCAGGCGATTTCCATGTAAATTTGTTGTTGCGTATGGTTGGTTCCAGTTTGAAGGATAGAATACTTTTGGACCCGATATAGGTGGCACGTCAATCATTGCGGTTTGATTGGCACACATCAATATTGATAATCTTCAGTTATTTCTATTGGCCCTTAGCACTAAAACATTTTAGACTCGACTTTTGACAATAAATTAAATTTTAGTCCAAATTAGAAGAAATAAAGCATTAAATTTGACTTTAAGTTGAGAAATAGTTAGGTTGGAGTCACCGCCAGTGATGCAAAGCCGGATCATGTGTGAACCCTTAAAAAATTATGCCTTTTTGGTAAAAAAGATAAAAATTGCATATCTTACAAAGTAACTGCAACTAACCAACTAAATTGTTATCAGAATGTTGGTCGATTGATAGGCAATTCTATCTTTTTTTATCTCTATAATCCAAGGTTTTGATTTAGTGAGTAAGTCAAGTAGGTTATTCGAAAATAAGCATGACGCACAGTTGTAAATTAAAATTTTTAATGCTACTTTGATTAAAGAATGTACCAGATTTACCAACTTCAAAATGTATTTGTGTGAATTGATTCTAAAAAAGGAATTCACAACAAATTGATTGTAAAACAGTTCAAACAGTTCACAAAAAAATTATGCCTATTTTCTAAAAACTATTCCTCAAGTATCGGAATCAACATCACTGACTAAGTCAAATATAAAGTCTCATTTGTCACAAGCTTTTTTTCGAATTTCCTCTTGCTTTACCTGTTAAATCATAACAATTTTTTTTTATTTAATTCACATCATCAACAACTTGAAGTTCGACTTAAGTGAAACAACAAAATTCAGTCACAATAGCTTGCAGAAGTTGATTTTTGTTAATTTAGAGCAAAAGTGGACTTAAGGACCGAACTTTGTTATTTTTCTTTTCTTTTTAAGTGTCATACCTAGAGTATTTAATATAACTCTTGAATAAAGAATTTGAATTGACCGAATTGGATAAAGAGGCATGTGCAATGTGCATTCTCGGAATTATTATTTTCATTACATTAACGAATTGGGGCGGAACTAAGTTCGCCGGGCCAGCTAGTCTTATATAAATAAAATCAATTGCTAAAGTACGAGTATGTCACTCAAAAGCGGCGCAACCGATTTCGCTGAAAATTCAGCAACGTGTTCTAGTAATTACAAGCATTGTTTAAAGGGTACAGTGAAATATGAGAAACAAATCCCACTGATATTATTTACAATTTATCGCAACAAAAAATATATATACAACAATATTGTGAACTTTCCTCACACACTGTAAGCAATAGATGGAAAACATACGAAACCAGCGCAACATTCCGGATCCGATTTCGATAACAATATATTTTTTTACAGCATTGTGTTATTAGCTGTATCCACCAGCGCACGGCTAATTTATTTAGCAGCAATACTAGAGCTTCAGATGTTGTCTTAAAAACCAGCACCTTATATACGTCCGTAATTCACCGTCTGCTGAAGCCTTAAAGGTTTAAGATACTCCGACGCCATATTAATTTATTCGCGACATTTTTGGACTCGACAAAAATCGAATGAAGGAATATGACAGGAACACTCTATTTACAGCATCCCCAGAGTCTTTACAGCTATACAGATTGAGCCGCGCATGTTTGTGGAATTGGCATTTGGCAGACTCGCTGCGCGTTTCCGATATTTTCATAGACTCACAGGGTCACAGGTTAAAATACGTAGCAACAAAGTCGATATTAAATGGCATCCCCAATTCACAATAAAATCGTGGTTAAAAATAAAAAAAAGGAAATTAACATTACAAAAAACTCGATTTATTAAATTAATATTATTTATTAATATTTATTTTGTAACCATGCTTTATAAAGTACTCGGAAATCTTTCTGATGAGGCAGTCTCGACTAAGGGCTTTTTCAGGCGACAGCACTGTACAATAAAAAAAACATTTAAAACATTTAAAAACATTTTACCGCTTTAGCAGCGCATTTCCTGCTGAACGAAAATAGAAAAAAACAAAAACTCCTTTTAATAGAAAAGTGCTTTAAAAAAGTTAAGTTTTATTTCCAGGTGGCCGAATACCAAAAGAGCCAAAAAATGTCTGTCAAAATTTTACATGTGGTTTCGGTTTTGACGTTTTACGACGAACTTAAATAATAGTTGGTTCGCGAGTAGGTGTCGCTATGGCCTGCTTAAGAACCACAGGGTGGCAGCAACAATACGCCTCCCATGAACTGAATGTAAACGCATTTGAAACACGTTGGTTTTTTACGCATTTGAAACACATTGGTTTTTGTTATCTTGAGGCGTTGCTGCAGCTATCGATGAAGCAAGAAAATCGGCATCTGAAATCTCATGGTCCCAAAGTCTGCTCTAAGGGCTCTGCAGCTCTTTGAGCTGCGTGACGCTCGCCACATAAAATATGCCGGGTCTGCTCCTCAAATTCTTGGTTTCCAGCTACTTTCGAAGCTCTAGTTCTGCTTAAGCTTATAGCGCTATATTAAGTTTATACTTTCGAGGCATATTAGAAGCATAAAAAAAATTAGTAGGTACATATTTTATAAAAACAAAAATAAGCGGTAGAATATGTTTCTTTGAGTAGATGAAGCTGCCTGGTGTGAGCTGAAAGACATTTGATTGCAGAGACGTCGTTCAGCCGCTCAGCCATTTTGTATTACTGTAAAATACCAACTGACAGAAGTCATCCAAACTAAAATGGTAGCAAAACAAAATCCACCTGAAATATAAAAAGCGCTCGGTGCCGACCAACAGATTAAAAAAATTTGTTTAATTATTCATACATACCTACTCGTATAAATGAGATTTATAATTTCAAATGTATCATGATTCATAAGTTTTGGTTGAAAAATATGCCTATTACTTATTTTATGTCACAGCGTCTTAATGGTACGACTAGGTATTGGACTACTAAGGGTACCAGGTTCAATTCCTGAAAAAAAAAAAACACAAGTTCCATCTTAAGGCTTTGTTTCTACTGCGCCACCTCTCGCGAAGGTCTCACAAAACACCCGAGGTTATACGCAAAAGCTTCTCAATTTTTCCGTTTGGACTCACCATAAAATTGTAGATACCTTGTGTTGTATTCGCCCCAACAATGAAAAACTCACATAAAACTAATAGCAGTGAGAAGCTAGGCCTGGGGTCAATATGGACCTGTTGCGCCAAATAATTTTTGTTTTACTTAATTACATTAATAAAGTGAGTAGAAGTAAGAAATTGTAACAAATTTCCACCGAGGTATTATTTCTCGTGACAATGAACTTATATCTCCTACTTTTAAAATGAAAATTAATATACCAACGCCAGCCAATCCTACGGAACACATTAAGCCATATACTCTTTTAAATCAAATTAGTTCACGGATAAAGAGCACAAGAATACAAACAGAAGCGCTGACAGCAACTGTCGCCATTCACCCACTCGAATTGCAGTATTCCACTAAATTGCAAAAGGGAAAAGAGAAGGATTCTATAACATAAGCAACCCACAACAACAAAAGGATTATTATAGCACTATGAACCAAAAGTTAAAAAGGGAGTCAGAACAACAACAGAAGTAAGAGTTCTGTGATGGCAATGTGCAAGTCGAGCAAATTGTTGGGAAAAGTTAAATGTATCATGAATGTATATATATATATCCTGTCTCCAGCTATACATTTTTCCCTTTATATACGTACATTTGCCGACAGTCCTTTAAATGTCATTTGAACGCGAATTCTCTTTTTCTTAGCATCTGTTGAATATGGTTTTAATTCAGTGTAATACAACTACAACTTTCTTAGAAATCGATTTTAGAGCTAAAAACTTTTATAATAATCCACAGTCTACTAAACATCGTTTGCCGTTGCATACGGCTTTTTCTTATCACACAAATAGTTGAGAAAACTTATTTTTTGAAGAAGTTTTAAGTGGTAAAACCCGAGACAACAATAAAAAAATGGTACCGGAACTATGTCCTGTGCCCTGAATTTGTATGTATTTTACTGTACTTCTAATTGAATTCTTGGACTTAGCGTTTATGGCGAAATAGGATGAATTCGACTCTCGGTTTGCCATATTGGGCTTTTTATCATCAAATTTAGTGTGATGATCCAATCCAAATTTTGCTATTGCTATGCACCAAGTTACTGGATACTTAAATAAACTTCTAAATAGCTACCCCAAGATAATCAAGTAAATAGTTAGTCCCCCATTTTGCGTTGCACCAATTCAAAATGGGGGAAAGCAATGTCGTACAAATTTCTAACACTACAATGGTGAACAATAATTTTCATACTCTCCTTGTAAAACTTTTCAATTTCGCAGTTCCAATGGTTGTGAGGAGCTAAGCCTTGAGTCTTATACGGAATTATTGCTATTGCACCAATTACTAATTAGATAGGTTTCACAAAATAATATAAGTTGCAATTGTCATATTGTTTGAGGGTTGTGAAGAACAAGTGCGTTGACGGTTCCGAGTTGGAGAGTTTTGGAAAAGGTAAGGAGCAACTAACTATCGGAACATCTTCCGAAAATCAAGCCGCAAAATATAAGTGAAACTGTTTTCTTGAAGGAATTCAATTCCATTTATGTCATTAGTGAGCTTTTCCTTCAAAATGGTACTAGGTCCGGCAATACTTTCCATTGCAGCCATTCATCAGGGTCAGGGGCGAACGCAGGTGGTGTCATATAGTTTGACAGCCCCTGTTCATGTTGCTTAACCCTAGTGTTGTGTACTACCTGACAGGTAGGGGTTATGGGGGTTCAAACCTCCCCCAAATATCTGAAATAAAAAATAAGAAATGTTTTTTTTATTGCTTAGATAGAAGTATTTTTTTTAAGTTGTTGAAAAGACATTGTTTCGTATTTTCCAGGATTTGCTTCAGTGCGAAAATTCGGTCTAGTCGATCTGCCGGGCCAAACTGTGTGTGAGGTCGAATAAAATACAGATACTGGCTCGACCAGTATCTGTCTTTTGACAAACATATAGGTGCTTGTCTTGCTTGTCTTGTCCGTTATAAGGCCCATCATTCATCGCTGTGCCATGTGGTTCAATATAGCGCCGTCCTATATGGAAAAGATTCGGGTGTTTGAGAGACAATGTCTCAGGGCCTGTCTAGGGTTGTATAGAACTCCTGAATCTAAGTAGGGGGAAAGCGGGAGACTTGAGCCACTTTTTATTAGATCGTTAATAGAAAATTTGTTTATCATTCACAGCCACCTGTTAAATGGATTTTTTTTTTAGCTACATTTATCTTTTTTAAGAACGGTCTCTTAAACTTATAATAAACGCAAGACATTTTTGGCAAATGCCAAATGTTTGAAAACAGATTTTCGGCTCAAGTCTCCCGCACCACCGGGAGACTTGAACACCCCTTCGGGGAGAGTTGAACATACTCAAATCCTACGAGAAAAACAATAAAACGAATAATTTATCCACTTCCAATGTGATTATAATTTATTTTTATTGTTTTAGTGGTTTAGGTACTTCAGTTTCTTAGCATATACAAAGTAAAAAAAGGTAAACAAAAACTAAACTTCAGAAACATAACGAAAATAAATCAATAACTTAAATAACCTATTACAAGGTTTATTTTTTGAGTTTTTTAATTAAATTATTATTTTTTTATTATTAAAATTAAATACAAGGCTTTAAAACACTTAACATTAACATTTCATCAGAGCAAATGGAGATATGAGCCACTGATCAACTCTCCCTTTAGAAACTGTCTCAAGTCTCCCGTTCGCATTTTTTAACAAATTTATATTCATAATTTTTGTTATATACAAACTAGAATGGTATCATACTAAAATGTACAATGTAGAATATCAATATTTTTAGGTAACATCAAATTGATTTATTTAACGCTTTACGGATCAATTTTATAGAGAAAAAAGAAAAAAAAAATTTTTTTTACTATTGGCATTGCAAAACACCTTTTCTCTTCCACCAACCAGAGACAGCTGATGATTTAGAATTCTTTTTGTGTGCAATTAGCTCGTCACTCGTGACTTCTTTAGCATCATTCTTGAAAGAATCGTGCAGAACTCCCACGCCAACACCAGAGGCACGATCTTTCAAAAGTCCGTACAATTACTCGCATACGCAGACGATATTGACATAATCGGGAGAACACAGCGTGATGTCAGTGAAGCCTTCGTGAGTATTGAGACGGAAGCGGCGAAAATGGGTTTAGCAGTCAATGAGGGCAAAACCAAGTATATGCTGTCATCAAGAAAAGACACTCAACACCGACGTCTTGGACAAAACATCACCATAGACAGCTATAACTTTGAGGTAGTTAAGGACTTTGTCTACCTAGGCTCCGCTATAAATTCAGACAACGACACCAGCGCTGAGATCAAACGAAGAATAACTCTTGCCAATCGCTGTTTCTTTGGGCTAAGAAGGCAATTGAGTAGCAAAGCCCTCTCTCGAGCAACTAAAGTGTCCATTTATAAGACCCTCATCATCCCAGTCCTGCTTTACGGTGCAGAAGCATGGACCTTGTCAAAGGCGGATGAGGACGCTTTAGGCCGCTTCGAGAGGAAAATCCTTCGGGTGATTTTTGGTCCCGTCTGCATAAATGGAGAGTGGAGGAGGAGGTATAACATCGAACTGTACGGGCTGTACAGCGACACCGATCTAGCCAGAAGAGTCAGAATACAACGACTGCGATGGCTGGGTCATCTAGAGCGGATGGACACCAATGCTCCGGCCCGGAAAATCTCTGAATCCACCACACAGGGACGGCGCAGTAGAGGAGCACCGAGACTCAGGTGGCGCACGCAAGTGGAAGGGGACCTCAGCCAACTTCGCGTGCAAAACTGGAGACGGCTAGCTACGGACAGAGCTGGCTGGCGAAGCCTGTTGGTTGAGGCCCAGGTCCACCCCGGACTGTAGCGCCACCTAAAGTAAGTAAGTAAGCTCGTCACTGTCTGCATCGCATACACTTACACTTGTTGGATTTCAATGGAATTTAAGCAAATTATTGAGAGTGGCTCAAGTCTCCCATATGTTCAAGTCTCCCGCTTTCCCCCTACATAAAATATTATCCCAAAATGACCCTATACAATGGGGCTCGACTGAACAGGATTAACAATTTCCTTATTAAGGTGATTCCGAGGCACGTCGCAAGGGCGATGGCCAGTGATAATAACCTGATCTCAGCGGGTTACAACCCCAATTGTACCACGAGAGTACGCTTCGGTCTGGCATTATCCCGTCTGAGGCATTTCTTCATGTAGGTAGATATGAAAGGGTTAGTCCAGAAAAAAATGGTGTGCCGGTATTGTATACCACGGCAACCGTGGCGCGAGGGATAAGCGGCTCATCCACGACGGGTACGCCGTGCTCAGGAGCTCCTCCGTTTTAGCACCGCAATTCAGGATCGGTGCAGGGTGGATACTGTAAAGCAGTTCACCGAATTTTGGTGGCTTATGGCCTCGCTCGAGTCTTGGCGGCACGGGTGAACCCTTGTTGGCGGCTATGGACGCAATGAGAATGGTAACCAATCGATAGGATTTTCTCACTACCCTGATTATATTTAATTAAGGTTAATTAGCTTAGGTAGTTTTAAGTAGTTTTTAAATAACATAACATAAATAAAGAATTCAAGTTTTCTAAAGTTTCTTAAAGAATACAAAAAAAAAAAAACAAATTAAATATAGATACATGTAAGGCTGAAATGCAATAATTTTAAGGATATAGTTAGATTTAGATCGCTCGCTCAGCTTCCTTGCTGTTCCTAGGCTTTTAAAAAGCTAAGCCAGCTATGCCATACCTACGCCAAAATGTTCCCAAAATAGTGACACACACGCCATCGACGATTCTGTGTTGAGATCTTCGGAAGCAGGGGCATGTTAATTGTTAGAATTATACACACATTTTTTTGCTTGATTTGTTTTTGTAAGACTATTTTGTGTATCGGAAAGAGTGTAAAATATCTATGTAATGAGACCTGTGAGTGAAAACTTCAATTAAGTTTGGACTTAGTTATTACAATGGATTATAAGCTCAGCTGGAAGGAACCTGCTTTCTATCCGAAGCAATATTTATCAACTTCATCATCTAAGTCTCCATTGTCGTCTAATTATCTTAAAGTTAGTCTTTAATGAGTGGGTGACTTTTCACGGTTTTTCCACATCAACGCACCTCGTCAGTTTAATATGTTAGGTAACTTATGTTAAATCCTTAGATGTGACATGTGAGAGATCGAAAACTGTGTTCTTGTTTGGTGTTAAAAAATGGTTACTTTCTTTTAATCCTTTTGTTCATACCTTTTGTCCAATCTAGTATTTTGTGTTTTTTCTTTGTTGTTTCGTTCTTTTTAAATTTGTTTCTTTTTTTTTAATTTTTTTCTTTTAATTTAATTCAAAAAAATTTCCCCATAACTTGTCTACTTCTAACATATATGTTTGCATAGGAACATTCACTATTCGCATCATGTTATCATGACAACAACTGACGGCCTTGAGGCATTGAACACCCCAAAGCTTTTGAAATGCGCCTATAAATTGAGAGCAGCTTGAAGGTGTATTTGAACTTCCTGCACACCTTATCTTGGCAAAAAAAAAGTGTTCGAAACAGTCCTGATTTATATGTCGGGTCTACAAATAGTTAAAGTCACGCCCATGCTGATGTTTGAACAGCGGAAAAAGAGACGATATGATTAACAGCCACTCGTTAATAAACTTCATTGTTCTGGTTACATTCGCTCTTGTAAGCAATAACTTTTATTGATATCAGAAATTGTCTGGCATTGCCTAAGAACTCTTCCTGCATTTAATTTCGACTGAAGGCAACTTTCATATTTTCGGACTTGGTAAAAAAATTTCACAAACTCAGCTGTGCTTTCAACAGTTTTTGTGCCATTGCCAGACTTTGAAAACGTTAAGAGCCCCGAAGAATTTGTATTGCTTAGGACCTGGGTAGCCAGCCTGACTTTCATTCGCTCAAATTTGTTGGGGTTGATGTGAGCATTGGTCAACTTTAACGCCAATCTAAAGAGCGATATTTTATCAATTGGTATTAAAACTTAAAATTAATTGGCTGACTGCCACATAATATACAAGACAGAGAGTGCTTCCATAAACAGCACCTACGCCTATGAAAATAAATTATGTTTTCCGTCGGAGAGTAACAGAGGTGATGTATGAATGTATCTATTCTTAAAAAAAAAATTCTTGCTCCTCGCCCCTCAGCAAACACTTTCACTTCCATTGAGCGAGTTCTCGACCGAAAAAAAATTCTGTTTGATGAATTAAATTTTAAATTGATTGTGTGAAGCGGGAAAGTAAAACGCATTGCCCATGGATTTGACTTTTTAGAAGATCCTCTCCAGAAACAATTTTTTTTATCTTTCGTGCATGGTATATTCATTTTGGAAAACGCAGCCTTAACTCGGATGAGACATTCAGAGTTTCTTGATACCTTTTTGGTTTGGTTTCAACTGTTGTAGATATTAGGAAAAAGCAAGGATGAAACTAAATAAAAAAGAAAAACACAAAAAAAAATCAGCGCTATTATATGGCAGAAGAAAATTTAAGCTGCAGCTACGATCACACTGAACCTGTTTTCTTCGATAATCGTTGGTGGCTGCAGAGCGAAAGGCAAATCGCTTGGAATCCGCAAGACCAGAAGTGATGTGCAATAATCAAAAATCACAGGAATTTCAAGATTAAATTTTATAATATACCTAACACTTGCACATTTTGAGTGATTGGGTTGGTTGGAAAACTCGTAATAGGCTCAATACATCTACGGGAATACTTTACTTAAGATGATAACATCACTTATTAAGGGGATGAGTATGAGATGTTGATGCAAGTAGCCTAGGCAGAAGGCTTACATCCGGTCAGCAGCACCGGATAACAGAACCATGGCTAATCCAAAAGATCTTTTAACGTCCTGACAAGCGCCGCCATTGACCTCTTGTGGGCCATCGTGCATTCGTCCCAAACGATCAATTTGGTACGTCTCGTTGATTTGCATTTCCGTGGTAATTTCAATGCTGAATGTGCAGCTCGGCCGTCTTCTAACAAAGTTGCTGCTATTCCAGATAAAGCCAATGCTAGGACAACTTCATGTTGCGGTCGAATCCGTGCCAAAAGCAATGAAATTAGAACATTACGCCAGTACCTCCGCGATCATCCAGAAAGAAAATGCCACCAGTTCTTTTGTTCATAGCTTCCATCAAAGAGTCATATGCAATCATTTGTTGTCGATTCAATTGCGGACCATTTTTACGACCTGATTCGGCTATTTGCTTTGTAATTCGTGGTTGAATGCATCGTGTATTGAACATTTAAGTGATATCTTGCCCAACTGCCCCAACACTTTATTCGCCATCAATAAACACATGTCTTCTATCATGATCAATGATTCATTTTGTATTTCTGCTGTCATTCGCAATGTTAAATTTGAAGTTTTGATGACACGTACACGATGCAAATATCTTAAGACATGTTGTTCTTATGTTTGACCCATAATTTTTTGGGATTCGAAGGGAAACATGTGGATATGATAATCGCAAACAATGTGCGAATTTGATAAAGTGATGAAGATTATGACGGAATATTTGAGGGTGTTGTGCCAATGCGAATAGTTCTCGAGCAACTTCAAGAGTTGACACGCCTAGCGATAAGTTGCACACAGATGCCCATTAACGGTTCTCAGTTGTTAAAATGACGTCGGACCATGAACGTTCACCAACAGCAATCGAAGATAGTAACATTCGTCGTTATTTGGATGAACAGTGTAGATACGAGCCAGAGCGTCTGAAGCAAATACATTTGGATGCCCATCAACTTTTGTTTTCCTTGTTTTCGACGTTAAAACGATTTCGATGATGCTTTCCATGTATAGTAGCGTGGCATTTCAGCATACAACAAAGTCATCTGTTTGACAAACAGAGAAGAATCTTGTGAATGTTGTGGACGGTGCCCTTGTAACTCTGTCCCCTGCGTTCTGTGGATAGAAATACACTCGTTATCCATTTTCCAGATGTACTGCCAAATGGACAACTATAGGGTGTCTTTCGTCGATCGGAAAGGAAAAGATGCGACAAATTGATCCGTTACTGTTCACAAAGCTACCCATCTGGTATTGAGTTACTTCATCGTTTTCATTTTTTTACACCGAAAACAGCCATGTCGCTGCCTTTGTTCACATATTTAAATAAAATGTAGTTGATGGACTTGAAGGAATAACAGTATATCACTTGTCTTGGCAACTTGCCAATACGACTATTTTCATTATCACTCGCCCGATGTTCATCAGTGCGATTTGCACTGCGACGAGCTATGTTAGCTCGTCCTTTCATTGGCCTTGAAAAATGGATACTGTAGGACGACATAGAATTGTTTTCATAGCTATATTAACCAAATTGTTCGAACTTACCTTATCAAATCACTTTTAGGTGGTACGAAGTTCAACGGGTCACTAGCTCGCTAAAAAACTTTGAAATGAATGTGCTTATGAGCTTGAAAGTATATTGTACTCAAACAAACCCAAAGTCAAACTCGAACTGATCTGATATCACACAACCGTCGAAAACCGTTGTAAAAACACTTTTTCTTGATGATTTGTGAAAATAAAAACATGCGTTACTCGATTAGAATTTAAAACTGGTTACGGGGCCATACATTCGAATCGTACCTGAAAAGAAAAAAAAAAAAAACAAAAGATCTAGGTAGTACTTAGAGGTAAACACAAATTTTCTATTGGAGTTTGCTCAAGGAAATTTCCATTAAATATAAATCCTGTAAGGCAAACTCCAATATAAAAACTCATAAACGCTACACGTATCTGGTTAATTGTTTATACCACCCTCCTGAAAACCAAAATCAAATTAGTATTCGGTAAATAACAAAATAAAAATTCCTTACCAGAAACATGTCCTTCCGATGCCCCCATGCTTTTTTATTTTGACGTTTTGCATTTGCAAAGTTTGTAAAGTTTTGTTTCTCCTTTTCGTTCCAATTCTGTCTGTTGCACTTCATCAATGCGAAATATTTGATCGTTACATTTTCGCTTATGTTTATTTATTTATATATTTATGTATTTATTTCTTTCTTTCTTTTTTTTTGTATGACAGAGTGTAGGCTGTAGGTATTTGTTAAATAACTTATGTAGAATGAGGAATGACTGACTTGACGAATATGACAAAAAGAAAGACAACATTCTCTTAAGCGCGATTTTTGACTCTCTCTCACAAGAAGATGAGAGAAAGCAGGAAACAGTAGTTAAGACACAAATACATACAAATTGATGCTTAATTTTAAAAGAAGGAAACAGACGATAATAGAGAAAGTAAGCAATTAGGAAGTATTGGTAAAACAAAGATAAGCCTAGCGTAAAAACAAAGGGAGGGGAAATTTATGCAACAGACTTTGCATTTTCTTTTGTTCGACGAGCCCACAATCAGCCATCTGTTGACAGAGAACGGTCAATGTCATACAGCGGCTACAGAAGCAGCAAATTTAATTTAGATCACACAGTTGTGTAAAAAAATACTAGCCCCGCGTAATAAATTAAAAAAAAAAGTATAAGAAAAAGGTAATAGAGAATTTTGTGCCTGAAAAAGAAAAACTTCAATTAATTATAAATTTTGTGTAGAAACAAACCTCGTCTGAAAGGTAGGAATCTGGAGGTAGAATAGGCAAAAAGGTTGACATTTCCATTTTTGTTGGAAACCAACAACGAACGGACGAGTGTTTAACGTCTCCAAAGTCGTGGCTGGCATCCCAGCTGCCGTTGCTCGGCATGGACATTATTAGTCCCAAGCAAGACGGAACCCAAAGAGCCAGCGGTCTCCTCCACTATACCGGTCCGATACAATTACCGGAACCCCTCGGCCAAAATTGACTCTGGAAAGCATTCATCTCATTGCCCCCAAAAACATCAACTAGACACCATCCGCCAACGGAACAGTAGTGGCGAAGGCAAGGTGCGGGTAGTTTTAAGCCATGTTTGGAATAGTTGGTCAATGTTTCTTCTTGTGCTGCCGGCAGAACAACGGGGACGAATTTTTGCAAACGTGAGTAAATTTTTTTTATATATAGTTGATAAGTGGTATTTAGTTTAGTGTTAAGTGCAGAACTACTTTTTGTAGACTTAAGTTTTGAATTTTGTTTGTTTTTTTTTTTATTTTTTTTGATTTGAGCTTCGATATTGGTTTAATTGATAGATTAATAATAAATTATCACTATTCCCTATTGTAGTTGTCGATTTAAAAAAAAAAATTTTTCTGGAAACTGTTATGTGCGTTTAAGCTCTTAAAGCATTCGGTGTGTCAAGTAATGGGAAGGCCGTTTTTCTATGGTTTCACGATGACGTAACGTGACTCTCACTAACTCTCACTAACATGACGTGAAGACTAACTTCAATCGATTGTCTTAGATTTATGTAGTAGTAGTATAGGGCCTAGCTTAAGTGTTAGATTAGATTAGTTATAGTTTAGGTTAGTTAGGATAAGTTTCGCGGTTCTTTCCCGTCCTCCCTCAGGGGTATTGGCATAGATCCTTGGAGCATTTTTGCTTCTCTTCTTTCCTTTTCTTTTCTTACCTATCTTTTTTGAAGTCCACACTCTTCAGGCAGCCCACCTTTGGCCAATAGCACTTCCCGAAATAGGAAAGTACATGAAAAAACTCCTGCAACACCATAGAATGGATAGGGATACGACATAACGGACATGACCTTGTACTCACATAATTTCATTCATTTTAGTACAGACGACAGCCCACAACAACGAGCAGGAAACGACTCAACAGCTTTGACATACAAGAAAAAAGCGGTACCAAACTCGGTGGTCCTAGAAGAATCGGAGTATGAGCATCAAGCCCACCCGAAAGAACGAAACAAAAATCTAGGACACTAGCCGCTATTAGCAGCATCTTCGACTCAACGAGTGCCAATGCCACGACAGAACGCAATGACAAAACAACAAACAACCTTTGACCTTTGACGAACAGGAAGCAGGAGCCATTGTGGGAGTTATACGAAACCAAACCACCTCCAACAAAGACGACGTTTACGTACAAGGGCAGAACCAAGTAGAGAAAAATATGACGGACATCAACCAAAGAATCGGAAACGCGGAACTCTCGATGGCAGCACGGGCGACCGACTGCCTTCACGACACGAATGGGCAACAACAATAAGCACCAACACAACCTTCGAATTCGACTCTGGACTAAAATTTTAGACGCCAGTCCACAAATGGGAAGATAAATTCGATGGGACTTCAAAGTCCATGTCTGTTGAAAGTTTTATCTTTCGAGTCGAAACACTCCAACGTCAAAGTGGCTTGTCAGAAAGCCAATTATTTTCCCAAATCCACAACCTTGTGTCAGGCCAAGCAGAGCGATGGCTCTGGCAATACCTAGAAGAAAACCAGTTGAAGGGCTCAACTATTACGACCTAAAGAAGGAATAAGTTAGGCAACCTCACGAGCGTGACTTAGTTGCCATATTACAACAAAACATAAAGGACAGAGTAGCTACGATCATCTTTGGGTGCTCCATTAGGACCATCCAAGACCTTAGGGAGGAAGCCAGAAGAGCAGAACGACACTTGACGACAAGGGACCAAAAATACAGATGAACTGTTTCGGAAGTCGATGATTTTCTTGGTAATAATCCCTGTCACGACGAGCTGCTCTCCAACCAACTAGAACAAACAGACTGACAACTTACATTCGCACGGACAAGGCACACCGAGCAGACCAGAACAAGGCTACGAGAGTAGACGCTGTAAGAACACCCCACATCGAAGTTGCCCTTGTAGTTCGACCCTGGCTTACAACAAATGTGTCTATTTTCTACCCTAAAATTTGCATTGAAATTGGTTGAGTGGTTTTGGAGATCGACAACAGCGCCACCTATCAGATCCAAAAATATCCTATCTTAAACAAAACAAACAAAATATCATTCAAATCGGTCCATCCGTTCGGCAGTTTTTAGCCGACTAACGCACATCAATTGATATTTATATATAACAAAGATTAATTTTGAGTTTAGGTATACGTAACGTATACCTACCTTTTTTAATAAACTACCTACTGAAAGAACAATTAAATAGCTACTTCTAAGAATTTGAAAAACTGGATTAATTTATGTTCTATTTTGTTTCCGGAAAAGTTATGGATGGTTTTTATCGGCACCCTAAACTACATGATTCCATTAAAGTAATAAACGACGAATGCAATTTTAAAATAATTTTTATAAATCCAACGATTGAGCTTTTTACATCAAAAATTCCAACTTTTAATATTTTAAATTGCATGCACAAGTTATTTGGTATCGTTACAACTTCCGCATAATGAAATATCTCTGACAATGACTTTACATAGATATGTAGATAAATGAGCAGGATGCAGCCCTTAAATCGTCCATAGGGGGACGTTTGTTTTCCTTTGCCAACAAATTCCCAGGGCCATCCAACGTCAAATAATTTTTTTTAAGCAGTCAACCTCAAAGCATTGGATGTAACCGCACTGTAATAAATTCCGCTTTACCGCAGATTTCATGTTCGCCTAAAATCACTCCGATGTAGCTCAGGCATTCAAGGTTTTTTCCCCTGATTTGTAGCAATTTAGATCGTCCTCCAATTTAAATGAACAAAAAGGAAAACAAATACCATTCGGAGCAGGAGCAATCGTTTCAGTTTTTGGTTTGCAGTCATTGCTGGTTACCCGTTTTCATCACATCACGTTCCTAAATCACTTATTCATTGATCAGTACACGCATTCACACGGTCCTGCCCAAACAGTGTCCAAACCGTATTTGCGGTAGGGCCATAAAAAGCAACATACACAAACCCATAAATAAATTAATGACATCCAACCAGCATGACACGGCCGCGAAAGGACAAACAATCTGGCGGATAAGTGGACTGCGCCCTAGGTCATTAACCCACTTTGGCTTGGACGTGCTGTGGTAGATGGCAATATTTTTGTTTTCTGCCCTTTTTGTAGATACCAAAAAACTGTATTTGAACTTTATTTTTAACATTTTTTTTTACGAAAATGGCCTGTGTTGTATGTAGCCCTTTGAATAATTAAGGTTGTAATGTTGTTGATGGCTTATTCAAGGGGAAACCATTAACAGGCAGTATAAAAATGCCTGACCAAGAAGTAATGAGGGCAGCGCGAAATATTTTATAATATTAGTATATAATGGCGACAAGTTTGTTTAGGTCTTCTATCCAACTTTCAATTTAAATCACACTGGGGCTGCAATCTTCTTAAGACAGCTTTTCTGTTTTTTTTTTTTTTAAATCGCCTTGGCGATTCATTTCAATTCTTTTAATTAGTTTGAGTTCAAATCAAATCCTATATAGCTATTCCAAGTTCGACCAAAACTCATTAACTAACATTTTTTGTTGCACTAAAAATATTCTTTTTAAATAGCTTTTCAAGCTAAAATCATTAACACCCCAAAAATCTCTCATTTTTATAATAATTTCGTTCTAAAAGTCATTCAATAACATTTTCATACTACACCCTACCACCCATTAAGGAACTTAATGAATTCTGGTTGAAACATTTTTTTGGAATCACATAATTTGTTTTTGCCATGTGGAATCAGATGAATGGTATGTGAACTAGTACAGAAATTGGCACAACTCTCCTGGAATGACTAAATTCCCTATACCCGATCATATTAAAACAGTAACGATTTTTTCTGATACATGTGCGTGCAGGGCAAAACCGCAACAAAATCCTTGCAGCGCTTTTGATTTATGCTGTTTTCAATTCATTTTATATTCTTGAATCAGGGCATACTTTTATGGAGTGGGATATATTTGGAATGAGCGGCTGGAGGAGTATTATGGAAAACGCCGGGTCTATATCAAAGCCAAAACTGTAAAGAAAGATTCATATTGTGTCAAAATGATGCACTTCAAAAACTTGTATGACCTACATGCTCTCTCTGGTTAGCACATAAAAAAATAGGTTGAAAGATTAGCAAGGCGAAGAAACTGGTGGGTACGATAAACTGCGGGTTGGAGGAGAGTAAAGGCTTATAAATTAAAGAAGACGAATACAAAAATGCAGAAACGTAGTTTTAAAACCAAAATAAAGTGTTTGAAATGTTCACTATGGTAACTATAACTTACATATATCTATACCTATTAGATATATACATTTGTACCTTACAAACCTTTTGAATTAAATTGTTTTCCTATTTTTAAAATATGAAAATACTCAAACAATCTCTGTTTTCTATCAACTTAATGAGGGTACATAAGAATCTAAACTCATTTACTTCAATTTTCAGATATTTTTTCATCAGCCAAAAATCATTAAAAATACTATAACCCTTCTAGCTTCTATGACTAACAATAAAATTAAATTGAGATTGTTTTGCACAAACTTCCTCTGCTGTACTACAATAAAAACTACTATTTTGAACAAAAATTTTAAATCCGGACAACTAGAACTGAAAAAAAAGAACTGTTATTTTAAAAGCAGCTTATCTCTGAATTTTTATTTTGTCGGTTAGTGAGTTTTGACCGAACATGGGCGTAAAAATCAAAATAACTAATCAATAATATTTCTTTTATTGAAAAAATTAAAATAGGCGTTTTCCATATAACGGTTTTATTTTCAAATTACTTTTTCATAATACATACCATCGAAACTTTGAAAGTGAAGTAGGGGAGAGCGGGTACGTATATGCTTCCAGGAGGGACGGAACAGCTATATGGTGGAATGGGACACCTTACCTACATTACAAATGTGTTTTTTTTTATCTTAAAACCTTTGTTTGTAATGTACTTTCAGTGCGAACATTTTTAAGTGTTCTTTGCTTAGACTTTGATGTGGAAAAGCTTTTTTTTTGTCGGAGGTTTTTACTATCCGATGGTGCACTCAGACTCAACTACTAATCCATTGTATAGCCAAACAGACACCTCACATTACTGTACTTAGGTTACCTAAGGAGTAGTGTAGTCTAATGTTTTCGCTTTCCACAAAGACTCCAGAACCAGACCCCTGTTCGGTTCACGGACAGTGTCCCCTTCCTCCTGCATAGAAGGGTCCCAATCATCCTGTAAGACACTTCAAGGAGATAAAACATAATATCACTTAAAATACGGCACAGACTAAACAAAATTAAAGATAATTCACTTCTAATATATAATTACTAGCTGATCCGGCGAACTTCGTTCCGCCCAAATTCGTTGATGTAATGAAAGTAATAATTTCGAGCATGCATAATGCACATGCTACTTTATGTGTTGATAAGTCGACAGGAACATGACCATTACCGATAGTTAGAGCTTCTAAGGCACGCTTATGCGACATTGTGCATTCGTCCTAGATAATAATTTTGCTTGCTACCAAAACTTTGGCAATTGCTGAATGTTTCGCTATGTTACATGTTGGTTCTTCAAACGGTTGAAGGTTTAATGGCAATTTCAATGCTGAATGAGCGGTTCGGCAACCTTCCAGCAGCATAGCCGCTATTCCAGAAGATGCAACTGCTAAAGCAATTTCCGATCTTGCACGAACTGTAGGGAAAATCAATGATATGAGGAATGTCAGTGACCGATGAAATATTTGTAACTTTAACAGCCAAGAAGAAAACTAACCGCACCTATCAACTTGGTTTGTTAGCCTTTTGTAACCTGTAACCCTACTCACGAATGAGCAGAATACCACCATTGCTACTCGCTCATTTTTCGTAACAACCCGTACGTGCAAACTCAAAGCGCTCCACAACTCCTGTTGCCTGTCATCATTGTCCACGTCATCTCAATCACCCCTACATTTCAACTTACTCACACATACTTATGCAAGGATCCTGAAAATACATGTCAAACGAAAATGATGGATTCAATAACCATGAAATAAATCAAATCTACTCCATTTCAAAAACTTACTTAATGTAACATAGTAAACATAAACAATCTTATTAGGTAGGTTATATTTAAAAAAAAATTCAAAATTGTTTACAACAACAATTAGCTTGGAAAATTATTAACATAATTGACAACAGCAATTGCTTTGAAAATTTAAAATATTTTTTTTTTTGTATTTGAAGTGTCACTACTCAATTTCTATCGAGTTTTTTTTTTTTTTTCAAAGTGCTTTTCCCCATGAAAAACGAAATGTGTGCCTACAACGCCACCGGTTGAAAATCATTGAAATCGGTTGAGCCGTTCGTGAGTTATAAAGTCACAACGCACTTGCAACAATTATATATAATATATATATATAATATTATTATATAGGTAGAGATATCTGGTTGGTTGGTTAAGGTGGCTGTATTTCCCGACGAGGGAAAAACACAAGTAGCGCATTGAGCGCCGTTTTGAAACCACAACTTACGGAACCTGATATGAAAAGGAGGTGGAGGAAGTTAAAAGAGCTCAAAACCAGCCTGTGGAGTTGAGAAATTTGATAATCCTGTGGAAATGGATGCCTTGGATGGCCAAAAGGTCATCACAAAATGGATGACCCAGTGCACTGCATCTGGTTTTGGCTAGGGCCGGACACTCACAAAACAGATGGAACACTGTTTCACTCTTACTTGTGTCATCACAGCTACGAGAGTGGGTATTGTGGGGGATGCCAAGCTTGGCTGCGTGGGTTCCTATAAAGGCCAATGACCCGTACTAATTGCCGTTAGTCTGGCAACATCTACACGCGATCTGGATAAGAGGTTGTTTGTTCGGGCATTATCGTAGGTTGGCCAGATCTTCCTGGAAAGATATCTAGAGATATCTATTTAATACACTTTTTAAACAATAAGTTGACTCATTAGCTAATTTATTTTCACTCAAATTTCTGCGTAATTTCGACGGTGCAAAGACCTGCTTCGTTTAACGGTAGATAGAGACTTAGGAGCAAATTTGTGATCAACAGGAACAAAAAAAAGGCCTATGTAGGTACAATTGTACACCTAAGGGTCAAAAGTAAAAATTTGCTGTATGGAGTGAAAAAAATTGTTTTCTCAATTATTTTCTTTGAAAACAATAATATATTTCAACATGGTTGCGATTTCACAATATATTAAGATATAAAAATAAAACAGTTCTGCTTTCATCGCTGTTCTCTTATCTCTGAGGAGATGCTGTAATAGAAAGTCTCACGTGAATAGTCAAAAATGTAATTAAATATTTTATAGACAAAGGGCGTCTGTTGTAAAAACGTATAGCTAATTTATTAAGTGTTCGCTTGATCGTCATTCAAAAATAAAATAAGAAATATTAGAAGTCTTAACATTTTTTTTATGTTATTATTATTATTTACTATTTTTGACTTGTGTGCTAAAGTTGCTTTCAAAACGCAGCGTGTAGGTAATACAGAGTTTGACAAATTTCATGTTACCACCAACCATAATGTCTTATATAAATATATACGAAATTATAACTCGCATTCGACGCTATGGTTAGATATGTTTTGTTTATCCTTTGAGGAAATTTTATAATGTTTAATTTTTTATTATGTCAATTTTACAACGTTCGACGCTAAAATTTCTAAACTCTTGAAAACTGGTATCACAACAGAAGTTTTAAAGTTTGGACTTTGCTATTAAGAAGATTTGTAGACTTTCGTATTAAGTTTTAATAATTTTAACGTGTTGTTGGATTGTTTAGCGATCCATTATCGTAAATGGCAAACATGCAAATAATATGTAATATGACACTTCAAATGACACCTGAGTTTGCCAGGTGTCAAATGCCAGCTGTACCACCTTGAAATCACGAACTCTGTACAAACATTTATTTTTCATACCTATTGTAATTTTATGTTGTTTTATATCCCGCAAAAAGTATTTTATGTCTTCTGTAGGTAAATACAAAAAAGAAAAAGTTTTTAGTTCGTTAATTTTTTTAAAATTTTAACAATATTTAGTATCGATCATTCACATTATAGGTGTTATAAAGGTGTGTCGAGCATTAAAATAGCTGTTACGAAAGAGATCTTCCAAACATAAGCTAAGTAGCTCTTGCGAGCCTTCCCGATTCTCTTTTAAATTTGCTATCTGCGAATACACGTGAAGCAGTAACAAAAATTCTAAATGGCGTGGTGTGTAATCAAAGAAAATAAAGTGCACAACTGGGTCGAACGAAACTTAACTTTCTCGTTCATCAAAACTTTGGTGGGTTGTTTTCTTATTATTTTACTACTTAGGTAGTAGGTAGGTAAAAATATGAGAACCGATGCTAGATAATAGAAACGTTTCATGAAATATACGAATAACTACACTCAAAGAGAAAAAAAAGGTTACATAGTCCTAACATGAATTCCAATGGAATTTGTCGAATGACTATTTTTGCACAAAAATAAATTAAAAAAAGTTAAAAAATAGTTGAGAATCAATAATTTTATTTAGTGTCTATACAAAATAGTTATTCGTAACTATTTTGAGTTAAAGCATAGTTATTACACCGTCGAGGTACAGCTAGTTAAGTTATAAATGACCACATTTCCTTAGAAAATAATTTTTGTTACAATCGTATAGAGCGTTTTCGAGATATATGTCGAAATTTCAAAAGTACCGTTGTTCGAATTTTTAACCAAAAACTGGGTACGCATTCCTACTTAAGCTTAAATATCAATTTTGGTTGAAATCGTTAGAGCCGTTTTCGATCAAATCAAACTGGTACGAGATTTTTGTATGGGAAGTAGATACCTACCATTAATATTGAGGTTACCATTCAAAAAAAAAAACCTCCCGAACTGTAAGCCCAAAACCTCCAAATCCGAGGTTCGAACGTAATCCGGGAAGCCGTTTAGGATGTAGGACTGTGGAAGGACAGACAGACCAAATGACGGACAGACCGGACAGAATTTTGCAACCCACTTTTTTGAGTTCGTCTATCATCGCAATTTCAGAATTTATTAATATCTTGAGTTCGGTACGAAAACAATATCTTTCTCTTACTACGTAGTGGAAAAAGTTAAAAAACTTAAATGAGCTGCTCCATCGGAAACAGACTCTAATCTAAAATGATTTAATTTAAATAGGTACGTTACTATGGTAATAAGGCGGCGACAAATAATAAATAATTCCCCTAAATAAATTTCTTACAATTATTGCTTATTTTTAGGGGCAGGTAAATTGCATACCTTTATGGGTAAATGATTCTCTTCAACAGGTTCTAATCTTAGATGATTAAATACGTTACGATGGAAACATGACAGCGACAAATTGATTGTCACCAAAATCATTTTATTACCTGTTTTTATGGGGAAGTCATAACTTAAGTTTACCACTCTTAATAGCGACATATACCCACGATTTTGTGTTTGTGCACATCTATGGCACAGCACTTTTCAAATAAGATAAGTTTCATTCTCCTCATTTCATATTAAATGCCAAAAAAGCGTACGGAAAGCTTGGATGTTCACGTACTAATAAATGATTAATAACATTGACTATTGAATAGTTCATTTTGAAAAAAAAAAAATTTACAATCAAAGTAGTCACAAATAACTATTATTATTAATAAAATTGTTTATTGAATAGCTGATTTTGAATAGAAAGACGTCAACTGACAATAAAATAGTTACTATAACTATTTTATCTAGTAATATTAACCACTAAGCAGTTGATCTTACGAATAATATTAATTGACAACGAAAATACTCAGAAATAACTATTTTTTAACTATTTAAAATAGTTTAAAAATAGTTTAAAATGGCAATAGTTAAAAATAACTATTTATATATGTAGTGTTAAACAAAATCCTCTATTGGGTTATTTACCTGATACGGCAATAGCTATATATCACATAACAATGTGAGTTTTCATAAATTGAAGCTCTCAAACTGGTACGAAAACGTGACATGTTAAGTACCATTAATATTGAGGTTACCTTGCGGTAAAAAAAACGGCCCCGAACTGTAGTCCTCCAAACTCTAAATCCGAAGTTTGAACCAAGTCCCGGCAGCCTTTTAAGCAGAAGACCTCGGTAGCATATGGGCAGACAAATAGACGGACAGAATTTTGAGACGCGCTTTCTTGAGTTCCTTTATCATCGTAATGTCAGAGTTAAAAACAGAATGAACTGTCAATGGCACACTTATCTACTTTCCCACATAGTAACACTGAAAACAACTTGTTGGCTGTTTGCCTTTAGTTGTTTGAGATGCCGGTCTATTTAATACTTGGTTTATTTTCCAAACTCGAAAAAATTAGGGGACAAATTAAACACAAATTTCCCTTGAAATTAACCCTGAAGACTGGATTCTTAGGTATCTATTCTTAATAGTTCATAAACTGAACACTTTATTTTACCATAATTAAAAAAATATATATCCGCGATACTAATAAATAATAATCATTTTTAGCGTCCAGGCTAAGTTTTTCGAACTCACAATAGCGAAATTTTCCATACAAAATTGCATATTGTGACCTAGGATATATTTAATGTGGAGGTTAAAAATGATTATTGGTAGGACCCTATGACAATAAACAGACTTAAATAAACCGACGAAAAGTAGGTAGCGAACGCAATAACAAATGATAATGAAGGTGAGAATTATGCATTGATGTTGAGGAAGCTCAAAAAACAATTATTATTACCAAGTGCATCAATTAAATACCCCACTTTTGTTATAACTTACACAGTTAACGTTAAAAGGAAATAAATCATGACTCCTCGCAATCAAAAGACCAAATTAGTTGTGTACGTACCCAAGTAGGCTCCTATAGTATGATGATAAAACTGCTGGTGATATAAACTCGGAACGAATTCAAATGTGCACTTCAATACTAAATATGAACTCCTTGATGGAATATAAGTGAACAATAAATCTTGAATTGGCCGCTTGTGCTTACTTACATGTGTAATATACAAAAAGCACTTAAACGTACAAACAATGATGGGCAAGGGTGAATGCAAATAGTTTACGATAAATTTTGCTCACCATTGGCCGTGCAAGTTATAGACATAATTCTGGATACAGTCGTTATCACATCCTTAACGGATTTTTTATTTTTTTTTGCATTCATTTATAGAATGTCTGTTAGTAATACATTTGATTTAAACTGTAACCTTCCGCTATCACGGAATAGCGTTTTTTGGAGGTAAATTTTGTACTCGTCATTGTTGAATATTTTCTCGATATGATGGCCCTTTGTGTCTAGTGAGTCAACTCTCCGTTAAAACTTTTACATTGAGCTAAGATTTTAATTTATCAACAACTGCCTACTGTTCTAAATAGGCAAAAATTTCATTCCCCTACATTTAATACGGTTCACTAATAAAAGCAGAATAAAGGTATGACACTTTCAACATAATCTTAAGCTCAAACCGAAATCTCGAATAAAAAGCTCTGAATTTATAAATTCCTTATACACTCATGTAGCAGCGCCAATCAAGTAGTACCATTGTACCAGTTTAAAAAACTAGTATGACTGAGAGCTTTTGAGCCTTTGATAATTTTATTACTTATAAAAAAGCATTCGTTGAGATTTTATATTCCTCCATTGTCCATTCATTTAATATTCGTCGTTCGGTTTCAGTTTATGTTTATTTTGTGTGAATTTCTTCCACCTAATGACGTGTACCTTCAAACACATTTTTCTGCGAAGAACACTTCTACGAAAAGGACATTGTTAAAAATGTGAGGACAAATTTGTAAAAGGGGACAGATCCAAAATCGTATAGTGAAATATGTTTATGCACATATGCACACCTGTGAGAATCTGAAGTCTAACTTTAAACCAAAATATCGAAAAAGATGTGTTAGTAAACCCACCAAATTAATTAAAAAATAATTGAGATGATACTGATTCGAAGCCTTACCTTCTAAAACATATTTAAATGCTCTCTTCCTCAATTAGGTACCTGATTGCATTTCTCCCCTCAAATTCCTTGAGCCTGATTACCAACATTTCCAGAATGAAGAAAATGTAAGGAAAGAAAATGAACCGTATCAGAAAATCCCGAAAATTATTTTTGACACAACTAAAAATCTTAAAAACAAACAGACGTTGAAAAACAATTGGATGGTAGAAATGACCACGTTTTAAAATTTTTTTGAAGGACAATTCAACGATGGCATTCTGAAATAAATCTAACCACTGGCTTTTCCAAACAAGTTTCTGATCTTCTCTCGCTTAGGTGTGAAACCTTCTTCGACTTAGACAAAACATGTGTAATGCTGTTCGCTTATACGGATTTAATGAATTTGGTGAACTTGGTAGAGTGAAAAAAAATAGTCCGCAAGCATTGGTGTTTAAATTACGGGGACTAAATTCCAATTGGACTCAGACTATTAGCTTATATTTTCGTAGAATTAGTCAAAAAACTGTGTAGCTACAACTTGCAACAGAAAAGCATATAGGTTATTGGGTGCATCGGAAATGTGTTCTTTTGCCTTAATTAATGAGCGGAAAGTGTTTTGACTATACGATGTTCCACACCTCTTTAAAAGCTTCAGGAATACACTGCTTAAGGCTGATATAAAAATCAATAAGAAAAAAAGTTTCATGGCAAATATTAAGTGAATTATTTAAAGCAGGAGCATGTCAAATATTTCAAGGTTTTCATAAATTAAGTGCCATCAAGCTAGTATCGAACATTTTTAGTGGAAGTGTTTCATCGACCATTAACCTATGATCTATGAAGCAATTTCACTTAATTGTTTTAATAAAAATCTGAATGTAGCTACATCGACATCAGATTTTATTTCAAGAATGCATAGTTTATTTGACAATAGCAGTTAACATCCCATTTAAATCAAGACCCAGAAGAAAATTTATTTTCAATAGTAAGAACTAACAAAGGATAATAATATGATCTAAATCCTTCTGCTCTCCGATTAACCAGAAATGTAGAACAAATAATTTTTAAAAATTTACATCCAACATCAGATTAGGTACACCGTACACCACTACCTAGCAAATGCAGAAACCAATATTAAAAACTTGCAAAAAGAAGACGATTTCGAGTATGACATTTCAAATTTGAATGAAAACCCTGTTTGTCCACCTGAAATAGAATGGAAAAAAAGAAGAAACAAATCAGCTTAACATTATAACTACTTCGATCTCCAAGGAAAATTGTGCAAAACTAGCACGAAATGCTTGCATGTATTTCGAACGATTTTCAGCTCACAAATTGGTAAGTAGGCAAACTCAAATGTGTACACTGCCCTCCGGACCTATCAGAAAAACAAGAAGCTGTTAATAGGAAAAACTTGGTAGGTACTGATAAAACAAAGAGCTTATTTGACAACAAAAACCAGTTCAGAATTTGGGTGCTTAACTATTCCAACAAGAACTTGAAAAAGATTATCTGAATATACACAAACAATTTGAAAAACATTTTCCCTATATCCAGTTAAAATCAAATTTACTTTCAAATCTAACTCACATCTTCAGCCTTAACTCATTTTTAGAAAACTGTTGTTCCCAAAGCATCTATAAAAGTTCAATACTGAAATTCATATTAATTGGCATCATCAAATTACTAATAAAAAATTTTTACAAAACTTTAAAAATGAAAAGAAAAAAACAATAAACCTCTCATACAACAACATCAAGCCTTACAATAGATACAAATAACAATAACGATAAATTAACATGAATACATAATCATCCAACAACAAGGAAGGATCTAACGACATAGACTTATTATCCTTGCGTAGAAAAAAAATTGTATAAATATTGTATGTTTGAAAAAAGAAATTAAATACTAAGGAATATTAATATTAAAATGAATTTAAATATTAAAAACAAATTGCATAATATTGTATGCTAAGCAAAAAAGGCCACTTTATAATAACTAAAAAAGGAAAACAAAGAATCGAAGAAAACAATTTATTTAAAAAAATTCAGTTAAACCTCCATAATGCCACGTTTCCACCGGACACTAATCGCGAGATTTAGGGCAAGAAATTACAAACAAATCCTGAGGTGTTTCCACCAAAAAAAAAAATTAATTTGACGTTACACCAGATGTTGTCAACTACTGCCAATAAATTGACATTTATTCCAAAACAATCAATAGTAACGATATTTTTATATACTTACGATTTTGTAAAAAAATTAAAAAAAAACTTAAATTTGTCCATAATCTCTACCTCTATAAAAGAGAACACATTTTTCTGTTTGTCCGCGAAGAGGGAGTAGGTTCGTAACGAAACCTCAACAATATATATATTAATCGATTTGTCGTGAGTAGCGGTATTACATAGGATGGTTTTTAGTATCCTAAAGTCCGTTATTGGTCCTTCAAACCCATTTTATATGAGTTTTTAACCAAAAAAAGACCATTTTTTATGGTTTAAACATATATTACTGCGAAATGGCCAAACAAATTTGAATATGAATTTATTCTTCGATTAGTATACTTCTCGGTGAAGAGATTGATGTATCAATCATTATTCTCTGAATTGTATAACAGAAGTTATAAGCAAAAATGTAATTATTTGAGACTTACATATTTCACAGATATGCATAGGTCATTGCAATCAACAGCCTACCAGTGGAGTGCGGACAGCGTTGCCAACCGATTTTGACGAAAAAAAAGCCTAACTTGAAAAAAAAGATGCCTTTTTCAATAAAATAGTGCATAAAATATTTTTTTATGTAAATTGGAACAATAAATCAAAAATTAAACACATAATATAAAAAAAAATAACAAAAATTTTTTTTTCGTTTGGAAACACATTCTTTAAGACCGAGCACCGAGGTCTTCTTTTTGCCAAGATTTTTTAAGAATATTTAAAAAAATAAAAAGTCGGTATACGTTGAATCAAAAAAATATATATACATATATTTGAAATAAAAAAAAGATGCCTTTTTGGAAATAAAAAAACCTTAAAACCTTAGCCAATGAAATAATGCCTAAAAGACATGAAAAAGCATAGGTTGGCATCGCTGTGCGGACACGTTTATCAATTTTTTTTTCTTCTCTCTTCTTTCTTTGTACTAGACTACTAGCTATTGTGTAGGTATAGTGTGAGTGTCTGGTTAATATTTTTTTAGTTTTTTTAAGTTATTAAGGACCATTCACATGAGAGCGAATTGCGAACCACGAACTGGCGAATATTCGTAGATTCTGACACTTAATTTACATGAAAACTTTTTTTAGTCGCAGGTGCCCACGAATCATTTGTATTGTTGAAGGTTAAGTTCGAGCGAATTTTTCATTCGCAGGTTTGTGGATCGCGACTGTTTTATGTGGATTGTGAATAAAGTGTGACGAATTTTCAATTCGTGGGAGAATTGCTGTAATTGTAAATTTCGTTATTTTAATCAATCAAGTCTCGGTTTTTTTTTTAGATTAGGTGTTATTTTAATTGAATATACCTAATGCTTTTGTGGTAAAACAAATAGCAATTTTCAATTCATAAATACAGATAAATTGATTTGTTCGCAGTTCGCCTATTCGCAGTTCGCGCTCACGTGAATGGTCCTTTACTTCTTTAGCGTTGGGCACTTTAAGATGGGAAGAAATTAATGAATTCGCGTTACCTTTAAAACGACACCGCGTCATCGTCACCGAGAAGCCTACACCCGATAGGTGGCGCTGTTGTCGATTTTTTGAGAAACTCAACCGATCTCAATGAAACTTTGTTTGTGTGCATGTTTGTATGCAACCAGAAAGATAGGATAGTTTTGGACCCGATAGGTGGCGCTGATGTCGATTTTCTGAGAAACTCAACCGATCTCAATGAAACTTTGTATGTGTGCATGTTTGTATGCAGCTAGAAAGATAGGATAGTTTTGGACCCGATAGGTGGCGCTGTTGTCGATTTTTTTGAGAAACACAACCGATCTCAATAAAACTTGGTATGTGTGCATGTTTGTATACAGCTAGAAAGATAGGATAGTTTTGGACCCGATAGGTGGCGCTGTTGTCGATTTTTTTGAGAAACTCAACCTATCTCAATGAAACTTTGTATGTGTGCATATTTGTACGCAGCTAGAAAGATAGGATGGTTTTGGACCCGATAGGTGGCGCTGTTGTCAATTTTTTTGAGAAACACAACCGATCTCAATGAAACTTGGTATGTGTGCATGTTTGTACGCAGCTAGAAAGATAGGATAGTTTTGGACCCGATAGGTGGCGCTGTTGTCAATTTTTTTGAGAAACACAACCGATCTCAATGAAATTTGGTATGTGTGCATGTTTGTATGCAGCTAGAAAGATAGGATAGTTTTGGACCCGATAGGTGGCGCTGTTGTCGATTTTTTTGAGATACTCAACCTATCTCAATGAAACTTTGTATGTGTGCATGTTTTTACGCAGCTAGAAAGATAGGATAGTTTTGGACCCGATAGGTGGCGCTGTTGTCAATTTTTTTGAGAAACACAACCGATCTCAATGAAACTTGGTATGTGTGCATGTTTGTATGCAGCTAGAAAGATAGGATAGTTTTGGACCCGATAGGTGGAGCTGTTGTCATTTTTTTTGAGAAACACAACCGATTTCAATGAAACTTTGTATGTGTGCATGTTTGTATGCAACCAGAAAGATAGGATAGTTTTGGACCCGATAGGTGGCGCTGTTGTCAATTTTTTTGAGAAACTCAACCTATCTCAATGAAACTTTGTATGTGTGCATGTTTGTACGCAGCTAGAAAGATAGGATAGTTTTGGACCCGATAGGTGGCGCTGTTGTCAATTTTTTTGAGAAACACAACCGATCTCAATGAAACTTTGTATGTGTGCATGTTTGTATGCAGCTAGAAAGATAGGATAGTTTTGGACCCGATAGGTGGCGCTGTTGTCAATTTTTTTGAGAAACACAACCGATCTCAATGAAACTTTGCTAGAAAGATAGGATAGTTTTGGACCCGATAGGTAGAGCTGTTGTCATTTTTTTTGAGAAACACAACCGATTTCAATGAAACTTTGTATGTGTGCATGTTTGTATGCAACCAGAAAGATAGGATAGTTTTGGACCCGATAGGTGGCGCTGTTGTCAATTTTTTTGAGAAACTCAACCTATCTCAATGAAACTTTGTATGTGTGCATATTTGTACGCAGCTAGAAAGATAGGATAGTTTTGGACCCGATAGGTGGCGCTGTTGTCAATTTTTTTGAGAAACACAACCGATCTCAATGAAACTTGGTATGTGTGCATGTTTGTATGCAGCTACAAAGATAGGATAGTTTTGGACCCGATAGGTGGAGCTGTTGTCATTTTTTTTGAGAAACACAACCGATTTCAATGAAACTTTGTATGTGTGCATGTTTGTATGCAACCAGAAAGATAGGATAGTTTTGGACCCGATAGGTGGCGCTGTTGTCAATTTTTTTGAGAAACTCAACCTATCTCAATGAAACTTTGTATGTGTGCATGTTTGTACGCAGGTAGAAAGATAGGATAGTTTTGGACCCGATAGGTGGCGCTGTTGTCAATTTTTTTGAGAAACACAACCGATCTCAATGAAACTTGGTATGTGTGCATGTTTGTATGCAGCTAGAAAGATAGGATAGTTTTGGACCCGATAGGTGGCGCTGTTGTCAATTTTTTTGAGAAACTCAACCTATCTCAATGAAACTTTGTATGTGTGCATGTTTGTATGCAGCTAGAAAGATAGGATAGTTTTGGACCCGATAGGTGGCGCTGTTGTCCGTTTTCTTAGAAACTCAACCGATCGCAATGAAACTTTGTTTATATGCATGGTTGGGCTAAGGTTTCCAATATGCGCACTGAGCAAATTCATTTTTTTTATTTTTTTTTATTTAAATTGAGTTATTCTATGGTGTACTGTAGAAGAATTTTTCTGCGGAAACTTTTTTTCCTATTTTTTTTTTATTTTTAAAGTTTTAAATTTTCACTGAAAAGTGCATGTAAACAAACTGCATAAATGGACACGTTCACTTTGCATAACGTTTGTGTTGCAGTGGAGGGGGATGTGTGGGGGGGGGGGGTGAATTTTGGAAAATATTATAGGTAGGTATTGCCATATGTCAAAAAGTTAAAACAATTTTGTCTTTTTTGATTTTTTTTTTACTGAATATATTATACTGCTAAATATATATATCTAAACTTTAGCTCCAGGCGCCTGCCTGACAGTTGTTGGCATACCCTTAGCGGAGCGACGAAGTCGCGTGAGCGTCTAAACCCTGCGAAAAAAAGGGTTAAAATCCTTTTAGCGAGCGAAGCGAGCCACGCACCCCATACTTTAAATACACCAGACTTTCTTAAAGGCGCCTTCCTGATAGTTGTTGACATACCCTTAGCGGAGCAGTTGTGCATGTGTATTGAGATTTCGGAAAAAAGGTTTCAAATCTTTGTGCATAAATCACATAAACATGGTTTCATTAAAAAAAAAAATATTAAAATTTAATATAAAAAAAAGTAAAAAATGAATAAAAAAAATTAACAAAAAAAAATTCATTTCCTCAAAAAAAAATATTATATTTATATTTTTTAGCCCATTTTAAGCTATAAAAAAATAAAAAAAAATGTTTGCTTAGTGCGCATATTGGAAACCCGCCCCCTCTCTTCTCTACCTCTATAAAAGAGAACACATTTTTCTGTTTGTCCGCGAGTAGGGAGTAGGTACGTAACGATACCTCAATAATATATATAGCAATCGATTTGCCGTGAGTAGCGGTATTATATAGGATGGTTTTTAGTATCCTCACTTCATGTTCACATGTATGCATTTATTAAAGGACCCAGCAAAGCGGGTACATCCAGCTAGTTTATTAATAAAAAACATTGAAAAACAAAGATATTTTATTAAATGGAAAAAAAATGAAGCCATTCATGCATACAGAGTGTATCAAACATATCTATGTTCTATTTTATGAATAAAAGCGTACCTACTTACATTTATCTTTGAGTCTATTTCTTTTTTTTACATAATATCACCTGCTTTTGAGAAATCTCGTTCCGCTGGAACTGAGGTTGATATAATGTATGCAATTATGGGCGATTTCCTTTAGCGTGCGGGATGATTTTTCCCAGTAGCTTTTTGATCAAGCATGTCCGATGTTTGCTCTGTCTATATACGAGGGGAGTTCAATATATTCGCAGTATGGGGGGGATACTCCAAAGATTTTTTTAGTGATTTTAGTAGCCCCGTTATTCAAGTGTTTAACTGTAAAATTTCATTTGGCTGTGATTATAAGTTTGCTTTGTATTTTGCGTTGAACGAAGGTGAAATGGCTGGTTTCGCAATTATCACTAAAATTGAGAACCGCGCTGTGATAAAATTTCTCACTAAAAAGGAAAAAGTAAAAAAAATATTCACGAAGAGATGGTGGCTGCTTTTCGAGATTCTGCACCTTCGCTGTCAACTGTTAAAAAGTGGTAAAGTTTATTTCAAAGGGACAGGGAGAGCATTGAAGACGACCTTCGCTCAGGCTGCCCACTAACTGGCTGCACCGGAGAAAACATTACACAAGTCGAGAAACTTGTACTTGAGGATGCCCGAGTAAAGGTTAAAACGATAGCTGTGAAGATTAACCTTTATATTGGTACCATACACACCATTCTTCATGACTGTCTAAATCTTTCCAAAGTCAGTGCAAGATGGGTGCCTCGAATGCTCACATCGCTCACAATGCTCCGGTGCACACGTCATGGATTTCTAAGGCTGTTGTACGGGATTGTGGTTTCGAAAAAATTCAACATCCAGCCTATGGTCCGGACCTTGCCCCTAGTGATTAATTTTTGTTCCCAGATTTTAAAAAAACCTTCGTGGTAAGCGATTTACCGATGATGAGGAGCTCAAAACTGCAATAAATGAACATTTTGGAGAGAAAGATGAAAACTATTTTTTTGAGGGTATAGAAAAGTTAATCTCAAGATGTAATAAATTCATTCATGTAATAGAAGATTATATTGAAAAATTAAAATATTTTTAATTTAATTCGTGTTTTCCTTCATGTCGATACCGCGAATATATTGAACTCCCCTCGTATATTGCCGAATGTCAACAATGGCGCTACTTATTAGAGTTACAACAATATGCTGACTGTGTGGCATAAAAACCAGATCGTCAACTTGGATGACGTAAATGTGCCTGGTTGTGGCGCCAATTACACAAGCTACATGCTTGATTCTTTCATCGTAATTAAGGAAGAAGAATACTCCTTTTGCAACAATTGAATCGCATTTTCAACTTCCTGCAGGTTTCTGAAACCCTGCTTTTTAAATTTCAGGTCCATAATTGTTCCCAAAATAAGTGGCGTTCTGGTGTTAAACGGTTTCAGTCTTGTTCTAACTGATGCGATTAAGGATTTCATTACTTCTGCAGGAACGACGGTCGATTCAAAACTAATCAATTCTGCTGAAATGCCTCTTGTTGAAGTCACGTACTCTTCACCCGAAATTGACGATGTTGCAGTGCGGAATGGCTCAAGAAGCAGCAAGATTTCATCAAATGCCTTGAAAATCTCAGCTCTCAGTGGATGGGGAGCCTTTGTACACTCATTTAATGCGACTGCTAGTTCATCTCCTACTCTGAGTTATGAAATTCGATTTAGCATTTATTATGAGCAGTTCCAACGCGTTTCAACATCTTAAATCAGTTTTAACTCAGACTTTGAATATGTTCTCAACGCTCATTTATATGCGATTCGATAGAATATCGATGTTTATGGAACACTACTGCCAATCGAACAACCCAAAAGTGGGGTGGAGTGTGTGTTCATTATGATAAGCAACACATAAATGTACCTTCATAAAAAAGAGATTATTTAAATCACCATTTGGCAACATTTTTCACTACCAAAATGTTCTAGTACCTACCAAAAAGTAAATATAATAATATTATTATATGAAAGGTATTGTTGTACTACGACCTTTTGGTCTATTGTACCCCCTGCTTACGCCTCAGAGAGGTCTATTCCATCAAAAGAGTTTGCCTCACAGTATAATTCCTTTCCGAATCATTCTAGAAGTTCTTGTACTCTTCTTTCTCCTTGGCGGAAGAAATCCGTCCTATATAGCACTCTCTCCAGTCCAGTTACCTTTAAGAATCATAATGATATTGTTCACAAAAAAAGTATCAAGGGAATTATATAAGGGAATTTGAATACGGTGGAATGGGAAAAATTACCAAGATTTTTGGAACAAATAAGGAGTACTTAAAACACTACATTTCACCGTAGGCGACGAATACGGCAATCCGTATGGATGCAACGGATTCTATGAGCTGGGCCTTTAAGTCGAAACCCACCTCAAATCAAATCAAATGGTTATCGACTGTCGAGTTATTTTCCGTAGAAAATTCTCTCCATATCTCACACACCCACGCAACGAAAGAAATGAACGTGGTCTTTGGAATCCACTAAAGACTGATCATAATCGGAAAAGTTAAATATGGCAAACAGTACAAAATACAAATTTTCTGACAATATCCCCAATCGATAGTAGATTATGACAAAAAGTCTCGACTTTCGTTTGCGCTGGTCGGAACAAACTGCAAGAATATTACTGTTGGTTTGCTTATCACAAGTTTCACAACAATTTATTACTTTCGTTTAAATATAGCTTTCGTTTTGACGAAACTCAGATAAAAACTTAAAGCTCCATCTAAATCAATTAAGGGCACAAACCCGTTTTCGTTATTGTTCGATTGAAGCGCCAAAGCTTTACAACATTCTTCTTCGATTTCTTGCCCGTACTATAGCAATGTATGTTTGTATATACATGTAAGCATCTATTTATATGCTTTCTGTAAAAGCTCAGCTTCCCAGTGCGAAACACTTGGTGTTGGTGGGTGTCCGGTGTTTTGGTATTCTCACAATTTCAAAACCGTATACCGCAGCCACGTTTTTTTTTTGTGTTTTCGTGGAACGCGTTTACTATAAAAATAGACTGGTCGTCGTCGCCGGCACCTTGATAGTTCTGAACAAAACGAAGAATCCATTTGCGCTGGTATAGAAAAGAATGGCATTGTGGAACTACGTAATCTCTAAACAGTGTGTCACGCAAGAGTGCGGCCAAAATCTCACATTTTTTGGTATATAAACTACGTGAAGTTAGCCCGCACTTTTTCTAGAATGAAAAACGTGAATTGCAGTTCGATAGACATTCGTTTGTAGTTGTTTGTAGTGAAATTTTTTTCGTTTGTAGTTCAACCGTTAGAAAGTTACAAGAATTAGAAAAAAATGTCAGTCCGCACTTTTGGCTTTTTGAAATAAAAACTAGCCAGTTGCATTCGAAATCGTTTCTAGTTGTATGTAGAGAAATTCTTTTTTAACAGAAATGTCTTATTTCCGAGATATAAGGACATTTGTGTTTGCACCTGTAACTCCGAATTTACAAAAGAGAGAAATAATTTAAAGCCACTGGTGCATAAAGAATATCCAAACTTAAATAACTGCATTTAAAATTTCTGAATTCACGTAAGCGTTGCTTAATAAAAAGCAATCAAAGTAAAAAACGCATCCCTTTAGAGTTGCATCCATATATGGGCTTCCCAACAACTACAAAACAACGGTAAACACGTTTTCGCAAAGCACTCATCAGTGCCCATCCACATGAGTCACTACTTGTCAATTAGCAACAACAACCAATCAACAAACACCGATTTTATCCAACATTTTTTTGTATTCCTTCGAATAACATTAAAACCTAACCCCTTGGAAACAATTTATAACAACAAAAATGCAATTTCTGCAAAGCCTGTATTCCTGACTATCTATTATCTAATCCAATTCAAATTTTGTGATTTTATTACAAAGAAAAAAAATTAAATGAAACTTAAGCGAACACTACTTCGTCATATAAACTCATATCCATATTTCAGTTATTAAGCAACTCAAAATAGTGAAATCTCTTTTTTTCTAATGCTTTCTATTAGATGTATCTAATGGAGCAAAAAAAAATTACCTCTTATCAATAGATAACGATTTATTGAAAATTTAAGAAAATGGTTGAAATCGTCTTCGCAGACTGATTTAAGGGGACGGATATTTCAAATGCTGGACAACTACAAACGACAAAAACTAGTTGGTTGTTAGAAAGCTTGTGTGCTCTATCTAATAAAACCTTAAATGTCGAAATTGACTAAACCAAAAAGAATTTATAAGCAATTTAAGCAGGCGATAGAAGACCGCGTTATCTTCGAAACGGTACATTGCCGAGTGATGAAATTTGTATCAATCGGCCTTACGGTTTAGGATTTACATATATGCAATTTAAGCGAAATTGCAGCTTAATTTTTTTTTTGGAAGTTAGCCCGCACTTTTTCTAGAATGAAAAACTGAGTTTGCAGTTCGATAGGCATTCGTTTGTAGTTGTTTGTAGTGATATTTTTTTCGTTTGTAGTTCAACCGTTAGAAAGTTAGAACCATCTGAAAAAAAAATTCAATCCCTTAAAATCTTGTTATCTCCGAAACCGTGGCAAGCAGAGCGATGAAATTTTCTGTGTCTAAAGTGTTTGCCATTACTAATCTAATAAAATTCAAATTATACCAATCGGCCTAACGGTTTATGATTTATTTGAAATTTAAGAAAAATTTGGTCTTCTAACTTAAGGTCCCCGTAACTCAAAAACTGTTGAACTACACGATGAAACTTTGCATTTCTATTCTCTGAACCCTTTTCTAACTATGATATCAAATAGAAGACAGCCCGCTTTACTGGACACTTTTTATTCGCAATTTAAGGGGAGCCTTTAATGGTCTAAACTAAATTGACCAATTTTTAAGCGATCCGATATTTATTCACCACAAATTTTTAGATAACGAATAATGCCGTAACTTAAATTTGTTTAACCAGCTTGAGCTCGCTAAAAATCTTTCTTTCCCGTTATCTTTGCATAAAATAATTTGGCCTTTGCTTTTAAAATTTCTGATAAAATCGGGATATGATTGTTTCTTTGCTGCAAAAACCATATGTAAACCGCGTCCTCTAACTCTGGATATTCTGCTTTTTTCATAACTTTTCTATTTCATAAAAAAATATTTCATATGTTATGAAAATGGTTATTTTGGTTTAAATTTTACCGGGTCCATTATAGGTACCTATTCGACATGAATTGTTTTATTTTCTCCTTATTTCTTTAATGTCGCAAATCGTTGATTTAGGAACATGGAATTTTTCGGCAACCTGCCTAATAGTTTTAAATATCACACTTTTCCTTTAAAGTTAGTGTTTTATGTTTGCGTTTATTATTTAAAGAAGATAACCCGCGTCCAGCCAATGAAGAACCTATTCCACCACCCAGTATAGAAGAGGTTGGCTTAGCTATAAAAAAGCTTAAGAACAACAAAGCCGCAGGCTCGGATGGCTTGCCAGCGGAGCTCTTTAAATACGGAGGTGATGTTTTGGTAGGGCGCATGCACCAAATCATCAACCAAGTATGGATGGAAGAAAACATGCCCGATGACTGGACTATCAGCTCCATATGCCCCATCTACAAAAAAGGCGATCCTATGTCTTGCAAGAACTATCGAGGCATATCCCTGCTAAATGTCGCGTATAAGATCCTATCCAACGTACTGTGTGAACGTCTTAAACCGTTCTGCAACACACTAATCGGCACGTACCAGTGTGGCTTCCGACCCGGCAGATCGACTATAGACCAAATTTTCACACTGAGGCAAATCCTGGAAAAGACCAACGAATTTCAAGTCGAGACACACCATCTATTCATCGACTTCAAGGCCGCGTATGATAGTATACATCGTCGGGAGCTGTATATGGCGATGGCCGAATTCGGAATCCCGTCAAAATTGATTCAGTTGTGTCGCGTGACACTTGAAAACACGCGTTGCAACGTGCAATTTGGAAACAGCTCCTCCGAACTATTCCAAACATGCACCGGATTTCGGCAAGGGGACGCGCTATCATGCGACTTCTTCAATCTCGTACTGGAGCAGATAGTGCGTAGGGCAGGTGTCAACACGGAAGGCACTATCTTCAACAGATCCGTCCAGCTGCTGGCGTATGCGGACGATATTGACATCATCGGTCGGTCACAGCGCTCCGTGATAGAAGCTTTCACGGCGATTGAAGAACAGGCGAAATCTGTTGGTCTTGAAGTAAACGAGGACAAGACTAAGTACATGCTATCAACAAACAAACAAACATCTGTCCATCGCCTAGGACAAAACGTCACTATTGATAGCAACAATTTCGAGGTAGTTAAGGAGTTCATCTACCTCGGAGTAAACATGAACTCCACGAATGACATCCTAGTGGAGATCCGGCGGAGAATTACCCTAGGAAACCGCTGCTACTTCGGTTTGGCAAAACAATTGGGTTCAAAACTCCTAACTCGAGGGACGAAATGTATGCTTTACAAAACCCTTATACTGCCAGTTCTGCTCTACGGCGCCGAGTGCTGGACGATAAGCAGGAAGGGAGAGCTAATACTGGGTTCCTTCGAAAGAAAAATTCTTCGGCGGATTTTTGGTCCTGTGTGCGAGGAGGGCGAATGGAGGAGAAGATATAACCGCGAACTCTATGAGCTGTATCAAGATGTGGATGTAGTCCAAAAATCCAAAATACGTCGACTACATTGGCTCGGCCACATCGAGCGAATGGACAATAATGCTCCAGCTAAGAGGATCTTCGAATCCCAGCCCCCAGGTTCGAGAAGACAAGGAAGACCGAACCTCCGTTTCAAAGACCAAGCCATCGCGGATGCCAGAGCGCTTGGTCTGGACAATTGGAAGCAGCGTGCCCGGGATCGTAGAGGATGGAAGGCTGCAGTGTCTCAGGCAGAGACTCTCCACGGGTCGGGAGCCCGTTAAGTAAGTAAGTAAGTATTATTTAAAGACATGGCGCTTGGTATGAAATTAGTGAAACACGCTTGCGAAACAATGCACCGAAACTGAAGTAATAGTGCAAAATGTAAACAATTGTAAGAATATAAAAACGGGAAACCACCGAAATTAATTTTTTCTTACATAAAAAAAAAATTGTCCGGATTGTAGAGGTAAAAATTGTTAGTTGTCCGAAATGTAGAAGCGTCCGAATTATTGGAGTGTCCGGACTGGCGCATGTCCGCACTGTTGAAGTTGTACCTACTGTACATTCTTCGTAAGTTTCATTTTTTTTATATTTTTTTTTGGAATTCCAGACTCACAATTATCATATTCGGTTGTATCGTGTTTAAATAATATGAACTTTAAATTTATAAATACATTGGAAGTATCTATTGCAAGCATTAAATTTAAATACATACTGATAGTGCGTAGGAGCTTTATGTTCGCGTTTTAAATGTTGAATCAAGTTAGTTGAAAACGGAAACATTTCTTCACAAATTGAGCAAGTATGTGCATTCGAACTATTTGTCTTAGTCAACAACGACGTTTTATATTTTGACATTATGTTTTTAGTTTTGGAAACTTTTTCATTGGATGTAATTTCATAAATACATTCCTGTAGGAAAATCCACACATAGATACTTGCTCGTTTGGGAATATTCCATTTTTTTTTTTTTTTTGATATAAACTTTATTTCATCTTAATGCTATATAAGTATATACAATATAAAGGCATACTTAATTCAAACATTATAAAGAATACGGCTTAAGCTTTAAAGTGAAATAGTTACGTACATTCAGTTGTCAGAAAATGACAAGAAGCGAATGTACGATTCGTATTAAAAAAATAAATAGAAAATTTGTCGATGGGGTTGCGATAAATTTAAGAAATTAAATTAATTCAAAGATAACAATTACGAAGTACAATTATTTTTATTTTTTCTATAGAAAAGATGGTAAGAAAGATAAAATGTGGCTATCAAACTAAGGGATTTAAAAGGTCACCAATTACCGCGTAGCTTAATGAAAATAGCCAATGTTTAACGTTTTTAAGAAAAACGGATTCAATTCGCTCACATCTTAAGATTTCAGGCAATTTATTAAACAAACGGGGTGCAGTAACTATGTAAAAGCAAGAAAAATGAGATTTATTGATTATGGGTACATGGACGAGACTTCTGGCGTTAACGCGTAAATTGATGCGATCATAAACTCTTGAAGAATTATACCCGGAATTTTTAAAAAATATTTGTAACACCTTGTAAAAGTATAAATGCCTTAAAGGAAGAAATCCTAGGCTTTTAAACAATAAATTAAAAACAAAACAAATTTTTATAACTAAATCAATAGCGTGAAGTAACGTTGAAAGCTTGTAACGAGTGCCTTCCATATAAACATAAAACTCCTTACGAGATTCTTCGAACTCTCCTATGACAAATATTTTAGGTTGCAATTTTCATTTTTGGGAAACTGCTAGATCTTTAAGCTCATCTTCTTTTTGTTTAAAGTTGTTAAACCTACTAAGAGTGTGTGTAGTAAATTGATAAAAAAAAGTGTGGGGAATGTGAAAATTAAATTGATTTAAAAACTTTTAAATATTTAAAAAAAAATGTATTGAAATCTATATTTATAAGCTCATCTCGGTTGGAATCTAAATAGCGTGGCCAAACAGTCAGAAAAGTTGAAAGTGGTTGTTTTTTTTCTTTCATTCTTTGTTGAGAAGTTTCCTCCCATTGTGCTTTTATGTTTTCGAGGGAATTATATTTCAAAAATAGTTTTTTCTCCAGAAAAGCGTCATTGTCTACATATTGATCCGATTGGGATGCAATAATGCAATACTATTTTCATTTCCAATAGCGGCGCTTATCCTCGGCATTTTAGATCCTCCAGAGCAGCCTTCTACTCTCTTTCTTTTATAACCGACATTGAAACGTAATAGGTACGTTCATCTTCATTTCTAAATAAAGCAAAGATATCCTTTGCCACTTTTTGCATCGTTTTTGGGCACATTTTGATTCCATTTAAATGAAAATGACCCACAATGCATCTCGAAATAATAGTCTGGTCATCACTGGATAATGTTGGACTTTCTGAGTACCCACTTCCGAACAATGTTATTCCCATTGACTGTTTTTTGTAGGACGTCTTTAACATTGAACTCGTAACTTGAAGCAGAATTAATTTCAAGTGATGAAGAAGACGATGAACACCCTGCTTGTATGGTCCCAGAGGAGATCCAGCTTGAAACCATTGACAGCGTTTTATCATTAGCGCAGCATGATAGTAGTTCAAACTAGAAACATATATATTCATCTCTTATCATCTACATCATCTACTACATCTAATGGCTTACTAAAGTTACAAATACAACTTTTTTGTGATAGAACTTAAAAAATAAAAAATGACTCCATAGCTTCCTACAAGCATTTGTTTGATGAGTTTATTTTGTTTGGGAAAATTGAGATGCACTTTCCGTACAGTTGTTTAAATGTAACTAAATTCATGTTTTTGATATAATTTGTATCTACTAACAAATGGGCACAGTGACTTGGTGGAAAGTGTGCTTCTCAAATCAGCCATTGAAACAAACGAATGATTGTGAGAAGCTAGAAATATAGTTCTTTCCGCACATCTTGCGCCAACAACTCATTTTATTTATTTCTTATTTACTTACATGATTAGCCACCCTCCATTTATTAAGACCGTGTCGGAACTTAATTCGATCTGCCATCAGCTCTCTTTGGTGGAATACATCCTCTATTTCGTGGGAGTTTATCATTTTGAGTATTTCCCGATTGGAAATCCGGCGCTCTTCCAACGCTAGGATTCCTTCGTAGGATATTCCCCAACTTAAATATAATTTAAGGACTTCGTTCTCAATTTTTGTAATTTGTGCATTTGCTGTTACTATATTTACTTCACTTTCACTTTCCGTTTCCATCTTTAACTTCACTGACACACTGATCAACCACAAATGAAATTTGTATTCCACGTTAACAGTTACTTTGGGCTTATAGTTTTAAATTGTTGGGCGAAGAACAAATAGTTGATTTTATCCTAAAAAAGAGTAGAAATTTAATGGGGAATAATGGGTAGGGTAAACTGTCCCACAGTGGCTCACGTCCCACAGTGAACCTTTTAAATTAACTTAATCTCTACTTATAAGAGAAAAACGAAGTAAAGATAAAATAAACCGCGTTACGATCCTTTGTGAATTTACCTGGGGTTGAAGTAGTGCGCACGTCTGTTTAAGTTGTGCTCAAGAAAAAGTGATTTTACTTATAAGTAAATTAGAAATCGTGCTTCTTATTTTTGTTCCGTTTAAAAAAGTATTGTGCTTTATGAGATTTGTTGAATACAATTTAAAATGTTAATTATTTTTATTAATTTAAATTAGTATGTCAATCAAATTTGTGAAACTGTTTTTTTATAAAAATATTTTTCTCCAAAAAAGGCACTTGTCCAACAGTCACCCAGCTCCTAGTGGTACACAGTGAACAATGATAAATATGGTGGCATTTCCCAGCTTCAGAATTACGTATTTTTATAAAGCATTTAGCAACGACCTTACTGCATTTAACATTCGTTACTATTATTTTTCGTTAGTTATAGATAAGTTTTGTGATATTACTGAAGCCCTTGAAAGTAATTTTTGTTAATGTTTTGCTATTGTTTATTGTTGTTATTACTTTTCGTTGCTTTTTTACTTATGTTTTTGTATTGTTTTTTTTTTTTTTTTTTCTAATGTTAATCTAATGTTAATTGCTGTGCGTTAGTCGGGTAAGGGCTCGAGAACTGCTAAACCAATTTATATGATTTTTGTTTCATTTTGTTCGTCTTGAATCAGGGATGGTTTAGGAAAAAAGAAAAGTCGGAAAATTCTCAACAGGTGGCGTTGCAGGCACACATTTCGATTTTCATGGGGCAAAGCACTTTGAAAAAAATAAATAAACTGGATATAAATCGAGTTTCACTTTCCAAAACAAAAAAATGTTATTTTAAATTTTAAAAGCAATTGTTGTTGTCAATTATTTTGATTATTTTCCAAGCAAATTGTTGTTGTCAACAATTTTGAAATTTTTTTTTATTTGTTTATGTTTACTATGTTACATTCAGTGACTTTTTGAAATGGAGTAGATACGTTGATTTGTTTGATGTGTAAGTAATTTGAAATGTAGGGGCGATTGAGATGACGAGGACAATGATAACAGGCAACAGGAGTTGTTGAGCGTTTTGAGAGTTCACAATCATGGTATTCAGCTCATTCGTGAGTATGATTATGGGGAGGGCAGCTCAAAGATACTATTTAACACCTTCGGTACTGGTGTGGACAGAGAAGGGCAAAGGCTTACCAACCAAGTTGATAGGTGTGGTTAGTTTTCTTCTTGGCTATTAAAGTTAAAAATATTTCGTTTAGAGTTAATCCTTTTCCAATTTTCTTCCTATCCCTTTAATGCAAACAAATTTTAAAATTTTCGCATCAAAACTCAAGCATGTAAAAGTACGGTAGTCCGCAATCCAAGCAGAAGATCCCACTCCACCGACGGGCTAAGCACAGGCTTAAACAAGCATGCCTGCCTTGCTTTGCTGACCCTACAACCCTTTCACCGAAGTCAAAATTGAGATTCCTGTGTCTCTAAATGTATAAGGAAATAGATATGTGCGTTAGTTAGATTTGAATAATTTTTGTTTTGTTTTGTTCGTCTTGAATCAGAAATGGTGTATAAAAAATTAGATACTTTTGGACCCGATAGGTGGCACGTCAATCATTGCGGTTTGATTGACAAACATCGATATTGATATACTTCAGTTATTTCTATAATAAGCTCGATGGGTCAGCGGACTCTAATGGGAAACCAGAAGGGTTAGCGGACCAATCGTCAGTGGAGGTGGACAATGCGGTGCAGAAATGCGCCAAGAGGTCAGCCGAAACTGCGGAAACCGAATTGGAAGAAGAAGAAAGGCTCGATCCTGAGCGGAGGTTGAACAAACAACTGAGGCAAAGGATGAAAAGAGTCAGAAGGAAACAAAGATTGGCCCTGGCTAAATCTGTTTCGGCGGAAGGCATAAGCAAGACGGTCGATGAGTTGACTGAAATGGTTGCCAATATGACGTCAACCGAAACCTCTCCAGAAGACGAAGGATCTAGGAAACGGTTCAAATGTTCCGGGACCAGGAATCCACCCGAAACTGCGATGAAGGGGACGGAAGACGGAAAGGATGACGGACAGTCTGTTCAACATGGGGTCAGTCCACAGGCACCACACTGCAGTGGTTATGTGGATGGACAACATGTAAAACGGAAGGTTAGTCAGCCAGCAAAGCAGAAATCGTGCAATGCCGAGCAACCTGGACCAAGCAAGGTAAAGCGAAAGCTGAACCGAGCTATGGAAAGGAAAGCGAAGCAAGCAGATAATGCAAAACTTTACACTAGGGGTGAGCGAACCAAAGTTGACAAGGGCGTAAAAACCTTTGCTCAAACAGCGGCGAACGATCTCCGAATGGGAGATGTCGACTTGAGTCGAGAGGGGGGGATAGATGCAACACAGTTGAGTATTTTTAAAAATGCTCTTCTGGATGCTCTAGACTTACTTCCGACGAATGCAGGTGACATCGGTGTGAAGGAGATAACCTTGGAGGAAGGGATTATAGCAATCAAATGCGGTAACCAAGAAACCAAGGGTTGGCTATGTGAGATTGTAGGGAAGATGACCGACCTATGGGAGGGAATTAACCTTAAAATAGACAAGCTTCACATACTAAAGGATGTGGAAAGGTTGATAATCTTTGTTCCCGGTCAATCCGTGAGCAAGGATGTCATCCTCGCCAGACTGTGTCGTCAAAATTCCTGCGTGAAGGACACTTCTAAATGGAGGGTTACTCATGTGGGAAGATATGATGACAACAAAATTGGTGGAACCAAGCTGACGATCTGGTGCCCAAGGGAGGAAGCGATGCTGGTTAGACAAGCAGGAGATAGACTCTTCTGTGGGTTGGACATAGCACTCGTGAAGTTCCAAGGAGCATCGGAAAAGACTCAACTTGGAAAACCACCCGGTAGGGCGACGAAGTGATAGATACCATGGACATGGGATCAACACAAGTCGGGCGGGAGGTGGGCCCGTACCGGGAAAAGCTCAGGGTGATTCAATTGAACCTTCATCACAGCAAAGCAGCATCAGCAATGATGACTAAATGCTTTGATGAGGATTCGTTTGATATAGCCCTGATATAGGAGCCTTGGATCTTTAGAGGAAAGATTAGAGGACTCCCAAATAGCATGGCTGAGTTGCACTATGCGCAAACCAGCGTAAGAATTAGGTCCTGTATCCTGGTGAGGCACGGAGTTCAAGCATATAAATTGCCGGATCTGTGTGCCCCAGATCTTGCAGCAGTACGTGTAGGATCAGGTGCGGGAACTTTTGTTATAGCATCTGCATACTTGCCGTATGATTCCCCAGAACCTCCTCCGACCAGAGAGTTAGAGGTTTTGGTGGATGCATGCAAGAACAGGAACGAGGACTTAATTATTGGTTGTGATGCCAATGCACATAATACAGTGTGGGGCAGCACCAACGATAATTACAGAGGAGAAGCATTATTCGAATTTGTATCATACAAGGATCTAGCTATCTTAAACAGGGGAACAGAGCCAACCTTCGTTAATGTGAGACGAAGGGAAGTGATCGATGTTACCCTGTGCAGTACCTAGTCAGATAATTGATAGAGTATCAAATTGGAGGGTAATGGATATGGTTACAATGTCGGATCACAGAGCCATTTCATTTGATGTTCGCTATGGATCTAAAAGAAAAAAAGATCGGAAATACATCAGGATTCCGAAGAACACGGATAGGACAAAATACTTTGAAGTGTTGGAGGAAAAACTGAATGTAACGAAATTCGGAATACCGAAAAACACTTGGCACGTTGAATCACAGCTGAAGCATCTGCAATCAGCTGTTGAAGATGCGTACCGAGTGGCTTGCACACCTACTTTAGCGGAAAAACAAGATCCTGCGCCTTGGTGGTGCCGGGAACTTGAGAAACTAAAGAAGGCTGTGAGGAAGGCCTTTAATCACGCCATGAGGAGGGGTGAACCCGAAGCATGGGATGACTATAAGGCGAAAAAGAAAGAGCTTAATGTCACTCTGCGACGACGTAAAAGGGAATCATGGAGGGACTTTTGCTCGAGTATGAGGAGTACATCTGAAGTCAGTAGACTACAAAAGATTGTCTCGAGAGATCCAGTTTCCAAGATCGGACTCATTCGTGATAGAGCGGGGGAGATGGTGGAAACACTGGATCACACAAATGAGGTCCTAATGGAGGTACACTTTCCAGGAAGCTATAAATTAGATCAGCCCTGGGCTCCAAGGAAACAAGGAGCGAACAGGATGGATAGGATGGAAGCGGAACGGATCGTAACACCAGAGGCGGTCAAGGGTGCAATAGCAACATTTGCACCCTTCAAAACCGCGGGGCCGGATGGTATATTTCCAGGCCTAATGCAATGGGGAGTAGACGTAATTGCACCAAGGCTCAGGAATATATACGTTGCATGATTAGCAATAGGCTACATCCCGATTACATGGAGGGAGACAAATGTGGTCTTTCTTCCAAAGCCGGGGAAAAAGGATTACACCGAGGCAAAGTCCTTCAGACCAGTTAGCCTAACATCCTTTCTGTTAAAAACAATGGAAAGGGTGGTGGTGGACTACATGGAGAGTACTGCGCTTAAGATGTATCCTTTAAACAGTGGGCAGCATGCTTATAGGGCAGGCATGTCTACAGAAACAGCGCTACATCAAGTAGTACGCGTTGCGGAGGAAGAGCTAAATACCGGGGGCATTGCGATGACCACCATAATGGACATTGAAGGTGCCTTCGATAAGATATGCTTTGAAAGTCTGAAACAAGCCTTGGAAAAACGTAGGGTTAACCCACTGGTGGTAAGATGGGTGGACAATATGTTGAACACAAGGGCAATAAATATTCAGACGGGAACCTCAAAACTTAGAGGAAGGGTTAGCAGGGGCTGCCCACAGGGAGGTGTTCTCTCTCCTACACTGTGGAATATCACTGTGGACTCTCTTCTCGACAGACTTGAGGCGACTGGCACTCACACAGTGGGATATGCCGACGACATAGCAATAATGGCCAGAGGCAAATTTATAGACGTCACCGCAGATATCATGAGGAATGCGCTCAGAGTGGTTGAGCGGTGGTGTCTGGAAGAAGGGCTCTCCATTAATGCGGGAAAAACAGATCTAATAGTCTTCACTAAGAAGAGGAAAAATCTGGAATTTCGACCCTTAACGCTCTTCGGATCGGAACTAACAACGACCACGAAGGTCAAGTATCTGGGAGTCTATCTAGATACTAGACTTTCGTGGAACTACCATGTTAAGGAGAAGGTCAAGAAGGCAAAAAGGGTATTACATCAGTGCAAACGTGTATGTGGACAGAGGTGGGGACTCAGCGGCCCTAACGGCACTTCGTTTGCATCGAGATGCGAAATGGCACAATCGTGGTACCATCTATGGACATAGGAAGATCCTGGAACTTGTCAAAAACGAGATTAGGGAGCTGAACATGCCTATGGATGGGATTACAAGGGTGCGTGTTATGGAAAGGAATCACAAAACTCGTATTGAGAACGGATTACTTCCAGAAAAAAGAAGTGGTGAAATAGTGATTTTCACAGATGGATCCATGATGGATGGCAGAGCGGGTGCCGGTATCTTTTCAGAAGAGCTGGAACTAGCCCGTCACGTTAGCCTCGGGAAACACACTTCTGTATACCAGGCTGAGATGATTGCATTGCTGCATGCGTTGGACTACTTGCTTGAGGGTCAGGTGGAGGGAAGAAATATCCTTATAGCACTGGACAATCAGGCGGTGATCAGATGCATGGAGCAAGCAAACATTACAACATCGTTGGCACTGGAATGTGTACTCAAGCTCAACAAGTGTTCATCTAAAAATGAAGTAACACTGACTTGGGTACGAGGACACATAGGGATCGAAGGCAACGAAAAGGCGGACTCCCTTGCAAAACAGGGGTCAGCTAAAAAGTTGCTGGGACCAGAACCATTCTCTTCAATTGGCAGAGGAATGGTTGAACAACTGATTTACAACTGGATCACGGCAGAACATCTGAGAAGATGGTCAACCATGGAACAATGTAGACAGTCTAAAATGGCAATTAAATGGCCGACCCACTCAAAGAAGGGTTCTAAGCATGAGTCGAGGAACACTGAAATGGGTGGTGGCTTTATCAACAGGACATGGTAACTTCGGGTATCACTTAAGGAAGATGGGCCTTAGAGAGGACGATACCTGCAAACTATGCCTGGAGGAATCCGAGACAGCGGCACATATACTGTGTCAATGTCCGGCATTGGCTGGCAGAAGAATGAAGATATTGGGGCATCACTGGGTGGAGATCCAGTCGATGAAACAGATCTCACATAAACAGATGCTAGATTGGCAACGCGGACATTTGACAGCCTAAACGCACGTAAAATCGCTCGCCCAAATTAAACCTGTTTTTACAATATTTTTCTTTACAAATCTGCCTAAAAAGTGGTACTCAGTGTATTTGCTTCATTACCTCAAGGCAGCGATGCCAGATTACAAGATATATCTTTTTTTTCAAGATTTTTGGGCTCCAAAATATGTACAAGACTTTTTACCTCAAATTCATCAAATTTCAAGATTTTTCAAATCGATAATTTCCTAAATCTAACATATTAAAACAATTTTTTCTATTGAAGAAAATGTTTTCCATTAATAATTCAATTATTTTGTATAATGTGAGTTGAACAGAGCTCATGCTTAACTTCGGTTTTACTAACGTTTCCCACAACTCTAAGATAAGGAAATTATTTGTCGTATGTAAAGGCACCAAGTGACAAAGAATAGAAACAGGGACAGAAATTGAAACAGGGACAGAAATTGAAACAGAAACAGATCCATAAAAACATGGCTACCGCCTATTCTATTAAAATGTTTAAAGACGATTTACATGAAGCTAATAGGCTTTTCACACCAAGCCCAAAATCGTGTTTTCCTCGAAAACTCGTCGACGCATTCACACCGGCCACCAACTAGTTTTTGTTTGACGTTTCAATCAGCTGTAAGGCTGATTTGCTGAATATTGCAAAATAACCCAACGATTTTAAGTCGTTTTCGTGGAAAACGAGTTTAAACGACTCGTTTTGAAAACTGAAATATGTATGGGAAAATTTCTCGTAGAAGTTTTCGAGAGTTTTCGCGAAAACCAGGTTTTCGTTGTTAACGTTGTTAACAAATAGAGAAATATCGATTTTACTTTTCAAAAACGCCTGCTTCTAATCTTATGACGAAACCTTCGCTTTCAGCCGGATATTTGCAACCCGAAAAAATGGCAGCCATGTTCAATATAATGCTTAAAATAGTTAATTAAATAACATATATAAATTTCAGAAATCGTAAAATACTTAAAAAAATTTTTTTTTTTTTTCAAATTTTGAAAAGTGGCTGCCGTGATGTTACAACCTCCGAAATTGGCAGCCATTGTTATTTTTCAGTTCTGGTAGAGGTATATTATGACATACTAAAATGGCAGCAGCCGTAAAATACTTTAAAAATTGACATAATTTTGACACCTGTCCCACCTGAGGGACCCTAAACCTACGGCGACCGGGCCTAGCTAGTACCCACAGCTTGTTTAGTGGGTAAAGCAGTCTCGCTTGACAAAATTTCAGCCACCGTAAAATATGTGTTGTCAGATTTAAGCTGGCTCTTAGACTGTAAGTGATTAAGTGACATTTGCAAACGATACTCGATTGAACTAGACAAAATTTGATGAAATAACTGATGTATTATTTTTTTTGGAAAAATGTTTTAGGAGTAAGAACAGCGGATGGAACGTTCGCATATCCAATCTTAAAGTGTTTATTTTCAATATTTTATCGCTTCCACATTCGTCTGCAAATTTCGAGAGAATTTTTCCGGCTGTAAATTTAAATGAAAAAAATTCCAACTCAGGGTTTTTTTCACTGCGCCACCTCTCGCGAACGTCTAACAAACATCCGAGAGTATAACTGTCATGAATGAGCTTCTCAATTAGCCGTTTGGAATCGGCATAAAACTGTAGATCCCTCCCATTCGTTCCAAAAATTTAAAAACTCACACAAAACGAATGGGTGTGAGAAGCTAGGCCCAGGGTCCCTACAGACCTGTTGCGCCAACTATTTATTAATTTTTATTTAAATTTAAATGAAACTAAAAATCGTAATCGTTTGAATACTGAAACCGTTGAAATTTTAATATTTACGAAGGATTTGTTGCGCTTTAATGAAGTGAATGCTACCTTGATGTCAGCACTAAAGTTCTAAGTCTTTTTAATTCAAATATGTAACTATAATCAAGTACATTCCAACATTTCAAAAAGCGATAACAATAGTTTACGAGCAATAATTTGTTTATAGATATTTATGTGATCCCTTCTAGGTACAATCTTTTCGAAAAAATAAGTATCAGTTTTATTTAAAGCATTTCAACTCTTTTTGTATTTGGGAAAAATCTTGAAAAAAAGATATTTGATCTCTGAAAAACAAGATTTTCAGATTTTTCATCTGGCAACACTGCCTCAAGGGACAATTCACGATTCTTGGTGAGTCAGTTCAAGTTTAAGCATCTACTTCATAATTTGCAATGGTTGGGGGTATACGGAGAACGCCGCCGAAAATGTCCAACAACAATGCACATGTCAGTGGCGGCAAGCGTCGTATTTTTGAAACGTCACCGGAGGAAGGGCAGGCTTCGCCCGCTGCTACCAATCAATCGATGGTCGGCAAAATGTCAATTGGGGACCTAAAATCCCTTATAGTTGGTTCCATGGCATCTTTGCTCGATGACAGACTAAAGAATGTGGCAACTAAGGCTGATGTCGAGGGAGTCTCTGTAGAACTCCAAGCAATACAAAACGACAATACATTGCTGCGTCACAAATTGCAGGAGATGGAAGCTTCGTACGCATCTTTGGAGCGAAAGGTAGAGATGTTAGAGAGAAGATCGATTGAGAGCAACGTTGTATTGCACATGCCTGTCGAAACAAACATCTTGCCAGAGGACAAAGCCCAAAACATATGTCTGCAACTTCTGGGAAGTAGTGATCTATCACTTATATCGGATGTCAGGGTTTTGATGTCACACAACAACACTTCTAATGTAATTGTAAAATTAAAGAAGAAAGAAGACGTTCGCCGTGTGCTAAACAACGCAACTACTCTAAGAGGTAACAAGGTATCGATTCACAGAGATTTCACTGAAGCTTCTCGTAACCGAAGGAAGACGTTGTTCAAGTTGAAATCGGACATCGAGAGCAAAAATAAAAACGCAAAACCTATTGTGATTGGAAATAAACTTAAAATAAGTAATAAAACATTCTTTATTGATAATAATAACAAAATCCGATGTGAGGGCTTTGACAGTGAATGTGGGATGTCACTCCTTCAGCAGATCGTGGACGTCAGTTCTACAGTGACAGATGCAACTGTCAGAAACGTAAACATTGAAGGTGGAAATGTATCGGGTGGAAACGCAAGTAGCAGTTCTTCGTCTTTGGAGCCTCACCATAATTTTTAATAATAATGCCGTCTGCCAAAACCACTTAAACAAAACAAAATTATGTAACAATCAAAATGAAGTTTATAGTAAAAATGAAGTAAATCAGGAAATAGTGTTATTTAACATATTAAGTTATAATGTTGCAGGCTTAAAGAACAAATTATTTTTTTCCAATTTTTTCAACTATATTAAAAGCTTTGACGTCTTTATGCTTTATGAAACTCATGTTTTAGCCGGGGAAGAAATTAGATTCAGTAACATTTTTAGAGATTATGAAGTGAAATGGATCCCAGCAATTAAGTCCAGTTTGTTCGGAAGAGGTAGCGGCGGCGAACTGCTAGGCTATCGGAAATCTCTTAAGATGGTTGAAATAAAGTTTAGATTGGTGGAAGGAATCTACGTACTTGATGTAATCATCAATGGAGAAACCCTTTGCATCGTTCCAATTTATCTAAACTGCAGTCATTGGTTGCGCGACTACGACAGGCTCTCCGATGTTCTTCAGTCTTTAAATTCGCCGGATCTTCTGCTTGCTGGAGACTTTAACGCAAGGTTAGGGTTATCGCAAAACAATTTTTCAAGTGGTCATGCGTCATCATTTATACATGCAACGAGGAAATCAAAGGACGACCTATGTGATGGGAAGGGCGTGAAGCTATTGGAAACTGCTGACGCGTATGACTGCACGATACTCAATGGAAGCTGTAAAGGAGACATGGATGGTGAACTTACCTTTATTCGTGGAACTTCATGCTCCGTTATAGACTACTGCCTATTATCAGGAAAATGGAAATCAATAGTCAACGCTTTTTCGATAGCAGCTCAAACGTTTTCCGACCATATGCCATTAGAAATATCGTGTGCAGTTTCGAATACTGGTGATGCGCCATTCGCAAAGCAGCTGGCTCTTTTGCCGAAGTTGGTTTGGAACAACAAATTTCTTGTCTCTTATCAAAATAAGCTGACTTCTGAGCTTGCGAGTCTAAGTGAACAAAATGCAGCGATACAGATCGACGATCTTACCGCTATAATAAAAAGGGCTGCACCGTTTACTGTAAATGCAAAACCTGTAGTCAGTAAGCAGAAGTGGTTCGACAGCGATTGTCTCAAGGCGAGAAATAGATCCTTTGCATTGCTAAGGCGCCTAAGGTCTAGTAACACTAGCTCGTCGAAAGAACTCTATGCCGAAGCCAATAAAAACTTTAAACGTCTTTGCATGGAAAAGAAAAAACAATTTAAACTGAAGACCATAGCAGTTCTCAACTCTGCAAGATCCTCTGCAGAATTTTGGAAAGCGGCTAAAATTGCTACTGGCAGACCGAATTTGATCTCGTCTTCTTTGCAAGCTTCTGAGCTCAGACAGTATTTCGAAAATCTACTCAACACCCCGCGGTTTTCCCCATTACCGCAATACGCAGCCCCATCATTTGCAGATGAACTTTTAGATGCGCCGTTTACTCTTTTCGAAGTGAAAAGCGCAATTGATTCGTCTAAAGTGAGAAAAGCCCCAGGCGACGACCGGATTCCTTTCGAGTTCTACAAGAATTGCTCTTCTGAATTTCTCATTGCGCTAACTAAGGAATTTAACAGGATTTTCGTAACAGCAAGTATTCCAGGGAGTTTCAAAAGAGCGATAATCTTTCCATTGCATAAAAAAGGAGAGCTAGATAACCCGGCAAACTACAGAGGCATTTCTTTTTTGAATACTTCGTTGAAACTATTTAGTGCTATGATATATAATAGGCTTATACAATGGATAGCTTCCAACAAGATCTTAAACGAGTACCAGGCTGGGTTCAGGAAGCATTATTCAACGCTGGACCACATTTTTACTATTACGAACATTGCGGAAACTTTTAAACACAACCGCAAAAAGCTATTCGCCTTCTTTGTTGACTTCCGTGCAGCTTTTGACTCCATAGCGCGCAAAGCACTTTTCTATAAGTTGTATCAAATTGGTTTGTCAAGCAAAATTATTAAAGTTCTTGAAGCGATGTACGAGAACAATGTTGCGTACGTTTGGAATGGAGATTATGTATCGGAAGAATTTGAAACGCAAATGGGAGTTAAGCAAGGCTGCATACTAAGTACGTTGCTCTTCATCCTATTTATAAATGATATAGCAGAGGAGGTGGGGAGAGGGATAGAATTTGGAGGTGTACGGATTCCAGCGCTGAAGTTCGCGGACGATATTGTGTTTTTGGCGGACACAGTAGAAGGGATGCAGCTTGTCATCAACCGTTTGGAAAGATACTGCAAGCAATGGAACTTGACGGTAAATCTAACGAAATCTAAGATGATGATTTTTAGAGATGGTGGAGGGAGGTTCTCCCGTAACGAAAAATGGTTCTATCAAGGTGAACGGGTGGAAATAGTAAAAGAATATAAATATTTAGGTGTGATAATAACATCTAACCTGAATATGAAAAAACACTTTGAATCTAATCTAGCAGCAGCTAAAAGAGCTATTTCATCAGTTTGGGGTCCTTGCATTGACAGCAAGTATATCGATCACTCCTCGAAAATAAAGCTTTTTCGTGCAACCGCGGCATCAATACTGCTGTACGGGGCCCAGATTTGGGGTTACCGCTATTACGAGGAAATTGAGAAGTTTCTTAGGTACTTTCTGAAGCGTATCTTTAAACTACCCTCTTGTACTCCAAATTATATGCTGCACTTAGAAACTGGAATGCCCCCACTCTTTTTGGATACCCTTAAGATGCATGCAGATTACATTGCTAGGGTAGGGGCGATGGAAAGGGAAAGGTTGCCCTGGATTGTCCTGAAGCATGTGATTTCAACAAGAGGTCACTTGGTGCAAAAGTGGGAGGATTTGGCAGAAAATTACGGATTGCGTTTAAGTATTGCAGCTGACTCGGATCCCTCGATGTTAAAACAAATGTTTACCAATATATTGAAAATGGCAGGTAACTCTTTGTACGATAAATGTCTCAATGAAGCACATGCATCGCAACATAGGCTGGTGTATCCTAGATTGAACCACAACCTCAAGGGAACCGCATCTACTTACCTTCTTAACCGCTATTCTCTTCAACTGATAAGCACAGTATTCAAACTAAGAGGTGAATTAGTAAATCTATACTATATTCCGCATCGAACCGATCTTCCATTATTATGTGACCTGTGTAACCTTAAAGAGAGGGAGGATGTATACCACTTCATTGGAAGATGCCCCATTTTAAGCGAATTCCGCGTGAGATACTTCGGACGATCTTTGCTGAGTTTTGACGAAGTTATTAATTTATTAAACGGCAGTCTTGGGTGGGAAACTTTATTCAACTACGCCTCAGCTGCTAGCCGCTACAGAAACCGTATATTGGAAGCCGATTTTTGAGCAGTACTTTTTATTTAAAGTTATTATTACTAGGTTACTATATTTATAATTTAAAATATGTAGATTAATTGCCATTCTGGTAGACGGCCTTACGCCAAACCATAAACGACTAATTATTGTAAAATTTTGCAAATTTTAATGAATTACTAATAAAGTCACTACTACTACTACTACTACTACTACTACTAAACAGATGCTAGCGTTAACACTAGGAATCGAACCCAGGGAAGAACTCTGGAGAAATCCAGAGAGTCTGTCTGGCTAAGATTTATAGTGGCAGAGAGACGAAAAGAGACCCTTCAATGGTGGTCTGATTCGAATATCTCTCAAATATCTTATATATATAATTCTAGCGTACGTGTGTTGTCACTGAACTCCTCCTAAACGGCTGGACCGATTTGCATAAATTTTTTTGTATGCGTTTGGGTTGCGCCCCGGGTGGTTTAGATTTACAATTCGGTCCAATTGGACAATGGGGCGTGGTACATCCCATACAAACCACAAATTAAAAATCAATTATTTCTGCTCCTGATGACGGTATTTGCACAAAATTTGGTACGTCGGTTTGGTGTGCATTTTTTAAGTGCTGCTGCAAATATGGGCGGGATTGTACAAGGGGGCGTGGTACCTCCGGCACACATTTCGTTTTTCATGGGGAAAAGCACTCTTAAAAAAAAATAAACTGGATAGAAATCGAGTAGTGACACTTCAAATACAAAAAAAAAAATATTTTATATTTTCAAAGCAATTGTTGTTGTCAATTATTTTAATTTTTTTCCAAGCAAATTGTTGTTGTCAACAATTTTGACATTTTTTTTTAAATATAACCAATATAAGTTTGTTTATGTTTACTATGTTACATTAAGTAGCTTTTTGAAATGGAGTAGATACTTTTTTATTTCATGGTTTTTGAATCCATCATTTTTGTTTGACATGTATTTTCAGGATCCTTGCATAAGTATGTGTGAGTAAGTTGAAATGTAGGGGTGATTAAGATGACGTGGACAATGATGACAGGCAACAGGAGTTGTGGATAGTTTTGAGTTTGCACTTAGGGGTTGTTACGAAAAATGAGCGTGTAACAATTGTGGTATTCTGCTGATTAGTGAATAGGGTTATGGGGAACGCAACTCAAAGGTACCATAACACCTTCCGTACCGGTGTAGAGAGAGAAGGGAAAAGGCTTACAATTTACCAACCAAGTTGATAGGTACGGTTAGTTTTCTTCATTTCTGTTAAAGTTACAAATATTTCGTCGGTCGCTGATGAACTATATTGTTAAGCATCGTGTCTTTGGTTATACTCGATGTTGGATGTATTCGATTGAATGGCAAAAAAGAGGCTTGCCTCATGCTTACATTCTCATTTGGTTAGTCGAAAGAATGCAACAAGACCAAGATGATGACATCATATATGCCGAGGTTCCAGATCCCGAAACCGATGTATACCTGCATGATGTCATAATTACAAACATGATTCATGGGAAGATTTGAAAATGGTATCAGTATTTCTATTTCACATTTTCTGTTTCGTGCGAACCAACTTACAAACACATGAAAACCAATTTAACAGTCACAAGTAATTCCCAAATACATTACACACTGGGACTTACTAATAATCATTTTTAACCTTCACACGAGCTGGAAAAATGTAGTCTGGACGTTAAAAATATTATTAGTACCACGGACTGTTATACTGTTACGGAAATACGTCTGAAATGTAGGACACTATAACCATCAACTTTTACTTGGGTTCTGGACCCGATAGGTGGCGCTGAAGGATAGGATACCACACTATAGGTGGTACTTTTCAAAACATAAGCGGTATAGGAAAACGATTTGTGGCACCTCCCATTCAAAAATAAAATCAAGTGCTATTTCTTAAGTTACATAATTAAAATTATAATGGACATTGTCCAAATAAAGCACTTTGCAAACCTCTGCGGATTCCGCTTATTCAGAACGGCTTGCCATTGGTATTTAAGCGTCTACATAAAATAGCATGTGCATTGGGCATGCTCGAAATTATTACTTTCATTACATTAACAAATTTGGGCGGAACGAAGTTCGCGGGGTCAGCTAGTATATATATATATTTCTATTGGCCCTTAGCAATAAAACATTTTAGACGCGACTTTTGGCAACAAATTAACTTGTAGTCTAAATTAGAAGAAATAAAGCATTAAATTTGACTTTAAGTTGAGAAATAGTTAGATTGGAGTCACCGCCAGTGATGCAAAGCCGGATCTAAGTTTTCATGTCTGAACCCTTAAAAAATTATACCTTTTTCGAAAAATCATGACTTTTTGGTAAAAAAGATAAAAATTGCATATCTTACAAAGGAACTGCAACTAACCTACAAGGTGATTCAGAAATTGTTATCAGAATGTTGGTCGATTGATAGGCAATTCTATCTTTTTTTATCTCTATAGGTAATCCAAGGTTTTGATTTGGTGAGTGAGTCAAGTAGGTTATTGGAAAATAAGCACGACGCACAGTTGTAAATTAAAATTTTTAATGCAACTTTGATTAAAGAATGTACCAGATTTACCAACTTCAAAATGTATTTGTGTGCATTGATTCTAAAAAAAGAATTCACAAAAAATTGATTGTAAAACAGTTCAAACAGTTAACAAAAAAATGATGCCTATTTTCTAAAAACTATTCCTCAAGTATCGAAATCAACATCACTAAGTCAAATATAAAGTCTCATTAGTCACGAGCGTTTTTTCGAATTTCCTCTTGCTTTATCTGTTAAATCATAACAATTTTTTTTTATTTAATTCACATCATCAACAACTTGAAGTTCGCCTCAAGTGAAACAACAAAATTCAGTCACAATAGTTAGCAGAAGTTGATTTTTTTGAATTTAGAGCAAAAGTGGACTTAAGGACCGAACTTTCTTATTTTTCAAGTGTCATACCTAGAGTATTTAATATAACTTTTGAATAAAGAATTTGAATTGACCGAATTGCATAAAGAGGCATGTGCAATGTGCATGCTCGGAATTATTATTTTCATTACATTAACGAATTGGGGCGGAACTAAGTTCGCCGGGCCAGCTAGTAATATATAAATAAAAACTGAATTGTTCCAATTACTTGTTTTTGTTCTTTATTTTTCTTATGGAATAAAAAAGTAACACTACAGGTTCACTGTGAACTACCCGGTGGTTCACTGAGTCCACCCTCTAGTACACAGGGAACCATTTAAGGTGCGTCTTAAATAACTAAAATTGTAGTATTTTCTACGATCTTTCTAAAGCTGGATGTGGTTAAATATAAAGCTAATAAAGCATATAATAAGTACGTTCAAACCGTTTAAAGATTAAATAAATAATTTATAAACTAAATCTACTCAAACTCCACTGTTGGACAGTTTAAGCAGGTATTTATTTCAAAAAACACACATCATTTCGCTACAATATAACTTCCACTTAATAAAAAAGCTTTTTTTTTTGCCAACAGTCAGCACTATGCCACTTCTGTTCAAAAAAAGGGTTTTACCCCACTTTACTCGACAGAGAAATGCAGCGAGGGGTCCAGGTAATGGACCTAGTAATTAATATCTATAATTTTGTTTAGGAAGCCGTTTACCCTTGGACCGAGAAAACTTCAACAAGCGGCCGGGCGTGTGATCGAAAATGCATTGGGCATTTTAGTGTCGCGCTGGAGAATCCTGCTAAGCCCGCTGAACAAGACCCCGGAATCAGCTGATAAAATAGTGAAGGCAGCTGTTCTACTTCACACTTTTGATAAGATGAATGACTCCAGCTACGTTCCCCCAAATTATGTGGAATAATATATGGGCGATGACATTGATCATGGCCTGTGTTGGAAAATACCAAATAGTGAAGGCCAGAAGATACAAAGTGCATTTTCTCAAATAATGCTTCCAAAGACGCATTCAAGCTGCGTGACCAGTTAAAAGATTATCTGATATACAACTAACGTATTATACTTTCAGCCGCTTGGTGATACTTTTCATGTATTTTTCTGACCTGTACCTTTGTATATACAAAGCCTGTACACATTTCAATTATTTTTTTAATTGCTCAATTTCTGATACGGCAGTATGCAAGAATTTGAACTTTAAGCTGTCTTGAAATTCTTCTGGGAGCTTGGTGAGATAGGCGTCCGAAACCCGATAATACTCCTTATTTCTGCTTTTATCTGCACCAAAAAGAATTAAGGCATTATAAAAGGAAAACAATTAATACCCTTTATCGCTGACATGACAAAAAATCATGTTTTGTTTCTTTTTTGCTTGCTCAACGCATCGACGTTTGCGAGAGGCAACTGAAAATAAAGTTGAGGGTGTGTTCGAGTAAGATTGATGTTGGCTCTGTCTGTTCTCGGGAATAAATGGAACACAGCCTCTGAAGACATCTGCTTCCGCACATGCGCTGAGGTCGACGGAAGGTCAGCAGACGATTTGTTGAAAACTTCTGCTGTGCTCAGCAAATAGTCCGCTTCAGGCAATTCGTCGGAATTCTTCTGTTTCACTATCTGTTGGACTGGACAATTCGTCTAAACGGGTATTCGAAAATGTTCTGAAAAAAAAATATATTTTTATAATCCCTACTTATTAGGTAATATGTACAAAAACCATTGAGTCCATTTAGCTTCTTGGGCGACATGCATTCTCAAGAACTCCAATGCCGGCAAAAATTTCCATTGACTTCGGTTAATGGCTGCGCTTCCAGATTTGGCTTATTTTTGAATCACTTTGAGAAAGCGATCCCTTGATTGATTTGATTGATTGATTGAAAAGGTTTATTTAGCATTTCTTAAAAAGCTATTACATACCTACTAATATACATTAAGTTATTTAAAATTAAAATTGATTAGAAATTTACAAAATTTCATTAAATAATATGTCTACGAGTTACATTTTACATTTATTAGAACTTAAGTTTTACGTATTCTATAACCTGTTTTCTTAAAAACTCTTATTCTGCAAGTACTTTTTATGTTCATTGGTAAGTTATTAAATAGTTTGAAACCCCTTGAGCACCTACTGTTCTATAATTTGGCAAACGCAAATCTCCCGCATTCCTAAGGGGGTATGGCTTTGCATCGGTAATGTATGGAATATATTTGGTTAAATATTTTGGCAATAACTTATTTTTAATCTTAAAGACAAACACTAACATATTCACAATGATACGCTGTTTCACAGATACCCCCATTAAAGCATTGAACATAAAATTAATTGGACTATAAATATTGCACTTTAAAATCATCCTCATAGCCTTGTTTTGTAATAATTGAAGTCTTGAGATTAGGCCTTCATTACATAGAAATAGAATCGTTGAACAATACCCGTAGTGTGGTTTCTCAATCACGTTATAAATTGTTATAGCTGTTAAAGTTGATAGATCTCTACGTATTCTTCTCATAAAACCTATCTTTTTAGCTATTTTTTTACATATATAATTTATGAAATGTTTGCTTGCTATCAATTATTATCCCTAGGTATTTTATTTTATCAACTCGTTCAATAACTTAATTTACAATATACAGGTTCGAAACAATATTGGTATTCTTACTTAAGATCATACACTTTGTTTTCATATAGTATTTATCATAAGCTTGTTTTGACACAGCCAGCAGTAAACCCTGTTCAAGTGCTGTTGAATTTTTTGGTGGCAATCCACGTGTGATCCCTCAACATACACAAGTGCATCGCCCGAAAATAAAACAAGATGAAAATCCTTTACTGCCTTGATCATGTCATTTATAACGGGTGATTTTTTAGCTGGTTTGGTTTTGGCAACACTGGTTTTGACAGCTGACGTGTGTTTAGTACCTTGTGTCACTGTCAAACAGCTTCAGTTTGGTTTGCAATTTAACCATTGATAACGCTTGCAAATTATTGAATTTTACTATCAAAATTCGTGCTCGGTTCGAAATGTTCATCGCGCGCTGCTTCCATTTTTTTATCGAAAAATTGTGTTCAGCGATGAGGCTCATTTTTGGTTGAATGGGTACGTAAATAAGCAAAATTGCCGCATTTGGAGTGAAGATCAGCCAGAAGCATTGCAACAGCTACCAATGCATCCCGAAAAAGCCACTGTTTGGTGCGGTTTATGGGCCGGCGGCATTATTGGGCCATATTTCTTCAAAGATGATGCGAATCGCAGCGTTACTGTCAATGGTGAACGCTACCGAGCGATGATAACAAACTTTTTTTTGCCCGAAATGGAAGTTCTTGACTTGCATGATATGTGGTTTCAACAAGACGGTGCCACATGCCACACAGCACGCGAAACAATGGCGCAATTGCGAGGCGAGTTTGGTGAACAGTTAATTTCACGTTTCGGGCCGGTCAATTGGCCGCCTAGATCGTGCGATTTGACACCATTAGATTATTTTTTGTGGGGGTATGTCAAGGCTAATGTGTATAGGGACAAGCCCGGTTCGATTGACGCACTGGAAGCCAACATCCATGCATTCATTCGCGAGATACCGGCCGATATGTGTGAAAGAGTATGCCAAAATTGGACTCAGCGGATGGGCTACCTGAGACGCAGCCGCGGTCAACATTTGCATGAAATTATCTTTAAACATTAAATTGCAAGGTTCAAACTATCGATTCAAATAAATATTTCATTCATTTTTTCGATTTTTTTTTGTTTTTTTTTTTTAAAAAGTTCTAAACCTCTTAAAAAATCACCCGTTATAATAATAATAATAGTTGGAGCAACAGGTCTGTAGGGACCCTGGGCCTAGCTTCTCTCAACCATTCGTTTTGTGTGAGTTTTTAATTTTTGGAACGAATGGAAGGGACCTACAATTTTATGCCGGTTCCAAACGGGCCGATTGAGAAGCTCTTTCATGACAGTTATACTCTCGGATGTTTGTCAGAAATTCGCGAGAGGTGGGGCAGTGAAAAAAACCCTGAGTTGGAATTTGGGTTTTTGCGGGATTCGAACGTGGACCCCTCGCTTAGTAGTCCAACACACTAACCACTAATCCACTGTCATTTATATAGATAATGAATAATAGTGCTCCCAGTAAAGAGCCTTGTGGAACACCCAGCAGCACCTCTTTTGCATCCGACAATTTTCCATTTAGCTTCACTCGTTGAGTTCGATTTGATAAATAAGATTTAAACCAATTTAACTCGGAACTTTTAATGCCGTAATTTCTGAGATTATCAATAAGTAATTGTCTATCAATTGTCTCAAATGCTCTCTTCAGACCAAGAAACACACTATATACACTCTTACCATTGCCTATACATTCTTTCCACTTTGTCACTACTAAGTTTATTGCACATTCACATGAGTGAGCTTTTCTGAAACCGGATTGCGATTCGATAATTAGGCAGTTGCTTTCAAAGTATTCCTCCAGCTGTTTGTACACTATTTTTTCGATAATTTTTTCATGTAACGGAAGGGCATTTATTGGTCGAAATTCATCGCACTTTGTATGGTATTATTTATCTTTGGAATTGGGCTAATGATTGGTTCTTTCCAGGACTGGGGAAAAACACCTTCTTCGAAGGATTTATTTACTATTGATTGCATGGCAGGGCCTATAATTGCGAAATTGTCTAAATATATTTTTGGGGAAAGGAAGGTGTAATCCCTTTTGTTTTTTAACTGTACCAACGATTCACGAACTTCACTAAGCGATACAGGACGAAATTTAAACGAGACGGTTCACTTATTTGGTTAACAAAGGGTATGTTTGGTATAGAGTCATTTATTCTTGTTACACTGTCGACAAAGTACTCATTGAATTTATTAACGATCGAAGAACTGTCACTAACATTTACGAGATCAAATTCAACATTATTTATAACAATTTCTTCATTGCGAAGAACAAACTTTTTTAAATTACGCCACATTTCCTTTTGATTCGTTGCATTATCCACTTTACCTTTAATATATCTACGCTTAGATTTTACTATCTCTTGCTTATTCTTATTTCTGGCCAAAGCATAATCATTCCAGTCTTCTTCACTATTAGGTAGGTACTTATAATTATTGCTTTTGCACGCTTATTACATTTTTGTTTTTTTAAAACATGTCAATGGTTAACAAACCAAGCATTTAAGTTATATATATTTTTTTGGAACACAATGAAATTAAAGTCACAAACAAATGATATTGATGATATTTGGCTATTTTGGGTTTCTCTTTTAAATATTGCTTTATTGTATTTAAGAATCTTAATTTTATATTGGGGTACATAGCTCCTTGTAACAGTTACCTCGAGAGTTACCTACTTTAGAATCTAGTTCAATAATAATTGTTTCATGATCACTTATTTTTAGGTCTTTGTCAATTCGTGCCCTTATGTGAGTAATATTAGTCACTACGTAATCCAATAGCGTCCTCGTACTTTTAGTAATTCGTGTAGGTTCACTAACAATTTGATAACATGAGTTATTAGTAATTATATTTGAGATTTCCTTTCTATAGATGTCAGTTGAGGATAGCCAATTTATATTAATGTCACCCACAACAACTAAATCTTTACCTAAGTCGCCAACTTCCTCGAGTATCGAAGAGAATTCAACACAAAAAAGTCTAGCGGACGAGCTGGGAGATCTATCGATACCAACAATGGAGAACATAATAGTGACTATGACATAAACAAAATCTAAGGCTCCACAAAACTTTATCTTTAGAATATTTTTTCACATCTAACACTTGCATACACGTTTTTATATAAATTATGACGCCACCTGTGTGACTAGATTGGCTATCTTATGGGGATATAGTTATAAATAAGTATTTCGCTGTCTTTAATATCTTCTATTACGTGAGTTTCAGAAAGAACTATAATATAAAAGTCGTTATTTATCACTAAGGTTCTCAGCTCATCAATATTGTTTACTAAGCCGCGGATATTTAAGTAGATTATTTTTGGATTTGGTGGTATTAGGATGGCTAAAAATCTAAACGTTTTTTTTGCGATTCCACTGAGATCTCCAACGGTTCTGACACTGTCCCACTACAATAAAAAAAACGGTCAATATATAAACTAAAATTAATATTTTGTAAATGTTCCATCAACACCAATTACAGCCGAAACATCCATCGAAGCCTTTTCTTTTTTTAACTTGTCCCTGTACTTTTAGGGACTTGTCGTAGATGCAGGAGTGGCTTTTTACCGCCTCAATTAGTTGCTCCTTGAACATGTTGTTTCTGGAATAAGGATGCGCTTTTACAATATGAATTTTATTCAAAAAATTATACATAAATATACTTAAAAAAACACTGTACCTACTCCAAAGTCCACACTTGAAATCTTCAAAGTTATTTGAAATATCAGTTTGGAAATGAAAACAATTTTTTATTGAACTGTCATCTGCAGCATTTGACAGTTTCTCCCATGCTCTCATTATTTCCACCGTCCTCTCACGCTGTGCCAACTGTCAACGGTTGCGACGGACAGAAAAGTAGCAAGTAAACCTACTTTATTCGTCGCGGCCGGCACGTGCGGTGCTTATTGGTCACCTTCCATAAGCTACGGTGAATTCTATAAATCTGTCAGTCGAAAACGTTGCCGCAAAGGAAGCAACGGATTCTATGGGCTGGGCCCTTAATGACGAAACCGACCTAGAATCCGAAGATGAATTGGATCTAAAAACAATTCGTACAAGAAGAAGAGCAACTGCTCCAATAAGTGAGGAACCAGATGCAGCAGTGCTTTAAGAAGAGCTTGAAGAGCTTGCGAGGAGATCTCCGACAATCGTCCAGGATGCAGTCATTCCAAGAAAAAAATAGCCTATTATAAACCAAATCGCCAATGGGAAGCTAGGGTTCGTAGATCAGAAATTCCTGAATTTGTGTTACCTGAGGGACCTGCTAAAGCTTTGCTTGAGAGTTGCGTTAGTCAAACTGATTTTTTGTCTCTTTTCTTGAAAGTTTTTTAAACATAAAACATAAAAGAAAATTAGTGAAAGTGGCTGCACTCTTCTCTGGCCCTTAATATTTCCTCCTTTCCCAGGAATCATGCTTGTCGTTGTCCTCTTACAATACACGTATAGAATAAGCTTTTTTATATCTACACATTTATAATTATATTTTCGTAAAACTAAAGTAAATTTATAACGAGTCCGAGGTAACAAATACGGTTCGAAATTGGGTTTGAGGGTGCAGGGAAACCGTTGGATTCATCGAACAAATGGAAGAACTGACGTAGTTCTTGTGCTACGAATATTTTCTACTCTAACGTAGTTTTCAGATATTCCTTTTCCAACAAAAAAATCTATATTAGATCCGGGATTTTACTCATATATTTAGGCCAGTATGTTAGCGTTCCACTTGAGTGAACGGTATTTTTGGCGTTAAAATCACCTCGGACCGACCATGAAGTAATTTCCCAATGTTTGGAAAAAAGATGATCTTCGATCTTCGAGTGTTCGTCGTGTTTTATTGTTTTTTTCACGAGTATCGCAGATCCGCCTCTTGCTTTATTTGAGGATCCAAAGTCATGTTGTTAACATTTTTTGCGATTTTATCTACGTTATCGCCTTCCTCATCATACTCTGATATTTCGTCCACTGAATCTTGTTGTTTTTCCAAAAGTCCCATCACCTTTTGCATATTCACTCGCTGTTCCTTCAATAATTGACGCTGCTGATCCAATAATTTTGTCCGACTCGTCATCGGGTATATTAGGACCTGCTGCGTTCACCTTCATTAACTTTGGAACTGGAAGTGGAACTCCTGCAACATCGATAATGCGGCATTAACTACTGTCTTTCTTTATTTTGAACCTATACATCTTTGAACGACTGCGTATTGCGTCATTAATTCCTTGTGAAGAGAGTCAACCTTTCTCGCATGCCCAAGTGAACAATCGTCTCAAAACCATTTACGCAACTCCCCAGAACGGCTACTACTTATATTTACACAATATAATAAAACCATTTTCTACATACCCCGTCACAATAAACATGTCCTCGTTGTATGGTTTTTTACAAATGCTGCACTTCGCTGGACTTCGTCTTCCTGACCGTTGTTCCTCTTCCGGATGAGATTGTTTCTGTTGGCTTTGCGATGCTTCGGATTCGGACCTTGTGGTTCGTCCGAAGTGTGGTCGCCATTTTGAGACATGTCTCTTTTTTCGCTTCTATCAACCGGAGAACGTATTGTCGGCATGCATATGCTAATTTATAAATTTTTACTTTAGTCAAATGCAATTTTAAGAAATGTCACTACTTTTTGTGACCAAAGATTTTCAAAGAAACAGATTTTAAGCACGTTTTTAGTGCTTAAAATTACAGTGGCTTCTGTACCTTTTTTGCAAGGTTTTTCTTTGCTGCTCTTCTCGCCTTTTTTCGACTTTCCAGTAACGGTACAAATCTAAATATATAATATAGAAAATGGTTTCGAAATAAAATGGCAGAAGCCAGACTGAGAAGTTGAGCTATTTGTTATAATGGACACATTCAAAGTATCATAGTCTATGAGTGTATTTTAAGCTATTTATGGCACGTCGTACACATAGCTAATCTCATTATTCATTCTTGCTTTTAGGCTTTTACATACTTTTGGCGTTTGCTCTTGGTGGTAAAAAAACTTTGGCCATTTCTATAAAATGGGGTTTGGAGAATGAAGTGTCCGCTTCTGACATACTAGCCTAGGAAAACCATAAGGAACAGGCATTGCACAGCCAAAAAAAAAACAAACGCTTATTACAGATGTCTATCTACTCTAAATGGTATGAGCATATCGAATTTATGGTTTTAAGGTTAAATAATCAATGTTTTTTCTCCTTCTCGTTCTGAATGAAATAGCGAGACATTATTGTGTTTTTGTTTATCAGCCTTAGACACAAAATATCTTCTTCCTATCTTCATTTGATACCTATTGGTGCCAGAGTGCCAATGAGTTCACTTGACAGCATCAGCAAAAGACTAAAAAATAACAAATTTAAAAAATATGTATCACATTAATTTAATACCAACCCAATTTAAAATGAATGAAGGAGAAGTGGAGTTGTGCGGTTACCATTTCATCACACTTGTTGCCAATTTAATTGTAATTACTGAATTGAGAAGCGACCACAACTGCTTGTGACTGAGCTAGAGCAGCGTTCACTTTGCAATAACAAGATTCATTTTTTTAAAGAAATCACTCACAAAACGAGCTCTGGGTTGTGGTCCCTTTGACGAAATTTTGTTAATGTAATTTTACCGTGTGTGGCTTCATCTGTAAGGAATTGATTTTTGCCGTTCAAATAATATTAAATAAACATAATGACAGGAAAATGCAATCAGAATAAATACATCGGACAGATCAAATAAAAAACAAAAAGTGAACATAATCAGTGCAGCCCGTTGTTAGTAAGTTTAACAAATATTTAGCTACGTTCTATAGGAAATAAATTTCACACAAAAACAGTGCACTCCTCAAACTGACACATTTCAAATTCGTTTCATCCCCGTTCGGATGGTGGAAGTTGCCATACTCACATTTATGTACATAGTTCCTTTTCGGTCGGCTAACAATACCATCCGACATTCTGCGAAATGAAACCGAAAGAGGCATTCAGAAGGATTGGAGTTATAGACGATGCAACAAAATCTCGTTTTATTTTTGAAAGAAAACTTGCAAAGCAACATAAAAAAAAAAAAAATCAGAAAGACCAAGCAAAAGCAATCTGAGAGCGAAACATACATTTTCAGAAGATTTGTTGTTCAAGATACGAATCACGAATGGCATATTCCTTTGGAGCGACACATTCCCCCATGAAATTAAGAAAGAAGGAGGACTTGAGTATTTTCCTCTCCTCGTTTATTTTTTTTCTTATTTTGCCTGTCATTCTAAACTGTCATTTACAAAGTACTAAACCACAAAATTATCTCAGACATTTAAAGAATATTTCCGTTCGTCATTCTAAGGGAAATACGGGTAGTGATTTGGAGCAGTCACTAACCCTATATCCAACCCTACGCACCACATCATGTTAATGACGCGTCTATAGTACATTAAAACGTCTACATTGTACGAGTTTGTATCGAGTTTATTTATCAAAAATTGAATCTGATTGACTAAGTATAAATGTATGTAGAGTGCAAGCATAATACGGGTAGATGCTGGATGACATGACCCGAACCCTTCTGCAGAATAGAGGAACATACCTTACTTGATGATATCAGAGGAATTAGAAAGATCAATACCTTTGAACATGTTCAATTCTAAGATAGCTGACAAACTTTTAGGGAAAAATATTCTAAAAAGGTCCTACGAATCCTTAGGCCACCCAAGAGCACTCTTTCGATTTATGGAACTCACTGTACCGCACCTCCCGCCGATACAATTTTATTTCTTATGCTACTAAGCTATAACTTATTGTGATTGTTTTAGCACTAGGTTATAAACGTTTGCCAATCTAATTTCCAACGATAATTTCGTAATTTTGTCACAGTTAATAGTAATAATAACCCTATATTTAGATCGTTGTAAACGTCGCAATAAATATGTTTTGGCGAGAATTTTGCCACGTAATTCTAGAAATTGTACGAAATGAAGATATTGACCCCCAAAGGTCGCGAATCAACACTTTCGTTAACAATAATGCGATGAGACGAGAAAACATTATAGCCATAAGCGATCGCAATTTGACACTAACAGTTATCATTTTCATATTATTATGAATTGTGAATTGCAAACAAATTGCGATTACAGCCGTTTAGTCTGAATTGCAACTCAATATCTAGTGTTCATTTGCGAATTAACTGGGGTAGATTTTACTCAGGCGTAGTTGCAATTTACAAATTCTTAATCGTAAATAAAAACTTTATTCTCAATTTACATACAACTTTCATCTTGGGATTTATAAAGAATTCATAGTCGTAGGTATTTAATAATTTATTTTCTTCCCGATATCCATGAGAATCGTATGACGCCATCTCGTCCGGAGACACAGGGTATTTTATTTCTGTCTATGCTGAAATTTTAAATGAAGTTTGATTTTCCGATTGTGTAAGCCCCAAATGGTTGGCATTTCTAAGATGCATATTCAATATTGTCGAAAAAAAAAGAACTTGGTTGTGTTTGCTAAAAATAAGTTCAGAGTGTTCCACTTGGGTCAAAATCGTTATTGCCGTTTTCAGGTAAACATTTTTAGAAAATGAGTCGTATGAATAAAAACTAGCAGTTCCTTTGAGCAAAAGGTTGTAACAAAGTAAAAGCCCTTAGCAATTGCTTTGATCGGTATGAATATCTACTTTGCTAAAGTAAGTTCGAAAATTCTAACCCAACATTTACTTCGCTGTTTTAAGAAAAAACAATCACTTTTTTTGACACCAAAAAGTTATTTTTTCCCCTTTTTCAAAAATACAAATCCCCTTTTTTTCCCAAAAACAAAAACCCTTATTTAAGTTTTATTTTAACATTTTTGAACATATTTTGAACTTTATGGGTATTTAAATATCTTAGAATTAAGCTAACAAAAAAAAATATAGGAATACAAATATTCTATAATAGGTATACCTTAAAGTTTATTTAAAAATAATGTAGTCTTTCGAAGACTTTATTTAAATAATATTTAAAATGTTTTTTTTTTCCCTTTTTATATTGCTTTCCCCCCAAAAAATCTCTTCCCTCTTTTATTAGAAAAATCGACATAATTACCGACTTTGCCCCCGATCTGGAATCACTGCTTGCAGTTCTTGTCAAACCTCACCAGTAAATTTGAAATTGTAAATTTTTCTTAAGATTCTAATGACTTTTATGGAAATTGAAATTAAAAAAAATAAAATTCAGCTGCAAATATGATTTTGTTTGCCAAATTGCTTGTTGATGCTTTATTTCTACTTCAGGTGCCGCGAATTGGATCCAATATTGTTGGAAATATTTACTTGTTAACACACTAGACAATTAGTTAAAGAAGAACTATGAATTCCAAGAGGTTTTTGAACTGTCGACCTAGAAGCCCGGATCTCCGCTATATTCTGTCTAAATATTTTGATCTGAAAGAAATATTAGACAAATAGTCCCCAGACCATACTTTGGTTCGGTTCTTGGATTGTTTTAAGTTTAAAATGTGCATAGAAAACATTTAGCAAAAGGTCTGAGTCAACTAAATAGAAGACTCAGAATTTGCCAAGCATTTGCTTTGTCTGATAAGTTTAATTCATACCGATCTGAGTAAAAGATCAGTGCCGCCTCCTTTATTCATACGAAACGTAGCAAATGCTTAGATTTTGACATTTCTCTTGAGTAAAAGCAATTGCTACGTTTTATTCATACGACCCAATAGGTATAGAGAAAATCTGAGTTATAAATGACCACATTACGTTAGAAATTAATTTTCGTTACAATCGTACCTATGGACCGTTCTCGAGATATGTCCAAATTTTAAAAGTACCGTTATTCGAATTTTTAAAACTGGGTATGCAGTCATGGTAACCTCACCTACCTAAGCTTAAATAATATCAATTATGATTGAAATCCTTAGATGTTATATGGGAAGTACCAAAGTATTGAGGTTACCTAGAAAAAAACTCCAAATCCGAAGTTGCAACGAAATCCGGCAGCAGTTTCACCCAGAGAAAAAACAACGTAAAACCAAAGTAAACCACTTTAAATCAAAGATTTTTCGGAACGATTTAGCTTCTAATACGAAAATTTTAAAATCAAAGTGATATGACATTAATTCAAAATGCTATCCTACTTTAAAACGAATGTATTTGTAATTTGATTCAACCACGTTTTTACCTTGATTTGAGGTGGAATCATCATGAATCAAATTCATTTATCTTCAAAACAACGTTTATCCACTTTGATCCTACCGTAATGCACCTTAGATTAAAATGCATTCAACTTTAAAAATACTATGCTCTAACTTTAATTTTATAATGAAGCATCGTACAATCAAATGTGTCCGACTTTAAAATCACTATGGATACATTTTGATTTAATCACAGCGCATTTTAGTTTCAAATATACCCAATTTTGAATATACAATGTTTCAACTTTAATTTAACTTCTCTCAATTATTGATTTAAAGTGAAACCATTTTGAATTATCATTTTTTAACTTCAATCTAACCATGTCGCATCGTAGACTTAACTGCTTTCGACTTTGAAAATATCACATTAAATATTTAATCCAACCATAAGAAAATACAGCAATTCAGAATTTATAAATTTTATTTCCAACAAACATAATTACATAAAGTTCTTAAATTTATTTACCCGCAAGGGTACTTCTCTTATCTGGAGAGAGAGAGAGGTAACGGGCGTAACGAACCCGCGGACCCTAGTCATTTAAACCCAGAAGCGTCTGACCCATAATGGGCGGCTCCCTGGTCAGCGTCTGTTCTCCATGTTAGGAGCGGCTGTGCTTGCAAAAGTTTAAACTTTTCACAAAAGTTAAAATTAAAAGCTATGTAAATGCAATGAACAAAACAAATGATAGTAATACCCCAGGTGGTATGCCAGTTACACTGGTAAATCCACTCTCTTCGGAGGTCGGTTCCATGGATTCTGGGGGGGACCATTTATTGCTAAGCAACGACCCGTTTGGGAGAAGTAAAAGGGTAGAAAGAACACCCCCATCTAAAAAAAAAAGAAAGTAGTAAAACACTGAAGGCTAAATATCTAGAAGCCTGTGAAGAAAGAGATGGGTATAAGCAACTCAATGAGACACTGCTTAAGGAAATAAATAATCTTAAGCAAGAGTTGCAATTGTTGAAGGAAGAATTCAAAAACCAAAAAAAAGTGAATGTCCAACCTGTCGAGTTCTCAACTGACGAAGAGGAACTGAGAAAAGAGACAGAAGGACATCGTCACAAGGGGAATAAAAATAAAAAACGCAAAATGAGTGCATCCCCAAAAGTCTCACCAACAAAAGAAAGCTGCACAGTCACTGTGTATGCTTCAGACAAAGAAAATCAAACACAAAATCCAACCAAGCCCCCACCAATTATAGCGCTGCAAGTAAATAAGTATGAAAGCTTGGCCAAAGTATTGGAGGAAAATAAAATTAAAGCTAGTACAGCGCTAATAAACAAAAATGACATCAAAATCAATGTGGTTGAAGAAGAGGGATACAGAAACCTCACTTAAATACTAAACCAAAAAAAGGTGCAGTGGTATTCTTATGAGAATAAGCAGACCAGGCCTTTGAAGGTTGTAGTGAAAAGACTGCATTATTCATGCTCGCCGGAAAGCATAAAAAAAGAGCTAAAAGACCGAGGCTTTAAAATCTTGGAAGTTGTAAATATGCTTAAATTTAGAAGCAAAGTACCACTACCAATGTTTACACTCAGCTTTGAGCATGACGAAGATAAGAAAAAAGTATATGAAATTAAAAATATACTTGGGATGCAAGTTGAGATTCATACCCTACGTAAATCGAAACAAGTACCCCAATGCAAAAATTGTCAAAGATATGGGCACACACATAGATACTGCAGCTCAAATCCAAGATGTGTGAAATGTGCAGGAAGTCACCACACCAAGGAATGTAGGAAGAAAGAAAATGAACACCCTAAATGTGTAAACTGCAATGAAAACCATCCTGCTAGCTACAGAGGTTGTTTAGTTGCAAAAGAAATCCAACTTGCAAGGGTCAAAAAGCTAAAGAAACAAAAAAAAAGCTCAAATAAGGAAGAGCAAAAAGTCAAAAAGGACTCACAAAAGAGCCCACAGAAAGAAAAGCCTAAAGACGAAAAGATAATCAAAAAGGTCCCGAAACAAAATACAGCGGGTCCAAAAATGACATATGCTGAGGCAGCATCAATAAATAACCAAGCAGATACAACGATAAGACGGAAAGTAGAGCCAAACACTGGAATGGAAAATCTCATGAAACAAATCCTAAACAGGATTGGCTTTATGGAAAAATCTAATAAAACGATATTAGATAGAATATCGTTGTTAGAGAGACAGAACAGCAACAAAAAAGCTGTGCCAAAAAGACAAACATGATAGATAGAATAAAAATTCTTGAATGGAATGCTAATGGTATCGAGAGTCGCAAGGACGAGATGAAAGTGGCTCTTGACTTACACCAGATAGATATATGTCTCATTTCAGAGACACACTTGAAATTCATAACTAATTTTAAACTGCAAGGATATGAATTATATCACTCCCCACATCCTCATAACTGTGCAAAAGGTGGGGCTGCAGTGTTAATAAAGAATACAATAAAACACCATATAGAAGCAAAATTCCAATCATGTGCCATCCAAGGAATTTCCATAAGTGTAGAAACAAGTAATGGGCAAATATCGGTTGCAGCAGTATACTGCTCTCCTAGCTATAGACTAAAGAAAAATGATTTTAAAAGTCTTTTCCGCATATTTCACAATCGATTAATCGCGGGAGGGGATTTTAATGCCAAGAATAAATATTGGGGATCTAGATTAACAAACACTAGAGGCAGAGAATTATATGAAACTATTAAAGAAGTCGGCGGCAAATATCACTCAACGGGGAAACCTACCTACTGGCCTACAGATAGGAATAAAACCCCAGATCTTGTAGACTTCTTTATATCCAAAAATATATCCTCAAATAAAATAAATATAGAAGAAGGCCCTGATCTTCAATCAGATCATTCCTCAATACTTCTTACACTTGGCGATAGAATAATAATAAAAGAATATAGCCCTAAACTAGTTAATAGACTGACTGATTGGAACCACTTCAGGCAGAAGTTGGAAGAATGTATCCAATTATCATCAGCTATTCAAACAGAAGATCAACTAGAAGAAGCAGTGCAAATATTTACACTGGATATACAAAAAGCTGCATGGGCTGCAACTCCCCAAAGAACAAACAATATTAAACAAAACTCTTATGCGCGTGAAATATGTCAAATTATTACAGAAAAGAGGAAAGCTAGAAAACGCTGGCAACAGACAAGGGCGCCAAGCGACAAAACCACACTGAACAACTTAAATAATAAGCTCAGAAAATCTATAAGAGAATTTAATAACGAGTCTTTAAAAAAGTATCTTACGAGTCTTACAAATGATGCTAGTACCGACTACTCGCTCTGGAAGGCAGCAAAGAAAATGAACAGGCCAATAGCTCACATTCCGCCAGTAAAAACCGCAGAAGGTAACTGGGCAAAAAGCAGTCAAGAGAAAGCAAATATTTTTGCAGAGTACCTTGAGAACGTCTTCAAGCCTTATGAAGATAAAGATTATCAAGGAAACGAAGAAACGTGCGAAGAAGACAGACCTATTCGGCCGGTAACAGCTAAAGAACTTGCCAAAGAAATCAAAGAAGGCATAAACATAAAAAAAGCCCCAGGGTTCGATTTAATCACAGGGGAAATTTTAAAACAATTTCCTCGAAAAGGTTTAAAAAAACTAGCGCAGATTATAAATGCTGCATTTAAATTAAGATATGTGCCAAGCATGTGGAAGGTCGCGGAGGTAATAATGATACCAAAACCAGGTAAACCACCTAGCGAAGTAGCCTCATATCGCCCAATATCGATACTACCAATGTTGTCCAAGCTATTCGAAAAAATGCTGGCAAAACGTCTGCAAACAATTATTGATGAAAAATCGCTACTTCCAAGTCATCAATTTGGGTTTAGAAACAAGCACTCTACAATTGATCAGGTGCATAGAATCACAGATAAAATCGAAAAAGCATTTGAAGAGAAAAATGTGTGCTCTACAGTATTTCTTGATATAGCACAAGCTTTCGATAAAGTCTGGCACAAAGGACTGATACACAAATTACAAAAGCAACTGCCGAAGCAGTATTCGACCATTCTGGAGTCTTATATATCAGATCGATTCTTCAGAATTAAACAAGATACAGAGTGTTCAACATTAAGAGAGATTAAAGCTGGTGTACCGCAAGGCAGTGTGCTAGGTCCAGTTTTATACCTACTCTTCACTAGCGATTTGCCTGAAAGTGTAGAAACCACCATAGCTACTTTTGCAGATGACACAGCCGTCCTTGCTGTGGGAGCAACTGTCGAAATAGCAACAAAAAAGCTTCAGACGGCAATAAACAATATTTCAGAATGGACAAAGAAATGGCAGATTAGATTAAATGACCTTAAGTCAGTCCATATTAATTTTACGTATAAAAACGTACCACACATTCCAGTCTACATTAACAACAATGTAGTAGAATTTTCTAACACAGCTAAATATCTAGGCATGACTCTAGACGCTAAACTGCGTTGGAAAGCGCACGTTAAGAAAAAAAAAGATGAATTGAATGCGATACAGTAAATTGTATTGGCTTATTGGGAGATACTCATCCCTGTCCAACTACAATAAGTTATTGCTATACAAGCAAGTTCTAAAACCAGTATGGACCTACGGGCTCCAATTGTGGGCATGTACATGCCAAACAAACTTACAAAAAATTCAGGTTTTTCAAAATAAAGTACTAAGGAACATAGTTAATGCACCTTGGTACATACGCAACGCCGATCTGCATAGGGATCTAAATGTTGAAATGGTTGAAGATGAGGTTAAGAAGGTTGCTCGGAGGCATAGAAATCGGCTTCTCAACCACGTAAACACAGAAATAACAGAACTTTTAAATAATGACAATGTAATCAGGAGACTGAGACGGATTAAACCTCTTGATCTGTAAGATTTAGCTAGGGCTAAGAAATTAGGTATTAATTTCAAACAAAACAAGTTTAAAAATCCGACAAACGGCGGATTTATCTCTTTAAATTCATTAAACTATTCAAAATATAATTTGCTGATTAGTCGTACGACTAGGTGCAATCTCTTTTCGGGATGGCTTATGCCAGTCCCCCGGGAGTTTTTTTAGATGAGTTAAAGTCCATCACTATTGCAGAAGCATCCCTCGCGTATAGCTCTGCAATGTCTTTCGATGATTTTTTACTTCCAGCGAATTCCCAACACAAAAAAAAAAAAAAAAAAAAAAAAAGAAATGTAGGTATCTATCTCCAACATAAGTTTATTTTTTGGCTAAATAAAATTATTTTTAAAATAGGTTTTTCCATTATTTACAGGGCATATAATGTAATTAATTTGTCTATTACCTACTTAAGATTTGAGCCTCATATGAAATTACAGCTGCCGGTGAATTTGTCAACTCTGGGGCTGCTAATGAATTTGGTTTAAAGTTGTTTTTCAACCAATTCAGAACATTTGAATCAAGAAACCCCAAATCGTCCTCAGTTGGATCCTATAATATATTTTATACATATCCGTTAATAATTTTAATTTTTGTCAATAATTCTTACCTCCTTTTTTCTCCAAGCAAGCAAGCTGAAGGTCTTGCGATTGATTCAAATTGAAAATATCCAATAATTGTCCATTTTCGTCAACGAAACTAATTTTTTCCATCTTTTCACATTGCACGAAAAACACGATTGAGCTTACTACCGCGACACTTAGTTGTATTTGCCTTTTCACATGAATGAACCCGTTTTTCTTTTAATCTACGTTGATCGTTATTAAAATGAGTAACATCAAAGTAAAAATAAACATGATCTACTTTGATTCTACATCGCTGTCACTTTAAACTGAATATGCAACACCTTAAATCAACGTTGATCCAAATTTGAAGTTACATTGTAGGAAAAACAATGTACACAAAAATAAATAGGCAACATTTTGAAGTGGACGGCGTTTTAAAATAACTATGGAGTGCTTTGAAAGTACGTTAATGACACGTTGAAACTTAATTTTTGACAAATATTAGCATGTTGCACTTTAAAACAACGTTGAGAGTACTTTAAATACTACAAAAAATTGTTTCAATGTAAAAGCGACTACGTTTCACTTTGAATCTATGTTGCCTATATTTAAAATAACATTACCTATTTAAATCAAATAGTTTTCAACGTTAAATTAAATATGCTTCAGATAACTTTATTCAACGTAAAATCAAATAGAACATAGTTAATTTTAGAATTCATTTTTTCCCTCAGTGAGGCTATAGGCCTGTGGAAAAACGGACAGACAGACACGCACTGAGAAGCATTCTTCAAAAACTTGTTGCGGCTACCCGTAATGAGAAAAAAATTAAACCAAGGCAGGGTTATACGAGGGGGTGGCAAATGTAGGAATGTTTTTTACTCACTTAGGTCAAGGGAACGTATCGGGATATCCGGTTGGAAATGATAGATGATTGTGATGGCCCAGCGGTCGGCCATAACATCAGTGTAGATCTATAAGAAACACGATAAATGAATCCAAAAATAAAAATAAAAGAAAAGAAACATGATAACTCACCCGAGAATACGCATGCGGCCGCGAGTTGCTAATTTATTCTGACGTTTGAAAAGGTAATTGTGTGAAGGTGATTAATTTCACAGGTAGATGGAGCGGATGTGTGTATCTGGGATGGATATATCGGATGGGGAATGTATCCACAAAAATGATAGCAGAGATTTTCAAATTCCTCCGGTAAAAAGAGTGGGACAGGACGAATCCAAATAGAGTATCCGAAGAAAAACGGGTAGTAGAATGGGAAAATGGGGGAGAAAGAAGTAACCGCCTCCGATGATGGTTCGATTTGTGCTCGTATACCATTGTTGTGCCACACAAAAAGCGACAGATGTAAAGAAGGACACAGAATTCTAGGCCAGATCGAATAAGTTTTTGTGTAAGTACTCAAAGTGAGGCAGTGCACGAGATTTAAAAGTAAACCGTGCAATAAAGAAAAGCAGATAATAAAAGAATAACTTACAAGTGGCTGGTAAAGGCAATAATTGAGGTAGCACGTCGGATGACCCCAGTGACCTTCAGCAGCCCAGCATGCAAATACTCCAGAAAGGCGTCTGAAGGGAGGGATACGATTTAAAGCCCTCGTGACAGAGCCTTCCTAATATTTATTGTATGTGCGAGGTAGTTGTAGTTGGTTAGGTCGAGCGGTGGGGAGCAAGAACCACACCATTATGGCGAGCTGAGCCGTGCTGAGCAAGCATGCCAAGCTCTTCGCTCTAGACACTCCTGTCCCTTTCTATTTCCGTTTCCATCTATTATTCCTATCCCCTTCCTGTTCCGAGTCCTTTTTCGCTTCCATATCCTTCGATATCCTTTCTCTAGCCACGCTACAAACTAAGCATAGTTCCTCTGAGAATAGCCCTGCTCCTTTGTGTAGGGCATTCCGTGAGTCCCATCGGAATCTGTCCGGTTTTTCGTTTGATTTTTTCGACGTCGATTTCCTTAGGCATAGATAGTCAGTAATTGAAGGTACGGGGCTCGACTGTAATATGATCCTGGTATGTCCAGTTAGTTTTCCCCTTCAGTACTTACCCTCCATTAATCTGGTTGCCGCATTAGCAAAACATTACGCATTACTTGTAGAGCGGCGGTAGGAGATGTCGTCTTCTGACCTACAGATTGAAGTTCCTGTCCAAGGGCAGCCACCGAACGACAATGCCGTAAAGAGTTTAATTACCGCGGTGTAAGCCGACAGCCCTCATACAGGAATATAAATCTATTGACGACCCTCTTCAGCTTCTCCTCGCAAATGGTGATTGCATTTGGAAGGTACACAAAGGGGCATCTCTGCTAAAGTCAGACTTACCAGTGACAGGAGTGCCGAAAGGGAAATGGGCACCCATGAGCAGATTCATCGACCACCAGATTTTGACCTATTTACTAAAATAAGAAAACAACCAACCAGCCTTTTCCTGAACGAGAAAGTTTCGTTCGACCCAGTCTTGTACTTTATTTGTTTATGTTTTTAGACACCTAATTAATATGATCTTCAAAAATCAAGTTATTACCAATCGCAATTCCTAAGTATTTGATTTGATCTACTAATTCAACTATTTCATTGTTTATAATAATTCTGTTTTCACTTTTACCGTTCAAAAACATGGATTTAGTCTTCACAATGTTCAAACTTAGTTTATTACTCTACTAAGACTAGGTTCACAAGTCGATGGTGATTTTGAAAATAAATTCATTATTATACACTGCCGCTCATTTGAATAGGTTCAATTTTTTGTTCACCTAACTGTTAGCCTCTCTTCATATATATTGCAATGACACATATTTTTTATACATGTAATGAAAGAGCATCATTATGCGCTTAGTTTGAGAGAAAAAATGTTGTCTTACAGCTTACCGTTATTCTCACACGGTGGCTTGACTAAATGCATTCATAAAAACAAACACATTTTTTGGTTCATTTGAATAGGTTCAAAAGCAAAAAATTAAGTTTTCGTGTAGTTGCGTCGGTGAATTGTACTAATTTTTTTTCGGCTAATAAACCTCATTGTGTTCATCTGTTAACGACGAAAATGGGTCGCGGAAAATCTTTAAGCGAGTAAGAAAAGGGCAAAATAAAGGCATTTTGAGAATTTGGCCTAAACCAACGATGCATGGCGAAAAAAATTAACAGAAGTCAAAATGTAGTAAGTGGTTATTTGCGGAATGTTGAACAGTACGGAAAAAAAATGAAAGGTGGAAGTTATAGCGCCACATCAAGTGCCGATAGACGTGCAATCATCAGAGCAGCATCCAATTCTCATGATTGCGGGTCAAAAATTAAGACAAAAACAGGTGTAAAATATAGTTTGGCGACAGTAATACAGGTGATTAAAACTGCTAAAAATTTGAGAAGAAAAAAATTTAAAAAAAAAACACCAATAAATGAATCGAGACAAGAAATTCGTCTCCAATTTCGTAAAAAATACATGTCGTGGTGGTCGTAGTGGCAAAAAGTGATTTTTCAGATGAAAAAAATTTAAATAATGTTCATCTTTTCCAAGGTCATGAAAATAATAATTATACCCGTCAGGGCCCTTTAAATTATTTTTTTTTTCATTTGAAAAATCACTTTTTGCCACTACGACCACCACGACATGTATTTTTTACGAAATTGGAGACGAATTTCTTGTCTCGATTCATTTATTGGTGGTTTTTTTTTAAATTTTTTTCTTCTCAAATTTTTAGCAGTTTTAATCACCTGTATTACTGTCGCCAAACTATATTTTACACCTGTTTTTGTCTTAATTTTTGACCCGCAATCATGAGAATTGGATGCTGCTCTGATGATTGCACGTCTATCGGCACTTGATGTGGCGCTATAACTTCCACCTTTCATTTTTTTCCGTACTGTTCAACATTCCGCAAATAACCACTTACTACATTTTGACTTCTGTTAATTTTTTTCGCCATGCATCGTTGGTTTAGGCCAAATTCTCGAAATGCCTTTATTTTGCCCTTTTCTTACTCGCTTAAAGATTTTCCGCGACCCATTTTCGTCGTTAACAGATGAACACAATGAGGTTTATTAGCCGAAAAAAAATTAGTACAATTCACCGACGCAACTACACGAAAACTTAATTTTTTGCTTTTGAACCTATTCAAATGAACCAAAAAATGTGTTTGTTTTTATGAATGCATTTAGTCAAACCACCGTGTGAGAATAACGGTAAGCTGTAAGACAACATTTTTTCTCTCAAACTAAGCGCATAATGATGCTCTTTCATTACATGTATAAAAAATATGTGTCATTGCAATATATATGAAGAGAGGCTAACAGTTAGGTGAACAAAAAGTTGAACCTATTCAAATGAGCGGCAGTGTATGTACCTACAAATTAAATTTAATAACTTTAAAGATTTTCTATTGACTTGGACTCAGTAGTAATCAATAATGTGAAAAAAGTCTTACTACTGCTGTCCAAGCTAATATTTTCATAATTTTACACTTGTATTCGACTTGATTTCTCAAGCCTTCCCAAAGAGTTTTGCCCTTTCTTATTATTTCCAGTTGTATTTAATTTTTTATTAGCGGTTCATGCGTTTTTAAAATAACTGTCGAGTGATCGGAACTTTCTTCTACTTCCTCACGACTGGCAGTCCTTTTGTTACAAAGAAATCAATCAAATCAGGTGTTTTTGCGTTCAAGTGACAAATACTAAGGATGCAGATATTAGCCACGAATAATATCAATACAAAAAAAAATCCATGTTGCAAGAGTGCGCCCTCAATTTGCACAACTGGATGTCACTGAAATATTTTTTTAAAGTCACATTGTCACATTTATATTCCAAAAAAAATATAAATGTTCTGATACGGAAAGAATGATTTGAAAACGAAAAATCAATGGCAAGCATGGGTAATTATCTTGTTCAAATCAAAAGAAACACCCGGAAGTTGGTTTGGTTGGTTGGTCTTCTTTTTCCAAACGAATTGGTTCTTCTTCGGCGAATTTATTCTGCATCAAAGGAAAAAACTTAATAATTAGTTTTCCCAGTTTTTTCATACAACCGGAACTTCATTTGGAAACCTAATTTTCAAGATTGGACAGATGTTTGACACAATTCTTCTAAATGGAAAACCGAATTTAAAACGAAATGAAAATAGTTGGAGAACCATCCTTAAAATAAGGACTTTTTAAAAACTTTAAAAAGAACCGTGTGATTGTCATACACTGTATATGTATGTAGAGTTTATATGGTGTGAGTAAGAAATTAGATAGGTATTTAATTTTAAATGCTTGAAGTTGTATAAGCTATTCCCAATTGAATATTTTATTAGGTATACGGTATACCGTATACCGTATAGCGTATACCTACTGGACACATAATATTATTGTGCAAATGGCACAAAAGCTGATGTAAATTCTCATCTTTGAATCACTAAAAAACAAAAAGTCGGCGGGAGTTGAAGGTGTCCCAAACGTCATATTAAGACACCTGCCACTAAAAGCGATCGATATCTTCGCCACATTATTTAACAATGCTCTAAATAATGCATATTATCTGTTTTAGCACAGCAATTGTGGAACGGGAGAAGGTCGATACGGTAAAGCAGTTCATCGAATTTCGGTGGCTTGATGAAAAGGAGAGGGTTGATAGGCTCTACTGGGCCGTTACGTTACTTACGTAGCATCCTCATTAGTTTTAAGCTAGCTATTAAGTTAGTACGTTTAGTTTTAGATTAGGGGGTCTTTGGGAGGGGTCGGGCTAGCCAACATGAATGAACGCTTCCGAGACTTGACCGACGCTTATGGCCTCACTCGAATACGGGCGGAGCGGGTGAACCCCTGTTGGCGGCTGCCAGGTAACCACGGACGCGATCAGGATGGTGAGCAATCGGAGAGATCAGCTACAATAGGATCCTTTAAGAAGCCGCAGTGCCTGAGCCACTTGAAGGTTCTCCAGCTTCCTAATCTAATCTGAGAGATTGCTTGTTAAGTAGCTTAGGTAGTTTTAAGTAGTTTTAAGCAAAACAAACAATAAAAGAATTCAAGATTTGTAAAGTTTCTTGGAAATGAAAAAAAAAAAAAAAAAAAAAAAAAAAAAAAATTAAATATATGGATAGATTTAAGGCCGAAAGGGCTGAGATCCAGTAAACTAGAAAAAGATAAATGTTAAGGTACTATCAGACGGTTTGTAGATATACATAAATTTCATTTGGTTATCGCATACACTAATTCTATACAAATCCGCACACTAATGGCATTTTTGTATTCTACAAACATTTATGGTTCAGACGGTTTGTGTATTTTGAGAAAAATGTACAAATTTCATTTGTTTATTGCCATACACAAATACGGCATCCACAAAATATTTCGTGTTTACAGATTTGTGGTTCAGACGGTTTGTACATTTATTCACAAATGGAGTTTGTGTATGTACTCGTAAATATCGAAATGGTTTTTATTGTCGTGCATTGATTTTGACATTAAAAAAAATAAATAAATAAATACACAGTCATGATATCAATTCGTTAAAATAAGTGTTTAAAAAAAATGTGCTTCAATTACGTTGTCAGCGTATTTACTAATTACCAAAGAGAAACACGACGGGTTTTGCTCAAAATTACTTTTAGAATTGCGACTTGCGAGCGGAAGAGCCGCAATTGTATCAGACTTTTGTTCGAGTGACTGGCGCTCAGTTCGATCATTTGCTTGAATTGGTAACGCCGTACAGTTATGCGTACCTGCGTAACAGCATTCCAGCATCAGTGCGACTGATATTGACGCTGAGCTTTCTGGCCTCTGGCCAAAATTTCCGATGGCTAGAGTGTCTTTTTCGCATTCTACAAAACACAATCACTACCATTATTCCGGAAGTGTAAAGTTACTTTCTGAATCCAAATAATCATTTAACACTTTTTGTCAACAGACGCCGACAACAGCGGTCGGTTGGAAAGCTATAGCGCAGCAATTTAATGATCTGTGGCAGTTTCCCAACTGCATCGGCGCTATTGACGGCAAGCACATCGTGATGGAAGCTCCACAAAATGCGGGTATCGTCTTATCGCTTTACGTATATTTCAAATTCACAGAAGAGATTAGGTCAGGCTGTGTAGTGTTTTAATCGTCATCAATAATTAGTTTAGTGGTAGATGCAATATACTTACGAAGTTCTCGTAGAGGAAATTCCACTTAAACCTTTTTTCAACTGAATTCCCAATCCATTTGTGTATTTGCATGATGATTTGTGTATGCTCCAATTTTCGGAACATACAAATGATATGAGATACACAAATGTAAACAAATAAGCATAAATTAAGTTGTCTACCCGATCAGACGATTTGAGTTTATACACAAATTCGATTTGTATATGCTATTCACAAATGATATACAAATCGTTTGTGTATCCCATTTGATGCTATCAAATTTGTGGTTCAGACGGTTTGTGTACATAATACATAAATTTATTCACAAAATTTTGCGTATACACAAACCGTCTGATAGCACCTTTAGTAAATTAGATTTAATCGTTTTTGTCTAGTATGTAAGTTAAAGAAAGAGTCTATCAAAAATAATTTAAAATGAAAAAAAATATTATGATAATATGATAGTGATACAAAGTACCGTGCACGTAAGCGTTCAAATATATTATTGATCGTCAACCGCCAGACTTCCTTTTTGACCTCGTAATAGATAAGTCCGGTGTTCTATCCCCCCTGCTATGGTCCATTGTAGTAAACGAACTGCTAAACAGTAACAATGGTTTCTATGTCCAAGGACATGCAGATGATAATGCGATCTTAATCAGAGTAAATTTCGAAGACACAATCTCGGGACTCCTGCAGAGGGCACTTTACCTAGTTACTGACTAGTGCAAACAAGTTGGTCTTACTGTAAACCCCCCAAAAAAAAAACACCATAGGTAGTTGCTTTCACAATAAGACGAAATCGAGGAAAGCTAAGAAAACCGATTCTATTTGGTGAAACAATAGAGTTCTCAAAAGAAGTCAAATACCTAGGTGTAACCCTGGACGAAAAACTCACTTGGAACTCTCACCTCATGAAAACCATAGACAAAGACAGGATCTCCCTGTGGACCAGCAGAAGTCTGATTGGTAAAAGCTGGGGTATAAACCCCAAAATCATGCTATGGCTTCACACAGCCGTAACAAGACCAATTGTCACTTATGCAGCTCTAGTATGGTGGCAAAAAACTAAGCAAAAGTCAACACAAGTCAGGCTCAACAGGCAATGAGAACAACTCCCACTGCAGCATTGGAAGTTATCCTAAATCTTCCACCCCTCCATCTTCAGATACAGAAAGAAGCTATGAAAAATGCCTTCAAGCTCATATCTGAAAACACCGAAAACTCCAAGCTCATCCATCCAGACATTATTATGGAACTGAAAAAAGATGAAATACTTGGAATTACCATAATAGACAACTGCCTACCAAAATTCAACTTCAGCCGAAACTTCAAAGTTACATTTGCCATCCAAGATTCTCATGTATGGTACACAGATGGATCGAAAACAGATGAAGGAGTTGGAGCTGGAGTATACGGGGTCGACACAAAAACATTCATCCATAAAAGCATGGCCAAATGTAACTCCGTATTCCAGGCAGAAATCTTTGCAATAGAACCATGTCTAAGAGAAAATCTATTAAAATCCATAACAAACAAGAACATATAAATATATTCTCTCTGATAGCAGAAGCTGCACTACTGGCTATCAATAGCTATGAAATCACATCAAAGCTAGTATGGGATTGCCTACAATTACTCACATTGCTAGCCAGCACAAACAGAGTACACCTCATTTGGGTGCTAGGACATAGCGGACATGTGGGCAATGAAATAGCAGACATACTAGCCAGGAAACGATCGGCATCTACCTTTATGATGCTAAGACCATTTTGCGGATTACCTCTTAGCACCGCTAAATTCCACATTAAAACCTGGCTGAAAAATAAAGCAAATAGTTTCTGGACAAACACTGAAGGTAACATCCAAGCTAAAATGTTCATGCCTACTACTTCACTTTCAAGAACAAAACAACTCCTAAACCTAACAAGGAGTCCAATTCACTGGGCATTGCCAAGTCAAAAAACACCTCATGACTATGGGAATAATACAAAACAACCCTTGCAGACTTTGCAACGAAGACGAAGACTCAGCAGAACACATACTTTGTCACTGTGAATGTCTATTCAGATTACGTCAACACCACCTAGGTAAACCTTACCTTGGGGCAGAGGACATACCTGACAGCGCACTCAAAGATCTACTAGGATTCATAACTAAGTCCGGTATCATGAGCGAGCTTTAATTCGAGGAAATCACAACAGGCCCACTCGTGGCCGCAGTGACATGGCAACTTGATTCCACCTCCCGCAAACAATCTAATCTAATCTAGCCCTCTTTGGAGGGACATAATTCCCACATACAAATTTTTTAACAAGTCCTCTATGAACTTATGTTTTGTGGACTTAGGTATGCTCTTGCGCCGTGAATTTTCTCTGTTTTCCAGATTCCCTGACATTCGCTACCAAATGTTCGTTCCATGACTTTCCAATCCAGTGGCAATTAGGAAGATTCTAATGAAGGATCACTCCCAGGTATTTCGCCAGGATAGTGACGCCTGTTATCACTGGTTGAGTCGGACTGGTTACTAAGAGAATAACTTCAGTTTTCAAATCGTACGTGAATCTCGATCAGTCCCTCTAAGCCGTTCCACAAGAAAGAAGATAGACTTATAGGTCTAAGACTCTTAGCGAGAGAATAGTCATCCTTGCCAATTTTCGGTATGAGAGCCACTCGAATCGTATGCCAAGATTTAGGAACGAAGACCTGTGCCAAAGAGGTAGTGAAGATTCGTTTAGGAGTATGAAACAGCTGGTCTATATAACTGTTTGCAGTGAAACTAGGTACAGCCCATCGGTACCAAGTGCTTTGAAGCCATTAAAAGTTGCTAGAGCATATTACTTGATAGCCTCATCTCTTTCATATAAATTTGTCTTCTGTGAAGACAGAAGCTTCCTGGATTCACTTCGGAGTCTCTGATTCTCTCCAGTGGTCCACATGGAACAAGATGATACTAGTCAGGATTTGACCATTCCAGACCTTGGGTCTCGTTTTGAGATTATGAGGAGTGTCCACAGATTTTTCTAATTCAGCTCTAAATCGTAGCAAGCTAGTATTTCTCGGGTTTTCCCTCTTCAGCGAAGCAATGGTTTCGTATTGAATTTTGGATTTGAAAAACAATATCACTATGGTCAGACAATGACACTTCCGACAATTTGTAATTGACTTGAAGTATCAGTTAGATTAGGCAATGGCCTATTTTCTTCTTGGGTATAGAACCAACATAATGTCCATTTAGATGATAGTCGAAATTCTAGGAGATGATTTCCACGTAGCAGTTTGTGCTGCCCCTGACGCAACGATGAAGATGTTAGTTTGTTTTGCGCAGTTTATAACAGTAGCAACCTACGCTAATCATTCAACAACTGCGACCTTTACCTTTCTTTAAACTTAACTTTCTCGACCTACATGCATGTTACTCTACTACTAAATTTTGCGACATTACCAGGAGTACTTAGTTCAGACATAAATATACACTTCCAATTGCCGTACAAAAATGGGTATTTGCAATTAGTTCAAAAGACTTGATCTTAAAAGCAGCTAGACAAATAATGCTAAATCTAAATGACGAATATGTATAACACCTAAATGAACACTAATACAAAACATCTCCATTTCTGCACCACCGGCTCCTCATGAAATTTTCTCTGAAAGGATAACAAATTTGTTTTTATTTGTACATTGCTTTCATTGCTTTATTTCTAAATTATCTTTTATTGAGTCCTGTCTATATCTGAATACAATGTTATAAGGCATATTTAGCCATAACTAATTATATGTACCATGGAGAATTGCATATGCATCATTATTATGTTTGCAAATAAAGAGAGAGAAAAAAAAAAGCAAAGGAGCTTTACATTTGCCATTTAATTTAGCGGAACCATTGCAAACAATGCGAATAAAAACCTAGCAGTCCAAGGAGAAACACAACTCCGGCGGGATCACGAACAATGAATGATTCTGCTGCGGGGATAACAAAACAATCCGCAAAAGAAAACCATAAGAACTAGTTAAACATTTTGATAGAAAGCTCAAGAAGAAAGGAAACACGGAGCGCAATAACAGAATAGGAGACAGGACCATGACGAGGACTACGACGACGACAGCGACGACATCGTCAGCAACAACAATACGCATTTTAGAAGATGTCGTATTGTGACACAAACAAATTACAATTGATATCTCAGCCGCACGTTCATTGCGTATATGTAGCACAGGATATGGGCACATATTTCAAAAGCCAGAAGAATTGAAAAAAGTGTGTATGTACTACGCTTGAAAAAAAAAAACAGAAAAGGAGACTTCATTGGAATTTAAAAATGTTGTAATTCCTTGGAATTTTTGATTCGAGGACAGCGAAAGACAGATGAGCCCGCAGAGAGCGTAATAGACAACAAAAAAATGTAATATTGGACAACCTATTCTGCGAAATACAAAAATAATTTGTTTTCATTCATTTTATGTCATGCTTCCCAAAATCGTACAACTTTGTCTTTGTAAGTTACTACAAAGTTAGCCTTGGTTTGGTCATTAACTTCATCATCAAAGCGTGATAAAATGACCTACGTGAAGTTAGCCCGCACTTTTTCTAGAATAAAAAACGTGAATTGCAAAATTTTTAATCCATTAAAACCTTGTTATCTCCGAAACCGTGGTAAGCAGAGCGATGAAATCTGTGTCGAAAGTGTTTGCCATTACTAATCTAATAGAATTCAAATTATACCAATCGGCCTAACGGTTTATGATTTATTTGAAATTTAAGCAAAATTTGGGCTTCTAACTTAAGGTCCCCATAACTCAAAAACTGTTGAACTACAAACGATGAAACTTTGCATTTCTATTCTCTGAACCCTTTTTCACCTACGATATCAAATAGAAGACAGCCCGCATTACTGGACACTTTTTATTCGCAATTTAAGGGAAGCCTATAAGTATAATGGTCTAAATTGACCCATTTTAAACCGATTCGATATTTTGCAAAAAAATTCACTACAAACAATTTACAAACGAATGTCTATCGAACTGCAAACTCAGTTTTTCATTCTAGAAAAAGTGCGGGCTAACTTCACGTAGGTGATAAAATGCCCAGACTTAGGCCCATTTTATTCGCTCCAAGTTGAACACAACTCGGGGAGTTTTCCATATAAAAATCAGTCGACGTTTTCCTATTCTTGAAATTTTGTGATAAATAGTTTCTATACATATGATATAAATAGGTATTTAAAGAAAAAAAGGAAAAAGAAATGTTGATTGCATATAATGCCAATGCGCAGACGACCACGAACGATGACGAACCCTCCATCCAAATGAATCTATGATGAATCCATGCATCTATTATCGTAAGGTCAGTGTCCCCAAAGTTAAGTTAGTTATTTAGAGCAAAGAGCTACTTCAGCTCGAAGCAAGTGCTCATTTTCTACAATGTAAAGGTTAGATCATGACTCAAACATAATAATTATATATGGAGCTTGGCCCAAAAACATTCCCTTCATCTTATCAACAGTAGGTATAGGTAGGTAGCTTTTCAAAACTTTTCTGTTCTACGCAAGTACCACTATTTTTGTCGGACAGAGAATTATTTCCACATCTTCTATTGTTCAAATGCTCTAAAGTCAAAAGTGTTCTCCACATTGAAGAAATTCGTCAACTTAACTAAGTTTCTTCAATACGTTAATATCAACTTCTATCCTCAAGTTGAGAAATACCCATTAAACAGGATTACCTTCGAAAATTTTCGTGAGGGGTCCAAAAAGGTGTCCCTGGCTCTCAGAAAGGGTCCCGTATGAAATTCAAGAAAAACTACAGTATCGAAACATAATCCCATGGTTTTTTATTCATTTTTAATGAATATTAAAAAAAAAGTCAAGTAAATTATGTTAGGAGGCATATTTAGAGAATATTAAATAATGTTAAATCCATTTGATAAAAAGAGACAAAACAAATATTTTATTTTATTTATTTTATAGATTGTACATAGCTATATGTATCTCTTTCAACTAATAAAAAAATCTAAGAAAAATCATCAATTTGAAAATGAGCCCCTGCATTTCCGAACTAAATCGGAGTTAGGAACCCACATTTCCAATTTCCAAAACTACTCTATGTCATGAATTTCAAATAAATTTTTCAACGTCTTATGTTTAGCTTCAATTTCAAGTAACTTGTATTAATTTATTACTTTTTCCAGGTCGGAAGTAAAACGACCAAACTCAGACGAAACAAGGAATGAATAATTAAAATCTTGTTGCGTATTTATAACGTTAGGATCCAAATACTTTAATGATCACAACTACCGGTAATATATAATCTTTGCTTAATTTGGATCACATACAGTTTGATAGTGGCAGCAATGTCTTGTTCGGGTAAATTCTCTGAAAAAGGGTCCATAAGCGTCAAAAATTGTCCTGTTTTTTCGTAAAGGGGTCCGATTTGGACTATTTTGAAAAAGGCGGGTCCTGGGGTCCGAGTGTTGAAAAAAGGTTCAATCGTACCCCAAGGGGTCCAAAAGGTAACCCTGCCATTAAACCGTTGCAATCTGACCAAATTTTCTACGTAATATCTTTAAATTGAAGAAATTTCATTATGGTTATAGAAAGTTTTTCTTCAACTTGACGATTTTTTCTTCATTCATTCATTCTTTATTCAATGTGAATAAATTTCTTTAAATGGAGGAAAACGTTAACTTCAAATTAAAAAAAAAATCAATTTCAAGAAGTTTAATTGAGATGTTATTGTTAATTTTTGTCATAGAAGCTATAACTTTCATTCTTGGAAGTGTATACGTGTCAAGTTACCAAATTAATAAATTCAAAACGTCTGATGTTGATTTCGCAAAAAAAAATTCGTGTGGTAAAAATGTAAGTACAGTGGACGTCCATATAACGAATGATATGTTTGATGTCGCGTTCGTAATATCGACCGACTTTTATATACGTTTCCTTTATCGGATAGCAAAACGTGGGCACCATTTGCTATACAGAGATACTCATGTATATCTGAAAAAGATTGTTATAGCTCAAATTCGCTGTATCGGGATACGTTATAATGGACGTCCACGTCCACTGTATTAAATATTCAGATATATTCAAACCTTTATATAAATTCATTAAGAATGTATTTCCCTGATTTATTTATATCATCAACATCATGATATTAAATTTATATCATACAAGACTAATTGTGCCATAGATGTTCACAAGTAAAAAAAAAACATGGGGTTTTGTAAACATTAGGGCTGGTAGAAATTAGGTTAAGAATTTTAATTGAAAGCTTTTTGTTGATATTGTCATAGTAACATATTAAAATATTAATCATGACCAAATGAAGCGGTCCACAAAGAAATCCATTTTTTTTACCGACCCCTAAAAGTAAGCAATTGTATACCTAATATTATTTCGCCGCCCTTGCGCCGTTTCTATCTGTGTTGACCAACTAGTTTCGGTTCAATGCTGTTACTATGGAAACGAACGTTTTTGACATATATTTTTTCAACATCCAAATTTTCCCTACATTTTATTGGTACTTATTATAAAAGAAAGGCATGAAACTAATACTTATCCTTACGAAACTGTAACTTTTTTCCGGCATTTTATACAATTATTCAAAAAAGTAAAATGTTTGATTGAAGCTAGATCGTTGGATTTTACTAGCGTTCAGTGGAGAAAATTTCGTGTGTTTGCGCGGCAGAATCTGTTTCTCTCTGTACTTTTTTTGATGAGTGATTTTTCTTTCTTTTTTTATGGACATTTTGTGCTTTGTTTTGTTTTTGTTGTTTCTTTTTTAAATTGAACTGGAGTATGTTTGACATAATGAGTTGAGTTAGAGCGTATGTGGCTGTGGCACATGGAATTGAGAGATAGATGGGGTATGTTTGTATGTATGTATGAAATGTAATTTAAAATGCACTAGGTATATCTATATCATTCTATAGTGATTAATGGGCATGCCACAAAACCTGTTTGTGTTCGGTATCGGTATGTAGGTACCTATTGTGTTTTTCGGCTCACTTTTTAAATTGGTCTTGGGTTTTGAAGATCATTTTAGTAGAAGTTTAATGATTCTCATTCTGTTCAAACTTTTTATCATAACATAAGAGTATTAATCTGGCGTTTAATGCATACCTACCTATTTGAAAAATTTAATTTTTTTTTTACAGATAATCAATATAGTATCTCAAAAATAAGACCTCAATTATATAAGGCATACGTAAAAATGTAAAACAGTTTAAATTTATATTATAGATATTAATTTAAAATGTAAATTTGCTTAATTTAAAATATAGGTATATACATATATATATATATATGTATGTATGCATGTACTTATTTAAAGATTTTAACCTTTCAAACTTACACTAATTAATGAGCAAAAATATTTAAATAAATTTAGTTCCAATATTTCATTTAATTTCATTTAACTAATTTAATTTCATATAAATTTCGCCTAGCAATTATTTAAAAACAAACGAAAGAGTAGCTTCAGTAATGCACACTGGTGAGGTGAAGCTGTGTCTCATGAGGAAAATACAAAAGGACTACTTGTGGCTCTTAAATTTCAGTTTAAAAATTATTTTGAAAAGGACAATATCTCTAGAGCTTCTATTAAAACGATAGAAAATTGTCCATTAAATAAAGATGAATATTCAAGCTTAATTCATGGAAAGTTATAGTAACAAAAGAAAAGTATAATGAGGGTGAAATATGTAACCTATTCTCTTTTTCTTTATCTCCATGATTTTGAAATAAGTAATCCCTTGGGCACTCACTGCCAAACTATTTGTGGAATTTAGGTACTACAGTTTTCCACTCTCTTAAAAGTATTCCCAACTAGATCATATTTTCGTTGCAGGTTTTATAGTGTCAAGATTATAAGGAATTTGCTAATCAAACACCTCATCAAAGTAATAAATGAAATGAAAAAAAATGGAATGTATGTAAATTTTGCAGGTGAACTACTTGTACCTAAAAGTTAGATTTATTTTGGAGTCAGTCTTTGGGGATGATTTAGGAATAAGCTCAGCTTGCGATTTTAGTAAAAAACACCTTTTTTTGTCGTTTCTGTAAAGCTAAAAAAAACCTACAAAATGGGAGAAGAAGAACAAAACCTAATGCGTAATATTGACAACTACAAAAACGACGTTGATCAAAATTGTTTTCCTGAAACTGGAAATGTAAAAATTCGCCCTTAATTCAAATTATTACGTTTCACGTCGTTGACAAGGATGCACGACTTATTTGAAGGAGTTTGCCATTATGATATTTGTCATGTCGTCAAATATTATACACAAGAAATGAACATTATTGGAAGAATTAACGGAGACTAACTATGGCTCATTGTCATTATAAGTAGGCATTTTTTTCAAAACCCTTTCGAGAAAACGATTTAAGGCCAGAACCGTTTGAAAATGATCGCAAGTGAAATGAAAACATTAATTCGTTTGCGTCCTTTGTTGTTGGGAGATATCATACCAGAAGACGATAGAGCCTGGCAAATTTTTTCTCACTCTTTTAAAAATAATCGAGCTACTACTTGAAGCTAATATTTGTTAGAATGCTATTTTGTCTTCCGCCAGTTAATAAGTGGATACCCTGAAAAATATGCTACTCTTTGTAACGATACTCTTAAACCGAATAATCATTTATTGATCCATTACCCAACTGTTATAGAAAACTCTGGTCCTACGAAACAGTTCTGGTGTTTTCGCTTTGAGGTTGAGTATAAAGAAATAAAAGCGTAGGTATACGCTCATGTTCAAATTTCAAGAAAGAGCATGTTGCTAACTTTAGCTAAGAAATGCCAACAAAATTTTGCTTATTTTTTGACGACCGCCCGAAAAAAATAACATTTTTTTTGAAGAAGCAAGCTATTTTCAAAACAAAACATTGCCTTTCTTTCTATCCGGCGTAATAGACCTTTAAGGTCGACGTGCCTCTTTATCGCCCTAGCGAGTCAGAAGTTAAGAAAAAAAAAAAAAAACATTGGCTTCACACAGATTGAATACAAGGGCAGAATTTTTAAAAAAAATTGTATATTAACATGGTTTAAGGCGCTTTTGAAATTCAAGAAATATTTGTTCTACCAAAGGATTTGAAAGTCCTATTATTTTAGACGAACTATATAATCATATTCTTCTTCTGATCCAGAAAACATATTCGTAAATATAGATTAGTTTAATGTAAAACCTATTAACATTCACCGTACTGTAAATGGAAAGTTAATGATAAGATTAAAGGAATATTTCTGAAAACACCAAAGAGTTATGAATTCACATACATTTTTGTTAATTTAGAAACGTACAGCACAAAAAAGACAATTTCAAATAAATTAAATTTATCAGCACTTTTTTGAGTAGGTACGCGGTTAAAAAAAAAAAAAAAGAATTCAAAAAATACCTATTTAATAGTTCTTATGTGAGAATAAGTTTAATTATTAGTTAAAATTGAATTGAAGTTCAGTATTTCTTACGGAAAATCCATAATATTATCCTCCATTAGAAAATCATTCCTTTCAATACACCTCTGAAATAGAAAAAGAATTTTATTTATAGCTGAAATAAAATTTAAAAATGGAGTACACACAACGTGTACCTGTCGACGTGACTGCTGATTCTGAAATTCCAACTCCAAGACATTGTTACTGAAATACTCAAAGATGAGCATCCGCACCTGTGGATCAATCAGCCACTCAAACTACTGGCATTTGCATTTAGGAATACTGGATTTTACAAAGCTCTATTTAGCAACTCCAAAAAAATGTTGAGTAAATGGAAATTTGAAGGTTTTTGTTCAAAATCCTTTGCGGTAAATTACTTTTTGAACATTTTTTTTATCCTATATTTTTCTATTTTGATAGAGATGAAGGTATAGACATCGAAACATTAAAAATAATGACTTCCCATCATATTAAGCAATTGGCTGAAAAATATAGCTTAAGCCTAGATACTCAGATAAGATATGAGCACTCACAGAGTGCGGTCTGAGACAAGTGTAACCAAATTAAGGACAAAAATGGCAATTGCACAGTTTGACTCGATATCAATATCAATTCCTAGGAGTCCAAATAATGTTCAACTCGATGTATAGAGCAAATTTTAAATATGTCACATCAAGGAAAAACTATTTTGTAGCTTTATAAAAGCAGTCAAAATCAAAACATAAATGAAGGATCACGAACATTGATAATTGACATTGTCATAAAAAACATGCTGCATCAAGAAATAAAAATGTTTGTCCACATTGTCAAATTAGTAACAAGAAACATAGTTAATCTTTTTAAGACGGAATATTTGGTAAATATATTTATCACTGTAATACTTAATTGCTTACTTTGTAATTGTCATTACCAGTATTAATGCTTCAAATTTTTAAAGGGTATTTGTTTTTAATTATTATAAAACTTTTTTATCTAATAGTATAACCAATACCAACTGTGAATAATTTATGATTTGGCCCTTAGGGATCATACATCAAGGCAAAACGCATGTTATAAAAATAATTTGTAGGGTTATTATTATTCAAAACAAGTCGGGCATAAGCCACGGGGGAAAATGTATGACAAATGCTATAGTGCTACTCGCCTTCTCCAGAACATTGGTTTGTTAGCAAAAAGGTCTTATACAGTCCAATCTCCAGTTCCTACGGACAAACTAATGTTAAACTTTGGTAAGAGCTTGTAGGAATCTACATTCAACCGACTGTTATTTGTTTAGATTTAACCCAATATTTTTTTGACAGGCGCTTAATTTTCGAGTAGATCCCCCAGATGCAGATGTGTTTGAAAACATTGAGCGACAACTATACCTGTGTGGAAATGGAGAGACGTTGGGCTGCATCAAAGAACTACAGACTTGCTGAAGTTACGAAAGCGAAAAGTTTAGCGGATATTGTTCATAAATGGAAACAAGATAAGAACCCTATGGTGAGGTTACTCAAATTGCTCCAAAGCTATTAGATAATGCCATTTCTCTCTGATTGTTATCGATTTTAAACACTTGTTTCCAAAAGCGGATACTTTTATTTTAAAATACGAAGATGTTTCATCAAAAATAATGTCAATTTATGAAGATTAATTTAAAGACCCAACTAGTCGTTTTTTTAATTCACAGCTTCCTTGTGCCAACGGCTAAGGTGAAAAAAGGACACGCTTTTTCATACGCGACTTCCAAGCGAGTTTCGTGTTAGCTCGATCAAGCGTATCTGCATATGAGTGTAACGTACGTTCACGTTACGGAACGCAAGCGACCCCTTCTGCCATGTCAGCAAACACGCAGGCAAGTATTAACCTATACCTACGCGCAACTGAGTTGACCAACAACCAAACAAGAACAAAAAGGAAGGTCGAAATTCCTACGCCCCGCTACGCGAACCATACCCCATCCATCACTTAAACTACCCATATACCGCAAGGTCACAGGACCCCTACGGCAGTCCGGGCAGCATGACGGATGGGGTTGTCCAAGCCTCCTGCAACCAGGCATGACCGCTTCCTCCCGCGCTAGCCCTCGGTGGGTGGGGATCTTGTTGCAGGCCCTGGACTGGGGTTACCTCTAGTTTTACATGCCTGTTAATTCAAAAAAAGATAGATCGTAAAAGATGTTGGACACGACCGGATTAAACCACTATCCCTAACAATAAAGATTGCGAGGCCCGAGTAGTGCGATCCGTTGAAATATTTACATCCACAGTGAAAAAGAAGAAAGTGGGGGAAGAAATAGGTGGAAGTAATCTTCCCCTGAGCTGACCCACCCCTACTTAGCACCAAGGCCAAGCTACCATGGTCGTCGTCACGCTCCTATTGAACGACGACCCCTAAAGTCCGAATATCCTACTAACTACTAAACTACAACCATGAACCGAACTGCGTAAAACCACCTCGGATCGTGTTCGCCCCCATGGCCGACATTCCCTTCAATACTTCCTTATCCGCACATCTGGCGGCTGCTTCCGAAACCTAAACTAAATTCCAAAGCCAATGAACACACATGATTGTTCTTCTTCGTGAAGTTCACAAGCTTATTTTTATTCAAAACCAAAAGATCTTAAAACTAGTACTTAATTAAGGGGGTGGACGTTACAACACAAGTCAGTACAAGTGCGGACATACAAATCTTACTGTTGCCGCTCGATTACGTTATCATTTACAGCCAGAACAAAATTAACGAAAAACAATAACCCTTCGATGTTAGACGTAGAGACCAGAGCATGTACCCGTGGCCTATCTACTCGCGTAATGCAGCGTTGTGGGACGTGACTCGTTATTGCGTCCGCGTGTATAATAAAAGAAAATCAAGCTGATGCTTCCACGACGAAGATTATACGCTCACGCTCTCATTGTTGAGATTCCTCACAGAGTGTCACAAATGCTAACGACTAATTCACTGGCGCACCGATCCGAACCTAACCATACGTTATTTAGTTTTACTTTACAATGTTCAAACGACGACAAGACTAAACTGGGTCAATCGACACGACCACTCTCTAACGCTATAGCCTATCACAACTGGGCCAATACTACTTTTAATACACTTTGTTTCTTCCAAATGAGATTAATTAATTCCAAACTTACCCCGTTCTTTATTCAGGGGATAGCTACCTGAACGCGATCCGTGGTGAGGGACTGCAGTGCACCGCCTTTCCTTCCAGGATGTTATGCATAAGCTCTTTGATATGCTTTAATTCGCGGATCTATACCTTAGTGGAAGATAAAATCATTTGGAGAAGTATAAATGTTTACAACAAGAAATTTTATTGGACCCAAACTACTTAACTTAAAGTATATCGGTAGGCGCAGTGTTGACGAAGAGGTGAATTTCGATGAGGTGACTATCGTTGAGGTTGGTGTCTCGTCTCAAGCGAAGTCCGAAGGTTGGTGTATTCGATGGGGTGATGGTCTGTGGTGATGCTCGCTCCACCTACTGGAGGATGGATGCACGACTGCGTCTTAGCTCTGAGGTGTGGTGCTTCGCTAGTGCAACGACTGTGCTATGTGCTGCGCAATTTATATTATTTCGTGGGACGTTGGGGAATTTTTCCCTTTCAATGTTCTAAACGTTTTAACTATTTTTTTTTCTTTTTGTATCACGATTTCAGCGCACTTAACTGGGTGTCGATGAGGTTAATTTTATGTTTTGGCGCGTCAGGAATTTTATTTCTTTGCGCGGGGTTGGATTTACGTAAAATTATTTTCGGTCGAGTGGAATGGCGTAAAGCACACTACCGACTCTCGATTTTGTTTCTTTCCCTTTTTGTGGGGGTGGTTTTATGTATCCACGAGGTATGGTTCAACACACGCGGTCGAGAAGTTTTTCCTCGCGATATATATATATATCGTGGGTTTTTTTTTTTCTTTTATTCGCTTTTCTTAAAACAATGCGCGAAACGATTTGCGGGTATTTGATCGGCTTCACCGAACTCAAAATTCCCTCGCCGGCGAATCACAATCGCGATATTTAACTTTTAATTTGCGTTTTAGTTTTTTTTTTCGGTCGACACAATGGCCGCCTACTTAGGATGCGCGAACAATGAAAACGTGGCAAAATGCCGAAATTAAAATGCGACCATGCGCTAGTGCCCTACCAACCAACCGAACCTGACTCTCGATACTGACTGACTAAAAATCCAAGCGAACCAACGCTGTACGTGGTTTACATCTAAGAGTTTTTCGTGTGGGGTGGTGTTGTCGTCTCGCTCGCACTTATGCGCTCGACTATGGCGTAAATTTTCAAAACGATATTGTGACGAATGGTATGTTCAGAAAAATCTGAAAACGATGTTAAAGCACAGGGGCGATTTTTCTACGTGTTATATGTAGATAAAGATAGAGGTTTGAATTAGATTCAACCGAGCATAGGGTGTTAAAGAAAAAAACCATAAACTAGGCGAAAAGTGGACGAAAAAATATGGCTGCCACTGGTAGTGCGGGTGCGTTTACACGTAAGCGTTTGCGAAAGATGCAGCGCTTCTCAAACGAGGTGTTCCTATAATTTTCTTCTGCACATGAGTGCAGCGTTTCCTACACAACTTGACATTTTCAGAGACTTGCGACTGCAAAAGGTCAAGAAAATGAAACCTGCTAAATCCTACCAAACGACCCACGCCCGAGACACAAGAATCTCATGTTCTACCGACTCTGAGCGGTCAACTGTTTCCTTACTACTTCACTATCCTACTGGGAATTCGTAACGTCTCACCTACCTTCCTGTAACTATCATTCAAAAATATCCTACGGCTATGTCTTACCGACGAAGATCTTTGCTGTGGGTTACCCCTAGACTATGTCCGGTTGCATCGACTAACTCGTATAAGTTACTTCCGATAACCTTGCGAACTTTTGCCCGTATAAACTTCGGACAAAGCTTTGCGTTTCGAGACTTCGAGGCATTGCTAAGCACGAAATTACGCCGGTACACAACGTCGCCCACCTTGTATTTCACCGATGAACTACGGGTGTTATAGGCACGTTCATGCCCGAGGTGTGCTTTCTCTAGAGATTGCTTAATATAAGAATGCAGAATGTTCATCCTCGCAGCTTTCGGCAGGATGTCTACTTCAGAATTATTCAGACCACCTAGCTTCCTTAACAAGCGGTAGTCGCTTGCGTGTTCAATCATTCGCTGACCGAAGAGCGCTTCATACGGAGGCATCCCTGTGGCTGAATGAACGGCCGAGCGGAGTGCGCAACCAATATGAGGTAACTGGGCATCCCAATTGGATTGGTCCGCGTCGATGTACGACCGAATTGCGGACAGGATGGAACGGTTCACGCGCTCGCTGGCGTTCGCCTGCGGAGAATACACCGCGGTTTTCAGATGTTGGATGCCGAAGGATTTCATCAGGCTGCCAAACTCATGACTCACGAACTGCTTACCGTTGTCGGTGAGGATTGTCTCCGGTACACCGAAAATCAGAAAGATCTCGTCACGAAGAAACCTGATTGCCGTTTCTGCTGTGGCGCGTCTGAGGGCTTTAATCAACACGAACTTTGTGAGCTGGTCTAAGGCGACAATGATTTGTGTGTTTCCCGACTTAGAACGCGGGTACGGACCCAAAAAGTCTACGTAGACGTGCTGAAAAGGGCGATCTACAATAAATGCTTTTCCCATCGGAGCTCGCAGGGTGGAATTGGGAGCTTTGGTCGTTTTGCAAACTTCACACTGGGCGATGTATTGCTTGACCTGAGTTGCCATATTGGGCCAGAAGTACAGTTCTCGCAGTCGGAATAGAGTTTTGGCGATCCCGCCATGCGAGGCCTTCGGTGGACAGTGAGCTAAGACGATTAGCCCCTCTGTTAGCTCGGCTGGAACCCATAGCTTCCAAGACAATTCGTCTTGCAAAGGATGGCCAGAGCTATGCTTGGTCCTCTTATAAACGAAGCCTTCGGAGATCGTCAGATCGGGTAACTGCGACTCGTTCTCTTTGACATGACTCACAATCTGGGAGTACTCTTCCGACTGGAAAGCCGCGTCTGACAAGTCGACTTGTAGTGTGTCGGGGACGGTCTTGGCTTCCACCACGTCGGGTAGTAGTGACTCCACTTCGTAAGCGCGTGAAAGCGCATCTGGTACGACGTTTAAGCTACCTTTACGGTGCACGATTTCGAAACTGTAACCTTGAAGGTCTAGGCTCCATCGAGCTAGTCTGCCCTTCAGGTCCTTCAAACTCATTAGCCATTTCAGGCTCGCATGATCAGTAATCACTTTGAAGGTGTATCCCTCAATGTAAGGTCGGAATTTATGAATACCCATCACCGCTGCTAAACACTCCCGTTCGGTAACCGAGTAGTTCCGTTGGGCGTCGTTGAGCTTGTGTGAGTAAAAACAGATGGGACGTTCCTCCCCGTTGTCGTCCTCCTGACACAGGACTGCTCCAATGCCGGTGGAAGAGGCATCGCAGAGGATGACAAATGGTTTGTCGTAGTCTGGATTAACTAACACGGGTGCAGACGTTAGCCTGTCTTTTATAGCGTTGAACGCTACTATAGCTTTTTCGCCGAAATTGAACTTGGTTCCTTTCTTCAACGTGTCGGACAGGTGGGAGGCTAAGGAGGAGAAGTTATTAACGAAGCGCCGATACCAACCGGACATGCCCAAGAAACGTCTTACTTGACGGGCCGTTTTTGGTATGGGGAACTCTCTTATGGCTTCCACCTTCGACGGGTCTACCTTTAGTATGCCGTTGCCGACAATAAAGCCGAGATATCTTAGTTCTCTGTAGCAGAACTTCGACTTCTCGACATTGATCGAGAGGCCCGCGGCTTTGAGTTTGTTTACCACCAGAGAAAGTAATTCCATGTGCTCCTCGAAACTTCTCGAGAAAATCAAAAGATCGTCCAGATAGACGAACACCCGCTGTCTCAGTTCGTGCGGGATGACTTTGTCCATCAGCCTGCAAAGACGCTGTGGCGCGTTGCAAAGGCCGAAGGGCATCACCTTGAACTGATACAGCGGTCTGCCGGGGACGGTAAACGCTGTCTTCTCCCGTGAGCTTATCTCCAGCGGTATTTGCCAAAAGGCGTCCTTGAGGTCTACACTCGAAATGAAGTGGGTGTCCCCAAGGCGCCCTAGCAACCCCTCTATATGCGGCAGAGGGTACGCATCCTTTTTCGTGACTTGGTTTAGCTTTCGAACGTCCAAGCACATGCGGTTCTTCCCTGTCTTCCTAACTAGGACGACAGGAGAGCTCCACGAACTTGAGCTTTCCTCTATCACGCCTAAGGCAAGCATGCGGTCCAACTGCGCATACAGAAGGGACTGTACCGCTGGTGATACGGGGTAGTGCCTCTGCTTAATTGGCTCCGCGTCCCCGGTATCAATGGTGTGTTCCTCCATCTGGGTTTTCCCTAAACCGATCTTCGCAAAAGACGGGAAGCGATTAATGACTTCCTCAAGCCTCTGAGATTGACTTACAGATAACTCGTGGGCCATCGTAAGAACTTCCGATTTGTCGGTTCCATCGCTTGGAGTATCCAATATGGATGAAGGTTCACCTCTCGAGGGAAATGGAGACACTTCCGAGATTACATTGGGTGCTATCTGAAATAACTTCCAAAAATCGACTCCAAGGTACAAATCTTTGGTTAACGAAGGAACAACATAGAGGGTGATATCCTCAATCTGGTTTCTAAAGTGTATTTGGGTGTTTACCACGCCGATGATGTCTTGTTTGGTTCCGTCTGCAGTGGTAACAGCTGACGAAAACTTTCTGAGAGGGATTCCGTTGTTCTGCAAGAACGAAATGCCTCCTGCTCCTATACAACTAATGCACGCACCGCTGTCCAACAAGCCTAGCCACTCTCGGTCGAAAAGTTTGACCGTGACAAAAGGTCTTGGGTCCCCTGAGGATCCTAGCAACGTTGTTGCCGCAATTGCGCGGTATTGCCGTTTCTTTCCCGCAAAGCGTTTCCTGACTTTAGCTATTTTCGGAGACAGGATTGGTGATCCGAAGATACGTTCTCTCGCTTGACGGTAATACGTTAGACGTTGGTGGAAGGTCAACTTGGGCTCACTGGGTTTCTTGGCTGTTGAGGGTGTGCTTGCGGCTCCATCAACCCTATGGGCTTCCGGACGCTTTAGAATGGTTGGTGGGTTTGGATTTAGGCTGAGAGGTTTGCCGGGTTGACATCCCTCGAGCGAATCTCCCCGGTCGGCGGATTGCTCGGTTGGGCGTTTCCCGCGCATGTAGGACAACGAGGTGTCGTCGTGTTCTCACAACCGCATTTGTAACAGAACAGAGCTCTTTGAGGAATGGCACAATCGAAGAATGTGTGACCGAGTTCCTTGCAGTTCCAGCATTTCAGAACACTAGGGCTCCTTCGCCGGAAAGCAACTTCCTCAAGTTGTGCGGAAGAGACGGGTGTATCGTAACCTTCCTCGACCTGTTCTACTTCACTGATATTCCGACGGGGCAAATACGTTTGAGGTATCCGCTGCCGCGGTGGATCGTGTTCCTTTACGAACTTCTCAAACTACACTGTCTCTAAACTTAACTCAAACTATCTCGATACTAAACTTTCTCAAAACTAAACTTTCTCAAAACTTTCTCAATACTAAACTTCCTCAAACTAAGCTTTCTCAAAACTAAATCAAAACTAAACCAAAACTAAACTTAACATCAACCTGAAGGAATGTCGAACACATAGAGGACAAACACGAGAACAACGAGGATAGATTCACACTTTCTATTCCACTGTGGCTACTGAAGCGACAACGCTTCTAGATGGATTAATGCTTTACAATCACTGCAGAATCGCAAGTGACCTTAGAGTTGCTAAATTTCTGTGCTTTGCTATGGAACATGGTGAAGACAGCCTGAAGCAACGGACGTAAATGGAGACAAAGGTCGATCCAAATACCGGACTTAACAGAACTAACTTACCAAAGAAAAGCGAACTACACACCAGCCCTGAGTGCAAGCAACGGACGTAAGTGAGGAACAACTTCACCCACTTACCGGACATGAACTCGAAGGCTCAAATGCTGAAGATGGAAATGTGAGGAACTTATAAGCCCGAGCAACGGACGTAAATGGGGAACAAAGTCTACCCATCTACCGGACAAGGGACTTAAAGAACACTAAAGGATTACAAACTCCTACACCTATTTCCGCAAAACTAGATCTCAGACTTCAGCGTACAACAGACATGAATGGGGATGAAAATACACCCAAACACCGGTTACGTGAAACGAAAAAGAGTAAAGTCGAAAATGGTGAAAAACAAAATTTTTTGTGTAAAAATTTTTTTTGTAAATACTTCTGAATCATATCACTACTTCGGGCCCCACGTTGGGCGCCACCTGTAACGTACGTTCACGTTACGGAACGCAAGCGCCTCCTTCTGCCATGTCAGCAAACACGCAGGCAAGTATTAACCTATACCTACGCGCAACTGAGTTGACCAACAACCAAACAAGAACAAAAAGGAAGGTCGAAATTCCTACGCCCCGCTACGCGAACCATACCCCATCCATCACTTAAACTACCCATATACCGCAAGGTCACAGGACCCCTACGGCAGTCCGGGCAGCATGACGGATGGGGTTGTCCAAGCCTCCTGCAACCAGGCATGACCGCTTCCTCCCGCGCTAGCCCTCGGTGGGTGGGGATCTTGTTGCAGGCCCTGGACTGGGGTTACCTCTAGTTTTACATGCCTGTTAATTCAAAAAAAGATAGATCGTAAAAGATGTTGGACACGACCGGATTAAACCACTATCCCTAACAATAAAGATTGCGAGGCCCGAGTAGTGCGATCCGTTGAAATATTTACATCCACAGTGAAAAAGAAGAAAGTGGGGGAAGAAATAGGTGGAAGTAATCTTCCCCTGAGCTGACCCACCCCTACTTAGCACCAAGGCCAAGCTACCATGGTCGTCGTCACGCTCCTATTGAACGACGACCCCTAAAGTCCGAATATCCTACTAACTACTAAACTACAACCATGAACCGAACTGCGTAAAACCACCTCGGATCGTGTTCGCCCCCATGGCCGACATTCCCTTCAATACTTCCTTATCCGCACATCTGGCGGCTGCTTCCGAAACCTAAACTAAATTCCAAAGCCAATGAACACACATGATTGTTCTTCTTCGTGAAGTTCACAAGCTTATTTTTATTCAAAACCAAAAGATCTTAAAACTAGTACTTAATTAAGGGGGTGGACGTTACAACACAAGTCAGTACAAGTGCGGACATACAAATCTTACTGTTGCCGCTCGATTACGTTATCATTTACAGCCAGAACAAAATTAACGAAAAACAATAACCCTTCGATGTTAGACGTAGAGACCAGAGCATGTACCCGTGGCCTATCTACTCGCGTAATGCAGCGTTGTGGGACGTGACTCGTTATTGCGTCCGCGTGTATAATAAAAGAAAATCAAGCTGATGCTTCCACGACGAAGATTATACGCTCACGCTCTCATTGTTGAGATTCCTCACAGAGTGTCACAAATGCTAACGACTAATTCACTGGCGCACCGATCCGAACCTAACCATACGTTATTTAGTTTTACTTTACAATGTTCAAACGACGACAAGACTAAACTGGGTCAATCGACACGACCACTCTCTAACGCTATAGCCTATCACAACTGGGCCAATACTACTTTTAATACACTTTGTTTCTTCCAAATGAGATTAATTAATTCCAAACTTACCCCGTTCTTTATTCAGGGGATAGCTACCTGAACGCGATCCGTGGTGAGGGACTGCAGTGCACCGCCTTTCCTTCCAGGATGTTATGCATAAGCTCTTTGATATGCTTTAATTCGCGGATCTATACCTTAGTGGAAGATAAAATCATTTGGAGAAGTATAAATGTTTACAACAAGAAATTTTATTGGACCCAAACTACTTAACTTAAAGTATATCGGTAGGCGCAGTGTTGACGAAGAGGTGAATTTCGATGAGGTGACTATCGTTGAGGTTGGTGTCTCGTCTCAAGCGAAGTCCGAAGGTTGGTGTATTCGATGGGGTGATGGTCTGTGGTGATGCTCGCTCCACCTACTGGAGGATGGATGCACGACTGCGTCTTAGCTCTGAGGTGTGGTGCTTCGCTAGTGCAACGACTGTGCTATGTGCTGCGCAATTTATATTATTTCGTGGGACGTTGGGGAATTTTTCCCTTTCAATGTTCTAAACGTTTTAACTATTTTTTTTTCTTTTTGTATCACGATTTCAGCGCACTTAACTGGGTGTCGATGAGGTTAATTTTATGTTTTGGCGCGTCAGGAATTTTATTTCTTTGCGCGGGGTTGGATTTACGTAAAATTATTTTCGGTCGAGTGGAATGGCGTAAAGCACACTACCGACTCTCGATTTTGTTTCTTTCCCTTTTTGTGGGGGTGGTTTTATGTATCCACGAGGTATGGTTCAACACACGCGGTCGAGAAGTTTTTCCTCGCGATATATATATATATCGTGGGTTTTTTTTTTTCTTTTATTCGCTTTTCTTAAAACAATGCGCGAAACGATTTGCGGGTATTTGATCGGCTTCACCGAACTCAAAATTCCCTCGCCGGCGAATCACAATCGCGATATTTAACTTTTAATTTGCGTTTTAGTTTTTTTTTTCGGTCGACACAATGGCCGCCTACTTAGGATGCGCGAACAATGAAAACGTGGCAAAATGCCGAAATTAAAATGCGACCATGCGCTAGTGCCCTACCAACCAACCGAACCTGACTCTCGATACTGACTGACTAAAAATCCAAGCGAACCAACGCTGTACGTGGTTTACATCTAAGAGTTTTTCGTGTGGGGTGGTGTTGTCGTCTCGCTCGCACTTATGCGCTCGACTATGGCGTAAATTTTCAAAACGATATTGTGACGAATGGTATGTTCAGAAAAATCTGAAAACGATGTTAAAGCACAGGGGCGATTTTTCTACGTGTTATATGTAGATAAAGATAGAGGTTTGAATTAGATTCAACCGAGCATAGGGTGTTAAAGAAAAAAACCATAAACTAGGCGAAAAGTGGACGAAAAAATATGGCTGCCACTGGTAGTGCGGGTGCGTTTACACGTAAGCGTTTGCGAAAGATGCAGCGCTTCTCAAACGAGGTGTTCCTATAATTTTCTTCTGCACATGAGTGCAGCGTTTCCTACATGAGGAGGAGATGCTCCGGAAAACAAAAACATTCAACTACAACTATCGATTATAATACCAGGAACAATTTTAGATCCCAAAGAGTTTATCGTGTATTTCAATGGTGTGAAATATAAACAAGACTTTTATTTCGGACACTGGCTTATGCTTTTAAGATTTTTAATTTGTTCTATCTGGAATATCCAGTTGCTTCAATTTTAGCTTGCACGTTTATCCAGACGTATTACTATACTACTATCTACTGAATTATTTATTGTTGTATTAAATATGTTGTTTTTATTAATTATTGAAAATTATGTAGGTACTTAGAAGATTTAAAACAATTAGTAGGTATACTATTATTAATTATTTTAAATCAATGAAAAACTATATAAATAACAAATCATTAATAATAATAAATCAATTGTACCTAAGCTTTAAAGATTCATAATTATTTATTATTATTGCCGGGTTTCTGTTGTTTCTGAGCTGTCAGTTCCGCTGCCTCGTGCTGTCACACACTTAACCTCCTGTTGTGTGTGATGGGAAATTTACAAAAAGGCAAAGACGAATGAATTCTTATACGTTATAATTCATTTAATATAGTATTTACTTCAAGGATAAATTTAAGGTAAGTACAAGATAAAAAGTGAGTATCAGAAAATCACATGAAAAAGGGCCAGGACGTCTGGTTGCGATGGCGGTACGATTTCATTGAGAAAACGTGGCTCGCTGTTGAAGATGACAAATGTCACTCGTAGCCGTAGGTGCGCTCGTTCTCTGATTCCAGTCAACGATTGTAAGAGCTGTTCGTATTCGTATCATTCCTCCACACCTATTTGACTTCCTCCAATATCCTCCTCGTTAGGGCTGGAACCGGACTACCGGTAGCCGGAGCCGGTTAGAACGGCGCGGGGTTTGAGCGACTGTAGGCGACATCTTTAGGACCTCCCACTTCAGCTGAAGCAAGTCGAAGTTGCAAATTAAATTTTGTATTTAAATATTAAGTATAGTCAAATTAATAAACTTAAATTCTCTTATTGAAAAAACGAACTCTTTACTATGAATTAATAATATTCTAGAATGTAACTAAATATTGGGCTTAAAAATTATATTTTGAAAATATTGCATGAAACTTAAGAATATTTCATCAATTACACAAAAAATATGTGTCAGATTGACAACAAAAAATATAACGTGAAACCGAAGAAAAATCGTCAGTTTAATCCTAGTGTGCCTCGGAGGCACATTCCTTCCTAAAAGTGCAATATTTCTGCAGATACAATTTTAATCGAACTGTGTCTTTTATTATTCTAAGCAACTGGCTTTTTGACACATTAAACAAATAAAATAAATTTGAATGCATTTACAGAATTTTAGATATCTATACCCTATGTAAAGTATGTATTGAGAAAACACTAAATTGCAGAAACCGCAACGAAAAGAAATTAAATAAATGGGTATACTTGTATTGCGATTATGTATTGAAGTATGTTCGATAAAAGTTAAAATGAATAAATTGTATATAACACTTTGTTTGTACATGTGTTTAACAATTTAATACAGTTAGCTATTTAATCAGAAACAATGTGCCTGAGAGGCATACCTTGGTATGACATGTAACGAAAATACCTTGGTAGGATTAGGTTTAAAGAAAACTATGCATCATATTGAATCTTCAATTTGACGACACCATACCTACGTTTAAATCAAAAAAAGGCAGATAATTAATTAATGAATGGGACGATTCGTCGATTTATGACGGTAATATAATTTTTTTTCAATCTACATATATAAAAATCAATTGTTGTGCGTTAGTCGGGTAAAGGCTCGAGAACTGCTTAACCGATTTGAATAATTTTTGTTTCATTTTGTTCGTCTTGAATCAGGAACGGTTTAGGAAAAAAGAAAAGTCGAAAAACACTTTGAAAAAAAAAAAAAATAAATAAACTGGATAGAAATCAAGTAGGTACTGACACTTCCAAAACAAAACAAAAATTATTTTAAATTTTAAAATTTTAATTATTTTCCAAGCAAATTGTTGTTGTGAAAAATTTTGATATTTATTTTTTTCTTAAATATACCTAATAAGTTTGTTTATGTTTACTATGTTACATTAAGTAGGTAACTTTTTAAAATGGAGTAGCTACTTTGATTCGTTTTATGGTGTTTAAATCCATAATTTTTGTTTGTCAAGTATTTTTAGGATCCTTGCATAAGTATTGTGTGAGTAAGTTGAAATGTAGGGGTGATTGAGATGACGAGGACAGTGATGACAGGCAACAGGAGTTGTTGAGCGTTTTGACTGTTCACGTAGGGGTTGGTTAGGAAAATTAGCGAGTAATAATCATGGTTATTAGAGTTACAAATATTTCGTTTAGAGTTTATCCTTTCGCTATTTTCTTCCTATCCCTTTAATACCAGCAAATTTTAAAATTTTCGCATCAAAATTAGGGCATGTAAAAGTACGACGAGCTAAGAACTGGCTTATCCAAGCATGCCTGCCTTGCTATTTTGTAGGGTCAACAACAGCCCTTTCACCGAAGTCAAAATTGAGATTCCTGTGGCTCTTAATGTAAATAAATATTGTTTTGTTCGTATTCACGTATTTTAGGTTCGTTAGCCAGTTTCTGTCTGTGGACTGTATACTTACTTGGTATAAGTAATACCTAATAATAGTTAGAATAAATCTCCTTTTTTATTTTCTATATTTTTTTTTATCCTTGAAACTTGCTTTCCCCTTTTTGAGTAATATACAATAACAAGATAAAAGCATATTTTTAGAATATGTTGTTTTGTTTTTAAGTGTTATGTCGATTAGGTGTTTTGTTGGCTTCAAGACCCTGCGCCCTTGAATGCTGTGCTTCAATATCCACTGGAAGCCGACAAAGTTTCTGAACTGGGCACTCGAGAAATTTTGGTTTTTTCTTCAAATTTGTATGCGGCATCTGGATTTTCACGTTTCGTACTAAGCCGTCTGTTCCTGGATAAATCTCGATGACACGAGCCACTTTCCACATTGCTGGTGGCGCGTTATCATCGCACATAACGACCATGTCACCGATCATCAAATTTGGACACTCGGCTCGCCACTTTGGTCGCTGCTGAAGCTCGTGCAAATAAACGTGTTTCATTGACCGCCAAAAATCTTGGCTCATCATTATATTAATACGTGAACATCCGAGCTTTCCGTACGCTTTTTTGGTATTTAATATGAAGTGAGGAAAATGAAACTTATGTTATTTGAAAGGTGCTGTGCCATAGATGTGCACAAACACAAAATCGTAGGTATATGTCCCCAGTAAGACTGGTAAAATTAAGTTATGACTTCCCCATACAAAACAGGGAATAAAAGGTTTTTGGTGACAATCAATTTGTCGCCGTCGTGTTTCCATAGTAACGTATTTTATCATCTGGGATTAGAACGTAGATTAGAAACGTTGGAGAGAATCATTTACCCATAAAGGTATACAATTTACCTGCTCCTAAAATGAAGTAATAATAATTGTAAGAAATTTATTTAGGAGAATTATTTGTCGCCACCATTACAACCATAGTAACGTACCTATTTAAATATAAATCATCTTAGATTAGAGTCTGTTTCCGATGGAGCAGGTCATTTACGTATCTATTTTTTAATTTTCTCCACTACGTAGTAAAAGGAAGATATTATTTTCGTACAAAATTTCGAACCCGTGATATTACGATGACAGAGGAACTCAAAAAAGTGGGTCGCAAAATTCTGTCCTGTCTGTCCGGTCTGTCCGTCCATCCACAGGCCTAAAGCCTAAACGCCTTCCCGGATTACGTTCAAACCTCGGATTTGGAGTTTTTGTATTACAGTTCGGGAGCGTTTTTTTTTTTGCAAGTTAACCTCCATATTAATGGTACTTCCCATATAACATTTTCGTACCAGTTTGATTTGATCGAAAACAGCTATAACGATTTCAACCAAAATTGATATTTAAGCTTAAGTAGGTGCGGTAACCATGGGTGCGTACCCAGTTTTTGGTTACAAATTCGAACAACGGTGCTTTTGAAATTTCGACATATCTTGAAAACGGTCTACCTATACGATTGAAACAAAAAAAAAAGTTTCTAGGGTAATGTGGTCATTTATAACTTAAAAGAAAACTCAGTTTTCCTATATATTATCGTACAATGGATTTTTAAAAAAGTCATTGTTTTTAAATTTAGTTTTTTTCAAATTACCGGAAAACGGATGGATGTTTTCAAAACTATTGTGTACTTAATTTTCACTAGCTAGTCTGCAGAAGGCATAAAACTGAGTATTACATTCAACTTGACCTTAAAATTAGCAGAGTAAAAGATAGCAATGAGTGGTGGAAATTGGCAAAAGAGATACGTAACGAAGATCAACAAATGTGCCCCCAAATTTCCGCTTCTGAGTTTAGAGCATATTACAGTTCACTCCTTAACCCAAATGAAACAGCAAACCCTATTATCTACGCACCGAATTTTATTGAAGTTCAAGCATTGGACAGGGCTATTATTACAAATGATATTTTAAATATTCTGAAAAGAGTAAAACTAAATAAGGCGCCAGGGGAAGACAGGATTACCTATGAATTTTTCATAAATGCAACAGAAGAGTTCCTGGAACAACTTGCAATTGGCTTCAATCGGATCCTAAATGAGTGCAAAATAGAAGAAGCTTTCAATAAAACAATCATTTTTCCTATATTTAAAAAAGGGGATATAATTCAACCAAGCAACTACAGGGGCATATCCTTCATGAATTGTGTTGCAAAGATTATGATGGGAATCCTCAACGAGAGAATGTACGCATGGGTTGAAGAAAATGATATCTTGACAGAATTTCAGGCGGGATTTAGGAAAAAATACTCGACTGTTGACAACATTTATAATCTAGCATCAATCGTTCACCTGAAGCTAACAGAAAAAAAGAAAGTATATGCGTTTTTTGTTGATTTGAAAGCAGCTTTCGACAAAATCTCAAGAAAATTATATATAAACTACATGGAATGGGAGCTTCGACTAAATTCGTTAATTTATTAGAAGCTATATACGCCAATACGCAATCTGCAGTCTGGACCGGAAAAGAACTCTCCGAATATTTTGATACCCTTTTTGGAGTCAAGCAAGGATGCTTATTATCGCCGTTGCTCTTTGCGCTGTATATAAATGATTTACACGAATCTTTAGAAGGATGGCTTTATATCGGATCGCTTAACATAAGATTGCTTCTGTATGCAGATGATATGGTCATTTTGGCGGATAATGTCAATGTTTTACAGCAGATGATAACGCGCCTGGAAACTTACTGCGAACTATGGGGGTTGGAAGTTAACCTATCTAAATCAGAGATTATGGTATTTAGAAATGGGGGAAGGCTATCTTGCCAAGAAAATTGGAAAATTAATGAAGAGCAAATACGAATAGTTTCTAACTATACATACTTAGGAGTTGTATTAACACCGAAGATGTCGTTTTCAAGCCATGTAGAGAAGAGAAACAGTGCGGCCAAGAACAGCATCAACTCAACATGGCAGTGCTTTCTATCAACAAGAAACATCAGTCTGGGAGCAAAGTGGAAATTGTTTCAGGCAGTTTGTAGAGCAATCCAAACTTATGGTGCACAGGTCTGGGGTTTCGGTATGTTCCAAGAAGTAGATAAACTTCAACGCTACTTTTTGAAACGAATCTTAAAACTACCCGCATTTACTCCAAACTACGCATTGTCATTAGAGACGGGAGCAGAAGATGGACACTATTATACCCTTGATCTACACCTCCGATATATAACAAAAGCAATGTTCGAGTACAGTGAAAGAAGACTACCAAATCAGCTTACAAAAATGCTCTTGAGGAAGAAACTGTTCTGGGTAAGAGAGGTAAACCATCTTGGACATAGGTTCGGACTGCATTGGGATGAGAGCGATACTTCTCAAAGTGAATGGATCCAAAAAAACATTGATCTAATGCGGATGCTGAAATTAGAAAACCATCAACAAAATATAAGAAGGTCATCGGAAAGCAGCACACGGGTATATAAACATCTAGATCATTCAAGAGGACCAATCTACATCACCGACGGGTTCGAACTTAGCAAAATCACTTGGATTTTTAAGGCAAGATGTGACCTTATTAATTTAAACGGGAATAGGTTTGGACAGAACGAAACTTCATTATGTACTGTATGCAACTTGAGGGAAGAAGAGAACGTACATCACTTCTTTTCTTAGGCAGATGTCCAGGTTTAAGAGAATTCCGTTTAAGTGTCTTTGGGAGAACCAGATTAACATACGATGAAGTTATCTGTATACTAAATGGAGAGAATTGCCACGATTTCGATAACCTGAACAATTACATCACTGTAGCCTTAACAGAAATGAACTAGTGAGAGAATTCAACCAATAAAAGTTTTCTTAAAAATTCAGCATAAAACTGTATTAAATTGTTAAAATTAATGTTAAATTTAACTACTCGACAGACGACTTTTGTCATTGTCGTAAGTTTTGTATTTTGAACATAATAACTGAATTCAAAATTACTTTAAGGAAAAAACAAAAAAATTGTAAACGTTTTGTTATGTTGAAATAAAAACATTTTACTACACCACTACTACTAATTTTCACTTCGAAGCACCGAAAACGCTAATTTTAAAAACTGCTCATATCTCGAAAATCCCATCTTCGATTTCGATAAAACCTTAAAAACGAAGTAGGTACCGGTGCCGTGAAATAACGCCGAGAGAAATAACGCCGAATTGGAAAACTCGGCGTTATTGCGCTTTCACAAAGTGAAATAATGCCGAATTTCACATTAACAAAGTGAAATAACGCCGAACATTGTTTGTGAAATAAAGCCGAAGCAAATGGGGATCATGACGTAATCTCGAATGACAAAAATCTCGAAGGCTAAAAATCTCAATTTGAAAATACAACAAAAAATATAAGTAGAAAACCTCGCACCCACCCCGTAATCCAACAGTAAACCCAAGCAGGGGGGTTGCAGGGGGGCAGCATGCCCCCCATACACATTTCATAATTTGCGCAAATTACCATTGTCTCAAAAATTAATATTAATTTAAGAATGTATTTATAAATGCAAAGTGAAATAAGGCCGACTCGGCTTATTTAAATTCGGTGTTATTTCGCTTTCACAAAGTGAAATAACGCCGAATTTTAGAATTCGGCGTTATTTCGCTCGGCGTTATTTCACGGCACCGTAGGTACCTAATCATTATGCTTACATCCTGAACAATAACCTATAATCGGTTTTCAACTAAGTAGTTACGCAATAGTATTTTTCAAATTAAACATTTTAATATTTGGTACTGTTTTGTATGGCAAATTTTACAAAAACCGCTCTAACGATTTTGACCAAAATACATATAAAAGATAATATAAGTATTTAAGACTCGGTGTCCTTCAGCTATGAACTCCCAGCTCATGTAAACATGCTTACATGAATTAGTGCACAGAATTTCAAATAGCCGATCACACCCTCCCCCATTAAGATCCCATTTGTGACTACAGAGTCTGTAAAATGAGAACTCATCACTGTAGAAAAAAAACTAAAAAAATATGAACAAGACCCTTACCTATTCAGATTTTTGTTTAGCTTTAGGTATAGTCTCCGATTGTCAATTAGTTAGGTATAGTTTTTTGTCCATATTTTTTTTTGTTTTTTTTTTTTCTTTTCTTTATTAACTTTTTTGTTGTCAATTTATTACGTTTATTTTGCAGGTTTTCAATTTTATTTCTGACTATAGTGTCTCAGAAAAGATTAAACTGATTTGAACGATCTGTTATGCTAGTAGGTACCTACCTACATACCTACCGTAAGATATTAAAAAAGATGTTACAAACATTTTGAATTGCGAGCTTGACGGGGTCTAGATCAGACCCAAAAGCTCTCCAATCACATTAATAAAAAAACAAATATTTGGAAATCTTTAAAATAATCACCATTGATTGAACACGATGTATACTGATAAAACTTTTGCTATGCTTGACAACTTATATAATGTTATGAATTAAGTTGTGCACTTTAAGCAATTCAGTATCCATTTTTGAATACAAAATATTAGATACAAAGTACTCACATCGTACGAACATGTACTTAGTTCGTGTACTGCATTTTGAATTTCCGATGCAAGTGTTCACCTTAAATACATCATTCGTACTCAATAGCGACACCGACATTGTTGTCGAATAATGTTGATGATTCGAAGTATACATATTTGTGCGTCATCACATCGATGCGGAATAAACCTTCATACGTATATCTATTATTATGTAGTGCCCTGGACTGTGACAAGCACAAACGACATGTTACTAATGTAATGGATTTAAACTGTATCAACAATAATGCCATTATAATGATGATGTTGATATTGATTTTGGTGAGGACATGACCTGGCCATTAATCATATTACAGCATCTATACGCCCACGGACATATCACATGAAGGTATTATAATATGTGAACGATGAAGAGCACTTTCTTGTGTTGATTAGGTGCATACATTTTAAACCGAAGAATAATTTCAGTTCGTGAGTGTTCTCAAATTAAGGATTAAATTAGAAAAAATGAAAATCTTTTTTAAACACTAAGAATCAGTGCGGGTACTGAGAACTGATTAAGTTGATGTCGTAAAGGGTTCTTGAAAAAGGATGGCAGATGGGAGCACCCTTTTGCTCTTTGAGCGACATGAAGATTACGGTGCTGAAGCTAACGAAGATATGAACCGGATTCTATGTGCTGGTCGCATCTCGCAATATTATAGATCTCTGCATAAATCCTTTCAAATGAAAATTTCAGGTTATCTTATATACCTACCTATTAGTTGCCTAATTTATGCCTTAACTAACAGTACCCGCCCAGCTTTGCTCATACCCAAGAACTCTGTCGCTTAAATATGTCCTTGTACATCATCATCTTCAAAAGGAAGTATTTTACTTTTCCAATTATGTCCCTTCCACATTTCGAAAGGTCATTTGTTCGTAAAAGTATATCAATGTTCCATATTTAACAACTCTAATTCCATGAATGTAGAGAAATAGCGATTTCAAGTTTTCTATTAATCGGTTTGATTTCTGGTGATAACTTTTTGCATTCCTGTCGAATATTCTCCTTAAGGGCTGTGATTGTTGGAGACTTCTGGGTATAAGCCCGAAACTTCAAGTAGCCCCAAAGGAAGAATTCCGGGATGTTTCATTTGGAAAATCTTGCTGGTCCTGACAAATCGCCAAAAACGGGAGAACAGGCGACCAGGAAACGCTTCCTGTGTGCGGTTGCACCGTCTTGTTGATACCACATGTTCAACAAGCCTCGCTCATCCAGTTCCGGTAGTAAAATGTTATTTATCATGGCCAGTAACAGTGACTTTATTCGCGATGGCGTCCTCTGATTTTACGGCCCAAACCCTCCTCCCGCGCGAACGCCGCACCACAAAGTTACTTTGAGTGGATATTATGGCTCTCTGGTGCTTATTTTCAGTGCCCCAGAAACGAAGATTTAGCTTATTGACGTAACCGCTTAAGTGGAAATGCGGCTCGTCGCTCATGATGATTTTCGACTCAAATCGTCCTCTTCATTGTTGATATTATTATTCCACGCTCTTGCGGAGTTGTTTGATTTATAAGTTGTGTTATAAGTTATGTTCTCGTGTGTCGTCTGTCCAATTTAATTGTTTATGTAGGTACTCAATACCAAAATTGGTCAATTCTGACAAATCGCTGATCTCCAAAATACCTACATCTGTCGCAGTTCACGCAAATAATTCTGCATATCACTTTGAATGCCAAAACATATGAAAGTGCACCCATTTCGTCACTCCTATGTTAATCACAATAATTGTATCTAAACTTTTTGGATATAATATGTCTGTCTCTTTTTTGTAATGCATGAAGTATTTTTTTAGTATTCGCAATAAATTAAGAAAGTTTTTTTTAAATCTTTAAATATGATTGTAATTGTATACATCTATATATAAGCCAGTGTCTGGTGTCGGATATAAGGCGATTAACAGTAACTTCCTTAGTAATAGGCACATATACCAACAGTTAGGGTGGAAAATGAGCTTTAAGGGGAAGACATTTCCCGGTATTTTTTAAAGTAGGGGTAGCAGCTACTGAATTCAGTTGAATACCGAAAAATGAATAAATGGAAAAGCCCCTCAAAAACTATGCGAAATAGAAATGGAATAAATCTTATATACGATGTTGTTAACCATTGAAATGTTATCTCAGTATCCTGGAATAAATTATACTAAGTTATCCGATACCAAGTTGTGGTTGTTCGTGAAGTTATAATTCTGTTAAGAAATATATATATAACCACATCAACAGAATTTTATGATTTTTTTTGTTTTGCAAATTATGATTCGGTTAAAAATAATAGCATGTATAGAAAATCCTATTTATACAAAGAAAATGCCCAAGCAAGCCCCCGTGAGAGAAGACTGGAGTCTCCTTACGATCTATGACGCCATGCTTTTAGAACAGATGGAGATTTGGTCAGCACATAGACCTGATGAGTGAAATCCCAGCTTCGTGGGCTCGAACTTAAAAAAGAAAAGAAAAAAATTAGCTGTACAATCGAATACCTATGATAACTCTGTATTACTTTAACAATAATTGTTGGTAACTACGACGTTTCCAAAGCAAATAATTATAAAGAGTACTGAAGGAGGCAAGCAGTAACACCAACGCTCTAATGTCAACATGAAAAACAAAGCACATAAATTGTTAAATGTCCAAAAAAAAACCATAACAACACTTTTTTACGTTTTCTAACGTAACTTATAATAGTTTGATCTTGGTATGGTACAGCTTGCCATTGGGCTAACCAATTCTTTGTCCGCGAATCTTAGCTTTGTCTCTGCCAGCTATTTGCTTGGAGACTACGGTTCGTGATTTATCCGCAACTTGTACTATTTAAAATTGAAAAAAAATTCCTCAATGATTTGAATGATGTTGACGATGACGGGTGCTGTTGAGCTTGATTTAACAAACGACAAACTGCATGGTCTAGCCTTCAAGAGGAAGACATTGCTTAGATTGGTGCTTGATGTTCACAAGTAGAAATAAGCTTCAACCGACTTTGAGTACGCAGTTGCCGAACTTGAAAGGCATGTTAGCTTAGTTCAGGTATTAGTTTATTCATATATGTAGAGACGAAAAATGAATATAGGTTAGATCTTTCAGGAAGGGATTTAAAATCTTCCATCGAATAGGTAAAAAACAAATTGATCGAGTGTGATACAGGCAGATTTTTCTAACAGAAAGATATTTCTATATTGCATTCATAGAATCGAAAAGAATAACTATTCGATTGGTATTAGAACGGATAGCATACTTCTTACGAACTACTTAGGTACCTATTTCAAAAGGAATGTGTGCGCTGCATCTCATTACGAAGGCCCTTTACGAGGAAATTATAAGAGGTACTGACTCATAAATAAATACGTGCATCTTACACATTTAATAACATACCGTACCCAATTGCTTTTATTGCAACACCTTGAACCGATTTGAAAGAAAATCATTTTAAAGTTGCTCCAGTTTCATTCGCATTACAAATTATTACCCCCAACTAGGGCGCATTAAACAGTCACCTTATGTGTAACCTGCCAACACACTCATCCAAAGCTAAGCATGAAGCAATTAAAAATCTGTAATTATGACCTACATGATTAATTTTTTAGGGCACTTACAAACTTCCCTACAGAAAATCTCCTTGCAATCATCTTTCAGTTAGATCCCCTTCGAATTATTCATGCGCACTTCATACAACTACCCCAATGGGAGCTTCACCATTCAAACACGAAGCTTCTGAGGGGGAAAATCCTGTCGCTTCAATCGGTTGGAGGAAAACATTCACCTTGGAAAACACATGAGAACATTCTCCAAGCAATCCAAATTTTAAATACACAGATCTGACGTCAGTTGTAGTTCGATATTTGTAATGATTAGTACTGGGAAAACCCCCAAATTCGTGTTAATTCATAGCGTCGGGCTGTGTGCTATTTTTTTTTTTAATTTTTATTTAATTTGTGTGTAAACCACCGTCACCACCCCACTCGGTATGCACTATCACCGGGCTGTACGTATTTACAAAAATATTTAACGCGGCGCGGTTCGAAATCGTTCCTGAGTTTGGTGCTCTTCCAGTGTTGAATTTTTTGAAGCGCCTTTGCAAGGGACACTTTCTAGGAAACGATCCTATCGTGTATTCTCGACAAGTAGTGAGCTAAAATTTATATTGGTGGTAGATAAAAATAACATCCTCTTACCACTTATTGTTTGTGCTAATGAACGGTGCATATATGAGCGGAAAGGATTTAAGTAAATACAAAGGTATAAAATAAATTGTTTCTGTTATCAAAAATTCAAGTGTATAACGAGTATCCCTATGTTTTTGTGTGCCGGTGTACAAACATATTCGTAGGTACTTCTGTGTACCTCGTTCCGCAGTTCGAATCCGTGCTATAAAAGGATACTCTGCTACGTCAAAGAGCAAATTTACTTTCGTATAAGCTCATATGGAATGCAAACATAATAAAAACGGATTACGCAATTAAAAGAAGCATCTTCTCTGTATTCTTCGTTGCTCTCAGCACTTACACTTAACTAAATTACGGGCGGATCAGAAATTCAAAGGAAAAACATACGAAAAACGGAAAAAGAAAAATAAATAACGAAGGAACTGGGAAGATTGTACGCGTAAAAAGATAAATTAATTACTTCCTCTATAGTGTCGCGCCGTATTTATCTTCACGCATTAGATATACGAGTATTAGCATTTAGCAACCAACGTCGTAATGTCTTTACATCTGCGTTATACGTTAATGTTTTCTCGTGTACATTAACTGTGTATTGTGAATTAACGTATGATTCCTTTTTTGAAGTTTGTTTGGACATGTATCCCATACCACACCATACTTCATATACCATTAACATAGGTAATGTATCTTTGTATAAAATCCATTTCATCCTTGAGCAATCAGCACTAATTTCTCGATTCATTTTTATTCCATCAATTTATCAGGATAACTCACCCGGGCGGATATGGTGAAATTTAGTAGCATAATTCTTTAAGCTTGTGCTACCTATATTTTGAGAGTGATTGATTAATGATTATAAAATACCACGTGTGTAATGTGCTCCAGTGCTGTGAAAGTCGTCCTATTGTAAAAAAAAATATGAAATAGCAATCGTGTACAGCTATGGAATATGTCGGGAAGCTAATATTCATAGCCCATTGATCTGTGTCTAAATTCGTAATTGATTGGTTGCGAGTAAAAGGAGTCTAACACCCTTTCAACACACAAACGTATATATACCTCATTATGCTGCCTCCAGGAAGTGTTTGTTTGTGTGTGATTGATGATTAGTTTGTTTATTTTTGTTTTCGCGTATAACCTACCTACACCAAATGCGAAAATTGCATGTGAAACAGTGATTTTCTTACAGAAGTGAAATTTAAACCAGAAGCTTGTAAGATTTATATCTATGAAGAAGGTATAGTTCGAATTACCATTTGTGTTAGTGAGGAAAGTCAAAATATATACCAAGCAAGAAATAATAATAAAACATTATACATTAAATGGAAAATAAATTCCCAGTGATATATGGTTCGTGACTAGAAAGGAATATAATAAAAGGCAGCCAAAAGAACGCACACATTCATAATTCATAAAAACGGAGCTGCATATTTATACGTACTAAAGTTAAATTTGTTTCGTAAAGGCCATCACGATAAGTTCTGGATAATAAATAAGGATTTTTATATTTTGCTGTTGGTGAGTATATAATTTAATTTCTTTGTTGTAGCTTCTTGATTTCCTATTCTATTTTTGAGGGTTGAGCAAAAAAGAAAAAAAATTTCATTGTTGTTTTCCTTGGAGATTTCTATGCAGGGCTTGTGGGGATTCGGGGTCATGAAGGCATGATTAAATGAATTGGGAAGGGAACATTAATTCCGCAGACGTTTTTCTTCATTTTTCTATTCGACAACACTGATACTGAATATTTTCAATCCCAGAAGTTTGGTCCTTGATATATTCTTTTATGTACTGAAAGACGACATTGAATATCGTGTGAAATAAAGCGGGCACGAAATGAAAACGGTGTTTGAAAAGCCACATATTTTCATGCATGGTATGAGAGTGTTTTAGGTACCTATATTAAAGGATCGGCTTTGCAGTAAAAATCTTGTTTTTTTTATACCAATTTATGCCCAAGGAAAACATATGTTAGAAAAAGACTTCAAAATTGAAACATTTAATTCTTCCAATTGATTACAAATATTCTTCGACTTGGAGTTTGAAAAAAAAAAAAAATATATATTTTGAACGTGGGTTTAACTACATATTTGATACAATAGGTATCTATGAGCTTATGAATCGAAATGTATCACATGTTTGCCACTGAAAAAATCGTTAGGTAGCGAATTAACCGTCAGTTAAATTAAATTACATCTATTTAGAAGCAGACCCTTGAGCGCTTTGCTTTGATAAGTTCTTCGAAGTTGTTTTTTTTACGTTTTATGTGCTGCCATAACAATGTTCGCAGAAATAATTGTACAAAAAATAGACATTATGAAAGTTTTGAAATATTTTGTTTATTTACTAAAGTGCTTTAGGGTAGGCAACATTTACTGCCTTTTTTTTGTTTCGAGGATGGCATAATAAAGAAAAGAAACCATTATGCCCACGATCCACCCCAAAATAAACTTAAATGGCTATCCCTGAGCCTGCAATTGTTTAACCTTAAAACAGAACCCTCTTTCATTGGGATTGTAGTAAATAAAGGCATCTTACCCTGGTAGGAATTTGTTATACAATATTGTTCAGCTTCCTAAATTCCTCCAACATTTTTTAGTCTTCCGGCAGAATTTTTTTATTTGTGTGTCGGAGTTTATTTCTATTTATTTTTAATCGAAACGATGTGGACGCGGACAAAATAAGTTGCCATCTAAAAACACTGCACTTGTAGCCAATGGCCTCGCCTGTGCATGTGCAATATTTAAATTTGGTAAAAAAAACATTTAAGTTATCTTCCTGGAAGAAAAAATAATTAAAAGACATTCGGCCTTACCAATATTCAACTTTAGTCTGTCAGTTTACGCAAAAGACTACACACTTTCAATAATCCAATAACTACTGTAGGGCTTAATGTTGTGTCATTTTCGATTTGGATTTTCAGATTTTGATCTCAGAGTTCAGACTTCCGACGATAAACAATTCGTAATCGCCAGCTTTGTGTCATAAACATTGGTGTTACTGAAAGTATGTGTAAAATCTGAGAAAAAAATTGAGATTTATCAAAAGTGATCTGGGATCAAAAAATAGATTGATTACGGTGGCAAATCGAACATGAGAAGTAATCTCGATCAAAAAAAAATTGATTTTTTCTCAAAAAGATTGATCTGTTCGCCAAATCGAAAAAGACATTAATCGTGGGAAACCCATGCTAACCGCGGGCATGTGCTAAATAAATCCTCCTTTAATGTACCTAATTTTGAAGACAAATGTTGCCCAACTGTCCAAAATCACGGTATTAAATTTCGCAACAGGAGCGAATTTAAATACGCTGTTGATCAGCCTGAGTTTTTAACTTTCTCCATTACGTAGTAAGAGAAAGATATTGGTTTCGTACAAAATTTCGAACTCGAGATTTTAATCAATTCTGATAGTACGATGATAGAGGAACTCAAAAAAGTGGGTCCCAAAATTCTGTCCGTCTGTCCGTCCTTCCACAGGCCTACAGCCTAAACGGTTTCCCGGATTACGTTCAAAACTCGGATTTGGAGATTTTGAGTTTACAGTACGGGAGGTATTTTTTTTTTCAAGGTAGCCTCAGTATTAATGGTACTTCCCATACAACATTTTCGTACCAGTTTGATTTGATCGAAAACGGCTATAACGATTTCAACCAAAATCGATATTTAAGCTTAAGTAGGTGAGGTTACCACGACTGCGTACCCAGTTTTTGGCTAAAAATTCGAGCAACGGAACTTTTGAAATTTCGACATATCTCGAAAACGGTCTATATACGATTGTAGCAAAAATTAATTCTAAGGTTATGTGGTCATTTATAATTTAATAGCAACCTTAGTTTTTCTCTATATTATCCTACAATGGATTTATGAAAAGAGTATTTTTTTAAAAATATAGTTTTGTCTAGTTAACCTAAAACGGCAATAACGATTTTGACCAAAATGCAAACTTAGAGTCAAATTGATGTTTTCAAAACTATTGTGTCCTTAATTTTCTATTCGAAACACCGAAAACGCTAATTTTAGAAACTGCTCATATCTCGAATACCGCATCTTTGATTTCGATAAAATGTCAAAAACGAAGTATTTCTATAATCCGGAACAATATCATACAGTCAGCTGTATTTTTCCAAATAAACATTGCAATATTTGCAACTGTTATGTCTGGATAATTTTACAAAAACAAAAACTTCATTTGCAACGCACACACGAGCATCGGGATATTCAATTTATAAATACTAATGCAAATTCACAAACGCCTGAATTATTACATAATCTTTCTAAAGATATCGGTCTATCACGAGCAATACTTCCAATAATTGAAAACTTAAATCATATTCCAATCAAAATTAAAAACATATCCCTAGGTCAAAAACAGAAACTGCTACTAGGTACGCTTGTCCTGTACTCAAAAATCAAGTGAGGAGTAAGACCTTATAAAATAGTACAGTAGACGCTTGCGACATTGCCAGTTACTGAGAGCTTTAACATTTAAAAACTTATATTGTTATTTTATATAACTGCCATATGAGATGAATATCCAAAATAGAATTTTGTTTTCTTTTGTCTAGTATCGAGAAAGTTTCGTTCGACCCAGTCGTGCACTTTATTTTGAATGTTTTATCTTGTTTTACCGCTAGTTCTTGCTTTTTGATTGGTTTTCCTTTTTAAGTAGTAGCTTAATAAAAACTAAATTGAATATAAGTACATGACAGTCGTCGAGAACAGAATAGGCGACCTTAGGCGACTGAGGTAGATATTTTGTTGCAACCAAAAAATTTTCAAACACTTTGCAAAATGTGTTTGTTTACCGAGAATGGATTTCTAATGAGACAATGTTTGGTGTGAAAAGGTTCACTTCGCGGAAAATATAGTTATAAAAATAGAGTCATCAGCACTCAGTAAAATACATGCAAAATAACAAGTTTATTAACTTGTGGAGGGATAACAGCCTAACAGGTAGTACGAGAATATGTGTGCATACAAATGTGCGTTTTATATTTTTCAGTTCGAATTTCAACTTTTGTCGGTTTCTAAGTTTCCCGAATTAAGTAATATATATAAGCCATACAATTTTTTAAAGGTTATATTGTATTTATTTTCAAACCCGTAAGCGATAAGTTCTTAACACGCATCCTACGTACTATTGTAATATATTCTAAAATGGATGAGTCAGCTTTTATTTCTATTTTCAAAAATATTCACTTGCTAACGTCGCAATTGTGATGTTAAGACCACTAATAAGTTTTGATTTGCATCGTCAGCCTACGAATAAGTGAAACCATTGAAATAAACTGTGCTTCGTTTATTGAATAATTTGAAAGATATTTTATTACGACACAAATGCACTCCTAAAGAAATCGCGAGGTAGTGTTAGAAAACAATTTAAAGCGACCATAAAAGTACTGAAAATAGTGTCCGATCGAACGATTTGCATATGATATTTGACAGATCAGCGGATATTTTTTGCATTTCCTATTTGGTGTTTTGTTTTTTGCTAATAATAAGTCTGAAAAAACATTGGAAAGATATATGTTGGGCAAATTTGATTGCAATTTATGTATTCCTTCTTTTAGAATAAAATTCTCCTTGTGAAAGAGACCATTGACCTTGTTTTTCACGAAAACAAATTATGAAATTTTAATTCTGCAATGGCAACAAAAATTTAATCCGTTGAAAGTTGTCGCCCTAGTAAATGTGGAGGTCTAATGTTTTGTTGTTACCCTTTCACAAATGCTGTACATTTTGACTAAGACTGACATCCAGCTAACTGTCGACATTAGTGCTTTATTATTAGAAAGGCCGATTATAGAGATAGGTATGACGCGAGTGATTATTTTGGTGCAGCTGGGAGACTTAAGTTTGCCTTAAATAAAATAAAACATAGTATTTAACTTGTTTTTATCTACCATCGGTACACGTACATCGGTTATTTGTATACTGTAGTACTAACCGGTAAGCATGCTGCATACTAGCATACTGTTCGTGAGTGAAGCGATTCTTGTTAAAATCTATCACTGCCTTACCTAAAGTTCAAATTTGTGATTATTCTAATGGGAACACGAACACAGGAAATTGAATCCGTTAAAGTTGAAATTTATAGAACTAGCTAATCAATAACGTTTTCCCATCACAAAATTTATCCAACTTGGTTACATTAAGAAATCTCAAAAGAACAAAGCAAAACAATACAAACAACTATGGGCTTTAAAGCTATTAAACAACTCGACAGGTCAATTTACTGCCTCTCCTTTATTGAAAATTACATTCATCTACGTGCAGAGAATTGTATCACTAGACATTTATTATTACCTAGCTATATGGCATTATTGAGGTAAAGTTAATGTTCATTTAAAGTAGGTCTTTTGCACAGCTAAGAATGCTCTTTTGCGGTAAGGTTAAGATCATATTCATAAACGGTTTAATTTCATTTTTTAAGCCACTTGAAACCTGAGAAAAAGTAGCCAGTAACTCTACATCATTCAATGTTATATGTTATACTAAATAAAGAAGGTTTTTTTTAGGAAGAAGTCTTAGACTCTACCCTTAACATTGTTGAAGGAAGGACCGTGTCTTGTGAGGTATCTGTGTGAGGTAGACTGAAATGCAATAAATAATATAATAATTAACTAGGGAACTTTCCTAGAAAATATAGCAATGAAATGGGACATAAATAGATCTACAGCACTAACCCCCAGACACTTTATAATACTTTTTTTTCGGATAAGGTTAAATGGGCAATCAAGTCATTTGAGACATAAAAGGCACCATTGCAGGTACAGATGGTATATTTGGATTTATTTTAACTAGCCATGGTTGCCTTCTTTATTTTTAACTAGGGCTAGATACCAGCAACCTGGAGGGGGGGGGGGGGGTATAAATGCTATATTTATCCCCAAACTAGTTAAACCCTAAATCATACCGTTCATTTAGCTTGACATTATTTATTTAATTGACGTAAATTAGAGAATGTTGAAATATATCCACTGCCAATATTTCTATCAAAAATGCAAATCTATACTTAAAGTATATATACCCACAATGGTCTCTGGTTATCTATTCTACTCCAAGACCTAAGAAATTCAGACATTAATATAGTATAAATGTCGATGACCTACTATACGAACAATGTCACAACACATATGCAGCGCGCCATTAAAATAATTTTATACTGGTTCTGGAAAAAGACCTTTCGCAGTAAAGCTGTCATAGTTAGCCATCATAAGATACTCTTACATATTATTATGGTGGAATACGCACGAAAAACATAGCCCTCCCTGGTGTCCAGTCGGATTAAAAGATAAATGGCTCGCTTGTTTCGGACTCTCTGAACTGAAGCCATGCGGACCTATCAAACACCGGCTATAGAAAATAGAAAACCTTAATAAGACTAACACCCATCGCACCAATATCAGAAAAAATGCATTAGGCAGCTCTGCAAAGTTTGACACAGACAAAAGGGTTTAAACCTGTCGTATATTAAGAATTAATGGAACTGCTTTTGGAATTTTCCGAACATGACATAATTTGAGGGTTCTCAGATCGCCTACAAAATTCTCTACTGAGATCACAAAGAGAAGCATGGGATAGCAACAACCCACCAAATTGCCAAAATAGCCTAAAGTGGTATACTGATGATTCGACTAAGGTGTGGGAGCTGAAATTCACGGACCAACCCGAAATATCTCAATACGTATGGGACAAATCCCCAGTATATTTCAGATACAACTCCATGCCATTAAATAAGGTGCAAACCTCGACTCCCTTCATAGGAGTTGAAAAGAAGAGGTGCAACTCATACCATACAATAATGCCAAAAAGATACCTAATAAATATACGCAGGTATGTTCAGTATAGGTTCCCAAATTACTGCCAACCGAGTGAGCCTTTGTAATTATAAAATATGGTGCCAGCATTGGGTGGTGCGATCATTACCACATGCTTTCCATCCATTGCTGAAATGCAGTTTGCCACAGTTCGACAAATTTGGTAGCAACAGACTCCCAGGCCTCTGGTGTTCTTGTCGTCTAGAATAATTAAAAACCGTTTTCTGTGTATTGTGCTCATTGAATTAATTAACGAGCACTTTGTAGATTGCATCCAAAACATCTGGAATGATGAACGAGATCATTGACACAGGAATGTGGAACAGATATCCCCCGTATAGCTATAGGTATCGTAGAGTTATCACAAGCCGGTCAGCCGCTGAAATGCCAGCACGCATATTTGTTTTTTGCTTTTGAATATGCGGAGTCACCAAAGCTAGAAGATCACCGAAATGTTTTGAATCCATACGCAAAAAATTATGATGCATTTCGGGCTCCTCAGCTTTCAATTCCACGAGCAATTTTACGTAAACTCCCTCCTGCTGTAGGCGTGCCACCCAATCCTTCGTCCAAACACGCCGAAGTTTATGTGCAATTCATCCTCCTCGCTGCTCTCTATTGCATCTTTTTGTTCCATTAAAATTTTTTTCTTGCATGCTTCTCAATCAAGACTTCACCACTGAATGAAAAATATATTTTTGGTTTGTCTGACAGTGCCTGCAAAGGGATCTGCAAATATTTTGTAAACAAACATCTGCCAGCTGTGTGAACTGGCAATTTTCTACATGACAGCGTTGCAAGAAAAATGATTTGTAGGCAAACCATCTGCAAATGAAACTGCCAGAGTTTGCGACAAAACCTGGCAGCCGTGTGAACTGGCAATTTGGTATTGTAAGGTAGTTAGCTATTATCAGATCATTTGCAACTCATTGCCTGATCTGGCAGATTTGGCAATAGTCTGAACATAGCTTAACTTAGGTCACCGTGGTTTGCGATAGCACTTGAATAAAATTCATTCGATTGATTCATAGGAGAGACGAAATAGTTCCCAAGGAAATAATAAAGCTAATTAGAGTGTCATTATTCGTGGCAAAATTTTGATATGACGACATCACAAAAATTCGCTCTTACTATTGTCACTCGTGTGCCTCTCGTGAGATTGTCACTTGCGCTTTACACCCGATCACACGGTGTCTCTTGTCACGCGTGTGACATTTTGCCCCAAAGCCCGTGACAAACTAGAATTATCATACCGTGGCAATGTTAAGTGACAAAAGCAAGTGACATGCGATCACACGGTGGAACACGCCTGACAAAATGAATACTCATGACAATTAAAATTAGATCACATACATGTATATTTACATGAAGGACGATTTGAATCGAATGCAATAAACTGAATTTCTCTGTACCTATATTGTTGTTTGTCTCTGCTTGAAATATATAAGTAGCTGCAGAAACAAGATTAGGTACGTGTTTTCTGTAAATCTGAAAGGAAATCGAAACTTATTCGGAAAAAGCTATCAATTTCAGGAAAGATTGAGATTGTTTTTTTTATACCAATCCAAAGCAAAAAACGATCCGAACGATGTTTCACTCTATAATAATATCTGATGCCTATAAAATGAACAGTAGTTAGGTACTTAATTTATTTGGATTTGCTGATTTGGTCTCGAGCTAGCACTTCAATAGATTAATGTTAAAATCTTAAAATGCAATTTCAGTTTTACTTTATAGGTACCTACTGCTGGGTTCACGGAAGTTGGTCGCAGTATCCTTTAGTATTTTTTTTTCACATCCGGGTCGGAATGAGAATGCTGTAATTTTATGACCCATTTTTACGACAACCGTCTGCTCATAATTGTGCACAGATATTTTTATTGCTGGTTTTTCCGAGACGAGTTTCATTGCGAATAATAATAATGAAATTGTCTTTCCAACAACCCAGGAAAATACAAAAAAACACACTTGCACACTGCTTTTCACGGACAACAAAAACAACAGGGAAACAATGTATCAATTGAAAGACGCGTGACAATGCAGAAATTCGGGAAATGTCGCTGAAAATCCTTGACATTTTATTGGTCACTCAGTCCCAACGGCAAGTGACAGCCGTGAAATTTGAGCTATGTAGCTTGGACAGCCCGCGTGACCAGACGCTCACACGTACCTAGTGACAAATTTAGGACAAGTGTTTAATTCACAATGATGTCGGCATGTCAAAACTTGCACGTGTAATCTTAGCTTAAGTACCGAAGAGTTAAAGAGTTCCTCGTCTGAAAATATCATCGGTTACATTACAAGAGTAATAAACCTACTAACCCTGCTGAAATACTGACCCTCTAGGCACAGATCGCCGTGCATTATAATATAGAAAAAAATGTAATTGATAATTTTTGGATGGTTAACTTCTCTTATCTAAAAGTAGTTTCTTCAGAAAATTAAAAATCCTTCAATAGTGGCCTCACATTTTCAGTAAATTACAATTTAAACGGGAACGTTTATTTAATGTTTTTAAATAATAATGTAGCACACTGTTTATTTATTATTTTCTTTATTTCCAATTACCTATATAACACTACTATAGCTGCTCTTTTTACATAAGTGCCATTACTTAGTCATTGTATGAACTGTATAAGCATGTAAGCATGTAATTTCAGCGAAATATATCAATTGCTTTCGAATCATTGAACTACATATGTGGTCGTTCCTTCATTGATATTGCAACAGTAGATAATGTTTGTCTTTGTTTCTCCAAATGTCTATTATTTCTTTATCGTATTTAACTTAATTGAACCAAAAAGTACTTTTGCCATGATGCAACTAGTATCAACGTAGATGATTAATATTAAATATTAAATTCTATATAGATTTCTATGAATTTTGTGGTTTTAATGTTCTAATATGCAATAAAATCTTTTAAAAAAATTAATTCGCTTTAATTATGAATACAGGACGTCCCATTAAACTTTCTGTTTAATCTGTATGCAATTTCTTAAAATGTTCAACAATATGTATTTATAAATCTATCTAAAGCTAAACCAATGTATCACCGAAGAAAATGTGCCTCCGTGTGTAGACGATCATGTATTTACAAATGTATGCATTCATCACTGAAACCATCTTTCACTGAAACTTCAAACATAACATTAACAGCCTTATTTATAAACCCAGTGTAGAGTCTGCTTATCTTTATGCACCCTTTAAATTGCTATTATACGCAGGAAAATGTGATTAATAAGGGTAACTTAAGCAACCTTAGTTTAGAGCTGCGTAAGTTAAACGCGAAAACTTGCGTTTAGAGCCTGCGTAGGCTTACGTTAATAATGTTTTAGCATCAAAGTCGTTTGGTCGTGTAGATCTTTATAAAGATATACGCGTATACGCGATGTTTAACTAAACAACATCGTAGAGGTGTCGTAAGGGAATCTAATTAATACGTCTGTGAGTCTCTTCAATTACACGTATCATGTGTTGGTGCACGATTGGCAGTTGGCAGTCTGCCAGAATAAATTAACTAACTTCCGAATATATTATTCCACTTAAGTAGATAGTTAGGTACATACCTTCTGTTCTGAGTTAGTAGGAAGAATTATTTAGGGCGTAGCCAACATAATTAATAATTATTAAGAACTGAGTGTCCATTATATTTATTTTTGGGTAATTTTCAAGGTAGATTTTTTATGATCCAACCAGCAGTGAAAAAATGCATTTCGAACATTTATTTTATCAATCATATTGCTTTTACTTATGACAATAGTGAGTTAATTGTAACGAACTGTTAGTTTTGTTTTATATAGGCTTATTGCAAAATAACAAGGCTTTATTTTTTGTGTCAAAAAGGGTGACTTTCTTGATATTGTAAAAAATATTTTGTTTTAATTTATTTGAACAATACCATCTATAGCATTCTATCGACAAAAGTCCATGTGGTCAATTCCGGTTGTGTGAAAGACTGAATCGAATAAACCATTTGCACATTCGCTTGTGTGGGGTTTAACTTTTTCGATTTCTGCTCAATAAGAGAAACCGCTATGATGAATTCAATATCACTGTGGTGATTCAATTGTCGTATCTTGCTGCTATTTATACAAACTATTAATGTCAAAGCAAACATATTTTATACTTTGCTGCAATATTTATTTTTTTTTAATGAATTATATATAGATTTACATTGTTGTATTCCAACGAATAATTACTAAAATTAATTTATAGCAAACCGTCATTTTGGACTTTTTCAAAAAAACATTTTCTAAGCTAATGTCGCATAAGCAGAAGTCTATGAATAATAATAATAATAATAATAATAATAATAATAGTTGGCGCAACAGGTCTGTAGGGACCCAGGGCCTAGCTTCTCGCAACCATTCGTTTTGTGTGAGTTTTTCATTTTTGGAACGAATGGAAGGGATCTACAATTTTATGCCGGTTCCAAACGGGCCGATTGAGAAGCTCTCTCATGACAGTTATACTCTCGGATGTTTGTCAGACGTTCGCGAGAGGTGGCGCAGTGAAAAAAACCCTGAGTTGGAATTTTGGTTTTTGCGGGATTCGAACCTGGACCCCTCGCTTAGTAGCCCAACACACTTTTTTTTACTTACTTTTAAATTCATTTTTATTAATATTATTAATTAAACTTATATACTAGACAAAAATGATTAAATCTAATTTAAAACTAACAATCTTAATTCTAGCTTACTGGCTCTTAGCGAGCGCTCTAAACTTAACTATATCCTTAAAATTACTACCTTTCGGCCTTAAATCTATCTATATTAGATTTGTGTTGTTTTTTATTTTTCAAGAAACTTTGAAAACTTGAATTCTTTATTTTTGTTAATTTTATTTAAAAACTACTTAAAACTACCTATGCTACTTAGCCTAAATTAATTATAATCAGGGTGGTGAGCAATCTTAAGGATTGGTCACCATCCTGAATGCATCCATGGGCGCCTGACAGCCGCCAACAAGGGTTCACCCGTGCCACCGAGACTGGAGCGACGCAATAATGTCGATCGAGTCTCGGTAGCACATACATGTCGGCTAGCCCAGTCCCTCCCAAGGACCCCCTAATCTATCCTAAGCCTACAAACTTAATATCTATCTTAAAACTAAGGAGGATGCTACGTCAGTAGCGCACCGGCCCGGGAGAGCGTATCAGCCCTCACCTCTTCCTCAAGCCACCAAAATTCGGTGAACTGCTTTACAGTATCGACCCTGTCCCGATCCGCAATTGCGGTGCTAAAACGGAGGAGCTCCTGAGCATTGGCGGCGGACCCGTCGTGGATGAGCCGCTTATCCCTCGCGCCGCGGTGGCTGTGGTACAATACCGGCACACCATCTTTATTCTGGACTAACCCTTTCATGTCTACATGAAGGAATGCCTCAGGCGGGATAAAGCCAGACCGAAGCGTACTCTCATGGTACATTAAATTGGGGTAGTAAGCCCCTGAGATCAGGTTATTATCACTGGCCATCGCCCTTGCAACGTGCTTCCGAATCACCTTCATAAGGAAATTGTCAACCCTATTCAGTCGAGCCCCATTGTATAGGGTCCTGTTGGGATAGTATTTTGTGTACTCAGATTCGGGAGTTCTAAACAACCCTAGACAGGCCCTGAGACATTGTCTCTCAAACACCCGAATCTTTTCCATATAGAACGGCGCTATATTGAACCACAAAGGACAGCTATAAGCGATGATGGGCCTTATGAGGGCCACGTAGCAAATGACCTTCACCCTGGAGTCAAGTTTACTGCTGCGAAACAATCTCCTTGTCAGAGCGTAGGCCCGCTTAGCCCCAGCAAGACAAGCATAAGCATATATATGTTTGTCAAAATACAGATACTGGTCAAGCCAGATGCCAAGGTACCGGACCACGTTTTTCACCACCAACGGCCGTCCCTGCTGTCCAATAATAGTCCAACACTCTAACCACTAAGCCACTGCGACCACAAGAAGTCTATGAGTCTTAATCATTATTAGACTTCACCTTACAGATTTTGGTAGAGTAAAAATTCTATTATATACTCGAAGCCACATCAGAGATCAGAGTCTTTAAATTCAGTCGAGAGGGTTGCCTACCATAGCCTAAAAAAGAGTATTATAATCCATTTTATTATAGATATGTCCTTTATGGAAAAATTAACACTTAAAAATGTAATTTTTTAATCAGTTATTTAAGAAAAATGTACACATGAAATGGAAGTTAATGTTTTATTATATTAAGCGGAAAATACAAAACCATGTTTGTCCTAATATTCTTCTAACTAGTATAAATATTACTTACAAAAAAAATTAAATAATTCACCTTTTCAAAACATAAATTACCAAAGTGGAATTCCCGAACTCTACCACATTCCCCCACGGTTGTCAAAGATTTTTTTTTATATTTTGTGTATGTTATTGCAATATCACACGAGTTCTAGCTGACATTACAACAATAGAAAAACATTATGGCGGAATTTGAGAAAAATTATGCGAGGGCCAGCAGCCAGCGGCATTTGTGAAAACGCACCAATAAACAATTAGACTTCCACATTTCCAAGTTCGACAACTCTCTTATAATCTATTACATTTGTTGTTATTGCAGAATTCAAATTTCATAATTTGTGTTCGTGAAAAACAAGGTCAATGGTATCTTTTACGACGAGGCTTTTATTCTAATAAAAGGAATACATAAATTGCAGTTAAATTTGCCAAACAGATATCTTTCAAGTCTTTGAATCTTTTTGACGCTTATCATAAGCTTAAACCGGGAAATGCACAAAATATCCGCCGATCCGTCAAATATCATACGCATGCAAATAAGTAATGCCCTATTGTTTGACCGGACACAATTATCGGTACGTTCTATAGTACCTACCTACGATTTCAATTGTTTTCTAATACTAGGTACCTCACGATTGTTTTACTAGTGATATAGAATCCCTTTTTCAAATGATTCAATATACGGAACACAATTTAATAGTATGTCTTGATATATTCGTTGGCCGGTGGTGCAAATCAAAACTTATTGGTGGTCTTAGGTAAGATCCCTATTGAATCGTTAGCAATTGAATATTTTTCAAAATAAAGCCTGTTAATGCATTTCAGAATAAATTGAAATCTCACAGAAGAAGCTATAAGCGTTTTAAGAACCTATAGCTTCCGTTTTTCAAAATAAGTACAATTTGATCTTTTAAAAATTGTATGGCTTAATATAACATAGTTTGGAAAACTTAGGAAACCAGGGCGCACATGCTGTCATATTTCGTCCCTTCTCATAATATAGTAATGTTATCGCCAAAAACTTTACAAGTTAACTAGTATGTTACCGAAAATATCGGTTATCTAATTTCAAATACAAAGGTCACCTTATACGAATATGCGCGTGGGCGCTACATTTTCTGCTTTCATAATACGAATACAAGTGGGTATAATTTATTATTTCTGCGAAAATTAAACAAAGACGCGAGTTTCACAAATCGTTCGTATTGAAAAAAAAAAAAAATGCATAAATTAATTGCCAACTCATTAATTTAAATCATCACAGCCCCATGCGTGAATGTGCGCTATCCTCCACGAAACGACCTTTTTAATTTATTATATGAAAAATGTTTTTATCTAACTGTACACATAATTATTCACAGCGAAAATAATGGATCTGCCTTTTGTATATTATCTGACTTTGAGTAGGTACACTTCGCAGTAATTAAATTAATGAATTCCTTTTGCTTGTCGTTGCCTTTTGAACCCCAAAAAGGCGATAAACATCCTTCAGAAACACTTTCATAGCTAGAAAATAATTAATTATTCTATAGATGTTTTTCGAATATTCCCGCATTCCGAAAATTAATTACATTTAAATACGGTATTCGCATGTAATTGTGACTGCCCTTTGGATACAGAGTGTAAATATTGACAGTGGTAATAAAGAAGTACTATAACTTATATGTATGTATGTATGTATTGCTGTATGGGAAATATTATTGAACCCATTAAAAAAGCGCGCAGTGACGTAAAATTGAAAATTAATTAATGTGGACAGCCTTGGGTATCTTATGTCCCTTGGCTGCTGCAACAGTGGCATTAAATGCCCAAATAAAACACGATCATAAAATGGGAGTATCCAGCTCCTCTATGGATGCAGTCGCCCGGCCGGCGCGCGGTCCCTTGTCTTTCGACAACACCGTAGGTACCGTACTCGTACATATCCCACAGAACGTCGCGTATCGAAATATTTAAACGACTGAAAGATGCCATTATTTCAGATCACGGATTTTTTTCTGAACGTTTTTACAGTTTGTATCATATTCTATCGTAAATTTGTTGTTTAAGCCAATTATTGTCATACATGAATCATGTGTTTTTGATGGGACGGTCCTTTTAAGAGTCTAGGGTTCGATAAAAATAAAAAAGTCTGTACACTCAGAAAAAAATACTATGAAAACAATAGTATTTACGATCAAATCAATAGTTTTTTAACATTGTTTTTAGTCAATGGTGTTGATACTATTAAAACAATAATTTGTAAACTATTATTTCAATGGTGCACTCTTACTATAAATCCAATAACGTACGACTATTGCTTTAATAGTTTGTCTTATTATTGCGTTAATAGTTTGTACTATTGTTGAGGAATAATACCATTAATTCAGCAATTAAACATTTAAGTCCAATACTATTGATTCAATAATATTACTATTGATTCAAAACTGTGAATCCCATTGAAATGATACTTTCTACCGTCAAAATTAATGGTATTTACTATTAAATCCATTCCATCGTACCATTGATTTAATAACCTGAAAACCATTGTTTCAATGGGATTACTATTGAATCAATGTGGCTGGACCCATTAAAATTAATGGTATTTACTATTAAATCCATTCCATCGTACCATTGATTTAATAACCTGAAAACCATTGTTTGAATGGGATTACTATTGAATCAATGTGGCTGGACCCATCAAAATTAATGGTATTTACTATTAAATCCATTCCATCGTACCATTGATTTAATAACCTGAAAACCATTGTTTCAATGGGATTACTATTGAATCAATGTGGCTGGACCCATTAAAAATTAATGGTATTTACTATTAAATCCATTCCATCGTACCATTGATTTAATAACCTGAAAACCATTGTTTCAATGGGATTACTATTGAATCAATGTGGCTGGACCCATTAAAATTAATGGTATTTACTATTAAATCCATTCCATCGTACCATTGATTTAATAACCTGAAAACCATTGTTTCAATGGGATTACTATTGAATCAATGTGGCTGGACCCATTAAAATTAATGGTATTTACTATTAAATCCATTCCATCGTACCATTGATTTAATAACCTGAAAACCATTGTTTCAATGGGATTACTATTGAATCAATGTGGCTGGACCCATTAAAAATTAATGGTATTTACTATTAAATCCATTCCATCGTACCATTGATTTAATGGTATTTACTATTAAATCCATTCCATCGAACCATTGATTTAATAACCTGAAAACCATTGTTTCAATGCGATTACTATTGAATCAATGTGGCTGGACCCATTAAAATTAATGGTATTTACTATTAAATCCATTCCATCGTACCATTGATTTAATGGTATTTACTATTAAATCCATTCCATCGTACCATTGATTTAATAACCTGAAAACCATTGTTTCAATGAGATTACTATTGAATCAATGTGGCTGGACCCATTAAAATTAATGGTATTTACTATTAAATCCATTCCATCGTACCATTGATTTAATGGTATTTACTATTAAATCCACCAATTTATGCCACCAATAGCGCCATGCGTATACTCACCCGACACATGTAATAATTCCATCAATCAAAGTTGATATAGCTCAATCTAAAAATCCATCAGTGAAAAAAAATAAAACCAACATTTTTCGAAAAAGTAGATACATTATTATTAATATATTTTTATGTTTTACATCCAAGATAGAACAAACAAACATTCTTCCTATAATAATACAAAAATTAATAACGTTGTTGTTAAACTTTTTAAAAACAATTATTTTAACAATTAAAAATGTATTTCGAAATGGTTTCTAATACAAAAAAACAAAGGAATTCTAAACAAAAACAGATCAATACTAAAATATTCTTAGGTTTAACAACTAGGTATATATGATACTTTCTAAAAAATAACACAAAAATTTAATTTAACATATTTGTAATACGTTTTAAAACAAATTTAAAATAAGATGTAATCATTTTGTGTGGTATTAATAAATGCTTTTATATTTTTTTTAATCGGATAGCCCGTTTTCCATCATTCAAAGTGTGAATATGAATTGGGGGACTGTCGAACTCACTAGTTGAGTGCAAAGAAAAAGAGTTTTTGTAATTGCCTACTACAAAAGCTTGTAAATGTTCACTGAAGTAATTTATATTCCACTCTGTGCACAGAAAATAAAGTTTGGAATCAATAATGAAACATTGTTGGATTTCGAAAAGCGAAACAGATTCTTCTGTTTTTGTCAAAAAAAAATGGGGTTTATATAATTTCCCTTTAAATGTTGCTTTTTCTACACAATTTACTTTAGATAGATTTGTACTTATATTGTTGTGAATAATGTCTTTGTAGAGTTGGTTAAAATTACAAATGAACACCGATTTCTCGTCGAAAATTAAATCCTTTTCGAAAAAACTCTGAGTAATAAGTGTATGGGAAAACTTAAGTCCAGCCTTAACACTCAGTGTATATGCTATATTACTCCTTGAATTCGTAGCTCTTGCTGCACGCTTATTTTGTTTGTGTAAGGCTTCGAAACGCATACACCACAAGTGCTTCAGTGGTCCACACTTTCGAATCGCGGAGGGATAATGAACCAAAAAGTGAAACTTTGGTTTCAGTGGCTCGTTGAATAACTTAATAAATAGCGAATTGTGTTTTGTTACTAAATGTTTCAAGGAATTGAGGTGAAATTCCGTTATCTTGGGTAGGAGAACTATATCTATGATTTTAACCAATGTAATGAGAAGTTCCCAAACTTTATTATTTTCTGGAATGAGGTCTCCTATCATTAATGGCAAATAGTGTATTAAGGTCATAGTTTCACGGGCAGTCATTTTTAAATTATTAACTTTTAACAATGATAATATAAATGGTGGAGATATGTTACCTATCTCAGTTTCTCCGTAGCTGAACATCTGCTTACGGTTGTTAAGAACATCAATTGAAAAAAACTTGGAATCTTCGATGAGGTGAACTAAAATTTTTGATATATCATACCTGCAAACACCTTCAAAAATATCATGCATTATGTCAAAATAAAAATTTTTGGTTACATGGAAAGATGTTATGTCATTGAAAATGCACATCTCTTTAATACCAGTTAGTTTTTCATTGTTAGTCTCGAGATCGATTTTATAGTTTTCAACATTGCGTAATAAAGTAGCATGTTCAGTGATATCAGATTGCATTTCGCTTCTACTTCTCTTGCAAACTCTACAGTAAAAGTTAGAGTTAAAACTGCTAGAAAACCCCAGATAAGTGTTAAGACCTAGGTTATCTCCAACAACGAATGCCAAGATAAAGTGCACGTGATAGATTTTCTTATTAACAACTATTTGTAGTCCATTGTTTTCTAGGCTTTTTATTCGTTCAATGAACGGTTTAATTGAAAAGATATTACCATATGAAGATCGGTCTTTGGTTTTAAAAAAACCGGCAGCAAATATGTTTCGCAATTTCGATGACTGATGCCTAGGAATAGTCGGAAAAGAATAATACACACCGCAAATTGATTGATCTTTTGCATGAGAGCCCAGAGGGTTGTCTATGCAAAAGTCATCCAAAAATAAAATGAAGGGTATCGTAATTTTGCTTTTAAAATTTTGTGTTTTTTCTTTCCAAGTGTTTGCATTTATTAAGTTGTTGTAGCTATCTGCGGAACAGTTGTTTAATATTTTTGTATTCTGTAATGTTTCATACAAAATATTCTTAGTTTGGAAAAATTGCTGAATTTGAAATTCAATAGGCATTATAACACCTGTTACTTTATTAGAATCTAAGGAGGGAGTGTTATTAATAATAACTTCGCAAACTTCTTCGTTAATAGTGTAATATAAAGGTTTTTTGTACAAACCTTTAGTTTCAAGTTCTTTAAAAAATTTATATTCCGTACTGATTAACTTGAATGGGAGCAAAATTTGGTCAAGAAAATGAGTAGCAGCAGATTTATTTGCATCGCTTTCAATTAGTGTAATCACGTTATTTATAATAGCTTTATGAAGTGGATCAAGAATATCTGTTTGAACTTTTTCTATTATACTTAAAACGTTTTTTCTATTAAAATTGTCATTTTGGTGGAGAGATAAAGCAAATTTAATTGCATTGATGTTATTAACATAATCATTGGATGTTAACTCTAAGTCAATTGGTATTAAATTTTGAAACATTAGGTCTGATGTTTTAAAAGGAGACAAGTTGATTTGTTGAAGGTCATTTTGGTTGGAGGTTGAAATGGCCTGAGCAGATGTTTCGCCAGAACTCTGTTTCCTTATGAATTTATTTTCATGCACTCTTTCAATATGCCTCTTAAAGGAGTAAATATTTTGGAATTTTTGTAAACAGTTTTCCTCTGAACATAAGAAAAAACTCAATTTGTTGATATCGTGGGCTGATTTCAAATGAATAACTAAAGTTTTGGATGAAAATAAAGTTTCGGACCTGATACCACACAAAAAGCACTTCATTTTTAAGAATAGAAAATATATAATTTCTGCCTTACAAATTTTATTGTCGCAAATAGCTTAATAGGCTACTTACGCTTGCGTTTTGTTCCTGACAAAAATTGTAAAAATAGTTTTCTACAAATAAATAAAAATATCTACCTTCTTTAGGGTACAAAAAATTCATTACATGAAATAATTTAAAGGTGACATCAAAACATTTAATGAATGTTGAAAATTTATACAATATGCCGTCATAAAATAAAAGAAATTCTTTTAGTTGACTTATTTCTGGCCCTATTACTATTATAATGGGCTGAAGTGTGAGCCCCTTTGAAATATATTTTTTACGTAAATCATCTACCTTATCTGTGTATTGCGCTGCAGTTGAACAATAGATGAAGCATGAGTCCTGGGCGTCCCTAATGCTGGGCTTCCATTTCACTTTTTTTTCGTGTTGTTTTCCAACCGAAAGTATGGGTGGCTTCAGCAATGAATGGATTAAATAGAAAATGATGAAATCTCGGGAATCTTAAAAAAAAAAAAAAAAATTATTAGTAGGTATATTGATGTAGTTGTAGCTATGAGATTGAAAATAGTTTAAAAGCAAAAACTTAAGGATATGAGTTTGTTTGTTATAACAGATTTCATCTTACTTGTGTCTATATCTTTCTCCAGTTCCTTTAATAGGCTTATTGAAGTTTTATCCCGTATTTTTCTTTTGTAGTACGGAACAATTTTTTCTACAAATACCGCCCACAGCTCGAAAATGTGCGATTTGTTTAGTGGTTTCAAAATATCATAGTCTTTTTCAATCTGGAATATAGCAATTTGATATTTTCGTATTTTAATTCAAGCAATTTAAGTAGCACTTTTCATCAATGCAAATTCTAAAAGACTAAAATTATAGATGTATTTTTATTAAACTTCAAAAATGAATAAACGTACCAATGTATGTCCAAGGGAATGTTTAAAGAGAGGCCATTTCGTAAGGATATTTATATTTCCACTCCGAATATCTCTTTGTCTTTGCCCTATAACTTGGCTCCATTTCTCTTGAACATCACTCCATGGCTCATTATTGTGCATCAGCCATATAATAGTCTGCTCAATATCGCTATTTAACAGTTCAAGGGATTCAGGACATGTTTCGATATTACTAGAGACAGGAGCTTCTACCAATATAATACCGAAAATTATATAAATATTGCAAAAACAACCCTTTCTTTCATACCTTGTTCTATTGATTCCTGCGTTTGAGTTCCTTTTCTTTTTAAGCTTCTTAGTTTTATTCTGGCATTGACTGCTTTGTCATGAAGCTTCCCAGTAGGGTTTAGGCCGTGTCGTCTTTTATGTAAATAGTATTGCTAAAAAAAAAGACATAATAGATATTCAAGCTGAACTTTAAGAATCTCCGCTTAAAGTATAATACACCATAATAGAAACCCTCGGCCTTACTAATAATCAATCACTAATGTCGACAACTAGTTAGATGTCAGCTTTAGTAAAAATGTACAGCTTTTGTGAAATGGTACCAATAAACAATTAGACCTCCACATTTACTAGTCCTACAACTTTCTTAGAATCTATTACATTTGTTGTCATTGCAGAATTCAAATTTCATAATTTGTTTTCGTGAAAAACAAGTTCAATGGTCTCTTTCACAAGGAGGATTTTATTCTAAAAGAAGGAATACATAAATTGCAATTAAATTTGCCCAACAGATATCTTTTGAATACTCTTTGAGGCTTATTGTAAGCAAAAAACAAAACACAAAATAGGAAATGCACAAAATATCCGCTGAACTGTCAAATATCATATGCGAATCAGTAATGCCCTATCGTTTGATCGGACACAATTTTCATTACTTTTTATAGTACGCTTCAATTGTTTTTAATACTACTTCACGTTTGTTTTATGAGTGCATTTGTGTCGTAATAAAATCTTTTTCAAATTATTCAATAAGCGAAACACAGTTTATTTAATGCATTCATTTATCCGTAGGCTGACGATGCAAATCAAAACTTATTGGTGGGCTAAACATGAAAATTGCAACGTTAGCAAGTGAATATTTTTGAAAATAGAAATAGCTAATAGCCGGCTCATTCATTTCAGAATAAATTAAAATCGCATGTAGGAAGTGTGTTAAGAACTTATCCTTCCGGTTTTGAAAATAAATACAATTTAACCTATAAAAAAACGTACGGCTTATATATTTCTTGATTCGGGAAACTTAGAAACCGACAAAAGTTTAAATTATAACTGAAAAATATCAAACGCACATTTTTATGCACGCATATTCTCGTACTACCTACTACCCCTCCAGAATTTAAAAAACTACATAGTTTTATTGCTTGTATTTTCAGCACTCAGGCTGATAATTATATTTTTAGGACTATATTTTCCGCGAAGTGAACCTTTTCACACCAACCAATGTTTCATTAGAGATCCTCATTCTCGGTATACAAATTCCTTTTGCAAAGAGTTTTAAAAGGGTTTGATTGCAACAAAGTATCTGCCTGAGTCGCCTAAGCTACTGAGAATTGTTGAAAAAAGGTATGCGCCGTCAAAACTTAGGTAGATATTTTATTCTGTTTGCGACGACTGTCAAGAAAGTCTTGGAAATATCCCAAACTTATATTAAATTAATTTCGTTGCTCGTAAACTATTTAAAAATTAAAACCAATCAAAAAGCAAGAACTAGCGGTTAAACAAGATTAAACAGAGAAAAACACAAAAATATATGCTTCACGTGTTTAGAAATAAAACAAAAATGCAATATTTTTCAATATTATTTTGCATACATTTATACAAATTTGTGTTTGTTAGACTTAAAAACCATTTGCATTGTTGTATTGCAACGAATTAAATTAGAAAACATTCAGAATTTACTAAATTTAATTTATTTTAAACGCTCAGGCTGAACAACAGCGTATTAAATTTTCCCCTATTACGAAATTCGATACCGTGATTTTGGATGGTTGGGCAACACTTATCTTCAAAATGACATAAGGGAGGATTTAATTAGCTAATGCCCGAGATAAACATGGCTTTCTCAACACTAACATTTAACCCTATAGTTAGCAATAGTCTGGCAATTATATTTGTTTATTGGTAAAGGGATTTTGGAAAGTGTGGAGTCTTTTCGTAAAGTGCCAGACTAAAGTTGATTATTGGTAAGGCCGCCTGTGTATATACAACAATAATATATATATCGATATGAAAATCTTACTTTTTCTTCAGTGGGGAAAAGGCTTTGAATTGCATTTGTCGCAGATTCAATGTCTTTCATTGACATCTGTTTTACATTCGTTGAATAGCTTTCAACTATTATTGAAATCAGCATTGTCTTACAGTTTTCGTCCAAGAATTGCTCTTCTTTATAAAAGTTCAGTATACCAAGTCCTTTCTCAGTTTTATTCAGTAAGTCTCGAAGCGAATTACCGTTTAAACGGCTTGTTTCATCTCCCAAACTAAATTGGGACGATGAGGGTGACATTGAACAACTCCGAGTCCCAGTCGAAATATTATTTTCGGACAGAGTAATGGATTCAATCCATTCTCTACAATGATTTGGAACTTGAGTTGAGGCCTTAGTTAAAACGGAAAAATAACACTTAGTTCAGATAATCAATTCGAAATTAAAATAGCCTACATTTTTTCTCCATAAGTTTAACTGGAATTTAAACTTGGCTCTTGTGCCCAAAAGTGGAGCAGGAAACAAATCGTTTATCTCTGAATCCGTCGCAAGAAGAAGGCTGTCAATGTCGAAACCATTTTCTGTTATAGGTAGGTACATGTTTAATAGAAAAAAGGAAACATTTTAAGGTTTAACTTTCTTACCAATGACTCTTTGGCAAACTATTTCATCGAACCCAAATCGATTACAAATAAGATCTTTTATTTTAGAATGGTCATCATTATTTTCAATAAAGAAAGTCATTGTTCCATCGACATCATCTGTCAGAATAATATTTCCCTCTGAATTATCACCGCCTTCTGTCAATATACAATCATGTATAATTTGACCAATTTGATTTTCCATCTGTCGATAGAATAAAATAAAACAAACTATTAACTGAAGCCGATATCATATTATAGTTATATGATATGTGCTATACATTAATGGTAAGAAAATAGGATATGTACCATTAAAGAAAACATTTACCGTTAAACAATTTGCACGATTAAATTTGATTTTATCTTACGAAAAAAAATTATTTTCAACACTGTGGAATGGTAAATCTAATTGACACATTTCTCTTGAGAACGTACCTCGTTTGCCTTTTATGTTGAATTTAGTAAGTATATAGTTTACACGAAAGTAACTGATTTTATACATTTTGTAAATGCTGGCTGACTACGAACTGCTTTCAATCACGACACTGAAACTTATGACAAAGTCTTTGAAGGCAGAGCATTATTAGAATGTAGATTAATGGTACATACTATTAAAATAATGTGATTCTGATTGAGGCAAATATGTTTCAATGGGGCGCACGGTTAAATATTATAGGAATCACATTAAATCAATAGGATGTGTACCATTAAAGAAAACATTTACCGTTAAACAATTTGCACGATTAAATTTGATTTTATCTTACGAAAAAAAATTATTTTCAACACTGTGGAATGGTAAATCTAATTGACACATTTCTCTTGAGAACGTACCTCGTTTGCCTTTTATGTTGAATTTAGTAAGTATATAGTTTACACGAAAGTAACTGATTTTATACATTTTGTAAATGCTGGCTGACTACGAACTGCTTTCAATCACGACACTGAAACTTATGACAAAGTCTTTGAAGGCAGAGCATTATTAGAATGTAGATTAATGGTACATACTATTAAAATAATGTGATTCTGATTGATGCAAATATGTTTCAATGGGGCGCACGGTTAAATATTATAGGAATCACATTAAATCAATAGGATGTGTACCATTAAAGAAAACATTTACCGTTAAACAATTTGCACGATTAAATTTGATTTTATCTTACGAAAAAAAATTATTTTCAACACTGTGGAATGGTAAATCTAATTGACACATTTCTCTTGAGAACGTACCTCGTTTGCCTTTTATGTTGAATTTAGTAAGTATATAGTTTACACGAAAGTAACTGATTTTATACATTTTGTAAATGCTGGCTGACTACGAACTGCTTTCAATCACGACACTGAAACTTATGACAAAGTCTTTGAAGGCAGAGCATTATTAGAATGTAGATTAATGGTACATACTATTAAAATAATGTGATTCTGATTGATGCAAATATGTTTCAATGGGGCGCACGGTTAAATATTATAGGAATCACATTAAATCAATAGGATGTGTACCATTAAAGAAAACATTTACCGTTAAACAATTTGCACGATTAAATTTGATTTTATCTTACGAAAAAAAATTATTTTCAACACTGTGGAATGGTAAATCTAATTGACACATTTCTCTTGAGAACGTACCTCGTTTGCCTTTTATGTTGAATTTAGTAAGTATATAGTTTACACGAAAGTAACTGATTTTATACATTTTGTAAATGCTGGCTGACTACGAACTGCTTTCAATCACGACACTGAAACTTATGACAAAGTCTTTGAAGGCAGAGCATTATTAGAATGTAGATTAATGGTACATACTATTAAAATAATGTGATTCTGATTGATGCAAATATGTTTCAATGGGGCGCACGGTTAAATATTATAGGAATCACATTAAATCAATAGGATGTGTACCATTAAAGAAAACATTTACCGTTAAACAATTTGCACGATTAAATTTGATTTTATCTTACGAAAAAAAAATTATTTTCAACACTGTGGAATGGTAAATCTAATTGACACATTTCTCTTGAGAACGTACCTCGTTTGCCTTTTATGTTGAATTTAGTAAGTATATAGTTTACACGAAAGTAACTGATTTTATACATTTTGTAAATGCTGGCTGACTACGAACTGCTTTCAATCACGACACTGAAACTTATGACAAAGTCTTTGAAGGCAGAGCATTATTAGAATGTAGATTAATGGTACATACTATTAAAATAATGTGATTCTGATTGAGGCAAATATGTTTCAATGGGGCGCACGGTTAAATATTATAGGAATCACATTAAATCAATAGGATGTGTACCATTAAAGAAAACATTTACCGTTAAACAATTTGCACGATTAAATTTGATTTTATCTTACGAAAAAAAATTATTTTCAACACTGTGGAATGGTAAATCTAATTGACACATTTCTCTTGAGAACTTACCTCGTTTGCCTTTTATGTTGAATTTAGTAAGTATATATGTAGTTTACACAAAAGTAACTGATTTTATAAATTTATTAAATGCTGGCTGACTACGAACTGCTTTCAATCACGACACTGAAACTTATGACCAAAGAGGATCTATAACTAGAGAGCCAACTTCACTTGCCCCTAACCGATTATCCCCTCAATTTTTGAATGACAGCAATCTCTCGCGCGCTCTTATTTTTCCTGTCGGTGAATACGTGTTATTAATGGCCGCCGGGTGGCACTTTTCCAATAACAAACAATTTGTAAATGAATATATAACAATAAATGTAATAGGAATACATGTGGAGAATGGTTTTTTAGATAGCTTTACTTGTGCTCTATCCATCTCAGGTGCCAAAAAATGTTCATCCATTCACATTTCAGGTTTTTTTTAGTTTTCTTTACATGAAAAATATTTTTTACAGCAAAATTCATGCAGCTACCTTTTGGAGTTGTTCCAAAAAGTGATTTGTGTGGTATTCGATTGGGCGCTCTCAGAGCACTTTTTTTGCTCTCAGAGCAATTTTTATGTTCGTTTGGTACAGGAAAAAGCAATCTTTTTCTGATTTCAGAGCACTTTTGCGAATCTAGATATTTTCTCAGATCTACCAATACAAGTGCGTTTGAGTTTGACAACTGATGGAGTTTGTTTACATTTTTATGGAATTTTTTCTACAGCAAAGAAAGGCGTTGCATCGGGTGAATCTATTTTTCTAAATTATTTATGTATTAATATTTAGAAATCAATCGGGACGGATATTTCTTATGTTTTAATACAAAATTTAAGTAGTGAATAAAAATAGCTTAGAAAAGTGTCCAAAGCTACACATATTCAAATCGCACAAATATCAACACAAAAATGAGCAAGTGACGTTTTTATGTTCGATTAGGCACACGAAATCTGAAATCTGAGGGCAAATCTGATGAAGCCCAAACGAATACCACATTAGTTTTAAATATTCCGAAACATTGCATAAATTTCTATTACTTGGTGGGTATATTTTCAAATTCTTTTTTTTAGCACCATTTTTGTACAAAATCAAAATGTGATTAGGAATTCTGTGGTTTAATTAGAGTGAACACTGAAATGTGTTGTTGTTACTTAGGAACAGAAAAATGCTAATTTATGAAGAAGATATTCTCGGATATAATAATGATTAAAGATTAAAATCCTAACAAAAATACAATATAATGTGGTGTTTAATTGGATTCTTCAATCGAACGTATCAATCCAAATGGTTTTGTTAATTTTAAGTTATTGCGTGTTCCATTCGTGTTTATAGATATTCTTTTGTAAATTTTATAATGTTGTATTTTTTAAAAATATCCACTGATGTTTTTGTAAGTCCCTCTTAATTATTAATTAACAAAAACAAGTACACTTGTGTGTGTTTTTGAAATATAAAAAGTAATGTTGTTCTAAGTATAGGCGTGTTTTTTTGAACTTCGAACTCAGCAAAGTATGTTTTTCAGTAATTGTTCTAATTGCGTGCTGAAAATCTTACTTTACTTTTCTTTGCAGAGTTCGAAGCTAAAAAAACACATAAGTAAAAGGCGATCTATATAGGATTTCTTTTATTATGGAATTTACCTGAAAAAATGAAATACGCATATAGTTATAATCAGGTAGGTAGGTACTATAAACGGACAAAAACAGAAATTATTTATCCATTTTATGTACCATTTACAGATTAAAAATTATGCTGAAACTAAAATAGCTTTTTCCCCCCAACATAAAACAACCGCTTTCCCAAACTATGTTAAAATACCTATTTTGTTTCAATATGACTTCAAAATGAAAAGCATTAAAATCGACGAAAACAATTTGTTTTCTTTAAAATATACCTACAATAGATGCTTGAAGTTACAAATAAATCTCTTTTAATAAGAGTGCAAAAATCGTTTGAGTTGATTTTTATCTGACTAATGTCATGAAATCGATTTCTGATAGATATCGAAAAAAAAACATGATTTTATTGAGGTATTTGGCATTTTGACAAAATTATATCAGAAATTACATTTGGTAAAAGCAATTTCATAAAACTTAAAAACTTTTAAACTGAACTGAGATGTGAACGCCGTGTAACTAATGGGCACCAAAAATGCCGAACACAGTCGCCCACGCTTGCTTATGACCAAAGAGGATATATATCTAGAGAGCCAACTGAGAGCAGAAACGGTACATTTGTCTACAAGCTGTTGTTTGGCTGCTGTCCGTCCAGCATAGGAATTCCTAAGTGTTAGTGCCTGTACAAATCAAAGGAGCGCCATTGCTGCTGCACGCATACTTAGGAAATCCTGTACCGACACTTTATGTCAATCGGGCGGCCATTATTATGGTGTAAGCGACTGTGTTCGGCATTTTTGGTGCCCATTAGTTACACGGCGTTCACATCTCAGTTCAGTTTAATGTGGTATTCGATTGGGCTTCTTCAGATTTGCTCTCAGATAACAGGTTGCTATTTTTTGTGTTGATAGTCGTGCAATTTGAATTTTCATTTTACTGGTTAAATTTTGTATTAAAACATTAGAAATATCCGGCAGGATTGATTTCTAAATATTAATACATAAATAATTTAGAAAAATAGATTCACCCGATGCAACGCCTTTCTTTGCTGTAGAAAAAATTCCATAAAAATGTAAACAAACTCCATCAGTTGTCAAACTCAAACGCACTTGGATTGGTAAATCTCAGAAAATATCTAGATTCGCAAAAATGCTCTGAAATCTGAAAAAGATTGCTTTTTCTTGTACCAAACGAACATAAAAATTGTGCCCAATCGAATACCACATAAAAGATTTTAATTTTTATAAAATTGTCTTAAAGCCCGTATGATACTACATTTTTTTCAACATTTTTCAGACTTTAAAAATGAAACTAGAGCAGGACGAAAAATTACTACGCAAATTCCCGCTAGGAGTGAGTGCGAGTGAGAGGAATGCATTGAAAATGTATTCAATTTACATTTTTTTAAGCTGCTGGCAGCTTTTTTTGACATTTCCACATTAATTTGTATTTGCCTCCAGCAGTGATCCCAGATTTTGGGAAAAGTCGGCAATTTTGTTGATTTTTTCTAACAAAAGTGGATTTTTTTGGGGAAAACAATGTAATATATATGGTATTTTTTTTTCTTTAATCTGGGATCCCTGGCCTAGCGTCACTTTGAAGTTTGTGGTTATAAATTCGTTTGAAAATTTGTGGTTGCTTTGCAAAACAATTGTTATCTCTTTTACACGAAGCTGACATTTCAACATGATTTAATGCTATAAAAATGAAGAAAAAATGAGAGAAAAATGTAGTGTCATACGGGCTTAACCAATTATAATTTCTGTTATAATTTTGTCACAATGCCAAATACCTCAATAAAATCATGTTTATTTTCAATATCTAGCAGAAATCGATCTCATGATATTAATCAGATATTAATCAGAGAATCAACTTAAACGATTTTTGCTGAGTTCGAAGCTCAAAAAAACACGAATATACCTAGAACAACATCGCTTTTTGTATTTCAAAAACACATAAAGTGTATTGTTTTTGTTAATTAATAATTTAGAGAGGCTTACAAAAACATCAGCGGACATTTTAATATACAATGTTATAAAATTTGCAAAAGAATATCTATAAAAATGAATGGAACACGCGAGAACTAAAAATTAACAAAACAAAAATGGATTCATACGTTCGATTGAATACGTAAAATTAGAAATCGGATCAAATCGCAGAATCCAATTAAACACCATATTATATTATTGTCTTTTTGTTAGGAGTTTAATCTTAAATCATCATTATATCCGAGAATAATATTTTTTTTAAATCAGCATTTTTACTGCTCCTAAGTAACAATAACACATTTCAGTGTTCACTCTAATTAAACCACAGAATTCCTAATCATATTTTGATTTTGTAAAAAATGGTGCTAAAATACATTGATAGTGACACACTGTATTATACACAAGAACAATAGTACGTACTACTATTGTATGTAAAATCTTATTAAATCAATAGTATATCCTGGTAAAAGAACAATACATACTATAAGTATTTGTTGCAATACTATTCGAATAATAGTAGTACAGTATTAACGCTATGAGATAGGATAAAATATCGCTATATTTTTTCGTAACAGGGTGTATCGAATAAAATTGGACAATTGGGCATATTCTGCGAAATCTTTTATTCTGTTATAAATTTTCTGTTATGAATCATAAAAGGTCTCGACCATAACAGATCTTTTATAAATCGTATTCTGGGCTTCGAACTTCTATGAAACTCTGTTATAGAACTTCGAAAATTGATATCTGTTACGAACCTTCAAAACAAACAGATTTGTTTTTTTTTTTTTTTTGTAAATACTAAGTGGGCACCTGATATTTTTTTTGCAAAATAGCATACAATTTTCGGTGAAAAGAGTAAGTTTTGAATTATCTATTACTCATATCAGGAAGATCAAATGGGTTACAATATTAAATCTTAGTTCCAGCAAAAGTGATGGGTGTTATCGGCTAAACGAAAATATAAATGTAGAAACAATTTTCAATTATTATAATTTTTAAAACACATTTTGTTTCCATTTGTAAGCATTTCGTTGCCTAGGAATTATATAGAGAAACATTTCAATCCAAGACTTCATATTTAATAAAAATCTTTTATAATAAAAGTCACAAAATGCTATCTTTTATTCTGTTATGATTCTTAGCAGAATTCATAAAAGAGTTTTCCACACAGAATACCAATTTTAGAGCCCATAAAAGATTTTTTGACAGTTCGAACTTTTGTATGGAAGTTCATAACAGAATAACAGTAGAAATTGATAAAAGATTATGCCGAATGGGACTGAATATTAGGAAAAAAAAACTAAATTCACAAATTTATGGCACGTACTTGCTCGTATGGCAAAATTTACCAAGAACTTTGAGTTATTTTTTTTTATGAAGCTATATATCAATACTGTAAAACTAACGGTATTTCTCATTATAATAAAATATACTGTACATTCAATATTTGGAATGTATAAAAAAAATGTATTAAAGAATTCTCACATTGACTTAATGGGATATCTACTATAAAGTACATAGAACTATTAAAATAATAGCCCATTTTATTTATACTAAATTCAAATCCTATTAAATCAATAGTTTTGTCTGTTTATTTAATTACTGGGTGATTGATTCTGAATAATAGTATCAATGCTATTAAATAAATATCAAAAACCATAAAATCAATGTTCTTACCCATTGAAATAAGTAGATACACTATTAACAGGATGTTTTTTTAATGGTATCAAACTATAAACCAATTAATAATATATATTAATGGGATAATAGTATCCATTAAAAAGTATTAATACTGAAGTACTATTAAATGGATAGTATTTCCCATTAAATCAATAACGTATACACTGTTAATAATAATAGTTCGAATACTATTGTATTAATAACCCACATACCTTTGATTTCATTAGAAAACTATTGTTTTAATAGTTAAATCATATTAAAACGTGGCTAATTAAACCAATGGTCGTACCATTGACGATTTAATGGGACACTTTTTTCTGAGTGTAATTAATTAACCCTTTGTAATGGCCATTGCAGCGTTTTTAAAGGTGTATAACAGTGTGTTAATACAGAGTCATTGTCATAGTAAAGAACGGTTTGTTATTATCGGTAGCGAGAATTTAGTAGGGTAGCAGCATCTAGCATGTCCATTTTACAGTCAAGGTTCACCGCCCAACTACTCACAGCTATTCAAAGGTCAGGGATATCGCCTATATAAGATCATCCACTGATGTCCTTAATATTTTTTCTATGCAGCAGTGCAACATGTCTCTATTTCTAAATTCCGTTTACAAGGACTCAGGGAATCAAATTAAATGGATTTGATTTATGATTTACGTTTCATATAAATTGAGGCCTAACTATCTATCCCAACGCTCATATAGGGTGACAATACAGCTATGGCTATAACTGGGGCCTAAGAAGTGTTATTTTTCTCAAACAGCGCCCAAACGAACCATTCCAGTTCTTTATATAAGCAGTACAACACAAATGTGGAATGGGCTGAGCATCGGAACCTCTAACAGATGTTCTAACAATTTAATTAATATCCCACACTGTCACTGTGCTTAACATATCTCACTGCACAATTAGAGTAGCTAGTCATAACCTGTTAGGTGTGAGTGAATTAAAAAAATAAAAATTAGCGGACACTTTTTTTTTATAACCGGCACTTTTCATGATACGGTAGATATAGGTAAAATATTGTGACAAAAACAAATTATGTTGCAGCGAACATAACCAAGACACTACTGACTTGTAGGTGAAACTTTAATTGACAATAGCTAGTTTTAACCCTATGACTGTTTATATTATTATACATTTTTCTAAACTCCGTGTGGTTTCATGAACGTCAATAGTTGCTATGTAGGTACCTCCTAAAAAAATGTGAACAAAAAATAATTAAGTCTTAACTGTTACAACAATGTATGGAAATAAATAATTTCATAAAATAATTCCATAGTTTCATAACTAGGCATGAACAATTTAACGTCAATGAAATGTTTATAGAGATTTAACCATGAAGCGACATAGAAGCCATAAGTCAAATACACCAACAAGCTATTATTCCTTCAATTGAAATTGCAGTCGCTTAGTTTAAACATAGCGTGTTTAATGAAGTCGCCAAGTATTATTTTCACATGCTCGTAAACTAAACAGCCAGTGCGTCCTTTTCAAATGTTTACTCCAAGCATTTCGGCCGTGGATGGTGGATACCCGTTTATTCGTACCAAGTACGAGGTTTTATATGGTCTAACTTCGTGCTCCTCCGAGAATAATTGGACCATTATTCAGTCCGATGTATGTGTATATTTTTTGCTGCGTTTTGTGTTTTCCTTCTTTAGACTTCGTTCGGAAAAAAAACTCACACAATAATTATATTCACTGTAGGTACTATACTATAGGTGGCTCATATAAGAAAGTTAATACGCCAACATAGACCATACCTACTAACCAAAGGACATTGTGCAGCTAATTGGACTTTTTGAGCTTTTCCATTGTCGTGTTACCTACAGAGCTAAATTTAATTTGTCCTACGTATTTAGCTTAATAGCGTGGAGAATTACATTAATGGACTGCTAGTTAGGTATCATTTTATTATAGGTCAACCATGGCTGTGCGAACAAATTGCCTGCCGCTTCTTAGCGTATTCGATGTTTTATTTGAGTTCAGTATCAGTTTACGACTCTTGACTTAAGCCTATAACGAGGAAGAATAGTGAAATGCCTAATTAACTGCTTTGCATTTTATTTAATGGAATACAAGTAAGGTGTTTGATGATCGCTATAAATATTCATTGGATTTTCTTGCGGTAGTTATTCTATTAAATGGCAATCAAATGGGAAATTCAGCTGTTTATTATAGTCATGGGCTACGTATGGTTAATGGACCATGTACGAGAAGATCGTTAATTAATTAAACGTGCAATAAGAGTTCATCTACCTAAACTCAGCTTCTCGAATTTTACGGTTTATTGTTTGTTGTAGAGAAATGGTAGTAGATTGAAAAGTGGAATGCAAGTCGCTTTTTAAGGCGAATAATTCCTAACGGCTACGGATTAACTGTCTACGTTTGAGACTAATCGCTGGAATGCTCAGGCTTGTTTGTTTTATTTTAAGTACGATATTTTCACTGACTTAATTATTTTGACAAACTTATTTTTCATGGTTTGTTTGACGGAAGAAAGTGTTATCGTGGAATTTAGATACTTGTAGAGTTAATGATAGGGCACCTCTTTGTTTTTCTATTCGACATAGTGATCATACACATTTTTATAATAATACAGTACAGATTAGGTCGATACTACAATACTAAAAAATATAATAGATGGATAGATTAAAATTTGGAAAAAATGTCAGAGCTGGCTACGGAAGATCGAGTAGCTTTTGTAGCAAAATACGACTGCGGTCTTTCTGTTAAAAATAGGGAAAGAATTTAATTTGTCGAAGCATAGGTACTATAAATATCAAAATCAATAATCACATAAACGATCTCTGACGCGGATTATAGTTTTTCGTTAATAAATTTCAAACAACTAAAAGAATATTACTAAATTGACTTTAGCATAAGCCTTAGTTCAGTTATCTATATAAAAATGGAACGTTTATTTGTTAAAACTCAATTTAAAATATACTTTTATAACATTTAAAAAAAAACCTTACCTTGGGCCTTATTACGAACACCTGTTCCGAAAAAGGCCCGTACATAATTTTGTCCAGATACTTTGGTTATAAGAAGTATGTATTTTGTCATGGCACAAGTAAAACAAAGTAGTTTATTATTTATGTATATATATTATATTATGACATTAGGCTTGTTAATATTTTCGGTGGGCATTTTTAGGAACATGAAAAACTTTTCTATACAAGAATTTTAACGAAAATCTACTGAGGCATTTAAAATAATACTTAAACCACACTAAACCTTAGTTTTATATGTGGTATACTTAGTATAAAAACTAGACTTACCCGAATTATTGTTTGCAATAGAATCAATTATAAAAACCTGTTTCTTATGAAATGGCGTGGATTTACATTCACTAACTTGTATCGACTGTAATAAAATACACGATTGCGTAAAACGGAATAATCCTTCGATTTTAGTGTAGCTATAGGTGGCCACAAGCGCATTTAAAATATAATTCCTGTTGCTTGTCGCGGTTATGCCAATTTTCGCACACTGGGCCTTATTAGGTTATGGGCCTTATTTGGAACACTTTTTAACATATTCAGTAAGAACAGAAACGCATACAACAACGAAAACAAAATAAGGAGGCTAAAATACACCCAAGAGTTTGAAAATGAACCCTCAAGGTGTGGAACAGGTTTCTATGGACGGAAGGGATACTTTTTTGAAACTTTTCCTGCGGCACTCGGACAAAATATCTATTTCGTGATGATATTTTAAGAAATTTTGTAGATGGCCCCACCATTGTTTTGCTTTATTTTTATTGCATCTAATTGTTTATATTAGTTTATAGTAGTTGTGTACGTCTATAGTTTTTGCTTCGATAAATTTTATTCTGTAACAATTTGAGTTTTTGCTGCTTTTACTTATTCTCATTGCTGCTAGCTATAAAACGAGCTACAAGAAAATAATGTAGGTATAGGGTTTAGAGGTATACGATACACGAATACCCGTTTAACATTTCGGTAGTCCCAATTCAAACTGCTTTCACGTATTGCCTTCTCTTGACCTTGTCATCACTTAGTCCCAAATACTATAATGATTTTGACATTTCATTTCTTAATCAGAAAATTACTTCTAAGGCCATCATCACGCATATTTCATCATAATACAACTTTTACGACCCACCATAATCTTAGTTACTTTGATTTATCTCTATTGCGTTTATGGTCGCTCGTTTAGACAAGGGGGACGAACGTATACAAAAATGGGTGCCACACCCATGAGCAAAAGCTTAATCTTGATCCTATGATATGGAGTATGGACACTAAATTGCGCAAACCTGCGAAAAAAAAAAGAAACTGAATGAAGAGAACTGTGGATTTTCTGCTACATCATATACGTCCATTTCAACATCTTTTCGTAATATTATAACTCATAAAATTTGATAAAAACAAAGCAGGATAAAGCTGACGGAAAACGAGTATTTCGAAGGCAGCTTTATTCTCTGCTCTAGTGCTGTTTTGTTTTTCTTATTCTTTCGAGCAAATAGAGTCAATTGTCCTTCAGCGTCAATCACCGGCACCGCTACTGCTGGCAAAATTTCTTTTTTTGTCTGGTGCGTGTGTTTAGGTTTCTTTATTTTATCTTTATTGCTGAAAGAATGTGCTCGAAAATACCCTACAGAATATGTCCGAGAGAATGTAATGGCTATTTCTTGAGTACGTGAAACTAAAAAAGAATGTATTTAATCCTTGCTAGTAATAAATGCCCATAAAGCAAAAGCATGTCGTCTGATTCTATATTTGCTTATGGATGTGTTTGAAGTGCTTTAATTTAGTAGCATGTTTTCCTTCCTTGATTCAAGTGAGTTTGGCAGTTCTATCCCTGTCCCATGACATAAAGTTTACCATCTAAAGAGATTATAATTGAATTAGGAATTTGTTTTGCTGTGATAAAGAAGGAATCAGTTTTCAGTTATTTGGCCAAATAGAATTAGGTAGTCCAAGTGATGAGATAAAACATAGTGTTTGAAAACAAAATTGTTTTGTGTCTATGTCCGCATTATTATATCTACCTCAACCATTTTGTTTTATAGTTATTTTGCTACAATACAGAATCATTTTTTTATTTAAATGGAAAAAAATGTAAGCGAACTTTCTTTCCAGACTTCCCAGTAGGTACCTACTAAATATAACATTCGACTTTCAAATTTGAGTGCCCAATGGCATTGCATCAACTATGAAATAAACAGGCTGTATTGTATGCAGGATGACATTAACATACCTAAATCATCTTAGTTTCTATAAGTTAAACTGCAACAGTGGCGCTGTGGTACGTGTACACATTACATGCGCCATAGAGCTTCCGTTTGCCTTCAGAAGCTTACACAAGCAAACCAATTTCAAATTAAAGACTAACGTTATTGATAGTGCTTCATTCGATGTTTTGCAGAGCTTTCGTGGTCTTATGTTATTTATTAAAGGCTCAGTTATATGGTTAATATAAATAATTAAGTTTTATCTTTGCTGCGTTTGTGAGTTTGAAACAATTATAACAGCTTAGACTAATAAACATAAATGTAATGAAAATATTTTTTTCTCAAGGTTTTAATAACACAAAAATTAAATGTACCTAGGTACATCAGACTATCGAATTAGCATTTATCTGAGAAGTCCTTAGAAATAGAACGTCTCATTTCTTAATTTGTGTAACAATGCCCAAATCACAAAAAAAAAACTGTGCATCTTTCATTTAACATAATTCTTTTTACTCTTACGTTACCCGTTACCGGGTAAGGGTTAAAAAAAGAAACAATTAAGGCTGTTGTAAAATTTGGATGTTTGATGATAATTGATCAAAAATTTTGGGTCCCATACAACTATCTCATATAAAACTTACTGATGCCTACCCTCTCTAAGAATTAATTGTTTACCTCTTCTTCCTCGCATTTCCCAATATTCATATTAATTAGAGTTCGCCCAGTGGTAGAACTTCTACCATTATAGTGACCCGGCTTAGGCTGAACCAACACCGGATGGAACAAAACGCCTTAGACAAACAAAACTGTTTTTCTGTGTTTTTTTGAGTTTAAATACCCACATTTTAATACGCGCGCCCAAACTGAATAAGGCAAAACAAAACGAGAAAAGCAGTTTTGTTTGTCTGTTCCATTCAGTGTGGAAGCACACTTATATAAATACATAGCATATTGGATTGGCATATTACAAGTCGTTATAAACTGCACAATCTTCTCAAAAAAACAAAAACTAAGTACTTACATTATATTGTGTTTGACAGTGAAAGTGGTTCTTATCTATTTGCCTTCGACAATTTATATTAAAATGATTTATACTCTAGTATAAGTCCTATCGATATTTTTTAGTTTTCTCGAGCCTACATTAAACTAATACAAATTGTCCCGTCCAATAAAAGGGGCAGTATTAGAAAATTTCAGTTTTTTTTTTTCTAGAACCAACTTTTTAATTCAAAATAGGCTCTGGCGTCCTATGAATCTTTTGAGCACAATTAAACCAAAAACTTCCAAACTATTTCAGATCCAAAATTATCTCAAAAACTATTACTATATAGACAGTCCTACAAGAAATTGAAAATGGAATAGAGCCCTCAGGTTAAGCACAGATAATCCGAATAATTATACTTGAAATACGCAACATTAAAAGACGAATAAAAATAGATTACTTTCACTTCTGTTCTTCTATAGATATGCCACTGCGTAACTTAGAATTTTATGTATATCCCTTTAGTTCGCTACACTGGTTGAGATGCGACTTAATCGTTTTAGTGTACAATTTTACGGTTATCGCTTTAGAGTGTTGACTCACTCCCAATCTTGACGAGAGGTTGAAAACAGGATTTAATTATATGGGCATTGACGTATGCATGTTTATGTGTGTTCGGGTATGAGTGAAAATACTTCGTGTTCGTATGTGATTATCGTAACTCAGTGTTGTCACTGCGAAGGTAAAGTATGTGTTTTTTTTTCCTTTGGTCCATTCACTTTGAAATTTATCACTTGACGTTTAAGGCGCGAAAATAAAGAATTAAAGCGAAGTAAGGATACACGTATGTACTTCCATTTTCCAGCATTTTTACGAGGGTTATGTGGGAAAACGTCCTTGCGAAAATATTTTGTGGTAACTTACCAGATTCACAACTTCATCGTCAAGAATACCCTCTCTCGATGGTGAAGTTGTGCGTCTCGTAATATTTCCTTGATAAGCGTTGGTTTGGGATTGCAATATACTTATTTCACGTTTTATATAGCATCATTTTGCAGAATAAACTAAACGAGGTAAAACTTGTCACGTCCTGAATATGGAGTGAAAAGGAAAATACATTTATATAACAAAGATCCTTTCGGAAGACCGTGCACATAAGTCAACTTAAGGAAATTAGCTAACTACCATGTTTATTTTTTTCACATCTAAAATCTAAGTAGGAAAAACTGAGTTTGACCAAATTTGTTTGAAGAAATTAATTTGTATAATATTCGTAGGACCGTTTTCCGTTCTGATGAACTCGAAGATTTGGCTTATTTTAATTGATATCTTTTTAATACCCAGAAAAAAATTTCATGTGTAAATAGTCAGGTGACAGCTCTTCCAATTCTTACACCACTAAATTTGTCGAGTAAAAATTCGTAGATTCTCATTGAAGGAGCGAGGGGTATAATTTCAAAACACTTCTTTTCCACTTTGGGGACATTTGAGTAAAACGAAAAAAACTGTTAAAAGCTACTAAAATTATATAAGCGATTGGTTTGAAGGCTACATTGCAAGTTTGAAATGATCTTTATCTATTTCTTATGGTTTTGAACCTATAAGGTAAACCTAAAAATTATAAAAAATTAATTTAATATGGAAAAGAAGAGTTTTGAAAATTACGATTGGAATAGTTGACTTTTGATTCAACCTATTTAGGAATAGAGGAGTTTTGAAAAGAAAGAAAACTTTTTTATCGATATAATTCATTTTGTTTTATTTAAAAGAAAATTTTAAATATGAAAAAAAAAACTAAACTAAAAACATAAAATATCAACAGTCTTCAAAACTGGATATTAAAAAAAATATTATTAATTATTAAAAAACTTAAAAATAGCGTCACAGCAATGTATTTAAATTACTTAAACAAAAACAGGAACAAAAAAACAAATAAAAAAATAACTCCAAAAGTTTCAGTCTTTCTACCGAAGTATAAATTAGTTTAACAATGAATATTCTCAAAATAACAACAATTTTGAATAAAAGTGGAATAGAAAAGTTTTGAAATTATATTACTCTCTCTATGACGCTCACTTTTATGATTTTTTTAGGTAAAGGAACGGCCTATTCCGTACGACTTGACATTATGTGTTTCTAAGCATTAGTAGTGGCGGCCAACAATCACTTTGTGTTCAATGAAAAAGAGGAAGCAGCGTCCACTACATTCTCGGAATTATTATATTCATTACATTAACGAGGTTCGCCGGGTCAGCTAGTTATTTATACCTATGAAATAAAGCGATTTTTTTTCGTTTTTTATTAGTATATAGGTACTAGCTGATGGATTTCCTTTTGTTTTAAATTGAGAAAACATTACTATCTTGCAGTGGTAAAAATGGGTTTCATAAGATTCAGTTTTCTTTCTGCGATAATTTTTCTAATGAATCGAGCATTTGGCGGCTGAACGCCTAATGGTTTGGTTGTTCATCTTCTTTTGCTTTTTCTAATACTTAAACATTTATTGTAAGCAAATGTTTTGAAAGGCAGAACATATCTACGTTGGTAAATTTGGATACAGCTTTCGAATCCTATCTGTATTTTCTTTTAGTAAGTACAATTCTCTTAGAATTAATTATATTAAACGTTTACATGATCTTCTACTCTTTTGGTGTTAGAATCCACGTCTCTAATTAATATCCACCATCTCCTACGTTATGCAATTTTTAAATAGAGGGGATAGTATATACTTATTAATTACCTATTTACAGTTTCATTTAATAAAGAATTACCAACCAATAACGATTTTTGTTGGAATTCGTTGATTGTAAATAGACTTTAATTGGGATCTGATTGTGCAGTTATTCCATTCAAATTTGTTACGAGCACCGTCATATTTTCGACACGCAGCTATTATAGTATATTTATGGTCCGCAATCGGTAGATAATGTACATGTACAATACTATAACGCATATATATTTCTCATTATAAGACTTGAACTGACTATCATTATATTAATGCCACGATGACTTTCCCTGTTGAAAACATTTCGTAATTGACAGTAGGTACGAAGAAGCAAGCTGACATGGGTTCCATTATCAAAGCCTAATGGAGAGGCTAATTTATATTGTAGATAGTAAAAGTAGATATAATCATCTTTGTTTTATCTTGTAACTACCAACAGGAATTTTATACTTTAGTCCCATTTTCTTCAAGTTCTTTTGGCCAGTACATCAATTGGGGACATTCGTGTAAATATTTTAGATAGGTAATGTGTTCTGTGTGAGAGGAGAAATAAAATCATTTCTTACTAATCATTGGTACCCTTTTGCTTGTTCGAACCGGTTTCTCTAATATTGCGGAAAGTTTTAAAATAGGAAGCATGTATGCATTTCGTGTATCTATCTGTATACGCAAATCCATATTGCTCATCACATACCTACTCAAAGGCAGATTTTTTTCTAATTTTTCTTAAGTTCACAAATTCACGACTTCACTATATCGTCGCTATACCTGGTCAGCAAATAATTGTTTGCTTTCATCTCTAACAAAATATTCAGGGTAATTTTAACACCACCAAATTAAAAAAATTAAAATTTATAAATGATAAACGCCAAGAAAAATGCTCAAGTTAGAAAAACGAGAACGTCAAAGTAAATGGGTTGATTTGTTGTTTTTTTTTGGCACCCACGATAATTTCTTTTGTTTTCGATGTTACATGAAGGACACCGTTGGTGCTAATGCCGGCCCTGTTTTGCGAGTTTTTTTTAGTAGTAGTAATTGACTTTATTTCATTCCTAAATATAAATTCTACAAAAAAAAGTTTCAAAGTCTATTTTGGCTTGGCCTGAGGCAGTATACCACAGTGTTTTGCGAGTTTTTTTCAGTTAGAAAATATTTTTTGGCAAAATTTCACATTTTGATATTGTTTTGCTTTTATATACCCAGAAAGCTCTCTTACTTCATTTGACTAACACCAAGGTTTTTAATTTAAAAACAAAATATTTTACCTTACGAAAATTGAAGAAATAAAAGATAAAAATTGTTTATTTTTTTTATTTTTTACGCGTTATTTTAATTCTCAATAAATTTGTTTGGTACGTATACAAAATTCCTTTAATGCACTTGTTGCGTTTCGTACCAAATTAAAGTTGCAGTTCTTCGCACATTTTTCATTAAATATTTCCTTCTGGAACTCAGATCAGCACATTTTTTTTTTATTGAATTAACAATTTACTTTTTTATATGGTTCTCTTGATGGGAAATAACATTAGTTACATAGGTACACGACACACGATACCTTATACGGCAAGATTCATAACCTTAAATTACAAGTTTTCTGGTAGCACACATATATTTCTATTCCACCAGAATTAAATTTATATTTAATAGTTCCCGCAAGTGCAGACACCTTGGCGAATGGCGTCACTTTGGCGTCGGTGCGGGAGCTTAAGCCAACTCAACTGAACCCATCGACGGGATCAACACCACCAGCCATCGGAGCACCTTATTGTATACCGGTCACTGGTGGGGTTTCTTCGGTCGAAGGGGGATGGGGGTTGGTGAACTAAGTCATGCGACCCGTGCTTATCGGATACCGAGGGGTAACCGACTGTATTATTACGGAGCCTCTCTGATACCGGGCCACCTCAGGGAGTAACTTTGGCCTTACCACGTTATACGGGGCTCTGACGTGGCGGACGACCCTTTCCCGCGTTACTCGTGGGATATGAAACCAAAGAACAAAAAAAGGTAATCCGCAGACGAAGCCAAAGGTAGTTGAAAAACTGGAGAGGTCGCGGGCAAAGCCTGCTAAGCATGCTGATGTCTCACACGGCAAAAGCTATGCAGCGGCTGCAAAAGCAGCTGCAGCTGGTGGAAGTCGTCCCATGACGGTGACGGCCGAGCAGGTGGCGGTTCTCCCTTGCGATTATCCTAGGGAGATGCTGAACACCGACGAGCTCAAAGATCTAGAGAATGCTCTAGTGGATGAAATGGCCCGTGGATGGGAGCATAAGCTGAAGTTGAAGGGCATACATTTCAGGCTGGGGATGCTACTAGTCGACTGCGAGACTCCATAGACTGTGGAATGGCTGAAGACAGTGGCACCCAAGCTTAGTTATTGGAAGGGAGTGGGCCTTACTGCAATGTGTGGGAAGGATATACCACGTGCCCATTCAATTACAATCTACTTCCCACGAAGTGCTGACCAGGAGCAGCAAACAACATTGGCATTCCTCGAAGCGCAGAACGATGGCCTGAACATCAAAACGTGGAAAATATTGAATGGTCGGAAAGAGGGAACCGGGCAAGTACTGGGCCTCGGTATCGACCAGCAGTCCTATGATACCATAAGGGCTCAAAACAATTCCCTCAGCTACAGGTTCGGCAGGGTTGCAGTGTCTGGACTCAAGAAGTCGGAGGAGAGTGTGGGGCAAACGACCCTCTCGAATCCAACTTCGGGGAGGACTGAAGCCGCAGTGGAGCATCTTGTTCCGCAGCAGGCTGCATCACTTCCTCCTCCTGCTGAACAGGTAACTGAGGGAGAGACACCTGAGGAGTATATGTCCCTCTCGGAGAGCTCGCTCTCTGATGAGGAACATGACATGACGGTTGTAGAGATAGTCGAGGACATCCTACTTCGGGAGGAAGTGCAGAAAAGAATAAGGTTCCATGGTGGAGCAACAATCTGTCAAGACTTCGGTCGAAAACACGTAAACTGTTTAACACATCGAAACGGACTGGAGACTGGCAGGGCTACCGCATGGCACTGACTTCGTACAACAAAGAAATAAGGAAAGCTAAACGAGAAAGCTTTAGGAAATTCTGTGAGACAATTGTGCATACTCCTGTTGCGGCCAGAGTGCATAAACGACTAGCAAAAACAGAAGGGATCTCAATGTCTCTCAGAAAACCGGATGGCAGCTTTACAGAAAATGAGCAACAGAGGGCACGACTTCTATTAGAAACTCATTTCCCTGGTAGTCATCCGAGCACAGACGATAGGAGCACGACCAATATTCAAAGACCTCGGCAAGAGGATTGGAAAATAGCAACCGAAATCTTCTCCAGAGGGCGACTAGAATGGGCAATTGACTCCTTTCAGCCTTATAAATCACCGGGTGTGGACGGAATTCCGCCAGTCCTACTACAAAAAGGGCAAGGTAAATTGCTTCCACATTTGGCAAGAATTCTAAAAAGCAGTCTGGCACTGGGCTACATACCAAACCAGTGGAGACGAGCGGAGGTAGTGTTCATTCCGAAAGTGGGAAAAAAGGGCCCAAGTCTACCGAAGTCCTATAGACCAATCAGTCTTACTTCGTTTCTTCTTAAAACGATGGAAAAGGCTGTGGACAACTACTTAAGAGAAGATGTACTAAGTACATCGCCTCTTCATCATCGTCAGCATGCAGACAGAGCAGGCAGATCAACGGAGACTGCTCTGTACCAGCTAACTGAGATTATTGAAAGCGCTCTTGAAGCGAAAGAGATAGTATTGTGTGCCTTTTTGGACATTGAGGGAGCATTCGATAACACATCGCTTGATGCAATTATTCGAGCTCTTGATAGAAAGGGAGTAAATAACACAGTATCAAGATGGATGAATGAACTACTGAGCACAAGATCAGCAGAGACTCACACATCAGAAGGTATTATCAAGGTTAACACAGCAAGAGGCTGTCCGCAAGGAGGAGTTCTATCCCCCCTAATGTGGAGTCTTGTAGTACACGAACGGCAAAAACAACAATAGTACCATTCACGAGGAAAAGAAAACTTGAACGACTAAGGCCGATAAGGCTATCGGGTACAACACTGACAACAGTCAATGAAGTTAAATATCTGGGACTAAACCTAGACAGTAAACTCGCCTGGAAAAAACACACAGAAGAGATAACCAGGAAAGCAACGCGTGCTTTAATGATTTGCCGGAGCCTAGCTGGCAAATCCTGGGGATGTAGCCCGACCATCCTCAGATGGATGTATATTGCTATTGTGAGACCAATGATCACGTATGGAGCTATTGCATGGGCAAAAAGAACCAGTCTTTCCACCACAATGAAGACACTCAATAAAGTGCAAAGACTGGCGTGCCTGTGTATTACAGGGTTTATGAGAACTTGCCCAACCGCAGCTATGGAAGTGCTATTGGAATTAACTCCATTGCACCTTATGGTTGAGGAATGTGCAAGTAAAACGATCCTAAGAATGGCCGAAGAAGGAATAGGAAGAGGAAAGTGCATCACACTGAGACAGTTTGACGTACTACTCAAAAAACAACCACTATTGGCCTTTCCTAGAGACGACATCATCAAAAGATTTGATTTTCAAAAGAACTTTGTTACTAAACTCAGCAATAAGAAGAACTGGAGCAATGGAGAAATCTATGCCATAGACAGGTGTGTCCAAATTCACCTCGACAAAAACAGAGTCAACTGTGATATAGCTATAATGTCAGACAGCCAAGCTGCTATTATGGCACTTAAATCCTACATCATTAAATCCAAACTTGTATGGGAATGCCTACAAAAACTTAATGAACTTGGTAGGAGAAACAAAATAACTCTCTGCTGGGTGCCTGGCCATGTAGGAATAGAGGGGAATGAAATGGCCGACTCCCTAGCAAGAAAGAGAGCATCAGAAACTTTCATAGGTCCTGAACCATTCTGCGGAATAGGGGATCACACCCTCAAAGAAGAATTTAGGAAACTAGAGAAAGAAAACAGGGCAAGAACCTGGCATAAAACTCAGGGCATGAAGCAGGCCAAGAAACTTCTGGGACAATACAACCGGAAGAGATTCCAAGCTTGCATCGGCATGAGCAAAAATAACCTTCGCATCCTAACGGGCTTCCTAACGGGGCACTGTAGACTCAAGGAACACCTCAGGAAACTGGGTATATCTGAAGAAGGTCTCTGCAGATTCTGCGATGAGTCCAGTGAAATCTCAGAACATTTGCTGGGATCATGTGGGGCACTGACCCACAAAAGACTGAAATACTTGGGCAAGTACCAACTATCTGATGAGGAAATACAGTCACTAGAGCCAGCTCACATCCTTAGATTCTTAAAGGAAACTGGACTGGAGAGAGTGCTATGGGACGAATTTCTTCCGCCAAGGAGAAAGAAGAGTACTAAAACCTCTAGAATGATTTCGAAAGGAATTATACTATGAGGGGAACTCTTTTGAGGGAATAAACCACTCTGAGGCGTAAGCAGGGGGTACAATAGACCAAAAGGTCGCAGTACAATAACCCCTATCAAATAATAATAATAATAATAGTTCCGAAAACAAAATTTAATTACACTTTCTCAATCCTTCGAGGAGCTAATAACTCCAAAATCAAAACAAACACAATAAAAAGAGGCACTAGTTAAACGAGTATTATATACCTACGTAATTGTTTAAAAAAAAAATTGTGTCTATACCTTCGTATGTAAATTGTTACTCATTTATGGATAATAATGATATACATTTCCAACTAGTGATTATATGTATTTGTTTCAAGATTTTGCGTTATTTATGCTACTTTTTTCTCGAAGCAGAACAAAAACAAAAAAAATCCTAGTTTCCTGGCGACCAACTTAAGAATTTAAACTGCATTTATTCTAAAAATTGTTATGTTAACCATAACTATAAACTTGCTAGCACATTTCGCTTGTAGAACGACTTTATGCCATCTATCTCCAGAAAACCCTTTTAATTACTTTCTGTAAACATAGAGGATTCGCTTTCCAAAAAAACTTGTGTAATCCTCTTGATAGTGAATAAAAATATAAAGGAGGAACAAAAATTGCGACAAATGCAGAAACACAATGACATTAAAAACAATCGAGTTTCTGTTTAAAAAGCTGGTCAAATCCTTTTATTACGATATGCCGTAGTAGAAACCTATGGCTATACTGCCCACGGCCACAGTGTGTGTGTTATTTCATTGGTTGATATGTCAGCTACTATGCTTTTGAGGCCAGAGTGGAATGAAATGTAGGAAGATGAAAGGATAACGAGTGAGGAATTTGGTCATCCGATAATACAAAGTTAAAGCACTCTTTGTTAGAAACTATAGAGTTCGCCCAGTAATAAAAATTCTACCCTTATAAATTGTAACTTGGCTTATGCAGAACATATTTGAAAACAAATTACACACAGTAATGCATCTCTGTACGAGCTTACCAACAAAAAATCAAACGAATATGTCGTGTTCAAGGAACTGAAAGTGGTTCATAACTATTTGCCTTCATTAACATATTATAAGATAAGGGTAATTTAATTACAAATAGAGGTTTGTTTTTTTGAAAAGTTTTTTTTTCTATAATGTTGCTTTCCTGTCATTGAGTCATAAATTGGTATTGGCAATATTTAATTGCCATTTTGATAGCAAATTCGTTCCAAACATAGATTACATAGTGCTCTTTAAATCTAAGATTGTATTTTACAATTATTCAACATCCACAGTAGTTGGTTCAAGTTCATCGAATTCAGATTTCCTTTATGCGTGTCAGATTTGTCGTATGCCTGGTTAAATTTTACTAATTGCTTCGTAATTTGAAGCTATGTTTTCACATACTACTGAAGCTTTTGAAGAAGTATCTGGCGATCCACAGTCTCAAAAAAGCTCTTTTCAAGTCTGCACATAGGTATAGGCTTTTTTTTTTCTTTCCATTCGGAAATGGCATTAAAATTTAATTAATTGTTATAGATATTATTAAATACAAGAAAAATGAACTGGAACTAATTCAATAAAAGAAACATGTCTTCCTATTATAAACATACAATTTTAGAGTCCCAAAGAAAAGACAATTCCGCTACAAAAATCTCCACTTAGTCTTAAAATGTATTTCGAATTGCCGCTTAACTCGGATAAACAGAATAAATTCAATTCCTACCATTACTCGCATTATTTTCAATCGAAGATTCGTTTTTCCTTTTCGGTTCTTTTATGTAAATACATTTCGGCGAAATCAAAACATGAAACTACAGCGGAACGAAAACGACAGCATGAAAGAGGCACAACATTCAAATTGAAATAAGAAACGTTCCAAACCAATCTCTTAGCATTACTATTATTTATTTATACCTATTCCAAGAGACTTTCCGAAGACTTATTTAACTAACTCTCGTGATCCTATACATATAAAACCCTCCGGGCTCCGAAACATCGTTACCATTACATTATTCAATATACCTATACAATACATATTCACACATTTTCGTAGCACATACGTGAAATTGTTATTTCAGCTTTTATAATACAAAAGCAAATACGTCAGCTTAAGGATACGGGAACGGGATATCAAAGTGAATATATAAGAAAACCAATACCAGTTGAAATTATACCGTACATTTCTTTTAACCCAAAAATGAAGACATAGTCATCGAATGTTGACGTTCGCTTAGGACGTGCGGGTACCGGAAGAATAGTACAATGCGAAACGAGCACACCAAATCCATGGCAAGTATCATATCATATAAATCCGATATGCTTGCAGATAGCGATTGAAAAGCTTTACGGAAAAGCGATAACATCATGGAATCGTAGAACACAGACTGTACGTTAGTTCCGGCAACAAATGTGGCGACACGCACGCAAGGGATTTGAAAATTACATCGATCTCTTCCATTTTCAAATAAGCTGGTACGAAATGCTGAGTGGGGGTTTGAGTCGCTAAAAGAAGTGACGTAAACTGGAAATGTATTAGGCTATTTGTGCGTTTGACGAAAGAACTCCGCCTTTTATTCCTTAACTGAAGAGTTTCTTAACAGAGTCGTGTGAGCCACCGCAACAATGACCGTATAATGTATGTATAATAGAAAAATGCCAAATCTAGTTCCCATGTTATATAAAGAAGAAAATATTTTTAACTGTGTTGCTGGGCACCAATGATAAAATTATATAGATAAAAATGACTAAAAATGTACAATACATAATTTGCACAATACTTTTGCAAAAGATACGTACAGTGGGTGGCCAAATGATTTGCTGTGTACTTTGCACACTGTATCTCTTTAACAGAGTGGTATTCTCTTAATGAACTCAAGATTCCCTTTATATTATTTCTACAGTGTATTTTTACCTCTAACATTTCACACGCTCTACTAATCTTAACAAAGAAAGTGAAAAAAAAGTGATTTTCTTTGTAGGTACTTATCTTTGCATTTTTCCTTTTTAAGGTTCCGTACCCAAAGGGAAAAAACGTAACCTTATTAGTTTCGCTCGGATGTCTCTCCGTCTGTCTGTCTGTCTGTCTGTCCGAACCCAGTAAGCCAATTTTGTTACCAGGTCTATCTCAAGAACCGATTGACATAGGAGGCTAAAATTTACACACAACATCCGGTATAACCTCTAGTTAAACGACAAATACCAATGGAAGGAATACATCGATTGGTTTTGGATTAATTAGTAATCTGGTGAAAAAAATATTTTCATTCGCCCAAAATACATAAATTCCTTTTTGGTAGATCATGTTCTTATCTAACGGGTGATTTTTTAGCTGGTTTGGTTTTGGCAACACTGGTTTTGACAGCTGACGTGTGTTTAGTACCTTGTGTCACTGTCAAACAGCTTCAGTTTGGTTTGCAATTTAACCATGGATCGTCTTACAAATGAACAACGCTTGCAAATTATTGAATTTTACTATGAAAATTCGTGCTCGGTTCGAAATGTTCATCGCGCGCTGCTTCCATTTTATGATCGGCATTCTCGACCTTCTGAGCAGTCTATTCGGAAGATTGTGACCAAATTTCGCACCAAATTTACTTTGTTGAACATTAAACCACCAACACGTTTACGTACTGTGCGTAGTGAAGAAAATATTGCGGCCGTATCAGCTAGTGTGACAGAAGACCGCGAAATGTCGATTCGGCGCCGTTCCCAGCAGTTAGGCCTTTGTTACATTATAACAAAGCGATGATAACAAACTTTTTTTCGCCCGAAATGGAAGTTCTTAACTTGCATGATATGTGGTTTCAACAAGACGGTGCCACATGCCACACAGCACGCGAAACAATGGCGCAATTGCGAGGCGAGCTTGGTGAACAGTTAATTTCACGTTTCGGGCCGGTCAATTGGCCGCCTAGATCGTGCGATTTGACACCATTAGATTATTTTTTGTGGGGGTATGTCAAGGCTAATGTGTATGGGGACAAGCCCGCTTCGATTGACGCACTGGAAGCCAACATCCATGCATTCATTCGTGAGATACCGGCCGATATGTGTGAAAGAGTATGCCAAAATTGGACTCAGCGGATGGGCTACCTGAGACGCAGCCGCGGTCAACATTTGCATGAAATTATCTTTAAACATTAAATTGCAAGGTTCAAACTATCGATTCAAATAAATATTTCATTCATTTTTTCGAATTTTTTGTGTTTTTTTTTTTTAAAGTTCTAAACCTCTTAAAAAATCACCCGTTATATATGTGCTGAATACTGTTTTGCCAAAAAGTTAATAGTTTACAAGATATTTTCAAAAAAGACAATTTTACCATGTAAAATACGTTGCTCTCATAAGTTTTAATCTCTACTACGCAGTTGTGCACAATTATTGACCCCATCAAAGACAGAAGAGAGTCACTGGTGGTATACCACCAGGGTTCCCGGTTCCCGCTTGCTAATTTCGTAGGGGAGTAGGTATAATACATTTTTTTGGGGAGTACAGAACAAAATAAAAGTAATATATTTTTAGTCAATAGTTTTTAATTGGGACAGGTCGGATACAGAATGGAAAATTGGCGTGGGTAGGGTACTAGGTAATAATTAGAAAATGAGATTCATGTGCGAGTAGGTAATTTTTGAGAGTAAAAATATTAAGTAGGTAATTAAATTAAACTAAATTGTGATGAATTCATGAAGAGGGGAAAGATTGAATGATATAGATTTCAAATAATATCTGATGTGTTGGACTTTAGCCAAATACGGAACCTTCGGTGCGCGAGTGACACTCGCACTTGGCCGGTTTTTTTTTAATTAACAAATGAAATACAAGGGAAATACTTTTCTTTCATTCATAACCATTCACAGATAGGAAATCTTTAACTTGTGAAAGGTGTTTTTCTTTTAGAGGTATAGAACTTTGAGTTGTAATAGACTGACTTCCAAATTGGGCAAATTTATTTTGAAAATCATGGTTCCGTTCGAAATAAGTATCGCGCACTACGCCAATGTTCATAAGCGAAGCACTTTTGGTTGAATGGATACGTCAAAAAACATAATTTTGTCCGTATTTATTTAAAAACGATGCTGGCCAGAACGTTACAGTCAATGGTGATCGCTATAGAGCCATGATTACTGACGTTTTCGTTAACATCAATTGAAAAACCATGATGTGCAGGAGTTGTGGTTTCAACGCGACGGCGCAACGTGTCACACGACACAGCTCGTGCCACAATTGATTTATTGAAGAGAGCGTTTGGTAACCGCATAGTTTCACTTTGCGGACCAGGAAGATCGTGGGATTTAACGCAGTCTACGACGATAGGCCCGAAACGATTGACAACTTGGAGAACAACATTCACCGGGCTATTGCCGATATACAACAAATGTTTAAAAAAGTCATCGAAAATTGGACCTCCAGCCAGATTAGACTAAAGCTAAGATTAGACTGTATGCCAAAAAAGCATATGAATGCCAAAAGGCAAATGACCGGATTAGCTGTCAAATTAACAAAATGCCACTATTATCAAAACTCTATATTAGACTATATGACAAAAATTAGCAATATGGTCATATTTGCCTCGATGGTCATTTAAGGCATTTGTTATTTATTTCCAAATGTTGTAGTAGGGTAATGCTGTGAAGAAAAACAAAGCAAACATTTGAAGTTGGAGATTTTCTGCTAGTAAAATATTAGGTATTATTTTATCTTATTTGTTTTTGGTGTGTTTCCTGCTCGAAATTGATTGTGGTTATTTTATTGTAGTTTAAAATGAATAAAGAGAGCTGTTGCGTATTGGTTTTGACGGCATGTTTGATTGATGAGATCGAACGTCGCGGACGGACGACGGAATTAAGGTCCGCTTCACGTAGACCACGTTGTGCTTGGGTGAAGGAATGGGTGAAGAAAAGGGAAGAGGATGGCTTTTGCGTGAAACTCATGCGCGAGTTACGGGATGAGGAACCCGCATTATACAATAACTTCGTGCGAATGTCGCAGGAGCAGTTTAGCTACCTTTGTGGGCTAGTGACACCACTTGTAATTAAAAAGAACACGCAAATTTCACTTCACTTGAAGTCTCCCCATCCAATTCACCTCATGCCAAGGAGATCCAGAAGGAATTCGCAGACTATTTCGTCAACGAGGGCGAACTAAACTGCCAATACAATATGCTGTAAGAAATATACAGCTTATGTACTATATATATTATATCTAAATAATACATATTCATTATAGGACGTGAACAAAGGCGTTGGAGCATGGCTGGAGAATCATAATCCCCATGAAATAAAAATAAAAATACCAAACAAATTTTTAAAAGTAGTTTTTCTTTAATTTCAAAATTAATTAATAAATACATACAAAAAAACAACAAAATTCACATGCACATAAGAATAAATAACAGAAACAAAACAATATTCACAACAAATACCAAATCCAAATTCGAGGTTGACTCTGTGTATTGTTGGCTTTCAGTCAATTCAACGAATTTCATTTCCTCGAAAAATCGCCAATTAATCTTCGGCAACTCATCCGTTGATTGTCCAGAGCGCTTTCTTTTTGATGCCGCCAAATTTATCTTGAAGGTGACACGTAGACCTTGCCACTTCGCCCGGCAATCTAGCCAATCTTCAGGTTTGCCCAGCTCAGCGGCCACCTCCTTCCAAGCTTGGTCCTTTGGGACCCTATATGTCCGACTTGCGACGTCATAAAGTCCGGGTCGAAGCTCGACAGCCGAAATCAATTTCCGGATGAGATCGTCTGACCATTCTCCTTTTACCTGTTTCGTCGGTCTCTTCCTCGCCCTGCCAGCTTTTGCTTCTTCCATAGCCGCTTCCATTGAGCCCAAAGACATCATATTAATATTATAAAGCTGGAGAGTTTTTTCGTTTGAACGCGCTAATCTCAGGAACTACTGCACAGATTTTAATGAAACTTTTTTTGAAATGTTAGCTAAGATTCTGAGAAGGTCATAGGCTTTTCCTTTCATTGACAAGTCTATTTTTGGGAGCGTTTTTGACCAAAATGTGTTTTTTTTCCTGACTTTACTGCCTTTAAGTCGCCATTACTCAAACAATTCTTAATCAATGCAAACAAAATAAAATCCTTAGGAGAGCCAACACTTTCACAGTTATTTCAAGCCATCAATCAGCTTTCTACGTCCTCTAGAAGCTGAGCTACAACCTAAAATCTAACACGAAAAAAATAAATTTATTTTCTCAAATCGAACTTTATCAGCAGCCGCTGTTCTTGATCGTCGTTCTGTGAAACGAAAGAGATAGAGAAATATGCGACGTGAATATGAATGTGTATGTAATCATGTTGACAATATGTTTCTGAGGAAATGCGCAGTGGCCGATGACGTGCGCTGATGGACGTACAATCATACATATGGTGTATATAGAAATTGAGTTCAAGGTTTTTGAAGCGAATATAGCTTTTTTACGGACGGTCGGTGGGTCACGCATATAAATTATTCAAAAAGATGGGGAGTAAACCGAAAAAAATCGTCACCGTAGCGTTAACTTCCCCCTCCATGGCGCACTTGGAAGATGAAAACTCTAGAACGGCTCCACCGATTTGGATGATTTTTGTTTTGTGTTGTTCGTCTTGATTCAGGGATGGTTTAGGAAAAAAGAAAAGTCGAAAAATTCTTAAATATATGTGTGTAGAGAGCGAAAGAGGAACAGAGAGAGTAATCTAAACTAACTGGCATTATGAAAAATTAAAATTAATTTTAAATAGGCCGCCACGTAACACGGGCCAATACTTTACGTCCAATGATTCGCTTCTTTCGGCCGTCCCACGACAGCTCGATTTTTTTTTTTAAGTTATTACTTTTTTAGGCGCGTTGGGCACTTTTAGATGGGAAGAAATTAATGAATTCGGGTTACTTCTAAAACGACACCGCGTCATCGACACCGAGAAACCGACACCCGATAGGTGACGCTGTTGTCCATTTTTTGAGAAACTCAGCCGATCTCAATGAAACTTTGTATGTGTGCATGGTTGGATGCAGCAAGAAAGTAAGGTTAGTTTTGGACCCGATAGGTGGCGCTGTTGTCCATTTTTTGAGAAACTCAACCGATCTCAATGAAACTTTGTATGTGTGCATGGTTGGATGCAGCAAGAAAGATAGGATAGTTTTGGACCCGATAGGTGGCGCTGTTGTCGATTATTTGAGATACTCAATCGATCTCAATGAAACTTTGTTTGTGTGCATGGTTGGATGCAGCAAGAAAGATAGGATAGTTTTGGATCCGATAGGTGGCGCTGTTGTCGATTTTTTTGTTCGCTGTTTTTACTCCCAAAACAGTGTTAAATATTTCCTGCGCAATAAAATTCCTGACGATTCGAAAAATACACACGTAATTGTTCAAGTAATAACTTCTGTCGGCACTCCCGGAGTGCCTGATGTTTGTTTTTTCACATTGACAATGTTCACCGCTTTGTTTAAGTTAGACTGTTAATTTTAAACAAATACGTCGTCGATGAAACGGTGAAATCTTTCTCGAAGCTCAACAAGATCTAAAAAATGAGACGAGTTAGATCATAGAAAACGGATGAAGAATATCAGACCCCATCGTTACAAAGAAACACATACTCCGTAGTAAATTAAATCAGAAGTGGATTTTATTACACCAAAGAAATTAATTATGGCGAATTTGCTGGTATGACTTAGGCCTGTGACGTTGTGCACCGCGGGTGTAACCCTCACCAACGACTGTTTCTCGCACGGTCGATTATACGTGTCTCCTTCCCGAGTCAGCAAAAGTAAACATGCGTACGTGTATGCTCCAGGCAACAGAACCTCAAATATTGTATTTCAAGAAGCTTTGTAAAAAAGATATCATACAAAAATATAACTATCTCATGTATTGAAACTTAACTATTATTATCTCTTTTATTGGAAATTACACAGTCTCACGCCGCGTACGAAGTTGCGGGCACCAGCTAGTGTAGGTATATGGTGTAAAAAAAATAAAAAGGAAACACACAAAAGAACTAAAAAGGGTAAAATAACAAACAAAATGTACACCAAGTCAAATAAGCGGTGGAACCAATGAAAACACATAACGAATATTAACAAAAATACAAATAACTGGCACAAAACAAATAGATAACAAACAATTTCTACACAAACAAAATTTCACAACAGGAAGAAAGTGTACACAACCACAATTACTGGAAAAGGACAAGACCACTAATTAAACTTGAACAAATTACAAAGAAAAGACAATCAAATAATTTACACAAATAATAGATTCAATCATCCAAAAATAGGGAACGAAAATGAAAATAAATCCCTGTTCTACAACTCAAACACCACAAAATAATTCCTGTTCAATAAAAAATGCCATCAATGCCATAACGAAATTTCAATAAAGTGCATATGGGCATATGGGGCATAATGCTGGCATTCGTGCTTATTGTCCCATTACACTATATGCTATTTGGGCATTTTTATCTGTCAAAATCAGCCTGGTCATGTGTGGCATTCAGGTCATTAGAGCATATGAGATATGCCCATTACACTGTATGACCATATTTTGACAGGAGAACTGTCAGAAATTGGCATTTTATGACCACTTGGCATACAGTCTAATCTTACCTTAAGTTCGAGCCAGCCAATGCGGTCATATGCCAGAAATCATATTTAAACTATTGGACCTCAGCCTGCTTTGCTAGGCGTTAAAATTCCCAATCCCAACTCTTCCGCAGGGTTTCCCCAATATTTTCTTTCGAAAGAACCTTCTCTTCAAAATTACGAACAACTGACAAAAAAATTGAGCCAACTCGGTCCAGCCGTTCTCAATTGATGTATTACTATACATTTTTCACACCATTTTTATTGTAAGATAGATTATACCTAATGCGAAAAGCGTAGATATACTATATATCGATACCTTAATGCACACATGCATTTTTAACTGTTTTCAGAAAGGGGCACCATTGTAAAGCTGAGAAGCAGTACTTTGATATGCACACACGTTCTATGTCCAACAGAAGTCCTAAATTGCTTTAATTTGCAAAAAAAAGCGAATGTCCTATGTCCCCTCTTGAATAATAGGGAAAAGCGCTATTGTTCTATGTCCATCATTTTGTGCTATGTCCGTTTTATGTTTAAAATTTTGTGCTATGTCCGGACATAGCACCTTTGTGCACTTTATTTTAGTAGGCATTTACACTATTTAAGTTTGATTGTTGATACTGTTTGGTTTTTGTTTAAATGTGATGAAACGGATTCCACTATAGCGATCAACAATACCAAAGTTTAGGAGGTAAGACTTTTAAGAATTTAACAGTCAAGAGGAACACAGTCATTATCCTCAAAGTGTTATTTGTAATTTTTTTCAAGTGACTATATCTCACAAGCGAATCTTGTTTTACAGCTAATGAACCGGCCGAAGAAACAGATGTCCTTGATCCTAATGCAGAAATCATTTTGTGTGTTCCCTTGATGAAAACGGCATAACCAGAAAGAGGAAAAGGTCTATGGATTCGGGTATTAATAAAATTGTGAGCAGGTCCTACAAGCTACCGAATGGAAATCGTGGAAATGTTCGTGTATGCCAAAAATTATTTTTTGACATTTTCAAAGGCCAAAAATACAATCAAAAATATGCTTTTCTAATAAATAATAATAGTTCTTGTTTTTTTTAATACACGGTTTGTGGTAAGAAAGTAGTATCTGATCTGAAGCATATAAATATATATATATATATTTAGAGAGACAATCGAATCAGACCACCATTGACGCTCTCTTTTCGTCTCTCTACCACTGTAAATCTTACCCAGCTAGACTTTCTGTATTTCTCCAGAATTCTTCCTTGGGTTCGATTCCTAGTGTTAACTCTAGCAGAAGATCTTCATTCTTCTGCCAGCTAAAGCTGGATATTGACTGGTTCTAGCAACTTTTCAGTTAACCCCTGTTTTGCAAGGGAGTCCGCCTTTTCGTTGCCTTCGATCCCGATGTGTCCTCGTACCCAAGTCAGTGTTACTTCATTTTTAGATGAACACTTATTGAGCTTGAGTATACATTTCAGTGCCAATGATGTTGTAATGTTTGTTGATCACCGCTTGATTGTCCAGTGCTAAAAGGATATTTCTTCCCTCCACCTGACTCTCAAGCAAGTAATCCAACGCATGCAGCAATGCAGCCTGGTATACGGAAGTGTGTTTCCCGAGGCTTACGTGACGGGCTAGTTTTAGCTATTCTGAATAGATACCGGCACCCGCTCCGCCATCCATCACGGATCCATCTGTGAAAATCACTATTTCACCACTCCTTTTTTCTGGAAGTAATCCGTCCTCAATACGAGTTTTGTGATTCCTTTCCATAATACGAACCCTTGTGATCCCATCCATAGGCATGTTCAGCCCCCTAATCTCGTTTTTGGCGAGTTCCAGAATATTCCTATGACCATAGATGATACCACGATTGTGCCATTTCGCATCTCGATGCAAACGAAGTGCCGTTAGGGCCGCTGTTTTCTTAATAAATAAGTCTAGCTGTAAGATCCTCAGGATCACTTCCAATGCGCTTGTTGGTGTTGTCCGTATTGCACCTGTAATTCCTATAATGAAGCATAATGAAGGGAGTAATAAGTTAACGGTTTAGTAACTAAATTGTGTTTCATGTCCTATTTGAACAACTGGCAACAAGCACAAAAGTGCTATGTCCTTATGTCCTTAAATATTTTATTCTATCATGAACAAATTGAAAAGTGATTGAAGAATTATTTACTTTTCATTATTATACTTTTACAAAGATATCAGGCCGTAACATACTTAAATACCAAAGCCAATCGAGCTGCTTTAGTAGAGTTATGCAAGTACTAAAACTTTACTTTGAGTTTGCCAAAAACAGTAAAAACGGACATAGAACATGTGTGCATTAAGGTATCGATATGGACTGCTAGTGAAATGTCATTTTCATATACTTCTGCAAGAAAATATGTTCCAAAACAGCACAGGCTCCACAGTTTGCCACCGGATTACCAAAGAAGCATAGCCGCCGTCAAATTTAAATTTCCATAGTAACGTAAACAAAAAAGCTATATTTTAAAAAAAAAATGTATGTTTCCATAGAAACATGTAAACAAAAGAGCGACATCTTGTGCGAAGAGACTCATTTCCATAGTAAAATCTAAAATGTAAACAAAAGAGCGTCATCAATTTCAATTGCTATTAAGGAATGTTTATTATTTTGAAAAATAAAACGAAAATAACAATTTATTTACTTATTAACCCATGAACTGAAAACAGGTTCAATCAAACTAATACTTATATCGTGGGAGTGGAAAATTAGTGCTTTTTCTGTCCCAATGGAAAACGACATGAGCGAGATTCATACCTACTTACACTAACACCAAAACCAACCAGAACATTTGTCAAATTTTAAAGTGTGTTATTAGTCACGTATTTAGATATCAACATAAATTGATTGGATTTCTATAAGCGTAAATTACAATTTAAGAAAAGCTGACTTTTAAAACACGCACTACCACAAATGCGAAGAAAGAAAAATTTCGTTTTATATTCCATTGGGCACGAAAAATCTGAAATCTGAGAGCTAAATCCGAAAATCCCAATGGAACACGACATAAATTAGGTCGTTTGAAGTTTACTTCCTTTTCCGCTGGCAAACTGTGGCGCGTCAGTATTTTTGGAACATGCGTGAAGTTAGCTACTAGCAGTCCATACCATATATAATAAGTCAATGGCCAAAAGATTATCTTTCGAATAAAATATATTTAATGACAATTTAAAAAAAAATCACATCTTAAAAACTATCTTTATTGAAATTGATGGGCTCCGGTTTTCACATGTGAGAACGGGTACGCTAGTTTCTTTGAAATGGTAAACACAAAATAAGGAATCAAATTTCATGAGGAGCGGTAAAAATTAAGAAAAGAAAAAACAACTATTTCCACAAGTGCATTTTTCTTCCGTTCTGAAAGCCAAAAAATGTAGATATTTAAGTAGGTACCTACTATAGTAATAGTTAGCGATAAGAATCATGTTTTACGTAAAGTCTTTCTACTTTTGCAGCAATAACCTCCTCAAGGTATATTGAAACGGAATCAATCAAGTTTCCAAGTTTCACCTGCATTCCCATGTTTTGTGAAATTTTGGATTTCTCAAGAAGCCAAACATATTCGATAACGTAAGTCAGGTATTTTGCGTGGGCCACTTCAAAGTTTCTTGGACTACTTTTTTTTGTTTTTATACTTGAAATTTTTTTCACGGCCCTTGTTTGACATTTCTTCTCTTAATACATTTTCACTTTTTCCCAAGTGATACATTGAAAAGAACGAGCAATTAGAATGCCTTCCCTATTCGAAGTAAACTTTTTTCTATCTCTTCCGGTTAGGTTGCTTTGTGCGCCGCACCACACAGTGGCTTCGTTTTTAATGATCCATATCTTGTCTCTTTTTTTATTGCTGCTGTCTAGTTCTCAAATGTCAAATATGACAATTATTTTGCGCCACCTTGTATTTGAAAATCAATTCATCGCATTGTCTTATAGACGAAGAACAATGAAAAAAGAACTCCTACTTAACCAACCAACTTTCTCTCAACTTTTGAAAATTATTTATTTAAAAATCATTTAATGAAAAAATTTAAATAAAAAAAATTTATAATAAAGAAAATTAATTTATTTTCGTTTAAATGTACGGTAAAGTACGGAAACTATGTAGGGCCGGTTTTTTGGTTTAGAATTTTTTTTTTAAATCTCACTGACTACGCTTACTTTTGCAAACCTCGGGACGCAACGCAACTCGCACCTTGAAAGATTTGTCGGACTTTGCGCCGCGAAACGGGAATAAGTCCTGTGGTCATTCAACGAACAGGCCCCCACTTCTTTCGATAATATGGATAACCGATGCGAAGGAACCACCGGAAACGGCTATAGTCGACGACTGGGATGAGGTCGGGACGGGAGCTTCAAGAACGTACAAGCCATAAGTGCAGCGTGAGTTATTACCATTTGAAGATAAAAAAAAAACCTAAAAAAGCAAAAGGAAATGAGAAAGAAAGGAATAAATACTAAAAAAAAACAAGCTAAGCCAGTGTTCAAAACCGACGAGCGATTCCTAATGTAAACTGGTAAACTGCTATGTTGTTCCATTTTTATTTTTTTTAAGCTATTTTTATTTTTTTCGTATATTAGATTCGGAAGATTACGGCAGTGTTATGCATGTAGGTAGATGTGATGATAAGTATGAAATCTATAGAAGAGATTTAGATTAGAGCGGTTGGGTTTTCTCCGGAAAACGAAAAATAAAATGAGCAAAACACCTACATACTTTTTTTTAACCGGTTTTTTCAATTCCTACTGAAAAGACAATTGGTTAGGCCTTGTCGAGGAAAACTTAAGAGATTCTATATAAGATCCTTAAGCATCAATGTCAAACAATTGCCTATGGGTGTCTACATAGGACAAATAATTAATTATATTTCTCGTTAATATCAATGTCCTTCCCATATAATATATTATAGCTATGTATTATAATCTACCTATTTATGTCATTGCTTCTCACTTGACTTTATTAAGTAGCAATAATCCACAACTACATACACAACTCCGTTAAATACCGGGACTAACAAATGTCCCCTCAACAAGGTCTAGGTACTGTTAATACTATTTAATAAATCTTAAAAAATCAAGATATCTCATTGCAGGTAGTATTTTGAGATGTTCAACTTTGAACCTAAAAGTGTTTTTCCTGTTATTTTAAGAAAACTATAATTCAGTTATGTAAAATTGTTAAAACGGACGACATAAAACAACTGGTTATGAAACGTAATAAAACAGAATTAATTTATTTAACAGAAAAACGATGACTTTATATAGGACAATTATTATTGTTTATATACAAAAAAAGCTGTCATGCCAATGCAGAAAGGTGTTATCGACCTTTTTGGTGGCTGGGTATTGTGACGTCATCGCGGTTATTCTTTTGTTCTTTATCTAATCGGATTTGTAATACAAATGTAATGTCTTCACTTTTCAGTCATTTGGCCTGGTTGGTTTAAGTGAAGGGGGATGCAGGAAGTTAAGTGAGCTCAAAACTCAAAACCAGCCTGTGGAGCTGAGAAATTTGATAATATTGTCGAAATGGATGCTTTGGATGGCCGAAAGGTCATCAAAAAAGGGATTACCTAGTGCACTGCGTCTGGTTTTGGCTAGGGCCGGACACTTAGAAAGAAGATGGAACATTGTTTGACTATTGTTTGTGGCAGCGCAGCTTCGGCAGTGGGTATTGTGGGTGATGCTAAGCATGGCTGCGTGAGTTCCTAAAGGCCAACGTCCCGTACTAATTGTTGTTAGTCTGGCGACATCGACACGGGTTCTAGCTAAGAGATTGTTTGTTTTGGCATCATAAGCCATATCTTCCTTGAAATGACAAAGATCATCAGGTTCATCCATTTAGTCTCAGCCCTTGAGGTGAAGTGCCAGGAGGATTTCTCTCTTTACATATGCCAGTGGATTGAAGACTTCCTCTGCATGAGACACGTACAGAGCAGAGCCACGCCTGGCAAGTTCATCGGTTTTCTCATTCCCCTCAATGTCCCTATGGCCGGGAACCCAGACGAGAGTGATTTCAAAGCGTTCACAAGCCCTGGTAAGTATCTCCCTGCATTCCACAACAAGCTTGGATGTTGACTTAGTTCAACCAATAGCCTTAATCGCGTCCTGACTGACAATTTGGCTTACTCAACGAGTTGAGGAACACTCGTTTAAGGTAAATTTGTGTAGGATTTTCATGGCGCAGGGACATAAGTCCACGAGACATAAGTTCATAATGGACTTGTGTCTCACTTCGGTGGGACATAATTCCACTTTTTGATTATGGACTTATGTCTCATCGAAGCGGGACATTAGTCCCAAGCAAAAATGTTGGGCCTTATGTCCCACCCAACAATTTTAAAATTCAACAAGAAATATAAGCAAAATACCTCGCACCCACCCCATAATCCAACAGTAAACCCAAGCAGGGGGGTTGCAGGGGGGCAGCATGGCTTCCCATACACATTTCTTAATACAATGGTAGCAACTCGCGTTCGCCTAATTTGAAGTATTCCATGCCTATTGGAGATCCACGACGTTTTGCTATAAATATTATCTATGGTAAAATTTGGGACTAATGTCCCATATTCGACAAAACAATTTCGGAACTTATGTCCCGTTTCGATGAGACATAAGTCCATAATGGACTAACGTCCCACTTCGGTGGGACATAAGTCCACGAGACTGCGCCGATTTTCATCCATCATCTTGTGGAATAGTTTTGAACCTTGGGTGCCTACAGCAGCAGCACATACCTGTAATTGATGAAACCCAAAATGATGTAATGAGCAACAATTTTTAGTAACTAATAATATTTCTGAATTCCGTCCTTCAATGTTTGTTTTGTCGACAACTGTCCTTCATAATTCTTGCGAATAAAAACTTCCTATACACGCGATGTTAGCGTCGGCATAGTTTTTTTAACGCATTCAAAAAAAAAAATCATTTCCGTACAGTGCCACTTAACAGCTCTCACACAACGGATAATATGCGATGACAATCTTTCTCTAGATAACTAGTGAAAGTATGAGCTGTGTCCTTGCTCCACTTGAATGGTGATTGTTATATCAACGTTCCATTTCTCATTCTGTTCATTTAAATGACGAATGGCCTTCTCGCCGTTCTTTGTCCTGCCTATCCGTTTGTCTGCATTCGTTCGTAGTATGTAGAAAAAAATGTAAAATATTTAACTGGGAAAAGGCAATGGGATTGACATATATTGAGCGAAAAAGAGCAACATTTCGTTAGAAGCTTTCGCATAATACCATAATTATATTTTAGGGGACTAAATGCGCATAAAATGATTCATAGATAGATAAATCTTTTATACATGCGAGACGCTATTTCCATTCAAACAATGGTGGATGTTTATGGCCTCGGATAAACAAAGCAAAGAGCTAGTTGTTTTGAGTTCAAAGTCCTTCTGTTATATAGTGCCAGTGCCAGCGTACCTACCGCTTTTTTTTGCAGTTTGAGTTGCGAAATGCACATACTCTTGTGTGGTAGAGAAAACGAGAAAATCATAAGTGAGTGCTGAGGGAGCCGAGAAAAAGCATATAATTGGCATGATTATGTACATTGCTCATATATATTCACTGATGATAAACATACGAGCTTAGATTCTGTTCCATGGAAAATCAATTCTTAGAAAGATTCAAACAACACCATCTATTTATACATAGAAAATATCTAAAGAAAAACCTCACGTATTTATTTATTAGGTAGGTATATGGAAGAAAATCTTTCCACCAAAATGTTCTATAACCACTGCTTTAACACAAAAGCATTAAGAACATCCTTCCTGGATCCAAGAATGGTTGTTTTAAAGTTTTTGAGTTCGACTCTTTCACTTTGAGCCTCGTGTATATGTACATACGAAAGGGTGTCGTGTGTATCTAATTAGCAATTGGAGAGGACAAAGGGATAATGAAGTGAAATATCTTGGTGGTTTTCCGGCTAAAGTACGGGAACATTTCAGTATGTCAAGAAGTTAAACGAGGCAAATTAACATCTAATGGAACACCCGCAATAAAAGCATTAAGATCCCTTCGCCCTTATCTTATAAGGATCTCATAGGCAGATTCTCACAAGAATTTAGTTTTTTTTTTTTTCTTTTTCTTCCTTAACATGCCGCAATAACACACTATAGCAGAAGGAGAAATTTATTGTGAGAATATTTGGTATATAAGCAATTTTTGTTGTTAAGTTTGCTTTAGGATAATCCCGGGGAGAGAATTGCTGGTTTTGTATAATGGAACACCGGGGGACAATTTGGTAGGGATGTTACTATGGTGATTCTCAAATAACTGTAATTTGTATTTGGGGATCAAGAAAGGAGGAGGATTGTTCTAAATTAAAAGTTCAAACGATTGTGAGTAGAGGCTATAATGAAATTGTGTACTTGTTTTTCTCATCATGGTAGATATTGTATATAATATATATATGCAAAAACAACCACACTAAGTGGGGGAAGAGAATTACTGACAATTAGGTCCTGGAGCTTGTTCGACAATCACATTAACGAATTAAATTTCTTCAAATGGAAATAGAAAATCCAATTACAAGAGAATAAACATAATTCAAAATTTTCAAAGTTGTAATTTACAAAGGAATGTAAAAGTGTAAAGCGAGTTTACATGGATATTTTCGAATAAAACCAGTTCTTTTTAATTTGTTTCCTTAAATTTCAAGTTTGAAAGTATGTTTTTCAAAAACCATTACCAGTTTCTTGAAATTTATTTTAAAATATTATGCACGAACAGATTTTGTGATTTTTTCTGTGGCTAGGGTATAATAGGTACTCGTCGGTTCCAGGGTTTCCCCCAAAGAAACACTAACTTTGGAGCGTTGTTCCTTTTATTGTTTCACAATTCGTTGGTAACAATCTAAATTCTACTTAATCGATCTTAACAAACAATTCATACGTAATTTTATCTACGGCGAATATAGAGTCGGTGGTTGATCGGATTACTCACAATACAACCCTATAAAAGGAAGGAGAGGGGCTAACGGTTGATCGGATGAAGCACATTACAACCCTATAGAGCAGAGGGAAGGAAGGAGGCTATGGTTGATCGATAACTCACAATACAACCCTACTGAGAAAAGAAAAGAGGCTGCTGGAGTGATGGTTGATCGGATGACTCACAATTCAACCCAACAACTTCTATATACGTATGGCCAATTCTGCTAGCAGAATTCATCCGCCAAAATTTAGAGAATGGTGCCAGTCTCTAGACTAGAGGACAGGGTCAGCGCCAAGTGTATTGCACCATCAGGAACTGAGTGTACTGTCCTGTCGAATCAGTTTCGCCTACGGGTACTCGTGGTTTTTGTATTGAGTAGTGAGTGTGAAGTATAATTTCCAATGCAAATTCGTCCCTTGTGTTGTTGTCCGGCGGTTACTGGGTTTCATGGTGGTGGTCGATGGTTTCTGCTTATTGGGCCCCCCATCGTCGGTTGTGATCAGTGGTGTCCATTGGTGGTGATCAGGATTGGATGAAGAGTTGTAGGCTGGTTTTGTAACGGATCGTTAAAATTTCATGCCTTTAAAAATAGTATAGTCTTTTGTTGTAAGTGTTGCCATTTTTTTAAAACTATTTTTTCTCCATTTTAAATAAAGTTTTAGTCGAAATTTGTAGACACACTATTTTCCTCTATCTTCTTTATTTCTGATTACAACCGCTACACCGAAATTATTGGCAAATATACAATTATTTTACCTGTTGAGAAGCAAGTCAAAAAACAGAACAAGACATTTTGAAAATTATTTCGAAAACTAAAGTATATAATCCTAAGACTTATACGTTTATTGCAGTTTCTTTGGATACAAAATATTTGTGTTTTTCGTCGCAGAAGCATGGATTTTACGAATTGAGTCTACAAACTTGTATGCGTTGTAGCAATTAAATACTTTACAGTTTCTTGGTGGTAATTGCCAAACCGAATGGCACTGGAAACTATACAAACGTAAAAATATTAATAATTTTTTTTTAAATAAAACCGGTGCAAGTTCGTGGTGGATTGATATTTCGGAGAATGGTGATGCCACTCCAATTTTAATAACGTTGCGGTATATGTATGTCAGGCTATCCGAATTTCGGAGCAATGCAACTGCTATTTTTCAATAGCTCTGCTCTTTAAAAGGTGCACCACGCCCAGAATTAAACTCATCCCACATTTTGTGAAGTTTTAATGATGGCATTGCGCATCACCTACATAATCGTGTCGTTTATTGTGTAATTGAATGTCTATATTCATGGCATAAAATATACCTAATTAGATTCACGATACACATCATGCCTGAAATTAAAGCCCTCATCAAATAATATAAGTTCCTCTACGGGTCCTATGCCTATCCGTTTCTGTCACCGACGACATGCTCCGAAACCCCAAGTTAATTAAATCCTAAGTTGGTCATTTGAGCTTTGCATATCAAACTCATTTCCACTTTTGTCTATACCTATACATTTCAAGCAGCAGGAGCTTACCATGGTATTAACTATTAAGACAGTTTCTTCAACGAGTGTATATAAATTAGGTATGCATATACATTATACATACTCGAGCAATCACTAGAAACATTGATTTATTTCGGTGTGGTCCAAAGATTGACATAAGGCTGTCACTCTGGTACCCTTGTTCTGTGCCTTCTCTATGCATGTGCGCTAAAATACGATGCCAATGAATTTTCCACTCAATTTGACATCCTAGGGATCTATTTCTAAAACCCCTAACCACGACTTTACTTCACACCGAATATCTTCCCCTATTCCTGTTGTTATGGTGCTTAAGTTCTCTTAAAGGGCTCTTTGAGGAATACTCACCGCCATACGATTCTGTAATTCTGTATTCCAATACGCCCTTTCAAATGACTATACACACATTCAAAGTCCAAATATATTTCTGTATTTGTGGTCTACATGGCGACAGCACAAACGATGAAAACAAATGTCGGGGTATTTCTCATTCCGCCTCTGTAGGTGCACATTACTTTCGTCCTTCAAACGAAAAAAAAAATGGGCTGCTAAAACTGATTGATTGAGCATGGTATTGTATTTGAATAGCTACGCATTCAAGTTCCTACTATTTTTCGTAACAAATTCGCTGTTTTGCGTAGGAGAGTTTCCATGAAATATAATTTCAAAACTGATGCAAAAACCCTGGTTTCATGTTCGTGACATAAATTGTCATTGTATTTATGAGAACCTCTTGTTTTTATTACGGGCTATTTTACTCGGGAAAGTCAAAAACAGTGCCTGCCCTACCGGAGATTACCATATTCCACGTGCGCAAATGATTGATGTTGAAAAATAAGTAACATATTTTTCAAAAAGGTATTCTTTTACAATTCATACGCCTGTGTTGTGTAGGTTGAATTGCTGTCCAATTTAACGGGCAAGTCCAAAAAAAGGAAGTTTTTATGTGCACGTATTCGTGTGTGCGTTCTTCAAAATATATTGCTTGCCATTTCAACGCAGGATGGAATTGTCGAGAGCAATATCCTTGTGAAAATTAATGCATGCACATTTTTAAGGATAAGCAAGAGCATGTATGCCATTTCTATCTTCTGTTTGTGTAGCAATGTGGTGTACATTTCAGTGTTCACCAAAGGAGTGCTTCAGATTGTTAAAACGAAGAAAATAATAAGATAGAAAGAAGTATCATATCCCAGCGCAGAGAACCTAGGTATGTGTAGTGAAAAATTCTTGAACAAGTTAACATAAAGAGCAAACGAATGCCAACTGGCAAGTGAATGAGGGAAAAACAAATTGAAGAAGCTGAAAATGGCTAATTCAGATGAGAAATTAATAATTCAACAAGACATGCATTCCTAAACTTCTAATGGAAGTATAGTAGAAATTTAATTTCAAATGTGCATACACTACCTAAGAGAACAAGCGTTATTTCTTTCACCTCTGCTCGCAAAACAAAAGCGGATCCATACATATTTTAAAGGTTACCCAGTGTACTGTAAAAACTTTTTGTACTAATTAAATAATAATCTAGGCATCTTAAAGCCTAGAAATAGGCTGCTATAAAATAAACGGAACGCAAAATATGATATTTGTATTATTTAAAGTTCATGTTCACTGTTTTTAAACAGTAGATATTTGGTTTTGAAGAATATCTTTATTTTCTGGAAAAATGTTTTTTTTTCCTACCTACCTATATGTACCTATATTATCTGGCAGCGAAGATTTTGAGTATCTGCTCTTACTATGCCATAAACGATACAACTTTGTAGTCTTGGACGGACTTTAAACGTATAGAGATGATACTTTTTTGCAAAGCAGGTCATTCGCTGATGCAAGAGTTTGATTGTGGTCATGTTATAGGGATTTTCAATAAATACTGAATTTTATAGCCCTCTTCACAATATAAAGTAAAGGCTCACTTGATAATTCTCTAAATAACTTTTATGTTGATGATTTTGCAGCCTTTCCTGTCCATTGACACTGTTTTTCATTTTTGCTTAAGATACCTATAATAATACAAATACACTTAACAAATTCAGACAAAATAATTTTTCGCCATGAATTAGGCTCGGACATCGACTGAAAAGTTACGCAAACTTACAAATGTCAAACTTTGGCAGGCGATGTGTGAATTGTTTTTCATGTTTTTAGTGTTGCAGCAATGACCTAGAGAATTTAATTAATAGTTGTCCTATTCTATCGTTATTTACGCGAATTAAGCAATGATATTTCCGATGGGTGTTCACTTAAAGCATCGCAGAATCTACGAACTGCATACAAGAGTGCAAAAGCAAAATATTTTCGAGATAACAACAGCCGCTGAATATTATGATCACTTACACCTTACAACACGAATCATTTATGAGCTTCCATTCCAGGTATATCTAACGTATATGGCAAGAGACAACTTGCATGCAATACCCACCATTATGAACAAACTTCCGCAGTTTCTAAGACATTAATTTTTAGAAAAGATTTTTCCTTGAATCAATAACTTAGATAATGATTCTATTTAAAAGAAAACAAAATCCACTTTTGGGTGGCAGTCATATCAAATTACAATATAATTTTTTTTAGAGTTACAGCTATCAGTAACAGGCAATTGACGCAAGTTCTGCATAAAGAGTTATAAGCGCCTACTGTACTATTTTATAACGTCTTACACCTCACAAGATAAGAGTTTCTGTTTTAGAGCTTCTAGAATATGTTTTTAATTTTTACTGGAATATGATTAAAGTTTTCAATGATTGGATAGACCGATATCTTCACATAGATATATACCTATATGTAGGAATACAGGCATTTGTGAATTTGCTAAAAATAAGTTTTGCGAAGCTATTGGACATTATAACCCCCGCTTGGAGTCACTGTTGGATTAGTAGTAGGTGCGAATTTGGTTTGACGCAAATTTTCTTTTGGATTTAAAAAAATCTTTATCATTTTAAAAAAATGTCCTAACTGCTTATGTATGCGTATATGTGTATGCATGTAAGAAATAAAATCAGGAAATTAAAAGTGAAATGCTTCCAGAGCTTAAAAACATTTTATGGCATTATTTCACATTTGAATATGAATTAACACCATATGGCGTAAGTTCACAATTAAGTAATAGGTAGTTTAGGTTCTCATTTGAAAGTGAATTTAAGCCATAGGTGGATTATGGCATTAATTCGTTAACGGTACCCCATTAATATTGAGGTTACATTGCAACAATAAAAAAAAAACCTCACCTGCCCACAAACGTTAAATCCGATGTTTGAACGAAATCGGTTAGCCGTTTAGTCTGTATGCAACGGGACAGACGGACTGACGAACAAAATCTTGTGACCCAATTTATTGAGTTCCTCTATCATCTTAATGTCAGAATTAATTAAAATCGCGTGTTTGAAATTTCGTACAAAAACAATATCTTTCTCCTACTACGTAATGGAAAAAGTTAAAAATAAATAGATTTATATAGAATTAAGGACATTATATACAAAATGAATAACTTGAAATTTGTTCACATCAATGTTTACTATTTTTTCGCAAACAACTTTCTACAGATAGCTATTTTATATGCATTTTTACACAAGCATCGTCTGATAAATTATTAAATAATAATAAAAATGTAATTCATTCGTTCACTTAAATTCCACTTTAATTGAAGTCTGTAATTAAAACAATTCTCACGGACATACCTAGTGAATTTCCATAACATACTTCTTTAATTAAATTTCCAGTTCCTAGTAATTAAACTACCTCATGATGGAGATAAATCATTTAATTAAAAGATATCAATTAAAAAAGAAATCAAAATATCTTCTGCAATCACATCCGTGATGCCTGATGCGCGATGTGCGAGTGCCAGCACCAGCACCAGCAGACGAGTCGAGATAAAACGCAAGATTTAAATTCACTTCTTTACTGTAGATTGTTGGTGCAGTATGCTTAACGAACTTCGTAGCCTCTAAGTCATTCAATTAGTGGAGTTCCATTATAATCGATTGTCATTACGTCCACTGCAATTAGGCAAGTCAATAAATTAATTTTACTGTGCGAATATCCGCTCGCCAACAGATGTACTTGTATGCATTGCATATTTAATGCAAGCAAAGAAGTACATAATGTTGCCAGATCAAAGATTGAGAATCGAATAACAATATATAGGTAAGCGAAAAATTCACAACACATCAACACGGTTAAAGAGAAATTCATACCAAGAATATACAAAAATACTCTCTATCGGATGATAGACAACCGACAAAACAATAAAAAAAGATTCGATGACTAAACTACAAAACAAAAAAACAAATTACATTCTTATCAATACACTTTTAAAAAATATTACTATATCGATCAACGGCACCATGAAACTATGCCCCAATGAAAAAGGCAACAAAATAAATTAATTTTAAGTCGTACTCAGAGCAAACTTTTAAGTGCTTGCAAGGCAAAAAAGGAATATTTGCCAGTAAGTCCCGGCAAACTACACAAAGGCCAGACTTCTCTGGTGATACAATTTCGTCCTCTTCGTCATTGTCCGTTATTTGAAAACCTGAGCTGACTTTTAGCTTTAGAAAATAAAAAAACCTATAGCTTTTCCTGGAGTGTTCGTTTTCTGGACAATCTCGTTTGATGCTCCAACAATAGTCAGCCATGATATGTACATCCCACCTACCTTGATACCGTGCCTCTATGGTCTTTAGATATTGGTGGAATCATTCACCCTGCTTATCACTGACTGCACTCAGATTTTTCGGGAAGTCAGCAAGGTGGCTGTGCAGAAGATGAACCTTGATGCTCATGTTGCAACCAAGCATTTTGAAGCTCTCTAAAAGTTGGTGGACAATTAAGATGTAATTCTCTACTCGCGTATTTCCAAGAAAGTTTTGTACAATGTTTTTGAAAGCCATCAAAGCATTTTTTTTTTTTTTTTAGTTTTGTCATTGTCCCAATAAAATGTTCATCTTTAATGAGTTGTCGAATCTTTGGACCGTCAAACACAACTGCCTTTATCTTTTCAACAGTCTGGGAAATGCTGGAGTGATGTACTTGAAACAGTTTCCTTCAGTTGGCAAAGCTTTCGCAAAACTGCTTCATGAGACCTAGTTTTATATGCAGAGGTGGAAATACAATACGCTTTCTGTCAACAAGCTGCTGAAGTAGAACGTTTGGATCACCAAGTTTGAGTAGAGAGTCCCTATTGGGACTGCACCAAATAAATTTCCATTACGGATTAGAATGTAGAACACACTTCTCGCTCCGCTTTGAGCTATTGATGAACAGCCGCCATTCATTTGCGTTATAGGCAAGAATTCCTAATTCCACCATTAAACCATGAACGTTATGGCAATACACAAAATCACCGTCGAAAATATTGCAGAAATGCAATTTCGCTTAATCGAAAGTAGGATACCTTAACTCCTTTTTCAAGCTAGTAAGAGCTCTGAAGCCTTTTTATATAATCCCAAATCCCGAGCCAAATCATTTAACTCACCCTGATCAAATCATCTGGCACGGGATTTCAGCTGAATGAGGCACTGGGCGTATAGCTGATGGTAAGCTAGGATGTTCTATTTTAGATTTTTTTTTTTTGTATTTTCGGATGTTTTCACAATACAAAAGTAACAGTCACTTGAATGATCTTTGGGCTCTCGCCAAATCATAGGTATACCAAATAGCAATTTATGTCGTGTTCCCTTTGTCCACATACCTAAACTCTCAATACACTGCTTGCACATCTTGTAAGGTGCCCAACGTTTATCTGGATTACGAATTTTCACTTTAAAATATGCAAAATACGCTTGCTTGACAAATGTACTGATAGCTGTCCTTTGATCAAAGTTTTGTTGTGTAACGGCAAAAATTTGAAACGAAAAGAGAATTACAATTTTTTTTTAAAGTGTTGTGAATAAGTGATTTTTGTGTAATATGGCGCAGGTGCTGTAAGGGCATTATGGCGCACACGCGCCTTATGAAGTTTTTATGTAAATTATAGTTTCATACCGATGTCCTTCGACTCTTCCTGTTTTTTTTGTGTTCTGTTTTGCAAAGTTATATTTTGTTATGCATACTATAAATTCTCTCGAAAATCTTGAGATCCAGCTAGCCAACGAGTCGGGTGTGCTCGAAGATTTTGGGGAGAACATTTGCACTGGATGTGGTGAACATTACACCGCCACAACCAAAAGAGACGAGTGGATGCAGTGTGTCCTTTGCGGACAGTAGTCCCACAACTCCTGCGCTGTTTTCAGAAACACCTGCGATGGATGTGGGCGTTTAAATATAAAAAATAAAAGCTAATCGCCATATTGCCCGCATGTAGACTCCACACTTTCCCAAATCCCTTTACCAATAAACAAATATAGTTGCCACAATATCGCTAACTGTAGGGTCAAATGATATTGTTGAGAAAGCCATATTTAACTCGGCCATTAGCTAAATAAATCATCCCTTAATATTATTTTGAAGATAATAGTCTTGCAGAACCATCCAAAATCACGGTATTATAATTCTTAAAAGGAGCGAATTTAAATACGCCACTGTTCAGCCTGAGCGTTTACAATTATAAATTAATTTTAGTTAATTGTAAATGTTTTCTAATTTTTTATTTCTAAACACTTGAAGCATAATATATTTCTGTGTTTTCTCTGTTTTATCTTGGTTAACCGCTAATCCTTGCTTTTCGATTGGTTTTCCTTTTTAAATAGTTTGCAATCAACGAATGGATGTTTATTTTCATGTTTGTTTACAGAGAATGAGGATCTCTAATGAATGCAAAATACCAATGGAATAACAAATTTATTAACTTCTTTAGGAATAACAGGTAGTACGAGAATATTTGTGAATTCAAAGAAGACGAAACATGACAGCTTTAGTGCATAACATGTGCGCTTTTTTATTTTTCAGTGACTATTTAAGCTTTTGTCGGTTGCTAATTTGCCCGAGTTAAGTAATATACATTATCCAAACCATACAGTTTTAAATAGATCATATTGTTCAGACATCTTGTAACACAAGCTGTTTTAAAATCGAAATGGTAGATCAGTTTAGTTACCTAGGCATTACTTTTGACCAAAATATGAGTTGGTCTAAACATATTTCGATTCCGAAACAATATTTTCGATCAACAATCCGTAGCTTTTATCGTCTTAGAAAATTTTGTGACCAGAAATCTTTAAGAACAGTGTATTTTGGAATATTTCAGTCAAAACTACAATGTACGGATTAAGCTGCTGGGGTGGGGATTACCTACCAAACAAAGCTTGAACCATTGGTTGTTATGCAAAAGTATGCTATAAGAAAAGTATGTGGGTTCAATCGTTTAGCTTCTTCTATAGTTTTGTTCAGAGCATTGAAAATTCTTCCATTAAAACACTTGTACTATTTCAAAGTTTCAAAAATTGTTTTTATGAGAGGTGGATACCCCCATCCCCAAAAGGCTAAAAATAAAGAACTTAGGGTCCTAAAGTTTTGGAAAATAACAACGAAACGTAGGGTGAAAAACAATGGAATATTAGTTTTAGTATTCGCATTTGAAAAGAAACGACAAAAAAACATGAAAAAGACAAAAAATTATAACTACTTGGTCAACAAAATAATCCTCTTAAAGGGAGCGGCCGAAATGCTGATTTCAAAATTCTGCTTTGCAAAATTCTGCCTTTAAACACAAAAATTCTGTTTTTTTTCTGTTCTGTCTAACAAAATTCTGCTTTTTGAAACTCTGACAGGCAAAATTTTAAACAAATAAATTCTGCTAATTATGTTTTTTTTTCCAATTTACGAATTTAAAGAAAATAACTATTTTTCAACTTTGTCAAAAAATTACAATATATTTTAGGTGGATACCAGAAGCACACAAAAAAAAAAACAGGCAAAAATTACTTTATATTTTCCTTTATCGGGTTTAATTATAGATATACCTACATATATTTATTTTTACTCACTATTGAATCGTGTTTACTGTATATTCAAGAAAAAAGTGTTAATATTGAGGATAGTAAATTATTCGGTCAAGCTTTCTCCTTGCAACGAACAAAATGTAAATGAAAAATGGACCGAATATTTCAAAAATTGCATTTCCATAGAATTAAACAGTGAATTAATCAAGATCGCGGAATTTTATTTTGCAATACCGAGCCATACACCTGATGTAGAAAGAGTTTTTTCCTTAATTAATTTTTAGTGGTCAAAAGAAAGAAATAATATGTTACCCGAGACAGTGAAAGGAATAATTTAAGCCAGATTTAATTTTCAAGAACTAAGCTGTGGATCGTACTTAAAAAAATAAGATCCAATGAAAAATACAATAAGCTTGTTTATATATTTTGTGAACAAACATGTATGTTTGTTGTATGTAGCTAACTGCGCTATTCTTAAAATACGCAACTATGAAGTTCCTTAAGTTTAGTAGTAGTACTTAAATACATTATCTATTTTTTGTAATATTTTGGCTTTAGTTAAGTCCAAACATATAGGTAAAGTACGTACCTAGAAATGTGGAACTATTTATTTTATGTTAAGGAAGTCTAAGAAAAAATTTTGTTTTTTCTCGTCCTTGTTTTGTACTCTTTTTCTGATCGCCATTTGTCCGGAAAAGTCCGGGACTTGGAGCCCCATGAACTACTTTCATAAAAAAACATCTGGCAACACTACCCCAACCCCTTCTTAAATATATAAGTTAGTTTTATTCTGTTGCATGAGTAAAGGATTCATTGCACTGAGTTCACTTATCTCTAATAGACGTTAACAATTTCAATTTATACAAATAAACTTCACTCTGCGGTCTCGGTATGTTCAGCAATTGAACTCATTACACCACAACCCCATAAGTGCATCAACCGCACACTGACCGTATTGAAGGTGGCAGAGGAACCGTCGTCTTGTGGCAGCTGTCTATTACAAAGTACATCCAACTCGTTAGTAGACTATAACCTAATTGCGTCAATCTACTAGGTATAAGGAGTTGTTCACCGAGCCAGCACACCTTTGTAACTAATGTCAATTATTGTTCGGAAGAGAATGAAACCGGGAACGGCATGTGCATGATGTGGGCGTCAGCGGCAGTACTAAACAATGGAATGGACGCCTATAGGGCGTTCGACATTCATATTTGCGAAGTAATTACAGAGACGATACTATCGGGATCGGCTGGCCGGCATATCATAATAATAAAACACTTCCATTTTTCCATTTGTATTCTGTATTCATAACCTGCGTTTTTCCCCCAGTAAAACTTTTTAGATACTTTGTATCATTTTCTAATTGCTATGGGATGGCTTCGATATTCGGAATTCGGAGCCATTTTGATAATTGACTGGCGAGTTAAGTTTAATTTCAATCCATTCGCTTCCATAATGCGGGTTCCTTCTTTAGATGCACGGTTGTATACATTTTTTTTTGAGGCGGACATAGGTACATTACACATATAGATATAGACAGGTCTGTTTTCTTAATCTATTTGAATTGTTGATAAGCTGAAGGTATGTTCGTTGAGTAGATATACATAACAATTTTAATAGGTAACTCATAAAGGACATTATTAATTGTTAAATGAGTAAACCAAATGCACAAGTGCGATCCATTAATTAACTTGAAGCAGCTTCAGGGGAAACTGTTAAATTAAAGTGTAATTTAAAGTCGAGCTGAAGTTTCCTTGCCCCCCTAATTGGACCATACTTTTTGACAGCGTAGTTGCCATTGATTTTTACAATTTGAGTGTCTGGAAAAGTGGTTCTTCAATATTTACAGTAATATACAATACAATTAGTTTCGTTTTAAAAATTTTACAAAGGCTAGCAGTTTCTTGATTCTATCGGAGATCAGTTAAACATTAGCTCGGTTATACAAATCTAGGGTTGAGTAGTGCCAAGGAAGATTCAGCATCATTTTTAAAAGTTTATTTTGCTGTATTTGTAATTTTTTAATATGACAGTCTGCACATTTACCCCATACTTGGCAGCCATATAATAAAATTGCCTGAAATCTGACTTTGTTAAGTATTTTATTCTCATTTGGCAACAAATAATTTCTGTTTATAAAAGGACTATCTGGCCTGGCTTTCGCTTCCGGTCAATTTAAATTCTTTATTCAAAATTTATATAAAAATAACTACAATTGCAATAACCGCAGCGATTTACTTGTCGGCCAACCTACCGCTTTTTCACTGAAGAGCTTTATGGTACATAGCATTTTTTCGTTCCACGTGAGCACGCCACATACAATTGACCATGTGAGAAACATGGAACGCTATGCTGATGACGATTGTGTTGTTGTCTATCTCGGTCTCCAGTATGGACGACTGCATGATATTCTTTCTCGAAGTTCAGACATATTCTCTCGATTGTAAATATTCCGGTCTGACTGTTCGTCTTGGTTTTCTGCGACGTGAAACGTTTGACCTTCTCACTGGCGGCATGATCAAATTCGTCTTGGAATCGCCGAATCCCATACAAACTTTCATTCCCTATATCTATATCATCTTGTCAAAGTTTTGTTTTCGAGACATAAAGTAGCATATGGCCTTCCTTGGGCCCAATCGAAACCATCAAGCTCAAAATCTTTAAAAACTAACCATCCTGTCTCCAGTTATGTGCGTAAAAACTCAAAACGCTCAACAACTCCTATTGACTTTCATCATCGTCATCTCAAACATTTCAACTTACTCACTTATACTAATGCAAGGATCTGCTGTTTTGTGAATTTATGTGAATATCAAAATTAAAATGTCAAAAAAAAAAATCTTGGAGTAGGTAATGAGGAAGTTATCTATTCATTTAATTAAATTATCTTTTTATTTTTTTAAATTTTTTTTTTACGATAATGAAGCACGCTGCTAAAAATTCTACCGCTTTAGAGGATAAAAATTAAACATTTCATATATGTTTCAAAAATGTTTCATCGGCGTCCAGACTGAAAGAAACATTTAAGAGATGTTGAACAAATATTTATGAAATGTTTCTGAAGCAAATTGGAAACATTTTATAAACATTTATTAAACAAATGTTTCACTGGTCTGGACAAACCTTTAGGTGTATTTAAAAAAAGAAGAAATTTTAAAATTGTTGACAACAACAATTTGCTTGGAAAATAATTAAAATAATTGACAACAGCAATTGCTTTTAAAATTAGAAATATTTTTTTTTGTACTTGAAGTATCATTACTCGATTTCTACCCCATTTATTTTTTTTCAAAGTGCATTTCCCCATACAAACTTTCATAACCTCTTTCATCCCCTCAAAGTCAAAAGGTAGCCCATGTCCTTCCTTGGTCCAAAACGAATCCGTCAAACCTTGCAGTATGTTCCCTGAAGTTTAATTTTTGATCTAAATAAACTCCTAAATATTTAACAAATGGTTCCCAATTTATCTGGTGGCGATTTATCATCAACTGATTAGACGGTAAGAAACAATTCTTTCTTTTTCTTGTAAAAAAGATAGCCATGCCTTGTCCATGTTCGTATTTACTTTTATTTTCCATTTGTTATAAAATTTAACTAACATTTCTTCAATATTTAACTTTCAGTATTCTGAACTATTTCATATGTATATATTTATGATTTAAGCAGCTTTTGATTTGAGTAATAGGTATTTATTTTGACATCTCATGAGAGCGATTGGTGTTGTTTTTGCAATATATTTAATATCAGTTTAAGATTTAAGTTTGCATAATTATTTGAAGGTGCGGATATTATTTTTAAGTTTGTGTACTGACGAAAAACATCACAGTGTCTAGGGATTGTTCTAGTCTTGCGACAATTCGAACAAAAAACATTCAACGTTTTATTTTTTTATGACCTAACATGCGCTAAATGGGTTATAGCCTTTAAGTGGCAATATCAAAATCCAAGGCTTGTGTTCTTTCTATGGTCTAATTAAATAGTTTAGATCTATTAAGTCAGGAGTGTGTGCAAAAATGTCACTGTACATCTGACTATGTTTTGAAGCGTTTAGAATGACTGAAGTGTTAAGTGACATATTTGAACATTTTTATGGTTTTCCACAGGATAAAATGTACTTAGGGACTACAAGAGGTCTGCGGATTAAGGTGGTAAGAATATTTTCCAGGTTCCGTAGCGTAAAAAGTGATAAAATCACAACACATTTGCACCAATACAAATTTATGTGTAACAAATTTCTTTAGTATGTAGAAGTTGCTTACTTCGAACATAAAAATCGTACTACAGCTCTGAGAGTGTCCAGTCGAATACAACAAAACGCTTCATAAAAAAAATAAGTTGCGATTTGGATGTTTAAGAACTTTCTGTGGTGACTGCAATTATCGACGCCGCACACTGGGGCAGAATAGCCTTAAAACTGCCATCAAATCAACTAAAGCCGTGAGATTTTTTTAGTTGGATCTATCGTTTTTATTGGTATATGTTTTATTTAAAAAAACAAAATTTAGAAAAAAAATATTTTATTATTAAAAAAAAAAAAACGATTTTTTTTTTATTATAATTTATTTAAGATAGAATAAAGAATCGTAATCGTCTTCATTTTTACTATCATCATAAATTTCTTCATCAGCTGTTGCGTAATCATTTTGAAGGGATGGAGCTTTTAACATAAAAAGTGTTTCTTTAGGATTATTTTTGACTTTGTTTTTGACTGGCTTTTGCTTACTAGTGATAACAGGATCGGAGCTCAATAAAAAAAAGTTAAATATCCCTATTAGATTTTTCTGTGCTACAAAAATAAATTATTAGAAGACATTCCTAAAACAAAATAGTAAATTTTGATTAACAATGACGACTTTAGTGTAATTTTTATCTTTTCGCGAAGTACCTATTTGGTCTATTTCGTGAAGTAGCAAAAAGTAGCAGGAAATTTAAATTGTTTTTAAGACCTTAAACAACAACTTTTATTTTCGTGTAATTTTCATTGCTTAATATTACTTAAAACCTAATTGAAATATCTATTGTTAATTAATTTTCTTAAGAAATAACTATGGATCAAATTTTGTCTTATGTACAAAAAACTATTTATGTAATGAAGAAAAAAAATCACTAAAACACAGTTTCATACCTGAAGAAGAAGGTTCCATACCTAAATAACGCCAAAAAGTAATTATCTTTACCGAAAAAACTAATCTGAAAATGAACGTAATTCACTTATAACAATTGCTTGAGCTGCAAGACGTGAGTATAATCCACCGTTGTAGCGAACCGGTTTTGTTGCGAATATTTTAAATAGTGTCCAACTGCACAATAGTTAGTACTCTATCGAAGTAGTATAGAAAGCTTTCCCTCAAAAAAAAATAATTTTTGTAACTATCGGCAATTTTTGGTGTATTTGCCCCAGTGTGCGCCGTTGTGTTTGCTTTCTGCTCCTAGTAACATTGTTTTTACTTCTACTATCTATACCAAACCCATATAGCCTTCAATGCTTCCCATGACCATATCTGATAACAGGCATCATTGATAAATTAACACTTTTGAAGAGTTTCTAAAGAAGTCTGGATCCTAAGTGTCTAGTGTCTGTCTACACCTTGAGAAAATATATGTAGGTAGCCAAAACGTAAGGAGATATGCAAAAACGTCTATTCGAATTAATTATTTATGAATTCATCTTCCAGTGATTTATTGCTTTTTCTTATAACAACCTAACTTGTCAAACCCCAAGCAACAAAAAAAAAAAAAAAAAAAAAAACAGGACAATACCGTGAAAACGATTTTAAAAACAAATAAAAAAAAGTTTGCACCACTTCTCACGGGATTATTAAACTTGAAATTGTATTCTGTGGTCGCCACGGTCATGGTAAACGTTTTACACTTAACGAAATTTTAAAATATAATGTTCGCCCCCATCTTTTTTTTTGGTGAGTTTTCTGCGTTCTTTGGTCTCCGGTGGCCAAATGAAAAATTCATTACCCACTCGAAGACAAAGCAAAAAAATAAATAATAATGAAATTGGTAAATAGGGAATAAGAGAAGCGAACCACACGCTTTTTTGAGATAAAAACGTTTGTTAAATATACTTCACAGTTCCAGCTCCCAGGTCCAGGTCTCACTCTAGTGGTATGATTTTATTTTTCGGATGTCAGTTGACTTTAGTTACATTATTTCTGAACTTGACGTCTTTATCCACGAAGTCATGTGTCATGTGTGAATTATGTTGCGTGTTGTAGCGCAAAAGGAGAAGAATTATGTTTTATGTAATCTTTTATACATAAACATAATTCTATACATAAAACATCATTGTTACTATTCATGGCGGGAATGGAAACTCCGCATACGATTCATTATTCATACTGCAAACAGACAAGACTTGTAGCTTAAAAGCCGCTATGATGCACTTGCCATACACATTTATGTACTATATCTACAGTGAGACCCACACCTGCGCATTCCAGTGAAATAAAAAACTGTTAGTAATGCCATTTAAGTTGAGAATTCCTGCGGCAGCAACTCGTCGGTAATGACTTACCATCAATGACGTTAATAGATGTGAACTTTTGACAGATGCTTTATCCGGAAGATCACGAATGCCAAAGAGATGAAATAACAATTTCAAATCAGATTTCAATCTAACCAAATAACTTAACCAAATTTGAAGGTTAGGCTCATATAACTGGTAGATCAACACCTGACCAATCAGATAATATATCTGGAAGAGCTAATGAAAACCGGGAAGGGGAATCGGCATACATAATAATATATATTATAATATATACCTATAATACACCCGTAGCATAAATAAGTGGATCATCAAAAGGCAATATAATTCGCCAACGTTACAATTCAATATCGACATCAAAGCTTTGAAAAAAGAGCGACTAAAGAGAGACTTGACTGTCAGTGTTTATAATTAAATAAAGAAGTTTATGTTGGCCGTACCGCAGACAGAATATATCTGTTTCTGTCGCTTGAGCGATTGCTTTCTGTTTTCCAATTAATGTTAACAAAGTCCTTCACTCAAACCAAATTATTCTTACCTACACCCTCATTTTCAAGTTTCAAATACACTTTGTGTGTGTGTGTTATAGATACTACACTCACCCACAGGTAAAACCAGGTGGCATAGATATTATTTACAAAATTTTCCTCACGCACATCATATTAAATGAAGGAATGTTGTTCGCAAATAATTACAACCCACGCCATACTTTGTATAACTCTCTTGGAGTTATATTACGTGCATTATACACCCCTTGAAGGCATACCTAAGCTATACACCATTCAGAGATAATGCCACACACCAACTACCTTCAGTGAAAAATGTTCACAATTCGTTGAAACATTATTCACTGTGACGAATCGGGAACTGATGGAGGACTCAAAAGTGCTGCAAGAGCCCCTGGTATCTAGTACTTGAATATGTCATGATAGCTAATCACCCTAATATCCCTCATGAATACATAGTACAGACTCAAGCGCATACCACCTTACCGATTCTAACCAGGTATAAATATTCCTAGAAGCTAGAATAAAACTCGCTGGATCTGGTGGCATTTACGCTGCACGTAAACTATTTCCGGAGGCCTGAGTTTGCTACTTTCACTGGTGCGCTTTAATTAGCAATAACGACCTGGAACTGGAATCAGAACCTGCGTGTTCTGCTCTGTGCACTGTGGCTATACACAAATGAATGTATGTATCTGCTCGACTTGCTTTGGGGGAAACACGAGTCTTGTTCTACGGCTCTACGGGTAATTTTTGTATTGGCACATTTTCGTTATTCGCAGCTCACATTAATTAGCTGACGAAACTGCTGGTAATTGTTTATGAGTCGCATGGCGGTGCTAACATCACGAACATAAGTGTAAATAGAGCTGATGAATTTGGTTTTGTGTTTCAAAATGGCGCGTATTTGGTTATTTTAAAGTTATCGCGGAATTCATTTGAGCGAATGGAGTGTGTCTGTTACATACACTAAGTGCATAGATGATTCAACTATAGGTACTTGCGTACATATGTATGTACTAATAAGTTTTACATATTCGTGTTAATTGTGACTAACATTTTGCGTTAGGGCTTACCTAAGGATTTTCTAATAGAACATATTTTTTGAAGTTATTACTTCTTTAGGAGCGTTGGGCACTTTTAAATGGGAAGAAATTGATGAATTCGCGTTACCTTTAAAACGACACCGCGTCATCGTCACAGAGAAACCGACACCCCATAGGTGGCGCTGTTGTCGATTTTTTTGAAAAACTCAACCGGTCTCAATGAAACTTTGTGTGCATGGTTGTATGCAGCTAAAAAGGTAGGATAGTTTTGGACCCGATAGGTGGCGCTGTTGTCGATGTTTTTGTTCGCTGTTTTTACTCCCAAAACAGTTTTAAGTATTTCCTGCGCAATAAAATATCTCCTGACGATTCGAAAAATACACACTTAATTGTTCAAGTAATAACTTCTGTCGGCACTCCCGGAGTGCCTGATGTTTTTTTTCGAATTGAATCTCCGGATTTGTAATTTAAAATGAGCGAAAACCAACATTTGAAGAGACAAGATATTATTCATTTTATTTATATGGCTGTTCGTATATAAATGGTCGAAGGAACATAAGAAGAGTTTGTCCTTATCCTATTGTGACCCTGATTATAAATCAACTTATTATTAATTTGAAGAATTTATAATGCTAAAAGTTTATATACCTACATGTTAAAAGAAAGCACATGCTTATAATTTATAGCTCTGAAATAATATCAGCATACCTAAGCATGGTTTCGCTCGAAGCCTCATAGATACATCCCCCTTTATTCGATTAGTTCAACCCCTTAAACGGAAATCTTTGCATAGCATTTTATCACCTCAATAATTCAGTAAATTAAATATAATATTTAACTCTCTTTCAGATTTGTAACTATGATAATATTGGAATTACTTTTGCGGAAAATGGTTTGATTCTAGGAATTTACAGTACTCAATATAATATCCAGGATCGGGATCGAACTTAATTCAAAAATTCGGATAAGGTGCGTACTACATAGATTTTTTCTTCTTAGAGTAAAAACTTACACAACATACCTACATAGTAATTTTTAATCTGCATCATTTATTGTACGTTCTTTATTTAAATTATACACCTAAGCAAAATAACAAAATATTTACCAAGCGAAAGCCCCAAAGGAGATTGACAATGAACGAAAATATGTCTGTGTCATAAATAAGTAATAACTCACCACCTAATTGCTAAGCATCAAATTCAACAATCGGTCAGATTCTTGTATTGCTTTACAAATAGGCAGACAAACCTTAGAGAACGTGATTAAGCTTGTTAGATGGCACTTTTCAAAGTGGGGGATAAAATGTCTTGTCATCTAGTCCGTGGTCACGATTTTGACAAAACTGTAGAGGGAAACTTCGTGCCTTCGTAAGATTCCCTTGACTATGATTTAAAGCCCATATTATATTTATATATCCGACCCGGTTTTCATTACGATCTACCGACATGCTGTGGGGGGACGATGGAGTGCAGAGAAAATAATTGAGTATGTCCACATGTTTGTAATAATAATTTCCATGCTGAATTTTTCAATCTTATGCGTCAGACTGGTTCTGGGATCACTTAGCAGGGTTAGGTTGAGATGTATTTATAAAATTGCTTATGTTTCTGGTAAAATTTGTATATTAAACTCTATATTTAGCTGCCAAATATCATGTAAAATATCCCATATTCCGTAACCATTATATAAATAAATAAATAAATAGTTGGCGCCACAGGTCTGTAGGGACCCTGCGTCTAGCTTCTCACAACCATTCGTTGTGTATTTTTTGGAACGAAAGGTAAGGAAGAGATCTACAATTTTACGCCGATTCCAAAAGGCCGATTGAGAAGCTCTTTTAAGAAAATTATACTCTCGGATGTTTGTCAGCCGTTCGAGAGAGGTACCTATGGCGCAGTGAAAAAACCCTTAGTTGGAATTTGGGTTTTTGCGTGCCAGGAAAAATCTCATAAATCCAACTTATGTTACAGCCACAGGCTATGATTCTAACGGAAATTCTGTCTTTTTTTAGAGCATGGTGTCTAGCAAAACAATAAATAATTAAAATAGGTATGTAAGTTATAATTTATACGTCACACAAAAATAATTCTAATATGTACCTACCTATTTCTTCAATTGCCTGACTTTCCGAGAACCTTAAGCCAAGTTTATATGGATAAATGTATTTCCTTGAAAAAATTACATACATGCCCTACTTTCAGTTAAATATTCATTTAATGTTAATTTTCAAAGGAGCCATTCCTAGAATATAAATTTCAGAAAACGTCAAAATGAATAGAAAAAAAATATATTTTTACATATACTTTCCTTTTATATTAACATGAAAATGCTAAGGAGAGCTGCGTAGAGTGAGAAGTAAAAAAAATGTAAGAAAAGAGGAAACTACTTTATAAATAATATATATCGCCCTTAACTGATAAACAACCGCACGATTCGCCCTTACCATGACAACAAAACCAAACCACAAAGCCACGATTTTGTTGCTATTGCGCTTAACCCACCCACATTGCCGGTTTCCTACCTATGTACATACCTGCAAGTATATAATTGTCGCCACCACCGCGCACATTTTGCTCGTTGTGCCTTCCTCAACCACTTCCGCTGCTCAGTTTTCTCATTTATTTCCAGCTTATTTCAACATTTGAATACATTACGAAAACAAAAAAAAAATCCAAATGAGAAAGCTTGCGGCTGCCTATCATCCCTTATTTTCGGGTGGAAGCTCATCTCATTTTCATCGCATCGAATCCAGGCGAAAATGTCTCAGTCCCGTGCCTTGCCCGTCCATAGAAATCAAAGTCACCCTTAAGGTTGTGAGAGAGTTATTACCTTAGCTCTTAAGTCATCATGTATTCCCCAGCTATTCTTATTGTAAGCACAAACACGGACCGTCTTGGGGGTGTTCACATTCAGTGTGTCGATGGCAAGTGTAGGATTTATAATTGGGGTGAGACGGGGCAGTATTCAAACTAAAATTGTTTTATCTCATTTGTTTGTTTGTGTGGGCACGCAGATACTAAATTCCCTTGGTCTGGTCTACAATAATGGCCATAATTTGCATACATATATGTTCATTTTTACTCGAAAGTGGTAGTTTTTCTGCTCACTTAAGGAAATATTACCACAATGTCTGAATAACACTTGTATAGTTGTATAAGTAATAAAATGCAAACAAATGAAAAACTCTTCGCCTAGCATGATTTCCCTTTTGGCGGTGTGTGTAGGTATGGTGGTGTTTTTTTGTTCTCCTATGTTTGTTATTATTAAATTCCGCTGATGAACCACATTGTTTATCCAAATGTCCGGTTTAAAAACTGTTTCCGGTCTTAGAGCATATTGTAGGTATTTCTGTTGTAAAGTGGAGGACGATGTTTGAGTTTGGGGAGAACAAACAAACGATCTAGATACAAGTGATAGACGATTGGGAATTCTATAATGCGAATGTGAACTGTAGCGCGTCTGTGTCTTTGCCGTTGAACATTTTATTTTGTTTCGAAATTACTCTCAGGAGAAACTCATTTATAAGGTTTTTATACGGGTATCTATATCTACATTGAAGCACTATTTAATTTAGTTTTTTTTTTACCCCTATTGGGAAACATTGTGATGTAAGAAAATTCACTCTTTGCGGATTTGATGGTGACTGTTGTACGAGTGGGCTTTTGCAGTGGTTACATGGTAGAAGAAGTAAATGTGGACAGGACTCTGATGGTATGAATCAAGCCTGTCAGTTCTCACACTGAAAATCGAATGACACATTTTACAAAAAAAGAAATGCAAAAACACATAGTAAATTGAATTTGATGTTGGTTTCCGATTTCGAGCTTAGACATAGAGACTTTCTTTTTGTGGTGAATTGTTTGCAAATGGAATTCATCAAAGAGTTTTTCAAAGATCTCCGCGTACGCAACTGTTCGGCTGAACGTGGTCTCTTTACGTTCTGGAAATTTCACGGAAAGCTAATAGTCCTTATTTTATCACCAATATTTCCATCATCAACATTCTAAGCTTGTGTTGTGTCTTACCTGGTTCTTTAGTTCCTGCATAATTTTTATTTGTTGTTTTTATTTGTATACATTTAACCGCACAATGTCATTTGGAGAATAGACAAACAAAATAATTCTTGCTGGGAATTCACAACCAAGAAATCCGAATCGGTACCCACCAAATGTTTATCGAATTTAAGGCCTGATATGACAGCATTTTTAGAGACTAGTTATATGGAGCCATGTCTAGTTTTGGCATCCTTGTCAAACTTGTCAAATTGATCCATAAAGGTCTCACAGGGACCTTTGATGTCAGAAAGGGATTTAGACAGGGTGATGCGCTGTCATGCGACTCTTTCAACTTCATTCTTGAAAAAATTGTGCTAAACCATCAAGAGGTAGTTAAGGTTTTTGTCTACCTCTGCTCCGCTTTTAACTCTGAAAGTGCCAACACTTCAGAAATTAAGCGAAGAATTCCACTCACCCACCGGTGTAGCTTCGGGTTAAGAAGGGAAGTAATTAGTTAGGGGCACAAAAGGCCCAGATCATGAACTTTATTAATTTGTAATGAAGATATCCTTGGTCTCTTCGAATGTAAATTTCTTTGAGTTATTCTCGGTCCAGTTTGCGTCGATTGGCTTTAGAGAAGGAACTCAACAAGCTGTACAGCGAAATTGAAGTGGTCAGAAAAGTAACCATCAGTCGTCTAAAATGGCTGGGCCATGTGGAGCTAATATACACCAACGCTAGGGCCCGAAATTATGTGTAGGTAGAGCTAACGACAACTAAGGCCCATTTTATTCACTCGAAGTTGAACACAACTCGGGGAGTTTTCCATATAAAAATGAATAAAATGGGCCTAAAGGGTCTTGCATTAGCGACTTGACAACTTCAAACGTGCAGTGTGAACCCACCCTAAAACCGATTACCGAAATGTTGATGTAAAAATGTTCAGTAAAATCAACATTTTCAATATGGTAACTTCACGAAGGAACAACGTTTAATTAAAAGTGTCAATTTTCAGCCATGAAACGCATTTTCGGTTAAACGGCAGGTGAGAATGCTCATGTGCTTCATGAAACAGCACTCCATCCGCGAAAAGTCACGGTTTGGTGTTCGTTACAGAGACATGCGGAAACGTTATTTCTTCGATCAATTCCATGAATTGGACATCAGTGATGTGTTGTTCCAAATGAACGAGGAATAGCGGCCGTATCGGTCGAAATGTGTGTCCGAGTCATCGAAAATTCGGTTCATTGTATCAACCGCTGCATACGTTCCCGTGGCGGACATAATATATGAATGAAGTCGAATTCCATTCATAAATATTTTGATAGTAATTCAAGCGAATAGAACTTTTTTGAGATATCTCAAGTACCTAGTTGTAATTTTATTTGAAAATAATAAATTTGTTAAGTCCTTAATGAAAGACCATTTATATGCAAAGCCGGCAAGGAAATAAAGTATCTTAAAAACAGCATCCCAGTACCACCACATCTATGTATTTGACGACAAGTGTGTACCAGCAGCAGCAAAGTAACTATAGTGAGACCATTGACAAACAACTTTAGGGTCACAACAATAGCATCATCCATGTACGTTAGACGCCACACAGCAAGTGTGCAGCTGCAGTCTAAAATAACGAGAAAGATTAATTCGCAACTATTTCGTTTGACAAATATTTTGTTTAAAGTTATGCGCTAAACTATCACTGATAAATAAGCATTCTGTTGTTATTTTTCTATTAACTTAAGTTTCCGTTTTTGGGTTCGCTGGTAAGGGGTAAGTTGAACTTGGTTAAATAAACATCTAAATTATATCATAAAAAAGGCTTTTGTTTTATTTTCGCTTACACATAAGACATAATTCGTTCGCAAGTATAAAGGAACGACAACCAACTTGGAGTACACAATTGGAGACAGTTAGCATAAGTTCGGGCTAAATATCCATATCCACCCCGTAATGTAGCACCACCTAAGTAAATAAGTAGGAAACGACACTCAGGCATTTTATTCTCTGAACTCCGTTCAGTCGTTGTGGTTTAAGACTGTTATACCTAATAAAAAAAAAATACGCCACGCTAGGAGCTGGTATGGGTGTTCGTAACGTGCTCTCTGCTTAAACATCAGCAGGGGTCTCCGAAATAGATTACAAAAAAAAACATAATCTATATTTCAATTGAGATATTTTAAGACACGAGTGTGAAAAGCGGTGTCAATTTCGTTAAGTTGTTTTTTTTTTAATTTATTCCGGCCAAACATTTTACACACTATAGGAAGAAACATGATTTTATGGAACTAACCCAAAACTTTCATCGACTCGTAAAATAAAGGTTAGGTATTCATAGTTTATTTACCCAATTATTTGAAGTAAGAATCAGGGATGGAAAATGCCATTTTCGATTTGTACTGAAAACTGTTGTAAGATTGTGCTGAAATGGAGCCAATTGTATTGAAAACAATTTTGCGTATAAGAAAGTGAATTTATTAACAAAACTGTACACACCTAAAAAATATAGATATTTAAAATAAGTTGCCTTCCTAAGGCCGCCCAAAACTCGAGAACGGATCGTCCAATTTGAGCTATCTTTTCTTTGATTAGACTGTATGCCGATTATGCATATGAATACCAAATGGCAAATGACCAGATAAGCTGTCAAATGAACGAAATGTCAAAACTATCAAAGCTTTATATAAGACCATCTGACCAAAATTACCAATATGGTCATATTTGCCTTGATGGTTATTTAAGGCATTTGTTATTTATCACCCAATGTTGTAGAAGAGTAATGTTGTTAAGAAAAAGAAAGCAAAAAAGTTGAAGTTGGGAATTTTCTGGTAGTAACATAATAGGTAGATACCTATTATTTTATCTTATTTGATATGCCCATTACCCATTGACCATATTTTGACAGGGTAACTGTCAGAAATTTACATTTTATGACCACTTGGCATACATTCTAATCTTACCTTAAGGTAGGTTCATACAGTGAGAAAATTGGAAAATTTTAAAGTGGGATTGGATTGGATTGCATCGTAGAAATTGATTTTCCATAGGGGGATTTTTTTAAAGTTTTAATCGTAATATACAGTGAGATCGTGTTTGTCAAGAGTTCTGTATGATTTTCATGATTTCGGAAATTTTCTTCACGGAAATCATTTCTTGTGCTAAATTGCAATTGGATTTTGGGTAGTATGCAACAACTATTAGCGGCAATTTCACATTGTTTCAATGTAATCTCGATTCTCGAGTTTAAGAACGCTTTTTCTCGACACTCATGGCAGCTAAGATTCTGCACTGTCAAAATAAGGGACCTTGCTAATCAGGGCGGGAACAGTTAGTAGTATAATATATTAATCCCAGAGCTCTTCAGGCTTAATACTCTCATTTTGCATATTCATAGGTATTCATAATATTGTCATGAGCATCAAACTCATAACGGGGTGAGTTTCTAGTGAAAAGTCGATGCTTTGTCAGCCAATGCTTTGTGTAAAACTTAAAACAAATAGTTCGTTAATTGATTTGATTTTCCATTTTTGGAAAACCACAAATCGCAAGAGAATTTGAAAGATAGGTAGGTACAGATAGATAAATGATTGTATCGAAATACGGCAAATTGTACTTTTGTACTAGAGCAAACTCATTTGTATCGAATTCGATACAATTGTATCGACTTTTCCATCCCTGGTAAGAATCCGTCTTCATTGAAGAGAATGCTTGTACATATTTCTATATATTGATGAAGTGTTCAGTTATTACCCCGGCTAGCATTCGGATGCGGTTTTTATCAAGATATGTGTAGATCACTATTTGTTGTTAATTGTGGGCCACAATTGTTATGATGCAACCATAAGTGTTGTTTCATCGTTCTTTTGTCAAATTGCATTAGCAATGAAACTCTTTGTAAGCTGCGTTGAAAGCTGGTATAGTACTTGTCTGTCAGTTAATAGTATGTCCATTTCAGAGTCAATCCTGGCCAGTTTATATGCTGCCTTATTCCTTTTTACAGTAACATGTCCATGTCCAGGAGCCGAACAAAGCAGTAGATGGTCTATCGCTTTTAATGCTGAAAGGCACTGATTTACTGATTTAGTGATTTGGGTTGATCGCTTTAAGTGCCTGTGCCTGTCCACGCTAAAGGGTAGTTTCCATTTCTTAACCGCACGAAGATATATCTATGCCAGGAACACGGTACAGTATTTTGCCAATCGATATTAATTTAATACTTAGGTTATGAGTAGGACATTGCCTGTAATGCTATCGGAGTCTAGGAAACATTTCAGAAAGAGTTTCATTGAAATTCGTCCAGTTGTTTTTACATATTAAGTAACAGGTGTAAAGCCCGCAAAGATTTATCAAATGCAAAGAAATTTTTACACAAGTTCAGTTGTGTTACTGAGCGTCACTAAAAATAAACCGGAAATAATCCGTATATCCATCTAGGATTATTTATATGAACAGCATTTTAATCGCATAGGTATCTTGATCTATAAGTTTCTGGTGATTAGTGGAGAAATGTATAGGTTAGGTATACATTTTTGGAAGTTCCCAAACCATTTTGCTCCATAGAAATACAACTACACTTACCATGATTATGGGATCCCTAGGCCAAAAGCGAACAACTGTAAGTAAATAATCAATAAAAGCTGAATAATTCAAAGCATGGTAAATACAATAATTAGTTCTACCGACATCAGCAAATCCAAATAATCTTTTTGACCCAATTGTTACAAATACGCAGTATTATTAGCTGTCATAGAAAAGAAACAAGAAAGTCGGTTGAAGTTTATCTAATAAAGGATACCCACACAATATCACCGCAAGTCAATTTCCAAAAAGGCAACACTTCCACTGAATCGATGGATTGGTCGATTGTTATTTGTCTGTATATTGTAAACGTTTGAGATCAAATACCATTTACTATCCCCTAGTCAATAACCTTGATCCCGTTCCACATTTATCAGTTGGTTTCGTATTGCCAACGGATGATGCTTTCGTATAATCTGTAGCAAATCAGAATACCAAGGACCATTTCAAGCAGGCATAAATCATTTAGAAATGGGAAAGTATATGATAATCTGTTTTTTTATGCCCTTTTTCGCGCACTTTTGCTTGCGGGCGGAATTACTTTCCTATCCTAATTGTGTAAATAGGTTGAAATTTGAACTTTGTTTTCCTATGGATAAATAGGTACGTACCGAATGTATTTTTTATTATTTTTATCCCTATTTTTGTTATAAGTTTAAGGATTTTTTCAGCTTCTGTTGAAAACGGTAGCTATCACAGTTATGATACGTTAGCATCCTTGGTGTTTTAAGTTAATAATTCTTCAGAGCTATCTCAAAAGCCATTTTAACTCAAGTTAGAGTATCTATTTAAAACTTTTTCATCTTGAATTAGCCTAAAGCACTAGAAGCTAGTGCTAGATTATATTGTTATTGTAATTCATTTATGTAACAATAAGATTGTAATAATAATAATAATGCAACAAAGTAGATGGAAATGATTCGAATTCGGATTAATTTTCGACTACATAAAATCTAGTGTTCGCAGAGGATCGAAAAACTTTTCAACTCAGCCGTTCGAACTCGAAATATAATCATAGGTCCTATTCGCCGCAGAAAAAAAAAACCGCACACATAATACATAGGTACGCATACCGATTTCAAATGACTATAATTGTGGGAGTCTAACCCTAGGCCCTAGGGTCTTACAGACCAACTAGCTGTTATTATTTTTGTTTTTGTTTTAACTTTAGCCTTTGTTCATCGTCGTTGTGAAGTTGCTAAAAAAAACCGCATCGTCAAGTTCATCACGGGCATATATGATCCAGTTGGTTGTGTATACAAGAAGCCTTAAGTGGTTGAGAAAGCTGAACGTGTGGGAATAATATTATTTTGAAAGCGTTGGCAGTGACCTGGGACCAAATTGATAAGGGTACAACAAACAAATATTGTTAAAGTTTTCGCTGGACCCGATGAGGATATCATTTTATTTTAAGCTTGATGTTCCTCATACCGATTGTGTAAGGCCGGTTTTATCAAATATATGGAACCATTGATCTGATGATGACGGCATTAAAAAAAGTATATGAATAATGCATAACTATATACCTACTGTATAAATGTGTGTTTATCTATTTTACAAAACACTTCAATTCCGTGTTATATTATGAATTTCTCTCTTCGTCCAAAATGCATAAACGGGAAAATGATACCCGTATGAAATCTTGGCAAGCTAAAATAACCATCAAATACAACCAGATGCGTCCTTTTCCCCCATGTTGCATGCTTTGCTTACCATAAAATATTTTAAAATTTTCGGTTCATATGTCGAAAGTACTATCTACATAATATCTTCAAATTTGAAGTTGAGCTAGGTTGCTACTAAGATTTATCGTAAACACTTAACACCCTTTTATATATACGAGAGTGTAATGATTTTTTTTTTTGACACAGCAATTCTGAATGCCAAGGCTAACCCAGGTGTGTTTTGAGTTTTAAATTAATTGGAAACAAATTTCGCTGTTATTTTGGTATGCGTACAGAAATTTATATAGGTAGATAGATATTCATAATATAAAGTAATTAGTTCGAGTTGAATTGTATAAATGAAATCATAGATATTACATGCGACAAAAATAAATAATTGCATAATTAAATTAACTGCGTATACAAGTCTATAAGTATTTCATAAATCTTATATTAGTCTTTTCTTGCAATCGATTTAGGCAGTTGGGGAAAGGAGGTCAAACACGTTTAGCTACGCTTCGAAAGCCGCGTCAGCATTTTACATACAAATCTATTAGAATGAGAGACATTGTTGGATCTCTTATGGTCTGAGTACCTTTTTGTTGTGAATTTCTTCAAGTCTCACTCCGTTCGTCTTCTTGGATGGCCACATTCACCAATTGAGCTCAATAACTTTACTTTTCTCCTGACAAGAACAAGTCCGCTTGCCAAATCTAGTTCATGATATTATATTTTATCATTCGGAAAAATTCTCCGATGAAATATTGTCGCATTGCGTGGTACAGCGTTATATCGCTTTTAAGAACTAAGTACGTGTAAACGAATTTTTTTCCGAAGCTCTTCGACAACTTATTACTAAAGCAATCCGTTCCGTCCTTAGCCTAAGCGGCTGAAGATAAATGTTCATCTTCGGATTTGGAGTTAGAGGGCTCACGACGACTTTTTTCACGTTAGCCCAATTGTAATAGGGCCATTCTGATTTTAGTTATATTTTTTTCGTAAATAAATTGATATTCAGCTTAAGTTAATGGAGTTAATGGTTTCAAGCTACGTTTTTTCTAAATTAATGTACAATGGATTTTTGAAAAACCAAAAAAAAGAAATTGTTTTTTTTTTTTTTTTAAGTTTATAGGTACCTTAGCTTACTACTTGATATAGCGTAGATATAACGATTTCGACCAAAATGCAAAATTGTAGTAAAATTGTTACGAACATTTTTCATATCTCGAATATAGGAGAGTGTGATTTTTCCTTTCCTAAAACAAGGCGATTATAACCAAGCTGAGAACTATTGAGGAGTAGCATTCTGAAGCTCGCCCTTGCAAATATCAATAATATTAATAATCTATAAATAATATAACCAAGGCCTTTCTAGAAAGTTTAGCTTAAAAGTGCTTGGGCCAATTAAGGAAATTGTTTTGCACTAGGCCACCAGCACTTTCGTTGTCTTCGAACCTCTCGTGACTTAAAATCCATAAAAAGGCAACTTTCTTGTAGACCTTACCGATTCTCGATAGTGTTCAGACAACTTCAGATAAGACTCTAGTTTAATTTACATGATTCATCAGCTTTAAGGCGTTGATTTACTTTCTGAGAAAAGATAAGTTAATGATTGACCGTTGTAGATCTACCATTTATATCGCATCTACCAAGTCTTAAGCGTTCTTTTGCACTGACTTCAAAGCCATAGACTTGTGCTTGAAAAAAATTTTTACTGTGTGCACCAGGGCATTAATCTATGGTAGTTAGATCAACTGTTCATAAGCATTTAACATATGGAATGTAGCACATTTAGTGAGATTTATCTATTTAGGTGTAGCATAGCCATATAAACCGAAAAGTGAAAGTGGTGGATATTTTATATTTTGGATGGAAGCCTACTTTTTACAGCATATAACAAGTCACAAAAATTGATTTTGAAAAAAAAAAAATTGGACGTATAGTGAAATTTTGGCTATATTTGGGCATCTTGTGATGCTGACGCCCCCGGGTCCTTGGATTTGTACCAGAAATTGCGAAGAATAAGTAAAAGTAGCATGACGGTAGTGACAGAGGCCCAATAAATCATTTTTGGCGAGATTTAATTTGGAGAAAACTCATAAGACAGTACTAGCTTTTTCATTTAAACTTCCTACTATAGTCAGTTTTTTATCGAGTTTATTGCCCTGGACTGAACGAGTGAACGTTGCCTAACATGATTATATGGAGGTAAGAATTTAACCCTTAAATGCCCAGTGTATCTTTAAAGATACAACCACTAAAAAAATTATATCTGCGTTTGATTTGACTTTATCTACTTGTTGCTTACTATTTTTGTTTTATTGACTCAAAATCTATCCACCGTCAAATAAATGGACCCGTAACTCTTAAATTAAACTTACTTTTAACCAAATTTGTGATTTTTTTAGTTTTCCACAAATTAAAAAAAAAAGTTTTTTGTTTATTTAATAATTTTATATTTGTTGACACTGCTGGATCAGAAAAAATATATTCTGATGAACCTATATATTATGAAGTGAAATACTGTTATTTGATCCACATACGATATAATCAGCTCATATAATGTAGCGGTAAATGGTTGTATCTTTAAAGATACACTGGGCATTGCGGCCTATATCGTGATATCGGTTGAATTTTACATATGGCTACCTGCATTTGTTCTGTATTTAGATTACTTCTGTATCATTAGGAAGTGCAAGTTAGTTAATTGTTTTATGAGTTGCTTTAATTATGTATCAGTGCAGATTCATGGGTTTAAAGGTGTGCAATTGTGCATGTGCAACAATACAAATGAGATATAAATTATAATTATATTAAAAATTTCAGATTGTTCAAGAATAATTTCTATATTTGAAAGCCCATCAACAAATTTGTAATATATATTTGGTTTTATGCATTTTCTCGTTCCGGGAAGAAGGGAAATTCGGATAGTTATTTAAACGGAAAATAGTTCCTTATTATGTACCTACTTTTTTATGCATTTTTTGTTCCACATTCTTTCCTATTTGGTCTTAGATAAATTAAGGCTTTCACTAAAATGTCTGAAGATGACTGACAAAGAAGTCAGATCATTAATGCATTACTTTAGTTTTGACAGCGCTGATGATTGGAAGGAAAATTGTCTTGCATATTAGCGCGATAGCTAGATAGAACAACCTCAACATTTACTGGGTTCCGAGACACTGTGACATTCCAGGGAACTGTGCAGTAGACGAATTGGCAAAGCATGGGTCCTCCGGTGTTGATAGTGTCTGCTAGACTAGGTTCGCCTTGCTCACTGAAGCTTGAAGGAAGAAGGAAAGCCACAAGAGAGGCGAACGCTAGATGGACTGCACTAGAAACTTGTTATACGACAAGAATGCTATGGCCAACTTTTAATGAATTAAAGGAATCTTAACGGGGCACAACACTCTATACGGTATACTACATGAAAAAATTACGCTTGACGGAAGAAGAACTTTGTAGAGGCTGCGGCGATGAGGAAGCTGTTGAGGACACAACCCACTTCCTATGCCACTGCCCAAGACTCCAACACAATAGACACAGATTTCTAGGGCGACACTTCTTCCACGACCTAGATGAGCTCTCCAGCACACCAGTAGCCAAGATAATGTGCTTTGTCAAATCCACAGGATGGTTTGTATGCATTATAGACAGGGTTATAATGGGTAAGGGACAACCTTTCCCCATGGGCATCACAATGGGTCAATGTCGACCTGAGTGTGGCACGGAGTACTCCACGCCAGCCCGCATACCTAACCTAACCTAACCTACTTAGGTAACTGCTTCCTCAACGATTATCTAAGTGATCTGAGCTATACAAGCGCTGCTAACATTCTTAGCTTAATTATCGGAAATAAATGGTTTGCATGAAAACCAGTAACCTCTAAAAATCAGTGCTACAATCACAATGGGCCGACTAACGGCCTAAATGCATCTCTCACTTTAGCATTACATAACAGATTTTAAAAATATATCGACAATATATCCACTTCAATGACAAAAATAGAGCTGATGACTCTGATCAGATATAAGTAAGTTAGGATAAGATAGGATCAGGTCCTGAAGCACCTTCTCAAGGCAAAACTGATCTCCAATCATCGGCCAATATTTTTGTAAGATGGCTCCGAGAAGTGCCGTTGTGAAGGAATTACATTAATTTCAATTACTTTACATGTATGAGCAATTACCCGCCTATCTACTAAACTAAAAAAAAAATCCTATGCATTTTCTTTCAAAATAGCTGTGGGGGGTTAGTGCCCAGTGTGTCTTTAAAGATACAACCACTTTTTTGTTAATAACTTCGTAAAAAAAAATTTGGTTTTTTTTTTAAACAACAGATTTGTTGTTTTTGTCTCCTTTTACATATAGTATATTTTTTTCATCAAAATCGGTTTCCTTGGGCATTTAAGGGTTAAGATTTCTGTTTGATGTAAATGGCATTTTAGACATTTTGAGCCACTTACGAGTACTTCTGCTGACACCAATCTATGCTTTATGAAAGACATTTTGCATGAGACTCGCTAAAGTTGCTTTTCAACTTATGACCCTGATGACAAAAAGTACAAGATTTCGTTCCTATTAAACGCATTCCACGGGAGCATCGCTCAATTACATACTTTGCATATATTCATATACTGTATGCCTTATAGTTTACGCAAGTAATAGTTACGATTGCTTATACAAAGTCCATTCCCAAACTTAATGATTTACTAAGCACTTAACCAACTTAAGCGCTTTTGCATATATTTTGATAGAGATATTTAATTTACATAAGGGCTTTCAGCCTTTTTTGTGCATTTTGCCACTCACAAAGTAAATTATGTGTATATGTCCTTCAGCCCACATGTCTATATCCTTTATGACAAGTCATGTATCCGTCGCTGTTCCCATTTGTTACGCGGCTTTCTTTTTTGTTTGTTCGGTCTTTTATTGTAGCCATATACTTTCTAGTTTATGGATATTTTGTTGCTGACAGATATGTCGGCAAGTGAATACTGAAACACACCATATTCGCGTATAAGTTTGGGCGTATTTGTATTTTTCTATACGTTCCGCTCTGCGTCATATGATACAGCATATAGGCGGCTCTTTCAAACGATAGTGGTATCATATTGTATCTGGATATGATGCCGTTGAGGAAATCCTCTTTGTAATCGATAGTTATACTGGTTCTTGGGTATATGTATACGAGTTATATGCGTACATTAAGCTGCCAGCGGCGCGGCGGTCGGATGTTATTAAATGGATGAAGTAGCACCACAGTCCATTCGTTTAGTGTTTTTCTTTTCTTCTAGACTGACATGGTATATATATAGTATAAATATAAATGTACTACATAAAAAAAGAAGGAGACGAAAAAGTGCCAGCAGGACATTGTTTAATGAATTTCCATTGAAGACAGATGATATCCTTTTCAATGGCACACACAGTAGAGTTGAGAGTCTGAGAGATTTTTTTATATTGAAATTGTTGTAAAATAGTTTAACTTGGAATTCAATCTTGAAGTTCGATAAAGCTCCCACCCTGTATGAGAGGAAATTCTATACATACGTAAAAAAGAAAGAGGGAAACTATTGAGAACTCAATGCTATTTATCTTTATTGATACAGATGAGATTTCATGCAATAAAATTGACTATACAAGCTGAAGGAGTAACTGAGGCCCTAGTTATAGCCATAGGAACGTAAAACGAATGCGTTGAAATTTTCTTTTGCATTTTTTGACCACTTAAATCTAATGGTTGAGAAAAGAAAATTAGTTACAAACAATTGTACGTAAGTATACTATGGCAATATTTTTTTTAGTTCTGTTTTGTTTTGAATTGTTTTACTACAACTTGGGCAGATATTTTGAATAGAGAATTATATTCCAGTTGTGAAACTGTTGCATTTTTATTTTTAACTTACGGTTGACTTGAGGTTGAGGACGAATGAAGCAATGTTTATCTATCTCAATTCGGAGTCAGAAAACTTTGATTTCGAAAGATTTATCTAACATTTTTTGCTTTAAAATCCGTAAGAGCTCGGCTTAGCACAACTGCAATGAAGATTGAAATTGCACCCATGATTAGAACAAACGTACGCTGGAGCAATGTCAATACCTGCAAGCACCCAAAGGAACAGCTGCTGAGCAAAAAGGCATTATGGACAATTTGCGATAGGCACACACTAGGATTGGTCGGGGTTACAGAGTAGGGTGAAGCGAAATTTGTATTTTTAGATTAATTTGTTCCGTATTGTTAATAGTTCACCCGTAGTCTAAAACGCATAAATACAAAGTTTAACATATTCCGATTTCGCACTTAACTAGATCTTTCGCACACAAGAAAGATATAATATTATTGTAGGTCTTGTAGCAAATGAGCGGTATGATTTTCAAAATGGTGAAATTAAAACGCATTTCCAGTTTATATTTAATTTGTTTGGGTTAAATATAATTATTATTGAATTTATTTTTAAAGTATTAAAGCAGGCTTAAGTGGCTCTTTCAAAAGTTTCAAGGGTTTCATTTTGATGAAAATATTGTGATATTGTTCCAAAAAATGGTATGTCTTGTCTAATGCAGTAGTTTAAGGGACATTGATTCTATATGGCAGCACTATTATTCATATCGTCCATTCTCTGCCTCCGAGTATATTTTTTTTTTGATTCTCTTTTCTAATTAACTCCCTTGTATCTGTTCAATCATTAGAGGCAAAAATACTGCTGAATGCTTGATGTCCTTCTGCTTTTATCTCTCGTCCAAGAACGGAAGAAATCACATTTTTTTCATCGAAAGACTATTTTTAAGGTTCCGTACCCAAAGGGAAAAAACGTAACCTTATTAGTTTCGCTCGGATGTCTCTCCGTCTGTCTGTCTGTCTGTCTGTCTGTCTGTCTGTCTGTCTGTCTGTCTGTCTGTCCGAACCCACTAAGCCAATTTTGTTACCAGGTCTATCTCAAGAACCGATTGACATAGGAGGCTAAAATTTACACACAACATCCGGTATAACCTCTAGTTAAACGACAAATACCAATGGAAGGAATACATCGATTGGTTTTGGATTAATTAGTAATCTGGTGAAAAAAATATTTTCATTCGCCCAAAAAACGGTTTATTTCTTGATTCACAAAAAAATACATAAATTCCTTTTTTGTAGATCATGTTCTTATCTATATATGTGCTGAATACTGTTTTGCCGAAAAGTTAATAGTTTACAAGATATTTTCAAAAAAGATAATTTTACCATGTAAAATACGTTGCTCTCATAAGTTTTAATCTCTACTACGCAGTTGTGCACAATTGACCCCATCAAAGACAGAAGACCAGGGTTCCCGCTTGCTAATTTCGTTGGGGAGTATAATACATTTTTTTGGGGAGTACAGAACAAAATAAAAGTAATATATTTTTAGTCAATAGTTTTTAATTGGGACAGGTCGCATACAGAATGGAAAATTGGCGTGGGTTGGGTACTAGGTAATAATTAGAAAATGAGATTCATGTGCGAGTAATTTTTGAGAGTAAAAATATTAAGTAATTAAATTAAACTAAATTGTGATGAATTCATGAAGAGGGGAAAGATTGAATAATATAGATTTCAAATAATATCTGATGTGTTGGACTTTAGCCAAATACGGAACCTTCGGTGCGCGAGTGACACTCGCACTTGGCCGGTTTTTTATTATATACCTATAGTTTTTTCGTCGACAATTGCCAAACACATTATCAATAACGAATGATAAATAACAGGCATGAGAGAGTTGAGGAAGGGTCAAGCAACGGTTTTATATGCGCAGGAAAAGGGAAGGAAGGAAGGAATTATTTTTTCTTTACTTTATATTTGAAATTATAATAATAATAATTTTTGGCGCAACAGGTCCGTAGGGACCCTAGCCCTAGCTTCTCGCAACCATTCGTTTTGTGTGAGTTTTGATTTTTGGAACGAATGGAAGGGATCTACAATTTTATGCCGATTCCAAAGGGCTAATTGAGAAGCTCTTTCATGACAGTTATACTCTCGGATGTTTGTCAGACGTTCGCGAGAGGTGGCGCAGTGAAAAAACCCTGAGTTGGAAATTGGATTTTTGCGGGATTGGAACCTGAACCCCTCGCTTAGTAGACCAACACACTAACCACTAAGCCACTGCGCCCAAATTACCAAATTACCCGCACCACCGGGAGACTTGAACACTCCTTCGGGGAGAGTTGAACATACTCAAATCCTACGAGAAAAACAACACGGAAAAAATTTTAAGATCAAATCAAGAAAAATGAGCGCAGAATCACGAAAAGATTGTCTAGTTTTAGAGCTTAGCTCAGGATTTACTGATTCACGACTTCTTATTCGCAATTTTAGAAATTGTAAGAAGTGAAGATATTGACCCCCAAAAATCGTGAATCAACACTTCTCATTGTTAATACTGATCAAACGAGAAATACATATTGCCATAACCGATCGCAATTTTAAACAAGTAGTTCTAAATTTGATATTACTATGGTTGTGAATTGCAAAAACATTTCGCAATTTACCATTTCTCTGTAGTAAATTTGATTTCATCCCTTACCGAATTGCAAGCATTTAGTCTTGAATTGCAACTCATTAGTGCTGATTTGCTACTTCTGTAGTTGCAATTTACAAATTCTTAATCGTAAATTACAACTTCTTTTTGTCAATTTGCAATTCATATTTAGCAATTTGCGTGATTTGACGCATCATCGTCTTAAATTAAAAACGTTTTATCGTGAAATTAGAAAACTTTATTTTCAATTTACAACTTATATCTTGTGATTTACAATCAGAATTCATAGTCGTATTTTATATTTTTGTTTCCTCTTGATATCCTTGAGAATCATATGACGCCATATCGTCCGGAGACAACGGAATTTGTCTGGGGTGGTTTTTCTGTCTATGCTGAAATTGTTAATACACGCAAATTGTTTAGAAGAACTTGTATTGATACGAACCTTAAAAAACCTTTTCGACTGCACCCTTTAATATCCATACCAATTTACTTCTTTTCTAATAGCGAGACATAGGTATCTTCATTCTGAAAAAAATAAAAATACAGATTTTTATACCTACTTTAGTTTAATTTTTTTCCATTATTAAATAGGTACTTACATGATATATATTCCAGAATGCTTTATAATGGTTAGTACACTCACTATCACTGAGAACTAGTTATACTTAAAGAACGACTGCCTTAAGCAAAGATTAAATACCGACTGTCTTTCGCTGTCGCTGCCCATGATTGCAGCTGTCCAGCAAGCAGCAACACCACAAACTTATTATGTATGTATATTGATCCATATAAAAAAGGATTTCGACCCATGGACTATATCGTTACCGTCGACTACCTGTGCATACAAAAATTTCACACGTTATGTAGTTAGTTTCCATGGAAATTACAAAAATATTTTGCAATTTACGACTTCTCTACATCAATTTACGTTTTCGATTTAAATGTGGTAAATTATTATAGGATTTTATTGATTCATCATTCAGTGGTGGTAAATCCCCAAATATTTTTCGCAATTTGAGATAGCAAAGTGGTGTTTACGAAATTTGCCTATTGAAGTTGTAAATTGCTCCAAACAATCTCGCAAATCACTACAAATTAAAGAAGCTCGAATTAATACTTTTAATCGCAAAATGCAACAAACAAAATTTGATATTTTTCGCCGTTTTGTAATAGAGGGGGGGTGTAAGGTATATAAAAAGAAATTAATACAAGCTAAACTAGAAAAAAAAAAGAATTTAAACAACAAAAAAAAAAACGCTGTGGCGTATACGTAATATTTTCGTAGGGAAGCGAAACTTCAAAGCCAAAACAAAAAAAAATAAAAATAATAAAATGGAAGATGGGCGGATGCATGCGGGTAGCACGTCATGATATCCAGCTGCTTCAGTGGGTGGGGAGGTTCTTGGCACGACCGATCCATCCGTATATTCCCCTCATGCTACAAAAGGTTTATTTAACGTGCTCTTAAAGATGCGTGAAAAAAAAATGTATGCTGTTTTAATCAAATTCCAGATTAAGCTAAGGTCTAATTGCTTAGGTAGCCCTCCCTTCCTGAGTAGATCTAATGTCCTGATTATATTCGCGTCTACTCCCCAAAAGGTTTACCCTTACTTACGTCACTGAACCGATCCCCGCCTACGTAGGCAAAATTATGGAAGTTACACTATCATGGTGAAATTCAGTACAACGGATTGAAATGAGATTCCATTATAAACATATTTATTATTGTAGCGAACACTTTATAGTTCGAAATTTGACGTATGTATCGTTATGTCATTATTTTCCCACTAATAAGTGTGTAGATACAAAAAAAAAAACGCAATGAAGAGAAACAAAAATTAAATAGTAATGAGTAGGTAAGATGTAAGCAAAATTTGATACTAAATAACTGTTACATACAATTCTGATTTTCAATTGGAAGAGGTAAAAGTAAAAGTAGTTTAGGTATATCTATAAATGTATATATATAATGGGTATATATGCATATCCCGTGAGAGCAAATCTTAAACGTTAATGAACCAATATGCGGTTTGGAACGTGTCTTTTTTTCTATGATCTAAGCTTTTAACATGAACTCAAGAAAATATAAAAACAAAATCGACTTACCAAGAAAAATTCAGCTCGAAGAAGGGCCCGTCGTCGAGTTGCTGTATGTTGCTGTAAAACCTGATTCAGGAGACAAAAAAAAACACACTCCTCCCCACAAACCGTTAACCAATTGACGGATATATGCATCCACTGAACACAATGAAACTTTTTTTTTTTTTTTGGTTCTAAAAAAAATCGTTAAAGTTCCGAGGAAAGCATATATACAGTGGGTGATCAAATTATTACGGCCACCTTTTAAAAAAATACTTATTTTGAGAATTTAATGCAACGAAGGTATTATTGCCACAAATTTAGGAATGGTTTCCAAGCAGTTATGTATTTATGCATCACTCTTCATCCTGTTCTAGAGCAAAAAGAGTAACTCCATTTTTGGTGGAACATTATGTGGAGGTCCTCGAATGGCCTTGAATCTCCCCAGTTCCTTACAAATAGAAAATCTTTGGGGGCTAATGATAAGAGAAATAGACAAAGAAAAAGTTACAAATAAGCCACAGTTAAAGAACGCTTAATTGAAGTATGTCACAAGAGGGAAAATATTACAAATATTTACTCGTATTGTAAGAAAGGCAATGAAACTATGCCCAAAAGAGTAGATTGGGTTATTGCTGCAGAAGGAGGGGTAACAAAATATTTTTTTTAATTTTTTCTGTGGCATTTTTCTAATAAACATAAGTCTTTTCTATGTTTAGAAATCGTTTCCAATATGTAAAAATAAATAGGGAATGAAAAATAAAAACATATAAGTTATTTGAGGTTACTTTTCAAAAAATAATTTTTTTTCTAGTGGCCGTAATAATTTGATCACCCACTGTATGTACATATATAGATTTTACGTTAGAATTAAAAAAAAACCATATTATGCTAACTTTCCATTACTTCGTTACGTTATTAATTCATAGAATTCATAGAAAAATAAAGTGCACGACTGGGTCGCACGAAACTTTCTCGTTTAGTGCGAGTCTGACTGACTTTCAGAGTCTTCAGCAAATCGTTTGCTATTAAGTTACAAAAGACCACATTACCTTAGAAATTAATTTTTTTTACAATCGTATGGAGCATTTTCGAGATATTTCGAAATATCAAAAGTACCTTTCTTCGAATTTTTAGCCAAAAACTGAGTACGCAGTCCTGGTAACCTCACCTACTTAAGCTTAAATATCAATTTTGGTTGAAATCGTTAGAGCCGTTTTCGATCAAATCAAACTGGTAGGAAAATTTTATATGGGAAGTACCATTAATATTGAGGTTACCTTGAAAAAAAAAAAAACACCTCCCGAGCTGTAAGCCCAAAAACTCCAAATCCGAGGTTTGAACGTAATCCGGGAAGCCGTTTAGGCTGTAGGCCTGTGGAAGGACGGACAGACGGACAGACGGACAGACCGGACAGAATTTTGTGACCCACTTTTTTGAGTTCCTCTATCATCGTAATATCAGAATTGATTAAAATCTCGAGTTCGAAATTTTGTACGAAACCAATATCTTTCTCTTACTACGTAATGGAGAAAGTTAAAAACTGACAAAGAAATTCTGACTTAGGTATATAAAAAAATTATTGATCTACACTCGAAGATCGATCCGCAACCAACGGCGCGCGAATGGTATATAGGAGTAATTAAGTGTATATATAAAAAAAGTTTTTTTTTTTTTGTTTATGATAGCACTACGCGGAACTAGGTATTTAAATAATTATTTTTTTTTTATTTTTTTTTTCACTCAAATCACTGATATTCCTTTGAAGTCGCTGAACAGGAACATGGAGGATTTAAGCTGCTTTCCGCTACTCGTTGGTATCGTGGTGGTACAAAAATAAATCGGGGATAAATAAAAACCCCAAATCTCGCAGAATTCTCTCGCTAAGATCGCGACCAGAGATAGCGACTTCCCGTTAAGTATCCTTCGGGAAAATTTCCAGCCCCAAGTAATCCCCTGTGAACATAAGGTTCGTTTTGGATTTCAGACATTAAAGATATCAAAATTGAATCGAAGATTGCCTTAATAAGGAGGTGGGGGATTTTTATGTTTTTTTTTTTTTCCTTTTAATAGATTTTCTCGTACGAGGTCGATCGGTCACCTCGAAAAATCTACTAACACCTATGGATGGTCACTAAACACTCACTTAATTTGTGCTTCCTCTAAATAGGTAATATAAATAATGTGTGATAAAATTAATATTACCCGAATAACACCACTTGACGCACCTTATAAAAACGAATCAACCGTGTGATTGGAATTACTCACTGTTTAAGTGATTAAGCGCGACAGACTTTCGTCTAATTAAAGTTAAAATTTATTTTAAAATATTCTTTTGCTTTTGCAACTATCGGTTATCACTCGCCCTTCTAAACTTCTAATGACACCAAACTCTGCCAAATCTTTTCACAACAGCTCGGTGACGCTTCCTCTAAGGCCCATTTTATTCACTCGAAGTTGAACACAACTCGCGGAGTTTTCCATATAAAAATTCCCAAGTTGTGTTCAACTTCGAGTGAATAAAATGGGCCTAAGACCACTACTGAGAACGAAACCGGTACTTGCACAGCACATAAGATCGTACGATGCGAAGGAAATTCGAGTGGTTGGCGATCCCATATATTAAAAGTTTGATAATAGGAACCGTTTGCTGATGGTCAGTGGTAATTGGCGGTGTATGGCAATTGGGATATGATATGTATTCGGCAAGTGCTAGGCGTACAGTCTGTCATGCAAGGGAGTTACCAGATATGTAATAAATGTTTTTTTTTTTTTCCAATATTCTTTTTCATTTTATTTTTCGATTCACCTGACAGTACAGTTTTCACTGACAAATTACAAATTTTTATATCAATTCAAGAAAAAATCGTTGTGATTTGCGAAAAATATACGATTCGTGAATTACAACTCAAAATGTTGCAATTGGTGATTTTCAATTCTTTCCGTGAATAAAACGAATAATTTATCCACTTCCAATGTGATTATAATTTATTTTTATTGTTAAAGTGGTTTAGGTACTTCAGTTTCTTCATATATACACAGTAAAAAAAGGTAAACAAAAAATAAACTTCAGAAACATAACGAAAATGAATCAATAACTTAAATAACCTATTACAAGGTTTATTTCTTTGAGTTTTTTAACTAAATTATTTTTTTTTATTATTAAAATTAAATACAAGGCTTTAAAACACTTACATAACATTCCATCAGAGCAAATGGAGATATGAGCCACTGATCAACTCTCCCTTTAGAAACTGTCTCAAGTCTCCCGTTCGCATTTTTTAACAAATTTATATTCATAATTTTTATTATATACAAACTAGAATGGTATCATACTAATATTTACAATGTAGAGTATCAATATTATTAGGTAACATCAAATTGATTTATTTACCGCTTTACAGATCAATTTTATAGAGAAAAAAGAAAAAAACTATTTTTTTTACTATTGGTACTGCAAAACACCTTTTCTCTTCCACCAACCAGAGACATCTGATGATTTAGAATTCTATTTGTGTGCAATTAGCTCGTCACTGTCTGCACCGCATACACTTACCTACACTTGTTGGATTTCAATGGAATTTGAGCAAATTATTGAGAGTGTCTCAAGTCTCCCGTATGTTCAAGTCTCCCGCTTTCCCCCTACATATTAAAATTTCCATTTAATTCGTAAATGAAATGTCCTATCTTTCTAGCTATCGGGTCCAAAACTATCCTATCTTTCTAGCTGCATAAAACCATGCATACAAACAAATTTTCATAGAGATCGGTTAAGTTTCTCAAAAAAATGGACAACAGCGCCACCTATCGGGTCCAAAACTATCCTATCTTTCTAGCTGCATACAACCATGCCCACAAACAAAGTTTCATTGAGATCGGTTGAGTTTCTCAAAAAAATTGACAACAGCGAAACCTATCGGGTGTCGGTTTCTCGGTGTCGATGACACGGTGTCGTTTTAAATGTAACCCGAAGTCATTGATTTCTTTCCATCTAAAAGTGCCTAACGCACCTAAAAAAGTAATAACTTCAAAAATATAACTTAGCTTTCTTATGTTGGAGCACCCAAACATAATTATCTTTGCTTATGCTATAAGCCTAACCATTTATTTATTTTGTAACAAACGTAATAATACTACTAATAATACGCTGCGACAACACTTAAGCAAATCACGCACCTGCAACCTTTCCACCGCTGACACACGTAGCCTAGGCAATATGGGAAGTCAAAGCCTACTACAAACGACCCACAACCAAAAATTCACTGACGACCGCCAGTATATAAGAAGAAGCAAAAATCAAACCAGCCATTCTTGTTTCTTCCTCCAGCTATAAACTGACTAAGCACAACAGCACCTTTGGGTCAATTGTCTTAACTGTTTAATGCCTGTTGAAATAAACACATTGACTCAAATTAATATTTAACTATTTTTGTATCTATATCCTTACATTTTAAATAAAATAAATAATTTATAACGTTACTTTTAAAGACTCAACGAAGTTTTCATTTGCCGACGTTACAATTTCCAATTACCGATTTATCCAAAATCCTTATAACCCTAATGGACCATTAATATCATTATTCTCAAATCAATTGAATTTGAATTAACAACATTAGTACTTTCGACAAAATCTGCTCGAAATAGTCCAACTGCACTACTTTCAATTCTGTCTCCGTTTCTCTGTGAATGAAAACTGTGATTACAGTGGGTGGAGTAGAACACATTTACTGGAATCACTGCACTCGCATTGCATTACGCCAATGTTAAAAATGGAAAACGTATTTTCTTCCATCTGAGTTCTTTAACGAGAGCGATTGCAAACGGATAGTCAGTCAACGAAAAGCAGATGAAATACGTGTTATTGGAAATCCCTTCGTCTTATAATATAGGATAATCAAATGAGGGCGTGTCCTTATTCCTGCCGCACTCAATCATCGTCACCAGTGCGCTATACGACCAATGCTCCTCTGCCATCGTGCCGTCATCATCACCATCATAATAAGTCCTACCCGGTAACATTATTTTTTATACCACTATGCATATACGTATATGTCCTTAGGATATGCTCCTAGTTCAGAGGTTCAGAATAAAGGATGGACGAGGAGCACGAAAAAGAAAAGAAAAAAGACTGGCGAAGTATATACGACAGAAATTTGAAAAGCTGCCATCATTATTCATAATGCATAGTCTAACCTAACACCATCAGCATAAGATAGACGGCATTAGATATGTAGAGCAGTAAAGTACGGCTGACAAACAATGCTACATTCCGGTGACAGATAATAAATGACAAAGAGCCTTAAATTCGTTGGACACTTTAACGCGTGTATGGAAACAGCTTAGACACATATTTAGCCAATCATGTAAATCTAAATTGTATGTAGGAAGGAAATCAGATGCAATATTGGCGAAATATTTTAAGAGTAAACTTGCGTCTTGTGAAGCTAACTAAAAATGTATGTAAGGATCAGCTGACTGAAGCTCGATTAAACTTTTTTTCTGCATATTTCACTTAGAGTTCTTTTTCCCTTCTAAGATTTAAAATACCTACCATTTTATTTAAACCCCGAATATGTTCCTTAGAGGCATAAGCATGTTGACACCATCATTCTGAAAAAGCAACAGAAAAAAGCACAAAAATCATCACTAAATCATAATCAACGCTAGTCTGAAAATATAAGCTCATGCTGAAAAGAGAAAACAAATAGGTACCTACAGGATGAAATTAAGTCAAAACAAGAAGGAAAAAAAAAACGAAACAAACAAGAGCTTGGGGCTATAGGTTGAAAAACTGTGTAGTTATGGATAGGTACAACCTCAGGCAAGCATTGTGTTGTAACATGGAACATTGTGTACTTTAAATGCGAATATGAGTGTACGAATGGGAAGAATTAATGACTGGCATGCACATTTTATTACATAAAATGTACGCTTACCTCGTTTTTAAATTACGTACCTACGCCACCAACCAAACATTGCGCGTCATTTTAAAATGTAATGAAGTCACGATTCCATTTAAGCTAACATTCTTATGCGGAATAATTCGTTTTTGTCTCTGAACGAACATTCAAAATTAGTTGTAATGAATGCTCATTTATATAATTATTATTAAATTAATGGGTTCTTCTCTCTGATGGCTCAATATAAAAATTAGTAAAATGCAAACAATTTTAGTTGGATTTGGAATCTGTATTCAAATGAAATCCATCTGCATTAATCCATATTATCAAGGAAAGGACTGGTGCGTGATGTTGTTTCTACTCGGGGCATATTTTAATACTTTAACGACCGTATTTATTAAAAATGTTCGTAGAAGAGTTTATTTGTATAATGTGTGTGAGAGAATGAGTAAGCAGATTTTCGGTAAACTTGATGGAAGCGATTATAATTAGTTTTCAATGCTTAATGTTATTTATTATATCCGGTGGAAGACAAAAGACAAAAACAAAAAAGGATATACATATTCTGGCTTAGAAGAGTTAAATTGTTTTAAGCCTTCGGCTGAAGCAATAGAAATACTCGAGCCTCTCCATCTAGCAATGTTAACTTGAGATTATGAGTCAGAGCAAACCCTGGTGATATTTTTTTCTGTCATTATTGGTACTCTTTATTGTTATTGCTCAAATGTACAATAATTTGGCGAGTGTCCACAACTTTCTGGGAAAGTACTCGTAAAGCTACTATCAGACGGTTTGTGGATATACACAAATTTCATTTGGTCATCGCATAGTTCTATTCTATTAATTCTATTAAAATTCGTACTCTAATGCCATTTGTGTAAGTTATGGGAACATATTTACCATCGCCAAAATATCCATCAGAGTGGCCAGAGGCCCCTATCGTAACACGAAAATACCTACGGCACTGGCGTAGCGTTAACTCCAAAATAATTTCTTGACCTAGCAACAATACTAAAGCTTCTAGAGTCAAACAACACAACAACATAAAACATATAGCAGCATAAAACATACAACACCATACAAAATAATAAGCATATATTGCAACAACAACTTCAATACACGACAACGCTCCAGCTAATCCGAGTGATAACAGCACCACAGGAAAGAGAGTTTTTATGAAACGATATGTTGGCCCTGAATTGTTTTTCCTCTGTGAGTTTATCTAGGTACATAGTTTAAGAAAGAGAGGTTTTATGAACCGATATGTTGGCCTTGGATTATTTTCCCTCTATTCGTTTATCTAAGCACATAAGTTAGTTATTAAGAGCAGTGAGGAGTTTCACTTGCAAGTGCACAGATGTGTCACTGAATTTCTCATAGAGAAACATATTGTAAATACATAGTTGGACAAATAAAATAAAATAATTAAAGAGGCTGTGTTTAATTATTTATTACTTGTATTCTACAAACATTTGTGGTCCAGACGGTTTGTGTATTTTCAGAAAAATTTACAAATTTCATTTGCTTATAGCCATACACAATTTTCCAACTGCATCGGCGCTGTTGACGGCAAGCACGTCGTGATGGTTGAGCCACCAAATACGGGCATCGTTTTATCGCTTTACGTCGACGTTGGCCGCAACGGTAGATTTTCCGTGCTTGCGGAAACTGCAATTTGCAGGATATTTAAATATTCAGTAAACTGTTAAAACCAGTATATTTTCCGAATTCACAGTGTTTTGATCGTCATCACCTAGTTTAGTGATACATGCAATATACCTATCTACCTTTCAACTGGGCTCCCAAAACCAATTGCGTATTCGCATCATGATTTGTGTATGTTCGAATTCTCGGAAAGTGATATGAGATACGCAAATGTAAACAAATAAGCATAAATTAATTTGTCCACCCGATCAGACGATTTGTGTGTATATAGTGTCTCAGTGGTATATAGTGTCATGTCATGAAAGGCTTCTCTATTAGCCGTTTGGATATAAAATTGTAGGTCCCTTTTATTCGTTTCAAAAATGAAAAAGCTCACAAAATGAATGGTTGTGAAAAGTTAAGACTAAGGTGAACCCTCTGCAAAAGGAATTTTTTATTTTTGACATTACGATCTCACAACGATGAAAATGATGATTTTGTTCCAAAGAAGTCTTTGAGTTCTTTTGACATCTAGTTCTGACAAAATTTGCATGACGTTGGTATAAGTTACAATAATCTTCCACTTATTGTTTGTGACCTTTTAATGCTCTTCAAAAAAGAAACAATTTTATTGATTGCGTGTGGTCCTTCACTGATATTATTAATGCAAAGGCCTAGAACACCAGCACAGGGTAAGTGAAAATCTGGCCACAGCTATAACTTTGGGGTAGTTCGGTACTTTGTCTTCCTCAGCTACTAATTCTAAAAATGACATTACCTCAGAAATCAAGCGAAGCAATCACACTTGCCAACCGCTGTTAATTCGGCCTAAGAAGGCAATTGATTAGTATGGCCTTGTCGAGAAATATTAACGAGACTCTATATAAGACCCTCATCATCCCAGTCCCACTTATGGTGCAGAAGCATGGACGCTATCAAAGTCGAATGAAGATCTCCTTGGTCGCTTCGAACGCATAATTGTTTGTGTTATTTTTGGTCCCGGGCGGATTCTGGAGGAAGGGATTTAACAACTATCTCTACAAGCGGTACGGTGATATCGACCTACTCAAAAAAGTACACATCAGCCGTCTAAGATGTTGTGAATAAAATTGGCCTTAGTTCATTCTGAGTGTTGCCTCTTAGGGCGCCTGGTGATACATATACTTACTGATCTTAAAGTGCGCAGTCAAATTATACCTACCATTATAAAAGGTAAAGGGGTAGAAAAGAATTATTCAAGCTCGGCTGGCAATTTTTATGTTTTTATCAATTCTGGTTTCTGGTTTCTAACATTTTATTTTACTGAGATTGCCTCACGTTAAAATTTCATTTTATAATTTTACCTCAAGGACTACATCATCACGCTAATAAAATGTCCTACCATTTGCACCTCATAAAATATAGTCATTAGGAATTTGTTTACGATTGAGAAAACAATTTTAGGAAACACGATAAAGTTTTCACGTTATATCGCACTTCATTATGATAACCACATTTACATTCCGAGACTTGGAACACTTAAATTAAATTTTTTTGTTTCTGCTAAACGTGACCAGAATCCTTTCATAAGCCTAACTACTTCATTCTACATAACAGAAGACAAATTTCAGCCGAGTTCGTCTATACGTATGAGGAGAATATTAAGGGAGAATAGCAATAACAATAAAAATATGAAAATATTGAAGCAAATTGAATTTTCCATCTCCGAGTTGATTGTGTATACGACTACGACTACATGGGCTATGGAAGAGGCGAACACAAATCGATGTCGATAATGCATTCAAAATGGTAGACAGTCTGAATATCATCTCGAATGTATTTTCTGGGAAATGACTATGAAAATCTGTGCGGTAGGTAGCTATTGCTTTCGAATGCTCTTGTAGGACACGTCCTAGGTAAATGCATATTTATAAATTTTATGGCTTACTGCCATCATGGGTACTTTTGGAATATAATGTATACCGACGACATTGTTTAATGTAGAGATACATATACCTACGTCGATGAGATGATCTCCTTCCGATTGTTGGGCTCCAATTGGAAAATCAGCTTCCTCTTTTTTATAGAGAAATCGAATTTCCGAGATGTGCGTCCATCTTCAAATTGGCATTTCTTTCACCATCGGGTATACGGAAGCAAAGTGAACTTAGCTTGAAATTGGATTTGTTTTGTCTGATATTAATGATATATATAAAACCGGAACACACTTGGCTGCATAAACATGAATAATTCAATACGCATAGTTTGACAACTAAATAAAAAAAAAATAATGTGTGTTCTCATTTGATTTTATTGATTAATAAACGTGATGTGGCGGCTGATAAAAAATGCCGAGATCTGGTAAAAACTAAGTCCTAGCTCTGCTTGTTGTGTGCTTTGATATCGGTTGAGCTTCCCCAAGATTCCTTGATTTCGTCCAAAATAGATCTATATGTGTCGGGCAATGACATAAAATACTCGGTATACCTAGGCTGACCTCTTTTAAGAGGACATGCCCTCTTTTTATCAAAAAAATGTCCGACATCTTTTCGAAAAATTGTACAATTGGGATTCCTCGGTTTGGGGACTTTTTGGACAGCACAAAATTACAACAAGACTTTTCTCCCACACTAGTTTAGAAATTTTCTTTCTGGTGTGAACACGACCTAAGATATACTTGTAACTACTCGAACTCTTTCACTTCTGAGCACAACAGTATTTGAAGACACCAGGTTTAACATGACTCAAGGAAGATCCAGGTTTCAATTTTAAGGCCAAGTTTTGGCGGATACCAATTACAACCACAAGTGTCTGATGTATCCATTCAAAAACTCCTAAAAGGTAAACCATTTTCCTAACATATACAGCTCAACTATCGTTTACAATATCTCTATATATATAAAATTGTTGCAAGTGCGTTGTGACTTTATAACTCACGAACGGCTCAACCGATTTCAAAGATTTTTGGTGTGTTATATTCATCTCGAATCAGGGATGGTTTATAAAAAAAGAAAAGTTGGAAAATTCTCCACAGGTGGCCTTGAAGGCACACAAAGCAATTGTTGTTATCCATTATTTTCATTATTTTCCAAGCAAATTGTTGTTGTCAACAATTTTGACATTTTTTTCTTAAATATAACCAAAAAGTTTGTTTATGTATACTATGTTACATTAAGTAACTTTTTGAAATGGAGTAGATACTTTGTTTTATTTCATGGTTTTTCAATCCATCACTTTTGTTAGACATGTATTTTCAGGATCCTTGCATAAGTATTTGTGAGTAAGTTGAAATGTAGGGGTGATTAAGATGACGTGGACAATGATGACAGGCATCAGGAGTTGTGGAGCGTTTTGAGCTTGCACGTAGGGGTTGTCACGAAAAATGAGCGAGTAACAATTGTGGTATTCTGCTCATTAGTGAATAGGGTTAAGGGGAGGGCAACTTAAAGGTACCATAACACATTCGGTACCGGTGTAGAGAGAGAAGGGAAAAGGCTTACCAACCAAGTTGATAAGTGCGGTTAGTTTTCTTCTTGGCTGTTAAAGTTTCAAATATTTCGTCGGTCGCTATTGGATTATATTGTTAAGCATCGTGTCTTTGGTTATACTCGATGTTGGATGTATTCGATTGAATGGCAAAAAAGAGGCTTGCCTCATGCGAACATTCTCATTTGGTTAGTCGAAAGAATGCAACCAGACCAAGTTGATGGCATCACATGTGCCGAGGTTCCAGATCCCGAAACCGATCCAGACCTGCATGATGTCATAATTACAAACATGATTCATGGGAAGGTTTGAAAATGGTATCTGTATTTTTATTTCACATTTTCTGTTTCGTGCGAACCAACTTACAAACACGTGAAAACCAATTTAACAGCTCACTAAAATTCGATCACATTTCGGTTACAAGTCATTCCCAAATACATTATACACACTGTTATGTCTGAAATGTAGGAACAGCGCTTACACTATAACCATCAATTTCTACTTGAGTTTTGGATCCGATAGGTGGTGCTGAAAGACAGGATACCACACTATAGGTGGTAATTTGCAAAACATAAGCGGTATAGGAAAACGATTTGTGGCACCTCCCATTCAAAAATAAAATCTAACGCTATTTCTAAAGTTGCATAATTAAAATTATAATGGACATTGTCCAAATAAAGCACTTTGCAAACCTAAGCGGATTCCGCTTATTCAGAAAGTCTTGCCATTGGTATTTAAGCGTCTACATAAAATAACATGTGCATTGTGCATGCTTGAAATTATTACATCCATTACATTAACGAATTTGGGCGGAACGAAGTTCGCGGGATCAGCTAGTTCAATTATATACGTCTACCAAACCACTCTTCATTTAAATAAATAGGTATTTGAAATGCAGTAATTTTGTAGGGTGTTCTCTGCTTTAGTCGCCTGTCCCTAACCAAGACAAACCTTTTCCCAGTGGTGCCTACTTTATCAGTCAACTTCATTTCTAACCTATTAATATTCCAAGTTTTTCGACAGTTGGTCGGTCATCCTTCGGCCATGCCAAGGATTCATTTATTATGGCTTCTCAGAGAAGATTTTAGGCAACCTTGTTTTCCATTAGGGATCGAAGGTTCATGTTTCTACCAAAGAATGACAGCCATTACAGAGAATCTATTCAGAGGATCATCTGAGGAGGACTTTCCTGACATAATGCAACGCTTTTCGGTTTGAATCAGAATCGACATTTTTTTACAATATCAAAATGTTTTAAATAGATGACGTATCTAAGCGATGTTTGTACTCGTCGCTCAGACTCTAACTACAAAATAATTTTTTTCTCTGCATAGATAGGGGTTGCTTTTTTTCATTCTATTGGAAGACACGATGTTCTTCTCGTATTTTCTCGATAGACTTGATGTGTTAGTTACAAGATACTCGCTTTTGTGGCGCCTGCTCAAGAAATTTTGCCTATGGGTATGTCACAACGACAAATTTGCTTCCAAATGTGCACTGTTTTTTTTTTGCAGCGAAATAATAATTTGCAAAGTGTTACTTCAATATTTCTAATGACCAACCCATTTATCTCTTTCACTTTTAACATGTTGTTTTCCAAATGTACGAGTACACAACAAAATAACCAGCAACAGGATTGAAAACACTTCATTATTTGTACTCCCATACGCTTTCATCTACCTGTTTACAGCTGAGAACGCAAAAACAGAATTTTGTTGTATCATGAACCCTACTTCCAACCATAGGTACGAAAACCAACATCACCAATCTATTCCCGTCGAAAAAAAACCCAACCAAACTTTTGATAGGTATGAACGAGGAAGTGTCGTGCGATTCAGTCGTGCACTTTATCTTATTTGCATTCGCATTGTTTGTGCAAAGTGCAGGCTCACTGAGAAAACTACAGAGCTGCGATAGCCCTACTAAGGTCCATTTTACTCATTTTTATATGGAAAACTCCCCGAGTTGTGTTCAACTTCGAGTGAATAAAATGGGCCTAAATGCGCCACCTCTTTTTTATGCAGGCACATCAACTGCTACCTTTGTGGATACTATGACCAAAACTAAGGCGTGATGCCCTCATTTACATGGGTACAGCACATTAACAGAGCTATACCATAACCAACAAAAAATATTTCAAGACATCCAAGTCTTCTTAATGCACAAGGATTCGAGGCTGCCATAGCCTCTCGACGGATGTGTGATACCCATATACAGTGCTGTCAGAACCTCATCAGATGCTGTCACAGCCTCTCAACAGATTTGTGATACCCATATACAGAGCTGTTAGAGCCTCATGAGAAGCTATCACAGAAGCTCAAAAGATTTGCGGTAGCCATATACAGAGCTACCAGAACCTCACGGGAAGCTGTCACAGCCTCTTAAATGATTTGTAGTACATAGAGCTTACAGAACCTCATAGGGAGGTTGTAAGCCCAAATGGGAAGCTGAGAAATCCTAGTAAAATTATTATCATACCCTTATAAACCTTGGTGGATGTTTTAGCGTTTTGAAAGCTTTACAAGCCATTAATACTTAGCCTGACCTCTTATAAATTTGGAAAGCTCACAGCTATCTCTTGTAACCCGGCTAATAACTACATATAATATTTGCGTCCTTAACTGTTGAAGAGGCAATATAAAAAATATATAATTTAAATTCAAAAGCAGTTTTGAAAAAGTTTGTATAAACTCTTACCTGGTTAAGTAAACAACACGTCTGAACACCTCGATAACTTTGATTCTAATAGCAGTAGAAACGAAGACAGAGGATTGCTTAGACCAACACAGAGTTGTCATAGACGCATCACAGTTGTTATACCTGGAATGACTCAGTTGTCACTTATTCTACGAGCCAGAACAACCTTACCCTAAGCAGAGCTGTACATAAAAGAGCTATCATAGCCGTATGGCAGTGCTTGTACCGTAACGACTATAGTAATCGCAGCTGATAAAAGGTTATTGTAAACAAGCATAGCAGGCTCAGCGGGTAACAGAACATGGGTGTACATGTTCATACCCGACACAAATTAAGTTTGTTAACAACCGCGTCTTGAAGAGCTATGGTAACTCTTTGATGGCTACAATAGCATCGATTTGGGAATGACATCCAAGATATGGGTAAACTTGCCAAGCTATGGGTGTAGGAAACAATTTTTCGAGTTTGTTACCCATATTTTGAAATTTAGTGTTCTCAGTGAGAGTCTTGTCTAGATTGTTAAGTTAAATCACATATCCTATGGTGCAGCTAACATAATTATGGCGTAGGGTCCTAGAAACCTACATAAGATTACTGTTTCACACTTGCACTGCTAAAGAGTGGTAATTAATCAATTCAGTGGAATTGTAATTATTGTGTGCTTTCTTTGCATAGATTGCCGAAAGGTCAAATGCTGGCAAATCGATTTTCTGTGGCAAAGAGTAAAGTTGTGCTTTACAGACTTTTGCTGTGTGCTTGCCCTTTATAACTTTAACATCTGCAACACAATATATGTATCACAATATTTGTGGATATTTTCACAAAATGGATAAAGTTTTTCCTTTGGTGATTCATTAAACCCTTTGTGCTCGTGAGGTTTTTTTTCCAATTACCAGAAAGAACACATGCTAACCTTTGCATAGAGTAAGGAAATATAGTGAAATCAAATTTGCCTCCTAACCACACCTTTAACTTCACACAAAACTTCGGTAGCAAACCATTCGAAATTTTCACACACAATCCATCCAAAACAAAGTAAAAATTAAAACTCTGATTCAGAACAGTTGTGACCATTTCAAACAAGGATAACCCTTTATCTAACACCTTGTTCACGGATAAGGTGATGTTGTAGCGTGCCTAATTGAAGCCCATAGACACGTACGAACGAACTATGCCCACTTAACGAGATACCGACCTGTGGAAATGTTCTGCTTAAGTTACTATATTATGCACCCATATGCTCTATAGTTTCGGGTAGGCGGAATAGCTGCATCCAGCTCCGATTTAAACACTTAGAAAATATAAGGGAGAAAGAATTAGGTTAGGTAACTCCCTTTTCCATCCAAATACCCAGCCCATAGGTAGTACATAATATACCTGTAGGAGAACCAAACTTTTTAATTCATCACTAATCCAATGGATTCAAGTAAAAATACGAGCTCTGTTGGAAAAGTGTAAGTCGTGTATTAACGTCAACCAAACTTAAAATTCACAACTACGTGTACTGCAATAATACGTAAAAATTATTCCTTCGTTTGATTTTACAGCTTGATGAATTTAACAATTTTAATTGTTCCTTAAATATAAAAATGCATGTAATCTTAATTGAGATGAATCTCTGTAGGTATGTTAAATAAGCACATATCGTATAGACTTTTTTATCAGGCAGCTTAAGAGTTACTCTAAAATTATAGAACACTTTCATCTACTTCATCTTTATCTATCGATACAGCATCAGGAAGTACGTAAGTAAACGGCAACAGCGCGATTGCAAAGTAATTGCTTGAAATATCAAATAACCATCAAACAATAAATATCTTATGTATAAGATATTAAAAGAGCACTCAAATCGATTATCTGTTCATTATTGAAAAAAACTTCATAAACGAGAATTCTTCTCAGAAATGTTAGTTTCTTATAGAAATGTATAAGGACACAAGTACCCCGCGGGTTGTACTCGTTTTCTCGAAAAATAGTAACAGTTTCCTCCGGGAATACCTTAAAATAAACTTAAGCTGATATTGAAACAAGGAATGATCCATCTGCATAACTTCCTTGAGATAATGTCGCGCCATTAAAATGTAACAAAGTAACTTGGTACCTTGGCATATCCCCTTACCGTATGATTTATACACATATATACAAGTATCTACATATTATGTCGATTGGGTCATTTCCATAACTGATTACCTAGAACCTTGATCATACATATACATTTCAGTTAAGTAAAGACAAAGTCGAAGAAGGACACAGAGAAAATACGCATGAAATCTTGGTTACTAAACGACGTTTCATTCCCTCGACAGTAGGGAAAACGGAGATTGAAAGAATGAGGTCCTGCTTCACTTATAGATATATAGATGGTGCACCAACCTTCGGGACCCTTCATGAATATTTCATGAGAAGAGAACATGGATATTTGACCTGTTTCTTTTCTTTTTTTTATCTGTATATGCAGTACTCAGAGCTACTCTGTGAAGCTTCTATAAAATTGTGACAGAAAGAAAAAACAAAGTCCTAGAGGGGATAAAAAAAAATGAGAAGTCTTCTTCTGCTTCAAGAAGGACATAGTATTCAATTTGACTTTGGCAGTTTCGTTTTAGATAAATTCTCCAGGGGGATGCTCTGCTCTGGATATGAAACTATTTCTTTACCGTTTAACTAAATTTGGGATTGTGGAAGTACTGAACGTTAGATAAGTCGAATGTAAATAGGAGCGACAGGAAAATGACAGACAGAATGAGAGCGTTGGAAGAAAATCCTTAGTACTTTATCGTAAAACATAAAAAAAAAATAGAGACCAAATGAAATTGGCATACTTTACTCTTTACACTAGCGTGCTAAAGTCCATGTTATGCTGGTATATGGCAACCTATACATTAATTAAAATTATTGTAAAATTTAATATTCCTGTTTGTATTTCGGTCTGGAACAACATTTCTTTTTAATTTCTTTAGTTAGGTATTCTCAGTTTTGGTTTAGAAGCGGTAGATCAACTGAAAGAGCTTCATTAAATTTATCGGTGTTAAAACATAACAGTTTGAATACTTCTCAAATTCCTTCGAATTCATTTATTGACATTAGATACCAAGGCTTTTGATATATGGTGAAGCATTCTCTGTTACTAACAAAATTATTTAATGCAGAATAGGGGCTTCTCATTTTTCGTTCATCTTCTCTGTAGAAGGTTGTTAGGAAACCTTATATCGGCTCGTCATCATTCTCCTCTGTTGGGGCGTATGTGTATATTGAAAATGATGTTGCCCGTGGTAAAGCATGCAGCTTTTTAGCATCATCGGGCCTTCCCCGTCCCATCTACTTCATAGCTAGCTATTATTACAGATAGTATAATATAGGTACCTACAGATGTCGCAGTCCCCTGTTGGCTGATGTCCGCATGTCTTAATATAAGTGGTATATAGGGTTTACAATATTTAATTACGTTTTAAATTGATTTCAGAAGATATAGTAAGGACAAATTTAGCGAAGATTAAATATAGGTACTTCATGGAGTGTAAAGTGTGTAATAGATTTTCTGAACTAAAAAAATGCTGAGAAAAAGAATCACTATGGTAAAATAAGAGTGCGCAATTTTTATGAAAACAGGTAATCCAAACGTTTATGAATTTGTTTTGAATTGCAACATGCGATGAAACAATATAGATTTAATTAGTTAATTAATTCAACTGAGTGCAGTGGTTAAGTTATGATATGGTTAGTAGTCTAAGGTTTTCCCTGAAATAAGACAAATTACATCTTTAGGCTTTACAAACTGCGCCAACATTAGAAAATATTGTTTAGAAAAACATCAATTTAGCTGTTTGTACTCGGCATAAAATTATAGGTCCGTTCTCTCGCCCACTTCAATAAGAGCCTGGAGCGTTTTCCTCGGTCCACAAATATTATTTTGTTTCTGGGTACTTTGTCGCACTTGCTTTGCAGCAAGTAATTATTACGCATTTAGTTCTTCAAGACATACGAGTACTTTATTTTATTATAATTTCCAGGAAAACAAAACGAGCTACAAATTTGCAAAAATATTTTGTCGTCAAGGAATAGGTACCTACCTATTAATTGTGACTTTTCCAAAAAAAAAAAATTAGCAATATGAAACGAGAGCTACACAATGGACAGATATTGATAAATTAATGGGAATAACTCTTAATTGTTATATAGAATAGAACAAAAAAATCCGTCATGCACGGCAGATAACGATACACATTCAAATAATACGCTTGCATTCGAATGAGTTCAATAAGCATGTAACAGGTCCAACTTCACAGAAGGACAAAAATAATGAAAAATTAAATGGAGGGAGACAGATGTATTCACTATGCAGTACAATTTACAGAGTTCACCTTTTGCTTTGGTTGCCTACGCTTTCTCTCTGTAAACTATCTTTTCTATAATAGGTTCGGCTCCAAATGCGGTCTGTTTAATGTCCGGATACTCAAAGTGCGTATCCAACGCTTCTTTCCGATATTCTTCGTCAACACTGGAGTCATCCATATCAGAGGCTGGTCGTTTCGAAAAGAAAAATACTCGGTCGATGTAGGGAAGGTATGTAGATACCTTTTATAAACTTTTGCACAACCTTTAACTAAGACCGGTGCCAGAAGCGTATTTCTTCATGTATCCCTAAAATATTAATCAAAACAACCAACATTTGTTCAATCTAGGGAATTCCGTAAGTCAGATATTTATGTCAGACTTCTAAGAGTTGTTCGGATAAATTAATTAGCAAGGTCACAATATTGTATGTATGCATGTCATAGAATGCATCGCTTATTCCTACATTACTTGGTCATTTCCAAATGCATTGCTGAAACACTTTTCACCACTATTGGCATATTTCTGGGAAAATTGTTTCTATAGCACTTCCCGTTTTCGTTACCCTACATCTTCCTGTAGTTAATTATCAAACCAATCCATTTGTTGTTCCTGTACAAACAGTCTTCATATCGTCCTAGAGCTCGAACTGCTTATACATTCCTTTACGACAATTCTCACTGCCAACTTGCCTGGTTGAATATAAGGAAGTGCAATTAATTGCAAGTTTGTATTCATATCTCTGCGCTTATGTTATAAGAATATTTATACTTTGTACAAGAACCATTTGCACACATTCTGTGTCATTCTGTGTACAGTTGCTGAAAGGAAATTGTTGTTTCCTTTCTAAGTTCATATACACAACCAAAACAATCTCTACAGTATATTTGCTTGCACCAAACCTGCCTCTCCAATTTAGCACAATGTTGTGTGGTATACCGTATACTAGATACACTCATTTGTGTATACGAGGTTTTTGTCTGAAAATATCTGGGAACTCACCACTTAGACAAACAATCCTCACAGTCGACATAAGATGAGGATGCATATTTATATGGGTAATCCGGGCCAATAGTATTTATCTAGATTTGAAAATCCCCAAATGTTTTTCATCCATAGGTATACATTTTCCACACTGCTAGCCAGGAATATGTTATGATTACTACATACTCACCAAGAGTACATGTATGCGTTGGGTAGTTAATTGCTATCTATTGTAAAGATTATGTATAGCGTAAAAAGCTCATGTTCCCATAAATGTAATGCAAACTCAAATACCTACGCTTTTCATATCTACTTGCATACAGTCTGTCCTAATTGTTGATTTTAATACCGGATTAGGTAGCTTCATCGTTCTTATTATTTTGTTCTAACCCGTAGAGTTTTGTCTTTTGAGAAGATAAGTGGGGGAGAATCGAATCAGAAGCAATTTCTTTTGTCAACTTTCGACAAATTGTCGGAATTTGCTGGAATCCACTCATGCTAAATATTTCCTTTGAATAAAATGCAATGACAACATTGAACTTGTCATTTTCTGCGACACCATTGGCATTGATTCGTGAGTAGTAGGTTCATAAATCTTCCAATTTAATAACTTAACTAAATTTTTTTAAACTTATTCAATCGATCTTTAGAAATCAACGCGTATACTTTAAGTGGTGTATTGCTTGTTCGAAAGACGGCCCCGATCCTAATAAACTTTTTATCTGAAGTTTGTTAGAAATACACAAGAGCATTCCTGGCTCAAACCCAGAGAGTACCTAGCAGCAGCCAGCAGTACAGAACTTCGAGTTAGCGAACCATCGACATTTTCAAAATTTCAAACCTCCAAGCTAACCAAGCTATTACAATGTCTCAATAATTAGTGTAGTTGACTGGTGAGCGAGAGGTCTCAGCGTCGCTAAGCGAAGAAACATGAATACATCTACATCTTAGGATTTTTTTCGACTGCGCTTCGTTTATATCTGCCCAATTTAATTGAATTTAACTGCAATGAAAGACCATCTTAATTAAACCGTTCGGTCTCGGCAATTCATAGATACATCCGACTCCCACGAAAACATCATTGGCTAACATATTAAATAACAGTATGCAAATCAGTGTATTAAAGTGTTGCGCGTAAGTTATACTTTCTGTTTTTTGAAGGTGGAACCCGAAAACCCACACTGCTCTTACTTCCCAGAACGCTTGGAAATTTCAACATTACAGGACAACACAAAGCACTAGAGCCGCTATTGAACTATAATTAATTCAACTTCTTTTTTTTTAATTACCCAGAAATAGATAAAACTCAGATGAAATTCCATTTTTGGAACATCAACTACATATCCGAATCGTAAAATCACAACGAACTGCTCTCTGACACGCTTATCTTTACCTAGGTATATTTGCGAGTAGTGTATTTTTGGTATACCCAACGGAGTTGATTAACCCAGAATAACTTCAGAGATCCGCATTTCATTTCCAACAATTTTCCGCTATTACTTCACTTATGGTATGCAAATGATTTTATATGTATGTATGTAAAATGAAAAAGAAAATAAACATAGCTAAGGGTTGAAACTTGAAAAACGAATGAAAGCGTATTAGAAGAGGAACAAAGGCCAATGATAAAATAAATAAAAACGTCATCAGGCCTCGGGTCATTTGTGTGCTTCTTCATTGTGTGTTTGGTTTGCGTATACTACCTATATTCTTAATATACGGTGCTATAAGTTTGACTGACCCGTTTGTGTTGGATAACTATACGAGGGTTTCCAAGTTTAACCGAACAACTCTTTGCAAATCGTTGTTTCCACTAGTGGATATAGCTGCATTCTTGAGGGCTTACTAATTAGGGAAACATTGTATCTGTTCCCCTCACCAGCATATATACACACTGCGGTGGATCAGTGCGCAGGACCACTAAGCGGGAGGTCCCAGGCAGGAAAAAAAATATTACATCTTAAGGTTTTTTCCACTACGCCATCTCTTGCGAATGTCTTACAAACATTGGAGAGTATTACTGTTTTTCGGGCTCTTCATAAAATTATAAGTCCTTCCCATTCGTCCCAAAAATCAAAAACTCCCACAAAACGTATAGATTAGAAGCTAGAAATAGGTTGCATGAACCAACTATCTATTTATTTATAGCAGTTCTAACTCTGACGACATTGGTCAACATTTTCTGGTTAGAGCCATTCTGAAGAGATGCCGAACAAGTGTTTCTCAATAAATCCTGTGTAAAATTAAACGCAATCGGTAGGCATGTAAGCCTTCAGTGGCGGCAGTTAAATACACTTTATCTGGGTTGCATTTCATAATAGAAACCCTAACAAATACTTAAAACTGATTGATTTTTTCCTAATGCCTTATGGCAATAGCAGTGTTCTTTGTAACACCGCGGTTTGGATTTGATTGTTAAATTTTGTCTTACCACCACTTTTCCCGGTCATTATTTTTCTTTATGTGCACTGTAACTACAACTGAAACTTCGGTTGTGCTTTCATGAGCAGAAGATACTGATATTTAGTAGATACTTTTTTCCAAGAAATCTATGAAAAATAATAATGATTTTATTTAATTTTTTATAATTATTATACCTTCATTGCGTTGAGCTTCTATTTTTTCTACGAGTGGTCTCGATTGTTGATCATTTTCGTAATTGTATACCTATTATAACGGGTGATTTTTTAAGAGGTTTAGAACTTTTTAAGAAAAAAGAACACAAAAAATTCGAAAAAATGAATGAAATATTTATTTGAATCGATAGTTTGAACCTTGCAATTTAATGTTTAAAGATAATTTCATGCAAATGTTGACCGCGGCTGCTTCTCAGGTAGCCCATCCGCTGAGTCCAATTTTGGCATACTCTTTCACACATATCGGCCGGTATCTCACGAATGAATGCATGGATGTTGGGCTTCCAGTGGGTCAATCGAAGCGGGCTTGTCCCTATACACCTTAGCCTTGACATACCCCCACAAAAAATAATCTAATGGATTCAAATCGCACGATCTAGGCGGCCAATTGACCGGCCCGAAACGTGAAATTAACTGTTCACCAAACTCGCCTCGCAATTGCGCCATTGTTTCGCGTGCTGTGTGGCATGTGGCACCGTCTTGTTGAAACCACATATCATGCAAGTCAAGAACTTCCATTTCGGGCAAAAAAAAGTTTGTTATCATCGCTCGGTAGCATTCACCATTGACAGTAACGCTGCGATTCGCCTCATCTTTGAAGAAATATGGCCCAATAATGCCGCCGGCCCATAAACCGCACCAAACAGTGGCTTTTTCGGGATGCATTGGTAGCTGTTGCAATGCTTCTGGCTGATCTTCACTCCAAATGCGGCAATTTTGCTTATTTACGTACCCATTCAACCAAAAATGAGCCTCATCGCTGAACACAATTTTTCGATAAAAAAGCGGATCCTCGGCATGATGAACATTTCGAACCGAGCACGAATTTTGATAGTAAAATTCAATAATTTGCAAGCGTTGTTCATTTGTAAGACGATCCATGGTTAAATTGCAAACCAAACTGAAGCTGTTTGACAGTGACACAAGGTACTAAACACACGTTAGCTGTCAAAACCAGTGTTGCCAAAACCAAACCAGCTAAAAAATCACCCGTTATATTCCATCTTTAGACATATTTTTCTGCGACAAAGGAGTTTAAGAATCAAAAATTAGAAATTCCTACTCCCTACACTTTAAACTTTGAAACGCAAATATTGCTGTTCTTTTTACTTAAAAACTTGTTAGCGCACAATTAAACTTTTTATTTTCAATTTGGAAACATACCCAAGGCTTAAAGCAACATTATATTACGTCCAAGGTAAAGTTGCGCAGTTTGGGATAATTGGTGAGAAAATCACTTTATATTCCAGGCGAAGTTGCCTTGCGCCTAAGGTAAGTTGCCATGTTTAAGACAAATTGAAGGGAATATTACCTACATATATGTGGAAGACCTAAGACAAAAGTGCAAAGTTTGCCTTGCACAAATTACAAAAGATTTTCTACGGAAAAGTTCTTAACTTTGAAACAAGTCTATAATAAGTCTATTACAAACTAATATACCAATTGCGGTTAAGGCAATATTACACAGCATTTTCCTTTGACTGAATGTGCTGTTTAAATGGTTCCTCAACGCAGGCTGACGCTATCTGATTCTACCCACATTTTGAATAAATCATTTCCGCAAAGCAAACAACTATATTTCGTTTACTTCATTGGCATTGGTCCGGTTGGGCGGTTGGTCTCAGAAAACTACTTGCTGGGTTGACCTGCTAAAATGGCTGATGGGGTTTACTTCAGATCTTGTGCACCTAATCACTGGAACTTTCGACCGCTAAACTATTCTTTGGTCAGTAAGTTGCACTCTTAAATCCATAAGCATGAAATAAACCATTCATATTCGGATTTCTTTTATTTTACCTAGTGAATATAATTATATATGTAGGTATAGTACGGGATGTTTACGGGATGAATCATCTCAAAAACTAAAACAAAATCAGTACCTGGAAATAATTATTTCGAATTTTACTGACAGCAATACATTTTATTTTCTGTTCTTTCCGCTCAGTTTAGAAAATAAAATCATTTTCGTTGATAAGACGTTACTGTCATTAAAGTGAAATGAAAATTTTGAAAAACAACACAAATTAAGAATTTTAAAGATTTTTTTTTTTGTCAGCCGTTGCCATTTTTAAATTACATATTAGGTACTTCATGTAGAAGACAAATAAGATCAATTGATTTTTAACTACAAAAAATTGCTTGGTCCTCAGAATTTCTAAAAATTTGTTTGCCATGTCATCTTAATTGCTGTATTTCACGAATGCCTACGAAGTGTGGCCATTTTTCCCCGTTCAACGAATTCAAACTAACTTTTGTTTAGGAAAGAAATTCACATTCAGTATAAAAATCGCAATTTCTTAACATTTTAATGATTATTTCGTGGTACTAGGTATTTTTCGTAAAAAGGCAAATTTTTATGCTTTATTCCTGTTTTGCACGGAGAATTTTTCACTGCTGAGTTTCAGTATTTCATTATACCTCGTGTATTCACAGATACGAAATTTGAGAAAGAATTTTGTTCACAAAATTTGACGAGTGGAATCGTTTAGGTGCGCTGGAGCTGATGGTAAATTGAATAGCAAGTTTATGGTTGGGGGTCTCCGTAGGATTTGTCTATGGTTACTACCTTATGAGTCCACTTTAAAATAGGGTAATATAGTAAAGAATCGACTTCAAATACCTACACTGTACCTACCTACCATTTATGTATGTGGCTTTTTGAAGCGAATATAGCTTTTTTACGGACGGTCGGTGGGTCACGCATATAAATTATTCAAAAAGATGGGGAGTAAACCGAAAAAAATCGTCACCGTAGCGTTAACTTCCCCCTCCATGGCGCACTTGGAACATGAAAACTCGAGAACGGCTCCACCGATTTGGATGATTTTTGTTTTGTGTTGTTCGTCTTGACTCAGGGATGGTTTAGGAAAAAAGAAAAGTCGGAAAATTCTCAAATATATGTGTGTAGAGAGCGAAAGAGGAACAGAGAGAGTAATCTAAACTAACTGGCACAGTGGCACTATGAAAAATTAAAATGAATTTCAAATAGGCCGCCACGTAACACGGGCCAATACTTTACGTCCAATGCTTCGCTTCATTCGGCCGTCCCACGACAGCTCGATTTTTTTTTAGTTGTGCAATTTCGCCCCCTCTCTATAAAATTAAGTCCATTCACTGCTGAAAAGAAATGTATCATCACTCTCTCTATATGTGCATGAAATTAATCAGGGTAGTCGGCTGGTCCTTTCCTTAAACTTTTTACATCTCCAACGATTTTATTGTAATTTTCTCCCATCCTCATTCTATTGTTATTTCGAACAATGTGAATTATAATTGAAGTTATAAAAAAGCAATTAATTCACAATTTCGAGTCAGTCGATAGAATTTTAATTAGTGATACTTTTAGGAATTCTTACAGCTTCTCGCATGGAAATTTACGGGCGATAGATAAAAAGATTGTATAGAAATCGAGACTGTATGCGGTAAGAAATTCAATTTACTTTGCAAAGTTTGATTGGATATCAATTTAAGAGAAACTTATAGGTAGGTACATATTATTATATTCCATGCTTTCAATGTTAAAGTAAGTTTTATCTGAAATTTGTTAAGCATCTACAAATAATGCCATTAGTGAATCGAATTGATAAATATTTACCACTCTTAAGTTAATTTGTGTCATAAACTATAATCTAGCCATGTCTATAGAACAAATTTGTAAGTATATAAGTAATTATACTTTTATGTACACAGCAATACCTCATCATAAATTATGTCCCAGCTAAGAAAGACAAAGCGGTAGATTTAGGCGTACGATTCATGTTTTTGCAATCAGTTATAGCTTATAGCCATCCAAGTGGTATGGATCAAATTTCAAGGTGTAACTAGGTAATTAAAAATTTAAACCAAGGATTACCAACCAATTTTGGAATGAAAAAAACCAGCGACAAAACTATCCATTGGAAGTAAAATTGTAAATGACATTTTTCCGTCCGCGAAAAACAACGTGCGTGGAGGAAAAACAAGAACGGCAATTTGGTGCGAATACACAACTGTTATCCCCTAAAAAAGTGTTGCAGGTACTTAAACAATTTAAATGAGAAGAAGAAGAATTAAAACAAACAGTGGTTAGATGTTGTGCGGTGTATTCATGCAATTATTTATTTTTTATTTAAAACATTACTTTATAGTTAAATAGCTTTCGGTGATATGATGTCATAATATTTTCCTCATGGACAATGCTACCTAATAAAGAAATAAACATGTTGCCACTGGTGTGAAAAGTCAGGGAATTTGAAAAGCGGTAATGCGAAAAATGCGAGCTGTTAAAAAAAAATATAGTAAAATTATAAAAAATTATATAATAAAATTATAGTTACTATAATATAAGTTATAATCTGAGCTGTGCCTACACGTTTGCCCAAAAATGTTCCTTTAACAGTGCTTCCTGATTTGTCCGTGTGGATTAGTTGTCCTCGACTTGCTCGCACTTGGTTGCATTTGTACCTATTTTAAATAGCTCTTTCCTTTTTGTGGGTTCACCTGTCTTAAATTTATGCTGTGTTCCTAATGTATATATTTACGTGCTAGTCCATGTATGTTTGTCATTAACTAACTAAGCTGAAATAAAATGAATAGGGGTACGAACTCTACAGCCGTATAGTTCGTACAGAAACTTTTGCCAAAGATTCGGTTACATACATGCGTTAAAAGAATTGACAGTTTTTTTTTTTTTAATTTTTCTTTGAAATTAACTTTTATACAAAACTTCCTGTCTAGGATTAAACCGAGGTATTTGACACTCCCTGCTATACCTTATGGGGTATTCCCATATGGCAATGTTAGATTTCACCTTTGTTTCCCAATCACTGCAATTAACAACTAAGCTGTATCTTACAGTAACTCTTTCTCAGATCATTGCTACCCAAACTAAATTTCAATTTAAAAATCTGCCCAGTTCCGCAGTCGGCCTTTGGAAAATACAATACAACTCAATCTTCTCCGCTGAAATATAAAATCAGGTTATTCCCAATAAGAGAAACGTAGCTGGAGCTATATAAGCCAAATAACGTTCTTATATCGGCTCCTACAGCATTAACGATTAACCAAAACATTTAGGAGAGGAGAGGATGTAGGAAGACATGCAAAGCTAACTTATGATGTTACTTTCTTGAAAACAGGAGCGAACTGTCTCGTATTGACGATGGATGCATCAGAAAACTAGTTACAGGGCCTAAATAACTTCATTGAATATCGACTAGCAGCGGCTTATGAACAAATATTTAGCACGCAGCACACCAGCGTCAGGAAATATCATCGACTAATTCGTGCACCCCTTTATTCTTCGGTGTTAAGCGTTGATACAACCGCATAAATGGGTTGACTGAGACTGCTTCAGTCGCCATTCAAGCCTCTCGACGAGGCACAGCTTTCTAGAAAATGTTTCCTCAGGCCGCTTCCTCCCCCCTCACTCACGTGACGATCATTGGGTTTACAACATATGCCTAAGTATGTATTCCAGACAGCCATCTAAACTGAACTTACATAAGAATGGAACATTAATTTTTTTGTGCTTAGTTCCTTGTCGACGTCAAAAGTTCTAAGGCTAAGGCCACACGCTGAGGTGCAAGCGGCAATAATCTGAGTGAGAATCACTAATTACCGAAATCGCAAAACGAAAGAAAGCAATTTCTGCAATTTTAATATTAAGATAACTAAAAAACATGGTTTTGGATTATTTATTGCTCCTTTGCTTTTAGATTGTTTGCCTACAATTATTTTCTGAAACTATAATATAGGACTGCTTTGAACTTCTGAAATTAAATTTTCAGTGTTAATTTTTGCCACGATGATAATATCTTGCTGCTCAGCGCGTGGCCTTAGCCTAAGACTATGCTTCGCAATCCAGTTATTTTTAATATTAATATTGAAAGGCAGGGCAGTGCCAAAAGCCTTTGCAGATAGATAGTTTGTTTCTGTGACCTAAAAAAATCACTGATCCACTGGGACCGCGTGAGTTGTCAAAAATGTAAAACAATTCGTCTGTATGGATCGATAAATATTAGTATTTATTAATTTAATCGAAAACATTAAGTAAATCTACAAAACGTTCAAACTACTTGAACATTATTTAGTATGTACGACAAAGAAGTTAGACTATATTAGCAATGAGATTGCCCTAAAAGATTTTAGATCGTAAAATGTTCAATTTAAATGCTTAATTTCATGGATCGCACTTCAAAGGTGTCCAAAAAGCAATTGATCCCCCTTTCCAACCAGCACCTGGGAGTACGACTTGCACTACTCCGATTTACAAGACATTGTACCGAGCCAATGTAATGGCTGTCAACCTACCTACATACCTACTTTTGATGTGCAAAAAAGACAAAGACCAAGGCAAAGCAGATTGTTCCAAATAAATTCCGTTGCCATCTCAGAGTTTCTTCTTTGTTCAACTTTTCCACTTTCTATATGGGATGTTCCAAGTTTTCGAGTTATCTCCACGTACAGCAATTTTCAGATGAAATAACATATCCCATTCGAATTTGTACCATGTTAGCCATCCTCATTTCTCTCTATAGGTAGGTATGTGTCCGCCTGTAGCTGCACAGGAGAATCTGGAGTTAGATGTAATAGATTTGTTTCATGTTTGCGCTTTTATTTGTTTTAGATTTATTTGGGAACAAACACACATACTCTTATATTGCAGTGCAGCAGTCGTGATATCTATTGAACTCGTTCCAAATTTTACTGTATCACTCCCTATGTTGAAAACAATATATTACTGTTTCTAGAGTGAAACTAATAGTCGAAATGGGTAGCTGTGGCAGTGGTCCAAGGAAATGTAATAGATACTCGTATTTTATTTTTTGTTTTTTTATTCTTGTTTTTTTTTTTATGTGTACGAGTTTTGACTCACCTTTAAAGAACGAAGATCTAATATATTACATATAATGTCGTGTTATGTGTTCTAAGGATCATAGGACTTCGTTACACAAATGTTTATAAATAAAAAGCGTTTCAAATAGAGATTAATAGTTAAATATTTTATTTAACTTTTGTAAGTGACATTTAGATCAATCGTTGTAAAGATTCAATTCATACCTACATACTTATACATAACAATATACATAATGTCCGTGGTAAATTTAATTTAAAAAAAATAAAAAAATCGTTCTTATCTTTTAAACTGTTTATATGTAGTTTTTTTTATATATGGCTAATAAATAAAATTATGTTATAAAAATCCGATTCGTTTTTTTTTTTAATAGAGTGGCAATTGTTGAAGCCACGCTATTAATTGTCTGGTATACTCTTGAGGTCCTTATTTAAATCCAAACCGTTGGCATAACTATTTAGTTACAGGAAGACTTAATAAGCTTTTGAAAGGATAACCCAAGATAAACAAATAAATAGATATTCCCCAGTTTTTCGTTGCACCAATTCAACCTCAACATTAAATTATATTAATTTTGACAGATTTCTTCATTTGTCATCCGATATTAAATAAAGATTATTTCGATATTTTTTTTTATTTTCTGATTTAATGTCAAACTACAGGGTAATTGACACTTTGTCTTAGTATTTGATGTTTATGCAGGGTTTTGAAAATGGATAAAAATTTAATGTATGTCTACCTCTAAAAAACAGTCTTCACATATTACGACTTAGTAATCCTTATTATTAGCATGTAACTATTTGTTATGCTATGAAATATTTTCCAATGTGGACTATTATAGTTTCTTGTTCTATATTTGTCAAATTATAAACCATTCAGCGTTTTCATTTTAATCTGCTATTTAGTTTCAATCGACATTTAAGTGTGTAAGTTTATTGAAGGTAATTCATAATTTTCTTTTCTTAACTCGTTAACACTTTTCAGTTGATAAGAGCAACTGATTGTAAACTAGCAACTTCAGTCTAAATAATGAAGCAATAGAACATTATCGTGTGTCAAAATAAAGTGATAATTAACTTCGCCACATTCTCAAAGTATATTGCTTGTTTCTATTTTCTTTTAATTTTTTGCATTGGATGAAAGTTGGGATTTCTAATTAGTCATAGATGCTGCGAGGTAGGTATTAAGTGAAGGTTTTGGGCCCAAGCTCCATACATGGAAGCAACATTTGCGCCATTTGAAATTAGATTGGAGCAATGCTTCATAATTTATTTGCCTAGTTTTATTAACTAGACCAGCGGTTCTTAAACTTACTTAGCATTGGAACCCTAAACAAGACACAAATACAATACAATTAGTGTGAAGAATGGAACTGTTTCATTGTTTGATTTATAATTTTTTTTTAATTGACTTCTAACTCCGAAAGCTGTATTCACATATCTGGGGCAGCGTCCAATCTCGATCAGTATTTCGTCTTTGCATGTGTATACGCTGAAAAGCCTGCTTCACAGCGATGCGTTGTGACAATAGGGAGCAAATTTAGTATAGCCGGTTTAGCAAGTTCAGTGTATTCACTCCTAATACCAACCTGCAGATCTATAAAAAACTCGTTTTCCGGAATGCCTATTTCCGTAGGCTGACTTTTCATTAGAAATGGATTTTGTACCCACATTATGTAACATTTATTTATTAATTTTTACTTTTAAAGCTGCCAGCTTGTCTCGCAAAAAATACTGCTATGGATTTTCTCCGCAAAGCAGTAGCAGCTTCGTTAAACTTTTCAAAAATGTCTGCAAGACAAACTAATTTTGTTATCCATAGCTCATCATGCAATACGTCAAAAAAGTTTGGAGATGAAGACATAGTTTCGACCAGTTGGAAAACTTACAACTCATCACGAAGCTAAAATAACCTAAATAAAGCTTTTCCTCTGGAAAGACATCCTATTTCCGTGTGCAGAAGAATTGATTCGTACCGAATTCCCATATCTGTGCACACTTTTTTGAACAATCTCGATTGGATTTGGCGATTTTTGCACGAAATTTACAATCTTCACAGCTTCATCAAGAACTTTTTCAAATTAGTTGGCATTCTTCTTAGCACAAGCATAACGATGCAAAATACAACGACTGCTGTTACTTCCAGGCTTAATGTTTTTAATTTTTGACACGACCCCTTTAACCTTTCCTAGCATTGCTGCGGCTCCGTCGCTTCATATATTAATACATTTTCCCGAAATGCTGTGTTTATTCACAAAACAATTTATGGCCTTGAATATTTGATTGATTGATTTATTTTTCAAGATATCAGATTCGATTAGAAATACAGATACATAATGTAATAAAACGATAATACATAAGATATAATTGTATAACATTGTTTAAATATTTTAATTCTTTAAAGATTACGTTATTACAATTACTAATATTACAGAGATCTTGGAGTAATAATCAGCGAAATGTGGAAATAATAATGGAACACTTTGTGGTATAATGCAACCAGTGGCAAGTGTTCAACTATTAAAAATATTAACTTAAGAGAAAAAGAAAGCCGAAAAGGAAAAGAGAAAACACGAAAAGAAAAAGGAAACGCGAAAAAACAGCAAAATGCAGGATTGTTTTTTTTTTTTTTTTTTTTTTTTTTTTTTTGTTTTTGAGATGCGTAGGTAATAAGACATCATTAGTAAAACGAAAATGAAGTGTAAACAAGTACTATGTCAAGATATTACTTGAAGCAGAGTTTCAACATCAGATAGTGAAAGTAACCAGTCTTTGAGTTTTTTTAAGAATTGGTTTCTATGTGTTACCAGATTGGATACATCCGGCGGCAATTTTTTAAAAATGTATGGTGCTATGTTAGTCAGAAATCGTCGCAGAACTAGCTTATCTTCAATGTGGTCAGATGTTTTGTGAATCCGATGACAGTGCAATGTTGTTGAACATTAAACTGCTGCCACTTCGTTTGCAGCGGCTTCTCCAAGTACGCGACGGATTGTTTCTAACAAACAAGGTTTCATTAAGGACTCTGCAATAGTGTGGGGCTTTCCATATCGAGCTATCCCGTAGCTAGTTAATACTTATGTGTTTGAAAACAAAGAAAGAAAATTTAGACAGGCACGAGGAATGTGTAAATAAGGTGGATGTTGCTGTACCATATTTATTTTTAATTATTTGTAGGTAGCTCACACTTCAATAAAAAGATAAGTGTTTGTAATTGCATACTCACAAAAATAATTTTTGTGTTTTACCATTCTTAATTCAAGAAAATCGCGAAACACACTTTAAGAACCAAGGAACTAGACTACCAAAATAAATTTAAATAACAACCCTTTTCCGTCTTTTTTAGACTTGCCAAAAATTCGTTTTTCTTCCAAAAGTGCATTCATTAATTAATTCAAACAATATTTTCTGTTTTGTTATGCTTAATCAAAGCTCATAGTCATAGGACACTATCCTTTGATATATCTATGAAATTGAAGTCTCAGAACAAAAAAAGTGTATGCAGTAGCGTGGAGTTACCTACTAGTGAAATATTGGACTAGGCACTCGTTGCAATCACGTAACTACCATTTATAGCTGTAATTTATTAATGTTTTTCAACAATACGAGCAGTTTTTTTCAGCTGTACGTATTGATTTTCATTTTTTGCTTGCTTCATCTGTCGAAATAGAAACATCGTATTAAGCACACGAAAATGTTTTCTGCGAGAAGGAAAGCAAGCACGAAAAATAATGCCCCGCTGCCGATATGGTGAGGAAACGACTTATTTCTTATAGTATTATTCGTACGCCTTAATAACCTGAAAATAAAGAGAACATTCTGTTGGCAATTTGAAAGTAATTTCAACTTTTTCTGAAATTATTTTTACAATTTGCTTCATTTAATTTTTTCGCTAGAGAATTTTGTTTTTGTTACTTCAGAATTTCGCAATTTGTATGTGCCAGCGCTAAACTTAGGAGAAGTTATACTTCCTTCGTTTAGTTTCTTTTTTGATTTTTTTTTTTTTTTTGCCGGAACTGAAGTCACGAAGGAGTAAAGCCAACATAGGTTACTGGAGGAATCACGGAAAATAAATATGTTCCGTTTCCAGGAATGATGACGGGGAAAAAAGAGCGATTTCAAATATTATGCGCAAATTTGAATTTCTTAAAATACTAAATTATCAGGAGGCTTTACTTCACATAATTCTTAATTTATTTATCCGAAAATACGAGGCGTCAATTCAGGTAGCATTAATTTCCATAACAAAATTTTATGTGTAGGTATAATGGTTATGGAACGGAATGCTATTCGACGTATTATTGTTAGTCATCATTAAGGTACGAGGTTGTTTGAATGAAAGTTTAATGAGAAGGAAATGATTGCAACGGGACATGAATTGAAAATTGTTATTTATTATGTGTTTGAAAAGAAGCACAAATGCGAACAGTCAAACACATGACAGCAGTTTTTGATAAGCGGAGTCTTAGGTAGATGAATTTTATAACGGCCTTAAGTTTGAGTCTTATATGTATACAGTTCAGTCCGATTCGTTCTTATGGTGTGTAGTTTCATATCCATAATATTTACTTGGGTTTCTCCATTGAGGACTTCACGCTCTTTAGCTTGCGTTTTTATCAATATTCGCATAAATGCAAATGGTGTTTTGGCTTATGAGCCTATTAATTTCGTGCGATTTTAAAGGGACTCTTTTCGACATTCTCGCTTTTCCATCGCAATTCTACAAAACTAGCTAAGACTTTAAATCACTCCCCAATCGGCAAATGCAACCATGTATGCGGGCTTTCAATGAATATTATACAGATGATTGCTATGATCTTTTGTACTCTTAGAGTTGTTGAGATTGAGAGATCAGCGAATAAAAGAATTAGTGCCATAAAGTAGGTAATTCACGTTTGTTATAAATGTAGGTAACTTAAAAACTATAGTAAAGATAGTTTTGTTTCGAATGGAGTGAAGAGTAGAGGTTGATTTAAGGGCTAACGCAACTCTTATGAACTTATTACCATAAACGGATAATGTTAAAATTTTGAATGTACAAATGTACATAATGTAAAATGTAATAGAGATGAGATGATACAAGTAAATGCCTAATACCACAGTTGTTAATACTTAGTAGTTAATACAAAATAATAATGGATGAAATAATTATACGAGGCGCCAAAGAGTTTTCTTCTTTTCTTTTTTAAGCGTAGATACCAATAAAAAAAATATTTCTTCGTTAGATTTGACTTTATTTAAATATATCATATTAATTTTGCTTTATTGACTTAATGTATCCACTGTAAAAAAAGATAGAACTATCTTCCTAATCAAAATCGACTATAATTTTGCGCCATAGCTTTTAAATTAAATGCACCTATAACAAATAATTTGCATTTTACATTAAACAAACTTAAGAAAATAGTAATTTATAATTGGTAGGACTGCTGTAACAGAGAAAATAATATCCTGGTGATCGATGATTTCGATCTTAGCATGCCAATAAACGATAGTTTCAATGGTATGATAAACAATGATAATGCAGATTTATATAATTTCATACGTAAGCAGTAGGTATACTTGGAATTAATTTCTCTCACAATTTGACCAGACAAAAATTAGCCCGAAATCCGTGGAATTTAAAAACTGGCTGTGGAAAAAAGCGAACTTAGTTGTACAGTCCTTGAAAACGGCTTATCAGGTTTGGTCATATCATTTTCCTATATTAACGAATAGTGGACAAAATCAGTATCTATTCGGGAGTAAACGAGTCATTTCAATTTGATATGTTCGATTAACGGAAGTTTATTGGTAGGCTACTTTTTACTTATATATAAATATATTTTTTTTAATATTCTCGTATCTAAATTCGTAAGATGATTGTGTTAACTGAAGATCTTCTTGCTTGCTTGCATTTCTGTATTTCATAGTTTTTTTTTTGTTAAATAATAACCTAAACTTTCATTTAGTGGTTGTTATTTGGTAATTTGTTAATAATTTCTTCATAACAACGGATTTGCTATTTTTGTTTCCGTTTACATTTTATCTTTTCTTCAACAAAATCGGTTTCCTTGGGCTTTTAAGAGTTAATTGAACTATTCGTTCCGCTTGACAGCGGAATTGAGGTCGTGATCGTCGTTTAACAGTCATTTATGAAAAAAAAAAAAAGGAAAGCTTTTAATTTAAATATTTTGCATTACAAGTGTAAATACCCGAGTCAGTTTCGTGTAGTACCTACTTTTAAAATTTATTCTATACAAACACCTTATGCAATCAGTAAAAATGTTTAATTATGGTAACGCGGATAAAATTTGTTTATGTAATTTAAAGTGTTATTTAGCGAAATGATTTAATGTAGAATGTTCAATTATATGTCTGTGGAAACAAGGAAAAACCGCATTTCTAACCACTTTTCAGGAGCGCAGGATAAAGGTTTGCCTGCATATGGGGGAAGACGACTTCTGCGTTTCTTTTCTAATCAAAAACACAGCAACCGTAAGAGATATTTTAATTTAATATTTTTATCCTATATTAGGTTAGGTTAATCCTATAGTAATATTAACTAAATTTTGACAGATATAAACTCGAAACCAGTAAATGTCTTCATGAGCCCGAAATCACTAATAAAATCGTGAGCATTTGCTTAGCTTGCCTACGTGCATGTTTATATATTTACATGAAAAGGTACTCAAGTATTTTTTGTTAACATTAATAGTATCTTCCCCAGGACCGACTAACCTATACTATATCCGATGAGTCATTTATTTGTCAGAGCTTAACTTTTGTACCTACACGAACAAAAAAAAAAAATATATGAATCCAGATAATATCGGTAAATAATCGATCCCCTTCAAAAGAATCTCAGAGGGGTCGAACTAATAAAACTTAATAGACATTAGCAATACCGAACTTCTTTAACTTAACATCTCGGACCCAAATACCTATGAACAACAATAGATATCGTGCATGGTGCTCATTCCAGTTTTTCGTCGGATAGGGGTACTAATACAATCTATAAAAATTTAATGTACCTAGGTACATTGTACATTGCGCAAGTCAAATTAACAACTACAATATTTGCGAGCGTCAATGCTAGTAATTTTAGTAAATATATATTAACCGAGCTTGGTTAAATAATTTTGCGCATTACGAGTAGGCATTAACATATTTTGCTAGAGAGTCTCAAGAGAAACCAAACAACTTTGTGGCACTTTCGGTTAATATGCGTAGGTTAATATTAGGGATGTCTTCGCTAAGTCCAAACTTGAGTGTTTCCTTTACTTTTACCAAGGCACACACTTTGGGACTATCAATGTTTTAGAGTATTTGCGGCAAAGAATATAATTGTTCTACCGCCTTTGTGCTTTTATATCCCATTACACCTCCACAGTTCTTCGTATCATGTGGTGTGGACGATCTGATGATAGCAACGAGGGTAACGACTTACCTGAGAATTTTATCCCTTTATGATTATACTTTGTATTCTATAGAAAGATAAATGTTTGTCCATCAACGTCCTTCTTTGATTACCTGGAGATGGCTCTGATGAGTCGAAAACGACGAGATGGCGAAATTTAATAGAAAACGCCGTTTTTATCTACATGGTATTTTTATTTTTACGGTTGTGCAATGATTTTGTTTAGGATTTTATTCAATCTGGGTATACAGCAAGCAATAAGTACTATATATTTCTTCAGAGAACAGCCCAATGGGAATTAGTCGAAGATTGGAATCGTAAAATATTAAATAATTTTTGTGTTGTACCTACGAGTATATGACGTGCTAGAAGGATATCGGAAATTGCTGCTGCCATTAGTGGATTGTGTTGATGTTATAGGCATAAATAATACTTAAGGAGTTTTGGGTAATGGCATAATAAAGTTTAAAAAAAATCTATACAGAGGTACGGATTACTTACGGAAGTATTTTTTTTTTGAAAAAGTTAGGTATTCGTGATCGTTAAGTAGATATCCAAATAATATGTAAGATTTCTATGTATAATTATTTTTCCCTTTGTGTACGTATGGGATTTTTATAAGGTTGACAATATATAAGTTTAAATGGTTAAGCTGATGTCATTCAACTTGAAAAAGGCATATCTGCCGAAGTTCTAAATACCGATATTAATGGGTTCCTTAACTGGTCGCGGAAAAATGGTCTATGCGTTAACACACTTAAGTCCAAGTGCTTGGTTATTTCTAAAAAGTCCATTAATACGTCAGATTCTCCCAAAATATACTATGACAGCAATCCTATTGAATTCGTGGATTCAGCTAAAAACCTTGGTATTACGTTTACTTAAAAACTTTTTTGGAATACCAAATAAAAAATTGCTTTGTCCGATCTTGTCGGCAGTTGATTTTTGTCCGTTTATTGTTTTCCTCATATCAAATACAATTCATACACAATTCTATTATTGCTTGCTTAGCATATAGCGAAAAAGAAGGCAGAAAGAAGCGCGATTGGGTTATTGATGTTGCACTTTCGTTATGCAAAAGTGCAAATGAATATTTTGAAATAAAATTTTGTGCAAGAAGTGCAACTTAAACTACTGGTGTAAAGTGCAAATGAATATTTTGAAATAAAATTTTGTGCAAGAAGTGCAACTTAAACTACTGGCGTTAACAATGACCCTGTACCTACTCGTGTAGGTCGTTGCCATTAACTTACCCACATCAGGTTGACAATTGGGAAAGTTTATGGAGGGCTTCATGTATGCTGTGAACAAACCATAAAATTACACCCTTAATACCAAAAATTTTACTAGCCAAAACATTACTCATCCCCCAGTTGCTTTATGGATGTGAACTTGTTTACTATTGGGATACACAAGCGTAATCTGAATGTTGCTTAAAACAGCATAGCAAGGTATATCTATGGAGTAAGAAGGTATGACCACATTTCTCAATTCTCCAAATCTATATATGGCGTTACTCTTGGTAATCTTTTCAAACTAAGAACTTTCACATTGCTATAAGCAATGTATTGCAATCGCGTAAGCCACCTCACCTTTTTAATAAGAACGCTCTTCCTCAACATCTAAGGATGATAAGCTGTGGAGCTCTTTTTGGAAGGAGGCTCAAGGAGCACTTGGAGACATTAATGTGATGATGATTTGTTATATTGTTATTTATCTATCAACTTTCTTTTCTTATTAGCTATTTCCTTTATCCTTTGCTCTATTTTTTTTTTTTTTTTTGGATTCAAATAATCATGTCTTCCATTTTTTTAAGGCTTATATAATACATCATTAATTTAATCATTTAATGATATCAATCCAGCTTATGTTATCTAAGAAGATATTGTATCTTATTGTATAAGTCCATATCAATAAATAAACTATGAAACTATGACTCTTTCAGACCAAATTTTATGTAGCTGCCTTCGAAGGAGTTGGAAAATAACTCTCATTAGCAGCTATGACATTGAATTATGAACGACTGAGTATTAACATAAAATTCTCTATGTATATGGGATATCTAGCGGGTGGATCAGTCTATTGTCAATATTTGTATAGATGGAGATGGGTTTCAATGCAAAATTATTTAAATTAAACCCTTATAAATAATGATACTTTCATCTTTAATTTAATACTTCCTTTGCTTTTTATAAACCCATAGAATATAAAAATATAATACAATTTAATTGCATTTTAATACTTAATACTTACTAAAAATATTTTATTTGAATACTAATTGTTATTGGCTTTTAATATTATGATACATATACAAAATTGACAAGCGTTGGCGAATTCGCGTGTATTTCTATTTCTTTGAAAATAATCCTATAGCGTGGCTGTGCTTCTTTTAGTGGGTACCTATATTTTTCTAGACATTTAAGTGAAGGATAACTCATGTACGCCCGAGTTATATTACTAATAACTCAGTCAATTACTTACTTTTTGGAAAGTAATAGCGAGGGTAAACTGTCCAACAGTGGACCAATTTGCGTTTGACTAGATGTATAGTTTATAAATTATTTGTTTAATCTTTAAACGGTTTGAAGTTACTTATTATATGCTTTATTAGCTTTTTATTTAACCACATACAGCTTTAGAAAGATCGCAGAAAATACTAAATTTTTAGTTTTTTAAGACGCACCTCAAATGGTTCCCTGTGTACTAGAGGGTGGACACAGTGAACCACCGGGTAGTTCACAGTGAACCTATAGTGTTTAGTTTTTATTCCGTAAGAAAAATAAAGAACAAAAACAAGTAATTGGTACATTTCAGTTTTTATTTAATATTAACATTAGAAAAACAAAACAATACAAAAACATAAGTAAAAACAGCAACGAAAAGTAATAACACCAATAAACAATAGCAAAACATTAACAAAAATAACTTTCAAGAACTTCAGTAATATCACAAAACTTATAATTATAACTAACGAAAAATAATAGTAACGAATGTTAAATGCTGTAAAGTCGTTGCTAAAGGCTTAATAACAATATGGAATTCTGAAACTGGGAAGTACTACCATATTTACCATTGTTCACTGTGTACCACTAGGAGCTGGTTCACTGTTGGACAAGTGCCTTTTTTGGAGAAAAATATTTTTATAAAAAAAAAAAACAGTTTCACAAATTTGATTGACATACTAATTTTAATTAATAATGATAATTAACATTTTAAATTATATCCCACAAATCTCATAAATCACAATACTTTTTTAAATATAACAAAAATAAGAAGCACGATTTCTAATTTACTTAAGTAAAATCACTTTTTCTTGAGCACAACTTACACAGACGTGCGCACTACTTCAACTCCCTGGTAAATTCACAAAGAATCGTAACGCGGTTGATTTTCTCTTTACTTCGTTTTTCTCTTATAAGTAGAGATTAAGTAAATTTAAAAGGTTCACTGTGGGACGTGAGTCACTGTGGGACAGTTTATCCTACATTTCTGAGGCAATGGACTGGAATCCACTAGGAACATCTATGGCGCTTCTCAATTTAAAGACAAAAAGCAAGAATATTTTCAAATTAAAGTTACTTATTTGTAAGAATAATATTCTCATCGGGAATCAATGTAGCTCCCTTTTTAATCGTGACCTTCACTTTTTTGTATTTTTCAAACATTTTTCTTTTACAAAAACTTTATCCAAATCATTCACTAAATTGAGTAGTAGGCGCAAAGTAACTCTAATTCTTAACCAGCGAAAAAGGAGTATATTTGGGCTCAGAAATAATACCGATATATTTAAATCAAATCACTTTGGTTCAGATTCTGTATTAAAATCAAATATGTACCTACTAATGTATTGAAGTTGATGGCCTTAATAAGTTCGTATTGAAATGTATAATCAGATAAGATCTTATATTTCAGGTCAACTATAACTTGATTGTAATAAATTCTTTATTGATATATTATTTAAGATTGTAGAACAAAAATATTGGATTTTAATCTTTCGTATTGAAATTAACATTTTAATGAGCAAATTATAAAATTTTAATATGTTTACAAATAATATATTGCAGAAAAAGTTTAATAAATTTAAAATATTGAAAACTAATTTGTCTTGTATTGCATAAACCAGGTATTAAAAACTACCCCCATATTTTTAACCGTGTAACAAAGGGTATAGTTACTTAAATGTTAGCTTTTGAAGAAGACCAACGCCAATTTGACTCGATTAAAGTTCAAATTTGTAATTTCTGTAGCAACATCTTCTATAGGTACCTAGAGCTTATATAATTTTTGTTAGCCGAAGTAGAGCAATTTTGAAAATAACTTCAGCAAAACCTCTTCGTAGCATATCCACATGGTTTATGTGATTAAGTTTCGGTGGAAACTCTATTCAACTTCTAGAAAAAGCTTCTGGTTCGAAGCGCTGTCGAGAAGCCTCTTTAGAGTTTCGGACTGGAGGCATTATACATAGAAGCAATGCATTTTCATGCAGTCAATAGCTTGCGATTGAAACCTGTATAGTAGCGCTTACTTTCTCCTAACTTACTTTGTAAAGCTAGAAACTAATCCTGTATGTAAAATTGCATTGTGTATATAGTGAGCGATATGAAATGAATCACATCTATCTAAAATTCTAAAGAAACCGTCATTGAACTTACTTTTCGCTCATTTCTTGCTTACAGGGAAATACTTTTTTTTTTTTGGAAAGATTGCGCAGAGATGCCGTGTGTAATTTGTTTTCTAATATGTTGTAGAATAGTACCTACCTACAATTTCTACCACTGGGCTAACTCTAGTATAAGGAAATAGCCTAGGGTGTAGGGTATCGCACTTCTAAGCAACAGGACACAATTTTGATTCTCAGTGCAATCCATATAGGTAAAATGTAAATTAGTCTAAGCCACAAACATACATTGTTTGGCCTTGAGACTTATTAATAGCCATTACAAAGATTAATCTAATGGGAAACTGAGATTTTTTACAAAAAAAAGCATGGGAGAAGCATGTACATAAGTACGCACAAATTGTTTTTTTTTAACATACCTTTCACAATATTCCTTTTTGGAATAACAGAGAAGTGGCCCTTTTAAAGAATAGAATAAAATAATAATAATAAATAATTTTGAAAACATATTTATCGGCAGAGTTGATTCTATAAAAAAACTACAGTAGTTTCTACTTTGTTTGAACAAACATTTGTTGGGGTGAGCCACCGTAAACACTTAGGCACTTAGGGGTATAAAATTTAGTTGTGAACCTATTCTCATGCCTACTGTATTTACATATAAAATTTTATCAAAATCGGTATAGCCGTTTCGGAGGAGTATATAAACACTAAAACTGTGACACGAGATTTTTATATATTAGACTAGCTGTGCCCGCAACTTCGTACGCGGCGTGAGACTGTGTAATTTCCCATAAAAGAGATAATAATAGTTAAGTTTCAATACATGAGATAATTATATTTTTTATGATAACTTTTTTACAAAGCTTCTTGAGGTTCTTTTGCTTGGAGCATACAGGTACCTATGCATGTTTACTTTCGCTGGCTCGGGAAAGAGACACGTATAATTGACCGTGCGAGAAACAGTCGTTGGTGAGGTATACACCCGCGGTGCACAACGTCACAGGCCTAAGTCATACCAGCAAATTCGCAATAATTAATTTCTTTGGTGTAATAAAATCCACTTCTGATTTAATTTACCACGGAGTATGTGTTTTTTTTGTAACGATGGGGTCTGATATTTTTCATCCGTTTTCTGTGATCTAACTCGTCTCATTTTTCTAAATCCTGTTGAGCTTCGAGAAAGATTTTAACGTTTCCTCGACGGCATATTTGTTTAAAATTAACAGTCTAGCTAAAACAAAGCGGTAAACATTGGCAATGTGAAAAAAAAAAACATCAGGCTCTCCGGGAGTGCCGACACGACTACACGAGAAAAAATATTAAAACCTTTTACCTCAGATACATAACAAATACCAAAACTGACGTGCACTTCATTCTCAAAAATGCTTACAATTCTGACCGCACCTGCAACGGCCACAATATCCATTTTACGCACTTTATTCAACAGACAATTCGCAAGTGCGAATTAATTAATAACAACGCCAATATCGGAAAAAGCAATTTCATTTCAACTTGACACTGATGCACTAGGTAAGGTACTCATACTTTTGATAAGCAATTGTTTAAAGCTCCTACCGCAAAGTGCATGCATGGGAAATGTTATTGGATTGCATACTCGTTCCTACCTCTACAATTAGGAAGCCAATTCGAGTTCTCTTATTGAATTGGTGAAGTGGTAAAGAAATTAATGAAAACTCTATACAACACAATAATTGTTTTCTGTGGAATTATGAACGAACTGAAAACAAAAATGTTCTCATCATAAATTGTCCTCTAACTATTATAACGTAGTTTGTTGAGCATGATGCAAAATGACCAAATCACTTCGAATCTACCTACACGTAGAACTAAAAAGAAATCCATATAATTTTGCATTGCAAAGCAAACCTTTAATGAGGAGCTAGTTGTAGGTAGGTACTCTATGATGTGGTGTCCGCTACTGAAAAGGTTATCACATACCTACACACATTCTAATTAGGTGAATTAAAAATCCCCATCGTTTGCCATAATACGGTACGAACATGCTTTTCAGCTATAGTATTCTCTCTACCGTTCCGACCGCAGTCACACCTGCATAGCTCACCAAAAATATGTATACTTTTTCAGAACTCTCAAAGAATCCCAAACACAAACACTAAAACCAAACATTTTATTCCTTTTTCAACTCATAAATGCTTCTTTTGTTTATTTTGCAGGTTAAACAGACTGCTCTCTGCATATAAAGCAAGCTGTTGGCCACTCAACCGCCCAAGACAAAATGACTAACATAGCAATTGTTCGGAGAAGCCTTTTAAATTTCTCTCAAGTGGTTAAAGTGCTGTGTCGTTAGGAGGTAAAGAAAACGCCAACGTTGGAGTTGTACCTGGAAGTGGAACACGACACGGTGATCGACTCGCACTTCCGACTCCCCGCAAAAACGAATTCAATACCTATGAGTGGGTTGCATCCCACATACGAGCTGACGCTGGTCCTTTAGATTAAAAAAAAAAAAATTCCAGTCGGTTGTGTCATATACCTATACCTGGTTAAGTTTGTGGTTTCGGTTAACTTCTTCCTTTTGTTTGCCCGTCCAAATAAAGGCCATTTTCGGAGAAAACAAGAAGGATTAAACGGATTTTGTTGCATCGTATTACTATATCGAAAATCGCACACATGTATGAAATTGTAATGAATGTTCTCCACTGTTAAATCGAGGACGGCAAAAGTGGCAGCAACGTGTGCAACAGCAGGGACGACGCCGAGTCAAATAGAACAGGAGCAGGAGCATCAACGGCTTTTGCTGCTGTGGCGAACGAACGACGACGACGGCTGCGGCGACGACGACGCCTTCGAAGGACAAAGCCCTAACCACAGAAGACTCTTAGCAAAGGGAGCGAAATTGAATTGCCCTCCGTGGCGAACCATTCGCCATAATGGTTATGGTTGTAGTATACATTTATCTACTTGCTGCACCGTACATTGTGAGATGCGTTGGTGGCGGTAGCAGTAGTGGCATCAGCAGTAGCATGGGTGGTACTGCCAGTCTTAGCGCTGGCATTGGTTCCGGTTCAAATAGTTTAAGTAGCAATAGTCCAAGCGGCGGCAGTGGCGGTAGTAGTAATAGCGGTAGCAACAGCAACATTTCCGGTAGTGATTCAGGTGGTGCCAGCAGCAGCAGCAGCAGCAGTAGTAGTAGTAGTGGCGGCGGTAGCAGCAGCAGTAGTGGGGGCAATAGTCGCAACACTGGCGACAGTGGACGAAGTCGAGTTAGTAATGACCAACAATTACCCCCAACATTATCATCTCGGATTGTGCACACTCGAAACGGTGCCATATCAGGGGTAATTGTGCAACTGGAGGGCCGACATTTGGATCCGGTGGAATCGTATAGGGGGATTCCATATGCCTCGCCGCCCATGGGAAATTTACGTTTTATGCCACCAGTGTCTGCTGCTATGTGGTCGGGAGTGAAAAAAGCTGACAGGTAATTGTGTTTTCACAGATTCTCTATGGTTTTCAATTAAATTATGGTTTTTGTTGATTGGGTTGCTGTACTACCTACTGTAAGTTCTAGCTGTTAATAAACTTATTTTTTGTGTACAACCGCTGAAATTTAACCATTTTTAATTTTGTATGTCAGTGACTATCATTTAAGGCTGTCTAGGCATAAGAACATTAAAACGAGAAGAGGTGTATGTAAGAACATATTCACCTGTCCGGAAAAGAAAACGGAATAGGAGGTTACAGTTTTGCATTTTAACTAAAAAAATATTGATTGAAACTGAAATCAGAATAAACAAAGACACAGGAAACGAGTTAAATAGTTGAATGAGTTATGAACCCTTATGAGACTGTTAAGCGTTTGTGCATTTGCCACATTGGGAGCTTTGAAGGGAGGTATGTGTGTGAGTTGATCAGGAAACGATGTTTTCACCTCATCTGAATTAAGTTTTTGTTGACCCATTCCGACACAAAACAATGTGGATGAGCTTGGTCGCAGTTTTCAGACTTCGTTCAGCCCCCGCAAGTAGTCAGCCTCTATAATACAGAATGGAGCGCAAAGTAAATACTTTGGTCTTACTCCCTTGGCTAACATTTTTTCTTCTCTCTTTGTACAAGAACTTCTAAAAATCCTGGGGTCCAATCGCGTCGTCCGTAAACAAGCATTACGAGACGGAAATTGTTTATGTTTCTCATGTCAAATCAACATAATTCCGTGAACGTATAGCTCGTTCACGGAAGTGGCGATTCGACCCTTGCCAGTTCACTTTTCTTATGTCTTATAACTTAAAATATTTTTTTTTCACACAACTACGTTAAATATTTTTCACTTCAATATCTATTCATTCCCGTCAAATTTCGATCTATTCTCTTTGTTTTTCATTATAGTCAATATAGCTTTCGTTTTATGAAAGAGCGTTTTATTCCATACGCCTTCTTAGCCCAATTAACAACCAATTGACTAGCTCGATTTCCGACTTAATTTTGTGAGGTTAAAGTAGAACGCAGGGAAAGTAATTAGGTATCTACTTCGCTCTTTGTACTATACCACGGTCAGCTCATGCATGCATGAAGTTGAACGAAATTTGTATAAATCGTACCTCTGATGCTGGTGGCTTCTGAGTCTTGTAAAACTATTTTAGGAGCGGTGTTAGCAAGATCAAAGTTTTCTTGCAAATTTGTTTTCGTCCAACAAAAATACAAAAAAAAAAATGTATATTTTACTGAACTAACTATTGTCTCTCCACTCTCCCTATTTAATTTTAAAAGATAAAAGATACCACACCTTCTGTGTTTGAAAAGAAATGCATCCGTGTTTTATTGCAATCTTTTTCGTAACACAGCCCCACAAAAACTCAAAAAGATCTACTCAAATCGGCTGTCAGCAGCCATATTCTGAAAATTGAGGAAATGGTTTCTAGTATTAGGTACATTTTAAAAGAGATTCCGAGAAAAAATGGATCCTAAAAGATATCCAACAATCAGCTTCGAATGGTAACCATTGATTGTAAGCGTTGTGACAAAAGTAGAATATCATGGTCATTGATATGATTTCATAAAGCTTCATGCAATTCAATAATATGCAACAATTGTTTCGAATTAATTTCATAGTAAAAATTTAATCACTTAAGGATTTCGTGTTTGTACCTTTGTACATACACTCATACCAATTGAAAATTGTTACAAGTACAATATACATCAATTTATTACTTCCTTTTTATAAATCAGACCCATCATAATTATGCCACTTAGGCCTAGAAGAACAACTTATACTTAACTATTTAAACGTTAAATGTGTTAAAGAAGTTGCATGATAGTACGTCACATTATTTTGTTTCCGACATAACTTGCTCATCATGTACGCCGAACACCTCTCCTCAGGGAGGTATTGCCATTACACCCATCGAATGCAATCTGTCATCAAATCGTGTCAGCTAGTGTAATATTTCAACAATTTAGGTGTAGCAGTAGCACTAATGCCTGCATGTTCAAGTATCGCCGGGCCTGTAGAAGCGATATAGGTTCGCCTTTTTGATGTCTAAAATTACAATAAGCAAATACTCACTGATGTTAAACACTACGCAGTCCATGTGCTAATTCTTTAAAGGTGCGCCGTGGTGAAACAATTAGCTAAAGCTTCTGAAAATATTTAAAAAAAGTAAGTAATCTGCCATAAGCGCCCCTGTCATAGAAAAGTAGATTTAAAAAGTTTTTTGCTGTCCATTGCTAAATCGCCTGATAGTCAAAGACTGTCGAAGCTATAAACGGTCAGCTTCCGTACACATACCAAATTTTCTCCGCACATTTTGGATGGCAACCCTCTCTCGCGACCTCTTTTTGTCCTGTCAGTGAATACGTGTTATAAATGGCAGCCAGATTTTACTATTTCAATAACAAACAATTTGAAAATGAATTTATAACAATAAATTCAAAAAAAAAAACATAAATGTTGAGTATGCTTTTTTTTAGATAGCTTTACTTGTTCTCTTTCCGTTTTCGGCGCTAAATAATGTGCATCCATTACATTTCTTCTTTTTTAAGGTTCCGTACCCAAAGGGAAAAAACGTAACCTTATTAGTTTCGCTCGGATGTCTCTCCGTCTGTATGTCTGTCTGTCCGAACCCACTAAGCCAATTTTGTTACCAGGTCTATCTCAAGAACCGATTGACATAGGAGGCTAAAATTTACGCACAAAATCCGGTATAACCTCTAGTTAAACGACAAATACCAATGGAAGGAATGCATCGATTGGTTTTGGATTAATTAGTAATCTGGTGAAAAAAATATTTTCATTCGCCCAAAAAACGGTTTATTTCTTGATTCACAAAAAAATACATAAATTCCTTTTTTGTAGATCATGTTCTTATCTATATATGTGCTGAATACTGTTTTGCCGAAAAGTTAATAGTTTACAAGATATTTTCAAAAAAGATAAGTCACTGGTGGTATACCACCAGGGTTCCCGCTTGCTAATTTCGTTGGGGAGTACAGAAAAAAAATAAAAGTAATACATTTTTAGTCAATAGTTTTTAATTGGGACAGGTCGCATACAGAATGGAAAATTGGCGTGGGTTGGGTACTAGGTAATAATTAGAAAATGAGATTCATGTGCGAGTAATTTTTGAGAGTAAAAATATTCAGTAATTAAATTGAACTAAATTGTGATGAATTCATGAAGAGGGGAAAGATTGAATGATATTAAAGATTTCAAATAATATCTGATGTGTTGGACTTTAGCCAAATACGGAACCTTCGGTGCGCGAGTAACACTCGCACTTGGCCGGTTTTTTTTTAATTTTGTTTATATGAATTATTTTTTGACCGCAGAATAAAAGGCATAGTTTCAAAACTGTTCTATTCAACTTTTCTTCAAAAATGAGTTAAGTATTAGCTCTGTTTCCTTACTTTCTGATTCAATTTTGGCAATATGTTACATTTCTCTCATTGCGAGAGAATTCGCTCACCGAAATGAAATATAACAAACAAGAAAATGAACGCGCTGAGCCACTAATTTGAAAAATGTAAACTTATTCTAGCGGGGATATTCAAATAACAGTAGAACAAAGCACACATTTATATTATTTATGACTAAGATTTCGTCGGCTGAGTTCTTAACTGTTCAATCTCCAATTTTTCCGAAATTGAGATTATTATTGATTCTTAGGTTTTTGGGGACACTCTTTCGATTGGTGCAATCAGAAATTGTCTATCGTTAATAGTTTGGGAAATAATTTTTTCACATTTTGTTCAATAGACCAAAAATACGCGTTTTTTAGTCCACCGATTAGTTCTTAAATGTTCAAAGTGCCACTTTCGTGTCCGTTTGAACAAATTCACATGGAAAATGACAAAACGTCTAAATAATTCACATTTGTTCAATCTCCATATAAAATAACTTACTGTGGTGCTTCGTATGAATTTCAAAGCAGATGTATTGGTAACGACATAGCTAGTGCACTAAACAAAATACTGAAAGCTGTAGTGGTGGTCAAGCCAGATATAACTGGTATTATTTACTGGTCGGACTCCTGTATTCCCGAAAGAAAATCCACATTGAACTACGCTTTTCCGTACCGACATTCACACCCTTTGTTACTTATTCGTGAACTCAAGGACATGAATTACGCAAATGTGTCCTTAAAAATTATGCAGTGCGCGGTAAAAGTGTTTTTTTACTATAGCGCAGCTACTAACGGCCTACAATTCATCCCAGTACCATCTACGAAAATTAGTTACGGTGAAGAAGCTAATATTATACTTACGTCGTTTTCGATTTGGCTTTTCAGATTTTGATCTGAGATTTCAGATTTCTGCAGGCAAACCGAACATGAAATCTTAATTTTATTGGTTTTTGTGGCATTAAATTGTCAGCAAAAATAAAACATTGTTGCACTTGCACTCGAAATCCATTTCAATTGACTTTCACACATTTATAGTAATGCATTGCGAAATAATAAAAACTCGATCCCATACCGATTAACAATTCGTAACCGACGCCGTGAGTCATAAACATTGGTGTTGGCGAACGTTTATGTAAAATCTGAGAAAAAATTGAGATTTCTCAAGTGATCTGAGATACAAAAAAAGAAGATTTTTGTGGCATGTATGCAAAAAAAAGTTTGATCTGTTTGCCCAACTGAAAACGACATTAGTGTTTCAATTATGCCACAACTTAATAAACAGAAAGAGAGATTAAGGCCCATTTTATTCACTCGAAGTTGAACACAACTCGGGGAGTTGTTGTGTTTTGCATATTAAAATCCCGAACTTCGGGATTTTGAACACAACTCCTCGAGTGAATAAAATGGGCCTAAATACATCAAATGATATAAAACGTGATCTGCCAAAAGTGCAAAACACAACGAAAGTGTTAAACTTACTTTCTAAAGAGAAAAATACTGATATAAAATCAATGCTCCCTTGGATGCCATTATGTGACCTGGAATTCTACATTATTAACTTATTAGAATAACTTTAAGAGTTTCTTTATTTATCCTCTTTTTAAGTTTTTTTAAGTTGATTGAATTTTGTTATTTACTTTTTAAAACTGAACTATCTCCATACCTGAATTTGAAAAGACTGAATTATTCAAATAATAAAATAAATTCTTGAGTTTTCTTTTCTAAGGTGTAAGTCCATACATATTTATGTTGCTTCAGGAAGAGTGCTCTGTGTTCTTGTTTGTTCAATATCCAAAAAAATGTTTAATCTCCACTACTTTTATCAAAGGTTTAGTATATGTAGGTATGGGGGCTTGTTCAATCTCCTTTTTGGATGATCTATAAAAATGTATTTTTTTTAAATTATCGTAAGACATTTAAAGTTCTTTCTGCTACTATTAGGATCAACAAATATATAGTTCTTCTTTCTTTTTTTGTTTGAAGACGATTGCATATTTAGGCAAAAACTTACAAGCTAAATTAAGACAAAAAGTCGTCTGCTGAACATTTTAAACTTTGGTAGATTGAACACTTAAGAACTCAGCCGACGATTTGTTGGCTTTGATTGCAGAAATTAAAAAGTTCAATTCATTTGCTTCTTACATCTATTTTAATGCTATACAAGCAGAAACTATACATGAAAACAAATAAAAAGTCAGGTACAAATAAGCATTTGAACGATTTGTCAACCATCTGTCAGCAATAACCAACTAGCCCAAAGAAATTTCTTGGGCTAATATTTGCAGGTTTTGTATGGAGGGGAAATGTTTTGTTCTCTCTTTGTGGCTCTCTTTTATCCAACTTTTGCGTAGGTAAGAGAACGAAGTTTGACTAAATTTGGATAATATGATCGAATGCATTAACGTAATCGTAAGGGAACAGACCTAAAATGGTTCTTAAGACGGGCCCTGAATCCCTGATCTAGTTATTCAGCTAAAATATCTCAAAACTTACAATTTCGTATGCTTTTGAGTACCTACCTTCCTCAAAAGTGAAGTTTTTTTTTACAAAACTACACTATTAAACTCCGTCGTTTAATTCGAAGCTCTTACTCCCATTCCCATATCAACCGAATTCTGTACAAAAACTATTGTATTCCAATGCAAATCGAAGTATCCGCTTTCAAAACTCGTGTATTCCAATGACATGAAAAAAGGCAGGTATGTTGTGTTGCAATAATTTTTGAGAAGCAAATATAATTGGCTAGCTCGCAGATTAGATAAATAATATTTTGTAAGACTATTTTTTTCAATAACTAAATATATTGCTGAGTGGAAAAAATTCGATAAACTTTTATTTTATAATGGATGAAAATCTTGACACATAACATAAAACAAGTCAAGTTTGTGAAGAACAAGATGAAATCACAGATCTACGTATAAAAGACTGTTAGCTTATATTTTGTGTGTTACCTACTTAAATACTTCGCTATGAAGACAGAAACTTTTGAAGTTAAATAGGTACATTGCTGTGACATCGTTTTTAAGTTTGTTTTGTTAATTAATATAATTTTGTGATCTTGTTTTAAATAAACCAAAATGAATTCAATCAGTATAAAAAAGTTTCCTTCATTCTTAGAACTCCTCTAATTTAAAGTCAAACCGTTCCAATTGTCATTTTCAAAACTTTTATTTTCCAAATTAATATTGATTTTCTATAACTTGTATGTCTACCTTATAGGACCAAAACCATAAAAAAAAAGATAAAGATCTTTTCAATTTAGACTTCAAACCAGTCGCTGATATTATTTTAATAGCTTTTAACATTTTGTTTTCGTTTTACTCAAAATTCTCGAAAATGGAATTGTATGTATATACCCAGTCGTTCGACTAATCGGCAATTTATTTTTAAATAATTTGAAAAATTCATAATTACCGATATAACTGAATACTGAAAAACCGTTTATTGCTATTTGGAGCTTTTTTGTTGCTATTTCGACAGTTGCTCCAACTGCAAGCACAGCAGTGTCATCTGCAAAAGTTGCTATTGTAGTTTCTTCACTTTCAGGTAGATCGCTAGTAAACAGAAGGTATAACACTGGACCTAGCACACTACGTTGTGGTACACCAGCTTTAATTCCTCTAATGTTGAGTACTCTTTCTCTTGTTTATTTCTGAAGAATCGATCTGTTTTATATGACTCCGGAATGGTCGAATACTGCTTCGGCAGTTGCCTTTGTAATTTATGGATCCTTATGCCAGATATCAAGAAATATTGTAGAGCACACATTTTTCTCTTCGAATGCTTTTTCGATTTTATCTGTGATTCTATGCACCTGATCAATTGTAGAGTGCTTGTTTCTAAACCCAAAATGATGATTTGGAAGTAGCGATTTTTCATCAATAATTTTTTGCAGAGCTTGGACAACATTGGTAGTATCGATATTAGGCGATATGAGGCTACTTCGCTAGGTGGTCAACGGCCTGGTTTTGATATCATTATTACCTACGCGACCTTCCACATGCTTGGCACATATCTTAATTTAAATGCAGCATTTATAATCTGCGCTAGTTTTTTTTTTAAAACCTTTTCGAGGAAATTGTTTTTGTTGGAAAGCTATAGCGCAGCAATTTAATTGATATTTTTCCAAAAAATGGTCGTTATATCAGACGTGTCGTTATATACGACGGTAGAATAGCTTATTAAAATATAATGTTATAAGCAACTTCCACTGTAGTTCATTTGCATTTTTGGAGTGCGATTAATCCCACATATATATGCAACTACTACCCAATTAATTATGATCCTTATCTTTTAAAAGTGGTATTTGTTTTAAATTCGAATTAATAAATGTTCCGGCTTAGCGCCACTGTTTAGTCAATCGCAAACCTACATGCATGCCTACATTCAAATTGTTAAATTATCGGTCAATAAATTATATATGAATCCATGGCACGGAAAAATTTGCTCAACAAATCCCGAAACAAATATTTAATTCACGTTAATCCCAAGGGGTTACTCCATATCACAGAGTGCTGTTATATATTTATACACAATAAAATTCAACATTTCACAATTAATCCCCCTTTACAAATATTCTCAAATTTCCAGTTCGCTTTAAATTATTTTCTAAAGAAAAAATGTTTTTTTTTAAATTATTTTCACCCCCAAAAGACTCGTTCCAGATAAAATCTATTTCTAATGTGTGCGACCTGAAATTATTTCAACACTAACTGCATGATCGATACCCATTTCTGGCCCAACTGCATCCTTCCTTAAATATATACACACAAATAATATTGGTGTTTCACAAATATGTGCATATATGGCTGGATATTCAACTTTTCTACTTCGGATTACGAAATGAAAATGTCTTAATGAAAAGTGTAGTACCTTCTTCTTCGTCTTGGCCAAGGCGAGCCATTTTGACAAGAAAACTTAATTTGGATTTGAGCACCCAAAGCCCTCAAGTGTGCTCCTTTCCCATACTTTGGAGAGTGCGTGGATGTGAAATGGAAATTAACATTTTTATGATAGAAAATAACGAAGGTACGTAGGTAATTCTCATAGGGTTACTGTGAAAATAAAACTTTACATAGGGCAAGTCCGGAAATTATTATCGCAGGATAAACGTGCTGCTGTAACTATAGTCGCACAACAAGCGAAGAAAAGAGAAAGACGACTATGGCGATGATAGAAAATTGAAATATTGAAAATGATTGCCACCCCCTGAAATGGGGAGTGCTGCTGTAGCCGACTGAGCACGTAACCACTAGACCATCCTTAATGTGGTTTCCCCACATTTTAAGTGATTCATCATCCTCGTCTGTGGTCCCTGTTGAAGTTGGGTTTGGGTCCCTCTGCACCCAGCCTCTGTTTTCTTCCTCATCATTCTTCCCGTCACCGCCACTTAGTTGTAATCGTCCCACCAGTCAAACTGTAAGTAGATACAGGAAAAAAACGTTTATTGGATTTAGCACCGGGCTTCTCTAGTACCTGCCGGTACGAATATATAGCAGAGCTAGAAGCTTATTGAGAATTAAATATATTTGTAGCGTGTTATCCACCTGCTAACCGACGAAGATCTTAGATGAGAGAAACGTGTACAGGATATGCTAACAAAGCGCAAGCACGCCCAAAGATGGTAAACCTTAAGGTTCTGTGCTGAAAATTAATGAATCTTGAAGGTGAAAGAGAAATTTTCATTTGCAACAATATTAAATTTAATCACGATTTCCAGATGCTGTCTCTGCAGGGTAAACTGATGCGTCAAAGCAACCCTCTTGATTTCTCTCTGAAATTAATAAGCATTTTTGCGCTTCGACATCATTGAAGATTTTTTTCAAAATTATCTTGTTACATCGTTGGACATTATATTATAATTTTCAATGGAAGTAGAGCTTCGTATGTCCTTAACCAGGATAGAGAAGTGTAGCAGTCACTTAGATACGTATTTTCTAAACAGCGACCATATCACAATACTGGATATATTTTCAGTTAATAATATGTTGCAACTTGAATTTCGATGAAGAAAGCTTTAAGGTCAAATACAAAACTAAGGTCTACCATTGGTTTATGAGATAATCCTTATCAGATAAAGCAAATGAATGGTTTGCAAAATATGGGCCTGCTATTTAGTTGACAAAGGCCTTTTGTTAGATATTTTGTAGGCACATTTTTTTATATACAAATTCATTTTTGTTTGCATAGTTTTAGATGATTTTGAAGAGAGGTTGTTTATAGATCGCTGGTTAAGAATACGAAATAAAAAAAAAGTTGTTAAATCTTTCTGTTTGATTCTTATATCAAAGATTTTGTTCCAATTTTTTTATTTGTCAAATTTACATTAATAATTTATTATTTGATTGCATATCGACAAACAATGCGTAAATTACCCTTTTTTTAATGCAATGTCCTGTTATGACTCTCTCTTTAGTTTCGTTATTCTTTCTTTCGCTTTCACTTAAAAAAAAGTCCAAATTACCACTGCAGATATCCGGCGTCTTTTGGCCGATGTTTTGCACTGCGGTGGTGTGGATGACACTACAACTTCCTGCACATCTGAAGATTCTCATTTCAAACTGGAAGGAATCAGTTTTCCCAGATAAAAAATCTGAAGATTTTATTTTTTCGAAATAAAAAAAAAAATGTTTGAAGACTTTTTCTAAATATATAAAAGAAACGAAATATGAAACACAATTTGGAAGTGCTTCAAAAAAACTTAAATTGTTTCTTCAACTAATCTAAAATTATATAAAGGGTTTTCCAATGAGAGGAGTTATTGTGAATGACCCGCTATTTTTTTTTTTTTTTATATAATAAACACGCGCTAAAGAGGTTATGACTACTCTTATGGTGTAGTTTGAAGTACACAGCGCGAGCTGTCTCGACAAGTTAGTGATGTGAAGAATAAAACCCGTGCACGTCGCTCAAGAACAACTTAGAATATCGCTGCTGTAGCCCAAAGTGTTGAAGAAAACTCAGGTTTATCCATTCCTCATCGTTCTTTGGAATTGGGCATACCACAAATGTCATTACACCGTATTTTGCAAAAAGACTTGGGTCTTAATGCTTATAAAGTTCAGTTAACACAAGAACTTAAGCCGGCCGATCATCAACAACGTCGTGTCTTTGCTGAAATGATCCGGAATTCCATCTCTCGAAGAGGTGATCACAATTGGCCACCGAGATATTGTGATTTAGCACCTTGCAACTTCTTCCTTTGGGGCCACGTGAAAGATAAGGTTTACGAAAAAATCCCAGCGTCGATTCAAGACCTCAAAGATAAAATTCGTGAGGCTATCGATGATATAGGGCAGCCACTTTGCGATGTCGCTACGGCAAATTTCATAAAAAGGATATGGTCCTGTATGCGAGCTCGTGGGGGCCATTTGGCTGTTGTTGTTTTTCATTATTAACGGCATACCTTCCTCTTTATTGTGAAATAAACATCCGATCATTTATTTCAAAAAAATCACATTTTTATTTGAATACCAAAATAACACCTCTTATTGGAAAACCCTTTATATAAAAATAAGTCGTATTGTGTTTGTCGCCAATGTTCTCTGTAATGCGTGAACCGATTTTGATTCTGGAAATTTCCCATGAAAGGTGACGTTAATACCATGGTTTGTAAGTATATATGGTCCTTGTAGGTGTATTGTTTCAAAGAGTTTTTTTTAAACGACCAAAAGCGATTTCACCCCCGCTAACCATCTTAAAATCTTGATCCGTTTTTATTACATTTATTGCAAATTTTTGTGAAGTGAACTACATAAGCAGTTATAGTTCTCTCCTTTCATTGGAGTTTAATTTAGTCTTTATTTATTTGTCTTCTATGAAGACGTAGCTGAAAAAATTGTGCGCAGTGTTCTCAACGAGTACTGAATGGATTTCGATGTAACCACCACTAAAACATTTTTTAATGCAGTAGTCTATATTTAATTGCATTTCATTTCTATAGTTGTGCAGATGAAAAAAAAAAATCCCTTTGTACGCTACCTATACCCACATTTCCATAATTTTATATCTTATTTTAACTTCTCTTAAAACAACTTCAATCAATCAATACCAAAGTTAATAGGAAATATTTCCCTGAGTATTTATAGTCATCATATATCTTTCTGTTCCATCCAGAGGCTGAGAAACAATATATTTTAAATCTAACCTTAGTTGATCAAAAATGCGAAATTAATCGCAAACCGAAAATGTTCAGTTCTTGCTCTGGGGTAGTCTGCATAATATGTGCGTATAGGTACCGCTGGGCAGAAGGAATAAGAGGTACATTGTGTTCGTTATTCGTATTCTATTTTTCACTAAATTTCGAGCAGCTACTTTTCCAAATGCAAACAGGTAAAAATCTGTAATGTTGTACATGTTCTTTGAATAAACAGACAGTCTTCGACCAGATCTCGTCTTTCATTACAGGCTCAAGATGAAATCGTAATCTTCCGGATAGTAAAACGACATTCGAACAAAGCGCTTAACCAAATTGAAAACAAAAAAAAAAAACAATTGGACAGCAGAGCCAGGAATACCAAGTAATAAAGAAAATATGTGCGATTAACACACCTAACGAACAATATCCTCAATTAGACACTGTTAAGCTTTAGATATATATATATATATAAATAGTGTATATATATGAAACTGAATGGAAAAATTATATGCCCGCACAAATCCTTAATACAAATAAAATAAAAATTTTAACGCCTATATACATAAATTCTTTATTACCAACGGCAAATAGTATTTCGCACTTTTTTCTTTTGAAAGCATAAGGCACCAATGGGATATTGTTTTAATTTCTTTCCAAGCCTCTTCACTCGAATACGTGAGGCACTTAATGTCGAGCAGCTACTTTTCCAAATACATTAAACGAATTCTATGAGATTCTTCTAATGCGCTATGCCATTAACCAGTAACCACCAGATGAGATCAGGATGAAATGTTTGGCTCTCATCCGATATCTCTCCTCTTCTTTATCTCAAAGCAGTTATGAAACAGAATCATTTCTCCTTTTATACCTATCTTGACTCAATCAGCATCACCCGGAAAAATATCCCTTTATGTACAGACATGAACTCGTATGATAGAGAACAACTCCAAGTTGCAGGAAGGCTATAGATGATCATGATAGACCTCCAAGCTGCTCCATGGCATGCAACCTGGTATTTACATATTTCGCGTTTTTTTTTTTTGCACTTCCTTTGCGACGAATACGTTGACCTACATTGAATAGCGCTACTGTTTGCTAGCCTCAATTGGTGTAAGCAGTATTATTGTTTCAAAGCATAAAAACCGCCCAACCTACGCGCACAAGACAACACCTCAATTTTTAGAAGATTCATAGTTGGTACTTTACAATGGCGTAGATATATCTTAGATAAATAGATGTATGAAACTGTATATGCCAAGTATACAACAGATGTTGCTTGCCATTCCGTAAACTCTGCCAAGCAAAACCTACGCATATACCTACTCATAATTGGATTATGCTTCAGATTTTGAAAAAAAAAAAAAAAAAAAAAAAACTCTTCAAGCACCTCACTCATACATTTCACAGCCCACAGACAAAATTACGACTGCAGCAATGTCAAGGGGTTCACGTTGAGTTTAATGTTACGCAATCAAAACATTATTTCTCGAATGCATTGTCTTGTAGCTTTAATCAACACCCGACAACAGCCGTGGTAGTTGACTTCTTTATAGGTAAATAGGATGAGGGCAGAAGACACTGATATTAGTTAATCCGTATAGACACGCTGCGATATACCAAAAGAGTGTTGCAACTATGACGACGCATTAATATAAGATACACTTATTTTAGACCAATATGGTTCCTATGGGATACTGGTCGTCCTAGCTTAGTAATGGGGAAAGGGGGCGAAAATGACAAAGGATATGGATTTCTTCGTATGATGGAGATTAAAGTTGTTTTTTAATTGGAAAGACATAAGAAGACTATTTCGTTTGATAGGTACTCCGCGATTATATGCCAAAACGGTTGTATTTGTAACAACTATTTACCTGCTTTACGTTACAGCATTTGCCTTTATTGAAACTAAAACGCTTAAAATGTAATCTTACACCTTTATTTATATTAAGATGTCTGACAAAGATCCGAACGTAAGAAAGTGTTCTTTAAAAAGACGAATGCATATTTTTTAGAGGTACGTCGTTTGCAATTAATATCGTGTAAACTTATTTTCCGTATAGATAGTTCCGAAAATTATTTTCGAAAATACTTAGGTAATGCGAATTAATATAGAGCTACTTTGCTCTGCATTAAATATTCAGCCGATTGGCACAATTGGCCTACCACTTTCTTAACTTTCTCGATTACATATATACATAGTAAGGGAAATTTATTGTATTCGTACAAAATTTCGAACTCGAGATATTAATTAATTCAAAAAAGTCTCGAAATTCTGTTCGTCTAACTGTCTGTCTGTCTGCCAGGATTTGTTTCAAACTTTGGATCTGGAGTTTGTGGGCTTACAGTTAAGGGCCAATTTTTTTTAAATGTAGCTTCAATAACAATGGTAGATACTTCTCATATGAAATCCTGTTTAAACCAGTTTCATTCGTTCGAAAACGACTCTAACGATTTCAGCCAAAATTAATATTTACGCTTAAGTAAGTGAGGTTACCATGATTGCATATATATCGAAAACGGTTAATACCTACGATTATAACATAAATTTATTTCTAAGGTAGGGTGTCCATATACCTCAAACGAAAAAAGAGGACATATATTACAGATTACAGTCAACAACTACCACCCCCCCCCCCCCCCCCCCCCCCCCCCCCCCCCCCCCCCCCCCCACACACGTACGACACAGGTGCTTTCGGTAATAATCTGTTTATGTTATGTAATTACCTACATATTTTGAGAATCAATGAAAACATTTGTTTTTGTTCGAGAACTGCAAATTACTAGTGAAAGAAACAAAACAGAAGCCAGTAAGGCTTCGCACACGGATACATTTCTCTTTCACACTTCATTTGAAGTCAGTGCATCTGCCTCCTCTGCATAACTTACGTATCTGCTAACCATCTCTTTTAATCATTCATCTCTGCCACAGCCCACAGGTGAGGGTGACAGCTGACAGCTGTAGGTGTGAGTGTGGTTGACAAAACAGATATGAAAATAAAATAGGTACATCGAAAAAGTGCTACCACTGCTAGTTTTTATGGACGTACTTAAAAGTTTTAAAATAAATGAATTGTTTTTATATTGAAATTGAAGGTATTAAAAAAGAGAACGAAAAGAGGACAGAACAAATAAAGAGGACAAAAAAAGAGCTAAGCGGAAAAAGAAAGTGTAAAATAGATCGCTGACAAAAAAGAGAACATGTTCTCTTTAAAAGAGATGTTCTGGAGACCCTATTCTAAGGTAATAATGTACCTACCTAATAGGGTGCAATGGATTTTTGAAAAAAGTGTCCCTCCCATATCATCGATTTGCATAAAACTTTAAAAACCAAGTAAAGCTTATATATCTGCCTCCGAAGTTATTGTTTTAAATCCCAAATATGTTCTCTTTTTAAACGCATTTCCAATAAAGCCTCAGATTTATATATTTCAAAAGAAATTGTTTGTAACTCGTCGAATATTGCACATTTACCAAACTAATTACAGAGACTCTACCCTTATTTAAATATTGAATTGAATTGATGTAACATAGGATTCCTGTCTAGACGAAATGCGACCGTTGAAATGTGTTTTACACTTTCATTTTCAATTTCCTGACAGCGTGTCTGTTTTACTATTTTATTTTTTGCTCCTGGTATAAAGCTCGTCATCAGCTTGTATATCTTTTTGGACGGATATCACTTAGTTATACACGGAAACTTTTGCTACACTTCATACCTGGCAGTAAAATAATTGATGAAACTTTTTTTTTACTTATTTTCCACGTAGACTTAAATTTAATTGAAATTTAATACCACATAAGGCTACTTACGCCTGTATAGTAGCTCCTGAAAGGGATTTTGGTGGTAAATTATATATTGGAAAACCCAGCTAAAGTCTCCGACTAACTGGTTGCAAAATAGTGTAATGTGACTCTACTTATAGTCATTTTGAAAATGAGGTATAATTATAAACCCACTTCGATCCGCTGGCATATTTAAAAAAACTTTATGGATATTAGATTGGGGATAGAAGTTTGTATGGAGAACCGCGTTTTGAAAAAAACTTTACTGGTTAGAAAAACAGGTAGTGTGAGGTCACTTAAAATAGGTACAACAAAAATTATGTAAAATTTTTAGTTTTTAAATTATTTGAATGGTCCGTTCTCAACGCTACTCAATTTGAAATTGAAAGTCGGCTCGCGTTTGATTTGATTGCCAAGAATCACAAATCAAATATCATGCAAACGACGTTTTTTAGGGGAAACTTCAAAGACATTACGTTCTCATTTCCCGAGTGTCTCGCTTCGCTATGACTATTAACAAGTCGCAAGGACAATCACTGGAAATTTGGGGCATCAATCTTCAATTCCCATTTTACTCAGATTGCCAATTGTATGTGGCATGCTCACGTGTAAGCAAAACCTTCCGCCTTGTACGTCCTGTACCATAAAGCACTTTAGTGAAAGAGAAGAAGGTTGGACACGTCAATCATTGCGGTTTGATTGAAACACATTGACATAAAATGTTTTTTTTTATGTTTTTGGCATCACTATACCTTGCGAGTTATGCTTGGAGGAATCGTCTTCATCGCGATCGGATAGGAAGTATTCTGTGGGCGTCTGGGCAAAAACTTTCTTTTTCGACAATCTTAAACAAAACTGCAGCCTATTCAATAAAATGTTTTTGTTGCATGTCTTCGCGGGGCAGAATACGATACACTTGAAAGTGTCTAGTTTTTATTAATACTTAAAGTTTTTAACTTTCTCCATTACGTAGTAAGAGAAAGATATTCGGCCCGGAACGGAAAATTCTCCGCAGCGCATACTCTGTCGGAACAGCAAATCGCATTCCAGGTATCTGTCCCCGAAAAAAAAATAATTGAAATGCGATGACGCATTGATTTCACATCCTCGTATTTTTTGGTGCTTGGTTTTTCGCTAGGATTTTGCACTGGAAACACAAATTTAGGCAATTTTTGGGCTTACAGTTCGGGAGGTTTTTTTTTTGCAATGTAACCTCAATATTAATGGTACTTCCCAAATAAAATGTTCGTTACAGTTTGATTTGATCGAAAACGGCTGTAACGATTTCAACCAAAATTGATATTTAACCTTAGGATAGCAACATGTTAAGTAGGTGAGGTTACCATGACTGCGTACCCAGTTTTTGGCTAAAAATTCGAAATTTGAAATTTCGACATATCTCGAAAACGATCTATACGATTGTAACAAAAATTAATTTCTACGGTAATGTGGTAATTTATAACTTAATAGCAAACTCAGTTTTTTCTCTATATTATCGTGCAATGGATTTAAAAAAATATATATTTAGACCAAAATGCAAACTTAGAGGCAAATGGATGTTTTTAAAGCTATTGTGTCCTCAATTTTCGATTTGCTGAAGACTCTGAAAGTCAGTCAGACTCGCACTAAACGAGAAAGTTTCGTGCGACCCAGTCGTGCACTTTATTGTAATAGGCTTAATGCCCCACAGATACGCAAAACTTATTTTTAGCAAATTCACAAATGCCTGGATTCTTACATATGTAAAGATATCGGTCTACCCAATTATTGAAAACTTTAATCATATTCTAGTAAAAATTAAAGACATATTCTAGTAGCTCGAAAACGGAAACTCCTACTAGGTACGATTGTGCTGTATTCAAAAATCTTGTGAGATGTAAGACCTTATAAAATATTACAGAAGGCGCTATAACTCTTTATCCAGAACTTGCAACAGTTGCCTGTTACTGATAGCTTTAACTCTTAAAAACTTATATTTTTTTAATATTGATATTGCTGCCATACCTAATGAGATAAATAAGTAGGTACCCAAAAGTAGATTTTGTTTTCTTTTATCTAGTATCGAGAAAGTTAGATATGTTCGACCCAGTCATGCACTTTATTTCTAGATGCTTTTTACCAGCGAAATTTAGCAATACTGTGGCTACTTTCTTATTTAGAATTTTTTATAAATATACTTGTATGAAATAAATTTTCGTGTAATACTCTGTTTAAGCTTCAATAATTTGAATCTTATCTTTCCGAACGACAATGTATGGAGTCTATTTGTGTCTACAGTAGAATATGATTAATTATCATTAAAATATGAAGGTAGGCAGGGGTATGTAGATAAGCAAAATTATGAATGCCAAAAGTAATTGGCGTATAGGCAAACTGGTCTCTTGCTCTTGCTGCTTTGTAAAATTGAAATGCGGTCCAATGTTAGTCACTATGACAAAGCGACATAAGATCAAATCTTTGCAGTTGGTCTTGTGTCATAGCACCAATTTATAGGTCAAAGGGAGAGTCATACATACTTCCAATTAATATTTCTTTGAGGAAGATATTACAAAAGGTGTCCAATTAATCTAGCGTGTGAAGCTAAAAGCTGGCACAGAGCGGACTCACCCTCTGTCAGATTGAAGTAAGAGAGAGGATGTTGATTGTACTGTACAATCAAAGCACCGGCATGAAATGATTGAGTTTAAAACGAGACCATAGGTAGGATATCTGTTGTACCCTAGGAATATTGATTTCGTTCAAATGAATTCTGAGGATATAAGTTTATCACGGGTATATTATTTTTGGTAGCAAAATTTAAACCAAATGGAACTCAATTTATTTACAAACAGCACAATAGGTACAAATAAATAAGAATACCTATTCTGGAAATATCTATGTGAACAATTTCCGGTAAAAAATATCAATAATTGATTTCTTTATTGAACAAAATTGTAGCGAATAAATAAAGAGCAAACAATTATAAAAAAAACCGGCCAAGTGCGAGTGTCACTCGCGCACCGAAGGTTCCGTGTTTGGCTAAAGTCCAACACATCAGATATTATTTGAAATCTATAATATCATTTAATCTTTCCCCTCTTCATGAATTCATCACAATTTAGTTTATTTTAATTACTTAATATTTTTACTCTCAAAAATTACTCGCACATGAATCTCATTTTCTAATTATTACCTAGTACCCAACCCACGCCAATTTTCCATTCTGTATGCGACCTGTCCCAATTGAAAAACTATTGACTAAAAATATATTACTTTTATTTTGTTCTGTACTCCCCAAAAAAATGTATTATACTCCCCAACGAAATTAGCAAGCGGGAACCCTGGTGGTATACCACCAGTGAGCAGTGACTCTCTTCTGTCTTTGATGGGGTGAATTGTGCACAACTGCGTAGTAGAGATTAAAACTTATGAGAGCAACGTATTTTACATGGTAAAATTATCTTTTTTGAAAATATCTTGTAAACTACTAGCTGATCCGGCGAACTTCGTTCCGCCCAAATTCGTTAGGTAATGTAATGAAAGTAATAATTTCCAGCATGCACATTGCACAATGCACATGCTACTTTATGTAGACGCTTAAATACCTCTTTCGTTGGGACAAAATTGCAAAAATTCCGCGACAACGAAATCAATCCATTCGATGCGTCGACAGGAACAATCACCATTACCAATACTTAGCAGTTGATTGGAGAACACTTCGGCAGATGGATCATTTAGCAAACATGCGATGTCGTCAGCTGAAGTTTCTTCAAAGCATTGATCTCATCGGCAGCGGTCGATCGTGGTATTACTGGTAGCGTTTGCCGGAAATCGCTTGAGAGTAAAATCAATGCACCCCAAAACGTCTTGCGTCATTATACAGATCTTTCATATTGCGATTCAGAGCTTCTAACGCACGCTTATGCGACATTGTGCATTCGTCCCAGATAATAATTTTGCTTGCTACCAAAACGTTGGCCATTGCTGAATGTTTCGCTATGTTACATATTGGTTATTCAACCGCTTGAATGTTTAATGGCAATTTTAATGCCGAATGAGCGGTTCGGTAACCTTCCAGCAGCATAGCCGCTATTCCAGAAGATACCATCGTTGCCGGTGATGGTCTCATTAGTCAAATTTCGTTGATAACGCTTGGAACACTTGCCGTCGACCATGCACGGTGATTGTATGTTAATGGCGCCACACGGTCCATGAATCATGTTTGTAATTATGATATCATGCAGGTCTGGATCGGTTTCGGGACCTGGAATTTCGGCACATATCTTTCGACTAACCAAATGAAAATGTGCGCCTCTTTTTTGCCATTTAATCGAATACATCCAACATTGAGTATAACCAAAGACACGATGCTTAACAAAATAGTCCATCAGCGACCGACGAAATATTTGTAACTTTAACAGCCAAGAAGAAAACTAACCGCACCTACCAACTTGGTTGGTAAGCGATTTCGCTGCTCTCTCTACACCGGTACCGAAGGTGTTATGGTACCTTTGAGTTGCCCTCCCCATAACCCTACTCACGAATGAGCAGAATACGACGATTGTTACTCGCTCATTTTTCGTAACAACCCCTACGTGCAAACTCAAAACGCTCCACAACTCATGTTGCCTGTCATCATTGTCCCCTACATTTCAACTTACTCACACATACTTATGCAAGGATCCTGAAAATACATGTCAAACGAAAATGATGGATTCAATAACCATGAAGTAAATCAAATCTACTCTATTTCAAAAACTTACTTAATGTAACATAGTAAACATAAACAATCTTATTTATTAGGTAGGTTATATTTAAAAAAAAAAATTCAAAATTGTTGACAACAACAATTTGCTTGGAAAAATATTAAAATAATTGACAACAACAATTGCTTTGAAAATTTAAAATATTTTTTTTTGTATTTGAAGTGTCACTACTCGATTTCTACCCATTTTATTTTTTTTTTCAAAGTGCTTTTCCCCATGGAAAACGAAGTTTGTGCCTACAACCCCACTGGTTGAGAATTTTCCGACTTTTCTTTTTTCATAAACCATCCCTGATTGAAGACGAATAAAACACAACAAAAATCATTGAAATTGGTTGAGCCGTTCGTGAGTTATAAAGTCACAACGCACTTGCAACAATTTTATATATATACCCCCGTATTAATAAAAAAACGCTATCCGCTCTCTAACACGTGTTTTAGCTGGCAGACGGATAGTGACCCTATCCGTTTGCTAACTTTTCTTATTAATAAACATATACCATCTACATATTAGCTATTCGCTCTTTATCACCTAACGCACGGCAGCACTACACGGAATTGTACTAAACATTCTAGTACATCTGTCATATTTCGTTTTTCAAGCGGTTGTTGCGCTCAGAAATTCACCGATTCTCTCTCAGATTCTCTCTTGTAGAATGTTCAGATGTCACGCGTCATTCGAATATTTATGTCTTGTCATTTGAAAATTATTTATGTTCCCAGGATATATTTTATTTTTAATTATCATTCGAAATGTGAACCCAAATTTATCTACACAAATTTGCAAACCTAATATAAACAAAAACCTTAACTTTTGGTATTCGTAACACCGAAAAGGATTCGAGATTTTTTAAAGTCCCTGACCCTCTCTGAGTTAAAAAGTTATCCGCTCTCTATACGCCGAATTCGGTGAGATAAGTTATCCGCTCGTTTTTAAATGTCAGTGAAACCAAACACACGTTTATTAATAGGAATTTGAAGCTAACATGTGTGTTAGTGCTAACTCGCCGCTGCTCGTCGTTTATTAATACGGGGGATAGAGATTAACTTTTCGGCAAAACAGTATTCTACAAAAAAGGAATTTATGTATTTTTTTGTGAATGAAGAAATAAACCGTTTTTTGGGCGAATGAAAATATTTTTTTTCACCAGATTACTAATTAATCCAAAACCAATCGATGTATTCCTTCCATTGGTATTTGTCGTTTAACTAGAGGTTATACCGAATGTTATGTGTAAATTTTAGCCTCCTATGTCAATCGGTTCTTGAGATAGACCTGGTAACAAAATTGGCTTAGTGGGTTCGGACAGACAGACAGACAGACGGAGAGACATCCGAGCGAAACTAATAAGGTTACGTTTTTTCCCTTTGGGTACGGAACCTTAAAAAGAGGTTTAAACCTATCACGAGTCTGTCTGGACAATATTGGGCAACAAAAAAATCTTTTTACTTCGATTTTAACAAGAAGGTGTACGTCGTTTTGAATTAATAAATAAATGTAATTAAGCCGGCGATTTGGTTACACAAAGGCATTTGTCTGGTTCAGTATTAAACGAACCCTTTTCAAGATAAGAGATTAAGTAAACAAACTTGTCTTGTAGAGTATATTTATGCTTTTACATTCGAGTGACCTTGAAGCACGTATTTGAAATGATTGGTTTGCAAAGTTATTGTTCGGTTCTTGGAAATACTTTGCAATCCAATCAATTTATACCAACATTTACCTACTTTCATATTTTATGTCTCGTCGTTTATTTACCGTTATTCAAACCTTCAAATGCGATGTGGACGAACAGTGCTCCTAAGGTGATTCATTTGTAAGGGTTACTCATTTAGAAACTCTGTGTACCCACTTTCATGACGACGTAATGACTTGTGTGTAACTTATTTGACAGTAGTTAGAACAGTAACTTATGATTTTGACTTCGTCGCGGCTTTCAAACTCCAGTTTGCTGGAAATTATCATCGAAGCAAGTTATTCTTGAAAAGCATCCGTCATTAAGAAACTATTATTGGACTACGCAGACGCACTATACGCTGTTGCAAGTGACAAAACGTCGACGACAGGTATTGGTCCTCGAAATCCTACCACCACATTAATATTCTGCTTTCCTCCACTTCATTAGATGATTGGCAAGACGGGACTAGGTACTCGGTTTTAATAATCGGTTCGAACATGGATTGAGGTGTATAAAACCCGAGTCTCTAAGAATCTTATAAACAGGGATGGGATTTTGTTGACCTTAAAGAGTACAAAAAGGAAAACAAAACAATGGAAAAGTAAAAAAAAACCGGCCAAGTGCGAGTTTCACTCGCGCACCGAGGTTACATATTTGGCTAAAGTAGGAAAGAACGTTCCTAATCACAATTTAGTTTAATTTGCTTACTTAATATTTTACTCGCATATGAATCTCATTTTCTAATTACTACCTACCCTCGCCAATTTTCCATTCTGTATGTATGCTAATGCTATACCTGTTTTTTTCTCTCAAAAATTACACACGCATGAATCTCATTGTGTGACCACCGCAGAAACCCAAATGCAGATTCTTTAATTGCTACCTACACAATCCTCACCAATTTCCAATTCCGTTTCTGTGTCCCTTAATTCGGTACCACCAGTGACTCTCTTCTGTCTTTGATGGGGTCAATTGTCAATTGTTCACAACAGACAGCATAAACTAAGTATTAATTGGTATTTGTCGTTTAACTAGAGGTTATTTCGGATGTCGTGTGTAAATATTAGCCTTCTATGTCAATCTTGAGATCGACCTGGTAACAAAATTGGCTTAGTGGGTTCGGACAGTCAGACAGACGGATAGGAACCCTGTGACTATACGAATCTGACTCCTATTCAGCTTTAGGAGTTGTTTTGTTCATGTAAGGGAGATTAAGGTAACAGTACCACCGTTTAGTAAAACATCGCTGCAACGCAGTATTTTCCCAGTTGCATTTTTCCTAAACAAGTCTTTAAGACTATCAACGAAATGTGGTGCCATATAAAAGGACTCGAATCACCATCAGTATAAGATCTATATTAGTCATTCATGAGTCATGACTCATGAACTATCGTTAATCAATAAATGAGGTCAAAGATTGAACGCAGAGCTGCGGCTGCAATAAAATGTCAATCCACTTAGTTCATTTACCAAATCAATTTTTAGCGAGAAATACAAATCGAACTACTTACACAACCTCAAGACACAAGAGTAGGTAAACATACAAACACTTATTTGTCGTTTTTCGCAAGAGACGAAAAAATACAAAACAAATAATACCTTTTAATTATTGTTAAGCTTGTAGTCATTTCCCCGCGAATTAACTTAATTTAAAGCCAACGGAATCAACACCACTTTTTGCAATTCTAAGAACTGAAGCTTGCATAAAAAAAAACACGATTACACCGCAACCATGATTAAAATAGCAACCGTCACAAAATGCTGATTTACGATGAAAGCCGACAAAAAATATTTATTCTTTATAAGTAAACTTTTTTTGTACTGTTTTCTTTTTGTGTCTTACCCGCTGTTAACTTTTAATCCCTGTTATTGCAGATTCAGTCCCGTTTGTCCGCAACGACTTCCCGATATCGCCAACGAAACAGCCGCATTGGATCGAATGCCAAAAGGCCGACTCGAATACCTAAAGCGATTATTGCCATATCTACGGAACCAATCAGAGGATTGCCTTTATTTGAATATCTACGTTCCGATACAAGGTGAGTTTTGTTAGAAGGACTTTTGTATTCTTTCTTTGCATAAAACAGATAACGAGATGAGACCAAAACATTTTTACCTTCGACTTATGAGTATGACCGGTTTCCTGCTTGTGCTTTGGGGAGGGTTTTTTTTGCTTCTTCTTTTCTTAATTGAAAGGAAGCCAAGTTCTGAAATCTGAAGAGTACCTAATACTACACAGTTAGCATGGGCTATTCTTCTTTCCGTTTTGGGTGCTCTGCTTTTGTGGTTCGATAATGGTTATCCACCCCCTTAAGAGAGCTCCAAGAAGGGTGAATCAGATTTTGTGGGATCTAGATTTGTTTCTGTTTTCTTTTTCGTTCTCAACATTTTTCATTACGATGCATAATGAAAAAAGCACTCGTAACAAAAAATTTAAAACTAGGGCGTAGACGGAAGGACGAGAAATCGAAATTGCAAAAGTGCGCACATTGATGTATTTGTCGCCTTATTAATAAAGTTTGATGTGATCTTTAAGATGACCCCTAGCATTTCGGGAAGCTCTTGTAATTGTTATTACGGTTTTCCTTATAATTATTACGAAGAGTATTAAAATGGAAGAATAACGGAGAGACTGGCGAAAAAAAACACCATTATCTATTTTAAAATGAAGTGGGAAATAGGTACTTAAGTTATAATCGTTTGCGCCATTAAGCGTTTTTTTGTCGGAAGGCAATTAAATTAATGTAGGTTCGTTGTGATGGGATTATGTTCTCCGAAGGACTTTCTCTTTATCATTTTTCCATAATTAATGACTGTGTTCTTTTCTTTTTATAAATGGACAGTTTAGTCCATATTTATAATTAAAAATATTTTTGGAAACAACATCAATTTTATTTTAGAGCGTTTTACTTTTTGATGACTTTTCATACGTTTTTGAATTAAATCGTAAATACTAGATAATTCATTCTATATTTGTTTGCTAAGTGATATTTAAATACTTTCGTGAAATATCTGTACCTACTATCATATCGAATCTTTTTTGTCTAAGTTAAGTTCGTATCGTAATCGATGATTCGTATAATCAAGAATCTATAAATAATGATAGAAACAAATTCAAAACGCTAAAAACAACGTCCTTTCATTGTTGAACAAATTTGAAAAAAAAATCATAGTTTGTCTGCCACAGTTCGCAATATTCATACAAAATGTGGTCGGAATACTGAGGTTTTTGAGACTGGTCAATATCGCGACTTGATAACCGAGTTATTTCTGCCCAAATTGAATGATATTCATGTAGACCGCATGTGGTTTTCATTCAGGCTAGATTGACCAATATTGAGTTCAACCATCAAGTTTAAATTTTCAAAAAAAGCAAAAGAAAATTTTTAAGGTTTCGTTTTACGTATCTACCTGATACGTGGCTGTAACTGGCGCCTTAGTCGGCGAATGCGAATGCCCTTTTATTCGATGCAATCCATGTCAAACAATTTGCTGCACATGTGTTTAGGGCATAGATGTATCAGCAAAGCTTTTGGAAGCTTTAATGCAGGGAAAATTAAAAAAGCCTCATTTTTTGGTATAGGTAAGTCCTAAACAAGAAATAGGTCACGAAGGCTAACCGTTGAAGGCACCAGGAGCGATGTAAAGTATCTTAAATTTGACGGCCCTCAAGGATCTGTTTGGGAAACTCCTTTTAATATTATAACGAATATTTAATATCTGTCGGCAAGCCTAAACGGAATAAAATATTGCGCGAACTACCTTACTCTTATTGGTAGAGCTTATTACAATTACAACGACTGATAAATGGCTTAGGTACGGTTTAATTCATATGAATAGGGCATTTTTTTTTTTTTTTTTTTTTTTCAGAAATTGAGATTGTTATTGATTCTTAGGTTTTGGGGACACTCTTTCGATTGGCGCAATCAGAAATGGTCTATCTTTAATAGTTGGGGAAATATTTTTTTCCCATTTTGTTCAATAGACCCAAAATACACGTTTTTTTGTCCACCAACTAGTTTTTAATTGTTCAAAGTGACACTTTAGTCTCTGGACTCCTGTATTCTGCAAAAAATCCACATTGAACAACGCTTTTCCGTACCTGAACATTCAAGAATTCAAGAATTGGACGCTGTATATTGTGTTATCGAAGGACATTTGAAACATATTTTTTATTACATTCCTTTGTCACTTATTCGTGAACTCAAGGACATGAATTAAGCAAATGTGTAATTTAAAATTATGCAGTGCGAGGCAAACGATTTTTTTAACTTTAGCGAAACTACTAACGGCCTACAATTTATCCCGCAAGGGCAATTATTTATGACCAGAAATTGCAGTATCTGAAAAATTTATTTTGATTAAAAGGAGGAAATATGGATTCAAAGGGATAACAAACACTCTCTTTCAATCAAATCGTATGTACCTAGTTAGAGCTACCCGCCGTGAAAATGATGATTAAGATTAACGGAACCTTGTTCGACGTAGGCGCTCGCCTACAGTTTTCTTCAGTGCGTTAATATTGGTTCATTAAATGCCGCCCGTCATTGCAATTCGCAATGGAAACGCTTGGGTAGTGCTGAGCATGAGAAAGTGTCAAATTACATGTTTTCTATACACCTAACAATGCATCGGCAGCTTCCAAATGACGTCATATGTAAATCAATATTGTCCCATTTCCAATATTCATATCCAAGAACAAGTCAACAATTTTTCAGGAGATCATGAGTTTCACCCCCGACTCATTCTTCAGGTCTAACCTTATAAAAAAATAAAATTAATATTCATGTCGATTACAGAATCCGCAAAAATTTATTCCCGGGGAGTTGACTCGATCCACACTCCATTCACATCCGCGATAAATATAATTATCAAATCCGCCGGAAGAGCAACATTGCCGATTCGCAACACTTCCTTATCATTTTCGAACTTTCTTATCGATGCTGTCAGTTTTTGACTGAGAATCAGGTATGTTGTCGCTAAATATCCTGGTTCGAGTCACGACTCACTTGTTTGGGGAAATAGTAGTTCAAATCATAACCTATGCGATAATGGCGACAGAAATTCCTGAAATAAATCTGGCGATTTTTTGGTCAAATTTTTCGCAATATCCGACTCTCTTTTCATTGCCTCCACCATCTACTCTAATTGTGCACGAGTTGTTGTTATTTTTCTGCTTAAAAATGTAAAATAGGTATATTCTAAAACTTAAATGTGTATGAATTAATTATGAATTTCCATTTTTGTGTACGTTGGCGTCCGCAATGACTTTGGTGCGGATTTAAAACGTTAAAAGTTATATGGAGTTCGGATGGGCTGCGTATTTCATAATCCCAAAAAAAAATCAAACAGCGTTACCGACATTCATGCACTTTTTTACGGCGGATTCTATAATAGCAAAAAGTGCAAAAAATTGGCGGAAGCCATCCGCAGACCATTCATTGGATTCTGTAATCGGGGTGATTATCGTTAGGCAAATTTAAGCATATTTTTTAAATTGTCTTATCCTTAAATCGATTACGGAACTGTCAATGTCAAAACATTCAGTAAAATCAACATTTCCATTATGGTGAAGTAGATACACGAAGGAACACACCGTTTACAAATATTTAAAATTTACTACCGAATTTCCGAGTCGGTGGTCGCAACTTTAATTTTCAATTTTCAGCTATGAAACGCATTTTTGGTTAAACGGCCTTAAAGCCAAATATGCGTTACTTTACTGGACATGTGAGAATGCTCATGTGCTTCATGAAACAGCACTTCATCCGCAAAAAGTCACACGGTCATTCCAGTGGCGGCTTTTGGCAGTTTTATTTTTTTATTTTTTATTTCATGAAAATGACCGTCGCGTTACGTTAAATGGTATTCGCTAGAGATATATATGTTGGAAAGTTATTTCTTTGAGCAATTGCATGAATTGGACATCAGTGATGTGTGGTTCCAAAAAGATAATGCCACAAGCCACACAGTTGGTTCAAAAATCTAGTTATTGAAGTCTCAGTTCGGTGATCGTGTTATGTCTATAACTTTTTTTATGGGGCTACATTAAACCATTGAATGCGCGATGAAGCTACCTACCTGCGTTGAGTGGTAGCTATTTTATGTCGTTTTCCATTGGGACCAAAAATCAATCTTTTTTTCGATTCAGAGCACTTTTTGCAGATCTCAATATTTTTTCAGATCTACACACACTCTCGCAAAACCAATATACTTTGCACAGCTGATTGACGTCATTTTAAGAAGTTAGCTTTGAAGACAAATGGGGGTAGTTTCGTGAAAACCAAAATAACGAATTATATTTAATAGCCATGGATATAATTTAAGAGGAACTATTATCTTCATAGTTTTCCTCGTCATCTGAAGACTACAAGTCACCAAAAATATTCCATTTGTATGTGCAATAGGAAAAACATTTTTCAAGTCGATATCCATTTGTGATTTTTGCAAAAACAAATGCAATTGGAACAGTGGATATTGCTGTCAAATAACGCACTAATCCATTTACAAAAGCAGATCAATTTCGTTGCATGTTCCATTCGCCACGTAAAATCTGAGATCTGAAAAAGATTTCTGGTGGTCCCAATGGAAAACGACATTAATGTTAAACTCACAAAGAACACTAAAGAACCCTTATGTAGGTATACTAATCAATTCTGGCATTGCGCTTCAGTGGATAAATACTTCAAGTCCTGATAGTTGCACTTAGTATGAAAATACTCTATTTAACAATACTTTTCCTTAAACATATGCAACGTCAATATCAAAGAAATATAGCAGAAATATTATGTAATGCACATGAAATTAAATATTTATACTCTTTTCATTTCTCAACTTGAATGCGAATCAGCTGAATACAATATGAACTCCCACAAGATAGCAATATTGATTGTAATAGCTTCGACAATTTCATACCGGAAAAAAAGAAATAAAAAAAAATCTCCACAATTACACTTCACCCATGTGTATTTTTTATCTAGGTTCATTTCAAGTTCCTGTTCCTTTCTTTGCCTCATATTCGTCGTCCTCACTGTACCTACGTTGCACTTTATCTGTTCAGTAAGCAAGCATTTCACTCGTTATCCTTCAGGTCTCTTGCGTGTGCACCAGAACTAATAAGGGTAAGTATGTTTGTATTGTCATTCATGTGGATGCTGTTAAGAAATGCTCAGGTCAGGAACGACGACGGCTGTGCAAGTATTTCAATGTCCTTTTCGATTGTATAGTATAAGTTTAGTATTTAAGTGGAAAAAATCTAACTTAGAATTATTTGGATTGCAGTTATCGAGGTGAGGTTAATTAGTTTTTTACGTTAGCTGAAAGATGCGATTCGTGATAATAACGAAAACTACTTACTTATACTACGTAGGTTTTGAACGAGTCATTTCGAAAAGGTGTTCATAGCCTACGTATGCGTATGAATTATTGTACTACATTTAATTTTTACTACCTGATACCAGAAAGAAAAACCAGTGCACGAAGCTTTTCGCGGATTTCTCCTCCTCCTGCTAAGTATGATGGCTTAGGCTTAGGTAGTATTTCACTGTTGAACTGAGCAAATAACTATACAGAGATCGTAACTGCAATCCGATAAGCGATTTTGCTTTTGATTGAATTTGAGATCAAATATAAAATGTTTTTCTGTGTCAAGTTTGTTGGCACATCGGTTATCTGGCATTGAATAAACGCCACACAAGCTGTAAATATTTTATTCGGTTGTACTTATCCCATTTTTAATAGTTTTTAAAATAAACCAAATATCTAAATTTATTGTTATACAAGTGATAACAAATAAATCTTCGTTCTGTTCTTCTTTTGAAAAGCTATCGCCCATGGCTGCACTTATACAGTTCTACTTAAGACGAATAAACCAAAACTTATCTTAATTTGCTGGTGATCAAGATAAGTCTGCAAAATAATTGACTATATATTTTCCAAATGTCGTTCTATAAAGCTTTCTTTCTGAAAATTGAGAACGTTAACACTATTTAATATGGAACCGTATTGAATACCCAATATATATTTACAACATTGTAATGCAACTTTAATTCGACTTGTTCCAAGTCGCACTGACTTTTCTGCAAAAGACAAAGTTAGGTTGGAACGCGGCGAAGGTGCATCAATTGTACGTTGTCCTAGAATGCTACACACAAATTCTTCTGTAATATAAGACTGCATATACCTACCCACAACATTGTGCTGCACTGCAAATGAGGACACGCACATGAGTTGGAAAAGACTGAAATACCACCTCTTAAACTTGACACTAATGTCGCTCCTTCTGTTCGATTTAACCTTTGAAAGAAAACGTTCCACCTCTATTACCGTTGGCTTATCTCTTTGATCAGAAAGTGGTGTAAGGCGGGTGCGGGATAACCATTCATTTCTTTTGAAACGAGAAACTTCTTATCTACTTGTGTGCTCGACTTAATGATTTGTAGTTACATACATTTTGCAAGTACACACTTCCTTTTTGTTTTTATTAAGTTTCTAGCACCACACACTCGTGTTTCTTAAATAAAAGCACAATATTCTCGTTTTCTTGTTATCTTTTTTAGGTCTTACATGCTGTGGTCCGTTTAGGAGCATTTTACTTTTCAGAAACAGTTTATTCATTTTTGGCAAAGACACATAGAAGTAAATACCTATACCTAGTAGCGGTTGTCGCAAAACGAAGAATTATGGAGGGTGTGAATATATTTTTAGATCTCCAAAAAAAAAGGATAGCAAACAAAAGGAATGTGAAATACCAAAAGCAAGTAGCTACATAGTTCATTCATTTTTCTTTTATTTGGTGCAGTCTCTTCGGTGATATACTTATCTATTTATAAACAAAATACAATTATTGGTCGTACGTACATGCAATTTAAGAATCTTTAGGTAGGTTCCTAAATAAAATAAATAAATAAAACCGGATCCATATTTATTTCGTGATCACAGGTTCATAAAGCGTCCAAATAAGGTTAAGTGCAGCTCGAGGTTAAGTACCTACTTGAAAGGATATAAATGCCGTGGGGCGATTAACTTCAACTTGTGCTTCGAGTTGAACCAAACTTACAAACATCAGCATCAGTCGAATCAGTCGATTATGGAGTAACCTTTGGATTTTTATAGATACAACTTACCACCATCACATCACGTCCTGGAATATGGACTGGCTCACACGAAACTTTCTCCTTAATCAAGAGGTTGGTTGAGTCAATTGGTAGGTAGGTAAAAAGTTCAGAAAAGTAAGAATAGGTAGTGTTAAATAAAATATAATTTAAGGTAATTTATTCGAAAGGGCAGTAGGTACATATGTATGTCAAATAACAATGTGAGTTCTTAATAACAGACAATTTTAGCAAGTTCTCTTCACTTCACAAGATTTTTAGTACGAGGACAAGCTAAGTACAAGTTTCTGTTTTTTGATCTGTTAGGACATGATTTTGTTTTTGACTGGAATAGAATGACGCTGCTTTTAGTAGTCAATAATTGCAAGTTTTGTTCGTGATAGATCAATATCTTTACATATTGATATATGCATTATGTAAGAATTCGGAGATTTGTTTTTGAATTTATTACTGATATGTTTGCGCGCAAGTAAAACTACTGTTTAGCTCAGTGGTCAGAGATAGACTAAATTTATTTAGTGTGTAAATGATTACATACATAATTTGTTGCGGTTACAGCACATTACAAAGGAATGTAAAATATGTGCTATTTTGATAAGGTATTGCAATACATTTCAGTTTACCCTTCTTTTAGAAACTAAATAGTAGTACATAGGTATTTTAACTTCATTTTTTTTTTTTTTTTTTTTATTATAATACAATAAAATTCATTTAATATAGAATGCATAATGAATAATAAACAAAACAATAAGAATTTACGATATTATTTTGTTGACATAAGATGTTTTCTTTTTATAATATCTTTAATTCTTTGAGATGATCTAGTAGGAAAATTATAAGATTTAGTAACTTTTTCTAATATAGGTGCTGGTACATTTGTTGGCATTTCTGAATCTTGAGAACACTGAGCATCTCCGCTGGACAATTTTCCCTTAATATAAAACTGCTCAGGAGCAAATGAAACTTGCTTTACTTTTCTTTTCAACTGATTTATATGAGCTTTTCTCAAATTATCTCTAAAGTTTATTAGATATATATTAGAGGAAATTTGTCTTACAATAAGTGCGGGATACCATTTTATATATTTATCAAAATTGCCCTTGTAGTATACCTCTTCTCCTGCTTTGAAATGTTTGTTCTCCCATCTATAGGAGTTACTACCTGAACGAGGTATTTCTTTAATAATATCTAATTTTGTTCTCGGCTTAAAATTGAAAATTAAGCTTGCTGGAGTTTCAGATGTGGTGGTACACGGTGTGTTTCTATATTTAAGGAGAAAATTGTCAATTCTTTGTTGGGCGGTTAAATTCTTTGTTTTCTGATCGATTATAGATTTCTTAAAATCATTTCTAACAACTTGAACCAAACGTTCGGCTTGACCATTTGATTGGGGATGGTAAGCTGGAGATTTCATATCTTGGATGCAATGCAAATTACAAAAGTGTTTATATTCGTAGGAGTTAAAAGGGGGTCCATTGTCTGTGACGCACATGACTGGAAGACCAAAGGTTGCATAATTTACCCTTAGTTTTTCTAAAAGAGACTTGGCATTCGTATTTTGCATCAAGTATACATCGACATATTTACTGAAACTATCAACTATCAATAGGTATGTTCGCCCTTCAAAATAAAAGAAATCCAAATGTATCCTCTCATAGGGGAAACTTGTCGTAGGCCAATCGTGCAATTTATGCTTTGACGAATTACGGCCAGTTATTGCACAAGTTTCGCAATTATTAACGTGGGATTCAATACTCTCATCTATCTTTGGCCACCAGACCAATGATCGTGCCAATTCCTTCATGCGTACGATACCAATATGGCCTTCATGCAATACACTCAACAAGCAACCTCTTAACTGTAAGGGCACAATAATACGCATACCATAATAAATAACGTTATCCTCAATTTCTATCAGATTTCTTTTCAAGAAAAACGGTTTTAACTCTACGCTAAATTTGTCTGGCCATCCTTTGAGTATGTAACTCTTTAACAACTGTAAAACACCATCGTTTTCAGTTTCCTCCCTAATTTTATTTAAATCTAAAGGCAACTGATCGGAAAAATTAAATGAATTTATAATATTAATCTCATCACCTGTATTGTGTGGTAACGGAAGTCTAGAAAAACCATCTGCGTTACCATTATGTTCGCCTTTTCGATACAAAATTCTATAATCATACATGGAGAGCTCTATTGCCCATCTTTGAATTCTAGATGCTGCTATAGGGGGGGTTGGTTTCTTCTCGCCAAAAATTTCTTTCAAGGGTTGGTGATCACTAAAAATTGTTACTTTCCTCCCAAAAATGAATTTTCGAAATTTGCGGACTGCAAATATTATGCTTAAAGCTTCCTTATGCAGCTGGGAATAATGCTTTTCAGCTGGGCTTAGAGAGCTACTTGCATACATACATGGCTTTTCAACATTTCCTTCAACAATGGACAAAACACAACCTATGCCATACGGACTGGCGTCACAAGATATGACAATCTCTTTGGTTGGATCGAAGTGTGCAAGTACGCTATTTCCAGACAGTAACTTTTTTGTATGCTCAAAAACCTTACTACATTCCCCTGTCCAATTATAGCTAACGCCTTTTCGAAGCAAATTATATAAAACATGCAATTCCGATGAAAGGTTTGGAAGAAAATTGGAGTAGTAATTTAAGAGCCCCAAATAAGAACGAAGTTGTGATATATCCGTAGGTGCTGGTGCCTTTAAAATTGCTTCAACTTTCATCGCACTTGGATGCCGCCCTTCAGCACTAATAATATATCCCAGATATTCAACTCTTTCTTGAAAAAACCTACACTTATCTAAATTGACTTTCACATTAAACCTTTCCAATCGCTCTAAAACAATTTTTGTATTCTCTATGCAGTTTGCCATTGATTTACCTTTAATTAATATATCATCGATATATCCAATGGCGAAATCTAAATCATTTAAAATGCTGTCAATTACACTTTGAAAAATTGCACTAGAAGCTTTCGCTCCGAAAACTAGTCTCGTAAACCTTAGAAGACCCTTAGAAGTGTTTATAGTGAAATAATTCTTACATTTTTCTGTAAGTTGCAATTGCTGAAAAGCTCCTGTTAGATCTAAAATTGTAAAGTGTGTATAACCTGACAAATTCGAAAATATATCCTCTGGAAGGGGTAAAGGATAATGTTCTGTTTTCATATACTTGTTAATAGACACTTTGCAGTCCATACAAAGCCTAACATCGCCGTTTTTCTTCATCACACATACCACCGGACTTGCCCATTCACTATGTCTAACTTTCTCTAAAATCCCAATACTTAAAAGTCTCTCCAATTCCGCATTATACTTTTCTCGCAACCCAAATGGTACCGAATATGCTTTAAACACAATTGGTTTTGCTGTTTCATCCAAGATAACGTCCGCTTCATATCCGATAATAGGATTTTCTAAATTTTGATCGAAAACTTTTGCATATTGTGTCTTTAGCATTTCAACAACCGAGCCATTATTATCTACATCAATTTTACCACTAATATTTGACAAGTTATTGTTAATACTCTCACCGATATAATTAAAAAACGACTTCCACCGTGGATACAAAGAATCCAGCCAAACACGTCCCAACAAAGGTGTAAAAGGCTTTTTGCTTTCTATTACAAGAATCGTCAATGCCATTGGTCTTTCATGAAATGTTGACTGAACCATAACCTCAATGCCTCCGAGTACCACCACGTGTCCACCAGTCACAACTTCTAAAGATTTAGAAACTTTTTTAAGATTAACATGTTTAAATAAACTTAAATAATCTTTTTCTGACAATACGGTTGTGCATGCACCAGTATCTAATTCAAATACTACATACTTATCGTTTACCAATAACTTAACTTTAAGTGCATCAGATGTTGTCTCGTTCACGTAATTAAGTCTTCCCAACCATGCTCCATCGTCCGAACTATAACCTTCCTGTTGCTTCTCACCTTCATCAACCGAATTAACTTTAGATTTAGCCATTCGCTTCTGTAATATGAAGCAATCCCTTTTGATATGTCCAAATCGCTTGCAGTAGAAGCATTTGACATTATTCAAATCAATGTTTCTACTTGAGTCCCTTTGCCTTGAATGACCACGCTGCTCTATCGGACGGTCATGTTTGTGGTTATGTGATTTTGTCAAAGATCTGCCTCTCCGCCCCTGATGGCTGTACCGACGAATACTATTGATATCAGCACTCCCTGATATGTTAGGTTGAACTACCCTCAGCTGATTTTTTGCCATCTCATCGCCTCTAGCTATGTCCACTGCCTTTTGAAATTCCAAAGATGATATCTCAAGGAGTTTCGCACGTACACGATTGTCCAATATGCCTAAGACAAATCTGTCTCTTAAGGCATCATTTAGAAAACCACCGAATTCACATGGTTCGGCTAACTCTTTTATCACCATTACATATTCATTTATTGTTTCTCCCGTACGCTGATTTCGGCTGCCGAATTTGTACCGTTCCGCCGTGATGTTCTTTTGTGGATTGAAGTGGTCTTGCAGTTTCTTAAATAAAGCGCTATACGTAACCGCCTCTATGCCATCTGGCCTTGATACATTGCGAATAATTTTATACAGCTCCTTTCCACCTAAGTTCATTAGATACACTTTCTTTTCATTTTCCTCCTGGACTTTATTTAGAGACATGAGGTTTTCAAATCGCTCCATAAAAATATCAAACTCATCAATGCTCGGATTAAAGAACTCAATAGCTCCAATAAAATTGATCGCACTCATCGTGCTATTTTGTGCTTGTCCTTCGCTTTTAAATTTAACGGAGATTACAGTGGAAGAGCTACTTTCAGAATCCGACATTCAACAAAAAAAAAGTCTGAAGATCAATACTCAATAAAATACGGCACTTAATAACACGCTATTTATTGTCTCATTACTGTTTTTATTTTCCTCGTCGCCAATTTGATATGTTTGCGCGCAAGTAAAACTACTGTTTAGCTCAGTGGTCAGAGATAGACTAAATTTATTTAGTGTGTAAATGATTACATACATAATTTGTTGCGGTTACAGCACATTACAAAGGAATGTAAAATATGTGCTATTTTGATAAGGTATTGCAATACATTTCAATTACCATCAGCTATGAATATGCAGTTGGACTTGTGTGGATGTGCAAATTAAGTTCTAGTTTCTGATTGAGTAAACTCCAAGTGGTTGAATTACTCTAAGATGTATATTTGATGTGGTTGAAATGGTAGTTTCACAAAAATATAGTTACGAAGACAGATCGATATAAAGGTATAGGCATTTTCAATTAATAATTTAGAAACGGATTTATTCGAATTTTTTGATAAAAATTAAATAGGTACGGGATCTTAATTATAATTATTTTACTATTATTTATTTTAAGAAAAACTTACAACGCAGTCATGTTAACACCACATACATAAGCTCGAATATAAATTTTGGTTGAAATCGTTAGAGCCGTTTTCGAACAAATCAAGCTGGTATAAAAATGTTATATTAATATTGTAGGCCCACAAACTCCCCAAACTCCGAAGTCCGAAGTTTAAACCAAATTCGGGCAGCCGTTTAAGCACCAGGCCTCGGGTTCATACGGACAGACAGACAGACGGACAGAATTTAAAGACACACTTTTTTGAGTTTCTCTATCATCGTAATGTCAAAATTGATTAACATCTCGAGTTAAAAATCATGTACGAATTCAATATCTTTCTCTTGCTACGTAATCGAGAAAGTAAAAAATATGTCACCTCCTTTCTTCCATTGTAGAGAATGTGAATACATTCTCCTTCGTGCTCCTTCTTGAATCAAGCTGTTCCTTCCTTTTGTGTTCGTAGGTAAAATTCCCTCTGTCTTATCTGCGATTAAAATGTTTGAAATCTTAATTAATGGTTATGCCCTAAGACCCTAACCTGTTGATTTCTCCTTAAAGTTCATTTGTAAAGAACAAAAACAAATTATACAGTATTGAAAGTGTCAAAGAATTACTTCGCACTAACAAAACGAAGATACAAAATTGTTGACATAGCGATTTCATCTGTTTTCTCCTTAGAGTTGCCGTAAATTAAAGAAATCGTTGGATTTTCCTTCAACTGTTTTCATGATTGAGTGGTTAACTTCAAAGGTAGGTTACATATCATAATGTCGCACTCACTTCAAACATGTTTGAATTTCAGATCTAAGGTTGTTACGTGTAACGATATGTATTATAATTTTTCAACTGCAAACAAAAAGCCATGACGATAAGATTTTCATTTGTCTTGTGTAAGGTATTTGCCAACGTTTTTGTAAATTAAGAGTTGACAGGACAGGTATTGTCAGTTTTAATATGCTTGTAGTCGGAAACGTATTTTTTTTTTTTAATATTTTAATACATAGAGTAGCACTTTAACAACAAGGAACAAGAACGCAGCTAACATAAGTATATGAATTTTAAACTAATGGAGCACCGCTGAATCAAGTGCATCAATTTTCCGAAAGAAAAACTCTTTCAAAGGACAATAAACCACTTAAATGGAAAGAAATTTTCTGGGGTAGATTGTACTATTGAGCAAAAAAATCGGTAGAAAGCACACTCCTATTTTGTTTATATGTAATCTTTTTTGACTCTGATGAATTTATCGCTCGCACTTGAGCGCTTTAGAGCTTAGAGAAGAATTAGTTGTTATTCGTTTATCCATTCATTTTCAAATTTATAGCCTATTTATTGAAATATGTTAGGAGTGCGCTTGATGGGCTACATAAAAACTACACAATTCCCAACCTTCCTGCACTGACTCTTAACAATCAAGGGAAATCTACATACCGGAAGAGGAGATATTATATGTCGGTCGAATTTTCGCACCCTGGGCAAAGTTAGTGTCCACTGTATCATTAATTCTATATATTTTTTATCTGGCGCGCGTGCTGGTCAAGTCATAATTATATAAGCTTCGGACGATTTGCAAGCGTTAAAAGTCTATTGTGTTCTATTTATTAAGAATTTTATGATAAGTTCTTTCGTATGATAGGCGCTTCCGTTGTGAAACGGTTCTTAACATTCTTTACACTACCATGCAAATATTGAAGACAGAGAAATACAAATTTTGCATGATGAATATAAAGTTTAAAAAAATGCGAAATAATTTGTATTGTCACATAAACTGTGTGTGTAAAAAGGTTTTGGAACTTTGTAGGGGGTTTTGACTCCGATTGATGGTATAGGACACGAAAGCATAGACATAAGAAAGGACAGCAAAGCAATAGTTTATTGTATAGGATTAATTATGCATTACAAGACAACATTCTGAACGATGGCTTTGCTGTAACACAATAATTTAATCCTATTACACGAGTTTTATTTTTAAAAGGAAAAGGCAGCAACTAGACTCCTATTGTTGTACCCAGACGATGAAAGGAACCTAAACGAGTTATTGTTTCATCTACGGTAGAAAAGATTCACTCTACGTAAATTCTCTATAACAGTCTTTTGAAATGTTGATAGTACTACGAGAAGTGGCTTATTTAAAAAAGTCCTCCTTTTCCTTTATATTCGGATATGATAAGTTTAACTGTTATACCTATTTACCTTGAGACTTTGTCGGCACTCTGCAAAGTAGACTTCGTTTCAGTTATTATATTAAGTCGCAAATCTCTTCATTAGCTGTTAACATTGCAGACAGCTTGTAAGCAAAGCTGCATAGGCAGTACCATTCTTTCCTTCTAAGCTATCGGTCTATTTGTAACGGTCAATAATGTGAACCTCTATTCCTATACGCGAGGTACAATACCTAATTGGGATATAACGTCTACTGCATTCGGCTTCCAAGTCCACACACAGGCAGTTAAACGATGTGTGAAATTGATTACAGAAGCATCAGGAAAAGTTTGCGGAGCTGAGTCTAGGGATGGTTTTATCAGAACGAGTCTGCTGTCAAGGTCAATAATGCCTAACTTCGCCCACAAATCAAATTTCAAAGTTCCTTCAGCTAAGAATGAATGAAACCCTACATTTGTTTAACATAAATTTCTTGGACCTACAAATCTTCACACAAACACTTTTAATAAAAAAATTTAGTTACAAATATTGCTTTTGGTCTAAAATAATTTGTGTTTTATATACCAAAGATATATAAGATATTAAAAGATATATAAGATATTATAAGATATTACCGGAAGATATTAACCGATTTTTTTTATTTTTTTTCCCCTTTTTAATCTCTACAATTAGCAACTTTTCCGGTATTACGACTTAAAAAAAAAAATAAAATATTTTTTCGGCCCACCCTAATGCTTATGGCAACCCTTTATATGTTAGCCTTGCTCACCTTATCTAGCATTCTCAACTCTCTTACTGGATATTTTTATCCAGTTTATAATGAAAACAACTCGATATTGATATTCTCAAGCGGGTATTGGTTTGCAAAAATAAAAAAGTTAATTTAAAAATCAAAAAACCCGACTGACTGTAAAGAAAAAACTAAAAAAATATAAACCCAGACACTATAACTAACTAATTGACAATCGGAGACTATACCTACACAGCTAAACGAAAATCTGAGTACTTTCCGACTGCCAAATAGTTAGGTATAGTGTATTAATATTAATATTTGTTTAGCCTATGACACTCCGGGGAAGAATACGAATCTAATGACACCTCAATCTTCAAAATCGGTTAAGCCGTTTGGGCTACAGGGTGTCCCATAGGAACGTACCTACATAGGATACGAGCGAAACACATTATGTTGCACTACCTGTATCCAGTCGGGTACTAAAAACGTAAACCACCTACAAAAGTAGGTTAAGTAAGGTTGAAGTGACTGTCACCATTATAAGGTCCCTTGTGATACCACATGAACCTACTCGTTGAACAATTTTAGCTTCTGATGAAGCGTAGAAGACTTCGCATGTCTATGTTTTTTTTTATCGTTCAGATCATTATAGTAGAACACTCCCAAATGGAGTTTTCGTCTTTGTGAGAGAGCCGGACATTACTTACGAAGAGCCCCGCCGACGCACAAGTAGGTAAGCCTTAAGCCATTCTTTGGGCTTTGCTTAACTTTTCGCTTTTTATTGCTGTGCCCTAAGCAGTCCACCAGACAACAACACCGAACTTAAATATCGGTCTTATGACAGAGACCTATAGCCAGTGAGTGATACGAGGTTGTAAACCCCATTTGTTTTTATGGATTTTTTGTAAGTGAAATGTGTTGCAGGGCCTTTTATAGCTCTTTCTTGAATATTAGGCCACCAGCCTAACTTCTGTCTAATACAAGATCCAAGTATCTATCTTCATTTGAGAATGTCAAGGTACCCGGCCCTGGGTATAAAAACCACTTTAACTCCTCTCGATAACAATGTGAAAAACGGGATATCTAAACACCTTTTTGGGATCATCTTTAGCACTGGCAGGATGATATCCGAAGGGGTTTTGTAGCTAGGCTAGTACTATGCAGTCTGGTCCTGAGGATTTTTATGCATTTTGTCTCTAGTAATCAGACCTTGTAGGTTGACAGGTTGCATGTTTGATCGGTTTGGAACAGTGAGTGCTGCTTGGGAAGTGGGTGTCAAGCGAAAAATTAAGCGATTTCTAACTAGATGTTATCCAATCTATCTTTTTCCAGCAAACTTGGCATTTTTGGGCTTATCGAATGTATGTTTCTTGGCCCTGATTATCTCAGAGGGTTCTTCTATTTTACCACAGAAAATACTCTAAGATACTCGCTTGGCTTTTCTTCGTTCTTTCTTATGTATCTTAAGGGTTGCCTTGTAGGAATCCCAGTGGGTCGCTTTACGCAGAAAATTCACTTATTTAAAATCAATCAACTTACGGTTAATAACTACCAAGTAATACTGTTCATATAGCTCCTACAGAGTTAGTGGATTAAAAATAAACGAGTCAACTTGTTTAACGAAACTCGGTTAAAACTAAACGATTTATAAATTTCCCCTCAAAATTTCCTTGGTCGTAAATAACAAACTATCATGGTAGAATCTAACCAAGTTACTCTGTTGTTATTAGCCAGCCCACTTAGTTGAATTTAACCATGTTACTCTGTTGCTATTAGCCAATCCACTCGGTTGAATTATACTATGTTACAATGATGTTATTAGCCAACCCACTCGGTTGAATCTAACCAAGTTATTCCGTTATTATTTTAGCCACTCCAACCCACTCGGTTAAAACTAATCAAGTTACTCTGTTGTTATTAGCCAACCCAGTCGGTTGAATTATACCATGTTACAATGTTGTAATTAGGCAGCCCACTTGGTTGAATCTAACCAAGTTACTCCGTTGCTATTAGCCAACCCACTTGGTTAATTTTAACCATGTTACTCTGTTGTTATTAGCCAACCCAAAAGTATGTACAATAATCAAATTTAACTAACTTGCTAAGCATTAATCTTAAGGAATCGATAATTATAACTTGAACTATTTTAGTTAAGAGGCATTTAAAGATGTAATAGAAAAGTGTACGCAAAATAAACAGTTTACATATAAGAATACACACTCTTTTGTGCGAGTTTGAAATTGAAAAGCAAATGCAGTTTTTTGATCTAACTGTTACGTTAAATATAAAAATTCATCTCTATATATATAAAATTGTTGCAAGTGCGTTGTGACTTTATAACTCACGAACGGCTCAACCAATTTGAATGATTTTTGTTGTGTTTTATTCGTCTTCAATCAGGGATGGTTTATGAAAAAAGAAAAGTCGGAAAATTCTCAACCAGTGGCGTTGTAGGCACAAACTTCGTTTTTCATGGGGAAAAGTAGTAGTGTAGTGACACTTCAAATATAAAAAAAATATTTTAAATTTTCAAAGCAATTGTTGTTGTCAATTATTTTAATTATTTTCCAAGCAAATTGTTGTTGTCAACAATTTTGAATTTTTTTTTTAAATGTAACCTACCTAATACGTTTATTTATGTTTACTATGTTACATTAAGTAAGTTTTTGAAATGGAGTAGATTTGATATATTTCATGGTTATTTAATCCATCATTTTCGTTTGACATGTATTTTCAGGATCCTTGCTTATGTGTGAGTAAGTTGAAATGTAGGGGTGATTGAGATGACATGGACAATGATGACAGGCAACATGAGTTGTGGAGCGCTTTGAGTTTGCACGTAGGGGTTGTTACGAAAAATGAGCGAGTAACAATCGTCGTATTCTTCTCATTCGTGAGTAGGGTTATGGGGAGGGCAACTCAAAGGTACCATAACACCTTCGGTACCGGTGTAGAGAGAGCAGCGAAATCGCTTACCAACCAAGTTGGTAGGTGCGGTTAGTTTTCTTCTTGGCTGTTAAAGTTACAAATATTTCGTCGGTCGCTGATGGACTATTTTGTTAAGCATCGTGTCTTTGGTTATACTCAATGTTGGATGTATTCGATTAAATGGCAAAAAAGAGGCGCACATTTTCATTTGGTTAGTCGAAAGATATGTGCCGAAATTCCAGGTCCCGAAACCGATCCAGACCTGCATGATATCATAATTACAAACATGATTCATGGACCGTGTGGCGCCATTAACATACAATCACCGTGCATGGTCGACGGCAAGTGTTCCAAGCGTTATCAACGAAATTTGACTAATGAGACCATCACCGGCAACGATGGTATCTTCTGGAATAGCGGCTATGCTGCTGGAAGGTTACCGAACCGCTCATTCGGCATTAAAATTGCCATTAAACATTCAAGCGGTTGAATAACCAATATGTAACATAGCGAAACATTCAGCAATGGCCAACGTTTTGGTAGCAAGCAAAATTATTATCTGGGACGAATGCACAATGTCGCATAAGCGTGCGTTAGAAGCTCTGAATCGCAATATGAAAGATCTGTATAATGACGCAAGACGTTTTGGGGTGCATTGATTTTACTCTCAAGCGATTTCCGGCAAACGCTACCAGTAATACCACGATCGACCGCTGCCGATGAGATCAATGCTTTGAAGAAACTTCAGCTGACGACATCGCATGTTTGCTAAATGATCCATCTGCCGAAGTGTTCTCCAATCAACTGCTAAGTATTGGTAATGGTGATTGTTCCTGTCGACGCATCGAATGGATTGATTTCGTTGTCGCGGAATTTTTGCAATTTTGTCCCAACGAAAGAGGTATTTAAGCGTCTACATAAAGTAGCATGTGCATTGTGCAATGTGCATGCTGGAAATTATTACTTTCATTACATTACCTAACGAATTTGGGCGGAACGAAGTTCGCCGGATCAGCTAGTTTAGTATATTTAAGAAATATCTTATGAAAAAATAAACTATATTAAATCTATATATATAAAAGGCAATGAAGTCCTTGTGTGCGCGCATAACTCGATAACGGATAGTTGGATTTGAACGATTTTGGGCTTGACGGTTTCGTTTTGGACCAAGGAAGGACATAGGCCACATTTTGTCGCGAAAACAAAACTTTAAGGGGATGAAAGAGGGTATGAAAGTTTGTGTGGGATTCGGCGATTCCAAGGCAAATTTAATCATGCCGCCAGTGAGAAGGTCAAACGTTTCACTTCTCAGAAAATCAGGAAGAACAGTCAGATCGAAATATTAACAATCGAGCATAGCGTCCCATGTTTCTCATATGGTCAGTTGTATGTGGCGTGCTCACGTGTCGGCAAACCTCTCGCTTTGGGCTTTGTACGTGTACGCACCCGTAAATGGAACGAAAAATGCTATGTACCATAAAGCACTTCAGTCAAAAAGCGGTAGGTTGGTCGACAAGTAAATCGCTGCGGTTGTTGCAATTGTATATATTTTAATATCTTTTTTGGATAAAGAATTTAAATTGACCGGAACCGGAAGCTCGGAATTAATAATTTCATTAACTACATTAACGAATTTTCGCGGAACGAAGTTCGCCGGGCCAGCTAGTAAATAATAAATATAAACCCAGTGATTTGTTGTATTAAAACAAGACTTATTGGGTGTTTTCAACAGAGAGGTTGTTAGATTTCAACAAACATTAAAAGGGTTAAATTTTCACGTGCAAAGCGGTTAAAAACAACCCAGTGATTTGTTGTATTTAAATAAGACTTATTGGTTGTTTTTAACAGAGAGGTTGTTAGATTTCAACAAACATTAAAAGGGTTAAATTTTCACTTTAAAGCGTCTAAAACCAACCCAGTGATTTATTGTATTTAAACAAGACTTTATTGGTTGTTTTTAATAGAGAGGTTGTTACATTTCAACAAACATTAAAACTGTTAAATTTTCACGTATATCGGTTAAAAACAACTTAGTGATTTGTTGTGTTTTGATTGTTTTTAACATAGAGGTTGTCAGATTTCAACAAACATTGAATGGGTTAAAAATTGATAAGAAGGGCGGTTATTCACAACCAATTGCTACGTGAAAACTTCAAATTGATGTTGTTTTCAAATAGTTCACTCATTCGATTTTAACAAAAATCAAAATAAAACAGTTTGGTTGATATTAATTTACACTATACATGGTTGATACCAACTGACAAAGTGTGTTAAATTTAGCTGTATGCACTTAACCTTTTTAACTCGTTAGTTTTTAACAACAAATACTAGTATATTTTCTACATAGACTTAGTCAATTTTAACCCATATTTTTCTTAACCGAGCAAAAATCTCACTTAGTTAAGGTTAAAGTTTCTGAGTGTTTGCTTATGTCCTTGGTACGATTGAAAAGTTTTTTGCAATTCAGACCCAAATCTGATTGCAAACAAAACAAAGTAAGATGTTTAAAACCACCGTAAGATTCCTGGCTTTACGATCCAACTCATAGGTTTTACAGGGCGATCTAAAAGTACTGAGGTAACTAGTGTCAACGTATTCCAATAAATGAGCCAATCTGCTTTCCTCGGATTTCTGAACTCAAGTCGGCAAGGAGGGTCGTCGGATAAGTTGAATTAAATAACGATGATGATGATAAATATCGGTATCGGAGAAAAGGGTGATATCTAGAGTTTCCTGTCGGATTTTTATTGTAAAAGTAGGTATGTATGTACTTTAATGTTATCAAAAAGAGACTCACCGCTATCAGTAGTGTCCGTACTTCCCCATACCGACTGATGAGCATAAGCATCACATAATATTATACCTAAGGCTGGTTTTCGTTCTCTCTGCTTCCGCGATCGGACCCGTGTAGTCATAGGCCGAATATTCCGAGTTCCGACTCTATCCATTAAGTAATCTTCGCAGTTACAACTGAATTGCTGAAAATAAACAGTAAAAGTAATTCAAGGCTACGTTTTGTTATGTTACGGTATACAAAATCTGGGTCTACATCTGTCTGATAACATGAACGTACAGCCAGTGCCATTATTTTGCTTACAACTGTAAAGATCTGTTTAGTTTTTCATAATAGATTAAGACCAAACTATAACCCGAAAATAGATTAGAATGACCTTAGTTGTTCGAAGTTTTTAAGTAATATATGGGTAACACGTACCTAATAACGAAGACTTATTTATGAAATCATTTCTTAGTGTCCTGGTCTATTAGTGAAGAAAATTGAAAGAGAATTTATCAAATGATTGCATATATCGAGATTGACTACATCATTCCAAATCCGTAGTTTTTGGTAAAGACAACTTGTAACTTCCAGTGATTGAACCTCAATCCGCTCCCAGTTTCCAAGCACGCACAAACCAGCAACCACAGAGACACTAATCTCACCGCACCATTTTATATTCACATCACTGAATTTTTACTTGAAAAATAACTTTTTTAATATCGATTAAGGAACAGCAGACAAAACACAGTTTCACTTTCACCATCGCTTGCAATAGGTAGATATGGTTTCCTTTCGATGAAGGAACAACAACAAGTTTGCCCTGCAGGTGGTTAGCAATTAACGCTTCATTCAAACATGAATTCTCCACCTGACAACAACGTTCTGCGAGCAATAAAGTAAAAACTTCTGTCCTCGTTACCATACCGATGAATATTATTTTGCAATTTCTTTAACACAAATTGTCCTCTATTGTTAGTTTCAAACATTAAAAGAACTCGTAGGGCCACAGCAAGCGCACAACTGTATAAATACCAAAAGGGATAACAACATTCGTCTAACTTTCGCAGCTTAAATTTAAAGATTCCGCTATATGCCGTCAAATGATTTCGGTTGTACAGTAAACCGAAAAGGGAAATACGAAAACATGTTTTTTTCCCTTTACTGCCACTGGGCCCCGCGTCCATCCTCCCATAAATTTATGTTTGAGTTTCAATCAAAACTTTCAGTACAAACAAATTTTGCTGCACCGAGCAGGCTTTCGTGGTATAAGGAAATGCCACTGTGGGGTGAGGAGGATCGGATTCGAATGCAGATACTTTCAACTCCACTTACACTGTTTTGTAGAAAAAGAACATGGGGGTGCAAACAAATTCAGTGTAGGTACACATACATATTTATTTGCCTGTATAAAGTTTTTCCGCATTAGGAGTGAACAAATGTATCTAAACAAATTGCAACTGCAACAATTTGCCATCCTTCCGTTCTCATTTCTGCCGTATCCTGTATATTTAAACGGGAAACCGGGAATTGGTGTGGTGACTTTGTGTATGTGTTTTGCTGTTTATTTGCAAACAGACATTTTATTGACAATTTACAAAGTTTTAGTTATTCGGACTTCCACAATAGTTTCAGGAATGATTGTCTGATTGTGCAAGTATACGCAAGGGAATATGCAATGCATGCATTGTCAACTGAAACTTTATCGTTAGTTGCACTATTGGGAGTTTTTGAAAAGTGCGCTCGAGGAAAATTTTTGAAAGCTGCAAATTGTATATTTATTATATTCTGTTTTACTTGCAAGTACCTATTGTTGTTGCTGTCGTTGTTTTTAATTTTTTTTGTCGGCTATGACAAAACAGTTTCAATTTAATTTTAAATCGTTTCATGTTCCGGGTGTGAGCTCGTATACTGTAGGTACCAATGAAAAGAGGGAATATACCCAGCTAATGTTTTCTGTTGATACATGATAGGTTTATACTGATGTAGGGAAATAGATCCACGGGAATTAACTTCATATGGGAATTGAAACCACCCTGATTGGGATATAAGTCCACTTGACAAAAGTGGGCTTCGTTCTCACCCAGAGTGAGAAATAATTTCTCTCAAAAATTAGTGGAATTATTTCGCTAGGACGAATGAAAAAAGGGTTTATAACGGGTGATTTTTTAAGAGGTTTAGAACTTTAAAAAAAAAACACACAAAAAATTCCAAAAATTAATGAAATATTTATTTGAATCGATAGTTTGAACCTTGCAATTTAATGTTTAAAGATAATTTCATGCAAATGTTGACCGCGGCTGCGTCTCAGGTAGCCCATCCGCTGAGTCCAATTTTGGCATACTCTTTCACACATATCGGCCGGTATCTCACGAATGAATGCATGGATGTTGGCTTCCAGTGCGTCAATCGAAGCGGGCTTGTCCCTATACACATTAGCCTTGACATACCCCCACAAAAAATAATCTAATGGTGTCAAATCGCACGATCTAGGCGGCCAATTGACCGGCCCGAAACGTGAAATTAACTGTTCACCAAACTCGCCTCGCAATTGCGCCATTGTTTCGCGTGCTGTGTGGCATGTGGCACCGTCTTGTTGAAACCACATATCATGCAAGTCAAGAACTTCCATTTCGGGCAAAAAAAAGTTTGTTATCATCGCTCGGTAGCGTTCACCATTGACAGTAACGCTGCGATTCGCATCATCTTTGAAGAAATATGGCCCAATAATGCCGCCGGCCCATAAACCGCACCAAACAGTGGCTTTTTCGGGATGCATTGGTAGCTGTTGCAATGCTTTTGGCTGATCTTCACTCCAAATGCGGCAGTTTTGCTTATTTACGTACCCATTCAACCAAAAATGAGCCTCATCGCTGAACACAATTTTTCGACAAAAAAGCGGAAGCAGCGCGCGATGAACATTTCGAACCGAGCACGAATTTTGATAGTTAAATTCAATAATTTGCAAGCGTTGTTCATTTGTAAGACGATCCATGGTTAAATTGCAAACCAAACTGAAGCTGTTTGACAGTGACACAAGGTACTAAACACACGTCAGCTGTCAAAACCAGTGTTGCCAAAACCAAACCAGCTAAAAAATCACCCTTTATTTGCGTTTAAAAAGATTGTATTTCCCAATATACATATAGGACATAGGTGTTTAACATTATCAATAACAAAAATGGAAAATTCGCTGCAAATATGTAGGTATGGGGATCATGCTTCCCCCTGAAACCCCTTATTATGGGTAAAGGAAAAGTTTTTTTTAATGTATGCAAAACTGGAATGTAAATAACTTTGCATAAGTTGTGTGGTAGATTCTTATAAGTTAAATTAATATGGACTGACTTTAAGTCATTTAATCTAATCTGACATTTTTAAGTCCATTTTATCTTAGGGATGCCAGACTCCCACTTTTTCATACAAAAATGCTGTTTGCCCCCTAATACAAACGGTTCCGTTAGCGAGTCAACGGTAGTTTCGGTACTAAAGACAAAAGTTTGCACAAATTGGAAGAGCACTTGAAAAGTTTCCGCTAAAACTTACATATTTAATATTTCCCTTCTGCATATAATATGACATCTAGTGAAAAAATAGCTTAATACAAAAAACGAAAAATTATATAGAAATACGAATATACGCGCATATAAAAAATATTATAGACCTATGTAGTATAGTTGAAGACAGTTTTGTTTTACATAATACGTTTTTACCAAGCAGCCTCCATCCAATGAAGAATGAACATTTTTCCACTTCTAATGTCTTCCGCGAGTTTTCTTTTATTTTGCCTGAGCCAAAAAACGATTTATTTAAATTTTTTGCAAACTCTTAAATAATTGAACATTTAATATTCCCTCAGCAAAACACATTCCAAGACCATAACTCATGTCTCACACTCAATATTTTTCTTAGGTTTGTGTGCAAAAAATAATATGAAGTCACATGTTCCAGCATTATGAGGAAAACCCAAGATTCACGATTTTCTTCGCACCCAAAAAAGGGTCCCGTTACGTTAAGCTCCTAAATCATTTTCGATGCCATTAATTCTCCATGTCAATATTATTTTTCCAGTATGACTACACGGAATGACAAAAAAGGAAAAACATTCGTGGACCTAATGCTGAATACATTTTTATGGATGTGCATGAAGGAGTTTTTCGCTATTTTTCCCTGAAGACGCTTATATTTTTTTTTTAAAAAAACAAGCTAAAAACGCATGTTACATGCCAAAGGCATATCTTCACCACACCCCCAGTCAGGCACCGCATACCAGATTTATCCGCCCACAATGTCGTGACCTCGTTATTTATTTTGACATAGATAAATGATGCCACCTTTAGTAACGATTGAGCATCCATAAATTTGCCGTTTGTCCAATCTGCAGTTATACTGCTCCACTCATTTCTGAAACCATGAGCTTTGGTCCACACAACTCTCGCAGGCTAGAACCAACTCACAAGCGTCTCTTGAGTGGCTAGGTACTCTGTCAGTTTTTTTTTTTTTTTCATTCCTGATCAATGCATAGGTAGAAGTATATAAATAATAAGGTTATATCTACCCATTTCGATTTCCGGGAAACAGCAAAGTGGGAGTGAGGAGAGAGACATCGGTGGGCGTTGAAGATATGTGAAGTTTCGCCACATGTCTTGTTGTTCCTTTTATCGGGGATATTTTCTTGTGTGATAAATGTTCAGCACGTCACAGGCAAGGTAAAAGTAAACAGTAAACACAAGTTGTTCGTGTGAAACGTCGCCATTTGAAAAAATAACGAATCACAAATCGAAAAGTCGCTACGTGATCTAATATCGTCGGGTGTATCTACACTGGGTTGTAATAGATTATAGTTATGTATGTGACTTTCATGAGGCGGATCTGATTCAGCAGTAGCTTTCTACACAATATTCCATGGAGTACGGTGTACGACATCCCAGCAATAAATTGTAAAACTATTTTTGATTTGTTTCACAACTTATAGAGCGAACATCTGCTACACGAACAAGAATTATTTTAGGACTTACGACCACCTATTTATGTCAGTAATTTCGGGAATGTTTACGGATAGTTGATGATGTTTCCGCCGAATTCCAAACAGATTCACTGATAAAACCGACATATGCTTTGAGGATAACCTGGCAAAATTGAAACTTTGCCAGTTGAGAGAAGTTGTCAAATACATAGACTTTTTAATGTACGAATTCCAGTGAAATGTATTGATTATGACCGTGGTAAGTTCTGACTTAAACGGAACAGCACCCAAGAAAATATCAAAGAACATCTGCACCTTCGACACCTCTGACTAGCTCATAGTCCTATAAAGGGTGTCCTAAAATTCAGCCATGATATGAATTGTGGCCAACAAAAGAAAAAAAAGATAAATAATTTGAGCTTAGGGCTTCCAATAAGCCAAGCCGGAAACAGATCCCAAAGTTAAAGGGTTGGCATATGCCGAGGATTTAAATGGCCCACCCGTCATATTTTTAGTCTTTTGAGATACGGGTAGCTTCCTGTGTGATAGCATGGCAGCCATAGAGGTTTTGTCGACATTCCTGTACGCTGCGCCCTCCTTGTCGACAAAATTTTATTGCAATGTCCCGTCAAAAATTTAGTTTTTATAACATGGATCTGAATGATCAATGGATAGTTGTTGGCTACATGCTACCTTCAGGTATGTTTAGTGATAAACAATTTGGGAGTAATATAGAGATAGTATAGTTGTTGCTATGGCCGTGGGGTCTCGCAGACCAGCAATCCTACTCTCTGAGTCTAATCGAGCTATGTGCTACGAGTGATGTATGTAATATGAAGGACTAAAAACAAAAGATGCAGAAGGACTGCAAGGGCATCTGACGGTGTTGACCATAGAGCGTCTGTGGTGCCTAGTCATGCCGTTCTTTGTACTCTGTTTAGTTTGTTTATGTTAGAGCCGGCCACCAAGCAATTGACCCATATGTAAGGATTGAACGAAGTTCTTCGCATTTTTAATAACATGGCGAATCGTAGAATTCAGCTGTTTTAAATATTTTTCATTAGTATGTCAACTGTTATAGCAAGCTTACAGAAACAATATGATCTAAATGATATTTTTGGTCGTATCTATTTACTCGTATTATTACCTCACTCTCACTTATATCTATATCCAAATCTGGAAGCTTAACCATCTTGTTCACTTGTTCTTCATCATTGAGGATTTAATAGTTCTTAGATCCATGCTCATGATCTGTCACAGAAATTATTTGTCTACGAATAGCTATTGAATGTACATCACTGACCTAGAGGTCAATGATATACAATATACATCGGTGATTGATTTAGGAGTCCGTGATGCTTCGAGGGTAGATTAATTCCACTCTACTTGTAACCAATGTTGCCCTACCTCAAATTCGACCCTAGCTACAGCCCTGGCCATTTAAAAGACATTTTGAACCGTAGGAAACAAGTGCCGTAGAACAAATCTGAAAAATACCGATCATATGTTTTTCTTTTACTTACTTACTTTTTTAAGGTTCTGTACCCAAAGGGAAAAAACGTAACCTTATTAGTTTCGCTCGGATGTCTCTCCGTCTGTCTGTCCGAACCCACTAAGCCAATTTTGTTACCAGGTCTATCTCAAGAACCGATTGCCATAGGAGGCTAAAATTTACACACAACATCCGGTATAACCTCTAGTTAAACGACAAATACCAATGGAAGGAATACATCGATTGGTTTTGGATTAATTAGTAATCTGGTGAAAAAAAATTTTCATTCGCCCAAAAAACGGTTTATTTCTTTATTCACAAAAAAATACATAAATTCCTTTTTTGTAGATCATGTTCTTATCTATATATGTGCTGAATACTGTTTTGCCGAAAAGTTATTAGTTTACAAGATATTTTCAAAAAAGATAATTTTACCATGTAAAATACGTTGCTCTCATAAGTTTTAATCTCTACTACGCAGTTGTGCACAATTGAGAATTGACCCTATTCCCGCTTGCTATAATTTCGTTGGAGAGTATAATACATTTTTTTGGGGAGTACAGAACAAAATAAAAGTAATATATTTTTAGTCAATAGTTTTTAGTTGGGACAGGTCGCATACAGAATGGAAAATTGGCGTGGGTTGGGTACTAGGTAATAATTAGAAAATGAAATTCATGTGCGAGGAATTTTTGAGAGTAAAAATATTAAGTAATTAAATTAAACTAAATTGTGATGAATTCATGAAGAGGGGAAAGATTGAATGATATTATAGATTTCAAATAATATCTGATGTGTTGGACTTTAGCCAAATACGGAACCTTCGGTGCGCGAGTGACACTCGCACTTGGCCGGTTTTTTTTTTTTTTTGATGTTAATATGGGTGTTCGTAGAATATTTTAAAGACTAGGGTAGATAGTAGCTGTTGGCGAAACATACATTATTTATTAGTATGTATAACACAAATGTTTAGTTAAAATATTATAACTTAAATACTACTAGCAACGCTACTAAGAGTTTTTTGATAGATGTGAAACTATTGTGTAAACAATATATCGTTTCTTGAAAAGTTTATCTTGTTATATAATCATAATATAATAAAGATTTTTATAAAGAAAGCGGACGTCTTTCAATTTGCCCTAATTAATTTATAGAGAAGTTTCTTCAAAGTGTGTATTAAACGTAACAACCCAACCCAGAACAGTAGCAAAAGTTCATGTCATTAAAAGCACATAGCTAGTTAGGTTACGCATCGACAAAAATGTTAGATTTTTAGATTTTTCACTTGCTCAAATCTTCCCTAATCATTATAATAGTTTATAGACGGTCTTAGCCCTTTACTGGCGGTATTTAACTAGAGTTTCATTTATGGCAATAATGTCTAATGCGTCAGCGTACTAATTGCACAAACTTGAAATAAATTGTGTCACTGCAGTTGACTTTCACGTTTCATCTGACAAAATCTTTGAGATGAGTACTTGGTGTATGCACTTTACCATCAGCTCCTCTCCAGCTGCTTTGAATATTGAATATTGCTATCCTTACTTCATTTAGGTCAGGGCATAATTGTTGATTGTTGAAAATCATCGTCCAGGTTGAGTGGTTCATTCTGCCTCACAACGGAATTTTGGACTTCTTCGCCGTTAAGCAGTCTGCAGAAGAGTTCCTTCCAACTGAAGCTCGTTATCCTTTAATCGAATTGGCGGGGAATCGAAAGCAGATCCCCAACCTGGGTGAGGGGCCACAAAGTTTCGATAGCACTAACCCGCTTCAGGGATATTAGGGCTACCGATGGTCCATAGAGAGCTCACCCTCCACCGTCACTATTGCAGAACCCTGTCTTAGTTCTGCAACAACCAATTTTTGAAAACCCTTCTTTTTGAACATTCTATACAACTTGCTCCGCACTCTTTTCAAAGACGCCTTTTATTTATAAGGAATCGTTACTAAATGCTCTTAAGGGATTAGTCAACGACCTTTTCCATTTCAATTTAATGCAGTCCCATAACTTTTAAGGTAGATGTATTATTCTTCTGGGTTCGTTCACTCATTTTACTTGGATAACGCATTGAAACATAATAATGCTCCTTTATCCGAATGCAATCCACCCAATCACTCCATGAAAAATAAGGACATTATGTTGTTGTTGTTTTTTTTAAATTTCAAAGTCAATTTATACTTTTTACAACCGTGTTACACGTTATTTGGAAAGGACATAATGTTTGTTTTATTTAAACTTATTTATAAACAGGATTTTCTTTTTTTTTTGATCAAAGAAAACAACAATCTTTGAATTTAGATGGCTTAAAGCAGAAGTCCTTACCATCTCGAAGAAAATATTCGTGTAACAAATACTGTATTGTTTCGTTATTGATTATAAACGGAAAGAGACACTCTCGAAAATCGGTAGAACGTGACCTTTTCGCCTCCAGAAAAGTCGATAAAAAAAGAGCAAAAGAAAACACGTATATTTTGTGGAGTATCCTAGCAACCCTCAGGTGTGGTAAAAGTGGCTTGGTTTGGCTGATGTTGGTCATTTGCATAGTTCGGGTACGTACAAAAGTTCAAGTGCTATGTTTCAGTAAAGGTCTATTATATATGCGATGAAATGGTCGATATCATGTTTTATTCATTAATTTGGTCAATTATATTGTGTTAGATTGGTGTAAAAAGACCCGAAAAGGAAAACTCTAACTAAGGACAATTGATTTCGATTTTCATTTAGTCGTAAATAACCTTTTTCTTTTTCTTTTCGATTCTTATAAAGTTGGTTTTTAGTTGGAAGATAATTTGTATTTTGTATGAAGACGCACGTTGTAGGAAAGTAATTGCAGGAGTTATAACCTTTTTTTTAAACAAATAAATAGCTAGATTAATGAGAAGAGCATATTTTGTTGCAGTAGACAAGAAGAGAAATGGTTTTCTTTCTTTTTACGCAGAAGTGTGATCAATTTTTATATGTTCCTGCGAAGCCTTATTGGCTTGTTTGCAGGAGATAGAATTTAGCAATTTGTTTAATATATTAATATAAAATTAAGAGTAAGCTGGATACAGTCGATTTATATTATCCAGAATATTGTAATAAATATACTGTTTTTTTTTTCTACATACCTATAACAATTTAAGAAAAAATGTTTCATATGTTTCTTTGTAGTCATAAAATTTTCAATGTTTTGCTAGTTAAGTCTCGAGTTACATCATTAATTATTATTGACGGAACTCTGGATCTAAGTTCTCGTCTACCATAGGTGTTGTAGTTTCTAGATATTTGTTACATACCTTGGGCCGGTCGTCTGGTGTTTCGTTGATGATCGAGTGGTCGATTAAAACAGGTGTCGTCAGAGTTCTCGACTTTTATTGTGATCTTGAAAGTATGTTCAACACTAAGAACTCTAAAACTTCTTTCATTCATTTCTTGCGCAGTGCTTTTTATTTGTTTCAGTACTGAATTTTGAAGTCTTTGTAGCTTTTGGGTGTGGGTTGCAGCTGCGTTACCCTAAGTGAGTATACCGTACCGTAGTTTGAACTCCACTGGAGAATAGTAAACTTCCTTGAAAACAGGTTCAGTGACATAGTGTCTCGAAAGGGATAGAGCATTAAAGCCTTCTTCAGTTCCATGCGCAATTAATCCACACGTTTGTTATATATTAAATGACCATCAATCACTACGTCAAGATATTTTTAGCTTTCTACTAATTCAATAATGTCGCTGCCCTAGCAGTGTTGCAGTGCTAGGGCAGGCGTCATTACTCAAATATATTCTACTCTGTATGCATGGGTTTGAATTGTGGGCTCCGAATGCGCATTATTTTGGTTTTGGAAGCGTTTATAACAGAGAAATTTAATAGACTTTCACGTGATGAATACTGCCCAGGCTTTGAGCATCATCTGCTTCGCACGTTTGTGAAATTTCCAGATTGACACTTTTTGAAACAAAAACCCACTTCAAGGAAAAATCGGTAACCTCTTTAAAGGTCAGTCCGTCATCAGAGTTCTTTAGATATATCTGCCTTTCTTTTTTGTTTAAAGGATCAGATGCCATCTGAGTCTGCATCAAATGCTTCTAAATTTGTTAAGAACCTCAACCCATAAAAAACGTCTGTTAGAGCTTTTATTAATGATTTGCTAGATCTTCGTCTTAGCTTTGCAATTTCGGGGTCTCACAGTAAGGACTTTTTCATTGCGCGACCACCAGCTAACGGTTCCGCACAGAGAGAATCTGAACATAAATTATTTGTTTTTTTCGTTGAATGAATGTTTGTGTTCTGATGTTGGTCAACGATGTAGCTAGAAAAATAACTGTAAGCCATCCCAAACTAGATAATCTTAATCTTTTCGAAAAAAGACACATTGGATCTCCGTAGATTTCAGCCCATAAGTTTTCCCAATAGTAATCACCTAAATTAATATGCATATATTGCAGTGGTGCCTATTCAGATCATGAATGTTCCTCTTTAGTGGCACTAAGCCAACTGCTCGGCAACTGCTCCACTCATAGTTTTATGAAGCTGTCTTGAAATGTACTCGTACACGGCCGATCAACCTTAATAGAAGCCAAATCCGGATGCTCGTCGGCGTTTTAACCGGGCACTGCATCATAGGAAACATGGCTAAAAGGCTAGGACTTTTTGCAAATGACTTCTGCAGAAGCTGTAGAGACGAAGAGGAAATAGAGTCCGTGGAACATCTTCTATGCCACTGCCCAGCTTTACAGGAACGCCGCTCATCCTGTATGGGAGCTAGGTTCTTCGAAAGTCTGGACGACTTGGCAGGGGTACCCCTATCAGACATAAAACTATTCCTCAACAGATCGAAGTGGTTTTGTTAGCCACATGTCCTTACATGTACAAACAGGGTACTCACAATGGGCCTTCATGGCTTCTGGGTGAAATTTGCATCAGTTGCAAAACTGCCCTCCCAAACCTAACCTAACCTAACCTAACGTATAATAATAGATAAGTTTCAATAAATAAGATAATAATATTTTGTATGATATTTTTTTTACAAAGCTTCTTGAAATACAATATTTTAGGTTCTGTTGCCTGGAGCATACACGTATGCATTTTTACTTTCGCTGGCTCGGGAAAGAGACACGTATAATTAACCGTGCGAGAAACAGTCGTTGGTGAGGTCTACACCCGTAAGGGATTGAATCGTAGAGAGCCTTCAGATAGTCCAAGGACACTTCGCTCCCAGGCGTTCTTTATAGCAGATTTTAATAATTCTATATCCTCAAATTGTCTACCTGATTGATAGACCTTACGGGAAAGCCATCCCCACAAATTCTTTATAATGTTGAGGTCAGGAGAGTATGGAGGCCACTCCATTAAGTTCACATTTTGGTCATTTATCCACTTCTTTACGACTCCAGCAGTATGGATTGGGGCATTATCCTGTTGAAACGTCAAAGGTTGGAAAAATGGGGGAAAGCATTTTGGAGCAGCTCTTTGTAACTTATTGCGTTCATCTTAAATGAAACGAATTGAATATCAAATGTTCCATAATAGGATATGGCACCCCACACCATTATACCCCCCTCACAACTATGGTGACGGGTCAAATAGTGTTCTTCCTTTCTCATATCATGGAAGTATAAGTCGAATCCATCCGGTCCATCCAAATTAAAGCGTTTTTCATCGGGAAATAAAAACGATTTGATGCCGCTCTCTATTCCATGCCATGTGACTCCGAGCAAAGAGACGGCGAGTTTGCTTACGAATGTCGGTAAGCGGTGGTTTATCTTTTAGTTTTAATCTCTTAAGATGTTTTGCCTTGTGGATTACACGTCGTACTGTAGCTACACTTGCATTTACATCAAAATTCTGTCGAATTTTGGCTGCAGAACACTTTGAGTTTGAAGCTTCTCGAAGGATCCTTCGTACCTCGCAAGGCGTAAGTGCTTTCCAGGAGGGTTTTTTCATATTTCTTCCTTAAGCCGATGGGTTTCTTAAAAAATGGCAAACAACAGACTATAACTTATATAAATTTTTTCAGCGATTTGTCTGGTTGAAAGATTGCTGTCTCGATACGCCAATAGTGCTGCTCCACGCCCCATGTTGTGTTAAATTATTTAAAATTGATAAAAAAGACAATTTGACACTTTTCACTTGCACTTGCAAAAATATATAATAACTGTAAATTTTTTGCAATAAACTCTTATCGCTAGTTTAGTCTATTGCTTTGCTCTTAAAAACACAACAACAACTGTGGCCAGGCCATAGCTAACAGCATAAAGAAGGAAATCAGAAAGGAAAAAAAAAATATGTTGAGTCTATTTGGTTGATCGGCAGTGTATGTAAAAAGTAGCATAATCAGCTTATTTTCGCTGAAAGATCAATTCGTTTTGTTTAATTTTCTTAAAACTGAGTTAGAGTGAGTGATGGTATCCAATAGAATAATACAAGTCCTTTCTTCTTTCAAGCATTTATTTTCATAAAAAGCAGGTACCACAGGACCACAGTTGTATAGTAGGTTCCTATAGTACAAATATGCCCACTATTGACGAATGAAAGATTTGAAAAGCAAATCTGGTACTAAAAAGTTGTGCCTATATTACCCACGTAAGCTAATCATTTGATAGAAGGTACTTTCCATTGACATTGCAGGAACGTTACAAGCTTATAAACATTGTTTCATAAACATAAACATTTTTTTTTTTTCAATACTTATGTCAGCGATTGAAATGATGATAAAAGCAAGTATTTTGCTCTGCAATGGTTAAACCACATAACTTTTTTATTAGTTTGCCATTTTAATGCAACTTTTTTTCTTAATTTTTATTTACTCTTCTATTTAATTTCTCAATCATTTTCCGATCATTCATACAGAAAATGCTAACTCATTCCACATCGTCATTTAGTCGCAAATTTTACCCGTCAACGTACATTGTACAACATTGTATAGGTACAGTTTTTGTTTGGAAAGATTTATACCTACCTATTAATGTACCTACTTTTTTGTCCACAAATCTCTTTGGCAATGGCAGTGTATCTTTTGTACGGTTTCTTATTTTATCGTAAATCTGTTCAAAATTGAAAACACATTTATTGTATCGATTTTCGTTTATATCACTCAAAGTAATAATAACTTAAATGGCTTCACCTTCCTTTTTACAGGCCTCTAATTCCCAGTATTTGCCTTGAGCTTGTCTTCATTACTAATTCCATTTTCATTGCCGATCCGACAATAACAAGGATTAATGATTGCAATTAAACCACAACAATTTCATTATCCAGATAAAAAGCTACGGGCCGAATCATAAAATATCGTTTTTTCTCTTTTAAATAAAAAGCATGATAAGATATAAACGTATTCACCGTCATTGTCATTGTACGTTCAAGGATGCATATATATTCAATATACCCATACACCACAAACACAGAGAAATAGAAAACATGAACAGCTAACATTATCGAAATACAATAGTATTGCGTTGTGGTTTTATTTCACTAACAATAACGTCTATTGTTGTTAATGGGACTTGTTTAGTATATGGGCCACCTCCGTTTTGTCATTATTAAGATGTCATTTAAATATACTTATTAATATTCTTCGTTTCGTAATGTGTGTAAGGATATGATTTGCTTAGTACCGTTTTTCGAACCTGTTTCCCTTTCATTCGTCCATCAATGTCTGACTGAATAAACAAATGTAATAATTTCAGCTACCAGCATGTACAATGGAAATTTTATATCCGCTCCTTTGTTGTGAGACAATGTGGGATATATACGGACGCTCGACAAAATACTATCTACAGCATTTATACGAAAGATACAAAGCCCGGGGAGTGTTTCACTTCCTGTGAGACACGTTAATTGCCATTGGACATGAGAGAAATCAAAGTGGGTGCCGGAAAAAATGCTTTGCTCCCTGATTTACTGATGAGCCTGAGTATGATGTTTTCCTTTGCTTTTATCCCAGCATGGGTCATTAGGTCGCTATTTTATTTGAAATAGGTATTCTTCGGATTATTTCATTTGATATCATACGGCTTGTGACTTGTGGGACTGCAAAAGGATGATGATTGAAGGTCCGCTCTTTGTTTAGCTGCTCTAAATGGTATATCAATGCTGTAAGTTTATTGAATCAGAAAGAGGGAAGAAATAAATAAATGTAGCAAAAGGACTGTACCTATATTTCGGTTGTTGGGATTGATGACTTCAAAAGAGTCAGTTGCGATTTTTATTTCGTCGGTCTTGTGAATTGACTTTCAATTCCATTCGATAGAATGAATTAGGATTACACGATTAATAGGACTTGTTATATGGTTGGCCAAGCGTAGAAATTTATGAACTTTAAGGGTGTTACGTAGCAGGATTGCAGACTCTATTATATAGTTTATATGCGAATACGAGGTTACGTTTCCAACAATTTTAGAGATGTTGTCGCCAAGAAAATCTAGATACTCTTTCTAAGTTTATATGTTTCTGCTGTCCAAAGAAGTTGAGACTTCCCTCGATGAGCAGTATAGCAATTTATTTAAGGGGATATTTTCTACTTATTTTTAATCAAACGGAATTGTTAATGCTTTTCTCCGCTTTATAATTATTACCATTTTTTCTAAAAATAAACTATACAGACGGTTCGAATCTACATGTTGCTGACTTGAGAAGAAAAATTATCCTTTTAGAAATTTATTAAAAAGGGATTCTTCAGTAGAGCCAACCCTTTTTTACCCGACTGGACACAGGGAGGGTTATATGTTTCGGACGTATCCTATCCCGAATAGCACACTTGGGTTTTAATATGGTATATGCAACTCTAATACAACTATCAAGTTATTTCCTAAGTATTGCAAGAACATTGTCACATCCCACATTGTAACCAAAATAGCCGCATTTCCCCTCATATTTTGCAACAAGTTTGTAGTATTTGTGTTTTACACTTAGGTTATTCTTTGTTAAATGATAGTTTTCATTACGTTGTTTCAACGAAAACATGTTGCATTTAATAACGGGTTATTTTTTAAGAGGTTTAGAACTTTTTTTTAAAAAAAAAACACAAAAAATTTAATGTTTAAAGATAATTTCATGCAAATGTTGACCGCGGCTGCGTCTCAGGTAGCCCATCCGCTGAGTCCAATTTTGGCATACTCTTTCACACATATCGGCCGGTATCTCACGAATGGATGTTGGCTTCCAGTGCGTCAATCGAAGCGGGCTTGTCCCTATACACATTAGCCTTGACATACCCCCACAAAAAATAATCTAATGGTGTCAAATCGCACGATCTAGGCGGCCAATTGACCGGCCCGAAACGTGAAATTACTTGTTCACCAAACTCGCCTCGCAATTGCGCCATTGTTTCGCGTGCTGTGTGGCATGTGGCACCGTCTTGTTGAAACCACATATCATGCAAGTCAAGAACTTCCATTTCGGGCAAAAAAAAGTTTGTTATCATCGCTCGGTAGCGTTCACTATTGACAGTAACGCTGCGATCTTCACTCCAAATGCGGCAATTTTGCTTATTTACGTACCCATTCAACCAAAAAGGAGCCTCATCGCTGAACACAATTTTTCGAAAAAAGCGCGCGATGAACATTTCGAACCGAGCACGAATTTTGATAGTAAAATTCAATAATTTGCAAGCGTTGTTCATTTGTAAGACGATCCATGGTTAAATTGCAAACCAAACTGAAGCTGTTTGACAGTGACACAAGGTACTAAACACACGTCAGCTGTCAAAACCAGTGTTGCCAAAACCAAACCAGCTAAAAAATCACCCGTTATAACCATTAAGTTACTTTTGAGTTGTTCTGTTATTTATGTAACAACTCAATGTTACCACCAAAATGATTTAAACGATTTTGCAACAAAATTAGGAGAAGCGTGCTAGTTACATTCAGTTTAAGAAATGTTTCTGTAAACATTGCAGAAGTTTTAAATAAGTTGTTATTATAATCCTTTTTGATTTGCACATGTGGAGAAACAAATTATGAAGTAAAGGTAAATGTATGCGATCTGAAAGGTATTAGGTAGTAGGTATATAAAATATGTTATTGTAAGTTCGAATTTGCGATGATTTCTCACCAAAATCTTACAACGCATACTATTTCTATTTGTGTCATGAACATTAATGTTTTGGGTCCGCAAAATTCACGCGCCTCCAAAAAATTGTTAAATAGAAGAAACGTTTGAAAATCAGAATATATAACAATTTGTATTTAAGCTTCAAAATCCCATAAAACTTCCAAAAACGAATTTTTATATACGTTGTTTATCACTTTCTATACAAATTTATTGTAGAAACTATGTAAAGTATTGCGAAAATTGAAATGTATTTTTCACATCTTAAAACATATGGTTAACCATGTATAAAAGATGGTGGAAAATATGGCGGTTGTTACATGAAACATCATTAAAACATGAATCATAATATTATAACAAAATTTTCATTGAAATGCTATTGAAATTAAGTTACAACAAAATAGCAACTGAATGTTCGAAACTGTTATTTCAACATTAATGGGATGTGACAACAACAAATAAGCGAATATTTCATTCGGTTATCAATAATCAGTGCTGCCGCCTAAAAAACAAATTTGTTTTGATTTTTAGCTTCTTTGTATTATGAAATATACATCTCACATCTAATCTAACCCTTCAATGCATGATTTTTTTTTTGGGTCGAAAAAAATATATTTGATGTAAATAAACGATCTAAACTCAAAAAAAAAAAAAAATAAAAAAAAAAAATCCGGTTAACCGATTTCCGGAAAATCGGATTTTCTATATGATGCATATGTGCAACGCCATGCATAAGCGGTATGTAAAAAAAAACGTTGACGCAAAAAAAAATTTTTGTGAACTTATTTTTATTTTTTCAAATAAATAGCTAGCTTAAAAACAAGAATTGAACAAATTGTGTAAACAAAATAATAAATAATAATTCATTTTATATGAAACTAACAGGAACATAAAAAATTACATAAATTAAATTGCGTGCTCATTGTATAGAATTCAGTTCGAGCTCTTTTGCAACTGTTACTTAATAATAATAATAATTTTTGGCGCAACGGGTCCGTAGGGACCCTAGGCCTAGCTTCTCGCAACCATTCGTTTTTGTGTGAGTTTTCATTTTTGGAACGAATGGAAGGGATCTACATTTTTATGCCGATTCCAAACGGCTAATTGAGAAGCTCTTTCATGACAGTTATACTCTCGGATGTTTGTCAGACGTTCGCAACTGTTACTTATATTCGTAAAAAAAAATGGATAAATATTAAAATGTAAGTAGTAGGGCTATGGGGATCCTGGCCCACGAAAATGACTCATCGTTCAAGGTCATCATTCAAGGTCAATATTCAAGGCTATAATAGTATATATATATATATGTGTTTGTGTGTATGTATGCGTTCTTCAAGGTCAATATAATTCTTGTATGCATGCGAGAAATCAAGGTCAAATACAACTTCCCTTCCCCTCCCACCTACACATTTTGATATCGATACTGTTCAAGGTCAACAGTAGAGTGTATGTATGCATATGAGATCTCAATCATGAAGACAACTTCCCCTCCCCTCCCACCTACACATTTTGATATCGGTACTGTTCAAGGTCAAGATAAGGCTTGTATGCATGCGAAAAATCAAGGTCAAAAAGCTCCTAAATATTGATACTGCTTCTCATGCCCAACGACATAATAAACACACCCTAAATGCATGGTGTTGCAGATATGCATCATAGGCAAAATATGAAAAAAACATCTGTTCTCTGCAAAATTTTAAAATTATTTTTGCACATATATTAGGACGAACATGTAAAAAACAATAAAAAAATACTTACGTGCATTAAAACGCTTTATTATTTATATTTACATTAAATTAAACACACCCCTTCTATAGATTATGAGAGCACATGGTCTTGTGACTTCAAGCTCCATTTTATTGCGTTCATACACTTACCATACCAACACATTTGTGAAAATAAAGTATCATCGCGGATCTAACTGGAAATGGAAAACCAAACAAATAGAAGAGATATCGGCTGCTACTCTCTTATGACAGCTATTTTGAATGTATGATGCAGATATGCTACAGTATGCATTGAAGGGCTAAATGGAGTTTGCTCTGCAAAATATATGTGAAGAACTAGATCTTATGTTATTGCTGCTATGTGCTTTTTGGATCAGATCTATTAATTCAAAAAGCACTGCTTAGTACGATAGCTTAACTACAGAAAATTGTCTTCATCCCGATTGAATTCATATTTTGCTACAATATCGGAGATTTTCAGAAATTTCAAAATCAGTGTAATAATTTTGTATTTTTTGTTTTATTTTGAAGACAAATAAATGAATTTAAGTGCAATAGCCAAGATTTATTTAATTCATTTTGTAAAAATCAGCATGCTCAAACTGCTCTAAAATAAAGAAACTATTTTTGTTGGCACGTTGTAGTCGAAAAATTCGATAGACATAAAATAAGATGTTGTCACTATATGAGTACAAAATCCTCCGGCAACCCTGATAGCAAGAAAGATTCCTGTATCTCAATTTCACTAACAATGTAACATAAACACTATCATAACACTATTATCACTGAAAACGATCTTAAACATTTTTATAACTAACGTTTCTCTTTGTCGTAAATGTCATAAAATATTCTAGTTGGAGTTAGTTGCAATATACTTATAAAATTGCAATAACGTGTTGAAAATGAATAGGTATTTATCTGACATTTGAGGTTTTTTTCAAAACATTAAATCAACATTATTATAACATCATGATAATTGAAAACAAGCTTCAATAGCATTATAACTTCTTTATAACTAGCTTTGATTTGGTCGAACACATTGTGGCCACTGTTGCCAAACATTTTCAGAAGATTATTTTAGAAATGTTCGGCGTTGATTTTTGTAGTTTTTGTTTTTCCTTATTACTAAACTTGAGCCTTTCAGCATTAACAAATACCTTCGATAAATGCAAAATTTTTACTATACAATGGTTTTTTTTCCTATAATTTCCATATTAGACTGTGAACTTTGGAGCTTCATCCGAGAAAAAATTGAATATAAGATATACCTTACCAGGGAAAGTATATAGCACGGCTATATGACAATTATTGTAGTAAATTATTAACCTCGTCTGTTACGTGTCTTTATCGAGTTGAGCACAACGTAAACAATATTTTTCTCAAAAATCTGAGTCACATTAAACTTTTTAACTTACATTTGATTGCGGACTTACATTTTTAGTTTTTAAATGATAAAACTACAAATCAAAACTTTTCGAAGATAAAAATTATAATTTAATTTTAAGACATGTTTTTTAATAGCGAATCGTTTGCTTGAACGCCGATTTTACATTCGGGGTTTTATCTTCTTTTTGTGCATTGAAGAATATAGAATTATTGCGGGAAGCTGATCTGGCAACGCTGATTACAACTGCCTGATGTAGTGGGGTATGTTAAGTTATAATGAAGTTAAAATATTAGGGATTTTTACATATTAAAAACTTTTCGTCTTTTGGTCTTAATTAAGTTACTTCGTTGTTAAGATTCTGCTATACCTACAAAAGTTTCAATGACTTTATAGTTAAAAGTACCCAAAATGAAACTTTACCAAACGTAACTGTAATATATTACCAACTATTTCAAAACTCTAACTTACGAACTTTTGTAAAACAATTTTCAAACATCTCCCCCTTTTTGTGAACAGAATTAAAACTTAAAAAAACGTGTTTACAACATTTCGAATGACAAAGCTATAAATAATAGTAACACGATAACATGAATAAAACTGATATAGAACGATTGTGTTACAGATTACTTAAATATAACAGAAATGCAATCGAAGTTTTGTTGCAAATCGCAATCTGTGCTATTCGGGATGTACGTTACTACGTGATGGCTTGACCGGACCCATTCGTATTCTTCCTCGGAGTGTTATATAGGTTAAAAAAATAAAAATACATAGTTAATTTAAAATGCTAAAAAAACCGACTAGGAAAAAACTAAAAGAATATGAACGATAGAATATACCTAACTATTTGGCAGTTTATGTACTTATTTAACGAACTTATGCACAAAATTCATTGAATTTATGTAAAATGTAACAGTTTATATGAACACGAAGCCTATCATTGTATTTATAAACGAATTCATTGTTTCTGTGTACATTTCCATACATTTAAGTACAAAATTATTTGAAGCAGTAAAACAGCATCATTTTCGATTTGCAATTTTTTTTTTTTCTATAGTTAGGGTAAAGGTGTCAACAGTGGATCATTTTTTTACTTCTTGCGCCGTAGAGCTCGCATTTATAGTAGTATAGCTATTAATTTTTTCCACAGCTTTTTCAATGTTTTATCCTCATTTTAATCATAATAACTCGAAGCTTTATTTATGCTGATATAATAAAAAAAAATATCCACTGTGTACCATGGGTGTAGTACACAGTCAATCAGTGCATGGTACACAGTGAAACAGGGATATTTAAAATCAATTTATTCAGTAAAAACACTATTTTTTTCATAACATATGTAGGAAAATAAAAACTCTTCAAATATAATATAAAAATAAATAAAAAAAACTTAACAGTTGCTAAAAACTATTGCTATAATAAGCTTCTTTTGAACATCCATATTTAAAAATTTACATGGAATGCAAAATTTTGAAGCATCGAAGGATTCACTGTGTACACTGCTCTCATTTCACAAAAACATGTTAATAATTTATAAAATATTTCACCAAAGTAATCAAATCGAAAAGAATTGGTAAGGGTATACAAGCAAAAGTACAAATAATATACTCAAATGAAGTTACATTACATACTTTTTGAATAAGATCAAAAATAAAACAAAAAACAAAAACTACTTATACCTATGCAGAAAACACAAATACACGAGTCTAGCCATCTTCGACATCGCAATCGCGCAGACTGATAGTCTGTTGCGAGGGGAAGTGAAAATGTGTTATTTTCTCTTTTTCAGATTTATTTCAAAATAAAAAGAGACGTTATGAGAGCAAGTGATTCACTGTGTACACTGATTCACTGTCTTGTAGGATAATCCAACGGTATTAAGGCGGCAGACTCCAAACGAAATGCTAGTTCCCAACAAAGAAAAAACACAAGAGTAAATCGACGGGAATGTTATTTAATTGCTAGGTGTTACCAGTTGGGCGCCTGTTATCCAAGTGGCCGAGCTTAACCAAAACTAAGTCAAACTATTCCACTCATCAGATAAGCAGAAAGTTCATGGTTGATGATTGGGAGCAAAACGATATTTAACAAATGTTATAAACAACAAACTACACAATTTGAAACTGTTGCAAACAATAGAGTAAATTATACAAAGTGTTGCGTTAAGGTAAACAGAACAAACCGATATAGTAAAATAAATTAATAAGCTAATATAAATTTAACATATAAAACAAAGCATAGAAAAAAGAACAAAAATCTCAAACAAGTGTAAAATAAACTTTTATGTGGATTAGAAAACAAATTAGAGAGAGTGATAGGGCAAGAAGAGAACCCACGTCCAGTCAATGAAGAAAAAGTTCCACCACCCAGTGTAGAAGAAGTTGGCTTAGCTATAAAAAAGCTTAAGAACTACAAGGCCGTAGGCTCTGATGGTTTACCAGCGGAGCTTTTCAAATACGGTGGTGATGTTTTGGTAGGGCGCATGAACCAAATCATCAACCAGGTATGGATGCAAGAAAGCATGCCCGATGACTGGGCTATCAGCTCCATATGACCCATCTACAAAAAAGCGATCCTATGTCTTGCAAGAACTACCGACGCATATCCCTGCTTAATATCGCATACAAGATCCTATCCAAAGTACTGTGTGAACGTCTTAAACCGTTCTGCAACACACTAATCGGCACATGTGTGGCTTCCGGCCCGGCAGATCGACCATAGACCAAATTTTCACACTGAGGCAAACCCTGGAAAAGACCAATGAATTTCAAGTCGAGACTCACCACCTATTTATCGACTTCAAAGCCGCATATGATAGCATTCATCGTCAGGAGCTCTATACGGCGATGGCCGAATTCGGGATCCCGGCAAAACTGATGCAGCTGTGTCGCGTGACGCTGGAGAACACGCGTTGCTACGTGCAATTTGGAAGTAGCTCCTCTGAACTATTCCAAACATGCACCGGATTTCGGCAAGGAGATGCGCTATCATGTGACTTTTTCTATCTCGTGCTGGAGCAGATGGTGCGCAGGGCAGGTGTCAACACGAAAGGCACTATCTTCAACAGATCCGTTCAGCTACTGGGGTATGCGGACGATATCGACATCATCGGTCGCTCCCACGGTGCCGTGACTGAGGCTTTTACGGCAATTGAGGAACAGGCGAAATTTGTTGGCCTTGCAGTAAACGAGGATAAGACCAAGTATATGCTATCAACAAACAAAAACGCATCTGTCCACCGCCTACGACAAAACGTCACTATTGATAGCAACAATTCCGAGGTAGATAAGGAGTTCATCTACCTCGGTGTAAATATGAACTCCACGAATGACACCTTAGTGGAGATTAGGCGAAGAATTACCTTAGGAAACCGCTGCTACTTCGGTATGGCAAAACAATTGGGTTCAAAACTCCTAACTCGAAGGACGAAATGTACGCTCTACAAAACACTCATCCTGTCAGTTCTGCTTTATGGCGCCGAGTGCTGGACGACAAGCAGGAAGGGAGGGCTGATATTGGGCTCCTTCGAAAGAAAAATTCTTCGTCGGATTTTTGGTCCTGTGTGCGAGGAGGGCGAATGGAGGAGAAGATACAACCGCGAACTCTATGAGCTGTACCAAGATGTGGATGTAGTCCAAAAAGCCAGTTAAGAGGATCTTTGAATCCCAGCCCCCAGGCTCGAGGCGACAAGGAAGACCGAACCTCCGTTTTAAAGACCAAGCCATCGCGGATGCCAGAGCGCTTTGTCTGGCAAACTGGAAGCAGTGTGCCCGGGATCGCAGAGGATGGAAGGCTGCAGTCCTGCAGTGTCTCAGGCAGAGACTTTTCACGGGTCGGGAGCCCGTTAAGTAAGTAAGTAAGTAGAAAACAAATTACCAGTAGGTACTAATATCTGCTACATCGATTTGTTCAAGCATTGTTTGTCTCTTGAAAGGTTTTCCTTTAAATACAATTCCAAAGTCTTTGTCAATCTTTTACAAAATAAAAATTAATGTTGTTATAGTTGTAATCAGGCCAACAAGTAAAGTTGTAGGTAATGCTAGTAGAAGACAATTTTAATAAACTAAAACTTAGAAAACGTTTCACATATTTTTTGTATACATTTGCCTTATGGGTATGTTTTTAACAGTGATAATACTTACGTGAAAACAATTCAATAATAAATTTAATTTGTTAAACTCCGAAATGAAAAATCAACAGGAAAAAACCGACTTAATAAATAGTAAACCTTCTCCGAATGTTTTACGAATGAATAAATTTCAGCAACAAATTTGCATACGATTTTTACTGTTTAAATTTGTATCTACTTTAAAGATATTTTACATTTAAAACAAATAAAGTATATTATGAAAGCTATGAAAAGATTCATAGGGGATAGGGATTATGAAAAGTTCCAAATAACAAAAAAATGCTTACATAAAGTCAAACAATTTTTCACATGAAATATGATTTTTTTTCTTAAAATTTATGTTTTTGGTCATACAACGCTAGAGATAGACGCTGAGAAATGAAACTGTATAATTTTGAAAAATTACTCACTCTTCATAATGGTGTAGTTTGCATTTCAAATACTGTTCGCCTTCATAAAACCAATGAAATGTCTCATGCATTTAATTTTTTCATTCATAAAATGACATAATCAATACCAGTGCGAACAATTTCATTGAAATTCGGACACATAATTTTCCAACAACAATTAGCGCAATTATCAATGAATCCAGTTTGATGAAGGCAATGTTGTGGTCCACCACCAAGCGAAATATTCAAGAATTTTTACATTTCATTAATAAATATTTCATCAAATGTAAGGATTTTAGCTCTATGAATGGCATTCATTGATAAACTAGCTGGCCCGGCGAACTTCGTTCCGCAAAAATTCGTTAATGTAGTTAATGAAATTAATAATTCCGAGCTTTCGCTTCCGGTCAATTTAAATTCTTTATTCAAAAATTATTTAAAATCTTCCAAAGACACTATCCGCGATACCAATAATCATTTTTAGTGTCCAGGCTAAGTTTTTCGAACTCACAATGGCGAAAATTTCCATACAAAATTGCATATTGTGACCTAGGAAATATTTAGTGTGAAGGTTAAAAATGATTATTGGTAAGGCCCTATGAGAATAGCAAGCGCGTTCTCATAGTAGTGTCAGATTTTTACTGACTAAAAACACCACCCTTCTAAAGATTGTTAGATACTGCAACTAAGATATAACTTATGAAGCAATTTTTCTATCATTAAATAACAACTTTTTACGGGTTACTTTCCAATGAAAGATCCTGCGTGTTCCGCAAATTAGACGCGGTTAATCTTATCTTACCAAGTCGAACGGTTTCGTTCTTTGTAGTCGGCGCAATAAATTGCTCTCGTCCAAGATTTGTCGGACTGTATTGTTGATATGTCCGATTAGTCGGTTTCTATGCTTTCTCGCGAAGCTTTTAGTTTCAGCTTCGATTGCTGGAATTCCGAGATCCCTATGGATATCGTCGTTTCTAATATACCATGGTGTTTGAACAATTTCTCTAAGCACTTTATTTTGAAAAGTTTGTAGAATATTTGCATTTGTTTTCTTGGTACAACCCCAAAGTTGTATACCGTAGGTCCACACCGGCTTTAGCACTTGCTTGTATAAAAGCAGTTTGTTCTCAGTTTTGAGCTGGGAATGTTTTCCGAGTAACCAGCACATTTCTCTATATTTGATATCGAGTTCTTTACGTTTAATTTTCACGTGCGAATTCCATTTCAGCTTTGCGTCGAGTGTCATTCCCAGGTATTTGGCCTCGTTTGCAAAGGGTATTCGGGCCAAGTTTAGAAAAATGGGCAAGTCATTAGTTTTCTTATAGGTGAAATTCACGTGAACAGATTTAGCTTCGTTGAGGGCGATCCGCCAGTTCCTTGTCCATTCATTTACCTTATACACTGCGGTTTGCTAGGATAGCTGTGTCGTCGGCGAACGTACCAAGGGTAGTGCGATCTTCCCTTGGTATATCGCGAGTATATAACAAATAGAGAAGCGGACCAAGGACGCTTCCTTGCGGTACACCGGCCGAAATTTCTTTTAGCTCCGAGTATTCGTTTCCATTTCTAACACGGAAGAGTCTATTCCCGAGATATGAATATATTAAAAAAAAATTGTGCGACTGTATCCAACAGTCCCGAAATATATGTGTAAAACCGTGCGTGCAGTATGTGTGTGGCTTGATCCACGTCATTGAGCAAAGAGGGAGTTGTAATAACCGTATTCTTGACATATCGTGTTGTTGAAATTTTCCGGTTGGAGTTCATTTGAAGATTAAATTTACCTATCTTACTTCATTCGGCTTGCATTGCATATTGTAGGGGTGCTGGTCTACGACATTTTTGTTAGTTGTTGTCCAGCTGTGATTTCTGCGTGCCTGGTAATTCACGAAAGATTTGGCACTCGCGAGAGGTTTGCCGACACGTGAGCACGCCACATACAACCGACCATGTGAGAAACATGGAACGCTATGCTGATTACGGTTGTGTTGTTGTCTATCTCGGTCTCCAGTATGGACGACTGCATGATATTCTTTCCCGGAGTTCCGACATATTCTCTCGATTGTTAATATTCCGATCTGCCTGTTCGTCCTGATTTTCTGCGGCGTGAAACGTTTGCCCTTCTCACTGGCGGCATGATCAAATTTGTCTTGGAATCGCCGAATCCCACACAAACTTTCGTCCCCTATATCATCCTGTCAAAGTTTTGTTTTCGAAACATGAAGTAGCCTATGGCCTTCCTTGGGCCCAATCGAAACCATCCTGTATCGAGTTATGCGCGTAAAAACTCAAAACGCTCAACAACTCTTGTATTGTCTATCATCATCGTCATCTCAAACATTTTAACTTACTCACTCATACAAATGCAAGGATCCTGAAAATACTTGGCAAACAAAAATGATGCATTCAATTCAAACTACATCAAACACATCGAAGTATCTACTCCATTTCAAAAAGCTACTTAATACTTGTGTAACATAGTAAACATAAGCAAACTTATTAGGTGTATTTAAAAAAAAAGTAATTTCAAAATTGTTGGCAACAACAATTTGCTTGCAAAATAATTAAAATAATTGACAACAACAATTGCCATTAAAATTAAAAAAATCTTTTTTTTATATTTGAAGTATCACTACTCGATTTTCACCCGGTTTATTTTTTTTTCAAAGTGCATTTCCCCATACAAACTTTCATAACCTTTTTCATCCCATCAAAGTTTTGTTTTCGCGACAAAAAGTAGCCTATAACCTTCCTTGGTCCAAAACGAAACCGTCAAGCCCAAAATCGTTGAAATCCAACAATCCGTTATCGAGTTATGCGCGCACACACGGACTTCATTGCCTTTTATATATATAGATTATGAACGAGCATTTTTTCAGTGAACGTAGGTATTCTACGATGCCAAGTATTGAATTTGAGTGAAACGTTCTCCTCGTTCTCCTCCTGCAAAATATTTCATGTAAAGAGACCTGAGCGTTAAAATGTCAAGTAATTTGGACGGACTATAAATATCTCTGTTGTAGCATGAGATTGAATTTTGTCCTCATGTTCAATATTCCATTAATTATTGAGTTCGGCTTACTCATGTGCGTCTATATAAGCGCAACGAAAGAGGTATCGAAGTCAGACATTGGCTGCGCGCACATTTCTAAACACTTTTTGGCGTATGAGCGACCGATCGTGCGCTACCATTCGGTACTTTCATCAATGAGATTCGATCAATTACAGCTGAAGGATACAGACGTGTTATAAAATAATTTGTAACGTTTGTCTTTCGAACAAGAAAGACATTCAAATAGCAGAAATTAAGTTTAATAAAAGTGAAATAAATGGACGTGTTTCGTCGAGATTTGTGACACCGTTTTCGTTAAATTCTTGATTACATTCCATTAGAAAATATAAACAGCATACACCTAAATTAATCAGCTCAGTTAATATTATTGTTCTTCTTGCATTCAACGCCCGCTTCCCAGGCCATAGTAGGTGCACAATAGACTTGTTCTCCATTGAAAATAAGCTAAAGTTGGAAGTTGCATTTGCGATACATTACCTACTGTTCCGGTTATAGGTCGTTTTCGTTGAATTCTTTGCAATGGTAGCGCAATGTATACGGATGTGGAACATGTTTCATCTTCAGAGATGTGCATGAACATACTTACCATTCGGTTTTACGGCCGTAAGTGCAATAGCTATTGTAATATATATCATCCATTTTGCAGACAAAACATAGCCATTGTCACTTTTGGCATCGACTTGTGCTGAATTTTCCTTTGTTTTCATCAATTGTGAGACTGAATCTGAATCATGCCAAAGCAAAATAGGCTTTATGTGAGTGAGAGTATCAAAATCCTGTGTAATAAAATGATCTGATTAGAATTAGCTCCGTGGATAATGGAACTGCTGCAAATGTCCATTGGGCTTAAGATTTCGCTGACCACCTTCTGTGAATGACTGGAAAACATCAAAACTGTCTATGAAAGCTTGAACTCAGCCATTCTTGTACTTTTGTATGTTCCTTTCATTTGTTTCAACCAAACTCAATGTCTGTGTGAAGTTCGGGAAGGTATCTCGCGAAAGTCGAATTTACCTATACCTATCTCAGCGGCCAGGGAAGCTTATACTGATAAGTGAACAGGAATCGAGTTCCAACGGTTACTTGTACTGCAGCCAAAGGAGTTACGAAAATGTGATATATTTCACGCATGTATTTTGTATACTAATAGTGCATCGCTGCCTTAGCTATCTGTCTTTCAATTAAGTATGTTCCACTCCGACGAATAAACAATTTCGTTGAGTTTATGTACCAAAGTAGTACCTTTGTAGACATAGGTCAGCGAGTATATTCTTCCTTGCAATAGCATCTGCTGTGGGATGTTCTATTAGTCGAGTTGCTAATCTCTGTATGCTAGCGAGTATGAATAAAGTAAATGATGCGGAACCCATAGCGCCTATATTTTATTGGACGTAAGCCTTCAAACCCATTCGTTGGTGTCTGTATTTTGGTATTGCAAATATAGGGGACCAACAATTTTATTTCGAATCCGAACGTCTGAATTAAGAACCCTTTTCGGAATTCTCGGATATTTGCAAGAAGTTCGTAAAAGAAGTGGCGTAGTAGAAAAAAAACTTTAAATGTAATTCGTATTTTTCTGGGGATTGATGCTGGCACTTCTTGCTCAACAGTCCAGTGCCCATGTTCTGTAACTCATGCGATAAATTTTCGCATCGAAAACATAGTAACATGTTTTTCAATTTGTATCGTTTTAGTGATAAATATATCGATGTGATAATTACAGAACATGGGCCCTGCATGCTAATCACTAACCCAATACTCCCTTCTAGAAACTTTAGATTTTCGGAATTTACAGCCTTTTCCATATACCTAACGGGGTACTTGCTTACCTGCGGAATTATCTATATCATCCATCCGTGTTATATTGGCCCATCTGCCAAACTTTGAAACTTAGTCTATAGGTAGGTACTATTTCAAAACATTGTGTGGCGGTATCTTAGTAGATGACAAAGAAATGGGGTCATGTATACTACGAAGCAAAAGCTTGTTGAAACGGCTTCATATTGCAAAAAGCGCAAATATTTATTTACGAAAAGTAGATGTTTTTTTGGCTGTCTGCGAGCACTACTCTACTGATCATTATACCTTTTCAAATTAGATGCCTAAAATTTAAGTAAAACTCACATCTAATCTAGTGGAATCTGGGAAGTAGCTAGGTACCTAAATGAATTTTTTGAGTTGTTGTTATATCCCTACTTACGAGGACTGTGAAGGCCGACTGCAGTGTGTGTTGTCTAGTTTCACTAAGTGCCGAGTACTCACAAAGTAATAATTAAGTCACTAATGCCTTCGATTGAGACATGTTGGATGACTTTTTCTTGACCGAATAGAATATCAAATATCTAATTTAAAAAAAAAAAAGTAATAGGTAATTTCGAAAAGGTGAAAAGAAAAAAAAAACGTCACAACTTTCATGCTAAGAAGAATATTCGAAATGAAATAGCTGGAAAAACATTCCATCCATATTTTGAAAGACCACATACATATTCCAATAATTATACAAATTCTGAAATTGTATTTCACTTAAATGCAATTAACATCGATCTGAAACACAAGTATTAGCCTCAAATGTACCTTAATCCGACGCATTCAAATATTTAAATACTATAATGGCACACTAGTGCCTTCCTGATTGGTGATATTGAACCCCGTCTTCATTTCGTGTTCTAGGTAAATTTATTTCCATATTTAATTTGAGCCCGCCGCGGATCGAATATCCCAACGCCCAACTTCAATATTAATTAAAAGATCCGTGAATGCAAATTGAAACGCGAAAGCAAAGAAACCGAGTCCTTAAATTTACCGCATCGAATTACCATAAATCATGCTGATTACAGTATCCATTCATCCATGATTACAGCATCCACACAGTAGCACTTACACACATTCATACCTATTCCTTTCACCTGATGGCCCATCAGCTCCCCCTTCACAACCCCATGAAGACAATCAGAAAACAGTGATAATTTCATTAAAACGCCTGATTGCTCGTGTACATTTGTGCTATCCACCCAAGAATAAATTATTGTGATCTCTTCTACAGGCAAAAATATAAATGACGAACAGAAAAATTGATCGCATGGATGGAAACAAAAAAAAAAACCGCAAAATCTACAAAATTGAGCAAAAGAAAAATAACAGGAATTAAAATCACGCCAAACATTTCACAGCTTTTGCGTTTGTAAACGATTAATTGCTTTCGTTGAAAATCCTTGTCGGTTGCGCCTAGCATAAATTATCTCAATTTGCAGCGGTAGATGACGCATTTTCATTACATTGAAGGATGTGAGCTCGGAATAAGTGAAGGAAGCTCGCTACAAGGACGAGAATCAGAAAAATAAGAACGCGAAAAAAATGCCCGCTATAAATTGTGAATTAAATTTGAGTTTTGCAATTATGTCGTCGCCATTTTCGCACTTCCAATTACCATTTCCAAATAGTGTGACTGTGAGGAAACCCTTATTAAATTTTTGTTTGTTTATTTGTCCAGAGATTGTAGTGTTTGAATGTTTTCTTTTAATAGGGTGTTGGGAAAGTTAAATGCATAGTGTATGGAGTGTGGAGTGGAATATTCCTGAAAACATTCTAATCCCAGTATGAGCATACATAAAGCAGTAAAGGAAATAAAATGTTTAATTTTTTGCTCGGAAATTAAGTTATTTAGTTTAGGTCGGAATAAGTTGGTGGTAGAAACGAAATGTTTCTCTGTTTATATGATACCTACATATTTGAAAATAAATAAATGAGTAATTCTTTGAACTTCCGTAATAAAATTGTTTCCAACAACTGTGTATTTTAAGTTTAGACCGTATTATTCTAATCGACTAGGAAATCCGAACTAAGGTAAGGTACACATGTGTGTTGGACTACAACCCAGCGATCGATCGTTCGTGCTCAATCTTTCGTGAAAGCTAGCAAACTTCCGAGAGCTTGTGTGTTCAGAAAGTTTCTTAATAGAACCTTTCCCGAACGGATAAAACAATAAGCTATAAATGCAACTAAAATACACTTTTACGCAACAACAAAACGTTTCTGGGGATGCATAAATCTGCTGATGCAAAAAAATGGCTTTAAGATTTTTGACGTCGAGATGGTATCGCATTTTTCTTAAAGTTTCACTAAAAGTTTTACTCCATTCAAAATATCTCTATTTCTGCGTTAAATAACACATTTCAGCAGCTGACCTTCGTGGTATGATTCTTTTAGTGCTTATTCTCATGACCGTAGGTGAGAGTTGGAACAACCAACGAGTTAAAGATCAACAACAGCTTCAAGGCTAATAATAATAGAATTAGCAGGATATCACAAAATTGTACTTAGGTATCTACGGTAAAACTCTTTCTTCCTTCAGTCGTGAATATTAGTCCAAGATACAAAAACTTCTCCCCTTGTTTTAATATGTCTTTACTAACGTGATGAATGTATGATGTTCTGGAAGACCTATCGAATGCTCGCTGAAGTTCAGTCTGGGAATGAACAAGAATGTTATTAGGGAAGATGTCAACAAAATATGTCTAAAAAGTTTGGCATACTCCCAAGCATTCTTAAGTTTAATTCTGATTGTGAATAACTGGGTTTATATCAACATTTGTACAGAATTGTAATGACTATGGTATTGACTTTGTTCAGCGACTATGGCTAGGTTATTGTTAAAATGTTTTCGAGTACCTACCTGGGGACCTGGGGTGGTTTATCCTAGATATATACTTATGCCGAAATGGAGAATGTAAGTCTATTCAAGGTACAATTGGAAGTCAATATAAGCACAAATCAGCTATCAGCTGATTAAAATCTACGAAGAGCTTACATATTCCTAAAAGAATTTTTGCAAGTAGCTCTCCAACACTGGAGGGAATTTTCCATATCACTTCTCAAAAACTCCAAGTTACAAAATACAAATAAAATACAATCCTTAGAATTCGTAATTTATCGAATTCGTAGCCTAATTAGCCACGATTTGTAATCACTGAGTCGTGCCTCATTTGAATAATTAATAGTCTTTATTTCTTAATACCCTTCTAAATCGTTTCCGTTGGCTCCTTCATAGAGTTGTATATTTTAATCGTTCGAATATACTCGTATCGCTTCACGTAGGACACAACATTGAAAATGGTAACAGACATGAAGGTCCTTTGCGTTCATTTTATCTTAATTATATTTTGTTTCTTAATATTTTTTCCAAAGTCTATAAAGTGTTTTAGTTAATGGCTTCTTTTCGGAACAGATTAAAAGCACTCTCCTTGTGTGGATCATAAAAAGCTATACAAATGGTTTAATTACTAAAGGGACGCATTCTCATTATATCATTCTATGGCCCTGATTTTCTACAGTTCACATAACAAGTTCTAGGGGGTTGTATATGGTGTTGTTATGGTACGCAGTACATTGCTGCATTGCCCTAAATAATTTGCTAATACTATAAATTGTGGCCTGTGGGTGAACAACACTGTGTGTGTGGAACATATTTTTCAGATTATTTTCAAGCTTGCTTAAGCAGATGAAATTAGTTGCTGAGCTAATTGGTTGCTGAATTTAACCTTGTCAAATTATGTTGCAAAGTCGAGTTATTTTATGTCTATTGGAATTCAAGCAGCTATACCACAGAGCCTACTCGAAATATAAGCATTTGTGCTTACGGAAAAAGTCTGAGTATTTTGAAGACCAGGCCATGGAACTTGCTGGCTGTAAGGACGCTTCGGATTTCTGGAAAACAGCTAAAAAACTAAATGGTAATATTCCAAAAATTAACAATAAGCTGACTTCCATTGTCTTAAAAAGTTATTTTGAAAACCTTCTGAAACCGCCTAATAATGAAAATGAAATTCAATATGCAAGGCCACACTTTTACGATGAAACATTGGATGGTCCAATAACAGCGCAGGAGGTTAAAGAAGCCTTAGCTAAGTCAAAAGACTTTAAAGCTCCCGGAATTGATAGAATACCCGTGGAATTTTATAAATATACGACAGACAAATTCGTTACAACAGTCACACAAATATTTAGCAGGATACATGAAACTGGAAATGTTCCGGAGAGCTTTAAGCAAACAATTATATTTCCAATTTTTAAAAAGGGTGACGCATCGGACCCATCCAACTACCGAGGAATCTCACTTTTGAATGCTTCAGCTAAAGTTTTCACCAGTATTTTGCAAGCCCGGTTAACACGATGGATTTACGAAAAACAACTTCTGAAAGAATTTCAAGCTGGGTTTCGTCCTGGTTATTCCACAGTAGATCACATTTTTGTGCTGCGAAATATTGCGGAGTATTTTATAGAAAGGAAGCAAAAACTTTATACGTTTTTTTATTGATTTTAGAGCTGCATTTGACACCGTAGACCGTCAAAGACTTTTCTACAAACTCTATCAATATGGAATGTCACACAAATTTGGTAACGTCGTGGAGAATTTGTACAGCAATACTAAAGCAGCGGTTTGGAGTGGAAACGATTTGTCAGCGTGGTTCACCACAGGAGTTGGCGTTAGGCAAGGTTGCAATGCAAGCCCATCAATATTTGCTCTTTTCATTGAAGACATTCTGGAATGTCTTCCAGGAGGCATTTACTTCGCGAATACGCATATTAAGGCACTCCTGTATGCTGATGATGTTGTCTTACTAGCAAGATCCCCTGAGACCTTACAACTTATGATAAATCGAGTGTACGACTATTGTGTGTTGTGGAAGCTCGAGATTAATTTGAGTAAATCAAAAGTCATGATTTTCAAAAGTGGTGGAGGTAGACAGCCCAGAGGAGAAAGATGGACGTTTAACGGTGAACCAATTGAAATTGTGAAGCAGTATAAATATCTAGGAATGATCTTTACTAGTAACCTTAGTATGGAGCCTCATCTGAAAGAAAAACTTTTGCAGTCTAAAGGTGCCATTGGCTTTACATGGAAGAACTGTTTTCAAAACCGCAATATACTTCATAGTATAAAATACAGGGTCTTCGAAGCAGTGTCCAAGTCTGTACTTTTCTATTGTGCACAAGTATGGGATGTAAGTAAGGATGTTCCGACTACCCGCGAATGCACCTAACTATATCCTGAGTACGCTAAGGATGAGACCAGAGCGATTACCCAGAAAGGTTGTGGAATATGCTATCAATTCAAGGAGTCTTTGGTATAAGGACATTAAAAATTTGGCTGAGCACTATGCGTATGACTTAGAACTGGACTGGAATGCGAGGAATAGCTGGAAAAATAGGCTTTCTGACTTCGTATCACATATGTGGATACATGCAATCGCCGAAAGTGTATTGAGGAAGCAGAAGCATCAACCCATAGACAAATCTACAAGACTCTGAATTTTAATTTAAGTTCATCGAATTGCTTCAGCGATTTAAACGAAACAAGGTTCATCTCTACAATTTTCCGTGCAAGGGGCGAGTTATTGTCTCTCAACTTCGTGCCACACAGAGAAGATCTACCAATTCTCTGTTCACTGTGTAACTTATCTCAAAGAGAAAACGTAATACACTTTTTAGGAGTTTGTCCAATATTTCGTGATATTAGGAGGTTTTGCTTTAGAAAAGCTATTTTATCAATTGATGAAGTCCAAGCATTATTAAATGAGTTTAACTGGAAATCTCTTGTATCGTATTGTGAAACAGCTTTATCTTATCGTAGACGAATTATAGAAGAAGACTTTTAACGTTTATATTTAACAAAAATTAATCAAACTTTAAGGTAAAATTATAACATAAAGCAGTGTTGATAGCCTTTAGCAGACGGCTTTAAGCCATGTCACTTAAACTAGATTTTAGGATTTGTATTCCTGTAAACTACTAAATGAAATTAAAATAAAATCATTTGAATTGAAAAAATTGAAATTGAAAATTCATTTTTTTTAACTTTTCGAGGACCACGTGGTACGTTAAACTTGTTTAAATTAGCAATGATTTATTGCTTGATAAAAAAAATGATGATAAAATATACAATGTATGGCTCTCGAAATGTTTTTTTTTTTCGATTGGTTTAAAATAATTGTGGGTATACAGATACTGCAGCTGGCCCGATTAAAGTGCAATCTGGAAGACAACCGACTTCATCGTACAGATATAAAGGACTCCGGGTAAGAACGAGGGGCAAAAAAAAAAAACAACGGAGGCGGTTTGCCAACACGCTAACCATCAGGTAACATACGGCTGACCGTACGAAAAACAGGAAAATTCGAGATTAAACCAGGAGACATCCAACGATTGGCCTTGCGATTTATTGATTGTCATCGCGATAGCCAATCGAACATGGAACTAAATCCGCTTGAATTGGAATGGAATTCGTGGGATAAGGACTTCTTCCTCTTTGATTTTGCCCTTGATGATCGTTGCACAATTTCGGATGATTCAGATTATGATCAATCCCATTTTCAGCTGTAAATTATTCGGCGGAGTTCCTGGCGCATCAGGCGAGTTCGAAAATTCCGTCGGCTAGTTAGTCGCTTCATCTTCGTCGGTCACGCTGTCAACGGATTTTTATTAATGCAGTTCTCCAGCGATTTGACTTTGAATAATGAAATTCACGTCCTTATTCTTCGCTGCTAGTATTGCACGTTCATTAATTCAATCGTGATGATTTCCTCTTTCAACGATGTCAACTCTTAAAAATTTTGCAGGGAACGATATCAATCTAGTCGAAACATCAATAGGAATTTAGCCATTGCCAAGCGCCAGCAATTGTCTCGACAATTCAACAGTCGATGGTTCTTTCTGCAATGCGACTCTCATGTTCGTGGTCGATTTCAACGATTTCAGGCATACGTACCTATCTACATTAAATTCATCATCAGTTAAATCAATTATCCAAAAATTTCCAAGCTTCACAACGAATTTTCTACCTCTACATCTTCCAAAATAAAAATCATTCGATAACATGCAAAATTTCGTCGAAAAAAAATATGTTTTTGGGTTTTCCGGAATTTTCCGAGTTTTCCACTAAGTAATTTCTATTTTCCTATTCGAAAAGCCATTCGGGAGCAATCGCACATAAAATTCCATACAAAAAATAAATTTTCGATTTTTCCAATTTTTCCACTTTCCCTGCTTTGGCTAGGCGTTAAAATTAAAAAAAATTCAAAGTACCTATACCTATTTTGCTTCGTTGAGTGGAGGAGCTTCAATAAATCCCTATGGACGAAATTTTCCAAGCTTACATCAAATCATGCAAATCAGTTTTCTAGTTTTCCTAATTCCCGACTTTTCCTTAATGTTTTCCAAAAATTGTCTTTCGTAAAAACCTTCACCTGACAATTACGAACAACAAAAAAAAATTGAGCCAAATAGCTCCAGCCGGTATGCTTGAATTGTGTAGGGTCATGGCAGCTGGCTATCTATTTGTTATTAGATTGTGCGTCGTGTGATCCGTGTGAAAATCAATAAGAGCACTTCATTAATAAAGCTGCTCGATTTTGAAGAATATTCCCCGAAATAACGTACCTTATCTATTGAACCTCAACTTAGTGACAATAATTGATAGTTATTTTTGTAGAGCAAGTTTAGCTCCATTACAAAGACGATATTCGTAGGTAGGTATATCTAAACTTAGCTAGTGTCTAATGTAAACTCAATAGGTTCGGTGGCTTTCAAGATTTATGATTTTGAATTCATATTAAGTTTTTTACTACTTTGTCCAATTCTGAGCAAGCTATGTCAATAACATGCCTCAGGTACCAAACTATGTCTTTGCTAAATTACATTACGATGGTCCTAGAGGTTTAGTCGTCTTCTTCGTTACGATCTTGGGCCCGATATGTTGACTGAAGATCCTGGAAAAAATCAAATGAGTCCAAATCGACACGCAAATTTTTTTACTGATTTTACTCACTAAAACATATAAGCTTTATATGCCTTTGTTTTAAAAATAAAGGTTAAAAACAAGGTATATGTATTGAAGAGATCCAGGCGTCAGTTCAGAAATTCTCAACAACAAACAAATAATCTCGAAGACTATGTACCTACCAATTGTTAACCAAAACATCCCAGGATGCTTTCTGGTGTCATTTTCGAAATTTATTACTTCTTACTAAGGTAACAAAAAATTTAATTGAATATACTGCACTCAACAGTTATTTACGATTTGTTTTTCTTTACATTAATGTGCCTACCAACCATTAAAAAAAGTTTAATAGCAACTCAAAACCACAAGCTGTGGCGCAGTCTGTCACGTCTCATGTCGATTATAATAAAATAATATATAAGCAAAAAGTTCCACATACGCCTTATGTGGCAGATAAAATCATATTATTTTTCTTGTAGGAACTTTTCCCTCCTAGGAATCTATCAAATTAATATCTATGTAGCTAGCTATTTGCTGTTTTCCTTCCCAGTAGGCTGTACCAAAAATAATTTATTCTGCAAAAAACGAGCGCGCAAAATAACAGCTCACATCCAGCTAAAATTAGTGAAGAATGTGTCTAGCACGTGCTATAAACATAATGGAAACAATTTTAAGATTAAAGTAAGTAAACAAATTTTGTGAAAGTACAGAGTCTGTATTATAATGGTAATGGGTAATTGCTTCAGCTTCGACAAGCACTGCCTATAAATCTGTATGCAACCAGATTTTACATTAAAAGTTCATCCATCATCATTACGTAGCTACTCAAAAAAATTAACGTTAAAGTTCACACTTGTCGGGTAAAAACTTTTACCATCTGTGACGGGTGACGGAATACAGAACTTTGTCAAACTCTTGTCAATTAGCATTAATGTTATATGGCATATAAGTTACGATGTTTAAAGGCAGTGGGACTATTCGCTAAAGCCCAACCATACTTTGAGAAATTGATGCGGTTAATTAATGAGCTATGTCAAAAAGTTAAGATATTTCGTAGGCCTTGAGACTCATTGTAACACTTACACACTTAAGTGATTAATTCGGCTTTAATCATATAATTCTACCTATCGAAGAGAACAAACAAAACAATAACTAAACTTACTATCCATGCGGAATAATACGTCTCATGTATATTCGATTCGTGCTGGATGTGGGTTGGGTGGGTGTATATTAAGCATTTATGATCTGCGTTTGTCGGTCAATGTTGATGGGTATTAAAAATTGTTCAATTGAAAGTACGGAGAATTAATAGGCTTAGCGACAGAAACGGATGTTAAAATCACAATTTTAAACAATTTTAAGTCTTAATGTTTGTACAATTTTTGTATAGAAAGCTTCCCTTGTACAAAATGAAAATATAAAAAAAATATGTCGAAACTTTTTTTTTAGGCGCAAAATTCAAATCACGAAGTGATGATTGCTACTACAATGCGGCTACAATGAACAAAAATAAATTATTTATATTGTTCGGGTCCAACACTATTGGCTATTGGGAAGAAAAATATTAAGTTGAAGCTGAGCAATACTCAGTACAAATCATCAAATCTAAGGCCAGCTGCCTGTGTGTATGGGTAGGTAAAATATCGCATAGCACTGCATAATTTTTAAGATTTGACTGATTCCGGGCAAAGTAAGCGTCTTATCATCAAGTAGGTACTACTTGATCTATGGCAAAAATCCTTTCAAGGTCAACCATAGGGCTGTGTGTTTTCCTATCAGAAGGTGTGAATATGCATTTACGGAGATCATAGTCTTAGAGCGTTTGTGAGAATTGGGGATATCTTTATTGGATATCATGTTTTTTAACCCAAGATAGGATTTCCTTGGAATACGCTACAATGATATGGAAACCTCAATTAGTGACTAAGACTTCCAAATATACAAAAGAAGTTCACTAATCTGATGCCGACCCTTAGCATATTCCTTATCGGGACTAACAACGACCAAGAAGGTTAAGTATCTGGAAGTCAGATCCACTTAATGAAGGGTTCTAAGCATGAGTCGAGCAACACTGAAATGGGTGTTATGTATTAATCATGAAGTTAAAATGTGCTAATTATGGCAACCTTAACAACCTCATGCTTAATGTTTTGCATATCACCCTCTTCTTAATACCAACCTATGCTAAGTAATTTTCAGTATTATACCAATTACGAATTGTACTCCATTTGGCTTCTAAGCTATACATTATCTCTCTCTTATCTTGACCACCGAGCTGTAAGCATCTACCTACATATAATAAAATATAATTAAGTATAAAAAAAGTACGTTGTATTTATTGAAACTTATAATAATGGGTAGTGGCTTTGTCTACTGAACATGGTAATTTCGGGTATCACATTAACACTTGGAATCAAGCACAGAGAAGAACTATGGAGAACTCTAGAGAGTATCTCTGTATAAGATTTATAGTGGTGGTCTGATTCGAATACCTCTCGAAATTTATACACGCAGTCCACGGCGGATATAGGAAACACTCGAATTAGAAACGCATATAGAAAAAAATTAGAGTTTGTTTGTATAACACACCGGATAAGGCAAAACGTTTTTGATTCGAAAGTTAATAAAACGTTTTTTATTTGAACACACACCAAGCGAAACAGAATGTAACAAAACAAAACGTTTTGTTTTCTTGTTTCGTTTGGTGTGCGTTGAAATTAGACAAAACAGAATTTGCGATTTTGTTTTAGTGTTGTTCAACATGTGGTCGGACTCAGACGATGAAGTTGTGCCAATTTTATTGAACATTTTTAAAGCAATTGAGGGAAATGACACAGCTTATCAATATTAAGTTTATTGGTATGTCAATTATCTTTATAATTATAAAGAGGCTTTTTGCTTCAATTAAAAAATTAATTTTTCTGCATCTATACGTCCATATTTGTTAAGATTTACGCACAGATTAAACATAGAATCAAATAAAGGTGGAAAGTGCAACGAAAGATGGAAATAAAAACAACGAAATTTACATTTTGTTTCGCAAAAACAACAGGTCAGCTATCGGCAACGACACATGTTTTTCTGTTTTGCTTTGGTTTTTATGTTTCGTTTCATTTGGTGTGTGTTGCGCAATAAGAAAGTATGCAATTATCGACAACGATGCTGATTCGAAACAGTTTTGTTGCATTCGGTGTGTGTTGCTCGCATGTATTTTCGACAATGACAACCGAAACGCTTCAAAACAAAAACGTGTGTTTTGTTTAGTTTAATTTGGTGTGTGTTGTTTTACGAAACAAGTTTTACGGAACAAGAAAACACGTTTTGCTTTATCCGATGTGTTTTCAGCCTAAGTCTTCATATATGAGAACATCTCAGATATAGGAAATATTTTTTTTTTGGTATTATAGAGGTTTCTTATATCCGTCATGTACTGGTTATAATAGTCTCGACTTTATATTCACGGAAGCTCGTAATTGCGATATTTAAACTTAAATGTTTATTAGTAAGGCTCATTGACTTTATAGAGATAAGAGAAGCATTTTTGTTTGTTTTATGTTTTATTTTATGCCCGCCATGTAGCCATCATCTTTTAAAGAAATAAACCAGTACATTAAGTTTATTATATATATTAGGCAACATAAGTGTTCTGCTGAACAGTGCTGAAAAGCCTCCCACTAGCTAGACCTTTTGATGTGAAACATCTTTTGGCGCCATGGGAGTAAAATCGATTCGAATGTCGTGAGAGGAAATGACGCTTTGGGGCCGTGGCCCGTGACGCCTATGTTTCTATTTCGAAACCAATTTCAATTAAATTTTGTAAAGATGCTGTGAATGCTTGGTTGCAGCTTAAAGGATAGGATAGTTTCGTACCCGAGAAGTGGTGCTGTTGCCGAGATATAAACATTTTTTTTTCAGTTCTCTCAACTTAATTCTTAAAGTAAATACATAACTATACATTTAGTTTTAATAACTGATAGAATTGTTAGTGTTTTGGACTACGAAGAGAGGGGATCCAGGTTCGATTCCCTGAAAACAAACAAAATACATGTTATGTAAAGTTTTTTTTCACTGTGCCACCTCTCGCGAAATTCTGACAAACATCCGAGAATATATAACTGTCATGAAAGAGCTTCTCAATTATAGATTTGGACTCGGCATAAAATTGTAGATCCCTTCCATTGGTCCCAAAATTAAAAAAAAAAAACTTGGCACTAAACTAATTGTTTGGAATTGTTATGCGTTCACCATAAAAATAACATGTAACATACCCTATGTAGAAAGTCACTCAATACATATTATATGTATAATCTGACAAATAGATATATTAATTAATGCTAACAATAAAACAGTTTAAAAGAAAATGAGTAGGTACAATAGTGTCAGGTAATAGCTTCAAGACTTTGCACTAACGCACTAAAAACTATTATAGGTGTAGAGTTTCCGTCAAATTGCTTGTTTTTGTTACAGTTGTTTTGACAAACGTTATATTTATCGTACTTAGAAGTAAGAAAATAATACACTAGGCGTGAAATTATTCTGCCCATCAAGATTGTTTTAAGTGTCACACCACACATGTTATTATACTAAAACACTCCCATTTTATCGTTCCTTTTTTTCAAACCGCATATTAACTCAATCAAATGGTAATTTTCCACGTTTTCAGCCATTAAAATGTAATAAAAATTCGACTTCTTTTATGCAACCCGTACAGGGGTTACGTATAATACAAGAAAAATATTCCAGGATAGGTACCTACCCACTCATGTTTCTTGTTTCTTTTTTAAAGCCAGGCGGTGAATTTACAACCCAAAAATTATTTTGGCTAAAAGGATTCTAAATACGAGTGCGTATACGGTTTTTTTAACAGTAAAAGAAACTTTTAGGTAAAAAGCTTTCAAAAATATCTTTATGGTTTTACTTTTTTCTATCGTTTTTTAGTCGCACACATATTACAACAAGTTGGGAAACAATCAGCTGAGAGATATTTTACAACAACACATATCACAGTATTATACGTACGTGTTCACCCACTTTTTGTCGAATATTGTATCCACTTGGCTGTATACAAATACAGCTGGAACCTGGAATGACAATAGATGAGTGAACTCTACACTCTACAACTCTAGCAAAAATTCAAGTGACTTCTTATTTTTGCGCAAGTTAAAACAAGAGTTAAATGATGTGAGTAGGTTGTTAAACTTTCAACAAATGAGCAACATGAGTTACCTATACCTATACAACGTTTGTTGCTTTTAGTGTGACGTATAGAGGTGGCTTTACGTTTACATTCATTGCGGTATACAGAAGATTCATCGTAAAAATATTGGCAATTCGGGATTTTTATTTTTGGGTGCGCATCCAAAGGGATTCAAGCTGAAACATTAGGATTTTAAAGCATGTGAGAGCACGCTAAATGACAGCACCACTTTCCTTTTATGACAATGCGTCTTAATACCAGAATTGTCAATAAATCGGCAGAAAGTTGAGACCGGAACTCGACAATCCGATATGATTTTGGTAATGGGTCGTAGATTCGAGATAATTCTCTCATTGCGTTTTATTCGGGTATAACCTTCTATTCTACTTTTTCACAGTAAGTAAATTGGAGTAACTCTCTCAAGTAAAAGGAAGTACTAAGATGAGGATATAAGTTCATGTAGGTATGTATATGGCATAAATATAGGTACATTCATAAAGTAATACGTTTATATCTGATACTCTGATAAGCACCGATTTGTTTTGACATTGTTTTGTAAAAATGGACATGGACATGTATTCTAAAATATTTTAACATTGTAGCTACATTTATCTGTGGCTGTGTGGTTATGGCTATAGTGCAACATTATCCATTAGCATAATACTCTCCACCTATTGTTAAGAACTCTGCACTAAGAAAAACAAACTTAAGTTATGAATGAACCAGTCGATACCGAGCTACACTGCAGGGCAACCCTAATTCGAGAGTGGGATATAAAAGATAAAATTATACTGCGGGAAGATGTATAGTAACAACAGCTTACATTTTTTTTTTTTTTCAAACTCAAGTTGGTTTCTTTAAATAATTGAAAGAAACTTGATATAGTTTATATTTTTAGTATTGAAGTCCGCCTTCATATTGAAATACCAACCGACTGTCTGACAGTATTCACCAATAATCAAACCGTGTTTGTTCGATCTTCTTGGTCTGAAATCTAAAAGAAGATCATTTGGACTATTCCGTGTAGTCATGTTAATGGAGCTGCTAATTGTAAACTGAATGTTTCGAATGTTCATATCCAAGTCGCGTCGGTTTTTGTTTTTTGTCATATTTGTAATTGCACTAAATTGTTATATTTTTTGTTCTTTCTACTTGACCGTTTGCTCTGTGCGTACGAAAGGCGGTCTTGATATGCTGAATAGGTACAGTTTTCGAGACAATACTTTTGTAATGCATGCGAAATATAGCCAGTTCCTCCATCCGACAAAACACGAGTAGGAATACAAAAAATAAATGCGATATTGGTTGGAGATTTTAGATAACAGATACCTTTATCATGACATATTTTGTGCACGCATCACTAAGCACGACTAAATACTGGTTACCAAAACGAACTCTTTTTAACACAAAAATTCTGCTTTTCAAAATTCTGGAAATATTTCTTTATAATTTGTTTTTTTTTTTTGTATTCAATGTGAAGCTGTTTGCGTTTGGTTTCGATACTTTGTTGGTTACATTTGAGGATTTGTATACAGTAGAAATCGGTTATAACAATACCTGATATAGCGATGAACCGGATATAACAATATATTTTCAAAGTCCCGGCAAAACTCCGTTTAACTCAAGGTAATTTGCTATCGGTTATAACGATTCCGGATATAACGATGAAATCGGTTATAGCGATGAAAATTTATCATATTTTAGTCTAAAAACTGTTTATAGCGATGGTAAAAAACGTGTTCTTACATGCCTACTGCCTGTTATTTTCATTCTGCTTCTAAATATGTACATATCGATATTTTGTATGCACATACTATACATACATACATACATAGTTAAAAACAAATTTTTAAATTTCCTGTAGCCACTGCAGTGACTGGTCTGTACATGTAATTTCATGGCATGCCCTGTTCGATTTCCATATCTCCGAAGAGTTCAGTAGGTACATATTAATTTTTCTTTGAAACAAGTTGAGTGTAGAATTGTTCAGATGGTGACAATAAAGCGAAAATCAATTTCCATTGCCCAAAAATATGACATTGTTATGACATCTGTAAAGCACTTACTGCAGTGGCAACACTAAACCGCTTCACGGTCCTGAATCCTGTATGGGCCGATTCGAATGCAAATTCAAACTTTGGAATCCAAACATTGGACAACTGTCTTCGAAAAATATTTTGCTCAACTAAATGTGCAAAACAAACACAAATTACTGATTTCTTTCCTCAACAATTTTCTTAAGCATTTGAAGTAATTTTTTTAATAAAGTTTCCTTTTTTCATTATTTTCATTGTACCGGATATAACGATGAATCGGTTATAACGATGAAATTCCGAGGTCCCTTCGATATCGTTATAACCGATTTCTACTGTAGTTGCAACTAATTTTGGGTCTTGTGTCTGATTATTATTATTTTATTGATTATCACTATAAACTGGATTACAAGAATAGTGCTGATTAAGAAATATAAAGTCATTATAATAAATTCATTATCATTCTTAAACTTTAAAGTTAGTTATGAATGATCGCCAAATAGTGTATAATATGAAAAGAATAACTGACGTGGGGTATCTGTTCAGCTGTTCTTATGCTAAGAAATGAGAAAAAACAATTTCATTGAAAGCAATGAATATCAAAGAAGAATCTTTTTACGTTTTAATGAAATTGTTACTTTCATAAGTAGTTCCAAGTTAGAAGGGCTCACAGTAAAAAGCCAGTCTTTAAGAGAATTAAAAAATGAATGGAAATTGAGATTGGAACGTAGATATGGATAAGGGAAGTTTATTAAAAATTCTACGCCAGAAAACTAAATAAGTTGGGATGTTACCCAATCTCTGTTATCAGTTTCGATTTTGAAAACTCTGCAAGGTTCTGATTCAAGCTCAACAGGATTCTCATTTGGACGTCTGCTCAATTCATCGCCTGCCGCACTTGTTTGTCTGGGAGATGCAAAATATTAACAGCCAACTCAGAAAGTCACATCCGAAAATAGCCATTCAGGTTTAAAAATTGTAGAACCTCATTCACGTTTCTAGATAGTCGCAAATGGCACTTGCTTTTGAACCTGACTCAATTCCATTAATTCCACTAAATTCGCGCTAATTTCGAACTATTATTTCTTAAAATTCTAAATGCTGAAATAAATAGAATGGTCGAGAACTTAACCAGTATTTCAACTATGTAGTTGTAGGTATTATAAGTAAAAATTCTCGACAATTTGAAAAAAATAATAGTTCGAAATTCGCGCGAAATTTCGAATTTTAGAATTCGGCGCTATTTCAGGGCACAATTGCGGCCTTCTTTTTCCATTCGAAAAATACCAAAACGGCACTATAAAATAAGACTAGTCAAATCAGTACTTTTCGAAATAATATAAATGTTATAGTTTGTTTTGAATAATTTGTTCAAAAACCTGGATATGGTGAAACTGAAATGCTCCACAAATAATTTGCTCTAAACAAAAAAACCGCATTAAGAGATTCTATTATAAATAGTAGCTACCTTACGTGTTCAAAACATTGTAACCAAATTTGAGAATATGAAAACTAATGCAGTGTTTTTCCGCTACGCATTGATTTTCATTGTATTTATCAGAATCAATAAAGATGTACTCCACTTGGCGATGTATTTGATTCTCTCTCTTAAGATATATAAATATTGCTGTTTTTGTTTCTTTCCAAAGCCAACTACATAATTCCAGACATATTTTTATTTGAGTTTGAATCAAAACCGATGTATTCCTCATAAATCATTTTGAAGCAAAACGAATCTGTTCTGGGGTGGAATTCTGTAAGGCGATTTGCGATAGTTGATAGTCGCAATCACATTTTTTGCTCTACGTAAGGTGATTATCACTGTGACTATCGTTTTTTTGCGATCGTTTTCGTGTGACACCTATTTATGTATCATTTTCAGATAAATTCCACACATTTTTGTTGATTTCGGTTTCACGAATAGTGAAAATGTTTACTTCGTTACAATTATTTATTCATTCAAGAGATAATGTAGAAGATAGAAATTATTCCAATATGCAATATTATGAACATTATAGGTAATCGGCCTTACCAATAATCAACTTTAGCCTGGCACTTTACGAAAAGACTCCACACTTTCCAAAATCCCTTTACCAATAAACAAATATAGTTGCCAGACTATCGCTAACTGTAGGGTTAAATGTTAGTGTTGAGAAAGCCATGTTTATCTCGGACATTAGCTAAATAAATCCTCCCTTATGTCATTTTGAAGACAAGTGTTGCCCAACCATCGAAAATCGCGGTATTAAATTTCGAAATAGGAGAGAATTTAATACGACGTTGTTCAGCCTGAGCGTTTACAATTATTAATTAATTTTAGTAAATTGTGAATGCTTTCTAATTTTATTCGTTGTAATACAACAATGCAAATGGTTTTTAAGTCTATCACACACAAATTTGTACAAATGTATGCAAAATATTGAGAAATATTGCATTTTTGTTTAATTTCTAAACACGTGAAGCATATATTTCTGTGTTTTTCTTTCTGTTGCTTTTTGATTGGTTTTCCTAGTTAGTTGCTTAATAAAAAATACATTTTATATAAGTTTGGGATAATTCCAAGACTTTCTTGACAGTCGTTGCAAACAGAATAAAATATCTTCTTACCAAAGTTTGGACGTCTTATAGGTACCTTTTTGCAACAATTCTCAGTACCTTAGGCGACACAGGTAGATATTTTGTTGCAACCAAACCCTTTTCAAACTCTTTGCAAAAGGAGTTTGTTTACCGAGAATGAGGATCTCTAATGAGACAATGGTTGGCGTGAAAAGGTTCCCTTCGCGGAAAATATAGTTATAAAAATAGAATTATCAGAACTCAGCAAAATACATGCAAAATAACAAGTTTATTAACTTCTGGGGGTGCAAGTACAGCCTAACAAATAGGTAGTACGAGAATATGCGTTTTATATTTTTCAGTTCGAATTTCAACTTTTGTCGGTTTCTAAATTTCCCGAATCCAGTAATATACAAGCCTTACAATTTTTTATAGGTTAAATTGTATTTATTTTCAAACCCGGAAGCGATAAGTTCTTAACACGCTTCCTACGTGCGATTGTTATTCATTCTGAAATGAATGAGCCAGATATTATTTCTATTTTCAAAAATATTCTCTTGCTAACGATGCAATTGTGATGTTTAGACCACTAACAAGTTTTGATTTGCATCGTCAGCCTACGAATAAATGAAACCTTTCAAATAAACTGTGCTTCGTTTATTGAATAATTTGAAAGGGATTTTATTACGACACAAATGCACTCATAAAGAAAAAGCGAGGTAGTATTAGAAAACAATGGAAAGCGTACCATAAAAGTACTGAAAATTGTGTCCGATCGAACGATAGGGCATTACTGATTTGCATATGATATTTGACAGATCAGCGGATATTTTGTGCATTTCCTATTTTGTGTTTTGTTTTCTGCTTATAATAAGTCTCAAAGAGCATTGGAAAGATATGTGTTGGGCAAATTTAATTGCAATTTATGTATTCCTTCTTTTAGAATAAAATCCTCCTTGTGAAAGAGACCATTGACCTTGTTTTTCACGAAAACAAATTATGAAATTTAAATTCTGCAATGACAACAAATGTAGTAGATTCTAAGAAAGTTGTAGGACTAGTAAATGTGGAGGTCTAATTGTTTATTGGTACCATTTCACAAAAGCTGTACATTTTTACTAAAGCTGACATCTAACTAGTTGTCGACATTAGTGATTGATTATTAGTAAGGCCGAATGTGTTGACATACCATTATACCTGTAGATACAATTTTTTTGTAGTCCTAAAAGGCAGGCATACATACACTGTATGGTTGTAGGTTGTTTTGTTTTTTCAAAATAAATAATAATATTTTCCCAGGAAATTGTCAGTTATCATTCAAATAATAACTGACAGTAAATATTTTGTTTCAAAATGATGAAGTGATGCCAAATTTTTATAGTTATTTTGCGATCACCTTACGTAGAAGCAGAATGATGTGATTGTCGTATTTGACTATCACAAAAGCGACTATCAACTATCGCCTTACGGGATTCCACCCCTGGTTAAAATCAAAATACCTACATTTTTTATTCCAATACTAATTTTTTTTTATTGTAAATGTATTAAAAACAAGTCGGAAAATCCGCAAGTCTGTCAAACTTTTTTATGACTTTACAGTTTGTAACTTCTCGTTTTTGAGTGGGGTTAATTGTTTGTGGAAAGTGCAATCACAGTGGTAATGCTTACAAATGCCGATAACTAAAAATATCAGATGCTATTTGAATAGCTATCAAAGTTAATTGCAAACTTGCCAGGATGAATTTATCTTAAGCCAGATTAAGAAATCTGAATGCACCGAACGTAATTTGAAAAATTCGAAATGGAAACAATTTTCTGTTTCGAGTAGGTACCTATACTCATACTGTTCGAATTCATTGCAAACGCTTTTTCAAAGTTTGGCAAAAATAAATTAAAAATAATAATCAGTACCTATAGGTACTACAACAGCTCGTGTGCGAAGCATAATATGCGAAAACCATTTTGAAACAGGTGTAGTTCCATCAAAACATCGCGGTCGTAATCGAAAGTTGTAAGATTGCAGATTCAAATCGTTTTATTATAAATTTTATCACGCAGTCTAAAATTTTAGAAGTACTACCTACGTTACTGCCGAAGTCGGACCGCAAAACGACAAAAACTACCAGCAGAGCAGAGGCGTATAATCGAAAGCATCAGTGCAATCAAGTTAAATCCAGTTTTTTTCGTATGCTTTTCACAACATGCTTCAATCTTATATATTTTAAAGTCCCTTCATCATGCCCTAATAAAATAAAGGATCTTTTGAGAACTCAAGAGAAAAAAATAAGGTATATCAATTAATAATTCATAAGTTAAGGAGAAAAGCATTTTTTGAGCTTCTTAAAGAGGAAATGAATAATTTGTTTACAATGTCAATGTCCTCAAGGCTCCAACGAAATAGCATCTGAATTTTGTAAGTGTTTGTCCGAATTGCTAAAAACTTAAGACACGGTAAACGATGGTGGCTGTAAATGAATTATTATTTATCAATTTATAAAGAATGCGGAACTGTAATAAGCTTGGAAATTGATGAATGCAACGTCCAGGATTTTTGCGCGAAGTCTAAAAATTTGCAAATCCTCCATCTTCTTGACATTTTTTAAGTCCAACTCCTCAAATAGATTTATTTTGAATAAACGTATGAAAGGTGGGATTGGTGTACGAGATGGGACTTTTTATAAGTCGGATATTGGAGAATTGTGGCCAAATATAGAAAAACGTAAACGAATTTCGTCCATGGCTCCGCAAAGGAGAAACACTAAAGGATGAGAAGTTAAGTCATTAAGGATGTGATTGGAAATCATTAGCATTTCTCAAATTTTTCAATTTAGTTTGAGATTTCAATCCTACTCTCGTGGAAGAAAATTCAAAGTGTCGGGAAACAGTTGTAAGAAATATATTTTGAATAGGTAATTGATGATTCAAATGAAATGAATTTTATATCCATTTTAAATCAACAATTATTTTAGATTTCAATCGTTAAATTTTTTAAAAACTGTTCTCGACGTCACAACACTGCATGTGATTGAGAGCTTAAACTTACACACATATGGTTATGCTATATTATAGATGAATGAGATAATAACAGGATTTTATTTCTGTTCTTCTATTTGATGTACCGTTTCGTTTCGTATAGAGTCTCATATTTTTAGCTAACTACCCTACCTCAGAAAAATACAAAAAAAAAAAAAAAACTTTTGATGAAATTTCGATCGAACCAGTCGTGCACTTCTTTCTGTTTTTTTCTCATCCTCAGTAACCACTACCTTAAATTTTTGCCGCTTGTGTACCTACTAATATTTGCAAACGCATCTGTGACAGCCCGTTGCGTTCTGCAATACCTCGTCTAAATACATTTTTCTTTTAAATTAAAAGTCTCCGTGAGATTTTCTACGACCATTATGAAGCAATGAGCGTTCCCCACCGTCATTCTGAAAAATCTCGCAAGTTTGATAGGGTTGCTAAAACTAAAAATGCCTGTACAGTATAAATAGCTGGTCTCAAATTCTGTCTTAAAGTTAATAAAAATAGGCTGAGTATTGTTCATATTCAGAGGATTGTGTACTTATCGGGACCAATCGGGTCGGTGACGGATGGTTCCATGCGTTCACACCCTACAGCAGACAGGCTCAACTATGCAATGTAAAGAAAATCGGTGCCTTTATAGCTGGCCAAGTCTAATGTGAGAACGATTTAGTAGCTTCCACTTATATCATTTGTCGTATAAAATCGTAACTCCTATATATACCGGTCGTGCCACCTACTTTCCGTCAAAAAACTTACCCTCTAAAAGCATTTTATGTTTCTCATTGAATATTATAGTGTACCTACAATCGTCAACTGTTAGTGCTTTTGTTATGAAAACTCATCCCAACACACAGACTAATCAGATCATTACAAAGTTTTTAAAACAGTAGCAAAGGTTATAGATGTTTTTTTTTTAATCTCAAAACATCAAAGTTGAAACCATGTACTTTATAAAGTCATCAGTTCCTTATTGCACTAGCTATTCAACAACTGAACGTCTTTAACTATGATCTTAAAATCGCAGAAATTGTTCGTATCAAACTGTGTTTTTAGTATGTATTTACAAATTTGGAAACGGCTATGAACGTATTGTACGTTACGAGCATGGATACCAAAGGATATTTTTATTGCCATAGCAAAGTTTGTTATTTTCGTTGTCATAATGAAAAATGAATGTTTTCTCCGTGACTACTGTTCGTCGAAGGTTCTAAAAGGAGTCCGTAAAATGCAGAACAATAACTTGAAATGTTGATAAAAACATTCTGCTATAATTAAAGTGTTTTATCTTATTTCGATTTACTGCGAATTCGCGCAAATTTTGTTTTAATGATGACAAAGAACAATAGCGATAAATTGACTTGGTTATAATGCTTCTTTAACGGTGAAAAGGTTGTTTTTTAAATACCCGTATCTAGGTGCACTGTTATTTTATTGTGCTTAATGAACATTCGATATGCAGAGTTAAATTTGTTTATGACCTAGAAATGCCAACATATGCCCATATCTTTTCTGATTTATTATGAGTTGTTCAAGTATTTATAAACACATTTATAATGATCGATTCTAAATAGACGTTTTATTACTACAAATATAAGCGGAAAGGTTACATCACGTCATTATTCTAGGAAAATGTTAAATAGTTATATTTTGAACTATTTAGCTTAGACTTAGTTAATGGAGACGCGTTTAATTTGCTTTTATGACACCTTAAAGTAAATGCATATGTGCTGCGTAAACGGGAAGAAATTCGCAATTTCACTTGAGACTTGAGTAAGGAAAAACAACTCCATCGCACTTTTTCTAGTCGTACAATAGGTTTATTTTGTACCTAGTTTAAAATTATTTATTTCAAGTAAATACACTTTCTTTAAAGCTAAAAAAAGGTCCATGCTTTTCAAAGAACAGCCGACTTAATTGCTAGTGATGAGTAGCTCGACTTTGTAACATTGGGCCTTACTAATAATCTTTTCTAACTTTCACACTAAATATTTTCTAGGTCACAATATGCGATTTTGTATGGAAAACTTTGCCATTGTGAGTTCGAAAAATGTAACCTGGACACTAAAAATGATTATTAGTACCGCGGATTATCTTTCGCAGAAGATAAGCTCAGTGAGAGAGTAGCTAAGTAAACTTCTATGTTGCACTCTTGTAGTTTGTTAAGTGGCAAGAGTATCAAACAGAATATAGTCAAAGTAGGTAGATGGTAGAAATGTTATATGACAATATAAAATCCTTCATCATCCCAGTTGTATTCTATTGTTCGGAAACATTGGCGTTAGCCGAGATAAAGAGATAAAGAAAACTTTTTTCGTTGAGTGATTTTCGGTCCTATTTGCTTAGGCCTTGGAGGAGAAGATTTAACAGCAAACTCTACGGTATTTATATCTTAAACGACCTATAGTGAGAAAAGCAAGTATTTGTCGCCAAAAATGGACGTGTAGAGCGAAGGACAAATGGCACTCACCTTTGAGGATTTTTTAATTTATTTGCAGTGTAAAACTATTCATTCTCTTGTATGACAAAGAGAGAAACCAGTGTGTGGTTTATCCTTTCGAAGTCATTTAAGCGCGAAAACCTGAACACGTCAATGTGATGGCAATTTTCATTTTATAATTTAAAACAAACTAACGTCGAACTTTGACACTTTGCTACAAATAACTCTTATGTCGGATTGACGATTGGAAATAATTGCAATACGAATTAGATTATTATGTTCTTATCCCCCCCGGGTTTTGTTAACAAAATTACACTCACCTCTATTGGGTGTCGGTGCATAGAGATGTTACAAGGAATTGTATGGCCGATGAACTCGGCAATCGTAGAACAAGTAATACATATCTCACAAGACGAATTGTTATTTCGAGTGCGGATTTAGGGATTCTTGATGCAAGGGCTGGCTTTCGTAGCTGGATATACTTTTGTACCGTCTTAGAGGCTCTTTTTTTTGTAAGAAGGTATATAATTCGATTTACTGTGAACAAAAATCCTACACCGTCGTTGTAGTAGGGTAAAATGGGGAGCATTTGCCAGGGGGGTACCTCTGCCAATCAAAATATCGATTTTAACATCACTAAGCGCAAACTTCCCACAAAGTTTGACAGATCTCCGCTAGAAACCAACAAAGTTAGACGTGAGTTTGAGTTTTCGTCTTCTGCGAACCAATAATTTATGGTAATACCTACGTCGTCCTTTATTTATAATATTTTTTAAACATGTTTGTTGCAGTCAGTGAAAAATCCGCATGTGGGCGGGTTCTGCCATTTTTGTGTGATATGGCTTTGCCCGGAGAAACAACATCATGGGTTACTTTTGCCAATGGCAAACCCACCCAGTGATTTTACATGGAAGTCTAAACACTTACAGCCGTATTTATTAGATTCCCTTACGAGGCCTCGACGACGTTGTTTAGTTAAACATGGTTTTCTGAAATTGTGATTCATAAACTTTTTTCCGCGTTAATTTTACTCAACGAGGTTTGTGTCTAAATAGGTAAGAATTTCGATAAACTACTACAGAAAACAAAGAAATCTATTAACTTTTTGCCCTGAAACCGACATCAAGTCTGATTAGCTTTGTAGGTGAATGAAATCATTTTACACAATAAAAAGTCTACCAACACACATTCTAAGACATTCTATACAAGCAACAAAACTTAAGTAGAAGAAATAATATCACAAATGCACAATACTTTATATATTTTTATTTATTAAATACTAGCTGGATGTACCCGCTTTGCTGGGTCCTTTAATAAATGCATACATGTGAACATGAAGTAAGGATACTAAAAACCATCCTATGTAATACCGCTACTCACGACAAATCGATTAATATATATATTGTTGAGGTTTCGTTACGAACCTACTCCCTCTTCGCGGACAATCAGAAAAATGTGTTCTCTTTTAAAGAGGTAGAGACAATTCCAATCTTATAATTTCACATGAAAACGAAATTCGTTTGGCAGAAATTTTGCACAGCATGCGAAATGAACGAACAAACAAAAAAAAAAATTTGTTGGTTTTGTTTACAATTTGACGGCGACCAAATGACATTTGACGCAAAAACTCAACACAAAAACACACAGCTCTACGCAGCCTCTAAACGCAAATTTTCGCTTAACTTACGCAGCCTTAAAGCAACGTTGCTTAAGTTCGAAAAATCTTTATAAATCAAATTTTCCTGCGTAAGGGCATTTTAGAGGGTGCGTAGAGATAAGCAGACTCAACGGTGAGTTTATAAATAAGGCTGTTAACGTTTAAGTTATTTTTTTAAAAGAAATTAGATAAAAGTATTTGTTTTCTTTGTCTTAATGCACCCCCGTCTACCCTACTACGTATTAGCTGTATCTATATTGGCTATCTCTTTGTTTAAATGCAGCAAACCCAGCGATGTAAGAAACCCGCAATTTTTAATTGCCTCCCAACATTGACCGGGCTCGACATTGAGTATACTTCACGTATTTCTGGCGGTTCTTATAAAATATCTACAGGTGAAGCTAACAAAACAGTACAAGAACCATTGTTCGACTGATAAACCCCATGAAATGGAACAGATAAAAAATAAGACATCAATTAATAAGATTTGGCAGAAAGTTTGTTTATCCTGATAACATATCGAAATTGAGGACCACTATGCGAAAACTTAATAATTCTCCTTCTTAGCTCGCCATTACCACTGGAAAAAATATATGCATTCACATTATAAAATCTAAAATTATTCGTTTGACGATAAATTCCATTAAGGTCCTTTTAAGGTTGCTTGAGTTCAAAATTGAAGGACTTAGGGACTTCTATAATAAAAACGATAACGCACTGCTCTACTAAACTCCGAACATAATTTCTATGAACTGTAACTTTTTGATACTCGCCAAGTCTGTTTCATAATACAATTATTCGTAAAACTATCTGCTCATAAAATAAAACTATTCTCTTTACCACCAAACGAACGGCTCTTGGGATAGTTAAGGCGATATTAGTCTTAAGCGTTGACCACAGTGAAATAAACTAATCCACGTTCCTCCATACCCTAACCTATCGTATTTATGTTTTTGGCTTTTGAAAATAAAACGAGGCGAAATGCAAGCAAAAGGAATCAAAGACTTAATCGCTTTAAAGTCATTCATTCCCACTTGATGGAGCCTTTTGCGGGGTTTTACTTTTTTTTCCTTTCTATTGGCTCTCTGACCGATTCATAGAATACAACATTGCCTCCCCCTATATTTAAAAAAAAAAATTAGCCCATAAATTTCCGGATTGTAAGTTTCTCAATTAGTTTTGTTTTTTTCTTTGCAGTTGGTTCCAGAGATTCATCTAGCAGCAGCAGCAGTAACAGTGGCAATAGTGGCAGCAGTTCTGGTAGCAGTAGTTCTAGTGGCAGTGGTCAAGCTAAGTATCCAGTATTAGTTTTTGTTCATGGCGAATCGTACGAGTGGAACAGTGGAAATCCTTATGATGGCTCAGTGCTGGCCAGCTATGGTCAGATTCTCGTTGTCACAATTAATTATCGCCTTGGCGTCCTCGGTGAGTGTGAGCTTTTACTGATATAGATATTTTATATAGTTCGTGGTTTTTGGTGGAATGGATTTATCTGCAAGACTGGTGTAGTCTGTAGTGATGTAGCTTATTGGGAAATTAAGAATAATATATTGAAAACGATAAGCCATTGAATTTCAGATAATCTGACCATCCGCTCTTTACATGTTCTTACATGAAAATTAAAAATCAAAAACTGTTTTCCTTGCGATATAAATTATTAAAAATTATAGCACTTAGTAATTGAACAAATTTTAGAAAATAATGGTACTTAATGACTTTAGTCTGTCAACCGTGGTGTGTCGTCGGTTGAATGGTTTGTTCTGCTTGATGATTGAAGCAACTATAATTTAAATCAATTAACACAGTAATAAAGACAAAATTTAGGCAGTTAAATATTTAATACACTTTGTCAATTCAGTATGTTTCGACAGTTACAACGTTTGTAAATTAAAAGAAGCAAGCACCGGTGCGGTGCTTTAGCTACACTCAAAAGCAACTACCTACATTATATTAAAAACTAGCTGGCCCGGCGAACTTCGTTCCGCAAAAATTCGTTAATGTAGTTAATGAAATTAATAATTCCGAGATGTTTGCCAACACGTGAGCACGCCACATACAGTTTACCATGTGAGAAACATGGAACGCTGATGACGATTGTGTCTATCTCGGTCTCCAGTATGGACGACTGCATGATAGTCTTTCCCGAAGTTGATGATGTCATTTTAAGTGAAACAGATTTTATTTATCAATAATTATAAAAACTTATCCACAATCGTTAAAAATTTGCAAAATGGCTATGTCCATCTTTTGGTTGACGAAACCTCTTTATCATTATCGCAGTGAATAGTATTCTGTCGGTTACAGAGTTCCGCAGCAGTTGTCAGTTGTCTTCACATTTGCAGTCAACACCTGATGTGCAACTTTTTGCTAGATCTAAGAAAACAACTTAAACTACAAAATGTCAGGCAGACCATAACTTTGCAACTATAAAAAATCCTATTGAAAAAAAGCTCTTATGAAGCAACAATTACCACCTTGAGCTGGAGCTGCCACACTTTATATTCCATCAAAAAAAAAAAAAAAAAAAAAAAAGCATTATGCTAATCAGCTCACTCTTCTTTCTCGCCCATCTATTATAGGCTTTCTAAACGCCAATACAGATCGATACTCAAAACTGCCAGCCAACTATGGCCTAATGGACATCATAGCTGCCCTGCATTGGCTAAAGGAGAATATTGCAGCATTTGGAGGCGATCCACAGAGCATAACATTAGCCGGACATGGTACTGGAGCTGCCTGTGTCCACTTTTTAATCTCATCACTGGCTGTTCCTGAAGGTGGGTGTATCAAATGGTAGTATGTATCCAACACCATGCATTCTGCGCCTGTCAAATGAAAACTTTGAGGGTATTAGATGGGCTTACAGTTGTTGTTGGAGCCGCAACATTTTCCAATGACATACCCCGGAATAAATCGCACAGATGGGCATGGTATACTGTGCATGCGGGTGAATTAATGGCAACGAGTTTAGGGAAACAAGATGATGTTAACTTCAACGATGACTGTAATGCTAATGATAGCAATGGAGAGGATGAGGCATAAACTCGTAGCAACAGCGTATATTTTGGATAGGGTAGAAATTTGAAATTTTGCTTGGCAACAATTATGTTTCGGGAAATTAAGCGAGAGCGTTAATGATGTGGTTGTGCTGTTAAAGAGGGTTAAAAGCGCATCATTCGATCGAAGAGTTTTCGCCAATGTGATGTGGATATTGGTTCATTTGGTTTTTGTTGCTGTATTATAAATTCAAAGAAAATCTTATATTCTGTCACGTTCCTATGGATTTTTGGTCTCTATAGCACCGTTTGCTTGTGCTTTCAGAGTGAGCGAAAATCAGATGAAACCAACTTGCAATTTAACAAACAAATAGAATTAGTTCCCCCCAAGTTTCACATAATTTTCAAGTGGAGACAATAACAACATGTGAAATAGCCTTTGTGGATTTCGGATGTGTTCCATGACTGTTTTTTGCCTGACGTATTTCACAAGCTAAACATTTGTAGGGTGAAAAAGTGGGTCACATCATATTATTGTAGGTTACACTTTTTTTTTGTCGTGCCGATTACGGCGTTACCGAATTTTATGTGTCCATTATGGAGCAAATGAAAGGTGAAGCTTCAAGAAGGGACAAATGCCTTTTTTTTGTAAATTTTGATAATGAGAAAAATTAACAAAACGAAAAGTTCTGTTGCATATTACCTTTTGTTGTACCGATTGCCACAAAGAACAGAAAGAAGCGAAATAAAGAAAGCGTTGCCGCGAAATCAGGAAGCAAAGTTGCTTATAAAATGCAACGAGTCTTCTAAGTACGGGTCATTCAGCTGCCATTTGAAGTGTCATAATATTAGTTGAATGTTTGCCGTTTGAGATAGTGGATCGCAACAATTTAACAACGCGTTAAAGTTATAAAAACTTACAACAAATGTATTGATTCAAACGTAGCCACTTTTCGCCAACAAGACGGAGAACAAGCAACAAAACTACTAATTACGGCTTTATTGAGAGAAGTTTCCTGGTTGCGTAATTTCACGTTTTGGCGACGTCAATTGGCCACCAAGATGCGTTTTGACGCAGTTGGATTTTTTTCTTTTTGGCTACGCAAAAGACCGTGTGTACGCGAGTAATACCCGAACTCTGAACGCATTAAAAAACAACATTACTAAAATTATGGTAGAAATACCGCAGGAATTGTGCGAAAAAGTGGTTAAAAACTTCCATAAAAGAACCGCATGCTGCGTATCTTCCCGAGGCATCCATTTGAATGATATAATTTTTCACACTAAATAGAGTCCAAACCTTATAATGAAGTGAAATTTTCATCAAAAATGTATCGGTGTTTGTTTTATTTAGCTTTACTCTCGACACAGAAAAATTAATGACCCTTAACTATAAATACCAGGTACAACACAATATTACAACTTGATATTGTATTGGTTTGATTTCTAAATCAGGGAATAAGCGATTGGTTGGTATAATCCACCAAGACTGTTATAGTCGGAAAAAAATTTAAAAGATATAGCTCGGGACGGGTAGAGTTGCTGCGGCAATCCATCAGAGGCTAATATGCTTAGTAGGACCCTCAAAAACCTTTAAAATGTGTACAGCTTTAGATTTGTGTTAGTCTTGTGTTTCAGTTATCTCATCCATAAGTGGGATAGTTACTTAAAAGGTCCCTGCACTCTGCTGATTCCATTAACCGGAAGATATTTGACTACTTCCAAATCTATGCCCTTTCTCATTACCTTGGGGCAATGAAAATTAAGTGGTCGCAGTGACTTAGTGGTTAGTGTGTTGGACTACTACGCGAGGGGTACAGGTTCAAAACCCGCAAAAAAAACCCAAATTCCAACTCAGGGTTTTTTTCACTGCGCCACCTCTCGCGAACGTCTGACAAACATCCGAGAGTATAACTGTCATGAAAGAGCTTCTCAATCGGCCCGTTTGGAACCATTCGTTCGTTCCAAAAATTAAAAACTCACACAAAACGAATGGTTGCGAGAAGCTGGCCTTTGGTCCCCACAGACCTGTTGCGCCTATTATGATTATTATTAATGAAAATTAAGTAACTCAATGCTGGCCTTTTTTTTGGGAAACGGTTATATGTGATCGGTCTTTCAAGTTTCAACTGGAAGGAACTTTTTTCTTGTAGTATATACGGTATTTTGAGACAGTTTAACTTCTGGTGCTTCTGCTTCTAAATTTAAGCCAGTCCACCGGCTTAACGTAACTCTAAATTCGAAGATTACATAAAGATGTACTGACATAAGTAGGAGATCAATACCTATTGGATAATAGATAATATCAGATTTGAGTTTAAGGCTTATTTTCAGGCCCAAGTTGATTTATGGAGTTGACATTACTTGTTTTAGGTTTCAAAAACCACTTGTTACTTTGCTTCTAATGACTAGTCTCCAAATTTAAAATAATCTTGTGCTTTATTAAGGGCTTTTCCCAGCTAAAATTCATTGAAAAGCTTGTTATATGCTGTTGCCAGCTGATTTCAGAAAATATTCGGTTCCATTCCATTGGAATTTGTTCAGCGTTACTTTTTTCTTACCTTAAGATTTGAAATTCACAGTAGGTATTTAGTTTCAATAGCACTAATTCTCTGATAGTAGCTGCCACGGTAAGCGAAAACTGAATATTTGTGGTTAAAGTCGCACATTTTTTCATGACAAGATCCGACAAATAAATCTTTTCCCCTGTATTTCTATTGCAAAAGTGTATTTGTTTTTGTTGTGACCTTACGGAAATCGAAGAGCTCCGTGGTGAGTATTAGAAACTTTGTTAGTTATCGTTGAAATCCATTTGCTAAAAAGTTTGTCTCTCATTACCCCTCTTATGCTACCGAGTACGTATTAGAGGCCATCAATTGCATTTGCGAACTAGGTCATGAGTTTCACAGATTGGCAGCTATAAGCACAGAGCATTTCAAATTCATTAAAGTACACCGCCATTCCACTCATCTTTGTCTGTGAATTTTTCATAAGTAACCTTAATAGTCTAGAACCGTAAATATACCCCCCATCATAAGCATAAACTCAATATGTAGCAACCAATACGTCATAAATGTACCCTTATCAATTTAAAACGGATGAATTTTTTTTTATTACTCTTCAGGACTACTTTTCAACCGTGCCATCCTGATGTCTGGTTCAGGGCTCACACCTTGGTCGCTGGTCGAAAATCCATCAAAGTATGCAGCAATTGTTGCACATCATGTTAATTGTTCACCAGAACTGCCACATGCACACCTCATGAAGTGCCTGCGGGATAAAACGCTCGATCAATTACTGTCGGTACCAATACGTGAACCCGAATTTGGGTATGCATTCGGACCCACCATCGACGGTGTGGTCATTGATGGAGGCGATAGTGTGGCATCGTCAGCAACATTGGGTAGTCGTCAGGAGAATATTGGTAATTATATATTTTGATTTGAATTGGTGTACATGGTCACGTGGGTGTTTGCCGCACACGCCCGACACTAAACAGTACACACATATGCCGTTAGACAATTATTCATAATGATGATATATTTCCAATTTAATTTATACAGTTTTAATGAGGAAAACGGCCGTTAACAAGTTGTCAAGGTAAGTGAAAGATGATAAATATATATTTGGTTAGTGTAGCTGTCATAATTTGTATCATCATAACTTGGGTTATATACATTATCTTACAAGCACAATTACCCTATTGCAACAATAAGATACCTACATATAAGCAAGATGAATATTTTTGACTTTTTTCTTTTATAAATATTCACTGTCGATTATGTTACAGATTTGTGACTTTATTTGTGTATAATAGTCGTAAGCCGTATTAATAAAAAACCCGTAACTAATCTCTAACTCGTATATTACCTATCACCTAGTTAAATAAATAACATATGAGTTAAATATTCTTATAAATAAAAGAAAATAACTCATATAATAACTAGCTGATGTTTTCTCTAAAATAGCTGGCAACACCTAACCAAATTGTACTGAAAACAGCTGAAAACTATTACATATTGGCTATCATCACGGCTGGCTAGTGAATTTCAGCTGTGACAAATAATAAAAAAAAAAAAAACAGAAAATAAAGCAAAACAACAGAAAATGTTTATTTATTTTTGAATGTTTTATTTGTAAACATTGTCATGGTTTTTTCTTTTTTTGTACACTTTTTTTTCGAGTTGGGGCGATGGTAACCGAATTTTCCCCTACCTACGTGGAGTTAGCCCGCACTTTTTCTAGAATGAAAAACGTGAAATGCAGTTCGATAGACATTCGTTTGTAGTTGTTTGTAGTGAAATTTTTTTCGTTTGTAGTTCAACCGTTAGAAAGTTAGAAGCATTAGAAAAAAATTTCAGCCCGCACTTTTGGCTTTTTGAAATAAAAACTAGCCAGTTGCATTTGAAATCGTTTGTAGTTGTTTGTAGTGAAATTCTTTTTTAACAGAAATGTCTTATTTCCGAGATATAAGGACATTTGTGTTTGCATCTGTAACTCCGAATTTACAAAAAAGAGAAATAATTTAAAACCACTGGTGCATAAAGCATATCCTAACTTAAATAACTGCATTTAAAATTTCTGAATTCACTTAAGCGTTACTTAATAAAAAGCAATCAAAGTCAAAAAACGCATCCCTTTAGAGTTGCATCCATATATGGGCTTCCCAACAACAACTAAACAACGGTAAATACATTTTCGCAAAGCACTCATCTGTACCCATCGACATGAGTCACTACTTGTCAATTAGCAACAACAACCAATCAATAAACCCCGATTTTATCCAACAATTTTTTCTATTCCTTCGAATAACATTAAAACCTAACACCTTTGAAACAATTTATAACAACAAAAATACAATTTCTGCAAAGCCTGTATTCCTGACTATCTAATAGAATTCAAATTTTGTGATTTTATCACAAAGAAAAAAAATTAGATGAAACTTAAGCGAACACTACTTCGTCATATAAACTCATATCCATATTTCAGTTATTAAGCAACTCAAAATAGTGAAATCTATTTTTTTCTAATGCTTTCTATTAGATGTATCTAATGGAGCAAAAAAAATTACCTCTTATCAATAGATAACGATTTATTGAAAATTTAAGAAAATGGTTGAAATCGTCGTTGCAGACTGATTTAAGGGGACGGATATTTCAAATGCTGGACAACTACAAACGACAAAAACTAGTTGGTTGTTAGAAAGCATGTGTGCTCTATCTAATAAAACCTTAAATGTCGAAATTGACCAAACCAAAAAGAATTTATAAGCAATTTAAGCAGGCGATATAAGACAGCGCTATCTTCGAAACGGTACATTGCCGAGTGGTGAAATTTCCTATTTCAACAGTTTTCCACCTCACCAATCTAATAAAGAAAAATTTGTATCAATCGGCCTAACGGTTTGGGATTTATATGGAATTTAAGCGAAATTGCAGCTTAATTTTTTTTGTGAAGTTAGCCCGCACTTTTTCTAGAATGAAAAACTGAGTTTGCAGTTCGATAGGCATTCGTTTGTAGTTGTTTGTAGTGAAATTTTTTTCGTTTGTAGTTCAACCGTTAGAAAGTTAGAACCATTTGAAAAAAAAAATTTGAATCCCTTAAAACCTTGTTATCTCCGAAACCGTGGCAAGCAGAGCGATGAAATTTTCTGTGTCGAAAGTGTTTGCCATTGCTAATCTAATAAAATTCAAATTATACCAATCGGCCTAAAGGTTTATGATTTATTTGAAATTTAAGCAAAATTTTTGCTTCTAACTTAAGGTCCCCATAACTCAAAAACTGTTGAACTACAAACGATGAAACTTTGCATTTCTATTCTCTGAACCCTTTTTTACCTATGATATCAAATAGAAGACAGCCCGCATTACTGGACACTTTTTATTCGCAATTTAAGGGGAGCCTATAATGGTCTAAATTGACCCATTTTTACCCGATCCGATATTTTGCAATGGAGTGCAGTGGAAATTATATTTTTATGATTTTCTTAGAAGGGGGTTTGTTGTTGGATTAAAAAAAAATCATTCCACCCTTCAAAACTCATTAGCAATGGAAATAGAGGATCGCTTAAAAATGGGTCAATTTAGACCATTATAGGCTCCCCTTAAATTGCGAATAAAAAGTGTCCAGTAATGCGGGCTGTCTTCTATTTGATATCATAGGTAAAAAAGGGTTCAGAGAATAGAAATGCAAAGTTTCATCGTTTGTAGTTCAACAGTTTTTGAGTTATGGGGACCTTAAGTTAGAAGCAAAAATTTTGCTTAAATTTCAAATAAATCATAAACCTTTAGGCCGATTGGTATAATTTGAATTTTATTAGATTAGCAATGGCAAACACTTTCGACACAGAAAATTTCATCGCTCTGCTTGCCACAGTTTCGGAGATAAAAAGGTTTTAAGGGATTCAAATTTTTTTTTTTCAAATGGTTCTAACTTTCTAACGGTTGAACTACAAACGAAAAAAATTTCACTACAAACAACTACAAACGAATGCCTATCGAACTGCAAACTCAGTTTTTCATTCTAGAAAAAGTGCGGGCTAACTTCACAAAAAAATTTAAGCTGCAATTTCGCTTAAATTCCATATAAATCCCAAACCGTTAGGCCGATTGATACAAATTTTTCTTTATTAGATTGGTGAGGTGGAAAACTGTTGAAATAGGAAATTTCACCACTCGGCAATGTACCGTTTCGAAGATAGCGCTGTCTTATATCGCCTGCTTAAATTGCTTATAAATTCTTTTTGGTTTGGTCAATTTCGACATTTAAGGTTTTATTAGATAGAGCACACATGCTTTCTAACAACCAACTAGTTTTTGTCGTTTGTAGTTGTCCAGCATTTGAAATATCCGTCCCCTTAAATCAGTCTGCAACGACGATTTCAACCATTTTCTTAAATTTTCAATAAATCGTTATCTATTGATAAGAGGTAATTTTTTTTTGCTCCATTAGATACATCTAATAGAAAGCATTAGAAAAAAATAGATTTCACTATTTTGAGTTGCTTAATAACTGAAATATGGATATGAGTTTATATGACGAAGTAGTGTTCGCTTAAGTTTCATCTAATTTTTTTTCTTTGTGATAAAATCACAAAATTTGAATTCTATTAGATAGTCAGGAATACAGGCTTTGCAGAAATTGTATTTTTGTTGTTATAAATTGTTTCAAAGGTGTTAGGTTTTAATGTTATTCGAAGGAATAGAAAAAATTGTTGGATAAAATCGGGGTTTATTGATTGGTTGTTGTTGCTAATTGACAAGTAGTGACTCATGTCGATGGGTACAGATGAGTGCTTTGCGAAAATGTATTTACCGTTGTTTAGTTGTTGTTGGGAAGCCCATATATGGATGCAACTCTAAAGGGATGCGTTTTTTGACTTTGATTGCTTTTTATTAAGTAACGCTTAAGTGAATTCAGAAATTTTAAATGCAGTTATTTAAGTTAGGATATGCTTTATGCACCAGTGGTTTTAAATTATTTCTCTTTTTTGTAAATTCGGAGTTACAGATGCAAACACAAATGTCCTTATATCTCGGAAATAAGACATTTCTGTTAAAAAAGAATTTCACTACAAACAACTACAAACGATTTCAAATGCAACTGGCTAGTTTTTATTTCAAAAAGCCAAAAGTGCGGGCTGAAATTTTTTTCTAATGCTTCTAACTTTCTAACGGTTGAACTACAAACGAAAAAAATTTCACTACAAACAACTACAAACGAATGTCTATCGAACTGCATTTCACGTTTTTCATTCTAGAAAAAGTGCGGGCTAACTTCACGTAGGTTTTTCCCCTAACATATTTTACCAAATATTCACACGTTTCACACTTTTTAAAAACACTGCAAAAACGGTCAGCCATGTTGTTTCACAATTTTTCAAATTTAAATTTAATTTATTTGTCATTTTGACGGGAACGAATTTTGTATGATTTACTCACTCGCTAACAGACCTCCTGCCGTTAGTTAGTTATTATGAAAGTTACGAAGCGTTAGTTATCTTCTAAAAATGTTTATTAATAGGAATTTGAGTTTAACTAATGTGTTTGCCATAGTTAGGCCTAACATGTAGTTACGCGACTATTATTAATACGGCGGTTTGGATGAATTTTAATTTGTTGGTTAAGGGGAAAAGCAAAAATGTTGGCTCTTAAGGAAAGGGCAAAAAATCAAAACTCTTTGTGAAACGCGGATAATTTAAAATTAAAATTAGACCGAATTGTTCATATTAAACGTGAAATATTTTTATATTAGGTATACTTAAGCGAATTTTTTTAAAATAAGAGGAATTTTGAAAAAAAATCTTACTCTATACGAACCAATTAGTCATTAATGCTGTATATTTTATATTGCTAAAATATTAAATTTTAAATTGTGTTTGGAATTTAAGTTACCTATTTTCAAATGTTCGTTAACGTGTCAAAACCTCACGACCTATACCTACATACTTTTGAAACTTATATCAAAAATTGTTAATACGACTTGAACAAAAATGTATTCCTAATGTAATTTGGTCATTTCTTACTTTATAGTCGAATTATTGTTAGAATGGATCTTAACAAAAAATGTTTTCTTACAACTTACTTGAAAACGCGGATAACGATTTCAACCGAAATGCAAAATAAGGATTGAAATTGATATTTTCCAAATTATTGCGTCCTTTATTTTAAATTTTTAATAGCGAAAAGCCCATTTTCCATTTAGAGGAAACTTTAAGAAGCAAGTAAATTGACAATACATTGTCCATATTTTGTAGGTAAATAGTTAAGCAAAATCTTCCCAACTAAACATTGTAATACCTACCTATTTTTAACAATGCAGGTATTTTCAATTGATGAATTACAAAACAGGTTTTAATGATTCTGATCGAAATACATATACCACCATTGTAAGAGTATTATAAATAAGAACCCATGTGTTTGCTTTTCTTAAAAAAGTAAAAATGAAGCCGTATATAAGAATTTCTGTAAAATTATGAGGTACCTAATAATCTGTATACCACCATTCACTTCTGCTCTTTTTGTAAACATTTATATAAACTAACCTGCGAGCTGCGACTACCTAAATCTTCACACTTCATTTTGCTCTCCTATGCACGTTCATCGACCTGTTTTAGAAGTCAGATTAAAATTCAAAAACCTCCCATTTTATGTAGGTATATTATATCGGTACTATACAGTTTTCGGTATATCATGAACCCTTCGTCGAACCAGCGTTTTTGTGAATAAAATTTAGGGTTGAGCGATTCCACACAACTATTATTGTTATTGTAAGTTCTTAAAAAAAATGCCAAATTTATAGGTGCGTTCTCATAACCAGCTACTGTTGTGACGTCGTTCAGTAGAGTAAATTCGCATTTCATATCTCCTTAACAAAATGATTTTTAAGTCTTATGATAAATGTGAGCCATTTCTCTTTGGATCGGACCTTGAGCCAAAGCTAAAATAATTAAGCCAAATTACTTTAGCACAACGCACGCTTCGAACCGTAGGCACAAAAACCATCATCACCAATCTACATCAGCGGTCGAAAAAGAACTTGACCTAACAGATCAGAAACTCGTGCTAACCTTGTCCTTGTACTCTAAAAACTTGTAAAGTGTGTATAGGAACACAACTTACAACTTTTAACCACAAATTTACAGAGATTTTTATGTGCACTGCTATCTAAAATGAGTATGTTTAAAGCAAAAGTGCACTTTAGTTATTTCAATATGATGCAAATATAACGTCTCATAATGCATAAATGTATGTTCCCAAATAACGTTGCAGTATTTTCCGGTGCTTACTTTACAGCTGCTTCCTTCCATAGTGGTTTGGATTCTAGTTAGTTTAATTTAGACTTTGACTTTCAAATCCATCATAGATCTATTATACATATACTCATTAAAGCGCCATTTTCGTATTGTCTATTTTCCATTAATTGACATGGAAAAACTAAAAATAATTATTGAAATGGGAAAGGGAACCGTAGAAGATTCAATATTTCGTTCTCGTTATACCGTCTAAGCCGGTAAACTTTCATGTGGAACGCGATATTTTAACCTCTTTTATACCTTGTCCTTACAACCCTGTATGTCCTGTTATCATGCCACAATCATTGAATGTTTTAATGCCCACTTGTGGTGTACAAAGAAGTACACACTTGTATTATTAGATGTGAATAATTAATTTTTTATGTAAGTGGCGCACTGCTGCTACCCTCTCACGAATTCATCGCAACGAAAGACCTTCCAATTATAAAATGCTAATTTCTAAAACATTACTGCGTGTGTACACAAGTATTAAACATTTAATATAGAAGATGATAATGCTGATAGCGAACATGTTCTGGCACTCATTAACAATTACTCAGCATAAACTGTGTATAATTTCCAATTAGTCGATGACATAAACCATTATAACTGTATATGAGTCTTTCAAAATTTAAACTCAAAACAACGCAAATATACTATGTAGAATGTAGATAATATACGTACAAAAAATCAGAAGAACCATTCGTACATAGGAACTAATGTTCCTAATGTAAAAATTATTAAATTTATTCAGTATAGTCATATTTTGTTTTTACAAAGACTATACAGGCAATGGGCGATTTCCTTTCGCACAGACTTATGGCAAATCAGAAAGGGAAGGACTTTATTTAATTCGTCAAACTCTGACATCCGGTCCCAGTTGGACCATTTTAATGGTTTATTGCTAAAATATTCCCCATTCAGTCGATCCCATGCCAACGTACATCACCCGTACATTCGTTGTCTGCAAATAATTAATGAAGTCGATTCGTTACAAGGACGTTAGATGTTGCTTCTATTTCGCTTTAAGAACTTTGGAAAGGTTCACATTCCTTAAATTTTAATAAACTATTTATAACGGAGTGCTGTATTTAATTTCGTAAAACTGAGAGTTCTGAATGGGATGACGATTTATTTCTTATTTCCATCGAAGTGTGTATAAATAGAATAGTATAATATTTGATGCCTGTAGGGTTAGTGGCAGTGTTATTAGATCGTGGGATTTGTCCCTTTTTGTGTGATTTTCGATGTCCAAAAAGTCTGTCATGTTAAAAGAAAAAAGCAACAATATGGGGAAATTTCAGGAATTCCTAGGTCCAAGGTTCGTTTCATGAAAAAACCCAAATTCGATCTAAACATTTTTTTTCCACTGCGCCACAAAGATCCGAGAGTATAACTAACATGCAAAAAGCTCCCCAATTAGCAGTTTGGACTCGGCATAAAATTACACATATCTTTCATTCGTCCCTTCTGCGAAACGAATGTTTGTGAGAAGCTATAGGCCTATAGTGTCCCTGAGGTAGGGTTCCCAACCGTACTATAATATATAGTATTGTACTATATTTTGGCTTTGCTTTCTATATACTGTTGAAGAATTATATAGTACGCAAGAGTACTATATTTCAATCCTGTTATCCTCTTATTGGTGGTCGTGTTTAATTTTTAGCTCCGATTTTTTGGGATTGAATTTTTTGCAATTTGAGGGGATTTTTATTGTTCCAAAGAGTGAAATTTGTGAAAACAACAAACACTAAAAATCACGCACCGCACTTTGAATTCACTTTAAAATTGTAAGTTTTTAAATAAGCGCTTTTTCCCAATTTTGTTCATTTGCTTATATTCTATCTTACTGGCTTTCGCTTTCGACGAGTCACTTTTTCAAACTGAATTATTTTAATTAAGAATGCTGAAGGTGATAGATGATACCTTTGAGAACGCTGGCAGTGACCACTGACCAGTTCATTTGGGTAATTTGAGTTTGGATAATAGTAAGAGGTAGACAGACCCATGGCTGGTAATTTGAATTATGATAGATAAGCGATATACCTTATCGAATAAGACACGATACAAAACTATTGCATCTTGGGAAGATTTTTTATGCAAAGAAATATGCAACTTGAGCAGAAATATATGAATCAATAGCAAAGAGATTTTTCATTTTGATTGCGACTTAAGGTTTCACTTCATCATACATGAACCGAACTCACCTTAGTCTCGATGTCAATGTTAAAGTTGACAGCCATGAGACATTGGTGACGTTCAAGTATCTATTTTAGTAAATCTGACAGCTGTCTGACTAGATGTATCTCGGTTTTGATTGGCTGAAATCGGTTATGTGAGTAGCTGTTTCAGCTGACGTTTATGGAGTGTAGCCGACGAATCTAGTCAAGAAATTTGTGACTGAGTAGGTACTAAGTTGACAGTTCGGATATGTGAATGACGTAAAATAAGTGACGTTTCCGACCAACCTAGTTTTTGCGTTCAGGTTACATCTTATCCAGACCAATCTAGTCGACTTAAGATGACTAGATTCTTGACTGTGCCCATTTTTATCATTTGAAATTACAACTAATTCGTGTTCGTGTATTATTTAAACATTGTTTAGTTTTTTGATTTTCAATCGGAATTTTATTGAAAAATGTTTTAAAGTCATTTTAAAGTTTTAATTGTTGCGCTAATTGAAAACAGAAGTGACAACGAAAATGGGACAGGTAGCGAAAAATTCAAAAAAGACTACTATACTATATTTTTTTGGTATTGTACTATATTTTACTTAGGAAATACTATAATCAGCTAGAAAAATGTTGGGAACCTTACCCTGAGCCCTGAGGATATGTTGCGCAAACTAAATATTTCGTTCAAGACAAAAATCACTACGTTTCGTGGGAAAAATTAACAGAGAGTGTTAACACTGGTTTGTTGGGAAGCGAGAAGATGTTGCTGTAAGAGAAATATTAATGAATGGATTTAAAGAGAATCGATTTGTAAATTGGTTTCCTATTCTTATGATGGTTACGTCATTAGTCTATCCCTATATCCAATAAATGACAAAATGACCGTCTAATTATCTGTGCAATATCCGATGAATAGGATGAGACAATTTATGGCACATTAGTCTTAGCTATATTTCAAAGCTATGTTTGTCAACGACAGCAATATCTGTAAACTCGTTTAAACAATATCCAACATTTCCTTTGTTAATACTAATTTATTTCTATTTGTATCTAGAATATTTTGGCATGCGAATCATGTTTGTACAAAATCTGCTCTGAAACAAAGTCAAAGTTTGTACTGGCGCTGTAGGTATTGTTATTATTCGTATCCCCTCTACATACCCGCTTCGCTATGGATAAAAAAATATGCAGTCTCTTAGATAGGTATGTATCATTGAATAAGGATAGCCCACATAGTCCTTCAATGTACCTTCTTTGATCGACATTCCTGATTAAAACTAAAGCGACTATTATGTACATTTCTATGTACTTTCGACATAGTACATTTATAGATATATCCTTCATTGAAAAGGGATTCATTATAACCGGTGTAATTCGGGTCTTATTTATAATAATATCTCGTGATGGTTTATGAATTTCGGTCAATTGGCTCAAATATAATAATTTCTAGAAGATAAATAATTTTCGCGATATCTAGTCTTACGCCTTTTCCATTTCCAAGAAGTGTTGTGATGCGGTTGCAAAACCTGCACGAACGTATCTTCGTGATAGCTGGTATCACCACACTACGTCTCGGATATCTTTGCCCAATATGATGAGTCTAAAGGGTTGTACTATGATATGGCTCGTATGCCGGAATTTTCAAAAAGTTGAACGACAGAGCCATAATCGGCTTCCTCAGACCTCACCCTATATTTTGATTACAAACAACAGCGAAGACAAAACGCGAGCTTCTAGGAACCTTTGCTTTCTTTTGTCATATGAAGTGAAACGAAAATATTTGAATTGAATTGAATTTACATTTGAATTTTGTTTTGCTTAAACTGTTTACAATTTACTATACTTTTCCTCCAAAGCCTAAGTGGTTTGTCTGCGCAGAAAATTGGATATTTTGTTTTTCTCGTTGAGTTCTATTTGCATAAATTTATTTTCATTTTTTCTTTACTTCATTAAGTTAAGGAAAGAATGCCTATTAAAATAACAATAGGTAGATAACAAAGAAAAAAATATTGAAAGTTACATGTTTTTAATTTTTTCAAAAATACTGATTTAGGTAGATCAAGAGAATGTGTTGGCAAATCATTGAACTTTCATTCGTTCTACGAAATGTAGAAACAAAATTTAGTAGGTAAGAGAAAGATATTCCGCGGTAGATACTAATAATCATTTTTAGTGTCCAGGCTAAATTTTTCGAGCTCACAATGGCGAATATTTCCATACAAAATTGCATATTGTGACCTAGGAAATATTTAGTGTGAAGGTTAAAAATGATTATTGGTAAGGCCCATTGTATTTGGGTCGAGATTTTTATCAATTGTGACGTTAAGATTTCAACTAATATATTTTTGTTTATGTTGGCGGGGCTTACAATCCTGAATATTCAGTTTTTCGCTAAGAAATTTAATACAAAAAATCATTATATATGTAATATGGCTAACCTACCATGAAAGCAAACACAGTTTTTCTCATTGAAAGGTTTTTTTTTTTTTTTTTGAGTTATAGAACTTTAAGTTGGCAACTCTATTTTAACTGGCGACCATTTTATCAGCTGTCAAGTTATTTATTTTAAGTTTGGTTTGGCAATTCAACATTGAGACAATTTCACATTATTTGCATCTTTACCTACTCCAATTTGGTAGCCACCTCCTGCGACAAATCCTAAGGTGGTCGTTAGCATTGAGGTATATTTAAATGGATTTTTGTTGAGGCCAAAATTCCTTATCTTTAAACAAATGAAAATATTAAGTAGATTATTTATTTTCACTTTCAACGAATTTCGCGGACAAAATATAAGTTTTGCATTCAATGTCAAATAACATCAGACAGCTGTTTTCGAAAGTTGAATTCATTTGATGACATTCTCGATAATGAATTTTATTCGTTCGAATCGCAAAATACACAAAGTTCGAATTGACTATTCGTTCGAATCTCAAAATAATCATGTCTACAACAAAGGGATTGTTTTTTAATTAGACATTTTTTTTTGTGAGAAAATAAAAGACAAGTTAAAATAAATCAAATCATTTAAATGAAAGCACTTGATATCCGTTCGCATTGCAATAAATATGTTCGGAAATAGTGCTAATCGTTCAAGGCAGTCTTGTGTCTCTCGGATAGTTCGGTATAATTTAGATTTCGCCTGACTCCTTCATTGAGAATCGAACAAATGCTGAACTTATATCGCCCAAACCAATATTATGCTCATTAAACATAGGTATAATATTAATATTTCTTTCTTTTGTCAATCGAAAACACCAATTCGCAACACAATTGAAATTTGAGAATTGTTTTTTTTTTCACAGCCTATCAAAATGGTTTACTTGGCGTGCTGTAGATTCTACCTCATTCGAAAGGTGAATATAATTTTCGCACAGTGGTGAAAAAAAAAAAAAAAAACGCGAACAGCTTTGAGAACACCAATTATTGTTTTCCTATGCGAACATTTCAGGCGGATTTAGTCGTATACGAATTATGTTATGCGGAATTTGAGAATTGGGGTCCAGGAGCTGTGGTTTCAACAAAACGGCAACATAGTTCGCCTCCAAGATCGTGCGATTTAACGCCGCTTGACTATTTGTGGGGATATGTGAAGGCGCTAGTTTACGCCTATAGGCCCGAAACGATTGACCATTTAAAGGACAACATTCACCGTGGTATTGCCGATATAGGTACGGCCACAAATGTTGAAAAAAGTCATCGAAAATTGGACCTCTAGATAAGACTACGTCCGAGTCAGCCAGAAGATAATCTTTCAAATAAAGTAAATTTCATGTCAATTTCAAAAAATCATCTTAGTTTTATTCCATTTTAATGACATAAACGATTTGAAACAAAACTAGTAGATGAGCTTATGTCGGTGCGGTTAAAATGTGTTCATAACCACTTTTTCAATAAAAATGCAATAACTATTACACAAAATTTAATTTAAACAACTATTGTCCACTTCTACTCTTTTTCTAAACAAATATAACATAACATAATGCATTACGGTATGGTCGATCTCCGAAACCATTCAACAGATTTTAATGAAATTTTATGGATGGTTATGGTCAGTTAGATTGAATAGTTTTAGACCCGATAGGTGGCTGTTATCGAGATGTAAACCTGGAGCACGCTTTTTAATTCGGGAATGAACCTGCGAATGTGTATTGTAATTCATAAAATTAGAAAAATTTTAGTTTAAACAAGGAACTGAACTTGAGACTGCAAATGCATAAACTAGGTCTTACACAGACACTATATAGACTATTGAATAAGTTATTTAAGTTTAAGTCGCAACCACTTGAAAACAAAATAATAAAAAAAGAACTATAAAAATGGAAAACGTTGGATTGAATTGCGTTACGAAAACGTTTAAAAATAATGAAGACTTATCTACTGCACGACATGAAGATTATAAATATTTTGAAAACTTCCGTTTTCTTATGATTTATAAATTTCTTAAGGTGATCCAACTCCAACACAATTATATTTAACCTTAAAAGACATAATGTTCGTGGATTCCTCGACTTCATTCGTAATCTTACTATCTCTCTTCAACCATTGTTAGGAACATTGTGTTCACTAATTTACTCATTCCAATGCACTCTTGCGAATGACGGTTATATGCCCTGCAGGTAAAACCAGTATTTCTATTTTTGTATATTATTTTTTCGTCGTTTTAGACTTTTGCGGATATTGCGCAAATAAAAAATATTAGTTACTTAATTTAATTTCTACAATTTTTTCTTTATCATATTTGATTATTTATTTAATATTTCCAAAGAAGAAATGTTTTTCTAAGTTTTTGAAAACATGTTAATTTTAGACTTTAAAATTATGTCCTTATTGTTTAATAATTAAAACTGAAATATTTTTCTAATGTTTCAGGAAAAAAAGTAGAACTAATTTATATTACACAAAGCTTTAGAAAAAATATATTTTAGTGTTGTTCGTCGAATCGATGAATGAGCAGCTTACTACTGGTAGTCAGTAACCTAAGCCCTCTAGGAATAGCATAATTATATTATAAGGTATCCACATTTAGCGAGGGAAGGTTCAATTCTGGTCACAATTACAAAACCTTTTTTCTAATAGAACGAGCATACGAAAAACGGCTTTGTCATAAATTGACAACTATATGCTATTGTTTTTTTTTTCCTCCGAAAGCGATAGGTAGTCTCAATATTCACTTCATTCATCAGCAACCATTCATATTCAACAATCTTCTGGGGTATGGTTAGATACAACATACATAAACATACGCGATATTTTTTAACACAATTTCATCAAGTGATCACAAAGATGGAAATGGTCTATGTTTCTGGATAAGAAATCTATATTAACATTAACCATCAACATTTATTTAAGTTTAAATTTTAGCGCCTTGTAAAGCAGGCGGGGGTCCGGTGGTACTCGTGCACTTTATCTTTCACGTCCTCATTTGCAAGTGAATGTTTTAAGTGAAAGTTTGAAAATCTATAACCTAATTTCGTACAACACAGTATGCAATACTGAATTCACAAGGACAGTTTCACTTCTTGAGTGATTAAAAAAAAAATAAAGCATTGTATGAAAGCGAATGTGTAAACGATTTATTCGGTTCACTCTTTTTTCACCCAAATTTTGTGAAAGATTTATTTCTTTTTCGATATCCTGCCTTCCAAAACCCTAATTTTGCAACTTGTGACATAGATTTGGTCTATGGTTGATTTTTCTTGCTATAGTCAAAAGGCTTCAGTCATTTGCACAGTAAAACTGAAAAATGATCCTGTACTTAGGTATACCGCTGTAGGTGCTGCTATACTTTGATTGTATAATACACCCGATCAACGAACAAAAGAAAATAATTTAAGCTGCTAGATTATTGTCTTTTGTAGGTATGTATCGGAGATAAGATGTTGAGGTTTCATTCATTGAGCAAACTTACTTTATCTAGTTTGAGCATTCTCCTAAGGAAGGCATCCAATATTCCATTTCATCACTCGTTTTCTTTTATTTTTTACTATGACCTTTATTTTTCAACTTTGTTAATACTTTAATATTTACACTGCGCATATTTAATCTATGTTCTCAGGTATGACCTTATGGCCGGAGTGACTCGTGCCGAAGCCTTTTTCTCCTTCAACACTGGAGATGTTCAATACGGCATTGAGGCTGATCGACGTTCAAAGATTCTTAAGGCGTATGTACGGAATACCTATATGTATCACCTGAATGAGATATTTGCGACTATTGTGAATGAATACACCGACTGGGAACGACCCGTACAGCATCCAATTAACATTAGGTGAGTGAAGGTTGCGTGATAAAAAAATAACGGCCAAACACTGTTGTTATTATTTCAATTTACATTAAAACTTTGATTTCGCTACAAAAACAACAAAAATATTTTTTTCATTCCAAGTTGTGCTGAGGAAACTTTGCGAAGTACGTTCTATAGGGGGAGACGCATTTGACAAAATTATCATATTGAATTGACAAGTTTTCCATTTAATTTCGTTGTTTCGTTCCTCAAAACTGTGCAAAACTTTTCGTTTGACTTTTAGGTAGGCTAGCAAGTGCCTGTGCATTAAAATTATGATTATTTATTGCTTTTCTTTACAAAGTTCCCAGGGATGGAGGTAATAATCAATTTTGAAGTTGATAAACATTTCTTTTTTTTTCCTATCTTACAAATACCCACCTAATTGTATAGAGTGTTTTCTGTCTATGGCAGCAGGTAAACTAATTAAATGGGAAAAACCTGGAATGTGTTTTTTGTTCTTTTTTAACTTTTAAAGTACGTATGGAAGAGCGAAAACAAATAGTCGAGAGGATGCAGATTGGATTTCCGTGGATATGGATTTTTTTCTTTTATATTAGGTATATGTTGGACAAATTAGTTGAAATTCATTTGTGCATCACGCTTCATGCTCAATGCTTCCAGGGCATATCGGCTTTGGTTTGTTTTGATTTTTCCAGCTAAGCTTATAATATAAGCTGAAATGAAATATGATGAAATCCATAGCGGACCAGCTAATAGTTAAAATAAAATAGTTAGAATACTTTTATGAGTGTGAAACATGGTAAAAATTACATAATTCATCTTGAAAAAGGTCTTTCACCCATATTTCCGTTTACATTATAAATGCATATTCAATATAACCGAATATTAAATTAAGATCAGATATAATTGAAGAGTCAAAAGGTTCCACATGTAGATCCCTTTACCCGAAACTTTAGCATAAAATAAATAGCCTTAACTTGATAAACTGAGTTTGCATGAAATCAACTAGCTTTACATTACAGGTCACATTTCAATGCCCGAAACACATTTTGTTACTTGTGCAATTTGCAAAAATAAGATACTCCTTTTCGCTTTCTATCTATTTGCCCAAATCTAAATGAAATAAGATTGTACATTCTCAAAAACCACTACTAAGTGAAGAAGATTCATTTTAATGGATTTTTTTTTTATCCGAGGGTAGGTGAAAATCTTCCAAAGACACTATGAGATTAACAAGCGCTCTCTCATAGTAGTGTGAGATTTTGACTGACTAAAAACACCACCCTTCGACAGATTTTTAGACACAGCAACTAAAATATTTTTCTATCATGAAATAACAACTTTTGAGAGGTTACTTTCCATTGAAGGATCCTGCGTGTTTCGCAAATTAGACGCAGTTAATCTTATCTTGCCAACGGTTTCGTTGTTTGTATCGCAATAAATAGCTCTCGTCCAAGATTTGTCGGACTGTATTGCTGATATGTCCGATTAGTCGGTTTCTATGCTTTCTCGCTAAGCTTCTAGTTTCAGCTTCGATTGTTGGAATTCCGAGATCCCTATGGATATCGTCGTTTCTAATATACCATGGTGCTTGTACAATTTCTCTAAGAGTCTAAGCACTTTATTTTGAAAAGTTTGTAGAATATTGGCATTTGTTTCCTTGGTACAACCCCAAAGTTGTATACCGTAGGTCCACACGGGCTTTAGTACTTGCTTGTATAAAAAGAGTTTGTTCTCAGTATACTGAGCTGGGAATGTTTTCCGAGTAACCAGTACATTTCTCTATATTTTTGATATCGAGTTCTTTACGTTTCATTTTCACGTGGGAACTCCATGTCAACTTTGCGTCGAGTGTCATCCCGAGGTATTTGATCTCGTTTGCAAAGGGTATTCGGGCCAAGTTTAGAAAAATTGGCAAGTCATTAGTTTTCTTATACGTGAAATTCACTTAAGTACCGCAAAGAGTTTATTGTTTAATTTTAGCATATTTTAACCCAATGCGTTACGTTCTCATTTTACATATACCTAGTTAAACTCCAATTTCATTTCACCAAATAAATGATCAACCTAATTATGTATATGGGAAATATAAGCCGAACTATTTATCTAATTGTTAAAATAAATATGATTTGGTATTCGTTATTTTAAAAATTGTTTTAGAACATATTTAAGAAGAAAATATAAAATTTGTAATTGGATTCAAAATAAACTAATTCTATTCTATTATGTTCCAATAAAATGTTTTTAAGCATCTTTGGTAATTTAATTTTGTAGGTATCTAGGTTGTTTCTGGAAAATGTCACGCCTTTTTCTCACAATACTGACAGCATAAATAACAAACAATAAGATTTTATAAGAAAAAAGAACAGATGATACGTAAAGGGGAATTCACTGAGAAATAAAAGCACAATTACATCTTACCGAAAGTAAACATTACTCTAGGCTCTATGATTTGTTTGTCTTTCTCGACCCGAGTGTATTCCTACCATGATGGTGGTGAGATGGTGTTTATATAAACAACATATACGACTAGAAGAAGGCTTCAAGATAATTGAGTGCAATCCTATATTTAAAAAAGAATCCTGAAAAAAACATAATAGGCGTCCTTAAAATTATTCATTCATCATTAATAACTTATCTAACTCTGTCTAGTGTAATTAACTTTTTAATATCTTGAGGCGATATTTACAGAAGAAGGAATAATTAAAACGAAGAAATAATGAAATAAGAATTCGAAAGACAAATATTATAAAACTTTTCTTATTCTGGCTGGAAAGATTAATAAATCTGTACAGCTATAGAGGATGGACAAGGTTGAGGTATGCGAAAATGTATACAAAATTAAATATTGCGCTGATGCCAGTGGCGATAAACTTGGTAAGCATAGTGTTGAAACGTAGACTACACGGCAAAATTAAATTGGGGCACAGTACTTTCTTTAATTTTTCAATTACTATATAAATTTTAAAATGATAAAGTACAAATCATTGTAGAAACTAATAAAAAGAAGGGAACGTAAGAAGTCTCCAAGGTGTATTTATTCATACCCGTTCACCCGAATACAGTTTGTAGAGTTTGTGTAACGGGAACTCTTCACTCAGAAGACCGTAGAGCCACAGTAACCCTATTTACTTAAGCTTCCAGCTTGTTGTTGCCTGCGATAATCAAAAGTAAGCTTCGTCTTCATGGCAATAGTGCATAATCAAAGTTACAGGAGAAAACAAACAATATTTATGGAAGTCTAAGTAATCTATCTGACATTTTGTTCGAACAATTAAAAAAAAAAAAACTTTTACCCAAAGAAATTAATAACTGGTCAGTATTGTTGTACAGAATCGATGCAGCTGTCACATGTTTTATAATTCATAGCAACCAAACCCTAATCAGAACTGAACAAGGTAAATTCTCATAGCCGTAGGGCAGTTGTTGTACTGAAACGACTTGATGACGCATCTCATGATTGGTGCTGTAAACAAACTTTGGTGTACGATGTTTTTTTAAATTTAATTTTAATTTAATTTTTGTTGAAATTGTAATTTTTAGTTAACTTTGAGTATCTAAACAAACCTCCAGATCATGTCTCTTCATCAATTTTTCAAAATATAGACATATATATACTACCTGTACTACTATAAGATATTATTCTCAATGTGCAGCGATTAAACTAATTTAAATAAATAAATAAATAAATGTTCATACATCATACCCGACTCAAATTAAGTTCCTTACAATTTTTAAGGGCAGTGGTAACTTTTAATTATCTGCCACTGCCCCAATTTGTGCATGACGTCCAAACATGCTAGGTATTGTGTATGGTAAAAAAAAATTCTGATTTGATGTAATTGCCCCTTGCTTTTTAAAGCGTTTCCATTGCATTGGGACCGACTTTCTCCTTCTATGTAAAGAGGCAGAATCACTATAATTAACCCAATTTCCCGGCCACTGAAATGACACTAGGGAGGAGATGTCACAGATGGTGACGTAAAACTAGGTTTCTTCACGAATCCGTGTATCGAATTTGCGAAGACGCAGATCGTTTTCACCACCAGTCACCCGACTGAATACGAATAGCTCCAGATTATATGCATATGCATATGCATATCGATCCATCGTTATCACACTACCAACTTTTACATACCACGCCGCAAATACCATCAATCTGGCGATTTTGTCCTCCCGACAAAGTCAAGGTGCTTTTCTGTTCCATGTATCAATACTCATAGTCGATCCCGTTGTCGATAAATACAGCCCACCGCCAAAATTGACTGCGAAACCATTGGCTTAAAACCGTAGTCGATTTGAGTTAAGGTCGGCTAAGTTTTCTACCCTATCATCAACTTCCAGAAAACCTCCCCTATTCAGAATTGCTTCAAGGGGCGCCCAAATGTCATACCATTAGCTGTAGCCCTTTTCTCTTTGAAGCCATAACCAGATAATTTGTTTTAATAGACATATAAGTATAGTTACTTAAACATAGTCAGAGGTTACTTAGTCCTCTGATGAAGGTCAAACCAATGGGTATGATTTATGTGATACATTTGCATGTTATATAGGTTCCATGAACTGAATACTAAATCTATGATTCCCTTGCTAAACTTGGCCATCTGGCATGAGAGAAAATAAAACAAGTACTTACCCCAGCCATCTGGTCCTTCGAAAGCAATATAAAATTCCATTGAAATGCTGATATTTTGCAGTAAGTCTAAAACAACGGATCTTCGTCATAATTTTATTTCCTTTTTTATCTCTCATAAATATCCGCATATATACGAGCTAAGTTAAATAAAACCGCCAACAGGTTAACCATAAAGGGTTTTCTGGAGACGGTACCGATACCGCGATTTTCATTGCGTTTTGTTCAGAACACGTACTATACGTCGGGTTAATATCTACATACACATTTTTATTAACTCTTCGTATAATGTAGGTAGTCACTATACACTGCCGCGTCAAAGGAACACCGATTCATTAAATAGTTACGCGGGCGTATACGCATTATAATAATCGACAAAAAAAATTCATCACATTCCCCTGAAAGGAAGTTTTTTTTTAATGCTTTTCTGAATACGTCCCATCTGTCTCTATGGTATCAAAAAACATGTTTAGCCCTTTTGCTGACGCTCCTCCCACGTTCACACACATCAACAAAATAAATTGATTTCGGTAAAATTGAATTTTTAATGTGTGCTAGACCAGGTTATTCCAGGTCTGTTGTCATTTGTTCTACGTACTTGTTTTGGATGATTTTTCTCCTTTTGCGACTCTGATTCTGTTTTTTCCTCATTTCGGTGTACAAAAAAAACTCACCATAGCTATCCTGTATGAAGCCAAATTTGAGAGGAAAAAAACAATTTGTGATTTTTTTCTTTTGCGCATATGGCCTGCAGGAGGTTTTATTAATGAGAGCGCATAGATTTGAAATCCACTCTGGCGAATAATTGACAGTGGAATACAGACACCAAAGCTGTTGATATTTAAATTTTTTGTTTGTTGTTCTTCCCACAAGCGGAGCAACGTCATGAGCAGAACAGAAATACTAGCAACCCAAAAGGACATAAAATGGAATGTTTCCATGGATATATTTATGGCTTTGCGATATGTATATGCACAATTTTTTTGAGGTGCGTTACGTGGCGTGAAGTATAAGGTATTTACCACAAAAAATCATTTGTGGGACGTTGTAAAAATTGTAAAATTCCGAGTGTTTAATTAAACTATGGTGGAAGGTGTTGGAATGAGCATTATCAGTTTTTTTAGTACGTTTTTTGCACTTTCCTAGTCCATTTTCATTCGCTGTGCAATTGGATCCACTTAATTAAAAATTGGATCCACAAATTAAAAATAGTAATCGGAACCATTAAGCAGCACTTACTTTTGATGGAGGTTATTTCTGCACAACGCATCGGGCCAATAGAACAATTTTTTTTTTTTTGTTTTTAAATTTTGACTGTGCCAGAGTTCAGACGAGCCTAGCTCTAAACAAACAAGTCAAACATGGATGAGGTCCTAACTTAAGCATACAGGATCTTATATTAGTTTGGATTATTTAGAAAATACGAAATCGCCTTTAATTCGATTTATCTAAGTTGGTAATCTTAAGTCTTTCTTGACTTGACACAAGAAAGTTACACAAGACGCACAGCACCGGCTGGTCTTCGGTCTTCTCGGTGTAGAATATAGTTTAACTTTAGAAGTTCTCCATGTAAATAAGAACCTTGCTCTATTTCTTGAATGCTGTGTTCGTCTCGGAAGTAGTTACAAACATACACGTTATGATTTAGACGTGTATAGATCATTCGATGCAGTGAACACGAAAAAATTCATTAATCTTTCCCCTTTATCCACCTTTGAGATGAGCTGATAAAGCTAGCGTTTGCAAAGTCTGCTATTCTCCAGAATCAGATTTATTCCATAGCTGTCAGCGAGTTCCATCCATTCCCAGTACCTACCTATCATCCTGTCTTGCATTGTATTGTTTTCAGAGCAGATTTCTTCTTTAGCCGTTTATCCGCCATATTCAAAACTGTCAGTACGTAGTCCGTAGTAAAGGGTTTTGGTAAATAATGAAACCTGTCATACTAATTTCTCGACAGTATCATATTTGTCAAATCCCTAAGCCTGCGCAGCATAGACTATGATTAATTCTGACACAGTTGTTACAAAAAACTTAAACTTGCTGCTGTGGGCGATTTTGGTATTAAATATCCAATATCTCAAGTTTAACTTAGTATATTTAGCCTATTTAGACTACTAAGTAGTTAATTCCAAAGCAGCTTCACCTTTTTTATAAAGCTTGTCAAATCGATTGTGTCGATCCAACATAGTTGACGTGTTCTGGCAGAAGACTATCTTACTCGCAACAAGTGAAGTGAAAAATAACTTCGCCTTTCCCTAGAAAAGTGATACCAAAAAAAAAAAAGTAAAAACAAGGCTCGTAGCCTTAAAGTTCGCTGACAAGGTGACAATGCAAGAGTATTTAATAAGAACGTAGAAAACGTTTGGTCAATTAAACAGCGAGTTTTTATACCATGCAGACCAGTTTATATATATTTATGTACCAAGCGTTTGTAAACGATTTTAAGGGGAGGCAACCTGGGCATCGTGCAATTAGTGACTGATCGAAATCTGTCGTGGTGTGAATATGTGGTCAGTGGTCAATTTATGCGTCTATTAATAGTCTCATCCATTTTTATCGCTCTTTGAATATGTACCCTCTTTGATGATACAGAGTCGTTTTAGGTTACTGGCTACCCCAATAACGATGCAGAGCAACTTAGTATATAGATACAATTTTCATTTAAGTTCTTGCGGATAGTGCGGAAACATAACTTTTAAATACCTAACGCAAAATAATGTCCGCACAAACAATTGTGACGACAAATAAAAAATGGGACTGTTATACACTCGTACGAATTATTATCAAGTCTTCAATATGTTTTACCGAAAGAATCCTCAGCATAAAAACGCAAATAACGTACTCTGGTCATAATATCAAACTTTGCAATTTCATTTGTCCGTGTGTGCATTTCAATTTACTAATCAGAACTATTTCCTCTTTTTTTATCACAATTTTCTATTCACAGAGACGAGACACTGGAAGCACTAAGTGACGCTCAGGTTGTAGCACCGGCCGCACAAACTGTCGATTTGCATTCAGCTGACCACCGGAATTCCTATTTGTACGTGTTCGATTATCAAACCAAATATGGAGATTTCCCACAGGTAAGGTATTATGCGGTATCGTTGAACACACCACATCCATACAGCAAGTGCTGATGCTCATTTCGAAAGGCTGTTCACTTGGTATACGCTTGACCCCTATGCAAATACAATAGCTGTACGTTAGGCATGGAGTCACCAACCAATATACAGCTCAGCACATGGCACCACATAGCCAAGCACTTTGCATGCTGCATCAACAATAATTTCCCAATTACTTGAGGACGAAGACAAGGGAACATCGAGGTGGTTGTATCACATCGATACCACCTTCTCGTACGAGTGATTTTCTCGGAAAATACTCTGCACTTGGTCAGCCTCAGTGGTATGAATTTGGTTTTTGTATTCTCCAATTATTGTACTTGGCTTTTGCTTGAGGTAGGTTTTCGTATTTGTTGATGCAAACTTTTCCCAATAGGTACTCGATATAATGTTCAATGTGCATCCTTGAAAATTTATTCAATTTTGCCAAGCAAGGATGGAATATACTACAGTAGCGTCAAGTGACTGACGGCATAAAATGCGTTCCACTCAGAATTTCCAATCATGCCAATCTGAATACTAGACAATATAAAATAAATTTTAAACATAAAGTCCGTTATGTATCATAAATAGTGTTCTTAAATTTGTTGACTTTGTAAAAAATTTCTTCAAATGCCTTTCTTTATTAAATTCATTTCAGAGGCAAGGATGCATCCATGGCGAGGACTTGCCGTACATTTTTGGAGCACCCCTTGTGGGTGGATTCAATCACTTTAGTAGAAATTATACGAAATCTGAAATTGGACTTTCGGAAATCGCTATGCTATATTGGGCCAATTTCGTTCGGACGGGGTAAGTGCACCTTTGAGGTTCTTATTTCTATAGAATACACTTAATTAAAGTCTGAATTAAACAGAAAGTACTTAAATATTTGCATTTACTTTATTTTTCAATATTGCAAACGCTTAATAAATAAAAGGAATCCAAATGAACAACTGGAGGGGGATCACGGTAGCAGACAGGAAAGAAGTCGATATAAGACTGTAGAATGGACGGCGTACGAAAGTGTTCACAAGAAATATTTAAATTTTGGTAAGTTTATGTATATATCATATACATATATGTGGCGTTCGATTTTCAAATGATAACTTGGCATAGGTATAGTGACTTACATTATTTCACATTCTATCATGTCTTAAGTACAATTATTTTAGCCCATTGTTAAAGTTAAGTTGGGGCTGGTTTCTTTTTAAATGACATAAGTAAGTAACAGTTTTTCGGTTAAGAAAAGTTTCTGAATTGTCAAAAAATAGTCCGCATTTCTTCCTAGGCTTGGAAACATTAATGGAAACTTTAAATTTGTATCTTTTTTCTTTATAAGCTCAGAAAAAAACTGACTTGCCATATTTGGTTAGTTGTCTAGAGGCTATTTTGCCATGAAAATAAAGTAGTGGTATCTGGAGGCATATAGTTTAGTTTAGTTTATTTGTTAAGATGATTTTGTAAACATAAATGAGTGTGCAACATTCAGGGTACGCATTTAAAGTATACTCAAGGATTTTTGATCATATATAGGTACAGGTACATAGATGCATAATCATACCGCCTAAACTTATAGGCATAGCTTCAATAACAATTATATAACATTGCCACCTTAAGTTTTCTATTACATTCCGCAAAAATTGTTAGTACTTACCGGTGTGTAATGTTGGAACAGCAACATGTTTCTAAGCCAATGTATATCTTCCCGATCGTTATGTTGATATATGCAATAAAGTTTTCGTTAAATATTAAATCTTTGTTAAAACTATAAACTGCGTCCTTAAATAAACCCTGACTGACAAGATACAGCTCTTATACATCTGAACGTCACCTGCATATAAATGTGGAACGAAGAATTTAAATTGGAAGATCATTTAGGAGGGAGACGTACGAATTACCAAGAAAAAAAAATCGACTACTAATTATGTCGATTTTGCCATTCATTAAAATCTCGACAAAGTTTTTGTCGACTTTTAAAAATGTCGAACGATTAAAATCTCGACACTTCAAATATCGACTTTATTTTTCAAATGTCGGTCAAATTGTCGACAAATTTGGTCTTATTTCACTCCAACAAGGCGCAATAACGCTAACAAAATTTGAGTAATAAGACCAACCTTGCACTCACCCCGTAATCTAACAGTAAACCCAAGTAGGGGGGTTGAAAGGTTTGCAGAATGCCCCCCCCCCCCACCCCCACATACACATACAACTCGCACCTGCAAACAGGGTTGGGTACGATTAATCGCTTTGAAAAATACCGATTATAAAAAAACCGATCAACAAATTACCGAAAAAAAAAAAATGTCGTTCAAGAAAAATGTCGACGGTTCAAAATATCGACCGGGAATATGTCGATTTTTAAAATGTCGACAAGAGTTAAGTCAATGATGTTGACAGGTGCGAGCTGCATGTGTATGGGGGGGCATGCTGCCCCTCAGCAACCCCCCTGCTAGGGTTTACTGTTGGATTACGGGGTGTGTGCAAGGTTGATCTTATTACTCAAATTTTGTTGGCGTTATTGCACTTTGTCGGAGTGACATGAGGGGTTGGGTACGATTAATCGCTTTGAAAAATACCGATTGTAAAAAATCCATCAACAAATTACCAAAAAAAAAAAATGTCATTCAAGAAAAATGTCGACTGTTCAAAATATCGACCGGGAATATGTCGATTTTTAAAATGTCGATTTTAAAATGTCGGCAAGAGTTAAGTCAATGATGTTGACAGGTGCGAGCTGCATGTGTATGGGGGGGCATGCTGCCCCCCTGCAACCCCCCTGCAACCCCCCTGCTAGGGTTTACTGTTGGATTACGGGGTGTGTGCAAGGTTGATCTTATTACTCAAATTTTGTTGGCGTTATTGCACTTTGTCGGAGTGAAATGAGACCAAATTTGTCGATAATTTGACCGACATTTGAAAAATAAAGTCGATATTTGAAGTGTCGAGATTTTAATCTTTCTATATTTTTAAAAGTCGACAAAAACTTTGTCGAGATTTTAATGAATGGCAAAATCGACATTGTTGGTAGTCGATTTATTTTTTCTCGGTAATTCGTACGTCTCCCTAATCCAACAGTAAACCCTAGCAGGGGGGTTGCAAAACACACTGCTTGCAAACACATGCAGCTCGCACCTGTCAACAGGGAGACGTACGAATTACCGAGAAAAAAAAATCGACTACTAATAATGTCGATTTGCCATTCATTAAAATCTCGACAAAGTTTTTATCGACTTTTAAAAATATCGAAAGATTAAAATCTCGATACTTAAATTATCGACTTTATTTGTAAAATGTCGGTCAAATTGTCGACAAATTTTCATTTGTAAACATTTATGACATAAATAAAACAGACTCCAATTTTTTTAATTTTGATTTTATTTATTTTTTTCTTTGAGGAAACTAAACACAAAACTCACTTTATTTCTTCATGAAATATATTTGAATAAGATGAAGAACATTGTATTTAAAATGATAATTAATTATTTAGTTCAACCTTAAATGAACCGCAATATTATTTAAATAGTCCAACCTTGAATAATTTTCCTTTTCACTCAGAATAGTTTTAAGCTGCTTTTCCTTTCGTTTTATATATTTTGTTGGTTCCTTTTTGTCTCCCTTTTGAATTTTATCCAATGTTTGCTTGACGACTATGTACTCCTTAGATAGTTTTGAAATTAATTTATATACCCCAACATGTGATGATCCCACAAGCACTTTCAATCTCCTATGCCACGCCTCGAGACTATTTTGAGTTCTGGGAAGATTTAATTGCATTTGGTCGTGCACTGACCAGAAAGATGGCTCATAAGCAGGAGACAACATTTTCATTTGCCTAGAAGATGAACGCTTTCTGCTATCCCGGGAAATGTAATTTTTCTTAAACCAGTCACCTATGCGCTTTCCATCGTTGTCCAATGCATCGTATAATTCTGTAAAGTAATTATGTATCTCTTGTTTTGGTAAAAAAGCAAGTGCCTTCAGCATTCTCATACGTCGACTAAACATTTCATTGTTTCCATATTTCGTTGTAAGCTTTTGTACCTCAATTCTTCTCCAAATAATAGATCCCAAATGAAAGAAACACCCTTTGCTTTGAGATTCTGGGAAGTACCTACGAATGAGCAGCGGCAGCACTTGCTTTCTCAAAGTCGGATATAATGAACTGAGGTGATAATGAAATATTGTTATCACACCCAATCCGACATAATTCATAGAAGAATTCATCATAAATGAGTTTACTTTTGGAACTCATTAAACAAAAAATTAACGGAAAAGCTTGATTGTCTACGACTCCTTGGATGGTAAATAATTGTCGCATTATGGATGGTACAACTTCGAATGTACCATCCATAAGCCACACTTTACATTTAGATAACATTTTTAAATTGGATATGCTTCCCAGAATTAAAAGTCTTTCATTATTATTCACAGTTTTGTCGCTGAGAAGAAATAATTCACCTTCCACATATTTTAGGTCGTTTGGTATACAAATTTCACTGACAGTATCATGTTCTTTATTTAAATTTTTGCGTCTGATTATTTTAATTTTTTGTTTTTGCATTTCTGTATTCGGTAAATAAACGCGGCAGTCTTTTTGACACTTAACAACACTTTCTGATATAACATTAACAGGCGCATTTTCTGTCTTATCGGCAAGATCTTTGCAAAGCATTTGTTTTGTACACTTGTTGTTCATGGAACAGAGGGTCATGGGAATGAATTGATGGGCTTTTGCAAATAGTATGTTTGCTATTAACAATTGTAGTGCTTACTCGACCTTTGCAAGACAATTTCTTTTTGTTTTCACAGCACCACCGATGTATATCACCTTGTTTTTTCTCCAAACAGTATACAAATCCATCAATCACCAATTTATTTTTATTTTTATTCGATATTACACCGCTGATATTCATTACACGTCTAATTTAAGTATACTCTTAAGAGATGCAGCATAGAATGACATAAACAGAACTCTGAGTATGAAATTTGTGTCGTCTACGTACACTATGAATGCAACAGTTAGCCAACTACAATACCAAGTGGAGAGTCAAACAGTTAGCCTAGGTTTTTTTTTTTGTTTTTAAATGTCGACCAGAGTTAAGTGAATGATGTTGACAGGTGCGCGCGCGCCTGTTAACATCATTCACTTAACTCTAGTCGACATTTTAAAATCGACATATTCCCGGTCGATATTTTGAACAGTCGACATTTTTTTTTCGGTAATTTGTTGATCGATTTTTTACAATCGGTATTTTTCAAAGCGATTAATCGTACCCAACCCACATCATTGACTTAACTCTAGTCGACAATTTAAAAACGACAATTTAAAAATTGACATATTCTCGGTCGATGTTTTGAACAGTCGACATTTTTCTTAACCGACATTTTTTTTTGGTAATTTGTTGATCGATTTCTTACAATCGGTATTTTTCAAAGCGGTTAATCGTACCCAACCCCATTATCCATTAGGAATATTTTAAATAAAAGTGGGTCCACAATAGAATCTTGAGGAACGCGAATTAATAACAACAGGGGTTATCTTTCCGATAGCTAACAGCTTATTAACCCTAGAAATCTAAGGTTACTGACTACCCCCAATAAGCTAATCGTTCGTCGGTTTGACGAACAATTTTATTTATTTTTTTAAAACTTTGTGTAATATTTATACAGTTCCACCTTTTTTCCTGAAGCATTAGAAAGGTATTGCCAAACGAAAAACGCGATTTTTACTAAATAAAAACTTCAGTTATTATTACTAACAGTCTTTAAAGCGAGGACGTAATTCTAAAGTCTAAAATTAACTTGTTAGGTAACTAATTTTTCTTAGCGCGTGGTCCGGCATAAGTCTGAAACGACGAATTTGAATTTGAGCAATTCAAAAAAGAAATGGAAATACTGTTTTTACCTGCCAGGCACAACCGTCTTTCGCAAAAGTGCATCGGTGAATGAGTTAATTGGTGAGCATAAGTTACTATTACTATATACGAATATACTATGTGCCCGCGTTGAAAAGAGACAGCAAAATTGAGAATGCAGCATCGTCAAATCGACAAACATTAGCCTTCTAGGGTTTAGACGCTGCAGCTGCAGGTGACAAAAAGTTGGAATCAAGTTACGTGCGATTTATTGTATCAAATGCCTTAGGGAAATCCTTACGACAAAAAATGTTACCGTGCCACTATCTATTGCAAACCGCAGGTCGCCTGTTGCTCTTAAAATTGCATATGCAATTATGTTTCAGCTTAAAGCCATGTTGGTTGTGAGAAGGAAGCTTAGTGCATTGAAAAAAACCTGATATTTAATGGTAAGCTTCCCGAAAACCTTTGAGAGAATTGAAGGTGTGGAAACAGGTACACTACTTAGAAATAATAAAAATACTTGTGTGCCTGCGCCTTTATCAAAATTCATAGAAATTATCAAATTAAAGCATTGAATTTTTAAAACTAGTATCGCTTGTGGTCGAAAATCAACCATACCTCTCAGAAGTATGTATACTAAACAAAACTTAGGTAGGTACTACAGTTATTTTTATATTGTAACCGCAAAGAGCGAGATCCAGATATCGCAAATAATAGGTAGGTAAATGAGCTGCTCCATCGGAAATAGGTTCTAATCTAAGATGATTTGTATTTGAATATGTTATTCTTTCAACTACCTGTTTTGTATACGGAATTCATAGCTTAATTTTACCAGCCTTAATGGCGACATAGACCCACTATTTTTTGCTTGTGCAAATCTATGGCACAGCACCTTTATAATGATGTCGATTGACGTCAATAGTTCATTTTGAATATGAGTAAAGAATGAATAGAATTCGTTGCATTCGTCTCGTCGACGGATCCGTCAACGGTCAACATTGACATATTCGACGGAACTACGAGCAGCAGTAACATAGAATTCGTTGCAGTTGGTGACAGTCAATGCTTTAATTACTCATTCCTCAATTCACCCACGGAACTTGTTTTCTTTTCATCGTACTCAAATTCTCTTCTATATTCCGTCGTACTTTTTAGTAAAAGAATCTTTGACATAAGTAAAATTTCTATTACATGCTCGTCTACTTAATATGTGGAAGGAAAATCAGAATCGATCTTTTATATTTATTGATATAATTTCAGCAAAGATGTGTAGTTTGAATATTTATGTATATATTTATCTAATAATAATTTCTAATTCTCAAAATGAAATAAGTCCTAACTTATAGGATGAAAAATCTTCTAACCTAAAAATTCAATTAATCTAACATTCAGAAGATATTTCATAATGAAACAATTCATAACACAAACAAATTAAAAAAGTCTTAAAGTGCAAAACATTTTGAAATCCAAACGAAACAAGGCCAATTTCCAAACAAACCCACAAACCACAATGCATAAACAGTGAAATATGCGGGACCCTCCAGCTTCGGGTCACTGTTTCGAGGTGGAGTAGGTATACAAATTTGCTTATATTCATGCATCGCATGCATTTAAAGAAACTTCGAAAACACCCAAGCAGGGAGGTTACCTCAAACATATTTCACATATCGCGCAAATTAATTTTTTTTTATTTTCCTTATGATAAAAAAATTTAAACGAAATACACAATACCAAACCAAATTGGTCTTCTTTGTTTTTAACGAGCTTGGTTTAATTTCGCTTTAGAAAACGGAGGTGAATTAGCTCGTTATTCGAATTTATTTCATTCACATGAATTTAGGATTAGGAAACATGCAATAGGTATGTTCTTACTTTGATATAAACGAACATTATATTTAACTAGCTGACCCAGGGAACTTCGTTCCGCCCAAATTCGTTAATGTAATGAAAATAATAATTCCGAGAATGAGCAATGCTCATGCTGCTCTACGTAATTCGGTCAATTCAAATTCTTTATTCAAAAGTTTATATTAAATACAATATAAATAACTGAAGTATTGCATTGTCGATGTGTTTAAATCAAACCGCAATGATTGACGGATTGACGTGTCTCCCAACTTTCCACTTTTTCACTCACACGTGAGCACGCCACATACGATTGACCATTTGAAAGACATGGGATAATTTATGTCACAAATATCCTGCGATTGTCCTCAGTGTTGCCGCTGAGGAAAAAAAAATAGTCGCTTGACCATAACCTAAAATCCGCTAGAAATGTTAGTTTCTGAATTGCGAAAATCCGCTAGAAATCGCTGAAATGTCAATTTGAATGTAAGTTCATAAAAATATGTCCGTCCTTCGAGATATTGCTTTTTAATTCTAACGGGTGATTTTTTAAGAGGCTTAGAACTTTAAAAAAAAAAAAAAACACAACAAATTCGAAAAAATGAATGAAATATTTATTTGAATCGATAGTTTGAACCTTGCAATTTAATGTTTAAAGATAATTTCATGCAAATGTTGACCGCGGCTGCGTCTCAGGTAGCCCATCCGTTGAGTCCAATTTTGGCATACTCTTTCACACATATCGGCCGGTATCTCACGAATGAATGCATGGATGTTGGCTTCCAGTGCGTCAATCGAAGCGGGCTTGTCCCTATACACATTAGCCTTGACATACCCCCACAAAAAATAATCTAATGGTGTCAAATCGCACGATCTAGGCGGCCACTTTTGTAATTGACCGGCCCGAAACGTGAAATTAACTGTTCACCAAACTCGCCTCGCAACTGCGCTATTGTTTCGCGTGCTGTGTGGCATGTGGCACCGTCTTGTTGAAACCACATATCATGCAAGTCAAGAACTTCCATTTCGGGCAAAAAAAAAGTTTGTTATCATCGCTCGGTAGCGTTCACCATTGACAGTAACGCTGCGATTCGACATTTCGCGGTCTTCTGTCACACTAGCTGATACGGCCGCAATATTTTCTTCATTACGCACAGTACGTAAACGTGTTGGTGGTTTAATGTCCAACAAAGTAAATTTGGTGCGAAATTTGGTCACAATCTTCCGAATAGACTGCTCAGAAGGTCGAGAATGCCGATCGCGTGCGATGAACATTTCGAACCGAGCACGAATTTTGATAGTAAAATTCAATAATTTGCAAGCGTTGTTCATTTGTAAGACGATCCATGATTAAATTGCAAACCAAACTGAAGCTGTTTGACAGTGACACAAGGTACTAAACACACGTCAGCTGTCAAAACCAGTGTTGCCAAAACCAAACCAGCTAAAAAATCACCCGTTATAAAGGTATGACAAGACCAATGAAATAGTATTTCACAAAAATTGAAGTAAATGTTTCATAAACATTTATTTAACAAACAAATTTTTATGAAATGTTGTTTAATGGCAGAAAGTTTTTACATAAAGTACAAATGTCCAGAAAACCTTGAAATAATATCTAATGAAAAATGGAAGTAACCAGGCTGCATAAATATTAAATTATTCTCAAAACTAATTATTGGAAAACACATTTCTTTTTTGTCACAAAATATTACAGGAAAATGTAATTGCAACGTTTTCGCCGACTTTTTTTTAAACATATGTAGGTATAGCTTTAAATTTATGTGAAGTGACGATTTAATTTTAACAATAAAACGCACCATATTACTGAAACGGTGTTGTTGTTTTCGAGACTCTGTCTGTGAATTTCATAAACATTTACTAAATACTTAATCGGCGTATATACCGGGAAAAACAAAAATGTTTGACAAATGTTTATGAAATGTGTCTGAAGTAAATCGAGAACATTTAATAAATATTTAAACAAATACTTATTATGCCAAGAAAAACCGAAATACTAGCAGCAAAATATTGTTTATTTGTTGCATATTTAAACATAAAATTTTAAATTAGTTCTTAAAAACTCTCACCTTCAAAAATTCGTTGTATATAATGTTTGCAATATGTATGGCTGGTGGCAATATGTATATGGTATTTCCAGTGTCTTTTAAATTAATTGTATTTAAAATTATTAAACCATTACATTTTTTCATGTTGCAATTCTTGGCACATTTGAATCTTGTCAGTTGTCACTCGGTTATTACTGTTTGGAATGTTACTATTTAATAATTATTAATAAATGATGTGAGTTCAAAAAATCCAAGAAATAAGGCATTTATAATAATGGTAATAAAAAAATAAACAAATTTAATCACATTCGTTCAGAAATTCCTATAGTGATGTTTTCTCATTATCTCGGGAATTTGATAAATGACCTGCACTTTAGTCTTCGTTACCATAATAAAGCTAATTTATTTTCGATACCTACATTTAAATTTCGGGAAATTTCAGATCAAAGTAAATTTTCAAATTAAGCCAAATTGCAATAAGAATAATAGATCAGACAAATTTACACCATCTTAATCGTCTATATAAGAAAGCAGTTGGGTGAGTTGGCCTACCCCAATGGAGATTTTCCCTCGTAAGCCTCTCGTGGTATACGATGTTTAGCCGTACTAATTCTTAATCGATGCTGTTGTTGAGACACCTTAAGTATATTAATCGGCTTTTTGAAGCACAACGCATACACTCTTGAGCCACAATTAATGGAAAGTTCGTAGCCTGTTTGAATTGAGCCTACCCAGCTCTTAAGCAGGACAAGTCGAGCCTTGTTTCATTAGAGTTTACTGGTTTAAGCAACACACCTGTCGCCGTGGATTCTTCGGATTTCTTGACTTGCAACATTAGATATCTACATACATTTCGGGGCATATTTGCATCGACGTTATATTTACATTAAAGACGTTCAATCTGGCCGACAGAGTTTCGCGGTCTTAAGCGAATTTATTTAAACGTCTTAAATTGAATGGTTAAATGAATTAGCTTTGTAATGCCTGTCTTCTAGAAAAACTACATAATAATTAGTCATTTTTTATCTCATCAGTTGCAAGTGAAGTTTATTATTGATGATATTAGCTACAATGGTAGCTTCATCGTATCTACTGAAAAACAATATTCCTATACAGACAATAGAAAACATATTTATTTATATTTTAAAACTAAAATTTAACTTAACGAACTGCTATGTCCAACTGGTAGTAAAAAAGTAAAATGTAACGACTTGCTAAACCAATTTAAACTCTCATTTCTAGCTGTCACTCACACATTCTCTTTCTTTCTCTTCATTTGCAGATACAAAACCGAAATTAAAAAACCATTATCGAGCGCACCGATTATCATTCTGGCTGAACTTAATCCCAGATTTACATAAGCCGGGTGGTGAAAATGTACCCGCATCGCATCATCAGCTTGACGATGACAGTCCCATTGCCACGCAACAAGCCGAACCAACAGTTAAACCATTAAATCCCCCACTGGGTAGTCGAATCCAATCAAACTACACCATGTCCACATCCCAAGGCTTCTCGCTGGGCAATTTATCATCACCGTCGTCATCATTGCACCACAACTCCAGCAGTCGCTATAACCAAAAAGTTCCTCACTCACTGGATCCGTTGGATTTGATGGATGAAGGCGGTGGTCCGGGTGGTCAGCACAGTACAACGTCACCCCAAGAGGATGGATTCGCAGCCTATAGCACAGCACTTAGTGTGACAATAGCGATTGGCTGTAGTCTTCTAATACTGAACGTCCTAATCTTTGCCGGCGTCTACTACCAGCGGGATAAAACTCGACTGAACGAGCCACGAAATCATATGAAGAAACGCAACGAGAACGGCCAGATGCCTAATAACATATGCGGTGACTTGGAAACGCTAACGATACACAACAAGAGCGATCCGGCCACAATATTGGGCCATCATCATGCAATGCAACACCATCAGCTACCTCCTCCAGAGTTTGCAGATATCCCGCATAGAGCACCACCGCCACCCAAACACATGAAATCGGTGCCGGATGGGGGTGGGGGCGGCGGCGGAGGAATGATGCCACCACCCCACGCCCTACAAGTGATGGGCAATCAATGTGGGACACTGACAAAGAAAAGTTGCATGAAACAGACGGTTGGTGGTATGGGAAACCAAAACAATCAGACGAACCAAAGTATCATGGATGAGCTGAGAGTGTGACATTAATTAACCGTACGTTTTAAATGTGATTTGTAATTGATTATCTGAGTTTCTTCGATTAAAATATCATTTGTATATATTTTTTTTTAATTTTTTTTTATTCGTTGTTAGATAAAATATCTAAATTAGAACAAATTTGGACATATATACATACATTGGACTGTAAATTGTTATAGCTGAAAAAAAAGACGAAACTATTTAGTGAAATGAATTATATGAAAATGTGACGTTTGTTTTAAAGAATGAATACTGTTAGTCAAATTACTGTCACTTATAAACGTACTTTATTACTTTGTTTTGTTTCTAGGTATTTATTAAGGAAGTTGAATTTTGCGTAAGTAGAACCTGGAACGGAGGAGGTTAACTGGTTGTAAATAAGAATTTGTATGTAAACTGTCTCCTTTTATAATAGGTATAGTAAGTTCTTTAAATAGTGATGTAAAAAGTACATAATTTAAGCATTCTTAGGACCAATAATTAAATAAATTAATATCGATTGGTTAGATTGGTGGGTGAAAATGCGTGAGTGATCTTTAAATTCAGTACTATCATATTTTCTACACATTCAAATAAAACATGAACTACTATGCTAACTGCGATTTGGATACGATTGGACATCTGTGTTTGCTTTAGGGGGTTTTAAGGTCTTCTCCTTCCAATTGATAAAATTACTTTTTCTTTTTTGTCTAGTATTTCCTCCAATTACTATTAGAGAAAGAAATCTTCCAAAGCTTTCCTGCTCGAAGATACAATATTCTTTAAAAATTCAGACGTTAATTTTCAGTGTATGCTTTCAATCCTTGTATAGGCTAATATGAGAATAACCACTTTTCGCACTTAATGAAAATCACAGGAACACTGTCTATCAAATCTCTGTTGTACAATTATGCTTAAACAACATTCGCAATTGGCACGAATTTGTGAAAACGGATTTTTGAAGGATTGATGGAATTGGCTTACTAATAATTGGTAACGACGATTATTATTGTACTCTCGCTGTACGCTGGGCAGACAATATTGCTGCTGTGTCTCAATAATCGCGCATACAGCATATACATACAGTCCAATTGGTAGCTATCTCTATCTGCCTGCAGATTCGTCCGCGTCGAGAAATTAAGGTTATGCTTTATTTATTTAATTACTGATTATCATTTTTAAGCTTCAAAATAAATGGTTTGTTGGTCTCAATTAATTTATATGCAAAATTTCGTGCGTTAAGTCCAGCCCGGACACCACACGTTATTATCGTATCGTGGAAAATAAATACATAGGTATGTTCAGTCTGAACAAGTGAACACGGCTTAAGTTGATTGGAAACATTTTGTTGACATTAATCTTCTCGCCGCCATATTAACTTATCTATAGTAAAGTATTCAGCGCCTCATTGGCGCAAAAAGGTATACGGACATTTTTCTATTCTATTGAAGATTTTTATTAGGAAGATTTCCTACTCGCTACAGATTGTCTTTTGCTGTCATTTCATTAAAATTTGCTTAGAGAGAATTCCACAAACGGTGCTTAGAGTCTCAAACTGTAGATTTCTGGGTCTGTTGGACAAAAATTTGCGTCGCTCCCGCTCTAGGGTCTGTACAATTTGTAGGCAGGTTACAACTTACAAAGCGTTTATAATTTAGGTATCTACTGAAAAGTAAGCACCGGGTTTGAAGTTAGAGTGGTGCTAGTAAGTATTTATACTAATCTCTTTTAATACACGATGTCTATAATTTTGCGCCAATATGTTTATTGTTTACATTGTTTATTTCGCATCAGAATTTTTTTGGAAAACCTGAAAAAAAGGAAATTTTTAATCAAATTCGTAACGGAAAACAGTGCAATTTCCCCAGTGGGGTGAAAATGTTGTTGAATGACCAGTTAGTTAGTCTTAGTAGTTAGCGACCACAATAATAGGTAATATTTATGATGTTTATGGCAACACTGCAGATAATATAATTATCTAACACAACGTATTTTAAATCCAATGATCCAACCCGAATCGATGTTTTTATGAAAAAACCTGAAAAAAATTTGCCTTTTTGGTTAAAATGAATAAAAATACCACATTTTACAAAGGTACTGCAGCGAACCTACAAACGTGATTAAAATTTGTTTACAGAATTTTCGTACTTCGATAGGTAATTAAAACTTTTTTGAGCTCTCCAATTGTAATCCAAGGTTTAAGTTTGGTGAGTATGTGAAGTAGAGAATTGGAAAATAATAAGAATGACACGCAGTTGTAAAGGAAATATTATTTCTATATATGCCTTTTTTGAAATTAATCCTCGATGCCTCAGCATTACAATTATGATTAAAGGGCATAATTATGTCGGAGTTGGCATCAAAGAAGAAACTGTACTAAAGGTAAATAAGCAAACATTGTTTAACTTCAGAACAACGTACGAAGATAATGTATACCTACCTATCGAAAAATCTTTGAAAGTAGTTTTTAATAAAGCGACAACTTGTCAATCTCATTTCAATATAGCTCTCCAAAGCTGTAGGAACTTGAAATAGAAATTAAATTATATTCTCAGCTTAGTTCTCCGCTTCTGGACGAAATAGCTTTTGCCATGCAGCAATCAAGGCCGGTATCGATTTCGTGCAGGAAATTTTAAATTTCACACGAACACCTTACAAACCAATAGTTACAGTTTTACTTTAGCAAGGACTTAGGTACCTACTCAACTTTAAGAGTGAGAAACATATTATTTAATATCAACTATCCGTAAGCCCTGATAGCTAGTGCGATATCCTATTATTAATTTTGCAATCTATTTACTGATGCGATTTATTTATTTAATGATATCAATAGATGAGAATCAATTTTTTTTAATGACATTGCAGTTGAAATCTTAACTATAAAAGTACCCCAACTGCGTTGTTATAGGACAAAAAACAAAAATATTACATAGGGGCATTTTTGTATAAATTATGTCTTAATAATTATTATTAATTCGCAGGCAATGGTACTATTTATAACTATAAAAAGATACATGTCATATTAGATAATTTTGTCAATATGAAGATATTGCTGTTTTGATTTGTTGATTTAAAATGGTTTCTAAATGCTTTCATCTTCTTTCTCTTAACCCATAATTCAACAACCCAATATTCCGATCGATGAATGACTTAAATACACTGGTACCTACTAATATTTCTTAGTAGTTAGAAAATAAGTAAGAAATATAGTTCAACGTTGCAGATATATGAGTTACTTGTCCGCAATCAAGTGCACAATTTTTATTGGGTTATATTTTCTTCTCTTACGCTCTCTATCACTCACGCATTTTGTGAAAGTATGCTACCTATAAACAATAGAACAATTATGTGAATAAATAAGAATAATAGTTTAGAATGTACCTATACCTATATATCCCTAAAAAAAAATTAACAAAATTAAATAAGCTTAGTCCAAGCAAGTTTACTCCTCTCCCTAAAATATTTAACAAAAAATAATTGCAATAAAATTATAAAACTAAATCCGAATTGGAAAAGTGTGTTCATAGGTATTTTATATATTTTATAAAATCATCGTAAAACAAAATTTAAATGATATGTACTACAAGATATAAACACGAAACGAAACATGACCAGAGCAACACATATACGCACCATTTAAATTTTTGAATTAAACTTATAGTTTTAAATATATACCTTTATGAATTATTACAAAGCTCCCAAACATAAGTTTCACCCCCACAAAAAACTGTTGACAGCATTTTTCATATTCTGTTCAGCAATACAGAATCCCTACTTCCTAATAAACCAATTCAATTAAAAAATTGAATTAATAAAGTGAATAAAGTGTAAATCTTCCAAAGACTGAATTTGCGACAGCTAAGCAAATGTAAAAGCTAAAATGAAAACAATTATTAGAACATTATGAAAGAACATGTTTTCGGTAAAAAAAAAGATTAATTAAGTAATTTTACTTTCATCCTAGCCCTTGAATTTTAACAAATATATTTAATTTTATGTCAATGAATATTATGTATTTTAATTAGTGCATAAAATGTAACTAAGTACTAAGGAAAACTTTTGTAAATACCTTGCTCACCGTAAACAAACAAAATATGGTACATAACAGTTATAATCTTATAAGAGTATTATATGAAAAGTAATTTAAGATCAGTTAGATATAAAAATAAATTAATTAGTCAAACTAATCATTAATAAGTAACGAACGAACAAACCGATCTGTTCTTAAAAACTTTGAAGAAGACAATTATGATAAAAAAAAACACGAACATTTGAAAATGAATTACTGTTAATGTGTTAAAACCAAAAAAAAAAATACAAAGAATAATACAAAAAAACAGAAACATATATAAATCGTGGCAAAACATTAAATAAAAAAATATTTAAAAACATTCAGAGACTTTTCATTATGAAGGTAATTATTAGGAATGCTAGATGTCATGATGGGTAGGTACCTACTTTTCACCTACTTTTCGTCATTTATGTAAGTGAAAAAGAAATCTTGTTCCGGAATCTCAAAAGTTATTGACTCTATTCTTCAAAATATTTTAACTTAATTTAAAAAAAATTTAATAGCTGTATTAAAATTCAATTCAGCGACGTGCCGTGCAGTGTACTCTCCAGTTGCCGGCGCCCAGGGCAACCACCCCACCTCAAAAGCCGGCACTGTATATACTTGTTAGTGAGATCTGTTGTCTTCAAAAAAGTATCTTTCAAGAGTGCCGCGCACTGGCTAAGGAAGTTTATAGTGTTTGACAATCTTTACAGGCTTGAGCTAGGACAAACCAATGTGCATCGTAATCTCCTATCTTCTCTATCCCAATTTCCTTAACGCCCGCGCTGTGTACTTCGAACTACACCATAAGAGTAGTCACAACCTCTTTAGCGCATGTTTATTATAAAAAAAAAAAAAAAAAAAAAAGGCAGGCAGCTGCGATGATTTCCGCATCCCGCACGCTGTCAAAATGTATGTAATGCACAATCGTTGAAAAAATAACATTAAACATGAGCGACTTCCATGCATCGAACCAGTCGTATATTTTATTTCTTTTTCCCTACAACAATGTTTCGGGGCAGTAACATCCCGTGAAAAGAAGAAGCAAACAGGACCAAGTCTAGAGGCTATAAAAGAAGTAGTCCAGACGAAAGAATACTAGAGAAAAAGAACTTAATAACGGAAACAGTGCACTTTTAAGAGATAAAGAAAATAACCAACAAAAAAGTATACTGAACTAAAATTGCATGTGACCGGAAAGGAAAGAATTTGCTTATAAAGTCTCGCAACGAAAAGACCAAAACGGAAACTCGTAGTAGCATTACACACAGCAATACCCTTTCAACCAGTATTCCAGTACTGCACTAAAATTGTGCTCTTTTCCTTCAGTTAACACAACATTTTCAAGTATAATAAGAATGAATAAATATTTGCTCCTCATTTGCCCGTCAGGCCAATAGAGGTTGTGAAATATTTTCTTTCCGGGGAAAAGGCGAAATGCATTTTACTTTCCCATCTGATACCAGCGACCAGCTCTTAATTTTTGTCTGCAATATTTTATAAAGGTTTTCTTTGAATATTTAAAATGCTGTATTATTCGATAAATAATAAGCGAAGGAAACAATTTCCATTGCGACTTCCTCTCAGTATAACTATAATTTATATAGAACTTTGACTTTGTGAGACTTGTGATTTGTGAGACTCAAAATTCTGAAATGAAAAATCAGTGTCCCTGCGTTGTGAACTTCAGTGAAATTTATTGACTTGAATATTTTTTGCATTTGTCATGACTACTGTGCTTACAGGTACCTATCTCTATATATGGAGACACTAATGTATGGCTAATAATTACCCAATCATTTCGGTAAAGCTGTCCTCAATAACCGGAATTGCGTTTTTATTCTTTAAGCTTAAAAATGACAGGACAATTTTTATCAAGAGCTGCAGAGAAAGTTGAAACAGTGAAGCCTTAGATCGTAGGCGCAGCAAAGTAACATGAGACACTTGACATTTCCGGGAATTCCCATCCTTATTTTCATATTATTTTCTTTTTTTTAACGTTCATCAAACCACGAATTGAATGATTCAATCGAGGCTATTTGTATCGGTTACTGAACGATGACGCGGCACTCACTTCTAGGCAGCCAGTTCGAAATAATCTCTCTCCCTCCTAAATCCTTGAAACCAAAATCCTAAATCCGGTAAAACTGAAATTGCTATATCACTTGAATTCCAAATCCAAGAACAAAACCTGTAATACGTTGATTACAAAAATATAAGATCATAATGCATTAATAATCTTAATCTCTATCTTCTCTTCTCTACCTCTATAAAAGAGAACACTTTTTTTTTGTCCGCGAGTAGGGAGTAGGTAAGTAACGAAACCTCAACAATATTTATAAATATCAATCGATTTGTCGTGAGTAGCGGAATTACATAGGATGGTTTTTAGTATCCTAAGTTTATTGGTCCTTTAAACCCATTTTATATGATTTTTTAACAAAAACAAAACATTCTTTATGTGTACAAATATTACTACAAAATGGCTGAACACATTTGAATGGCTATGACTTTATTCTTCGATTAGTACATTTCCCGGTGAAGAGATTGATGTATCAATCATAATTCTCTGATTCGTATAACGGAAGAAATAAGCAAAAATTTAATTATTTGAGACTTAGATATTTCACAGATATGCGTAGTAGGGTGTCCCGTAATTTTTTTTTTCTCTTGTATCTCAACAAAAGCCTCCGCAAAAGTTGCGTATTGCAGATGTCATTACAGGAAAAATAACAAAAAAAATATTCAAGTGTAGATATCTACTTTTAGGCCTCTATCGGCCTTTGAAATTTTGGCATACATTTTTCTTTTATCATTTTTCAACAATGATTAAATTTATAAAGTAAGCATATTCTATTAACTCAAATGTGTTTTTGGTAGCATTTGAGAAGATATGTTGATATCTGTAATATGGTGCAGTTAAAAAATACATTTGTTTAGTCTTCACAAAAATAAATTCTAATTGCTTACTTTAAATATTAAAATCCGTAGGCAAAATGAGTTCCGGACCTCGTCGCTGAGAGCTATTCTGTAATTTTTTCAGTCCCTTTAGTGGTCCGATCGAGTCTCTCTCAATCTCTCAAGAGGTCCTATGCAGCCAGCATCAAGTATTGAAGACCAGTGGCAACATTGCCAAAAAGCCATCAGAGACGCTGCCTCTGATGTGCTGGGTTTCACCCGACCGCCACAACGAAACCCCTGGTTCGACGACGAGTGCCGGCAAGCACATGCAGCGCAGCAAGAGGCATACAAAGCGGCGCTGCAAAGGAGGACCAGAGCTGCTCGTGAGCTCTACGCGCAGAAGAGAAGAGACGAACACCGGCTTCTAAGGAGAAAAAAGAAAGAGCATGAGAAGCGCGCGATCGATGAAATAGAGAGATGTTACAACAGGAATGAGGTTCGGAAGTTCTACCAAAGGGTAAAAAGAACTTCACAAGGCTACAGAACCCGAACCGAAGCCTGCAAGGACGAACAAGGGAACATCGTAGTAGAATCGCAGTCGATGCTGAGGATATGGAAGAACTACTTCTGCAGACTGTTTAACGGCGATGACGACTTAAATTCCGCTGTCAGGCAGAAAGAACCGTTCAACCTGGACGATGAGGATCAACAATACCGTCCACCCGACCTGGACGAGGTGAAGATAGCTATATCTAAACTGAAGTCCAACAAAGCCGCTGGAGCAGATGGCCTAGCCGCCGAGCTGTTCAAAGCGGCAGGCGATGACTTGGTTAGAAGCATGCACCAACTCATCTGTAAAATATGGTCGGAGGAAAGTATGCCCGATGAGTGGAACCTCAGCATTGTTTGCCCGATCCTCAAGAAAGGAGACCCTCTGAACTGCGCCAATTACAGAGGTATCAGTCTTCTAAACATTGCCTACAAGATCTTATCTGCCGTTTTGTGTGAACGCCTGAAGCCTTTCGTAAACAACCTGATTGGTCCATATCAGTGTGGCTTCAGGCCAGGAAAGTCCACCATAGACCAAATATTCACACTGCGGCAGATCTTGGAGAAAACCCAGGAACTTCAAATCGATACCCACCACCTTTTCATCGACTTTAAGGCCGCATATGACAGCATTTATAGGGACGAACTATACAGAGCAATGTCTAGTTTTGGCATCCCTGCCAAACTCGTCCGTTTGTGCAGGATGACGATGGAGAATGCACGCTGCTCCATCAAGGTCGGTAAAGAACTTACCGAGACCTTCGATGTCAAAAAAGGATTTAGACAAGGCGATGCGCTGTCATGTGACTTCTTCAACATCGTTCTTGAAAGAATAGTGCAAAACTCAAACGCCAACACCAGAGGCACTATCTTTCAAAAGTCCGTCCAATTACTCGCATACGCCGATGACATTGACATAATTGGCAGAACGCAGCGTGATGTTAATGGCGCGTTTGTGAGTATTGAGACTGAGGCGGCGAAGATGGGTTTGGCGGTTAATGAGGGCAAGACGAAGTATATGCTGTCAACTAAAAAGGACACCCAACACCGACGGCTCGGACAGAACGTCACAATAGACAGATATAACTTTGAGGTGGTTAAGGACTTTGTCTACCTAGGCTCCGCTATGAACTCAGACAACGACACCAGCGCTGAGGTTAAACGTAGAATTACTCTTGCCAATCGCTGTTTCTTTGGGCTAAGAAGGCAATTGAGTAGCAAAGCCCTCTCTCGAACAACAAAAGTGATCCTTTATAAGACCCTTATCAGGGTAACCGAGGTAACTCTCGGTTGTTTCGAGAGAAAAATTCTTCGTGTTATTTTTGGTCCCGTCTGCATTGACGGTGAATGGAGAAGGAGATTTAACGACGAACTGTACGGGCTGTACAGCGACATCGACCTAGTCAGAAGAGTGAAGGTCCAACGACTGAGGTGGCTGGGTCATGTAGAGCGAATGGACACGAATGCTCCGGCCCGGAAGATCTTCGAATCCATACCCGAGGGAAGGCGCAGGAGAGGAAGACCGCGACTCAGGTGGCGCACGCAAGTGGAAGGGGACCTTAACCAACTTAGCGTGCGAAACTGGAGACAGCTAGCTAAAGATCGCGCTGGCTGGAGACGCTTGTTAGTTGAGGCCCAGGTGCACCCCGGACTGTAGCGCCACCTTAAGTAAGTAAGTTTAGTGGTCGCAGTGGCTTAGTGGTTAGTGTGTTGGACTACTAAGTGAGGGGTCCAGGTTCGAATCCCGCAAAAACCCAAATTCCAACTCGGGGTTTTTTCACTGCGCCACCTCTCGCGAACGTCTGACAAACATCCGAGAATATAACTTGTCATGAAAGAGCTTCTCAATCGGCCCGTTTGGAACCGGCATAAAATTGTAGATCCCTTCTATTCGTTCCAAAAAATTAAAAACTCACACAAAACGAATGGTTGCGAGAAGCTAGGCCCTGGGTCCCTACATTTTTATTATTTAGTTAATTTAATAAAAATCAGTTACCGTCTGTTAGAGATGTAATAAAATATGTATGTACCTACTTCTTGTACAAAGTAACCTTAAAACAAAATACGGTGAAAAAAATTCCTCTAATTCTGAAGTGTTTTATTGTGAGTGTAGATTTGGAAGAGCGCTTCAATTCCAATTGTGTGTCGAATACTATTTAAAACTGATTAAAACTAACTTTGATAAGTATATGACTCTAAAAAGAGAACTTGGAGGGGCAAGATTGAAAGCCAGTCGAGGCAGTAGGGTTACTACGTTATTCTTCACAACCTTCAACGTCTTCAGATTAGTTCAATTTGCTGGTCCCACCATCTGTAGCGAGAATTTGTGATTGATATAGACTATCGGTATCGGCCGCAGCAGTCGCTTCATCAGTTTTGCAGGATGTTTAAAGACTTTTAAAAGACAAAAATAAAATACACCGAGCTTTGTCCAAATCAAAAATGTGAAGGTGAAGCAAAACCCGCCCATCTATAGTTCTGCTAAATGCTTACAGTTAGTCGGGTTTTTTGGTTTTTAAATAAAGTTTTTTTCTTTCTATTATTTAAGCATCTTTTGTTTTTTGTGTTGCTCTCTTTTTTAAAATGAACTGGAGTATTATAAATATGAATTGAGTAGTAGGTAGTAGTAGTAGCGAATGTGGCCTCGGTTGCCACTTCAAAATTAAGTTTGTGTCTAAAATTGAAAATAAAAATGACCAAATGTAACTAAAAATTACCAAAATAATTTAAGTCCGAAATATTTGTAAACACAGAATAATCTGACGAAAAGAAAAGCGCTATACCTAAGTTGAATAAAAATTAAAGCCGATTGTTTTTTTTTTTTTTTTCATTTCGTAAAAAAATTACCAAATGGATTTCTTATGCCAATGTGACCAAGAGAAAAATGAATGACCAAATTTGGCATGGAATTGAGAGAGATTGGGTATGAAATGTAATTGAGATTGAGAGATCACACTCAACTGTGATCTATAGAGTGATTCCACTGATGCATATACATAGTTTCCGTTTCTTAACTGATTTTCATATAAAAATACAACATACTATACATATCTACATAATTAATACTTCCCTACTATTATAAAACTAAGATACTGTGTCCTCTGTTTCTGGCTACACTTCACTTATAAACTTATAAGCTAAATCATTAATATGGCTCATCTTGTTAAGTATAATCCGTGTAATAGTTCATTTATCATAAGTTTGTTTACATCAAAATAAAAACCCATCAAAATACTCTGTTGTGAATAAGTACCACGAATCAATTCTTACTTTCGATGTGGTCAATTATGGATGTACTGAAATATTTGATGTTAATTCCAGTAGCATTGATTAATTTAGCATATACGTTTACCATTTATATCGATAATTCAGCAGACAGCCATGGTAGCTAGCGCTGTAGTAATATTTTTTATATTTCATATGCTTGTAATCTATTATATAAAAATCAATCGTTGTGCGTTAGTCGGGTAAAGGCTCGAGAACTGCTAAACCGATTTGAATGATTTTTGTTTCATTTTGTTCGTCTTGAATCAGGGATGGTTTAGGAAAAAAGAAAAGTCGGAAAATTCTCAACAGGTGGCGTTGCAGGCACACATTTCGATTTTCATGGGGAAAAGCACTTTGAAAAAAAAAAAAAATAAACTGGATATAAATCGAGTAGTGAAACTTCCAAAACAAAAAAAAAATATTTTAAATTTTAAAAGCAATTGTTGTTGTCAATTATTTTAGTTATTTTACAAGCAAATTGTTGTTGTCAACAATTTTGAAATTTTTTTTTATTTGTTTATGTTTAGGTACCTACTATGTTACATTCAGTGACTTTTTGAAATGGAGTAGATACGTTGATTTGTTTGATGTGTGACTAAGTTGAAATGTAGGGGTGATTGAGATGACGAGGACAATGATAATAGGCAACAGTAGTTGTTGAGCGTTTTGAGTGTTCACAATCATGGTACTCTGCTCATTCGTGAGTATGATTATGGGGAGGGCAGCTCAATGATACCATAACACATTCGGTACTGGTGTGGAGAGAGAAGGGAGAAGGCTTACCAACCAAGTTGATAGGTGTGGTTAGTTTTCTTCTTGGCTATTAAAGTTACAAATATTTGGTTTAGAGTTAATCCTTTCCAAATTTTCTTCCTATCACTTTAATGCCAACAAATATTAAAATTTTCGCATTAAATTCAGGCATGTAAAAGTACGGTAGTCCGCAAGCAAAGCAGAAGATCCCACTCCTCCGACGAGCTAAGCACAGGCTTAAACAAGCATGCCTGCCTTGCTTTGTTGACCCTACAACCCTTTCACCGAAGTCAAAATTGAGATTCCTGTGTCTCTAAATGTAGAAGGAAATAGATATGTGCATTAGTTAGATTTGAATGATTTTTGTTTTGTTTTGTTCGTCTTGAATCAGAGATGGTTTATAAAAAATCAGATACTTTTGGACCCGATAGGTGGCACGTCAATCATGATTGACATACATCGATATTGATATACATCAGTTATTTCTATTTGCCCTTAGCAATAAAACATTTTAGACTCTACTTTTGGCAACAAATTAACTTTTAGTCTTAATTAAAAGAAATAAAGCATTAAATTTGACTTTAAGTTGAGAAATAGTTAGATTGGAGTCACCGCCAGTGATGCAAAGCCGGATCTAAGTTTTCATGTTTGAACTCTTAAAAAATTATGCCTTTTTCAAAAAATCATGCCTTTTCGGTAAAAAAGATAAAAATTGCATGTCTTACAAAGGAACTGCAATCTGCAACTAACCTACAAGGTGATTCAAGAAATTGTTATCAGAATGTTGGTCGATTGATAGGCAATTCTATCTTTTTTTATCTCTATCATCCAAGGTTTTGATTTGGTGAGTAAGTCAAGTAAGTAGGTTATTGGAAAATAAGCACGACGCACAGTTGTAAATTAAATTTTTTAATGCGACTTTGATTTAAGAATGTACCAGATTTACCAACTTCAAAATGTATTTGTGTGAATTGATTCTAAAAAAAATAATTCACAAAAAAATGATTGTATAAATCAGTTCAAACAGTTCACAAAAAAATGATGCCTATTTTCTAAAAACTATTCCTCAAGTATCGAAATCAACATCACTGACTAAGTCAAATATAAAGTCTCATTTGTCACAAGCGTTTTTTCGAGTTTCCTCTTGCTTTATCTGTTAAATCATAACAATTTTGTTTTATTTAATTCACATCATCAACAACTTGACGTTCGCCTCAAGTGAAACAACAAAATTCAGTCACAATAGCTAGCAGAAGTTGATTTTTGTTAATTTAGAGCAAAAGTCGACTTAAGGATCGAATTTTGTTCTTTTTCTTTTCTTTTTAAGTGTCATAGAGATAGAGTATTTAATATAACTGAATAAAGAATTTGAATTGACCGAATTGCATAAAGAGGCATTACATTAACGAATTGGGGCGGAACTAAGTTCGCCGGGCCAGCTAGTAAATATAATAATAATCATCTATAAATATAATAAAACTGTAGCCGTTTTCATATGTTCGCGGTTGGCGTGAAAACTACTGTACAGATTTTGATGAAACTTTTTTTGAAATGTTAGCTAAGATTCTGAGAAGGACAGAGGCTATTCCTTTCATTGTCAGGCCTATTTTTTGGGAGCCTTTTTGACCAAAATGTGTTTTTTTCCTGTCTTTACTGCCTGTAAGTCGCCATTACTCAAACAATTCTTAATCAATGCAAACAAAATAAAATCCTTAGGAGAGCCAATACTTTCACAGTTATTTCAAGCCATCAATCAGCTTTCTATGTACTCTAGAAGCTGAGCTACTACCTACAATCTAACACGAAAAAAATAAATTTAAAATGTGGTCTGTGGATACAAATTTCCGTTAAGGCTTTTGTTTTAGTGTCTGTTTTGATATTACCTATGTTGATACCTACAGTTAGGAAGTGGAACTTTAGTACCTACTTACGCTGTTGAATTTAATTTTCTTAAATTAGTGTTTTAGGTAAATAGATTTTTTTGATTTATTGTTTCACATTGACAATAGGCATGTTTTTTGAGCTTTGATCACAGCACAGCAAAGTAAAGTAGGATTTTCAGCACGCAATTACAACAACTATTGAGAGTTTCGAAGTGTTTTTGAGCGTAGAAGCTCAAAAAAACACGGCTAATTTTCACCGCTTTGTTTTAGCTAGAGTGTTGATTTTAAATCAAATCTGATTTTAAGTCAAATCTTTCTCGAAGCTCAACAAGATCTAGAAATATGAAACGAGGTAGATCACAGAAAACGGATGAAAAATATCAGACCACATAGTTGCAAAGAAACACATAGGTATGCTTCGTGGGTAAATTAAATCTGAAGTGGATTTTATTACACAAAAGAAATTAATTATGCCAAATTTGATGGTATCGGTGGTATGACTCAGGCCTGTGACGTTGTGCACCGCGGGTGTAGACCTCATCAACGACTGTTTCTCGCATGGTCAATTATAAGTGTCTCTTTCCCGAGTCTGCGAAAGTAAAAATGCATACGTGTATGCAACCTCAAATATTGTATTTCAAGAAGCTTTGTAAAAAAATTAACATAGAAAATATAATTACCTCATGTATTGAAACTTAACTATTATTATCTCTTTTATTGGAAGTTACACAGTCTCACGCCGCGTATGAAGTTGCGGGCACAGCTAGTTATATTAACACGTGAACATCCGAGCTTCCCGTACGCTTTTTAGGTATTTAATATGAAATGAGGAGAATGAAACTTCTGTTATTTGAAAGGTGCTGTGCCATAGATATGCACAAACACAAAATCGTGGGTATATGTCGCCATTAAGACTGGTAAAATTTAGTTATGAGTTCCCCATAAAAAACAGGTAATAAAAAGATATTAATCAATTCTGAAATTACAATGATAGAGGAACTCAAAAAGTGAGTCGCTAAATTCTGTCCGGTCTGTCCGCCTATCCGTCCTTCCACAGGACTACAGCCTAAACGGCTTCCCGGATTACGTTCAAACCACGGATTTGAAGTTTCTGGGTTTACAGTTCGGGAGGGGTTTGTTTTTGCAAGGTATAAGTTATGGACTAATGATTAAAGACACAACTTATCTTACATTTACATGATGTCTAACAGCGGTGTCTATTTATCATACTCTTTTTGTTATCAATTAGTTATCTCATTATGTAAAATTCAAGCGGAACTTTGTGGCTGAGTGGTGAGAGTCATATCTCAATCAGTTCCAGTCAGTCTCTCTGGAACCGCGTCGTTGGCAGCGAAACCTAAAAGTTCCTCATAGAGGAAAGTAAAGAGCTACTAGAAAATATAAATTATACTCAATATTAATGGTAGGTACTTCCCATACAAAAATCTCGTAACAGTTTGATTTGATCGAAAACGGCTCTAACGATTACAACCAAAATTGATATTTAAGCTTAAGTACGTGAGGCTACCATGACTACGTACCCAGTTTTTGGCTAAAAATTCGAAAAATGGTACTTTTGAAATTTCGACATATCTCGAAAACGGTCTATAGATACGATTGTAACAAAAATTCGCTTCTGAGGTAATGTGGTCATTTATAATTATAGCAAGGTCAGTTTTACTCTATATTATAGTACAATGCATTTTTAAAAATATTTTTTTTTTAAATGTTGTTTTGTTTAGTTTACCTGAAAACGGCAATAACGATTTTGACCAAAATGCAAACTTTGAGTAAAATTGATGTTTTCAAAATTATTTTGTCCTTAATTTTTAATTCGAAGGACGGAAACGTCAATTTTAAAAACTGTACATATCTCAAAAATCCCACCTTCGATTTCGATAAAACTTTAAGAACTAAGCAATGCTTACATTCCGAACAATAACTTATAATCGGTTTTCAACTAAATAGTTACACAATAGTATTTTTCAAATTAAACATTGCAATATTTGGTACTGTTTTGACTGGCAAATTTTACAAAAACCGCTATAACGATTTTGACCCAAATATAAATAATAAATAACGTGAATAATTGTTTTTAGTATACATACTTATAAAAGGTATGGTCGATTTTCGACCACAAGCGGTACCTACTAGTAATAATAAAAATATGTTAATTATTTGCAGTGTTATACAGATACGATGAGATGCTTATCGTTAGTAAAATGTCTGATAAATTCAGCGGTTATATGCACTCATCATGGTTATACAATATTGCTCTCGCCATCAGTCCTCACTTAAAATACACATTATTCGTAAAGCTTAAATCGAATAAAGCAAACATTTATCAACAACTTCAAACATTTTTTAACACCTTGATTTCCTGAACAAAAAATGAATTCCTACACTTTACCTAAACTATAACATAACCCTAATGCCATACTATAAAAAAAATCAAATTAATCAATGTAATGTGTTTAGTGTTGGTAAATGTACGGCCTCATTTCATTCAACATTAGGTACTTTACAATCATATCTTCGTAAGGATTTCTAACACAATGTTATGTACCAGGATATCGTCGCATACGGATTCAACTAAACAACAAAAGTATACGTTTCATTCATGTGCAACCAAGAAGTGGTGTTGTGTGTTTGTATATACAGTATCTCGAGGACAATGCGAAGTTATCTTACACGCGTAGGTACATTGTTTAGGCTGCTTTTTTCCAAGCATTTTACTCGTACCTCGATCCGGATGTCCTTGTAGATTGCGTTACGGGTTCAACCAACAACTCCCTCATGATACTCATTTTATTCACCATTCTGCAAAATATCTGCATACATCACATATAGCGCTCTGAATCCGTAATCATGGCAAGCGATGCAAGTTCTAATTTATAAAATCCACCTCGTCATTGTCACCATCAGGTTAGTGTGACATTCCAACTCCACACGCATCAGGACTCATAGTTAACCCGTGGATACGATTTGTTTATGAAGTAGACCGCCACTAGACAGTATGGTGTCGAGCAGTTCAGCAAAGACAATACTGAGACCACCAACTTCGCCCGATTCTCCGTTATTTGCCGAAAAGCTATATTTTTACGGAGTATGGTCACGATTTGGTGCGCTAGTATTGATACATTTAAATTCGTATTGATAAATGTCACGAAATTTCAAAAAGTATGCTGGCTGTGGGCAATGTTTCTGGAAGCGTTCATAGAATTTTATACGTTAAATTTGAAATTATTCGTTTTGTGAGTATGTACCTATATTTTTTTTAGGAATAAGTACATATACTTTTGCTTAAAATATTTAGGAAAATCAACAATGTGGTTGGGTTGGGTTGAGGGAAAATTAAAACATTTTGAGCAATTTTTCTTCAGTTATATAAGAAACATTAACTCACGAAGTCGAAGTCAGTGTCAACAGAGTCTCTTACTGTACATGACACTTCCCCAACAAGATGTTCTCACAGTTTATATGTTCGAATTTACTGCACCATGGTGATTAACCCCATAGAAAGGACCGCGTTCCTGAACGGCTAAGTTAACAAACATTACAGTATACCTATATTCCTTACATACTTTGATTTCTTCAGTAACTCTATAGAATTAATGTTTTGCAGTTTCAAATCCTCTCGTGGATGTGAGTGCTACGCATAAATGGCTGTGATTGAAAAATTTGATTTATACACAAATCCAGATTAATTCAATGCTTTTATGATGGAGGAGGAATTTCATGGTTCCCTTGTGGCAGCAGTGTGAAGGATCCGGTCTTAATGTGATGATGCACGGTTAGCTGAAGCTTTAGCGGCAAAGTAATGGAAGAACGCTCTCAAAGAAAAGATTAACGACATTTCATTTCCCTTCGATTTGTTAGTAGGTTAGGTACTACATTGAAGGAACGAGTCACGTCACGAAGGACGCCGATGATGAGGTAAAGGGAGCTGTGGAATAAATTAAAAAAGAAAAATTGTATTCCTTACACAGCGCAGTTTTTTTTACCTTAGGTACTTCTTAACGAAAACGTGGATATCTTACATTAGCTAAATCGAGCGGAAGCAAAGAAAAGAAGTCACGTCTTTCGACTGGGTGAGATAATAAGGTCACTAAACCTGGTTGATTGGATGGAAGATGTTGCCAACGGTTTTACTGTTTCCATTGAATTGATGCGGCTGGTGTGAGCATATATACTGGTCAAGTGGAAGCAATGCACTTGGCAGAAAATGTAAAGCTGCAGACAATAGGCTGAATATGTCTATACAGTACATCATACATAATATTTATACTAGATGGGAATATATACAGAGATACGTTACATTAAGGACAATGGCGGGTTAATATATAATAGAAAATGGATACGTATCGATTTATCTTTACTTTGAGTTAAGTATATACCAATAAAGAATACAATAAAACACCCTATAGAAGCAAAATTCCAATCATGTGCCATCCAAGGAATTTCCATAAGTGTAGAAACGAGTAATGGGCAAATATCTGTTGCAGCAGTATACTGCTCTCCTAGCTATAGACTAAAGAAAAATGATTTTAAAAGTCTTTTCCGCATATTCCACAATCGATTAATCGCGGGAGGGGATTTTAATGCCAAGAATAAATATTGGGGATCTAGATTAACAAACACTAGAGGCAGAGAATTATATGAAACTATTAAAGAAGTCGGCGGCAAATATCACTCAACGGGGAAACCTACCTACTGGCCTACAGATAGGAATAAAACCCCAGATCTTGTAGACTTCTTTATATCCAAAAATATATCCTCAAATAAAATAAATATAGAAAAAGGCCCTGATCTTCAATCAGATCATTCCTCAATACTTCTTACACTTGGCGATATAATAATAATAAAAAAACATAGCCCTAAACTAGTTAATAGACTGACTGATTGGAACCACTTCAGGCAGAAGTTGGAAGAATGTATCCAATTATCATCAGCTATTCAAACAGAAGATCAACTAGAAGAAGCAGTGCAAATATTTACACTGGATATACAAAAAGCTGCATGGGCTGCAACTCCCCAAAGAACAAACAATATTAAACAAAACTCTTATCCGCGTGAAATATGTCAAATTATTACAGAAAAGAGGAAAGCTAGAAAACGCTGGCAACAGACAAGGGCGCCAAGCGACAAAACCACACTGAACAACTTAAATAATAAGCTCAGAAAATCTATAAGAGAATTTAATAACGAGTCTTTAAAAACGTATCTTACGAGTCTTACAAATGATGCTAGTACCGACTACTCGCTCTGGAAGGCAGCAAAGAAAATGAACAGGCCAATAGCTCACATTCCGCCAGTAAAAACCAGAGAAGGTAACTGGGCAAAAAGCAGTCAAGAAAAAGCAAATATTTTTGCAGAGTACCTTGAGAACGTCTTCAAGCCTTATGAAGATAAAGATTATCAAGGAAACGAAGAAACGTGCGAAGAAGACGGACCTATTCGGCCGGTAACAGCTAAAGAACTTGCCAAAGAAATCAAAGAAGGCATAAACATAAAAAAAGCCCCAGGGTTCGATTTAATCACAGGGGAAATTTTAAAACAATTCCCTCGAAAAGGTTTAAAAAAACTAGCGCAGATTATAAATGCTGCATTTAAATTAAGATATGTGCCAAGCATGTGGAAGGTCGCGGAGGTAATAATGATACCAAAACCAGGTAAACCACCTAGCGAAGTAGCCTCATATCGCCCAATATCGATACTACCAATGTTGTCCAAGCTATTCAAAAAAATGCTGGCAAAACGTCTGCAAAAAATTATTGATGAAAAATCGCTACTTCCAAGTCATCAATTTGGGTTTAGAAACAAGCACTCTACAATTTATCAGGTGCATAGAATCACAGATAAAATCGAAAAAGCATTTGAAGAGAAAAATGTGTGCTCTACAGTATTTCTTGATATAACACAAGCTTTCGATAAAGTCTGGCACAAAGGACTGATACACAAACTACAAAAGCAACTGCCGAAGCAGTATTCGACCATTCTGGAGTCTTATATATCAGATCGATTCTTCAGAATTAAGCAAGATACAGAGTGTTAAGAGAGATTAAAGCTGGTGTACCGCAAGGCAGTGTGCTAGGTCCAGTCTTATACCTACTCTTCACTAGCGATTTGCCTGAAAGTGTAGAAACCACCATAGCTACTTTTGCAGATGACACAGCCGTCCTTGCTGTGGGAGCAACTGTCGAAATAGCAACAAAAAAGCTTCAGACGGCAATAAGCAATATTTCAGAATGGACTAAGAAATGGCAGATTAGATTAAACGACCTTAAGTCAGTCCATATTAATTTTACGTATAAAAACGTACCACACATTCCAGTCTACATTAACAACAATGTAGTAGAATTTTCTAACACAGCTAAATATCTAGGCATGACTCTAGACGCTAAACTGCGTTGGAAAGCGCACGTTAAGAAAAAAAAAGATGAGTTGAACATGCGATACAGTAAAATGTATTGGCTTATTGGGAGATACTCATCCCTGTCCAACTACAATAAGTTATTGCTATACAAGCAAGTTTTAAAACCAGTATGGACCTACGGGCTCCAATTGTGGGCATGTACATGCCAAACAAACTTACAAAAAATTCAGGTTTTTCAAAATAAAGTACTAAGGAACATAGTTAATGCACCTTGGTACATACGGAACGCCGATCTGCATAGGGATCTAAATGTTGAAATGGTTGAGAAGGTTGCTCGGAGGCATAGAAATCGGCTTCTCAACCACGTAAACACAGAAATAACAGAACTTTTGAATAATGACAATGTAATCAGGAGACTGAGACGGCTTAAACCTCTTGATCTGTAAGATTTAGCTAGGGCTAAGAAATTAGGTATTAATTTCAAACAAAACATGTTTAAAAATCCGACAAACGGCGGATTTATCTCTTTAAATTCATTAAATTATTCAAAATTAATTTTTAGTCGTACGACTAGGTGCAATCTTTTTCGGGATGGCTTATGCCAGTCCCCCGGGAGTTTTTTTAGATGAGTTAAAGTCCATCACTATTGCAGAAGCATCCCTCGCGTATAGCTCTGCAATGTCTTTCGATGATTTTTTACTTCCAGCGAATTCCCAACACAAAAAAAAAAAAAAAAAAAGTATACCAACTTATGTTATTATGTTCGTTGAGCCCTATTTATAACTTCGGCCTTTTAAGGTGATTTATTATAACACATACATTCTGACGCACAGGCTGTCTCACCTGAGTTTTAATTTAATTTCCCGTCATAGAGGGGGAACCTACATTTAAAAAAATACTAACCAAATGGAACTTTAAAAAGCGAACATACGCTGCTATTTCAATGTGTACACTGATCGGCAAACGGGAGAAAGTGAGGGTTGTACTTTTACCCACTTCTGACGGGAAAAGCGTTTGGAGGGATTCACTCAAATCTAGAAAAATTTCTTAGGGATTCTAGCGCCACCTGCTCCTTCACTAGTTCAACGTTCTACTACAGTTCCACCAACTCAAGGCATGCAAAACAACTCCACAATTCACGGGCCTAACTTCAGGGGCGGTCTGTATCAGGGTGCACTCTAATGGCTCGTAGCCCATTGCAGTGTCCGCCCTCGGTCAATATGATTGTGAGCACACTAATGGGGCCACCTAAATCCGCGACAAGTAGCTTTGTAAGTCCAGGACCAACGATGACCGTATCAGCTAGCGTGGAGTCTTTAACTCTCTCAGCGACAACGCCTAGCCCGACACATTCTCACCATCGATAGTTGAGTTCGACCGGACCTCTGGTAAACTATTGTAACTTGTAAGGTGGCTTGGAACGATCCAAAAAAGACAAGCCTCTGCGGTGGAAAGTACATCGTTTTGCAATGTTAGACAGCCCTATAGATAGTGGTCAGGTCTGATTGAGTCACTGAAAATAAAACCCTGGTATATTTGATAAAAATGCATGTTCATTCAACAATTTTTGTGTCATTATACGTCCAACCAAATGTCGTCCAACAAAATGTTTCTATCAGATTGACAGAATATTGTTGTGATAACAAAAAATAGTTACTTGTGCGTATCAAAATAATTTGTTAAATTTATCAAAATTGCGTTTTGGTAAATCGACAGCAAATATTTTTGATTGTACAGAAATAAGTATTGATAACTGATACGCTAACAAATAAGTTTAATAATTAGTTTTATTAAAAACGAATAGTATAATACAAATTATTATATATTTATCTGACAAAGCAGTTTTTTACTTAATATCTTATGCGTTTGACAAAATATGATTCAAATTGATAAAACTTAAGTTGTATTGATAAATTTCATTTATCACACTGACCCATCGAACTTTGTTCCGCCCAATTTCGGCAATGTAATGAAAATATTAATTTAGAGCATGTACAATGCACCTACCTATGTTGCTTTATGTAATTCGGTCAATTCAAATTCCTTATTCAAAACTTAGAGTTATGCAACAGAAATAACTGAAGTATAGCAATGTCGATGTGTCTCATTCGCAAACTTGCGGTGCATTGAGGTTTCACAACAAAATTATAACTGGACCGACTAACAATTTCAAATTGTGTAGCGGTACGCACGCAATATCTTGATAATTAAAAAATTTTAAATTTTTCTTATGTTTTGTTGTACCTATTGGAAGTGACTCTACCTAGTCAATTTTTTTTCAAAATGCGATTCTCCATACTAACTTCTAGTTTTCTCGACAAAAAGTAGCATAATGTCCTTTTTTGGGCCAATGAGAATTTAAACCAAAAATCATAAAAATCGAACGATTGGTTCCCGAGTTATGAGTGCACATATACGGACATCAGTCTCTTTTATATGTAGATGTACCCACACGGCTTTGATCGTAACATTTCGTTTTAAGTCTTGGTCAGATTTCTCAAAGTGCTTTATTTGAACCATGTCAACTTTAAAAAAAGCGTATGATTTGATTTTTGAATGAAAGGTGCCACAACCCGTTTTCAGCTCATGTTTTGCAAAGTATCACCTTTAGGATGGTATTCTATCTTTCAAGCGGGAACCAGCCATATATACACAATATTTCATTGAAAACAGTTGTGTGGTTTCGGAGCACCACCTATCAGGTCCATAACCCAAGTGGAAATAGTTGGTTATAGTATAAGCGATGTTCCTACATTTCTGACATGTTTCCGTAACAGTAGATAACAGTGTGCATTGTGTATCAGAGTACTTACTATTTCCAGTGCAGAATGGAACGTCAGATTTTGTATGGAGAATAGTTTACGCAGGCCTCATAATTTTCCGCGACCAATTAGGCTCGGAAACGGACTGCAGAAGGTTACGCAAACTTACAATGTCAAATCGTAATTTGCAGCGAATTACACAATGACATTTCCGAGAGGGGTATTCACTTAAAGCACCGCAGAAATTTATGAATTTACGAACTACATAGAATTATGAGATTAAGTAAATACCCCTATTATATATAAGAAAGGGAACGCAAAAAATGGGGCGAAAAATTCGAGTTAGAGGGAAATTCGAGTTAAAGGAGGTTCGACTTAGAGGGATTCGACTGTAATTGCCTTTTTAGTTAAAAAAATCATTATGGAAAACCAATTAAAAAGCAAGCACGTACGCCGTACGTCGTATGGTTATAATTAAATCAAAAAAGCCGAACCACTTTTCAGAGGTCAGCGCAGCAAATTTATTAAAGAAGCTTCAAAGATAACAATAGTCTCTTGCAGCTCAGTACGGAGGATTGTTTATGAGTACCTACCTACAAAAGATACGGTACAGTAAGCAGTCCAAAAAAAGTACCACATAAACACTACGTCACTGGCCTGGACAACTTTGTCATCAGCGCGACGAAAATAATTACACATTACAGTTTTTACAGAGAAGAAAAAGTTGTGATTTCCATAAACGCTCTAAATCAACGAATAGCTGAAAATTTGTTGATTAATATGAGTCGATCATCATTGAACAACGTTCTATGAAATAATGGATTCAAATTTAAGAAAACAGAGAGCAACCGACGATTTTTATGCGAACGAACGGACATTAAACCCAGTCTTGGATTGCATTGCCCAAGTCGGAAAGTTCAGCGAAAAAGGCTACGACGTTATTTATATTGATGGAAGCTATATTCATAGCTCGCATACTCGATCATATGCTTGGACTGATGGCAGCTTGGAGGGCTTAAAGTCAAACATTTCCAAAGGTTCGCGTTTGATTAAAGCCCATGCTTGTGGGAAAAAAGGATTTGTTAGAAATGGACTGGTGCTTTTTAAATCTGTATGCAAGACTGGTGACTACCATAACGAGATGAACCACGAAAACTTTTTAAAGTAGTTAAAGGAGCAGGTTTTTGATAACTTAGAAGAACGTTCAGTTATTGTTAATTACAATGCATCGTTACATAACAAACTTGATGGTAGGGGAATGTATAATGTATTGTACCTTCGTCCGAGTGCCAATTTTCGGAAAAGTACAAAGCATGCAAAAACCGGTTCTTCAGTGAAATGTTGCTCTTCTCTTCCTTCACAGTTTCTTTTTGAACTTAGTCGGAAGAAAAAAATACTTTTTTCAGTGAAAACTACGTTTATTTTTTAGTGCTTAATTTTCTGTCTCTTTTCCGATACTTTAATCGATTTCGGTAAGTGTATTGATTATCTGTTGGTAGGAACACATTGTTGTTCGTATGTGCTTTAAGTATACTATGTACCTACGTCAAAATTAATTTTTTTTGCCTAAAGTGGTGTTAGTGTACTTTTAAACTATCATAGCACGTGTACCTTCCGGTCCGGTCAAAGTTATTCGATTTTTTTTTAAACAAAATTTGTTTTGTATATTTCAGGAAAATATACCAAGAAGCAAATTAGGTAAATAATATTGAAGTCCTTTGTTAAGTATTTTTTTTAGTTACCGAGAGTTTTTTTTGAAACTATTATTTGAAATAAAAAAAAAATAATAAAGCACATAAACTTTAAGGTAATGACTTGTTTTCTTGCTACTTTCTTAAACTATAGGAAAACCTTCAATAATATTTTCGTTCCAAGGTACAATACTCTGTGGACCAAGGTACAATCACGTCTTGTACCTTGGACCGTTTGAGGTTAGTATATAAAAGTTTTCTTAGGAATGGTAAGCAATATCCTTTTGGTAGTTTCGCAATACCATAGATAAGACTTTAGGTAGGTAGTAACTAAAAAAAAGCAAAAAAAAAATAATGAAATAACGTCACATAAAATATTGGCAAAAAACTCAAGTCAATACTATCCCCTACTCTCCTCAACTCGTCATCATTAAAAGCTTTCGGCAAACAACGGACTAGTCCAAACTAAATTGAAATTTTCAAGCGCAGGTCTCTTTACATGAGATATTTTGCTATCTTCGAGACACAAAAAAGAGCCTGGCAACAAGTCAAGCTAAAAAAAATTGTGTTCACTTCAAACAATTAGCATGCCCCTGCTTCCAAAAATGTCTCTATCGAATGATATTCATCAACAAGAAAATTCCACTTCGATATAAATTGAACCCATTTCAATAAACACCACTGAACCCATTAATACCCAATTCAATCCAATTTAATCTTTCCGGTCCTACGTATATTGCTAGCAATACTTTTGTTTTTTCACTCTCTCACTCACCTTCTGGGTAAACATTTTTAAATATTAAAAAAAAAAACGAGCCGAAATGAAAATAAGCGGAAAAGTCGACCCAATTCGATGTCCATTTTATAAACACACCCCGAATGAGTGATAAACCCTTGATAAAATATTTTTTTTTGTTGTTGCTCTTATTGCTCTTGCCCATCCATCTCACAAAAGTCCAGGCCAAATAGCTACCTACCGCCAGTAGTAAACCCTCGACGCCATCCGAAAAATTTGGTAACCAACAAAAAAATTGTTTGACTTTTATACTGACTGCTCTATTTGGGAGGGTTATGGTGATCCATTCTGATTTCCTTTTCGTCCCTCAATTTTTATATCGTTATGTCAATAATTTGAGAAAATGAAAAGATTTCATAGTAATTTGAAGTGAGGTTTACATATATCCTCTATTATCGATACAGTAGGTGCGTGTATGATATGGGAAAAAAATTGGTAAACATTGTTGAAAATTAATTGGTAACAGAATTTACACTACAAATAATATACTTCTATCTCTCTCTTATATATACATTGAATACTATATAAAGAATCACCATTTCCTTTGTGAATTGAGTTGCGATTTTCCCTTTAAGCGATTAACATTATTCTCTAGACTTTTTTGTAATAAACCTTGATTTTGACTTGGACTTGTTTTATTTACCACGGGCTTTTTAACATTTGGTGCCGAAACCCGGGATCAAAAGTCAAATTACAAAAATAGTTCACTTCAATTTGCATTTAAGTCTAAAGTTACTTGAATTTGTTACGGAACCGCGACTCACAAAGAAAAATGGAATTATCTGCACGTGCTGCGTACAGAGGCCAAGTGACAAAAATTGTAAAAAGCGCGCTTGATTTCTTGAGAGATCCTAGTTCTCAAATTGTGGACGATAATTTGCAAAATTTCGATGAAATCGAGGAAGAGCTTGTGTCCCTTAGTCAAAGATTGACGTCCGCTAACGCAAATCTAAACGCAATTAATGAAGACGTCAAACAAAAGGGGCTCTTAAAGCCGGATGATTCCCTCGAGAAAATTGTAGATTACCAGGACCAGGCTATCAACGCGCTCTCTCGGCTCAGCATGCGATTGGAAAAACTTCATCTGAAGCAGAATCCAGTTCCAGCTGCACTTGGAATAGCTGATAGTGCCATTAATACGAGGCCGACAGCCAACGGTTCAAAGTTGCCGAAACTTCCCCTCAAACGCTTCGATGGAAATTACAACGATTGGCTGCCCTTCTGGGAACAATTTCGGTGTGCAGTACATGAGAATGTAAGCTTATCTCCTACTGAAAAGTTCAATTATTTGGAATCGGTGCTTACTGGCGATGCGAAAAAATCCATTGCTGGTTTCACCCCGTCAGAGAAATGCTACGAAGCAGCGATCGCTCTTTTACAGGAGCAATTTGGAAGCACCGAAAAACTTATCGACAAGCATATCCATCAATTGGTAAGTCTCTCTCCAATTCGCGAACAGACCGACGTTGCGGGGCTACGAAATCTGTATGGAACTGTTGTCTCTTGTACCCGTTCGCTCACTGCATTGCAGGTTCCCACATCCCATTATTACGTCATGCTTAAGTCTATATTGTTACGATGCCTACCAACTGCTTTGCGTATCGAATATCATCGACAAGAGGAGCAAGTTGAACATTTGCAAGAAACGGTTCATTCTTCAAGCCACAGTGAATCGTCTTTGTCACAAATTGAGGGAGACGAAGTCAAGGGCATAATGCGGTTTCTCAAACGTGAGGTTGAATCACTGGAGAAAAGTGGTCTCTTACACACTCATACAAAGTCAAGACCAACCGTAACCCAAACAACAGCATCTAGTCTGGTGACAGTGAATGCAATCGAAGACGCATGCTTGTTTTGCAAATCCATAAAACATAAGGCAAAAGACTGCGATAGCAACATTTCCATCGTCGAAAAGAGAAACCTTCTGCGAAACACTGGCAGATGTTTTCGTTGCGCTAGACGGGGGCACTCGTCGAAGAAATGTAGAAGCGGTAAATTTCTTGCATGCAGTAAGTGTAGTGGTAAACACATGACATCGATGTGCGATCCGCAATATAAGAATTCTATCGAAGGGAGCGGAAGAAAAGAAAGAGAGGAAAACGGAACGGTTGCAGATTCGCAAGCAAAAAACAGTGCTATGAATTTATGTGCACATAATGTAAAAACAAATGTCTTTTTGAAGACAGTAAGGTGTGTTGTGTCTGCGCCCAACAAAAATATTTCAATTCGAGCTGTCATCGATGGAGGTAGTCAGCACACGTATATACGCCAGAGTGTCGCAAACAAATTAAACTTAAAGGCAATTGGGACGGTCGAGTTGTCTGTAATTCCATTCGGCAGTAAGGAAGCGAATCCGATAGAAAAATTCGTTAAAGTTAAACGCCATTTAAAAAATTCATTGAGCCTCGATACTGTGATATCAGTTGAGGCTGTCATAGTACCGGAAATCTGCGTGGATGTTTTAGAGGTTCCAGAGAGTGATTGTCCACTTTTTGAAGGCATTAGATTGTCAGATGTTCCGTCAACACTGATGGAAGAAGAAGAGGGATTGAGCCTTCTCATCGGATCCGATTTCTACTGGTCGGTCGTTACTGGAAATCAGCGTCATCTAACTAAACGATTAAGGGCCATCGAAACAGTATTTGGATGGGCCCTACAAGGAGTCCATCTCTCCGTAAGTGATAGTTCTTTTGCATCTAATGAAAACTCTTATTACAATTCCAGCAGTCTGCTTAGCTTAAGCACTATACATGCAGATCTCACTCAGTTCTGGTCGCTGGAAGCTATTGGTATTAAGAGCAACGAAGATGAAAATCATGAGCTTACAGAGAACCTGATAGAAAGATGCATCACTAGAGATGGGTCGAGGTACGTCGCAAGTTTACCCTGGAAAGCTGATTCCATCCTAAACGACAACAAAGGTCAGGCGGTGCAGCGCTTAAACACACTTTTTCGACGTTTGTCAAGGGAACCAGAAAGACTTTTTGAGTACGACGCTGCTATGAGACAATTAATTAAGGACGGCATTGCAGAACCAATCGATCTCAATCGCCATCGATCGCGTGTATTTTATATGCCCCATCGGCCAGTCTACAAGGAGGAAAGTACAACCAAACTGCGTGTGGTGTTCGACGCGTCGTCGCAAACTGACGGAAGCGGCTCCCTGAATGATCATCTTTGGGCAGGAGCGAACTTATTGCCGGACGTTCTAAAGATCTTGCTGAACTTTCGTTTAGGACGCATTGGTATTGTTGCAGACATCCAAAAAGCCTTCCTTCAAATTATGTTAACTGCTGAAGATCGTGATAGTCATCGCTTCCTATGGTTTGAATCACAGATAAAGTCAGTCACTGATAGACCAAGAATTGCAGAATACCGCATGACTAGAGTAACGTTCGGGGTAAATTGCAGCCCTTTCCTGTTATGTGCGACTATTAAGCATCTCCTTAAGCATGAGGAAATGAATTTTGCCAAAACATGTGCTACGCTAAAGGACAGCATATACATGGACGACGTAGTCATCAGCGTTGACGACGAAGATGAAGGAATACGACTTTGCAGCGAAACATTAGCTGTTCTGGAAGGAGCATCGATGACGCTTCATAAATGGAACTCGAACAACGTCAAGATTCGGGATGCGATGCGCGGCACCCACGCACCTCACAGGCAGAAGGTATTAGGATTGATTTGGTTCATACACAGCGACGAGTTGTCCGTTGCTATGGATTCTATCGAGAGTTTTCTTGTTGCCAGTTCATCTAAAGGGACCAAACGCCACCTGCTCCAAACTATTGCAAGGATCTTCGACCCAATAGGTATTTTTGGCCCTTCTATTATCAAACTAAAGATTCTTTTTCAGAGTTTATGGAAAAAGAAGATATCTTGGGACGAAGTTCTTACCGGTGACTCTTTAACGGAGTGGAACGAGTGTGTCGTTAGTATTCTGGAGCTAAAAGACATGACAATTCCTCGAGCAACGCTTCCATTGCCTTCCCATAAAGGAATTGTTGAGATCCACATATTTGCAGACGCTAGTACGAAGGCATACGGTGCAGTAGGGTTTGTGAGATACATTGCTCCTAGCGGACAAATCAGTGTTTCATTCTTATGTGCTAAGAATAGAGTCGCTCCTTTGAAGGTCGATGGCAGCAATGAGTTAACGCTACCCAAGATGGAGCTTCTAGCCGCACTAGTCGCTGCGCGGCTACATTCATATTTGCAGGGATGTTTGAAGTTATCTTCCGTCACGTACTGGTTATGGACGGATTCTAAGATTGTGCTTAGTTGGATCCAAGGCAACATGCAGCGCTGGAAGCCCTACGTGCAGAACAGGGTCGATGAAATTAGACGCCTGACGGATATTTCGCAGTGGAGCCATTGCAAGGGGAAGGAGAATCCAGCGGATCTCCTTACGAGAGGAATTAGCGGACATACCCTTCGTAATTCTTCACTTTGGGCTCACGGACCACAGTGGCTGAGTGAAAACTATATCAATTCCGTGGCCAATGAACAGCTAGAACCTACCGCCGTTCTTTTAGCTCTTTTGGATGGGCCTGCTGCTTCAACGAACATCACAAAGGAAGCTGAACTAGTGAGCTATGAAAATTATAGTTCTTGGAATCGTTTGGTTCGAGTAACCGCATACATTTATCGCTTTGTCCGACTCACTAAACGAAGGCAATCGAGGATTTCTTCTGAGACTGAAGTCAAACATCCGCACTTGACAGCTTCTGAAATCGAGAACGCAGAAAACCATTGGGTTCGGTATGTACAAAAACGTAACTTTTTTAATGAGCTTTGTCTGTTGCAGGAGGGAAGAGTTGTGACGAAATCTTCAAAGATCTGCGAGTTATCTCCCTTCTTAGACAACAACGGTATTATAAGGCTGGGCGGTCGTCTGCAATCATCAAATGAACCGATGGTTGTGAAACACCCGATTATACTTCCAGTGAAGTCACACATTGTCAATCTGGTAGTTGATGAATACCATCAACGGACGCTTCACGCTGGAGTCAATATTGTGCTGACTCAACTACGAAAGCATTTCTGGATTATCAAAGGGCGGCAGTTAGTCAAGAAGCGCATCAAAGCATGCAAGGTGTGCAGAAAGCTTTGGGGGTTACCGGCTTCCCAACCCTTTGCGCCTCTGCCTGTCGAGAGGGTTACGTTATCCAGGCCATTTGATAGCGTTGGGGTCGATTTTGCTGGCCCACTCTACTGCTATGACGAAAGGTCAGCCGCTTCAAAAATTTACGTCGCTATTTTCACATGTGCAGCAGTGCGAGCTGTGCATTTGGAGCTGACGAGGAGTTTATCGACTGAACATTTTATAATGGCTCTTAGACGTTTCATTAGTAGACGAGGCGTGCCTAGTACGATATTTTCCGATAATGCTCGTACTTTTCGGAGAGCTGCTATTGAGTTGCGCAGCCCTGATTCCCTCTGGGACGAAGAGGTCATCCAGGGATTCCTATCACGAAGAAAAATCAAATGGAGGTTCATTGTAGAACGCGCTCCATGGTGGGGAGGCTTCTGGGAAAGACTAATTCGAACCATGAAAAATTTGTTAAAGGTGACAATCGGCAAAGCAAAGTTGAATTTTGAGCAGTTGCGAACCATCATCGTCGAGACCGAAGAAATCATCAATAGCCGTCCACTTACGTATGTAAGCGCAGATCCATTGGACCTATCTCCCCTGACGCCTTCGAGTTTCCTTTATGAGTCTCGGAGTCTACCAGTACATTCTTCGCCAAGAGAGCCAGATGCAGACATGCTTAGAAGTGCCTGGAAACAGCGAATGAGATATGTCACTATGTTGAAAAAGAGATGGCGACTTGAGTATCTACAACTTTTACGTTCCTTCCACTACAAACCGAACAAATCATCGATCGAGCTGAAAGAAGGTGATGTCGTTTTGGTTGCTGATCAATCTACGCCACGCATAAATTGGCAAATGGCAATCGTGGAGGTGGCATTTTTGGGTAGAGACCAAAGAGTGAGGTCTTGCCAAATCCGACTTCCTGACGGAAAGCAGTTTCGACGGCCGGTTCAACTACTATATCCACTGGAACTTCAACTCTGCCGGGCCGAGGATGTTGAAAATTAATTGGTAACAGAATTTACACTACAAATAATATACTTCTATCTCTCTCTTATATATACATTGAATACTATATAAAGAATCACCATTTCCTTTGTGAATTGAGTTGCGATTTTCCCTTTAAGCGATTAACATTATTCTCTAGACTTTTTTGTAATAAACCTTGATTTTGACTTGGACTTGTTTTATTTACCACGGGCTTTTTAACAAACATCATTTTCGAAAAATATCCACTTAAGTCTTTGACAACACTTTGATGGATTAATAGTATCATTTTTAATGTTAGATTCTTTAATACAGTTCGGGGAAAAATACTGCCTTTTTCTCGAGTCCTAAAATGTCGGGTGAATACTTAGATTCCAATATGAGTATATAGGTATACCGCAAAAGGGTGGGTTGTAAAGTAGCAACTTATTCCCATCCTTTGTGGGCTGTGACTCAGCAATGTTCAGGTTCACTCAACAGCTCAATAAAGCCGGATTAGCTAGGGTTAATGTTGAACAGTAAATAATATTTTCACAGTTTCTGAAGTGGTTTATGCTAATGTTAGGAAAGAATTAGATTAGGGTGGAAGGATAATTTGACTGTGATTTACGGGAGCCATTAGGATTTTAAGAATATTTCGAAAAAATATTAGGGTTATTTTTAGATGTTAGGAAAACAAAAAAAAATTTGTAATAGTTCTGAGGGTGAAATATATTTTTGTATTTATATATTGCATACATCGATCATACTAAGGTGCGTGTTGCTAAAAGATTGCTTTTGCATTATACTTTATCAACTAGTAGATATATTGGGGACTACATTCACTGCTACATGCGGAAAATATAAAAATTCTGTTACCTAAATAAAGTTAGTTTTTTGGCAGCGCATCAAATAACAACGTCATATTTCGAATTGAAACCTGCTAGAATGCAGAGTGATATTTCAAGGAAATAATGACATTTTTTGAAGAAGGTTTTTCAGAATAAACATCATAACGTAAGACGAGGAACTATATATTAACAGTTTTATTTATAAACCCAAAGTAGAGTCTGCGTATCTTTATAGAGCTTACGTAAATGTGTTTTTGCATCATTAGATTTGGTGGTGGTTGGTGGAATTGGGCGAGGAATATGGATATAGGGAGACAAATAGATTACAGGTTGATATTTCTGCAGTCTCTCCGAAGACATTTCAGAATTGTGAGAGATATTTTGATATTTTATTGTGTAAAACGATTTTTCTTTCGAAGCTAATCAAAGCTGATCCCTGTTTCAGAGCAAAAAGTAATAGATTTCAGTGTTTCCTGCAATAGTTTATCGAAATTCTTACCTTTTTTGTAAGAAGGTTTGTGTCTAACCTTGTTTAGTAAAGTTACAGAGGAAATATGTTTATAAATAAGAATTTCAGAAAATCTACGCAGAGGCCGCATAAATTTTTACGCGATGTTTAAATAAACAACATCGTCGAGGTGTTTTAATAAATCTAATAAATATATGTAGGATTCGCCGATAGAATTTAAACACAAACTTTAGTAATTTCACAAATTTATTTAATACATATCTTAAATTCCTACTGGTGAAAGGTGAGAGGTGACGACTGGTCGGTCTGAGTGATTCGCTTCAACTGAACTGAAAAACTGACTAATCTTTACTTTACTATGCTGTGGTGAAAAAGAAGGGACGCGGATTCTCTCATTCTCCGTTCGTTCGTTTTCGTTTCGATTTTCATGTAACTGTCTGGTTCTCTGGTGTTGTTCGTTTACTGTTCGTTTGGTCTTTGTCAATTGTCGTAGGGTAATGCGTTGCGTGTTTGTCTCCATCCTACATTCGGTCGCCCTGACGCCTCATTCGGCCCCGAATGACCGGTTCCATTTTTTCATATACTCGGCGACGGTGTTGGTGCGGTTTGGGCCCTCGTGGTCTCCGACTTTCTGGACTTCGTATCTTCCATTGGCCATCTTCTTCGTTACCTTGTAGGGGCCAAAGAATTTCGGACGTAGCTTCATACCTGCCCCAAACTGAGTGCGCTTAACGGCGACTAACTCGTTTATCTCGTAGGCTTGTTCCGGCACTCTTGCTTTGTCGTAGTTCCTTTTGTTCTCTTGTTGTACCTTCTGGATGTTCTCACGGACTTCGCCTCGCATCTCGTCACGGTCACGGCTCAGCTCTTCGATCACCACTTCATCCATAGATTCGCGTAAGTTGAGGAAATTGTTTGTTCTCATCTCGACTCCGGTCAGGATCCTGAAAGGGCTGTATTTGGTGCTCCTCGAAGGGGTGCTGTTCAGGACCTGTTGGATTTTCTCAACGTGCTTGTACCAGTTGCTAGGATTGTTGACACAGGCTTTGGTTAGCATCGGAATTACTATCCTGTGGATCCGCTCAACCTGTCCATTTCCCCTCGGAACTCCAGTGGCGATTAATAGGTGTTGAACCTCCTCCTGTCTACAATACTCGTTAAAAGCGGTCGATGTAAAGGCGGCCCCTCTATCGGATATTATTCTCTTCGGATTTCCAAATACTGCGGACTGCCTTTTCAACTTCTCGATTACCTCGGATGCTCCTGTACTCTTCACTGGATAAAGCCAAGTGAATTTGGAAAATGCGTCTACGATCACGAGCAGATGGTTGTATAATTTGTGTGTTGACTCCATTGGACCCACATGATCCACATGGTAAGTTCCTAACGGTTTGTCTTCTTTATCGATTGGTGTCAAAAGTCCTTCTCTTTTCCTTGCTTTCGATTCGGAAACAAGACATTGGACACAGCTCCTGACGGTATCCGTGACTTTCTTCGTCAAATGCGGGATGAAAAATTCTCTCTCAACCAAGTCTTGGGTCTTCTTGACTGCGAAATGTCCCTGTTGATGGGCCATACTGATGATTTCTTGTTCCATTGACGATGGAATCACTATGAGTTCCTTCACGGGATCTTTATGTACTACTCCGGCTCTCAAGTAGTAGTCTTCGTAAGAATCCTTTTCCAATATCCTTCTAACAGCTCCAATCCAAAGGTCAGCTGACTGCGCCATTCTGATGCGATGGTTTAACGTCTCATCGATTATCATGCACGACACTCTGCTTAAAGCATCAACATGCTTCATCTTGGCTGCTGGACGGTGTTCAATAACGTAGTCGAACTCTTGCAAGAACATCGCCCACAGTGATACCCTCAACGGAACATCCTTTTTTGACATGGTCATCGTGAAAGCATTACAGTCGGTAACGATCTTCAACTTCGTTCCTAACACGTAGATTCTCCATCTCTTCAGTGCTTCTATAACGGCTAGTACCTCCAATTCATACGAGTGGTACTTCTCTTCACATAGCGAAGTCTTCCGACTCATATGGTGCTATTCTCTATCACATATCCAAGGAAATCGATCCTCCGTTTCAAGAACTGACATTTCTCCCAACGTAATCTCAAACCATTTTCTGCCGCAACCTGTAATACGATTTTCAGTTTCTTCAAGCCTTCCTCTTCATCCATGGAGTGAATAATGATGTCGTCCATGTAGATAACTATGGTTCCATCTAGGATCAGTTGCCTCAGCACTGCGGAAATATACCGGCAAAATACGGCTGGTGAGTTAGATATACCAAAAGGCACATATAAAAACTCAAATTGTCCATGATGTGTCACGAACGACGTATATTTCCTAGAATTCTGCTCAATGGGAACATGGAGGAATCCATTTGCCAAATCTAGAGTGGTAAATACTTTCGCGCCTTGCAACTTATCGATGACATCATCGATCAACCCCATTGGAAAATTATCGCGTATTATCTTCTCGTTTAATTTCCGGTAGTCACAGCAGAGTCGTTTGTTTCCGTTTCTCTTCTGGACTAATACAATCGGTGGCGCGTATTCCGATGTACTGGATTGGATAATCCCATCTCGGATCCATTCCGACACTTGTTCTTCAACAAACTGTTGGTCTGCGTACGATATCCTTCTCGGTCTCTGGTATACTGGAACTTCATCAGTTAGTACCAGCTTCATTTCTACTGGCGATCCTTTGCCCTTTCCTGGAACGTAGCTCTTCACCAAATTCCAAAGTTCCTCTCTCTGTCTGTATCCAAGGTGCTGGACATCGATGTCTGGCTCCTTCTCGAAATCTCCTTCAACAGCTGACAGGCAAATTTCTTCCAACCCAGTTAACGGTCCGCTCTCTTCCGGCTTACAACCGCAACTGCTGCTAGCGACGTTGTTTCCGCAACCTTCCAGTGCTTTAGCTTCTAGCTCCTGGTTTCCTCTGCCTTCACGGGCTATGTTGCCCACAACACTCCTCGCTCTGCTTCGACTACTTGCACAACCACGTGTGCCTGCAAGGCCTCCGCCCAACTACCTAATTTCAGATTTGACTTCCGAAACTGGTTTCACTCCACTATCAGCTGTATCTTTTTTCGTAGTCCTCTTTGAGAAAACTGCCCCATCCTCTGTAATTCTTACGTCTACCATCCCCAAAACCTCATTACCAATAACCGCGTGGTACGGAATGTCTCTTTCGCCTACTACGTGGAAAATCAGCGCTAATTCGAAACCATCTATACCTACTTTGGTCTCAAAACATCCTTGCGTTATGACCCTTTTCTGTCCTATACCCGACAGACTTTTCTTTGAGTTACTAAGCTCAATGTAGTCCAATCTCATTAGTACATCGTGGCGTAACAGGTTCACGTCGCTTCCCGTGTCGAATAGTGCAGACACATCCTTCCCCTTTACCATGATGTCTTTAAAGATGCGGCTACAATTTACTGCCAAGGATACTCTGGCCTCGGGAATTTCCACAGTGTCATCCGTTGTTGCAGTATGTACACGGTTTGTGTCTCCCCTCGGTCGCGTTTGCTCCGCTTGACTTCGATTTCTGCACTCAAATGGTTTGTGTCCTGCTTGTTTACAGCGATAGCATCTAACGACTGGAACATTTTTACAGTCTCTTGCGATGTGTGATGTTTCTCCGCATTTAAAACAATTTCGTTCGCCTCTCTCCTGCTTGACCGGGTGACCACCCGTTGAGGTTTGTGGGCCTCCACCTGAGTATGATGACTGCTGGTTCGGTCCACGCACCTTCTCGTTAGTTTGGATTTGATTCTTTAACTCACTTATCGTTTTCGCCTGGTAGAGTGTCGCTTTGTTTTGTCTGCTGTCGGGAATTCCTTCTATGAAGTATTCGATGAGGCTTTCGTCATCGAGCTGGATTGCTTTGCCGATTTCCATTAGGCTATACAAATATTCTCGAAGGGGTTCTGTTGGCTTCTTCTTCCGATTCTTCAGTAAGCGATGAACTTCAGCTGCCGATGCTTTACCACCAAATTCGTCGATGAGTGCCGCTTTTAGAGTTTGCCAATTTATAATGCCGGGCTGACTACGGATGAAGAGCTTAGCGGCTCCTTTCAGCAGTTGTTTGGCGAAAATAAATTTTTGAAGATTGCTCCATCGAACGGTGAGAGCGTTTTCCTCGAATTCCTCTATCCATCGGTTGACACCTGGGTAACCCGTTCCGGTGAACGGCGTAAGGGAGTCTTCGATGTCGCGAAGAGTAAAAATTCCTCCCCTAAACCCATGCCCCTCGTCGCGAATAGAGATATCCCCCTCTTCGCTGATCTCATCTGCCGGTATGTCGCTGTTCTCGTCTGCCGTTAGGTCGTTGTTCTCATCAACCGGGACAGCCAAAGACGAGCCGAAATGTCGAAGAAGCCTAACCTGCAACACATTTTTTAACCCCGTCGTCGGAAGTTGTAGTTCTGCTAGTTTTCCCCTAAGTCCGTCCACAGTTAGCGATAAAATATCATCCCTATCCATTTTGTTTTAGTGAACGAAAATCGAAAGGAATGCAAAAAAAATTCTACCACCACAGCGCAAAAGGAAATATTCTACAAAAATCTAACTGACCAGATCGTCACTTACCAATCTCAATACAATTCTTGTTTCTGCTTTCTGCTTCTGCTTCTGTTTCTGCTTTCTGCTTCTGCTTCTGCTTTCTGCTTCTGCTTCTGTTTCTCCTCCGCTATGCCTGGGTACGGCACTTCTTCTTTTTTTTTTTTTTTGTCTTGACACGACTCACTGCTTCTCCGTTGGAGCACACAACAACGATACGTTTTTTTTCGATATCGTCTATTTCGTTGCTGCCCTTTAATTGTCTTTTTTTTTGTTGCTAGGTACTCTAACACAATTAATATATTAATATTCAGCGGGTTTAGTGACTCCGTCTGATATTGTAATATTCTTTTCACTGCGCAAACGGGATTAATGTCGCCGTTGTTTTTTTTTTCAAACACTTGCTACCACTGTTGTATGCATATTTGCACGCACTTTTTCGCTGCTTATGGGTCTTATCTCGGTTGTGCCCTCATTTGTAGGATTCGCCGATAGAATTTAAACACAAACTTTAGTAATTTCACAAATTTATTTAATACATATCTTAAATTCCTACTGGTGAAAGGTGAGAGGTGACGACTGGTCGGTCTGAGTGATTCGCTTCAACTGAACTGAAAAACTGACTAATCTTTACTTTACTATGCTGTGGTGAAAAAGAAGGGACGCGGATTCTCTCATTCTCCGTTCGTTCGTTTTCGTTTCGATTTTCATGTAACTGTCTGGTTCTCTGGTGTTGTTCGTTTACTGTTCGTTTGGTCTTTGTCAATTGTCGTAGGGTAATGCGTTGCGTGTTTGTCTCCATCCTACATATATATTAGATATATCTAATATAGTACTACCGCTGTACCCATGGAAAAACTATATAGTACTATTGCTTCACAGATATTCCCTTGTGGGGGTAGATTTCTTCTACTATGAAACTAAAATTATTTTATGAGGATAACAACGTGCGCTATACTTATAATCATATTTAATGTTTAGACTAGATTTTACGAACTAACATTAGCGAAATTTATTGTGAAGATAAAAAATGATTATTTGTCTTTGATTTTCTTTAATTAATTTCGTGTGTAACGAAAACTAAGCATTATGTGAGAATATAGAGAAAGTAAACAATATCAGCCGTATTTATTAGATTCGCTTACGACGCCTCTACGACGTTGTTTAGTTAAACATCGCGTAAAGATTTACGCAGCCTCTACGTGGCTTTCATGAAATTGTGATTTATAAACATTTTTCCACAGTAATTTTGCTAAACGAAGTTTGTGTCTAAATAGGTAAGAATTTCGATAAACTATTACAGAAAACACAGAAATCTATTACCTTTTTGCCCTAAAACCGACATGAAGTGTGATTATTTTGTAAATGAAATCATTTTACAAATTATCTAAAACAATTCCGCAAAATCTTCGAAGGGACTGCTGAAATATCAAACTGCAATCATATATCTATGTGTTTTCCTATATCCATATTGCTATTTCTATTCTACCAACCACCGCCAAATCCAATGCCAGGCCATTTGTAAACATATTCACACACATCCTAAGACATTCCCCACAAGCAACAAAACTGAAGTATAGAAGAAATAATATCACAAACGCACAATATTTTTTATATTTTCATTTATTAAATATTAATTCAATCTTATAATTGCATAGGTATGCAAACGAAATTCGTTTGGCAGAAATTTTGCACAGCATGCGAAAACAAAAATTAATCTCAACAGAATGACATTTCGCAAACGAAAAAAAATATGCAAGCTTTACGCCACCTCTAAACGCAAATTTTTGCGTTTAAAGTTACGCAGGCTTAAAACGAAGTGCTTTTTGTTTATAAATCACGTTTTCCTGCGTAAGGCCATTTTAAGGATTGTGTAAAGTTAGGCAGACTCTACGCTGGGTTTATAAATAAGGCTGTATATATACAAACTTAAAACTAGTTTAATTTTTCCCTTTCTTCCTGAATACTGTTATCGCCACTCATGATTTCATTCTAATGAGGTTTATAGTGGTAAGTCCGTGTCTGTCCAAACCTAGTTGAAATTGGTACGAATTATTTTACTCTCTTTGCGACATCCCTGCTTTCGAACATGCCTCTATCGATCGACACAAGACCGTTAACTAAGTATTAACTAAGTATGCGTGCTACGTAAAATTAAATTAGCCGTACGCAAACACTTGCACATAGTAACTTGACAGATGCCTGCAATTTGTGGCAACATTGTAAAAATTTAAAAAGTTCAAATTCAAATAATCGTCCGTTACGCGACGTGTTAAGAAAACGGTTTGTATTTTGTGGTGAATTCAGTACGAACTTATTCATTAAAACGATTTCTTTTATTTTACCTAGATAAACTAAAATAGCTTCCAGCCAGCAGCGTGCTTTTTATAATCGATACCTAGGTACCTATTTAAAATTCATAAGTTTAGTATGTAGTTGCATAAAATTATTATTTGCATACAATTAATGATCATCAATGTTGTTTTAAATATAAAATTAGTTTGCAAATATGTAACAAATCGAAATTGCTAAGATACTCGTAGCTCCAACAATTCAAGAGCTTGTCGATTCTTAATACCATGGAGAAGAATGATAACAAAAATAAATGAAAACAAAATAAGAACGACATGCTTTTCGGAAAATATATATATCAGGAAAATATGTACTTGAAAAGGGCTAAGTAGTACCTACTTGTGCCACTTAAAGACATAACATGACGAAGTTTGCATTTTATGTAAACCTAAACGTAACAATTCGAAAGCTCCATCATTAATTTTATCGCTCAAACATTCACCGTCTGTGGAAAGCAACTGAAATTTCACCTGCAAGAATACTTACAATTTTATTACAGAATTCCAATCGACTTGCAGAGGACAAACTATATTTCCCGCAAAATAACTATGTTCGGTCGCCTTCGGTAACATAAACCTGCAAGAACCAAAGCTGATTTAGAACTGTTAGCTCAGAAATTCATCTACGATTGAATTTTCTTCCTTAACGTCAAATCAATCAGTAAATGGTCAAAATATCATAAAGAGACAAAAAAAAAAAAAAAAACGCCACAAGAAGTACAGAAATAGTTTCAGTGTTATTCGGGGTAGGAAAGGATATATGAAGTCCTTTTTACCGAGACAACAATTGGATTTGGTCCGGTAGAACGGTGATGGTTCCGGGAATAGCATTTACTTTTTATTTAATGGCCAAACAACATCCATGTTACTTTTAGAAATCGGACACAAGATGTCTTTTTTACATCGTTGTATCCAAGGGGAATGTAGTGTGTTCTTGGCAGATGGATAACAAAAAAATAAGCAGCTACGGCACGATGCTATTATCGAAAAAAAACTATCCAAGTTTCGTGACATTTGTCAATACGAATTTCTATGTATCAATACTAGCGCACCAATAGTGGCCGTAAAAATATAGCTCAGTAACGGGAAATCGGCCGAAGTTGGGGGTCTCAGTATTGTCTCTGACACTAAGGCTAAAATAAAATAAACAGTAGGTATGGGCCATAAATGCACAGGACTCTAGGCTTAACTTCTCGCTACAATTTATGTATTCAATTCAATTAAATTGAAAACCGAATGGCTGAATTGTAAAGATTTTCAGGATCTTCGAAAAAAAGGTCTAGTTTGAAATTATTATACCTTAGAGCCACTGCACCCGCGGATAACAAAGATAGAAAGAAAAGGACAGACTGAATACTTCTTGCATCATATTCGTGTACTTTATTCCAAAGGAACTGAATTGATCAAATAACAAGCAAGGATATGTATGCGATTATTTCTGGGACGAACTGTAGATGCTTCAACTGCGTAGGGTGAGAATTTGTACGCCCTCGGAAAGGTAACGAACGAATAAGGGTTGAACAATGGATTGCATTTTTTACTTGGTTTAGCTCTTTTAAGTTTTTGCAAGTTAGAATTGAAATCAACTGTAGCGAACTACAATCACAACTTGAAATTGTCTTAAAAGCAGGTAGGTGAGTTTGTATTGTATTGCCTTTGGTACATTTTAGACGCCGTGGTTGTAATTTGAGGTTTATGTTTTGCTCAGAGCCGTGCCCATGGGTATTTCACTAATTCTCCAAACCTACGCGAGGAGTTCAAATTAAGCTTCACTGGCATGGTTTGTAAAGATTGTGGTCAAGTTTTGATTGTGTTGTGACATGAAAGGGTAGGGGAATTTAATTTTCGCAAACAGATCCAGTCCGGTCGAACAATAATGAAGAAATGAAAATCAACTCGGACAATAAGTTCGGCCCTCCTGATGACATAGTTGTGTTATATTTGACCTATCCTGCCCGATCCTACAGATAAACCCAATATTGCTCCTTACAACACTTAAGAATAAGAACCCGAAATAATTTAGGAATCCTTTGAACAGGCGTTCTGTTCTAGAAATGACCACACCACCACATCGGTTTTTTTCATGTTCCCTTTTATCTCAGTTGCAACACTCAATACACCAAAAATCGCCGGGTGTTTTGCTACATTTTGTTTCCATGCCGCTTTAATGCCACTATAGACCCATTTAACTCCTTCTCAACAAATAGTCGGATTTCATTGAATAAAAATATTTGATTGTTGATTTGTTCAAGATATTTTTTTTTTTTTTTTTTGCGTGTAGCTGGATGTAAAATCATTGAAAGACATCGCATGCGAGCTTTGCGATAGTGTGGGACTTGCGGTTGGCTCACCCACTAAAAAACACCCGAGGGAAGCATGGTGTTGCCATCCTTCCAATAATCGCACCTAGTCGTTAGACTTATTAGCAATTTGTTTTTATTACCTATGATTCTATTCAGTAAGGTACTAGCGTTGGTCTAATACCCTTTGTTTTTTAATTCGTTATCACTTTTGTTAGTGTGATGGTGTTTAAATTTTATATTTATTTTCTTTATTCCTAGTGAACTAGTTCGAATGGTTTTACTCTTCGTAATCTTCTAACTAAATTGTTGGTATTAAGTAGTTCGACTACTTCTGAATTTGCATGATTGCGAAGCCTACCTTCATGTCTTCTTGCGACATTTCTGACCTCGTCCTCTACCGTTTCGATTTTAAGATCTCTATGTAGATCAGCGTTACGTATGTACCATGGCGCATTAACAATATTGCGTAGTACTTTGTTTTGGAAGCATTGAATGCTTTGAAGGTTTGTCTTACTTGTGCACCCCCAAAGTTGGATACCATATGTCCATATTGGTTTTAGGACTTGCTTATATAGAAGCAGTTTATTATATATTGAGAGGCATGAATGCCTTCCTATGAGCCAATACATTTTATTGTTTAGTTCGTGATATTTTTTCTTTACATGAGTTTTCCAGCGCAACTTCGCGTCTAGAGTCATGCCTAAATACTTAGCTGAGTTCGAATAGAGAACTTCTTTGTTATTAATGTACACAGGTATGTGTTGTACGTTTTTATTGGTGAAGTGAACATGGATTGACTTGAGTTCATTTAGTTTTATTTGTTATTTTTTGGTCCAATCAGATATATCACATACTGTCCTTTGCAGTTTGTCTGTAACTTCCTGCACGGTTTTTCCGACAGCAAGTACAGCCGTATCATCTGCAAATGTGGCAACAGTAGTTTCGTCATTTTGTGGTAGATCGTTCGTGTATATAAGAAAAAGTACAGGTCCTAACACACTACCCTGCGGTACTCCCGCTTTTATATACTTTAATGCAGAGTACTCATCTTCTTGCTTAATTCTAAATAATCGTTCGATTATATATGACTCTAGTATTTCTGAGTATTGTCTGGGAAGATATTTTTGTAGCTTATGGACTAATCCTTCATGCCAGACTTTATCAAAAGCCTGTGTTACATCAAGGAAGATGGTAGAACATATTTGTTTTTCTTCTAAGGCCTTTTCTGTTTTGTCAGTTATTCTGTGAACCTGATCTAGAGTTGAGTACCTATTTCTAAATCCAAATTGATGGTTTGGTATAAATGTCTTTTCTTCTATAATCGGATTTAGCCGTTTCAGAAGAATTTTTTCGAAGAGCTTTGATAGAATTGGCAGCAATGAGATCGGACGATATGAGGTAACTTCACTGGGCAATTTTCCCGGCTTCGGTACCATAATAACTTCCGCGACTTTCCACATGCGTGGAACATACCTTAGTCTAAATGCTGCATTTATTATCTGTGCTATTTTTTTCATACCTTTTTTAGGTAGTTTTTTAAGAATTTCACCTGTAATTAAATCAAATCACGGAGCTTTTTTCGAGTTATCCTTATCTTTAATTTCAGTGGATATTCTTGGAGGTTACTGCTGGAATCAATCTCTCGTCTTCGCACATTTCTTCCGTTTGATGGAGACAATTAATGTCTTCATATGGCTGGAAAACGTTTTCAAGATTTTCCGCAAATAGGCCCGCCTTCTGTTTATTTGTTTTCGCCCAGTTTCCACTACTATTTTTAACGGGTGGAATGTATGCTGTTGGTCTTTTCATTTTTTTTGTAGCCTTCCACAGTGAGTATTCTGTACTGGCATCATTTGTCAGGTTTGTAAGATATCTTTCTACAGTGGAATTTTTCATTTCTTTGATCGTTTTTCTTAGTTTATTGTTTAGACTGTTAAGTCTTGTTTTATCACTTGGCGCTCTCGATTGCTGCCAGCGTTTACGAGCTCTCCTCTTTTCTGAAATAATGTCGCATATTTCTTTGGGATATACGTTTCTTTTTATTTTACTAGTTGATTCAGGCGTTGCTGCCCAAGCAGCCTTTTGTATATCTAGAGTGAAAGTATGTACTTCATTTTCTAGTTGCTCTATTGTATCGATTGTTGCGGATAGTTCGATCCGTTCCTCTAGCAAATATCTGAAATATGTCCAGTCAGTTTGCTTGTTTACTAGTCGTGGGTTCCGTTCTTTCATTATTATTCTATTACCAAGTGTAAGCAACACAGATGAATGATCTGAGTCAAGGTCTGGCCCTTCCTGCACTCGGGTAGTATTTCAGGAAATATTCTTAGTTATAAAGAAGTCGACAACGTCCGGGATTTTGTTCATATCTGTCATCTGTGGGCCAGTATGTAGGATTTCCCGTTGAATGGTAATTAGCATTGCCTTCTTTCATAGCTTCGAGGAGCTCTCTTCCTCTTGTATTTGTTAATCTTGATCCCCAAATTTTGTTCTTTGCGTTAAAATCTCCGCCTATTATGAATTTATTTCCAAATTTGCGGAAGAGACATTTAAAATCGTTTTGTTTCAGCCTGTAGCTAGGGGAACAATATGCTGCAGCTGCAGCTACCGTTAGCTGACCGCTACTTGTTTTTATAAGTACAGACTTGGCTTGTATTTCAAACGACTGGTATTCTTCGCCATCGTCATGGCCAATATTTTCCTTGATTATAACTGCGGCCCCCCCTCTTGCTGCATTGTGAGGATGTGGGGTATGATATGTCTTGTATCCGCGCAGTTTAAATTTTGTTCCAATTTTGAAATGTGTCTCGGCGACCAGACATAAGTCAATTTTATTTAGATCGAGAGTCACTTGCAATTCATCTTTGCGATTCTCGAGACCATTGGCATTCCATAATAAGAGTTTCATGTGTTTAGCCATTAGGATCTTTTAAGTACAGTTATTTTATTACTGTTTTGTTTTTCAAGGAAAGATATTCTTTCCAGAATTTTCTTATTATTATTTTCCATGTCTTCCATTCGGTTGAGAATTCTTAGCATAATATCCTCCATGGCATTGCTACAAGGCTTGCGGTCTCCGACTGGCTTGGGAACGTTGCTCGAAGTAACCTGTGCATATGTTTTCTTTGGGCCTGTTATGCGACTTAAGTTCCCATTTTTGCTTGAGGGTATCTTTTCTTCAGCTCTCTCCATTTTTTTTATTCTTTTTGGCCCTCAATTTCGGTTCTAAGTCTTCTTTGCTTAGATTTTCTCTGCCTGTAGGCGCGTTTTTTTGAACAGGCTTTTGCTTTTTCTTTAGCTTGTTATCTTGCACCTGTTGCAGCTCTTTTGCTACTATACAGCCCCTATAGTTGGCTGGATGTCTTTCGCTACAGTTGGCGCATTTTGGGGTTGCCTTTTTTTCCTTAATGCAGTCCTTTGTATGGTGGTCTCCTGCACATCTTTCGAGTTTGAGTTGCAGTATTTGTGAGTGTGGCCATACTTTTGACAGTTCTTGCATTGAGGAACTTGCTTAGACTTACGCAGAGGATGAATTTGTACTTTCATTCCCAGGATGTCTTTAATTTCATAAATCTTTTTGATGTCTTCATCATGCTCAAAAGTAAGCATGAACATCGGCAGTGGTGCTTTGCTTTTATACTTAAGCATATTGACAACTTCTAGTATTTTGAGGTTTTTTTTCTTTAGGTCAAATGCAATGCGTTCGGGTGTGCATGAAAAATGTAGTTTCTTTGCAACAACCTTTATCGGTCTTGTTTGTTTATTTTCAAACGAGTACCATTGCACTTTTTTCTGATTTAGTAATTTCGTCAAGTTTCTGTAGGAGTCTTCGTCTACTACATTAATTTTGACATCATTACTATTAAGGAGAACTGTACTAGCCCTTATTTTGTTTTCCTCTAAAATATTTAGCAAGCCTTCGTACTTCGAAATACAAAGTACTATAATTGGAGGAGGCTTTATTGACTTGAGAGGCTTTGTTTCTTTGTTTTTTATCTTTTCTGGGCTTTTTTCTTTTGCTTTTGGTGGTGATAGCTCCGGGGACATACTCATTTTTCGTTTTTTATTCATTTTTCTCCTACTAAATGATGGATCTGTCTCTTTGTGTAATTCTTCTTCATCCGTGGAATACACGACAGCTTTTGGTATCTCCTCAGTTTTATTGTTAGTTTTAACCTGTTCTTTAAGCAGCTGCAACTCAAGCTTTAGCTTATAAATTTCGCTTGTCAGTTTTTCACTGAGTTGTTTATAGCTGTCTCTTTCTTCACAGGCTCTTTTGTAGTTGGTTTCCAACATTGTTACTTCCTTTGTTGGTTTGGATGGTGGTGTTCTTACCATCCTACGACTCTTTATGAATGGGTCATCTTTTAGCAATAAATGGTTCCCCCCAGAATCCATGGAACCCACCTCCGAAGATATGAAATTAAGGGCGAAATAAATCCTAGTCTTCGACCAAAGACTCGTTTGAAAATTATGAAAACTGTCAGATCAATTGCGAAATCATCACTTTGATTTAAGTTCTAATCAAACTGGAGAATGTGTCTTGGAGCGTTCCGTTGTTGGATGTCGACAAGAAGTAGATGGTGCTAGTGACAAGCCAATGTCCATGTCCATGCCCAATTCGTCACTATCCTCATCCTCTGTTTTTGCGAAATAGCAATATTTAGGCATTCAAATCGCAAACTGCGGTGGTTTTGCAATCCACTTTACGTTTACACGCAATAGGTTAATCTTTGGTATTTATTATTTAACCCTTAAATGCATGATTTTTCAAAAATTGAAATAAAAATTATTTAATGATAGAAATGAAGTTATTAAACATTCTATAATAAATAGTTTTTAAAAAAAAATATATTTTAAGTAATAGTAATTTGTTAAAATGCATTTGTGACATATATGGCACACTATGCACTAAGCACGTTACAAAATATTGGACAATTGGATTTTAATACAATTTATTTCATATAGCATTTGACAGTCGACATAACAAGCAAAATAATGAAACAATATAAAATCCATTTTACCGTCGTTTAGTTTTGTTTCAAAAGAAAAGGACTGACAGAAAACAAACACATATAAATAAATAAATAATCCATATACCTAGGTAATACTAGGTATAAACTTGAAAATTTGCATATTTGGCGTACGTTGTTCCAAATGGGTATATGATTGGTTGCATAATGTCTAACATTCTTGCTTGGTATGGAAGTGGCTGGTACTTGTCTTTTCTTTGCGGCATGTTAATATGCAACAGATGGACTTCGTGAAGCCCTTCCCAGTTTTGTTGGGATGCTGGAGCCCATTCCTATATTGCACAAAGATTTCGACAGCTCAATTCGGAATCCATCCATGTGCAGATGTTATTGACCTCTTGTTTTTTTTTTGTACATAGGTAAGCCATGAATTGATGACGGCTTAATAGATTATATGATGAAAAAGACACATGTACCATTTTTTTTGGATTTCATTGATATCTTCGATCGTCCAATGTAGCGGTCCATTATAATCGACGCGTTCCATGGGGTTGTTATAGCAGCTGGACACTTTATTGAGATATTTTCTTTTGCTTTTCGATCGAACCTGTTAATTTTTGTAACTGGATCAGAACCTACAAAGGTTGTTCACGCTTTTGTTGTCTTTCCAAGCTATATTGGATAAGTCGACTCCTTGGAAATCGGCCACGTATTAAACGGATTCGAACCCAGCAATTTTTTCTCATTTTCGCATCATTCGGGAGCAAGGATCAACTGCGTCATATTCGTTGCTTTCCATACCTACCATCTTCACTGCTATTAGGTATTTTTGCTAAAATTTTGCAGACTTCTTCGTCAGAAACGAGTTTTTTGCTAACAGTAGCATTAGAAATACCGAACATCTAAAATCAAATTATGATACACATTATTGCATGATGTGCTATATATGGCACAAACTATTTATTTCTTATTGCAACGAATTGCAAAGTTGCCGTGGACCATTTTATTTTTTTTACTGATTTATGCGGTATTATTTCAGTTGAAAACAATTTCTACATTCACCAATTAATAACAACACGTTCTGCACTCAACCGATTTCTACTGACGAGCTGAAACTGAAATAACCTATACTCATATGTGTTTTTATGGGAATATTCTAATGGTACCCCAATGTAAATGGTATCCTTGTCTTTATCGTATGTGCCAAATATGGCACTCGATGAGCTAACTTAAATTTTGTCTTTACATTTAAATATATAGGCGAAAGAATGGATTGTGCATTTAAGGGTTCCCTAATCCTACCAAGGTATTTTCGTTACATGCTGTACCAAGGTGTGCCTCTCAGCCACATTGTATCAGACTGTATATCTAATTGATTTTATAGCTAACTGTATTAAATTGTTAAACACATGTATAAAGAGTTATATTCTACATTTTATTCATTTTAGCTTTTAGTGAACATACCATTTAACCATTTATTTCATTTCATTTCTTTGCAGTTTCTGCAATTTATTGTTTTCTCCGAATGCTCAATACATACTGCTAGATTACATAGGGGTAGAGGGTGTCAGTAAAGTATGTTTATCAAGATATTTAAAATTCTGTAAATATATTCACTTTTATTTTAGTTGTTTAATGTGCCAAAAAGCAATTGTTTAGAATACTAAAAGTCACAGTTCGATTAAAATTGTATCTAGAGAAATGTTTCGCTTTTTAGAATGGAATGTGACTCCGAGGCACACCTTGGTAGGATTAGGGTTAAACGGATTTGGAGAAGTATTGGAGTAGAAGTTTCACTGTAGAAAACCACCCAACTGACTTTTTTAAATGAATGTTATCTATCCTTGCTGGAATTTCTAGCATATTGTTTTTCATGTCTTAGAATTTCATTGCTTGTATCGATTCGGACTTCCTGGGTTTTCTCCAAGATCTGCCGCAGTGTGAATATTTGGTCGGCGGTAGACTTTCCTGGCCTGAAGCCACACTGATAAGGACCAATCATGTTGTTGACGAAAGGTTTCAGGCGTTAACACAACACGGCAGATAAGATCTTGTAGGCGATATTAAGAAGACTAATACCTCTGTATAATTGGCGCAATTCAGAGGGTCTCCTTTCTTGAGGATCGGGCAAACAATGCTGAGGTTCCACTCATCGGGCATACTTTCCTCCGACCATATTTTACAGATGAGTTGGTGCATGCTTCTAACCAAGTCATCGCCTGCCGCTTTGAATAGCTCGGCCGTTAGGTCATCTGCTCCAGCGGCTTTGTTGGACTTAAGCTTAGATATGGCTATCTTCACTTCGTCCAGGTCGGGTGGGCGGAATTGTTGGTCTTCATCGTCCAGGTTGAATGGTTCAATCTGCCTGACAGCGGAATTTAGTTCGTCATCGCCATTAAACAATCTGCAGAAGTAGTTCTTCCATATCCTCAGCATCGACTGCGATTCTACTATGATGTTCCCTTGTTCGTCCTTGCAGGCTTCGGTTCGGGCTCTGTAGCCTTGGCAGGCTCTTTTTACCATCTGGTAAAACTCCCGAACTTCATTCCTGCTGTAGCATCTCTCTATTTCCTCGATCGCGCGCTTCTCGTGCCCTTTCTTTTTTCTCCTGAGAAGCCGGTGTTCGTCTCTTCTCTTCTGCGCATAGAGCTCACGAGCACCTCTGGTCCTTTTTTGCAGCGCCGCTTTGTATGCCTCTTGCTTCGCTGCATGTGCTCGCCGGCACTCGTCGTCGAACCAGGGGTTTCGTTCTGGTGGTCTGATGGCTTTTTGGCAATTTCGCCACTGGTCTTCAATACTTGATGCTGGCTGCGTAGAACCTCTTGAGAGATTGAGAGAGACTCGATCGGAGAAGGATCTGGTAACCTCTTGCGATTTTAGACGTCAAAAGTCAAACCTCACAGTATTAACTTGTCTTGGCGGTGTTCGGGATATCCGAAGGCGTACCTTGGCTACAACAAGGTAGTGGTCCGAGTCAATGTTGTCCCCTCGGAACGTTCGGACATCCATAATACTGGAGGAGTGCCTTGCGTCGATCGCAATGTCGTCAATCTGGTTGACGGTTGATTGATCAGGAGATCTCCATGTGCCTTTATTAATATCGAGATGCGGGAACCGCGTTATCGGAGGTGGTTTCCTGCAGGCTGCACCTTCCGATAGTAGGGTAAGGCAAGGAGGGTTTGACAAAAAAACGATGATACGTCATTTTGAACCAAAATTTAGCACACCTTTAAAAATATCGGGGTATGAACCTTTCCTTATATATTTGACTTTAAAATGGTGTATATTACAATTGTGTAATCTAAAGCGTTCTCATGATGTGGAGCGAAAAAGAAATATAGTAAAAGTGTAAAATCCTCCCACTTTATAGGAGGATTTGACATTGGCTTAGGAGGTTTTGACAATAGGTAGGAGCATTTGCCAGTGTACGAACTTTTATTTAAAAAGGTAACACAAAGATCATTTTGTTTTGAAAAAAATTATCAAATTATACAGAATAGTTCATAAATTAAGTTGTAATCAGTTATTATAAATTAAACTTCAAAAATAAATATTAATTCAGTGAACATCATGATTAGAAAAATCTACGTTAAATTTAAGTTTCTCCTTGGATCTGGAGGTTCCAGGCATTTGCACAGGGCTTGGAAGTTTTGCTACTAAGTCCGTTGAAAGTGCAAGCTTAACGACTTCCCCTTAAAACTCATAAAAAATATTTGATTTATTTTGTCTCCTAAAATATTTGGTTGTGTGCGGTAAAGGGGTATTCTCTGCAAATTGTCAAATCCTCCGTACTCTAAGTTGTTAAATCCTCCTTGGATCGCACTTTAACTTTATATTTCAACTTATCAAAATTGTGCAGTATTTTCAATAAACACTGTTGTTACGTTTAATAAGTATGTTTTTATAGTCACAAAAAAAATATTGGTATTTACACGTGGTTTCCCAACAAAGAAAATATACTAAATTACCAAAAAAGTCGACCAAAAACCAAAAAAAACGTGCGTTGGGCTGTAAGGCGGAGATACAACCGACCTTTTCATTTGTGTATTATTTTATTTTGGCTCTCTTTCGCGTTATGTGTGACTTTATAATTGAAAATGACAAAGCCTCCTTTCGTCAAATCCTCCTCGCTCTACCCTACTACCAAAGATGCCCTCTCTTCCTACCTTTGCATTAAAATCACCCAGGACAATTTTAATGTCATAGTTAGGCCACTGCTCATATGTCTTGTCTAAGAGCTCGTAGAACCTTTCTTTGGTGTCGTCGTCTTTCCCCTCCGTGGGGGCATTGGCGCATATTAGGCTAATGTTGGCGAATTTATCCTTGATACGGATTGTCGTTAGGCTTTCGTTCACACAGCTGAAACTTAAGACTTTTTGCCTAAGTCTGCCGCCAACGACGAATCCACAGCCAAATAAGCGCTGTTTTTGTTGCCGATAGCAGTCGCCATAATAGATATCGCAGTTATTCATCTTCTTCTTGCCCGGTCCATCCCATCGCACTTCTTGGACGGCGGTTAAGTCTGCTTTATAGCAGTTCCGGGCCTCCGCTAGCTGTTCGGCTGCACGCGGTCTATTAAGGGACCTAACATTCCACGTGCAGATCCGAAATTCGTTGTCCTTTATTCGTTTGCCGAGTTCGTCAACAGTAAAATCATCCGTATCCGAGGCTTGTTTTAGTTTCGGAACTATGGTTTTGTTTTCCGCAGCCGGGCAGTTATCCCGGCGTACAACCCCCAACCTGGAAGGCCAGGCCCTTTGTTGGACCCCTTGGACGAAAGGGGCCGGATTCCTCCGGTGTCAGTAACCCACTTCAGGGATGTCTCCACCATCTCTATTTCAGGACCCTGACTAGTCCTGAAAAATCCTCACTTACCTCAACTCCAAATATGTCGGAGTAGCTCAAGTAAGGTATCTGTCATCCTGACTGTTGACGACACCGTTGATTCAGTTTATTGAATTCATCCGCCGTACGTCCTCTTTCTGAGGAGCTCATGTAAAACTTTTGAGACTCGTTCAGTCAGTCTTTCCGACAGAGCATTGTAGTGTTGCTATTTTCTTCGTGTTCAACACTCGCGCTTATAAGTTCAGCAAATCACGCCCGGATGGGTAGACCAGTACCCAGTGGTTACCACTGTAAGGTAAAATAAGCACAGTTGATATGTATGAAAAGTTACAACAGCTGGGAACCAGGTTGATGCCAATCAGCGTTTACCCGATTCATACACACCCATTGTTTGTAAAAACACTCGGAGATGATAAAACTGTTTTATGTAAGAGAAATATAAATCAAGGATCCACATTTATGATAAGGCATTTTGTTGAACTGAAACACCCTCTGTGTATAATGTGCATAGCTGTGCTATTTAGAATTCAACTTTACAGCATTGAAAACTCAAGAAATGCTGAAATGCAATGTAAGTCTTCCATGAATAGATTGATATGCGAATGCGAATCTGGGACTAGGGAAACTGCACCCTAAGGCCCTAGAAATGCGCCCTCAATTACCTTTGCCATATGTCTTGCAGGATGAGTGTAATATGGTAGACGTATGTAGGTACTATGCATTTTTAAAAGCACCCAAGAAACAAGCAAGAACAAAAGCGAACATAGCAGGAAATGTACAAAACTCAATATTCAATTCAATTTTAGTTGTCAGAGAAATCTTTAAAGGATGGGATCTCCAATGGGGAAATACTGGGTGGCTGAAAGGCTACATCTACATCTACGCTCACTCAACCCAGCCGAATCGAGTAAATCATATATCATAGATAGTAGGTATGTGAGTATAATAAATGAGCGGGGAGTAGAAATGGAATGAAATTCCATTGTTCGATTCCCTAAAAAAATATAGCAACCATATTCATCGTGTGCGTGTAGGGTGATGGCTCGTAAGTTCAGCCCCTTCTAGTAGTCAGCCTCTGACATACATTGTGTTAGTTTTATTTCAATCAATCAAATGAATACATCTACTGTTCTCGCTATATTACTTAATACAACAAAATATACCTACCTAAAAATGACCACCAAAGCCTAACAACAGAATTAATTTATTTCTAAATGAATCCAAAGTACAGTGCAGTAGTAATTGCCTATGGCTTACTTCCAAACAAAAAAAAAACATAACTCTGTTGGCTAACAGTTCTTCTTTCTGTGTGCAAAAAATTGATGCAATCCAGGTCCTACTTCGGGCATAAAAATATAAGTCTTCGTACAGTTTTCATAAGTGCAGGATACAAGTGGTCTACCAAAAAAAAATAAAAAATTGTGGAAGTGAATTTGTAAAAGTGATAAACTACGAATATACTGAATACATGTGCATTTTATGATTGTTATTACGATATTGACATTTTTTTATCTTGTTTCTTAACTTAAAATTTTAAAAATGTTTTTTTGTTAAATAATTAAGAGGGGGCTGACCTTATGGGACATTATTTGTATGATTATCCTTGGCTCAGGCTCCCCTTCCTTAATTTTTTTTTTTTTCATAACTGAGTACCTAGGTATGCAAAGTGAATGGAAACTTCAATCAGTCTTGATTCTCCCAAAAATTTAGATTAATTTTTTGTTTAATTAGTAATCAGCCCCCCCTTTACTCCAAAAAATAAGACACGGTTCCCTTAAAATTTCTCTAGTCGCCAGCCCATCTTCTTATGAAAATTTGTAAATTAAATTGGGGCTGACTACTGACAAATAATATCCTTTTCACTTTTTTTCTAGTTTGCATTAGAAAGCTCATATACTTAATAAGTGTTGTAGGTAGGTACTCTCCAATCTACAGCCTTCTCAAAAGCAGAAGAACCAAATAGGTACTCTATTAAATATTTGAAGAATGCATTTTTGAGGACCAATCAAACCCAAAAAAAAAAAGTTAAAGTACTGACTACTGGTGCCATCACCCTATAGTAAGGTTGGAGGGTGTGGGCTCTGGGCTGCACTTAATGATGACCGGATGATATTGATTGATTGGCTAATCAAGCATTTTCTGAGCAAAGCTATATGGTTGTGGCGCAAAATGGTTTTCGTCATTTGAAATGTTCTCTGAAGGACATTAATGATGAGCAATATGGATTCAGCACTGGAAATCAAATGAAATGAATAATTCAACTGAGAATATCCTAATTTAACGGATGGAAATAAAATTTATTAATGAAGCTTGTTTGGTATAGGTGCGGGGGAGTTATTGTTGTTCGGCGTCAATACCAGTGAAATACATTTCAGTTGATTAATTTCGCTCTTAATGAATTCAGAGACAAACGATACTGGTTATTGCAATGCGCTTGAGTTGTGCACTATGTGTGGGTTTAATTGGAGGTGGATCATTTAATTGAGGACTAGATCCAATACCAACATTATAGCGAATATCTAAAGGGTGTTTTGTTTTAGAGGTATGCATAGAACTTTGAAATGGAATAAAACACAGATGATTTTTTCAAATTGACATGAAATTTTCTGTATTCAAAAGTAATTTTTTTGGAATTATAGTTTAAATATGATTGCTGGCATATAACCGCCGCGGCTGACTCGGACGTAGTCTAATCTAACCGAGTGAAGTGCAAAAAGAGCTGACAAGAATTATTTGATGGCAACGTTATCTGGCGGAAATTCGCTACTGAATTCTTTGAGTGTATTTGTTTCTAGAACTTTTAGCAAAGCGAAAGCTGGAACATGCTCCAGCTTTCCACAAAGAGCAAATTTTAAATTGAGACAAAAGTATACAGAGTGTGCTATGGGATGAAGCAGGAGATCCGATTTTTTTTCCACTTTTTTGTACTTATTCCCACTTTTGTTTCGATGTAGTTCAGGCTTGACATTTCTGTTCGGCTGTTCTGCTGAATTTGCTGAGTATTTGCAAAAGGTGTGTTTGTTTCAACAACCCAACTAAACGACTTGTTTTTAAAACTGAAATAAATATGATAATGTTTCCCAATAAAGAATCCCTGAAGAAGACAGCAATCCCTGCCGAAACGCCGGCAAAAAGTAGGTAACGAACTAATTTAGTTTCATTCAAAAAAGCCGACGGAAAATTCATTTCCACAAATAAAATATTAAAATGGTTTGGAAATTAATTAATAACTTAACCTCACTCTAAGAAGCCCAAAGAAGATTACCTACCCAAAATCGTTTTAAATTTGTTTTCGTATAAATATTTACATACCTTCTATATCCGATGATCTACTCCCGTCGTACCAGTCCCCAGGTTTACCGTAAACTTTCGGTGCTTATAATCTTACATACATTAACGCTAACACCGTTTGGCAGTTTAAGCTTCCGATACTTTAAAGGATAATTTGTCGCCCGAAAGAATGTAGGTAAATGTAAATCATGGCGAATCCATTATGTCTTCGGGATATTTTTTACAGTACATATACGTAATACGTTGTTGTCGGAGAGCCTAACTTATAATTAACATGGTATTTTCGTAGGAAAAAAAAAAACTCATTAAACTTTTTCAATTTCATGGAGACACAAATTTAATTTTGACAACTTCCCATTGCCAGGTATTATTTTTGCATTGGATGCGTTTCCCCTATCAATAGGTCTGTTCCTTTACTTTTATATCTTACGAATTTTTACGAATTCTTACGAATTTTTACTCAATGCCGTTCCTTAACTCGAAAAATTCGTAAAAGAGAGCGTCGTCGAGAGAGCAAGATATTACCCCTCCACTGAGAATCTTACGAATTTTTACTCAACAAATTTCTTGGTGTAAGAAATTGGAAGGGCTGTCAGTCACCAAACAATTAACAGCTGATTTGAAATTTCTTGTAATATTTGACAATCGATTGAATTTGTTTTGATTTCTTGCGTTCTATTAAAATAGTATCAACAGGTGGCAAAATAAATATTGAAATTTCTCCCCGAACATTCCATCGTATTGAAAATATTCTTTACCACTGCAATTTATGGAATTATTTATCTGTCATATCTGTCATTTTTCATAGTTTACTACAAAAGCGTTCCCTAACTTTTTCGTAAGTGTCTCTCTCTGTGAGAGAATTTATCCCCACCACTGCCATTTTAATTGTCTTTTCCATTCTTACTACAAAAGTAAGGGAACAGACCTAATATTTGTATTGTTGCACATTCTAAACAGTTTGAAGAAAAACACGGAATGGAACATGGTCCGATGGGGCGATGGGTGCGGAATAATGCATTTCAACAAGTTACCAATGTTCCTTTTCTGTTTGGTACATCTAAAATTTTAAATGAAATTCAAAACATGATACATGAACCATGAAGCTGTTGTGTTCTCTTTTGCCTTAAAGAACATACTTTCTCATAGGTATTCCTATATTGGCTATTGAAAAGAATGCAAATTTTGCGAAAAGTTATTAAGTATCAATTTAATTCTAGAAACCCACCTTTATTGTCCATTCGGGAAAGTTGTGGACAAGATTCAAAATTAACACTGAACCGAAAACCGTTTTCGTTGAAAGCTCGTCGATGTATTCACACCGTCATGAAAGTAGTCAGTTAAAGTCGCTTTCGTGGTGTCTTCGTGCAACACGATTTCAAACTATGTATTCGGTTTGAAAACTGAAATATGCAGGCCTATGGGAAGACTTCTGTTTTCGATGAATTGCTTAGGCAAACAGCACTCCCCCTAACTAGGTATCCATTTAACACATTCCCGCCATACAATCGCTCTCTTCTTTTATCAATTTTTAAATTAACAGCTGAGCTTTCAGTTCTGGTGGGCTTGCTGCGGTCGGACGCAAGGGATGCTTCTGCAATAGTGATGGACTTTAACTCATCTTTAAAAGTCCCGGAGGACTGACATTCGCCATCCCGACTAAGATTGCACCTAATCGTACGACTAAAAAATTTATTTTTGAATTATTTAACGAATTTTAAGAAATAAATCCACCGTTTGTAGGATTTTTAAACTCGTTTTGTTTGAAATCAATACCTAATTTCTTAGCCCTAGTCCATTACAGATCAAGATCAAGGGGTTTTATCCGTCTCAATCTCCTGATTACATTGAGTGTAGAGCAATATCTTATTGTAGTTGGCAAGGGATGAGTATCTCCCAATAAGCCAATTACATTTTATTGTATCGCATGGAATTTTCCGCCTGACGCAATCGTGTTTTTCTTACAGTCGATACAAGCAAGTGAATGTACACGTAGGAGCTTTTTTATAAGAAATTGTTTTTTGTAATAAATTTTATTGTAAACTAGCTGTCCCGGCGAACTTAGTTCCGCCCCAATTCGTTAATGTAATGAAAATAATAATTCCGAGCATGTACATTTGCACATGCTTCTTTATGCAATTCGGTCAATTCAGATTCTTCAAAAGTTATATTAAATACTATGGTAGTTAAAAAGGAAAGAAAAAGAACAAAGTTCGATTCTTAAGTCCACTTTTGATCTAAATTAACAAAAATCAACTTCTGCTAGCTGTTGTGACTGAATGTTGTTTCACCTGAGGCGAACTTGAAGTTTGCGATGATGTGAGCTAAATAAACAAAAAATTGTTATGATTTGACAGATAAAGCAAGGAGAAATTCGAAAAAGAAAAAAACTCTTTTGACTTTATATTTAAGTCAGCGATGATCAGTGATGCTCCAGCATTATTATGCCTTCTAGGCATAATTCCGATAGGTACTTAAGGAGTAATTAATAGAGAATAGGCATAATTTTGTGTGAATTGTTTTTTTACAATCAATTCACACAAATACATTTTCAATTTGGTAAATCTGGTACATTCTTTGATCAAAGTCACATTACAAATTTGTATTTACAAATGTGCGTCACGCTTATTTTCCAATTATCTACTTGACTTATACTCCCCAAACCAAGACCTTGGATTATAGAGATAAAAAAAAAGATAGAATTGCCTATCAATCGACCAACATTCTGTTAACAATTTCTCGAATCACCTTGTACGTTATTTGCAGTTCTTTGTAAGATATGCAATTTTTATCTTTTTTACCAAAAAGGCATAATTTTTTCGAAAAAGGCATAATTTGTTAAGGGTTCAAGCATAAAAACTTCGATCCGGATTAGATCCGATGACTCCAATCTAACTATTTCTCAACTTAAAGTCAAATTTAATGCTTTATTTCTTCTAATTTAGACTAAAAGTTAGTTTGCTGCCAAAGGTCGCGTCTAATATGTTTTATTGCTAAGGGCCCATAGAAATAACTGAAGTATATCAATATCGATGTGTGTCAATCAAACCGCAATGATTGACGTGCCACCTATCGGGTCCAAAAGTATCCTATCCTTCAAACTGGAACCAACCATACGCAACAACAAATTTACATGGAAATCGCCTGAGTGGCTTTGGAGATCGAAAACATTCAATAGGTAATGTTATCTTTTAAGTCTTGCTAAACCTTAAATACGTCAATACGAACAAAACCAAAAAGTTTCATGAAAATTGGCCCATCAGTTATTGAGATGTAAGGTCATCGAGTTTCACACCGAAGGAATTATGTTTATAAATTATTGTTATTGTATTATTATATTTTAGAAGTTAATTGAATTTAAGTTAAAAACGAAACGTGTGCCTCTACAGTGCCACCTGTTGAGAATTTTATGATTTTTTATAAACCATCTCTGATTCAAGACGAACAAAACAAAACAAAAATCATTCAAATCTATTTCCTTCTACATTTAGAGACACAGGAATCTCAATTTTGACTTCGTTGAAAGGGTTGTAGGGTCAAGAAAGCAAGGCAGGCATTCTTGTTTAAGCCTGTGCTTAGCTCGTCGGTGGAGTGGGATCTTCTGCTTGGCTTGCGGACTACCGTAATTTTAAATGCCTGAATTTTGATGCGAACATTTTAAAATTTGTTGGCATTAAAGGTATGGGAAGAAAATAGGGAAAGGATTAACTCTATAGAAAATATTTGTAACTTTAATAGCCAAGAAAAAAACTAACCACACCTATCAACTTGGTGGGTAAGCCTTCTCCCTTCTCTCTCCACACCAGTACCGAAGGTGCTATGGTATCTTTGAGCTGTCCTCCCCATAATCATACTCACGAATGAGCAGAGTACCATGATTGTGAACACTCACACCCCTACATTTCAGCTTACTCACACATCATATAAATCAACGTACCTATCTACTCCATTTCAAAAAGTCACTGAATGTAACATAGTAAACACAAACAAATAAAAAAAAATTCAAAATTGTTGACAACAACAATTTGCTTGGAAAATAATCAAAATTATTAACAACAACAATTGCTTTTAAAATTTAAAATAATTTTTTTTTTGTTTTCAGCTTATTTTTTTTTTCAAAGTGCTTTTCCCCATGGAAATCGAAATGTGTGCCTGTAACACCACCTGTTGAGAATTTTCCGACTTTTCTTTTTTCCTAAACCATCCCTGATTCAAGACGAACAAAATGAAACAAAAATAATTCAAATCTAACTAACGCACATATCTATTTCCTTCTACATTTAGAGACACAGGAATATCAATTTTGACTTCGGTGAAAGGGTTGTAGGGTCAACAAAATAAGGCAGGCAAAATAACGGAATTTTAAATGTACTTACATGGACAGTATCTACACGTGTAGATACAAAAAAAAATTGCAAGCATTCTATATGATTTTGTTCAGCAGGTTAGAGTTTTTCTATCAATATTAGCTTTTTGCACTCATTCTCTTTATTTTCTTTGGCATCGGTGTGCCTATTTCCGAAATAACGGTGTTTTTGTTCCAATATTATAAGTTTTTGTTCACTCATTTGCTTTGTTTTGAGTGCATTTTTCTGTCTCTTGCCATTCAAGATTAGCTTTTTCACTTATTGGCTTTACTTGGGGGTTCTTCTCTGTTATTCTTTCTAGTGTCCCGTTATTCTTCAATAAACGTTTTTTTGTACTCATTCCTTTTATTGGGAGTGCGGTACTTATGAAAAAAAATCAATACTAATAAAAGTTTTTACGAAAAAATTCATTTTAGAACGCAATCGGAGAGCCGAAAGGTATTTTGAATACATTTCAGCATCAGCTATCTAGGTTAACCAGTGCCTGCAAGGTTTACAAAATAAAAATCGGAATAACGATTCTTTTGTTAGGCTGTTCCACGAAAAATTGGACGACTACGACATAGATGCTGACCTTGATGACATCTTTTTGCCTGTAGACAGTAGAACTACGTAATGATTGCGATTCTGATTCTGATGGGCAAGACGATAATGTACCTATCGGTAGACGGGTCTGTGCGAGAACGTCATCGCTGATAGCGAAGGATCAGGCAACACGGAAGTAGGACGTCGTTTTTAGACTGGTAGGGATTATACTAAGTGGTACAGAAACCCACCAAATTTGCAAAGTGAATGGGCGCGTAATATGCTCCGCGATAAGGCATTTGTGCTTCCGAAATCCAGTTACTAAAGGTCTTAAAGATGTGCACACATCTGCGCACATTATAGTATGTGTATAGGTTTAAAATAGTTTTGGTGCACATATGAATTTTCGTATCGAAACCAAACAGTTTTCATACAACGTCAACGAATATCTACATGTGTAGATACTGTCCGTGTAAGACAAAAAAAAAGATCAAAACTTAAATAATAGTTTCAAAAGACATTCTCACAGTTACTATTTTATAATAATCTACAATAAGTCATAAATTTAGTCACTGATTCGAAACTGTATCAAAATCGAACAATAAACCAAATAGATATTTAGAGATGAAAATTAAAATATCTACACGTGTAGATACTGTCCATGTGAAGGTTAAGCCTGTGCTTAGCTCGTCGGTGGAGTGAGATCTTCTGCTTGGCTTGCGGACTACCGTACTTTTACATGCCTGAATTTTGATGCGAAAATTTTAAATTTGTTGGCATTAAAGTGATAGGAAGAAAATAGGGAAAGGATTAACTCTAAAAGAAATATTTGCTACTTTAAGAGCTAAGAAGAAAACTAAACAAACCTATCAACTTGGTTGGTAAGCCTTCTCCCTTCTGTATACGTGAACACTCAAAACGCTCAACTACTCCTGTTGCCTGTCATCATTGTCCTCGTCATCTCAATCACATATACATTTCAACTTACTCACACATCCTAACGCAAGGATCCTGAAAATGCTTGACAAAAATGATGGATTGCAACACCATCAAACAAATCAACGTATCTACTCCATTTCAAAAAGTCACTTAATGTAACATAGTAAACTATTTATTAGGTATATTTAAGAAAAAAAAATTCAAAATTGTTGACAACAACAATTTGCTTAGAAAATAATTAAAATATTTGACAACAACAATTGCTTTTAAAATTTGAAATAATTTTTTTTTGTTTTGGAAGTTTCACTACTCGATTTATATCCAGTTCATTTTTTTTCAAAGTGCTTTTCCCCATGAAAATCGAAATGTGTGCCTGCAACGCCACCTGTTGAGAATTTTCCGACTTTTCTTTTTTCCTAAACCATCCCTGATTCAAGACGAACAAAATGAAACAAAAATCATTCAAATCGGTTTAGCAGTTCTCGAGCCTTTACCCGACTAACACACAACGATTGATTTTTATATAATAGACTAGCTGGTGCCCGCAACTTCGTACGCGGCGTCAGACTGTGTAATTTCCAATAAAAGAGATAATAATAGTTAAGTTTCAATACATGAGATAGTTATATTTTTTATGATAACTTTTTTACAAAGCTTCTTGAAGTACAATATTTGAGGTTCTGTTGCCTGGAGCATACACGTATGCATTTTTACTTCGGCTGAATCGGGAAAGAGACACGTACAATTATTGACCGAGCGAGAAACAGTCGTTGGTGAGGTTTACATCCGCGGTGCACAACCTCACAGGCCTGAGTCATACCACCGATACCAGCAAATTCGGCATAATTAATTTCTTTGGTGTAATAAAATCCACTTTTGATTTAATTTACCACGGAGTATGTGTTTCTTTGTAACGATGGGGTCTGATATTTTTCATCCGTTTTCTATGATCTAACTCGTCTCATTTTTTAGATCTTGTTGAGCTTCGAGAAAGATTTCACCGTTTCCTCAACGGCATACCTATTTGTTTAAAATTAACAGTCTAACTAAAACAAAGCGGTGAACATTGTCAATGTGAAAAAAAAACATCAGGCACTCCGGAAGTGCCGACAGAAGTTATTACTTAAACAATTACGTGTGTATTTTTCGAATCGTCAGGACAGGAGATATTTTATTGTGCAGGAAATACTTGAAACTGTTTTGGGAGTAAAAAGAGCGAACAAAAACATCGACAAGAGCGCCACCTATCGGGTCCAAAACTATCCTATCTTTCTAGCTGCATCCAACCATGCACACGTACAAAGTTTCAATTCACCTATATCGTCTTAATTCTTCAATTCTTTACTGTAGGTATCACCATACCTAGGTACTATATAAACCATTAAACCAAAAATCTTAAACTCAATTTCCATATACACCACCATAATGTACGTTCATCAGCGCACGTCATCAGCCACCTGCGCATTTCCTCAGAAACATAATATTGTCGCTGTTGATTACATACACATTCACATTCACGTCGCATGCTTCTCTATCTCTTTCGTTTCACTTAATTCGGAGAAAACACCACGCAGTTTTTTTTCATATGAACGTGCTTGTGCGATGTGCGCCACCCAACCACCCCAAAGCAGAACGACGATCAAGAACCGCGGCTGCTGATAAAGTTCGATTTGAGAAAATAAATTTATTTTTTTCGTGTTAGATTTTAGGTTGTAGCTCAGCTTCTAGAGGACGTAGAAAGCTGATTGATGGCTTGAAATAACTATGAAAGTGTTGGCTCTCCTAAGTATTTTATTTTGTTAGCATTGATTACGAATTGTTTGAGTAATAGCGAGTTAAAGGCAGTAAAGTAAGGAAAAAAACACATTTTGGTCAAAAACGCTCCCAAAAATAGACTTGTCAATGAAAGGAATATCCTATGACCTTCTAAGAGTCTTAACTAACATTTCAAAAAAAGTTCCATTAAAATCTGTGCAGTAGTTCCTGAGATTAGCGCGTTCAAACGAAAAAACTCTCCAGCTTTATAATATTACTAGCTGACCCGGCGAACTTCGTTCCGCCCAAATTCGGTAATGAAAATAATAATTCCGAGAATGAACGATGCACATGCTGATTTATGTAATTCGGTCAATTGAAATTCTGTATTGTATATAAGTTATAATAAATTCAAAAAAAATAACTAAAATATTGAAGAATGAATGTCACAGATATCCGGCGATTTTCCTTGCGACTTATTATTTTTCATAGTGAAAGCGGATACGCAAGGGAAATTGAAGGCGCTTAAAAACCAATGGCAAATCATCAAAATCCGCGAAATTATTTGCCTTACATTTTTAAGTCTAAATATTCGCTTTCATGACATTTGATTTGAGATTCTTCACAATCAAATCAAACGCGATCCGTTAAAAAAGTTTATAAAAATTATAACTCAGCTGACTTTCGATTTCGAATTGTGTAGCGGTGAGCACGGAACATCCAAAGAATTTAAAAATTAAACATTTGAAATAAATTTTGTTGTATTGGAAATAGCACTACTCGTTTTCCTATCCAGTCTAATTTTCACAAAAACCGTTTCCCATACTAACTTCTATTCCCAATTTAATCCCCTTAAACTATTATTTCCACTAATTGGAACTATCGGGTCCAAAACTATCCTATCTTTCTAGCTGCATCCAACCATGCACACATACAAAGTTTCATTGAGATCGGCTGAGTTTCTCAGAAAATGGACAACAGCGTCACCTATCGGGTGTCGGTTTCTCGGTGTCGATGACGCGGTGTCGTTTTAGAAGTAACCCGAATTCATTAATTTCTTCCCATCTAAAAGTGCCCAACGCGCCTAAAGAAGTAATAACTTAAAAAAAAAACCTTGGACTCAATTTCTATATACACCACCATATTATGTACGATTGTACGTCCATCAGCGCACGTCATCAGCCACCTGCGCATTTCCTCAGAAACATATTGTCGCTGTTGATTACATACACATTCACATTCACGTCGCATACTTCTCTATCTCTTTCGTTTCATTTAAATCGGAGAAAACACCACGCTGTTTTTTTTTTTTCATATGAACGTGCTTGTGCGATGTGCGCCACCCAACCACCCCAAAGCAGAACGACGATCAAGAACCGCGGCTGCTGATAAAGTTCGATTTGAGAAAATAAATTTATTTTTTTCGTGTTAGATTTTAGGTTGTAGCTCAGCTTCTAGAGGACGTAGAAAGCTGATTGATGGCTTGAAATAACTATGAAAGTGTTGGCTCTCCTAAGTATTTGATTTTGTTAGCATTGATTACGAATTGTTTGAGTTAAAAGCAGTAAAGTAAGGAAAAAAACACATTTTGGTCAAAAACGCTCCCAAAAATAGACTTGTCAATGAAAGGACATGACCTATGACCTTCTCAGAATCTTAACTAACATTTCAAAAAAAGTTTCATCAAAATCTGTGCAGTAGTTCCTGAGATTAGCGCGTTCAAACGAAAAAAACTCTTCAGCTTTATAATATTAATATGATTAATATATATTAACTAGCTGACCCGGCGAACTTTGTTCCGCCCAATTTCTTTAATGTAATAAAAATAATAATTTCGAGCGTGCACAATGCTAATGCTACTTTATGTAATTCGGTCAATTCAAATTCTTTTTTCAAAACTTAAAGTTATGCAATAGAAATAACTGAAGTATAGCAATGTCGAAGTGTTTCATTCGCAAACTTGCGGTGCATTGATGTTTCACAACAAAATTATTACTGGGCCGACTCACAATTTCAAATTGTGTAGCGGTTAGCACGGAATATCTAAAGAATTCAAAAATTTAAAATTTTACATATTTTTTGTTGTACCTATTGGAAGTGACACTATCCAGTAATTTTTTTCAAAATGCGATTCTTCATACTAAATTCTATCCCCAATCTAATATCCATAACGAATTTTGTTTTCTCGACAAAAAGTAGCACAATATGTTCTTTTTTGGGCCAATGAGAATTTAAACCAAAAATCATAAAAATCGAACGATTTGTTCCCGAGTTATGAGTGCACATACGGACGTCAGTCTTTTTTATATATAGCTGTACCCACCCGGCTTTGAACGTACATTGCGTTTTAAGTCTTGCTCAGATTTCTCAAAGTGCTTTATTTGGACCATGTCCATTTATGATTTTACCCAATTACACAACTTTAGAAAAAGCTTTTGATTTGGTTTTTGAATGAAAGGTGCCACAACCCGTTTTCCGCTTATGGTTTGCAAGGTATCATCAACCCGGAACCAGCCATAAACATGCACAATATTTCATTGAAAAAAGTTGTGTGTTTTCGGAGATCGACGACAACACCACCTATCGGGTCCATAACCCAAGTGGAAATTGTTGGTTATAGTGTAAGCGGTGTTCCCACATTTCTCACATGCTTCCGTAACAGTAGATAACAGTGTGAATAGTGTTTCAGAGTGCTTACTATTTCCAGTGCAAAATGGAACGTTGGCCAAAGTGAGAAAAAAGTTTTAGCTTATAAAATTACTATTTCGGGAAACACATATAATGGTATTTTGGATATGACTTGTTACCGGAATGTTCCCGAATTTTAGTGAGCTGTCAAATTAGTTTTCATGTGTTTGCAAGTTGGTTCGCACGAAAAAGAAAATGTGAAATAGAAATACTGGTACCAATATGAAACGTAAGCACACAACCTTCCCTCTTTAATGGGGATGCTAAAGTACCTAAACGAACATGAAAATGGTAATTGAGGTAATATAATGTGAATTTAATAATAGCATATCTCCGTACCCGAGTGCAAAATACTTTAATGAAAATCTGTTTAACTACAAATACCACGCGCCAAAGAAATATTCAGGACTCAGATTCAGCTGGCCCGGCGAAATACAATAACCGCAGCAATTTACTTGTCGGCCAACCTACCGCTTTTTTACTGAAGTGCTTATGGTACATAGCATTTTTCGTTCCATTTACTGGTGCGTACACGTACAAAGTGAGAGGTTTGCCGAGACGTGAGCACGCCACATACAATTGACCATGTGAGAAACATGGAACGCTATGCTGGTGATGATTGTGTTGTTGTCTATTTCGGTCTCCAGTATGGACGACTGCATGGTATTCTTTCCTGAAGTTCCGAAATATTCTATCGATTGTTAATATTCCGATCTGACTGTTTGTCCTGATTTTCTGCGACGTGAAACGTTTGACCTTCTTCCTGGCGGCACGATCAAATTTGTCTTGGAATCGCCGAGTCCCACACAAACTTTCATCCCCTATATCATCCTGTCAAAGCTTTGTTTTCGAGACATAAAGAAGCATATGGCCTTCCTTGGGCCCAATCGAAACTATCAAGCTAAAAATCTTTAAAAACTAACCATCCTGTCTCGAGTTATGCGCGTAAAAACTCAAAACGCTCAACAACTCCTGTTGACTGTCATCATCGTCATCTCAAACATTTCAACTTACTCACTCATACTAATGCAATGATCCTGAAACTACTTGGCAAACAAAAATGATGCATTCAAACACCATCAAACAAATCGAAGTATCTACTCCATTTCAAAAAGCTACTTAATGTGACATAGTAACATAAGCAACCTTATTAGGTGTATTTAAAAAAAAGAAATTTCAAAATTGTTTGCAACAACAATTTGCTTGCAAAATAATTAAAATAATTGACAACAACAATTGGCATTAAAATTAAGTTTTTTTTTTTTGTATATGAAGTATCACTACTCGATTTCCACCCCGTTTATTTTTTTCAAAGTGCATTTCCCCATACATAAAAAAAAAAATTTAAGAGTGGACCACCCTTAACATTTAGGGGAATGAAAAATAGATGTTGTTCGATTCTCCACCCTAGCCGATATCCTTGCAAAGATTCACGAAAATCGGTCGAGCCGTTTCGGAGGAGTTCAATTACGCACCCCGTGACACGAGAATTTTATATATTAGATATATTAATATTAATATATATATTAATATTAATATTAATATGATAATAATACGGGTAAGTCCAGTTTTTACACTAAGGCCCGGTTTGTTCAATCTTGGTTATTTTAAATCAGAGGTTATTCCAGCTGGTAACCAGCGAATGTTTTTGCTCAGGAAAGTATTAACCAGAGAATCAGTGGTTTGGTTAGTTAACCAGAGAAATCGATAACCAGCCGATTTTAGCCGGATTTAACCACTGATTTTCTGTAATTTCGTTTGTTCAAGATTTTTTTGGGACTACGTAGGTATTAATTTTGACGTATATGCTACACAAAAATGTCTGTGCCATATTGTGCACACAAAAACAAAAATAGAAATATTGGAATGAACGAATATATTATAATGCAAAAGATGGAAGTAAACCCATAAAATTTTTCACATCGGATCTGTCGACGTTTGCAACTGACAGTAGAATACACTACACACCGACACCAGTCAATTGAAGGTGAGGGTATAGCTATAGGTTTCTATCAAAATAATGGATGAATAAGGATTATTTTCAACATTTTAAGCCGATGAGAGCTCTCATAATTTGAGATAAAGCACACGCATTAGAGGAAATATTGTAACAAAATTTATTGGGTATTGGTTTTAGATTTAAAAGATTACATTTGTCTCACAAAAACAAAGTTTCATTCTTGAGTTCAGATACAAAAAAATAGCCAAGGATTCCGCCAATCACTGAACTGACAAATAAATTTATTGGAAAAATGGAACGATTTGTTGGAAACCTATGGTTTGGTGACCGAAGTGAAAAAACGCTCAAAAAACACTCATTGGTTATCACGGATTTATGATCATTGATTAACCTAAATCTATGGTAACCCAACCAAAGATTTAACCAGCTTTAAACAGATCGGCCCTAAATATAATACACATAAAACTAAGGTTTAGTATGGCTTAAGTATTATTTTAATATTTTGAGTAGATTTTCTTTAAAATTTTTGTAAAGAAAAGTTTTTCATGTTCCTAAAAAGGCCCACCGAAAATATTAACAGGGCTCTCATCGCGTAACTTTTGAAGCGATAGTCGTTGAAACGATTGAACACAACGACATCGTTTTTAGTTTGATTCAGATAACATCATCGTCGGATCGTTCATCGTTTTCATGTTGAACATAACTGTGAACAAACTCTGACAGCTAAGAAATCAAAAATTTTATGGAATTTGTTTTTTTTTCCTTGAATTTGATTATTTTTATTAATGGACATAAAATGGACAAATGAATAGGTAGTAAGGAATAAGGAAACCATTAGTATCAAGATGCAGGTGAAATGTTAAGTGAAAGTGTACGTATATATAGGCAGATACCCAACAGTGTGTAGGAACCAACAATAGCCCAAATAGGGATGGTTTTAACCGAAACCGGTTATTTTGCTTCGGTTAACCGTGTTTTTCCGGTTATTATTTTGTCTCGATTATAACCGGTTTTTTTTTTAAATCCAATACCTAACCGGATAAAAAAAAACGGGTAACATTTGCTTATTCACTCTTTCGCATTTTCCCAACAAATAAAATCCAGCATTTTACATTTTTGTACTTTCTTTCGCTCACACATTAATGAATTTGCATTTTGCAATCTTTCATTCCCCATACACCTTACTTCGGCTTACATGCATACATAGTCAGTTTGAAATCAGTGTACAACTCTTTCGCGCAAGTTTTCTGGGTGTGAAAATGTATTTGCATTGCTCTCTCTGCGCAGCTTACTTTCACGATTCCATATCCTCTTCCAGTTCCAGCTTCCAGGTTCCGGATTCCGGTTAGGCGGCTCTCCCATTGAGGCAACAAGCAACAAGCAACTGGCTACAGGAAACATGCGATATAATCGCTAACAGTTAGTTATTTTACATTGAATCAAATTATACGTCTCACATTAAAGCAACTCAATATCGGTCGAACGAAAAATGTTGCTGATTGCGGCAATATTATTGCTGGCGATACACAGCGCATGTTGAAAAGCGATATAATATCGCGTCGTAGTATCAACATTTGCGAGTAGTGAAGTGACAATTTTGAAATTGGGTGGAGTGTGCTCTGAGTTCCTTTGCGCAAATATTTCCACCGCGATTTATTAAATTCGTAAATGAGAGGTGCACCCAATATTTCCTCCTATTTTGTCTCTTTTTTCTTAAATTCCACCACATTAGCAAAATCGTATCATCGGAGTCGGATGACATGACAGCTAGAAATTTCTGGCACCACTGTTGCTTCAATGTGAGAATATGTTAAAATAAATGTTGCTTATTGCTTATTGCCAGCTGCTTATTGCTTGTTGCCTCAGTGGGAGAGCCGATTTACTCTCATTTGCGACATTCAGTAATTTACGTTTTTTTCACACCTTTGTTTTTCTTTCGTTAGAGTCTTTATGTGTTTTCTGTCTTGTTTTTTTTTGTTATACGACAAGTTTGTATCGTCTTGTTATTTTAATTGTTGAAATATGGGATCAATTGTATTGAATTATTTTAAAAAGTGCAGTGGGAGAAGCGCAGTGCTCAATTTGCTTAAAAAGAACTTAAGTGCCTATTATCATTGTATATAGAGACTCTAGTCTCTTGTTTTGGTTGTAGTTGTCTTCCGTAATAGGGGCATTAAAACGGGAGGAGGCACCACGAACTTGCGTCAACGTTTGAGAAAAAAACATCCAAAATATGTTCTGGAAAAGAAGGTATAATAATTATTTCTCCAATCTGTGAACAGTCAAGCATTTTTTTTTTTTGCATATTGCTTCCGGGGTAAAGAAAAACATTTGTCTTCGTCCGAAAGTGATAAAGATCATGATGATATCGAAGAAATTTTACTAGAGACAAGAAGAGAAAAAAGAACAAAAACCGATTTCGGCTACAGTCACAGACATAATTCGTTCAAGGTCTCCTACTCCTTCGGCTTCGACTTCAATAGATAACATCAGGGACAGGAAAATCACTCTCTTTGAAAACCAAGAAAGAATATCAAGCTATGGAAGTAAGTTATTTATTTATAAATTCAGACAGACTCTTGCGATTCTAATATAAAAACTGAAAATTTTAGGGGGTGGACGACGTGACCTTGAACTCACAAATGCATTACTTTACATGATATGTAAAGACAATTTACCTCACAACCTTGTAGAAAAAGTGGGTTTTACTGGTTTTACAAAGGTGGCAATGCCATTGTATAATCTACCCTGCAGAAAAACTGTAAGTAGTACATAACAATATGTAATATTGTAACTTTATTTGCACTTTATATCAAATTTTTTTTCGTTAACGGAATTGTTCTTCCATGGCAGATAACTGAAATGGTTAGCACCAAGTACTCCGCGGCTGTCCAGATCAGATAGTGAAGTCAACATTAGCTAATGTAATGCACTTTTCGCTCACTGCAGACATCTGTACTTTGACCAATTCGTCGAAAGGATTCTTGGTGATTACAACGCATTTTATTGGTACATTAGTTATATTAATTCTATTTACTGTACCTACTAAACTTTCACTCTGTACTTCCAGATTCTCAAGAAAACAGAAGCAAGCTGGTAACAATAATGTTGGGGGTTCGGCGACTTCGAGAGAACCATACATGGTTGCTTCTGAAATTGAAGATGTTCTTAGGGTTTTCGACATACCGAAGTTCAAAATAGTTGATGTCTGCACAGACGGCGGTGCTAACATGATCGCAGCTGTGAGGAAGTTGTTTGGGGATGGAAAGAGCATTTACTGTTTTGCCCATCTTCTTAACTTTATCATCACAGATGGCCTAGAAGACAAAAATAAGCGAAATAAAAAATATTGTTACTTTTGCAAGACAGAGTAACGTATTTATGGAAAAGCTGAGGGCGGAGCACGTACCTACGAGAAGGTGTAGCAGAGAGAAATGTGATGCTTTTGGTTCAATCGGTACCAACAAGGTGGAACTCCAGCTGTCACCACTAAATGCTCAAGTTTTAGCCAACCCCATAATCAAAAATGCACCGAGAATGATTTCAGGAGCAGACATTGAAATGGTCTCAGAACTTTTGGATATTCTAATACCTTTCGATGAGGCCACTAGGGAGATCTCGGGAAGCGAGTACATAACAGGAATTGTCGTTATCCCCCTATTGACCATAATCGAAAGTGCGTTAAAAAATCTAAGCCCTAAACGCAGTGCACAGTGCAGCCTTAAAGACAGAAGCGCAAAAGTATTGAATAATCCTCTGCTGTGGCATGCTATACGCTCTCAGATCCTCGTTTTAAAAAAAACATATACGAACCCCCTTGTTGTGAGTAAAGCCGTTACAAACTTGAGCCAAGAAATTAAAGAGTACTTGACTGAAATAGGAATTGAAAAGTTTTCACTTCCGTTAACAACTCAAAATGAGGAGGCTGAAAAAATTAAAAAAGTGAACACTCTTTGGTCAACACATGACCAGGTGGTAGGCAGTAGACTAGTCCGGAGGAACTGGAAGAAGCGTTTCCGAATGAACTGAGACTTTACCCAATTGGGAGTTTTTGGTGTTTCTCTGGATAAACCCTGGATCCGGCGAGCAAAACGCCGGCCGGAGAAAAAGCACATCACAAAAGCGCGTCCTCCGTGAACACCATGGTTCCAAGAGGCCCAGCGGCGACGTGGTTCCTAGCGGCCCAGCGACAAGCGTGGTTCCAGAAGGCCCGGCGGTAGCGTGGTTTCAAGAGGCCCAGTGGCAGAGTGGTTCCAAGAGGCCCAGCGGCGTTGTGGTCCCAACCCAAGAGGCCCAGTGGCAGCGTAGTTGCAAGAGGCCCAATGGCAGCGTGGTTCCAAGAGGCCCAGTTGCAGCGTGGTTCCAAGAGGCCCATTTGCGACGTGGTTCCACAAAGTGGGGGAAAAGGCAAGCCAGCGAATAGTGCTGGTCTGCTTAATTTAGGCCGATGTCCCAAAGAGGGATTTCAGCCGACCAAAATTGGAAGCAATGACAACGTCACCTTCCAAGCGGGAGCTTTATCTGGTACACGAGATTGGTACTGTCCAGGTCCACTGGTAGAATACGTAGGGTATCGAAACATTGTTAAGTCTAAGTAGTTTGTTTAGTTTATATGAAAAACTTGTAGTAGGATTAAGTAAAGAGTTGAAATAAAAGTACCTCTTAACGAGAGTTTTTGGTGTTTCTCTGGATAAACCCTGGATCCGGCGAGCAAAATCCCGGCCGGAGAAAAAGCACATCACAAATGGCCCCCGAGCAGGGTTTCAATAGAGGTACCCACCAAAATTCAATCCGTCTGCAAAGCAGAAACCCATAGACCTCACCGGAGACATCCCGACCTCACCAGGAGGAACGAACCCCAATCCGTCTGCGAAACAGAAACCCATAGACCTCACCGGAGGCATCCCGACCTCACCAGGAGGAACAAACCGATAACCGTCTGCGAGGCAGAAACCGGTAGACCTCACCGGAGATATCCCGACCTCACCAGGAGGAACGAACCCAAATCCGTCTGCGACGAAGAAACCCGTAGACCTCACCGGAGGCATCTCGACCCGTCCTCACCAGGAGGAACAAACCCCAATCCGTCTGCGAAGCAGAAACCGGTACACCTCGCCGGAGGCATCCCGACCTCACCAGGAGGAACGAACCCCAGTCCGTCTGCGAAGCAGAAACCCGTAGACCTCACCGGAGGCATCCCGACCTCACCAGGAGAAACAAACCAAAATCCGTCAGCGAAGCAGAAATACGGCCGAAGAATCCAGCAATCCAATCCGGTACGACCAAGGGCCACCGACCAAGCGCGGATGGGCATCTCCCGGGCTGCCGGGAAGAAGGCCGAGGAACAGTGGCGAACGAGACACCCCCCGGCCCCGGGTTCGAAACAAGCGTCAGGCTCAGAACGGACGACCATAAGGGTAGTCATCCATAAGGCAACGGCCAGACAAAATCTCGCAGGACCGACACTATCCACCGTCGAGGTCGGGGACAATCGGACGAAGACTCCGCCAGCGACTCCCACGAGCCAGTGCCAACACGCTGCACCCCCACAGGGGATCACCGAGGAGCACATGGTCCGACGAGCCCGAAGCCTCAAAAGAAACCAGCCGAGGCAGCGAGCAAGGGCCCGCAAGAGGGAGGAAAAGAAGGAACGCGTCAACAATGAAGGAGGAAAAAAAAAAAAAAGAGAAGAACGAAAAAAAAGAAGAGTTTTTTTTTTGTACTATTATTATATGTTTATTTTTCTTGAAGTATTATTATTTAAGTTTATGGTTAAAAAAAAATAAAATTTCTACAGAGCACAAATCCTGACAGGTGGACAAAGGGGTATCCCTAAAAGACTCGAGACGCCGGAACCAAAAACAGGAGCTAGAGCAAGCCCAAAACTCTATCGTCTACCTAAGTTCCGGATTTCCCTCTGCCGCCCTGCCGGCACAACCACAGAATAGGAGACCACAAATGCTGCGAACCGGAGACCAACCCTAGAATAAGCTATTTGTAAACACCCCCTAGAATAAGATAACTTAGATGTAGAGAATAAGCAAAAGTATAGACAATAAATAAACAAGGGAATAGACGAGAAGGTTCTCGTCTCAGGAAAAGGGAGGGGAATGTAACGAAACGTCCCCGTTCGTCACAAGCCACCACTGCCCCGACGTACACCGACAGCCGCACCCCACTATGCCGACCCCACACTAGGAGTCAGTCGTACGCCACTGGCGCAGAATATACTCATTCCACGCGAGGCATGGAGTTTTGTGTTGGTCAGTACAATTCACACTGGCTTATTGCCGAGAAAAGCATGAGTACCCAAATGAAAGTGCCATTCGGGGTGACTTATCTACCAGTGGACAGTACCAATCTCGACCTCGAGTACCAGCTAAAGCTCCCGCTTGGAAGGTGACGTTGTCATTGCTTCCAATTTTGGTCGGCTGAAATCCCTCTTTGGGACATCGGACTAAATTAAGCAGACTAGCACTATTCGCTATCTTGCCTTTTCCCCCACTTTGTGGAATCACGTCGCAACTGGGCCTTTTAGAACCACGTCGCAACTGGGCCTCTTGGAACCACGGTGCCTTTGGGCTTCTTGGAACCACGCTGCCACTGGGCCTTTTGGAACCACGTCGCAAGTGGACCTTTTGGAACCACGTCGCAACTGGGCCTCTTGGAACCACGCTACCGCCGGGCCTTCTGGAACCGCGCTTGTCGCTGGGCCACTTGGAACCACGCCGCCGCTGGGCCACTAGGAACCACGCCGCCACTGGGCCACTAGGAACCACACCGGAACCACGTAGTCGTTCGGCCTCGTAGAATACGTAGGGTATCGAAACATTGTTAAGTCTAACTAGTTTGTTTAGTTTATATGAAAAACTTGTAATAGGATTAAGTAAAGAGTTGAAATAAAAGTACCTCTTAACCAGAGTTTTTGGTGTTTCTCGGGATAAACCCTGGATCCGGCGAGCAAAACCCCGGCCGGAGAAAAAGCACATCACATTATATTCGAGCAGTTCTAGGAGACATCCAGTAGCCAAAATTCAAGGAACCGCCTTAAAAATTAAGGAAGCCGTTAAAATGTGAGATTTGTCCAAAAAGCAGCAACAGAAAAGTTAAAACAACTTGCTCAAAATGCGGGTTGTCAATTTGTCCTGAGCAACGCAGTGAAACTTGCATAAAAAAAAAATTCGTAAATTTTCCCAATAAATATAATTAAATTAATTTTTATCATGAATGCATTAAAATGTTCTTAAAAATAAACGTAAAATTTTGCGTTAATTCCTTATTATTTATTTTAGTTTAATACATTGTGGTGACAGCTCATCCCCGTTGCTATTCCCGTATGGGAGAAGTGTGTTGCTATCCTATGGTGCAGCTGCCAGGCGTTGCTAAGATTTATGGTTCATGAACACCTGCTTGCACGTATTCGGAAAAAAGATCATCCATTTTGAATACTCTTCTCCATTTCTATTTAGGAACAAATTGTTCGAAGAGACATTGTATGTCATAAAACAGTCGTCAGTCACACAACAATTTTATCTATTTTTTTTTTTATTTCGCTATCATTCACGTAGGTACCTTCACAAAAGTCTCCAAGTTTTTCTGGAGCGCTCATTAGTAGGTTCTTACAGTACATCACCCTCAGTTTCTCTTGTAGTCGAAAAGCGATCTCTCCTAAATACTATAAAATGTGCAACAATTTTTGATACCTACCTAGTTATTTTTCGTTTTTTCAACAAAAAAGCGACAATGAAAAAATTGCTTCATTGTACATTTTACCTAAAATCGCATTTTTTTTTTCGTTTTAACATAAGAAGGTCCAAGTAAAATAAAAATTCACACGAGTCAATGTAAGTAAAATGTCTAATTCTCCTTTTTTTTCTATGCTTCATAATTGAAATGATCGGTTATTGCATTTTTTGTTTTTTTTTTTATTTATTCGTGCAATGCTTAGTTTACCGAGTATATCGTGCATGCCTCGTAAAAAAGTGTATCTTCGTAGATAGCTCAATACAGTGGAACATTTACGTATGACGGAAAAGCGTTCTATTGTCGACACTGAATAAACAAATTTCGTGCACAAAAAAGTTTCAAATAGACCAGCATGACAAGGCAATTCTACATATTGCCACTTCGAAAAAATAAAATCCAAGACAACAAAAACTTATAGTAGCAGTAACTAGCAATGATTCCAATTCAAAATGCGAAAAAAAAATAACTTTTGGATGGACTTATGTGAAACATTTCTTGCAAACTCTTTACAAAGTTATATATTAAATTCACAGCTTTTCTGCGAAAATATAGCTTGTATCAAAATATACCACACGAATCAAAATCGCGTAAATACTGGTGCATACCAAAAATCTACCTATAGGTTATGGAAGAAATAGGGAATGAACTTAAGGATAGGATTACCTGGTTAATTAAAATTAGTGCCTCCTTCTTCTTATTTGGTGCAAATCCCAAAAAACCTTGTAATTACAGGTTAAATAGCACTTAGAATACATCCATTTTTAATTCTTTTTTTAAGCATAATCATTTTAACAGCTCTTAGTATTTTTATTTTGGAAACTTTCATTTGTAACTTGTATACTATGTATGTTGACATAACTAGTATCGTTTTGCCTGAAAATTCCAATACACCAGTGCCACGTGGTATTCGTGTGTGCAAAAAAGATTAAATGTGACACCTCCTAAGTAGGCGTTAGTATGCTTCATACTGTTTCTTTTTGTCTCATGTGACCTTCAAAGTACCGTTACCATGTTTGTGTCTGGAGGAATTTTGCACATTCTTGTTCGTGACAGAAGTTCGTTTTTTCCAAGAAAATAATAAATTTAGGGCGAGAAAAATGCTTGATCATGCAAGAAAGTCCAATGAAATGAGTAAGTAAAAACCTTAAATATTGGAAAATAGTTTTAAAAATATAATTCAAACCAGATGAAAGATGAAACCGGTGATTTCAAGTAAAATATCTTTCAAAAGGCAATTTTATTTAAAAATAATTTATTTGAATAGGTGTTCCGTTCCGACTAGTTCTGCAGCTCCAAATGCCCTTGAACTTTTGTGCTAAAGTTAAAGTTATTCCCAAAGCACCCCAAAAGAAAACGTTTGATCATACATAACCATCAGTATGAAACTCCCGAAAATCTGAAAACCAGATCTGGAGAAAAGCGACCTCTTAACCAAAAACTTTGGAAAAGGAATCAAGCCAAACGTTAAAAAATTTAGGAAAACCTTACACTTCCTTAAATGGTGTTTCAAGAGAAAAAAACGTATGCTAAAAGGATGTGGAGACACCACCTGCAGGATGAAATGTTAAAGCAAGATTTCAGAGGAGGCCAAGTAAGATATTTTTAAAAGCTTTTATAAACTTGGATGCAGAACAAGGCTGGGGGACTTCTTGTCAAGGTTTGTAGAAAATAATGGGTTTTTTTGCATGGGCATCCAAAAACTTTACCTACATGCCTTAATTGAATTAAACAAGAACCGATCAAAAAAGTTTCCGCATTAAGTGTTTGAACGAATTTACAAGGAACCTATTGCGTTTCCACTGAAAAATATATGGACCTAATTTGGCTTTGCAAACAAAATCTTATTCCTCTAACTTATCAGGAATTCTACAGAACATTAAAAACTACATCTTCTGTTCCAGCTCCATCAGATACCGAAAATGATGACTAAATCAACATAAATGTAATTAGGTAAACAATGTGAACTCATTTCTTTTGTTTTTGTTTTTGCTATAAATAAAAAAGGTTGATCTTTAAAAGTTATTTTTGTAATTTTGTATATTCTATATTTTATAATGGTACATTGAAAATGCAAAAGTTTCAAAGTTAACAATTCTAAATAACACTAAGGGCTCTGTGTTCTTAATTTATATTACCACCACTTTCATACTAAGTAAATTAAAAACAGATTTCAGGTATACATTCTTTTCGTTCAGTTTAATACTAACGTTACATAGAATAGTTTACAGTAAACACGAATAAGTATACCAACTCCATTTCAACCTAGAAGACGCATTAACACCATATTTGGTGTTTTATTACAAAAAAAAAAAAAAGTGTAAATAAAATAAAATTATTGATGTATTGAGCTCAAATATTGAGTAAGAAAAAAGTTATACTCAAAAAACTTTGAACCTATCTCCTGAAAAATAGCTTATTTGCACTTAGTATAGTTTTGCATGGGGCCATTATAATATAGTCTAACAGCAAATCGTCTTGAACCTGCATAATTCTTATCATAGATGGATATCTTTTAAAGCTATAATTGTAAATAGTTATGTCAAATATTAAAAAAAAAATTTACGATTTTGAAACAGTCTTGCCGAGCGTAAAAGGCTTTTTCCAAATACCTCTTTGTTTTAAGCAATCACAAAGTTAAAGATTACTTACATTTGGCTTACTGAGCCTTCCCAAAACTCCATTATATGTGAGCTTCGACTGCTGACGTAGTACGAAAGGACTCTTTATACACACTAAAGTGCTCGGATTTAATCTAAGAATTTATTTATTTTAAAATACTATAAATTTAAATATTAGTAATTAATACTTACCTTTTAAAGATACTGCTTCTCAAAATATTAAAAAAAAAACAAAATTGGAAATATCCGTTCCTGTCGTCGAGTTGCAGCTCATTTCTAATTTTGCTATTAACTTCCTTTATATCGTAAGATGGCAAAAATGGAAGAGCGAAGATTTTATGATAATTTAAGGATATTATTTGTTTATTGTTGCGAATAGCTGTCATTACCAATTTGGATGTGGTAGTCAATTTCTGCCGAATAGCCTGGTAATAATGAAACCATCATCCTTTCGAGTTCGAACTGGCCTGCGGAAAACAAAGTTTCAAGGCCTTTCGCAAACAGGGCCCATGTTCTGTAATTATCACATCGATATATTTATCACCAAAACCATTTAAATTGAAAAACATGTTACGTTGTTTTCGATGCGAAAATTAATCGCATGAGTTACAGAACATGGGCACTGTTTGGTGTACTCAAAAATGCGACTTGATACAGAAGTATGATTTGTGTTTGAGAATGTTAATCAGTTGTCCGCTAAAAAAGTGCTTCTTAAAGAACCTGCTCACAGTCGCAATAGGTATATCCTATAAAAAAAAAAAACGAAAAAATGTCCATTCACTTCCTAAACTCAGTGAGGAATGTGTACCACGGCTGTACTGTTTTACAACGAATACAGGGATCCCATCAAAATTGTAATAAATAACTTCGACAGTGCGGAGTCTTTGGCAGTTCATCAGCCCAAAAAAACATTTAACAACATAGGTGTTATGACTTAAAGAAAATTAAAAAAAAAAACAATTTGAACAACAACCTAGGCTTTGAGGTGCTATTTCAAATTAATAGTTTTATTATTGGGACGAGTGAAATTTTGTCAAAAAGAAAAGGGTCCAACTTTCTTATTCCTAATGCTTAGGCATATTTAGGGGAGAGGCGGACACCTTTGAACACTTTTTGCTTCCAAGACTCATAAAAACATATGTTTTTGAATTATTGATCTGTAAATTCTTTTAACTTTTAGAAATGGAACTCGGCTTTAGTATGAATGCATAATTCTTTCCGTTTTACGAAGATTTCGATTTATTATTATCTTTTGAGTGTAACAGGTCCTTATGCCCCTATGGGGCAGCTTTGAACTAGGTTGGAGCACCGTTGAACGGCAGTTTTTATAATAAATTGTTCACCTGAAATAATACTTCGCACTTTAATTAAATTATAAACTAATTTTATTTTTTAAATTAGAGATACAAAAATTAGCATAAATAAACTAGAATTCGCAAATCGCTTTAATAAGGTAATTACACATAATATAAACCAAAAAAAACTTAAAATAGGTACACAAACTAGAATTCACAGATAACTTTATTTATATCGGTACTTAAACTACTGAAATTTATATAATTTTAATATTATAAGTCAAAAGCGAAAGTCATCATCGCAGCTGTCCTCGAAGTTCATGGAGGCTGAACAGGTGGCAAATTAGATTATATTTCTGTGACACTATCAGACACTTGTCTTCTATGTCAGGATAGAAAAACCTTTAGGAACCTGGTTTCTTCTTCAAGAAGCCGACATGTCATCTTTCTCATTTATTCGGTCAACAAAACCTAATAAATTATTTAAAACTTGATAGAAACAACACCACCTTACTATAGGAACGAACATACACTACACATACATTACATATTGTCTTCAAATACAAATTCAAATGCAGATACAAGGCAAGGCATATAAAAAAAATCGTCTTTGGACATGTTCAAACCTGCCCCAACATGTGTTGTCAAGAACAATCAAGCTTTATTATTTTGATTGTAGTTATATTTATATAAAAAAAACTTAAACTAATATGGCTTTAAATGAACCTTCGCCTTCGAAAATTATGTTTCACAAATAAAAAATCTCAACAAAAAATGTGTATACTCTTACAAAGAAAACAAAAAAAAAGTTGGAAACGCAGCATAAAAACATCCACCACGAGCGAGCTTCAAGCGACTATTGAAAAGATTACCGAAAGCTGTTGGTGTTGACGTTTAAAGAAAACAATATTGCAAGGATAAAAAATTGGTTTACGCTCTCATATATTTTTTTAATAAGATTTTATTAGAGCTGTTCAAAGGTACCCCACGTTCAAAGGTGCCCCCTCTCCGCTATATGATAAATTAAGGAGCACACGTTTTATATAACCCCTTACTACTCATTCCATTATCACAATGTTTACAAGAATTGACCAGATTTACATAAGATATTACAAATCTATATAATATGTAGATAATGAATACCTATGCCATAAATAATTTCCTTGGGATCTCTTCCATTACAATTTAAAAAAAAAAACTAATTGACTCCTGTTCAGAAACTTATCCTCAGTAGGTGGGGAGGCTTTTATCTGCATATACCTACTTTGGAAAGCCAAACAAATTTGCTTATGTCCGTTGCACTGACAACATAAACTAATTTAAAGTTTCTTTGTGTCGCATGTCCTATACACTCCTATTCGCTTATGTTGAAGTGCTTACACAACACATCCACAGAGTAGACATTTTTTTTTTACACTTGAAGGTACCTATGCTTCCATTAGATTTGGACTGTGACATCTGGTTGTGGCAGACGTTATCTTGGTATAACATTTTAACAATTGGAAATTTCTTAATTGCTTTTCTTATCTTTTGGTACCTACGTACTTTGTCTACGTTAGTCCAGTTTCCGCTCTGACATATTTCATATATATGAAAATTGTTCCATTTGCTCGAGCAAGGTACGTTTTGACAGTAGACATAGACATAGCACATCAGAAATATCACTTGATAGGGTATGTCTATAATTTCATACTTCGTATTTTATTAGGGAAAGTTTTAATGAGTTGTTTTGCAAGACGTGGTTATAGGTTAATTTAATTTGAATTTATAATTGTTTTTTTTTTCTAAGAAAGGGTTTTGCTGAATTCCATAATGCATTAGATGCGGCTTAAAAATTCAAGCGAGAAAATGTTGACGAAATTTCCCAAACATTAAAAATCATTGATGAGTATTTACAGACCAAACTGCTCGGTGATGCCTATTTTCTGCGAAAAAGAAAACATGGCGTCCCCAGACAATTAAGCAAAGCATTTTCTTACTATAAACTTGCTATATCCACCCAGCTATGCCCGTTCCTTTCGTACTTAGCCTGTTCAAAATTTCAAAAATGCTTTGTTTGGTCAAAGAGCATCAGTAATTTTCATTTAAGAAATTTAGCTCTGTGCGCTTGCATGTTTTTTTTTTTTAAATTTAAGGCTGTCATAAATATTTTTTTTATATGTGAAATGCCCTACCCGTTTTATTATCCCGGTCATTTCTTGTAAAGTGCTTTAATTATGCAATGCACATCGAAGTGATACATTTGCGGAGTCCAGGGGGCCAATTCTCGTTCTGTGGAAGAATGAATCGAATAAATCGTTTTCACCTTCGATATCACGCATTGCTTTCATTTTTCATATGAAAAATGTTGACGTTGGGTTTCACATTTTCATAGAACAAGAACCGGAATTGCAGTGAGAGGGTGAAAACATTTTTCTACAGCACAAATTCAAATTTAAATTGATTGGCAATTGTTGTTTTAAAGGAATACTAATTTACCTACTTATTTATGTCTAATGAACATTTATGGGTTTTCGCAGCGGCTACTTTGGGCGATAAGAGCTCATGAGTTCGATTCTCAATGAAGCAATTAGGCGAAATCGAGATATACCGATCTGGAGAGCTAACATCTTAATAGTCCTAAATCTTACGTCTTCATACAAATAAGGACCACCCTAATACGAACACACAACTATTAATAATTCTTTGCTCTTATTTACTGGGAGAACACTAAGTGTCAGTCTGTTCACAGCTGACCAAATCCGTGGTTATGTTACCATAGATTTTGAATAACCCACAATTTTAAATCTGTGATAACAGATGAGTGTTTTTTCACTTCGCTCACACAAAATATATTTTTCTTACTCTTCAATGTAGTTCTAATGAATTATTTAAAATTTATAAAATGATCATAATAGATCCTACATTGTTATTAACGATAAATATATAATTCTAATGTAGGTAGTGGTTAGTGTGTTGGACTACTAAGCGAGGGGTCCAGGTTCGAATCAAGCAAAAACCCAAATTCCAACTAAGGGTTTTTTTCACTGCGCCACCTCTCGCGAACGTCTGACAAACATCCGAGAGTATAACTGCCATGAATGAGCTTCTCAATCGGCCCGTTTGGAACCGGTAGATCCCTTCCATTCGTTCCAAAAAAAAATTGAAAACTCACACAAAAAAGAAAGGTTGCGAGAAGCTAGGCCCTGGGTCCCTACAGACCTGTTGCGCCAACTATTATATTATTATTATTATTGTTTTTGGCAATTCGGATTTTATGGTCTATTTCTTTTTGATGCAATTAAAACACGTTCAATTCATCCTTGCACCCTACGTTTCGTCGGTTTCTTTCCAACATCCTCAGGGGTATTCTTTATTCGTCCTATTTTTTAATTGTTATTAATTTCTTTATTGCACTTTCGCCCGTGACACAACAAAACATAATTAATTAATAATAAATAACACAACATTGAAGACATCACTACTATAATACTATCACAGTCAAATTACAATGACTTATTATTATTATTATTATTATTATTATAATGTAGGTATAGAGGATATGAAATTACATAATTATGAACATGATATGATATCACTATATATAGGTTGCTCGCATAAAGTTCTCCACTTTCAGAATCCTCCTGTTTTACTTGCAAAAATTCAACATTTGTATTACACAATCGATGCCTGTGTTCCGTTTTAGTAAACTTACCTGTGAACAAATTCTTTCACGGCATCTGATGTTAGTAAAATTAGCATATAAGGAAACGACTCATCTGAGGAAAAAGGAAACTAACCAACCTACCTTAGCTGACAATCAACAATTTATTGCATATTGCTCCAACAACTCAGACTTCCCAAGGTCTCTTAAAGAAGTAACCAAATGTGAGTGAAATAAATTGAATTCATCAAAGTGGCAAATTCAGATATTTGCAATATTGGCCAGCAGGCCTTGAATATTCCACACACCACGTAAAACATAGCTCCTATCTCTCACGTAACCTACATACCGACTGACGACAATCTTTCGTTAGTATAGAGGCATACAAACCTACTTGAATATGGCAAGTATAAGTGGATGTTATGTATCTTATTGCTATTTGCTGACGTGAGAAAAATACCAAATGACATCCTTTGAATTCGGCAAATTTAACAATCCAGTTTCGACTTACACCTGCTTACTCCACAGCCAGCATTTTAACACCACTACTACTTTTGTTTTTATGGCTTCTTTACATCCTTCTACATAAACGAAAATAATCACCCTGGAGAAGACCAAGTTACAACAGCATAGATTAGCTTTTATTTGCTAAGGCAAACGTAGACATTTTACTTTTCTCTCGTGCTCTCCTTAATCCAACGACACCTCAACTCCAATTGATGTTGGTTTGGTGGACGATGCCATTATTTGAAGGATTAGAGCTGGCAGCAGGGAAAAAGAACGACAAACAATTTTTACTGTTCACATTAGTACCAACCTACAATGAATAAATAAGCACTGTAAAGGGTCCGTCCGTCACACCCACCACAATATTCTTCTTCTTTACCGTCGTCTATAGCTCACTTGGATCAAGAATATTCACGGTCGTGGCAAGCTTTTAATAGACTGTGCTAAAAATTGGTGACACGTTTTGACAAATTGCTTAATTTTCACAGGTAGGATGACGATAACAATAAGATGGGTCTTACCTTGAAAGCCGTGCACAGAATAAGTACCACTGTACCAGAAAAGTGTACTCAAATGTTTTCAATCCCAATCCGATTTAGTAAATGAAGGAAGTTGTTCCTAACAACTCTGTGTTCTTTTTTTTACTCATTTACTCGAAACACTAATTCGGTGGCTCTACATATGTATGTATTTGTAAGACTTGTGTTGGTAACTAAAAAAAATAAAAATCTTCACAAGCGAGGAGAAAAATCCCTACCTTTTCCCTACGCTCTATAATTCAAAATAAAACAATTTTTTTTTGGTGTTTCCTTCCCTTCTGCTGCCAGCAGAGTTTGATTCCGATGTTGAACTCATTTGGATTTAAAAAAAAACATTCTAGTTAATCGAAATACTTTGTTTTGTAATGTTTACTTACTAAGGCTTATATTTTTTCTTTTAAACTTAATGCACTACCAATCTACCATAAACATTTTTTTGTTGCCAAGACACGAGTCACAAAGTAACCAACCTTAACTGCATCCAGGATCCAGCGCCAGCCAAAAGACAATAAAAAACGTATTGTATTTGAAAATTTAAATCACTGATTGACAAACGAAATGAAAACGATATTTATAAGAAACTAGCAAACCCGGCGAACTCCGTTTCGCCACCAGATGGCTTCGTTTTTTGTAACATTTCGTTTGAGGATTAAAAGATGAACAAAAATTATTATTTTTTTCTTGTATTTGAAAATGGAAAATTTTATTTCATTTCACAACAGAAATGAATTAATTTCGATTACAAAAGTGAAGTGTAATTTAGTTGAACTTCTCTAAGTAAAAAATGAAAGTTAATGCAAAGTAAATACTGAATCGAAGCGTTATACGTGTCCGCAAATTATCCGTTTCATTGAAGTGCTCTTTGGTAAACCACATTTTTTTTTTTGGTCTGACGTTAACACAAACAAAGCGGATGGTTTCCCAACTCGTGAACACGCAACGTATAGCTGCCCATTTGAAAAACAATGATTTTCTAAATGAAAAAATGCTTGTAACTGTTCAATAATTGCTTCTTTTTAACTGTTGTGTTCCCTGTATATTCCACCGCACATTCAGCTGATCCGCAATCGACGAAATGAAATATATTTGCAGAAATTGATGCGGTTCATCTGGTGTTGGCTGACCTGGTGATTTAAACTTAGTTTGGTGATTAAATAAATTTCGTTAGTAATTCAAATTAATTCAATGCCTTTGGAATCATCGGGATGCGTGGAATCAAAACATCTTCTCCTCTATATTCATCGGTATGTCCGGAAAAACACGTCGAATGAGCTCTTGCTTAGAATCGCTCATGTGGCAGAAATCAGTGGGCAAAGTGATAAGCCCGGTCGAGATATCAACTGCAATCTTTTCATTACCAATGTCCAACAATTGCTTCGAAAACACATCTGCAGTTTGATCTCGTCAATCGGAGTGTCTTGACATGAAGCCACAAATTTGATGCTTTCAAGCACGCATTTAGTTCGTCAGCTGCAATTGATCGTGGGAATAACTGGAAGAGTCTCCCGAAAATCACCGGATAATACAACCATGGCTATTCAAAAAATGTTTTGATTGACACGAAGATCTTTCAACGTCCTGTCCACCGCCACCATTGACCTTTTGTGGGGCCATCGTACATTCGACCCAATCGATCAATTTGCATCATTGTAAAATCTTCGCATTTTTTCTTCAATTTTTCAAGAATGTGTCTGGTTGATTTGCATGTTCAGTGGCAATATCAATGCTGAATGTGCAGTTCGGTAGCCTTCTAACAAAGTTGCTGTTTTTCCAGATGAAGCCAATGCCAGGGCAACTCATGCTGCGATCAAATCCGTGCCAAAAGCAATGAAATTAAGAAAGTTTTCGCAGTACCTCCGGGAGCACCCAGAAAGTAAATGGTACAAGTTCTTTTGTTCACAGCTTCCATCAAAGAGTCATACGCAATCTTTTTTTGTCGATTCAATTGCAGAACATTTTTACGAACTGCTTCGGCTATTGCTGCAGTATCGTATTGTTTTGTTGTTCTCTTTGCAATTCGTGGTTGAATGCATCGTGTATTGGACGATTAGGTGATATCATGCCCAACTGCGCACTTTATTCGCCATCAATAAACACTAACTCTAAAAGAAATATTTGTAACTTTAACAGCCTAGAAGAGAACTAACCACACCTTTCAACTTGGTTGGTAAGCCTTCTCCCTTCACTCTCCACACCGGTACCGAAGGTGTTATGGTAGCTTTGAGCTGCCCTCCCCATAACCCTACTCACGAATGAGCATAGTACCATGATTGCTGCTCATTCATTTTTCGTAACAACCCCTTCGTGAACACTCAAAACGCTCAGCAACTCCTGTTGCCTGTCATCATTGTCCTCGTCATCTCAATCACCTATTCAAATGCAAGGATATTGAAAATAGGTACTTCCCAAACAAAAATGATGGATACAAACAAATCAAAGTATCTACTTCATTTCAAAAAGTTACTTAATGTAACATAGTAAACATAAACAAACTTATTAGGTGGCTAGCTATATCGTATATTAAAAAATAAATTTCAAAATTTTTGACAACAACAATTTGCTTGGAAAATCATTAAAATAATAATTGACAACAACAATATTGCTTTTAAAATTTAAAATATTTTTTTTTTGTATTTGAAACTACTCGATTTTTATCCAGTTTATATTTTTTTCAAAGTGCATTTCCCCATGAAAAACGAAATATGTGCCTACAACGCCAACTGTTGAGAATTTTCCGACTTTTCTTTTTTCATAAACCATCCCTGATTTAAGACGAACAAAACAAAATAAAAATCATTCAAATTGGTTGAGCCGTTCTGGAGTTATATCGTCAGGAAGGAAAACCCGACTTATTTTTATATAGTAGATAAGGATCCTTACACTCGAGCCACAGAAGACGTTGTAGCAAAAACATAAAGCCTGATATGCAATGCACTTTTTACATTTGACATTAGAAAATTTATTGAATTTAGTTAAAGTTAGAGAACTCACTTTTTATGAAACTACATCGTCTTGAAAAAAAGTATATATCTAAAATAAATTATAATCCCGACTTATTTGATCATAAATCTGAAAAGTAGCTACATTTTACCAGATATTGAAAATCTGCCCCTTTTTCCCTACGCCTTCATTTTTGAGCTCAGAATCCCTACATGTAGGGATTTTTCCCTACATTTACCATCACTCACTTGAGCAATCATTCATTATAAGGGAGAGAAAGTGGAGATAATAATAATAATAATAATAGTAGAGAGGGTCTAGTGCACTGCGACCTTGTGGTCTATTGTGCCCCCTGCTTATACCTTGGAAAGGTTCGTGCCCTTTTCCAGAGCGCCATCGCATCACAATTCCATTAAGAACCGTGTTTGAGGGTTTGCTCTTTCTTTGCCTTGGCAAGAATATAAACTTTAGAGCACTTCATCCAAACCAGTTTCTCTTATGAATCTGAGAATGAGTAGTGGGTCTATGGTTTGTATATCCTTATCTGTTAGCTGGTACTTGCCCAGATGTTTAATCCTCTTGTGGGTTAGTGCCCCACAGGATTCCAGAATGTGGTCTGGGGTTTCAGCGCTCTCATCGCAGAATCTGCAGAGACCCTCTTCCGATAGGCCCAGTTTCCTCATGTGTTCTTTAAGCCTACAGTGTCCCGTTAGGAGACCTGTAAGAATTCTTAGGTTGTTTTTGCATAGACCGATACATGCTTTGAATCTTTTTAGGTTGTAATTCCCTATTAGTTTCTTAGCCTGCCTCAGGCCTTGGGTATTCTTGAAAGCTGCGGTTCTTTTTTCCTTTTCCATTTTGCTGAACTCTTCTCGTAGGGTGTGTTCCCCTATGCCGCAGAATGGTTCAGGTCCTATGAAGTGCTCCGCCGCGCCCTGTCTTGCCAGAGCATCTGCAGCTTCGTTGCCCTCGATGCCGATGTGACCCGGTATCCAGCAAATGGTTACTCTGTTGTTTCTACCTATTTTGTTAAGCTTTTGCAAGCATTCCCATACAAGCTTTGACTTTATGATATAGGCGTCAAGTGCCTTGATGGCAGCTTGACTGTCTGATATCACTGCTATATCACAGTTTTTGTAATTTTTCTTGAAGATGATTCGAACGCACCTATCTATGGCGCATATTTCAGCTTGGAATATGCTTGTACATTTGCCCATGGATTCGTAGTGTTTAGTTCCTGGCCCAAACACTCCTCCAGTGGAAATAAAGGCTCTACAAGATATAAACTTAACCATGTTGTGATGAAATCCCTTTGATTATGATACGAAATTCATTTCCGCGGTACACGAAAAATGTTTTTTTCTAAACTAGTAGAAGTTTCTTTGGCTATGGTCCAAACCAAATTTTGTGGGTGTGTATGGTTGGTTGCAGCTTGAAGGATAGAACAGTTTTAGACCCGATAGGGGGTGCTGTTGTCGATCCCTTAAGCCGCTCAACCAATTTCACAGGGATTTTGTGGGTGTGTATTTTTGTTACAACAAAAACAGCTCTTAACAGCGGAATTTTAACAGTGTATCCCTTTTTGTTAAATTCGAAGAACTTCAGAATTGCTATACTATACACCTTGTTACTTCTCTGCATGAGCATGATTCTATATTTCTATTCGACTATTGACACATATTTATGCAGTTTATACATAGGTTAGGTAGGCAGGTTGGCGTGGAGTACCTACTCCGTGCCACACTCAGGTCAATGTTGACGCATTGTGATGCCCATTGGGGGAAAGGGTTGTCCCTTACCCATGTTGACCCTATCTATAAATATTTGTGATTAATTACTCACTGTGCCGTTGGGTACAAACCATCCTGTGGATTTGATAGCTAGATAGCTCGTCTATGTCGTGAAAGAAGTGTCTCCCTAGGAATCTGTGCCTATTGTGTTGGAGGCTCGGACAGTGGCATAGGAAGTGGGTTGTGTCCTCAAGAGCTTCCTCATCACCGCAGCCTCTACAAAGTTCTTCTTCCGTCAAGCGTAGTTTCTTCATGTGATCCCGCAGACTGTTGTGCCCCGTTAGGATTCCTACGAGGATGGAGAGGGATTTCCTATCCTTTCGTATTATACTCTCGGTTCTTGCTTCATTGAAGCTTGGCCATAGCATTCTTGTAGTATGGTAAGTTTCTAGTGTAGTCCACCTAGCGTTCGCCTCCCTTGTGGCTTTTCTCCCTGCTTCAAGCTGGAGTGAGCAAGGCGGGATATTCACAGAGGGATTGGCTTATTCTAATACAGCTACTGAACCTTGTCTAGCTAATTCGTCCGCTTTCTCGTTGCCTGGAATACCTTCCTGTCCCGGAACCCAGCAGAGCAATACCTTATGCTGAGTGCCAAGAGCCCTGAGTTCTTCGCGACAGCATTTCACAAGCTTTGATTTTATTTCTGTTGCAGTTAATGCATTTATAGCTGTCTGGCTATCGATAAAGAATGTAATACCTTCAGGTGGTATTGCCTTTATCGCAGACTCACGGGCTGCCGTTGTCACTGTAAGGACCTCTGCTTGGAAAACACTGCTGTGGTCGGGGAGGCGTATCGATTTAGAAATACCCAGCGACTCGGAAAAGACGCCTGACCCCATTCCGGTTTCCATTTTAGAACCGTCTGTAAAAACGGCTATGGATTGTGTATTAGGCACAAGTCCGTCTTTCTATTCCTCTCTGTTGTCTTGTGAACTCCAGATATGGTGTTATATAATCTGTGTTTGGTACATAACCAAAATATTTCTGTAGGATCAACGAATGTCCATTTTCGTTCAGTTTCCAGTTTACTCATCGTGCCTACCCCTCTTCGAACTTCCCGCAACCGGCACGGATGCCTGTCCGGAGACAACCCCCGCGCCGATTGATGGTCGCTTGAGTCTGTCCGAGACTGAGGTGGATGGCAAAAGCCTTTCCCTCCTCGTCGCGACCAAACTCCCAGCAGTTCGCCTAGTCGTCCCTAGAAAGCGTCGTATATCGTTTGTACCTTTCGTGTGTCGGTCGCGTACATCTGGGACTTTATTGGAACAGCTTGCAGCCGGCTCGCAAGTCGGTTGCTGGCCGAAGTCTCTCATCGACTGAGGTGGGGAGCAAGCGGCTTCCCGCCCTCGTCGTAAGAGGTCTTCTCTCCTTTTGTCCCCGTTCGTTTTTGTCTTCCCTAGTGAACCTAGCATGCTTGAGCGTGTTGCGGACTCTATCCAGAGCCGCCTTTCCTTATCCGTGAAGGATTTCGGATCGCGCTTTCCAAGCCGCCGAAATAGACGAATAGCGTTACGTCTACGGTTTCGTAAGGGTATACTTGTTGCGTCCCTAGTCTTTCTCTGGGGTGAGACTGGATGGGGCGCTTCCCGATCCACTGTACCAGTCCTTACTACTGTCGCAAAGCTGTCTATCGTAGCACTCCATTGGAGTACCCCCCGATGCCGACTGCCCCTGAAGGTAGGCCCGCGCGTTGTGGAGTCTCTTCCTGTCATTATCGGACAGTTCCTCCCATTTCTTGGCCCCCGTTCTCTTAACTGTTAGCTTACAGTTCTTTGCGTATCTTGAGCTGGTGGAACTATGGGAAAACGATGAGCCAGCGATAGAGCAAGTATCGCCAGAGTCCAGAAGAAGTTTCTCTAGATTAGCGTCAATCACTCCAACGCTTTCCCCGTCCGAATTGTGTAATAGTGCATCTTCCGCACTAACTTCCATTTGCCGGTCAGTGTAAGTAGAGCTAGGAGCGCCTGGCCGGTCCGCACTCTTCGCTTTGTTTTTGAAATTTTGGTCCCACGAGTAAGGGGGAAGAAGATGTCCACCTGCAATCACCCGCTGTATGCAGGTGGGAGGAATTGAATTAAAACTGAAGGTCCCCAGGTATTCAGAGTTTGCGATTGCGACTGAGCACCCCCCCAGCCATGCAGGCCCTTGCCTTGGGGTCATCCCTTTATCTAAAAACACCCGTTCGACGAACCGTTACATGGGAAAACACCTATCTGAACGCAGAATAGATGTAGTTTTCTCTCTCGGTAAGTCTCCCGGTTGCAAGAGTGCGGGATGACGAGTGGTTTGGTCCGCGATAGGGGTTTCACAGGGAGTACGCAATTGCTGTCCATACGGGTGCAAGCATAAAGCTTGAACCTATACAGACTGCATTCGCCTGTACATCTCTGCTGTAACCCTAAGTCCTAGGATCGCGAGCGAATCGTACCTAGGCTCCACTATCCGCCACCTGTGGGCACGCCTGGTAGGGAACCACCCCCCAGGTGCCGTTTGTACATACACGCATTTTATTTTTCTTCACAATGGGTCGTATGAATAAAAACTAGCATTTGCTTTGAGCAAAAGGTTGTAGCAAAGTATAGAAGTCCTTAGCAATTTCTTTGAAAATCTACTTTGCTAAAGTAAAGTACGTGTACCTACTTGCCTTTCAGTTTATGTCAAATCTGACCAGTAAATTTTAATTTTTGAATTCTTCTTAAGATTCTAACGAAGGTACCGTGACATATAAGGCCAAGCTTCATAAGGCCAAGCATGTTAACACACTAGGCAATTAGTTAAAAAAGAAATAGCTATGAATTACCAAGGGGTAATATTATCCAAATAGTCTCCAGTCCATAATTCGCTTGATACGAAACAATTGCTGCTTTTTCCGTAGGTATTTTCTTGGTTTTCCTGTACAAACCGAATTCAACTTAAAGTGCCGCCTCTTTTCGATCATGCCGCAAGTTGGAGCTAACTCAAATTGTTTTTTATTCATACGAACCGTAGCAAATGCTTCGATTTTGACATTTCTTTTGAGTAAAAGCAATTGCTACGTTTTATTCATACGACCCAATATTATTGTCTTTAAAGCGTTTCAAGATTTCGAATCAGTTTAATTGTTATCATATGGAAGTAACAAAAAGTCAATAAAGATCAAAGTGCTGACTGCTCAAATGTTTAATAAGTATCCACAATGTTTGCTTCACGGAACACAAAGTCTATAAAAATCTAAAACTTGAAAATAAAATTTCTGTTCAATATTGGAAATAAAAATTACCAACTGTAACCAAAAGGTTTTCCAATAAGAGCGTGTGAAAGTACGTTCGATGCCATTATGTATGGAACTCGATTTCTTTTGCATGGCCACCACGGGCACGCTTGCAGAAGTCTAGACGCTGAACCCAATTTTCGACGGCTTTCAAGCATAAATCGGCCGATACTGCTGGCAATTTCACGTTCGATGTTCGTACGAAAGTCATCGATCGTCGATGATGAAAAATCGATGACTTGTTGGCATAGACCATAGACTTGACGTAGCCCCACAGGAAATAGTCTAACGACGTCAAATCGCACGACCGAGGCGGCCAAGCGACTTTACCATTTCGTGAGATAACACGTTCTCCAGACTTGGTTTCCAATAAATTGATCGTGACATTCGCTGTGTGGCTTGTGGCGCCGTCCTGTTGGAACCACATGTCCTCCAAGTCCATATCATCCAATTGGGGCCAAAAATATTCGGCTATCATTGAACGGTAGCGATTATCATTCACAGTAACGTGCCGGGGACCACTTTGAGAACACCGCGGGTCGTTGGCGTTACACCAGGCTGAAGATGATTGCATCGTGCCGCATGCGTTGGACTACTTGCTTTGAGGGTCAGGTGGAGACACTGGACAATCAGGCGGTGATCAGACGCAAGCAAAACATTACAACATCATTGGCGCTGGGATTGGCTGGCAGAAGAATGAAAGATCTTGGGACATCATTGGGTGGAGGAGACCCAGTCGATGAAACAGATTTTTCAACTGATGCTAGCGGTAACACCAGGCTAAAGATGATTGCATTGTGCCGCATGCGTTGGACTACTTGCTTTGAGGGTCAGGTGGAGACATTGGACAATCAGGTGGTGATCAGACGCATGAAAAACATTACAACATCATTGGCACTGGGATTGGCTGGCAGAAGAATGAAAAATCTTGGGACATTCACTGGGTGGAGACCCAGTCGATGAAACAGAATTTTCACAGATGCTTAGCGGTAACACTAGGAATCGAACTCAGGAAAGAACTCTGGAGAAATCCAGAGAGTCTAGCTGGGTAAGATTTACAGTGGTAGAGAGACGAAAAGAGACCCGTCAATGGTGGTCTGATTCGAATATCTCTCGAAATATATATATATAACGTGCCGGGCTTCATCACGGAAGAAGTACGGCCCAATGACGCCGCCGACCCATAAACCACACCAAACCGTAATTTTTTCGGGATGCAATGATGACTCATGGAGTACGTGTGGATTGCTGCCTGACCAATACCGCATATTTTGTTTATTGACAAAACCATTCAGCCAGAATTCCACTGACTCCGAATTTCAGTAGTAAATTTTAATAATTTCGACTCGTTGTTGGCTCGTTTATCTTTTCGCCATGAAATGGCAAACCTTACTGAAGAGATATGTCAAAAGAGCGGCAAGAAATTCGGCGTCGTTTGATGTCCCTGTCGCTCTACTTTTGTAGCGTCCCTGTTGAAAAACCCTTTAAAAATTACCAAAATAATTTAAGTCCGAAAAATTTGTAACCACAAACCAATCAATTCATCATACATATATATTTCAACATATTCTTCATGTACACAGATCACACATTATTTTTTTAATTATTAATAATATTTCATTTCGTTAAAAAATTACCAAGTGGAATAAAAAATTACCTTATGACCAAGAGAGAAAGTAATGACCAAATATGGTCTCTCATATTCATTTATGTGGCTTTTTATTTTTCTTTCCCTTTTTCTTACTTATATAAAGAGAACAGCGGTGTCGCGACTAGTGATGTCAGACTTTAGGAGCAGGTTATCCCACGGTTATACCGAAAAATTCCCTTTTATCCCCCGCCGAAATTTAAAAAATTCCACTTTTATCCCACGAAATAATATATTAAAAATAAAATGTATTTCATTAAATTCAGTCTTTCTTATTATTAACAAATACAAATACAAGCTAAATATATGTTAAGATATGTTTGTAGGTAGGTACCTACATCTAATACATTTTTAAGACGTTACAAAAAGGAACATAAAATTGCATTCGGCATTCAAAACAAAATGATATTCAACATAAAATAAATATTTTCTGAACTTTTTAAAAATGACTAGTATTCAAAAAACAAAATAAATATGTAAATTTATTATTTTAAAAATTAGTCGCAAATTCATTAAATTAAATATAAATATTTTTGGAATTGTGGAGGGAGATATGCTCTTGCTTCACAACTAAATTGAAGCAAGTAATACCTTTCAATTGAAATGAGGACCTTAACAAACAAATTGATTTTACCATTTCTTTTTCCAATCGATTTCATTTTTTTCTATTTAAAATCGGTTACAATGGAAAATATTCTTTCAGCCTCCGCGTTCGAATGGGGAAGAGTAAAAGTTATTATTATTTACTACTTTTCCTAAATTAGGAAACAATAATATGTCATCAAAATTTCTAATCTGACAAATCTCGAACCACATTTCATCAAGAGGCAAATTTTGGAGAGACTTCTTTTTATCTTCGCTGAGAAAAATAGTTTTCGAGAAGCCTCACCACACATGGATGTAAAGATAACCAACACGTTTTTGTTAGTTTGAAAATCTTATTTACTTCCACACCAAAGTATAATCCTGGAACTCCCAGAAATGTAGGAGGAAATGTCTCTCATGAGCTCTTCCAAAACTTAAGGCAGTTGCTTGCAAGCATATGAAGCAACTAATGCAGATGAATGAAACAAACACTTCAATTTAGTATAGAAATAAGAATGCTTACCTACCTTACCTACAGATGCGTTATCTGTTTATCATTTCCAAAAGTTTTGTCGTCACTTTTCCATCTTCTGGATGAACAAATCGGACCAAGCAACACATGTTCGGTATTCGTAATGCCTGTGGTTTCGTCCACTTGAATAGAAAACTTATTTTTTTGAAGAATGCTAACAAGTTCTTTTTCTTCAACAGCAGCAAGCACGTTTTTTATTAACTGGGAGCACTTGCACTTGGCTCTCCCGATCGTAACGCTTGATAAGATTTCCGAGTCAGGAAATATGTTCTTTAACAAAGGGACGAGGTGATCCACAATTTCGTAAGAAACATTGTTTTTATTTCTGCGCCTTTTCTTATGGTTTTACTTTTCTCTTGATTGCAAAACAGTGTACTCACTGATGGTGTTTTTTTTATAGCTTTTAAGTTGGATAAATGTTTGGAGCGTAAGCTGTGTCGCAAGATCACGGTTTTACCGCATTGTAATGTAGCCTAACAAGCTTTGTAAAATGCTTTGCGATTGTCGGTTTGAACCGGCCTCAACCAAGCAGAAAATTGGGGATCCTCTATCCATCTTGCCTGGAATTTTTTCTTATTTGCTTGTTCTGCTGACATGAATCTGGAACAATATTTTATAAATTCATTTCTTTTGAATTTTTTTAAAACAATCAAAACATATTACCTGATTTGAAACAAACATTCAAGACGACAAGTGTCAAATTGAAGTTTTTTACTCACATCTCTTAAAGACAAATTATATTTTTTTAATCCCAAATAGAGCGCTTGATTATAGTAAGGCCGAATGTGTACGTATTTTAAAACTATAATAAGATTTTAATCAATGCTTAAGTTCGATAAAATCAGAAAGACAAGAGTTGCTCATTGTTCATACAACGAAATAAATTTCGCCAAATATTGATCTATCTCAACACATTGCACACCAGCGCTACATCACTGAATACTGTATTACCAGGCAAGCATAAAGCAAGGCTTGGCGTATTTTTACACAATTTTTGTAAGTTTATAACTTAACCAAACTTAGTCAATCAATCTTGTTTTTGGTTTCCCCACAAAACATTCAAAAACTTTTAAATTAAAATCGCTTGCCAAAAGTAAACGTGCTGAAGAATATAAATATTTTGTTATCACATCTATATTTATGTACAAAAAAGAAACGAATTGTTAGAAACGAAGATTTTTTCGAAAACAAACTTTACTAACTTCAAACTAAAAGTTTGTATGTAACTATTTTTTGGAATTGAAGCGTTGAGAATGAGAAGGTGTTAAGTGACAAATTTCTTGTTTCGAGTAAAAGAGGTTTAAAATTGTTTGCCCATAAATCTGCCTAAAACCGAAGTTGTAGTTCGGTAACACGAAATAAAAGTAAATAAAGAAAATACTATTTTAGACAACGTGACTTCATTTATTATACATTATAATAAGTGGTGTTTTTGTACAAATTAATGTCTTAAACGCTTTTATACAGCACTTTTTTCCGCTACGAAACCTGAAAAATTTGTGTATTTACCACCTTTAACCATATCCAACTCCTATATTAAGTACAGTAGAGTATCGGCGAATAGACCAAAATTTAAGTTGTCACATAACACCTTTATCGGATAAAAAACATCAAAATTTTCAAAAATGTCACTTAACACCTTCTCATTCTCAACGCTTCAATTGTTGACATTTCCATTTGACCTCAAATAACCCCGTGGAAAGAAATACAATGGTGTCAACTGTCAAACCACATGATCTAGATTCTAGAGACCAGCAATGTCTCACACAGTAATTGAAATGTTTAATGGGAATGAAATTTTGAACCGTTTTGTTAAAACTAAATGTCGCCCGCATCAGTTTTATTCAATTTTGCCAGAAATAACTCGGTAACTATACAGCGATTAACTCAGTACAAGCGTGTTCCAAAAAAATATTAAAGTGTTTTTTTTTTTAAAGCATACCCTCTATTTTGTTCGTCTGGTGTCAAACCACTTATAAATCAAATTTCATAATCTTTGGATCATAGCAACCCGTGCCGACTTGCATCGATACAATATGTCAGTGCTTGCATACTTATCGTGCGCGCGCTTTTTCGTACCTACATTGAGTTGAATTGTTTAGCGAACGTATTGTTTTTTGATATTTATCACGTTGCGCAGTTCTCAAAATAATATATTTTCAATAGTAGGAGAAACAAAAACCAAAAAACAGAATCGAAACTTACGTCCAATAGACAAGTTCTCGCTGTTTTTTTTTTACAATATCCGTGAAGTGAATTTAACTGTCAATGAAAGTGCAAATTTAGCTTTGCGCGAATGTATATTTTTTTGTGAAAAAGCACGGATTCCAACTAAATCTTTACCTAATTGTGTAAAAAAACTTGTTGACGTGTATACCAAGTTTGTAGAAATTTGCAGAAAAATGCGAAAAAAGTTCGAGCTGTCTTCAAGCTACGTCAAGAAGATTTTGCAATCAATTTGGACTATTTATTTGATATCTCACACGCGAATGCACTTCAATAGCAATAGCAAGAGCTATTTATTCCGTAAAAATATCGTTACTTAGTTCTCAATTTAAAATTAACAGCAAAGAAAATACATCACTACTAGACGTCTACTTCTTCATCGTCACATGCTATATGCTGCAATGCACTTTGGCAGTGAAATTTCCTTACCAGGATTTGTGTTTCCTAAAGTCAATGAATGAATTCTTAAAATTGATTACAGCTTCCTTCTTCATGGAATACTTCGACTTTGTTTCTGGAAGCCAAAACCGCTGTTTCTACGCTCAGAGTAGTCAATATACCTACGTTGCGTTGTGTATACCTACAGGAACACAGGAAGATATACCCGGATTGTAAGAAGTCAACTTTGAAAAGAAAATATGGTGTGTGAATTTGTTAAAAGAATAAATAAAGGTTGTTCTTGTAGTAAATAACTATTTTGATTAGTTTGAGTTTTATTTATACAATTCTAAAGTAATTGACAACAAGTCGGCACGTCCTATCGCTAAATAGATGGTATGCGTGTCAAAATAAGCAAAAAAAAATTTTCGAAAAATATGGCCCAATGACCCTGGGTTAGCTTCAGCTGTCAAACTGTATTTTTTTTTCTCTTTATAGGTAAGTAAGTACAGTTTCTTATGTACCTACAATTTTTAAGAAGCATTTGAATAATAATTCATATTTGCTGAACTATTGAGTAACTTCGTCCGACTTGGCTAACCAAATTCATTCATACATTTGGAACAAGTTTTTTTCCTTGACTAAACTAGAATTAAACAAAAAGATCAATTTTCGAAATTGATATTTAAATCGCTACGAAGCATATTCTTTTAGTTGACCTAATTTCCTGAAGCTAATTAAAAACTGCTTAACCGTCATTGTTCTTTGAATTACGGAAATTCTAATCGAGTGTAACAAGTCAAAAGATAGATTTTCAATAAGCGTCCCGACCGAACTTCAACGACCAACTTTCAAGAATGGCAGAAAATTATTTCCAAATCGAATTATGCACAAGGAGGAAAAAATTGAAATATAACGAAAGTTCAACACTTCAATATTGCTCGCCATGCCCGAACCACCCCCACAGACTTGACTTTGACACACCCTTTGGCCAAGGCCCACGGTTAATTCCGTATTGAAGGCTAAAGTCAACCGTAATTAAAAACCTATTAGAGCCCCTTTCGAGTGCAATAAATAAAATCGCGTAATTCCCAGTTCGAAAGTAATTTACTGACTCCCAAGAATATTTCCAACGAAGTCAACGTTTTATGGCTCATACCATACCTACTTAGCTTAGCCCTGAAAGTGGTATTTCTATCCACAAAAATAGACATCGTGCTGGCTATTGGGTCCCACCGGATAGCTTTTGTTGATTTGGTGTACCGGTGGCGATGTAGCAAAAGGTACAAAAAAAAGCAATAGAAAGGGAGGAGAATAAACTAACGAACGAAATAATTTCTGTTCCTGAAACAGTACTGCTAAACGGGATCTGTGCGACAGCGTGTACTTTATCAAGAGCGCCCATGGTACTTTTATAACTTTCACATTCACAATGGCTTGTGTTAATAATTGCAGGTAGAAAATTCAGGTAAGCCATGTTAATTAAATTTTAAACAAATTGTGCTAGGGTTATGGCGTCGTGTGGTTTGGACAGCGTTTCGCCATCAATTTGAAATATTCGAGACAAGCTTTGTGAGCAGTAAAATTTATGGAAGTTATAACGGTGGCACAAGCGGCGCTGTGCCCAACTAAATGGATTTTTTTTTCTCTCTTTTGAGGACTGAGTAAGGGATATTAGCATTTCGTTAATGTGGGAGGACATTTGCTTGTCTGCCTCGGGATTTAGAGTAATGTTTTAATTACGACGTGATGACAGTGAAATTTTATGCAGGGGTTGGGTGAAAAATATCAGCATTTGAAATACTGCAATGGGAAATCTGAAGTCTAATCCCAAACTAATATGTACTATTTATTTATATACAAATAATATCAGATGAGAGAGAAATATAACGTAAAGATGAGTTTTGATGAGATACATAAAGCAAGTATTGCAAAGATAGTGGGCAAAATAAAGTACCATCATGGATACCTATGCCACATAGTTTTCTTTATTCCCTAAATGTGTATTGGGTATACTTATAATATGCATCCTGAATAACGTTAATGTCCATCTTTTGTTAGGATATGTAATTAGCCTATTAGATGTTATAAACTAACAAGCCGCATTAGAGAAAAAGCTTTCCTAAAAAAGAAAAGAAGTGTTGATATAAGAACAGTGAAAACTTCTTCATTGACGTGCAAAACTCCATGTTTCGCCGCGAAGCGTTTCGCTGCAATCTACTTGACGTTGTTTAGGTAATTGGAGCGCCATTAACATATTACGCGAGGAAAACGTCATGGTCAAGATCCATGGCTTTTATTAATGAATCATTAATGAATTAATGGCGACGATGGAACTTGGGGATAGGAATTTTAGGCCTTTTTATTCTACACCATTTGCAAGCAGGTTTTCAAAAGAGAAGGAATATGTTTTGTCGCATAGCTATATTTTATTTTACCGATGAAGTTGTTCAATTCAAACCGATGATGGAATTGGAATCCATGATCTTTCCCTTAACAACGTAATTTTTCACACTTATACTATATTTAACATTCATGCCTCATTCTTCTTTTTAGACTCCTCTTCTTTGGCTGTTTCCTTAAAGTAGGTAAATTAAAATCAAATTCGTCGGCTTTTTCGATTGTATTTTTAATGGTTTCTTCAATGGCGCTCTCCAAATCTACACCGTTCTCAACGCTATTGCATACATAAGCATCAACATCTTAGGTTTACGAAACCTAATCTTTATTACATACTTTATTATTATCTTATAATGACGCGGTGGTACCATGACCCAAACTTCCTCCAGCTCATTATATATCCGTCGAAAACTTTGCACATTTCTGGTCAGAAACACATATTTTTTTAAAATACTTTATTTACCAATTTACCAACTAACAACCTTTAACATTTCAAAGACACGGCCACGGGTCTAATAAAAATTATTTCGATAACGGAGGCAGACCAAGTTTGTTCTACTAACAAATTTCCCAGTTTAAATGTTATACCTACCTAAAATTCACCATTCCATTTGCATAGCAAATCGATTTCCAATGATTTGGCATGTAAAAATGCAGAAAACTTTCTAAATGCAAATTAAATAAGGATTCGGCTTCGTGACAGTTGGTTAACAGTTCATGTGTGTATTTGCCAAGGATTCAACCCAGTGTGGTGGTGAAACAAAGTTTCATTTTATACACCAGCATATAGTTGAGCGTTTTCCATAAACGTTTGGCTTAAATTTCCAATTTAAATTTCAATTGGAAACAGTATAACTTTCTTTCAGTCAGGTAGGTATATCTCTCCGTTTTAGAAACAAGTTTTGTTCGAAAGTTTTATTTGGCATTTCAAAGTAGTAAATCTGCTTTGAAGTCACCGATATTAAATATTGTGAAATTGTTAGAAGACTTGTGAAAAAATCTAAATTAATTATAGTATCACACATGAAAGTCATAGCTAATTTGGTAGGATCCACCAAATTATAATATAAATGCTTAAATGCTTAACTCTCTTTGTAATTTTGTATCGCGCATTAACAGAAAATCAGGGATAGCAGCAAATTAAAGAAGGACGGTTAGGTACCCTTAAAGGATCAGGTGGAATAGATTTGGTTAGATACTACTTACACCCCTAAATAGTTCCAAATAAAAAAAAAATCTACAAATAGATAAATGCAGCAATCACTAATACTTAAAATAAAACAATAGCCAAGTCTTAGGATGAAATAATTCGTAAGACTATATCGTTTTTAAGTAGGTACTCCTAAGTCCTAACTTTGGTTGTAAAAGTTTTTTTTTTTAAATTTGATTACCTACATTACGAGTAATTGCATGGAGCCATTACTTGCAGGGGGCGTCTTTTCCTGTGGCGATATTGAGTCAATCAAGACATGCTAGCACCAAGATCCCAGTTAGTACTGGCATCATCCTTCAAAGTTAGTTCATCTCCTGTATTTTAATATACTTTTGTAATTTTTTTTTTAAATCTGTTTCATTCGCTGTTTTGTACAGTAGTTGTTCTCGGTGGTCTAGCTTCCAAATTAATTGGGTTGGATTTTACCAATAATTTATTTTCCTCTTCAAGCTAAAATAGTTTTTCTTTATCTGTTTCACAAGGACTAGTGCCAATGGTAGTGGGTGGTAGGTAGGTACTCAATATTTTTAATTTCGTAGGAGACCATGTCGTGTTCCATGTCAAAGAAAGATCAATTTCGAATGCAATTAATGTCACAGACAGATAGTGTGCAAAGAGAGATCGGATTTTTGTATGTACAAGTCTCTTACAATTACTGTAGGATATCGAAGCTCGTGTAGTAGGTACTGCTAAACAAACAGTAAAACTACATTTTTCGTGCGTACTAGGCCTTATTGTCAATAGGACCATTCACTATTTTGATTTTTTAGCCAAGTGGAATTTTAATGATTTGTTTATATATCAATATCAAATTTATGATGTCATGTTACCCATCTATTCATTCTTAAAATAAAAATGGTTCAAATTATAGTCGTATTAGGCTCACTTTAAAATTATGTCAGTACTCGTTTTTTTTTTTTCAAATTTATAAATAGGTAGCGCAACAAGTTCGTAGGAAACCAAATCCTATCTTTGCGCAACCTTTAACGAATGGAAAGGATCTACAATTTTATATTTATTCCAAACTACCCTTCCACGACAGTTACACTTTCGGATGGTTGTCAGACGATTGGGAGAAGTGACTCTGTTCATAAACACTAAGATGTAATTTGTGTTTTCCGGCGATTGAAACTGGGACCCACCTTTAGTAGTATACTTAACACTTTTTTTTTTTAAGATTTTATTACTGTCCGAATTCAAATTTTATTTACGAAAATTACGAAACAAAATTATATAGACCTCTTTAAAACTTGTTTTTCGCATTCAATAAAGTTTATTAGAAATGGCAATGTCTTTATCTGTTGTAGCCTTTACAGTTATCTGAGCAACATAAAAAATATAAAAATAAAATTCGAAATGAATGAATGGGTACCTATCGTTTTTTCTAAAATGCATAGAAAGATGTAGACCAGTTTCAAAAAAATTAAAACTCTTATACCTGGTCAAATTAATAACACGTCTCAACAGCACCACTTCTTCGGTACTAATAGCAGTAGAAACGAAGAAAGAGGGTTCGTTAGTCCAACACAAAGCTGCCATAGCTTCATATGATCTTGTTATACCTAGAAACGACTCAGTTCTCACTACATGTCAGAATAACCTTACCCTAAGCAGAACTGCACAGCAAAGAGCTGTCATACGACTAGGTAACGTAGTAGATAAAAGGCTCTTATAAACAAGCATAGCATTATTAACGGGTAACAGCTAACAGGACATTGATCAACAATGTTCACACCCTACCCAAATTAAGTTTGTTAACAATCGCGCCTTAAAGAGCTATGGTATGGTAACTATGGACATCCAAGATATGGTTAAGTTTGCCAAGTTAGGGGTATAGGCAGTGTTGCCATAAAAATATTTGGACAAATCTGCAGTTATGACAAAAAAGAAATCTGAAATGCAGACTTCTATGGAAATATATTACTTCACAAAATGTTTTTTTTTATTTAAATAACAATACAAAAAAAAGAGTTGAATAGGAAAATGACAGCATACAGCGAAAGCAAGTGTACAAAAAATATTGACATGTTTTTTTAAGGACCAAAGTATATTATTTCAAATGCAGACAAAATCAGAAGTGCAGATTTATGGAGAAATCTCAGTTTGCAGCTCGGTTGAAAATCTGCAAAACGCAGACAAATCTGCACTTATAGCAACATTGGGTATAGGAAACAAGTTTTCGGGTTTGGTACCCATATAGTTTTCTCAATGAATACGCAAAAGCATTTAATTTAAAGTATCCAGCGAAATGGGAATAAGATTTTAAGTAACTTTAAGTCAATTTGAATATTATTTAGTTATTTTGATATTTAATAAGTTTTTTTTTTTGCTGTTTATAAAAATTAGCAAGTTAAATAAACTTTTTAAATACCCTGTATGAGTCTTCCCCATGTCGTACGAAAGTACCCCATCTGCTGTACGAAAGTACCCCACAGGTGAGGTGCATTCGTACAAAAATCTAATCCTAGAATATTTTCTATAACTCTGTAAATCTTTGACATAATGGTTTCATACTTTTTGTTATAAGCTACGATATATATAGAACATATAAATGCATTAACTACATACAAAGGTGAGTTAATTTTTAACTAAATAATAAAAATTCAAAAAGTGTACGGAAGTTTGTATGGAAGCCATTTTTTCCAAATGGCCATTTTTTCCAAATGGCTTCCATACAAACCCTCGGAACTTGCCCAGATTAAGAAGATTGAACGCAATTTAAAGATTATGGTCCAAGAAAACTCCATACACTGTTCGAACTCAATGCAAACGCATTTCTCAAGTTTGCTAAAAAACATTTTCAAAACTAATCGGAGTCAAAGCAGCTCGAATTGTTAAAATTTACAAAACCTCCTTCTGCTTGATATCTTAAGTTCAACGAGTCAAAAGTATTTATTTTGAAGAGAGGTAAGAACGGTGCGATTGGTGTACGAGATTGGACTTTTTATAAGTCAGATATTTGAGAATTATGGCCAAATACAGAAAAACGTAAACGAATTTCTTCCATGGCTCCGCAAAGAAAAAAGAGAAATTGCACTCCATTGCATTCATTGCTTCGTGGCGAATCACGACATTTTCTAGCAAACACTCAAAAATACAATGGCTGTTTTCAAATGACTTCATTTGGAGTAGACATTATGGTAGAACATATATTTAATCCGACAGTCAAGCTTCAAGGTTATTTATATGTAAATGTTAAAGATAAAATTTGACACAAAACAAATTGCTTAAATGCTTTATACCATCATGTTACAGTAATGTTACAATCCATTTCAGGGTTCCCCTAAATGTGAACGATTATAAATCAATGTTACAGATATGTCACACACCGTTCTATGCATTTTTAGTTCGTTCCATTCAAAACAGATCGCCTTAAGAGCACACCGTTGGTTTTAAGCTCATTCGCTGCCCACATAAATATTGTGAAATTAATAAAAAATAATAGTAAGTGATACTATTCAGTGCAGTTTTCTGTGTAAATCTATAGGTAGGCTCATTATTCTGAATAATAATTTAAAGTTATGAAAAATCTTTTAGTAATATTGATATTTTTTTTTGTAATTTTTGTGTTTGTGACACTTCTGTTACAATGAGTTATAGGGTTACTGTTTTATAAACGGACCGTTACATGTTTGCCTATGCCAAATGTATGTTTCCTCTGTTCCCAAGAAGGCTTTTAAGAGTTTGAGAGATCATGAAATTGTTGAAGAACTTTTCAACCATGAGGACAGTGAGGACGGCCTTGAGGATGGTGACGGAAGCATTGATGATCCTGATTTTGAGCCCGGGGACGCCGATTTTCCATCGGAATCGGATTTCAAGGTTGACGGTGAAATTGATGGCCTCAGCATCGAATAAATAATCAACGATTTACTAAACGGTGATACCATTGTGGAGCCTCCATGCCCTTCTACACCGATTTCCCAACCAGGGACATTAGGTTCAGGACGCCGTCAAGGTAACAATAAAATGTGTGAACTGGAAGAAGAAAAATCTGGATGTTACACCAGGCGGTGTGGTGTAATAAATTATTCTATTGAAGGAATAAAACTATCTTGGTATTAATCTGATTTCAATGCAGTTACAGCTTCATCAATTTCCGTTTTGGTTTCTTGATCGGGTATTTCGGAGCGTATGATTGAATTGAATTAGTCCAGTAAGATTTTGTCAGCAAGCAAAGAAGAATGTCGACATGCGGCCATAATTATGTTGCCACAAATGTTTTGTTTAACAATTAATTCCATGATCATTTAGAGTTCTTGTTTGAATTATTAGAAATAAAAATACCATGATCACAACCGTCAACCAATTGCATTAAACACTAATTGCTCATTGACGAAATATGTTATTGAAAATCATTATCTACAAAATGAATTAATAATAATTTGATTTATTTATGATTTATTGAATCACAGCAAATCAGTACATCGCATGAATAAAGTTAATTTGTTAAGAAAAACGAGCGGCAAAAATATATTTTTTCCAGAAAAGTGGAATTCCAAATGTAATAGGATGTTTGGATGGGACGCACATCAAAATATTTGGTCCCAAGAAAGATATTCGCCACCTTTACTTTAATAAAAAAGGCTTTTACAGTCTTAATGCTATGGTAGTAAGTATCGCAAAATATTTAACATTACAGAAAACTTGTTAAATATATGTACATAATAAATTTCAGATGTGCAATCACTTGATGTATATAAAGTAGGTACATTAATGCAAAACATCCTCGGGCATCTCATGATTCTAGCATATGGAATATGTCTAAAAGCAAAAATTAAAGAGGACTATCGAAATGGGCATACTTAATGATTTAGGTCTTCTTGGTAAATATTTTATTTTAATATAGGGGAAAGTGGTCACCCTTCGTACACTTTTTGAATTTTTATTATTTAGTTAAAAATTAACTCACCTTTGTATGTAGTTAATGCATTTATATGTTCTATATATATCCTAGCTTATAACAAAAAAGTATGAAACCATTATGTCAAAGATTTACAGAGTTATAGAAAATATTCTAGGATTAGATTTTTGTACGAATGCACCCCACCTGTGGGGTACTTTCGTACAGCAGATGGGGTACTTTCGTACGACATGGGGAAGACTCATACAGGGTATTTAAAAAGTTTATTTAACTTGCTAATTTTTATAAACAGCAAAAAAAAAACTTATTAAATATCAAAATAACTAAATAATATTCAAATTGAATTAAAGTTCACTTAAAATCTTATTCCCATTTCGCTGGATACTTTAAATTCAATGCTTTTGCGTATTCACTGAGAATACTATATGGGTACCAAACCCGAAAATTTGTTTCCTATACCCAATGTTGCTATAAGTGCAGATTTGCCTGCGTTTTGCAGATTTTCAACCGAGCTGCAGACTTTTAACAATCAGATTTCTCCATAAATCTGCACTTCTGATTTTGTCTGCATTTAAAATAATATACTTTGGTCCTTAAAAAAACATGTCAATATTTTTTGTACACTTGCTTTCGCTGTATGCTGTCATTTTCATATTCAACTCTTTTTTTTTTGTATTGTTATTTAAATACAAAAAAAACATTTTGTGAAGTAATATCTTTCCATAGAAGTCTGCATTTCAGATTTATTTTTTGTCATAACTGCAGATTTATTCAAATATTTTTATGGCAACACTGCCTATACCCCTAACTTGGCAAACTTAACCATATCTTGGATGTCCATAGTTACCATACCATAGCTCTTTAAGGCGCGATTGTTAACAAACCTAATTTGGGTAGGGTGTGAACATCGTTGATCAATGTCCTGTTAGCTGTTACCCGTTAATAATGCTATGCTTGTTTACAACAGCCTTTTATCTACTACGTTACCTAGTCGTATGACAGCTCTTTGCTGTGCAGTTCTGCTTAGGGTAAGGTTGTTCTGGCTTGTAGAGTAAGTGAGAACTGAGTCGTTTCTAGGTATAACAACTGATATGAAGCTATGACAGCTCTGTGATGGACTAAGAAGTCGTGCTGTAGAGACGTGTTATTAATTTGACCAGGTAATAGTTTTAATTTTTTTTAAACTGGTCTAAATCTTTTTATGCATTTTAGAAAAAAACGATAGGTACCTATTCATTCGTTTCGAATTTTATTTTTATATTTTTTATATTGCCTAGATAACTGTAAAGGCTACAACAGATAAAGACATTGCCATTTCTAATAAACCTTATAGAATGCGTAAAACAAGTTTTAAAGACGTCTATATAATTTTGTTTCATTAAAATCGATATTATTGATCTTTTGCTTGTAATTTTCGTAAATAAAATTTGAAGGGGAGCATTCGTACGCGTACGAATGTGCCCCCTGTATTACTGTCCGAATGTACCCCAGGCTATGCACAAGATAAAAATTACAACTTTTTAATAAATTAAAATTTAGTAGGGAAATATTAGTAATTGAAACACAAAATAAACATTGTAAACAAAAATTCGTCATCCCTATTTTGCAAGAAACGTAAAAAACTTACTCGCAATGCGATCGCGAACTTCGGTAAAAAAATTACTCACAGCGCTCGAAAACACGTTACGCTTGTCAGCTATCATACCTTTTGCCCGACTATCCCGAAGTTCGTTGAGGGAAATGCTACCTGGTATGTCTATGCACACGAGCAAACACGTGTTTTAGCGAAGCTTAGTTTTTCTTATATACTTACTGTACGAATGTGCCCCACGTACGAAGGGTGACCACTTTCCCCTATTTTCACTACTTAAAGAATTCTGTTCATAATAGGAGATGGTGGATATCCATTAGCTCCATTTCTCATAACACCTTATCGAAATGCTGAAACAGGATCTTCACAATCAAGATTCAACAAAAAGCATGCGCAAGGAAGAAATATAGTGGAAAGAACGTTTGGTGTGCTAAAGAGCAAATTTAGGTGTTTACTAGCAGCAAGAGAATTGCATTACACACCGGAAGATAATGACAATGCTGTGGACGATATTACGAACGACGATACCCTTGATGAAGGCAGGCGGATTAGAGATTCGATCTTTCGATTTATGTAAACAGCTTAAAATCAAAAGAAGTGTACAAAATAAAACAAAGATTTAAATAAACGAAAAACAAAAGTTTAATTCAGTCTTGAAGAAGTAACCTTAAAAATAAATAAATAAAATACACGAGTTTAGTCTCAAAAGAAATAAAAAAATAAAAATTAAAAAAAAAAACTTAAAAATATTTAGCATCTTTTCATGATAGTTGATTTGATCAACAGTTTGGTTTTCTAGTAACGATATACGATCTTCCTTAGGTTTTTCCTTCCGAGGAGTTTTTTCTTTTGCTGCTCAACACCTTCAACTGGAACATCTTCAACTGGAACTGGGTCATCTACAGATTGTTCATTTGCGGCATCTTCAATTGACATATCGTTTGCAAATGCGATACCAAACTCTCTTCCAGATGGATTGACGCATGTATATTCAGTCCTAACAAACTAACAACAGCTTCTTCTAAATCGCTGAAATGGTGAAGCCTGTTCGGGACCTTTGGAAATAAACAAATTAAAAATGTATCACTTATTTATTTCGAAACTCACATTTTTTGGTTATTCCTTTAGGTAGCACGACCTCATCGACTGCAAATTTGCGATTGAATGAACAATTGACAGCTGACAAGAAAATGGATGAAAATTGTTCTTCACAATACCGATTTTTTCATTCACAATAGATTTTTTTTTAAATAATTCACAATGTATCAACAATATTGATAGTTGACATTCACAATACCATTGAATAAAACTGATTGATAAGTATCAACTATCAATTGATAGTTGATCTTCGCAATAGGGGTGATGTAAATAATAATAATCATAGTTGGCGCAACAGGTCTGTATTGACCCTGGGCCTAGCTTCTCGCAACCATTCGTTTTGTGTGAGTTTTTCATTTTTGGAACGAATGGAAGGGATCTTCAATTTTATGCTGATTCAAAACGGCCGATTGAGAAGCTCTTTCAAGACAGTTATACTCTCGGATATTTGTCAGACGTTCGCGAGAGGTGGCACAATGAAAAAACCATGAGTTGGAATTTGGGTTTTTGCCAGACTCGAACCTGCGACCCCTCGCTTAGTAGTCCAACACACTAACCACTAAGCCACTGCGCATAGACACTGCGAGAAAAAAAAAATAGGAACAAAAATGAACATAAATAGGAATTAATTTCTATAAGCAATTATTATAGATATTTGAATGCATTTTTTTCTAGTTTAAAAATCTATTGGGTATCTTTTATTATTATTTTCTATAATTCTAATAATTTTGTGTTGTATTATTATCCTATTCTTTAACGCTGAATGTTGTAATTAATTAATAATTTATTTGCAATTTTCTCTAGCGTAACTTACTTTACCTACTTTTCAAAAACTATAGATACCTATATAATATTTAGTAATCAGATATTAATAGTGACCGAAGGGATTTTTACAAGAATCATCGTTAATCGACAGCTCTGCCGACGAAGGATATAAAATAATTATATACGTAACCTATATATATATTTTTTTTTTGTGTTTCAATAATAGCGCTAAAAATTTAGAGTACTCTTAAATAATTTCAAAAGTTGAATAATCATCACTAATGCTGCGTGAGCGTGAAATATATTATATATTTTAAGCGGCGCATTTTAACAACTGGTTTATAGTCAAATATACATATTTTATCTCCCGTAACTGCGGGCACTCCAATTGATTCGAATCATTTCTTTTTTATTCCCATTGTCAAATGCCTTCTAAGACGATTTAAAAAAATCTGAGAGGGAGTTCAGTATAGAATCTTGTATCACATAGGGTAAGGTTAGGGTCAAGGGAGCAGCCAAAATGGTTGTAAAATTTCTCAAAATGAATAAATTATAAAGAAGTAACATTGTGTTTGCCGTGTGCCGCCATGTAAAAGTTTAACAGGTTGACATTACTCTGACGTTATGGTCAATGCTCGAGGGAACTAAAATTGTGAATAACGAACAAAGTTTCTAAATACCCGCTAGTTCCCTCAGGACAAAGAAATGTGTACTACACTAATGAAGATGAGATTTTTTTGTTCATTATTTTTCCCGAGAATTACCCTGAAAGATTGAAAAGTTATATACCTAACGTTTTACAGGTCGAAGGCTACGAACTTATCAAAAGTTTACTGGTCCTCAGATAAAAGCAGTAGGATTTGCTACAAGTCTGACGGACAAGGCGGTTGTTAGATGGAAATGACATTATAATGTTGTTAATATTTAAACAGAATTTTGTAGAACTGTGGAAATTAGTTTGTATGCATCAAAATCTTTCTTAGAGCTCTCAGTCAACTGATTGTGCAGATGAATTAAAATCCAAATAAAAGGTATTCAGCTACAAAAGTTAATTAGTTACGAATGTCTTTCTTTATCCCATTATAATGCCAATGCGCCTGAAAAATGGGGAAAAAAAATTAAACGATTATAACGTAAATATATATCTAGATAATATTAAAAATTTGGAAGAAGTTTCAATGCTTGAAAACAAAGTGTTCTTTCTCTTCTGTATTCAAAAAAACTATCACCTCTTTCTTTATTCATCGTTGATCAAATTTCAGAAAACTATCTGAACCCGAAGGTTGGGAGCCAGAATGTTCTTTCTTATCAGATTCCTCGTTTGAAGAACGATCTTAGGAGCCTTGTTACTATTCTCACTTGTCCACATGTACACACATTTTTACACATCTATTTGATTTCATTGAACAAAATATTCTTTAATTATTTAGAGCAGCTTTGTCACTTCTCATCTTAAGAGAAGTTTGTAAAATGTAATCATTATTGTATTGCCAAGTGCAGCTGCAAAAGTGTGCTGGTTTCATTATACGAAAGCATTGTGGAGAAAGTCTGAGAACCAATACCGTAACATGGGACTACTTTGCCCTTAGCAGGGGTTACTTTTGCTCCACTGCCGAAAAGAATTGGTTGGTTGATTCACGCTCAGACATGTAACATTCTATCAACCGAACCCACCGTAATCTAAGACACACACATATACATCTGCCACATGTTGCGACGGACCGTCTACCGGTAGATAATGATCTTTTGAATCAGTGGTATTGAAATAACTACAATACTAAGTTTGCTCCTGCTCTTTAGATAAAGCGAATACATTTATTAAGTTTCAGATGGAGCAAAGAGCAAAGTAAAAGCAACCCTTGGGCAAATTTGCCCCATTTTTCAACCACGAAAAAAGGGATTAATTATTATTTATATGCTTTTCACACGTCGATGCATTCACACCGACCACCAACTAGTTTTCGTTAGACGTTTAACTCAACTGTGAGATACTATTCGTAAAACTTCGGTGCAAACTCTTTTGGTTACAAATTTCAAAAGCATTAATTAGCAAACAAATTGAATTTAGAGCATTTCAAAATAATATTAGCCCATCAATATTAATTTGTTCGGTCAAGTAAACAAACAATTACAATATCATTAAGTTCCGCATATATGTATGTTATGTTTTTTAAGGAATAAATAATACCCCTGAGGATGTTGGAAAAGAACCGACGAAACGTAGGGTGCGAGGATGAATTAAAAGTGTTTTAATTGCATCAAAAAGAAATAGACCAAAAAAGCCGAATTACCAAAAACAAAAAATAACAAAAAAATTGGTTGAAAAACTAAATATATTTTTTGCTGAATATTGCAAAAGGTGTGTTTGTTTCAACAGCCCAACGTGTGTTTTCGTTAAAACCCGGCTTTCTGCTTGGTGTGAAACGGCTATTAAACTGTTTTTATAGCATAAATGTATTATCTCATATCTTATCAAAAAAAAAAAAAAACGGGTGAAAAAAAAAAGATCAAAATTATTTGTCTACCATTTTTAAGAGTTTTCTAAAAATAGTGCAAAAGCGGAGCAAAGTAACCCACAAAACCATATGATACGTTAACTTTTATGATAAATTTCTTTGCACATGCATTTTTAAGTTCCGCTTTTGCACTATTTTTAGTATAATTTATCTAACCATTTACTTTAATAAAATAAAATTAATGCAATGGACCTAATAGTGTATATTTAAAAGTTTTCATTGAATAATTATTGAGTGCCGATTATGATTAATATATAAGTTCGACGACTTGAGTCAGTTGGAAATTTCTTAAGTTCATAAACTTATTGGTGAAGAAATACAATATTAGCGGGAAACTTCAAAGCGACTTTCGATGACCATACATTGATCTCCATGACCTTTTTGTAAAAAAAAAAAAATAACAATTAAAACAGAAGATCAACTCAAACTTTTAAAATTTTTAGAGCTAATATTCAGAAAGCTGCAACACCTGAAACGAAAAGAAGAATCTCTCATTCCTTTCGGAATAATTTTGGAGGTTCTTGTACTCTTGTTTCTCCACGACGACGGAAGAAATCCGTGTTATAGCACGCTCTCCAGCTATTCCAGTTTAATAAAGTTCATTCATGATTTATGATTTTGACAATTCGTAAAACTCACCTTTTTTAACCAAGTTGAAACACCCCACAATTAAGCGTCGGTTGTTCCAATCACCACTCCTACTATGCTTTTTGCAACATCCGCCCTGTTTTTTTTTTTTTTTGTTGATAACTTGCAAGATACGGTCACCACCCGCATATCCAAGGGCATAGGTACTGTCTACCGGTCATCCCCTTGACCATCCTTATTAAAACTCTAGTAAGGAACGCAACGTAAGGGCCGATCTATAATTATCACCGATCTGTTCACGTCATTTCGACGAGATGTCAGTGGATTATAAGCGAGGGGCACACTGTTTCGGTCACCCGTCGCACATTCGAAGACATATCGTCCCATAGTCATCCCCAGTCTCACTTCTTCAAGGAGTTGTTTGAGGATTACAAGCGGAGGGAAGACTGTTTCGGCCACCCTTCCCTTACCCGAGGGGCCAAGGATAAACTGCCCCCGATTCTCTAAGCAAAAATTCATTGTTTTTTAGTTTTATTTTCCGACGGCTTTTTTTATTCGAAATTTCAAACTCAAATCAATCAAATACTCCACAAAAGCCTGATAGACTTGATTAGCATCAATTTTACAATAATTACAATGTATAAATCAACATTTAACTTGTTCAAAAACAATGGGTTTCCGTATTTATTCATGGCTTTTGTGGAATGATTTACAGCTGAAAAGTGAGAGTGTGTGGTAAAAAAACAACATGGAAGTTGGAGTTGCCCGATCACAATGAACTCTTTAAAAAGCTTTAAAAGTACCTACGAATAAGGAACGTAAAACTTCATTTTTTTTAGACGAATATTAATAACAAATGTAGCCAAATCGGTGATAAATAGCCGTTTCTGTCTGGTTTTCCCAACACATTTTTTTTGCAAATGGCTTGCATTATCAGTTTCTCTATCTTATTCCCGAACATAAATTGTAGTCAGACAAGAACGGTAGTAAAAAGCAAATAAAAAAATCAATAATATGAACACACAGTTTTGTCTATGGTAGCCCGGCTTTCGTCAGTACAATCTATTTTGGATGTAGGCCCAAATGCAACCGCAAATTAGGCGATGGTCAATACTGCTGATCGGCGCCAAATCGGTATTCCTGAGTCTTCTTCGAACTGGCCCCTACGGCGGCTATGTTTTCTTCATTTCTCTCCAAGCTGTGTCATGTTGGTGGCTTAAGGTACAAAATAGTGTAGTCATGGTCAAAATTGTTCATGGTGCACAAATTGCCGTCATAATGAAGCCATGAAGACGACCGACCTTACGACAAAATTTAAGGTGCGCAATAAACACTTGGGCCGAAATTTCGGTTATATTTTTCAATAATTTGCGCTCGTGGGGCAAGCGTGAAAAAATACATAATTAAATTAATATTTTGACATCTAGATGTCGTTGGTAGCTTTGACAGCCGCTGAAACAAACAAATGAAAGAAGCATCACTTCTATCTGGTCACCCTTTAGCATGCTTTCCAATTTAGAGGCAGACAGGGGCGGATGGGCCATATAACGCACCGGGAAATTTCCCGGTGGGCCGGCTGTTCAGAGGTCCGCAGGGCCGGTGGCTGAAAGTACATCTGCGTGATCTACCAACCTATTTTCATAAACATTTGTATTTGCCCATACAAGTAATCAGCAAAAAATTGAGTTTTTATATTTTTCCTTCCTATAGGTATCTACTGCCCATAAAAAATCTCAAACTTTTATCACAGACAATAAATATACCTACAAATGTTTTATCCAAATGCGAAGTAGTGGGGCATGAAAACGAAAAAGCACAGCAAAAAATGAAAAAACAGAAACCCTAAAATCATTTTTTGTTGCCTTTATTACCTACTTTTCACACAACGTTATTAGTTGCTTACGTGTGATACAAAACAAGGACAATCGTTTTGTTGTTGTTCTGTTTATTTTAACTTGTGACTTGGCTTTGTGGGTGCATGGCTGTGCGTCTGTGCCGATGGCTGGCTCGTTAATTAAGGGTGCATTTGTCATCGTTGTTTCAGCAAGGATCGTTTCGTATCCATGCGAAAATGGTTTCGTTTTTGTAGTCCTTCGATGCACAGATATCACGTCTATCACAGAATCCGTCGTATTCGGAATTTTGTACGAACCCCGAAATTCGTAGCAAAAAATTTCCCCTACTATGGATTCTATGATAGTTTTTCGCGGTTCGCAGCAAAATTCCGAATACGACGGATTCTGTGATAGCCCAGAATAAACATACGGCAACGGAATAATTCGGTTACACAAATTTAACATGAAACTGTGTAAGAGCAGGATTTATTAAGTGCTTTGTGGTTTGCGTAAGGTAATTAAAATAACAAAATTAGTAAAAAGAATATGATGGTTTAAGTATATCCATTACTAGGTACATAATAAATCATTAAAAAATGGACAAAGAAAAACTGAAAGGAAGAGCGGAGAAGTTACGCCAAAAGAGAAAGAAGGCAATGGAAGCTGAGGCACACAACTCAAAAAACATTAAATTAATGATTGAAAAACTATAGCCTCTTCTTCTATTATTAGTCAACCGCAATCATTTCAAGAATTATCGGAAAAATCGTTTCGTTTCCTGAATTTGTAAGTTCTCAAGTTGAAACAAGAATACAAAACGAAGGTGAAAACCAAGCGTCAACGTCTACTGCTTGTTCTTGTAACGAACCCAACGAAGAAAAATCAAGCATTCAATCCGCAATTAATATTACTGATAGTCACTATGATAGTTATTTGAAAAACAAATTTGTACGACATTAAAATTTTTTTTTCATTTCATTCGAGACAACCAGGACAAAATTTGTGTAGCAAAACTTAATTTGCGTAGCAAAACTCAAAAGTCCATAATATCATGTTTTTTCGAAAACAAACAAAAAAACACTTAATTGTTTATTTAAAGTAAATATGTTTTTAAGGACTAGTACATGTATAGTTGGTAAACTATATTTGTATTTAACAAAACTACAAACGAAAAAATTCCAGTCAAATTCAAACACTAACCCATCCGAAGAAATGGGTACTTGTTGGGTATGGTAGAAAAGAATATAAGTTGGCGTGGGAAAGTCAGTAAAGATTAAATTATTTTTCGTTTATTTTTTTTCAACAAAAATTCCAAGATTTATGTTGACATTTCGTGCTTTAAAAAAAAGTAGCAAAATATACGTTTTTAGGGAGAGTTCATAGCAGCGTAGCAAATTGGAAATCGCGTAGCAGTTTTGCTACGATCATAGCATTGTAGTAACATTATAGATATGCTTATTCAGCAAAGCAAGTTATTGAATAGAGTGTTAAACAAGTTAAACAAACCTAATTTCTTCACTTGGAATAAAAATACTTCAAACTTTGATTTACTGTTATATTATGTTTTTTTTTTGTTGTTGTATGTAATAATAATAATTTTTGGCGCAACAGGTCTGTAGGGACCCTGGGCCTAGCTTCTCGCAACCATTCGTTTTGTGTGAGTTTTCATTTTTGGAACGAATGGAAGGGATCTACAATTTTATGCCGATTCCAAACGGCTAATTTGAGAAGCTCTTTCATGACAGTTATACTCTCGGATGTTTGTCAGACGTTCGCGAGAGGTGGCGCAGTGAAAAAACCCTGAGTTGGGAATTGGGTTTTTGCGGGATTCGAACCTGAACCCCTCGCTTAGTAGTCCAACACACTAACCACTAAGCCACTGTTGTATGTATGATTCTGTATATAAATGTACTTGACTGGGAGTCCGGAATTTTTTACTAAAATAATGTTTTTTTTATAGTAGACAAATGTAATCTGATTCAAAAATCTGTAATAGACCAATGCTTAATTTCAAACGCAAAATGCGTAACACCCTGTAAATGTATATTTTAGCCATATCCAGAAATTAAAAAAGGGCCGAAAAATATTATTTCCCGGGCCGCTAGGATGTTGCCCATCCGCCCCTGGAGGCAGAATTTTTTTATTTAGGAACTTGCTATTGTTGTACCCTTCAGCCTTCTGAACGGGCATGTCATTCCTTGCTAGGACATTGATTTCTGCATTTGTCAGTGCCTCTAATGAAAAATCAATGCCAAATGCAAATTTTTGCAATATTACCTAGCCAATGATCAACGAGTTGAAATCTATAGTACATACCGTGGACGCAACATTTTTTATTTCTTTCCATTTAAATGTTGAATATAAATGCAAATAGGTATTAATAACAGGCCTTAATTAGTATGCAGAAATGGAGATATTTGCTACATTTCACTGACCAGCCAAACAAATGCATGTGACATTCATATTTTATTAACTGTTCAATGGTGCGGATGTCCGTTAACAGTTTATAATTATATATTACTTTATTTTCAGTCTTTTTCCGGCCGTTGTAAATTATGTTGCCGCTTTGTGATTGTTATAATTGCTGTAACATAAATCTATTTGCTTGTTTTGTATAATGATAGGACGTAACTTTTGTATGATGCCTTAAAAGAGTACTTCAGTGGGTAATATGGCAGTGATAATGTACTACTCGTATGAATTGATTGCAAATTGTCATTTAAATTATTAATATCTACTTTCAAAGAACAATGTAATAGTGCATCCGCAACAGTAATTTTTATTAAAATAATTCATTTTATGGGAAATAATTAAAATTGTGTGGGACAATAACAGGAATGTATACCTCTATAGAGATGATTTTAATGAGTTATAATACTCGAGGACTATCTTCTCGCAAACAAATGTAAAGGACTTACAATATAATTTATTGAGTTTTTTGAGAAAAATGAATATCTACCAAATTTCAAAAATGATCAGTATTGGTCTGCCACATAAGCCTTTGTATGTGAAGTTCACATTTTCGTATGAACTTGTCTGAAATTTCTTAAATATTTTAAATGAACTATACATACAATTGAACTAAAATTATGCTTTATTTGCAAACACCAATTCAGTGCTTAAATGATCTAAACATACAATTCTTCCTCAAAAGTTCATAGGTATGCACAATAATTTTTCAGTGTTTAAATGATAGGTACATACAAGAAAATCGATTATGAATAATGCGGCCAGCGATAGGTAAAAAGCTATTTTGTTGATTTCTATCTTTTTTCTTATTTTTACGGTGCGGGTTTTATTGAGTATTATTCGGAAAGAAATTCTCGTTAAATTAACCTTGAGTATAAAAACCGCAGTTTGTTAACATTATAATGATTATTTCTTGGTACTAGTTAGAAATCTTTTGCTAAAAGACGAATCTCTTTTTATAGGCACTTCTGTAGTTCTATAAGTAAGTTATGGAAACGAAAATCGAACATCTCTAGTGCTGCCAACCATTTTTTTGTTTTCTTGGTACAAAATTGGTACTACCTTTTCCGAAAGTTCATGTCAAATTCGTTCGAATTCGCAAATAATCATTCTATGTACATCAAATGTGTTTGCGAGCGGTAGTGTGGATTGTTTAAAAAATGTAAGTAACAACTTTATTTTCGTATTTTATTAAATATTGCCTGAAAGTGTTAATATATATTTTATTCGTAGGGAGTCTACTAAATGTGCAAACACAAAACCCTGTCAATTTGATATATTGGTACAATACATGACAAAGCATCCCGACTTATCCAAAGGATACCTAAAAACACAGGAGGCCAGACGAAGATTCTCCCATTTATGGACCAATCTATCAAGAGATTTGAACGCCGAAGGTCCACCGATGCGCGATGGTAATGGTTGGAAAAAGGTATAAAATGGTTCAATCCCAGCAAAATCCCCTATACTAATTTTTAAACAATTTAGGTATGGGCTGACTTTAAAGTCCACACAAAAGGCAAGTTGAGGAAAAATAAAATGAATTCGTCCGGAACTGGTGGTGGGCCGTCTAAATATCATTTTCTTACTCCACTGGAAGAGAAGGTCAGTGAGTTGCTTGACTTGGGTCAAGCAGTCAATGGAATGCATGGTTCTCAAAGTTTTGGGATACACGGTAGGTACGAGCTGCATAGATGAACAACATGCAGACGATGAAGATGGGATTATAGATATGTACGATGTTGTGGTTGCTGACAGTGAAATTGAAACAAATTTAAACGATGTGCTGAGCCCTGAAAAAGAAAATATACCAGATCCGCGAACAACACGAAAAAAACCACAATCACACCTCGAAAAACAAGTTGAGAATCAAATCAGGTACCAAAACAATTCGACCGATGCCCTGAAGGAGATCAACAAAAATTTAAAAGGAATATTGAGATATAATAGAAAGGACTTTGAACTCAACGAAAAACAATACAAATTAAAAAAAGAGAAACTCGAACTTAAAAAATGAAAGTTCGAATTCAAAATAAAGAATTCAGTTGAAAAGAACAAAAATGCAGTTGCTAAATTGGAACTTAAAGAACAGATTTTAGGTCTTCGCCAAGAACTGAATTCAAAGTACTAGTTTAACAGGTACCAAAGAAAAGTGTTATTTTACGTTTACGTTTTTTTAGTTTTAGAAGTGAATTTATGTTTGTTTATGTTATTACAGTTCTAAGAAATAAATATTTATCTATGTGCTTATGTTAAGAGACTGAAAGCTTTTGTTTTACTTTTGCCATATTTTTAATATTGTTTTACGAGTGAAATATTTTCCGAATAAATCGTATGTATATGAAAAAACTTTTTTATAATTTTTTTTTTTTTTTTTTTTTTGAGAATTGTATACCTAAAAAAATTAAATATTTGTCAATTGCACAAATCATTTCTTATATTATTCTCTAAGCAAAATTAGAATGTTCCTCGTTTTCTAAATGTTGTTCGGAAATAGAATGGTTCCCATCTTCTTCAAACAGTACCTCTTGTGTTGTATGTAATTGGTAATTCAACTTTGAACTTTGGCGCTGGCTGCCAAAAGACATCGGAACCTTGCCTTCAGGACTCCAAAAACTCGTTCAATAATTGATCTTGAAATCGAAAATTTTTCGTTGAATTTCGACTCCATGGATCCTTCAGCCGCCGTTCTGTAAGGGGTCATTATCCAAGGCTCTAAAGGATATCCAGAGTCTCCTAAAAGAGGTTTATCATACTATTTCAGTTTAAAATTATATTGGTACTTACCTAAGATCCAGGACGACCTATCTTCATTCTCAAAGCACTATTTGAGATAAGCTCTTTCAGCACTAAGAGCCCAGACATGAGAGTCATGGGATGCCCCTCCATATCGTGCATTAACTGATCTTATCGCCTTAGTGTAGTCACATATCTAGTTAAAAAAAAAGAAAGCATTTTCATTTGATTTTTTTTTTCTTTGGTATACGTATATTATATACATATGTACAAGTACATTGGTATATTATAAATTTAACTTACCACCATTACATTAATACTGTGCTTGAGCTTTCTGTTAAAGAAAAGCTGTTCACCCAAAGCTGGCCGAATGAGTTGAATGTGTGTTCCATCGACAACACCAAACACACCAGGAATTTGCGATTTTTCCCAAAATTGACACTTCGATTTTCTTTTTTCTTCATCCGACATTTTAAAGCTGATTATTTGCGGATAAATTACTTTTTTTATTGATGTTAGAACCTCAGCTATAATCTTGGACATAGTTTACTGTGCAAGTCCCGCATGCCTGTCTTCTCCAATTTGGTTTTGGTAACCACCTGTTGCTAACAATTTCAATGTAGCTGATACCTTTATAATGTTGGGAACAGAAGTTTGTTTTTTGCGAACACTTAGTTCACTTGAAATTTTGTTCAACAAGTACATAAAGGCGTCTTTCGAAAGGCGGTAGTTTTTAACAAAGCTAAAAAGTTATTTTATTGGATAAAAAATGCCTTTAAATAAATTAATACTCTATAGAAAAAAAAAAAACCTTTTATCGCTAAGCTCCATTATGTTAGATTCATCTCTAATCCGCCTTCATTCAACTTGTTGAATTTTTTCCTGATTTTCTTCAGACTCCAACCCAATTGCGACACTGTCCATGTTTATTTATTATTATTTTATTGTTTCACGATAATTTTTGTTGGATATTCTAAACAAAACCCGAGACTCGTTTGGGTTATGTCAAGCATAATGCGAGAATCGTTCGAAAATCGCAAATTTGTTGGCGAATAGTTTGGCATTACCGGCATTCGATTCTACTTTCATTTGAAAGTAGAATCGCAAGTATCTTTCGAATAGAATCAATAGTAGAATCGAGTTTCATAGTAGGGCCCCTGTTAAAAAGCATGTCTACCTACTCTAAAATTTTCAACGAAGATTTTAACTTAGCATTTTATATGCCTAAAAAGGATCAATGTGAATTGTGCTACGGAATTGTGCTGTGAAACGGAAAAACTATGGGTACATGAACAGAATAAAGTTTTCGCCAAAAATGAAAGAGATGCAGATAGAAAAAACAAAGTTGTTTCTACTGCGATAATTACATATGACCTTGAAAATGTGTTTGCCTTAGCGAAAGCTGAGGTTTCCAGCTTTTATTATAAAAGAAAATTTTCAGTCTACAATTTAACCGGTCACTGCATTTTAAACAAAGTCACTTACTGCTGCATATGGACCGAAGCGCAGAGTGGTAGGTTTGGAAACGACCTCGCAAGCGCACTTTATAAAATACTAGCGTCGTAGACGATCTTGCACACGTAACCAACATTATTTTGTGGTCTGATAGTTGCATTGCACAAAACAAAAATCGAGTCAACAGTACCTTCTATGCTCTTGAATTTTTTGCACAGGAACCCTCATATTATAAATATAATTCATAAGTACTCTGAGCCGGGGCACTCCCAGCTGTTCACAGTGCCATTGAAAGACATTTGCGAGGTGTATCACTTTACATCCCACTTTCATTGATTCAACAACTTCTCAAAATTGATTGTGAAAAAGTTCATTTGCGAATAATGCAAATGCAAGATCGTTACTTTTTCAACTTTGATGCAGCATCAAAAAGCTTGGTTATGCCACCATTCTACAAATTAAAAATGTTGAGATATACCTCAAAAGACCTTTATCTAATAGAACACAAAAACACTTTAGCAAATGATGTTCCTTTTGAGAAAATTGTTTTTTTTTTTAAAACCTTAGAATGGCTCAGCCCCCTCCATTTTTGTTTTAAAGCCGCTCTCAGCCAAATGGTTGTTAACGGAAGAAAAAAAGAAAGACTTAAAGTCAATGCTTAAGCACATGAGTAGGTACGGTTGATGTGGCATATTAAAACGCAATTTTTGCTAAAAATCAAGCATTAAAAGATGCCAATGTAAGTACACCTGAAGCTGAAAAAGTCAAAGAAGTCACTCCAAGGAGAACAACCCGTAAAATTAAAAGAAAACAGTGATCAAGTTCAAAGACTTAACTTTTAACTAGCTGATCCGGCGAACTTTGTCCCGCCCAAATTCGTTAGGTAATGTAATGAAAGTAATAATTTCGAGCATGCACAATGCACATGCTATTTAATGCAGACGCTTAAATACCTCTTTCGTTGGGACAAAATTGCAAAAATTCCGCGGCAACGAAATCAATCCATTCGAGGCGTCGACAGGAACATAACCATTACCGGTACTTAGCAGTTGATTTGTACTGGTTGGCATAGACTAAGAAAAGGAAGAAGAAAAAAAAAAAATTTACTTTTGGGTGAGCAAATTATTTTTTTTGATACACCCTGTACCCTCGACACACCATCCACCAAAGCAAAAATCACCCCCAGCCAATAAACGGCCGACAAAACCACGCCACGGCCTGGTAATTTTCCACGCAGAAGAAATTTTTGCTTGGGCAGCGGTACCTTGTTTACCATGCCCAAGCACATATCACGCCACGTCGTAGGAAATTTCCATCGCCCTGCAAAAGAATTTGCTTGGGCAGCGGTACCTTGTTTACCATACCCAAGTCATCCCATGCTACGTCGTAGCATTGGCATTCGGCAGAAACAAAAAGAGAACATTTTTTTTGCTTGGGCAGCGGTACCTTGTTGACGATACCCAAGCACATCAGACCACCTGGTGGTACGTTTCCACTGAGCAGCGACGATGCTCGATGGGCAGCGGTAAAAATTTTTTTTCTTCTGGCATACAGCATGCGAACTTGCTGGTGGTGGGTTTTTTTTTTGTGTTGTTGCGATTGGTGGTGGGACGGTGGTTGGCGGTTGTACGAGTGTGAAGGAAAGTTTTCTTGGCGGAGGAGAGTCATTCTAGTTTGGGTTCTTAAACCGTGCGGACGTCTGTTCATTTTGTCGCGGATAATAATTTTTGTTACCAAAGGTTGTTTGGCATTCTAGTGGGGAATCTTGTCGAGTACGGACGTGCTGCTTTTGTCGGTTGTGGTAAATTTTCACGGAAGTTGTGTCGCGTGGATAATTTTTTTGTTGGCTTCAGCAAAACTGGCCGAGAGGTAATTTTACAAAATCAAGTGATTTTTTTTAATCCGTCCAAGGACGTAAAAAGACAACGTCACAGAATAATTAAGTGATTTTTTTTTAATCCGTCCAAGGACGTAAAAAGACAACCTCACACAATAATTAAGTGATTTTTTTTTAATCCGTCCACGGACGTAAAAAGACAACGTCAAACAATACAGTGAATTTTTTTAATCCGTCCAAGGACGTAAAAAGACAACATCACACAATAATTAAGTGATTTTTTTTCAATCCGTCCAAGGACGTAAAAAGACAACGTCACAGAATAATTAAGTGATTTTTTTTAATCCGTCCAAGGACGTAAAAAGACAACGTCACAGAATAATTAAGTGATTTTTTTTAATCCGTCCAAGGACGTAAAAAGACAACGTCACAGAATAATTAAGTGATTTTTTTTTAATCCGTCCAAGGACGTAAAAAGACAACATCACACAATAATTAAGTGATTTTTTTTAATCCGTCCAAGGACGTAAAAAGACAACGTCACAGAATAATTAAGTGATTTTTTTTAATCCGTCCAAGGACGTAAAAAGACAACGTCACACAATAATTAAGTGATTTTTTTTAATCCGTCCAAGGACGTAAAAAGACAACGTCACACAATAATTAAGTGATTTTTTTTAATCCGTCCAAGGACGTAAAAAGACAACGTCACAGAATAATTAAGTGATTTTTTTTTAATCCGTCCAAGGACGTAAAAAGACGCAATTTAAATAATTCAGTGAATTTTTTATCAATCCGTCCAAGGACGTAAGAGACATCTTTGTTGATTGAAGAGACACAAATCCGTCCAAGGACGTACAGTGAGCACCTGAGGATGCACAGAGAGGACTTGCAGAAGCATAGGCTACCCATCATATTAGATTGGGAAAGCAGGGACGGAGACGGGACCTATATGGACGTGGCAGAGATGTTTACTCAACGTAGCTATTATTAAATTGTTTCAATACACAACATATTATTTTCTCTTGTTTTAGCTTACCTTTAATTACTTACACTAAATTTATAAATATTAATAAGGCTGCCTACGGCCACCCCTTACAACTTTTTATTTTTTTCTATTATTATTATTTTTTTTTCTTGTGAAATCAGTATAAATGCGCGATTTCGATTTACGCGATATACGGGATCGTCCCGATTTAAATTTTGTTTATTTGGGGTTAGGGGAAGAAGATCCTTCTTCGCAGCTGGCAATGCATTGGCAGGGGCAGGAGAGGATTAGTACCTCGACTATTTTTTTTTTGCGGATACCATAAAGGGTAAAGAAATTCTCGTCTGTTATTTATACGAATTTCGCAGTAGAATTAGTTAAGTCAATTCGACATGTACGTAAGATAATATGTGAGATTTTTTTTTTCTTCTCACTTATAATTTTAAGGCACGCCTGATTGTAAATCCCTTCAGGATATATCGGCGCTCGTTTGTCCTTGTGGGCATTCCATATTTTCTTTGTATTTGACTCAGAAAACCATGTTTCTTTTTTTTTGTTATTCAATAAAAGTTTAAATACGCACAGGATGCGTGATATAATGGAGTAAAGGGTTTTTTAATGTCTTGATTTCGGGAACAGGTCCGGTTTCATTAGGGAGTCCCTCACAGATTCAACGAGGACTCAGGATGGGTGGGTAGAGAGAGAGGTAGGTCAACAACACCTAAGCCTACTGCACTTGTGAGTGTGGTTTCCGGTGAACGACAAAGGGAAGAATGAGCAATATAACATTGTTTATCCGTGCACGTAAGTAATTAATTTTCTGTCCTTGACCACCGTCGTCTTACTCGTCAGCCTCGTTCTGCTTAACAACCCCCCCAGCCGCAGCTTAGCCCGGGTTTGCGAGACGTGCACCCTAGGACGGACGAGGGTGAGAAACAAAAACGGTATTCCTAACCATCTCTTTTTTTTTGCGTCCAGCAAACGTATCGTATCACAGGTGGCAGCACAGATTGGAGAACACTTCGGCAGATGGATCATTTAGCAAACATGCGATGTCGTCAGCTAAAGTTTCCTCAAAGCATTGATCTCATCGGCAACAGTCGATCGTGGTATTACTGGTAGCGTTTGCCGAAAATTGCCTGAGAGTAAAATCAATGCAGCCCCAAAACGTCGTGCGTCATTATGCAGATCTTTCATATTGCGATTCAGAGCTTCTAACGCACGCTTATGCGACATTGTGCATTCGTCCTAGATAATAATTTTGCTTGCTACCAAATCTTTGGCCATTGCTGAATGTTTCGCTATGTTACATGTTGGTTCTTCAACCGCTTGAAGGTTTAATGGCAATTTCAATGTCGAATGAGCGGTTCGGCAACCTTCCAGCAGTGTAGCCGCTATTCCAGAAGATACCATCGTTGCCAGTGATGGTCTTATTAGTCAAGTTTCGTGGATAACGCTTGGAACACTTGCCGTCGACCATGCACGGTGATTGTATGTTAATGGCGCCACACGGTCCATTAATCATTTTTGTAATTATGACATCATGCAGGTCTGGATCGGTTTCGGGACATGGAATCTCGGCACATATGATGTCATTAATTTGGTCTGGTTGCATTCTTTCGACTAACCAAATGAAAATGTGCGCATGAGTCAAGCCTCTTTTTTGCCATTCAATCGAATACATACAACACCGCACACCTATCAACTTGGTTGGTAAGCCTTTTCCCTTCTCTCTCAACACCGGTACCAAAGGTGTTATGGTACCTTTGAGTTGCCCTCCCCATAACCCTATTCACTAATGAGCAGAATACCACGATTGTTACTCGCTCATTTTTCGTAACAACCCCTACGTACAAACTCAAAACGCTCCACAACTCCTGTTGCCTGTCATCATTGTCCACGTCATCTCAATCACCCCTACATTTCAACTTACTCACACATAAATACTTATGCAAGGATCCTGAAAATACATGTCAAACGAAAATGATGGAAAGGATGGAAAGTATCTACTCCATTTCAAAAACTTACTTAATGTAACATAGTAAACATAAACAAACTTATTAGGTAGGTTATATTTAAAAAAAAAAATTCAAAATTGTTGACAACAACAATTTGCTTGGAAAATAATTGAAATAATTGACAACAACAATTGCTTTGAAAATTTAAAATATTTTTTTTTGTATTTGAAGTGTCACTACTCGATTTCTACCCATTTTATTTTTTTTCCAAGTGCTTTGCCCCATGAAAAACTAAGATTGTGCCTACAACGCCACCGGTTGAGAATTTTCCAACATTTCTTTTTTTCATAAACCATCCCTGATTGAAGACGAATAAAACACAACAAAAATCATTGAAATCGGTTGAGACGTTCGTGAGTTATAAAGTCACAACGCACTTGCAACAATTTTATATATATAGAGATTTATTTTTTAAATAAATGTTATTTAGTTAACGTAGTTTTTATGTTTTGGAGTTACATTTTTTTGGATTGTATTTAACAATACATTTTGTAAAAGTTTTATATGAATTAAAAGTTGGATACAATACCTACATATTTTGTTTTATTTTGTTTTTTATGCCTCTGAAGGCATTAAATAAATTTGTTTTAATTTTTCAAAAAGCTGAAATATTGGATTTTTAGAACCCAGTTATGAACAAACGTAAGTATATTACAGAATTATTTTTTTTTGAAACGATAACTTACCTTATTTTTTACATAAAAAAAATAGTTTAACAAAAAAAAAATACCAGAAAAATAAAATAAATATGCCACATACGCATTAAAAAATCAAAATCTCGTTCCATATTTAAATGCCACATAGCGTCGGCTGAGTTCTTAGGTGTTCAATCTACCAAAGTTTAAAATGTATAGCAGACGACTTTTTGTCTTAATTTAGCTTGTAAGTTTTTATCTAAATATGCAATCGTCTTCAAACAAAAAACAAGAACAACTATATATTTGTTGATCCTAATAGTAGCAGAAAGAACGTTTAAATGCCTTGCAATTATTTAAAAAAAATACATTTTTATAGATCATCCAAAAAGGAGATTGGACAAGCAAGCAAGCCCCTATACATATACTAAACCTTTGAGAAAAGTGGTGGAGATTGAACATTTTTTTGGATATTGAACAAACAACAACACAGAGCACTCTTCCTGCAGCAACATGAATATGTATGGACTTACACCTTAGAAAAGAAAACTCAAGAATTTGTTTTATTATTTGAATAATTCAGTCTTTTCACATTCAGGTACGGAGGTAGTTCAGTTTTAAAAAGTAAATAACAAAATTCAATCAACTTAAAAAAACTTAAAAAGAGGATAAATAAAGGAACTCTTAAAGTTGTTTTAAAAAGTTAATAATATTGTGTAGAATTCAATGGCATCCAAGGGAGCATTGATTTTATATCAGTATTTTCCTCTTTAGAAAGTAAGTTTAACACTTTCGTTGTGTTGCACTTTTGGCAGATCACGTTTTATATCATTTGATTTATTTAATCTCTCTCTCTTTTTAATAAGTTGAGGCATAATTGAAACACTAATGTGGTTTTCAGTTGGGCAAACAGATCAATCTTTTTTTGCATACATGCCACAAAAATCTTCTTCTTTTTTTATCTCAGATCGCTTGAGAAATCTCAATTTTTTTCTCAGATTTTACACAAACGTTCACCAACGCCAATGTTTATGACTCACGGCGTCGGTTACGAATTGTATCGAGTTTTTATTATTTCGCAATGCATTACTATAAATGTGTGAAAATCAATTGAAATGGATTTCGAGTGCAAGTGCAACAATGTTTTATTTTTGCTGACAATTTAATGACACAAAAACCAATAAAATTCAGATTTGTTCGGCTTGCCTGCAGAAATCTGAAATGAAAAGTATATTAGTTTCTTCACCGTAACTAATTTTCCTAGATGGTACATGGGATGAATTGTAGGCCGTTAGTAGCTGTGCTATAGTTAAAAAAAACCGCACACTGCATAATTTTTAAGGACACATTTGCGTAATTCATGTCCTTGAGTTCACGAATAAGTAACAAAGGGTGTGAATGTCGGTACGGAAAAGCGTTGTTCAATGTGGATTTTCTTCCAGGAATTTGAATATTGCCAATGATGTTATTCCATTTATGTTTTTACGGAATACAGGAGTGAATAATACCAGTTATATCTGGATTGACCACCACTACTGCTTTCAGTATTTTGTTAAGTGCACTATAGCTATGTCGTTACCACTACATCTGCTTTGAGATTCATACGAAGTACCACAATAAGTTATTTTATATGGAGATTGAACAAATGTGAATTATTTAGACGTTTTGTCATTTTCCATGTGAATTTGTTCAAACGGAAATTAAAGTGGCACTTTGAACATTTAAGAACTAATCGGTGGACTAAAAAAACGTGTATTTTCGGTCTATTGAACAAAATGTGAAAAAATTATTTCCCAAACTATTAATGATAGACAATTTCTGATTGCACCAATCGAAAGAGCGTCCCCAAAAACCTAAGAATCAATAATAATCTCAATTTCGGAAAAATTGGAGATTGAACAGTTAAGAACTCAGCCGACGATAGGTTGGTCAAAAAGTGCCTCATACCATACAAAAACACATTATTTGAAAAATAAAATCATGCCACATTTATGCACTTTCCTTTTTTTGAACTTGAGATTACAAAAAAACCAACTGCCCAAATGAAACAAAAACTAAAGTGTAAGTAGAACTCAATAGCCATTAAATTATTAAATTTGTTTCATATTCGTTTTACTGACGGTTTTTTTTTATCCGTATTCAAACTTTAAACGTCGATTTCTCGAAACTAGATTTTTGTCGTTTAGATCACTCCAATACTGAGGTGACGAAATATGAACAAGACTGAATACCTAACTACATATACGTCCGTATGTTTAGGTACTCAAAACTCGGGTGATTGCTCGATTCTTACGATTTTCGGCTTGGTTGATTCTTATTGGCCCAAGGAAGGGCATTTATGCTTCTTTTTGTCGAGACAGGAACACTTCAAGGGGATTAGACTGTGAGGAGAAATTTGTATGGAGAACAGAACTTTGATATACAACGAAAATTATTTAAAATGTATAGTTTTTTTAATTCTTTGGATGTTCTGGGTGAAATGGAAAGTCGGCTCAGTTATAATTTTTTTGCGTAGGTAACCTCAATGCACCTAGAGTTTGCAACAGAAGTCGTTTGATTTGATTGTGACAAATCTCAAATCAAATGTCACGCAAGCGATAAACATTCTCATTCCGGAAATTCCGCTATGACAAAGTAGCACGGACACGGACAATCGCTGCAAACTTATGGCATCAATCTTGAATTCCTATGTTTCTCACATGGTCAATAGCATGTGGCGTGCTCATGTGTGTGCAAATCTTCCGCTTTGTATGTCGTGTTATATACCTACAGCACTTTAGTGAAATAGCAGAAGGTTGGCCGACGCGTCAGTCATTGCGGTTTGAGTGAATCACTTCGACATTGCTTTACTCCAGTTACTCCTATTGTATGAGTATACGTTTTAAGTAAAGAACTTGGACTAACCAAATTAAATAATGCAGCATGTGCATTGTGCATGCTCGTAATAATTATTTCCATTGCATTACCTAACGTATTTGGTCTAAACGAAGTTCGAATTGTCATATAATACCTATAATTGTAAATATATGGTGCAAATAGATTGTCCCAAATCTTTTTCATATAATAATCTCAATACAGCGCAGTAGAAGTGCATTCATTCTGTTCATAAGCTTTCATAGCACAATCCACTCATATTTTTCTCTACCCGACTGGACGCAGGGAGCGTTATGTGTTTCGCGCGAATCCTACATAAAATATGTTAGTTCCTACGTGACGTCATGTAGCCCAAACGGCTTGACAGATCTTCAAGATTGTGGTGTCATTAAATAGGTGTTCTTTCCCGGACTGTCATAGGCTAAACAAACAAATATAAAAATATGAATTAAAAAAAAAAAAAACAAAATAAAAAAGTTATTTTAAAAAAACCAAAAAACCCGAATGACTGTAAAAAATACTTTCAAGTAGGTACATTATAGGTACGGTGACCATTTTTTCAAGAGCGAAACCCGGGACAAACAAAAATATATAACAACATACAAATGACCAAAATTAACAAAAAAAAAAAATCGTATTAAATTATTTTACAAATTCTGTCCAGCGGGTATGAAAATATGGTAGTAGTAGATGTATTATTTTTGTAGTAGATTCCCTTGTGATTATTAAGGGGCTATTTGAACTTTGTAAGTGATCATGAAATGGTTTATTTTGTAAAATAGATAATAAAATATTACAAAATAAATTTATGAAAAATGTACCTATGGGACAAATACGGGAATAAAATAGAAATACGGGACATTTGTATGTACCGTATTTCTAAAATAAAAACCAGGGACAGGCTATTGAAATACGGGACTGTCCCGGGAAATACGGGACGTATGGTCACCGTAATTATAGGTAACTAATTGGCCGTCAGAGGCTACGCTTTTTTTGTCAGACTGTGTAGGCAGTCTCTCTTTCAATTTCATCTTGAAACTTTATTCTTTTCAATGTTAAGAATTAAAATTCCAGAGATTTCACTTCCGTTATTTCGCCAGATCACAATTTTCGTAACATACGAGTACCTAACGAATAATATAATGTTTGAAATGTTCACTAGTAAATTTGTCCTACCTGAATATTATGTTCTTATTATTTCACATTATTAAATTGAAGTTCTGACTATCCTCCCATAGCGAATAGCGTGTTTCACATCCAACCTTCTAAGAAATTTATGACGCCTTGGGTAAATATAAAATATTCGTTGTTTATACCACTCTTCCAGTATTTGAGATTTTGACAAGTAATGGAAATTATAAGCAGGTTGATTGTTTTTAAAATCAACTGTGGGTATATTATTCACCCATTAATTTGATTGTGTAGAACATTAACCGCGGGCTAGACTTTCAAGGTTATTGTGAGACGCACATGATGACATTATTTGCTGATTGAGTTGCAAGTAGGTGGTTTTATTATGACTTCACTTTAACAATGTGAAAGATACCCCAATGGCATGACATAGTTGCTACTCATATGGCACCATTTAATTCGTATTTTAATATGAAGAAAGACGGATGCACCGGCAGTCGATCAATGCTGGACGGAGTACGTCCCACAAGGCCACAACACGTTCAACATTTCAGTGCGTATGATGTTATCAACATAAGCAAGGAACTGAATGAAGAGGCGAGTAATGAATGTGAAGTAATACATAGGTACATCTGTTGAAATGCAGCGTGTGTATTATTCAAAATTGTTTTGAGATGGAATTTGTCCAATTTATTCGATTACTTCGAAAGTATGCTACAATGTTTTTTACGTATTTATTGTTTATCCAATATATTTACTTGTTACAACAAATTAGAGCAACAACTTTTTGCCGGGGTCCTAAACACTTCCCGGACCAATTAGTTCTGAAATTGTTTGAGGGCACCAATTTTTCCATGGTCATGCAAGGCGAATTCGTTCACCATTGGTCAGCCTGGAAAAACTGTCAGTCAGTGGAACAGCTTGTGCCAGCAGTTGACTTGCCAGCATTCGGCAATGCTAAAATCCAGCCAGCTATAGAAGCCGATATCGCGAAAATGATCGTGCACAAAATTTTTTTAATTTTTTCAAATTGTATGTGACTACTAAGAAAAGCATAGCGAACTGAATGAGAGGACGCGAAAATTGTTGGTGGAAGAATTTCTACAATATTGCGTCTCAAACAATATTGAAGCTGTTTCCAAGGCCCAATGCAAAACGCTAGCGACGTAAATAGTTTCAGCATTTCCTGGAGAAGCTTTGGTAAAAATCCCACTTTCATTCGTTTTATTCTTGAAATACCCAATTTCCATTATTTGGAAAAAGCATTAACTCATAGGTACCTACTTGTAAATTGTAATGTGTAAATAGGGATATTACTATACCGAGAGACCTCGAGCGCCACTTGGAAAGCTCTTCAACAAATTCCATAACTGGAAAATCTCCAAGTCGGATAAATCCTCGGAGCCGAGAATAGCAAAGAGTGTTAAAGAAATAATGCACCTTAATCTATATCAGGTTCGGGATACTGAAAACTAAGAGGAAAATATAAGGTAGGTATCTGATTTATGACAATTTGTAATTCTACGATAGATTAAATAGGTGGAAAGGTTGCGTCGCGACAAGGCTAAATTTTATCAATCTCGAAGACGAATCAAGAAAAAAGACAATTTTCGAATCGTGACCACAATATAAACAACCATATGGCTACAAACTGGTAATTGCCTGGGACTGTTTTTAATGTTAATTATCATTGTTATCAATGCAATTTCTACTATCATTGTGATTAGCTGGAATCAGGGGCCAGATTCTGTAAGGCAAAACGATCAAACGTTTTCGTGCGCACGAATGATTTGCCCTATGTTACACATGCAAATTTCTTCGTGCAAACGAAAACGTTTTAACGTTTCGCCTTACAGAATCTGGCCCCTGATTTCACTCAAGTCTTCGGCATTAAAAATTCTTTTTTTGGGTGAACACAAAGAATTTATGGAACCAATGCCCCGACTTTTACGAAATACTGCTGACATTAACCTCCTGAAGGAATTTAATGTAAATAAAGAAAAATTGAATTGAAGTATGTACAACATTGCTTATTCTTACTTTTAATATAGGTAATTGTGATTTAATATGTATTATCGGACAAGTCACTGGCTTATTAAACAACCCTCGTATACATCTTATTGTTATTTGTCTATATCCTTCGCACAGGCCTCTCGGTAGATTCCTACGACGTGTTAAATAATATGTTTGGATATTTGTAAATAATGGTCCTAAATTTTTGACATGACAGTTAGAAAAGAATACTTATGGGTCTTAATGATTGTGGACCTGATGCACATTTTTATCGTGAGCCATAGGTATAGGAATATAATATTCAGTCAATGTCGTGGGATTGGAATGTAGCAGCATCCATAGATGGATCTAACCAGTGCAACAATACGATGCAGTTCTTAGTTCAGGGAATAAGTCATCCCACATGGAGATTTTTATGGCTTTTGTGTATATGTACTGCCCATTTACTCCTATTACCTATTTGTACATGTATTTCTCTTAATAATAAACTTGTCAGAAGTCTTCAACGAACTAAATTCCAACTTCAATATAATATACGCGTAGTAATTATCACAAGCAAGTGTCCATCGCAAATTGTACAAATTAGGCATAATTACCTATACTCAGAGACAAAGCTAATATCGTATCAGACATGTACAAAGTAGATACAGTCAGTGTGGACGGGAAACACCTAAACTTATCTTAATAATGTGACAGCTACAGTTGACCCATATACAAGGACAGATGAAACCCAGTCGCAACATCTCTAATCATTGCTGTCAACCCAAATTTTCAATGTCCACTGTGTTATATACCTTAGCGCGTGTATCACTGACAAGGCAAATAAACGGGATGTACATCTATTCACACTTGCTCCACGTATGCAGCATGAGAATAAGATTAATGACATTCCTATCGTAAAGAATTTTCTTCTGATTTGAATCAGAATGGATATAAAGACAGCGACTTAAAGGATTTATTAGATACTTTATGTGCTTCCCCAATTACCCAACGCATTGAACAGGGAGCAGTCAATTCATGAATAAATAATCCATGTATATCTATTATCCGGTATCATGAATATTGTTCACATGAAATAAAAATGTTATCGAATAGGTTTCACGGTAAGAAAGTAAATCCTTTAGGTACTAATAACTTTATTCTGGGATTTTATGAAAACGATGTAGGTACATACATACGAGCCAGAACATATTATTTTTTTAACTGGAAAATATCTCGAACTTGAACCCTAGAAAGATAATCATTATAATAAATAGCGTCAACGATAATCATACGTCTGAGGGACGTATGGCACTTAACTAGTGCGTTTAATGAAACCCATGTACTTTTGATCATATGTTAGTACATATTTTATTTAATTATGTGGTTAATATCCAATGAAATAAATTATTGAGTAGTGCAAATAAAGTTTAATATAAACAATACGAACTAAAAACGTAAACTTATCTATACAAATCAACAGAAAAACTTAGCTTATTTATAAAAGAACCTTTAAGTTAACATTCAGTCTTTATATTTACCTTAATCGGCACCTCTTAGCTTCAATTAACTATAATAATAAGACTTTGTAATTTTAAATCACATACGATTACATTAAATGCACTTATGACACACGGCATTTTTATGGTCTCCGCAAACAGCCTTCTTGCCCTTTACACACGATAGTTTTGACATTCTGCCGATTTTTGATTGACAATACGAACAACATCTGTTCTTTTTTGCAGCAGGCTCTTCTTGATGCGTTTGAACACTATTTTTATTTGTATTTATACATTTTCGTTTTCATTCTATTTCTAATTTTTGATTTAAGAAAATTCATATAGCTGAATACTCTCTCAACTTCGGCATTACTAAATGGTAATGTTAAAAAACGAACTTGGACAAATTTTCAAATGGTAGAAGATTGCACGCATTTTTATAAGTGGAAACTTCAGTCCAAAATTTTATGGAACACTCTGTATTTGCCCAAGAAACTAGTTTTAAATTTTCCAATTCATGCATAATTTTGCAAATATTTTCGGGCTCATATTCATTAACCAATTGCACAATTTCATTATGCGTATTTGGATTAAAAAATTTTTCAACGGAAAAGCAGTTCATTTTGTTTAATACGTTCATATTTCTTGGCAGGCGTTGATCTATTTGCTTTAACAGTTGGAAAACAAAATATTTGCATCTGTTTCTAATTTCAATTTTACTTTCACAGTCCAAACCCTTAGTTTTTCTTCGACAGTGTAAGAGTAAGGGTTCTCGAAAGTATCTTCTACTGTCATATCAATTATGTTCTGTGTAGTTGCGTCTTCGGGAATAATAATTTTTTTCAAAAAATTTACCAAAAACATTAAGTCGGTCAACATTTTCGAAACATCGGTATTGTTGCTTTCAAATAAAAAATTTACTTTAGTGACTCCTTCTAAAATATATTTCAGAAATAAAACATTTGCATACCTATTATATTTTTTCGTCATTGTAAATCGTAAATAATTGAGCTGCCTTGTAGCACTTTTCTTCAGTTTGGGCAATTTGAAAATGAGTTTTTAGTTCTATCCATTGCTCAATTAATCATTTAATTGCAGAGTATATGCTCATCCATCGTGTGTTGCAGGCATTAACGATTTTTTTTTCGGATCGTGACCGTCGTTTATTAACTTGTATAGTCGGTTATACGCATTTTTTCTGCTAGTAGAGTGACTAAACCAATTAAAGGTTTCAGCTACCAAATATTAAATTTTAGATGGTAAAGTCATTTTGGCAGAGGCTGATACTGCTAACTGCAGAGAGTGGCACACACATGGTACTAAAATGAGTTGAGGACAGTCTTGCAATAATTTTTTATAAACACCGTTATTTACGCCTATCATAACGCTAGCGTTATCAGTTCCCAATCCTCTTAATTGCTTAAGGGCAAACTATATTCGGCCAAAGTGCGTTTAATTGTGGAAACTATACCTTCTGCATCAAATGTATCCAGTGACGCTAAGTCTAAAAAACAAGTTACTATGCTGTTTTTCATAACACTGAAGTACTTTATCACTATGCCCATCGAGCCTTAATTGATTTCTGAAAAATGGTGATAGTACTTGCCTTATTATCACAGCTGCACATTTTGTTCTTTTTATTGTGACTTTGCTAATGCTAGGACTGTCACTACAGATGTTCTTTACACAACCCATGAAGTGATCAGATGGCCCAAGTGTTGCATGTATTGCGATAAATAAGGCAGATCGAATTTCGCTAGTTTTTGAAGTCATGCTTACTTTTTCTTCTTTTTGGAAAACTATTTTCTGATTAAGGCGTAACCCCTTTGTGCAAGATATGTGTTTTTTTGGTGTTGAGATGCTGCTTTAAAGACGACTTTTTTAACATACATAACTTTAACATTACAAACTTTGCAACGTGCTTCATGAGTGTTATCTTCCACAGTTAGCCAGTCCTTGAACAAAATATTCTTCAGATTGTCATCTTTAACTAATTTTCCAAAATTGATTCTGCAATGAATAAGAACATACAAGCGTGAAAGCTTAATGTACTAACACACAAACGTATGTAAAAATATGTACTTCCGCTTTGTTGTCACCTTGTGGACACATTCCGTTAATGACTGATCTGATTCTGATTCCGTTTATTCAGAATAAAGGGCCCAACCCATAGAATCCGTCGCGTCCGTTGCGGCAAAGCTTTCGACTGACAGGTTGATAGAATACACACTCTCTTATGGAGGGTGTCCCATCCATAAGCAGCGCACGTGCCGGAGCGACGGATAAAGTAAGTTTACTTTCTACTTTTCTGTCCGTCGCCTCCGTTGACAATTGGCACATCGTGAGAAGATTCCTTTTCATTGGTGGAAATATTGAGCGCGTGAGAGAGGCTGTCATCGGCTCTCACTAGTGCTCTTATATTGTGGGATTTCTTCCTTTTTTGGGGAATTTCGATGTCCGAAAAGCCTTAAGTGGGAAAAAGAAATATCTAAAAAAACATTGAAAAAAAAATTTTTTTTTTCTAAATTTCATCAAAATAAGTATCCAGATTTCACCATGATAATAAACACATGTATGTACATAAAAAATAACTTTTTTAAATCACCTTTCAGCAAGATTTTTAATATCAAAATTTTCTAGTACCAAAAAGAAGTCATTATGATATTAAAAAAAATGCGATTTTTATACCAAAGGTTATTTAATGTGATTATTTATCCGTATAATACAACTTTTACTTTTAAAAGTTAATTTTTTTCACAAAAAAATACCTATCAAGGGAATTATTTGAAAGGGAATTTGACTACGTTGGAAAGGAAAAAATTCCCACGTTTCTTGGGACAAATAGGTGTAGAGTACTAAAACACTGTCACTTAGCGTATGCGACGGATTCTATGGGACAGTTCGTTCCGTCAAATACGGCAATCCGTCGACGCAAAGGACGCGACGGATTCTATGGGTTGGGCGTGGGCCCTTGAGAATCTTTTGATGTTGACACCGAATTTCAGTTGATCACAACTGCAAAAGGTTAAAGAGAAAGCATTCGGTTCATTATAAACTAAATATAACTTACTTTCTTTTTAATGAAGCGATCCATTCTCAATTCGTGCAGTAAAATACAATAAAACGACAACACGTCACTTTATATTTACATTTCACACCACAATGTTCATCGTATTTTCCATTTGAAAATTAATGCAAAAAATAAATAATATCTAAGAAAAACTACCTATGCACTTATGAGACACGTCATTTTTATGGTCTCCGCAAACAGCCTTCTTGCCCTTTAAACACGATAGTTTTGACATTCTGCCGATTTTTGATTGACAATACGATCTCTATTTTTATTTGTATTTGGCAGCAATTCCGAAATTTTTTCTCTAAGAGACCGCTTCAACAGTTGGAGCCTCTAGTTGTTTTTCTCTATGGGGAAAAGTGAGATCTATACTTAATTTTTTCATGATATTTTTACGGCTGAGGGGCTTTTCTTCGACAGGATGTTGTGACAATAAATAACATACGAATTGATGAAAGCAATGTTAAAAATGCCATAAAGAACAGCCATTGGCCACCTGTTCGTTTTTCTGGAGCATGACATTGACGAGCACATTTGGTCAAATGTGTCGACACATGATCATTTCGGGTTTTCCAGTTGTTTGGTTTATTGTTCCTTCTTCATCGCAAGACGACAGCAAATATACCATTTTCGATGGCTTCGGTTTATATGACACGAGTGTCAAAGGACCGTCGTAACAGAACATTGAACTGCCGACAGGAAGTTATCGAGTATTTTTCATGAGTTCTGGAATCTCTCGTTTGTTTGAACATATAGTCCCGACCAGCGTAAGATTATAAGGTCGCTGAAGTAAAGATTTAGCCAAGGGCACAGAAGTAAACCAATTGTCACATGTGATATTACGATTACGATTGGTACCATGCACTGGCTTTGATAGCTCTTTTATGTAGAACTCACCTTGAGGCACGCCATTGGTATTGGTTGCCTTTCCGATGTAAGGGATTGCATTAATCATATATTTTGTGCCGTTGTCACACATCATTGGAATTTTGATTCCATACTTGTTTGGGATATACATCCTAAAAGGACATCTTCCCCGAAATTCAAGTAGCTGCTCGTCAATGGTAAGATGTGATCCAGGTGTGTAATTATTTAAACACTGATTTATAAACATGTCCCAAACTTTTCTTATAGCTATAAATGGATCTTTAGCTCTGAGTGATGGACGTAACAATTCATCATCCATGCGCATACATCTGACCAGAAAGTCGAATCTATCACGACTCATAACAGCTGTCAAAGAGTTCTTCCGTTGAAAGGTGATTATCTTTCATAGCAGCAGATAATGTTAGGATCCCGATAAAAGCAGGGATTTCAACTTCATTGGTATCTCTGAAAGTAGCACTGAAAGTGGTAGCCTCGTTTCCAGCTTCTTTGTCTCTTTCTTCTTTTTCTTTGCGTTTTAGATAAATCTCTACATTTGTCAATCTCTTTAGTTCACTTACTATTTCATCTGTTATAAATAAGTTGAGGCATAATATGCGGTCGAAGATGTTTTTGCACATTCGGGTTGGTCCTCTAATTAATCGAACAATATTTATTGCAGATACCGTGACTTTTACCTTTGGTAGTGACCCAGCAGTGCTTGTTAAGACCTCTAAGTGTCCCCTGAGATGGTATGATTATGCGCGTGTCTGCAGCAATTTGACTGCCGTCGCGTGCAAGCTCCGAATGCCGACTGAGTTGGTTGAAACAGTCAACGTGTTGCGGTTAACAATTTAAATTTAATTCCTTTAAATTGAATAAGGACAGTGCGCTGTACTAACCATTTTTAGTCTCGACTTTAAATTAATACATGCTTACGATTGCGAAATTTGTGTGGAAAATTTAGCAGCAATGAAATACTTTAGTTTAAAGTCGAAACCAGTGCTGCCAGATCTTTTTCACCAGAAATCGTAATTACTAGCTTTAAAAATATTGGAAATACGATTTTTTTGGAAATAAAAAAAAAAACAGTAGAACGTTATTAGAGTGTAGGGTAATATGGACCACCATTGACATATTTGCTAATAAAACACAAACGGTGTTATTTTATTATAGCTATGTATTTACAAAAAAAAAATCAGTATCTATATTTAAAAAGTAGAAAACAGGTTTTTCGCATTACACCTTAGCAAAGTTCGATATGACACTATATCAATGAATCTGATAGCATAAAACCAGTTTATACTTGCATTCATGTGTCAGATAATATTTTTGAATCGAACTCTTTCTAAAGAAAGTATACTTTAAATCTACTAACTCGGTGCCTTTGAGACAAAAAGGAAACGATTTATTACCCTAGTAATGTCGACAGTGTAGTGTGGAGGAATTATTTATACATTTTATTACGACACTTCATTCATCCAGAAAAAAGTAAGTAAAATCGAATTGTCTTTTTGCTTCGGTTGGTTATAAGATTTTTTTTTCCTACTTTGTCTGCCCACAGCAACCAAACATCGAACCCTATTTTGCTCGAGAGACAACGCGTGTGGAGCACCCAAGGTCAAGCAGTTCAGTGTAGCAAGTGCTTGCGGACCAAACACCAAAGCCAATTATCGGAAACCTCCCGCGCGCTAATCACCCATAAAGTCCCTTCGGACGTTTATGCATTAACACAAGCAACAGCAGGTCATCAACACAACGGATTTTTGCCGATTAGTCTTAAAGTGTTATGTTCAATGAAAGCTAATTGCGGTCAGTTACTTAATTTTATATTTTTATTTAAACAATGGGCCTTATAAAAATCTTGTTTAATAAACACACTAAATATCTAGCAGGTCACAATGGATAATTGTGTATTAGGTATGGTATTAACTAGTAATTAACAGATTAGCGAAGGTTTTGAAATATATCGTAAAATTATAACAAAATCTCGGAAACCACTTAACTAATTTCAATGAAATTTCGTGGATGTGCATGGTTGGTTGATAGGTGATTCTATTATTGAGATACAAACATGTTTTTAAGTTCTTTAATGCATTAAATTAACTAACTTTAGTTTCAAACAGAAATTGAACCTGAGACTGTGAAATTTATAGAAAGGAATGTAAGTTTCTCAAATAAGACCCACCTTTTAGTTTTTCGTTAGTATCTTTCAAATGCCTAAAAGAAAATTACTAAATTGACATAACCATAAGCCTTAGTTCAGTTATTTATATAAAAAAACCGCGTTTATTTGTTAAAACCCAATTTAAAATATATTTTTATAAAATTCACCCTAGAAAGCTTACGTTACCTACCAGACTTTTTGATGACCATTTAAAAACTTTTTTTTTTAAATAAATTATTTGGTTTTATTCAGTTCAGGATAATTAAGAAAAATAGATAAATTATAAAAAGATAATTATAAAAAAATATTATTTTTCAATACTTAACTTTTCTTTCAAATGGCACGTGTTTTTTTAAGACAAATAAGGTACATTAATACACTAACTAAGTTAGGAACTATTATTAACAAAAAGAAAATCTTCAGTTTTATAACAAAACAAAAAAAAATATCCAATTCAACTATAAATAAAAAAATTATTTAAACGTTTTTTGGCGGAAGTTGGACTAAAGTCAACTGTATTTTCGCCACAAATAGGAACTTTGCAACTTTTGCTAAAATTCTTTGTCATTCGTCTTTTTTTGTAGGAACACAAACCGCAGCTCTCCTCTTCTTTGTTGAGTCAGTCTCATGCATGGGAGGAGTAAGTCAAAAAAGGAAGGGAAAAGAACAAATATATTTTATGCTCGTCGTTTTGATGAACGTTAGCTTTCTAGGGTACCTTATCTTGGGCCTTATTACGAACACCTGTTCCGAATAAGCCCCATACTTAATTTTGTTCAGTTACTTTGGTTATATTGCTAAAATAAGAAGATTATTGCCATAAATATACTATAATATCCATTATTAATACAAAGCAAAAAATAAACACAGCCTTCTTGACTAGAAAGGAAAAAAAAAAAAATAATAACTTGAATTCTTGGGGATGGCTTGCTCAGAGGTGTATAAATCAGTGAAGCAATACTCCAATAAGGGGGAACCTCTGGTTGGTGTTCGGTTTTTCTTTAGATCCTCCATACAGGATTTGTTAACTGGTGCTATTCAAGTGCACCAACATTTGGTGTACATATTGTCATATCGCTTCGAAATTTATAAAAATAAACAGCACTCTTAGTATAAGCTTCATTCCTTCTGTTTTATTTGCAGAATTTAATTACCTTGAATTAGAAGAAAACAACGAGTCATTTGCGTTATTATTTTTAAGGGTATTAAATTTCAAACACACATCAACGGGGTGGGGGGGAGGCGGTTCTATTCACGTGAGCGGCACTGTTCATATACCTACCTACAAACATACATGAAATTGTTTTGTCATAAAAACGCATTTATGTGCTCAAGTTATAATACGACAAAGATTTCTACCTATGCAATATTCACTTAATTGATTAACAACCATTAACTTTCAACAAGTTTCTGGAATACTTACAGTTATAGATACAACATGCATAATTGCATACGCTATATCTCTTAATAAGATCAAGTGATCACAAAGATTAAAGCTTATGTTGATAAGAAATCCGTATCATATAGGTACCTACCACAAACATTTTTCGAAGCTCTTCGAATTTTCAAATTCAAATTTGAACGCCTAGCAAAGCAGGCGGGGTGCGGTAATAATAATTATGTTAAATAAAAAAAGTTAATAAACTTTCTAATATTGTTTAACTAATAATTAAGAATCGGAGACTACCTACACAATCTGACAAAAATAAGCACAGCTTCCGATTGCCAATTAGTTGTATTTGAAAGTGTCTTGTTTAATATTTCAAACCTTTTTTACATACAGTCAGTCGGTTTTTTTTGTTTTTGTTTTTTTTTTATTTTTATTTTTTTTTCTTAATTTATATTTTTATATTTATTTGCTAAGCCGTTTCACTCCGGGTAAGAATACCAATTTAATGACACCTCACTCTTCAAGATCGGTCAAGCCGTTTGAGTTACATGGCGTCACGTAGGAACATACATAGGAGAAGGGATACGCGCGAAACACATAACATAACCCTCCCTGCGTCGTCGGGTGAACAAATTAACCTCTTATAATAAACGTTTCTATTCCCATAACTTACATTTGATGTTAGGCATTGTGTTTTCTTATACAACACTAAAAGGCTGGACTTCTCTAAAACGCACCAAGTCCTTTTAATATGTCACATTACTCTTCTCCAAAACAGTGACCTCATCCATACCATAAAAAAAGCTAATGGATCGTTCTAAAAACGAATGACCGAATGTTTGCCCATATACCAGCGTCATTGTCTAACATTTGGACTGTCAAAGGCAGATCAATTTGTTCAGCTGTAATACGAAACCAATTTGTTTTGTGCTTGTGCAATACATACACTTCCCCGACTTCAACAATGTCATCGGCCATTGATTTCAGTCGGCATTTATGCTAAAACTAGAATATTCATTCTATAAGGGATGGAGTTTCCGGCTGCTAAATTCCTCGTCCCAACCTGACCCAAACTTCCATTGGGTCAACTCAACATGCACATACCTACAAAGAGAAGTGCCGCTGCTGAATAATTTATTTTATTGTCACATGGGAAATTCCGAACTCGAATCAATTTATATCGCTTTTTATTCTATTTTACTCGAATCGAACTTTTGGCTTCGCAGGCGCTGAGATTCATTCCGTTCCATTGTCGTCTCGTTGTGCTGTCTCTCTTCGGCCGGCACATTGAGTCATTCTGCAGGACTTATCGTTGAGAAGAGTGGAATTTGTTGGTCTGGTCAGGAGTAGGACACAAGAGAAGTGTTCAAAATGTGAACGGAATAAATTTTCGAGTTACGGATTTTTCTTTGTAATGAATTCTAGAGTTTATTTTTTGGTATTCTGCTTTGTTTCGGGATGGATCTGGTAACAATGCAAAAAAAAAAAGTTTTTCCAGGAATGAAATTTCATGGATTTTTATTTCCTCCTCGAAGTGATTGCGGTATATTTATTTTTTTTTGTGGTCCTGTTCGTTCTTCATTCTTCCCTTTTTTGTGAATGGAGTATTGTGAATGGGGATGACATAAAAATCCCGAAAAGTAATTTAATTTCAAAAGGACTTGATTTTCTGTGAAGAGTTTAAGGTATGTAGATAAAGACTATTTGAATAAGTAGACTTTTTCGCTACTTACCACTTTTTTTGTAGAAAAAGTTGGATTAAAAAATTCTGTCCAAATCTGCAAGTCTTAGCATAATCGTAAATATTAAAAAAACGGATGAAGCTTAAGGAATAATAGTAATCAATTATTATATGTGTTTAGGTAAATTAACAAAAGACTAAAGGACCATTCACATGAGCGCGAACTGCGAACAAATTAATTTATCTGTACCTATTTATGAATTGAAAATTGCTATTTCACAAAAGCATTATATTCAATTAATATAACACCTAATCTAAAAAAAATCGAGACTTGATTGATTATAACGTAATTTACAATTACAGCAATTCTCCCGCGAATTGAAAATTCTTGCCGCGAACTGTCACACTTTATTCACAATCCACATAAAACAGTCGCGATCCACAAACCTGCGAATGAAAAATTCGCTCGAACTTAACCTTCTACAACACAAATGATTCGCGGGCACCTGCGACTAAAAAAAGTTTTCATGTAAATAAAGTGTCAGAATCTACGAATATTCGCCAGTTCGTCGTTCGCAGTTCGCTCTCATGTGAATAGTCCTTAAGCCTTACAATAGAGCAACACACTTCAAAGCTGGCCGGCAACTCAATTTAGCTTGCTCGCCTTTTTTTCGTTTTTCGTGTTTCACGAATCTCCGGGCGGCACATAGATTTAGTTTAGTCTCAGCTATTACTTTTTTGATGACCATCGAGATTACAAGTAACGGTTGGCAACTTTAAACATAGCTACGGACAAATAGGGGAGACTCGCCAGTGGCCGGCCCCCTAAGAGAATTTTTCCGCAAAATGTTTGAAAAAAATACGCAGTCTTAAACCGTTTTCAATATTTTTTTTTTATTTCAGTATTCTTTGAAGTTTTTCAAATTGATATAAGTACATTAAAATTAATATATTTGTTTTAAACAATATTATATAAAAGTTTGACAAAAAAAAAAACATATTTGCCAGTTACCGGCCCCTTTCATCTTAAGTCCGGCCACCAATACCCCTGAACTCGGTCACCTCGATTACGGAAAGAATAATTTGTTGACAAATATATTTTATTGCATTTAATTAGGTACATAAAAAAACGCATACCTATCTAGTCCTTACACAAAAAATAAAAGATAACAAAACAAAACAAATTCTTGTAATTAACATAAAATTTTTTTTAAGGAACTTTCGTTTTTAAAACTAGGGCTTACAAATAAAATAAAACTTTATTCATAAAAAATATAAATCAATTAAATAAGACAAGTACTTTGCGTAAAAACTTAGACAGTACATGAAGGACAAATAAACTTCTCCAGCTCTGCATCTCTGAAAGACATATCCGAAAGAAACGTAGGTATATTTAAAATGAAACCAATTGTCACAAACATCGCACCCAATATTTTTTAATCCTTCTTCTTCTACGTCAGTGAGCACTTCTTCATCACAAGTCGATGTTTTTCAAATGATGAAACACGATACGAAGGATCATCAGGATTCAACTCTAAAATTTAAATTTAAAAACAATATTAAACATAGGTACCTACCCACTATTAAAAATAATAGAAGGTTACCGTCTGCGAGTGATGCTTAATTTTCCTCGACAATCTGGGAAAAAATATCTTTCAATACCATGTCATCCGTGATATTCAATTCTGAAGAGTTTTGGGTATTTTGGACGTTTTCATCTAAAGTTATGTATAAGATATTGGTAGGCTAGGTACATAAAGAAATATAAACAAAAGAAATATAAAAGCTACCTGTTCGATTTTGCCAACTATCTGAACCAGAAACCATGTCAGCACCCGTGATTGTGGTATTAGGTGGGAGTGCATACAAAATAATTCCATTAGGTACTGCTACAGAAATTGCTTAGCTCAATGGACATATGCGACGCATGTCGATCTACAAAAAAGAGAACTGGACATTTGATTTCGTTTTCTTTAAGCCAATGATAGAGGCCTTCCTTAACATATTGGAGAAACATATCACTTCTCATCCACCCACTTTCAGTTTTTCCGAACACCCAATCAGGCTTGCTATTTTGAATAACTTTCAACCAGCCACTTGATCTTTTGTATGGTAAGACGACCATAGATAGGTGGAAAAGTTTTTCCGCTGGCTTTAAAAGTCAGAAGAACTGTCAAAGTTTCTTTTTCATTTCCTATTTTAATCTGATAAACGTTTCTATATCCTTTAGGGGCTATCACGTTTCAAGTTTTGGGAGCCATACTAAAACCGGTCTCATCAGCATTAAAAATTCTGGACGGATCTTCAAAAACATCTTCAACGTTTTCTTCTTTCAGATAATTCTTGAGGTCCTGGAAACACTTCCTAATTCCCTGTTCTGTAACTGCAGTCCATTTTTTCCCTGGTTTGCTACCTTTGAATGGAGTTTTTCGACCTTTGTCTTTTAAAATATTTTACACTGTTGTAAGAAGATTTTCTGGATTTTGAGGAAAACCACATTTGGCCAAAGTTATTAGCCATCTCACCAGTTTCGCCTCCTCTTCAGTCGAAAGCACAGTACAAAGTACAATAATCTGCCATGAACCCGGTCTTGTATAGTGGATCTAGGAATGCCAAATTTTCGAGAAGCTGCTCTAATAGGCATTTTATTTTGACAAATTTCATGTAGAGCTTCTGCCAAATCTGTGTCTTTGTAGGCAATAACAAGCTTTTCTTTAGATGCTCGATTCATGTCAATTACCTATAATTTAGTTTAAACTATTTAATTATTAAGTTCGTCGGTAGGTATAGTTATAGCAATCAATGATATGGGTAGGTGTTTTTTTTAAAAACCTCACTAGGGGCCGACACACGTATCCAATATTCGGCCGCTTGGTTTCACTATCGTAAAAGGGCGGCCGAAAACAGCTTTTCTTTTAAATTTAACAGATTTTTTTGTTGGAGATCGCTGTTGTGGCTTTGGTATTCAGATTTTGTGTTTTGTTCAAAAAAAAGTGTTTCCTATTTCCGGCCAGGGGTGGTAGATAGTAGGTACACCTAAGGCCAAGGCCACGTGCTGAGCGGCAAAACAAATTTCAAACATAAATGAAATTGTATGGTTGCCAATATACTTAGCTTAGTAGCTATGCTTTTATATTCAATCATAATCATAAATAATGCAGGACGACTTTGAACTTCTGAAATTAAAGTTTGAGTATCATTTTTCGCCATCAATTTTTTAGGAATTCCTTGGACTTGTAAGTTTGAAAATTTCTTACTAATATGTATGTGTTTTGTTTTGTATTTAATATAAATAAATTTAAGATCAAACAACAAATCAAAAAAGTCGATACTATGAGGTATGCAATCACGCCAAGAGTTCGTTTGGAAATTACTTTGAGATATATTGCATCAGGTGATTCATACCGATCTCTAGAGTTCTTATATCACATATCATGGAAAACAATGAGCAAATTTATTCCGGAAGTTTTAAATACCATTGTCTATGCTATGGAATCGAATAACATGAAGGTGAGAGATTTTGTTCAGTTACTGTCATATCTACTAACATTTAGACACCGAGCTCTTCAAATGGATCTATTGATGGAAAACACTTCCGTATCAAGGCACCGCCGCATTTGGGATCTAATTTTTTTAATTAATAACGTGGGCGGTAATGGAAGAGCATCGGATGTCATATTTCTTAAGAATAGCAGCTTATATCAAGAACTTATGGCTGGAAAATTAGACATACCACACCCAAACGCAAGTAAATGTTACTAAATGTTATGGAAGCACTTATCTAAGCACCACTCAAGAAGTGTTTAACTACCGATTGAGTCGTGCACGGTTAACGGTTGAAATGGCTTTTGGAAGGTTAGCTAGTTGTTTTCGAGTTTTCCATCGGCCAATTGAAATTGCATTGGAAAGTTGCGATGTTTTGGTTATTACGTTAAAGCGACAACTAGTTAGACGACAGCTTTATTAAAAATGTACAGCTTTTGTGAAACGGTAGCAATAAACAATTAGACCTCCACATTTACTAGTCCGACAACTTTCTTAGAATCTGTTACATTTGTTGTCATTGCAGAATTCAAATTTCATAATTTTTTTCGTTAAAAACAAGGTCAATGGTCTTTTTCACGACGAGGATTTTATTCTAAAAGGAATAAGTACATAAATTGCAATTAAATTTACCCAACAGATATCTTTTAAATGCTCTTTGAGACTTATTCTAAGCACAAAACAAAACACAAAATAGGAAATGCACAAAATATTCGCTGATCTGTCAAATATCAGTATTTTCAGTACTTTTATAGTACGCTTTCTATTGTTTTCTAATACTATCTCACGATTTCAATAAATCATTCAATAAATAACTGTTTATTTAATGCGTTCATATATCCGTAGCCTAACGATGCAAATCAAAACTTATTAATGGGCTTAACATTACAATAGCATCGTTAGCAAGTGAATATTTTTGAAAATAGAAATAATAGCTGGCTCATTCATTCATTCAGATCTCCCGTACTAAGGGATTTTGGTCTTTTATAGTACTTAAATTACCGGCTGCTCGTCAGACTATCATCGCATACAGAACAAAGTGCATTACTAGCTGCATTCCGGGCAAACAAAGTGCTGTAACTGCAACAACTGGAGAACATATCTCAGGTGCCTGATGTCAGTACGTCTTCAGCTTCACGCACACGCATATATATCAACGAGATCTTAACGCAAGAGAATAGCTCCATATTAAGATTATGCACTTCGGTTGCGCAGAGGGGGTCTTCTTCTTCTGTTTTCTGCAAGAAAGCGCAATGGTTTGGCTTATGTGAGAAGGAGTAAGGATGACACTGAGACGAAAGTTCTTTCCACAACGAAACTCTCCTAAGAACTTTGCCTGCCTCTTCAAGTCTACACCTCAACTTAACCCTCTATTTTCAACACTGATCTGGACCGGAGCATAATCATATGTAATGGATTCGTATTTATTTAACAGACATTACAAACATACTAAAATACTCCCTGCAAACCAAAAGTCAGTAGTTTATCAAAAACACAACTGCAGATAAACATGTTTTTATGAGTCTCTTTGAGTATTAGTATTTGGATTTAAACAAAGATAGTAACGGGTGATTTTTTAAGAGGTTTAGAACTTTTTTAAAAAAAAAAACACAAAAAATTCGAAAAAATTAATGAAATATTTATTTGAATCGATAGTTTGAACCTTGCAATTTAATGTTTAAAGATAATTTCATGCAAATGTTGACCGCGGCTGCGTCTCAGGTAGCCCATCCGCTGAGTCCAATTTTGGCATACTCTTTCACACATATCGGCCGGTATCTCACGAATGAATGCATGGATGTTGGCTTCCAGTGCGTCAATCGAAGAGGGCTTGTCCCTATACACATTAGCCTTGACATACCCCCACAATAAATAATCTAATGGTGTCAAATCGCACGATCTAGGCGGCCAATTGACCGGCCCGAAACGTGAAATTAACTGTTCACCAAACTCGCCTCGCAATTGCGCCATTGTTTCGCGTGCTGTGTGGCATGTGGCACCGTCTTGTTGAAACCACATATCATGCAAGTCAAGAACTTCCATTTCGGGCAAAAAAAAGTTTGTTATCATCGCTCGGTAGCGTTCACCATTGACAGTAACGCTGCGATTCGCATCATCTTTAAAGAAATATGGCCCAATAATGCCGCCGGCCCATAAACCGCACCAAACAGTGGCTTTTTCGGGATGCATTGGTAGCTGTTGCAATGCTTCTGGCTGATCTTCACTCCAAATGCGGCAATTTTGCTTATTTACGTACCCATTCAACCAAAAATGAGCCTCATCGCTGAACACAATTTTTCGATAAAAAAGCGAAAATGAGCATTTCGAACCGAGCACGAATTTTGATAGTAAAATTCAATAATTTGCAAGCGTTGTTCATTTGTAAGACGATCCATGGTTAAATTGCAAACCAAACTGAAGCTGTTCGACAGTGACACAAGGTACTAAACACACGTCAGCTGTCAAAACCAGTGTTGCCAAAACCAAACCAGCTAAAAAATCACCCGTTATTATATAAGCCTTATTTCGATATAGCTTAATGCTTAGAAGGTAAGGCTTGTTATTAATAAGGAATGGAATCAGGTACATATACGATATAATAAGTATTATATAAGGTCTTATTTGACACTTATTATCAGTTTAACATAAGCATGATACAAGATCTTATTTAACACTTATCATCAGTTAAACATAAACATTGCATAAAATATGAAATAAGTTTAATACCGTGTTTTCTTTTTTCGTTTAAAATATGTTTTATTAATTAAAAGAAAGTGCAAGGAAGAAAATAAGTAAAATTTAGGATCATTCAAAGTAAATTCATGGTTTATAGAATCACTTTATTTTGCAAGCGAAACTTGTGCTTGCGTTGGTCCATTCTGTTTTTTCCCTTTCGGATGGCCTCTTTGATATCTTTCTCATACTCATTGTATGACGTATAATATCTGTTTATGCATCCTATAAAAAATAAAAACTATTAATAATTTGCAATTAAATAAAAACTATGGATATGAACTTATCGTACAGCGTTGATTGGAAAAATTTATAGTTGCTGATCGGCTTCATATTTTTCCTGCCGTTTGAATTAATCTCTATCAAGAGACTATCAGCCACTACGACGCTTAAGTTGGAACTGATTTTGCCGCTTATTTTAGATCCAATTAATAATTTCTGCAATGATTTTGAATTTATTTTAATAAGCAAGAACATAGACTGATACTTACTATATCTACTTCAAAATTAGGCTCTACTCCAGTCTCTTATCGAGATCTTCAAGATCCGACATAGTTTTCAGAGGAAACTTGTACACTTCCGCAGCAGTTATTCCGAAAAGTTTGTCGTAGATCCTATTAATTTTGGCAGTCTGTGCTGCTACTGCCATCATCGACGACACAGCTTCTTTAATATCTTCAAAAGACGGAGACTTCGAATTAGAGACGTAAAGTACCAACAAAAAAAAAAAAAAAATACCTTGAAGCTCACCAACCATGCGAGGGTCCGAAGAAAAGCTTACCATAGTTGTGGCTAATGATGATGGTGATGGCGGCATCAGTTGTTCAGCATTTTGGTTATGGGGTTGCATTGGAAGTATAAATGGATCTTCTTCTGGATTGTTTTCTATAGATCAAAAAGAATATAAACAAAACCATAATGTAATTTTATATTCTAAAAAAATCATATAAAATTAATCTTACCAGCTTCAGTGATAATGACGACGAGTTGAGAAAAAAAGGGATAATTAACGTTTATTTAATTTTGTGCAAAAATGGCAGTAAAATAAACATTGAATATCAAATTCTTATTGGAAAATATTTCAAAATATTGGAATTAAATGTAAATACTTCTTCATTTTCAGCAAATCCACTTGTTTGAATAATACCTAACAGCAAAGAATTTACCAAATATTTAAAAGCTTTATGGCAACGATGTATTACTGTCCATTCTTAATTCCTATTTCAATAATTTTATAAGGAATATTATTTACGGAACACATGTTATTGGGAAATTTTTTGGACAAAAAGATTTGATTAAATTTTAATGATACTAAAGATTTATCAATAAATTAATTTTTAATTTGATAATTAATTTTTATAGGAATTTCATTTAATCTATTGTTTAATTGCATAAGAATATGTTGAGGTTTTTTTTACTTTTGTCTTAAGAATTTGCAAATAATTTTCAAACATATAACAATCGGTCAAACCTATTTCTATAATTGAATCTACTAAGTGTAGTAGGTAATCCATGAACCTTATACGATATGCTATCCTCGCCATAAAATTTCGAAAAATTTTTAACAAATAAATCGAGAATTTGTTGTAGGTACAATTTCATTGTTCGTGTTAAATAAATCAACATCAAGACACATTCGGTACCTATGCGCAACACAACAATAAAAAATGTTCTTACAAATCCTTCTCCATAACTTCCGTAAATATATAAATTCCTGTGTATAAAATTAATTGTCGGAATTCGGTGCCTTTCCACCTTGAAAGTTCTTCAAAAGGCATCGGTTTCCTACTAAATTCCTTAGGAATACAAGATGTTAATTTCAAAAGTTTAACTGATACGTTCTTTCTATTTTCTAAAGATATACCTACAGCCCTATTGAAATAGGTCTTAGTAATTTTCCACTAAAAATCTTTGTCAAAATTTGTTTACTTATTCCGAGATCTAATAAATGCAGTAGGTAGATCAAACGGAAACTGGCTTATACATTTTATATCATAAGCATCCAATATATTCGGATTACTTTTATATTTTAAGGCATGATGATTTGTGTATATCGGTTCTGCTTCAAAAACTTTCCTCAGTTCTTAATGGACCCACAGATATTGAATAAACAGTTCTTTTAATTATTCGCTTACCGTTTTGCGTACAAAAAGGACTGCCGTGAAACGAATTGTGATGTACCGTTGTGTTACGAATACCCTAGTCCCTAGTGGCTGCATCACAAGCGAATGCTCTAATTTTTAGTTTACAAACAATATTTTCAATTTCGGTTCCACTATTGTCTATCTCTCTTAGTTCAGAAACAGAATTTGCAAAATAGTCGTCCAAAATTGCAGGTTTATTAGGGCCGACAAAACAACCTATCATAAAAGATCTAATATCTAATCTATCAACAAAGGCGCCCAATATTGGTCACAATGCAGTATACCCGAGCTTTTGTATAAGGGAATGCCATCTACGTTTATGTCAATATTTATTGTGCCATTAGTTACAATTATGAAATTATTTTTATTTTTTTTATCATTTTTGAAATACCGAAATGCATATATCTACCCTGCTCTATATCTATAATTATTTTTTTTTTTCAATTTTGTTGACTTCAATTAAAGTTTGAACTGATAAGGGAACATCTAGCATTATATGAAATATTTTCCTCTAAAAACCAATATGCCAATTTTGTTTTTAATGCGGGTGTTTTATTATTTATTAATTCGCTAATATTTTCAAAACCACTTTCTTCAATAAGAAATTATCACTTATAAAATTAAATGAACTTGCATTGATAGTTTCCACTTCCTGCTAATGGTTTTTTTCTGGCTCTGATAGTAGATTATCTTTTTCCTTTTTGAGCAGACTTATTTATAACACCGGCCGCTTAGATAATCCCAATGTAGCGATTACTCACTTACCTATTCACATACAAATCGCTTTCATATTTTAAAATTATATATATTTGTTTTTGCGACTGGTCAGTTTCGTTGTTAGCACAATAATGAGTCGTAAGAGCAAATACTCCTTATGAATGTCTTACGATAAGGTGTATAGCCCGTCCCAAAGTACCTGAAAATATCTTGCGCAGGTCTCTTCACATATATACCTATTCGTCAGGATTATTAAGGAATATGGTACCGTTATGTCGTCAGTGTTCTGTCTGAGGTGCAAAATAATGCGCCAGCACATAATACTCCTTATGAATGCCATACGATATGTATCTACTCTGTAACTTTCAATTTTGTCAGTTTTTTGTTGTTGCTATCCTTCGTAATCCAATTGGGATTTATGCCTCGACAATAAAGAATCGCGACCGATGTCTAGACACTTTACAAAATATGCAAAATACAATGTGTTGAAAGAAATCGAATCATTTTGGCTTTCAGTGCGTGTGCGTGCTAGATGGCCGAGCAGGAAAGAGATCGCTGAACGCGCTAACTTTGTATAGAAAAATGTTAATAATAATTTATTTATTATAGTTTGAAGGCACCATCAGAAGCAAAGTACTTCCTTAGCACTGCTTTTGACGAGGAAAAGAAGTGCATCTTTAGTACTTCTTTTTACGGAGGAGCAAAGTATTTACTAAGTACTTCCTTTTACGTAGGTACGATGTACTTCTTCAGTACTTCCTTTTTCGTATTAAGAAAGTACCTATTAAGTACTTCCTTTTATATAGGTACGATGTACTTCTTTAGTACTTCCTTTTACGTAGAAACAGGGGTTCAAGCCAGTAGTTTTTTCAATATGTTAGAAAGGGATGGGTGATTTACATTATATACGGTAGGTATGTAACTGAGTATTAGCCCAAGCGCCTTCGCCTATCCTTTTTCAGGGGAAAGAAAGTACTTTACATATTTCAGTAGGTATATCAGTACTTCTGTGTTTGCAGGGCTCCTTTTTTCTATTCCCTCTTCTTATTCCTCTATTTACTTTACTTCTTTTAACTTTTCTTTAGTGGTTGCTTCTTTAATTGCAATGAATTGTTTTTTTATTTAATTACACTGACTTAATGGGGGAAACATGAATGATGAATGATCATGATCATACCTACAGAAAACAACTTGTAGCTCAATTCAAATAATCCAACCAAAGATTGATATAAATTTTTTTTTTATTTTGTATTTCTTCTCTTCCATTTAATTCTTTTTAAATAGCATTTCAAGAAGTAAACCAAATTAATTGATATTGACGCCCGACAGACGACTGTTGAGTTGATTGCTCATATAATCGGAAAACTTAAATGCACATTTCTTGTTAACTTCTTAAGTGCCCAATCTTAGCTGAATTATTGATGTGTATATATTATATATAATTTATTATTTATTTATTTATTCACTTAATGTTTCAGTTATTTATTTATTTATTTAGTAATTATTTTATTTATTTATTTATTTAATATTAACTTACTTATTATATATTTATTTATTTCTTATATATGTATATTATTATTATTTACTACTAAATGTGATACATATTTGGAAATTAATATTTTTGAGCTCGTCTAGTAAACCAACTTTTTTTTTTTTCTTTTGAATTATTGTTTTGTGAAATGTGCGGTTACAAACATCCATTATAAATTTTATGTACAAAATAAAATAGATATCTATTTATCTGAACACTTCAATATCAAAGCAAATGTATTCATATAAAAAGTTGAAAATAAAAAAAATTTGACTACTACTATCTACTATGAACGTAATTCAAAATATTTACTAAGAATAATTTATCGAGTGTCCGTATTCGTATTAGAGATCTTCTTGTAGAGTAGGATTCGTAGTAGCTATGCTGTTCTGTTATACCCTGGTCATTATTATTATCAAGTGGACAATGATTTATAATATACACTCTGTACGTACAACATTGCACGTACGTAAACACAGTATATTAGAGAAAACTAACGACATGGTCGTGTTCTTGTGAAATTAGCTTCGTGTTCGGTGAACAAAGGTGGAGACTAGGACTAGCATATTTGCAATTCACAGGATACATGAATCTAATAGGAACAGTGTGTGGTAGTGTGGTGTTATAGCATTTAATCGGGAAATTTATTGTTTCTGAAATGCGTACGCATAGAACATGCATTTCGCAAGTAGCATTGCTATTTATGTCCTTTACCTACTTAATTTGTTTAATTCAAAGCATCGCAAAATGTCCACTTAATTAGGTAGAAAAAAAGGTGAGAACAATGAAACACGTTTTTAAACTGGACTACCTATCTCCGAATAATAAAGCTGAAAGCAAAACTTTGATTATATTTTAAGGCATAGTTACCTACCTATTTAACCTTAATGCTGCAAAAAAAAAAAAAAAAACGATAAGAGCATCAAAACAAAACAAACCGTTCCTTGGAACGAAAAAGTCAATAGTCGGATCTAAATGCAATACCGCTGACCACAGTTTTTCGATAAAACAAATTTCCTGTTGTTTCTTAACATATCCATGTATGTACTCTCCTTATGCGGCTTGGTGCCACTGCATTTTGTTAAGAAAATATTGAGCGAAGTCAACACTAAGGATAATGAGCAATTTTTTATTTGAAGACTTTTTAGTTCATTACGAATTATTTTGTATAATATACAAAAATGTTAAAAACTAATGTATCTTAGAAGTTGTTCATTAGTTGTTCCCTATTTCATTTAAATTTTTCAAAACTATTACGCAAACATTAAGAAAACCAAAATTCAATGATCAAAGCTGTATCAACTGAAGTGCCATAACTTCCTGAACCAAAAAGTGTGTTCTTTTTAAAAATTTTCTGTATCTTTTTTTCCCGTTTTATGCCCAAAACACATATACAGAATTCAATGCGCTGAAGGATTTGAATACACACGTTTATATGGATTTAGCTACAGCATGTCTCTATTTCTAAATTCTGTGCAAAATTCAAGGGAACCACAACACGAAAGAAAATAAATTGCTATTTCAAGGATTTGGCATCGCATTTTGACACTGCTGACCGTGTTTGTTTTTGTTTTGGTTGTAAACACATCAACACTTAGTCGAAGGATGACAGCAACACTATTAGCCGATGCAATGCATATCAAACAATTTTCTCCACATCTGTCTAACTTGCAGCACACTCTGTGCTGCGTCCACAATTTCTGTCACTTATGATCTATGAATTATACCACTCCGCTATGGAGTACGAGACGATGTTCAGTCTCGAAGGATCCAAGGCCGCCAATCCTTAGGCGCGAACTAAATTTTTCATTATTCATAATGTTAATAAAATGAAAACGAAATATAGTGCCAAATTATTCGTGTTTGGTTTTCAATAATGAAGTATTTTTTTTTATTTTATTTAAAAATTTTAAATTTTAAAATAATATTTTGTATTTGGCCTTATTTCATTTGGCTTCAATTCACTTTACTGAAATCGAATGCTACTCACGAGAGAGCTATATATTCAATTCAATACTTTTGAAGTGCACCTCAGGGTTCATCTCACAATGCGAAAAATTATGACTAGCTATATGAAATCAAAAAGATTGCCTTTTTGCATTAATTGTATTGTTACATTCAGGCTGGGGTTCGTAAAGATAAAACACTATTCCGTAAAACTTCTCTAATAAAATTCACTTTTGTTACACTTTTATCGACTGTTCTAATATTTCACTTATTAAGTAGGTACCAGAACAATATTACTTAAACAATTCTTCAACGTTCCAAACCAATCACTTAATTTACTCTATTACTTTTCACTTATTTATCTTCTCAAACTATTACTATCTCGAGCTTTAACCAATCACTGTTATATAAATCAACTACTGTCTCGCCCTCTTCTAAAAGCTGTCCTTTTATACCTGCTCCGCCATCTGACGAGAACTTTCTAGCTAATTCTAATTGGTTCTAGAATAAGCTTCAGTGGTGACAGATTTAAGTCTCCAATTGGAAGTGACACTTGAGTGGAACTTGTTTTGTGACTAAGGCCTGGATTCACCAAACACCATTTAGGTTACACAATACTGTGACTAAGGGCTTGTTTCACCATACACCATTTAGGTTATACGATACCTTCCACGCCACAGTATAATGAAAAATCCTTTGAAGTTTTTTTTAAGAGCTTTTGGCTTCAAGAAGTCAATCTTACTAAAAAAAACTTTTTTAAATTAAATCTTCTAAAATCTATAGCTTTCTCTTTACCATTTTGATTAGATTATAAACGTTTGAGAAGTATGTACCTACCATTAAAAAAGAAAAAGGGTTATATGAACTTCTTCATCCACGTAGAAACATACATATTAGAAATTATTTAATTCATTTATATACCTGGCAATATTGTCAAGTCTTTTAAGTTACAATTTTTCCCATTTTTGAAAAGATGCATAGCAAACAATTTGAGCTCGGTATACGAGCGTTATTGACTCGAGATTGTATTGAACTATCTCTTCACCTTGCTCCTTGAGTAGTAATAGGTATTATGTATATATTTTTAAAATTAATTGTTAAAGATAAGAACCAAATGTAGTTTTGAAATAACTTTACCGTATTAAGAGAAAACTATGCAGTTATAAAAAGGAAAAGAGGGGAAATGATTTCAAAGGCTTTGAGAAAAACAACCTGACCTGTTGTGTACGCAATGCTTAAATTGGAAGTGTAGGAATGCAATATTCTTTAAACCCGTAATTTATTACGTTATTTTTTTTAATAATTTAGAAAGTTCAATATTTCTTTCATTAAAATGGTATTTTTTATAAGGTTTTTCTGGGTTTTTGTTCTACATTCTAACCCCGTGAATATTAAAGATATATTTCAAACAGGAACTTATTACAATTAAATTATATTTGACTTTAAATGCAAAAGTCCGTTTGATTATATTTTAATATTAACTTCTTATTGCAATGCTATTCATTTCAATAAATTTTGTAGTTTGTTATAACACAAGATCTGGGTTGAGGTGATTGTATACTAATTAATATTTAAACCAAGTTTTTCGATATCAATATCGAAAACTCGAACAATTCTGCATACAGTATATATGTATGTACATTGTACAAGATAGAAACAAAATGGGTGGACCTTTTTTAAAACAAGTTACCTAGGCCCATCACTCTGCTTAAATTACACAAGTTACAACATTTGTTCAATAAAAGTGACAGACACACCTTATATTGCACATCTTTATGGGTTTATCTCTATACATTCGATATGAGTTCCATTTGAGGTAGAAACCACTTAAGTGTGAAATTGTATCACCTAAGCGTTAACATAGCAACGCAAGTCTTTCAACAATCCGGGTGTTTGTTCTCACCTCCGTAAAGTGATTTTGTGATTGAGTTTTCTATATACCTCTATGCTCTATCTACTTGGGGGTAAAAAAAGCAACTATGAACCGCAAAACCCTATAAACGTTTCACTTCTTTCGAAAAACCATAATCGATTGTGGCTGGCTCCGCCCGAGTGTTCCGGGAAAAACTTTCACTAAATCTTTACAAAGTATGAACTAAAAGCTGCAGAAACATGATGAGGGTAGCAAATCCGCAAATAAGGGCTGCATAGCACATATAGCACCACGTAGTGCACAAAAAAAAACTGTTTGTGGCTTTACAGTTAAACTCCAACGCTATAGCTTCACCTGCCTTGTGTGCTTGTGTCTACCAATGATGGTGTGAAAGATTTACTGATAAATTTTGTTAAAGTGTATCCCACATCCTCTTTAATATTCAATACAAAGAGAGGAGTAATCTATGTCCTTATGCCTTCCATTGAGCTCCATAATAACACTCCCAAGGATTCTGCATCGTTCCACGGGATTTTAATTGAAAATTAGAAAATTGAAAAGGTTTCAGCACACCTCCTATAGGATATGGTTTTCGTGGTTACGTAGGCGACGACACTTCAAACCGTTTGTCATTTTGGTAAATCCTATGATAAGTGGATGAATTTTGGGAAACCTTTCCTGCTGGGGCTAAATTGAAACGATGTCACTTTTAGTTGGGAGTTTTCCTTGCAACCGTTCTATAACAATAAGTCTCCTTACTACAGGTTCAACGAAGCTAAGCCTTACCCGACCTAGTACGTGAAAGTGGAAAAATTTCAAATAAATGAATGGAAAGACTTTTCGGTGTATTCTATTATGTTTTATGCAGGGTTAATGCGCTATTGCACTCGGCGTAGAGGTAGGTAAATTATATATTTATATCAATTATTAATATTACTATTCACAGCTACCTTATATGGTACCTATGTGATTTACCAAATATTAATTATTCACAAGACCGATTTGAGGAAAATGCTACCATGTCAAATATGCGACATATCTTTATCTATGAAATGGGAAATTATTTCTATAGCTAAACGCAGCAGTTCCGGCAAATAGCAAACGCATTTCAGAGTCGCAAAACCCACACAAGGCAAGGCTTTTAAAGTATAGAGCGAGTATGTAGGTGGGACATCGAAAATGAATTCATGAATAATCACGCCAACCCCGTCCTCAAAAATCTGTGAAGCTAAGGAAGACCTATTAAAGGCGTTAGCTCTATTTCAACTGCTAATTTTGTGGCTATGGTTATACAACTGTTAAACAGAGCAACTGAAAGTAATATTTCAGCACTTAGAAGTTAGTTATCGTAGCCGTATACGTGGAAAGATGTCATATAACCTTACAAACGTTTTTTCATACGCCTTTATAAACCTAAACAGGTTACAATAGTCTATGAAACTGACAAAATTTACCTTAGTGGATATAAAAGCACTTGGGAAGATCTAGAAGAATGTTATATCTAACTTACCTACAGAATGACTTCGGAGATCTAGGCAGCCAGCACCAGTCGTCTCGTAGCGTCCGGAAACACTTTTCATACCTCAGCTGTCATAGCATTAGGGAAGCCTTTTGATGCCAGAAAATAGATAATTTTAAAGTCGAAAAGTTGCGCCAATATCTTTATCTCGGCTATCACCTTCGAAATATTTCGTAGGTATGTATAGTATATTGATACATATTGAAATATAATGGGGCACATTCATAGTTAACTATAAACCTGGGCCTAACTAAAGTCGAATCTAAAGCTAACCCACAGGTAAAACACGACTGCTATTCATAAAGAACTTGGCAGCATTAGATCCGAGTCTAACTTGTATTCTACTACAAATCTATTACATAAATACTTTCTGACAGCAAAAAGTCAAAAAGAATTTTAAAAATTGGCGTTTTGTTATGATTCTGTTTGGTTCTGGCGCTTTTTTTTAAACAAAAATAAGGTAAGGGAAAGGTATTGTACCTTGGTCCGGATTTCAGTTTTCTGTCAATAATTTATTCGTTTTGTTTTTTTGTTTTTTAGTTATTACCTGCAGTCTTATCGATGATAACGCAAAACTACCAAAAGGATATTGCTCTCAATTCCATAGAAAACTTAACTTTTATATGCTAGCCTCAAACGGTCGAGGCTGATTGTACTTTGGTCCACAGAGTATTGTACCGTGGACTCAAAATATTATTGAAGGTTTTCCATAGTTTAAAGGTGAAAACTTTATTTTCTTACAATAAATAGGCAAAATGGTACCATTCTTATTTTATTTCAAGAAAGCAAACCATTGTCTTAAAGTTTGTGTACTACAACATTCTTTTTATTTCAAATAATAGTTTTAAATGAAATGTTAACTAAAAAAAATGCTGACAAAGGACTTTAATATTATTTGCCTAATTTGCTTCTTGGCATACAAAACATGCAAAACCTATTCTAAAAAAAATCGAATAACGCGTAACTTTTACCGGACCAAGCTATGATAATTCCAAGGTACACGAGCACCACATTAGCCAAAATAAAATAAATTTGACTTAGTATTTACAGCACATACGTACAACAATTTGTTCCTACCAAAAGATAATCAATATACTTACAGAAATCGATTTAAGTATTGGAATTTGGAAAATAGACATAAAATTAAGCACTACACAACTTCACAAAATAGATAGAAAAAAAAAAATACTTTTTTCACTGAAAACTAGATATGTTTATTTTAGAAGAGTAACATTTCACAGAAGAACCGGTTTTTGCGTGGATTGTACTTTTCTGAAAATTGGCAGGGCACTCGGACCAAGGTACAAGACCTTCCCTTATGCATTTCAGTGCAAACGTCATTATGTTTTGCGATATGAACAAAAATTTTAAAATTGCAGATGAGCGGCAAAAAAAATATTAAAAGAGCAAGAGAACAAAACTGGTCGGAAGAAAGAAATGCTGCGTGAGTTGGTTCGAATCCGAAGACATTTAAATGTTGTGGGTGGCCAATAAGAGAAACAATGTCAAAATTATTTAAACAAAAAAGCGCCAAGCTCAAAATCGGCCTAATTCGATCTAAGCGGTTATGGTTTGTGGCCACTGGCCACATAATTAATTTTTAAACACATTAAACTACGTAATAAACAATTCTATATGCACTCCACAAACACCGGAATTATTTTCGTATTGAATATACTTACATAAAATAGACAATCTAATTAACTTTTTACGATGAATGGGAAATGATTGAGACAAGAGTATTATTCTTGGATGCCTCCTGATTAGTATCTCGTGAAACATCTCTGTTGGGGAAACCCGTTTTGTTATTTCCATTGACGAAAAGGAAAAGAATATCCCAACGCACAGTGAAAGGTAGCAATTTCTTTTATTGAAAGAGTCCGGTGTGGCGTTCACCCACGCGAAATGTGTTAGGACTTAATTTCCTAATTAAAATATATAATTTTTCTCATCTTAAATGGCGTCAGAATTCAACCCTTTTAGCATATAATTAGATACTTAGTTTTGATTAGAGCTTCTTTTGCATTTACCGTATACAGAGGTAAGATTAAGTCTTAGGTTCTGAAATTCATTGAAGCTATATCAAATTTCCAAAACATCAAGGATTATCTAAGCTCTAGGATGTGCTTCATTATATGTTAATAAGTAAATGGGGGTGTTCATCGCATGCTTGTTCATAGAAAAAAAGAGGTAGAACGCCAGTATCCCGCAACTGGAAATATTCTCCGGTGGGCGGTAAAAACTTACAGCGCAAGAAGTGGAACTTAATTAAGTACTAAGGATAATAAATGCACAGAGATTAAAAATGGAAAACCCAGTTCTTAGTTCTTTTCATTACCCTCAGCGTTGTTGTTATCCTTGTTGTTCTTGTTGTTTCTTAATGTCGACAAAGGTATAGGTAAACACCTACACCCTAGTTCGTCTTCTCCTGTCCTTTCGTAGACTAAGCTGTGATCTGCATTAATGTTCAACATAATCCCAAAGCGCTAAGATAGCAAGTACTACGTCAGGATACAGGGAAAAGTCAGGACCAATGGTGTTGAAAATAATTTCGAAACTTGTGGTGAACTGGGTGGAGAATTAATTTTAAATATGAAAAATAAACGATAAACACTATAGGCAGAGGTGAAAAGAACACTGTGCTGGTCCAGAACGAGTAGCTTCACGTTGTTATAGTATTCATGGGCCTGTGATGAGGTGTTGTTTTTTTGTCAGTTTAGAAAGTTGAGAAAAACGTTTAAAGAGAGGGAGTGTAACGTTGAACTATATATATACATGTTCCTCTGAGGCTATTTTGCCAGCTAACTAGATACTACCTATTTTACATTTATAAAACAATTTGGTTAAGTTTTAATTTAGCAGGTATCCTGTCTTTAGTACTTTAGTACTGAATTTACATCGCAATAATGGGCAGAAAATAACATCAATTTGTTCCTCTAACATTAGCCATAGTCGTTATTATTTCTGGCTCACAGAGTAAAGTTACTTCAGCCCCAAATTCTGCGTTGGCTGATACAGATAAAGATGTAACAAACACCATATTGAATACCTACTCCGGTAACTCTTTAGAAATTGTTTGAGCATTTAACGTCAACGACGTCCGAACGACAAAACAAATTATTTCTAGACCGTGTCCGTCGATGCTCACTACAGTGAAACTGAGATTTATACCATGTACAGAAGATACATAAAAACCAAAATCAGCTTCGTCGACCGTATAATCGGTCATCTTTTGAAGAATCACAAGTCTAAAGCTACGATTAAACATGCCATTTTTCGTCGCAAATTTTGACATGATGACATAACAAAAATTCGGCCATTACGTGGTACTAGTGTGTCTTTCTGCGCTGCGACAGTTTTCGTGACCAGACTCTTGACCGGCGATCATACGTAGTGATAAATTTAGGACAAATGCTTAGTGTTTACGTCATAATGACGTCTGCATGTCGACATTTTTAATGAAAGGTTGCATATCTAATCGTAGCTTAACAAAAAAAAGAACTAATAATGTGTGCACAAAGAAGAATAATAAAATCTCAACATACATACTTCTTGTGACTGGCATTGATCCTCTCGTCAGCAGCAGTGGCACTGCAGCCTCGGTATCAGAAGCAGCCGAAAAGTAAGTGGTATAGTCCGTCCAATGGGAGTTGAAACTTCCATCGTTGCGCTTATGCGATTATTTCAATGGATATTTACTCTTAGACTCCTTTTTGATCAAATAAAATTGTTAGTGCTTTTCTTCACTTTATAATTTTTTATACTTTACTAGCGGGCCCGGCGAACTTCGCCTTGCCCTCAATTTAACACCTTTAGATAAACTCCAAAATAATAATAGCTCCAAAATATTTTGTCGAAGATGGGACATAAGTCACAAATTTTCGGAGAGGTATGATATAAAGCAAAACGTTTTGAATTTCCATTAGGCATCCAATCCTTGTTCCATTATACATGCAATTGTTCATAATAATTTTAAAAATAAACACACAATTTCAGATATAATACAATAATAATCATTTATAATTTCATATAACAAGAACTGAACAAACAAAACAAACTTTTTAGAAACTAACAAAATTCATTTATTTGGGAATAGAAACTTATAAAACTATATTTTGAGAGAATTTGAGAAAACATATATAAAAAATCGCTCGTGATGGTGAATGAGGAGGCTGGAGAACTTAAACGCTTGACGACCAGTGAGACTAACTTCATGCATAGCTTATGGAAGCTACTTTATTACATACTAAATAGAGCTTATTTCTTACATAGCTACAACATAAAGAGAATACAAGTGAAATAGAGAGAAAAATAAAGAATGTAATACATAGGATGTATAAACCTTCAGTTGTGCTTACAAGTAATGTTTTCACACCAGTATAGACTATTCAACTAATCCGTTCGATTTTGGATAGTACGGCCTGCTTGTCGTGTGATCAAATTTCCACTAATTTTCCGACACGAGCTGTGATGCCGCGCAAACCTTGACTTAAGATGTAGAATAATTTCTGAGAGTTTGTATGACTTGAGTTTTGCAATTTCGATATATATTTCGAATAGTAGTCAATTAATAAGAAATTTAACTCCTTTTTCTATGCCCAGAATATCCAGAAAAATCTCCAGCTTTTGTATTCAAAAATTCCAGCCTGCACCAAAATTTGGTTGGTTAAAATTCATTTGGTTTTGCACCAACAGGAAACTCCATTTTGTATCGTGTAGTTTGGCCCATCATTCGTGCGCACGAAAACGTTTGATCGTTTTGCCTTACAGAATCTGGCCCCTGGTGATTGCGCTGGTGGCGTTGGAGATTTAGTGGTGGTGGCGGTGATGAGGTACTTTTAAGGCTTTCCTCGTGCTCCAGTGTAGAGACTCCAGACTTTCCTCAACTGTGTTTGCAAGGGAATAATCAAATAATATCCCTGAATCTATCACATTTTTATCCAGTTTGACTACTTAATTCACTGATCATAAAGAGTGACTGCGTTCATGCATGAATTTTGGTCTTAGCTTTCCCATTCTCTTTGAATGATTTACCACCACAAATTTGAACTGAAACTTTCTTCAAATTGACTAAAAGTTATTATACAGTATTTTTGCTTAACTACCTGCTTTGGCTTCCACGCGCGAAAACTTATAAGAGGGGGTGCTATTCAAGTGAACCAAAATAAAGCTTTGCTTTTGCAAGTAATTTGAAACAACATAACAAAAACTGAGTAACGGATTATTTCCAATGCATGAACTTTCTCACAGTTAGGAATAGGTGACGGGTAGGAGTATTTGCGTCTGAAGCGACAGTCAGACTGAGCTCAAGGCCTTGCTCAAGCCTGTGATCCTTTCCAGAACAGTTCGAAATTGCAGGACCTCTCTGAGTTTGGATGAGTCTCTGAATTCTTTGAATCTTTTATGAGTGAGCGGACAACGTTTACAGAGTCCTTCAGTTTAATATTTAACTTTGTGTTGCACCAGCGCAACTGTCAAACTGTCATCGACCAGCGACCACCAATCAAAACTAGAACAAAACTACAATCTGTCATTTTAGCCACTGTCGAAAGCGCTTATTCAGTCTTTTGAATTCACCCATCTTTAGAGAGGCTTATGTTAGATATCTCAAATTGTTAAATGTTAAATGTTTCAAACATATCCAGCTAATCCAATATCCAACCTTCCCAGTCGTCCTTCTGGATAACTCAAAAACGAGCATCAAAAGTGAAAACCAAACAAAAAAAAAACCTTTTCCACCAGTGGCATTCCTTCTCCTTGTATATTTTTATGAAAATATCGTTTATTAAACCAGGACGGTAGTCATGACTGTTCTGGGCTAAATTTAGGATCTGTGTTTTTGTATATGAACAACTGCAGTTTTTTATACTGCACCAACGTTGGAAACACTGTAACAAAAATGCAGTAGCTCTCGCTGGAACGTACAAAAATAAATTGCACGACTGGTCGAAGGAATCTTCTTCGTGCATCAAAAGTTTAGTTGGTTTGGTAAAAATCTGAAAACCGATACTAGATAAAAGAAACGGTTCATGGAATATGCGAATAGTGTTAACTAAAATTCACTTTTGGGTTATTCATCTGGTACAGCTGTATACATATAAAATAACAGGCAATTGCCGAATGTTCTGGTTAAAGGGTTGCTAGTTCGAAATCTGTACATAACTGGACATTATGTTGAAATTCCGGGACTCGTCTGGACATTTCAAATTTCGACTATTTTATTTTTGTTTATTAATAAAAAAATTGAAATATGTTTTATTAATGTGATAAATTGATATAATTATTTATTTATATATTCACTTACTTGTTTATTTATTTACTTAATTTTATTTGTCCTTATTTATATATTTATCAAATACCTTTTCATTAACCTGTACAAATCCGTTTGTTGTGTATATATGTACATTTAATACTATTTTTCATTTTTCCCTAAAGTTCTCTTTCTTTTTCTTCCTTACCTAACGAGTATCTTACATAAAAAATAATATTTCAGTAGAAAGATAAAATCCAATCTATCAAATCTATGTAAAATGTGCAATAGCAATAGTCCTGTAACATTATTCTGTGGCAATAATAAGCCATATTCGAGTTTTTTACATTACTAAGTTCTCGTTTTCCTTAGCTTTCTTTTAGTCCAAGTCCCATCACTCTACAACAATTAAAAACCGTTAAATATGAAGAAAACTCTACAGCTTTAATTTACTTGGACTATGTAATCCAATATATTTGAAAACCTTAAGATAAATTTCTTTTGCTCACACTGAAAAATTACCAAAATTGACATAAGCTATTTTAACTTATTGCCACAGTTTTTATACGAAATAAAAATATCTATCTTTCTATTAATGTGCAAATAAGCGTATTTATTTTAACTAGTATCGCTTGTGGTCGAAAGTCGACCATACCTTTTATAAGTATGTATACTATAAAACGTACTACAATTATTTTCGTTATTTATGTTTTTTTATAAAAGCAAAGAGTATATCGTAAAATATACGAAAATGAGCTGCTCCATCGGTAACAGACTCTAATCTAAGATGATTTATATTTAAATAGGTACTTTACTATGTTAATATGGTGGCGACAAATAATAAATAATTCCCCTAAATAAATTTCTTACAATTATTACTTATTTTTAGGGGCAGGTAAATTGCATACCTTTATGGGTAAATGATTCTCTCCAACAGGTTCTAATCTAAGATGATTCAATACGTTACTATGGAAACATGACGGCGACAAATTGATTGTCACAAAAATCCTTTTATTACCTACCTGTTTTGTATGGGGAAGTCATAACATAATTTTACCAGTCTTAATGGCGACATATACAGACGATTTTGTGTTTGTGTAAATCTATGGCACAGCACCTTTCAAATAACATAAGTTTCATTCTCCTCATTTCATATTAAATACCAAAAAAGCGTACGGAAAGCTCGAATGTTCACGTATATAATGATAAAAAAAAAAAACAAAAAAAGAATTACAAAAACAAACAAATATTTCAATCACATTTCTCTTCATATTCATATTATGTTATAGTCACACATCGAAGTGCAGTCGCTCCTAGGGTCTAAAAATATATCAGCCAAAGGCCGAAATAAAACCCTCCAATTTCGACCTTTGACTGAAGTGTTTTTAATCAAACTTAGGAGCGCCTGAGCTTCGAGCTTTGACTACAACATATATACAATAAATTACAAGCCTGTTTATGTTTATAGATGATTATTGCCACATCATATTTAGTGTTATATCTTTCACCGAATTTACAAGTTTAATGCCTTCCGGCGAATTTAAAAATGACTTAAAACTTAGACAGCTTTCGTCAAAATTCAACCGAATTAATAACTCGGCCTTTATTAAGTCAAAATTAATGCCGCAATAGGTAATTTTGAGAACATTGATTTTACTTTTACTCTAAGTATAAATTCTGATGATATAATATAATATGATGTAATTCATAGATTTTTTACACAATTCTTTAAAAAAAGATTTCATTTAAAAATATTTTAATTTAAAAGGTTTTGTTTAAGGTTTTCAAACCAACCTATTATAATATAATATAGGTGTTGGCCATGGGACATACGGACAAACGGACAGAATTTTGCTACCCACTTTTTTGAGTTCCTCTATCATCACAATGTCAGAATTGATTAACATCTCGACTCTCGAGTTAAACATTTTGTACGAATACAATAAATTTCTCTTACTTGTAGGTTCTCGAGAAAGTAAAATAACGAATAAAAATAATAAGTATAGATAGGTAATATGTAAATCATGTCACAACCATGCAATTTTCCTATCAATAGAATATTAGCATTCCTACAAATGAACTCCACACTAACTTCTAGGTATGTCATGCAAAAATCTAAAATAAAAAAAATAAAATGTGTGCATGTGAATGGGTCTATATCTACCCAACGGAAAATTGAAAAAAAAAATTAAATCTATACAGTCCTCTGAGCCTTTCAATTTCAGAATAATGTATAGTTTTGCTGCTTTATTTTGTCCTTGGTGTTATTTTTGGAAATCGTTCGTTCTTCTGCTTATATGTTCTCTATTCTGTCTGCTCCTTTTTCAATGTGCGAACGTTAGTTTTTACTCTTCGCCACAACTTTTTTTTCAATTTTTTTTTTCTGTTTGTAATTCTCCACAATCCGCATACCCCTTATTATACGGTCCTCATAGTATTGCTTTCCTTCAACTACAGCCTTTGCTGAATTATACTACCAAAAGAATTTATATACGGTTCCTGTTACTGATGCTGCCCGGTCTTCTGTACTGAAAGCTAACTGTTCTTCCTCGACCCTTTGAGATGGTGGGCGGATGGGGTAAGAACGGGAACAAGAGCTGGAAAAAGAGGTAATGGATATGGAGCTGGTAACTTTAGCAAGTTTCACGCTTATCTAAGCAGAAACCGTAAATTCTCAATACACGATAATGTTGTATATCTGAATAGGTACATATTTATTTACGGGTGTGTGTTCAAGCGCTTGTTTTTTGCTTCCCTGTGTTGGGTTTTGTGTTGTGTCAGTGTCTTGTTTTGAGTTTTATAGTTAGATCGTCGACGGCGATTCCAACAACTGATTCCGATATAATAAATGAAAGAGACTTACTTACACACTGGTGAAGATTTCCCGAGAAAGGGGATATGTAATGGTTTCATTGTATTAGGGGTTTTCGCATAAGGGCTGATTCGGGTGTGCTATAGAGGTGGTGTATTCCCGTTTGTAGGAAATGGTCAAAAAATACAACAGTCATGCAAGAATGCAGCTAGTTGCAAGCAATAGTAACGCCAAATAAAAATGAGTAAAATAAAGTAGAAAATCGCTACTTGAACACTTTGTTCTGGGGCTTACTAAGGCAGACGCATCGTAGTTTTAAAGAAACAAAATTTACAAGGAAAATAAAACTCATACAAATCATAGAAGTGGCAATGGTATTTATTTTATTTTATGGTTTAAGTGTTTGTGTTTTAAAAATGAAGACTAACACATAATAAAACTGTAGGCGTTTTGATGTGTTAACGGTTGTGAAAACTACTGCACAGATTTAGATGAAACTTTTTTTTTGTAATGTTACCTACTTAAAATTTTGAGAAGGACACCGGCTTTTCTTTTCAATGCAAACAAAACATAATTTTCTCAGTGGGCAAATATCTGCTGTATACTGCTCTCCTCAGCTATAGTGTACTAGCTGATCCCGCGAACTTCGTTCCGCCCAAATTCGTTAATTTAATGAAAGCAATAATTTCGAGCATGCACAATGCACATGCTATTTTATGTAGACGCTTAAATACCAATGGCAAGCCGTTCTGAATAAGCGGATTCTGCTGAGGTTTGCAAAGTGCTTTATTTGGACAATGTCCATTATAATTTTAATTATGAAACTTTAGAAATAGCGCTTGATTTTATTTTTGAATGGGAGGTGCCACAAATCGTTTTCCTATGCCGCTTATGTTTTGGAAAGTACCACCTATAGTGCGGTATCCTATCTTTCAGCACCACCTATCTGGTCCAGAACTCAAGTAGAAATTGATGGTTATAGTGCAAGCGCTGTTCCTACATTTCAGACAAATTTCCGTAACAGTAGCAGTGTGTATAATGTATTTGGGAATGACTTGTAACCGAAATGTGATCGAATTTTAGTGAGCTGTTAAATTGGTTTTCATGTGTTTTATAAGTTGGTTCGCACGAAACAGAAAATGTGAAATAAAAATACTGACACCATTTTCAACCTTCCCATGAATCATGTTTGTAATTATGATATCATGCAGGTCTGGATCGGTTTGGGGCTCTGAAACCTCGGCACGATGTCATCAACTTGGTCTGGTTGCATTCTTTCTACTAACCAAATGAGAATGTGCGCATGAGGCAAGCATCTTTTTTTGCCATTCAATCGAATACATCCGACATCGAGTATTACTAACGCTCGTATCTTTTTGCGGACAGAAAAGGGGATAAATGCCCGAAATTTTGAGATTTTAAGGGATATCGCATATCAAAAAAGAGTATATATAGGGGATATGTTTTTAACTTGTTTTCTCACTGAAATTGATGAGACTTAACCATAATATCAGCACAAAAAATTAATGTAAATTGTGTTTAGAAAAACTATTATTATTTTTTAACTACATATATAATAGGAATTTAACGAATCCAAAGATTAGTTCCCGTCGTCACAACAGATTCTGCGTAACTGCCTTCGGTCCTTGCCAATCTCTTCATTGACTCACAAAAGCGCAGATTCCTCTCTATAGGCAGAATTACCTTTCTCTTTCGTCCATACTCATACTATAGGTATGATCGAACTTTCATCGACCAACCATTTCCATATTTGCCCTGTAATAACAACATATCGCAACAAAGAGAAACACGCATACTTCTCGTATCAATTTGTTTGTTTATTTATTTCTCTTTTGTAACTATCATTTATTTCTCTTTTGTAACTAACACGGCCTTCCTGACCCTTTCATCGCTCTCGATGAAATGTTCTCCATAGCTTGTTCCTCATTAAGTTTCTGCAAAACAAAATAAACAAAACGAACACCACTATAGATTCAAATCTCAAGCATTACAGGTTAATCTAAGAACACGACTCAAAACCAACGAATTAGTATCAAAAACAGTCCCTCAGAGAATAACATCTCAAGACTAACAAATCAGTTTCTGAACCAGTCCCTCAGAGAATAACATCTCACGACTAACAAATCAGTTTCTGAACCAGTCCCTCAGAGAATAACATCTCAAGACTAACAAATCAGTTTCTGAACCAGTCCCTCAGAGAATAACATCTCAAGACTAACAAATCAGTTTCTGAACCAGTCCCTCAGAGAATAACATCTCAAGACTAACAAATCAGTTTCTGAACCAGTCCCTCAGAGAATAACATCTCAAGACTAACAAATCAGTTTCGGAACCAGTCCCTCAGAGAATAACATCTCAAGACTAAACAAATCAGTTTCTGAAGCAGTACCTACCATTTTCGTCGTCCATGGTGTCATCCACACTGCCGACGTCTATGGGACGTATCACCTCTCTAGCCGCTACGATAATCGTCTTGCTGTTCGCCTTCAAGAGTTTATACCTGTCATTAGGTAAAATACCCACAACCTCATAAGGTCCCCGGAAATGGACATCTAGCTTCGATTTCCGAATTTGGTTACTTTTATATAAGACCTTATCACCAATACTAAGTATTGTTGGTTTGCGTTTTCCTCTATCAAAACGTAGCTTCATCTTCTTGGCATTTTCCTCAATTCGTTCTGCAGCCAGGGCTCGTATTGCCTCGACATCATCAAACTTCGGTTCTATGTTTAAATCATTTAGAAGGGCGCTAATCTCTGGGGTTCGGCCATCAACGCCGGTCAGTATCTTCATTGGCGAAAGTCCGGTGGTTTTATTTACCGTGGTATTTAATGCCAACTGCACTCGACTAACGTAACTAGTCCATTCTAAATTAACGCTCAAATTGGTTCTCATTAGGTTAGCGACGGTATCCACAAATCGCTCGGCTTGACCATTAGCTCTACTTGTTCCGGGGGCAATTGTGTGATGATCAATTCCATACGTGCTGCAGAATAACTTGAATTCACCACTAGTGAAGTTGGTACCCTTATCACTGGTGATACGACAGGGAACACCGAACAATGTCACGAAATCATTCATTAGGCGTATAGTCTCAGTAGCCTGCAAGGTTTTGCATGGTGACAAAATGACAAATTTTGTGAATGCGTCAACGATAATTAAAATATAGCGACTATCCGTTCTAGCATCTCCTTTAAACGGACCCATACAATCGATATGTACCGTATGGAACGGTATCGGCCTTTTATCGATAGGATGCAGCTCGGATTGCTTCTTTCCCGAAGGTCTTTTTGCCACAAGGCAAATAATACAGGACCGCACAAATTTCCTTACGTTTCGTGACATGGAAGGCATCCAAAAGTGCTGCCTCATTTTTGCCAAAGTCTTTTCCCACCCGATATGGCAATTGTCTTCGTGGCAACGTCTCATCAACGACAAACGGCACTGTTTAGGTACGTACAACTTATTACCTTCCTTCATTTTCCGAAAAAGCAAACCTTGCTTAAGTAAGTAATGAGACTCGGCATCAATGTCGCCAGCATGAATTCGATCGATTATTTCCAGAATCTCTTGGTCCATACTTTGCTCGATGTTGAGCCAGTTTTCAGATAAACTATTTAATTGGTAGCAAGTTCGCACCGGTGGGTTTCGGCTCAAATAGTCTGCGTGTTGCATAGCCTTTCCCTTACGGTACTGGATTTCAAATTCGAAGTCTTGCAGATAAATCCACCATCTGGCAACTCTAGGTAAAATGTCCCTTTTCTCCTTCGTCGACTTTAGAGCGTTACAGTCCGTAACAATTACAAATTTAATACCAAGTAAGTAAGTGCGAAAATGTTTAATTGAGTTGACAACTGCTAATGTCTCTAACTCGTAACTGTGATACCTGGTCTCATATGGTTTTGTAGCCTGGCTATAATATGCGATTACATGACGCTGACCATCTATCAATTGCATTAATATTGCTCCAAAACCAATAGAACTCGCATCGGTGTGAAGCTCGGTTTTCCGTGTTGGATCGAAAATGACTAAAACTGGTCTTCTGGTGAGTTGATCGATGATATAAAGCCTGGCTTCTTCGCACTCCTGTGTCCATAGAAATTGTGTCCCTTGCTTTGTAAGTGACGTAATGCAACTGGTTTTGGCTGCGAACCCAGGAACAAATCTACGGAAGTAGTTCGACAGCCCCATAAATTGACGGACCTCCCTTACGTTTGACGGAACAGGTGACCTAACAAGTGCATCTACTTTGGATGTTCCTGGTCTTATTCCTTCGAAAGAAATCTCTCGCCCAAGGTACTCTATTTTTGACTGAAGAAAATGACACTTATTAGCGTTTAGAGAGAATCCACAATCCGTCAGTGCTTTCAGTACGGTATCCAATCTTTCTAAACCCTCACACACCGTTTTTGATGGAATTAAAACGTCGTCTAAATAAACAAGGGCAATATCATCCTTGAGATCACCCAGGGCTTTGTTGATAGCTCTTTGGAAAACGGCAGGAGCATTCGCTAGTCCAAAAGGCATGCGCAAATACTCGTAATGCCCGTCTGGCGTTACGAAAGCTGTTTTTTCAATTGCGTTCTCTTCTACAGGAATCTGGTAAAAGCCAGAAGCCATATCAAGCGATGTATAATAACGATATCCGGATAATCTGTCGAGCTGATCTTCAATTCGGGGCAACGGGAATCGATCCTTTACCGTGATGCGATTGAGAGCCCGGTAGTCGACACACAGACGATTTTGGCCGTTTTTCTTTCTCACCAGGACGATAGGACTAGCAAAAGGTGAATTACTGTCCTGTATGATGTTATGTGCCTTCAAATCAGCTATGATTTCATTCACGACCTGGCGCTCTGAAATTGACAGCCGGTAAGGCCTATAATTAATGGTGGAATTCGTTTGCAATTTGATGTTAAGTACCCCCGAGGTTACTTTTGCCAAAGGATATCCTTTAACAACAAATTCTCTGTATTTGTCGACAACACAGTCGACCTGTTCTTTGTATTCATCAGGGCAGTTCAGGTATTTTTCCACCCCCACTACGTTAACAGAAGACTGACCTATGGATTTCCTTCGGATTGTGGACCCTGTACTGTCAACTTTTATTTCTAAGGCTGTATCTTTTAAGACATCAAGGCCAATTATCATTTCGCTGCTTAGGTGGCTTGGATCAATTAGATGGAAATTAACTTCAACTATTAAATCCTGAAATTCTACTAAAAGATCAGTCTGTTCGGTTAATAAAATTGGACTAGCGCCAATGCCTTGTATGGTTGTAAAATTATTCGACACCTTTGCAGAAAGTTTCTTGGCTATGTCTGACCGGATCAGTGAACAATCGGAGCCAGTATCAAGGAGGCAGCGACACACAAAGCCACCAATAACAACAACAGTATCACCACTAACCTTGGTAGTGTCACTGCACAAACTAACTTTCTTCCTGTCCGCCCGTTGTTTGGCCCAACAGGTTTTTTCGTCGTGGCCTGCTTTGCTACAAAAAGCACAGATGTTCGGAGCTATCCTTGATTCCGTCGATATATTCGCATTTAGTGTCGGCTGTGTTGATAACGTCTGAGTGCAATTGGCTTTTATGTGCCCTACTTTGCCACACCCAAAACACTTTTTATTGGTGGCGAGACGTGGGCGCTTGGATGCTTGCATCGAACCATCAAGTCGCTTTGATGTTGAAGGATCAGTGTAGTTTGCTTGCTTATTATGTTCTCTTTTACGCCGTGGCGACTCAATTATAGAGGACAAGTGATCGATTAGAGTCTGAACTGTAGGTGGCATGACAAATGTAAGCGAATTTCGCAAGCCAACATTTGCAATACACCCTATAACGATCCGAATAACTTTGTCCTCCGGAATGTCGAAAGGCAAACGACTAATTTGGGAAACTTTTTCCATAACATAGTCTGTGTAAGTATCGAAATCACTACTATCTGTGTTCGACACTTGCTTCAACTGTCCCACTATATCCGACCCACTTCCAAACGTGTGGATGAGCGAAGCACGAAGATCGCTCCAGACATAGTGCTGGTAACCGTATTTTTGGTACCAAGACTTAGCTCTTCCTATCAAGGCTAACTGAACACGAGGGAGTATGTCAAAGTCTTTCATATTGTCCCTTTCTACCCTAATATCTACGTCCCTGCACCACTGTCCTATATTGACGCGGGAATAGTCGGGATCGTAAGCCGGAAATCCAACCAAATCAGTGGAATGACGCTCCTTTTTGGCCACAGCGCTAAAGATCGAGTTTAGTGCGTCAAGCGTGATCAGTGGATGATTGGTGCCAGTAGGTAGATCACAGGGAACCGCTTCAATATTTCCAGGAATCCCATCACCTTTCCCTTGATCCCCTTCGGTATCAACGATATCGATACTTGAACCTTCAGCCATTTGCTTAATAACAGAATATACACTCACCGCAATAAAACGCTGATAAGCTCGCAACAACAGCTGCAAAGTTGCCTTCTCGACTGTGCAAGTCTGCACACGCAAAAACGAACTTCACCACGAACGAAACTTCAACCCGTCGTAGCAATACAGACGCACCAGCTGCGCACACGAAGGGTAGGTATCTCAAATTCGATCGTAAATACAAACTCACTGTCTAGTCAGACCGGCGCGACCAAAAACGAATTTCCCCGTCGCTAACGAGTAAGAAAGTATGTTGCCTTCTCGACTGTGCAAGTCTGCACACGCAAAAACGAACTTCACCACGAACGAAACTTCAACCCGTGCGTCGTAGCAATACAGACGCACCAGCTGCGCACACGAAGGGTAGGTATCTCAAATTCGATCGTATACAAATTCACTGTCTAGTCAGACCGGCGCGACCAAAAACGAATTTCCCCGTACCGCCAACAATTATTCACAAAAAGAAATGCTAACACCTTTTATTTTTTATTTTTTGTATCGTAATAATGAATTTAAAAAGAAAACTTTGAATTATTTCCTTGGTGGCAAGGTACACTATCCCACTTCTGATAATAGGAATTTAACGAATCCAAAGATTAGTTCCCGTCGTCACAACAGATTCTGCGTAACTGCCTTCGGTCCTTGCCAATCTCTTCATTGACTCACAAAAGCGCAGATTCCTCTCTATAGGCAGAATTACCTTTCTCTTTCGTCCATACTCATACTATAGGTATGATCGAACTTTCATCGACCAACCATTTCCATATTTGCCCTGTAATAACAACATATCGCAACAAAGAGAAACACGCATACTTCTCGTATCAATTTGTTTGTTTATTTATTTCTCTTTTGTAACTATCATTTATTTCTCTTTTGTAACTAACATATATCTGTTCAAACAACCAATGTGCCGTCATCGCCATCGTCGTCATTCGCTTCTAAACAGTTTTCGATAGCAATAATTTCTCCACTTTTGGTTTTCTACTTATACCTATTTGTCTAATACAGCGATTGAACGAAGCAATTTTGGCTTTGTTTTCAGAAATTTGTAGAATATCTTTCAGAAAGTTTGGCGTTTAATATGCATTTGCCTTTTGTTGTTTTCGGCATTTTATGTTTTTTTTTCTACAAATTCACAAGTAAGCATAAGCAAACTTATTAGGTATACCTCCTATAGGTATGTAGATATATTAAAAAAAAAAAAAATCAACATTTTTTGACAACAACAATTTGCTTCTAAATTAATTAAAATAATTGACAACAACAAATTGCTTTGAAAATATAAAATATTTTTTTTTGTATTTGAAGTGTCACTACTCGATTTCAATCCAGTTTTTTTTTTTTTTTTTTTTCAAAGTGCTTTTCCCCATGAAAAACTAAATGTGTGCCTTCAACGCCACCTGTTGAGAATTTTCCAACTTTTCTTTTTTCATAAACCATCCCTGATTCAAGACGAATAAAACACACCAAAAATCTTTGAAATCGGTTGAGCCGTTCGTGAGTTATAAAGTCACAACGCACTTGCAACAATTTTATATCCTTATCCTTATCCTTATCCTTACTAATAATAAAACTGTAACTTTTTTCCGGCTTTAAATAGTTTGTGTGCTCAAGGCACAAGAAGTACTGCACGAAATTGATTTCGGTTTTCGCAATTGCATTGGAAATTGTCGATATTAGAATTTAGGATAATGTTTAATCATTATCCGCTGTCCGGAAGCGGAGATTTAAGCTGATATCTAACAAAAGTTGTAATTCTCGAATGCCTTCTAGCTCCTAGCTTTGGAATGACTCAACCGAATAAAATAGGTTTTTTTTTAATATAAAGTTCAATTGTGTACAAAGATTTTAAGATATAAATAATCTTTGTATGTAGTCCTGAAGCTGTACAATAAGCATTAAACTATAAATTTTATACAACTCAAAAAAGTAAAATGTTCGATTGAAGCTAGATCGTTGGATTTGCCCGGCATTCAGTGGAGGAAATTTTGTGTGTGTGTGCGGCAAAACCTGTTTCTCTCTCTGCTGAATGCTGTATGCTTTTTGTTTCTCTTTTTTTTTCATACACCGTTTGTGCTTTGTGTTGTTTTTTTTTCTCACTTCTTTTAAATTGAAATTGAACTGGTGATAGTGGAGAGAGTGGAGTTGTGGCCTTGTGGGTGGAGTATTAATGTGGTGCATGGGTGGGAGGGAGATAGGTCAGGTCAGGTATGTAATGTAATTGAGATTGGGAGGGAGTCACACTCAATTGTGATTTAAAATGCGCTATATTGATTGTGATCTGATGATGCATGCCACGAACGAATCCCGTTTGTGCTCGGTATTGTTTTTTTTTCGTATGCATGTATATGCAACTGCACCTTTTCTGCCTTATGTTTTTTTGAGGTTATTATTTCTTTAGGCGCGATGGGCACTTTTAGATAAGAAGAAATTAATGAATTTGGGTTACTTTTAAAACGAAACCGCGTCATCGACACCGAGCGACCGACACCCGATAGGTGGCGCTTTTGTCGTTTTTTTTTTTTAGAAACTCAACCGATCTCAATGAAACTTTGTTTGTGTGCATGGTTGGATGCAGCTAGAAAAATAGGATAGTTTTGGACCCGATAGGTGGCGCTGTTGTCGATTTTTTTGAGAAATTCAATCGATCTCAATGAAACTTTGTATGTGTCCATGGTTGGATGCAGGTAGAAAGATAGGATAGTTTTGGACCCGATAGGTGGCGCTGTTGTCAATTTTTTTGAGAAACTCTACCGAGCTCAATGAAACTTTGTTTGTGTGCATGGTTGTATGCAGCTAGAAAGATAGGATAGTTTTAGACCCGATAGGTGGCGTTGTTGTCGATTTTTTTGTTCGCTAGGGAAATTTAATAATTTGAATGTAATGTGGTATTCGATTGGGCGCTCTGAGAGCACTTTTTTTTTTCTCTCAGAGCAATTTATATGTTCGCTTGGTACAAATAAAGCAATCTTTTTCAAATTTCAGAGCACTTTTGCGAACCAAGATATTTTTTCAGATTTACCAATAACAAGTGCCTTTGAATTTGACAACTGGTAGAGTTTGTTTACATTTTAGTGATGTTTTTCTCCAGCAAAGAAATGCATTGCATCGAGTGAATCAATTTTTGTAAATTATTTATGTATAAATATTTAATAATCAATCGGGACGGATATTTCTAATGTTTTAATACAAAATTTAACCAGTGAATGGAAATCGCTTAGAAGTGTCGAAGACTGTACATATTCAAATCGCACGAATAGGTATCAACACAAAAAAGAGCAGGTGACGTTTTTATGTGCGACAAGGCACACGAAATCAGAAATCTGAGAACAAATCTGAAGAAGCCGAATCGAATACTATACATAAATGAGATTGTGAGGGAATAATAGAAGAGGCTAACTATTTGTTTGGGTTGTTTTACTGACAGTTTTTCTTCTCTTTTTTGGGTAAGAGTGGCTGGATTCCACTGAAGTCTATGTTATATTTACAAAAACTGCATAATTAAAAAATCCCTACTATTATAAAACTAAGTCATTCTTTTCTTTGTTTCTTGCTACACGTCACTTACAGCACCGAAGTGGGTTTGTATAGCTCTTATTATTTTGTTTTAAATTTGAAAAGTGGAACTCTGGCGAAGCAAGGCGAGCACGGGTCAGCTAGTATATATATATATAGATAGAAGATAGAGATAGACTAAAGAAAAATGATTAAAAAATAACTTTTCCGTATATTTCACAATAGAATAGCAACCTATTCAACCGATTAACGTTTTGTGCATCCATCAGGACTAGACAAATTTTATCCCCGCGCTATTCTTGTTTAACGTCCGAACGTCAATTTTTTGTTACTCTGGAACTCCCTACCGCGTCAAATCAGAGAAATAGGATTGAAAAACAGATTGTCAACTGAACTTAGGTCTTTCTTGTCTGCCAGTTAATCTTACTTGTTCCTTGTAAATATAGAATTTTTTGTAATTTTTGTTCCCTTATTTTTTATTTGTAATTTATTGTAACTTTGTTTAATATAATCGTTATGTAACAAATTTGTATTATTTGTGAATTTGAATCGGCCGTTTATATTCTTATATTTTTACATTTTTACGTATTTCGTTTCTTGTAAACCAACTACTTAGCTTAACACTATTTTAAAAGGTATGTATATTATATCTTACTGTGTATAAGTCTTCAAATATATAATTAAAAAAAATAAAAAAAGTCGATTCATCGAGGGAGGGGACTTTAACGCCAAAAATAAATATTGGGGATCGAGATTAACTAATAATAGAGGCAGAGAGCTATATGAAGCAATTAAAGAAGATGGCGCCAAATAATCCCCAGATCTTGTCGACTTCTATCTATCCCAAAATATATCTTCAAATAAAATAAGCATACTTTTAACACTTGGAGATAAAATATTAATAAAAGACAAAGGCATAAATCCAGTTAATAGACTGACTGATTTGAACTACCTCCGACAGAAGTTGAAAGAAAGTATCCAACTATCATCAGCTTTTCAAAAAGAAGATCAACTAGAAGTAGCAGTCCAAATATTGACGCTCAGTATACAAAAAGCTGATAGGGCTGCAACTCCCAAAGCAACAAAAAAAAATCAAACAAAAATTTGATCCTCGCGAAATATGTGAAATTACTATTATTAATAAATAAATTAAAAAAGGAAATCTAGAAAACGCTGGCAACAGACAAGTGCGCCAGCGACAAAACCACACTGAACAACTCATAAAAAATCTGTTGGAAAATAAAATAAAAAATAAAATGAACAGTCCAATAGCTCACATTCCACCACCAGTAAAATCCAGAGAAGGTATCTGGCCGAAAAGCAGCCAAGAGAAAGCAAACACTTTTGCTGAGTATCTTGAAGACGTATTAAAACCTTATGAAGATAAAGGTTATCAAAAACTCGAAGTTAAGAGCGAAGAAGAACTATTCGGTCGGTAAAGGCTAAAGAACTTGCCAAAGAAATTAAAGAAAGCATAAAAATAAAAAAGGCCCCAGGGTTTGATTTGATTATAGGAGAAATCTTGAAACAATTTCCACGAATATGTTTAAAAAAAAACAAGTGTAGATTGTAAATGCTGCATTTAAATTTAATGATGCCAAAACCAGGCAAGCCAACTAACGAGGTCACCACATCTCGCCCAAAATCAATTTTACCAATGTTGTAAACGTTGCTGGTAAAACGTCTACAAAAAATAATAGATGAAAAATCGCTAAATCCAATTCACTAATTTGGATTTAGAAATAAGCACTCTACCATTGACCAGGTGCATTGAATCTATACATATAATAAAACTGTAGCCGTTTTCACATGTTAACGGTTGGCGTGAAAACTACTGCACACATCTCTATGAAACTTTTTTTGAAATATTAGTCAAGATTCTGAGACGGACATAGCCTATCCTTTCATTGTCATGCCTATTTTTTGGGAGCGTTTTTGACCAAAAACGACAATGTGTTTCTGAGGAAATGCGCAGGTGGCTCATGACATGCGCTGATGGACGTACATAATGGTGGTGTATATAGAAATTGATTTCAAGATTTTTGTTTTAATGGTTGTTAAAGTACCTACGTTGATACCTACAGTAAAGAATTAAAGAATTCAAGAAATAAAGACGGTATATGTGAATTATGTTGTTTGATTTATTGTTGGTGTGGATAGAAATTTCCGTTGAGGCTTTTTGTTTTAGTGGTTGTTTTGATATTGCCTACGTTGATACCTACAGAAAGGAAGTGGAAATTTAGTAGTTACACTGTTGAATTTCATTTACTTAAATTAGTGTTTTAGGTAAATAGATTTGTTTGATTTATTGTTTCACATTGACAACGATCACCGCTTTTTTTTAGCTAGACTGTTGATTTTAAACAAATACCTATGCCGCGCCGTCGAGAAAACGGTCAAATCTTTCTCGAAGCTCAACAATGAAAAATGAGACGAGTTAGATCACAGAAAACTGATGAAAAATATCAGACCCCATCGTTACAAAGAAACACATATACTCCGTGGGTAAATTAAATCAGAAGTGGATTTTATTACACCAAAGAAATTAATTATGCCAAATTTTCTGGTATCGGTGGTATGACTCAGGCCTGTGACGTTGTGCACCGCGGGTGTAGACCTCACCAACGACTGTTTCTCGCACGGTCAATTATACGTGTCTCTTTCCCGAGTCAGAAAAAGTAAAAATGAATACGTGTATGCTCCAGGCAACAGAACCTCAAACATTTTATTTCAACAAGCTTTGTAAAAAAATTATCATAAAAAATACAATTATCTCATGTATTGAAACATAACTATTATTATCTCTTTTATTGGAAATTACACAGTCTCACGCCGAGCGTACGATGTTGCTCTTTATTCCTCTTTTTAGCGACCTTAAATTGTACCTACTATCCTAAGCTACTCTTTGTTGTAAGACATCTCATAACGGTTGAGACTGTTTCCCGAATTGTGGACTGATTACATAAGATTTTGACGAAGACTTTTTGGCTTGCCTCCATACCTAGGCCTTAAGGCAAGTATTTGTTATGTTCTTAGTCTAGGTTAGGTTTGTTGGTCGCCGAGGAGTATTCCGCTCCACATTCAGGTCAATATTGTCCCTTTGTGTAGTAACATATTCTGTAAGTCTTGTTATTTTATTTGATGAAAATAGCTTGTGCAGGTTAAGGAAGAACTATTTTCCACGTTCTATTCAAAGCTGTCCTGCTAGGAGGTTATTATTTTGCGCATGAATTACGGATGGTCAACACAGAAAATTATAACTCGCGATATTACAATAGCGCTCCGATTCCCATACTTTGATATATGGTTTTCAATAATAAGACGTAGCTTTGCATTTGCTGTCTACCGTGAATATCTGACCGATTTATTTTCATCCAAACCACATTGCCACTTGAAACACACTTACAAAACACTTTCTATGCGCTGAAAAATTAAACAACAACTGTTGCCTATAAATCTATAATTCGCTCTCTTTCAATCCATGCGATTCTGTCAAAAGCAGAAATATGCCCATTTTCCATCTTAGAGCGGACCTTTCATGACCGACGAAATAAAAGCAGATGACTATATGCCATCCTTTGTGTTCGCGTACATAATGGCAGCGAAAAATGACTAAAGCCTTTTTTTCGCAGCAAACATCCTTTTCAAATAGACGCAGCTAAAAAGGGTTTTCAATTTCAATGTCGGTTGCTACGGAATAGAAAGGATACTGAATCTAAAAGAACACAAAAAGTTGCAAGACTGTCACAGTGCCACGACCCAGTTTCACATACAGTGTGTAAATATCCCTTTAATCCTGTGGTTATTCTACAAAACCTACCGTAAAAAAAATGAAAAGGTTTCTGTACTGTATATCCGCACGTGTGCATGGCCAATGTCTATTCCTTTGTTTCTATAGCTGCCGGTGGAGACCGGTCACCCTATCGACCGCTGCCAGCCGAAGGGGAACTTTCTACGGCCTAGGGTAATACGATGACATAATGATTATGTTCAAATTTTTTCTTCTTTTGATATTTTTTTTCTCATATAAATACATAGATACTTACATACATACGTAAATAGCATGCGTAGGAATGACAGTGACCCAAAAATTACATGGGTAGAAGAGGAAGGATAACTGAAGGCTTTGTAGAAAATGGCAAGCCATTTTCATATAATACCCGTTATCCCACAAACAGCCGTTCTTGTGCCTGTGGTGACGAAAAGGGTTTTCCATACGTGGTCATATCGAAGCGATGTTCATACAGAACAGGAAACGCTATGCTGTAATTGTTATTGGTTCTCAAGTGACTTCGGGTGCCAATGAATGTATCAGTGTACATGCATAGTATTTGGAATACAATTTGGGCCTCCCTAATAAAAAGCTAGAAAATTTGGGTACATCTGTGCAAAGCTAATTTTAGTTATTTCAGTTAGAACTTTGGGTGGGTGGTTTAGTTTTAGATATGTGACACTTTGTTGTACGACTAAAGCTTGGATTTCCATTTTACCAAGGGATTTGGAAAATATTGCATAATCATATTGTTTTCATTGTAATATTGACCCATAAATGCGAAAAGGTAGCTAGGTAGGGGCATTAAATAATATGTCTATTTGAATTAATTTATTTTGGAATGACGGAAAGCAGAAATTCTTGCTTGAGTTGGGTTTTAACAGACAATTTCTATTGTCAAATTCTGGTTAGGGCAAACTCTTCATAAGCTATGGGATAAAAAACGAATTGTAGCTTTTAAAATTTGGTAAGATGAGTTCCTTGCCTACCTGTTCTGGCCGCAAAAGTTTTAAAAAACACGGTGAAGAAAGCGTAGAAAAACGTTTCGAAAACGGAGTCTTAAACCAAATACAAAGTACGTCTTACAATGTGGCCGAAATAGCATTTTAAAAACCGTCGAACTTCTCAATTAGCCGTTTGGAATCGGCATAAAATTGTAGATCCCTTCCATTCGTTCCAAAAATGAAATCTCACACAAAACGAATGGTTGTGAGAAACTAGGCCTATGGTCCCTACGGACCTGTCACACCAAAAATTATTATTATACCTATATTATCGTACAATGGATTTTTGGAAAAATAATTTTTTTTTTTCAAACTTAGAGTCAAATGGATGTTTTCAAGACTATTGTGTCCTTAATTTTCGAAAGTCAGTCAGACTCGCATAAAACCAGCAAGTTTTGTGCGACCCACATTATTTTTATTGAGTTTTTAATGTTAAAAATAGTCTTCAGTGACTAGACATAGGTAAAAACATAATTTAAAATAAAACTCAGACTTAAAAAACGGAATTAAACAAGAAAGGGAATATCAATTTGGTCAAAATGTATTCCAAACTGTATGCTGAGTTGTTGCCTAGTTGTATGTCCACATGGAATAGGATTAGGATCGGGTAGTAACATTTTAATGTCGTCTTGGCTCAAGGGTAACAAAAATGATATATCGGCCACATTTGACACTATGTCTCAGTGTTTGTCGATGTACATTGTCTCACTGTTAGCGAAATAAGATTTCTTGTGTTTTGTGAGCTTCAATCTCATAGCCGGTCTACACTACACGCGAACTTGATGAGAAGTGTGCCAAATCATAAAACAAAGTCACACTTCTTTATGCATTGGATAACGTGTTCCAATTCGAACAAGTCATTTCGGAGCAATATGGAGTGTCTCACACTCACTGTAAGAGTTGTCTCACTATTGGTGTGCCTCCCCTACTTTGGACTATTTTTTCAGGCCTCTGGGAGAGTATAGCCCAATTTTTTTATTTGACAGATTGGTAGTGTTTGGCTCGGGAAGGTACGCGAATAGACCTATTAATTCTTCCTTAATCTATGTCGCGTCAGAAATGTTTTCCAAAATGCGCTGAAAAACGCGACTAAGACAACGTCCAAAAATGTATATAGGAAACGGGCCACAAAAATAAAGGGTGTTTTTTTAGGTAACCTTGAGTTGGCGACACTATTTTAACTGGCTGCCAATTTGTCAGCTGTCAAGTGATTTATTTTTACTATGATTTGGTATTTCAACATGAGTAGACTGACGCCTGAACAAGGCTTCTAAATTGTGCAAATTCATTTTGAAAATTATGGTTCTGTTCGAAATACCTACGTATCGCGCACTACGTCAATTTTCATAAGCGATATTTGTTTAGCGATGAAGCTCACTTTTGGTTGAATGGATACGTCAATAAACAAAACTGCCGTATTTAGAGTGATGATAATCCTCATGTGTAAGTTGAGACACCGTTACATCCACAAAAACTGACAGTTTGGTGTGCTTTATGGGTTGGTGGAATAATTGGTCCGTACTTCTTTAAAAACGATGATGGCCAGAACCTTAGTCAATGGTGACCGCTATAGAGCCTCGATTACTGACTGTTTCGATCATCAATTGAACAACCATTATGTGCAGGAGCTGTGGTTTGAACAAGACGGCGCAAAATGCCACACAGCTCGTGCCATACCTAATTGATTTATTGAAGGATTGATCAGTTAGACCGTTAGAGGACAACATTCGTCGCGTCATTTCCGATATACAGAGACAAATGTTGGAAAAAGTCATCGAAAATTGGAATTTAAGACTAGACAACATCCGAGCCAGTCATGGCGGTCATATGCCAGAAATCTTATATTTAAATTATAATGCCAGAAGATTATCTTTCGAACAAAGTAAATTTCATGTCAACAGTCGTCTTAGAAGGAGTCAAAATTGGGATGGTAAACGTGAACACCAGAATTCGTGAGGTACTCAATATTGAGCTTGTGTCCCATGCTTTTGCACCACACTCGAATTTCGCCAACTAAATGGGTCATAATTGCTTGCTTTCTAATTGTTTTTTTTTGCTAAATAAGGCAGTTTTGCCATTTTAATAATAGGTACTATGTATAAGCAACAACCGTGATTCGTCGCTTCGTATTAAATTTCAAATAATGTCCAGCCAATCAACATTTTGTCAGCATAAAAGCAACATGATTAAGGAAGTTTTTAAGACCAAAATGGGGAACGTAGAACAGCACAGAGAAATAAATCTGAGCATTAATATTTGACTTTATTTTGATTTTATAAAGCAAATAAACGTTAAGAGGACCTTACCAAACACCTAAAAAAAAAAAGAAGTTTGTTTCTTATTGCAAAAGAAAATATTTTCTCATATCCCCTCTATATTATTTCTGTAATTTCTGAAGTGTGTTTCTCCCTTTTGCAGTTCACACGGTCAACCAATCTTAACAAAAGAAGTGTCAAAAAAAAGATATTTTTAGGGTGATTATTTTTGCATTTTTACTTTTTTAAAATATTAACAATTAAAAAAAAAATTATTTTACCTACTGCATTAAATTTCAACTACGCAGTTGTGTACAAACTATGATTCCGGGAAATACTTTTCTTTCGTTCTTCATGCACATAAACTACAAACGTCACGAAAGAGAGTCGAAAGTAGAAGAGAGTTACAGTAAAGATTTATGTAAAACCTTCTGCCTACGCCTGAGCGATGAAGGACACGTCGACCTATAAGATCTATCTATTGTACCATAGGGCCACTTTTCTAACAAAGTTAATCAAGCTGCTGGCAGATGACTTATTCATCTCTTCAGGGCTCAGAAGCTTCCTGTAGAAGATAGTTCTCCTGATTCCACAAAGGGCTGGACACTCACATATTATGTGCCCGAGCTGTTTCGTCTTCTTCAAGACACAACCGACAAAGTGAGGAGTCGGTTAAATTAATTTTATTCAATTGATATCGTAGGTTATGATGTCCTATGAGGAAACCAACCAGATTTTCGATATCATGCCTTCTTAGATTTAAATTTCTGTTGGCATCTTTTTTGAACGGCTGAATGATTAGGGAGTGTAGTAGAAGGGTTCTACGTCCGAGTGTTTGAAGGCCGTGAAACAGCTTAGTACTGATTTGGAGGCAATAATAGGCGAGCTAAGGGCGTTTATAGCTGCTTGACTGTCCGTGAATATATATGGATGTATATGCCTTAACCTTATATGAACCCAGCATCAACTCCTGTTTCCATTTTGGAACCATCCGTTCTGGCAAGTAGGTGGGCTATTGTACGCCCATGCTTCTCTACTAAGGATCTCCGTAGAGGACCGTTTTTTGAAACATAAAGTCCTTTGGAAAGCGGTCTGTTACCGCGCAGATTATGCCAAGTACTGTAATTTCAGAGAAAAAATCCTTTAACTCGGGATGGTCGCTGAGAATTGTCTCTTTCATTTCGATTAAACTTGCCGAGCTGCGAATTGCCCTTTGTTTATGTATATGTGTAGAGGTGTTAGTCCTATATTAAGGCTTCTATAGTCGCAGTAGGATAGGTACGCCTACGCATGGCTCCGGATATACCGGGACATGCAAGTCGCTTTACCCTTTGAAGCTTAGCAATGGCGGTCTTTTGTTTTGTTTTAGTCCGCCATACTAGAGAAGCATATGTTATGATGGTCCTGATCATCATTGTGTAGATCTTAACACAGATAGGAAATCTATGGAAGAATTTTATTTTCAAAATTTTGCGTTGGATGGGGTAGGTGCGCGCTGACGGTCTATCCGATACGTGGCGCTGTTGTCCATCTCCGAAACCACTCAACCGATTTCAATGAAATTTTGTGGATGGGTATGGTTGGTTCCACTTTTAAAGATAGGATAGTTTTGGATCCGATAGTTCCACACGAAAGGCACAAACCTGGCGGGTACCCCAATATGTATATAAAAGAGACTGACGTCTGTGTGTGCACTCATGACTAGAGAAGGGATCGTTAAATTTTTACAATTTTGGGCTTGGGGGATTCGTATTGAAATGGCATTTATGCTACTTTTTGTCGTGAAAATAAAAGTTAAAGGGGATGAGATTGGGAATGGAACTTAGTATGGGAACCGAACTTTGAAAAAAATTAGACTGGATAGATAAACGGTTAGTGCTACTTCCGATGCAACCAAACTTATTTCAAATGTTTAATTTTTAAATTCGTTGGATGTTCGGGGCTCATCGCTACACAATTTGAAGCGAAAGTTTGATTTGAATGTGAAGAATCTCAAATCCAATGTATGGGAAGCGAAGATTTTGACCTACAAATTCAAGCAACCATTATATAATTCCGCGGATTCCGATGATTTGCCATTGGTTTTCAAGCGCCTTCAACTTCCCATGCGTATCGCTTTCACTATGAAAAATAATAGGTCGCAGGGACAATCGCAGGATATTTGTGACATAAATTATCCCATGTTTTTCAAATGGTCGTATGTGGCGTGCTCACATGTGAGTGAAAAAGTGGAAAGTTGGGAGACACGTCAATCATTGCGGTTTGATTTAAACACATCGAAAATGCAATACTTCAGTTATTTATATTGTATTTAATATAAACTTTTGAATAAAGAATTTGTATTGACCGAATTACATAGAGCAGCATGAGCATTGCTCATTCTCGGAATTATTATTTTCATTACATCAACAAATTTGGGCGGAACGAAGTTCGCTGGGTCAGCTAGTAATATATTAATCCGCTAAGTGCAGTCACTTTGACGTTGGTGCGGAGGCTTAAGTAGCAATCATACAACAGGCTATGCTGTCGGAGGCGGTAGCCGTCTGAAGGGTCACCCACGGCAGACAGTCTGATGTTTGAAGAGTTACGAACTAAGAACTTCCAACGTAGCTTCAGTGGTGGCGTGAGCTCAATTAAAACCGTGCCGAAGGATGAATGGCTGGAGTACGATCAAGTACGAGCTTCCACAGGTGCCCATCCGATGACTTGAATGTATATTACAATGCCCTATACCGGTATAGCGGCGCTGCCGGGGAATCACTATTGAACAAAAATAAAAAAAATAAAAACAAAGGATTAAGGAGAGAGGATACGACAAATAACGAGAGTGAGACGGTGGCCCTTGAGGAGGTCTCCAAAAGTAGTATTAGGAAATTGATAACCTTATTGAATTCCACAGGCTGGATCTAAACTGTTCTAGTCGACAATCTTAAACAACCAAGTACAATCAGTTGTGGTAACAATATGGCACATAGTGCCATACGACCTCACAAAAATTTTAAGAGGCTATAGAAGCCGGCTCAACCGACGAAGAGATCTCGAAAGAGGAAGAGCTTTTGGCTGAACCCTCAGATGAGAGAACCGGCGAAGACAAAACGAAGGAAACGGAAATTCCTTAAGGCCAAACATATATGTATATGACATTCTCTTTGCCAAGGAACAATGCTCCGTTACAAAGAAATAGCGAGCCTCCTTGAAAAGGACCTATTGCAAAAGACGATCCTAAGAGGCCTGAGCCTAAACCGCTACAGTGACGACCACTAAGTCAGGCTTAAAAAAACACACCACATGACTCGGAACGACAAAAACGAGGTGACCAGGAATCCGCTTCAGTACGCAAGTACCTACTCTGTGGAATGCTGCAAGATAATTGAAAACACACTAGGGTGTACGAATTCTTTCCCACATTTGAGCTAAGACGGGTGCAAAGGCCCCCGCTACGGCAGTATGAGATGGCTAAATGACATCATCTATAGACCAGGCATCCAACGACTTTGCCAAGACCGTGCTAAACGGAGAACAACTATGAGAGGGAGGAATGGTGAAAGTTGTATACGCATAGAGGAAGTCCCTATAAGGTAAAGGGTAGAATATCCACCACAGAGATAGGGTTAAAACGGCACAAAATCCTACGATTCCGATGAGGGATTCGAAATTGTGTCCGAGGAGGAGCCGAAGAACGGTGTAAGAGGGGAGGTTCATCATCACTTTTTTTTAATTTAATTTAATTTAATTGAAATTGAAATAAAGACACAGAATACTTTCAAGTGATATATGGAAACATACAATTACTAATAATAAAAAGAAAAGCAATAAAGAAAAATAATACAAATTTTAATACCTACGTACTTGGAATTGAAAATATTAATAATTTAAATTTACAGTAAAAATTCAAGAGCGATGAGTGTGTTTTGTGTGTTAAATAATTATTGACTACTAGCTGACCCGGCGAACTACTGACTACTAGCTGACCCGGCGAACTTCTTTCCGTCCAAATTAGTTAATTGAATGAAAATAATAATTCCGAACATGCACAATGCACATTGCACTTGCTTCTTTATGCAATTCAGTCAATCTAAAATCTTTATTCAAAAGTTATACTAAATAATATGGCACTTAAAAAGACAAGAAAAAGAGCAAAGTTCGATCCTTAAGTCCACTTTGGCTCAAAATTAATTAATTTATCTTTTTTCGAAAAAGGCATAATTTTGTACTGGCTAAAGCATAACAACTTCAATCCAGATTACCATCACTGGCAGTGACTCTAATCTTACTATTTCCTAACTTGAAGTCAAATTTAATGCTTCATTTTTTCTAATTTAGACTAAAAGTGAATTTGTTACCAAAGTTCGTCTAAAATGTTTAATGGCTAAGGGCCAAAAGAAATTATTTAGAAATTGGAATTTATCGAACGTTTGGGATAGTTTAAATAGTCAACAAGATTGGTATTAAATAGGAGATTTGAGTGCTTTTTCAATGTTCATGCGAGATATTAAACTTATAAATTTATAAATATTTAAATAAATAACTGGTCTGTTACATGCTTTTCGTCTCTATGGTTGACTTAAAAGGGGCCCAAATCTACGAAAACGAAGCTTAACAACGTCAAAGTTCTGAGAACTTGCTCTATGAGTTCCAGCATGACGTGGAATATTTTCATTAAGTTATTCAACAGACTCTTTTTGTGTAGTTAAATAGAGAAACTTATATTATTCTAGTCCTGCATTTTACATCGTAATTTTAGGAATATATGAAAGATTAAGGATGCTCCAAATGTCAGTTTCATTCAATAGTAAATATATATATATATTTTTTTTTGTAAATTAGAAAATTAGAAAAATCGAAGTAAATGACAAAACTGAGGTAATAGTGAAGAGCGCTACTGAGCTTCAACACAGAAACCACGATTTGACTGCTAGAAATGCTGATATTAATTCTTTGGAATGAACACATATTTCCACGGGCGGAACTCACCTTACGTACCGTCTCACATCACTTGCAACACCTTATCTACTTCGACTATCAGAGCTACAACCCCAAACTATCTGCATAAAATAGACGCATATAAATATAGATCTTCTCATCAGCTGAACAACGTGTACTTGATGTGCATATTAAATGCTCACCTAATAATAACACAATCGACATCCAAGTCACGTCGCTGTTGTGGTATTAAATAAAAGTACGAGGATAATTTTATCTGGAAGGATAAACGAGACAGACGCCTCTCTATCAAGCAAAGCCTTCTACTTGCAGTCTAGCATGTGGGGTAAAGATACTCTTCTGCTTATCTCTCATACCGTTTTGTGGTCATATAAATAATTGGCGGATTATGGAAGTCTAAGTGGGTGGTGTATTTTTTGTAGGGGCTCTTAAAACTGTAAGCTCTTAGACAGAATTTCCAATTAAAAGACATTTATTTAGCTACGGAATAGGTTGCCGAATCTTATCCAACTGCCTCAAGTGGTTGTGGACCGGTCTTCCTCTACTGAGACGAATGCTGAATAAAAGTATACAGAGCCCTGCAGGTCAAAGCCTTGATGTCAAACTACCAATGCACAACTCTTAACTGGTAGAAGTTGCTATTCAGCTCGTATGGAGGAATAGAATAGATTAGGTTTTCTTGAATTCAATTCAAACTTAATTTAGTCTTGGTTTAAGATCGTCTGTCAGATTTCATTTTTACATTTTTACGTAAGTCAGCAATAACATTTTATGTTCTTCAATTATTAATTTAAAATAAGGAACAACTAATAATATTTATTTTTACATTTAGACAGATGGCTTTGTTTATTATTTGGTAAACTAAAATTAATATTTAGTGTGAAAGGAAAACGTAACAAATCGGGTGAAGAACTTTTTTCGATACTTTTTTAATTCTGTGCAATATTGGGAAAGTTTAAAATAATAAATAAATAGTTGGAATATTGGGAAAGTTTAAAATAATAAATAAATAGTTGGCACAAGAGGTCCGTATAGGGAAGGGACCCTAATTCTAGCTTCTAGCACAACCATTCGTTTTGTGCTATTTTTTTTTTTTTTTTTTTTTTAACGAATGGAAGGGATGTACAATATTATGCCGATTCCAAACGGGTAATTGGGAAGCTCTTTCAAGACATTTGTATTTTATACGCAGTGAAAAAAAATCAGAGTTGGAATTTGGGTTTTTGCGAGATTCGAAATTTTGATTTACATTTTAAATAAATTTGTATTGATATTTTTAATTAAGCTTACGTACCTACATACTAGACAAAAATGATTAAATCTAATTTAAAACTAGGATTTATCTTATTCTAGCTTGCTGGCTTACTGGCTCTCAGCACTCTAAACTTATCAATATCCTTGAAATTATTGCTTTTCGCCCTTAAATCTATCTATATCTGTGATTTGTTTTTTTTTAATTTTGAAGAAACCTTAGAAAACTTCAATTCCTTATTATTTGTTTTGCTTGCATCTACTTAAAACTACTTAACTATTTAAAGCTACTTAACCTAAATAACCAGGATGGTGAACAATCTCATCGAATGGGCAGCATCCTGATTTGAGCGAGGTCATAAGCGTTGGTCGAGTCTCTTTAGTGCTTTTACATGTTGGCTAGACTTAGCGAAACCTTAACCTACTGTCGTAATATCTAGCTAAAAACTAAGGAGGATGCTACGTAAGTAGCGCACCGGCCCAGGAGAGCATATCCACCCTCACCTCTTCCTCAAGGGACCAAAACTCGGTGAGCTGTTTAAGGGTATCTATTTCGTCCCGTTCCGCAATTGCGGCACTAAAACGGAGGAGCTCCTGAGCATTGTCGGCGTATCCGTCGTAGATGAGCCACTTACCCTCGCGCCGGGGTGCAACATCTTTTGTCTGGACTAACCCTTTCATATCTACATGAAGAAATGCCTCAGACTGGATAACGCCATAGACCGAAGCGTACTCTCGTGGTACATTAAATTGGGGTATAAACCCATGACATCAGGTTATTATTACAGACCAACGCCCTTACATAGTGCCTCCGAATCACCTCAAAAAGGAAATTGTCAATGCCATTTATTCAACAAATTTCCTGTCATTCGAGATTTTGCTTTTTAATTCTATAAAGTTATGACTGGACCAGCGAATAAATATTTAAGTTAATATGTTTGTTAAATAAATGTTTATTGTATGTTTTGCAGTTCTTAAATACCTAATTTATTATTGTTTCACAAGTTTCCCGGCAGAAAGATGAGAGTTGTTTTTGTTTTTACATAAGGTACAAATGTCCAGAAAATCTTGGAATATCTAATGAAAAATGGACACAATCAACCTGCATGAATTTAAATTATTTTCAAAATACATTATTGGGAAACACATTTCTTTTTTATCACAAAATATTACAGAAAATGTTTAGTTTTATCTAACTTCAGTTTGTTCTTCTGGAATTTCGTACTCAAACCGCTGTTATTTACTTTTTCTAAGAATTTCAATCTAAGGGGAGCAGATGGTGCAAACTGCGGAAAGATTTTTATTACATTTCGAACTGATTGTAAACTGATTTCCTTTAAAAAATAAAACGCGGTGCTGTTTTCGAGACTCAACCGGCGTCTACACCGGGAAAAAATCAAATATTTATGAAATGTTTTTGAAGAAAATCGAGAATATTTCATAAATATTTAAACAAATATTTCGTATGCGTAAATGCACCTTAAAATTTTAAATTAGTTCTTAAAAAAATTAGTTCTTAAAAAACTCTCACCTTCAAAATTAAAAAAAAATATTAATTTGATTCATATGAAATATGATAAAAGCACCGACAAGCAACTGCAGTAGGTACAATGTCAATTGACAACATATTATGACGTCTACAGAATGTTTGCAATATGGCTGGTGGCAATATGAAGTTTGTCATACTCTCGCATTATCTGTCGTGTTTTGAAAGCAACTGTTGCCACAACTCGAAAATACAATTTTTCTATGATCCGTGTTGTTTTATTTTCGTTATCTGATCCGGATCAGGTCACGCTGATAATAAAATACTGCTATTGAATCACACGTCCAACACTGCGCCGTTATGAAAATTGCTTGCAGTTTTTTTTAGAGCAAGTAGGTCTCCCCCTACACGAAAAATGCTGAAGATTTTACAAAGCTTCGTTTGTCAGCGAAATTATTTCAGGTAATTTAAATTATACTCCAGGGTAAGGGATCTATATAATCCAATATTTGATGAATGTCCATTAGTTTTTCCTTTAGATAAACATCTTGTATATCCAAATTATATACATCACTAGCAAACCCGGCGAACTCCGTTTCGCCACCAGATGGCTTCGTTTTTTGTAACATTTCGTTTGAGGATTAAAAGATGAACAAAAATTATTATTTTTTTCTTGTATTTGAAAATGGAAAATTTTATTTCATTTCACAACAGAAATGAATTAATTTCGATTACAAAAATGAAGTGTAATTTAGTTGAACTTCTCTAAGTAAAAAATGAAAGTTAATCCAAAGTAAATACTGAATCGAAGCGTTATACGTGTCCGCAAATTATCCGTTTCATTGAAGTGCTCTTTGGTAAACCACATTTTTTTTTGGTCTGACGTTAACACAAACAAAGCGGATGGTTTCCCAACTCGTGAACACGCAACGTATAGCTGCCCATTTGGAAAACAATGATTTTCTAAATGAAAAAATGCTTGTAACTGTTCAATAATTGCTTCTTTTTAACTGTTGTGTTCCCTGTATATTCCACCGCAAATTCAGCTGATCCACCATCGACGAAATGAAATATATTTGCAGAAATTGATGCGGTTCATCTGGTGTTGGCTGACCTGGTGATTTAAACTTAGTTTGGTGATTAAATAAATTTTGTTAGTAATTCAAATTAATTCAATGCCTTTGGAATCATCGGGATGCGTGGAATCAAAACATCTTCTCCTCTATATTCATCGGTATGTCCGGAAAAACACGTCGAATGAGCTCTTCCTTAGAATCGCTCATGTGGCAGAAATCAGTGGGCAAAGTGATAAGTCCGGTCGAGATATCAACTGCGATCTTTTCATTACCAATGTCCAACAATTGCTTCGAAAACACATCTGCAGTTTGATCTCGTCAATCGGAGTGTCTTGACATGAAGCCACAAATTTGATGCTTTCAAGCACGCATTTTGTTCGTCAGCTGCAATTGATCGTGGGAATAACTGGAAGAGTCTCCCGAAAATCACCGGATAATACAACCATGGCTATTCAAAAAATGTTTTGATTGACACGAAGATCTTTCAACGTCCTGTCCACCGCCACCATTGACCTTTTGTGGGGCCATCGTACATTCGACCCAATCGATCAATTTGCATCATTGTAAAATCTTCGCATTTTTTCTTCAATTTTTCAAGAATGTGTCTGGTTGATTTGCATGTTCAGTGGCAATATCAATGCTGAATGTGCAGTTCGGTAGCCTTCTAACAAAGTTGCTGTTTTTCCAGATGAAGCCAATGCCAGGGCAACTCATGCTGCGATCAAATCCGTGCCAAAAGCAATGAAATTAAGAAAGTTTTCGCAGTACCTCCGGGAGCACCCAGAAAGTAAATGGTACAAGTTCTTTTGTTCACAGCTTCCATCAAAGAGTCATACGCAATCTTTTTTTGTCGATTCAATTGCAGAACATTTTTACGAACTGCTTCGGCTATTGCTGCAGTATCGTATTGTTTTGTTGTTCTCTTTGCAATTCGTGGTTGAATGCATCGTGTATTGGACGATTAGGTGATATCATGCCCAACTGCGCACTTTATTCGCCATCAATAAACACTAACTCTAAAAGAAATATTTGTAACTTTAACAGCCTAGAAGAGAACTAACCACACCTTTCAACTTGGTTGGTAAGCCTTCTCCCTTCACTCTCCACACCGGTACCGAAGGTGTTATGGTAGCTTTGAGCTGCCCTCCCCATAACCCTACTCACGAATGAGCATAGTACCATGATTGCTGCTCATTCATTTTTCGTAACAACCCCTTCGTGAACACTCAAAACGCTCAGCAACTCCTGTTGCCTGTCATCATTGTCCTCGTCATCTGAATCACCCCTCCATTTTAACTTACCCACCTATTCAAATGCAAGGATATTGAAAATAGGTACTTCCCAAACAAAAATTATGGATACAAACAAATCAAAGTATCTACTTCATTTCAAAAAGTTACTTAATGTAACATAGTAAACATAAACAAACTTATTAGGTGGCTAGCTATATCGTATATTAAAAAATAAATTTCAAAATTTTTGACAACAACAATTTGCTTGGAAAATCATTAAAATAATAATTGACAACAACAATATTGCTTTTAAAATTTAAAATATTTTTTTTTTTGCATTTGAAACTACTCGATTTTTATCCAGTTTATATTTTTTTCAAAGTGCATTTCCCCATGAAAAACGAAATATGTGCCTACAACGCCAACTGTTGAGAATTTTCCGACTTTTCTTTTTTCATAAACCATCCCTGATTTAAGACGAACAAAACAAAATAAAAATCATTCAAATCGGTTGAGCCGTTCTGGAGTTATATCGTCAGGAAGGAAAACCCGACTTATTTTTATATAGTAGATTATTATGTGATCACTTTTACAATATATTGAAAATGCATTTAAGGCAAATGGAAATATGGGCATGGAGTTGACTTTGGAAAACTAAACGTTTCTTTTGAGGAAAAATCGCTACAGTTTTTCTATCTCATAATAGGTACTGCTGATGTCCCCATACTTGAGATCCATAAGTCATTTAAAACAGCTGCGAAAACTTTAAATTAGGATATGTGCTACGTTTCTGATCCTGAATAAGTTATTCCAAGTTCAGCTTATTGCAGCCACTGATTTCGTACGCTTATTTTGCAAGTTGTCTTAAGTTTTGGAGTGAGCGTCATACCAACTAGTTATCTACTTCAGTTAATACTCCATTTAAGCCCATCTCTCATTTCTGAATTGCCTACCTCGTTCGGTTCTAAAAATCATTACTTTGGAATTCGATGTATTAATCGTCAAATTTTATAGTTCGTAGTAGTTATTTTTTAGTTTTTATCATGTCTGCTGAAGGCTTTTGGGAGATTCCTCGAACAAAATTAAATCATCGGCGTTTAAAAAACATTTTTATTACAATTGGACTATATGTAACACGAACAACAATGGAGATAATAGACATCCTTGTCTTACTCCGCTTTTTGTTTGGAACCGTTCTGACATTTCTTCACCATCAAATATTTTGATACAGGTTTTTCCTGTAGTTTTCAGCATTATTTATGTCACCCTTTTTGGGTATTGGGAAAACTCTTGATTTTCTGAAACATATCAGTACTTCGCCCAGATATGATGACGGAGAACAAATTAGTTGAGAAACATAACACAAGTAGGTAGTTGAAAAAATACTGACGTCTATGTCGTTATACAGTTTGATGTCATTCACTATAGGCGTTTTTCATTTTTAGCTGAGATGCATCAGAGCTCGAACTTCTGTTTCTTTTTTCGTTCAGAGCATAATCAGAGCGCGCTCTATGAGCTCAGAATAAATTGACTAGAAGCCTCAGGAAAAAGCTGATTACACATATACATACACATTAACAGTCACATCTCATCTATTCGGATCCACAGTTTGTCAGCTATGCCAGTTAGATTGTGTTTACCAGTGTCTCTCGAAGAGCTTATACTAGGCTGCAATTCACAAACTGTACCTACTTAATAAATTGATTATGTATATATGCAAGCAATTAAAACAATGGTGCAGTGAACTTTCAAGTAATTGAAACTGCATATAATTTACCGGGAAACTATGTTCATACTACTACCTACTTCAATTGTAGCTGACCGAATGCGATAAACCGATCGCAAGCATCTACACAAGTTTTCTAATTGTTTATGGTACAGGTTTGTAGTCATTCACGACGGAAAATATAGACACTCAATTATAAAAAAAAACCTGTTTATAAAACGGTGCATGTGAATCTACAACCTTGGCCATGATATTTTTGCATTTTTCACATGACTTCGAATGTTTAAATCACTGTGTTGTATTTGAATGCCTTTATATACTTATGCGCAAACAACTACTACACTGTCTGTAATACAATAATTATTATTATTTTTATTTGTTCTTGCAGCTTGCACATGTAAGCTGATATTTTAAATTACCTACACTTTCGATGATCGTGATGAATCACTTCTTGAAGGTTGTTTACGTAAAGACTTTGTGATTTTACACATATTTGTTAACATCAGGGATTGCAAAAATATGCACCACGCCGCATCCCTTTGAGCCACACGCAGCTTAAGACTTGTTTCAACTTTTAAGTGTGTTTTTTTATGTACGTAAACATGGTGTTCGATCAACGCTTGGCCGCTATAGAGGATTACAAGCGATTATTCGCGGTAAAGAACCGGATGCATGATATGACCCCCTGTCATAGAAGCGTAGCTGGATTAAAAGCAATTCGTTTAGAGATCAATATGGAGCACGAAATAAGAGTGTCAGTTTTAACTGTTTAGTGTCATTTCGTTAACATAAATCTGCAAGTGCGCCGTGCACTGAAAAAGTTAAAGAACAAGTGATTAAAGTACTTATTCTCATTATTTTACTTATTACTTGTATTATACTAGCGGACCCGCCGAACTTCGTCTCGCCCCAATTTAACGCATTCAGATAAACTCCAGACTGGTAATGAAACACAAATACATCAAGTTTCATTGTGACTAATTTGAATCTAATCGAAATCAGTAGAGAGCGATATGATAAACAATGTTAAATGATAAACAACGGTTTACCAACACGCGAACAGGCAACGTACATGCACAACCGATCGTACGAAAAACAGAGAAATGAATCGAAATTGATCTAGCAGACTTCCAACGATTTACCTTGCGATTTATTGATTGTCAACAGCCAACGCATTTAGGCTCATTTTATTCACTGGAAGTTGAACACAACTCGGGGAGTTTTCCATATAAAAATCTCCAAGTTGAACACAACTCGGGGAGTTTTCCATATAAAAATCTCCAAGTTGTGTTCAACTTCGAGTGAATAAAATGGGCCTTAATATCTTGATCGAATTGTTCCCCGAATCAACGAAATGACGAATGTCTTACCTGTGCCACCGGGAGCATCGAGAAAGTAAATACCTCCCGTTCCATCGTCAACAACCTTCATTAGCGATTCGTTTCTTCTGCTCTGCATTATTTATTAACGAAATTGCACGCTAAAGGTCTTTTATCACAATTATCCGAAATTTTCCAAGCTTCACAGCAAATTTTCCACATTTACAAAATCATGAAATTTCGTCGAAAATAGAATTAGATAAAAATTTTCGCGTTTTCCAATAAAAATTTTATGTTTTTCCATTGAACAATTTCACACAAAATTCAATACCAATTTTCCGACTTTGCCTTAGGGTTTTCCCAAAATTTTATTTCGTAAAAACCTTCTCCTGACAATTACGAACAACTCAAAGCAAATTCGAGCCAAATCGGCCCAGCCGTTCCCAATTGATGAATGACTATACATTTTCCACACCATTTATATTTATTATATAGATTACATTGATTCTCAAACGGGCATCACATTTATAACATCATTGGACAAATCATACCATTTTATTTCCCTATCGGTGCAATGCCAATTATAATTCGTGACAAGTAAAAATATGTAAAAAAAATAAAATAATTTTTTTTTAAAATAAGTTAAGATGGTTTCTTAAATATGAATTCACTTTCCTATACATACAACCATTCTGAATTGTACATTGTACAAGTCATGTACACTTATCCTATATAAAAAAATTACTATCCACACGAAACGAAATATGACATGAATTTTTAATCTTCACGACTCTTTATTTGGTGAACAACTTTTAGAAAAGCCGAAAGAATTTGGAGTTCATTATAATGTTGGTCCTTCATATTCCGAAAAAAAATTGCACTCACGGAGAAAAAGAAGTTGTTGAAATTACCGAAAACGACAGTCAGTTCAACGTTTTCCGGTCTTTATTTTCAGCTAATAGCATCAAATGTTGAATTTACAATTTGACTGAATAGTGAAATCAACTACAAATCTGTTAAATTTATCGTGTAAAGTGCATTGGAAAATAACAATAATAATGGTTATTTCAACATAATTATATGTTGATGTTAAAACTCTTTCAGTAAAATCAACTATTCCCATGTCTCAAAATCAACAACCAGTTTGTTGAATTTGCAATGCAAACTGCGTAGTAAACTCAATATTGCAGTTGTTTCAACATACTTGTGTGTCGATAAAACAGATTTTCTTGTAAAATTGATATGTCATAAATGTTGAATTAACCGATTAGAAGGCACAAAATCGTAGATTCAACAACCATTTTTGTTGTTTGTCGGCCCTTTTTGCAGCACTTTTTGGGAAAAATTTTACCCAAAATCCGTGGCACATTTTATCTGAAAAAAAACTATAAAACACACACATCCAAATATTTTTTTAATCCAAGTTATTTCTTATTTTTATGATCTGCAAATACAAAGATTAAGTTAATGAAATAAAATTATAAATTCAGTAGTTATAAGAAAGAATAAGCTGCTAAAAGTTGATACACAACTAAATTTTGCCTTGCATTTATAGCAAACAAACATTTTATAGGTATTAACAAAATAAACGCCTATGAATATTAGATAATTGAACCCATTAAACTGGCAACACATGAAACTGGTTTATAGTATAAAGTTTGTATGTTGTAATGAAAGTGTTGGATAAAATACCATACATTATGGATAAGAAATATACCACACTAAGAACAGAGACTTATAATATTGTTTTCAAGAACAATTATTTTAATTTTCCTATAAAGTTTTTCTTTTACCTCAATTTCTGTCGCGGGCACTAGGAACATAGCATTAATTGAGTCTTGTATAGAAGGCTTGTACATGGAAGAACCGGAAGATGTTCTATGTTTATACCTGTTTCCCGGTGGCACCAGGTAATGCGATGCTTCAAATATCTTGAAGTTGTTTAAATCTAAAAGTAAATAGAAATGCAGAATATGTAAATATGTACATGTTTGTAACACTTTGTGAAAAATTTTGTTTACCTATTTTATTGTTTAAATTACCAATCTTTGCCCATACGCCCATCTGAGTAACATTTTCCTTTCAGAATTACTTCAATATCCTAAATAATTTGTAGGAAGAATAATTATTTAATGATATACTACTGCTATATAGTTACTACTACTATAGTTTTTTTAGTACACCGCTTATGACATAAGATATATCGATCGGATTGCAGCTTAAATAAATAAAAGAAGACAAAAATTACCACATCAGTGCAAACAGAAAAGATGCACTTGGTGAGTTAGGAGCAAATGACGGCGGGCTTGAAATGGATTCCTCTGAAATTGTGCTTTGTTTTTTTAACCAGTCAGAAATAGAGGAGCACATTGACAACGTATTCGTAAGAGCTGTTGGATTGTACCCCTATGAGAAGAATTTGTTTAATTGAAACATATAATGAAGTAATGAAGTGTTCTTACATTATCGGTTCTCCATTTAATTATTTTTGTAGAAAATTATTTATAAAGATTACTTACACGTTCTTCGTTACCAGCTGATTTAGGATCCATTTAAACTATTTCACTATTTTTACAAGTTATTTAGGTATTTATTCGTCCACAAACACGACCGAACTCTTTAAGCGCTTCGAAAAGTGATGCATGAAGGCAGACAAGAAACTTAACCTCGAAAACTAACGGTGATTTGATAAATATCTACGGATACTTCGGCTGTAACAACTGACACATCTGTAGATACTGCCGATGAACGTGACAAAATCGGTAAAATCAACAAATTTCTTGCACGCATAATTGAGTCTGAACTAAAAGCAAATAAAAAATAAGTTGAAACATCGGAAAGAGTATTTCGGTAAAATCAACAAACTATCGGTTGCTTTTACTGAGGTCATAGTTATTGAAAAATGTGCCAAATCAACCAATTCATCGGCTAAATTTACCTTAAATTGGCAATTACAACAGTTTTTGCTGTTGACACATATTTTTGGAAAAAAAATGTTACCGATTCGCGTTTGACAACTTTGAGTTGTTGAATTTATAATCTTTTTTCTCTCCGTGCTCCGATAACATATTCACCAAAAGGGTATATACCCCGCAGACCAATCTTTATAAAAACTATATGTACGACAGATAAATTGACTGGAAAGCTCTTTTGAGGTAGGTATTCCGTGTTGAGCCTAGAATATGCTAGGGCTAGTTAAAAAGCTGAACATTTTAACGGTGCAACAGCAGGTCTTATATCCCAGAAGTGGATTTCTGGGTCACATCACTAGCTGTAAATCAACAACTTTTTCATTGCAACAACAGGTCCCCATAGGTCTAGAATCTCACAAAATATTGAAGATTCTCCTGATTCAATCAAAGTTTGGAGGATTTAGAAGAAAAGAGTTTTCCAGGCATGTACCATATTTTTGATCTTGGAGATCAAATATTACCAAGAGAGATCGACGATTTCAAGTCGAGACTCATCATCCTTTAATTAGCATTGAGTCCGCATATTAGCATTAATCATTTGAAAACGATTCAGCTGCTTAAGAGGCAGTGTCTCAGAAGTCAGGACCTGGTCTGGTTGTATGGTACCTCAAAGTTGGAGTACCTACATAAAATAATATCTTAATAAGACCGTAGGTGTATTATGTGGCTCGAGGATTAACTATGAATTTCCTAATTATGGTGCTTCGAATGTACGTCTCAAGGTCTGTGGCCATTACCCATAAGAATACTCTTCAACTTGGCTTACATTAGCCTGAGACATTTCTACAAACGTTAGGCAAATTGGAGACCGTCGGAGTATGTGTAGGAGTTCCTCGGATTTAGTTGAATGTTCAGTAATAGTCTGGGTGCCGAAAAAGAGAACCACATAGTTTTGAAGCAACAACAAGCCTCGGATACGGTCGTTTTTTACTGTTGATCAGCATGGCAAACGTAACGAGGACAACAAATTTCGGATCTGTGCGTGGCATGTTAGGTCCCTTACTTAACAGACCGAACGGGCAGCCGAACATCTACTAAGCAGAGGCCCTGAACTGCTTTGAAGCAGATGGGTCGGGCAAAAAGAAGATGAAAAATTGCGAATCTACAACGACTGCTATAGGCAAAACAAAAACAGCGCTTATTCGGTTCAACCATGTGAATCAACAATCCGCATCAAGGCTAAATACGAAAACAGGGTAATATTCGCGTGCCAGCACGAAGGAGAAATCGGACGACCGACGGCAAGGACAGGTTCTACGAGCTCTTGGACAAAACGAGCAGTGTCCAGCTATGACATAAAAATTGTCTTAGGCGATCTTAAAGCAAAGTTAGGAACTACACTCGAAAAATTCTTGTCCATAATACCAATGAATGCCATTTCCTTACATTTGATGAAATATTCATTAATACAACGTAAATTTTTTGGAATTGCCTTTATGAAACTGGATTCATTAATAATTGCGCTTCTATATCGTTGTCCGAATTTCAATTAAATTTTTCATAGGTAAGTGTATGAACGAATCTTAATAGCGTCGTTTTAGTGCACTCGTATTGATTATGGCATTTTATAACCTTAAATGCATGAGACTATTCATTGGTTTGTAGAAGGCGACCATTATTTGAATGTAGTATTTCATTGAACTGCATTTCATTTTTGCAAAATAATTATGCCGACTAGTGTAGATGAAAATATTCATAATTACAATTATTGGATAAATTGAATTCATGAAAGTCTACATAAGCGAATGGATAACATTTTTATGAATTCTATCCACTGCTTTAACGAACAAACCATGCATTTTAGGAAAGTTTCATACAGCTATGAATATTTTCATACACGAATGAACGGGAGAACGTATCTACTCTCACTTCTTCCTCAAGCCACCAAAATTCGGTGACCTACCTTAGGAGAGGACATCTATTTTGTCTCGTTCCGCAATTGCTGTACCAAAACGGAGGAGCTCCTGAGCATTGGCAGTGTACGCGTCGTAGATGAGCCACTTATCCGGCACACAATATTTTGCCTGGACTAAGCCTTTGATGTCAATGTGAATAAATGCTTCAGGCGGGATAATACCATACCGAAGCGTACTTTCATTGTTATTAAACTGCGGTTGTAAGCCCCTGAGATAAGGTTATTATCACTGGCCATCGTCATTTCAACGTGCTTCCGAATAACCTTAATAAGAAAATTGTCAATCCTATTCAGTCGAGCCCCATTGTTTAGGGTCTTGTTGGGATAGTATTTTATGTACTCAGATTCAGGAGTTCCAAACAACCCTAGACTGGCCCTGAGGCATTGTTTCTCAAACACCGGAATCTTTTCTACATAGGACGGCGCTAGGTTGAACCACATGGGACACCGCGATGAAGGGCCTTATAAGGGCCAAGTAGCAAATGACCTTCACCCTGGAATCTAGTTGACTGCTATGGAGCAGTCTTCATGGCCGAGCGTAGGCCCCCTTAGCCCTAACAAGACAAGCATCTATCTATATGTTTGTCAAAATACAGATACTGGTCGAGCCAGATGCCAAGATCGTTTTTCACCGCCAATAGTCGCCCCTGCTGTCCAATAATTGTTAATTTTCTCCAGTTTTTTCCGGTTTCCGATTTGTGGAAATTGATTTTAAACTCCCAATCATCGCAATACCTCTTAATTTGTTCGAAGTCGCGCTGCAGCAGGATTTTTGGTCCTGACCTGTACCTACGCCAATAAATCGTCTGCGTACGCTATAGCATGTCTGAGGGAACCCACCAGATCACTTGTGTAAATATTGGAGAATTCACTGCTCCCTGTTGCAAACCGTTTTTAATTTCGAAAACGCTGCTCGAAGTCACGTTGCCAGCTTTGACAACGAACTTCTTTCCCATAAGCATGTCATAAATCATATACAGCAAAGGTATTTGAATGCCCAATCTGGTCAGCTTATAGAAAAGCCCCTCCAACCATACGGTATCGAAGGCCTTCTCAAAGTCGACCAGCCAGGCACCCGTGCATTGCTTCTTACTTTTATTCCACTGAATGTCGGAGACCAGTTTCGACGCGGCATGAATAGTGTCATGCCCCGCTCTAAAGCCAAACTGATTTTCCGGAATAATCTTATTTTCTTCAACCCATCTTAAAAGAGATCTGTTGACGACGTTCTCGAATACCTTGCTAACATGCGGGACCAAACTAACTGACCGTAGATTTGCAGGGTTTGTCCTATCTTTATCCTTTTTTCGGGATAGGATGTACCTACCACCGCTATTTTTCACTGCGCCGGATAATGTTTCAGCGCATTGTTAAATACCGTGGCGAAGATTGTTTTTATTGTTATAACGAAAACGACTTTAGACCGAAATGTCATCGGTACCTAGTTTTTTTTAAATGGATTATTGACGTGGCTAGCACTAGTGCCCACTAGTGCGCACTGAGAAGTGTCAGCTTTCATTTTTCACCCCTGTCAAAAACCCTACATAACCCTGAAAAATACTTATCTTTTGGTGAACGAAGTATGGAGATGATAAGATTTTTTTTGCTTATTCTTAAAAATGAGTTAACTGAAGTCTGATCTTGTGCTTAATTGCCATAAGGAAATCAAGTTGATGAAACTGTTTGCAATATAGGCGATGCATTTAAAAATGTATTCAGCTTCGATGCCAGATTTCTTTCATTCCATTTACCTATAATATAAAGGTTTAGATCATAAACGTTGTTGTTTTCAAACAATTCCCTCTTGAATATCAAATTTATTGTATTTTTCTTTATAACGATAATGTTTAAATAAACGAATAACAACAAGCGAAATGACAGCGCAACTCAGCACTGAGTTCTTGCCCCGACAAAATAACTGGGATCAGTTCAGGGCACAACTAGGGCGCCCTAGAAGTTATGTCGAACACAGGTTTTCTGTACCAGGGCGAGTTCAGTGCTATATCGGACACATTAGGGTTTAACAAGTCAAAAAAAGTTATGATAAAGTAGTTTGGTTTGGTTTTTGTATGTTGAGTTGTAAGCGCCTTCTTTTTTAAGATTATGTATACAAAATTTTTGAGTACAAAGCAAAGTGTAACACGAGTTTCTGTTTTCTGATTTTTATTTTTGACTGGAACATTATTTATTAGTATAGGAACAGAAAGAACGAATTTTGCGACCCAATTTTATGAGTTCCTCTATCATGTCATAATTATTGATTATAACATTTCGAGCTCGAAATTTCTTACGACGTAATCGACGAAGTTAAAATTATAAATTTTCTATTAACACGAAATAATGAAATGTTAAATCTAAAATTAAAGGAAGTCATAATATTTTAAGCAATAGGTATACAGAACAAATAGCCCAAACATCCCGTAGTACCTACTGCTTCCATTGCATACAAAAATCAACAACAGTCTGAAATCGAAAATCACTCATTCGAATTCCTGACTTACTAACAAAAATAGTAGTTGAACGAAAAGTTGAACGAGAGAAATCATTGAAGTTAGTATTTTCATTCGATAGTAGTATGAATGATTTTTCATAAAGCAATTTTTTGTTACTGTCAAATAAGTCGAAAGCCCCCAACACTAAATGTATCAAGAGTTAGTTAAGTTAGGTTTCGCTTGGAGTCACAGCACAAATATTCTACGAAAAAAACCTTTAACAGTTCGAACATTTGATATTTATCTACTCGTATCTATCTATTTCATAGGTTAGAACTTATAAATAATACAACACAAGCAAACTGCCACTGTCATGCACACGTTCGTTTATTCTTATCTCACTTTCAGCTAATCTAGTTCTAGTTCGCCTCGTAGAAATTATTTAAGGGATGTTGTCTACATATACGGGAGTCAGTTCTCTCTTAAGCATTCAAAGCGGTAGATGACAAGGTTCTAAGAACTCACTTGCATCGTTAATAAAAATAATTACAGCTGATTGATTTAATATGGAAATCGACGTGAGCTATTTGGAATTATTAAAAATCGTCTTTAAGTAAGTAAATTGTGAAAAAACTGCAATTCGTTCTTGACATGTACTCAGTGATATCAGCTTTGGCCTATTTGGCCATAGTATTTAAATGTTGCTCTCATCAATGTGATCTAGTTACAAATGAATTTGTTATTTAAATTATTTGGACATTATCTCGTCAAATTTATAAACAATGAGTAGGACAATATTTTTGTTAAAACAAGAATGTGTAAATGAATTAGAGTCTCTATAGAGAATACTGATGATTGTGTCATATAGTGATGTAAAATGCAATCTTATCGAAATATTCGGACCATCATATCAACATTGTTTTGTGTGCTTATTTATTAATATCAATGGGTGTGTATTGGGATATATTCTAAAATTAAAACAAGAAAATCCAATTTTAATGCGAAGAAGAAAACGAAAACAGTGGCAGTGATGGCGGGTGTTGGACTACTTTTTCTTCTATGGAGAGTTGGTGAAGAATTTTCAGTAATCTGCAATAGTTTTGCGTGCAGATGTTACCTAGTGAAGTTAGCCCGCACTGTTTCTAAAATGGGAAACGAGGATCGCAGTTCGATGGACATTCGTTTGTAGTTAAATTTGTTTCGCTTCCAGTTCAACCGTTAGAAAGTTAAAACCATTAGAAAAAAAATTCAGCCCGCACTTTCGGGGTTTTGCATTTGAAATCTTTTTGCAGTTGTTTGTAATAAAATTGGTTTTTCTCAGAAATTTCTTATTTCGGAAATAAGGAAATGTCCTATTTTAAGTAGGTCAGGCAAGATTGCTGCCTAGAAAGACACACTTAGTGACCTTAGTCCTATCTTAAGTAACTGCATTTAAAATTTCTGAATTCACTCAAGATGTTACTTACCAATAGATAATGATTTATTAAACAATTAAGAAAATGGTTGAAATTGTCCTCGCAGACCAATTTAAGGGGGCGGATATTTCAAATGCCTGACAACTACAAACGACAAAAACTAGATAGTTGTTATGAAGCTTGTGTGCTCTACTGAATAAAACCAAAAATGACCAAATTGTACCAACCAAAAATAATTTATATGCAATTTAATGGGGCAAAATTAAATAGCGTTATCTTCGAAACGGTGCAATGACAAGTAATGAAATTTCTTCTTTCTTCTTCTATTTTTAACAGTTTTCCACCTGACCAATCAATTGAAACTTAATTGTATTATCTATCTAGTTTTTGTCGTTTGTAGTTGTCAGGCATTTGAAATATCCGCCCCCTTAAATTGGTCTGCGAGGACAATTTCAACCACTTTCTTAATTGTTTAATAAATCATTATCTATTGGTAAGTAACATCTTGAGTGAATTCAGAAATTTTAAATGCAGTTACTTAAGATAGGACTAAGGTCACTAAGTGTGTCTTTCTATGCAGCAATCTTGCCTGACCTACTTAAAATAGGACATTTCCTTATTTCCGAAATAAGAAATTTCTGAGAAAAACCAATTTTATTACAAACAACTGCAAAACGATTTCAAATGCAATTGCCAGTTTTTATTTCAAAACCCCGAAAGTGCGGGCTGAATTTTTTTTTCTAATGATTTTAACTTTCTAACGGTTGAACTGGAAGCGAAACAAATTTAACTACAAACGAATGTCCATCGAACTGCAATCCACATTTTTCATTTTAGAAAAAGTGCGGGCTAACTTCACTAGGTGTAACATCTGCACGCAAAAGTATTGCAGATTAATGAAAATTCTTCAGCAACTCTCCATAGGAGAAAAAGTAGTCCAACACCCGCCATCACTGCCACTGTTTTCGTTTTCTTCTTCGACATAAAATTGGATTTTCTTGTTCTAATTTTAGAATATATCCCAATACACACCCATTAGTCTAACGGTCACTTAAAACACGTGCTATCTCAAAAACCGTAGCAAAGTAAACAAATTTTCCTCTTTTTTTGTTACTTTTTATTCGCAATTTAAGGGAAGCCTCAAAGGGTTTAGATTTGCCCATTTTTAAGGGATCACATATTTCTTTTTTCAATTCACCAAATAGAATATGAACGAAACCACATATCACAATGTAAAAATAAATATTAGGTATAAGGTGTCGTTATTAAAAAAAAAAAAATAATTGAAGAACGTAAAATGCTTTTGCTTACTTAAAAATGTAAAAATGTAGAAAAAAGTTTTCGTCTGGCAGACGGTTGCAAACCAAGACCAAATTCAGTTATTCCTTGAAAACTGCAAGATTTTGAATTGAATTCAAATAAACGTATTCTATTCTACTCTCTATACAAGCTGAAAAGCGACTTCTACCCCAGTTAAAAGTTGTGCATTGGTACCAAGGCTTTGACCTTCAGTGCTCTTTATTTTTATGCAGCTTTCATCTCGTTATAGGAAAACCTGTTCTAAGGGACGCATGTGAAAACTAAATAATTGGGAATTTTGTCTAAGAGCTTACAGTTTTAAGAGCAACTAAAAAATCCACACAACCATTTCCACTCAAGTAAGGGGAGTTCCGTCAATGGAAATATGTGTTCATTCCAAAGAATTGATATCCGCATTTCTAGGAGTCAAATTGTGGTTTCTGTGTTGCAGCTCGGTAGCGCTCTCCACTATTACCTCAGTTTTTTTTTCAGTTTCTTTTTCTGAAAAGTGAAAAAATTTTGAAAAATTAAAAGCCGTGAAGTTACTGCTTTGAGTAATGGGAATTGTGCGCTTTTCAACAATATTAAAAAAAAAAAAACAAACAAAAAAACAATTAACCGATTTGGTCAATTTCGACATTTTTGGGTTTATTAGATAGAGCACATACCTATGCTTTTTAACAACCAACTAGTTTTTGTCGTTTGTAGTTGTCCAGCATTATAAATATCCGTCCCCTTAAATCTTTCTGCGAGGTCTTTGATAGGAGGCCACTTTATTTTGTTCCATTAAATACATCTAGCTAATAGACAGCATTAGAAAAAAAATATATTTCACTATACTGAGTTGCTTAATAACCGATTTTAAATTGGATTAGATATATAGGAATACAGATTTTGCAAAAATTAAATTCTAAAGCAACAATGTTATCAGAAGTCGATTCGAATAATTATTCCTACCGATAAGTGGTTTAATTATACAAGAGATTGTAATTATCACTGCTTCAACGGTCGTTTTACATCAACGGTCAATTTATGCGGAGCCACGGAGCAGCAGCAAGTTTTGTATAAAATCTTCTTTGCGCTACAATGGCCCCTAACTTCATTAACCATAAATGTTAAAATGATTAAAAGCGGATCTAATGGCAAATATGTATTTAAGCTAAAGGAAAAATATGTTTTGAATGATTGCAGCTCTCTACGCAGCTATCTCTATTAAACATGACAATTAGCGCAGTACCTATGCAATTAACTCGTTGTAGGATTAAGGGTTAATGTACAAAAAAAAAAAATAAAAAATGTAATCCAGACAAAATCGGAGAAAATCGTTTGAGGAAATTAAACAGCCTTTTAAATAATAAGAGAATAAAAACAAGGGCGCCAATAATAGCAACAACTTGCCTCGTGCTAGGCGCAATTTAATATTTATCTCATTGCCGGGGGTATTACAAGCCTCGATCATAGTTGTACCTATAGCAAATATCTTGCTGCATGAACCTGTTTAAGTAATGACGGTGGAAAAATTGTGCAATTCAAAAACGATTTAAGAAAATGTAGGTATTTGTTATACAACTTCCATAGGAACTGTCATTATTATGTACGACTTAGACAAATTTGGTCACCTACAGAAGACGCAGACGATAAAAAGTTTTTAATTGAGTTTCATAAATAATTATTACTTATAGGATAATAACAGTATTATTCTATTTAAATACATGAGCTTGTCATGTTACACCATTCAGTTCACTTTGTAATTAGGTATGCCTTACATAATCTATAATTTTAGCTAGGTATCTATTTATTTTCTCCCTCGAAGTGTGTAGGTAGGTAATCGTTTTTAATTATATTAATAGCACAAGTAAATAAATTCATTTTCAACAACTAATAACCTTCAAATTATAAAGCCGATTGCGATACAAACTGTTGATAGTGTCTACAGGGTTGGCATCTGATCGGGTAACTGATCAAGGGTGTACTCGTAGGTTGTAAGTGAATATTAATGTCTCTCGAAATCTATACAATATAGATACATATGTCTATATCTGCCTGATTTGCGTATGTTTCAGTCAGAAATGGTTCGGTTACTCTGCTGGTCAACTGTAAAAATGTGAGTTCACTGACTCAATTAATCTTGTTTGAGCCGTCAGTAAATAAATGAATTAAAATTTAAAAGTCTTCGAAAGAAACTTTGAGCTGTATTGCTGTATAGGTTAGAAGGACCTCTCCTGAGGTCGATGCGATTTCTTTAGACAATCGGTTCAAGCGGTGTGGAATTCCCGCCATATACTAGCATCCTTAGATTAGATTGTTGAGATAGTGTTCGTGATAAGGGTAATGAACTAGTGTGGCTTAAAGTTATTTTAAGTGCAGAACGCACTATTATTTTTTTCTCTTCCTCGTCTGTGCACCTCCTTCTTTGAAACCGTTTTAGGAAATATACCCTCTGGGCAGGCCTACCGATTTTTAATGTTTTTTATGTGGCTTTGGCAATGGTGTATAGTATAATGTATTTTGTACTTCAGAAAGTCGGGTGACTTTTCATTGACTGACCATATTCGGCCTTGTTATTCGAGGGTTTCACTCAGTTTATTGTCGAATGTTGGTGACATTGGCCTGAAAGACGCCGCAATAACTCGAAGGTGGTCGAATGATAGATGGATGTTCACTGTTCAGTTCTCAGAGACTCTCCGTAGGTATATGCTCCCCAAATACAACAGGAAAGAGCATATACCCCACTTAGGCAAATGATAACAAAATTATCTTTGATTTGTTGAATGCTCCCTTTTTATGTATCATGGAGGTCAATCCAGAAGGTGATCACTAGGTAGTGATATGTCGTGGAGGTGTTTGATTGAAAGAAGAGCTATCTCGACAAATATTGTGACTTGTTTACCAAGCTATACGATCAACTGCTCTCTTAGCTTACAGATCTTCAATTCTCTCTACAGCTTTGACCATAAAAGAACCTAGGCCGATTGGTCTCAGTTCTCTTAGGGTTCAATGGTTAAGTGCTTTAGGTTTAAAGACCACTTTTGACTTAGACCAGTTACTATTCATAATATCTACTTTATGTCAAGCTGCTTTTGACAATGGGTATACTAATTTCCCAGTTGATCTTCTATAAGATTTAACTGTCAACAATAAATGAAAAAAATTATAACACTAAACCTAGCATGATGGAGAGGAAACATGGCCTGCCCTTTTTTCTATACGTCTCTCCAGAAAGCCCGCGAGATTTACATTTGCATTTAAATTTATTAAAGGATTAGGTGAATCTATGCGAAAGGAGCTTATATGTTTAGAATGTAAAATAAAAAAGTTGAAACAGTTATTAAAAATAATTTTGAATTTGTTTTCTTAGAGCTGCAGGTCACAAAATTCAGCAGTATACGCTAGCAACAAGTGAGACCTCTGTTGTGGAAACAACTGATGGAAAAGTGAAAGGAGTTAAAAGGAAGACCCTCTACGGGGATACATATTACAGCTTCGAAAAGATTCCGTTCGGAAAACCACCCATAGGTGAGCTGCGATTCAAAGCTCCACAACCATCTGAGCCTTGGGATGGAGTTAGAGACTGCACATCGGGCAGTTCCAAGCCTCTCCAACCAAACATTGTAACTGGCTACGTTGAAGGATCCGAAGATTGTCTTTACTTAAATGTATATGCAAAGAATGTATGTATATGACCACATACCTAATCGACATGCTCAAGTTTTAATAATTTTAATTTAGCTTATATCGGAAAAACCACTTCCAGTAATGGTTTGGATCTATGGTGGCGGATTTCAAAATGGCGATGCTTCTAGGGATATCTATAGTCCCGACTATTTCATGAAGGAAAATATTATCCTCGTTTCAATTACATATCGTCTTGGACCACTCGGTATGCAATTTTTGTATAGACATTTAGACATAATGTATCTCTTCTTAATTTGTATCCTCTTTTTTGTTCAAAGGTTTCTTAAGCCTTAAAGATCCAACTCTTGATGTACCTGGTAATGCTGGCCTAAAAGACCAAGTGCTTGCCTTGAAGTGGGTCAAGAAGAATATTAAATTCTTTAACGGGGATCCGAATAACATAACAGTTTTTGGAGAAAGTGCTGGTGGAGCCTCTACCCACTATATGATGATCACTGACCAAACAAAAGGACTCTTTCAAAAGGCTATAATACAATCTGGAAGTGTACTAGCCCCATGGGCAACAACTCCATACAGTAGCTATCCCTACCGACTGGCTAAAGCTGCGGGATATAAGGGTGATGAAAATGAGAAGAAAATATATGAGTTTCTTGGAAAGTGTGACGGGAAAAAAATATTGTACGCCCAAAAGGACCTCCTCACCGAAGAAGAAAAGAAAAATCGTATTTTGCTTATTTTCGTACCTGTAGTAGAGCCGTATATTACAGAGCATTGTGTCGTTCCAAAGCAACCCCTAGAAATGATGAAAACCACTTGGAGTAACCACATTCCATTAGTTATTGGTGCTTGTTCATTCGAAGGACTTTTCTGTATAGGTAGATGAGTAAACATTTTTTCAAAAAAATTGCAAATTTAATAAGAAAATGTATTTTTAAACACAGATATCAAGAAGGTTCCACATCGACTCAACACGTTGGGCGATTGCCAGTATGTAGTTCCACTAGACGCCTGCGATGATCGGAGCAGCACCCTATGTAAAGATCTCGGAGTAAAGCTTAAACGTGCTTTCTTCGGAGAACACGAACCCTCGATGGAGCATTTATTTTCTTATCTTGATGTAATATGGATTTTGAAAAGACATTTCCAACGTATTTGACTTGAGTTTTTTTTGCAGCTGATGTCATACAAACTTTTCTGGCATTCGATTCATCGGACAGTTCTTTCTCGGACAGCGTACGCAAGTGCGCCCACCTACCTTTATCGATTTGATTTTGATTCACCGTTTTTCAATCACTTCAGGGTATTGAAATGTGGAAGGGATATTCGGGGAGTTGGACATGCTGATGATTTATCGTATCTATTCTATAGTATATTAGCGGTAAAGCTTTCCAAAGATACTCCAGAATACAAGACCATTGAACGAATGACAGGCATTTGGAGTAAATTTGCCGCAACGGGTGATCCAAATATTGATGATATTAAGCCAGCAATTTGGACTCCAGCTAAGAACGATGATAGTCCAAGGAAGTGTTTAAACATCAGTGAGAAATTGGAATTTATCGATTTGCCCGAGACGGAAAAACTGAAAGTTTGGGATAGTTTGTATAGTCAACAAGATTTGTATTAAATAGGATTTTTAGGGGTTGTTCAATATTCATGCGAGACATTAAACTTATAAATTAAAAAACATTTAAATAAAAAACAGTTTTTTCTTTTCCTCTTAATCGTTGCGGTAAAAGGGCGTATCCAGGGGTCCTACTATGAAATTCTATTTCAAAGTGAAACTGTTCGAATTCGCAAAATCGAAATTCTGTAATTATATAAGTACCTAAGTTATGAAAACAAAATTCGAACAGCTCTAGTAGTGCCAACTCGTTCTGTATACATACTTTCGTATTTCATTAAATATTGTGTGAAAGTGTATATAATTTAAATTTATATATAAGGAATCTACTAAATGTGCAAACACAAAACCCTGTCAATTTAAGATATTCTATATATGACAAGGCATTCCGATTTATCCAAAGAATATTTAAAAACACCGTAGGGCAGACGAAGATCCTAGTATCTATGGACAACTCTATCAAGAGACTTGAAGGACGAAGGCCTTATTATTTCATCAAATTGGATATATGGAAGTTTGCCTTTGGCAAGTGCTTAGTTTGCTTGACACACTGTTCAACAAATAAGCAAAGGGATCTTTTGAAAGTCGGAAATTTTTTACAAAACTGCAGTTACGAAAGTAGAATTGGTGTTTAAAAACAACAGAATCCTTGTTTTAGTGGTACTAAGACGGCTTCATCGTTCTGAGACGATGTAACCAGCCTTCGTTTGCACTGAGCCGTTCTTGAGCAACTTTACCTAGCTGTGGAAACATTGCATTTGTATTCCTTCGCTGTTCCCTAATGGAGCTGTCACGGCTTCGCACACTTATTGTGTATGGACATTATAATATGAAAAAAATTCTGACAGTTGTCTTAATGTGTTCATAGATCGAGAATCGAAGCGTGAACTTGTGAAAACATTTTTCACTTCACACTATCAAAGAAAGAGAATTAATTGACCCCAAGTTCTAGTGCAAGGTTCTGCGAAGTGTGATGAACTGGCAGGATTGCACATTCCAAAATAAGGGAAATCAAATGGAAGCTTTCATTGAGAAAATGTACTGTGACAGTCATATAGCTTTCCATATTTATGGATGTCCAACAATCCGTTGTTACACACACGCTCCTAGCCGTTTTAAGGATATCATGAACGCACTGCTCGTATAATAGGTATGTACATGGTACAGGTACATTAGAGTCCTGGATATCGCATGTCTGTTCGGAATCTCGTATGCAGGATTGACGGATGTAACAAATTGCCGTAGTGCAGTTTCCTCCACAATACAAACGGCAGAAAAGTCAGAGTAATTTTGCGTCGATGGTTTGCTTGCATTTTGCTGTCGCTCGTTTTTTGGTGAATGCAGACATGCTATCCTGGGTAGGTGCGAAGGGAAACTGATGAAGAAGTTGGTTGAAAATTATTAGTTAAATATCGATTTGATGGAATGGCCATGATATGTAGTTATATGCTGTGGGTTAGCATCCTACTAAAAGAAATGCTCTTTATTTAAAGTCAAATACGAATTTGAACATTCAGCTTTAAAAAAATATTTAATTAAGGGAGAGGGATTTGCAAAATGTTACTTAAGAAAAATCAATTTTTAAAAATATTTTCTTTTAGCTACCCATCCTATATTTTATACACAAAGCAATTTCGTAATTGCGTTTTTTTTTTTAGTTTCCTTTTCACCTAATTAAAATAATAATAAAAGGGCCACTTGCGCTCTTAAAATCATTTTATATTTAAATCGAGCTTCCAATGGATCAAGTTCAGCATTTCTGGGAATCAGCATTTTGCGACTATTAGCGATCTTTGCTTCGTCGTTTAGACTTATTTTTTCTAAGGTAATATATAATAAAATAACACCATGAATGGACCTGCAATAAGTAGGGGTTCTATTTATTTTTCAAGAAATTTCTAAGTTGTTTGATTGGGAAGATGTGAAATAGCCAACTAAGGGGATGTCAAAACAAATCTGATAGCGAAGTTATGAAGGTATGGCATATCTCACGAAAGCCATTCAGTATCAGTATAATTAACGCATATCACTGGCTCAATTTTTTTTGCTTGCAAAGTGCCTCTGGCAAGTAAAAATACCAGGAAAGACCCGTTAGCCAACCCAGGCCGATAGAACGTTACAATTGACAATTCAAAATTTTGGGGTCATTAAAGATCAAGACAACCCCCTGAATGGAATGCTACACTAAATTAGTATGATTTGATATTTTTTAAAGGTTTCATGCTGAAGTTTATTCATGCATGAATGACGGTTCTATAGATACAAAGTATATAACAAAATGCAGTTCATGTCGGATGATTGACTGCTATATACTTGCAGTAATCTAAGTGCACTTGAAATGATATGAACAACCTTGAAACTGACTAAGCAATAACGGAACACGCATTACTGTTTTACATTTCTATACGAACACGTTATCAAACATCGGAGTTGATTGTTCATACAAAATATTTTACAAAGCAGGCAAAAGGGAAACTCCCTAGAACAAGTTCGTTATCTATTTGTTTATTTCACAAAAATGGTATCGAACTTTTGACCACATCAATTAATTTTAAATTGATATCTGCTTAAATTGTATTAGATATTTGATTTTTCATTTTCTTATTGTACAGTCAGTCAACTGACATGCTTGTGGGTTTATAGACATATTCGTATATTATAAATAACATATGCAGAGAAGAATTTCAGATAAACGAAAAATTGAATAACAGCCTACACGGGTTCACTTTGGTGAAATAGGCCAACTTCTGATCTGTTATGTATAAACTAAAGTGAAAATTTTACTGTTTGTAAAATGTAAATTTCAATTGTGTTTCGTGAGAGTAAAAAAAAACTGCCACCACAACGTATTGTAAGTACCTACATACTATTTCATATTCAGACAAAGTCCAAGCTCCAGCACCATGAATCACAACTGCGATTATCAGGTTCTTATACAGTATTTACTTAGTCGTGCTGGCTTAATTTCAAAAGACAAGGTCCCTTACTACAACAAAAGTTGACAATAGTGACTTTCTGTCCGTTTCGTTGATGTAGTAGTAGTGTATCTCTCCTTGTTGACAGCATATATAATATATATAGGTACTTTTATTTTATTTTATTTATTTATTTTATTTGATCGCTGTACACTGAGAATAATTTCTTAAAGTAGTTGAGTGACAAAAAAAAACGGCAGGTAAAAATTGGCTATGTTCGATTTTTTTCTTAACGAAAGGGGGAGAGAGTAAATGAAAAATTAATGACGGATTTAAATGCGGCTGGTTTTCGTTTGACCACTTTACTATTAATGCCAGATCCTGGTTCAAGCATAAATGTGGAGGCTGCAATATTTAATGACAGATGGCAGGTCATTAATAAATAAAGGAAAAAGTAGAGGTCCAAGAATCGATCCTTGCGGTACAACTCTTGTTAAATGTAAAAAGCAGGAAAGTTTATTTGGCATTTGGACGATAATTATTCACAGTTCCAGAGTGTCGGAACCATCTTAGCCCGTTTCCAAATTGTTGGATAATCCGACGTAGTTAAAATGGAATTAAAAATATAAGTAACATACTGGAGTATTTTAGGAATAAGAATTTTTATAAAGTCGGGGTGAATAGTTTTTGACTTGATTGAGAAAATAGCGTTGCCAACAATGAATATATCCACCGCAGAAAGAGACCAGGGTGACCAGGATTGGGTTAACAAATTTGTTAAAAAAATTCCTTGAAATCGATGTCATCATTTGCAGACGGGCATTTCTTGCCAAACCTAGTATTTGTTTTTTCTGTTTCAATACTACCTAACACACCATTTTCAGCTGACTGCGTTCTGTCAATTATATCGATATCATCAGCGTATGTTTAAGTTATAGACTTTTCAAAGGACATGAACTATGATTTTCAATGTTTTGCATGACTTCGAAAGTCTTGCTGCCGACGCTACCGACCTTAGTGCCAGCTGCAAGACGAGACTAATGACTTTTAAATCGATAAAGAGATGTTATAAATCGATGGACTTCCTAGGTTTTTCTTCCATTGTACAAACTTGATCCGCGGTAGACTTTGTTGGGCTTAAACTGCACGGATAAGGTTCAACTCAATTTGAACATACCAAATATACAACAAATTCAAATTGATGAAAAATGTGTTCTAAACACCAGCGAACTAAAATTAAGATCAAAATCATTACGGCAGCTTGTATCCGTTACAAAACCAGCCAAAAACCTTTCATCCAACCCTGATCACCACCACTGGACACCACTGATCGCCGCCACTGATCATAACCGACGATGGGGGCCCAATAACCGGAACCACCGACCACCACCACGAAACACAGTACCAACCGCCGGACAACAACACAAATGACGAATTTGCACTGGAAATTACCTATACTTCACACTCAATACAAAAACCATGAACTCAATACAAAAACCAAACCGTACGCGAAAAGGATTCGGGAGGACAGTGCACTCAGTTCCTGGTGCAGTACACTTGGCGCTGACCCTGTTCTCTAGAGACTGGCACGTGGCACCATTCTTTAAATTATGGCGGTTGTATTTTGAGTCACCCGATCAATCAGCAGCCTCTTTTCTATTCCCCGTAGGGTTGTATTGTGAGTTATCCGATTCCTTCCCTCTGTAAGGTTGTATAGTGAGTCATCCGATCAACCGTTAGCCCCTCTCCTTCCTTTTATAGGGTTGTATTGTGACTGTGAGTAATCCGATCTACCACCGCCTCTATACTCCCCTTAAATAAAATTACGTATGAATTGTTTGTTGAGATCGATTAAGTAGAATTAAAGATTGTTACCAACGAATTGTGAAACAATAAAAGGAACAACGCTCCAAAGTTAGTGTTTCTTTGGGGGAAACCCTGGACACGACTAGTATACCCCAGCCGGATCTCACAAGCTAAATTGGTTGTGTTATTTTAATTAAACCTATACGTTACGATCAGCATTGGTTGAAGAAGTTTTTCGAGCTTAAACCGGCTTTACACAAAATTAAAGTAACCCACCGCGGCAAAGTAAATTTTTCGAATGTCGGCATGTACCTCCAGGCGAACAGTTCGTTATTTGCTATGCAAAAAATATAATGCATGTGAACATCACTAATCACAAGTCATTTTAAACGCGTCACGTTGATTGATTTCTAATTCCAATCGAAAGCGTGCTTTATTGATAGTTTTACTTTTCATCCATTGAGTGTTTAAAAAATCTTCTAACACACTGTATTTGCGACATAATTCCTTTAATAACGATTGATACGCACACTTATTTTCCCGTTTCTTACAGTAAAAAGCATTTTCTATTTATTACGACAATGCCTAGCCAAGAAATTCGCTACTGCAATCTTCATCGACAACGACAATACAATTTACGTACAATATGAGAGGTGAGAGACACCAACAACACATACTACAGACACTGACACACAATTCAGTCACTCAATCTCTCAAGTCCCAAGTCTCAACCCAAAGCCAACAAGCAACAATGACAGTAAAAGCTTCCTACTATAATCACACTGGAAAATATTTATAGAACGAGTCGTGTTCGATCGCTGTTTCGGCCCCCGACGACTTTTATCGCCAACGCTGCGAATAAAGTAATTTAGCATGCTAGAGCTACCCGAAGTTTCAGTCATAATCATCGGCTTCAGTTCAGTAGCTACCCTTGTGCAAGAAAGCGGTGAAAAGGATAGCGCAAACTGTTCGTGTTAAAGTCCTTCAGTGTTCGAATTAAGTGAAATATTAAAATAAACATAGTATTAGCTGCGTTTCGTGGTAGCCGAGTAATATTTTTTGGGAATAAAAATCAAGGACATTGAGATTAACCGAGTGCAACTGTAACTATGGCAGCTTTTGATATTTCGTTTGGGGATCAGTTAAAAATGGGCTTTAGGTGAGTAGCAACAACTTCCGAAAGAAACATAATTTACCTCTGATGGAGTTGTTAACCGTAACAACATGTATTTGTATAATAGATGTAAATCTAATTACCAAGGGGCGATGGGCAGCACTCAATAGCACAAGGCATACCAACCCCATTCACGCAATTAGTATTAATTATTGTTAGTGGTCTACCTGCTGTTCCGCTCAGAATACCTTATTAATCTCAAACATCTGTTACGAGTTCAAGTCATAAATCTATTATTAATTATTGAACTTAAGTGTTCTAACAGTGTTTATAGTACATAGGTATTGATTAATTTCGCTATAATTATTTGTTTGGTTTGTTAAATCAGGTAGGTATTACTTCGCATCACACGAGAAACAAAAAATAGACCGGTAGAATTTCGAAATCAATAACCATTAAAACAAATAGGCGCTGCTGTATACAAGTATAGGCAACTTTAAAATTTCTTTAGGAAAGTTAAGCGTAGGAGGCGGCTGTTGACATGTGCGCCCGATCATCCTGCACTAATTTGCGGTTAATACGTACCACCGCCTCAGCACCGAGCCATAATGATAATCGTGAAAACAATCAAAGAAAACAACAACATTATTTATTTATACTTGTTATTCGAGCAAACCTAGTCACACATGACATAGTAACATAGCTTTTAATTTTATTAGCGGTATATGAGATGGAGAGCATTTCCTCTAACTTGAAGCGCGAAGCAATTGATTTAATTTGCCCTAGTTCTACTAATCATCATGTTTGAGTATTTTTCTAAGTGATTCCACAATTTCACTCAATTAATTTAAATACATAAATATGTTTGCGAATTTTTTATTTCAACGAGATGTCGAGAATCGAGAGGTTCAATTTAAATGTTTCTCTTGGACTAAAAGTTTCTCGTAATAACTAGTACACTAACAAATTGCACAGATGTAAAGGTAACATCTAAGAAGAATGGAGTATAGTTACTAATATACTAAGCAATACACCAAAATCAAAAAATGTGAGTAGCATAAACGTTTATAATATAAATATATCTTATCGCATTACCATTACAAACAAGTCTAACGAATTCTTCATAGAAATATCAGAAAAATTAAAGCCAGGTTATACACCAAACAACAACTGCGACTGTAATATATCTTCCAGTCTTTCTATTGACCCTATGATTGTAAATAGCTTTGTTTTTGAAGATATCTCCTCTAGAGAACTATATAAATGCTTATTTCATCCTTGCCAAAAAAAGTACCTGTACAAGCGATTCCATTTCGAATATTTTTGTTCAAAAAAATGCTTTGTATATGGTCGATGTTGTTAGTTATTTGTAATTATAACCAAATTCTAAACAGTGGTATTTTTCTTAATTCTTTGAAATTCGCTGATTGATTCCTGCTTTTACAAAAGGAAACCGTAATAATTTATGTGACTACAGACCTATTTCCCTGCTTCCTACCTTTTCCAAACTTTTTGGAAAAATTAAAGAAGTCTCGAATGGTCTAATTTTTGGAGAAAAGAAAATTTTTTGACAACAATCAATACAGTTTCCGATCAGCCAAATCAACGGAAAAGTATGTTGTCAATTATATGAAGGCATAAATAATGACAAATTAACTATGGCAGTCTTCGTAGGCATGACAAAAGCGTTCGATATGGTAGATCATGATATTTTAATAGATAAACTTTACAATGCTGGCTTTAGGGGAGTTATTCTTAACTGGTTTATTTCATACCTAAAGAATAGACCGCAGAATGTAATTATTAATGAAAAAATCAGCAGGTCGCTTATTAACCCTCCGTGAGCAGTAACATATTAGGCGGTAAATGGAGCGTAAGGGTCTGGCCAGACCTACACATTAAAAACGTTTATTATAGGAACACAAAGCGACACTATTGTGAAAGCAAAATATTGTACTATTCAGTGCTCGTGTTGGCTTCAGCAATTGAGGAGCGATGAAGGTTTTGTTTTTTCTAACGGTTCCCACAAACGCCACATTTCGATCCATCAACATCTCTGCCAAATTATATGACGAAAAGAAGTTGTCAGCGTAAACTGTTCTTCCGCTGGTCATATATTTCTCCATCAATTTCATGACAACCAGCTCGCCTTGGTTCGTCTCACGTTGACCACCTGGTAGTTTTCCCGTATAAATTATTCCTTTCAGGGGATAATGTGAAACAGAATCGCAAATCCACCAAACCTTTATTCCGTATCTCGGGGGCTTACTCGGAATATATTGAGTAAAGCTAGTATGTCCGCGATACGGAAATAACTGCTCATCGACGGTCACTTGGCAGCATGATCCATACATCGTCTACGGCCGCAGATTTGCTCTGTTGAAGCCTCTCCGCACGAGTATTACCGTTATCGAAGCGGATATATGTGGTCAAATACTTGAACCGGTTGAAGGACATGGTGGCTTTGTAGATGGGCATATTGTAACTCGCCCACAACTCTTTTGCCGGCTGCGAATTGGCGTGGAAAACACCAGCAAAGAACAAAATTCCAAAGAAGGCATGCAATTCGTCCTCGTTTTTGATTGGGATGCGCTTCGTTCCATAGTCGAAAATATTCTAATGCTTTTCGATTAGTTTCCCGCACGATAATGTTCAAGATTTTGGAGGATAAAATCGATTTGAAGATGGCTCGGTGATGCGGCAATGTTCATCGTAATGGCCCTTTACGGGTAATCGTTGGCACATTATGCGAACGTGGTCTTCCAGAAGGTGGTGGATTTGAATTCCATATTTTGCCATCTTTCGAACGGTAAACCTCTTCCTGAACAGGAGCATCCACGTAGTCATCATAATCGTCGTTATCATCCAAAACGGCCTTTGACTCAAACTCTTGTTCAATATCGGACGGATCATCCACATTGTCATCTTCTTCTGGCACGTAGTCTTCATCGTCTAAGTCGTCACTTGGTTTGAATGCGTCGAATTCCGGCCCCATAATTAGTTCGATTTGCATCTCAAGTCGCTCTCGTTCTTCCCGACTCAAATTTGGCGCATTTAGTTTAGATACGAACCAAACTTGTAATAACAAATAACATCACCCTCACTGCCTTCTCGCTCCATTTTACTGGAAACGAAAAACAAAAACAAATTGACACACAAGCCAAACACTATTCACAAGCGGCAGCAAAATATCTCCCAAAATAATCATAAAACACAACAACTAAAGATAAAATTCAATGAACCAATATTACTCACCTGCAACTTTGTCAATAGAAAACTAAATAACACTTGAAAAAAATCGAATATCAAATCACCAGCCAATTCACTTTTGATATTCGCACTACGGTCTACTCAGACCCATGTGTACCTACATGATTCACGAAAGTCGTTTAAAAAAAAAATTTCCACTATAAATATATCGAAAACTAAATTTTTGCCGTTCCATTGTGTTCACCTCAGCATATTTGAAGAAGCCATGGACTGCTGTTCTTAAGCAATACTAGGAAAAAAACTTAAGCACATTTTAAAACCGATTTGGTCTGGCCAGACCCATACGCTCATCGGAGGGTGGCGTTGCCAAGGATCTGTCCTAGGACCGCTTTTGCTTTTAATTTACATTAATCTTCTGTTTATTCAAAAACTGAATGGCAAGTCAACTGCTTTTGCTGATGACATTGCATTTACTTATGATGGCAACTCTATTTCCGATTGGATAATTTTTAACTTTCTCCATTATACGTAGTAAGAGAAAGATATTGTTTTCGCACAAAATTTCGAACCCTAGATATTAAGTAATTCTGATATTACGACGATAGAGGAACTCAAAAAAGTGGGTCGCAAAATTAAGTCCCGTCTGTCCGTCCTTCCACAGGCCTACAGCCTAAACGGCTTCCCGGACAACGTTCAAGCCTCAGATTTGAAGTTTTCGGGCTTACCGTTCGGGAGGTTTTTTTTTGCAAGCTAACCTCAATAATAATGGTACTTCCCATATAACATTTTCATACCAGTTTGATTTGATAGAAAACGGTTCTAACGATTTCAACCCAAATTGATATTTAAGCTTAAGTAGGTGAGGTTACCATGACTGCGTACCCAGTTTTTGGCTAAAAATTCGAACAACAGTAATTTTGAAATTTCGACGTATTATCTCGAAAACGGTCGAAACTTAATATCAATCTCAGTTCTTCTCTATATTACCGTATATGCAATGGATTTTTGAAAAAAAAAAATTTTTTTTAAATTACTAGTTTTTATTTAGTTTACCGGAAAACGGCTATAACGATTTTGTCCAAAATGCAAACTTAGAGTCCAATGGATTTTTTCAAAATTATTGTGTCCTCAAATTTTGATTTGCTAAAGACTCTGAAAACTGAAAGTCAGTCAGACTCGCAAAAACGAGAAAGTTTCGTGCGACCCAGTATTGCACTTTATTATAAATGAATGGGTAACCTACAAATATTAAGTTTTTGGTTTGCATTTCACAAGCTAACTATTGTATTAGTACTTTTAATTTATCGGGTGATGCTCCGACAGATCTTAGTAGATATCTTTTTCCACTCGCTGCGGTAGAAATAATTTTGAAAAAAACTGAGAAATGTTCCTTTAACTGTTTTCATATGGATTCAGTTCAATACTTCAAATGTATAGGAGTATTGATTGATTGCAAGTTTTATTGGATAGATCAGATTCAAACAGTCAAATCACATAATATGATGCTAGTGTCACGTAAGATGTTTATGCTATAAGAACCTATTGCTCAAAAACGTTAATTGTTGCTTCATTTGTTTTCAATTATGCATATTTTTGGCTCCATGAATTTTCTTTATTCCTTATATTAATATTTTTTTTATTAAGATTATTTTCAATTTTTGTAAGGTTTCGTTAATAGTTTGTTACGGAACGATCGTTGGATTTATTCTTTCCACTTACATAATGTCGAAACTTAACGCATATTTTCTAGTTTTGTAATTAGTGAGAAAAGAATCAAAATGAAATGAAAAATAAATAAATACTTATTAAAATTACGAAGAAAATATTTATTTGGAAAACCATAGTCAAATAAAAATACTGGAAAATTAAGTAAAAAAGACGAAACAGATCTTAGATTAATAAAAGAATTGTCCGATAGAAGGTCCGAGGTGCAAACACTCAAGTTTGGAAATGATCCAGTTGCACTAGATTGCAATTTGCAACTAGTGGTGTAGATAGCAGTTACAAGAAAAACAACCCTAGTGCAAGCAATTATTTGGAACCCCTTACGAAATATGAGCTTCTTAAAATAATACTCGTATGTTCAATTTAACAGATATAAAAATTTATTTCGTATACAAAGGATGTTAGAAGATAATTGTTATTGAACATTTTACAGAGTTTTTAAAATTAAAAATGCAATTTTTTTTATTTTTTATAATAAGAAGTTATTATTACATAATTTCAATGTACATCTAAATGAAAATAAATTCATTTATATCAAAAAAAATATATAATGCATTGTAGCTGAACTATCTTCGTGGGGACTTATTTAAGCATGATATGAGCATGAGGTGTAACCCCCATCATACCAAGGCTACAGCACTTCGGTCGTGCCGATGTAAATGTTACGAAATACCACCCACTTCAGATCCTCATGCCGCCTTTACTACTCAAGGCCTAATGATTCCTTGAGTCAGTCCATTCACCTGAGTCTGTCCAAGTCCCGCGTCAGAAATGTTAGATAGGTTCCGATTCCGATCTTGCTAATGTGACATTATTGACTGCGTTAGCGTACATTTAGATTTTTGTGGATAAGAATGTTGATTACTAACGAAACAGGACTATACGCTCTTAGTTTAGGCATCTTTTTTTCCGCGTTTGCTGGTGGAAGCAGGAATACCCACCTAGAAATTAATATTACCAAGAATCCATGCTCGCACAGACAAAATTCCTTCGATTTATACTAAACCCAATGTGCCCAAAAAAAACAATAATACCTACATTATTCACTTTAAATCAATGTATTACAATAAAGACGACGCGACAAGTTCTCAGGTTTAAGGGGGATGGGATGGATATCATTCTCCAGACCTTGGAGCAAAGTTGACTTTGGGGGTAACTTTTTCTTCGCTCTTCTTTTTGCTGATAAATAAGCAAATGGAGCGAACTTTACAAATAAAATCCCTTTATAGATTTGAATTCTCCGATATTCCTTAAAATAGTTTCTTTAAATATGTAGAGGGTGAGAAGAGATTGATGATGCTGACTTCATGTGGGAACGGTTTAAAGAGGAGATGTTTCTGGGTCTCGATTGCGACAAATGTTTATTTTTTTTTTCATCGAGCTTTTCCAATGTCGACAGATGAGGATGTAGCCATGGAAAATTCGTGGTGAGATATTCTGCGAGGTTTTTTGAACGAGGGCAAGGGGCACTGATGATTTCGCGAATGTCTTTGAAGAAAAATTGTTTACCTATGCATTTGGTAGTGGCCAAAACCTTCGTCTACTTGGACGTCACAATGAACGGGTGGTGAAACCTATGCCATACAACTATTATGTGGGGTGGAGGTTGTGTTTACGTTCTCTATGAGTTCTGTTTTCAGGTCTGTATAGGGTGTCTGTATTACCTCGGGTTCTGCAATTCATGCCCACTGATCACTGGCCAATCGAATAACGCACTCGTTGATAGTAAGGCAAAACGAATGATTGTGAGAAGCTAGGCCTAGCACACCTTTACGGATTTTTGTTTTCACTATTAATTTATTCTATTAATGTTTCCAACAACATGACTTTTTTTTAAGTTGATAGGTGTATAAATACCTTAAAAAATCTGTCTATTTTCCAATACTTTAATCGATTTCGGTAAGTATTATCTTTTGATAGGAACAAATTGTTGTACGTACATATGTGCTTTAAGTACTAGGTACATCAAAATTATTTTTTCGGCTTAAGTGGTGTTTGTGTAGGGTAAACTGTCCCACAGTGGCTCACGTCCCACAGTGAACCTTTTACGTCTGTGTAAGTTGTGCTCAAGAAAAAGTGATTTTACTTATAAGTAAATTAGAAATCGTGCTTCTTATTTTTGTTATATTTAAAAAAGTATTGTGATTTATGAGATTTGTGGGATACAATTTAAAATGTTAATTATTATTAGTATGTCAATCAAATTTGTGAAACTGTTTTTTTTTTATAAAAATATTTTTCTCCAAAAAAGGCACTTGTCCAACAGTGAACCAGCTCCTAGTGGTACACAGTGAACAATGGTAAATATGGTAGCATTTCCCAGCTTCAGAATTACGTATTTTTATTAAGCATTTAGCAATGACCATAGAGCATTTAACATTCGTTACTATTATTTTTCGTTAGTTATAAGTTTTGTGATATTACTGAAGTGCTTAAAAGTCATTTTTGTTAATGCTTTGCTATTGTTTATTGTTGTTATTACTTTTCGTTGCTTTTTTTACCTATGATTTTGTATTGTTTTGTTTTTCTAATGTTAATATTAAATAAAAACTGAATTGTACCAATTACTTGTTTTTGTTCTTTATTTTTCTTATGGAATAAAAAATAAACACTATAGGTTCACTGTGAACTACCCAGTGGTTCACTGTGTCCACCCTCTAGTAGGTACACAGGGAACCATTTGAGGTGCGTCTTAAAAGACTAAAAATTTAGTATTTTCTACGATCTTTCTAAAGCTGGATGTGGTTAAATACAAAGCTTATAAAGCATATAATAAGTACCTTCAAACCGTTTAAAGATTAAACAAATAATTTATAAACAAAATCTACTCAAACGCAAATTGGTCCACTGTTGGACAGTTTACCATACCCTGGACCTATCATAGCGCGTGTACCTTGGTCCGGTCAAAGTTATACCTTATATTAGATTTTTTTTTTAACAAAATTGGTTTTTCAAGTTTCAGGAAAATATGCCAAGAAGCAAATTAGGTAAATAAAAAATAATGTTAAAGTCCTTTGTTAAGCATTTTTTTTAGTAAACCAGAGTATTTTTTATTTAAAACTATTATTTGAAATAAAAAAATGTTGTGAAGCACACAAACTTTAAGTTGTTTTCTTGCTGCTTTCTTGAAATAAAAAAAGAATGGTACCATTTTTACTATTTATTGAAAGAAAATAAAATTTTCACCTATAAACTTTAGGAAAACCTTCAATAATATTTTCGGTCAAGGATAAAATACTCTGTGGACCAAGGTACAATCACGTCCGTTTGAGGCTAGCATATAAAAGTTAATTTTTCTATGGAACGGTAAGCAATATCTTTTTGGTAGTTTCGCATTACCACAGATAAGACTTCAGGTAATAACTAAAAAAAAAACAAAAACAAAACTAATGAAAAAAACATCACATAAAATATTGGCAAAAAATTTAAATCCCCTATACTGGAACTCAGCAAAGGTTGAAGAAAACGAAAAAAAAAAAAAGTTAGTATCCTTAATAAATCCTTTGAAGACGGTGGTTGTATGGCATTATAAGTATGTAAGATTTAACGAAAGTCTTGACCATTATGTATATCCTTTGGTGTACTGCCGACAACCACTGTAGTAAATTTACTTGCAATACATTTATGGGTATATGGAAAGGCTGGACTTCACGCTACACCGCAGAATTAAACCCACTCGGTGTATTCCTCGGTTTTTATTCATTAAAACGGCAACTTGTTGCGTACTCCGCGGGGGAAGTTGCAATGGTAGGTATTTTCAACCGCACTGACACACCGAAAAGAAATATACGCTTGTCCTGCGGTCGGTTAGTTAATTACTTTACCACTTCTCCCAATTAATATAGTGCGGTGTTTTCAAATTCTCTGGAGTGAGTAATATTACCATCAAGATAATTGGTACTTCAGGTATATCATATGTATATAGCGCTACCTTATTTATATGCGATTGTCCCGATAATAATGCTATACGTGATATAACATCGTTAAATGGCTTTGAAGTGGTCAGTTGATTGAGACTGAATGATTAGGTGCACAAGTCTTACGATAAGAAAGTTCAAAGTGCGCCCTAATTTTGTGTCTGCTAGTTTTGAGTGACTTTAGGTTTGTTCAAACTATTTTTAGGCTCAGATAAAACAGTGAATAACACAATCGATGCGATATCTGTTCTTATGACTTTAATAGCTATTATTAGGGAGCTGTTTTGATTTGAATCAACAAAATAAAATTTCCTTATCTTCACTTTGCCGTTCGATGTTGTGTTTGTGGGTTGAAAAATTGGCGAAAAGTTGCGCGGCGAAAGTCTAAAGAAATTCGTTTGTTTTAAGAGTTGTATTTTAAATCCTTCCATTAAAAAAATCTCCAGAGCTGTTAACAAGTTCAATATGTAATGTGCTTGACTACATTCACGAGGACATTTTAAGTGGCAAATCAAGAACATGCCAATTTTTTTCTAATCCATTAAGAGCAAGCACGTTTCAGTACATTGTACGAGTTGCATATTCTAACTCTTTGTTGCTGCATCACTGTAAATTAGTAAATAAGGAGATTCATGTCGACCAATAAATCTTTAAATATATTTGTCGGAATTCATCTACATTTGTATGCTAATGACGCACAGATTATATATCTCTCTCGACCACTTATAGACTGATATGGAAGCCCTTGTGGATAGACTTAACACTGACTTTGTCTAATATTGCTAAATGGGCCTTAGTTACTATTAGTGGTCTGATTTTAAATCAACAAAAAAGGTCAGAAAATTTCGATTTCAAAGAAGTGTTACAATATTAAAGAGTTGCCGCCTATTTTTCTCAATTGTGAGGGCAACCTTTTCTGAAACCGTGTGTAAGTCTAGGATATGAACAAAATCGGTCCCTCTCCACTGTTAACTTTATTATAGTCTCATTTATGCAATATTACTGAAATTCTGGCTCTTTTCTTGTTTTACACCTGTTTCATGTCCACACCAAGATGAGGTTGATATGTAAAGTCTGTTCTATTTCCGATCTTTTACTATGCTTTAGTTATCTATTGTAAATTAGATTCCCTCTCCCAACACAAATTACATGTCGCTTTTAATGATTCGATATGCCTTTTGAGTAAGAAGAAATGAACATATGTCTCATTATTTACCATTACCATAACAATGTGCTTTGGGTGTTCAATTGTCCATTTACCAATTTTTCGAAAATGATATGCTGTATTTTTGTACCTAAATTAATATGTATAGGTAATCAATTTATTTGAAAATTTTAAATTTGTTCAATCACCGAGAACTTTCAATCTTATTATGCCCCCGTCAAAATACTTGAATTCGTCGCTTCTCTTCCTCTTCCTTCCAATTACAACAAATCAACCACCACTGATTGGATTCCACCAGAAAAAATTCCTGACAGATGGAGCAGTAAAGAAATGACATATTTCAGTGGACTGATCTGTTTTTTTTTTTTTTTTTGTGGAATTGACTGAGAAGTAGATCGGAAAAAGTTTTTCGTATACTGAAAAATGAATAAATTATAAATGTGTAAAATCATAAAGTACATGATATTATTTGTTTTTTGACCAAACAACACCAAGTCAAATAGAACTGTCACTTGCAATTCGAAGTTAGTCGGCAAGTTCAGCAACTTCGGCCATGGGGTTGTGACGTTTTTTTTTGCGCTAGTATTGATACATAGAAATTCGTACTGACTAGCTAATGTCACGAAACTTCAAAAACTCCAGCTCACTAAGTTCTAAAAAAAAAGCACAACTTCCGCTGCTTCTACTTTCGCTTCCGCTGTGGGCAAAATTGCTGGCAGTGTTGGTAGAATGTTATCCGTTAAATTTGAAATTATTCGTTACGTGTGGATAGTTTTTTTTTTTTTGGGGAATAAGTGTAGGTACCTACTTTTGCTTAAAATATTTATGAAATATCAACAATGTAAATTGTTTGAGGGAAAATAAAAACATTTGGAGCAATTTTTCTTCTGCTATTTAAGGAAAATGTACTCACGAAATTGAAGTTAATAATATTCAAAAGCGGAAAATAAGCATATTTGTCACGTTTCTAGTATTTAAAACTTCTTATTTAGGTAGTTTTATTAACCAAACATGTATGTATAGTCCATAGGTGTGAAATTACAGGAGGCCAGATCACCGGTCAATTACGCGAAATTATGCTCTTGAGCATATTATTATCAACATCAGTGCAATAAATCACCGACTAAATGACTCACTCTTTAATAAAGTAAACTAAACATTCAAATTCAAATTAAAGTCCAACTCCAGTGTCTGGCTGATAACCATATGACCGGCGTTTTCTAATCAACCTTCGGCAGAGTAAATATAATCTTAATGAACATTGGAGTTGCTATAACTCGATTAAAAAGAGCAATGACAGCGTTCTTTCAAATATGTGTTAATTGAACACTATCCCTCTATAATTAGGGAGTAATAGTTGATAATAATAGGCCTTGACGTATTATGTTTAGCATATGCCACAAGCCACAACATTTTGTAACCTTTATCGAAAAAGGGAGAGGGCTATAATTAGTGGTTAACATTTACAGATCGTTGTATTGGTTTATTATTATTTTTTGTTTTCTAATTCGCAGCCCTGTTTTTTAGCGTAACCAATTTGACATCTGAAAGCTGATTTGTGTTAATGTTGGTTTCCCCTTTGACATTGGTATAGAATTTTAATATTCCAGAATGTGGTATTTATCGATAAACGAAATACGAAATTGCAACATTTGGTTTTGAAGTCATAAGAATAGGAATTTGACTTCAAAGATTAGAAGTAATCGCTGAATATCTGGTAAGTTGAAAATTCGCAATCCAACGTTTATAAAGCCATGTTTATTATTTGATATATAGATTGATTATACGCATACCATAAACAGGTTTTCAATATTCGACGAATATTTCTATTTTATCAGCAATGCGCTTATTATAACTATTAAGATTAGAAACCAAACAAAAAACTAGTTTCTTACCTACTACCTAGATACTATCTTATACATGTCCCAATATTGATAGGTTTTCTGTATATGTATATATATTTGATATACAGCTATACATAGATTTTCGTGTTCTACATTTCACTGTAAACGATTTCAATTTAATATTTTTCGGAATCGAACGAAGTGAAATTGTTGTGTTTCACAATTCGATTTTGCCGATTTCAAATTGATTTCAAATCGACCTGGTCAGGTCATTCGATGTGAAATAGACATCTGCACAGTAGCTATTATACTTAGAAGACGATAAGCGGCGACAAAGAATATGGGAATTCGACAATTGTAGGGCATTCTGAGTTGAGAGGTTTAAGAGTCAACATCAATAATGATAGTTAATTTCACTAAAAATAAATTTTACGGGGGTAAACATGAAAAGACTTCCTAAGACGCAAATTGCAGCACCTTTGGACTGCACATTTATTAAGACGGTAGTATGAAAATAACCAATATTTCATGACAAAATTAACAAAAATTTAACTGTCCTATTTGCTTTAATAACATACCATTTTTTGCAACTTCCTAGAGATTTGATATTACTCCCAACTTCGTCTTTTTATTTTTTCCTGTGCATATTATTTATACCTTTCTGTTTGCAATACCACAGCAATTAACACAGCACTCATTATAACGAATTTCGCAGGCATGACAACCAATAATCAATTAAAGTTTTCTAAAGTAGAAACTCTGAAGCCCCAATTCCAGTCAATAACTAAGGCGTTTTACTTTTTTGGTTCAGAGCACAACCTTAAATGTTATACAAAAAGTTCGTGTTTCTTTTTTAGCTCAAACTCAGACACTTCAGAGCTCGAATTTGTGTTTGTTTTTTCGCTCAGAGCATGATCAGAGCGCGGACTGTGAGCTCAGAATAAATTGACTGAGCATCCTGAGTAAAAATTTGAGTACACATATGTACTTGCACACTTCCAGTCACATTTGAAGGACAAACAAAACAGGAAAAACAAAACATCCTCTGAACGCTCTGAGCACGCATGGTTCAGAGCGCGCTCATAATGCTCGAACTCTGTTCAGTGCTCAGCTCTGAACTAAAAAAGAAAAACGCCTATAGTTAAAGCAGATTACTCAGTAAACTTTACAAGATTTTTGCAGCGTGGTTTTCGTCTTATTATGATGCTCCTTGAACTATCGGATTGGGAATTGGGACCTATTTTTAGTAATTGCAGTTGTAACGAAATGAAGCCGCTGAACTCAAGAGTTTGATTCCGGTATACGCGTATGCGCAATATCCACCGTATGTTGTTGCAGTACGACAGAATGATAACAATGTTTACAAATATTATTATATTATATTCTAAGGTCTTAACAAACAAATTTAGAGCATTGTCAATTCAATAAAATCATAATGTTTTTCTATATCCTTTTTCTTAAAATAATGTCACAGCCTTAAGCGTGTAAATTTAACAGACGTACGAAGTAACTTTCGCTGTTACTAATATTAGTGTAATACTACGGAACAGTTTAAAATGTCCATGTGTCCCGAATTGTTTGACGTATGCACACATTTTGAAACCATCGCGTTGAATCACTGCTGAATTTACCAATAACAGTACAGGGTACGCATTACTTTTAAATAAACATACCAACTTATAAACATGTAAGTAGTACCCGAAATGACAATCAGTGCGTAGCCATAATTTTGTTTCCGGGGGCTTTTAAAGCAGAAGAATTCTTAGTTTTTTTTTTTAATTAGATCAATCACCTTATCTGGATGTGAGTGAGCTTAATCTGGCATTCCCCATACCGCTTCGAGACACTGTTTTAATCCTTCTCATAGTTGAAAAGCTTCTTGCAATACTAGCTGTAGTCACTGGAAGCGTGGCCAAGATCGACAGCAAAAAGTTTATACCTCTAAAAAAGTAAGTCTTGTCACATAAATCAAGCAATTTTCAAACTTCAGCAGAAGGATCACTCGACGATATTTTTTCTCAAAGAATGTACTCAGCTTTTACAGCTGACAACGAAATTTCATTATCAAAGTAACATGTTAGTTTTTCTATTTCGTTCACTCGCTCAACTGCAGCAAAACCTGGGAAATAATGGTAGAATGTCTTCGTTGACCATGAATCTGTCCGTAAGATTTCGTATTAACGAATCTATGCAAGGAATCAGTATAGGCACTCTAAAATAGGCTTCAGTAGAAGAGGTTTCTGGATTGGAAAGCTGTGTCTGTTTCAATGAAGTTCTTGGATCATTGAACTTCAAATAGGTCCTAGGCAAGTCGATTGCTTATGAAAACTGATAAGGGCAGCGTTAAACTGAATAGTTCTTAGGATACAAAGAGGCTTACTATCAAATCACTTTTTTGGACCGCTATACCAAAATTGTTGATGCTTTTGAACACATCGCTCTCGTTCTACTCGTTATTTCTTCAAGATTTATTGAGATGCATTTGAAGAGCTCTACAAAGGAAGTAATACTGTAATCCCTTTCAATAAATCGTGTTCACAAAGGCGTATAAATATGCATTTGAATGGTTGTGGAGGAAATAAGCTATTTCACTAACTACACTAAGACAATTGTGAATTGTAGGAGTTGACATGGCATTAGACAGAGCCAGGTTCAAGCGATGGCTTGCACAGTGTACATACCTTACCTAGCGTGGTTACTATTGCCTAATCCTGCACTTTACTCCAGTAAAATGACCTGCCATATTTGCTGCTCCGTCATACCCTTGGCCAACGCAATTAACTATACTCAGGATAGTCACCTACAAATTTTATAAATTTTATAATTTACCTATATTAGGTCTATTCGCGTACTTTCCCAAACACTAACATTCTGTCAAACATAAAAAAATTAGCGATACCCTCTCAGAAACCTGACAAAATACTCCAAAATACGTTGATAGACTTCGAGGTTCGAGCTACTTTGAGCCACTTTCATCTTTAACATCTAATCCATATCACAAATAGATATATAACATACCTTTTGCAACCTTTTTTGTATTTTTGTATTTGTATTTATTATGTGTTCAATTTGAGTATGATCACAATTAAAAAGCCAAGATTTTATTTTGCGTAGGAAAGGTGACAAATCATTTACACTTCTGATAGAGAAAGGTAATTTATTAAAAATTGAAGGAGCTACTACTGTAAAGAATCTTTTGTAGTGAATTTTATTATAAGCGGGGATATTGACCAAATTGACGGAATTTAGTTACGTCGTATATAACATAACATAAAGAATATACGCCTATAAAGGCTCCGCCCGATTTATTTTATAGGCTTTATCTGATCAACGTGTGCAAACATTTACCTTTTACGATCAATAATTATTTTTATGACCTAACTACTTGTTATCATTATAAGAAATAAGTAGCCCTAAAGACATGTAGCTATAGTAATCAGATTGTAAAATAGTATGTATATGAATAATAATAACGACTTACTAAGAAGCTAGGTTTGGAGATGAATAATATTTATCTATGTATTGTATGTATTATACTTGCTTCGAAATAAATAACAAATCATAGATTAAATAAAGTGCACGACTATGGGTCGCACGAAACTTTCTCGTTTAGTGCGAGTCTGACTGACTTTCAGAATTCAGAGTCTTCAGCAAATCGAAAATTGAGGACACAATAGTTTTGAAAACATCCATTTGACTCTAAGTTTGCACTTTGGTCAAAATCGTTTGGTTGGTAATCCAAAATTGAGTTCGCCTATTGGGTCTGCCTTTGATTCCGTTTTCATAGACCAAATAGAAATATTGATTTGACACCCATGTATGAAATATTTGAAGAAATTACAGCTAATGCAACCAATGTCATTGTCTGTGGTGATTTTAATAGTGATCTTTTGGTTGAAAGTCATCTAATTGATCTTCACTCCATAAATACACAGGTCGCCACTCATTTTACAAGCACTTCAAGTACTCTGCTGGACTTATTCTTCGTAAGTGATACTAACAGGATATTGGTTTATGACCAGCTTTCTCGGAACATGATCTCGTCTTTCTAATATATGACTTCGATTAATAGGCATACACCACAATAACAAATTACACGTTTAGAGATTTCCAAAAAATAAATAGATCAGCTCTTGAGCAAAGCGTAAGGTATGTTCCATGGGAACTCGTTTACGTTGGTCCCTCATCGGATGACAAATCGACTTTATGCAAAGGAAAATAAATTAACCCTTTGAGACGTACCAATCAAGGCTGGAACGATAAGAGATAAGGCAAAAGCTTGGCTTATGATGCAGCGCGACCAGGCATATCGTCGGTGGAAACGTTTTCATATTGAAGAGCTCTATCAATCTTATAAAAATTTGCGGAACAGTGTTGTACGTGAAATTAGAGTTTCAAAGACGCATTTTTATTCAAGTTCATTGAATGTTAACATAGATTGTCCCAAATTATGGAGTAATCTCCGTGAGCTAGGGATTGGTAAGCAAAAAGTAAGTTGTTAAAATAACGTCGATCACCATGAACTATCGATTACCCAACCTGGAACCTCAGAGATATATGGCGAAAATTCCTACGATGGTCCCATTATCCCTATAAGTCCATCTTTAATTTTTACAAGAGTGGACAGTATGGATATTTGTCTGTATAATCGAATGCAATGGGCCTTGATGGAGTTCGTCCGGTTTTCGTCAAATCTGTTTTGCAAATAATACTACCATACGTACCTAATGCATGTTTAATAATGGTATCTTTCCTCGTCAGTGGAAAACGGCTAAAATTATACCAATCCCTAAGAACTCAGCAGGTGATGAATTCAGACCCCTATCAATCCTAACTTTTCTTTCTAAAGCTTGTGAACGGATTAAGCAACTGAATGAGTAGATAAAAAAACTGATTATTTCAGTTCAATCTGGATTTCGTGGCAAACACAGTTGTACAACTGCTTTAAAAACGGTGGTAGAAGACATAAGAGAACCACTGGATAAAGACAGTATTACCTTCCTGATCCTTTTAGAATTTTCCAAGGCGTTTGATATGGTTGATCACTCTACTCTTATTTAAAAAATGCGGAATCACTTCAACATATTCCCCTACGCTTAAAAGCTAATTACATCGTATTTAAGTGAAAGACAGCAAGCTGTTTGTCTTGACGGTGTTCTATAAGACTTTCTTTCTTTGTCGCTACAAGTAGTATTTAATAACACTATCCGCTATGTCTATGGCCTTAGAAGATTATGATCACGTCTCACATTTGGCTTAAAACTTGTTGGATATGCCTTTGCACGTCGATTCAGAATCGAATTACCTAAGGCTTTTCCTGACAAATTAGATTAGATTAATTGGCGGAGGTGGAAACAGGTTGCCATATCACTGCGGCCACGAGTGGGCCTATTGTGATTTCCTCCATTTATAGCTCACTCATGATACCGGACTTAGTGATGAGTCCTAGTATGTCTTTGAGTGTGCTGTCAGATATGTCCTCTACCTCAAGGTAAGGTTTTCCTAGGTGGTGTTGACGTAATCTGACTAGACATTCACAGTGCCACAGTATGTGTTCTGCTGATTCTTCGTCCTCGTAGTCTGCAAGTGTTGTTTTGTGTTATTCCCATAGTCATGAGGTGTTTTTTGACTTGACAATGTCCAGTGAGGAACCCTGTGACTGCAGTGCTGGATTTACGCCTAGGCCCGTAAGGCCCGGGCCTAGGGCGGCATGATTTTAGGGGCGGCAAAATTTTGATAACCCTGAAAATCAAGAACCAGAAAATGTTAGAATACAGTCAAAATTCGATAACTCAAACTACTATTATCCACAATAAAAGCTCGACTTATCAAGACTTCGATTTATCCAAATTGTTGCTCAAAATTAAAACAATCAAACAATTCAATTATCTGAAATACATATGCACACACATTTTGTGCTTTTATTAAGTCTAACACATTTTACATTAATGTAGTAGGTACATAAGTATTTACAACATTTAACATACATAAAATTATTGCCTGTATGTACATATATGTATGTACTTACAACTTCCAACCAGCAACGAAACATGTCGGTAATAAAAAAGTCAAAATTCTCAAACCTACATATTATTTTTATGTGTATGTAGGTAAGTATGAAATATAGAGATTCCTTCATAAGCCGTACCACTCGAATGTGGAACGCCTTGCCCGGCTCTGTCTTTCCCCCTCGGTTCAATTTGCAGACATTTAAAACCAATGTGCATCGGAATCTCCTATCTTCTCTATCCCAACTTCCTTAACGCCCGCGCTGTGTACTTCAAACTACACCATAAGAGTAGTCATAACCTCTTTAGCGCGTGTTAATTATAAAAAAAAAAAAAAAAAAAAAAAAAAAAAAAAAAAAAAAGTATCTCGTTTTCTTTTCAAATGAAAATTCGCTTCAAAAATTCGAATTTAAAATGTCCAGGCTGTCCAAGTTTGACTGTAATTTGAAATTGATAATTTTTGTGGATTAATTTACCTTTATATCTATGAAAAATTTTGAATATATCAACAATTTTTTTTAGATCAATATTATTGGCCGTTGAAAATAATAAATAGGTACATAAAAAAATCGGCAGTGAATTTCTCAGTTTTTTTCAATGAAGTGATTGCGGAATGCAAAATTTTTGTTCATCAGTTTAAAACAAATTCAAATTTACAAGTAAAATTGTCGCAATTCTAATATAAATTTTTAATCAAATATGAGTGCATATCGAAATAAATTCAGTGGTGCTGGTAAGTTCTGCGAAAAATATATGCAATATATTGCATTCACAAAATCTTTGTGATTTTTACTTAGATATTGCTCTACGATTTTTTTTGAGCATCCCAGCAACAAATTGTTCTGGAGAAAGATCTTTTTCAACTCTGAAAAGGGTAAAAAATTATTTACGTGCAAGTATAGGCCAAGACCGACTTAATGCCCTCGCATTATTATCTATTGAAGCTCAGTTGGTACAAGAACTGGATTACGATGATATAATTGACGTTTTCGCATGAACTAAAGCCAGAAAGAAGAAAATGTGAACTCAAAAAACCTATATTCAAATTAATAATTTATATTTAAGACTTTATACGAAAATTTATACCTATGTTAACTAATTAAATGTTGTATTGAAGCTAATAAATTTGAATTCATAATAGTTTAAAAATTTAAAAATTTAATTTTTAATCATTATATTAATACGTGAACATCCAAGCTTTCCGTACGCTTTTTTGGCATTTAATATGAAATGAGGAGAATGAAACTTATCTTATTAGAAAGGTGCTGTGCCATAGATGTGCACAAACACAAAATCGTGGGTATATGTCGCCATTAAGACTGGTAAAATTAAGTTAAGACTTCCCCATACAAAACAGGTACTAAAAGGATTTTGGTGACAATCAAGTTTTCGCCGTCATGTTTCCATAGTAACGTATTTAATCATCTAAGATTAGAACCTGTTGAAGAGAATCATTAACCCATAAAGGTATGCAATTTACCTGCCCCTAAAAATAAGCAATAATTGTAAGAAATTTATTAAGGGGAATTATTTATTATTTTTTGTCGCCACTATATTACCATAGTAACGTACCTATTAAAAACATAAATCATTTTAGATTAGAATCTGTTTCCGATGGAGCAGCTCATTTACGTATTTTTTAACTTTCTCCATTATGTAGATAGTAAGAGAAAGATATTATTTTTGTGCAAAATTTCGGATTCGAGATATTAATCAATTATGATATAACGATGATAGAGGAAATCAAAAAAGTGGATTGCAAAAGTCTGTCCGGTCTGTCGGTCTGTCCGTCCTTCCACAGGCTTACAGCCTAAAAGGCTTCCCGGATTACGTTCAAACCTCGGATTTGGAGTTTTTGGGCTTACAGTTCGGGAGGTGTTTTTTTTTTTTTGCAAGATAAACTCAATATTAATGGTACTTCCTATATACAATTTTCGTACCAGTTTGATTTGATCGAAAACGGCTCAAACGATTTCAACCAAAATTGATATTTAAGCTTAAGTAGGTGAGGTCACCATGACTGCGTACCCACTTTTTGGCTAAAAATTCGAACAACGGTACTTTTGAAATTTCGACATATCTCGAAAACGCTCTATACGATTGTAACAAAAAATAATTTCTAAGGTAATGTGGTCATTTATAACTTAATAGCAAACTCAGTTTTTTTTCTATATTATCGTACAATGGATTTTTGAAAACAGTATTCTTTAGGCGCGTTGGGCACTTTTAGATGGGAAGAAATTAATGAATTCGCGTTACCTTTATGTAAAACGACACCGCATCATCGTCACCGAAAAACCGACACACCGACTGAGAAACTCAACCGATCTCTTTGAAATTTTGTATGTGTGCATGGTTGTATGCAGCCAGAAAGATAGGATATCTCATTTACAAATTAAATGGAAATTGTAATATGTACATATGTATAATTTTTGTAGATGAAAATTCATAATTTCATTGGTAATCATTTCAAAGAATACCAATTAATTATTAAATTCAATATTTCATGTATGTATTTGTAAATGTATGTTTTAAGCAATAGATTGCAATATTTTTTTGTAAAATAATATGCATTATTTTTTATGTACAATGGCGCTTTAAATAAAAGTGAAAATTGTAATATAAGATTTGAAGTAGTAGTTTATAATAATCAATAAAGAAACACTTTATTTGAAAGTATTTCCTTCTGATTTGAAAAATGCACACGTAATTGTTCAAGTAATAACTTCTGTCGGCACTCCCGGAGTGCCAGTCTTTTTTTTTAATTTAGTTTTTTTTTATGTTTACCGTAAAACGGCGATAACGATTTTGACCAAAATGCAAACTTAGAGTTAAGTGGATGTTTTCAAAACTCATATATCGAAAATCCCATCTTGATTTCGATAAAACTTAAAAAACAAAGCAATGCTTACATCCTGAACAATTACTTATAATCGGTTTTCATAACTAAATAGTGACGCAATAGTATTTTTCAAATAAAACATTGCAATATTTGCGAGGGGGAAGTAATCAGGTGTATTCAAGGTACTTTTCTGTGCGTATTCATGGTGAATCACAGTGTATCACAGTGTATTCAAACGAATTCACATGCAATCACAAGTAGCAAATCTGTATTCAAGGACCACTCAAAAATATTGATTACTTCCCCCTCGAATATTTGGTACTGTTTTGTCTGGCAAATTTTACAAAAAACCGCTATAACCATTTTGACCAAAATACATTTAAAAGATAATAAGCATTCTTAATATGATTCTGTTAAAACTCTGGGGGCAAGAGCGGTGTTCTATCGCCCTGCTATGGTGCATCGTAGTAAATGAACTGCTAAACATACTCAGAAATAAGGGATTCTATGTCCATAAGAAAGTTTCGTTCGACCCAGTCGTGCACTTTATTTTTCCATGTATTATAGATGTCGTTTATAAAAAACATCAATAAATAACGAGAATAACAGAAGTACGTTTTTTAGTATACATTCTTATAAAAGGTTTGGTCGATTTTCGACCACAAGCGATACTAGTGTTAATAATTTTTCCTCCATACAGCAAAAAGGGCGGCATATCTCACGGGGCCTAGGGCGACATCGAACATAAATCCGCCACTGTGTGACTGTGCGGATCTGACTCCTTGTTAAGTTTAGGAGTTGTTTTGTTCTTGTTGGGGAAATAGTTGGTATGAACATTTTGGCTTGTCTGTTACCTTCAATGTTGGTCCAGTAATGGTTTGCCTTGTTTGCTAGCCATTTATTGATGTAGAATTTAGCAGTGCTAATTTCATTGCCCACATGTCCACTGTGTCCTGGCACCCAAATGAGATGTACCTACTCTGTTTGTGCTGGCTAGTGATGTGAGTAATTGCAAGCAGTCCCATACTAGTTTAGATGTTATCTCGTAGCTATTGATGGCTAGGAGTGCAGCTTTGCTCAGAGAGAATATATATGTTCTTGTTTGTTATGGATTTTTCTAGATTTTCTCTGAGACATAGTTCTATTGCAAAGATTTCTGCTTGAAATACAGAGTTGCACTTGTCCATGCTTTTGTAGATGAGCGTTTTTGTGCTGACCCCGTATACTCCAGCTCCAACTCCTTCATTTGTTTTCGATCCATCTGTGTACCATACATGAGAATTGTTAGCAAATGTGGGCTTATTCTGTTCCCAGTTTTGTCGATTTGGGAATGTAACTTTGAAGTTTCGGCCGAAGTTGAATCTTGGTAGACAGTAGTCTCTTACGGTATAATTCCAAGTATTTCATCTTTTTGTAGTTCCATAACGATGACTTGATGGATTAGCTTGGAGTTTTCGGTGTTATCAGATATGAGCATGAAGGCATTTGGCATTTGTCTTTCTGTATCTGAAGATGGAGAGGTGGAAGGTTTAGAATAACTTCCAACGCGGCAGTGGGAGTTGTTCTCATAACGCTCGTAGTGTAAACACAAGCTAGTCTTTGGAGTTTGTTGAGCCTGACTTGTGTTGACTTTTGTTTCGTTTTTTGCCACCATGCTGGAGCTGCATATGTGACAATTGGTCTTGTTACGACTGTATAAAGCCATAACATCATTTTGGGGTTTATACCCCAACTCTTATCAATCAGACTTTTCTTAGATTCAACGTTTAATCAAACATAATAAGATCATGTAAATATTGGCAAAGTTATATTCTAAGTCGTATTTACTTTCGAACTTTAAACTTTAAATTGTAATATTAATGTTATTATATACTGTTTACTATCACTGAATTATAAGTAGTGTATTCTTACTGTGCTAGCATGTACTCAATAAATGTAAATCTAAATTGTACTTCTGGAACCCCTGAATACCTAAGCATTTTGTAGCGTAGGCATTTTCCATTTCTGTCGTTATCAATTGCACAAAATACATCACTCGTACCTAGGACGAAGTCTATTCCTACGTCAAAATCCAAGTCAGAAATTTTAATCAATTTATTCTGTCTGCACGATAACCTCGTGAACCGTACACACCTTCTAATCTTTCGTTTATGACGCAAGGCCGTCATAAGTCATAAGAAAAAAATGATTGCACGCAGAAGATAGCCTTGTTTTATACCGCAGCGTCAATAGCGCATTTCTCAAGAAGATTACTCAAAGACCGCAGTTGCTAATTTTAACTTACTGATCTATAATAAGCGGACTCATATCGCGTTTTTAAAGGACTGCGTGCATACAGATTATCAGTTTGAATAAGATCAACGCATTTTTTTTAATTCCGTGACGGACTGTACATTTACTCCAGCAGACAGAAAAATTTTACTGCGGGAACCTAGTTAATCGTTAATGATAGCTTATTGACTTCTAAAAACGATAATAAAGGCAAAATACTAACAGCAAACAATTTCTCTTCAACAGATATGTAAAGTTCAGGTCTAGACAGAACCGACTACGTACCAGCGAAAAAGTTGTCGCCGAAACAGTCTATGGCAAAGTTCGTGGAGTAAAATGGTTCTCGGTATACGGCGACGAATACATTAGTTTTGAGGGCGTTCCATATGCCAAGCCACCTGTTGGAGAGCTTCGCTTTCGTGCGCCACAGGAACCAGAACCATGGTCAGATGTTAAACGATGCACCAGGGTGCAAGAGAAACCGGTTCAATACAATTTCATTCTTGACAGGGTTCAGGGCACTGAAGATTGCCTCTACTTGAATGTGTACACGAAAGACGTGGGTTCTATATCGATAATATGAAATTACAATATAACATCCTATTCCAAACCTTTCAGATAAACCCTCCGAAGCCACTACCTGTACTCGTGTGGATATATGGTGGAGCTTTTCAAATCGGGGAAGCCTCTAGGGATATATACAGTCCTGATTATTTCATGAAGGAAGATGTCGTGTTGATTTCCATGGCTTACCGTTTGGGGCCAATGGGCAAGTAACTACAATAGTTTCGACTGACATAAAATATTCATCATGCTCTACGAAACAGGTTTCATGTCGTTCTCTGAACCAGAAGTAGGAGTTCCCGGAAATGCTGGGCTAAAAGATCAAGTTCTAGCTCTCAAGTGGGTGAAAAAGAATTGCTCATTTTTTGGTGGCGATCCCAGTAACATAACGGTTTTCGGTCAAAGTGCTGGTGGTTGTTCGACGCATTATATGATGCTGACGGAACAGACAAGAGGTCTTTTCCACAAGGGGATTGTCATGTCTGGCAGTGCGGCAGCACCATGGGGTAATATTCCAGCAAACAACTGGAGCTACAGACTTGCAAAAGCCGCTGGCTATACCGGATCAGAAAAAGACAAAGACGTCTGTGACTTCTTAACCAAACTAAAGCCAAGTACGATGTACAAACACACCGAAGAATTGCTGACAAAAAAGGAACGACATGAGAGAATACCGTACTGCTTTGGACCAACAGTTGAACCATATGTCAGTGAGGAATGCGTGATCCCGAAAAATCCAATAGAGATGATGCGAGAGTCGTGGAGTAATGAGATACCAATGATGATAGGTGGCGCTTCCTCCGAGGGTTTGCTCTTGTTCTCAGGTAAGTTGAGTAGTAACTAGTAAGTAAAAAAGTGTTTTTCTCTAAAGTTTCCCTTTTCGTGTGCAGAAGTTCGTAAATTCCCCGATATGATCAATGAGCTAGGTAACTGTGAGAAAGCCGTCCCTTTGGAACTGCGTATTACAGATGAAGAACGAAAACAGTTGGGTCTCAAGTTAAAGGAAGCACACTTTGGCGACAGCGAGCCATCTTTGGAAACGCTTCTTCAGTACAGTGACGTGAGAACGAAATCACATTCTCGAATTCAATTCTTAATGTGCTTTTTAATTTCAGCTCTTTTCCTATAAATACTTCTGGCATGGTATTCACCGGACGTTGCTCTCGCGTGCCGAATACGCCAGCGCACCTACGTACCTCTACCGCTTTGATTTCGATTCGAAGCATTTTAACCACGTCCGAATATTAAGCTGTGGTCGCAAGATCCGTGGCACCTGTCACGGGGATGACCTGTCTTATCTATTCTATAATGGTATTGCAAAAAAACAAAAGCAACGCAGCCGAGAATACAAGACGATACGTACAATGATATCAATGATAATGAATTTTGCCAATTCAGGAAATCCAAATATAAGTCACAAAAGCGAATCAACTTTGCAGCCGGTAGCCAAGAACTCCCAACGGTTTAAGTGCTTGAATATATCAGACGAATTGGAAGTAATCGACTTGCCCGAGACAGAAAAATTGAAGCTATGGGACAGTTTGTATTCCAAGGAGTTGTTGTACTAAAGGAAAAAATTGAACCTGAAGTTTGTCTGCTCAAGAAAGTGATTGATATTATTAGATATTGTAGTTTGTAGATCTTTATAATAAAGCATTTGTTTGCATCAAAACTATGCAACACTTATTAAATTCTCATTATCCTATTGAGACTGCGTGGGAGTGTGGGAAATTGACTATTCTGGTTCTCTGTTTAAGGTGATATTTCGTACATAAACTAAGTATTAAATAGACCGTCAGCTCCGCCAACTTAAGAGAGTTTGCCTACAAGCTGTTTTCCGTGTTTTTTTATGTGCGAAGGTATGTGTGCCATGTTAAAGTAGATAAGACGCACGCATACACTTGCACATAGCAACCTGACAGATGACTGACACTTAATTCTGTGGTGGCATTGGGAAAATTTCAAATAATTCAAATAATTGGCAGTTATCGGGACGTGTTAAGAAAACGGAGGGTCTGGTGTGGTGAATTTAGTACCTACATATATTTCATTAAAACGAATTTATCAGGCCTGTTTTTTTAAGCTTCGATCTCAGCAACGCAAAGTAAATTAGAATTTTCATTTTCATCACACAATTACAACAACTGCTCTAGACTTGACACTTCGAGACTCGCAATAGTTGTTGTAATTGCGTGCTGAAAATCCTACTTTACGTTGCTTTGCTGAGATCGAAGCTTAAAAAACACAACGGATATTATTACGATTTCCTTATTTTACCTAGATACAGTATGGGATGTTTACATTGTGGTTGTAAAGATGTAAACAATGGAAATATTTACCATTTGCAAAAATGTAATAAAATCAGTATCTACCTACAAATAATTATTTGGAATTTTACTAAATATTTTATGTATATTACTTTTGTATGTGTGATCAAGATCGCGGAAAAAAAATGTATTTTTCTGTTCTCCCAATGAGAACAAAAACCACCACCAAATAAAAGACTGAATATTTGTATTTTATGCCTTTTATTATTGAGCTTCAGATTCCTTACCTCTGGTGGGGGGTAATCTTAAGCTATACGAAGTTGATATCGAACTGAGGGCCGATGATGGTCAGATGGACCCTTTTTATATAATATAAATGCTGATGCAGCAAATCTGCATCTGAGCATAGTGAGTGATAAATATTGTTTATGCAGCTTATCTGCAGAGATAGTGTAAAAGTGTTGATTTCAGTTGAATCTGAAATCAAGCGTGGGTTTTGATAATTTTGCATCTTGTGGGGGCGCACAAGTGGTCTCTGACATAACATATATATTACACTATATTGTAGTGTAGTTTCGATTTTGACTTACAGTTTAAAGAAAATTAATTCATAACTTGATTTTCAACTACATATTGGTTGGTCATCAGAATTAAAAAAAAAAATTATTTGATGTCCTATTAATTGTTATTTTTATTGTTTTCATTAATTACGTTAATTTGAAATTAATTTGTTTATTAAACTTTGTTAAAAATATTACACGGTTACCTACTTCATGAAAATATTATAACTCGTAAATTATACCCACTCAGAAATGTTCATATCTCTCCTCAGAACCCCAACACATTTTAAGTCTTAATATTCTTCGCTTTGAATCCGTTGCCTCTTTGCTGTCGACATTTTGCGGACAAAATAACTTTTCGCCTAAAACAACAAACGAAAACAAACTGTTACGTTCAGGCTGGGATTCGTTTAGATAAAACACTATTCCGTTTAACTTCTCTAATAAGATTCACTTTAATTACACTTTTATCGACTATTCTAATATTTCACTTATTAAGTACCAGAACACTATTACTTAAACAATTCTTCAACGTTTCAAACCAATCACTTAATTTACTCTATTACTTTTCACTTATTTATCTTCACAAACTATTACTATCTCGAGCTTTAACCAATCACTGTTATAAATCAACTGTCTCCCCTCTTCTAAAAGCTGTCCTTTTATACTCGCTCCGCGATCTGACGAGAACTTTCTAGCTAATTCTAAGTGGTTCTAGAATAAGGTTCAGTGGTGACAGATTCCAGTCTCCAATTGGAAGTGACACTTGAGTGGAACTTGTTTTGTGACTATAAGGCCTGGTTCCACCAAACTGTGACTAAGGGCTTGTTTCACCATTTAGGTTACACGATACCTTCCACGCCACAAAACACAATAATAATTGTAAAAACAAAAATGTTTTATTTTATTTCCACGAATGAATATTTCTACCATTTTGCAAAATACGTTTTCGTGGTGAAATAAAACAAACAATCTTAGCTGTGGGAACGCATCCATTAGCTGATCGAAATCACCAAATACTTACACTAAACTCAGCCAGTGTTCTTAGCATTCTCTCTTTATTTTTCCTACGAAGCGAGGGCATTTTTCCCTTTTCGCCGTACTCAAATACCCTCGATTTGCTTATGAAAAAATATTTCTTCTAAAAGTAAAGATGGTATTATTCGGAAAGAAATTCGCATTAAATTAACCTTGAGTATAAAAATCGCTGTTTGTTAACATTATAATGATTATGTCTTAGTACTAGAAATCTTTTGCTAAAAGACGAATCTCTTTTTATAGGCATTTACCATTTAGTGTGTTCCATTGTAGTTCGAATGTTTTTTCGTCAGATTCATGATACTTAAACCATTTTGATGCTCTATTTTTGTTTTGTACGAATCGTTTTTCGGGCAACAAAATGTCCACAAAAGGTAGAAATTCCACGATGTAGGATGACTGCTGAGTGTCAGTATTTCATTATACCCCCACCATTCACTTTTTTTGTTTTGTTGCCTCACAGCTCACACGTATTCACCGATACGAAATTTAAGAGAGAATTTTTCTTTCAAAATTTGCGGGGGGAATCGGGTAGGTGCGCGGGAGCTGACGGTCTATTTAATACTTAGTTCAGGAGTTCCCTAACCCTATCCTAAGGGCGTCGCAAGACGGTACGCCGTACGCACAAGTCGACATTTCTATCACTTTATTTTTTCACAGCTGTCAGAACAAAAGTTAAGTCGACTAGATTGGTCTGGACAAGACGAAACCTGAATGCAAAAACTAACAAGATTGGTCGGGAACGTCACTTTTTGGCGTGGGACTTAAGTGGGGGTGACTGTGTTCCGCACTTTTGGTGCCCATTTTTACGCGGCGTTCACATCGCAGTTCAGTTTGAAAGTTTTTATAGTTTATAATTTTATATATTATATTTATATTTATAATATATAATAAGATGGATAGAGAACAACTAAAACTATCCAAAAATGCATTCTCAACATTTATTCCTTTTACATTCAATGTTATAAATGCATTTATAAATTGTTTTTTTATTGAAAAAGTTACACGTATTCCAAAACAAGAAAAAAAGAGAGCGAGAGAGTGCTGACGATGACAACAAAATAAATGTCGGCTTAGTACTCAGTCACGAATTTCTTGACTAGATTCGTCGGCTACCCCTCCATAAACGCCAACCGTCACAACTGCTCATCTGACCGATTTCAGCCAATCACAACAGAGATAGATCTAGTAAAAGAGCTGTCAGACTTACTTAACTAGAAACCTGAATGCGGCCATTAGGTTCGGTTCCTCTTTACGAATGCCAAGATCGAGCTCGAAGCGAAAGCAACGTTAACGCCACATTAAAGCCACATTGCAGTCATTGCAGTCGAAGCTAAAGCGCTTTTCTGTTTCCCGCACCCGCATTATCCACCTCCCTCTCTGCTCCCCGCTCTTCCGTTTCATATATCGTTCAGTTTGTCTTTTGTTTTCGTCAAGTGTGTGTTACGTGTTTTACGCATCGTAAAATGGATAATTTTATTCAAATAAAACGAAAATGCGTTCAAGACTCAGGTGAGAATGGTGAAAACGCCGTAGAAAACAGAAAAAAGTATAGAAAATATGACGACCAGTATTTAGATTTTGGATTTTCCTACGTTAGCAAAGGAAATGTGGAATTACCCCAATGTGTAGTTTGCCATAAAGTGTTGGCAGCTGAAAGCAGAGACAATACTGAGACCCCCAACTCCGGCCGATTTTCCGTTACTTGCCTACAAGCTATATTACCATGGGCTTGTGACAAATTTTTGCGCCAGTATTGATACATAGAAATTCGTATTGACTAATGTCACGAAACTTCAAAAAATCCGGCTCACCAACACACCCTCAAAGAAACGTAACAACTTCCGCTGCTTAAAATCTGGCTTCCGGTGTGGGCAAATCTGCTGGCTGCGTTCACACAATTTTATCCGTTAAATTTGAAAATAATTATTACAACAAAATTTTGTGTGGACAGTGGTCAATTTTCAAAAATAATTGTATATTTATTGGACATAAAAGAAAGATGAACAGTTCTGAAGAATAATAAACAAATAAAAACATTTTAAGCGAACATTCGTGAGGCAGTTAACATAAATCGAGTAGAATATGCTTATCTCTCACTTATGTCGATTTCCATTGGGACAGAAAAGGCACTTTTTTTCAGAGTCAGAGCAGTTTTTCTGGTCTCGAAATCAGCTGGCTGTCAGATTTCATGTTCCATTGGCCGAAAAAAAAGCACTTTTTTTGAGAGTTAGAGCAATTTTTCGAATCTCGATATCCGAGCAAGATTCACATCTACTTACACTAACACCAAAACATTTGCCTTTTGTCAAACTTTAAAGTGTGTATTAATTACGTATTTAGAAGACCAGTCTGTGAAAAATAAAGAAAAATTTACATTTGGCCGGCGCAATGGATATCAACACAAATTGAGTGGATTTTTATAAGCATAAATTGCAATTTAAGAACAGCTGACTTTTCAAACACGCACTACCACAAATGCGGAGGAAGAAAAATCTCGTTTTATGTTCCGTTGGGCACGAAAAATCTGAGATCTGAGAGCAAATCTGTAAAATCCCAATGGAAATCGACATTAGTATACTTCTGAAGTTTAGTTATAATTTATAAATACAAAGATTTATGTCGTTGCTGTTATTAAGTATAAATTATGAGTTTCTCCGTTAGTTTAAATTATTTAAAATAGAGCATACGTATTTGCATTGGTTTTATTTTTACATGTCTCGTATTTCAAAGAATACATTAATATATTTATAGGTCGTATCTTTTGATATTATAATGGAACAATAAACGTGAATGAGTACTTTGGTTGAACAGAAATACCTACAGAATGTTATGAAACAACTAATATGAAAATTGATGAAAATGTACTGAGATAAGAATAGGTAGATATACTTATTCACCAAATTTGAGTTGCAATTCGTTTAAAAAAAAGCTGTACTCTGAACACAGTCATGATTGTCACAGCCCACCACGGTTGAAACTGACACTGACACAACAAGCTCATTTCTATTTGACTTGACACTGTATATTTGTTTTCATTTAGTTTTCGATTTCGTGAATTTATCAAAAGTTTGTGCAATGGATTTAAGTACTGGAGAAAACTACATCATAGCTCAAGTCCAGAAAGCACGTTCCACCGATCCTTGTGCAGCAAAGGAATGGATTATAACTGCAAAAACTATTTCCCAACAAATACCTGTGACTTGGTTCTAGGCGTAAAAACGTCTACTGGGAAAAGCCAATGGAAAGCATCGACAAGTCCGCCTGGCAGCAGTCAAATCCTGTTCTACGCCTCAACGTTGTTTATATAAAATAAAATATAAAATCAATGAAGCTTTTTGAATAGAACCGTCACCGAAAGACTATGACTGATGATAGAGTGTCGGTCAGCTTTGCCTACCAAGATGCCAAAAGCCACTCATACTGGATGGGAGTTTGGACAGTAAATGATCACGCAATGGCAGAATAACGCGTAAGTACATTGAATCAGTTTTAGCTGAATGATATTTAACAATAAAATGACACTATTTAGATATCGATCCTAACGAAAGTGGTTTTGATCGAAGTTCGATGCAGCAATGGTTGCCTTCATAGAGTGCCTCCTACAGTTCCAGCAAGAAGTGGAAAAGCCGAGACACAGAGTTTTGCTTGCCCTACAAAATGGAGAAGGGAAAGATCATTAACCCATCAACGGGAAACTCGTACTCAATTAAGTAAGTGTTATGCATCTGTGGTTTTGAATATGCAGTAAAAACAATTGTCTATTTCCAGAATACAATTTAACTAGGAGGAGCAGTGGACCAAAGCTTTAAGTTTATATTCGCTAACTTAAAGTAGCGCCTGTCATGGACTACACAGTGATTACCAGATTTGGACATAGGATCATTTTATTCGGTTTAACTAACCTAACATGTGTATTATACGTTTATTTATCGTAAATAAAGATTTTGTATCGTAGCTCAGCGAAATTATACGCACAATCCGAGGTAAAAATATAACACCATCGGAAAATAAAAACACAAGACAATTATAGTGGAAAAATGTTATAAAAAACCACTTTTGTTTATTATTCTCATATACAACCTTCTCGGTTGGTTCCTGCTGAAAGACTGACTTTCGTCATACAAATCTCAGAACCTTCTCGGTCTTTCGTTAAGTTTATATACATATTTACTTAATACATCGACTGCAGAGTTGCAATACTCATGCAGTTCGATACAGTCCCGGCGAAAACCTACGGTTTTCTACCTTTTCGCTTTTTATTTAAACATATTTCTGCTAAAGATAAATATAAATTATAATAATTAGATAAATCATTTCAGCTATTCGATTGGCAGGATACAGATCTTTTGTACTGGACTCGTAAGTTGATTGGTTGCTGCTCTCTGGTCTGCTTGGTTTTAATCTCAATATCCGCCCAATCGCCCATGTCGATGGTGGGTAATTCTCGCTCTTTATTACGCACAACTGTCCTTCTCTCAAGCCGTGTTTCACCATTTCTTTCTCTCATACAGAGTAGATAGGTACACTTCCTTTCACTTGCTCCAGAAATGCGCAAGCACAGCTTTACGCTCCTTCCATAATGTTATACCTTTTGTATTTGGGATCTCATTCGTTACGAATGGTAACGGTAACACGAGTGCCTCACCAACCAAAAAATGTCCCGGCGTTAACGCCTATAGATCATTTGGATCATTGCTCAATGGATGTAGCGGTCTTGAATTCAAGATGGCTTCCATTCCAAGTAGTAGTGTCAAACCCTGCTCATATGCTAAACCCATCACACCAACAATTCTCGTCAAATGATATTTCATTGACTTTACCGCTGCGCCTTGATGTGGTGCTGCAGGAGCCATACATCTCCATCCCGTCTCTTTCGAACTTAAGTGTTCAAAAGTATCCTTCACTAGCCAACGCTCTTTTGCCTTCTGAAATCTTTCGCTGCACTGACAAATGCTGTACCATTGTCGCTATACAACCTTTCACACCTGCCCCTTCTCGCTATGAAATGTTCGAAACACGCAATAAACGCCACTGACGTATGATCTGGGGTGGCAGCACGTAACTTGGTACAATCGAGTTCAGTCGATACAATCGAGCTCTGGCAGCACCTAATTTGTCACAATCGATTAACCTCGATTGTATCGTCCAAGTTGGCAGCACACAAACTAGAAAATGACGATTGAAACAAAACATTTTAGTCGATAGCGAATACTTGTCGTCAACACATGATTTTTTCAAATAATATGGAAACTAAACAAAACATGTCAATCAACAAAAAACAAATAAAAATTTTAACCATTTTTATGAGTGAACACCACGATTTTGCCAGAGGAATCTTGAAAACTGCACAAGGAAGGAAAAATAGCAGTTTTCTCTGGGAAAGACTATCCAATTCCCTGAACACAGAGGGTCCTCCACAAAAAGATATTAAAGATTGGAAAAAGGTTTTGATTTTAAATATGCGAGTGTACTCATTTATTTATTGATAAAATTGTGTTTTATTTTAGACTTGGAGCGATTTAAAATATAAAGTCAAAAACAAACTGAGAAGTAATAAACTTCATTTAAAGGGCACGGGCGGAGGTCCATATATGCAAAAAAAGATCGATGAGTGGGAAGAAAAAATAATCGAGTGCGCCGGTCTAGAAGCAGCTGTTGAAGGAGTCCTAACAGCAAAATTGTTTGGAGCCCCACACAATAATACCACTGACAATAATAATAACGATACAAACAATATAAAGAGCTCTGAACCTAAAAGCACATATATTCCGGCAACAAATACAACTTCGAACTTTGAAAATGAGGAGAATAGTCTTGAAGAAGAATCAGATATTGAATATGGAGGTAATTTGCGTGAGTTAATTTTAAAGTTTAATAAATTATAATAAACAATTTCTTTAAGGGAACCCAACTTACAAGACAAATGTTCGTACTAACAAAAAAGAAATCAAGGAAAATTTAATGAGGCAATATGTTAATGCAACAGAAGGTATCAACACTAAATTAGACGCAATTCATGAATTGCTCATCAGCAATCAAAAAATACATAAACGAAGACTAGAGGTTGAAGAGAAGCTGTACAGACTAAAAAAGCAGAAGCTTGAAATATACGAAAAGAACGGAGTAGAACGCTTGCGGTTGCAAGAAATAATGTTGAGCACCAAAATAGAGGAAAATCGTATACGACTTCGAGAAATAGAATCTCAGCAGTAAAGTAAAAGCTTCGGTCTAATATTACAAAGAAATATGTTTTTAGTTATTTATTATCAATGAAGTATTTTTTTAAAGAGTTATTTATTTGTTTCCAATGAAATTGAACTGAAAATAAATGAGTTGAAAAAAAAACATTTTTTCATAAAGAATTTTTAATATTATTTCGGATATTTTGAGCAATTCTTGATAAGTTATCATTCATGTTTGAATTCGAAATAACATCCGGTTGTGTGATATTTCTATCTGCACTTAAACTATTTTGTTCTAATGGTACTCTAAAATGAGTACAGACATTATGTAGAGCACAGCACACATTTACGATTCTGGTGACAGTTCTTGGGTCAAATCTAAGTTTTCGCTCATTTGACAAGCACCTCCAGCGTCCTTTTAAAATCCCAATAGTTCTCTCAATTTGGCTTCTAGCTACCGAATGGATGTTGTTGAACCGTATTTCTGCACTTCCTTCTGCAGCATTTCGGTAAGGTGTTAGTAACCATGGCTGTAGAGGGTATCCGCTGTCACCTAAAACGAAAAACAAATCTATGTTAATATTATTCGTTATAATGTATACATGATACAACATGGAAACAAACCTAGAAATCGAGTGCTAACATCGCCAGCATTGAATTGTTGTTTTAAAAAATCGAATTCATTGCTACTATTCCAAACAGCCGAGTCATGTGCAGCACCACCATGTGAACTGTTGATTGCAATTATCTCGTTTAGGTGATTGCAAATCTATGCATAGAAATCTTTATTTAAGTACATATTTAATTATATTGATTATATTATTACCACCATTGCATTCAAGCTATGAAATCCTTTTCTGTTGAAATATATGTGCTCATTTTCCTTTGGTCTCAAAATAGGAATATGAGTACCATCAACGCATCCCACTATTCCCGGTAGTTTAAATTTCCTGTAATAATATTCTTTGCTGTCTTGAAACTTAGAACTATCAAGTCTTATCCATTGCGGACAAATTTCGTTTTCCAAAAAACCCAAAGTGCGTCGAAAGAACTTTGAAACTGTTGTCTGTGCCATACCTAGTAACACGTTTGTTCCGACATTGATTTGGTAACTCCCACTGGCTAGGAGACTCAATGTTGAACAAAGTTGTAAAATGGGTGGAACTGATGTGCTTCTCATTTTGTCTGGAAGTTTTGATGAGTGAAGGATCATAAGGAAGCATTCCTTGTTCACTCTAAACTGCTGCACAAAGCTAAAGAAATGTAGTTAATTTTTCAATGTTGTCAGTGTTATTCTTTTATTTCTGAATACTCACTTTTTTTCACTTAATTCTAATGGGTTGCTGTTGTCTCTTAAAATTCTTCTTTTTATTTTGGCATTAGAGACTTCCTCGTCCTCACTCTCCGAATCAAAAAATAACATGTTTCTTCTATCCACTTTTCAAAATAAAGAATAGTTGAAATACCGATTTGACATTTCACTTCATAGTTCACAATAATTTTTTTAAGTACAAGTCACAATGAAACTCGTTTCAAGTTACGTGCTGCCAAAAATGTTTTGTTTCGAGTTGAGCTCACGATGAACAGTCTCGATTGTATCAAGTTACGTGCTGCCACCCCTGATATCAAATCAATATGCACTGCTCTTATTTGAGACAAACAAAGACGGAAACCCAACATTTCTGCTTTGTTATTTGCTCACCTGCTCTGTCGATCAATTTGATCTCAAACGGACCTGCGTAATCTACCCCTGAAAAACTTTTCCTGCTGTAACTCTCTATGGTGGCAAATCAGCCATCAATTGCATCTCAAAGCGACGGTTATGTCGCACACAAATCAAGCACTTATGTAGATAATCCCTCAGCTCAATTCGGAGCTTTGGATTATGTCCTGCCCTGCTCCATGCGTAGTTGCTTAATGAGCGCTATCCATGATTAACCAAGCTAATCGAGAACCATTTGGCACGATTGCTGGATGCCTTCTCTCATATTCCATCTCTGCTCTCTCTGACCTTCCCTAAACTCTTAGAATCTTTTCACCATCCAGAATTGGTTTCAAGGATTCTATCCTGCTCTTGTCAGGTAAACACCTGTGCTTCTCTATACAAGTAATTTCCTTCGCAAAATAATTTTCCTGCACTTTTCTTCGTAAGTGATCAATTGATTCCTTCTTCTCTTCGGAAGACGGTTGTTCAAGTACTCCTGCTGACGTACAGAACGTCTCTGTCTCTTGCCATATCTCTTCTCATCATCCTTCCATCATTTTATCTTTGCTCTAGTTGCATTGATTAAGTGAAGTACATAGCTGATTAATTTTATAGCCTTCTCTAATGTAGACGTGTATTCGATCAATGGAATACTCCTTCTCCAGCACCTCATATAAATAGAAAAATTTGCTGTGAATTTCGTGATCACAAAAACTTTAATCTCATCCCTCCCCCCATCTGAAACATTTGGCACAAAATTTTCAGATGACCAGCTCGGCCGAGGTTTTGTCAACCATTCCTGCCCATGTCGCCACAACTTGTTATCAAACAATGCTGATGAGTTTACTCCTCTACTTAGGAGATCAGCAGAGTTATCCTCGCTCCAACATGTCTCCACCTTTTGACTTCAGTGTTTGTCTGTATAGACGAGACCTTATTCGCTACAAATGTTCCCAAATTGAATGGTAATTTTTTTGTCCAATGCCTACTTGATACCTTCACATTCCATTGTTTTGATGACGCTAACAATTAGTCGTCCCAATAGCTCCGCTGCTGCAAGCTCAAATCGCGGTGTTGGTGTTGTCACTGTTTTAAGTGGCGCAACCCGTGTTATTGCTGTGAGAAGAATGGCTTAAATACAGCCATTTGCCTTTCTCACATTATTCGCTGCTCCATATGCTCTTTCGGAAGCATCCGAAAAACCATGAATTTCCTTCCGTACCTTTTCCGAGGTACCTATCCATCTCTGAATTCTTACATTCTCTAAGAATGTTATTTCCTGCCAAAAATCTCTCCATCTCTCATCTATCTCTCTTGGTGATTTCTCATCCCAGTCAACGTTTAAACGCCATATGTCTTGGGTAAGAATCTTCCCTACAATCGTAACGGGAGCTATGATCCCATTAGAATCGTAAAGTTGCACAACGCAGCTCACTACCTTTCTCTTCGTCATTGTGTGCTCAGTCACTGGTGTTTTCACTGCAAGTGTGAATTGGTCCTTCTCAAGCAGCCACTTAAGGCCCAAAATCGATGCCTTTTCATCATCTTGGAACAAGGTTGACTTCTGCTTTTCATAGTTCATGTCCTTCACTAGAGCCTTGGAATTAGATATCCATTTTCTAAGCTCAAAACCTGCGCCTTTTAAAACATGATCGATATCTTTCAATAATTCGATCCCCTTCTCTTTGGAATCCGCACGCGTGGTACAGTCATCCATATAAAAGTCTTCCATAATTGCCTTAGCAGCTTTTGGAAACTCCTGCTCTGCTTCTCTGTGTTAATGCTCTTACAGTGTTATAAGCTGCTGAAGTCATACCAAAGGTGACTACCGTCAGCCAATATTCTCTCAAATTGTCCTGCGGGCTTATCTCTAGAATATACGCTGCAAATCCCACTGTTCCTTCACAACCTTCACCATTCTGAACATCATTTTAATATCCGCACTAATAGCAACTCGATGCCTGCGGAAACGCATTAAAATTTCGTGCAAATCCTTCTGTAGTTTTTCACTTAGCATTTCACACTTCATTTAATGAAATGCCCTTATTTGTCCTGCAGCTCGCATCGAATACGACTCTAAACATTTTAGTGACGCAATGATGTGGCATGTGGTATATAAGCCTGCCATGCACTGTACCAGTTACTGGTGTCATGTGCTCTGCTCTTTCATACGCTCTTATGAATTCTGTTTTAGTTCAGAATCTCCTGCTAGCGTTCTCTCTAAAGCAAAGAAATAATGTCTCACTGTAAGCTCCAAGCTTCCTTCTCTGATTCCTTCAAAGGAATCGTCACAAACAAACCTGCAAGAATTATCACGTGAAAACGTATTGATGAAATTCTGTTCCACATGCTCCTGCTCCTTTGACCTGCTTGATGACATTTCAATGCCATCCAACTGCCATAAACGCTTAAGCGATTCATGATGTTGATTGTCTTCGATGTACACAACATGTGACACCTGCTCAAGCTCAATGCCCATGCTATCCTTCTCGCTATCATACTTTCCGAGTATGATCCTGCTAAAAATAGCTTCCATCTCTAGAACATCATCAGGCTGATGCCCTTAAAAAGAAATAAATGTCTCTGCTATAAACCTTGGCAATAAATCTACGGGACCTGCTTTCCAATATTCTGGATCCGCAAGTGGCAACCCCGTAGACATGTCCATCCGTGGCGATCCCAAATTGTGTGTAGGCACAATTGGCTGCCATTTACTTTCTTTGGGCAGTACCCAGAAATCCTGCTCTACTGAAACCTGCGAATTGAACCATGGACCTACAAGAAGTGTGGTTCGCCTTTCACACCAATCACTCTCTTCGCTATTTGCCCCTTTGGTAAGCCCAATCTCTGGGAAAGCTGATAACTTGCTAGGTCAGGTTGTTCCCTTATTGGCCCATACTTCCTGCCATCCATCTCGATTACTACCTGTGCCGTAGGCATCAAAGTAAATTTTCGCTGCTCTTGCTCATTATAATTAAAATATGTTAAATAAATGCTACTTATAGCTTTATTTACCCTATGACTCACTCTCTGCTTCCTTCACTCCTGCTGTACTTGCTATTGCTTTTGTCCTGGTTTTGTCAAAATGAGGGCGTTTCTCGGAAGGGACAAACTAGTCAATCTCTCCTCTGCTTGTTTCCGCCTTCCTAATAGCTCCTTCTCTTCCTTCCCTTTTCCTGCACATGGAAGATCATTGCTTCAACCTTCTTAAGCTCGCTCATAGAGTACAGATTACACTATTGTATTTGCTTCCCGGCGCACTGTACGCACGGTCCCTGGAAGCACTCCTTCGGTGCATGTCTTACATCAGACAATTCAAGACGAGTGTTTTCTCCTTCACGAAGTCCTGCTTGGCCCGCAAGTTCGACACCGCAAACACCGGGCAACGCCATATTGGATGACTCAAAGATTTGCACGAGTGGCTAGGTAATGGTTTTTTGTCAGCTTCTGCTTCCTCTCTCCGGGCATTGCTGCCACCTGCTCGCACATTCTCGCATTTGCTTAGAGCTGACTGCGCCTGATGTATGGACGACACGGCTGCTCAATTTTCCTGCTTGCTGCTCCACCCAATGCGATGCCTTTGGATACGAAAATATGTAGGCGGGCGGAAAATATGTCATAGATCGCTGCCACAAATCAATCTCAAAACCCTGCCATTTTATAATATCACCATTGAACGATCGTCAGGTGTTCTACACATCGTGTTGGCGAATGGAAGACTAACCTGGACTTCAATGGGATGTCCTGCTCTGCCTGCTGCTCCTGATCTTGGAGTTCTTTCTGCTACCTTCTCCTTTAATGCTGCATAGGAGGCAAATATTTTGCCTTTGCTTCAGCAACCCTGCGTTGCATCTCAACGTTGATCAACAAATCGTTGGCCAACCCAATCCCGCTCTCAGTCACCTTCACCTGCGACCAAGCATCCTGCTAGGCTTCAAAGCTGACCTGTGCTGTTGCCATCGTGGAAATCCCAAAGGTTGGAGATTCCCCAAAGGCCAGCATCCTGCTCACCGAAAACATTCCGGCAACGTATATAATTATCGTTGCGTGCATGCTCTTTTTCCATCTCTTTCATCTGCTTGCCTGCACCTTTTTTATTATCAATAAAAAATGCCTGCTTGCCTTTCTTTTCCTAAAAAGTGTATTGCATTAGAAATTGAATTTCAATAATGCTTTATCCTGGAATAAAAATAAATAAATAAATAATAGTTCGCAGTAGGTACTTAGCAATTTGCAATTTCCCAGTATGCGATTGTTGAAATAAACAAAACAAAAATATTTCGCAGTAGGTACTAAGCACTTTGCCTTTTCCCAATATGCGATAGCTGAAATAAACAAAAACAAAAATATTTCGCAGTAGGTACTAAGCACTTTGCTTTTTCCCAATATGCGATAGCTGAAATAAACAAACCAAAAATTTCGGAGTAGGTACTAAGCACTTTGCTTTTTCCCAATATGCGATAGCTGAAATAAACAAAACAAAAATTTCGCAGTAGGTACTAAGCACTTTGCTTTTTCCCAATATGCGAAAATAAATAAATAAGAAATATTCCGCAGTAGGTACTAAGCAATTGGCTTTTCCCAGTATGCGAAAGTAAATAAATAAGAAATGTTCCGCAGTAGGTACTAAGCAATTGGCTTTTCCCAGTATGCGAAAGTAAATAAATAAGAAATGTTCCGCAGTAGGTACTAAGCAATTGGCTTTTCCCAGTATGCGAAAGTAAATAAATAAGAAATATTCCGCAGTAGGTACTAAGCAATTGGCTTTTCCCATTATGCGGAACTAACTAAATGAAATAATCAAATTAATGGGGTGGAAAATTGTTGCTGCTTTTATAGTTGTTGTTGTTTTATGTGCTTGTTTTATAATTCAAGTTTCTCACAACAATTTTATATTGTTTGTTGCTTTTCAGAACTCAATTGAGCATATTCTGAAATATTTGCTCCTGCTGCTTGCAAGCTCCTTCTCTTAAAAACTAGCACCGTCGTGCTTTGAGTTTTTTCCTTCTTCTGCTATGTCTCCTTTTTTTTTTTTATTTACCTATATAAAAATCAACTAACATCTTGATCTACAGCAACCGGTGCATTTGCACTCAAGTTCCTCCTTCACTCTTTCTCTTTTATTTTTTGGTAACTCGCACTCAAGTGCTCTGAGTTCCACCTGCTTCGCTGCTCATTGTTTGTCTCGACCATATTTCTCGCTTTGTAAAATTAATGGCGACTGGCACATTTGTGCTCAAGCCCCTCCTTCCCCTTCTCTTTCAATGTCTCGACAAACTAATAACTTGGCCAGAAAAAAAAGGTGACAACAAAAAAAACTTAACTCAAGTAACCTGAAAAAAAAAAAAAAAAAATCTTAACCCAGCAGCAACAACAACCACCATAATCAGATATTTAGGTTTTTGATAAATATAATTATGTATAATAATAATAATTACTCCCATCACACAAAAGTAGAATCAGAATATCTAATTCTTGTAATTCCCCTATCACACAAGCACAAAACAAAACATGGAATTATTGTTGTTTCCCTTCACACAAGCACACAAAAAAAAAGGAATACGCACACTCGCTTCACTCATTCGAATATTTTCCTTCTGCATCTGAAACGTAAATGAACCAGACACCCTGCCCCTGCACCCTCGTTGTCGACACCAGCGCACATTCACTGAAAAACTAAGAAATTTTATAGTACCTTTCACTTGCAAACAACAAATTTTACAATATCTAAGAAATGTTAATTGTCCTGCTATCAATGTGGACTGTATTTTAGGCTTATCTTAGAAATTTTATAAAAGAATTATTGTTAGGTATCTATCTCTAAAAAAATTTAACATTGTTTCGGTTTGAATTTTTCTGCCTTGCAAAACTCGACCGCTCGTTGCCCTTTTTCTTTTCGTTTTTGACGAAACCTTCCCATTTCTCCTTCTCCTAGCTGCTGCGAGTGCGCGGCAGAATATTTTTTGTAAATATTTTTCTCGATTCTCGCTCGCTGCTCGTGGTGTGTGTGTGTATTTTCGCTGTGGCTGTGGCGCGAGAACACAAACACTCCTACCTGCTCCTGCTCTTAATTCTTGATGAAGAATTTGTATGGGTCGCTTCTGCTTGCAAAAGGGGTAAACAACGAAACAATGTCTATTCACTTACTTACATGCTGGTAGGTACAAAATGATGTACAGTCACTTCCTGTACGTATCTTGTATTAATTTCCTGCGCACATTTTTCTTTGTTTTGCGACTGCATGATTTTCATCGTAGCGCAATTTCACCATCACCATTTCAGTTTCTCATTAAAACGAGACCTGCTCACTCACAATGCACTTATTTTTTTTTTCAAATAAAAACCTGCACCATCACGTCACTGGCACTTATCCGGCTCGACACGGACCAAAATGTATCGTAGCTCAGCGAAATTATACGCACAATCCGAGGTAAAAATATAACACCATCGGAAAATAAAAACACAAGACAATTATAGTGGAAAAATGTTATAAAAAACCACTTTTGTTTATTATTCTCATATACAACCTTCTCGGTTGGTTCCTGCTGAAAGACTGACTTTCGTCATACAAATCTCAGAACCTTCTCGGTCTTTCGTTAAGTTTATATACATATTTACTTAATACATCGACTGCAGAGTTGCAATACTCATGCAGTTCGATACAGATTTGTTAATTCTATATAGATGAAATGGATGGTCTTTCGTTTTTGGATGTCGATGGTTCTTCATTGGGTTCATCCAGTTTGCCGTATGTGTAAGCCTTAAGTCATTTCTTTCCGTTGATATCGTTATCTCTTGCCACTGAGGTCACGACAAGCTTCATGGTTTGTAGTCTTTCGATTTGGTCACCGATTGCACGAAGCATGGATTTAAATCCTCCTTTGCCACCGAGCATTTGGAGGTGTATATGAACGGCTGCTATGTTGTCGATTGTTGTTCGGGGCTGTTTTTCCATTTGGTAGCAAGAGGAACTCTCTACTTCTAAGTTTTGCAGCAAGGAACTCTTTAGAAAAAATTAAAAAGTCGAAGAAAACACACATATAGTCGCTTCGCAAATTTGCTGCAGGCTTTATTGATTGTTAGTAGTATACAAGACAGTATTTGCCTGCAACCCAAATAAATAGGCACCATTTCTTTAAAGATATGTTAATTTTGAAATCATTTAAAATAACTCTGGAGTGTCTCTTTGCTATGGCTGCTTACTCTTTTGGCTTCCTTGTGATAGTGTGGATGTGGATACCTGAAATGAAAAAAATTAATAATACCTTTGAACTTCCTGGGGTATCTCTTTGCTGTGGCTGCTTACTCTTTTGTTCCAATTTTTTGGATTCTGATTTTCTGGTACAAATGTTTACAACTAACATTTCCAGTCCAGGCATAATCTGATAGAGATCAAAGAACAAGTTCAATGTATTCGAATCAAGAAATGCCGGTTGCCATGAAGTAGGAACCTGTGATTGCAAATATTTTTTTTATTTAAAATTACAAAGAGTAAAGGATTCGCTACTTACTTGGACACTGTTCATATCGTCCTAAGACTCATCGGTGGAGCTGCCAATAAATATGTGATATAAGACTGAAATAAACAACAAGAAATTTAATAGTCAAACTGCTTACAACTATCATTTCCAATCAACATACACTTGATGTGATTCATCCATCTAATTCAATTTCTTGCTATTGTCTCTTGCTTTACTAGCAGCGAACAAGACAACAGAAAAATGTCGTACAACTGTTGGTCGCGAAAGGATGTGTCGATTTTGCGATTCTTCGAGAAACACAAATTCACATCTGCCTCTTCAACGAGTTCATTTCACACACCAATTGCCATAGAATTTGCACACCTATTGTACATGTACTCAGCCGATCCTTGCTGAAAGCATAAAGACATTAAAACGAAAGCCAATTTGACAATCTATAAACAAACCTGGAGAAACTTCTTTACATCTTCGAGAATATTTTGAAATATTTTATCGTTCTTGTATGTGTTGAACCATCCGTATGTTGTTATTTTTGCCGAGAGTGTGGCAAGTGCTTGCACAAAGAAGTTTTGTAAATTAGGGCGGATGGTAAGATAGTTCAATATGTAATTCCTGCAAATAAAATATAATCAAGCTAAATTAAGTATTAGTCTTTAGGGAATTGCGTAAGATATCAAACCTTATATCGATCCTTTGCTCTAATTTCAATTTGGTGAGAGTTGTTGCGGCGAGAATAATTCCAGTTTTTGACTAACAAATATTTTATTTTATTCTCGGGATTCCGCAGGTAATTAAGGCTTTTTATTTAACAAATCTTGAAGATAGAATAGATAATAAATAAAGGTATTGAGAAACAATTTAATTGAAGGCTGATGCTATTCGCACGACACTCGGGATACGGCTTCGGGGCACGGCTACGCGACGAAATGTCAGATGGGTCGACGTAACGAAGAGAGTGCCAGACAGGCTCCAGTAACAAAGTTTTGTGTATTTATAGAATGGGGTGCGTGGCTCGCTTCGCTCGCATTAAAGGATTTAACCCTTTTTTTCGGGAGGCTTGGACGCTCACGCGACTTCGTCGCTCCGCTAAGGGTATGCCAACAACTGTCAGGCAGGCGCCTGGAACTAAAATTGATTTATATTTACGTTGTGGTATTTAGCAGTATAATATTTTCGGTCAATTAAAAAAGGAAAACATTAAAAATATCGAAATTAACTTTAAATTATTTTAGTTTTGGGACATATATGGCAATATCTATAATACTTTCTAACAAAAACAATACAAATAAATGTTTAAGTTGGAACTGAATACAAATAGTAATAAATAAATGATCAAGTGGGTACTGAATGCAGCCATTTGGCCGTCATTTTCAAAGTGACATTTCGTTACGTGTCGTGTCCCGTAGCAGTTTGACAAGTCGTGCCCCGAAGCCGTGTCCCGAACGTCGTGCGAATAGCCACTTCGTTAATTGAATAGTATGGCTTACTTACATCGATGCCGTTTGGTATTCTTCCTAGCCATCAGGTATAAATAATTGTCTCCAGTGCGATGCAGTATATTTGGTAAGGTAAGCGAACACCTCAACGTCGGCTTCTTCCTTAGCTGTAATATAAACGTATTTAATTCTTAATATTAACACTTAAAATACGCGAAAACTTACATTTTTTCAATTTCTTGCAGGAAAAATAAAATTGTGTTTACATATTTTGACAATTGTCAATCGACTTCTGTCAAAAGAAAACTCACCACATTTTTTTTGGTTCGCTTTTTTTTTATGCTCACACGGATTCTAAATTCAAATAACACCGATAGGAAAACAAAATGTCGAATTTGAAAAAAAATCGAGGGGGCCAGCGGCAAGAGGATTGCCAGTTGGGGGTCTCAGTATGGTTTGTCTATGGCTGAAAGTATGCTTCTGAATAAATTGAAACGCCATTTGGAAACATCTCACAGTAATTTAAAAGGAAAACTGCGATATTTTTTTTGCAAGAAAATTGAAAGAACTAAAACACCAGTCGATATTCTTAATTTCCAGAGCATCTATTACTTCGAAAGCACTGCTCGCCTCTTACAGTTACAAGTTACAAGGTCGCTCACCGTATTGCCAAATGTAAAAAACCGCACACGATTGCTGAAGATCTCATTTTACCTACAGCGATTTATATGGTATCAGTGATGATTGGAGAATCGGCTGCTAAAGAAATAAAAATTGTTCCTCTTTCCAACATCCAACAATACCATTAGCCGTCGTATTTATGACATAGCTGAGGATATTAATGAGCAAATTGTGGAAAGACTTTCTAGTTTATTTGCCATTCAACTGGATGAAGCGACAGATAGTAATATAATAATGATGCTCAATTAATTTGTTACGTGCGGTACATGGAAAAAGCAAATGTATGTGAGGAATTGTTATTTTGGAAAAAAATTACTGATACTGGGAAGGCTTTTGATTTGTTTACGATCATAGATTCGTACATGGCCGAAAATAATATTCAATGGGAAAACTGTGTCGGTGTCTGTACGGATGGAGCTCGCGCGATGTCAGGGTAATATGGAGGACTTCAAGCTCTCATTAAGACCAAGGCTCCAAATGCAAAATGGACACATTGTGTCATACATAGAGAGGCCCTGGCTGCAAAAAATATATCGCCCGAATTAAATCTCGTTATCGATATAATTATCAAAGTGGTGAACTTCATAAAAACAAGACCGGTGAAGACAAGATTTTTCCAAAAGCTTTGTGAAGATTTGGGTGCCGAGCATACATCTGTACTTTATTAAATATTACTGTAACTTGCGTTAGTTGTCGAGGGGTAACCGGTAACGTACTCTCACGTATAATATAATTTAATGTGGTATTCGATTGGGCGCTCTCAGAGCACTTTTTTTGCTCTCAGAGCAATTTTTATGTTCGTTTGGTACAGGAAAAAGCAATCTTTTTCAGATTTCAGAGCACTTTTGCGAATCTAGATATTTTCTCAGATTTACCAATACAAGTGCGTTTGAGTTTGACAACAACTGATGGAGTTTGTTTACATTTTTAGTGAATTTTTTCTCCAGCAAAGCAAGGCATTGCATCGGGTGAATCAATTTTTGTAAATAATTTATGTATAAATATATAGAAATCAATCGGGACGGATATTTCTAATGTTTTAATACAAAATTTAAGTAGTGAATGGAAATCGCTTAGAAAAGTGTCCAAGACTACACATATTCAAATCGCACAAATATCAACACAAAAAAGAGCAAGACACGTTTTTATGTTCGATTAGGCACACGAAATCTGAAATCTGAGGGCAAATCTGAAGAAGCCCAAACGAATACCACATAAGTAATGAGTTGTACGTGTATTTATTGACAGAATCGCATCGTGACGCAGACAAGTTTAAAGATACTGACTTCTTGATGAAAATGGCGTATCTTTCTGACATATTTGAAAAATGAAATATCCTTAACAAATCGCTGCAGGGAAACGAAACTCATATATTGCAACTCGCTGATAAAATTGTAGCATTTCAAAAGAAGTTGTTACTGTGGAAAAGAAAAATAGAAGAGGAGCAAGGAAATACTGACTGTTTTCCTGTTTTGCAAGGCTTCCTGCAAGAAAAATCTGTTCAAGATCTGGGGCCAAGTTTGCAATTGATATATTCACGCAACACTTATCAACATTAAGCACCCATTTTAGTAAATATTTTCCAGAGAGCTATGATCAATACTACTGGATAAGAGATCCATTCCAATCGACTCCACCACCGTCTGCACTTTCAATAATCGAAGAAGAACAATTACTAGAGCTTTCTTGTGATACAAGACTAAAACTAAGCTTCGACAAAGACAAACTTTTTGAATTTTGGAGCAATGTATCACAAGAATATCCCACTCTCAGTACTACAGCGTTGCAGATTATTTTACCGTTTGCTACTTCGTACTTGTGTGAAACTGGCTTTTCTGCAGTTGCAGTAATAAAATCAAAATACAGGTCACAAATCGATCTAGAAAAAGAAATGAGAGTTGCGATTTCCAAACTCCCGCCCCGATTTGATAAATTATGCTCAGAAAAGCAGGCACATCCTTCTCATTCGCATTGATTTTTCGTTTTCGCTATTCAATTATTTTTGTTTTAGCTAACCTAAAAGCCCATCAATTAATTACACTAACTTTTGTGTTCTTTTGACTTTTTGAATTTAATTGCAATTCTTTTCTTTTAATTTAAAAACTTAATTAACTTTCTTTTATTTCTTTATAACAAATAACCCCTTTTAAATTTTGTCTAATTTTCATAATTGCGAGCATAGCTTTCAAGTTCACTTGTGATAATTCTGTCTTAGTTATATCTAATCTAACTAATCTAATTTTCTAATAAATAATAATAAACATTCTCTATATTTGGCGTTTTAGTTAAGGGCTGCACGCAGGTAGCCTCTCTTAGAAGGGCGTCGGAAAAAAATTACAACCTGCAAAGGGAGTCGCGGTATAAAAAAGTTTGGGAACCCCTGACTTAGTTTATGATTTTGTATAGAGGTACACTGAAAAAAAAAGGTACACCATAGCAATGAAAAAATTCATCAATATAATCAAGAAATCATCAATTTTAGTCCAGTGAAATTTTTCGTTGCTATGATGAAACCGATTTCATCAATATGAAGAAATTTGAAAATTATAAAATGTGTTTATCATTCATCAACTTTGTTCATCAATGTTATGAAAAATTCATCAATGTGATGAACCGAAATTGCCCTCCAATTTCATCAATGTGATGAATGTGTTCATCATATTAACATAATTGTTCATTAATATGATACACGCTTTCGTCATATTCATGAATGATTTTCATTTAACTGGTGAATTTATTCGTTAAATCGATACACACTTTCTTCATGTTGATGATCGCATTCACCTATATAAAGAATCGTTTTCATCACTTTCATGATTATATTTATCACTATGAAGCACACATTCTTCATATTGATGAATGATTTTCATTAGGAAGATGAATTTATTAGTTGATATGGGGCACACTTTCTTCGTGATCGCATTCACTTATACGATGTATCATTTTCATCAACCTAAAGAATATTTGCATCAATATGATTAATCCTATTCATCAATGCAATAATACTATTCGTCATTACGAAGCATTTCTATTAGTCATACTAATGGTTCAAATCGTCAAATTAAGAATAAATATTCACCTTATTTTGTAGAGACTTCATAATTTTTCGGATGTCATATATAGTTACCATTTTGCATTATTAATATAACTAAATTCATATGCACCATAGTCCATATATAAAATGTATGTTAGTCCGAGAAATTATGAGTCTGTATAATATAAATAAGTGTATTATTTATTAATAATTAACATAAATTCGATTATCAGCACGATGAACAGAAATGCTTCATAATGATGCAAATTATTATAGCGTTGATGTAAATATTCACCTCGAAATAGAAAAGGTGCCATTAAAAATTCTATGTTAACATTCTTACTTCTTCACACTAAATACAGTAATCGTCATGTTAGATGATTTTGTACCTTTAACCAAAGCGCTACGATCATCAGTTCAAAATTAGCCTTTTTCTGAAAATATTCCACACTAATAGATCAAAAACAAATCGATTTCAAGTACATAATTAAATTTTATTGATCCTTAAGCATTTCAACAATAAGGGTTGTAAGTCTAAAGGGTCTAAGTTCCAATTATATTATTTCGAGATATAACAAAAAAACACAATGCATCAGAATCCAATATGTAGGTATATTGCCATATAAAGCCACCGAGAGAGACAACTTTATTTGTACGTAGGTAAACTTTTAAAAGAAACAGGCACTTGGATCCATTTGGATATTATTAGGCTTGGCACTTAGATCGTATTTTCATTAAAATATGAAATTTTTATTTTTTGGCACTTAGACCCTTTAGATTTACAACCCTTCAATTATTGTGCTTAGCCTAGTAGTGACATTTTTTTTAATGGTGCTATTGAGTAAAAATACGAATGTATGAACCCAAAACTGCTCGCAGGCAAGTGGGTATTGCAAATCAAAAACAAAAAAAATTTAAGACAAATGTCTACAGCACGCAATAATTTTTTAAATTTTAATTTAAATCCATTTAGTTATACGAAATACTCTTCTTCCGACTGACTTTTTGAAAGAGCTAAGATAAACTGTTGTATGTTCTTGTTTTTTGAATTTAAAAAATCCAAATGGTCTTCTAATAGCTGAACGCTTTTGGCTTCAAATATAAAGGCTTGTTGGGAGTCCTTGATGGTAAACCTTTGGAATGACTTTGCCTTTGATGTGGTTGGCTTCGTAACAACTAGGTAGTTGTGCAGGCGTTTAAGAATGCAAAGAACCGCATTTTCTATAAATATAATTAGGAAGGAAGAGTTGTAATATTAATATAATAAAATAATAGTTTTTAAATTGTTGCATGTAGTATAAATGATATTACATAATTACCTTTATTGGCATCGCATTCTTCAAATTTCTTTAAAACTTCGGTGACTTTTTTGTCTTTTATATTTTCTATAACAAACTTCTTAATGGCTGTAAAACCTTTTTCCCAGTTCTCCAATATGGTGAGACTCTGAGGACGTAGGACATTGAAGTCTTTTTCAATCTATTAATCAAAGCAAATAAATTAAAAAAAAAGAAAAACATAACAATTGGTTTCACAATTTACCAAACGATATCCATTAGTGCTTTTATACTGCGGCCATACTTCAAAAAGCTCGCCTGTGTTGAAAAGTTTCGAATTTGCAGAAGTCTATATTGGGTGCATGCACTCCAAACACTATCGAACTCCTCAGCCGATAGGTTGTCGAATTTCAAGCTTCTAACACAGGACTCTGCGTCAGCTTCGGAAACTAGATATTGATTATAAATATAGTACCTATGTATAGCATTTAATAATATAATTTTTATATGTCACAAAAAATGTTAAGTAAAGGCAATTATTATTTATTACTCTGATTCAAAAAGCACAATACTTACTTAAATTACTTGTATCTGCTTTTGTTTCTATTGTTGGGGATAGAACTCTGCCACTTCTCAAAATGATGTTCGAAAAGGATGCGGTCACCATGCTTAAAACCGGAAACCAACCTTTTAACGTCAGGTTGTTTAATGATTTTTAAAATATGAACGGTTACATTTTCGCCTTGGAAATAAACAGTAATTGAATTATTAAAAGCTGCTCACTACAGAATACTTAAATAACTAATTTAACTGAAATATAACAACTAAATGTTCATCTTACCATGAAAATAATCGTACATGTTTGAGCAACCCCAGCTCTTCAAAAGGAGCTGAAGTTCCTCCTTCCTCATCGCTGTCCTCAAATACCGAATTTTTGCTTGTCAAATTCTGAATGGGTACCAATGTGAAGATAGGAGCTTCCTGTTCGCCAGTGTTACAAATTGTGACAGTTTCCTTGCAGAGTGGTGCGTTTTGGTCGGTTTGTATCATTGTCATCCAATTCTGATGGTATATGGCTGAAGTGGGTAAATTAACTTTACCGAACATAAAACAAAAATAAATTAAGAACTTGTTGGGTACATAGAAACCAACTCCAAGGTGGTGCATAAGTTGCCACCTGATGTTCTTTGGCTATTTTTTTTTTATAAAATGTTAAACTTAGGTTGTGACTTCGGATTCTGTTTATTTGATGTCTAAAATTTATTTCCATCATGTCAAGAAATTGATATTATCTAAGTGGATCCAGGGCTTCCGGCGATAGGTCCTTGCATTCTTAACTGATTTTCTCCTGAAGAGCTTTAAGAGCATGGGGCTTGTTGATCAAATGACCCGAAAATGCAGCCCTTAGAATGTGGCTCGTGACTTATGATATTGTTTCTTAATGCCACCAAATGCGGTCTTGAAACAAATCAACTGCTACCTCTGAACAAGACTAAGATTTTTTTGCCCTTCTTCCCCCATAAATCATAACAGTGTGTGGTAAAATGTTAAAAATAAACTCCAAACGCGTCGCAATCGTAATACTATTGTCGGCCTGATGATATGAACGTTCTGGAACAACTTTTAACAATTAATTTAAAAATATGTCTATAGTCTCTACCTACTCTCCACAAAGATTAACTTTCCTATAAACGAGAGGCAGTGCCTTAAGCTGATAAAGAAAGTCGCAGACCTTTCAAGGTTTGGTTTTGGTAACTTTAAAGTCGGTGGTTGGGTGTTGTGTGAATAGGGATGGGCATTTGATTGGCATCAACTTGGCGATGTCCAGTGTCTCACACTCACCAATTGTGCTTATTTTACCTCCCCGTGGTCACCACCGGGTACTGGTCTATGTCCACCCGGACTTGACTTGTTAAACTTATAAGCGCGAGTGTTGAACACGAAGAAAATAGCAACACTATAATGCTCTGTCGGATTGACTGTCTGCTCGAGTCTCAGAAGTCTAACATGAGACCCTCAGAAAGAGGACGTAAGGCGGATGAATTAACATAGCTGAATCAACGGTGGCGTCAACAGTCAACATGGCAGATACCTCAATGGGCTACTCTGACGTATTTGGAGCTGAGGTCATTGAGGATTTTTAACACTAGTCAGGGTGTTGAAATAGAGATGGTGGCGGAAGAGCCCTTAATGGGCCAACGGCAGCTCTCACATCCCCGCAGCGGGTTACTGACTCCGGAATATCCCGGCTCCTTTTGTCCAAGGGGTCGCAAAAAGGGCCTGGTCCTCCAGGTTGGGGGTTGTACGCCGGGGTAACTGCCCGACTACGTAAAAATATCATAGTTGCGAAGCACCAACGAGCCTCGGATACGGATGATCTTACTGTAGACGAACCTGGCAAACGATTAAAGGACAACGAATTTCGGATTTGTACGTGGAATGTTAGGTCCCTTTACAGACCGCGTGCAGCCGAACAATTAGCGGAAGCCCAGAATCACTATAAAGCAGATTTAACCGCCATCCAAGAAATGCGATGGGATGGAACGGGCAAAAAGAGGATGAAAAACTGCGATATTTATTACGGCGACTGCTATCGGCAACAAAAACAGCGCTTATTCGGATGTGGATTTGTCGTTGGCGCCAGACTTAGGCAAGAAGTCTTAAGTTTCAACTATGTAAACGAGCGCATCACGACAATCGGCATCAAGGCTAAATTCGGCAACATTAGCTTAATATGCGCGCACGCCCCCACGGAGGAGAAAGACGACGACACCAAAGAAAGGTTCTACGAGCTCCTGGACCACACTTACGAGCAATGCCCTAGCTATGACATTAAAATTGTCTTAGGCGATTTGAACGCCAAGTTAGGAAGAGAGGGCATCTTTGGTAGTACTGTCGGAAAGTACAGCCTACACGAGACCACCTCCGACAACGGATTTAGGCTGATCGATTTCGCGGCGGGGCGAAATGTTGTCATAACTAGCACACGGTTCCCGCATCTCGATATTCACAAAGGCACATGGAGATCTCCTGATCAATCAAACGTCAACCAGATTGACCACGTTGCGATCGACGCAAGGCACTCCTCCAGTATTATGGATGTCCGAACGTTCCGAGCGGCCAACATTGACTCGGACCACTACCTTGTTGTAGCCAAGGTACGACTCCGAACGCCGCCAAGACAATTAAATACTGGGAGGAAGTTTGACGTCGGACGACTACAATCGCAAGAGATCACCAGATCCTTTTCCGATCGAGTCTCTCTCAATCTCTCAAGAGGTCCTATGCAGCCAGCATCAAGTATTGAAGACCAGTGGCAACATTGCCAAAAAGCCATCAGAGACGCCGCCTCTGATGTGCTGGGTTTCACCCAACCACCACAACGAAATACCTGGGCACTCATTCCGTATGTCGATTATCGCCAGACGATAGCGTTTCGACGATAGCTTTGCTTCACGTAACTTCAATAATCGTCTATCGTCCAGACGATATCGTTTTGACGATTGAACATTTGCTTCACGTAAATCAATAATCGTCGAAACGCTATCGCCTTGACGATACAATTTGAGCGATACCTAATGGGGTATCGTTTTGCATTGATTTGTATGTTTTGCAAACAACTGAAGATTTTTTATTGAATTTTAAGAAGAAAACTTGACTTCAGATATTTTTCAAATGCTATCAAATATATAAATAACGATTTATGTACACTTTAGACTTATTTTGTATGAACCTGAACCTCACGCAAAAGCAAGAAATATTGTGGGAAGGTGTATTGGTGATTACAAGCATACAAAACTTATAAACATTAAATTACATGTTGTCATCATCCTCATGTTGATTTGGAATTGTAATTGGAAAACGGAAAAGTGGTTTTTGCAAATGTTTTGTGCTGCCCTCCATAACATTTGTATTGATAATGATAGTACAGCAATCGAAGTACCTATACGAAGTGAAACCTTTCGACTGCTTTGGACAAGTCGGGAGGCTCATCCATGAAGCTGACCTATCAATAATACATATTTTCGATGTTATTTGTTATTATTAATAGACTAAGGAACATATTTGAATTAATTCCACTTTGCAATTTTCAAGTTTGCCGGCATCAAATACAAAATTGTTTGCCAAAAAACTCATTTATGACATTTAAAACGACGTCTGATTGGAATTTTCATATAGTTTGAGGGTCTCTGAAAGACACTCAATGCTCTCAATGCTCTCACGATTTGTACAAAATAAACGATAGACGAGACGATAGTGATAGAGTTACGGAAAGCAAATTGGTGACGAGATCGTTGACTACTATCGCTGAAACGATTATCGTTCTCAGAGTTACGGAATGAGTGCCCTGGTTCGACGACGAGTGCCGGCAAGCACATGCAGCGAAGCAAGAGGCATACAAAGCGGCGCTGCAAAGGAGGACAAGAGCTGCTCGTGAGCTCTACGCGCAGAAGAGAAGAGACGAACACCGGCTTCTAAGGAGAAAAAAGAAAGAGCATGAGAAGCGCGCGATCGAGGAAATAGAGATATGTTACAACAGGAATGAGGTTCGGAAGTTCTACCAGAGGGTAAAAACAACTGCACAAGGCTACAGAGCCCGAACCGAAGCCTGCAAGGACGAACAAGGGAACATCGTGGTAGAATCGCAATCGATGCTGAGGATATGGAAGAACTACTTCTGCAGACTGTTTAACGGCGATGACGACTTAGATTCCGCTGTCAGATAGAATGAACCGTTCAACCTGGACGATGAGGATCAACAATACCGTCCACCCGACCTGGACGAGGTGAAGATAGCTATATCTAAACTGAAGTCCAACAAAGCCGCTGGAGCAGATGGCCTAGCCGCCGAGCTGTTCAAAGCGGCAGGCGATGACTTCGTTAGGAGCATGCACCAACTCATCTGTAAAATATGGTAGGAGGAAATTATGCCCGATGAATGGAACCTCAGCATTGTTTGCCCGATCCTCATGAAAGGAGACCCTCTGAACTGCGCCAATTACAGAGGTATCAGTCTTCTAAACATTGCCTACAAGATCTTATCTGCCGTTTTGTGTGAACGCCTGAAGCTTTTCGTAAACAACCTGATTGGTCCATATCAGTGTGGCTTCAGGCCAGGAAAGTCCAACATAGACCAAATATTCACACTGCGCAGATCTTGGAGAAAACCCAGGAACTTCAAATCGATACCCACCACCTTTTCATCGACTTTGAGGCCGCCTATGACAGCATTTATAGGGACGAACTATACAAAGCAATGTCTAGTTTTGGCATCCCTGCCAAACTCGCCCGTTTGTGCAGGATGACGATGGAGAATGCACGCTGCTCCATCAAGGTCGTTAAAGAACTTACCAATACCTTCGATGTCAAAAAAGGATTTAAACAAGGCGATGCGCTGTCATGTGACTTCTTCAACATCGTTCTTGAAAGAATAGTGCAAAACTCAAACGCCAACACCAGAGGCAATATCTTTCAAAAGTCCGTCCAGTTACTCGCATACGCCGATGACATTGACATAATTGGCAGAACGCAGCGTGATGTTAATGGCGCGTTTGTGAGTATTGAGACTAAGGCGCCGAAGATGGGTTTGGCTGTTAATGAGGGCAAGACGAAGTATATGCTGTCAACTAAAATGGACACCCAACTCGGACAGGACGTCACAATAGACAGATATAACTTCGAGGTGGTTAAGGACTTTGTCTACCTAGGCTCCGCTATGAAACTCAGACAACGACACCAGCGCTGAGGTTAAACGTAGAATTACTCTTGCCAATCGCTGTTTCTTTGGGCTAAGAAGGCAATTGAGTAGCAAAGCCCTCTCTCGAACAACTAAATTGACCCTTTATAAGACCCTTATCATCCCAGTTCTGCTATATGGCGCAGAGGCATGGACTTTATCAAAAACGGATGAGGTAACTCTCGGTTGTTTCGAGAGAAAAATTCTTTGTGTTATTTTTGGTCCCGTCTGCATTGACGGTGAATGGAGAAGGAGATTTAACGACGAACTGTACGGGCTGTACAGCGACATCGACCTAGTCAGAAGAGTGAAGGTCCAACGACTGAGGTGGCTGGGTCATGTAGAGCGAATGGACACGAACGCTCCGGCCCGGAAGATCTTCGAATCCATACCCGAGGGCAGGCGCAGTAGAGGAAGACCGCGACTCAGGTGGCGCACGCAAGTGGAAGGGGACCTTAACCAACTTAGCGTGCGAAACTGGAGACAGCAAGCTAAAGATCGCGCTGGCTGGAGACGCTTGTTGTTTGAGGCCCAGGTCCAACCCGGACTGTAGCGCCACCTTAAGTAAGTAAGTAAAGTCGGTGTTCCTGCTGTCAAATTAACGTCTGCAATCAATGTAAACAATTGAAACGTAAAAAACGCCAACCGGCTTGACACAACAGCAAATACACTATTTCATAATCGCATACATCGTAACCACCATTAGAGAATTCAGAGACAAGTCCAAGTCACCATCAATTGAATTCAAGAGCGATTTCCTTTGTCATCGATACATGCGACTGTGTGTAGTTTTGGTTTTATTGAGACATGGCTCGATCAAGATATTAAGAAGGAAGAGTTTTTCGACACTTCCCTAGTTGGGATAATTTGAAAAACAGTAATTTCCGCGAAAATATTTTATTATATTTTCTTTTAAACAGGATATGTTTGATCGACGAATAAATACGTTACGTTTATGTACTTCCCTTTATATTATCAGATTTATTTGCGGAAAATTCATTCATTTATTTCGCAAGAGGTACCTACCCATACCAACGAATTAAACAGACAAAAGACGCTAAACAAGCTGGTTCGCCTAAAAAGGAGATTCCTGCATTAGGCGAGCAGATGCAATAGTTAACTGAACTGATAATACCTTCCACAGTCATTCTTGCTGCAAACTTTCATTAGTGTCATTAGGTCATGCAATTGCCACCCAATAAACACTGCTAGCCGTAGATTAGCTAGTTAGCGTCATCTACTAGTTTGATACGAGTACAAGCAGACACTTTTTTTAATTTATGTTATATGTAACATTAACTAAATTTTTAAGATCTTTTTAGGAAACTTAAAATTATTTGGAGGGCTTAAAAAAATGTTATTAACTATAATATCGTTTCTCCTGTATTGTGCACCAGCAAGCAATTAAATATCAAACAAATCTGCAATGCGACACCATTTTATTGAATTTTAGAATCCGTACCAAGTGAGTATTTGGTGCTGTTATAGAATTTACCGAAAGTATGCAACGATTATTTACACGTTACTTTCAAGATATACCTACCTATTTGTCTCTAAAAATATGCAATGATTGCTGTGTTTTGATTTATGTGGTATTCGATTGGGCTTCTTCAGATTTGCTCTCAGATTCCAGATTTCGTGTGGCTAATCGAACCTAAAAACGTGTGTTGATTTTGTGCGATTTGAATAATATGTGTAGTCTTCGACACTTTTCTATGCAGATTTCCATTCACTAGTTGAATTTTGTATTAAAACATAAGAAATATCTGTCCCGATTGATTTCTAAATATTTATACATAAAAAATTTTCAAAAATAGATTCACCCGATGCAATGCCTTTCTTTGCTGGAAAAAAAAATCACTGAAAATGTAAACAAACTCCATCAGTTGTCAAACTCAAACGCACTTGTATTGGTAAATCTGAGAAAATAATGTATTCTAATGGGATACAGCAAGAATTCGAATGACTTCTAACATACCTGCGTTCGCACCCTCGAGAGCTGTGCAACATAAGTACAATAGGCCTTACTAATAATCGTTTTTAACCTTCACACTAAATATTTCCTAGGTCACAATAGAACCCAATTTTGTATGGAAAATTTCGGCATTGTGAGTTCGAAAAATTTAGCCTGAACACTAAAAATGATTATTAGTACCGGGGAATATGTTCATATAAGAAACCCATTAGTCATGTAAAGCTTTGACTGAGAACGCTGGAATATCTAATGAAAAAAGATCTTCCGAGCCTTGATCAGCAATGCCACTGAAGATTTCATTTCCTCATTTACGGTTCAAAGCGTTATTGCAATCCTGAGGAAGTCCACAAGGGCAACTTGACTGTCGCTTCAGATGCAAATACGCATAGATATACACTCGAAAATCACAGTCATGTTTGCGTAAGAAATAGTATTTGTCAATAATTTATGGACGAACTGTATTACAACAATATCGATCTATTGGGTGGAAGTTCGTTGAGGCTATGGACAGAGAACTTAAAAGAAAACGAGAATATTGTCATATTTTATGTATGTTCATATATTCTTTTTTCTTCAACCACCGCAACCCCGTCGCTTATAATTATTGAGGTTTTAAGTTCAATCGCACTGTGTATAATTTTGATACCTACAACTAATTAACTAGGAAAAAGAAAGGAGATCATCATAAGATTAATGCCCGAGTAGGAAGGTACTAGCATTTATGGCACAGTAAGTAATCAAATAAACCTTTAATTGAGGTGCATGTAACGGGTGATTTTTTAGCTGGTTTGGTTTTGGCAACACTGGTTTTGACAGCTGACGTGTGTTTAGTACCTTGTGTCACTGTCAAACAGCTTCAGTTTGGTTTGCAATTTAACCATGGATCGTCTTACAAATGAACAACGCTTGCAAATTATTGAATTTTACTATCAAAATTCGTGCTCGGTTCGAAATGTTCATCGCGCTTTTTTATCGAAAAATTGTGTTCAGCGATGAGGCTCATTTTTGGTTGAATGGGTACGTAAATAAGCAAAATTGCCGCATTTGGAGTGAAGATCAGCCAGAAGCATTGCAACAGCTACCAATTCATCCCGAAAAAGCCACTGTTTGGTGCGGTTTATGGGCCGGCGGCATTATTGGGCCATATTTCTTCAAAGATGATGCGAATCGCAGCGTTACTGTCAATGGTGAACGCTACCGAGCGATGATAACAAACTTTTTTTTCCCCTAAATGGAAGTTCTTGACTTGCATGATATGTGGTTTCAACAAGACGGTGCCACATGCCACACAGCACGCGAAACAATGGCGCAATTGCGAGGCGAGTTTGGTGAACAGTTAATTTCACGTTTCGGGCCGGTCAATTGGCCGCCTAGATCGTGCGATTTGACACCATTAGATTATTTTTTGTAGGGGTATGTTAAGGCTAATGCGTATAGGGACAAGCCCGCTTCGATTGACGCACTGGAAGCCAACATCCATGCATTCATTCGTGAGATACCGGCCGATATGTGTGAAAGAGTATGCCAAAATTGGACTCAGCGTATGGGCTACCTGAGACGCAGCCGCGGTCAACATTTGCATGAAAATATCTTTAAACATTAAATTGCAAGGTTCAAACTATCGATTCAAATAAATATTTCATTCATTTTTTCGAATTTTTTGTGTTTTTTTTTTTAAAAGGTTCTAAACCTCTTAAAAAATCACCCGTTACAAGCTGGTGAGTAATCGTTGGTTATAGACAATAAACATGTAAAACAATTTTTAATCACATTTTTAACTTTATCGATTACGAAGATTGTTTTCGTGCAAAATTTCGAACTCGAGTCGAGATGCTAATCAATTATTCTGACATTACGATGATAGAGGAACTCAAGAACGTAAGTCTCAAAATTCTGTCCGTCTGTCCCAAGGACTACAGCCTAAACGGCTGGCTGGACTTCTTTCTAGCTTCGGATTTGGAGTTTTTGAGCTTACAGTTCGGGATGTTTTTTTTTTTTTTTTTCTGCAAGTAACCGCAATATTAATGGTAGGTACTTCCCATAAAACATTTTTATACCAGTTCGATGTGTTCGAAAACTTCTCTAGGGATTTCAACCAAAATTAAATTTTGCGCTAAGAAAATTAATGTGGTTTGCATGACTGCATACTCAGTTTTTCGCTTAAAATGTAATAACGGTACGTCCATAAGATTGTAAAAAAAATGTATTTCTAGGGTATTATGGTAATTTCTAACTTAATATAACTTTTGCAGAAAAAAAAATTATATATTTATAAATTTAGTTTTCTTCACTATCTGTGAACATCAATAACGATTTTTACCAAAATGTATAGTTAGAGAAAAATTGATGTTCTAAAATTTATTAGGTTAATTTTCAATTCGAATCACCGAAACTGCTCATATCTCGAAAAACCTAATTTCGATAAAACTTTACTAAGTAATAGTATTTTTCAATTTAAACATTGCAACTTTTTTTGCCTTTTTTGTCTGCATAATTTTAAAAGAACCGCAGTAACGATTTTGACCAAAATGCATTTTTGAGATAATAGGTAAAAATATTCTAAATAAGATACCGTACTTAGTTTTGATCAAAAAATGTTAATAAATCAGTCTTATTACTTTTCAAAAATTACTAAACACGGTTTTCGGCTCAGTGTGAAAAGCCTATAAAGTGAGTTTGCCTACAAGTTGTTTTCCGTGTTTCTATGCGTGCCATGTTAAAGTAAATTGGTCGGACGCACACACTTGCACATAGTAACCTGACACTTCATTCTGTGGGTGCATTGGAAACAATTCAAATAATTGTCTGTTATCGGGGCGTGTTAAGAAAGGATTTACCACGATATCTCGAAAGCAAAAATCTCGAATGTAAAAATCTCGAATTAAAAAAATCTGGAAAACAAAATTTCGAAAGCTTTATCTCGAATAACAAAAATCTAGAGTTAATATTAATTTTTGAGACAATGGTAATTTGCGCAAATTATAAAATGTGTATGGGGGGCATGCTGCCCCCTGCAACCCCTTGCTTGGGTTTACTGTTGGATTACGGGGTGGGTGCGAGTTTTTTTCCTTATATTTTTTGGTGAATTTTCAAATTCTTGGTCGAGATATAGTCTTTCGAGATTTTTGCATTCGAGATTAAAAAATACAAATTTCGATACTTTTAGCCTTCGAGATTTTTGTAATTCGAGACTACGTCATGATCCCATTAAATAAAAGGTGGGTATTAGCTATGCTTTGAATTTAGTTTCTACTTACGTTTAAAAAACGAATATTTTAGATGATTTCTTTTGTACGGGATGTTTGCATAGTTATTGTAAGCAATATAAATCGATGAGTTAATGGATCATCTACTAAAATAAAATCAAACCGGTACGTATTTATGGAAAATGATAAGTTTGAAAACTTATTTTGTTAAAGCCATGGAATGTACAAAATCTGCCGGTGCCGGTCTATACTGGAAGCTGAAAAAGGATTGGAGAAAAGTGGGATGTGTTCAAGGTAAAGAAACATTAACGATGCAGGTGTTATATCTGTGGCAATAAGTTGAAGTAGCTTATGTTATTATGTTTACACATACATTTCATATTTATTTTTGATTAAGTAGCAAAAATTCTTGAAATCTGTCCGTATAACGACAGGTTTAAAAAAATCTTTGGCGACAAGAGTTATAGAGAAAGTTCTTTTGCGACTTATGAAATGAAGTTGCAGACTTCATCATTTCTGTAGAGGAACAGGCAGAACTTGGCTTTGAACAAGAAATCAACGAAGAGTAAGAATTCCCATGTTATGAAATATGTACCTAGAGCTTTCACCAACAAATGCCAGGCCAGAAAGCAGCAACACAAGCAAGCTTTGCTCAATGTAAATCCATATGTACAACATAAGAAGTTGTTTCAATTTTTCTGACTGCGGCATTTTCACCTGATGAAGTGATAAACCCAAGAGGTAAAGCACGATAGCTAGTTGCATTTCAATTGATAATTGTTTACAAGCGTGTGGTTTTTGGAATTCGATATCATCATATATTAATGAAAGCTAATGTGCTAATCAGCATTTGGCGGAAGCGATCTCCGTCCATATTGTAGCTAAAATGTTCTCACGCCAGTCAATGGATTTAGGTATAATGCTATATGATTATGAATCACGACGAGATGATAGGACAAATAAACAAAATTTTATCTAGGAGTTAAATGCCTTTTTTAAGGAAATCTAGTGTGTTGCAATTGCAATGTAGTTCGAAAGTTTTTTCGTCATTTTCACAATTTTTTTGCTCTATTTCTGTTTTGCACGGAAGGTTTTTCGGTCATTAACATTTCTACAAAAAGGTAGAAATACCTACCAATATTTCATTATACCTCCTTCATTTCGAATTTTTTTTTCACTGCTTCCCACGTATTCACAGATAGGATGTTTAAGAGAGAATTTTCTTTTCAAAACTTTGACGGGGAAATCGGGTAGGTGCGCGTCTGCGCAGGAGCTGGCGGTATTTCGAATACTTAGTTTATGGCCACAGTTGGAAGCAGTGACACAGACAATACTGAGACCCCCAACTCGCAATCCGTTCTTGGATATCATCAGCATCGATTTCATGTGTGTAGGTTTTTCTCAAATAACTAAAGAAAATTTGCTCAAAATGTTTTTATTTTCCCTCAAGCATAAATATTTTAAGAAAATGTACACTTGTTCAAAAAAAAAAAAAAAAAATGTCCATACCCAACTAGCAATTTCAAATTGAACGTAAAAAATTGTATAAATAAACGTTGACGGCAAACTTTGCCGACATCGGAAGTGGCATCATGCTAGGTGCGAGTTTGTTGGTGAACCGGAATTTTCAAAGTAACGTGACATTTGTCAATATGAATTTCTATATGTAACACTACTAGCAGGGCCCGATAACTGTGTTATGAGTAATCATTTATTATCAAGTACCTACCTATTCCAAACGTTTATCGTTCGTTTATGGACACTTAAATTTATATACCTATGGGTCGTGTAGGGTAAACAGGCGCACAGCGGTTCAAGTGATTACAGAAAAACGAAGAATAAAGAACATGAAAATATCTACTTGTAAATGACTTAGAAATCGTGCTTCTTATTTTTCTTCCATTTTAAAAAGTAATGCGTTAAATGAGATTTGTGAGATATAGACATAGATGTTGATTATTATTATTAAATTAAATTAGTACGTCGATAAAATTTGTGAAACGTTTTTTTATTTTTTTTACAAAAATATTTTTCTCCAACAATTGACTAGGTAGGTATATCCGACAGTAGACCAGCTTACAGTCGTATCAAGTGAACCATATAGGCATCAGTATTGAGTATGAGTATGACAGTTCACATAGGAAAAAACAAAATTTAACCATTAAATTTAAGTAGGTAGACTTCATTTTATACCCTGACAATTATAACATATTTCGTAAGACCGACTGTCAAACGTAAGCTACTGAAATTTCATTATGCAAAATTTGTATAGGTACCTAATAATGAGTGGGTAAGGTACCTACTTCACCAATCACAACTCACAAATCCGGACCGATGACGAAAATGAAATACACTCCCTCAAACAGCGGCCAAGATCATTTCAGAGTTTGAATATCTTTTTATAGATAGATTTTTAGAATGATGCACTAAACAACATTAGAAAAACCGTTCATTAAAAATAGAAATATTTCATTCCTAACTATTCTGTGAAGACATGAATACCAATATCTACATATGTTGTAAGCAGTAGGTATAGATAGTCGGAAACTATTACATTGGTTTCGGTAAAACCAGAATATTCTCACCTAGGTTTCGTTACTTCTTAGACGACAATTTTATTGCACATTCGTACCAGAGACAATAGCGAGACCCCCCAACTTCGACCGATTTCCCATTGTTTTGCCTGCAAGCTATGTTTTGACGGAAGTGCTTTGAGTTGGTGCGCTTGTAGGTAGGTACATATAAATTTGTATTGACAAATGTCACGAAACTTGAAAAATTCCGGCTCACCGACCTAATCTCAAAAAATATTTGCCACTTCCGCTGTGGATAAAGTTGCTGGAAGGTTCATAGAATCTTATCCGTTAAATTGAAATTATTCATTTTGTGTGGATAGTTTTTTTTATTTTTTTATAGGAACAATTATTGTAGATACATTTGCTTAAAATATTTATGAAAAATTGTCAATGTAGAATGGATGTATGAAAATAAAAACTTCCATTAAATTTACCCTCGAAATCGATGTTAATGACATAGAAAAGGCATAAATACGTAAACATGTTGGTTCTTATTATGTTTCTTGTATGTAAAACATTTTCCGTAGATAGTTTTATTCGCCTTTTAACAATAATAATAACTAACCAATTGCATTCAGCAATGTTCGATATTCCCGAACTCTAACACATTTCCCCACGGTTGGCAGCATTTATTTTATATTCTTTATATGTTCCTGCATGTCACACGGAGCATAAATTATTGACATAACACTGTTAGGAAAACAAAATGGTGTACCTATTTGAAAAAAAAATTATAGGGTTGCGGCAAGAGGATTGCGAGTTGGGAGTCCCATTATTGTCTCTGATTCGTATACTATGACGAAATATCGTGACGCATACGGCCTCAAAATTCAGAACCAAAGATTGACTTTTAAAGTAAGTCCCTGACTTTGATGGGTTTATTTTCGTTCTCTTTCACAATATTACAGTGCATAATCTCATGATTAAATCAACACAACCTACGAACGCACATATCAACTGCTACCTATGCAAAAACCTTGTAAAGTTATCGGATGTATTGTAATTCACTTTAAAGCATATTCCTTTTTCTCGCATATAGGTATGTACTGTGCAATGCATTGCATCACACTAATTCAATTCACGTTAAACTTAACTGCATGCGAGATGCGAGTTACCAAGAACATCACCACCACATATATATAAATCAATCACATTGTTGCCAACAACAACATCGAACGACGAGTTTCATTCATAAACACCATACCAATAACATCTGCGCTTCTGATTCTGACTACTGACCGACACGGCACTCCTCAATCAAAATTCTGTACATAGCGATAACGATATCAAGCACACACAATTCGTTCTCAGTCTCAGTCAAGGCCATTTCATAAATTTTGCATAGAATTCGTTTGCTGTTGCTCTTAATATGAATCTGTTGCTGGTTGTATGAAAATAAATAGGGTGGGATAAAAATGGTAAAAAAAAGAAACTACACATCGGCATATGTAAAAAGTTGGCGTAGTAACAACAATTCTCTTGTTGGCGTCTCTTCATTTTATTGAAAAAAGTTGATAATGGTAGGAACGGAATGCAAGTTAAAGTTATATTTCCTGTCGATAAGAAGGCTCATTATATGGCCCTTTAGTAACAAAATGTCACCTTTATTTCGTACCATACAGTATCTAGACGAGAGTATGCTTATAGTGGAACTATCCACAGTTCGTATAATAACTGTCACACACTATAGAGCTTAGTATTGACATTAATACCGTATAAAGAATTCCTAAACACTCCATTGCGCAAAAACCAGATTGCGGGCACTTTCGTTGTAACGGTTACTCAGTTTTTTCCAGTAGCTGGTTTCCTAAAACGCTGCGTCGATCTTTTTTTGCAGGAAGTCTTAGTCACAACGCATTGGTTAAGCGGAAGCTTTAGTTACGCGTATTTTGTTTGATTTAATTTTAATAGCATATATGTGACTAGTATCGGTCGGTTTTATTCAAAAATTCAACAATCTTCGCTATCCAGATCAGGGATTTTGATCTGCACTTGTTATCGTTTCGATTGTGTCGGACTTTAAGGCATAAAGCAACATGTTTTCGGTTTCGCCAATATATACTTAGCCGATCTGCACTTTATTGTATCTCAGCAGCCTCTTCGCGGTGTTCGATGGTAGGTTTATGGTGACTGTTTGCGTTCCAATACATTCCTTCCTGTAATGGAGTACAGTCGCGGCTTTGAACTAGAAGTTAATTTGATTTGTTAGAGCACTAAAGATCGGAAGATATTACTTTGAAGATATACCTTAGTTTTACATATATAGGAAGAAATTTAATAATTTAAAAACAAGTTTAGTTTGATTCACACTTTTTTTTGGCATCAGAAAAAGGTCTCTGAACAGTTTTGTTAGTTTTTCTGAAACGATTACCATTCGTCGCTATTTTCTTCCTTAAAGTAAGTGTCCTGCTCGCGCTAAATTTTATCTCCCATACAAAAATGTCTACAAAGATAAAATTTAGCGAGACAGTTTAGCAAAGCAGTACCTATCCTGTTCGCGCGCTAAATTCTTAACTTCATGTAGATGGGCCGATGAAAAGTCTCCACTCATTTAGCTCGCGAAATAAATGTCCGGCGCATTTTAAATCGAAGATAAATTAATGTTGACAGAAGAAACGGAATAAAAAGTTTGATGCGTGTTTGCTATTTTGTTATAGGAAAACGCAAAAAATATTTGCGAGAGAAACAAATGGAAACGCAAATCCAAAACAGAGTGATTGTTTTGCGAGATATCGAGATATTTATTTATATCAGAATTGAGAATCATTTGGCCTCGAATGTTTTTCGGGTAATAATAATTGTTTCACGACGGTGAAGAGATTTTGGAAAATTTTGTCTTCTACTTGCTGCTATAGAAATTGTTTCAAATGATGCAGCAATGATAACATCTTTTTAAATTTGTGTGGTACCTATGCATTATTTTAAACATTGCGATGCTTTTGATGTTTAAATTTAAAATAACGTGTATAATTTGAATCGCGTTTACCGACATTCTGTCATGAACTTATGGCTTTTGTCCCATCTAAATAATATTTAAAAATTTATCTACCATTTATCTTTGCTGTGGAGAAACGGAGTGGAGACTAGGGACGCTAAAATTTAGCGCGAGCAGGATACTTAGCTTAAGTGAAGTATCCGCCTTCCGCGACTGCTTCTAAAAATATTTAAAAAAAAATTAGGAACGAAAGCAATTCATTTTATTTTTAAATTAAATTAATTTACATTCATTTTTATTTTATTTTAGAGTTTCGGAAAAAATCAATTTTTTTTTCTTTTGTTTTTTTTTCACCATTTTTCCATATTGTGGATACGGTTGAGTGCGAAACACCAAACTCCTGTCCAATTAGACTATTTTTGTCGCCTTCCTCCAAACGGAAAATAATTACTGCCTTTTCCTTTACAGAAAAATCCCTCCTTAATAACCCACTGGAATCACATAAAATGCAAACATTTTTACTGAAGACGCGTTAACCACAGATAATCTTAAAGCAGTTGTCATGGCGATACATCAAATAAACTGCTATAATATTCACACAGTTGTACAAAGTAGAGTGATCGTCGGCGACGAGAGCAAACGTTTATTCTGTAGAATTACAGAATAAACTGGAAATATTCAGATACACGTGCGGTTTTTTCCATTTTCTCTCATTCCGTTATAACCGACGACAATGATTGATATTTCTCCAAAAATAGCTTAAAATATAACGAAACTATAACCATAAATGATAGGAAAGTGGACGTTAGAGGCGATTGGTTGTTATAAGCGATTTCCACTGTAATTGTTTTGAAAGTAAATCATAAAATTGAAACCCTTTTTCGAGTGACACATTCTTTGGACTAAGACATATGGTAATCGTTATCATTTGTTGAAGACTTTTAAATGAGGCGGCTCAACGCCTGCTATACACCATAGTCTATACACCTTGTCAATAATTTTCAGATACAATTTGGGATGGCTGTGCAAGTATAGCGAAGAATTGTTCATGCCGTACCGCATAATTTACATTACCCCTTGAAGCCATCATTTGTACTGTGTAGACACGTTTAATGATACTCGTCGGAACGGTATATAATTCATAATGTTAGCAACTTTTATAGAGCCTTTTGTATATTTCTTTTCGGTTATCGGCAGATATATTAGATAAATTTAACAAGTTAGTAACCCGCACCTAACAATACTTAATCAATCTTATATGAGATTTTATTACAGAAAATGTTTTTCATGTGAGAAATCAAGTAAACCTTGTTTTTCTCCGGGGTCTAACTCTGACAACAGATGCAGTTTTCGCACTAAATCCTTATCAGTAGTAGAACTGTTCCGTGTTTTTGCTTCATAAATTACTAAAATTGAGCCATCTTACTTTCCCACAATAAAATATGAATATTGAATATACCCACATGCATAAAGTTTTATTATTCGTAAACATGTCGGTTCCATCTATCGGTAGAACAAACACGTAAATCATCCGCTTTTTATCTGGTTTTTAATCCCACTATTTATACATAAAGCACTTGTTACGTTCTGAAGCATCTTTTGCACACTCGACGATGTAACAAAACAGCACAATTTCTCTCTTCCCTAGTCCACTCAACGTCAACATTCCACATAGCAGATAGTAGGTGTCACCACAGAACTTGAACCATTGAACAATGATAGGCGATAGCTTGACGAAAAAAAGCTCGCATATAGAAGGTATGTATCTCGCAAAGTTAGCACACTACCCAGGTTCTAGATTTATTTGAGGCGAGACATACACAAAATTTCTTCGATTTCTGGCTGCGGCCGTCAGATTGCCAGGGCGCACAATTCACATTTCACATAAGAAGTAAAGCTCAATTTTGCACAGTACGCAAACGGCTAATGAAGTTTTTTTTTTATGTCGTTGTCGGCATCAGTTGTTGCGGTGTTGTCGTCTCTGAGTGTAGCGGGCGGGTAAAACAGAGACCAATATTTTAAGTTGAATTCTGAAATAAAAAATATTGTGCAAAAGAAGGACCCGATCGTTCTAAATGTGTTGTGTGTGAGTGTGTCAACGACCGAGTATTTTGTGCGAAAGAATTAAGTGCTAAAATAAATTGTGTCCTCTGTATTTTAACTTGTACAATATTGTGCAGGTGAAAAAACCGCCGCCGTTGCAGGACATCAAACAACAATAACAACAATACAACAATAATAGCACCCACCGACAAGATGACTTCAAACCTGCCAGCATTTGACCAACTGAAGCTGGGACTAAAGTAAGTTGCTGAATTATTATTAATTGAGGTTATGGGTGCGCTGAGTGAACTACTTTCAACAGGATGTTTTCAATGAAAAATGCTATCCATCCTTCAATCAATCTCTGTATACAGCATTAGAGAATAATCACAACGAGCACTAACCAATTTCCGAGTCATGGTCATGGTGGAGTTCAAATGTGAGCATAATATGCTATGCAGTATGTGCTTGAGTTTGAGTGTTTCTTTTTGAGGACTTAATTACTGAATGATATTCTATTTTTTTCCGCTTTGGACGAGCGCCAGCAAAAACTCTGCACAAAAATCTATATTTGATATCCACGTCGCGAGAGAGTAGTGTGTTTTTATTTATTTCACATAATGATGAACAGTAATTCACCAAAAATAGGGGAATTTAATGGGACTAATATTTTGCTGTGTGTTGCCTTGTCAATATGAGACCGATCAGTTTTTAAAGGACTTTCTAAGTGCGTTTAATTTTGCATAACAGCATTTGTCATCCGTCGTATTTTATTTGTTGAGAACGGAATGGAGGTCAAATATATTATATTAGTGTAACAACCTTGCATTTATTTTGTTGACATTGTTTTTGTTTGTGTTTTCTTCTCATTGATGGATGCTTTCCTGCTGCTCTTTCAGCTGTTTCTATATGATTACAGAGCTTTTATCTCATCTAAATGCGGCGGTGGAAAATTGTTTCTCGGCCTGTGAACAAAGCTTTTGATAGGGGATGTTGTACTCGTTACTCCCGTCTCAATTATGGATTTTACAAAAAAGGGGCTCTTGTGTGGGGATGATTGTCAGTTCTCCTACTTCGTGTTGCTATTACGTTAATTCTTCTTTTTCTGAGTGGGTTAGAATTCATATGCAGGATAGGGTAGGGAAATATGTAAGGGACGAAGAAAATTATATCCTCTCAAAACCGGTGCGTCAATCCGCGGCAGAGTAAATATATTCTATAGTAAATATGTCAACAAAACTAGATTTATTGGCATTTATTCAAATTATGATATTTTGTTGTTTCTTGACACACACAGTTAAATTTGGATTTTACGCTACGTTGTGACTGAAAGCCAACATTTATGAAATCAATAGAGTGCGCAACAGGTCCCAATAGAACCGCCATTTGTTTGTGGGAACTAATTTCTTTTTAGGACGAATGGAAAACACTTCCAATTTAAAGCTGAAGATTGAAAATTGTTCAGTCGTTTTACTATTTGGAAGAGTTGGTAGAGTTTTCAGACTTTAAAAATGTGATTTGTGTGTTTTCGATGCTTCCTAGTCACTAAGCCACAGTGTACATTCGAGATTTTAACTGATAAGAACTGGTTTAGAATTAAGAATTTAGGTACTGATGATTTATAATGAACAGAGAACAGCTACCCGTCTCCGCCAGCGTGTCACGATGATAATAATTCTGAATCGAAATTTGAAATTGATATCTATACCTACTACAAAGGAAACAATTGAAAGTAAACACAAAAGAGCACATTTAAAGTCTGACTTAAACCATTCTACAATTGAAAGGGTAGTTGGGTTATAACTCGAGGCTTATAAATATATGACTTATTTATTTAAATTTTTGTTAAACCAATTTAAATGAAAATACCGATCTCTGACATTAAGGTCAATGAACAAATTTAAAGAACATTGCTGACATACATTATCAATTGACGTGGAAACACTAAAAAAAACGGGAAACTATAAAATTCACGACTAAACTGAGGTCGATGTATACGTACATACTTAACTCGGCATGATCTTCTGGAGGAATAGTATTTTATTACTCCAGTAATTGTAACCGAGTCACGTTTTTGAACAAGTTCATAGCATAGACGCACAAGCGGTTTATTTCGAAGGTAATTTTTTTTAGATTCCAATTGAATTTGCACGTTCACAAACACGTTAAAAACGATAAGGCAGTCCAAAAAGAAGTTACAGATTTTATAACTCACCGAGCACTTATGATCCCTATGATGTGTAGTAGTATGTGGGCCATGTAAGCTTCCAGGTTTCGAATTAGACCGTTCATCCTATTTTTCATTAAAAATAAAGTAGTTGGCGCAACAGTTCAATAGGCCTAGCTTCTCACAACCATTCGTTTTGTGTCAGTTTTTAATTTTGCTTGAACGAATGGAAGGAATCAACAATTTTATGCCATTTCCCAACGGCTTGAGAAGCTCTTTCAAGACAGTTTCGCGAGAGGTTGCCTAGGACCCATCGCTTAGTAGTCCAACACAGTAAGCACTAAGCCACTGCGCCTACCGAATAAGTAGGTAGTAAGAGAAAGATATTGTGTTCGTACAAAATTTCGAACTCGAGATGTGAATCAATTCTGACATTACGGGTCGCAAGACTTTGCCAGTCAGTCCGTCTGTCCCGCAGCTACAACCTAAACGGTTAGCCGATTGCGTTCAAACATCGGATTTGGAGTTTGGGGCTAGCAGTTGGGGGTGTTTTTTTTTTTGTTTTTTTTTTGCAAGTAACCTCAATGGTACAATTTTCGTACCAGTTTGATTTTTTCGAAAACGACTCTAACGATTTACACCAATATTGATATTTAAGCTTAAGTAGGTGAGGTTATCATGACTGCATACCCATTTTTTGGCTAAATAAGTCGAATAACATAATAGGAAATTTTTTTTAATTTGGTTTGCTTTAGTTTACTGGAAAATAACGATTTTGACCAAAATGCTTTCTTAGAGTAAAATTGATGTTTTAAAAATTATTGTGTCTTACTTTTTCTTAAAACAGTCTAATCGACCGACTTCGCAAGCAATCGGTAAAATTGTGAACAAATTTCAAGCGTCACTGATGTCGTAAGGACGCGTAAATTCGCGCGAATTTTTTACATTAATTTTCTCAAATTCTCTGAAGCTAGAAGTCAATTTTTTTTTTTCAAACAAATTTTTTTTTAGTTTGATAGGTAGAAATTAATTAGTAATATTAACCGTCTTGGAATCGTATAACTCCATTCCAGGTACAACACACATAAAATATTCCACACCCTTTTACCTTCTACTTAGCATTACATACATTTTTTACATACCTTCTTCCCCCATATTATATCTTTCGAAATTCCACAAACATAATTATTAAATAAATTTTAACCAAGCACTCAACATAATTCTCGATTGTTGTCGATTGATATGGTAACACCATATTCTAAAGGTGAGTGATGCGATTATTGGTTGTTAGTTGTAAAGTTGCGATGTAGATGGGGATGAATCGTCTGAGTATGAGTTGCACCCGATCCGGACTGGGCATCATCTGTACTATCAGTCGAAAATATTGCTGCTGCAAATGCAAGTGTTGCTGATGATCCAAATTTATCGAAAGATCATGCGATTTTACACTGTTGATTTCTTTTTTTTCTGGGGCTACGCAAAAGACCGTGTTTACGAGAATAATCGTAATAAAGAATTACCTCAAAAAAATCGCATGCTGCATATCTTCCCGAGGCCGCCATTTAAATGATATGTTTGGAAAAAAAAGTGTTTAATGTTCATAAGCGTCCATCAAGCTATCGAAAACGAAACATGTTTTTCTTTTTCGATTTGTGTTTCTATATGCGGTGTGGTCTGCCCCATAAGCAGTTGTCCATTAAGGTTCAGATTTTAAATGTATAATAAAGCTTTTTGTATGAATCTACCTACAATCAGTTGTCATAATGCGAATGTACCTATATCCAATCAAATAGGTACATACCTATGTTAAAAGCAGACAATATATGGGGAAATTATTTTTAAAATTGAATTTAAGAACCAAACAACGAATCTAAAAACAACAAAAACTAGAAAGAAAAAAAAGAATTCCAAACAAAATACTAGATAAGACAACGGGTATGATCAGAATGATTAAATGAAAGTAGCCATTTTTTAACCCCCAACAAAAACACATTTTTCCATCTCCCACATGTCTCGTCTTAGGCTATCAGGTATCAGGTAACATATTAGACCAAGCATGTCAAACTCAATGGCTACCACGGGCCAACACAGCAAAATATAAATTTGTATGGGCCGCAAAAAAAAATCTAAATTTATATAATTTTAGAAAACAGATTTATTTCACAAAAACAAAAAAAAAAAAGAACAAAAATAATGGTAAAACTAATGTTTTCTGCCTGATACTTGGCATCTCTTCTCTGCTACCAGCTTTTCTACTTGTGGAGAAATGTTGTCGGCGGTGATTACTTTTAAAACAGATCCAAGGTGTATGTCGGTTATTCGGGATCTAACTGGTGACTTATTCCCCTTCATGACTGAAAATAGCTGCTCGCAACGATAGGTACTTCCAAACATGCAAATGATTTCATATGCCAATTTTCGAGTAATCTCAAATCGGACTGGCAAATACTTGTAAAATTCAGGCATTCCAACTTCAACGAATTTAGACCTTAATTCGGAGTCACACTGTATTTCGATAACCTCCATTTGCATATGATTCGGTACTGATTCTATATTTATGGAAAAAATCGAAGAAAATAAATCCAATTTGTTTTTCAAAAACTCAAAATCTGCAAATCTTTTTTCAAATTCAGTTCTAAGGCTGAAAATTTTTTCCGTATATTTTTGATAAGACGCAGTTTCACTTAAAGTTGATTTATACATATTGCATGTTGGAAAGTGCGTCAAATTCTCGTTTCTCAACTGATTTTCCCAAAGAGCTAGCTTGCATTTAAATGCTTTAACATGGTCACACATATTCGTAATAATGTGATATTTTCCTTGTAGTTTTAAATTTAAGTCAGATAAATGTTTTGTTATATCTATCATGAAAGTTAAATCCTGCAACCATTCTAGATCACGAAACATGCTGGTGTCTTGGTTTTTAGTTATCAGAAACTGGCATATTTCTTCTTTCAAGTCCCAGAATCGTTTGAGAACATTAGAGCAAGATAGCCAACGTACCTCGGTATAGTAGGTTAAACCGGAATATTCGCTTCCTAATTCACTTAACAAATCTGAGAACTGACGCTGATTTAAGCCACGAGATCTTATAAAATTTATAATTTTTTTTATAGGTTTCAACACATGTTGCATATTTATTACCTTTGTACATAAAACCTCTTGATGGATTATGCAATGCGTGTGATGAATGTTTGAATCTTCGTAAGTTTCACTTATTTTCTTTTGCAATATTGCTACGAAACCGTTATTTTTCCCGGTCATTGAAGGAGCTCCATCTGTTGCAACAGAAATCAATTTGGACAGAGGTAGATTGTATGTTTGCAGAAGTTCATAAACACAATTAAAAATGTCTTGTCCTGTTGTAGTGCCACGCATCGGTACTAGTTCTAATAATTCCTCAAACACATTGAATTTATTATCGCAAGCACGAAGAAACACAGCCAACTGAGCTAAGCCCCCAATGTCCGTACTTTCGTCACAGGCAATGGAATAAGCTTCGAAACTTGCGGACTTTTCTTTGATTTGATCACTCAAATTACCAGCCAAATCAGTTACTCTTTCCGCAACAGTGTTTCGAGACAAAGAGATTACTTGAAAAGCCTTCACGCTTTCAGGACAAACAATTTCTGCAGCTTTAATTAAACATTCCTTGATGAAATCACCTTCGGTAAATGGTTTTGAATGTTTAGCTATCAACTCCGACAAAACGTAACTTGCATGCACCGCCGCTTCACTTTCTTGAAGAACTTTAGTAAACATGTTTTGTTGTTTTTTTAGTTCTGACTTAAACTCTTTCAATTTTTGTTGTCTTCTAATTCCTTCATAGCTGTCATATTTAGATTTATGTTGTTCATAGTGACGCTTAATGTTGTATAACTTTGGAACACTTATGTGATTATTACATATTAAACAAATTATTTTTTCTTTTACTTCACAACAAAAATATTCTAATTCCCATTTTTCTTGGAAATTTCGATGTTCATCACAAATTTTTCGCTTCGGTTTACTGCCACTTGGTTTTGAGAAAGACATACCGAACCGACTTACTTAACTAAAAATATGAAATATATCATAAAAATGTCTAAAGGTGGTCTGGACACCAATGAAACATTTATGAAATGTTTCGCAGTTTCCCATTCGTGATGGGAAATAATTTTTGTTTCACATGTTTCCGGGCAGAGAGTAGGCGCTGTTTTTTGAATTTATTTGAATACAAAAATTAAAATGTCAAAAAAATCGTGGAGTAATAAGGAAGTTATTCATTTAATTATGTTTTTTGTTAGTTATCTTTTTATTTTCTAATTTTTTTTATGATAATGAAGCAACCTGCTAAAAATCCCACCGCTTTAGAAAGTTCATCATTATTTAGTGCAAAAATGGATAAAAATTAAACATTTCATAAATGTTTCAAAAATGTTTCATCGGCGTCCAGACTGAAAGAAACATAAGAGATGTTGAATAAATATTTATGAAACGTTTCTGAAGCAAATCGGAAACATTTTATAGACATTTAAAAAACATTTATTAAACAAATATTTCACTGGTCTGGACAAACCTTAATACGCACAAAAAACTTTTACCGATTTTTCGACGATTACGAATATAAAGATGCATGCGCAAACAGCCGCCCGTACAAACTCATTTATTTTGTTCGTATCTCGTTCTCGTATGCAAAATCAAATGAGGAAGAGTATGCAAAAAAGAGGCACACGCACAACAGCAAAGAGAGGACCTTTTCAGCGCTCTCGAAATTTTTTTTCTGTGCATGGGCCATGGCATGGGTAGGGGTTGGAATGGAGAAATTGGAAACAATTGAATTTCCCGGTTGGTTTATATTAATTACTGATATGGATGGTATTTTCTCATTAAAAAAATGAATCTGTGTGAAAACTTGAAAACTTAAAATGCAAATTATAGACTTAACATCAAAATGTGAAATACCGTGGTCTGGGCCGCACAATTATTCGTAGTGGGCCGCGTGAGGCCCGCGGGCCGCGAGTTTGACATGCTTGTATTAGACTAACGTGGTGCAGTGATATGGTAAAACCGTGTGTTTTATATACTGTTGGCAGGACTAGAAAATGACAATTGTGGTTGTCACAAAGCCTAACACCTTAAAAAACCGAATTAAAAAATATTTAAGAATTTATAGAACTGCAGATGTTATTTATGAAGGAAATTTCAAGATTTTTGATCAGCTCAAAAATATGAGATCTTCGATTTATTCTACACATTATTCTAATTGCATGTTTGTGTTTAGTTAGTAGGTAGAGGCTTTATTTCATTGCAATACGTACCGCGCCAGCAGAATATTTCATACTGCGATTTTTATATTTTAAGATAGTTAGACGACAGTAGAGACTGAGATGATAGAGTTGCCTCTCCCTCAGTGGCGTAGCGAGGGGGGGGGGGGGGGGGCAAGGGGAGCACAGGCCCCGGGCGGCACTTTGTTAGGGGCGGCAGTTTGGAGCTGCTACAATTTTTAAATATATAAATTCTATAAAACTGGTTCTTATTCCTGTTCAAAGAACTTATTTACAAAGGTGTAACAGCATTAACACTGCTTCACAGTAAGTAATGAGACATTCCTTGTGTTGCTTAGCAACAAAATCCAATGAACGCTGCACCCTAGTTAGCAACAACACTTTATTACATTGCAGATATACTTGATGAATTGATTTCGAAGAATAAAGTCTTCAGCGTTTTCTCACATAATCCTTTACTTTAAATCTTACAAATTTTTACTCAACGCTGTACTTTAATTCGAAAAAATCGCAAAACAGGTCGTCGTCGAGAGAATCAGATATTACCAATCCACCGAGCCTCTTACAAATTTTACTCAACAAATTTCTTGGTGTAAGAATTAAAAAGGATGTCCGTCACCTTACAATTACCAGATGATTTAAAATTTGTTGCCCTGTTTGCCTTAAATGCGGGCATTTGTTTTGATTTTTTGAGTATTAAAATGGTATAACAGGATGGGAAAATAAAATTAAATGTTCTCCTCAAAATTATTTTCGAAAGAGGCAACGAATTTCTTCCCCGCTGTAGCAAGGAGCAATCTCCACCATGTAATTTTTAACGCAGTGTTGCTTTTTCCTCTTCTCACATACTCGGATTCATCAAGAAGAAGTTCGATTAATTTTAGATCGCTACTTGGATGTTGTAACTAATTTTCTTAGTAAGAATTAGCGAAGTCCTTGAGTTTATCAGACATTAAACGACTTTTCGTACCACTTTTTTGAATATGTATTTGAATTATGTATCGGTCATTTTTCATAGGTTACTAAAAAACCGGTTCCCAAATTTTGGGTAAGTGTCTCTCTCTGTGAAATAATTTATTCTCACCAGTTCCATTTTGACAGTCTTTTCCATTTTTACTACAAAAATAAAGTGCACGACTGGGTCGAATGAAACTTTCTCGTTAAGAGTATCCATATGGACATAGAATCTCTTATATTTCTGAGTAAGTTTAGCAGTTCATTTACTACGATGTACCATAGCAGGGCGATAGAACATCGCTCTGGGAGCAACTTTGGAGTTTTAACAGAATCATTACCAAATATTGCAATGTTTAATTTGAAAAATACTATTGCGTAACTATTTAGTTGAAAACCGATTATAAGTTATTGTTCATTGCTTAGTTTTTAAAGTTTTATCGAAATCAAAGATGGGGTTTTCGAGATATGAGCAGTTTTTAAAATTAGCGTTTTCGGTGCTTCGATTTGAAAATTGAGGACACAATAGTTTTGAAAACATCCATTTGGCTCTAAGTTTACATTTTGGTCAAAATCGTTATTGTCGTTTTCCGGGAAACTGAAGAAAACTAAATTTTAAAAAAGAGACTTTTTTCAAAAATTCATTGTACGATTATATGGAGAAGAACTGAGTTTGCTATTAAGTTATAAATAGCCACATTACTTTAGAAACTAATTTTTGTTACAATCGTATAGACCGTTTTCGAGACATGTCGAAATTTCAAAAGTACCGTTGTTCGAATTTTTAGCCAGAAACTGGGTACGCAGTCATGGTAATCTCACCTACTTAAGCTTAAATATCAATTTTGGTTGAAATCGTTAGAGCCGTTTTCGATCCAATCAAACTGGTACGAAAATTTTATATGGGAAGTAGGTACCTACCATTAATATTCAGGTTACCTTGAAAAGAAACTTGGTAAAATGTAGAAATTTGACCAATTTTATTGACATACATACTCGTGTGTGTAGATAAAACTGGTTGAAACAGTAGACAAAGATTTTTTTTTTAGTGTTTGAAAAAACTACTAGGGGCGGCATAAATTGGGTCTGCCCCGGGCGGCACCAACCCACGCTACGCCACTGCTCTCCCTCCTATTTAGATATTGCTTCGGATATAAGGCAGGTTCCTTCCAGCTGAGCCCACAATCTGATATGAAACCTAAGTCCAACTTAATTGAAGTTTTCACTCACGGGTCTCTTTACGTAAGATATTTTACACTCTATGCGACAAACACGAGAGTCTGCAAAAAGAAACGCTTCAAGCCGTTCTGCAACACACTAATCGGCCACACACTGAAGCAAATCGTGGAAAAGACGAATGAATTTCAAGTCGGCACTCACCGTCTTTTCATTAACTTTAAAAAAAAAAAAAATTTATTACTTCTAAGGAAAATAGCCACTCCATATTTTTTATTACAGATATTTCGGGAGGGGTTTTAACCCCCGAAAACCCTGCCTGCGGTAGCCCCTGCAAAGACATAAATCAAATATTCAAGTTATGCCATTTTGTTACAGCTAATTTAAAAAAAATGCGGAAGAGCAGAGTCATATTACAATGTACTTAAGCTTATACGAGTACCTATATATCCATGAACCCAATTACCTATTAATGAAATTCTATCTACTTAGTTTCTTTGTTCTCTCTTGTTTTTTCGAAACAGTAACATAATGTATACGTTATTGAAGCTTGCACAATTTTAGAAGATAGTGTATCTTTCTGTGTTAAGATTATTGCAAATAAATTGAAATTGAAAATTGAAATAGAGCAAGTTATTGTGAAATTGATGCCCAACTAATTGTACATGATGATGAGCTTTTTTGAATCTTTTTTCGCATTGAATGAAAATAGTATGTTTTTTGTGAATATTTTAAATTATCTTTTCTAAAGTTTTTTAAACTCATCCATTGTGTTTCTTTTTAATATCGACATGCGGTAGTTAAATTTCAGTCGAAACCGCATTATCCAAATAAAGTTCATACTTTCACCTATACGTACATTAAGTTATCAACCATGAACATGACCAGACCATCCCATCCCTCATGGCAAGTAGCGAGTCACTTATGGTACCGTTTATTGTTTGCTAAATTATGCTGATAAATTACAAGTCATCAAGATAAGTTGATAAGTATATATCTACTACGTATAAAAATCAATTGGACTTCCCACGAGGCCATATTATTAGTCAGAGGTACCCATATTCATTTTTAAATGCACTGATCGTTTATGATGTCCAAAGCCGCCTGACAAACTTATTGCACAAATGTTTACACTCTACCCACGACACTGGTATATTATAGACACACATTTGTTTGCCCTTCGAATTCGACATAGAACCAAAACAAAGCATTGAAATGTGATAGCTATGTAAAATAGAGAGACACACGCTTTTCGCTTGAATGAAAATCATTGAATATAAAAATAATTAGCGTGTCTGTTTTTGTCAGTATATAGTTAGTTTTTAGCTTCGGCGATTAGATAATTGTATAAATTATCAAATTTTCACATACCTACCTATTATAAGTCATGTCCATTCGTTCAACTGATGGGTAATTTTGCGTGAAATTGGGAATTTTTGGTCGTCGGTAACTACCATAATAACTAATACTAATTATGTTTTGAAGAGTCACCTGAAGAGTATTAATGATCTGTTGGTATTGTGATTAGTAGAAATTGTTGAACCTAATCGGAAAATAATTCCTTTAGATACTCGCGAAACCATTCCGACGGTAAAATTTTAAATAAACAATGATAATTAACGCCTTCAAATATTTGGAGCGGTATTAATAATCGATTTATGATTGTGATTTCAAAAGCAGATTCACCGATGTATTTATATTCTGAAGCTGGATTATACCTTCTTATGTATACTGTTAGATATACTGAGCCATCAAGTCATCATGTGCGGTTCTTTTCAATCTGCCTCAGCAGCTTAAACTCTTTCGCTATTGAAGATTGTAGACTACTCAAACCATTTGTCAGCTGGCGTGGTTTTACCTCTTGTTAAATCTTCCACTAATCACTCGGCCCATTCCACCGATGGAAAGTTGTTCACATGTACATTGTACAGAACACCTCTCCGTTCCTCGTTAGAAACGAAGTTAGGGCTGAAAATTCTTAACGTCAAAATTATTTTATAATAAATATCTGCAGCTTTCTTGATATAAGAGTATAATCACTTTTGAGTTCAGAAGATTAGGAGAAGACCCATCACACTTCGACATTAGCACATGGTTCCCAATATTTTTAAATTTATTCAAAAATCAACTTAAAGTTTGCCAATTTGGCTGACAGCATTCTGCTTAATTTACAATGATGGTGGGAAAAGTTGTTGAAGTTAGAAAACCTTCTAACATCAATACCGGTTGTCTAGCAATGATTAGTCAAAATGTTGTGCTAGCTTTGAAGGTGATACATAATTCCAGTTTTTGTAGTACAAACTGTCGACGTTGGCGCTACCTACTTAAGTACAACACTCATTTTATAGTTGATGATGTTATACAGCGTTCAAAGCGGACACACCTAGTATGCCCACAGTCCAAATAAGTTTTTCATTATTTACAGCTGAGTAGTCACAAACTGTATACCTAATAAGGCGAGCACTTACATACATAAATGACGACAGCTTTAGCGTTCAGATGATCCCATGATAGAATTATTTTCGAAAAATAGACCATTCCTCGCGAATTTAAATAGATTCTGAAAGCCAACCAATATGTTCCAAACATTTTTGATATGAAACTTACAGGTCATTGTTTAAAGATTGCGTAAATACCAAGTAAGCTATAAGCTAATTTTTACTTTACTTTATGTAAATGTGGAGATCAGTATAGGACTCGTATTCTCAGATCAATATACTGACCCATTTTGATGCGCGTCGTGGAAAAAAGCTTGTCCCTTACTCATTATAAGGAGATCTTTAAATTTAACTGCCTTAAATTACTCACTGTGGTGTTACGTCCAAACCCTCCTGTGGGTTTTTACCTATTGGTGAGCTGGAAAGCTCTCCGAGGCAGTGGAAAAAGTGTCTCCCAAGGAATCTGTGTTAGAGACCCGGTTAGAGACATAGGAATTGGGATGTGTCGTCAAGAGCTGCCTCATCACCGCAGCTTCTACTAAGTTTTTAAATCAATCGCCTTTTTTTATGAGGATGGAAAGGATTTCCTGTACTTTCGTAAGAAAATCTCGGCTCTGACTCCACTGATCGTCGGTCATAGCATTCCTGTGTTACGATAAGCTTCAAGTGCAGTTCATCTAACGTTCGAGTCTTTTGTGGCTTTTCTTTCCGCTTCAAGATTGAGTGTACAAAGCGGATATTAATTGCAACAAAACAAAAAGAAAAAACAGCAGAATAACAAATAATGAAGAAATGGCATTCTATTACTTGAGATGTATAAATGATTCATGACATGATCCATATCTAAATATGTAACTTCTTTGTTATTCTTTGATGAGAGCAGTACCTAACTTTGTATTAGACTTTTATTTATCTAATTATAAGTAATGATACTAGAAAGTAAAATAAAACTTAGAATGCATTGGTGATAACATATTTGTGAGCAGACATTGACATATTTTAACTAATGCAATAAACCTTTTGTTTTATGTCAGGGGAACATCATCTTGGAGTTGCAAAAGGACAACTCAGGCCATCAGCATTGATGATTATTTTAAGATTATTTTCAGTTTATTTTGTTTACGAAAAATATTAAAAAAGGAGGAAAACACGTCGAGGCAATAATACAGTGATGCAGTTAGAATGAACCAGATGCATAAGTGGTTGAACTTTATCGGAATAGGAAAAACCTGCTACTTTTTTCTAAAAGAGTATTTATTTTGTGAGCTCAAACGTCGAAGGCGGCATGGAGTTCAGATTCTAGTAATGGAACAAAATCTTTCGATTAAGAAAAAGGAGTCACGCGAGTCACGTGCAAAAATCGAAAACCATGATACTAGAGATACTAGAGAGATCAGTTTGCTAGGTATAGAAGGTAGCTAGATCTCATGACGCGCGAGTTACGAGCGACCATGATCTGCTTTATTTCATAGTCTAAGAAACACTGGCTTAGTTGCGGGTTTTACCGTCGCGTTTGACAGTTTGTAATGTAAAAAACTGCAATATACATATCGCCTGCCACTGTCCCACAGAACACGTTTTTAAAGTCGCCTCAAATTCACCGCTGCATTGAAACGATGAGTAGGTACTACGAAATTATATATGTCAAATGAATATAAATATTTTTATCAAACATTTTTTTCTTGTATCTGTAGGTACTATTTAAATGTACTAATGATTTGCGCAATTTATTTCCATATTTATTTATAATCCTTTTTTTCCCAAATTACGTAGCACAGCAATTAGATATAGGTATTAGTTATTTTTCAGAGCCGCTTGACATTTTGTAAAAAAATATAACAGCTACAACTCAATTTGACGTCCTCCAAAGCGGCGGTTGGAACGTCGCGTTCAAATAATCTTCTGTTCTGTTTAACGGAGTCTTAAGTTTGTTTTTCCGAATGGAAAAGTGTGCGCCAAATAAATAAAACGCAATGTCAACGAATGTTGCGTTTTGAAACAGCTAATCGATCGATTATTTAACTGAATTTTTAAATAACATTCACAATTTAAGGTTACCAAAAAGGATATTATAACGAAATACAACAGTAAAATAGAATTACAAAAAAAAACCCTGATTTCCCCTCCCGTCGACCAAAAAAAAAAAAACATAAATCTGGGGGGGAAACCCTCAAACTGGCAACACTGGCTGTTCAGTTCCGCTGGGCTCTCGTTCTCGGTTAAGGCCTCAGTTATAGCCATACGTAAAATGCAACCGTAAACATTTTGTTTTGCTCTTTTAGACCACTTAATCCTAATGGTTGAACTCAATTTTGGTCTTAAAATGTTGCTTATGAATTATAAAGTTAGTCTATCAAAAAAAAAATTAGCAAATGATCTTTAAATTTTCTAGAAAAATAATTTATACATTTTTCCGTACGAAAAACTTTTTCCGATCCACTTCTCAGTCAATTCCACAACAAAAACCCAGATCATTCCACTGAAGTATTTCATTTCTTTACTGTTCCATCTATCAGGATATTTTTTTCTGATGGAATCCAATCAGTGGTGGTTGATTTGTTGTATTTGTTTCCATAGGGAAACATTTTTCTGACAGAATTTTCGCTATAACCGCCTAGACGAAAAAAAAATCATTTTCATACTGTTCCCACTTTTTCTGTTGCATTTTACGTATGGCTATAACTAGGGCCTAAGATGAAAAGATGATGTTCATCGCAGACGATAACGTAACTCACGAAATTGAAGAAAGTCGCTGTACTCATACAGAACTTTCTTATATACTTGGACTTCCTTAGTTGATAAAGCAAAACCGATAAAGCAAAACCCCCTCTTTTTAACTTTTTACGATTACGATTCAATCGCAATCAATGAACTTCTATATTGTGATCTACGTAATACATTAGTTCATGCATAAACCTATCTTTTTGTAGATTGTACATTGTTCGCTACAGTCTATACATGCCAAGGTGTTTTGCAATTGAAACAAAATTCCCAAAGTCATGTGATATAGATTTTGGACGATGAAAGCAAGATCAATTGTGAGACATTAGTTCTGAAACTTCTGTGTAAACTATTCTGGTTTCAAACGGGGATTGCACTAATTAACAAATAAAATTAATGCAGATCATTTTATAATAATATTAGCCCATCAATTAAGTGTGGAAATGATTTTAAGTTGTAAGATGTTGTGACATTTGTTCGGTCAGGTGTTCTGCTGAATTTGCTAGATATTGCAAAAGGTGTGTTTGTTTCAGTAGCTCAACGTCTATAAGTCATTTAAACGATTCGGTTTGACAACTGAAACATGTATGGAAAATCTTCTGTTTTCGAGTGTTTTCGCAAAACCCGGTTTTCATTTCGGTGTCAATAAGGTATTTAGTGTTTCTTGTATGTCATAGTTTACTGCCCAATGTGTGCACACTTCTATATCGACTGCGTCATGCCAGAAAATCAATTGAGCCAAAGTTAAAAGCTCTTCTCATTTCTCATTTCGGTCTAGTAAGAAATGTGTAAAAAGCCGCCCAAGTCCGAGAACACACACAATGCAATTAAGCCTAAAAGAATAAGTGGTAAACACACCGAAGACCAAAGGCGATATATGTAAGTAACACCATTAGAAGAGCTCACCAAACTCGATTTCTGATTTACTGACCGCCAAACTCGTAAGTGATCGTTAAATGCCCAGCTATATAACCGGTCTATAGAAATAAAAACCTTTGTTCCACACCCAAATTTTCTGCAAATTTGACGTCAGCCAAAATGAGACTGTCAAACTTGTGACTCATAATATGGCAAGTCGACGACTGCGGTATAGCCTCAGGAAGCTACAATATACTTTTAGAGGCAATTAAATAATTATAAAGCTCGTGAAAGAAAAAAAAAGTGCAGAAAAAATCGTAAAATCAATTAGATTGCCCACGAGACCATATTAGTCACACTAACTTCCTTTTCTATTCGAAGTGATCGTTAATAGTAGATAATAATAGTGAACTACCAAAGTTATTAATTACAGAAATGCTATTTTCAGTGTTTGGTGTTTGCGTTTCGAATTTGACGTCGAAACAAGAGCATGTATTCGTGTGCACTGCGTAGGTACGAGTACCTATAATGTATATCGTAAAACAGACAATCGTGGCCGTGGGTAGCTTGAGTAGAAATTGTTTTTGCTCAAGAAATTGAAAGTAATTTATCTATTTTTGTCAGTAGGGAGGACTTGCGTGATGGGATAGTTTAATTGGCTAATTTTTAAATATCAAGTATAAATACAGAATTAATATAGAGGGGATTATGACTATTCGTTTGGCAAATAAATACCTACTTTGTACTGAACTCGTGTATTTATCACTTCAATTATTTTCTTAAAGGTTATCTACGTGTTAGCTACAAGTTCATACCATATTTATGGAGACTCGAAAGCAGTTAGTTATCGTGCGTAGGCAAATAGGTACATTTCAATTCGTCGAAGTCATAATTTAAATCTGTTGTCTTATATAGACTTTGGAGATTATAGATAAACTGTACCTTGTACTGTGACGAGCCACAAGTAGTTTATTTGTTACTATAAAAACTATTAAATCTTCGTGTTACCTATTGCACCAGCACCTTGCTAACTCGCACTAAATTCCTGTACATGGGCTTGTGTCAGGTTCGAAATTTAAATTCACATTTTATTCACATTCCCAAGTTAATGAATAATAGCATCCTTTCCGAGTGCTCCTATCTATTTATGTACTTTTAATATAGCTATAGCGGGGGTTGTGTGTTTGTAACCTGATACCTAATGAACCACAAAAAAGATTTTGAATAAACATTTTTGAAGTGATTTCTAAGACTCAAGCAATGTTATAGGCTGTAGGTATCGTTCATAACCAACCCCTTTATATATTTTTTCGATTGCACTAGATCGTGGTTCTGCCTAGGTTAGTTTGAATTGCATAAGCGAAACGAAAAACAAGTTTGAGACTTACGCATAATTAACTGCGACATTGTATTAATTTCAAAAGAAAATGCATAGGTGGATAGTCAGAACAGGTATACGAGCAAAACAAATTTTCTCCAGAAATGAAACCCTCTACAAGACTTAAATTCGAAAATTCTAATAATTGTCTAATGTTCTTAAAATTGGACAAATTGAAAATAAAAAACAAACAAAAATACCTTACCAACTTTACCTGCTACAAAATAATTTTTCATAGATTTCATCTCGTGATCAGCAAGTGTTCTAAGAGGTGTTTTTAGGCCAGCTTATTTTTTTAAAAGAGACAGACCGTCAAACGTTATTGTTCCTAGACGAATTTTAACAGCAACAACCTTGTTGATGAATATATAAGCTCACTTTCGCATACGTCTTAGCATCAATCTTGAGAAAATTGTTTTGCGTACCAAAACCAGTAACACACTTCATTATTCTTAGATCTGTGTAGTTACATGCATACGATATTGAGATTGACATCATGGATTGACCTCAACTATTAGTGACTGGAGCGTTTCAAAATATTGGGGCAGTATGACTGGTCGAAAGTAAAGACAAAACAATTTTTTTTTTTCTTAAATTAGGGTAGCTGAAAAATGTCTGCTGTTAAACTTCGACGAAGTGCTTTTAAAGAAAACGATAGCTCTGGTAATTAAGAATTTCGAACTGCATCACAAATTCATTATTAGACTCATATTAACTGGGTGGTAACTTTTGAACTCTGATAGTCGATTCTCCTCTAAGAGAGACATTTTTGTTCCTCTTTCACGAAGTGAAATACTTTGTACATGTACCTATAACAAACTACATCAATCCAGGCTTAGACTCTACACGACCGTTCTTAGTGGAAAATTGAGGGATGGAATTATACCAACGAGCAATCCATTTCCATATAATACTGACCAATTAAAAGTGAAGTCGGAAGCCTTCTGTGAATCGCTATGGGCACATCACAGCAACAAAAGGCGTTATTCTGATGAAGGATACCTGGAAATGGAGTTGTCCAACATTCCGGAAAAAAAATCCTTTGGGGGGCTGTTGTTCAAATACAAAGGCTAGCTTTTCCGCACTCTTGAACTGGTTATACTCCATAAACATCTTTCAAATCTCAATTTCGACGTGTGAAGAAGGTCAGTGTTATGTTAGGAGACTAGTACTTAAGTCGAAAAAAACTAAACCTACAGTGATGGGTTGAGTTTATATTATTATTTGTTTGAACCCTTTGTCGGCCGTGTTTGTATATTCATCAAATGTCTTTTAGACCTATGAGTATAGCCTCTCACAACCATCCGTTTATGTAATTTTATTTATTGTGCAACGAATGGTTAAGAATTATTATTATTTTGAGTACTTATCCATCGGTGGGTCACGTGACTACATATAGATTTTCAGTTGAATATCGTCTCATATCTAGCCGCCACCGCACCGGCCGGCCGTCCCAAGGTCGGTTGCGCCTGTTTTCTTTTCTATTATTTGTACCTATACATATTGTCATTTTCGTTTCGGGAACTCCAAAGAAAATTAACATTGACACCCACTAAGTTGCCCACGACAATTACTAAACAAGTTCTTGTGCTTGTGTCACAAATTATTTTTTTCCGTCCAGGAAAGAATACAAAATAGCACCTAACACTGGTACTTTCATATTTATGAAAACCCAATAAATGCGTTTAATTCCTTTTGACAGTATTTCAAATCATTTTTCGAATTAGCCACTCACTTCAACAGAATTCAATTTTATCTCTTCCGTGAAATTGAAAAAAAGTACCCCAAACGAAAAACTTTTATTTCTCAAGTATAAACTCGTCTCGTAGCGTAGCATAACCAACAAACATGATCGGGGACGGTTGTACATAACGCAGATATAGATATAGATAAGTGGTTAGGGGCGCGTTATAGCTTTATGAGATGAGGGAAATATTTCAACAAAAATAAGGTATGATTGTTTAATGCAACTGAGTGTAATGATAATGACATATATGTGCATACATACGAGCAGACAGTTGATTTTTTCTGCTAGTATTCTCTTTATAATTCTACCTAACAAGTACGTGTATGTTTAAAGGGGTGGTTACATATAACTTGGACGGAAATGAGAACGTACATAATATAAATAGTTTTAATTACGGAATTTTAAAATTTGGTTTTCACAGGTTGGCTTCTTCTGTAAAACTGTATTTTTTTAATATGCCCACTTCCGTTGAACATACAAAATAATGAACTTTTCAATTATTGTACTGACGCACAAACTATTAAGCTTCCTACTTCCGTTCAACAATGCGATAAATTTTGTATTTTATTTAAATATGTTGGTTTTCTTCAAGCGTACCTCTCGCTGGTGTTTAACAACCATAATAGTATAACTATCAATACAACCTTTCGAATTCGTCATAAAACTGTTTCATTGATGCCAAAAATAGTACACAAGAAAGTGAATGGTTGCGAGTAGTGAGCACCTTCTGTTTGATGTTGATTTATTTATTTTGAATGCACTTACTCATATCCGGCAAAGCAGATGAAATCATTGAGAATAAAGTACAAATAATGTTCTGTTTCATTGTCGATGTCTTTTTGAACAGATGCCATCCTGAGTTAGCCAATGAGCTTTCGAAAAGAAATTCGAAAGCTCTATGCAGCAAGTTTCCATTTTGATGGCTGCATAAATGTGCTGGAAAATGATCGTTGTTTTGAAATTACGCTGTAGGTATCTAAAGATGTGTATCGCAATCGCAATCATGATTATAATAATAAAAAAAAAACTGATTTCAAGGCAATAGTAAATTTATAATGGACAATATTGTTAGGATATATTATTTATGTGTATATCGCCAGATTTTACCGATTTGGGGAGTCACATAGCTAATTGGCTTCGGTGAGTTTGATTCGAATCTAAAATCATGTTCACAAAATATATCTCGAAAAGAACACACTGCAAGTAATACGGGGTTGTCAAATATAACTGTGAATTTTCAATAAAACCTATTCTATGAAAATTAATTTTTCAACTTAAAGGTGTTAACAGTGGATAACTTTTTCCTTCTTGCACCGTTACGCTTGCATTTATAGCAGTTTATCCATGGCATTTTTTCCACAGTTTTTTCAATGTTTTATCCTTATTTTAAGCACAAGATCTCGAAGCTTAAATCTGAGATAATAAAAAAATTATTTGAAATTACACTTCCCATGTGATCCACTATGTACCATGGGTGTAGGTACACAGTTAATCAGTGCATGGTGTATACAGTGAAACAGGGATATTTAAAATCAATTGATTCAGTAAAAACACAAGTTTTTTTCATAACATATGTAATATATAGTACAATACAAAAAAAAAAAAAAAACAGTTTGCTAATAATTATTGCAATAAGCTTCTATCGAACATCCATATTTGAAAAAATAACATATATGTATAATGAAAAATTATGGAGCCTCGAAGGATTTACTGTGTACAAATCAAATCGACAAAAATTATTAAGGATATACAAGCAAAAGTACAAATACCTAATAGCCTCAAATGAAGTGACAATATTTTTTCAATAAGATCAAAAAAAAAAAAAATCCTTACCTTCGACATCGCGATCGCGCAGACTAAATTTATTTTAAATTAAGAAGAGTCCCTGATTCACTCTTGACACCTTTACCCTACTTACCTGCATAAAGTTATGTTGCACAGTAAGTTGAGATTCAAACGTTCAAACGTTTTCCTGTGCACGAACGATTTACTTCTTCAACATAGACCAAATTATTCATGCGCACGAAAATGTTGCAATGTTTCGCAATTTGACCTCAGCCTTAACTGTGTAGCAGCACAGCACTCTTTGTTGAACGCAAAATTGTTGGCATCCTCATTTTTCGACAAATACGTATCTACATATTATATAAGCGGTTCAAAATATGGGGGTGTTTTTTAATACCTCTTATTCAACTTTTTCTGTAATATGTATTTTAATATTAAAATTTAATAATAGTTTCATTAAAATGCTCATTTTAATACGAATTTTCTGAACTTTCATCTCGAAAGATTAAAATCCAGTATTTTATTTCCTAACCCGGTCTACATTAAAATCATATTTAAATCAAGAAATTATTACAATTAAGTTATAGTTGACCTGGAATATAACATCTACGAATTTATTAAAGCCACCAACTTCATTGGTATTTGATTTAAGTACAGGATCTAAACGAAAGTAATTAGATTTCAATATATCGGTATAACTTTTGAACCCAAATATATTATTTTGTTGTTTAGTTAAGAATTTTGGCAAAAATTCTCGAAAACTTCATCGAAAACAGAAGTTTTCCCATATATATTTCAGTTTTCAAAACGGGTCGTTTAAAGAAAACACCACGAAAACGACTTACAATCGTTGGTTGTTGAAACAGACACACCTAAACCAAGCCATCATTATGGTCATATTTTCCTGTGATGCGGTATCCAGTTACTAACCCGACGAGCACTAAGATTTCGTTTTTATTTAGCTAGGTAAGGCTCTTTGAGCTTTTAGGGCCGTTTCGGGCCGCAAGGTGTGGCATACCCACAAGTATTCTCAAATCTCAAAAGTTATTCTGTTAGAGAGGTGTGCTTCTGTTGGACGAAACCTGCAACCTTGAACGCAGCTCTATAACACATTTTCAATACCTTGGCAGACATGTTTCAAGGTAGACTTAAAAGTGGTAAAGGTATATTCTTCATAAATGGACAAATAGAACCACTTTCACTGCCTTAAACACAACATATTCGCTTGGTTTATGTTTGTGGCGAAGGTTGTGCAGAGATATAATGCTGTGTTTTATTTGTTTAACAATATTTAACCTTTCATCACTGTCACTATAATGGTAGAATTTCTGCCACTGAGCGAGCTCTAGTCTCTATAGTTAGAGCAATGACTTTTATGCTCTTTCCTCAAATTGCGCCCAAACATTCCTAGCATACCTATATGGTTGAATTCCATTGTCAAAGTGCCATTGAACTCCCTCTTCATAGTATTTTTGCGGCACATTGACTCAAGACATTAGATTGTCATGTGCAAAAAGTAAACAAACATATTCTAGACTGTTTTTTCACAGCTAAACAAGCCTCACTAGCCCTTATATTTAACTGACACTTAATACCTTGGTTTTCCAGGCGAATAGGAAAATCCATAAAGACCCATACGTGGTCTTGTGTTGACTCAAATTGTTTGCTAGAAAATCATTTCGCTTATTAAAGCTTATGACGGTGTGGCTAAAATTCAAAGCAAATACGCACCACAAGCAAATGTGAATTAATTTACATAATCGATTTTCAGGACTACTGTCCGTCAGTATGCTTGTCCGTGATAAATGATAAATAAATAAACACTATCAAAATGGGGTCAATAGTGTGCCCTCTGCTGTGGAAAACTTACTTACGTGGGCGTGAAGGCAAACATTGCATGTCTCAGTCTCCAGCTTTGACGTAGCAGTTTCTGTCATTCATTCTGTCAACACAAAGCGTTTCAATAATATTAATGATTCATAGAGTTTGAAAAAATATTCTCCATATACATACCAACACCAGAGCTTTTTCCCGCAATGCCTAACAGTAATTGAACACAATAAGCGCACAAATGTTTTTCAAATAACATTAATTCCTAACGTGATACAAACTATATGCCTAATTGAAAAATTAAAGTCGTTTATTAACAACACAACATTCGCACATTTCATCGTTGGCTCGTTAGCCTAGAATTGATTTAAATTGAGATAATTGGAAAAGATTGAAATTCTCTCAACTAAACTGTTCCCACATGTAACGTGCTGTTTCGTTGGTATACAGATACCTTTACTGAAATTGACGCTGAGATGAGGTCACATTCGGTAATAAATTGATGTTTTATTAAAAATGGAAATTCTTGCTTTTTTCCCTCTCTATATTTATTAGCTTGGGTTGTGAGGAATTACGACAAAGTAATTAGAATGTTAATTTAAAGACATATCTATCCAAAACTATATACTTATTGTACGAGTATGTGGATTGGTTGTAGATAGCACCATTTTTAGGTTTTTGTTCTATGGAAATAGTGATTACCTCAATGGGTTGTATATGGTTCAACTAGGCGTGACTTGACTAAGCGACATCGTGTTTTCAAATGAAGTCATTCAGTGCTCAATGTTTAGTTTTCTTTTTTTTTGTGCTGCGATAAAATGCTAAAGTCGTCTGTACATACACCCAACGTAAGGTAGAGTTAGTGGGAAGTGTCTCTGTTGTCATGTCATTTATTATGTAATCGGTAGATTACGTGATGGCGCTATAAACAAAAAAACTTTTTGAAACACGGCTGAGACATTCATATAGGGTGAAAAGAAATTGTTTTATAGCAGGATGTGGGCTGGAACACTCTGCGCACACGCACAGTCGCACATGTATATAATGCATAAAAGTTAGTTAACCGCATAAAGCGAACCATAGTTGTTCTTATTATCTTATCTCATAAGCCATCAGACCTTGGGATGGTGAATGGGATGCCAAATACTCTGAAAGTAATATAGTTCCACATTAGCCAGCAAGGGAGTTTATACTGCTACTGTTATCCTCGTTTAATGTAATACCTAGTAGGCATGCACAGACAATGAAAACGAAACAATTATGCAAACTATAACATTATATCCCCGAAGGGAATATTGAAATTAACAGGGCATTCTTCGAATTCTAACTACAAGTACTTAAAAGTTTATGTTTTGCTTTGTTCGGTGATAGGCGGATGTTCGCTCTTTGTTTGTGAAGAACATGAAGTGATGTATGTAGGTACTTGGGTTTGGTTTTGTTTACTTAACGAACTTGTGTTCGTTCGGAGTTAAGTCAAATATCAATGTTCCGTCTTACTTTACTTTGTGGAAGTCAAATAATTTTCTGTTGCACTTTATCAAAATATAAATAGATAACGACGGATATATGACACACTCATATAAAAAGGCACCGCTTATTAGAAATGCATGTGGAACCATTGTAGACTTTGCTTCTCATATATATAGATATAAGTTCGGATATAAGAGTAACTCTGATATAAGAAACAAATTGTTTGGATTTTAAAGGTCAAAGACGGGACTGTAGGTACTACTTGTTACATTTTCAAAATATAGCCACGAAATGAGGAGAGCGATATTGTAACACACGTGCTGCTAAAGATGTTGGCTTACCATCAGTCAGGACTTTAAGGCAGATAGAGAGGACGCGGTTGTCCCTACAAGCCCATAGCCTTAGCTTCTCACAAGCGTTTGTTTGCTTGATTTTGTATTTATTTTTTAGAAGGATCATATAATTTTGAGCAAACCCCAAAGGGCGATTTAACGATTCAATGGTACAGCATTGTATGTTTTGTATAATGCTTTCGCAGATCTATTTATGAAACAAAAATAAATATAATTATCTTACCTTTATTCAAGGGGCAACTGGAAATGCAACGTTTTGAAACTAAGCCTTATAAAAAGTGATTAAAAGCCTGTGTGTGTATAGTTTTATAGCATTACTAAATTCATTCATTGTTTATTATTAAACAAAACTAAAAAAAAATACAAATAAATAGTAAACAGTCAGTCAAAAAATAGAGAACTTGAACGTTATCTTTTTCCTAAGTAATTACAGATTTCTTAAACTTGAAAATTGGTGTCCTCGTCCAGCAACTCGCACAGCTCGTCGTAATTATTTGCAATGTCTTCTCCAAAATCAAAATTATGGTCAATAATTTTTATAAAACAAATTTTTGCCGCAGTGCTTTGTTAATAATTTGTCCACATCTTTTATGTTTTCCTTTTTTTATGGTACAGGTAGGTATAATGTAATAGTTCCCGGTCTCATTTTTGTTAAAAGTTTTTCCTTTTTTTTCAAAACCGAAAACCAAAACTTCTATGTCCGATATAGTCGTATAGTCGAATTGTACAACCATCGTAGTCTAGGCAGTTTGGGTAAAACAATCCAACTTTAACAATTACGCTGTACTACATGTTAAAGCCTCCGTAACACTTTCGACTTGGTAACGCTTAAAAAATTCGGCTCTACTCCTTTTTGGTAACCCTAAAATATACATCCACAGAGAGATCTAATTTTAATTCTGCGACCGTGAGAAACTCTGAGTACTTTAAGATAGAAGTAGTGTGGAGATTTGTCGTTCTGTAATTCTGTTTTGTCCACAACCAAATGATTCAAAATTGAGCACGACAATCGAGGATGAAATAAATGTTATTTGAAAATGCTGGTAAATATTCGATCGAACCTCCAGACTATATTTGAACTGAGTTTGAGTTTGTAAAAAGAAATTGGACTTTTTTAGTATAGTTTATAGTTTTTTCCATTGTTAATTAAATCTTTTTCCGGATCTAAGCACCAATCTCATCTGTGCATTTTATTAACAATAAGTTCACCAAAGTTGCGTAAAGTGCAACATGAGTTGATATTTTTCGTTGTAGGTATTTGGATATTTGCCGCACACTTTTGCATTTGTAAAACCAAACTTACATGTTCGCGTTTCAAATACGAAGTTCCTATTTTTATGTCGAACGTAAAACTAAAAAAAAAATGTCCTAAAGTTGGGGTTTTTTTCGTACAAAAATGTGGCTTTTCACATTTATGTATCTGTGGGGAAATATTTTGATCATTTGCAACACATGACCGAATGAAGCCGCTGGTTTGGATTTTTGGTTTTTGGCGTTGGCGTTTCAGTGGATGCAGTTGTGTCCAAAATTTATTGTTTATTTTTTGCATCGTTAGTGGGTATGCATTGGCTTAGTTTGTTCTGGAAATGTGGCAAATTTCTCTATTTGTTTAAGCATCTGAATTTCTGAAACTATCTATCGTGGCTATATAAAATTTCGTCACTCAAGTGCATACGCTTATATCATAGTTTCTAATGTGTAGAATACTTTTGCAAAACATCATCCGTTCTCTTTTTGTTTTATGGGAAAAGAATCTGTAACACTGTCAGAATAAAACCGTTATTTATGAAACAGAGCAAAAAGAAAAGAATCACTTTCTCAATAATAAAGTTGATGTTGATGGACTGTGGAGTAGCAGCCCTGTGTAAGCTTCGGGATCTGAAGTTTGAATGGGAAGAATGCTAGATGCGGTTAGTTTTTTATACCCTCGTGCTGTAGAATGTAGATACCTCGTTCGTGAATGTAGACCAATCAAATTTAAGGAGCTTTTGGTGTTGGTGAAAGTTGCTACTTGATGCCTAATGTTGTTGCATTCAATGATTACAGGCTCTGCTGATAGTTTTTCGAACTACAACCGTAGGGTTAACACGGATTCTCCCAAAACGAGTGCTTTTCGGGAACATTTTAAGAATCTCTTACCGTATTTGAACAGGTGTTCTAAACGATAGCGTAGAGCTGATTAAAATCCACGTACTAGCGGACAACTAATCTACCTTCCAGCGTATATGTATACTTACTTATGCATTCTCGTAAATTATTGGGATCATTGCGATCATATAATAATTATTACTGCCCGTTATCAGCAACTAAGCAAACAATGTATCTACATGAGATTTAATAAAAATTGCTGCTATAGCAAGTAACATTCAGCTAATGAATGGCAGTGTGTGTGACCTTTCTTATCTTAAGGCGTCAAAACACAATATCTTTCCGTCGGCTGCAGTCACTCTCTATTTGAGATTAAGAGCGACCACCATACCTCGTACACTTCTGAATATTGCACGAAAATGATGCAACGATCGAGCTAATGACTTATGCTTTCTTTCATTTTAAGGATGGTCGATTTTAAGGTCCAACAACGCCGGTACCGTACCAGTGAGAAGACCATCGTCAACACAATATATGGACCCGTAAAGGGTGTTAAACGGAAGTCCGTCTATGGAGAGCAGTACTTCAGCTTTGAGAAAATCCCATTCGCGAAGCCTCCACTCGGCGACTTACGATACAAAGCCCCACAGCCACCAGAACCATGGACAGAGGTAAAGAGCTGTACATCCATGGGCCCGAAGCCGCTACAAAAACACTTCGTCTTTCAAATGACAGAGGGATCAGAAGATTGCCTGTACCTAAATGTGTATACAAAAAATGTAAATATCACCGTGAGAAAAAAAAAACTCCATAAATATTACACAAGTCTATTTTATTTCACAGCTTCATCCCAGTAAGCCATTACCAGTGATGGTGTGGATATATGGCGGTGGTTTTCAGTTTGGAGAGGCTTCCCGTGACCTGTATAGTCCCGATTACTTACTAAGGGAAGATGTCGTTGTAATTTCGATAACATATCGTTTGGGACCTTTTGGTAGGACTTGGCGACTTTCACGTTAAACTAAAAACTGATTCGATTATTTAAATGCAGGCTTTCTTTGTATGGAAGATCCTAACTTTGGAATTCCTGGCAATGCTGGACTGAAAGATCAAGTGATGGCCCTTAGATGGGTGAAAGAGAATTGCGCACGTTTTGGTGGCAATTGTGATAACATAACACTGTTTGGTGATAGCGCTGGTGGTGCATCCGTTCATTACATGATGATAACCGATCAGACTAATGGCTTATTTCATAAGGGAATTTCCATGTCGGGCAATGCTCTCTCACCTTGGGCGGTGACACCACAACGAAATTGGCCATACAGATTGGCTGTGGCAGCTGGTTATACCGGCGAAGATAACGATCGTGATATATATCAGTTCCTTTTGACAGCTAAGGGTTCGGATATTGTTAAAGCCAACGAGGATCTCTGTACAGATGTTGAGAAACGTGAACGAATCGGGTTCTCCTTTGGTCCGGTTATTGAACCGTACATTACAGAAGAATGCGTAGTGCCAACGAAGCCAATTGAAATGATGCGTACCACTTGGAGTAACAGCATACCAATGATAATTGGCGGTGTTTCCAATGAGGGACTTTTACTCTATTCAGGTGAGTTTTATATTCAATCGTTTTATAAAATGAAAAAAAAAAAAAAATATTCATACAAGCTGTACCTACCCCCGGCTTTGCCCGTGCCCATCAGGAATTTTGTTGCCTAAATATGTCCTTGGTATTCCCATCTAAAAGAAAACGCGACCTACTTTTCGTAATAAGTCCCGCCCACAATTCGCAAAATGCTTTGTTCAGGCAATGCCTCGGATTTGTATCGTCATGTGTGTGCAATTTGGGGTGGCACTCCTCTTTGTTTCATTTTGACCAAATTTGATCCTCCAAAGTCAATCGGTTCGGGGGCTACGTCAATTGATTGAGCACGTGAATAGTATACAAGTTGAAATTATGCACCATCTAATGAATCACAATGGGTAGCATAAAAACCTCTTACATGAATAACTGCATAATGTGTGAGCTACTGTCCGAACGGTGTTGGATCTCAGTTCGTCCCAATGTTTTAACTAATTTATATGATATACGAATTTAAAATAATCTGAAAGAGGGTGGATATTAGGGTGGGGGACTCTAGTATATGGAGAAAAAAAAGTTGTTTTTCTTTTGACTTCTAATAGCAATAAAAATGGGCCGCATGGTTATAGAAACTAATTTAGAAAGTTTCATAAAAATCAGATGTTACCTTCTGACACCGGATTGGGCTTGAAATTCTTAAAAATTGAATAAAATCTATATATCTGAAAACTTTCTTTACTATTTATTTAACATTTCTACATAAAAAGAAATAAAAATTAGTTTGTCCAAACTTTTCTGGAATTGAAAATAGTGTATAATAATGTACCTATTTATAACTGATTGCCAAGCAAAGATAACTGATCATATTAAAAATAACAGATCATATTAGCAAAACGAGATATAATTTCAAAAATTGTCTACATAAATAGCTAGTAAATGTATAAAACGCTATGGGAAATTTGAACATACTCCCTTATTTGGACACTTTAAGGAGGCAGTTATTGGTACTATGCCGATTGCAATAATATTTTGTAAATGTAATATCAGTCGCAATTGGCAACATATTTTCGCTATTAGAAACCATAATTTAAATAAAAAAAAAAAACTTTTGACCCACCCTAGTGGACCACAACATGGCCATAATTATAATATGGTTTTCTTCGTTTTTAAAGGGATCTTTACGATTTAAAATGACAGCTCACAGTAGAAGTATCTACCTCATTAACAACTCAACTGATGGTTCCGCCACCGGACAAAAACCCGCGCTCGTGGAATTGAGAGCTGAGGAGCAAGAAAAAAATATACGCGGGAGCATTTCTGAGTTTGAGCGGTTTGTATTGACTCTACTATACCTATAGCTACCGATGAAATTTTTCGGTCCCTGCAATATTCGTTCCGTATTCCTGTGTCAACGATCTCTCAAAGTGCATGTCAAGTACATATTTCAAATTATTTAATTATGTAATAACACCGAACCTTCGTTTTGTTCGTTAAAAAATTTAAAAAATATTTGTCTACAATAATGAAAAATTTTCAGATGTCGTAACCACAGCACATCTGGAAATTGCAAATGAGTCTGAAAATGTCCTACAATACTAGCAATGGTCTGACAATGATAAAATTAGGTGTTCAGACGACTAGCAGATACCTGTCAATTTCATTGTCAGTTGGCGGCCTAGCAATTGTCTGACAATGATTTTTCTGCAAATATCGATATACAAAATGTTCAATTCACATGGTTTGCTAACATTTGGGACAATTTTTTCATTTTGTAGGCCTGACAATATTGTCCGATCTGGCAATCGTCTAAGCGTAACTTATTATAGTGTTTGAATGATGGTTTGTCAAACAGTACTGAATGAAAGAAAGGTGACAACTGTAAATTTACAGCATAACGAGCAATCAAACTATGTATGACGTCTTCTTATCCACAAAATAAGTTCCACTACCATAACAATACTGTTTTTGAATTTTAAGATAGGCACTGGCTCATATACATAAATGATAAACTAAAAAGGTATTAGGTGTATACGTTTCAGCACTTACTTCATTAAAAACCTAATAATATGAGACGTTTAAAAGGGCCTCATGTGACTTTCTAACTGTGTCATTATCTAGCATTACTTGTTTTGCTAGCATACCTACTAAATATTTATCTTCTTTTCTATTTACCAGATACAAAACGGAGTCCAAAACTTCTCAACGAGCTCGGAAATTGTCGATTTGTAGTGCCCATCGAATTAGGAATGGATCGCGATAGTGAACTTTGTAAAGAGTACGGCTTACGGCTAAAAAAGACCTACTATGGAGATAAAGATCCTAGCATCGAAACCCTTTACGAGTACCTGAACGTAAGCTTAAATAACCAACATCACTGCCAATGTGTGGGCTAATTTAGTTTCCTCTTTCAGATGGTATCACATGAGTATTTCTGGTTTCCCATTTACCGTACAGTATTGTCTCGTCTTAAGTATGCTACGGCTCCAACCTACATGTATCGTTTCGACTTCGACTCGAAACACTTCAATCATCTTCGCATTCTTAGCTGCGGCAAGAAAGTTCGCGGTACCTGCCACGGTGACGATCTTTCATATTTGTTTTACAACTCTGTCGCAAAAAAATTAAAAAAGCATACCATCGAGTATAAGACCATAGAAAGACTGGTCGGATTGTGGACACATTTTGCTGCAGACAGCAATCCCAATTTTGATACAGCGGCCACATTTAAATGGGAACCAGTTCGTGCGGATGAGAAAAGCCTTAAGTGCCTTAATATAGCGGATAGCTTGACAGTTATAGATTTACCTGAGGTGCACAAGTTACAGGTGTGGGAGAGGTTCTTCCCCGAGAATGAGTTGCTTTGAGGAGACAAACGTGATAGTAGATAGAGGACACAGCGTATACATGTTATTTAGCGGTGGTATTGTGATTTTAGTTTTCTTTTTAATGCACGCAACATTTGCACTTTTCGCATTCACTAAGAGATACCACAAATACATAATTTGCTATAGGTACACAGACATAAGTGATATAAAACTAGAGCTTTACAAATCTCGAGGAAGAAAAATCACCACAAGTTTGTCATTGGAGAGTATGTACTATGTAGTGTAGGATAGAGTATAAAATATTGAAGGCCATAATCATGTCTTATCCTTTCGTAAATAAAAACGGATAGAACTGCATAGTAAATCGAAAATCAAACTTATTTAAATTATTTTTCTAGATTATAAATAAAATTGTCTATAGGTACATAGGATGTATATAGTATAATATAATTATATCGTTACCATAAAAGAACTATATTTATTGTATGTTTTGCTATACATTTATATATATATATATATTTTGTTAAACACGTTTATATAAATTGATATGTTATGCTGGTACATATACATATTTAGATAGCCATATAAATACCTATTTATTTGTATGAACTAGTCTTTTGAGATGTGACTGCATGTAGCACGTGCAGTGAGCGTATTTATGTACTGTAATAAATCATATATTTTTCTAAATGGAACATTAAAGATTACTATAAAACTAACAAAACTGTTTGGTTGTATTACTTCCGTTTATATTGCTATACCTATCTGGTTGCCGAATTGTTGTACGCTGCAATGGTGCCTGGCGAATGCTAACCTTTCCGCATCAAGGTTAAACTCGGTATACCAGAGAGCTCTAGAAAATATAAGAGGTGTCTGCTAAATATGCTGTCTAAAAAAGCGCACATAGGACATGGCTAACATCAGGTATTCTAACTATCATTTACCACTCAAAGAAATCAAGTGCGTATATCCAGGGGCGGACCAAGAGGCAGTGGTTCACAGATGGATTCATGATGGATGGTGGAGCGGATGCGCGGTATCTATTCAGAAGAGCTGGAACTAGCCCGTCACGTTAGCCTCGGGAAACACACTTCCGTATACATTGCATTGCTACATGCTTTGGACTACTTGCTTGAGAGTCAGGTGGAGGGAAGAAATATCCTTATAGCACTGGACAATCAAGCGGTGATCAGACGCATGGTACAAACAAACATTACAACATAATTGGCACTGGAATGTGTACTCAAGCTCAATAAGAGTTCAGCTAAAAATTAAGTTACACTGAATTGGGTACGGGGACACATAGGGATCGAAGGCAACGAAAAGGCGGACTCCCTTCGAAAACATGGGTCAACTGAAAAAGTTGCTGGGACCAGAACCATTCGCTTAAATTGGCAGAGGAATTATTATACTGCTGATTCACAAATGATTCACGGCAGAAAACATGAGTAGGTGGTCAACTGTGGAACAATGTAGACAGGCTAAAATGAAAATAAAGTGGCCGACCTGCTCCACTCAAAGAAGGGTTTTAAGCATGAGTCAAGGAACATTGAAATGGGTGGTGACTTTGTCTACAGGACATGTTAATTTCGGGTATCACTTAAGGAAGATGCGCCTTAGAGAGGATGACACGTGTAAACTATGCATGGGGGAAACTGAGACAGCGGCACATATGCTGTGTCAATGTCCAGCTTTGGCTGGCAGAAGAATGAAGATCTTGGGACATCATTATGTGGATACCCAGTCGGTGAAACAGATCTCACATAAACAGATGCTAGCGTTAACACTAGGAATCGAACCCAGGAAAGAACCCTGGAGAAATCCATAGAGTCTATCTGGGTAAGATTTATAGTGGTAGAGAGACGAAAAGAGACCCGTCATTGGTGGTCTGATTCGAATATCTCTCAAAAAATATATATATAAGAGGCAGCGGCTCCCGGGAGGTAAAGCACGCTTACACCCCTTAAAAAATTTAATTTATATTATTATTATACGAGTATATTTAAAAATACTCGACCAAAAAGAAAATGCATCCGTCCGAATGCTTTTAGTTTTTACTGTAAGCACACATTTGTTTTTGCTTACATAATACATAGTTTTTACGCATTGCGAAAATAGTATATACCTAATGCAGTAATGCACATAAAAACCTACTTCTTGCTAACGGTTATCATTTACTGCTCTGCTGTAACAATAATTGGGAGTTTGCGCCAATTTATATTGGGTAGTATTGGATTGAGTGCGCACGCAGAGGCAGAACTATTGACCGCGATGAGTTATATTATAAGTGAAGTAAAGTCAAACAATCGGCTACGATTATCACCTTGAAAAACAAGTAGGTGCAGTTTTCCGAAGGTGCTGTTCGCAGAGAAAAAATAGATTTTGCAAGGGAAGAGTCAATACAACTTTAAAAGACGGAGAACATATCATAAAAAAGGCACCATCAGAGCATTGCCACACTACTGATTCATGTGTTAAAGAAATTTGCAAAACAAATAACAACATAAAAAAAAGCTGCAGAATCACTCTGTTTTAATCCATCGCAGATTATACGTGATAGTGTAGTGGGATGTGAATCTTCTGTGAGACCATGCTTGCCATCTTCTTCTGCCCAAAAGCAAAAAATATCTCGTGTTCGAGCGTCTTCGATTAAGGAACTTCAAAGTGTAAATGATATTAATATACCAGAAGATTTGACGCATCTTGATGGCGAATTATTTGTTTTGTCCGAGAAGGAAAGCGACGGCAGCAAAATTATTTTGTTAGGAACAATGTCTAATCTGGTTCCCCTAAAAAGAGCAAGATGTTGGTTGATGGACGGTACATTTTATGTCGTTCCCACTGTAATGCGTCAATTGTTTTCAGTCCACGCACTTAGTTTTGCAGATTGGTTTAAAATTAATTATATTCGTAATGGAAGTAGAAAAGTGCAGTACTCTCCTAGCTTTTGGTCTGTGTATGACAGTGCAGAAAAACAATTCTCGAGAACACAAAATAATGCTGAAGCGTGGAACCGCAGACTGAAAGTTGTGGTTGGACAAAAAAGGTCTGGCTTGTATAAACTCATTGCAGATTTAAGAAAGGAAGCAATTGTTGTGCAAACTGAAATAGAAAAATTAGAAAATGAACAAGAAAAATTATATAAAAAAACAAATGTTATAAAGTCACGCGCTGTAAAAAAAAAATAATGAGAAATAGAAAAAATATGAGTAAAACAGGTTTTTTGCGTCGCATTGCTTACAATTTATACAGCTCTAATAAAAAAAAATGTTGTTAATGGTTTGAAGTGTTTTCTGTTCCCTTTTGCAGAATATCATATAACATTTTTTTTTCTTTTTTTTTTTAATTATTGAAGATTGTCATATTTATTACTTAAAATTTGTTTTGATATTACTTATTTCTTATTTTGTTACTTCCTCTAAAAATGATAAATGTTAAAATAAACCGCATTTAAAAAAAAAAACACTCATTGCTTGATTTATTTAAATTTTCTTATTATTCCGCTTTTAGAATCAAAAGTAGTTGTTTTATTTTCAAAAATCGCACGATTTTTTAAAATAAAACAACTACTTTTGATTTTGATTGATAAAAAATCGTGCGATTTTTGAAAATAAAACAACTACTTTTGATTCTAAAAGCGGGATAATAAGAAAATTCAAAAATCGCGCGATTTTTTTAAAATAAAACAACTACTTTTGATTCTAAAAGCGGGATAATAAGAAACGTTATTATAAAAAACGGTATTATAAGAGGCGGGATTTCAAAAAGCGGGATTTTAAAAAAGCGGGATTATAAAAAGCGAGATTATAAAAAGCGGGATTTTAAGAATCGGTATTATAAAAAGCGGGATATCGAGCCCAACCCATTACGAATATGATTCATGGACCGTGTGGCGCCATTGACATACAATCACCGTGCATGGTCGACGGCAAGTGTTCCAAGCGTAATCCACGAAATTTGACTAATGAGACCATCACTGACAACGATGGTATCTTCTGGAATAGCGGCTACGCTGCTGGAAGGTTGCCGAACCGCTCATTCGGCATTGAAATTGCTATTAAACATTCAAGCGGTTGAAGAACCAACATGTAACATAGCGAAACATTCAGCAATGGCCAAAGTTTTGGTAGCAAGCAAAATTATTATTTTGGACGAATGCACAATGTCGCATAAGCGTGCGTTAGAAACACTGAATCGCAATATGAAAGATCTGTATAATGACGCAAGACGTTTTGGAGGTGCATTGATTTTACTCTCAAGCGATTTCCGGCAATCGCTACCAGTTATACCACGATCGACCGCGGCCGATAAGATCAATGCTTGCCTCAAATCATCGATATTGTGGTGTTATGTGAAGAAACTTAAGCTGACGACATCGCATGTTTGCTAAATGATCCATCTGCCGAAGTGTTCTCCAATCAACTGCTAACTATCGGTAATGGTCATGTTCCTGTTTTGTCTCAACGTGTCTCAACGAAAGAGGTATTTAAGCATCTTCATAAAATAGCATGTGCATTGTGCATGCTCGGAATTTTCATTACATTAACGAATTTGGGCGGTACGAAGGTCGCCGGGTCAACTAGTTATATAATATACTAGCTGGATGTACCCGCTTTGCTGGGTCCTTTAATAAATGCATACATGTGAACATGAAGTAAGGATACTAAAAACCATCCTATGTAATACCGCTACTCACAACAAATCGATTGCTATATATATTATTGAGGTATCGTTACGTACCTACTCCCAACTCGCGGACAAACAGAAAAATGTGTTCTCTTTTATAGAGGTAGAGAAGAGAGGGGGCGGGTTTCCAATATGCGCACTAAGCAAACATTTTTTTTTTATTTTTTTATAGCTTAAAATGGGCTAAAAAACATAAATATAATATTTTTTTTTGAGGAAATGAATTTTTTTTTTCATTTTTTACCTTTTTTTATATTAAATTTTAATAATTTGTTTTTTAATGAAACCATGTTTATGTGATTTATGCACAAAGATTTGAAACTTTTTTTCCGAAATCTCAATACACATGCACAACTGCTCCGCTAAGGGTATGTCAACAACTATCAGGCAGGCGCCTTTAAGAAAGTCTGGTGTATTTAAAGTATGGGGTGCGTGGCTCGCTTCGCTCGCTAACAGGATTTTAACCCTTTTTTTCGCGGGGTTTAGACGCTCAGGCGACTTCGTCGCTCCGCTAAGGGTATGCCAACAACTGTCAGGCAGGCGCCTGGAGCTAAAGTTTATATATACATATTTAGCAGTATAATATATTCAGTAAAAAAAAAACATCAAAAAAGACAAAATTATTGTAACTTTTTGACATATGGCAATACCTACCTATAATATTTTCCAAAATTCAAATTCGACAACAGCGCCACCTATCGGGTCCAAAACTATCCTATCTTTCTGGTTGCATACAAACATGCACACATACAAAGTTTCATTGAGATCGGTTGAGTTTCTCAAAAAATCGACAACAGCGCCACCTATCGGGTCCAAAACTATCCTATCTTTCTAGCTGCATACAACCATGCACACATACAAAGTTTCATTGAAATCGGTTGAGTTTCTAAAAAAAATCGACAACAGCGCCACCTATAGGGTCCAAAACTATGATATCTTTCTAGCTGCATTCAAACATGCACACATACAAAGTTTCATTGAGATCGGTTGAGTTTCTCAAAAAAATCGACAACAGCGCCACCTATCGGGTCCAAAACTATCCTATCTTTCTAGCTGCATACAACCATGCACACATACAAAGTTTCATTGAAATCGGTTGAGTTTCTCAAAAAAATCGACAACAGCGCCACCTATCGGGTCCAAAACTATCCTATCTTTCTAGCTGCATACAACCATGCACACATACAAAGTTTCATTGAAATCGGTTGAGTTTCTCAGAAAATCGACAACAACGCCATCTATCGGGTGTCGGTTTCTCGGTGACGATGACGCGGTGTCGTTTTAAAGGTAACGCGAATTCATTAATTTCTTCCCATCTTAAAGTGCCCAACGCTAAAGAAGTAATAACTTCAAAAAACTAAAAAAATATTAACCAGGCACTCACACTATACCTACACAATAGCTAGTAGTCTAGTACAAAGAAAGAAGAGAGAAGAAAAAAAATTGATAAACGTGTCCGCACAGCTTTTTCATGCCTTTTAGGCATTATTTCATTAGCTAAGGCTTTAAGGCTTTTTTATTTCCAAAAAGGCATCTTTTTTTATTTCAAATACCTATATGTATATATTTTTTTGATTCAACGTATACTGACTTTTTATTTTTTTAAATATTCTTAAAAAATCTTGGCAAAAAGAAGACCTCGGTGCTCGGTCTTAAGAGTGGGTGTCCCTCAGCTATGAACTCCGAGCTCATGTAAACATGCTTACATGTATTAGTGCACAGAATTTCAAATAGCCGAGCACACCCTCCCCATTAAGATCACATTTGTGACTACAGAGTCTGTAAAATGAGAACTCGCTCAACGTTCACTAAATAAAAATAACAAAAAATTCGCTGCACAAAAAATCAAAACAAACAACAACAAAAAGGACAATCTGGCTGCCTAGGGCGATAGGCTAGCTGTATTGAGCTGCAAACTCTGTCTGAATAGACTGAAAATGTTAGTGTGTGTGATATCCAGTTTTCTACGAATTACGTACCTACAAATCCAATCGCAAATTTTCTACTTTTCAAGATATGTATCCAAGATTCAATAATTTATATTTTTATATAAAATTGGTTTTGACTTGTTTGTAGCTTTTGCTTTGTTTGCGGGTCTGGGATGGGTTTCTTGTATAATTATTAAACTTGAATATATGCGAAACGCCCACCGAACCTAGCCTAGGATAATAAACTATTCATTTATGTATTTATTATTGTCCTTTCACGGAATTCTATACCAAGGGGTTGCACAATCTTTCTTACCGCTAATATTATTAGAACTTTTCTTAAATTTTAGCAAGCTGAAAGTTTTTAACTGTACGTTTTGGCCTTTGTGAGACAATCGAAGTATATGGCTGTTAGTATTCTGTACTACTAAGGCGATACATAAATACGCTACATTTATTTAATGATATGTGGGTAATCTACACATTTTTGGGAACTAAAAACGATATGTTCGATATGTTATTACGTGTTTTATTATATCAACATGGAACTTGCAGTCTAATTTAAGTCACGCTAATGCTTAGCAAGTTAAGCACTTTTATTATCTGCCAATTAGAAAAGCAGAGCTTCTCATTTTATACTCGTATTTAAAAACTTCAAGTCACCAAAATATTCTAGCCTAATATAATGTACGTATTATGTAGTCAGTTCCATATCACTCTTACCGATTATTACATTATAATGGTTTTTCTTTAGGAGTCTAGTGTCGAGCGGAAAGAAACAGGATGGGAAGTGTTAGTACTACTTTTTTGTTAAGTGTTCGATACTTGTATATGACTTAGATTTTCTCGGATTTTGCGTTTACATTTCTTAGAATGCATCTTCTTTTAATTTTAGTAAATAAACAAAATCATAGGGCCCAAACACTGGAAAGCTCTTAAATTTAAAAAAAAAGTTTTTGAGTTGTGAGTTTCTTTCAGCTCCAAATAGATATTCATAATTTATTTTCAAACAATTAATTTCGTTTTCTTCACCTTCCATAATTATTAAGTCTCTAGACTCTAGCTGATGAAGGGCAATAAAAAGTCCACAGCGTTCAACAATAATACCATTTTCACTTTGTATTAGTATTGTCAACACTATACAGGAATGTTTTAATTACATTACCTATTTTAATTATTTTATTTTGAATTTATAAAGCAAAAATAATTAATATTTTAAAGCCAAATGAATGTGTTTTTATTTTTAACACTTTCGGCATCTTGCTATTTTTTCAATTATCTGAACTCGTAACAGTAGAAAATATTAAGCAAATTATTTCGGAATATCTAAATAAAAACACAAATATTGAACATTTGCCTTTTCCAAGGAAATATGTATAAAACAATAATGTTTGAAATTGAACAAACAAAGCAAAAAATTCAAACACATCTACAACAACAAAGTCATCACCCAGTCCCCACCCACTCTCACATAAATTTTTCTCGGATTATCAAAATTTATCTCATTGTTGCTTTCTTCACTTTATCAAACAGCAAGAATAATAGTATATATCTATCAGAAACAAAAACAAAACGAAATAAACAAATTTTTGTCATTTTTTGTTCAAGCTGCTCTAGTGAGCGAAAATCTGCAAACTATATATTCTCAATAGAGAGTAAGTTTAGAGAAAAATCAAATAACGCCATGTCGGATATTTTGTGAACTACATTGCATAAGTGTGCGTAAACTCTGAAACAAAATTCAGAATGCAATAAAAAAGCAAACTTTTTAAAATTCGAATTTAACTATTTTATGAACTAAACATCTAATTTTTCTTCATTGAGCAGACATACAAATATGCAAAGCCCATTCTCTTTTTTACAGATTAACCCTCAATCCGTGTTTGTTGAAAATCGTATTTACCGTGTTTTGGGGCATTGTGTGCCCCCTTTACTATTTCTACCAAAAATGTATGCAACTATAAAACGAGAGTAACATTATATATATCATCCATCTTCGACTATTTACCTTGCCGTGGTGTGGATGCTTAGTAGGTACCTTTTGATACCGGAGGGCGATTGCAGCAGGGACTCCCATACTGTAAGGTCTCCGGAGGAGGGTTTTCCGAAGCTAAAATATAGTCAACCCAATTCTAGTGGTGGTGTGAGCGTTTATTCAAACCGTGCCCAGGGATGAAAGGTTGAGGGTTTCAATCAGCCGATTACGAGCTCCTTCAGGCGCCCTGGCAGGGGCCTGTCGTATCCATTTGCCCTACCCCAGCAGAACCGGCTATGTTGGGGCGGACCATTCTTCACCGGCTTACTCGTGGGAATCATATGGACCTTCAAAACAAAAAACCAAACAAAAATCTAACAAAAGACGACCTTCATGCTAAGAACAAGGACAACGAACCGACAAATACAAATACAAACTACAGGAAACCTACTTCCGACAATGACGATGATTCCACAATTCCGTCTGACTCGGATTCAAGATCCGTCGACGCGTCTGTTTCGGACGCGGAGTCAAGGCAACGAAAAGTTGCATCGACGCATGGCTGGCGCGGAAAGAACACCTCTCCGAGCGCAGTTAAACAAAAGCAGATACGAGCTGCTAAACATAAACTTGCCGCAGTCCTGGCGAAACCAGACAATTCCTGGGATCAAAAGGACAGGGACACGATTCGTTGGGCTGGCGAGGTGCTGAAGGGGGACGCAACTCAACCTGTTTCGGGTAGACAGCAACCCTCCACTAGCGCCGCCGCCCAACCGTCCTTACCTGCAAGCGGCCCAAATAAGACCAACCCTAGCAAGAGACCCCCTCTTCGCAAGGAAGGACTTATCAAAACTTTAACTCCTGCTTCAGGGGCACCCATCAACACTGCTCGCGGCAACCCGAAAAATCCTCCTGCTACGGGAAGACCCTCGGTAGTTCCCGCCAAAAAGGTCTCAACGACCAAACGACCCAGGTCAGTTGAAGAAACTTCCACGACATCAAAGAAGGCGAAGAATGCTGATACGGCACACAGACCCTTCAATGAAGTCGTAAAAGACGACATGCTATACGGCATTTACGACAACGGGAATGACGAAGGCAAAATGAGCGGGGAGAACTGGCTAGCGCTCAAAGCCATCTTAGCCGGAGAAGTCCTCAAATTCCTGGACGAAAATTCCACGGCTGAACCGCCGTCCTTTGTGGATGGTGGCTGGTTCTCTAGCGGGGTAAAACTCGTTAGATGCAAAAATAACAGCGCGATTGACTTTCTTAAGTCAAAGGTTCCCAATATTAATCCGCTGTGGAATAATGCAGAGCTTCAGGTGATGCACTGGAGTGACATACCAGTTCGCCCCAAAGGACGTGTATGGCTACCCCCAGGACCATCAACCGAAACGGACATCCTCAGACTTGTCCGCCTGCAAAACCCCGATCTTCCAACTAGCAACTGGAAGATCATAAAAGCCGGTGAACCGGAAGAGAGAGGCAGGCTAGTTTCGTTCCTTATGAACAAGGAATCACTAGACCTGCTAAGCAGAAGAGGCTACAAGTTCTCCTATGGCATGGACGAACTTGTCATAAGAGTCCAGGAGAAAGAAGAGAGACTTTTGTCGGGTGTGGTATCCACGCTGAACAACTTAGGCCTGGATGCCGGGTTAGACGGTCCCTCTCCTGTCCCTGAAGAGGAAGGTAACCGAGTCGTGGTCTTGCAGCCAGCTGTTACGGATGGCGGCAAGATAGACGACGAACCTCCTTCCACAATCAACCTCAGTGATGAGCTTTCTTCTGATTCGGAGGAAAGCAACAGAACGGTGATAGAGGCGTCTGTATCGGTCAGCAATGATGCTAAGGCTGCTACAGATTAACCTCCATCACTCCAAAACAGCATCAGCTAATTTAATGCTTCGCCTGTTAACGGGCGGAGAAGACGTTGTCCTTATCCAAGAACCATGGGTAAACAGCAAGAACACCATACTTGGACTAAGGGCAAAAAACTATACCTTATTCCACACAAAAAACGAAGGTAAACCCAGATCATGTATTTTGGCAAAGAACAGTTTAAAAGCTCGCCTTATACCCAATTTCAGCGATCCAGATTTTGTCTGCGTGGAAACAGACATGTGCAGCAGCAAGCTGAGGATATCGTCCGCTTACATGCCATACGACGATACAGGGCCTACCCCAGCAGCAATCGTACGCGAAACAATAAAGGCAGCTGAGAGAGACAACATTCCCCTTGTGATGGGCGCAGACGCCAACGCTCATCACACCCTCTGGGGAAGCAGTGGCACAAACAAAAGGGGTGAGTGTCTTTTCGATTATATTATGACTACTAACCTCATAGTATGCAACAAAGGTTCAGAACCTACCTTTATCAATAGGATAAGACAGGAAGTTTTAGATATAACCTTAGCAACTAACACTCTAAAACTAACAATAAGTAATTGGATGGTCTCGAGAGATGTCTCATTTTCGGACCACCGATATATTCAATTTAATATTGACCTCATTAGCCCTCCAATCGAAAAATTCCGAAATCCTAGGAAAACCAATTGGCAGGTATATAATTCTGCCCTACAGCAAAGGCTTGGACAATTAGATACTCAACCGAATTCACCATCGGACATTGACTATATGGTCGACAAGGTCACCAAATCGATGAACGAAGCCTTTAAAAGAGCTTGCCCGATCAGTAGACATAGGACAGGTAGTAAACCACCGTGGTGGAATACACACCTAGCAAAACTGCGCAAAGAAAGCAGGAAATGCTTCAATTCGGCCAAGTCCTCTCGCCTACAAGAGGACTGGGACATTTACAAAAACAGTCTAAGGCATTATAAGGCAGAGATTACAAAAGCCCAAAGGCAGTCATGGAGACTCTTCTGTGGTAGCATAGAAAGCAGTACCGACTCGAGCAGGCTAAGGAAAATCATTTCCAAATCTCCAACTATGCCTAGCTATATTCAAAAACCCGATGGAGAATGGACCTCTTCAAACGAGGAGACTCTGGATCTCCTCATAAACACCCATTTTCCGGGTAATACAATAGATGCCATACCATCAACATTACCTCATTACATGGCTCGGGAGTTACCGGTCGGGATTGTCAACAGTCGTAATATCTATTGGGCCGTTAACAGTTTCCTTCCGTACAAATCTCCAGGCCCAGATAATATAATACCAGTAGAGATACAGAAAGCTATAGATATATTAACCCCCTGGCTCGAAGTGATATTCCGCACATGTCTAAAATTCGGATACACTCCTGCATCATGGAAAAGGGTTAAGGTAGTCTTCATACCAAAGTGTGGCAAGACCTCACATGTTTCCCCCAAGGATCTTAGGCCAATCAGTCTCTCCTCTTTCCTCCTGAAGACATTGGAAAGACTCATTGACACATATATTCGAAAGAACTTAATAGCTAACTCCCTGTCCGATTCCCAACACGCATATCGTAAGGGTTTTTCGGTGGAGACAGCTCTACATTCACTAGTAGGTACCATAGAAAAATCGCTCTCAATCAAAGAGTATGTGATGGTATCCTTTCTAGACATTGAAGGCGCCTTCAATAATGTCAAAGCAGAAGGCATCTCTAGTGCACTCCGCAAGCTGAAGGTTGACAGCTGTCTACGAGTCTGGATAGAAAACATGCTTAGTAGTAGAGTGATCTTATCCGAACTAGGGAGCTGTCAAACCATTCGGTCAGTGCACAGGGGCACACCACAGGGGGGAGTGCTGTCACCACTACTTTGGATCTTAGTAGTCAACGAAGCACTCATCATCCTGAGAAACATGGGATGTAAAGTTATAGCCTATGCAGACGATATCGCTATTGCCATATCTGGCAAATTTCCAAACATAATAAGAGACCTTATGGAATCTTCTCTGTACAAACTAGTCAAATGGACGGAGACGGTTGGACTTGATGTCAATCCATCCAAGACAGAGTTAATCCTGTTTACAAACAGATACAAAATTCCCGATATAGCCCCTCCAAAACTTAAGAACAAGGAGCTAAAATTTAGTCATCATGCCAAATATCTAGGTGTAATACTAGATAGTAAACTTAATTGGAAGCTAAACATTCAGGACCGCACAAGAAAGGCCGCGGTAGCTATTCATACCTGCAGGAAGGCACTAGGTCCCAGATGGGGCCTTCAGCCTAAGGTAACAAACTGGCTCTACACCGCGGTGGTCAGACCTATTCTGTTCTACGGAATCCTAGTTTGGTGGCCCGCACTAGAGAAAAAATGCAATCATAGATCTATTGAACGTATACAAAGATCAGCCAGTATATGCATCACAGGGGCGCTCAGGTCCACCCCTTCGGCTGCCTTAGACACAATGCTTCATCTTCTTCCCGTCGACATATACGGGAAATTAGTTGCATCTATGGCAGCCTTAAGGCTTAGGGAATCTCAGAAATGGACCAACTATCAGATAGGCCATACGAGTATCCTCCCTACCTCAATCCCAGCTAAAACGGATTACACTATTCCCTTCGAGGATTTCAATATAAAATACAAAGCAATAATCCCAGAACGTTCCGAATGGGAGAGCGGCACATTAGATAGTAGATATGCACATGAAATCTACACAGATGGTTCTAAAATGGCGGAGGGCACGGGAGCGGGAGTATACTCTCATTCACCCGAAATTAACATTGCCCTACGCCTCCCAGACCACTGTAGCGTCTTTCAGGCTGAAATAATGGCTATAAGAGAGGCAGCCTGTAGACTTGCCTTGTCTGCGATAGACGGGAAAGCTATCGCCATTTACATAGACAGTCAGGCAGCCATAAAAGCCCTGAATACACCAACAACCAGATCAAAGTTGGTAAAACAATGCCGGGAATCTCTTAACGAGATTGCGGACAGATGTTCAGTAACCCTGTGCTGGGTTCCAGGTCACAGCGACATTCCGGGCAACTGCAAAGCGGACGAACTAGCCAGACAAGGAAGCGGCCTTCGCTCAACCAATAACAGTGAACCTTACGCTCCTATGCAATCGATCAAATTCTCCCTATTCAAAAGGGCAATAATGGTCGCAAATAATAGATGGGACAGCATAGATACCTGCGTCACATCCAAAAAAATCTGGCCGAAACTAGACGCCAAAAGGACTAAGAGGCTTCTCTCTATAAATAGAAACAGGCTCAGCTCCGTAGTGGGTACATTAACAGGACACTGTTTGATTGGCAGGCATGCTCGCAGATTAGGAGCACCCTACAATGATTTTTGCAGGAGCTGCATGGACGAGGAGGAGGAAGAAACCGTTCTTCATCTACTTTGCACATGCCCAGCTCTTGCAAAGTTGCGAAAAAGCAACTTAGGAGAATTCTTCTTCGAAGACCTCAGTGACTTGTCTCGTACAGACATACGCTGCATCAGCAAATACATAACTGTGTTGTATGGTGTTAATGAAAATCCAAAAAAAATGTATTTTGTGTTCTTTGTGTTAATTTTACTGTGTATAATAATTGTAGTACAATGTGATAATATGTAAATTATGTGTTGTGTTTTGTGTATTACGTTTGGTCTTTACTCGTTGCTAGCTGAATCACGAATGCTGTGAACCCGAAGGCAAGCGAGGAAGCCACGGCGAAGTTGTACAGTGTAAATGAGCATGCTTACATACATATTAATATAAGGCGAATGATTACAAAGCGAATTACAATACTGTTAGCAAAGTAGGGTACAATTACAAAGTTTGGTTAATGTGGAACATATTTCTGAACATACAGCCCCCCCTGAAAGACCGTGGCCATTAAGGTCTTTCAGAAATAGGCAACGGAGCCACCTTAATCGCTGGTCGAGTAAATTCTCCAAATTCTGTGCGAACGGTAACAACTCTGCACTTATTATCGCCTCCGAGATGTAGTTTTGTAACACGTCCTAACACCCATTTAGACGGAGGCAGATTTGGCTCCTTCAGTAGTACTACATCACCGATTTTGAGATTAGGATGGGCTATTTTCCACTTTGGTCGTTGCTGCAATGACGTTAAATATTCGTTGTGCCAACGACTCCAAAAGCCTTGTAACATTGCCTGTAAGAGAGACCAGTTAGTACTTATCGAAATAGAAGTATTTTGAACAGAAGGTTGTGGAACTGCTGTATACGGTTCTCCTATCAAAAAATGCGAGGGACTAAGAGCAATTTGATCTGAGTCTGAGGTTTGCCACATCGGCCGAGAGTTAAGTAGTGCCTCTATTTTAACCAATAGAGTGTACAACTCTTCATAGGTGAGTTTTGTTTCGCCTATTACCCGCTTCAAGTGTAGTTTTACCGACTTAATGCCAGCCTCCCACAAGCCTCCAAAGTGAGGTGCGGAGGGTGGTATAAATCTCCAACTTATGTTGTCCCTGGCAAGATGTTCGATTATTATTGACTGGTGTTGTTGATTACATAAGAGGTCGTGCATTTCGTTGAGAAGACGTTTAGCACCGTGGAAATTTGTTCCATTATCGCTCCATATTTCGCTTGGTTTACCGCGACGCGCGACGAAACGATCGAGTGCGTTTAAAAAGGCAACAGATGATAAGTCTCCAACGAGTTCGACGTGAATCGCCTTGGTCACAAAACACACGAACAACGCGATGTAAGATTTGACAAATCTCGGATTTCTTCCGCGATTCAAACGCAATGTAAAGGGTCCTGCGTAGTCACAGCCAACCTTGCTGAATGGCCGCGAGTATCTTATCCGTTCGGCGGGCAGATTGGCCATTAGTTGTTTTGTGGCTGCAGGCCGTTGCCGAAAACATAACACGCAGTCATGTATAACCTTACGCAGCAGATTCCTACATCCGATTATATAGTATTGTTGTCTAATTAACGCGAATGTAAGCGATACCCCGGGGTGCAAATGCTGTTTATGTATATGTTGAGCAATAAGCTTAGAAATCGGATGCGACTTGCACAATATTATAGGGTGTTTTTCAGCATATGATAAATCCGAATATTCTAGCCGACCGCCGACACGAAGCACGCCCACTGAGTCAATAAATGGATTTAAAGATAAAAGTCTGTTTTTTGAGTTTAAACTTAATCCTCTATTTAATTGATTGATTTCATTATAAAATGTTGAGAGTTGAGCACATTTTATGAATTTCATCTTTGAAGTTTTTATTTCTTCAGATGATAAAGTCCGATTAAAGCGCGAGGTTGAGGGCGAACGAGAGTTCAATATAAACCTTAACATGTATGCTAGTACGCGAACCGATTTAAGCCAACTGGATGAATTTTGTAAAATTGTCTCGATCACACCAGGCTGACAAACGTTAGATATAAGTACCTGAGTCGAGACTACCTTTCGTTCTTCCAAATGGTCCTGATGAATGTCCTCCTTATTGTATGAAGATAAAGGCCATTGACTTCGATCCATGCTAAGCCATTGAGGCCCCTTCCACCACAGGTCCATTGAGCATAATTTAGACGGCGAAATGCCGCGCGTGGCGACATCAGCTGGATTTGAAGCAGAGCGAACGTGATTCCAGGACTTCAGCGGAATAGCTGTCAGGATTTCAGATGTTCGGTTAGCAATGAACACCGACCATTTTTTAGGAGGCGCCGAAAGCCAATGCAAAACTATAGCGGAATCGGTCCATGCAAATATGTTGATATTTGATTCCTGCAAAGAAAGCTTTATCTTGTTAACTAAACGTGTTAATAAGACGGCCCCACACAACTCAAGCCGTGGAAGGGACAGAACCTTAATTGGAGAGACTCTTGTTTTCGCCGCAACTAGCCTAACTGATATACTTCCATCGGGGTTAATACTACGACTGTATACTACCGCAGCATATGCATCCAACGATGCGTCACAAAACGCGTGAAACTCACAATTGAATTTGCTTGTCACCATTAGCCTTGGAACTGAGACCGATTCTACGGTATTCAGCTCTTCTCGAATAACAGCCCATTGGTAAGCTAATTCTTCAGGGATGTCCTCATCCCACTTCAGTTTTCTTCTCCATAGCTCCTGAAACATAATCTTGACTGCAATGATGACTGGAGAAAGAAATCCTAGGGGGTCAAATATGCGCGATGCGTCCGATAATATTCGACGTTTTGTAAAGGTATTTGAACCATTAAAGTTGACTTTATAGGAGAAACAATCCTTTGATGGGCACCACTGTAGACCTAAAATCTTAACCGAGTGAGATTCCTCAAAGTCGACCGGTGAAACTTCTCGCTGATCCTCTGGTAATGATATTAAGAGGGGCCAACAGTTAGTGGTCCATTTACGTAAATTAAGGCCTGCAGAACTTAATACCTCAACTAATTCCGTCCGAATGTTGATAAGTTCTTCGATACTGTCCGCGCCCGTTACTACATCGTCTACATAAAAATCGTTCAACAAGGTTTTGGAAGCAAGTGGATGGGTTTTAGCAGTGTCCAGAGCTAGTTGTTTAAGAACGCGAATTGCAAGAAATGGTGCTGCCGAGGTGCCATATGTTACGGTCAATAGTCTATAATGTTTTAACGTGTCTTCTGGGTTCCGGCGCCAAACGATTCGTTGAAAATCGATATGTTTGCGAGCAATCCAAACCTGTCTATACATTTTTTCTATATCCCCTGACATAACATATAAATGCCGGCGATATCGAAGACAAATAGAAAAGATATCCCTTTGTATGGTGGGTCCCACAAGAAGAGATTCATTTAAGGAAGAAGATTGATTCGATTTAGCAGATGCATCGAAAACAACTCTTATTTTCGTTGTACTGCTGTCATTCTTAAACACTGCGTGGTGAGGCAGGTAGTACATAGGTCTACGATTTAAAATGTCATCACCTTGAATTTCTTCCATATGACCTAGAGACAGATATTCGTCGATAAATGCAGTGTACTGGGCTTTCAGGTCATTGTTTGCTTTGAACCTTCGTTCAATTGAATAAAAGCGATGCAATGCTGTATTAAATGAATCCCCGAAATCAATGCTATGCGATGGTTTAAATGGTAATTCAACTTCGTATCTGCCATCTGAACGTCGGCAGTGTGTTTTAGCAAATGTTTCTTCTGCTAATTGCTCTTCAAGTGATAACGGCAATTCACTTGACACCTCTTCAAGTTTCCAAAATCGTTCAAGGTCGAATTGTTGGCTATAATCGAGAGAAGTACAGAAGGTGCTTACTTCTGCATTTTTAATTGATACTTGCGAGTTTCCTCCAGCAATTACCCACCCAAATATTGTGGGAATTGAAAATAAATTGGTGGTCGAATCTGCGATCGATGCTCCTTTAATAATGCTAAAGAACCTGTCAGCGCCTATCAAAATATCGATTGATCCTGGGACATTATAGCACGGGTCAGCAAGTTCAAGTGATATAAAACTAGTTGGGAATTGGTTTATAGAGAATGGTGGTAACAAAGATGTGATATTTGGCAAAACAAAGCAGTCGATGTTAATGGATTCCGAGCTATAGCGAGAAAGGAGATTTGTATTTACTAATCCGTTAGTAACGCCTGCAGATGATGAAGCGATTCCAAAAATCGGAATCCGAGAACGCCTGCGAGTTATTCCCAAGCGCTGAACAAACCTTTCGGTTATAAATGAGACTTGTGATCCCGAATCGAGCAACACGCGAATGTCATGTAAGTTTCCTTGATGGTCCTGAATCCGAGCAACAGCAGTGGGAAGAATAGACGATGTACGACGATTGGATTCAAGCGAATGATTGGCTATGACATGTTCAGTGTTTGGCAGCAGCGGTGAGGAACTGGCAAGTGAAGAACTGGCAATCGAATTCGGATTTAAAGTATTTTCAGATACAAGTGTAGTTTGTTGGTTTTGCATAGGATGCACCAGCGAGTGGTGCCGAGAGTTACAAACTCGGCAATGAAAGTGTGACCGACACTTGCTGGAAGCATGGCCATGCCGAAGGCAGTTAAAACAGAGTGCACTTTTTTTGACGAAATCACGACGAGCGTCCACAGTGAGGTCTAGAAACTCCTTGCATTGTGGTAGTTTGTGATCGCCTTTACACCTTGCGCATTCTTGGCGAGATTCTACTAAATGGGACCGAACTGGGTTTGAAGGTTTGTTGCGAACTTGGTTTGGTCGAGAATACGAAAAACAAGACTCTAGACAGCTACAACGGGTTTGCAAAAGGTCAATAAATTCGAGAATGGTACAATCATCCCTTGGACCTACTTCTTCTGCCCATGCTTGGCGAGTCTCGTGGTCTAGTTTTTGGACAAGAATATAAATAAGCCAGGGGTCTCTATCATTAGATCCCAAGGCATTAAGTCCCCTTATTGCTTCATCCGCGCCATCCGAAATCTTCCTAAGAAGTTGAAGATTTAAAGTTGTGCTTACAGGGAGCGACAAAAATGATTGGATAAATGATTGAACGATTAGGTGCTTTTGATCGTAGCGCTTTTCCAATTTATCCCATGCCTCGGTGTAATTGGTTTCCGAACAGCTTATATGTTTGACTAAATTCGCCGCGTCTCCACGAAGAAAAGATTTAAGATAGTGGAATTTCTGCGTACACGTGAGTGAATTATTTGAATCCACTGTTCCCATGAATAGATCTCGAAATGCCGGCCAATCTTTATAGTCTCCCGAAAAGGTTGGAATGGAAATTTTCGGAAGATGGACAGATTGGTTACGATACTCAGACTGTGCCACCGATGAAGCACTACTAGCGGGTTCTTCAGCAACCGCTATGTCTGTCGTCGACTGTCTCTCGCGAATTGCGTTCGAAATTATTGAGTGAGCTTTGAAATATTTTGTCTCATACTCGGCAAATTGAGGCTCGGAATCCTCATAATCTTTATCGTCGGCAAATTCATAATATTTGTCTTCTAAAGATACAAACTCGGACCACGTTTCGTCTAATTTAGCTAACCGAATTTCTAATGACGAGAGCGGCGTGTCGGCATTAATGGCCGTTGCAAATTCTAGCGCACGTGTAAGACAACCCTTGGCGCGACCTCGCTTTGCCACGACGACATTCATTTTATAGCGGTAAGGAACGGGCGGAGAAATATAATATGAGCTCGTGTGAAGTCACTATTTCTAATGTGAAAAATTGTTTATGTACTATGTAATTATTCAATATCTATTGTCTGTTATATGCTAGCAGTTCCGTTGTAGCGGTTGTAAATCATTCGACACGACGCCCGATATAATACCGTTTGTAGATAGATAGTATCACATGCAATATTTATATAATCGATCCGTACTTACGGTAACGGTGATATCGTTCGATCAAACCAAAAAAAAGTGTTTCTCCCAAATTGTTTTGTGCAAATCATCCATCAAACGGCATGCAAAACGGCTTAGATTGGCGTGATTGTTATAATCCGGCTCGAAGGACCAGTTTATGTGTTGTATGGTGTTAATGAAAATCCAAAAAAAATGTATTTTGTGTTCTTTGTGTTAATTTTACTGTGTATAATAATTGTAGTACAATGTGATAATATGTAAATTATGTGTTGTGTTTTGTGTATTACGTTTGGTCTTTACTCGTTGCTAGCTGAATCACGAATGCTGTGAACCCGAAGGCAAGCGAGGAAGCCACAGCGAAGTTGTACAGTGTAAATGAGCATGCTTACATACATATTAATATAAGGCGAATGATTACAAAGCGAATTACAATACTGTTAGCAAAGTAGGGTACAATTACAAAGTTTGGTTAATGTGGAACATATTTCTGAACATACAGCCCCCCCTGAAAGACCGTGGCCACTAAGGTCTTTCAGAAATAGGCAACGGAGCCACCTTAATCGCTGGTCGAGTAAATTCTCCAAATTCTGTGCGAACGGTAACAACTCTGCACTTATTATCGCCTCCGAGATGTAGTTTTGTAACACGTCCTAACACCCATTTAGACGGAGGCAGATTTGGCTCCTTCAGTAGTACTACATCACCGATTTTGAGATTAGGATGGGCTATTTTCCACTTTGGTCGTTGCTGCAATGACGTTAAATATTCGTTGTGCCAACGACTCCAAAAGCCTTGTAACATTGCCTGTAAGAGAGACCAGTTAGTACTTATCGAAATAGAAGTATTTTGAACAGAAGGTTGTGGAACTGCTGTATACGGTTCTCCTATCAAAAAATGCGAGGGACTAAGAGCAATTTGATCTGAGTCTGAGGTTTGCCACATCGGCCGAGAGTTAAGTAGTGCCTCTATTTTAACCAATAGAGTGTACAACTCTTCATAGGTGAGTTTTGTTTCGCCTATTACCCGCTTCAAGTGTAGTTTTACCGACTTAATGCCAGCCTCCCACAAGCCTCCAAAGTGAGGTGCGGAGGGTGGTATAAATCTCCAACTTATGTTGTCCCTGGCAAGATGTTCGATTATTATTGACTGGTGTTGTTGATTACATAAGAGGTCGTGCATTTCGTTGAGAAGACGTTTAGCACCGTGGAAATTTGTTCCATTATCGCTCCATATTTCGCTTGGTTTACCGCGACGCGCGACGAAACGATCGAGTGCGTTTAAAAAGGCAACAGATGATAAGTCTCCAACGAGTTCGACGTGAATCGCCTTGGTCACAAAACACACGAACAACGCGATGTAAGATTTGACAAATCTCGGATTTCTTCCGCGATTCAAACGCAATGTAAAGGGTCCTGCGTAGTCACAGCCAACCTTGCTGAATGGCCGCGAGTATCTTATCCGTTCGGCGGGCAGATTGGCCATTAGTTGTTTTGTGGCTGCAGGCCGTTGCCGAAAACATAACACGCAGTCATGTATAACCTTACGCAGCAGATTCCTACATCCGATTATATAGTATTGTTGTCTAATTAACGCGAATGTAAGCGATACCCCGGGGTGCAAATGCTGTTTATGTATATGTTGAGCAATAAGCTTAGAAATCGGATGCGACTTGCACAATATTATAGGGTGTTTTTCAGCATATGATAAATCCGAATATTCTAGCCGACCGCCGACACGAAGCACGCCCACTGAGTCAATAAATGGATTTAAAGATAAAAGTCTGTTTTTTGAGTTTAAACTTAATCCTCTATTTAATTGATTGATTTCATTATAAAATGTTGAGAGTTGAGCACATTTTATGAATTTCATCTTTGAAGTTTTTATTTCTTCAGATGATAAAGTCCGATTAAAGCGCGAGGTTGAGGGCGAACGAGAGTTCAATATAAACCTTAACATGTATGCTAGTACGCGAACCGATTTAAGCCAACTGGATGAATTTTGTAAAATTGTCTCGATCACACCAGGCTGACAAACGTTAGATATAAGTACCTGAGTCGAGACTACCTTTCGTTCTTCCAAATGGTCCTGATGAATGTCCTCCTTATTGTATGAAGATAAAGGCCATTGACTTCGATCCATGCTAAGCCATTGAGGCCCCTTCCACCACAGGTCCATTGAGCATAATTTAGACGGCGAAATGCCGCGCGTGGCGACATCAGCTGGATTTGAAGCAGAGCGAACGTGATTCCAGGACTTCAGCGGAATAGCTGTCAGGATTTCAGATGTTCGGTTAGCAATGAACACCGACCATTTTTTAGGAGGCGCCGAAAGCCAATGCAAAACTATAGCGGAATCGGTCCATGCAAATATGTTGATATTTGATTCCTGCAAAGAAAGCTTTATCTTGTTAACTAAACGTGTTAATAAGACGGCCCCACACAACTCAAGCCGTGGAAGGGACAGAACCTTAATTGGAGAGACTCTTGTTTTCGCCGCAACTAGCCTAACTGATATACTTCCATCGGGGTTAATACTACGACTGTATACTACCGCAGCATATGCATCCAACGATGCGTCACAAAACGCGTGAAACTCACAATTGAATTTGCTTGTCACCATTAGCCTTGGAACTGAGACCGATTCTACGGTATTCAGCTCTTCTCGAATAACAGCCCATTGGTAAGCTAATTCTTCAGGGATGTCCTCATCCCACTTCAGTTTTCTTCTCCATAGCTCCTGAAACATAATCTTGACTGCAATGATGACTGGAGAAAGAAATCCTAGGGGGTCAAATATGCGCGATGCGTCCGATAATATTCGACGTTTTGTAAAGGTATTTGAACCATTAAAGTTGACTTTATAGGAGAAACAATCCTTTGATGGGCACCACTGTAGACCTAAAATCTTAACCGAGTGAGATTCCTCAAAGTCGACCGGTGAAACTTCTCGCTGATCCTCTGGTAATGATATTAAGAGGGGCCAACAGTTAGTGGTCCATTTACGTAAATTAAGGCCTGCAGAACTTAATACCTCAACTAATTCCGTCCGAATGTTGATAAGTTCTTCGATACTGTCCGCGCCCGTTACTACATCGTCTACATAAAAATCGTTCAACAAGGTTTTGGAAGCAAGTGGATGGGTTTTAGCAGTGTCCAGAGCTAGTTGTTTAAGAACGCGAATTGCAAGAAATGGTGCTGCCGAGGTGCCATATGTTACGGTCAATAGTCTATAATGTTTTAACGTGTCTTCTGGGTTCCGGCGCCAAACGATTCGTTGAAAATCGATATGTTTGCGAGCAATCCAAACCTGTCTATACATTTTTTCTATATCCCCTGACATAACATATAAATGCCGGCGATATCGAAGACAAATAGAAAAGATATCCCTTTGTATGGTGGGTCCCACAAGAAGAGATTCATTTAAGGAAGAAGATTGATTCGATTTAGCAGATGCATCGAAAACAACTCTTATTTTCGTTGTACTGCTGTCATTCTTAAACACTGCGTGGTGAGGCAGGTAGTACATAGGTCTACGATTTAAAATGTCATCACCTTGAATTTCTTCCATATGACCTAGAGACAGATATTCGTCGATAAATGCAGTGTACTGGGCTTTCAGGTCATTGTTTGCTTTGAACCTTCGTTCAATTGAATAAAAGCGATGCAATGCTGTATTAAATGAATCCCCGAAATCAATGCTATGCGATGGTTTAAATGGTAATTCAACTTCGTATCTGCCATCTGAACGTCGGCAGTGTGTTTTAGCAAATGTTTCTTCTGCTAATTGCTCTTCAAGTGATAACGGCAATTCACTTGACACCTCTTCAAGTTTCCAAAATCGTTCAAGGTCGAATTGTTGGCTATAATCGAGAGAAGTACAGAAGGTGCTTACTTCTGCATTTTTAATTGATACTTGCGAGTTTCCTCCAGCAATTACCCACCCAAATATTGTGGGAATTGAAAATAAATTGGTGGTCGAATCTGCGATCGATGCTCCTTTAATAATGCTAAAGAACCTGTCAGCGCCTATCAAAATATCGATTGATCCTGGGACATTATAGCACGGGTCAGCAAGTTCAAGTGATATAAAACTAGTTGGGAATTGGTTTATAGAGAATGGTGGTAACAAAGATGTGATATTTGGCAAAACAAAGCAGTCGATGTTAATGGATTCCGAGCTATAGCGAGAAAGGAGATTTGTATTTACTAATCCGTTAGTAACGCCTGCAGATGATGAAGCGATTCCAAAAATCGGAATCCGAGAACGCCTGCGAGTTATTCCCAAGCGCTGAACAAACCTTTCGGTTATAAATGAGACTTGTGATCCCGAATCGAGCAACACGCGAATGTCATGTAAGTTTCCTTGATGGTCCTGAATCCGAGCAACAGCAGTGGGAAGAATAGACGATGTACGACGATTGGATTCAAGCGAATGATTGGCTATGACATGTTCAGTGTTTGGCAGCAGCGGTGAGGAACTGGCAAGTGAAGAACTGGCAATCGAATTCGGATTTAAAGTATTTTCAGATACAAGTGTAGTTTGTTGGTTTTGCATAGGATGCACCAGCGAGTGGTGCCGAGAGTTACAAACTCGGCAATGAAAGTGTGACCGACACTTGCTGGAAGCATGGCCATGCCGAAGGCAGTTAAAACAGAGTGCACTTTTTTTGACGAAATCACGACGAGCGTCCACAGTGAGGTCTAGAAACTCCTTGCATTGTGGTAGTTTGTGATCGCCTTTACACCTTGCGCATTCTTGGCGAGATTCTACTAAATGGGACCGAACTGGGTTTGAAGGTTTGTTGCGAACTTGGTTTGGTCGAGAATACGAAAAACAAGACTCTAGACAGCTACAACGGGTTTGCAAAAGGTCAATAAATTCGAGAATGGTACAATCATCCCTTGGACCTACTTCTTCTGCCCATGCTTGGCGAGTCTCGTGGTCTAGTTTTTGGACAAGAATATAAATAAGCCAGGGGTCTCTATCATTAGATCCCAAGGCATTAAGTCCCCTTATTGCTTCATCCGCGCCATCCGAAATCTTCCTAAGAAGTTGAAGATTTAAAGTTGTGCTTACAGGGAGCGACAAAAATGATTGGATAAATGATTGAACGATTAGGTGCTTTTGATCGTAGCGCTTTTCCAATTTATCCCATGCCTCGGTGTAATTGGTTTCCGAACAGCTTATATGTTTGACTAAATTCGCCGCGTCTCCACGAAGAAAAGATTTAAGATAGTGGAATTTCTGCGTACACGTGAGTGAATTATTTGAATCCACTGTTCCCATGAATAGATCTCGAAATGCCGGCCAATCTTTATAGTCTCCCGAAAAGGTTGGAATGGAAATTTTCGGAAGATGGACAGATTGGTTACGATACTCAGACTGTGCCACCGATGAAGCACTACTAGCGGGTTCTTCAGCAACCGCTATGTCTGTCGTCGACTGTCTCTCGCGAATTGCGTTCGAAATTATTGAGTGAGCTTTGAAATATTTTGTCTCATACTCGGCAAATTGAGGCTCGGAATCCTCATAATCTTTATCGTCGGCAAATTCATAATATTTGTCTTCTAAAGATACAAACTCGGACCACGTTTCGTCTAATTTAGCTAACCGAATTTCTAATGACGAGAGCGGCGTGTCGGCATTAATGGCCGTTGCAAATTCTAGCGCACGTGTAAGACAACCCTTGGCGCGACCTCGCTTTGCCACGACGACATTCATTTTATAGCGGTAAGGAACGGGCGGAGAAATATAATATGAGCTCGTGTGAAGTCACTATTTCTAATGTGAAAAATTGTTTATGTACTATGTAATTATTCAATATCTATTGTCTGTTATATGCTAGCAGTTCCGTTGTAGCGGTTGTAAATCATTCGACACGACGCCCGATATAATACCGTTTGTAGATAGATAGTATCACATGCAATATTTATATAATCGATCCGTACTTACGGTAACGGTGATATCGTTCGATCAAACCAAAAAAAAGTGTTTCTCCCAAATTGTTTTGTGCAAATCATCCATCAAACGGCATGCAAAACGGCTTAGATTGGCGTGATTGTTATAATCCGGCTCAAAGAAGGACCAGTTTATGTGTTGTATGGTGTTAATGAAAATCCAAAAAAAATGTATTTTGTGTTCTTTGTGTTAATTTTACTGTGTATAATAATTGTAGTACAATGTGATAATATGTAAATTATGTGTTGTGTTTTGTGTATTACGTTTGGTCTTTACTCGTTGCTAGCTGAATCACGAATGCTGTGAACCCGAAGGCAAGCGAGGAAGCCACGGCGAAGTTGTACAGTGTAAATGAGCATGCTTACATACATATTAATATAAGGCGAATGATTACAAAGCGAATTACAATACTGTTAGCAAAGTAGGGTACAATTACAAAGTTTGGTTAATGTGGAACATATTTCTGAACAATAACAAAGACCAAATGGTTTGAATGATCTTCAACAAATACTCAGCGTCAGCTAACCACTGGCCGCACCACCATCTCTTAGACGGGCTGTTTTGAAAATTATAATCGAGGAGTAGACTGTTTCGGTCACCCTCCACTATACCCAAAACAAACCGTCACTCGGTCAAACTCACCTTTCCTGACCAAGTCATAACACTCTGCAATCATGCGTAGTAAACAGGTCGATTGTTACAATCACCACTACTACCATGCTCTTTGCAACATCCGCCCTTTCCTGACAAGCTGCCAGAGGACAAAGCGAGTGTCTAACCGCTACGGTCACCATCCGCATATCCGAAGGCATAATGTCCACCGGTCATCCTTGACCAACCTTATTATGACCTTAGTAAGGTACATAACGTAAGGGCCGATACATAACCACCACCGGTATTATACACCGGCTCACGTCATTTCGACGAGACGTCGGAGGATTAAAAGCGAGGGGCTCACTGCTTCGGTCACCCGTCGCACATCCGAAGACATATCGTCCTATGGTTATCCCCAATCTCACTTCTTCGGGGAGTTGTCTGAGGATTACAGGGGAAGGGACGGCTGCTTCGGCCACCCTCCCCTCATCTGAGGATAAACTTCCCCCCGATTCTCTCTACGGGACAGAGGAGTCACAGACAAGAGTCACATGCACAAAACAGCAATAATGCCCACCAGCAAGTCCGGCCTAGACAACACTCCGGCTATACCCCCCCCCCCTCTCCCCTTCTAAATCATATGGTATCACAAAGGACCTAAATCAATTTGGTCTAAGTGTGTCTTTCTAGACAGCCATCTTACCTAACCTAACCTAACCTAACATTATATATAAAAAAAAAAAATTGGATAATTACTTATAACGAATTTCTTATCAGACTGGAGAATGTGTCTTTGAGCGTTTCGATGGTGCTCGTGACATTTCCATACCCAATTCGTCACTGTCCTTATCCTCTGCATTTGCGAGATAGCAACATTTACATATACCCGTTTGTAATGCTTGGCACACGCGGCGGTATTACACAAATCGCAAACTGCGGTGGTTTTCGTGTCTCCTTTTGATCCTTTTTGATCAACTGTACATGGCATGCATCTTTGGCGTATATTGTTGACACGTATTTGTGAAAGTAGGTAATGGGGTAGGAGTTTCAGTTTTGAAACCTCCCAAACTAATGGCAGTTTTCACAGATTTTCGCAAAGATCCTTTTTCAATTTTCTTGCGAATACCTACCTGTGTGCAGTTGCTAACTCAGTGGCCAAGAATTTCAAAATTGTTTTCTCTTATTAGATGTTTTGTTGTACCACAAAGGATTTGACAAACTATACCTCCGCTAAGCACAAAGACCTGCCGCATCTATCATAGTGTCATTGGCCATCGATTTATTTTGCGTTTACAAGCGTAGATACGGATCATTTGATCAAAGGTATCAACTCCTCCTTTTGTAGCGTTATAGTCTATAATAATCTGAGGCTTTCTGGTCGTTTCATTGATTCCTTCATCAGCGTGTGCAGTTGATAAGAGCATAACGTTTTTCTTTGTCACTACACACATCGAATCTGAGAAGCAAAAAATTGAAGAATAAGCTTTTCTTCGCTTCACTTAATTTTTTCCAGTGAGCAGATTGGGCAACGTAACCAACTGCTCGTCAATGGTCAATTATTTGGATGGTCGGAACTCGGAAGAATAGAGTAAGATTAGAATTATGCTGAAGCGAACCCCATGAGTAAAGAAATGCAGCCAACTTATCTTCTTGCTGCCGACTCTGTCTAGTGAGTGAGTCATCAAATCTAAGGAACCTTGTTATTTGTTTGAATCTTTCCAAACTTTGTAAAACATTTCTGTAGTTTGAATATTCAAAATCGCCTACTATGCACTATAAAAAAATACTAATACATACACATTCGAAAAGTATTTTCATTGAAGCACAGAAAATATCCAAAAAAAATGATTGAAATGTATGAGATTTCCATACAAAGTATTGTGGGGCACTGAGTGCACCATAACACGAAATCAACTTTTTGTTTTCAAACTGTAACCGCAGGTCAATGAACACAAGCACAAGTTTGATTCTTTCATTTGTATACCAACATGGCGCTTACCTTTAAAAAAAACCGGATGTGGAAGGTGTCTGCGAACTACAAATCCGTTAAATTTGAATTTGAAAATAAGCTGGGGCACTCAGTGCACCAAACACGGATTTAGGGAAAGAAATAGTAGTTATTTGTTCCTCCACAAAGATTGTTTGCTTTTAGTAATATTAACCTGCAGTTTTAAGATGGTAAGCCTAAAAAATCAAAATTGTGCTTCAATAGCTACCTCGAGTAGTTCATTGGTAACAAAATTAAATCATAAAAAAAATAAAAATGTTTGATCTGGGGATTGCCCCACCGGGGCGCAGAAAAAAACACCCAAAAAAGGGTGTTTTTGGTAGTTTATGCAATATCAAGGCCGAAAAATTAAATTGTGCTTCAATAGCTACCTGCGTCTATTTACTAACTATTGAAAACCGTTTACTCCGGTCGATTATCTCTTAAGAGCTGTGAGAAACTACGGGGCGCAGAAACGTCTACCCCTGCCACCCAGCCTTAAAGAATGTGTTTCCAAACGAAAAAAAAAGTTTTTGTTAATTTTTTTATATTTGTGTTTAATTTTTGATTTATTGTTCCAACTAGCTGACCCGTGCTCGCCTTGCTTCGCCAAAGTTCCACTTCTCAAATTTAAAACAAAATAATTAGCGTTATATACAAACCAACTCCGCGAAATTTGTTAATAGAAAAAGAATCATATCCATGATTTAGCTTGTATAAGTTTATTTAGCTTATATAAGTTTATAAGTGAAGTGTAACCAGAAACAGAGGACACAATAACTTAGTTTTACCTATAATAGTAGGGATAGAGACTTAATAAAAGAGATATTCATATTCCAATTTGTTTGGCCATTTCGTAGTAATGTGTGTTTAAACCATAAAAAATTGTCTTTTTTTAGTTAAAAAATCGTACAAAATGGGTTTAAAGGCCCAATAACGGACTTAGGATACTAAAAACCATCCTATGTAATACCGCTACTCACGACAAATCGATTAATATATTTATATTGTTTAGGTTTCGTTACATACCTATGACAAACTGAAAAATGTGTTCTCTTTTATAGAGGTAGAGAAGAGATAGCATTGTTCAATGTGCGCCGGGGCTTCTCACGGTTTGACGGATCCGGATTCCGGAATCCGGTGTGAGTAGAAGTAGATTTAGAAGTTAGATTAGAACTCAATTTCTGGTAATATATAATTTTATGTGCATGCAGCACTCTCTTTTCTCTTTTCTCGAAAGTCGCAAATCGCAATCGCATTCCCATTCATTTCAAATATCACTTCACTATCACTCATATTATCTTCTATCTGTTATCTCATTCGATCTCATTATCGATCCCATCCTCCGTCCCACTCAAACGCGCAGCAAACTCGTACTCTATCGCCACGCCATCGGTGGCCGTGGAATGCAATGCAAATATTGTAATTTGTAAGAATGCCGTCGTAGTATATACACACATTCATATACATAATTTACATCTACCCAAATGACAAAAAAAAATTCACTCCGCAAAACCTTAAACACATGAGTACTTGAGCAGATCAAATCCATTCGACACTAGTTCCGATTCCGAATCATTTCATTATATGAAAAAAAAACCCTCCCGCTCTCTCAAAAAATACGAATATGCCTTGAAAGAAAACTAAAAAAAAGAAACCACCACTGAGATCGATTTGAAAATCTCGGTCAATTAACAAATCAATAAAAAAAGGAATTTCGCAAAGGATTTTTTAATATTGCTCAGCTAATATAGCAAATAGAAACTAAATTTTGGACTCAAAAGATAAGCGTTTTAGATACCTAAAATCTGGAATTAATTCCATTTAAATAGACGAAAGAGAAGTTTACTTTTTTTGTATTCAAAGTCTAATTAATGAATTTCTTGGACTTCCACAATCAAAATCAAATATTCTTAAACGCACGAACTTGCTCCTCATAAAAACCTAATAAATAAAAAAAAAATAATTAAAATCCATTCACCCGTTAGTTGTGTAGCTCCCGACAAAAAAATACTGACTTTGTTTTATATTATTAGGGATTTACATAAAAAAATATTTTATGCACTATTTTATTGAAAAAGGCATCTTTTTTTTTCAAGTTAGGCTTTTTTTCGTCAAAATTGGTTGGCAACGCTGTCCACACTCCACTGGTAGGCTGTTGATTGCAATGACCTACGCGTACGCATATCTGTGAAATATGTAAGTCTCAAATAATTACATTTTTGCTTATAACTTCTGTTATACAATTCAGAGAATTGATATATCAATCTCTTCACCGGGAAGTGTACTACCTAATCGAAGAATAAATTCATATTCAAATTTGTTTGGCCATTTCGTAGTAATATATGTTTAAACCATAAAAAATGGTCTTTTTTAGTTAAAAACTCATATAAAATGGGTTTGAAGGACCAATAACGGACTTTAGGATACTAAAAACCATCCTATATGTAATACCGCTACTCACGACAAATCGATTAATATATATATTGTTGAGGTTTCGTTACGAACCTACTCCCTCTTCGCGGACAAACAGAAAAATGTGTTCTCTTTTATAGAGGTAGAGAAGATAATTCTTTCGGGGTGAAACTCGATGGTGTTATAGCTCGATAACCCCTGAGACAATTTTCATGATTCTTTTTTTTGTTTTGATCGTATTCCTGTATATCAGGTTTAGGAAGAAAGAAAAGTCGGAAAACTCTCAACAGGTGGCGTTGTAGGCACACATTTCGTTTTTCATGGGGAAATGCACTTTGAAAAAAAAAAAAAAAAAAAAATTGGAAAGAAATCGAATAGTGACACTTCAAATCCAAATAAAAATATTTTAAATTTTAAGAGCAATTGTTGTTGTCAATTATTTCAATCATTTTTCAAACAAATTGTTGTTGTCAACAATTTTGAAATTATTTTTTTTTTAAATACATATACAAGCAAGGGCGGATCCAGGATTTATTTCTGGGAGGGGCAAAAAGGCCAGATATGTGAAGAGTGTACCCCATAGTATTGCATTTGAAGTTGTCTTTGGAATTAATTCTTTATCAATGGCATACAAAAACAACCAACAATAAAAAATACTTTTTATATAAGGTTTAATAATGAAAAATTATATGGTTAATAATGACAGTTTTCTTTTATGTTTTCTGCTGAAGATATCCAGTACTTCTTCAGGGTTCATCTTTGAAGCAATGTCTTGATGGATATGCATTAAGGCTAGTCCATTCAGGCGAACTTCTCTCATATTGCTGCGAAGATATGTCTTAAGCCGGCGTAAGGTGGAGAAAGATCTTTCGGCAGTGCTGGTTGTCACAGGAAATGTGCACAGTAATTGACAAAGGGTTCTTATGTTTGGCAGAGCCGTTGCTTTTTTATAAGCTTCTGCTGGTGACTTAGCAATATTTTCTTTCATCTGTTGCCAAATTTTTAACTCTCCCTTCAAAGCTAAAACACAAGGTAGATCCTCCTTATATACTTCAGCGCTTTGCAAAACTTCATCTATATCATAATCACTTAAGTTATGAGATAGTAACTTTTGCAGCTTTCCTATTCTTTGCAGCTGAGGATCTAGGAAACCTAGACGACATTTCATTTAATAAATAATCTAGAAAAGGTATATACACTGTAAGTCGGTAATATTCTTCAACAGATTGAGTCGGAATATTCGATCTATTAGTTTGACGGCCGGTTATTCTACGGACTGTGATATCGGTTCCAATTTCGTTAGCGAGGGCTTCAACCTTAGCGAAAAGATTTTTAAATGCGTCCGTGCTAGTATCTCGTTGACTCTGCAGGCTGGCTCTGGTCGTATCGACAAGCTGAGTTGCAGAGAGTACATCAACTTCAATGGCTTGTAATGATCGAGATAAAGGAACAGTGATTCCCAAAATATCAGCGAGGATTACCAAACTCACAAGAAATTCCGATGACATTATAGCTTAAAGCAGTGAATACGCAGGTGTAGTACGACTGTCACCTTGATCAGCCATTTTCTGTAAAATTCCAGGAAGACATGGCAAAATGTTCAAAAATGTCAAAACCGCTTCATGTCTTTCTACCCATCTGGTTTCACACATTTTTTTTAATGTATTTCGTTTTTCTTTTGGCACTTGAGCTTGCATTTCTTCTCTGAGAAAATGTATTCGTTTAGCTGACTCACGAAAGAAAGTTGCTACATTTAAGATAACCCCTACAGCATTTCGTATACTGGGTACGGTGCAAGCTGTACTGATAGCTAAGTTGAGTCGGTGGCTAGCACAATGGGTGTAAAAAGCTAAAGGCTGAATGTTGGCTATGTACGCTTGTACACCTTTTATTTTTCCACTCATGTTAGCACCTCCATCGTACGCTTGACCCCGGAACAATTTAATGTCCAGATTAAGATTTTCCAACTCTTGCATAATATGGTTAGCAATATTTTCACCAGTAAGCTTAACTACTTCAACAAACTTCAGAAAATGTTCTTGGTTCTCATTCGTATCTATATCGAAATAACGAATACAAATTGTCAGCTGTTCACAAATAGAAACATCTGTAGTCTCATCAGCTATAATAGTAAAAAAATTTGCTTTTTTAATTTTGCTCACTATTTTGTTTGTGATTAATTCCCCACAGCATTCAATCAAGTCATTTTGTGTCGTCTTGCTAATGTAGGAAGAGTTTTTAGCACATTTGTTTACATGGTCGCCCAGAACCTCATCTCCAGCATCGATTCGAAACTTTAACTCTTCTCCAAAAGAACTTTCCAATTCTAAATTACCGTCATCCCTGTGTCCTCGTAATGCTATGTTTTGCATTCCACAGAATATTACTGTTTTTATAATGGGTATAAGTTTTCTACGATTTTCTTCAAGAGTTTTTCTTTCTTGGGATCTTAGTTGGACAACAACATCCATTGATTTTCCCTCATGTATCATTAAAAAATGTTGAGATGCTACGATATTACCTTGGTGATATTTTGTATTCTCGTGATGTGAGATCATTTCAATAGCTTTTTTGTATATTATATTTAGTGGTTCGGTAACCAACTTCCCTAGTTTCACATCATTTGTACCTGCTTCATGTCGACCGAAAAGAACGCACACTTTGCACAATCCGCCACCTGCAACTTTGCTATATGCTAGCCATTCATGTTTCTTTAACCAGCTCATTTGAAAGGATCGGTTTTTGTTGCCCTCGCGAACTAGTGGAAACTTGAACTCATTTGTGGGCTGCCATGTATTTTTCATCCACTGATACTTTTCTTCATCTGTAAGACCAGGACCATACTTCTGATTAGAAGTTTACCTGTTGCAATAATTGATTCGATCAGCGAGACATTACTGTATAAGCTTGCGAAACCTACCTATATCTTTCTCCTGCAACAGGCAACTAACTGGTGGATTTGTTGATGTTGAGGTTGAAGATGCTGCAAGCGAGGATACACATGAAGAGACACCATCGAGTTCATTTGTTTCGTCTAAAGCTGTCTCGTTCTCATTTTCTGTCTCTGTAATTGTATTTTCGGTCTTTTGTTTTTTTGGAAAGAAAAAAACGCACTTATGCTCTTTTGCCTTTTTCTGTCTTTGTCACTCATTGTAATTTATATTAATATAACTAGTCACTATAATAGCTGAACTACAAAATATAGTTTATTTTCTCTCTAGCACATAAAAGTCACAACTAAAATACTGCTGAAAGGAAAACTAGGGGGAAAAATGTCACATCACAATATATTTTTGCATATACAGCGGAAACACAAAAATTGTACTATTAAAAAAGTCACGCAATAGGTTCTAATCTAAAATGTATTATATCAACTGAAAATTTAAAATTAATTTTTTTCTTTTCATTTGCGACTGTTAATTTCATTTGAATTTTTTTATTCGTTCAACTCATCGAGTGTTCATCTACCGTAAGACTACAACGTGTACAACATTCGAAAAACTGAGCGTTGTTTTTTTTGTGTCTCCAACTGTAGTGTTTTTAAATTAACCTCAGAGAACTAGATTCAAATTAAGTTCCGATTGTGTTGGTGTGGCCTATACGACTTTATGTTTAAACTTTAAAGCTAGAAATTTCACGCTTGCGCCCAAAGATTCACATGTGTTTCTCTTTCTAGGTAGAATATGCAGACATAGATTTGGGTAATTTTTCGTCTTGATGTCCATGGAAAAGTGGTTTTTATTTTCGCACGTAGGCACACTTCGCCTGTTTTGATTATGGAATGAGTAAGCAGTAATAATGCAGTGCTCTGGGGGGGGGGGGGCCCCCTGGATCCGCCTATGTATACAAGTAGTTTGTTTTTGTTTGCTGTGCTACAAAGTAACTTTTTAAAATGAAGTAGATACTTTGATTTGTTTGAATCCAGCATTTTTGTTTGGCAAGTATTTTCAGGATCCTTGCATTAGAATGTGTGAGTAAGTTCAAATTTAGGGGTGATTGAGATGACGAGGACAATGATGACAGGCAACAGGAGTTGTTGAGTGTTCACGTAGGGGTTGTTACGAAAAATGAGTGAGTAACAATCGTGGTATTCTGCTCATTCGTGAGTAGGGTTATGGGGAGGGCAGCTCAAAGCTACCATCCATAACATCTTCGGTACCGGTGTGGAGAGAGAATGGAGGATTCTTACCAACAAAGTTGATAGGTGTGGTTAGTTTTCTATTTGGCTGTTAAAGTTACAAATATTTCGTTCTTATACCTTTAGTTTTACTTCTAGGTTAGAATACTATTAGTTTAGATTATATTTAGGGTTAGTTTTCGCAAGTTCCATCCCGGTCTCCCTCAACGGTGGTGGCAGAAGTCCTTGTGTTTTTTCTTTTCCGCTTTCTTTCTTCTCTTTCTTTCCTTTTAATCTAAGAGTTCGTTTAAGTCCTTTCGAGGTCCGCATAAAGTAGATTTCTTTTCTTTTCAATATTTTGTTTTTATATAATGGCATGGATGAATGTTTGTTGAGCAGGTGGCACATGGTGAAAGGGCAAGAAACACCCCCGTCCGACGAGCTTTAGGCGAGCAACCGCGAGCATGCCGCGTCCTCCTCGCCTGTGCCGAAGTTGCCCCTGTGGCTCGACCCTCACAACAATGAAAAGTAAAATTCAGCAAGTCAACAAAAAATTCATCAACGAAGTCAAAATGAAGAAGAAAGCAAATAGAGAAGTTGACAGAATGGGACATCGCATAAGACCCGATCAGCAGGCAAGCAATTTGAGAGTAGTTATATGTAATGAGAACTGCGTCAAATCGTACTGCTGCTGGAAGAGAGCAAACTAGTGCAAATCGAAGAGTGGCAAGACGCGCATCATTGGCCGACATACAAACGACTGGCGTTTCGGTATTAACTAACAGTAAACTATGGTGCTGGACGCGATTTTCGATATCGGAGCGATGACCATTGAAAAATTATTAGTTATTCCAATACAACAAAATTTATTTGAAATTTTTAACTTTTTAATTCTTTGGATGTTCCGGCCTTACCGCTACACAATTTTATATTGAAAGTCGGCTCAGTTATAATTTTGTTGCGCAAACTCAATGCACCGAATCTTTTTAACGGATCGTGTTTTGAGGAGGACATTTAAAGGAAAACAGCTTATTCAGAACGATTTGCCATTGCGTCTTAGACGTCTACAATTTCACGTGAGTCTCGGTTTCACTGGATATTTTTGGCATCAATATTTCATTCCCGTGTTTCTCACATGGTCGTAAGTGGCGTCACGTGTGAACAAACCTTCCGCTTTGTAAGTGGTGTACCATAAAGCACTTTAGTGAAAAAGCACATCGAAACACATCGACATTACTATACTTCATATATTTCTTACTAGGATTTATTATTTGCATTACAACAAAGAATTTGGGTGGAACGAAGTTCACCGGATCAGCTAGTATATACATAATTCCTTCGGTGTGAAACTCGATGACACTATAGCTCGATAACTGATGTGCCAATAATTATCATGAATCTTTTTTTGTTTTGTTTGTGTTCCTGTATTTCAGGTTAAGCAAGACTTAAAGATCCCCAAAGGCACTCAGCCGATTTCAATGAAAATCAATCAATCAATTTATTTTCGTTTATAATTTACAATTTGTTATAGCACAATTTACATAATTTAAATACAGAGATATGACAAATTTATGTCTTTCTACTGGAAAAAGTTTACAACTGATAAAAAAAAAAATTAAATTAGAAAAATTTTTTTTCATGTGTATGGTTGGTTCCAGTTATAGGAAAATTGTTTACCTTTTATGTAGGGGCTAGGAAATCGGGTTGTGGCACCTCCCATTAAACAAAAAATAGGAAAAAATCAAACGCCAAAGTTGCGTAATTAAAATTGTTAGTGGACTTACTACGAAAGTCACGTACAAAAGCTGCTATATATGGGTATTAAAGAGACTGATGGCCATTATGTGCGCTCATAACTCGGGAACGGATCTTTCGATTTTTACGGTGGATTCGTATTGGCCTAAGGAAGGACATACGAGTAGGTGCTAATTTTTCCCGTGCGAACTTTAAGAGAATGCGATTGGGAATAGAAGTTTGCATTTAGAAGAAACCTTTTAAAAAAATTTACTGGATAGAAAAACGGTAGTGTCACTTCAAATACAACAAAACATTTTCATTTTTAAATTTTTTTAATTCTTTGGATGTTTCGGGCTTACCGCTAAAGAATTTGAAATTAAGAGTCGGCTCACTTATAGTTGCGAAACCTCAATCAATCGAAACATTGTAACGGATCCCGTTTGATGTGAATGTGAAAAATCTCAAGTCATAGGTATGTCATGCAAGCGACGATTTTGAGATGCAAATTCAAAGTCAAACATTCGCATTTCCCGGATTCTATACCTATTCAGAACGATTTGCCATTGCGTCATTCATTACTTATAGACGCCTTTGGCAACAAATTAACTTTTAGTCTAAGTTGGAAGAAATAAAGCATTGAATTTGGCTTTAAGTTAGAAAATAGTTAGATTGGAGTCACCGCCAGTGATGCTAATCAGGATCGAAGTTTTAATGCCTATACCCGTAAAAAATTATGCATTTTTGGTAAAAAAGAAATAAATTGCGTATTTTACAAAGGAACTGCATATAACCTACAAGTTGATTTAAGAATTTTTTAACAAAATGTTGGTAGATTGATAGGCGATTCTATCCTTTTTTATCTCTATAATCCAAGGTTTTGGTTTGGTGATTAAGTCAAAAAGATGATTGGAAAATAAGCATGACGCACAGTTGTACCTAAATACAAATTTTTAATGCGAATGTACCAGATTTACCAAATTCCCAAAAAAAAAAAATGCTTATTTTCTAAAAGCTATTCCTCAAGTATCGGAATTATGCCTAGAAGGCATAATATTGATGCAGCTAGCATCACTAATCATCGCTGACTCAAACATAAAGTACCTATAAGTTTCATTTGTCACAAGCGTCTTTACTTTTTCGAATTTCCTGTGCATTATGCATGCTCGGAGTTATTATTTTCGTAACATTAACGAATTAGGGCGGAAAGAAGTTCGCCGGGCCAGCTAGTTTATTATATGTACTTCCTTAAAACTTAGTGTATTTTTAACTTTTACCTTATTAGCCACGTACTTCGAAATCTTAGGCTTAAGCCTTGTAACACGATTTTTTGAAGATAGTTGTGAAGAGTTACTTAAAACATGTTTCATAAACGAGTCAATAAAAATTGTGTCGATCATAAGATCGAAAACACACATATTACAGCTACTAAGGGAGACATTTCTAAAACGTCCATAAATATGATCCAGACATCTACCCGATGCAATCCTAGTTTAATTATTAGACAGCTAAACAAATATCTGAGTACCATCCGACTGCCAAATAGTTAGGTATAGTGTCTTGTTCATATTTTTTTTAGTATTTTTCTTTACAGTTAATCGGTTTTTTTTTTTAATTAACCTTTTTTACTTTTATTTTTTTAGCCTCTGACACTCCGGGGAAGAATACGAATCTAAAGACACCTCTCTCATTAAAATCTTTTAAGCCGTTTCGACTACAGGGCGTTACGTAGAAACGTAAATAGGATACGCGCGAAACACTTAACCCTCCCTGTTTCCAGTCGGGTAAAAACTTGAAACAGTTGATTACAGAAAATCTGTAAGATTGTATTGGGGCAATAAAATTCGGGCTATGAAATCCAGTAGTCCGGATATATTCCCACACATAAATAAACTGTTTAAGTGGAGAGATCATAACCACATTTCGTGTGTTCGAGTTCCTCGGACGAACGAAAGTAGGCAGACACTATACTGACTGCTGGCATAAGTCCGGAAAGTGCTGACTCGAACGACAGTTTTTTTTTTATGGCCGAAGACAAGGAGAAGGTGGATTTGATGGGAGCTTTCTTTGAGACTATGTATACGGTGTTCGCCGTTAAGGAGACGAATTTTCATAACCACTTTTATCTGCGGACCGAAATTCAAAACACGGCTTCAACGTGTTCAATGACGACATCCGTGCAAGTGGCACAATCGCCGATGTAAATTCTCACCTTATCGTGAGTAGAGATGAACTACGGTGCATCTTTGAGTGACTGAAAAACAAAAAGTCGGCGGGATTTGACGGTATCCCAAACGTCGTATTAAGACACCTTCAGCTAGAGGCAAAATAAATCTTCGTCACGATATTTAACAATGCATATTATCCGGCGCAGTGGAAAATAGCGGTGGTACACCCTATCCCGAAAAAGAGTAAAGATACGACAAATCCTGCTAAACTGAGGTCAATTAGTTTGCTCCCGAATGTTAACAAGGTATTTGAGAAAGTCGTCAATAGAGCTCTTTCAAGATGGGTTGAAGAAAATAAGATTATTCCGGAGAATCAGTTTGGTTTAGAGCGGGGCATGACACTATTCATGCCGCGTCGAAACTGGTCTCCGACATTCAGTGGAAAAAAAAGTAAGAATCAATGGACGGGTGCCTGCCTGGTCGACTTTGAGAAGGCCTTCGATACCCTATGGTTGGAGGTGCTCTTCTATAATCTGACCAGATTGGGCATTCAAAAAACGTTGGCATATGTGATTTATAACGTGCTTATGGGAAAGAAGTTAGTTGTTAAAGATGGCAACGTGACTTTGAGCAGATTATTTAGTGGAGTACAGGTCAGGACCAAAAATCGAGGTCATCAACATCCTGCTCCAGCGAGACTTCGAACAAATTAAGAGGTATTGCGATGATTGGGAGTTTAAAATCAATTTCCAAAAATCGGAAACAACCCTGTTCAGTAGTCCATTGTCCGGGGCCTCTGGGAATACCAGAAAAAACTGGAGCAAATTAACAATTATTGGACAGCAGGGGCAACCATTGGCGGTGAAAAACGGTTTAAGATATCTTGGCATCTGGCTCGACCAGTATTTAGACAAATATGTAGTGGTTCAATATAGCGCCGTCCTATATGGAAAAGATTCGGGTGTTTGAGAGATAATGCCTCACGGCCCGTCTAGGGTTGTTTAGAACTCCTGAATCGGAGTACATAAAATATTATCCCAACAGGACCATATATACTGGGGCTCGACTGAACAGGATTGACAATTTCCTTGTTAAGGTGATTCGGAGGCACTTTGCAAGGGCGATTGTCAGTGAAAATAACATGATCTCAGGGCCCCAATTTTATGTACCACGACAGTACGCTTCGGTGTGGCTTCATTTCCTGACACATTTCGTCATGTAGACATGAAAGGGTTAGTCGAAATCCAAACAAAAGATGCAATTGCGGAACGGGACAAAATAGATATCCTAAAGCGGCTGTCAGGCTCGATCAGGATTTAAGTTAAGTAGCCTAGGTAGTTTTAATTAGTTGTCAGCAAAAGAAATAATAAAGAATTCAAGTTTTCTTAAGTTTGTTGCAAGTTAAAAAAACAAAACAAATCATAGATATAGATAGACTTAAGGGTGAAAGGCAATAATTTCAAGGATATTAACAAGTTAAGAGTGCTCGCTGAGAGCCAGTAAGCTAGAATAAGATAAATGTTAGTTTTAAATTAGATTTAATCGTTTTTGTCTAGTATGTAAGTTAAAGAAAGAATAAATAAAAATTAATTTAAAATGAAAATGAGCACAAGGAATGTCTCATGTCTTACCTACTGTGAAGCAGTGCCAATGCTGTTAAACCTTGTATATTAATTCGCTGAACAGGAATACGAATTCGTTTAATAGATTTTATGTACCTATTTAAAAATTGTAGCAGTTCCAAAATGCCGCCCCTAGCAAAGTGCCGCCGGAGCATGTGCCCCCTGCCCCCCCCCCCCCCCTCGATACGCCACTGCGAGTAGCTAAACCAAATAAACATAGGTACCTACTAGTATGTACGTATTTAAATCAAACAACAAAAAACAACGCTAACAATAAAAACATATCACCACATAGCGTTTTTTTTTATTTATGTACAATTTAAATACCTGAAAATATTACCGTCCATAATTACTAAATAATAAAAATATATTTTTTAATGGCTATAGAAAATTATTTCCAAACGATCGACTCAATCCAATCGTTATAATAAAACACGCGTGTATATACCGCGGGAACACCCTTATGACCACACGCTTGCCCCGTTGACGTTATCCCAATTATTGTGTACATACATGGATAGCTCGGATGTATGGATTGTAGAGGACCCCCGGAGTCACCCTGACATGTGTCCTTATTGCTTTGAGTGGAACCAGCACATATTTGGGTTCTAATTTTCACTCCGCTAGGAAGCTTTTCACTCACGGTATGGGCCTCAATACATTGATCGTATGAAAACTCCTCAACATTAGCCTTTTGAAGATGGTCCGCCATACTTCCAGCAAACTGTTTGTGCCCCCACCCTGTGATGATTAATTGGCTGATGTTGTTGTAGTTTTGATACGGCAAGCATGCAGGACGAATGTATGCATTCATTGTTACATCCTTGTCCAGCTTAACCAGTGCAATGTCATTATATTTAAGGGAACTGTTGTATTCTGGATGAGGTATATGAGGTAATACTATGTTAAAGTCTACAGGTTGAGCATCATCAGAATCCGTTTTAATATTTAGGTCGCCAAGACGGACTATGGTAAGGTCCTCGCTGAAAAAAAAAAAAAATTAGGAGAATTATCATTAGCAATCTCCAGCCATGTAGGTACGAATAACCAAAAAAAATGATTGTAGGTAAAGTGCCAAGTTGCTTATATAAGCAAGACAAGGCGTGATTAGGTCATTCTAGAACTAGATCCCTCTACAACATGTCCTCAGTCGAAAGGGGAATCATAGAAATTATGTAGGTAGGTAAAGATCTACAGCAATTGTACTCCTATTTTTAATTTCTGATCTAGCTAGTTATTTTCACTTGACTTTACATTTCGACTTGTTAATTGCAAAATTATATTTTCAAAGTGTTCCATTCAACTTTGTTTTGTGTCTGATCTTGTTTCATTAGCGTCAAACAAACTCTTGTGGATCCTCGACTCGAAGTTCTATTTCTTCTGCCACAAGACAAGGTTTTTTTTAATATGGACAGAGGGAATTATGTTGAAGTGAGATGAAGTGAATTGTTTTTTGCTAAATTTTTGATAGCTAGGTTTAGCTAAAAATGATTACTCCCCTGTTATTCTCACTAACGAAACTATGAAATGGCAGCCCTGTTGGTTACCTGTACAATAACCATTTAAGAATTACCTGGAGATACAGATGATTTAAAATTTTAGAATATATTACCAATCATTATCTACGAACTCAAAGCAATGAGCAGCTGTGAGAACGAAGTTCGGGCTTATGAGAGTCCCACCACATTTCCACTTGGGCGCTCCACTTTTATCCTTACATCCCAATAGCGCCATGTGGGGAAATTCCTTTGGAAGGGCATTCTCGCCATCAACGACCAAAGGAGATGTGTATTGAGAACAATTCGATCTAGTGAAAGTATTGGGAACTGCCCCAGCATTTGGTCTAATGAATGCATCTTCTTTGTCGAACGCGTTTTTTTTATATTTTTCACATTCTGAAAAAAAAAGAAGGAAAATAAACGTCAAAGCTGTTAAAATACGTGAATATTTAAATACCGATTATTAAAAATGTTTTATTAGTCTTGAAAATGGCAAATGACAAGATATCCCGGCGATAAAACTATATTCAGTCTATGAACAATAAACTTAAAAAAAAGTATCAGTGAGTTTAAAAATAGAACTCTTAGATACTAAATATCTTTGCAATTTTACTGCTGACAAAGACACAATCTACTCCCTTTGGAAGGCTGCGAAATATTTAAAAAGACCTCAAACGCAAGATCACCCGTTAAGAGTGGGTGTCCCTCAGCTATGAACTCCGAGCTCATGTAAACATGCTTACATGTATTAGTGTACAGAATTTCAAATAGCCGAACACACCCTCCCCCATTAAGATCACATTTGTGACTACAGAGTCTGTAAAATCTAAAATGAGAACTGGCTCAACGTTCACTAAATAAAAATTACAAAAAATTCGCTGCACAAAAAATTAAAATAAATCAAAACAAAAAACAACAAAAAGGACAAGCTGACTGCCTAGGGCGATAGGCTAGCTGTATTGAGCTGCAAACTCTGTCTGAATAGACTGAAAATGTAAGTGTGTGTGATATCCAGTTTTCTACGAATTACGTACAAATCCAATCGCAAATTTTCAACTTTTCAAGATATGTAGGTAGCTATACAAGATTCAATAATTTATATCTAATATATAAAATTCTCGTGTCACGGGGTGCGTAATTGAACTCCTCCGAAACGGCTCGACCGATTTTCGTGAATCTTTGCAAGGATATCGGCTAGGGTGGAGAATCGAACAACATCTATTTTTCATTCCCCTAAATGTTAAGGGTGGTCCACCCTTAAATTTTTTTTTTATGTATGGGGAAATGCACTTTGAAAAAAAATAAACGGGGTGGAAATCGAGTAGTGATACTTCATACACAAAAAAAAAAATTTTTAATTTTAATGCTAATTGTTGTTGTCAATTATTTTAATTATTTTGCAAGCAAATTGTTGTTGCAAACAATTTCTATTTTTTAAATACACCTAATAAGATTGCTTATGTTTACTATGTCACATTAAGTAGCTTTTTGAAATGGATTAGATACTTCGATTTGTTTGATGGTGTTTGAATGCATCATTTTTGTTTGCCAAATATTTTCAGGATCCTTGCATTAGTATGAGAGTGAGTAAGTTGAAATGTTTGATGATGGGCAACACAGGAGTTGTTGAACGTTTTGAGTTTTTACGCACATAACTCGAAAGAGGATGGTTAGTTTTTAAAAATTTTGAGCTTGATGGTTTCGATTGGGCCCAAGGAAGGTAGGCTACTTTATGTCTCGAAAACAAAACTTTGACAGGATGATATAGGGGATGAAAGTTTGTGTGGGATTCGGCGATTCCAAGACAAATTTGATCATGTATGTGGCGTGCTCACGTGTCGGCAAACCTCTCGCTTTGTACGTGTACGCACCCGTAAATAGAACGAAAAATGCTATGTACCATAAAGCAGTTCCATAAAAAAGCGGTAGGTTGGCCAACAAGTAAATCGCTGCGGTTATGGCAATTGTATTTCGCCGGGCCAGCTGAATCTGAGTCCTGAATATTTTTTTGGCGCGTGGTATTTGTAGTTAAACAGATTTTGTTATCTACTGTTACGGAAGCATGTGAGAAATGTAGGTGTATCGTAGCTCAGCGAAATTGTACGCACAAGAAGTATTACCCGTCACAATCCGAGGAAAACAAATTTAAACCATCAGACAAATAAAAGACAAGACAATTATAGTGGAAAAATGTTATAAAAAACCACTTTCGTTTATTAATCTCATACAACCTTCTCGGTTGGTTCCTGCTAAAAGACTGACTTTCGTCATACAAATCTCAGAACCTTCTCGGTCTTTCGTTAAGTTTATATACATAGTTGCTTAATACATCGACTGCAGAGTTGCAAACTCATGCAGTTCGATACAGTAGGAACACCGCTTACACTATAACCAACAATTTCCACTTGGGTTATGGACCCGATAGGTGGTGCTGTCGTCGATCTCCGAAAACACACAACTCTTTTCAATGAAATATTGTGCATGTTTATGGCTGGTTCCGGGTTGAAGGTGATACCTTGCAAACCATAAGCGGAAAACGGGTTGTGGCACCTTTCATTCAAAAATCAAATCAAAAGCTTTTTCTAAAGTTGTATAATTGGGTAAAATCATAAATGGACATGGTCCAAATAAAGCACTTTGAGAAATCTGAGCAAGACTTAAAACGAAATGTACGTTCAAAGTCGGGTTGGTACAGCTATATATAAAAAAGACTGACGTCCGTATGTGCACTCATAACTCGGGAAAAAATCGTTCGATTTTTATGATTTTTGGTTTAAATTCTCATTGGCCCAAAAAAGAACATATTGTGCTACTTTTTGTCGAGAAAACAAAATTCGTTATGGATATTCGATTGGAGATAGAATTTAGTATGGAGAATCGCATTTTGAAAAAAAAAAAAAAAAAATTACTGGATAGTGTCACTTCCAATAGGTACAACAAAAAATATGTAAAAATTTAAATTTTTGAATTCTTTAGATATTCCGTGCTTACCGCTACACAATTTGAAATTGTGAGTCGGCCCAGTAATAATTTTGTTGTGAAACATCAATGCACCACAAGTTTGCGAATGAAACACTACGACATTGCTGTACTTCAGTTATTTCTATTGCATAACTTTAAGTTTTGAAAAAAGAATTTGAATTGACCGAATTACATAAAGTAGCATTAGCATTGTGCACGCTCGAAATTATTATTTTTATTACATTAAAGAAATTGGGCGGAACAAAGTTCGCCGGGTCAGCTAGTTTTTTTATATAAAATCGGTTTTGACTTGTTTGTAGCTTTTGCTTTGTTTGCGGGTCTGGGACGGGTTTCTTGTATAGTTAAACTTAGAATATATGCGAAACGCCCACCGAACCTAGCCTAGGATAATACGCTATTCATTTACCTATGTATTTATTATTGTCCTTTCACGGAATTCTATACCAAGGGGTTGCACAATCTTTGTTACCGCTAACATTATTAGAACTTTTCTTAAATTTTAGCAAGCTGAAAGTTGTATCAATTTTTTAACTGCACGTTTCGGCCTTTGTGAGACATTCGAAGTATATGGCTGTTAGTATTCTGTACTACTTATTACACTACATTAATTTAATGATATGTGAGTAATCTACACATTTTTGGCAACTAAAAACGATATGTTCGATATGTTATTACGTGTTTTATTAGGTAGGTATATCAACATGGAACTTGCAGTCTAATTTAAGTCACGCTAATGCTTGGCAAGTTAAACACTTTTATTATCTTCCATTAGAAAAGCTGAGATTCTCATTTCATACTCGTATTTAAAAACTTCAATTCACCAAACTATTCTAGCCTAATATAATGTACGTATTATGTAGTCAGTTCCATATCACTCTTACCGATTATTACATTATATCGGTTTTTCTTTAGGAGTCTAGTGTCGAGCGGAAAGAAACAGGATGGGAAGTGTTAGTACTACTTTAAAGCGTATATGCTTTTTAACCAGACAGGTTAAAGGAATAGGGTGATTTTTTTTTACATCTGAAAGTCATACTGAGCATCTCTTCCAGCACAATTTAAAAGGAGATTAAAAAAACAAGAAGAATCAAACAGGCCATTTAATCTAAGCAGGAATTTACTTATGGACTTTGTTTTTTGTTAGGTGTTCGATAATTGCATATGATTTTCTCGGATTTTGCGTATACATTTCTCAGAATGCATCTTCTTTTAATTTTAGTAAATACACAAAATCATAGGGCCCAAACACTGGAAAGCTAAATTATCTCTTGGTAATATGAACTTGCTCTTAAATTTAAAAAAAATGTTTTTGAGCTGTGAGTTTCTTTCAGCTCCAAATAGATATTCATAATTTATTTTCAAACTATTAATTTCTTTTTCTACTCCTTCCATAATTATTAAGTCTCTAGACTCTAGCTGATGAAGGGCAATAGAAAGTCCACACCGCTCAACTAATACCATTTTCACTTTGTATTAGTGTTGACAATGCACTATACAGGCATGTTTTAATTACATTACCTATTTTAATTATTTTATTTTGAATTTATAAAGCAAAAATAATTAATATTTTAAAGCCAAATGAATATGTTTTTATTTTTAACACTTTCGGGCAGTTTCGGCATCTTGCTATTTTTTTCAATTATCTGAACTCGTAACAGTAGAAAATAGTAAGCAAATTATTTCAGAATGTCTAAATAAAAACACAAATATTGAACGTTTGCCTTTTCCAAGGAAATATGTATAAAACAATAATATTTGAAACTCCTACAAACAAAGCAAAAAATTCAAACACATCAACAACAACAAAGTCATCACCCAGTCCCCACCCACTCTCACATAAATTTTTCTCGGATTATCAAAATTTATCTCATTGTTGCTTTCTTCACTTTATCAAACAGCAAGAATAATAGTATGTATCTATCAGAAACCCAAACAAAACGAAATAAACAAATTTTTGTCATTTTTTGTTCAAGCAGCTCTAGTGAGCGAAAATCTACAAACTATATATTCTCAATAGAGAGTAAATTTAGAGAAAAATCGAATAACGCCATGTCGGATATTTTGTGAACTACATTGCATAAGTGTGCGTAAACTCTGAAACAAAATTCAGAATGCAGTAAAATAGTAAAATTTTCAAAATTCGAATTTAACTATTTTAAGAACTAAACATCAAACTTTTATTCATTGAGCAGACATACAAATATGCAAAGCCCATTCTCTTTTTTACAGATTAAAAAAATAGGTCCTTATTCCTCCACAAATATTAACCTGCAGTTTTAAGATGGTAAGCACAAAAAATCAAAATTGTGCTTCAATAGCTACCTGCGTCTATTTACTGGCTATTGAAAACCGTTTACTTCGATCGATTATCTGTTAAGAACTGCGAGAAACTACGGGGCGCAGAAACGTCTACCCCTGTCACCCAGCCTTAAAAACATCTGATGGGAAATGGATCGGCGACCCAAAAGAAAAGGTCAAACTATTTTCGGAACATTTAACAAATGTTTTTAAACCTTTTCCACCTAGTGTGGCAAACGAACGCCTTGAATTCTTTGATAGGATAGATGAAACTTAAGCGAACACTACTTCGTTATATAAACTCATATCCATATTTCAGTTAACGCGACTCAAAATAGTGAAATCTATTTTTTTCTAATGCAAAAAAAAGCAAAAAAAAAAAACTACCTCTTATCAATAGATAAGGATTTATTGTTTATTGAAAATTTAAGAAAATGGTTGAAATCTTCTTCGCAGACTGATTTAAGGGGACGGATATTTCAAATGCTGGACAACTACAAACGACAAAAACTAGTTGGTTGTTAGAAAGCATGTGTGTTCTATCTAATAAAACCTTAAATGTCGAAATTGACCAAACCAAAGAGAATTTATATGCAATTTAAACAGGCGATTAAGACCGCGTTATCTTCGAAACGGTTCCACCTCACCAATCTAATAATACAAAAATTGTATCAATCGGACTAATGGTTTGTGATTTATTGAAATTTAAGCGAAATTGCAGATTAATTTTTTTTGTAAAGAATGAAAAACTGAGTCGCAGTTCGATAGGCATTCGTTTTTAGTTGTTCGTAGTGAAATTTTATTCGTTTGCAGTTCAACCTTAAGAAAGTTAGAACCATTTGAAAAACAAAATTCCAATCCCTTAAAACCTTGTTATCTCCGAAACCGTGGCAAGCAGAGTGATGAAATTTTCTGTTTCGATTTATTTGAAAATTAGGCAAAATTTGCGCTTCTAACTTAAGGGTCCCATAACTCAAAAACTGAACTACCAACGGTGAAACTTTGCATTTCTATTCTCTGGACACTTTTTATTTGCAATTTAAGGGGAGAATATAAAGGTCTAAATGTGCCCATTTTTATGCGATTCGATATTTCCATTGCTAATGAGCTATGAAGGGTGAAATATGATTTTTTCTAATGCAACAACCCACTCCCAAAATTCATTTCCACTGCACTAGTTATGGTTTTGAAAATAAAATTCTTTCTTAGATTTTCTATCTGTGAATGTGTTAAGAGTCATATCATAAGAGCATTATGTTTTCACTAATGGTGTGGGCAGCATTGCCAACCAATTTTGACGAAAGGTACTTGAAAAAAACTGTGCGACTGTATCCAACAGTCCCGAAATATGTATGTGTAAACACCGTGCGTGAGGTATGTGTGTGGCTTGATACACGTCATTGAGAAAAGAGGGAATTGTAATAACCGTATTCTTAATATATTTTGAAATACCAACAAATCGACAACAGCGCCACCTATCGGGTCCAAAACAATCCTATCTTTCTAGCTGCATGCAACCATGCACACATACAAAGTTTCATTGAGATCGGTTGAGTTTCTAAAGAAAATCGACAACAGCGCCACCTATCGGGTCCAAAACTATCCTATCTTTCTAGCTGCATACAAAACATTGCACACATACAAAGTTTCATTGAGATCGGTTGAGTTTTTCAAAAAAATCGACAACAGCGCCACCTATCGGGTCCAAAACTATCCTATCTTTCTAGCTGCATACAAAACATTGCACACATACAAAGTTTCATTGAAATCGGTTGAGTTTCTCAAAAAAGCGACAACTGCGCCACCTATCGGGCCAAAACTATCCTATCTTTCTTGCTGCATCCATGGCCGTAGCTAGGGGGGGGCATTGTGGGGCAATGCCCTACCTTGCAATCAACAATGCCCTACCTTAAAAATACCAAAAACTAAGATAAATTATAATTAAATTGTTTGTTCATAGTTTGAGATAAAATAAAGTGCACGACTGGGTCGAACGAAACTTTCTCGATACCTACTATACAAAAGAAAACAAAATCCTCTTTTGGATATTCATCTCATATGGCAGTTATATAAAATAACAATATAAGTTTTTATATCACTTGATTTTTGAGTACAGGACAAGCGTACCTAGTAGCAGTTTCTGTTTTTGACCTAAGGATATGTTTTTAGTTTTGATTGGAATATGATTTAAGTTTTCAATTATTGGAAGTGTTGCTCGTGATAGACCCATATTTTTAGATAGATAAGTTTGTGAATTTGCATTAGTACTTATAAATTGACGACGCTCGTGAGTGCGGTGCAAATGAAGTTTTTGTACAATTATCCAGACATATCTAACAGTTGCAAATATTTGCAATGTTTAGTTGGAAAAATACTATTGCGTAACTATTAAACTGAAAACTGACTGTATGATATTGTTCCGGATATAAGAAATACTTCGTTTTTGAAATTTTATCGAAATCGAAGATGGGGTTTTCGAGATATGAGCAGTTTCTAAAATTAGCGTTTTCGGTGCTTCGAATTGAAAATTAAGGACACAATAGTTTTGAAAACATCAATTTGACTCTAAGTTTGCATTTTGGTCAGAATCGTTATTGCCGTTTTAAGTTAACTAGACAAATTTATATTTTTAAAAAATTACTCTTTTCATAAATCCATTGTACGATAATATAGAGAAAAGCTGAGCTTACTATTAAGTTATAAATGACCACATTACCTTAGAAATTAATTTTTGCTACAATCGTAGAGACCGTTTTCGAGATATGTCCAAATTTCAAAAGTTCCGTTGTTCGAATTTTTAGCCAAAAACTGGGTACGCAGTCATGGTAACCTCACCTACTTAAGCTTAAATATCGATTTTGGTTGAAATCGTTAGAGCCGTTTTCGGTCAAATCAAACTGGTACGAAAATATTGTATGGGAAGTACCATTAATATTGAGGTTACATTGAAAAAAAAAAACACCTCCCGCACTGTAAGCCCAAAAACTTCAAATCCGAGGTTTGAACGTAATCCGGGAAGCCGTTTAGACTGTAGGCCCGTGGAAGGACGGACAGACCGGACAGAATTTTGCGACCCACTTTTTTGAGTTCCTCTATCATCGTAATATCAGAATTGATCAAAATCTCGAGTTCGAAATTTTGTAGGAAACCAATATCTTTCTCTTACAACGTAATGGAGAAAGTTAAAAAATTGTAGCGATAAGTACATATCAAAACTTTTCCTAACATACCACAGTTTGTGACATTCATTTCATAATATAATAATTCTTTATTCTGTGTATAGATGGCAGTTGAAGCGCCATCACATGTAGCGAAGTTCAACAAAACGGACATTCACTGCATTCGCTGTCAGGTACGCTTCTCTTTATCTTTTTTTCCGCCATCTATGAACAAATAGCACTCCTTATAAACACTTAATTATATTCATAACTTATACCAAATGCCGGTTACGTGAATATAAAGAGTTGGTTTACTTTTGGTCAATGTAACCTGTACAAAACTTGCTTAATTATTATAATAAGTTAGCATAAACAATATAATTTAAATGGTATTTTTGGTCGTATCTGCTTACTCGTATCAAACCACCTAACAATTAGTTATTAAATCACTCTCACTCAGACGTGGATATCTACATCCAAATCTGGAAGTTCAACCATATCTTGAGGACTTAATAGTTCTTAGATCCATGCTCATGCTCTGTCACAGAAATTATTTGTCTACGAATAGGTTTTGAATGCACATCACTGACCTAGAGGTCAATGATATACATGGTGATTGATTTAGGAGTCCGTGCTTCGAGGGCAGATCAATTATGATAATTTTTTTACTTCCGCCCTACCTGTAACCAATGTTGCCCTACCTCAAATTCGACTCTAGCTACAGCCCTGGCTGCATCCAACCATGCTCACATACAAAGTTTCATTGAGATCGGCTGAGTTTCTCAGAAAATGGACAACAGCGCCACCTATCGGGTCCAAAACTATCCTATCTTTCTAGCTGCATACAACCATGCACACATACAACGTTTCATTGAGATCGGTTGAGTTTCTTAGAAAAATCGACAACAGCGCCACCTATCGGGTCCAAAACTATCCTATCTTTCTAGCTGCCTACAACCATGCACACATACAAAGTTTCATTGAGATCGGTTGAGTTTCTCAGAAAACGAACAACAGCGCCACCTATCGGGTCCAAAACTATCCTGTCTTTCTAGCTGCATACAACCATGCACACATACAAAGTTTCATTGAGATCGGTAGAGTTTCTCAGAAAAATCGACAACAGCGCCACCTATCGGGTCCAAAACTATCCTATCTTTCTAGCTGCATACAACCATGCACACATACAACGTTTCATTGGGATCGGTGACGGTGACGGTAACGGTAACAGTGACGGTGATGGTAACAGTGACGCGAGTTTATTGGTTTCTTTCCATCCAAAGTGCCCAACGCGCCGCGCCTAAAGAAGTAATAACTTCAAAAAAATGCTTTATTTCAGCTCATAAACGCTCACTGCCTGCAATAATGGCACAACTCAAAAAAATTCAAATTTGAACTCTGAACGCCGTTATGATTAAAATTAAATCCTTTTTATTTCTGCAATATCGGCACATTGATACTACTTCTCAATTACGAGAGATGGCGATAGTGCCATTTAACTTCCGATGCTTTTGTGCTTTCTCTTTTTATCAATACCGGCACTTCTTTCATGTGGTATTCGATTGGGCGCTCTCAGAGCACTTTTTTTGCTCTCAGAGCAATTTTTATGTTCGTTTGGTACAGGAGAAAGCAATCTTTTTCAGATTTCAGAGCACTTTTGCGAATCTAGATATTTTCTCAGGTTTACCAATACAAGTGCGTTTGGGTTTGACAACTGATGGAGTTTGTTTACATTTTTAGTGAATTTTTTCTCCAGCAAAGAAAGGCATTGCATCGGGTGAATCTATTTGTGTGAATTATTTATGTATAAATATTTAGAAATCAATCGGGACGGATATTTCTAATGTTTTAATACAAAATTTAACTAGTGAATGGAAATCGCTTAGAAAAGTGTCCAAGACTACACATATTGAAATCGCACAAATATCAACACAAAAAAGAGCAAGTGACGTTTTTATGTTCGATTAGGCACACGAAATTTGAAATCTGAGGGCAAATCTGAAGAAGCCCAAACGAATACCACATCAGTATTCTCTTCATCGTGAGTGTGTTCGCATCTCTTACTTTAAGCAAAAGTGGCAAATTGCAATTGTGCCAGGATCGAGGTAAGTAAATTATTCAGCTTTTAGAGCAATAATGGCATAACTCGATTTGTGCCGCTTTTACGTCGCTTACGTGAACGAAGTCAATATCTACACTAGGAGAGAATGGCACATTTCGAGTTGTGCCACTGTTGCATTAATAAGTGTATTATGAATAATGATTTGTGACATTTTTTTTTAAAAGAATACTACTAAAAAAATTATTTAAGACGCGCGATGAACACACAAAATTTGAAATCGGAATCTCGGGGGAAATACTTGCTCTCATTGGTAGAAATAAAGTAGGTATAGTATATTTTTTCACAATAAACTCAATAATGTTAAAAATATTCCTAATAACTTAATTTTTAAAAAGATTGCAAAAAGATTCTAGGGATAGTAATGGAGAAAAAGCATCGTCCTCAATACCTTCGGCAGTTGCCCAAGGTAGGTTTATCAAAATATTGTTTTTTTTTAATTGTTTCTTAATTATTTTGATCATTTTTTATATCAGCTGACCAACAATTTGATGAGGAAGCTCCATCTACAAGCGGAGTGCAAGCTACATCCGCTTTTGTACAAAATGAATCAGAAGATAGCTCTTCATCATCTTCGGCAGATTTTTCCTCTCATGATTCGCAGAAGGATCCTGATTTTTGTACTTCACAAGAAACATCAGAAAGTGACGACGGGGAGAAATCGCTGGGCAGCCCCCTAAAGGATATGGAAAACCCAAAAGTAAGAGGGAAAACAAGGAAAAGAAAACTAAACCCAGATAGTTGGAAAAGGAACCAAGCTAAAAAACTAAGGAACGCAGGTATGAAGTATAAAAGTGCGAAGGGGAAGATAGTAGAAGAAAGAAAGATGAAACAATCCTGTCTCGAAAACTGCAAGTATAAATGTATACTTAAATTTTCGGAGGCAGAAAGATTCCAGTGTTTTCAAAAATACTGGAGCCTAGCAGACGTATTAAAACAGAGAGCTTTTATACGGTCTAGAATACAGGATATACCCTCAAATTTTGAAGCAGTTACGTTTAAAAAGAAAAGGATTAATAATCATGCATTCTACTTCGGCGAAGCGGAAAAAAGAGCCAGAGTCTGCAAAAAGTTTTTTACTTCTTCACTTGGAATCACTTATAGATGTATCCGAAGTGTTATCGAAAAGAGTATAAGCGGGGAGTTCGGCGAAATGAGGGGTAAACATGGGAAGCAGAGAAGTGTAGATGAAAATATTAAAGCCAAAGTCCGGGCACACATTAACTCTATTCCCAAAATTGAGAGCCACTACACCAGGGCACACAGTGAGAAAGAATATATTGAAGGCGGTAAGACAATTATTGATCTTTGGAGAGATTACAAGACCGATTGTGAAAAAAATGGTGAACCTTTTGCAACGCAATCCATGTACAGAAACAATTTCAACTACGAGTTCAACCTCGGCTTTTTCGTACCAAAAAAGGACCAATGTCAAAGGTGCGTAGGCTTTGAAAACGCGAGTGAGGAGGAAAAAATAGAACTTGAAACCGATTATCTCTCGCACTTAAAAGAAAAAAAAACTGAGTAGATCCGAAAAAGAAAGCGACAAGGCACGGATTTCCGATTCTTTCAAAGTTGCATGCTTTGATTTGCAGGCTACCTTACCAACTCCTAAAGGAGAAGTTTCATCCTTTTATTATAAGTCAAAGTTGTCAACCTACAACTTTACGGTGTGTGATCTGTTACCCAAGAGCCAAGGTGATGTCCAATGTTTCATGTGGCATGAGGGTGAAGGCAAGAGAGGAGCAGTTGAAATCGGATCTTGCCTTCTCCAATATTTGAAAAATAAGGCTGAACTTTGTAATGGGGAATTAGACATTGTTTTTTATTCTGACAATTGTGGAGGTCAGCAAAAAAATAAATTTATATTAACAGCTTACCTTTATGCTGTACAAAATAATAAAATTAGATCCATAACCCACAAATACCTAATCACAGGACACACCCAAAACGAGGGGGATAACGTCCATTCACTTATTGAAAAAAATATTAAGCGATCTCTTAGGTCAGGCCCAATTTATACACCAGACCAATATGTAACTTTGGTAAAAACTTCAAAAAAAACTGGACATCCTTTCAAGGTCACGGAAATGAGCCACACAGATTTTTTAGATTTAAAAGAGATGACTGATCAAACCTGCGTGAATTTTACAAAAAATACTGATGGTGAAACTTTTAAGTTCAATGATGTTGCAATATTTAAGATCGAGAGCCAACATCCTGATCATTTCTTTTATAAAATGTCCTTCAACGAAGAAGAATATAAAATGGTTAACGTTAAGGAACGCCGTACGCGATCATCTCAACTTGCAGATCTAAAAGATTTTGAAATAAAAAAAGCTTATACGGATTCATTATCGATTCCAAAGAAAAAGTACGATGATCTCATGTTTTTGTTGCGGAGCAATGCAATCAAAAGCAGCTACAGCTATTTCTATAATAGCCTTAAAGTAGCCCCTGAAAAGCAGTTTTTAAATTAAATTTAAATCAAATACCTTCAACTTTAAAAGTACAAAAAGGAAAGACTTATCAAAGCGCTGTAAAACTAACTACTTTAAAAATAAAATGAATATTATTTTTGAGTTTATATGAATAACAATGAATTTCTTAATTGGTTAAATAAATAAACATTATAAATTAGAAAACGATTAAGGTGGTTTTCGACTTTTTCAATTACTACATCTAGGTTTTTGGTTAATAATTGTGGAATTTCATCCACTTTTTGTAATATGCCGTTATTGTTTGAAATGGCGCTTTAAAACTTTTAATATACTTTGCCTAATGCAATAATGACACTTTCCCAAAAAAGGGCGGATGCCGCCCACTTTTGTATCCCGCAACGGAAGTTATAAGTAAGTAATGCTATTCACATCAAAATTGCAAATCCGCGTCAGGAGAGCATAATTTATAAGAACAGAAATCCGAACTCGAAAAATTCTGAATTTTAAATCGCTTATATCTCGAAACTGAAAAAAATTAGTTGTGCCATTATTACAGGCAGTGAGCGTATGTATGCAATTATAAAAACGTATGCAATGATAAAAACATATGCAAAAAACATATGCAATGATAAAATATATGCAATGGCGCATTTCCGTTACAGAAAGTTAAATGTTTGGAATTACTCCAACAGATTCCAACAGCGCGCAATATATATATGTATAAGTATATCCGTTACGCATATCCGTTGCATCAAGTCCTATGTTTAGAATTACTCTACCAGAATCCAATAACGCGCGCATAAATGTTTACACATCAAAAAAAGATGCCTTTTTCAATAAAATAATGCCTAAAATATTTTTTTATGTAAATTGGAACAATAAATCAAAAATTAAACACAAATAAAAAAAAAATAACAAAAACAATATTTATTTCCATAAAAAAAAACTTAAATTATGTATAAATCACAGAAGAAACAGGAACAGGAGAATTATTTTTAAATAATGGCAGATAAAGTGTTCGGAAAATGGGGAGAGTTTGAAGATAGAAACACATTCTTTAAGACCGAGCATCGAGGTCTTCTTTTTGCCAAGATTTTTTAAGAATGTTTAAAAAAATAAAAAGTCAATATACGTTGAATCAAAAAAAAAAATATATATATATTTGAAATAAAAAAAAAGATGCCTTTTTGGAGAAAAAAAAAACCTTAAAGCCTTAGCTAATGAAATAATGCCTAAAAGGCATGAAAAAGCCTAGGTTGGCATCGCTGAGTGTGGGTGTCACGTCACGGTGAATCGTGAATGTAACTCTCTTCTTCCGGCGACTCTCTTTCGTGACGTCTCGTTTGTAGGGTTGTCAGGTTTTTAAAATCGAAATCGCCAATCTTTAATTTAAAATCGCCACAAATCGCCAAATTAATAAATCTCCGTCGCCATAAATCGCATTTAAATTAAACATTTAAAAAAGCAATTAACACAAAAAATAACACATTTATTAAAAAAGAAACCGAAAACAATTTATTTGATATAAACTTCAGCTAATATTGTTAATAAAACAAAACAAACATAAAAACCAAAAGATCAGTCTAGTATTACTCATCTATTTCATCCTGAAAACCATCTTCCTAAATATTAACATTAAATGCCAAAAGCATTTCAACAAAAGGCTCAAAATTATTGCAGCAAATCGAATGAATGCGTACTCATTATTGATAGATAAATTATTCTATCTTGAAATTGTTCCCACTCTCGTTGGTTAAAAATCCGCTGTTTTTTTTTGCTTTTGTACTCGTTTTATTGTTTGATTTTATACTTTTACACTATCAAGCGGCCAAGTTTGGAAATTTATTGTGACAGAATCTTTTAGTTTGACACATGGCATTATTTACTTTTAATAATTCAAAAATTCATTTGTAAATCGGAAATCGATAATTTTTTCTGAAGCCGATACCTTTGGTTTTTTTTTTTTCTTTTTTCTTGGAATTAGTAGGAAATAGAAATGCATTAAGATTTTAATTCGAAAATGAAAAATCGCATGTTTTTTGGGTATGTCGCCAAACTGATTTTCGTATCGCCAAATGAGACTTGAAATCGCCACATCTGACAACACTGCTCGTTTGTAATTTGTACGGTCATGAAATAATAATTTTTTTAAATGTTAATATTTAAAAAAAGTAAAAATGCAAACATAAGCACCCTGAAAATATATTTCTTTTGACACTTCATTTGTTAAGATTGGTTGAGCATGTGAACCGCAAGAGGTGAAAACACACTACAGAAACTACAGAAATAATAATAGAGGGGATTGATGGTTGATGATATTTGTGGTAAAACAGATTTTCGTTTGAATATTTTGCACTCGGGTACGAAGATATGGAATTTATAAATTCGCATAATCTTACAAGTACCTATTACCATTTTCACGAAATTTTGTTCGTGTAGGTACTTTAGCAACCCCATTATAGAGGGAAGGTTATGTGTTTATGTTTTATATTGGTATCAGTACTATTTCTATTTCACATTTTCTGTTTCCTGCGAACCAACTTACAAAAACTTTACAATACAGCTCACTAAAATTCGGCCACATTTCGGTTACAAGCCATACCCAAAACACCATAACACCATATTAATTTTATGAGTCAGAACTTACTCCCCACTTTGGTCAACGTTTCATTCTGCACTGGAAACAGTACGCACTTTGATACATTATAGCTAGACACTGTTACATTTACGGAAACATGTCTAAAATGTAGGAACACCGCTTACACTATAACCAACAGTCTCTATTTGGGAAGTTGGTTCACACAATTAAAATTAAAAATAAAATACTGATATCAATATGAAACTCAAACTTCCCATACAACATTTTCGTACCAGTTTGATTTGATCGAAAACGGCTCTAACGATTTCAACCAAAATCGATATTTAGGCTTAAGTAGGTGAGGTTACCAGGACTGCGTACCCAGTTTTTGGCTAAAAATTCTCACAACGGAACTTTTGAAATTTGGACATATCTCAAAAACGGTCCATACGATTTTAGAAAAAATTAATTTCTAAGATTATGTGGTCATTTATAACTTAATAGCAAACTCAGTTTTCCTCTATATTATTAAGTAGGTGAGGTTACCAGGACTGCGTACCCAGTTTTTGGCTAAAAATTCTAACAACGGAACTTTTGAAATTTGGACATATCTCGAAAACGGTCCATACGATTTTAGAAAAAATTAATTTCTAAGGTTATGTGGTCATTTATAACTTAATAGCAACCTCAGTTTTCCTCTATATTATCGTACAATGGATTTATGAAAAGAGTAATTTTTCAAAAATATAGTTTTGTCTAGTTAACTTAAAACCGCAATAACGATTTTGACCAAAATGCAAACTTAGAGTCAAATTGATGTTTTCAAAACTATTGTGTCCTTCTTTTTCAATTCGAAGCACCGAAAACGCTAATTTTAGAATCTGTTCATATCTCGAAAACCCCATCTTCGATTTCGATAAAATGTCAAAAACGAAGTATTTCTATAATCCGGAACAATATCATACAGTCAGTTGTATTTTTCCAAATAAACATTGCAATATTTGCAACTGTTATGTCTGGATAGTTTTACAAAAACAAAAACTTAATTTGCACCGCACACAATTTATATTCAACTAGCTGACCCGTCGAACTTTGTTCCGCCCGAATTCGTTAATGAAATGAAAATAATAATTTCAAGCATGCACAAAGCTCATGCTACTTTATGTTATTCGTTCAATTCACGTTCTTTATTCAAAACTTATAGTTATACAATAGAAATAACTGAAGTATAGTAATGTCGATGTGTTTCATCATTCGCAAACTTTCGGTGCATTGAGGTTTCACAAAAAAAATATAAATTGGTTGACATTTTTCAAATTGTCTAGCGGTATGCCTGGAACATTTAAAGAATACAAAAATTCAAAAGTTTACATAATTTTTGTTATACCTATTGAAATTGATACTATCCGTTTTGTTTAATCGACAAAAAGTATAGCATATGTCGTTCCTTGGGCCAATTCGAATCTAAACTAAAAATCATAAAAATCGAACGATCCGTTCCCGAGTTATGAATGCACATACGTAAACGTAGGTACGTCAGTCTCTTTTATATGTAGATATATCCACCCGACTTTGACCGTACCTTTCGTTTTAAGTCTTGCTCGCATTTCGCAAAGTGCTTTATTGGGACAATTTCCATTAATAATTTTAATTATACAACTCTAGAAATAGCGTTTGATTTTATTTTTTAATGGAAGGTGCTACAACCCGTTTTCCTATACCTGTTATGTTTTGCAAAGTATCACCTATAGGATGGTATTCTATATTTCAAACGGGCACCAGCTGTTATACATGCACAATATTTCATTGAAATCAGTTGTGTGGTTTCGCAGATCGACAAAGCACCTATCGGGTCGAAAATTACCTTATCTCTCAAGATTGATCAAACCTTAGATACACATGCACAAAATTTCTTTGAAATAGGTAGGTTGTTTTCGGAGTTCGACGACAGCGCCACTTACTTATCTGGTCAATAACCAAGTAGAAATTGTTGTTTATAGTGTAAGCGCTGTTCCTATATTTCAGATCAGACGTGTTTCCGTAACAGTAACAGTTTATATAATGTATAAATTGGTATTTTGGGTATGACTTGTAACCGAATTTTAGTGAGCTGTTAAATTGGTTTTCATATGTGTGTAGTAAGTTGGTTCGAACGAAACAGAAAATTTGAAATAGAAATACTGATACCAATATAAAACGTAAACACGTAACCTTCCCTCTTTAAAGGGGATAGTATAGTACCTAAACGAACAAAGCGAATTTAATAATTGCATACCCGAGTGCAACAAAATTAAACGAAAATCTGTTTTACCACAAATATCAATAAGTTATAGTGGCGAAAACTTACGCGCTCAAGAAATATTTAGGATTGATAATACACATTCAATTTTATTTCGAAGCTCTGTACTTCTGTAGGTAGTTTTATCGGCTCCAAGAGTATGCTATCAACCACATCCATTAACAAAATTTCATTGATATCGGTTGAGCTGTTTCGGAGACCTATCGTTCCCAAAAGTAGTATATTTTAAGACACCCTAAACCTGATATACAGCAATACGAACAAAACAAAAGAAGAATTATAAGAATTGGCCCGGTGATTATCGGGTTATATTATCATGGAGTTCATTGTTATTGTATTACTATGTTATAGAAGATAATTGAATTTAACTGAAAAACGAAATGTGTACCTACAACGCCAGCTGTTGAGAATTTTCCGACTTTTCTTTTTTCCCTAACCATCCCTGAATCAAGACGAACAACACAAAACAAAAATCATCCAAATCGGTGGAACCGTTCTTGAGTTTTCACCCGACTAACGCACAGTGATATTTCTTTCGACCTGTATAGAGAGAGAGACACAGGAATCTAAATTTTGACTTTGATGGAAGGGCTGTCGGATACTTTTACATGCCTGAATATTTGCTTGGAAAATAATTGAAATAATTGACAACAACAATTGCCTTTAAAATATTTTTTTTTTTTTTGTATTTGAAGTGTCACTACTCGATTTCTATTAATTTTTATTTATTTTTGAGTGCATTTCCCCATGAAAAACGAAATTTGGGCCTTTTTCCAATTTTCCAGTAGGTTTTTATAAAATTTTGTTTCGTAAAGACCTTCTCCTTATAATTACGAACCGCTGCGCTGGAAAAAAAAATTGAGCCAAATCGGTAAAGCCGTTTTCATGTTATGTCGTGACAACGGAAAACGGGTTTCATTTTTATATATATAGATTTATAGCTACTAATGCAAATTCACAAACGCCTGAATTATTACATAATCTTTCTAAAGATATCGGTCTATCACGAGCAATACTTCCAATAATTGAAAACTTAAATCATATTCCAATCAAAATTAAAAACATATCATTAGGTCAAAAACAGAAACTGCTACTAGGTACGCTTGTCCTGTACTCAAAAATCAAGTGAGGAGTAAGACCTTATAGTAGTAGTAGACGCTTGCGACATTGTCAGTTACTGAGAGCTTTAACCTTTAAAAACTTATATTGTTATTTTATATAACTGCCATATGAGATGAACATCCAAAAGAGAATTTTGTTTTCTTTTGTCTAGTATGGAGAAAGTTTCGTTCGACCCAGTCGTGCACTTTATTTCTTATTATGAGCATGGAATAATTTCTTTTCCACACAAAGTGGCACTTTTTGTCCGTCTTAACTGCTTTGATTTTCCAAGAAGAGATCTTGTATACTTAGTAAGGGAGTCGTTAATAAAAATCTTGCCGCTACCGCTGGCACCATCGCTGTTGTCGTTGCCAGTGATGCCATTCTGGTATTTTTAATGCCATTTCGTAAACTAGAAAGCATTTTTTTAAAACAGAAAAATGCCAAATGCTTTTTTATATTTTTTTTTGTATTTTTCGATTTTTGCTCTTTTTTTACTTAAATTTTGGTCATTAGTGTATTAAGCTGATATGCATGCGCTGCAACGACGTTTCAGGATGTTTCCTTCTACTTTCCCATACCCCTACATCAGATCGTGTATTACAGAGGGGTACCTACAGATACATGCTCTAATACGGATATGGAAGCGGTGATTTGAAGGATTTGTATCTTATCTGAACTGAAAGCGAGTTTTTTTTTCGGAAGTAGCGTTTCCATATTAACTGGGGGTCAATTCTGGTTCTGTGAAAGAGTGAATCGAATAAATCGTTTTCACATTCGCTTTCACGTATTGCTTTCATTTTTTCGATTCACTTTGTACTAAAATGCGATTCTTGTTCAATAAGTGAAAAAAGCTGTGGTGAATTCAATATCGCACACTGTGTTGTATGAAATTGGGCTCTCAATTTACAAACTCCACTAAAAACTTTCACTGGCAATTTGGCCCGTGAAAAGAATTTATTCATATGAAAAATTTTGACGTTTGGTTTCACATTTTCATGGAACGAGAATCGAAAATGCGGTGAAAGGGTGAATATATTTTCGTTTCACTTTTTCATAGAACCAGAATCGACCCCCTGATCTGTGTTTTGTTTTGAAGAAGTTGAGTTTCGTCACATTCGGTATTACCATTGTATATAAATCTAATAGTACTCTCATCAGAGGAAATCGACACTAGCGCCTCTATAGAGCAACGGCCCGATTACTTTATTTTCCTATCATTGACGGCAACCATAGTTTTGCACTTACCACAGACACCAATTACTGTCACTGAGAATAGAAAAAGGCAAGAGAGAACCAAACGACGTAGTAAACACAATGAACCACCCCTATAAGCTACAAATGACAGGATTTGTTATTATAATCTAAAAAAAGAGAAGAACACAGAAGCACTTCTGTTCGCTTCGCATGAATGTACCTGCTGCGTATACTCGTATAGTTGTGTGTGTACGCATAAAGTGCAACACAATTTTCTGGATTGTGCGAACAAATAGATATGAGATAATTTGTGTATCATCTCATCTCGTTTGCATGCGCAAACTATTTTTTTCTTCTTTCGATCTTTGCTTGTTGGTGATATTTTTTTGATGTATGTTTTCTATGGATGTTTGTGTGCAACAGAGCTCGTTGCCTAAAAAATTCCTAACTTTAACAATTTTTGGGTTATCTGATTATTAGGGTAATTGGACGAAAATACAAATTTTTCGGATGTTTTATGTAGGTATGCCAATAAAAGGATTTCCACGCCCTTTCCGCTGGAAACTAAATTGTACTTGCAATACTAAATATATACGGTGGGCATAGGCAAAAATTGATTTAAAAGCATTACGGAACCAAAGTTACCACAAGTGTTTTGCCTTTTATTTTAAAGTAAAGCTATTAATTTACATTTAGAAGTTTCTTATAAGTTTCGCTCATTTGAAAAATTTAATGTGTTTTAAAGAGTTATGTAACGTATGCGCTACAATTAGAATAGACTAAGTGGTGTGCTTGTTTTAATTAAAATACAATTATTATTATTTTAAAGTGCATACGCCCTAAGTTTTAAATGAAAATGCCTGTTAGAGATGCCTATACTCATTGCCTCAGCGTAAAAAAAAACGTTTTCCTTATCATTTTTTCAAGTTCCAAATGACCACCGAAAGGAAATTTGGTTAAAACATTCTCGGAACACACATTTTGAAAAAAAAACTGCCTATTTTTGCGAGAAACATTTTTACCCAAAAGATATAATAACAAAGGGGACACGAAAATGCCTTACTAAAAATGCAAATCCAATGTCAGCTATAGCTGTGTGTAAATGTACTGACACTGTAATTGGTGACCCGTGCTTTGGGGTTATAAATTTTAGGGAAAGTGCAGGTATTTTAAAAGTTGCTACTGTGATAGAAGAAATTCAAAATGATTCACCTCCATTATTAGTAAATAAAGGCCTCTTCCTCGCAGTTTCCATCTCCCCATAGACAAACAAATAACAAAACATTAGAAGCAAATAGCATTAAGACGACTATATCTCTAATAGAGAATACAATTTGCAAAAAAATGTCGAGCTTCAATTAGAATCTAAAAACCCTGATGTAAGTACGTTTGTTAATATGCAACTATTTCACAAGCCTAAGGCACATTTTAACGACGAAGAAAAGGATATTTGCTTAAAATTTTTTTATAAATCCCCATCGCTTTATACCCATATGCTAGATACGGGATTTAGTATGCCAACAATAAGTACAATTTATCGTTGGCATTTTGCATTAAGCTTGCCAACAGGCTTTTCAAAGCAAATTACAATGTTGTTAAAAAAAAGGCGACGACTATGACGGACATTGAAAAAAAATGCATTCTGCTCTTCGACGAAATGGCGATAAAGCCCGAACTAGAATATAATACGAAAACGGACTTAATATATGGGTTTACTGATTTTGGCGAGCTAGGTAGGCGCAATACAGTTGCTTCCAAAGTCATGGTTTTCACCCTTCGTGGACTAAATAAAAATTGGAAGCAGACGGTGTCTTATTATATAGAATGTCCATCAGGAGCAGATATTGCTGAGCTATTGAAGATAAATATATCAAAATGTATGGAGTGCAATCTGTCAGTAATTGCTGTATGTTGTGACCAAGGTAGTAATAATAGAAAGGCATACAAAATACTTGGAGCGAATGAGAATAAGCCATTTTTTGAAATTGAAGAAAAGAGAGTCTATCTTTTATACGATTATCCTCATCTATTTAAGAGCGTAAGAAATTTTTACTGAAAAACAACATCAAGATTTCTGATGACGTAGTCTCGTGGGAAATAATTACAAAATTGTTCGAAGAAGATTCGAAAAATATATTTCAAATTTGTTTTAAACTAACAAAAAGCCATATAAGCCCGAATTCGTTTGAAAAATTATCTGTCAAGTTGGCCACTCAGGTTTTTAGCGCAAATGTTTCGGCTGGAATTTTTAATGCTATTGCCGCAAACTGCTATACAACAGATGCTGATAAAAAAGATCATATCTCATCAGAATGGATCTACATTGAGCTAAGTGTAACAGGTACAGGTACATATTTCTCTTGTCTTGCCAACGTACAGCTACAGCCAACCATTAACCAACACAATCATGATCATATCTCATAAACCTCACGGGTAGGACGAACGATTCTGCTCCCAGTCACATCACATATCACATACCCACAAAGGAATCCAAAACAAGTAGGCACGCGTACGACACGACACACGGACACGAGGTACTACGACAAGAGTGTATGTGTGTTTTTTTGTCGTTCTCCGTCCTTTCGCTCACTCAAAACAATTCTTCTCTGAGAAAAGGTTATTCTTTTGCTAACCATGCGACCATACGCCCTCTACAGAGCAGAGGCCCAAATAAAAAAATTCGTCTGATGAGAGTACTATTAGATTTATATACAATGCTACTACGCAGTTGTGCACAATTGACCCCATCAAGGACAGAAGAGAGTCACTGGTGGTATACCACCAGGGTTCCCGCTTGCTAATTTCGTTGGGGAGTATAATACACTTTTGGGGAGTACAGAACAAAATAAAAGTAATATATTTTTAGTCAAAAGTTTTTAATTGGGACAGGTCGCATACAGAATGGAAAATTGGCGTGGGTTGGGTACTAGGTAATAATTAGAAAATGAAAATGTGCGAGTAATTTTTGAGAGTGTAGCGAACGCCTACCAAACCAGAGGTTTCAACCTCGGCCATGTTGGTCGACGTTCCCCTCAAAAAATTAGAACCATCTCCTCAACACCGATTGTCGGCTATGGTTCGGTCTGTGAGAGGGGGATGGATAAGGTGACAGGCGGTGGGCACGTCTTGCGTTGAGCACGGCTTAGCTCGCCGACCGGGTGAATTCTTACCTGGCCTTATCCTCCATACAGGTTTACGTGCCAGAAAAAAATTTTTGTAAAAATGATAAAAAAAAAGTGAAAGGAAGCGAAAAAGTAGTAGGAATGAAACAGACGTAGCAGACTAGAAATGATAGCTGAGAAGAAGAAAAAACAATACGAAGAGAAACAAAAACAACTGGTCCCTAGGTGGCGTTGGAACCAAGGCCTCGTGGTTCGAGTGAATTTAAGGCGCTTAAATCCTTATTCGTCTTGCTACGAAGATTCTTCGCAATTGCACCATTATTTTCTGCCATGTTAATTGATTTTTTTTTTTTAACAAGAAAAATGTATAAATGTATTAAGCTTATTTCAAATAAATGAGTACAAAAATTAAAATATCTTAAAATAACTCCAACTCAAAATTTCTACTTGGCGGGGTGCTCCTACAGCTTCTTGCAATGCATGAATTATGCGACCCGTGGCTCATCTGGCTTGTTTGCGGGATACGGAAGATTGGCTTCGCTGGGGGGTGTGGGAGGATTTTATTTGCGGAACTTTTGTATTTTGTGCTACTAGGCTTTTTTTTCTTTTTTTTTTCTTTGTGGGATTTTTCCAAACGAACTTCGACACAAGTTTTCACGTCTATTTCTATGATTTTCACTCTCTTTTTCTGTATATATTTTTTTCTGTTCGGTTTACGTCTATTTAACTGAGAGACAACCGATTTTTTTGAACAAAATGTATCAGACCACGAATTTTCGCGTCTATTGTCCGGTTTACGTCTATTTTTTTGAGAGACAACCGATTTTTTTTTTTTTTAGATTTATATCATAAAAAGGTATCCGACCACACCAAAAAGAAAAAGTTCTCCGACAAAATACTGATCAGTGCTTTCGACCACTTTTAGTTTTCCCGCCAGACTTCTCGAAAAAACGTTTTCGCCTCCTATTTAACACCTTCCCCCACGCTACACACACCATCGCAGTCCCACACCATTCCAACAACCTGTTGTCGGCATAAATGAAAAGAATAGAGGAGAAAAATAAATTTCTAGCAGTTCTAGTTAATAGTGCTGCCAGCCGGTCGACAGAATTTTCATCGGTAATGTGATCTGTGAACTGCATGATCATTGCACAAGAGTAAAAATATTAAGTAATTAAATTAAACTAAATTAGATGAATTCATGAAGAGGGGAAAGATTGAATGATATTATAGATTTCAAATAATATCTGATGTGTTGGACTTTAGCCAAATACGGAACCTTCGGTGCGCGAGTGACACTCGCACTTGGCCGGTTTTTTTATTATATGTTCTCAATTTTATTAATCTTTTACTGAGAAACATAATTACCCTTTACGTTTAAAGTTTTTCCTCAAAAATTATGAAAAACTGGAAGATTGCAGAAAAACTAGGTTTGTGCGCTTTATTTTTTCAGAATAGGTTAGGTAAACGTAGGCATATAGGTAGATCACAGATTAAGATCACGAAAAACTTCCGGATATCCTCGGATAATTATTAGCTTCCGATTGGGTTGAGCGTTGATAATGGCCTATATGAGATTAAATGCAAAAATTATGTCCTGATACTGGTACATTATGTAGCTACAAAACCAGAAGAATAATAATCTAAGTACATTACATATCCACCTTTCAACAAACGGGCCTATGCAGCAAAACCCAAAGCAAAGAAACGTCGCTTATTTCAAAGAAATAATGAAATGTAGCAACGTTTCGGAAATGTACCAATCACCATTTCGGCGAAAAATATAGAAAAATGAAAGATATCTCATCTTGTCTTGCCAACCTACAGCTGCAGCCAACCATTAACCAACACAATCATGATCATATCTCATAAACCTCACGGGTGTGACGAACGATTCTGCTCCCAGTCACATCACATATCACAGTCACAGACCCACAAAGGAACCCAAAACAAGTAGGCACGCGTACGACACGACACACGAGCAGCGTTGCCACAAAGATACAATTGTATCCAAAAGATACATTTTTGCTTCCTTGCAAAGAATTTGATACTCAGATATTCAATTAGATACATTTTTCAATTCTCAAATAAGTCTGCAAAATCTCCCTTTTTCATATGTTTTATTTTTTTTTTCAGACTTATTTTGAATCTATAGCAATATCAATATCAATATACATCAAAATATTGATTTTTGGTCCCAATGGAACATGAAAAGTGATTTAGAAAACGATATTCTCTTGTGATACATTTGATAAATTTTTTGAGTCTCGAATTTAGATACTTTTGATACATTTTTTTAAAAAAATAGATACATTTTTCAAAAAGTCAACGGCAACGCTGCACACGAGGTACCACGACAAGAGTGTATGTGTGTTTTTTTGTCGTTCTCCGTCCTTTCGCTCACTCAAAACAATTCTTCTCTGAGAAAAGGTTATTCTTTTGCTAACCATGCGACCATACGCCCTCTACAGAGCAGCGGCCCAAATAAAAAAAATTCGTCTGATGAGAGTACTATTAGATTTATATACAATCGGCCTTACTAATAGTCAATCACTAATGTCGACAACTAGTTAAATGTCAGCTTTAGTAAAAATGTACAGCTTTTGTGAAATGGTACCAATAAACAATTAGACCTCCACATTTACTAGTCCTACAACTTTCTTAGAATCTATTACATTTGTTGTCATTGCAGAATTCAAATTTCATAATTTGTTTTCCTGAAAAACGAGGTCAATGGTCACTTTCACAAGGAGGATTTTATTCTAAATGAAGGAATACATAAATTGCAATTAAATTTGCCCAACACATATCTTTCCAATGCTCTTTGAGACTTATTATAAGCAAAAAACAAAACGCAAAATAGGAAATGCACAAAATATCCGCTGATCTGTCAAATATCATATGCAAATCAGTAATGCCCTATCGTTCGATCGGACACAATTTTCAGTACTTTTATGGTACGCTTTCCATTGTTTTCTAATACTACCTCGCGATTTCTTTATGAGTACATTTGTGTCGTAATAACATCTCTTTCAAATTATTCAATAAACGGACCACGGTTTATTTGAATTGTTTCATTTATTCGTAGGCTGACGATGCAAATCAAAACTTATTTGTGGTCTAAACCTAACAATTGCGTCGTTAGCAAGTGAATGTTTTTGAAAATAGAAATAATAGCTGGCTCATTCATTTCCGAATAAATTACAATCGCACGTAGGATGCGTGTTAAGAAGCTTCCGGTTTTGAAAATAAATATAATTTAACCTATAAAAATTTCTATAGCTTATATATTACTTAATTCGGGAAACTTAGAAACCGACAAAAGTTGAAATTCGAACCGAAAAATATAAAACGCACATTTTTATGCACACATATTCTCGTTCAACCTGTTAGGCTGTTACCCCTCCAGAAGTTAACAAACTTGTTATTTTGCATATATTTTTCTGAGTGCTGATAATTCTCTTTTTACAACTATATTTTCCGTGAAGTGAACCTTTTCACACCAACCAATGTCTCATTAGAGATCCTCATTCTCGGTAAACAAACTCCTTTTGCAAATAGGGTTTGCAGGCAACAAAATATCTACCTGATTCGCCTGAGGTACTGAGAATTGTTGAAAAATTTTATGAGCCGTCCAACCTTAGGTAAGAAGATATTTTTTTCTGTTTGCGACGACTGTCAAGAAAGTCTTGGAAATATCCCAAACTTATATTAAATTAATTTCGTTGCTCGCAAACTATTTACAAAGGAAAACCAATCAAAAAGCAAGAACTAGCGGTTAAATAAGATAAAACAGAGAAAAATATATGCTTCACGTGTTTAGAAATAAAACAAAAGAGCAATATTTTGCATACATTTGTACAAATTTGTGATTGTTAGACTTAAAAACCATTTGCATTGTTGTATTGCAATGAATAAAATTAGAAAACATTCACAATTTACTAAAATTAATTAATAATTGTAAACGCTCAGGCTGAACAACATCGTATTAAATTCTCTCCTATTTCGAAATTTAATACCGTGATTTTGGATGGTTGGGCAACACTTGTCTTCAAAATGACATAAGGGAGGATTTATTTAGCTAATGCACGAGATAAACATGGCTTTCTCAACACTAACATTTAACCCTACAGTTAGCGATAGTCTGGCAACTATATTTGTTTATTGGTAAAGGGATTTTGGAAAGTGTGGAGTCTTTTCGTAAAGTGCCAGACTAAAGTTGATTATTGGTAAGGCCGAATGGTATTACCCATAATCATTTTTAACCTTTACACTAAATATTTTCTAGGTCACAATATGCAATTTTGTATGGAAAATTTCGCCATTGTGAGTTCGAAAAATTTAGCCTGGACACTAAAGATGATTATTAGTACCGCTGATTGTGTGCAGTGATTTAACTTGATGAAACGTTTATTGTTTGTTTGGTTTAACATTTATAATGAAGAGACAAAAATTACTACTTCTACATAGAGTAAGTTCGGGTATTGTGGAGTATGCGGGTAATGTGGACCACTGCTAGCTATATCTCTTTCTTGGTTAAGAGTAGGGGAATATATCTCTTACTAAACGTAAGTTAACTTATGCACAGAACCGTTTCCTATCCAATATTCTTCTCTTAAGCTTTCGTTTTTGCACAATACGGTATTTGTCGTTTTGCAGTAATCTAATCTAATTTTTGGCGCAACAGGTCCGTAGGGACCCTAGGCCTAGTTTCTCACAACCATTCGTTTTGTGTGAGATTTCATTTTTGGAACGAATGGAAGGGATCTACAATTTTATGCCGATTCCAAACGGCTAATTGAGAAGCTCTTTCATGACATTTATACACTCGGATGTTTGTCAGACGTTCGCGAGAGGTGGCGCAGTGAAAAAACCATGAGTTGGAATTGGTTTTTTCACTGTCGTTTTGTAGTGCGGTCGTTAATTATTTTGACGGTGAATAAATCATGTAAAATGTAATGATTTTTAGTTGCATTCCGTTGGGTTATTATTATTCTGAGACTATTAAATAGTGCTATTTTAGTATTTTAGACGAGTTTCACAGTTCTGTTTCACAAGCCGTACAACACGAATGTGGAATGCCTTGCCCAGCTCGGTCCTTCCATCTCGATGCAATTTGTAGACAATGAAAACCAATGTGCATCGGAATCCCCTATCTTCTCTATCCCTACACTATAAAAGAAGTCATGACCTCTTTATAACCTCTTTATTTATTATAAGAAAACAAATATTTATTTTTAATTTTTTTTCTTGAAAACACTACCATTTCGGCAAATGTGGAGTACGCAGACTGTACTCCACATTAGCCGCCTGTTTTGTAGAGTCTCATTGTGATGGTAATTTAAATTTTTGTTTGCATAATTAAAGTTAGTGTTTTTTATTTATTAATAATATATTATATAAAGTTATTAAAATGTATCTTCGTCTTGATCCATTCTTTTCTGGTAGTGCGAAGTAGTGCACCACAATAACCGCATAGATGGGTCCACATTACCCGACACTTTTGAAAATGACCAATTTTGAAACTCTTCAACACTTTTGCAAATATTTGGTTTGTTTATAAAAAATTAAGCTCTCAGCAAAGTTAATGTTGGAAACAATTTTCCAATGAATAATAGCAATGGCCCCTCTTAACAAAATAAGTTTCATTTCAGAAATATTTCAAGAAAAAAAAGGGTGGTACACATTATCCTAACTTACTCTATATTTTAAAGAAAAGTTAGTGATTAATAAATGAATGCAAAAGCTGATGGAAACAAATTTTGTTTTGTCTAGCTTCATACATTCTACCACTTTTTTGCAGTCTAGAATTTTCCATTTTGGAATTCTGGCAGCACTGGTAGTTGCTGTAGATACTCATGCTCACAGAAAGCATAAACTAAGTATTTAATAGACCGTCAGCTCCCGCGCACCTACCTGATTCCCGACACATTTTTTTAATTTGTTTCTCTCTTAAATTTCATATCTGTGATTACGCAAATTAAATTCCTAATGGCGGGATGTGTAATAAAAGGAAAAAAACTGAATTAACTGTCAGGTTACTATGTGCAAGTGTATGCGTGCGGGTCATTTACTTTAACATACCACACATCCCTTTCCACAAAACTAAGTAAATGTATTCAAATACTTCATAGTAAGGGCCTACGTTGGTGGATCTCTTAGTCCTTTGAAAGCTTTACACTTATCCAAAAAAGCTATAGAATTCCAAGAAGCAAACAGCTGCTATAGTCTCTTAAAACCCTGTTAATATCCACCTCCTTAAGTGCGTATAGGAATTTCATGGATCTAAGAGAAACATTTTACAAAAAATTAAAAAAAAAATTAATCTATAACTTTGGAAGTTCTTACAATTACAAACACGCCTGAGCGTCAAGATTTCTTCGATACTAATAGCAGTAGAAACAAAGAGAGGATTATTTTTCTGCAAGTCAGGTTTTAAATTGTTGTCTTTTATTGTATCAGTCAGAGCAACTTTACCCTAATCAGAACTGTACAAGAAAGAGCTTTCATAGCCATAAATACTAGGTGAGGCAACTAATAAAGGGGAAACAAGCGGAGCTGGTTTACAGGATATTGGACTTTAATGTATGGTGTTCAAACCCGACCAATATTTTATTCGTTAACAACCGTTTCTTAAATAGCTATGGCAGCTACAATATGTAGGCTCGATTTGGTGATGACGTATAAGATTTGGGTGTCGGAAAAAATGTTCGGGTTTGGTACCCATATTTTAAAATTTTGTTTTCTCATTGCACGTATACCGTTCCCTGAATCTCAGACGATGGAAGGCTGCACAGCGTCTTCACGGATCGTAAGCCGTTATGTTAGTAGTATGTAACACTGATGAACTTTTTGACTAATCATCTGTTTGTTTCGAATGTTCAACTTTTTTGTAATTATAAAAATCCTAACTATGTAAATAACAGTTTTATTTTATGTTTAAAATGTAGAAATTTTACCTTGCACGTATCTCTTGCCCAGATCGGCCACTACTGCGGTATCTTTACTAACCCGCCGTGAGCAGCAAACGATTTCCTTAAAACCTTCAGAACCACATGGGACGTATTCCAAACCATTAAGTTTAAGTTGCATGACATAACTGCAGCTTTCCTCGCCAATATGCTGACAGGTACCGACTAAACCATTTCTGTCAGTGCAGGTTTTTCCTAAAAGGGATGTGAATAAGCAAATAAGTAAAATTGTCCAATTGTTTACAAAAAATATTATTTTTTTCTAATTTACAAATGTAATGCTGAGAGATTGGCATCAATATTAGTTTTATAATTTATGTATTTAGGTAAAATATGTACAGTGTGCTGAATATTCTTTGAACCTGTGGCGGATGGCTGAACTTGATGCGTAGCTTTCGTAGAATGATGACAAGTAGAATCAGGTTTTCAAGCCCAATAACCTAACTGCAACTTTGAACCTTCCAGAACACCTATTTGAAAGAACAGTTCACTTTGGAATTCCGTATACGATTGGAGGTCGGAGAACTCGAGAATTGAACACTATAGTCTCGATTCTCGAAAGGAGTAGTCGTAAGAAACCCGTGTGCAAGTCAAGGTAGTACCACTTCCTATTCAACACGTAGATTATTCCCTTTCATACAATCAAACGTAGCAAGCGTTTCGGTGAACATAAAAATGATGCTATTAATATGTCAGTCTCTTACCTAGCGATTTGCAGTTCAACTTAAGATAATTAATTGTCAATTAAAGTGAACCTTTTGCATTTGTTCCCACGATAGATTAAAAAGAAATAAATCTACCATTAGGAAGTAGTAGTTTATCTACTTAAAATTATTCTTTTTTTTAACAAATCCCCTTCTTATGATTGCATTGCAGGTTAAAAGTACATACCATGAAACTGGAATTTGTTTCTAGTGTAACCCCTAGTAGCAAAGAGTAAGTTCAAATCTCCAGGTAAAAAGTCGTTAACGTTTAAATCCCATCAATAATTCAAATTTGAAGACATACCATAATTTACGTACGCCCAATTAAAGGTGCCATAAATTCTCTCATCCCATCCACTGACTCCAATCGAAAAATTTAACCATTTTTGAATATTTGTCTTGTGCCTTAGTGATACTGACAGTCTAGTGATTCGTCGATTTTGCAATGTTCATTCAAATCAAACAACATTGCATAATGTATCAATCTAATAATCATAACTAACGAACTTACGATAAAGCTTTTCATGTCTAGCCACTCTTGCACCACGATAGTTAAAGCCACTGCTTTAGACTTTAGAAGTAAACTTCTTTCATTTAAAATGTTAGAAAAAGCTGTTAATACAAACCTATGAAATCAGATAAAACTGACTTTGGCCAGTGGAATATTGTAAAAGAAAATACGAGAAGCAAAAGTTTCATTTCAAACACGAACTAAACTAATCAGAAGTCACTTCACTACAAACAATTAAAGCTGACTGCTTGGTAGATGAGCACAACTTCGGTTTACCTTCTAAAATACTTACTGCCAATAGTCCAATCTTTTGTGTGAGTAAAGCCCAGATATATACCCACCTACAAACTCAAATACACGCATGCAAATTGAATGGCTTGCTTTCTAAGCGGCATGCAGAATATACTATTACTGGACTCACGAGAGCATTCGATCGCGCTTTGTTGCTGTGCAGTGTTGATAAATCGTGGGAAATTTACCTTTTTTTGGGAATTTCGATGGTAATAAAGTCTCGTTGGAAAAATTTGGCGTTATTGCACTTTGTCGGAGTAAAATAAGACCAACTGAAGAAATATGGCTTTATTTCACTTTTGTAAAGTGAAAAAGGCCAAATTGTCAGATTTGGCCTTATTTCACGGCACCTATTTGTACTACCTACCTTATTCTGTGTTCACAAAACAAGTCTAATATTAAAATTACAAAACACGTAAGAGGGTAATAGTATCACATTTTTGTTTTCTCTTTCGTACATATTTTGAACTTCTCCTTGTAACTTCATTGCTTATGTTTTCAACTGAGTTGATGTTTCTGTTTTTCGCTGCTTTTAATTTTGACGACGACGGTGTGTATTAGTGAAATTAAATTTTGATTAGCTGTTTCTCTTTTTATAAACTTACAGCCCTATTTATAAGCCAAACTAAGATGCCCTTACGTTAATGTGCTACGTAATTTATTTCGCATGTTGTGCACATGTTTTTGTTAAGATTTCGATTGCAAATGAACCTTTAAAATATAATTATTTAATAAATAAAAAAATGTCAAATAATTCTGCGTTTGTGACTTTATCTCTACTACTTCAGTTTTATTGCTTGTAGATTATGTCTGAGGATGTGTGTCGGGTGTGAATTATGTCGTCCTTTGGCAAGACGTAAGATTTGGTGGTTGGTGGAATTGGACGAGGAATATGAATATAGGAAGACACATAGATATATAATTGCCGAATATATTTCGGAATTGTGCAGATAAATCGACTTTCTAGTGTGTAAATTAATATTAAAATCCTTAATATATAACATTTGTGTGCTTTTCTTATTATTTGTTTTTAAAAAAATATTGAAAATTTATTTTTTTATTTAAATTAAATATATGGGAATTTTTACTAGGCCCAAAAGGGAAAAAATGGGGAAAAAATTAGCTGTCCGAGGGAAAAAGCATCTCAATGACATAAAACACTGCAGTACAAAAAAAAAAACTGAAAATAAATTGTCCGAGTGTGACTTTGTGCGCAAAAAAAAAATTTGTAAAATTTTTTTTCGAAGAGAAGTAAAGTAATTAAAACGAAGCCAACAACAAGGGTCAACTTTCATTCATTCATTTCGAACACAAAAATAAAAAAGCTTTGAAATTATTTGCTTAACAAACTCTTGGAATTATAATTAGGTGTATAAATATTTATATTTAAGTAAAAATCACCAAGCAAATGTTCTAGTCGCTAGTTGGGTATGTGCCTTCCCGGATGAATGATTAAGCGACAATTTTTCAGAAAATGACTTTTTGGCATGCCTTACAAATTGTGCCAAGCGCCACGTTTTGATCTTGGTTTGACGTTTCTAACATTGATACAAACGACACTAGAGAGAAATACAAATTGTAGTATCCGACATATTTGCTGGGTAGATGTTTGTTATACGCTGTTGTTTGTTGTAACCACCAAAATTTGTATGCTAAGCGCCATTATATAAAAAATAATTGTACTATATGCGACACATCCCACGAGAAAAAGATTTTGCACATAGTGCCACCGAAAAGTTGTTCCATTTTCAGTCGCTTGAAACATTTTTGTCTAGGCATTATTACCGTTGTTGCCAACACACCACGTTTACACATCTTCGTGGAATGGTTTGTCGAATTTACCATTTGCAGACCCATCCTTAAAAGGGGGCAGAATTGGCAAGATTTTTTCAAATTGAAAAACGCATCAACGCTAACGAAAACTTCGAAAAGCCTACTCATCGTGCATCAACGAATAGATTACCCTAGGACACAAGTGTCAACAGATGTCGAACAGGAGCGTAAGCATTATTTCCTTCCGCACCACGCGGTGTTTACGGAATCGAGCTCGACAACCAAATTACGAGTTGTATTCGAGGCTTCATGCAGAACTTCTATAGAGGAGTATCACTCAATGAATTCCTTATAGTTGGCCCACGGCTTCAGGTGGACATAATTGACCTGATAGCAGAGTGGAGAAAATTCAAGGTGGCAGTTGCAGCTGATATTAGCATGACGTAGCGACAGATATGGATGTCACAAGAGGATACGTCATACCAACTAATTCTCTGGAGGTCAACATGCGACGAGCCTGTTAAGACGTATGTACTAAACACCGTCACATTCGGAACCGCATCAGCCCCGTACTTAGCAACAGCTAGCAATAGACATCGAAAGTAGGCAACCGCAGGTAACAAAGGCAATCAGCGAAGGCTTCTACGTCGATGACTTCATATATGGAGCTGACAACGAAGAAGATGCCATAAAGATTCAAACTGATGTGACATCGGCATTAAACTCACCTGGATTTCCGTTGGGCAAATGGGCCAGCAACTCGCCCACAATTTTAGAAGGAGTACCTGAAAGGAACAGAGAAGTGAATCTTCCTTTACAATTTGACTCCCAGGATGCGATTGGGCATCCGATTCCATGATAGCCTTGGCATGGATAAAAGGCAGTCCAGCCATTCGCACAACCTTTGTAGCCAATAGAATCACAGAAATTCAATAGCTAATAAACGTGGCTATCTGGCGTCATGTAGGCAGTAAAGTCAACCCGGCGGATATTAGTTCTCGAAGACTTTCCCCTGAAGAATTAATCAATAGCCAACTGTGGTGGAATGGTCCACAACAAATCCTCCATTAACTGTCGAGGAAACAAAAAGGGAGACAAAGCAATGTCTATTCACCATAACAGACAACGAATTTTTTCAAACATTCTCCACCTTAAAATGTCTAGTGCGGAGTAAAGCGATTTGGCGACGATATTTCGATAACTTAAGAGACATCCAAGCAAGTAGGCCACTGGGCTGCAGGTGAACTGAGGTCAACTCACTATCAGCTCATCAAAGTAGTACAAGGAGAACTATTTAAAGAGGAAATTGAAGCGCATACAACAAATAAGTTTATGGTTTTGAGCACTTCTTGTATCCAAATGTTCCTTTCGATGATAACAAAGGACTTCAAGAGTTTGAAACTATCATCACGAAATATCCCTTCGATGGCATAATAGCCTCGTAATGGGCGCTCTATATAGTCCTAGTCTCTGCAAACCTTTTGGCTGGCATACCTCAATTTTTTATGAAAATATCCCAACGATGCGTAGATGCTGATAAAAATGTGTAAAGACTTTCCACTGTTCCAAAAAACGTTGTAATTGAAGGAGTGCGCTGCGAAGATTGAACTCCACAGAAGGTTTAAAAATTGTTTGAATTTAAGATTAATTCGCTGAATTAATTTTTGAACTCCTCGAGGAATACCCGCCCTAGTCGTTGCATTAAAAGATACCTGAGCCTGGCAAAGGTTAATGTCAATACTATCTTCATGTTGCTTTAAGATAGCGTCGGTAAGTACTTTGGCAGTTTTTCGAGATGAAGTAGAAAACCCTAGAAATGATTCCCTCACCTCAACTTTGAAGTCAAAATTTAAAGTTATTTGAAAACCTGAGCTGACTTTAAGCTTTAGTTTAGTTTTCAAATAACTTTAAATTTGAACTTTAGAAAATTTTTGAAAAAAAAATTTTCGTGCGAATTTTTGTTGTAATTTGGAGCTCTGTACATTGTATTTTGGGTCATTTTTCATTACTTTGGGGTGATATTTCATCTATGGCAAACTATTTTTTTCCAGATAATATTACATTGGGGTATAGTTGCACAAATAAAAATGAATTTTCACCTAAAAATATTAATGAAAAGAGGCCCCAAAATAATGAAAAATCACCCCAATCAGACTATCAAACGTTGTTGTTGCTTCCTATATATTTTTTTGGGGCCTTTTGACATTTTTTTTTTGTGGCCATTTTTCATTGGGGAATAATTTCATGGAGCCGTCGGAAAGGGTTCACGTATAGGCGGATTCTATAAATGTGTGAGTGATATCGCGAACTGACAACTTCCCATATTTCCTGTTCTTATATTACTTTGTTCCGGGAAATTCCAGGCGATCTTTCCAAGACGCAACAGACGCAACCTTTTTAGGTAGCGAGAAGGATGTCGGATGAGAACAGCGTGACCGATGTGCGACAATTTCGTACCTTTTTCGAGGACACTAATACAATTTGTTATTCCTTTGTTCCTTTTTATTAGTTGGAAAATTCACATTTTAGGACTATTCACATGAGAGCCAATTGCGAACGAACAGCGAACAAGCGAATATTTTTGACACTTCAATCACTTCAATCATTGTTCAATGTTAACTTCGATAGAATTTTTTCATTAGTGGGTTTGTGGATCCGCGAATGTTTTATGTGGATTGTAAATAAAGTGGGACAGTTCGCTGCAAGAATTTTCAATTGCTGTAATAATTGTAAATTGAGCTAGTATAAAAATCAATTTTCAATTCATAAAAATCAATTTTCAATTCATAAATACAATTAAATTCATTTGTTCGCAACTCGCGCTCATGTGAATAGTAATTAAATTTTTTTTCAAAAACTGTGATTTCAAAATGAATATGTTTAAAATATAACGCGGTTCCCCATCATAGCGTAAAGCCGGCAAATACTTGCTAAATATTGGGAGAAAATACTAAGTTTTTAATAGTAATGTTTTAATCATGTTTTTTTTTAATTTTCTAAAGCTTAAAGTCAGCTCAAGTTTTCAAATAACTTTAAATTTTAATTCGCGCGAATTTTAACTTTTATTTTCTCAAATTTTCTAAAGTTTTAATTATGTTTTTTTAATTTTCTAAAGCTTGAAGTCAGCTTAGGTAAAGATTTACCCTTTCAAAATTTTCGACATACATAATCTCTACCTCTATAAAAGAGAACACATTTTTCTGTTTGTCCGCGAAGAGGGAGTAGGTTCGTAACGAAACCTCAACAATATATAGATTAATCGATTTGTCGTGAGTAGCGGTATTACATAGGATGGTTTTTAGTATCCTAAAGTCCGTTATTGGTCCTTCAAACCCATTTTATATGAGTTTTTAACTAAAAAAAGACCATTTTTTATGGTTTAAACATATATTACTACGAAATGGCCAAACAAAATATGAATATGAATTTATTCTTCGATTAGTACACTTCCCGGTGAAGAGATTGATGTATCAATCATTATTCTCTGAATTGTATAACAGAAGTTATAAGCAAAAATGTAATTATTTGAGACTAACATATTTCACAGATATGCGTAGGTCATTGCAATCAACAGCCTACCAGTGGAGTGCGGACAGCGTTGCCAACCAATTTTGACGAAAAAAAGCCTAACTTAAAAATAAGATGCCTTTTTCAATAAAATAGTGCATAAAATATTTTTTTATGTAAATTGGAACAATAAATCAAAAATTAAACACAAATATAACAAAAAATAACAAAAACTTTTTTTTCGTTTGGAAACACATTCTTTTAGACCGAGCACCGAGGTCTTCTTTTTGCAAAGGTTTTTTTAAGAATATTTAAAAAAATAAAAAGTCGGTATACGTTGAATCAAAAAAAAATATACATATGTATATTTGAAATAAAAAAAAAGATGCCTTTTTGGAAATAAAAAAGCCTTAAAGCCTTAGCTAATGAAATAATGCCTAAAAGGCATGAAAAAGCATACGTTGGCATCGCTGTGCGGACACGTTTATCAATTTTTTTTTCTTCTCTCTTCTTTCTTTGTACTAGACTACTAGCTATTGTGTAGGTATAGTGTGAGTGTCTGGTTAATATTTTTTTAGTTTTTTGAAGTTATTACTTCTTTTTCTTTAGCGTTGGGCACTTTAAGATGGGAAGAAATTAATGAATTCGCGTTACCTTTAAAACGACACCGCGTCATCGTCACCGAGAAACCGACACCCGATAGGTGGCGCTGTTGTCGATTTTCTGAGAAACTCAACCGATTTCAATGAAACTTTGTATGTGCGCATGTTTGTATGCAGCTAGAAAGATAGGATAGTTTTGGACCCGATAGGTGGCGCTGTTGGCGATTTTTTTGAGAAACACAACCGATCTCAATGAAAATTTGTATGTGTGCATGATTGTATGCATCTAGAATGATAGGATAGTTTTGGCCCCGATAGGTGGCGCTGTTGTCGATTTTTTTGAGAAACTCAGCCGATTTCAATGAAACTTTGTATGTGTGCATGGTTGTATGCAGCTAGAAAGATAGGATAGTTTTGGACCCGATAGGTGGCGCTGTTGTCGATTTTTTTGAAAAACTCAACCGATCTCAATGAAACTTTGTATGTGTGCATGTTTGTATGCAACCAGAAAGATAGGATAGTTTTGGACCCGATAGGTGGCGCTGTTGTCGATTTTTTTGAGAAACTCAGCCGATTTCAATGAAACTTTGTATGTGTGCATGTTTGTATGCAGCTAGAAAGATAGGATAGTTTTGGACCTGATAGGTGGCGCTGTTGTCAATTTTTTTGAGAAACTCAACCGATTTCAATGAAACTTTGTATGTGTGCATGGTTGTATGCAGCTAGAAAGATAGGATAGTTTTGGACCCGATAGGTGGCGCTGTTGTAGATTTTTTTGAGAAACTCAACAGATTTCAATGAAACTTTGTATGTATGCATGGTTGTATGCAGCTAGAAGGATAGGATAGTTTTGGACCCGATAGGTGGCGCTGTTGTCGATTTTTTTGAGAAACTCAACCGATCTCAATGAAACTTTGTATGTGTGCATGTTTGTATGCAGCTAGAAAGATAGGATAGTTTTGGACCTGATAGGTGGCGCTGTTGTCAATTTTTCAACCGATCTCAATGAAACTTTGTATGTGTGCATGTTTGTATGCAACCAGAAAGATAGGATAGTTTTGGACCTGATAGGTGGCGCTGTTGTAAATTTTTTTGGGAAACTCAACCGATTTCAATGAAACTTTGTATGTATGCATGGTTGTATGCAGCTAGAAAGATAGGATAGTTTTGGACCCGATAGGTGGCGCTGTTGTCCGTTTTCTGAGAAACTCAACCGATCTCAATGAAACTTTGTATGTGTGCATGGTTGTATGCAGCTAGAAAGATAGGATAGTTTTGGACCCGATAGGTGGCGCTGTTGTCCGTTTTCTGAGAAACTTAACCGATCTCAATGAAACTTTGTATGTGTGCATGGTTGTATGCAGCTAGAAAGACAGCATAGTTTTGGACCCGATAGGTGGCGCTGTTGTCCGTTTTCTGAGAAACTCAACCGATCTCAATGAAACTTTGTATGTGTGCATGGTTGTATGCAGCTAGAAAGATAGGATAGTTTTGGACCCGATAGGTGGCGCTGTTGTCGATTTTTCTGAGAAACTCAACCGATCTCAATGAAACTTTGTATGTGTGCATGGTTGTACGCAGCTAGAAAGATAGGTTATTTTTGGACCCGATAGGTGGCGCTGTTGTCGATTCTTTTGAGAAACTCAACCGATCTCAATGAAACTTTGTATGTGTGCATGGTTGTACGCAGCTAGAAAGATAGGTTATTTTTGGACCCGATAGGTGGCGCTGTTGTCGATTTTTTTGAGAAACTCAACCGATCTCAATGAAACGTTGTATGTGTGCATGGTTGTATGCAGCTAGAAAGACAGGATAGTTTTGGACCCGATAGGTGGCGCTGTTGTCCGTTTTCTGAGAAACTCAACCGATCTCAATGAAACTTTGTATGTGTGCATGGTTGTATGCAGCTAGAAAGATAGGATAGTTTTGGACCCGATAGGTGGCGCTGTTGTCCGTTTTCTGAGAAACTTAACCGATCTCAATGAAACTTTGTATGTGTGCATGGTTGTATGCAGCTAGAAAGATAGGATAGTTTTGGACCCGATAGGTGGCGCTGTTGTCCGTTTTCTGAGAAACTCAACCGATCTCAATGAAACTTTGTATGTGTGCATGGTTGTATGCAGCTAGAAAGACAGCATAGTTTTGGACCCGATAGGTGGCGCTGTTGTCCGTTTTCTGAGAAACTCAACCGATCTCAATGAAACTTTGTATGTGTGCATGGTTGTATGCAGCTAGAAAGATAGGATAGTTTTGGACCCGATAGGTGGCGCTGTTGTCGATTTTTTTGAGAAACTCAACCGATCTCAATGAAACTTTGTATGTGTGCATGGTTGTATGCAGCTAGAAAGATAGGATAGTTTTGGACCCGATAGGTGGCGCTGCTGTCGATTTTTCTGAGAAACTCAACCGATCTCAATGAAACTTTGTATGTGTGCATGGTTGTATGCAGCTAGAAAGACAGGATAGTTTTGGACCCGATAGGTGGCGCTGTTGTCGATTTTTTTGAGAAACTCAGCCGATTTCAATGAAACTTTGTATGTGTGCATGTTTGTATGCAGCTAGAAAGATAGGATAGTTTTGGACCTGATAGGTGGCGCTGTTGTTAATTTTTTTGAGAAACTCAACCGATTTCAATGAAACTTTGTATGTGTGCATGGTTGTATGCAGCTAGAAAGATAGGATAGTTTTGGACCCGATAGGTGGCGCTGTTGTAGATTTTTTTGAGAAACTCAACAGATTTCAATGAAACTTTGTATGTATGCATGGTTGTATGCAGCTAGAAGGATAGGATAGTTTTGGACCCGATAGGTGGCGCTGTTGTCGATTTTTTTGAGAAACTCAACCGATCTCAATGAAACTTTGTATGTGTGCATGTTTGTATGCAGCTAGAAAGATAGGATAGTTTTGGACCTGATAGGTGGCGCTGTTGTCAATTTTTCAACCGATCTCAATGAAACTTTGTATGTGTGCATGTTTGTATGCAACCAGAAAGATAGGATAGTTTTGGACCTGATAGGTGGCGCTGTTGTAAATTTTTTTGGGAAACTCAACCGATTTCAATGAAACTTTGTATGTGTGCATGGTTGTACGCAGCTAGAAAGATAGGATAGTTTTGGACCCGATAGATGGCGCTGTTGTCGATTTGTTGGTATTTCATAATAATTAAGAATACGGTTATTACAATTCCCTCTTTTCTCAATGCCGTGTATCAAGCCACACACATACCGCACGCACGGTGTTTACACATACATATTTCGGGACTGTTGGATACAGTCGCACAGTTTTTTTTTTACTAGAATGACTTTATTGAAGGAGAATATTCTTTATTGTTTAAATCTCACTAACCCTTCTTAGTTTCTGCAATATAGCGAAAAAACTATGTTTGGATACCAAAAAAGTAATCCCAAATACCATTATAAGAAACATAAAACATAACAAAATGCAGCTTGATTGTTTTTCAATAACATGATTAGCCACAATTAACATGGTAGGCCACACAAAACATTTCACTTGATTTTTTTATAATAATATGATAAGCCACAAAAATAAAAGCATTGTTCATATCTCAGTCATTTCTGGTGATGAATCATGATCTGTTAGCCTAAAATCCTTATCGAGGACAGTGTCATCGCTATCTTCAAAAAACTCATCACTATCGATGGTTTCTTCACTAAAATCTTTATTTTTCTGTTGCACTTTTAAAATTTGTATCAGTTTGCGGATGTGGCTTATAACGTTTTTACAGAAAAACTCAATGAAAACTCTTAATAGAAAATGTCACTCTTGTCAATACTAACGACCTCATTTTAAAAATAGCGAACAATTTCATAGTGTATAAAGATTATGCTATTTCCCCATAGATCGGGTAAGTAAACAGTTTTTTGAAAAAATGTGGCTTATCGTGTTATTAACATATTGTTTAGGTTTCGTTACATACCTACTCCCTATTCGCGGACAAACAGAAAAATGTGTTTTCTTTTATAGAGGTAGAGAAGAAGAGAAGATTATAAAAATTCGTTGGATGACAAAGAACGCTTTAAAATTCTTAATATTCGGAAACGAGGATGCAACCAAGTTAATGAAGATTGTCTTGAGTTGCTCTACGATGGACCAACTAAAATAAGTGAGGCAAAAAAACAAGACTTGATTAATCTACTTCCTTTGATCGATGAGCAGTTCCACGACTTTTACAGGAACCTTTGCACAGAATCTAAGCCAGATTTTCATCCTGACTTAACCGAAGAAGCTGAAGATGACGGTCTTTAAAATTATATTGGGTATTATTATTATTATTTTTATTTTCCTTCAAACTTAGAGCTAGGTACAATTTCTTTTAGGGAATAGCGGAGACTAATAGTAATCAATCCGTAATTTAAAATTTGTGTGGAGTGATACAACTAGCTAGGTATTTATTTAACATAAAAAAAATATTTAAATTTGATGTGGGGAGACATCGGTTTCAACATAATGTTAATGAACTTCATAAATAAAACGAAAAGAAAACAAAGTTAAAAAGAAAAAAAGAAAAACGGAAATTCAAAGAAAAAACAGAAGGAGCAAATACAAATGGAAATTAATTTAACATTTGGAGAAAAAAACAAAAAGAGAAAAGATTACCAAACTTAATTAATTAATAAAACTACATTTATATTGAACGTAGCAAATTTTTTATTAATGATTCAAGGACATCATAACTTATAGTGAATAACCAGTCTTTAACTTTTTTTAGGAATAGATTATAATTTAAGGCTGTCCTATAGAAATGAGAAAAATGGTTTTTGTACGCGATTGAAACATTACTCGTAAGTCGTAACAAGAAACATGGTATTTATACGAAGACTATATAACTGCGAAGTTCTGCTAGGAATATTACCGCTTTGCTTAAAAAATTCCTTTAGCACTTTAAAGACGTAAAGGTGTCTCCTTGGTAGAATATGCAGGTTTCTAAATAAAGGCCAGCTCTGAGTAAGGAGATTTTTGTTACAAATGATTCTAATGCTGATAAATCGTCAGCTCATGAAATATCTTGAATCACGAAAACTCATTAATGACCGGCAGTACGGTTTTCGTGGCAACAGATCCACTGGTGATTTGATGGCTTAACTCACCGAAAAGTGGAACCAATCGCTACATCACTCTGGTGAAACGAAGATTGTTGCGCTTGATATTTCAAAGGCATTTGACAGAGTTTGGCACAAAGCTCTTTTATCGAAAATGCGTGCATATGGGATCGATGCGTCTCTTCTTCAATGGATTAGAAACTACCTTTCTGGCCGTTCAATTCAAGTTGTCTTGGATGGTTTCCATATAAATGCTGGTGTTCCCCAAGGCTCCGTTTTGTCTCCGACTCTCTTTCTCATTTTCATAAATGATCTCCTGTCTGCAACATCTAATCCAATCCACTCCTTCGCCGATGACAGCACCATCAGCTTCTCATATTCATTCCAGGACTCACGTCCCTGCTCTTCGGCAACGTATGTTAAGCTCATTAAATTCCGATCTCGACAACAATGCTGTCTGCTGTCATTAAAGCGAAACCAGAATCCTCAGCCATTATCCATGAATGGCACTTGCATCGTCGAAACCGAAAGACTTTCCATTCTCGGTATGTGTGTCCATGACAAACTCCGTTGGAATGACCACATACACGAAGTCGCCAAGAACGTTGCGAAATGTCTAGGTTTCCTTAAACGGTGCGAGAAATATTTTACCCCTTCTGATCTGGCTGCCATATACAAGGCGTTCATTCGCCCCAAACTTGAGTATAACTCTCATATCTGGTCTGGTGCGCCCAAAACCTCACTGCACCTGCTGGATAGGATACAGAATCGTGCTTTAAAACTCATTGGAGACACAAATATAGCGAATTCTATAAATTCGCTCGAACATCGCAGAAATGTAACATGTCTTTCATTGTTTTATCGCTATTTCTACAAACAGTGCTCAAGTGAAATCGCCAGCTGCATTCCATCCCTTCAACAATTCAACCGCAATACTCGCCAAGCCAGGAATGCCCATCAGTTTACCCTTCAGCCTATTTTCGGTCGTACTATGAAATATAGAGATTCCTTCATAAGCCGTACCACGCGAATGTGGAACGCCTTGCCCGGCTCTGTCTTTCCCCCTCGGTTCAATTTGCAGACATTTAAAACCAATGTGCATCGGAATCTCCTATCTTCTCTATCCCAATTTCCCTAACGCCCGCGCTGTGTACTTCAAACTACACCATAAGAGTAGTCATCACCTCTTTAGCGCGTGGTTATTATAAAAAAAAAAAAAAAAATTAAATTCTTCTGAGCTATTAACAATGGACTGAAGGAGTTACTATAAGAACCACCCCAACTTGTAATACCATACTGCAACTTAGAGTGCCCCAGCCCAGGCCATAATAAATTGACGTTAGCACTTTTTTGGAACAATATCTATACATATAATAAAACTGTAGCTGTTTTCATATGTTCGCGGTTGGCGTGAAAACTACCGCACAGATTTCGATGAAACTTTTTTTGAAATGTTAGTTAAGATTCTGAGAAGGACATAGGCTATTCCTTTCATTGTCAAGCCTATTTTTTTGGGAGCGTTTTTGACCAAAATGTGTTTTTTTTCCTGACTTTACTGCCTTTTACTCGCCATTACTCAAACAAAAAACAATTCTTAATCAATGCAAACAAAATAAAATCCTTAGGAGAGCCAACACTTTCACAGTTATTTCAAGCCATCAATCAGCTTTCTAAGTACTCTAAAAGCTGAGCTACAACCTAAAATCTAACACGAAAAACATAAATTTATTTTCTCAAATCGAACTTTATCAGCAACCGCGGTTCTTGATCGTTGTTCTGCTTTGGGGTGGTTGGGTGGCGCACATCGCACAAGCACGTTCATGTACAAAAAAACTGCGTGGTGTTTTCTCCGAATTAAGTGAAACGAAAGAGAAGTATGCGACGTGAATGTGTATGTAAAATGTAAATTCTTTAGGCGCGTTGGGCACTTTTAGATGGGAAGAAATCAATGAATTCGGGTTACTTCTAAAACGACACCGCGTCATCGACACCGAGAAACCGACACCCGATAGGTGGCGCTATTGTCCATTTTCTGAGAAACTCAACCGATGTCCATGAAACTTTGTATGTGTGCATGGTTGGATGCAGCTAGAAAGATAGGATAGTTTTGGACCCGATAGGTGGCGCTGTTGTCGACTTTTTTGAGAAACTCAACCGATCTCAATGAAACTTTGTATGTGTGCATGGTTGGATGCAGCTAGAAAGATAGGATAGTTTTGGACCCGATAGGTGGCGCTTTTGTCGATTTTTTCGAAAAACTCAGCCGATCTCAATGAAAGTTTGGATGTGAGTATAGTTGGATGCAGCTAGAAAGATAGGATAGTTTTGGACCCGATAGGTGGCGCTGTTGTCCATTTTCTGAGAAACTCAGCCGAACTCAATGAAACTTTGTATGTGAGCATGGTTGGATGCAGCAAGAAAGTTAGGATAGTTTTGGACCGGATAGGTGGCACTGTTGTCGACTTTTTTGAGAAACTCAACAGATCTCAATGAAACTTTCTTTGTGTGCATGGTTGTACGCAGCTAGAAAGATAGGATAGTTTTGGATCCTATAGGTGGCGCTGTTGTCGATTTTTTTGTTCGCTGCTTTTACTCCCAAAACAGTTTTAAATATTTCCTGCGCAGTAAAATTCCTAACGATTCGAAAATACACACGTACTTATATGTTCAAGTTATAACTTTTGTCGGCACTCCCGGAGTGCCTGATATATATTTTGTTTGTTTTAACGATTGTTATAGTACCTACGGTGATACCTACCTTACAGTAAAGAATTGAAGAATTCAAGAAGTAAAGACGATATAGGTGAATTATGTTGTTTGATTTATTGTTTGTGTGGGTACAAATTTGTGTATGCTCCAGGCAACAGAGCCTCAAATACATATTGTATTTCAAGAAGCTTTTTAAAAAAATTATCATAAAAAATATAATTATTTTATGTATTGAAACTTAACTATTAGTATCTCTTTTATTGGAAATTACACAGTCTCACGTCGCGTACGAAGTTGCGGGCACAGCTAGTGGTTTAATAAGATACATTTTGCGCGTTACAAGGAGCATTTGTGATTTAATAGTTTGAATATGATCCTTCCAATTCAAATTATGATCAATTAATACTCCAAGGTTTTTATAACGATTTATTGATTCAATATTAAAACAATTATTAGAACAAGACGAACTATTAACAAAATTAGATTTTCCACAATTATGAACAGACAAACAGAATTTTTTACAATCATGTGCATGAAAGCATAGATTGAAATCACTTAAAATATTATTTGATATTTTAAAAGGCATAACTTTTGTCTTCTCGCTAATAATCACGGATTTGCATAGAGAATCGTAGTAATTTTTAAGTTTTATATTATATGGATAACTTCTACATTTTTTGCAAACTTATTTTTTCTTTTTACCTGCTGCAAGGGAGATTGTGTGTCATCCATGGCTTTAGAAAGTTGTTTTTGTTTGAGGTGAGAGGGGAATAGGTAGTACAATTTTTGATATGATTTTCTAAAATTAATGAAAAGAGATTGAAAGCAATTGATGGGTTAGGTTCATCATAAACTGGTTCCCAGAATTCATATAGTAAGCATTCCTTTAATATGGCGTAGATAATCTGTGCGATATTTCTTCCTTACAGATGATTTGCCACAATTTAATGCGTTGGCACTCAAACAAACATTAAGTGCAATCATACAATGATCTGTTAAATTCAGATTATACACAACACCATTAAACGCATTCTTATTGTTTTTTTGAGTACGCAAAAATATATGATCAATGCAAGATTTAGTCGAGTCGGTAACACGGGTAGGTTAATTAATAAAACTCCTCAGACCATTTGACGCCATAAGAAACAGATAATTCTCAGTATCTCTATCAGATTCATTTAAAATATCGATATTAATATCACGAATTACTATTAAGTTTTTTTCTTTACAAGTGCCCAGAGCATCACTTAATTCACCGATAAAAACCCCTTTTGAAACCGTTTGTAATATGTATACACACAACATTGCATAATTCTCATTCGAGAAATTAAAAGACAATTTCATATTATCAGCACTAAGAAAATTAAGCTTCAAACAATCGAGTACACAACCATTCTTCACATAAACTGCTACACCTCCCGCTGGGTATGATTCATTGCAATTTCCGAAAGGTGTATAGCCCGGTATGTTATACAAATCTAATTCTTCCTCATACAGCCAAATTTCACTCAAAACAATGACAACAGGTAACTTCACTAATGACCAGAGCTGAAAAGTTTTTTCTAGTACTACGCAATTTTGATGTAAACAAAGATATCAACAGCATTAAGAGAATCGACTAGGTATGCACATTGCACATGTATCTACTTACAAAAAGAAAAGCTATGTAAATTATAATATCGAAACTGAATTCATTGTGATAATAAAGAAAGAAAAGAGAACTAAGTCACGTTATGTTATTATTTAATTAATAGGAAAAGTGGTCATGAGATTTAGATAAAAGTCAAAACGGCTTAAGTCGGTTTTTTGTTAATAAATTCTAAATGTGAACAGATTTTGAAGAAAATTAATAAGATTGGGGAAGAGAGTCCCTAGCGTGACATATGAATAAAATTGCAACCTTCTACTCAAAATAGTTTGTTTAAAATAATTTTTTTTAAGTTTAAAATTGCACTCCTGAAAAATGTGAAAAATCGACTCAAGCCATTCTACCTTTTGAGTAAAGACATTAAGAATGAATTTGTGTTAAAATCTTGTAGAATTAAGAATGAATTTCTGTTAAAATCTTGTGGACCGTCTCCGAGATGTCAAAATATAATTTCAACTTTCTCGATTACATAGTAAGAGACAGATTTTGTATTCGTACAAAATTCCGAACTCGAGATGGTAATCAATTCTGATATTACCATGATAGAGAAACACAAAAAAGTTTGTAATGTAATTCTGTTCGCCTGCTCAAATTATTTTGAGCTGCCGTAGCAATGACAGCATCTTCTCAGATTTGTCTTGTATCCAATGCTTTGCAGATATTAATTTTATATGAGGTCTGCTCCCTTATTTTTTGATTCAATATTGGCAATATTTCAAATAATTGCGAGAGAATTCGCACACCGAAATGAAATATAACCAAAAAGAAATTAAAAAAAAATTCAATCCTTTTGCTTCTAAGATCTATTTTAATGCTATACAAGCAAAAATATAAATGAAATCAAATAAAGTCAGTTACAAATTAGTATTTGAACGATTTGACAACTACCTATTTGTCAAAGAACTTTCTTGGGCTAATATTTGGAGGTTTTTTTATGGAGGGGAAATGGTTTGTTCTTTCTTTTTGGTGCTCTTCAACACAACTTTCGCGTAAGGAAAAGAAGTTTGGCTAAATTTCGCTAATGTGTTCGAAAGCATTATCGTTAGGGATTTAGGGAACCGACCTATTGCGATGTCTTTAAGTTCGAATTTCGAATTACGTGTATAATTAAAATGACGTCTACCGACACCTGTCATGAATATTTGGTTTTTGTACCATCTACTATATCATATTCAAAATTTTAGCTAGGTACCATTATTTATCTTCGCTCTGAATTTATCGTCAGCAGAATACTAAGCTTAAGTATGTGAGGTTAACATAACTACAGTAGACAGGGGTGCATTTGTCGTTGGGGTACCTACCTCTACCAATAGATTTTTTTTTCCATAGTGTAAAATATCGAAATGTCTCACATCACTAAGCGCAAACTTCTCGACAGTTCTCCGCTACACACTAACCAAGTTAGACGTGAGTTTGTGTTTTCGTCAGCCGGGAATAAATAATAATTTAAGGTAATACGTCGTCCCTTATTTATAATATTCTTTTTATGAAATAACTTTTGGCAAGAAAATATCCATTATGCAAACATGTTTGCTGCAGCTAGTGAAAGTGGTTGAATATTTTTTCAACAAGTAAAAAGGTTGTGAATATTTTATCAAAAAAACAGAATGGGGGACTTTGCCATTATTGGTTGATGATGCTTTGAATAATGTCAAAGCCACTTCATGGGTTACTTTTGTCAATTGCAAACCCAGCACGTGGTTTACATTTGCCTCACTTTTACTCTTATTATAAAAGGTAGTCTGAACTCTAAACGTTAAAGTTATTTTTTGAAAAGAAGTTGGATAGACATATTTTGTCCTCCCCACCTGGGAGACTTTGCAAGGGCCTTTCAATAATTAAACATAGAAAATATTGAGCGATTTAGACGAAGTGTTCAAAGTCAAGGTAATAAGGCAATGTACCTATATTATTATACCAAGAACAAACAGATTTTCTAAGTCCCGGCGAATGCACCTTCGTCTACCCTACTCAGTTTTTCACTAAAAATCAATAACAGTACTTTTCAAATTTGGACATATTTCAAGAACGATCCTTACGATTGGAACAAATTTCTGGCTTGATTCATATTTTCGCTTTATTATCGAACAATGGAGGTTTTGTCAATAACGATTTTGACCAAAGTGCATACTAGGGACACAATTTAGATAGATAGATAGATATTTTATTTCGTACATAAAATTTACAATGGATGTTTGTAACCGCACATTTTACAATACAATAATTTGATAATGGTAATTATCTTTCTATTGAGATATGGTGTTATTTTATAATGACATTATACATAAACAAAAAAACGACTTTTGAGGAAAGTACGAGAAAAACCTCAAATTCGACACAATTTATGTTTTCGAAATTATTGCGTATTATTATTTTTCAATTCGAATCACCGAAAACGAAAACGATGGATTACGAACCGTACTTCCACCTTAAACGAACGTTACTAATCTATTCCAGTCAAAAATAAAACAATAATGGGTTAACAAATCATAAAACAGAAAGTCTTTGCTACGCTTGTGCTCTAAAATCTTGTTAAGTGTAAGAGCTTTTAGATAATACAGTAGGTGCTTAAATATAACTGTCTAACTAAAGCTTCCGAAAATTTGCCTGTTACTGAGAGCTTCAACTTAAACGAATCTCACATTGTTATTTCATATATGTAGGTTAGGTAGGTATACTGAAATATCAGATGTATAACCCAAAATTATTGTTTATTTTATAAACTGATTCGTTTATCTAGAATCGTTTCTCAAATTGTAACCTACCATCTAATAACATAAGAAAACAGCCAACTACACTTTTGATGAACGAAACAGTTTCGTTCAACCCAGTCGTGTATACTTTGTTATTTCTTAATCGAGGGAGGGATTATCAATTTTTTTTTGTTGAGTGATTTTTAAAGAAGAGATTTTTTCACAGGTATTTTAAAACAAATGCATTAAATACCAAAGGGTTCTTAAACGAGGGATGGGTCAAAATAAAACGAAACATTTTAATCCGCGAGATTTTAAAATAAATGATTTCGAGTGTGCTGCAAAGGTCTATGTAAATCTTCCTAATTAAATAGCAGCACACTTTTCCGAATTGTTTATTTCGGGGAAGACTAACTAATCTAGATTTATTAGTAACACCTGTGCAGATATTATATGCGAAATTAATGTTAGCCAACCTTATCAGGAACTTAAACAAGTGGAATAATAAAAAGTAAACGAAATTGAAGTGGGTACACCATATATCTATTGGCATCGGACAGAAAAAATAAAACAACTAAATCTCTTGATAATGGAACTGACACTCATTGGAACACTATGTAGGTAGGACGGTTCTACTATCGGATTATTTTGAGACGACAGCGAAAGGTAGCGCAATGGACAAAATTTGTAATTTGTAATCCCTGGTATTGAAAATGAGACCCGTCGTTTAGTTCGCGGAAAGGAGATACTTGAATCAAGAAAATAATTTTTATTTTTAATTAAATATCCTGTTACTTAAACGAACAAATAATTGTTGATTTAAGAAATGCATTTTGTATAGCCAAGTTCGAGTGTGTATAAGTCTTTTGTTTAGAAACGTATTACATCCGTTGATGGAAACGTTAGTATCACAGAAATAGTGCGGCGTAAGGTCTTATCGACCAAAACCATAACACCCAGAAACAACGACATCGCCCAAAATGTAACAGAATAAAGACTCATCGCCCAAAGTAATTATATACTGAATTGACGAACCAAAGATATCCATCTTTTTAAATTCATTTATCTCTGTCCGAGAGTAAAACTCTACAGGAAGACCTTCGAGAGCAATTCAGCCTTTTGGACTAAAATAAATAAATAAAAACACACAAAACGAATGGTTGTAAGAAGCTAGACAGGGTACCTACATAAATCTGTTGTAGGTAGGTATAGCCGTATAGCTAGATGTTCGCACTTTTTTATTCAAATAAGAAAACGCTTGGATCGCATGCATACTCCAAAACTGAAGAGACGGCTGGATTCACACAAAAGTCATCGGAGAAGATTTACCTTCTGCAATATAAGTATTAGCAATATTCCAAATTAATTTCAAAATCACTCTTTGTAGCTTTGCATCATTCGAATAGATGAAGCTCTTTTGTTTCGGGTAGGACGTTCCACCGACGAAAAACAAACTGAGAAGTATCGAAACGCGACAATCGATGCTCTGTACAGACATGGAAGTATGCTGCTCTCGAGGTTTAAACGGCTACACACAGTTTACTGACAGAAATGAACCCGAGTTGAGGACACTGAAGTCGATGATCAAAATAAAAATTAATTTAAGAAACCAAAAAAGCCTACCGACTGTAACGAAATATACCTTAAAATATGAACAAGACACCATACCTAACTAATTGACAATCGAAGACTATAATTAGATAGATAGATAGATAGATAGATATATAAATCATTTATTTCTATAAATTCAAAACAAATTCAAATTAGAACAATAGTAAACACATGATCAGTTACTTAGACTCTTAGAGTATCGAATTTAAGAAAAATATTGGCATTCTTTATAATGTAACCGTCTGATAAATGTATGTACAAATTAAAACAAAAATAAAATATTTTAACATAAACCAGAATGTCTGAAGGTGTAGATTCCAAATATTCAAAGTCTAAACTGAAAAGCCAGTGCTTCACAAGCTTAAAAGGAGTTGATATCATCCTGATAGACTGAGGAAGCTTTTTAAATAAACGTTAAGACGAAACAGACTAGAAATTACGATACGCAATAGTACGAAAATTAGGTACTGAAACCAAATTTGAAAAGTTTCCACTACGATTGTAAATTGAAATTAACCGACAATTACGATTCCCGGACTTCATAAAAAATATCGTCAACACCTTAAAACAGTATAAATGACTAGTATAAATGTTGGTCACAGAACAACTGAAAACTAGGATGTCTACCAGGTTTGCGGCATATTTTACGTAACACATATTTGTGAAACATTGTTATTATCTGAGTACCATCCGACTGCCAAATAGCTAGGTATAGTGTCTTGTTCATATTTTTTTTAGTATTTTTCTTTACAGTTAATCGGTTTTTTTTTTAAATTAAAAAAAAAATTTACTTTTATTTTTTTTTAAGCCTTTGACACTCCGGGGAAGAATGCGAATCTAAAGACGCCTCACTCTTTAAAATCGTTTAAGCCGTTTAGACTACAGGGCGTCACGTAGAAACGTACATAGGATACGCGCGAAACACTTAACCCTCCCTGTTTCCGGTCGGGTAAAAACTTGAAACAGTTGATTACAGAAAATATGTAAGTTTGTATTGGGGCAATAAAATTCGGGCTATAAAATCCAGTAGTCCGGATATATTCTCACACATAAATAAACTGTTTAAGTGGAAAGATCATAACCACATTTCATTTGTTCGAGTTCCTCGGACGAACGAAAGTAGGCAGACACTACTGACTGCTGGCATAAGTCCGAAAAGTGCTGACTCGAACGAAGGTTTTCTTTTTCATGGCCGAAGACAAGGAGAAGGTGGATTTGATGGGAGCTTTCTTTGAGACTATGTATACGTTGTTCGCCGTTAAGGAGAAGAATTTTCATAACCACTTTTATCTGCGGACCGAAATTCAAAATTGGCGAAGAACAACGGCGTCAACGTGTTCAATGACGACAACAGAGCAAGTGGCACAATCGCCGATGTAAATTCTCACCTGTTCGTGAATAGAGATGAACTACGGTGCATCTTTGTGTGACTGAAAAACAAAAAGTCGGCGGGATTTGACGGTAGGTATCCCAAACGTCGTATTAAGACACCTTCAGCTAGAGGCAATAGATATCTTTGTCACGATATTTAACAATGCAAATTATCCGGCGCAGTGGAAAATAGCGGTGGTACACCCTATCCCGAAAAAGGGTAAAGATAGCACAAATCCTGCTAATCTGAGGTCAATTAGTTTGCTCCCGAATGTTAACAAGGTATTTGAGAAAGTCGTCAATAGAGCTCTTTTAAGATGGGTTGAAGAAAATAAGATTATTCCGGAGAATCAGTTTGGCTTTAGAGCGGGGCATGACACTATTCATGCCGCGTCGAAACTGGTCTCCGATATTGAGTGGAATAAAAGTAAGAATCAATGCACGGGTGCCTGCCTGGTCGACTTTAAGAAGGCCTTCGATACCTTATGGTTGGAGGTGCTCTTCTATAATCTGACCAGATTGGGCATTCAAAAAACTTTGGCATATGTGATTTATAACGTGCTTATGGGAAAGAAGTTAGTTGTTAAAGATGGCAACGTGACTTTGAGCAGATTATTTAGTGGAGTACAGGTCAGGACCAAAAATCGAGGTCATCAACATCCTGCTCCAGCGAGACTTCGAACAAATTAAGAGGTATTGCGATGATTGGGAGTTTAAAATCAATTTCCAAAAATCGGAAACAACCCTGTTCAGTAGTCCATTGTCCGGGGCCTCTGGGAATACCAGAAAAAACTGGAGCAAATTAACAATTATTGGACAGCAGGGGCAACCATTGGCGGTGAAAAACGGTTTGAGATATCTTGGCATCTGGCTCGACCAGTATTTAGACAAATATGTAGTGGTTCAATATAGCGCCATCCTATATGGAAAAGATTCGGGTGTTTGAGAGATAATGCCTCACGGCCCGTCTAGGGTTGTTTAGAACTCCTGAATCGGAGTACATAAAATATTATCCCAACAGGACCATATATACTGGGGCTCGACTGAACAGGATTGACAATTTCGTTGTTAAGGTGATTCGGAGGCACTTTGCAAGGGCGATTGTCAGTAAAAATAACATGATCTCAGGGCCCCAATTTTATGTACCACGAGAGTACGCTTCGGTGTGGCTTCATTTCCTGACACATTTCGTCATGTAGACATGAAAGGGTTAGTCGAAATCCAAACAATCAGGATTTAAGTTAAGTTAAGTAGCCTAGGTAGTTTTAATTAGTTGTCAGCAAAAGAAATAATAAAGAATTCAAGTTTTCTAAAGTTTGTTGAAAGTTAAAAAAACAAAACAAATCATAGATATAGATAGACTTAAGAGTGAAAGGCAATAATTTCAAGGATATTAACAAGTTAAGAGTGCTCGCTGAGAGCCAGTAAGCTAGAATAAGATAAATGTTAGTTTTAAATTAGATCTAATCGTTTGTCTAGTATGTAAGTTAAAGAAAGAATAAATAAAAATTAATTTAAAATGAAAATGAGCACAAGGAATGTCTCATGTCTTACCTACTGTGAAGCAGTACCAACGATGTTAAACCTTGTATATTAATTCGCTGAACAGAAATACGAATTCGTTTAATAGATTTTATGTACCTATTTAAAAATTGTAGCAGTTCCAAATTGTGCCCCCAGTGCCACACCCCCCCCCCCCCCCTCCCCCCTGCTACGCCACTGCGAGTAGCTTAACCAAATAAACATTGGTACTAGTATGTACGTATTTAACTCAAACAATAAAAAACAACGCTAACAATAAAAACATATCACACCATAGCGATTTTATTTATTTATGTACAGTTCAAATACCTGAAAATATTGCCGGTCATAATTACTAAATAATAAAAATATATTTTTTAATGGCTATAGAAAATTATTTCCAAACGATCGACTCAATCCAATCGTTATAATAGAACACGCGTGTATATACCGCGGGAACACCCTTATGACCACACCCTTGCCCCGTTGACGTTATACCAATTATTGTGTACATACATGGATAGTTCGGATGTATGGATTGTAGAGGACCACCAGAGTCACCCTGACATGTGTCCTTATTGCTTTGAGTGGAACCAGCACATATTTGGGTTCTAATTTTCACTCCGCTAGGAAGCTTTTCACTCACAGTATGGGCCTCAATACATTGATCGTATGAAAACTCCACAACATTAGCCTTTTGAAGATGGTCCGCCATACTTCCAGCAAACTGTTTGTGCCCCCAACCTGTGATGATTAATTGACTGATGTTATTGTAGTTTTGATACGGCAAGCATGCAGGACGAATGTATGCATTCATTGTTACATCCTTGTCCAGCTTAACCAGTGCAATGTCATTATATTTAAGGGAACTGTTGTATTCTGGATGAGGTATATGAGGTAATATTATGTTAAAGTCTACAGGTTGAGCATCATCAGTATCCGTTTTAATATTTAGGTCGCCAAGACGGACTATGGTAAGGTCCTCGCTGAAAAAAAAAAAAAAATTAGGAGAATTATCATTAGCAATTTCCAGCCATGTACGAATAACCAAAAAAAAAATTATTGTAGGTATAGTGCCAAGTTGCTAATATAAGCAAGACAAGGCGTGCTTTGGTCATTCTAGAACTAGATCCATCTACAACATGTCCCCAGCCGAAAGGGGAATCATAGAAATTCTGTAGGTAGGTAAAGATCTACAGCAATTGTACTCCTATTTTTAATTTCTGATCTAACTAGTTATTTTCACTTGACTTTACATTATTTCTACCTAGTTAATTGCAAAATTATATTTTCAAAGTGTTCCATTCAACTTTGTTTTGTGTCTGATCTTGTTACATTAGCGTCAAACAAACTCTTGTGGATCCTCGACTCGAAGTTCTATTTCTTTTGCCACAAGACAAGGTTTTTCTAATATGGACGGAGCGAATTATGTTGATGTGAGATGAAGTGATACAGATGATTTAAAATTTTAGAATATATTACCAATCATTATCTACGAACTCAAAGCAATGAGCAGCTGTGAGAACGTAGCTCGGGCTTATGAGAGTCCCACCACATTTCCACTTGGGTGCTCCACTTTTATCCTTACATCCCAATAGCGCCATGTGGGGAAATTCCTTGGGAAGGGCATTCTCGCCATCAACGACCAAAGGAAATGTGTATTGAGAACAATTCGATCTAGTGAAAGTATTGGGAACTGCACCAGCAGTTGGTCTAATGAATGTAATTTCTTTGTCGAACGCGTTTTTTTTATATTTTTCACATTCTGAAAAAAAAGAAGGAAAATAAACGTCAAAGGTGTTAAACATGTGTGTAAAAAAGTATAATAGTTGAAAATTGTTTCTACATTCATATTTTTGTTTAGCCGAAAACAAGACGAAACAGCATTTTGTGCGAATGCCCAGCTCTATCCAGTAGGTACTAGAAGAAAAAATTTCCTCCGTGAATTACTAAGTCCGGAAAAACTGAAGAAGTCCTCTGCTGAAATCATTATCAGCTACATTAGGGAAGTGGAAACTCTGCTGACCTAAACTATTTTCTGGCAATTTCCGGCACAATAGATCTTATTGGTCGACGTGCCTTTTTATCGCCCTGGCGAGTCAGAAGTTAAAAAAAAAAAAATAATCAGAAAAAGGTTTTCGTACCCAAAAAATAATAAATTATTATTCTAGAAAATTTAAGGGTCATTTGTTTATTTTTTTTGATAATACCTACAGCTTTATAATTCATAAGCAACATAAAGACCAAGATTGAGTTTTCTTCAAAAAAAGCAAAAGAAAATGTTTACGGTTTCGTTTCACGTATGGGTATAACTAGGGCCTAACATACTTTAAAAGTTATAAATTAATCATTTAAATATTAGGTACCTACGACACAATAAAAATACACAAAAAACAACATTTCCTCAATGCACGTAGGGTAAGGAGAGGAGGGTTTGACAAAAAAACGATGATACGTCATTTTGAACCAAAATTTAGCACACCGTTAAAAATGTCGGGGTATGAAACTTTTCTTAGATATTTGACTTTAAAATGGTGTATATTACAATTGTGTAATCTAAAGGGTTCTCATGATGTGGAGCGAAAAAGAAATATAGTAAAAGTGTAAAATCCTCCCACTTTATAGGAGGATTTGACATTGCCTTAGGAGGTTTTGACAATAGGTAGGAGCATTTGCCAGTGTACGAACTTTCATTTAATAAGGTAACACAAAGATCATTTTGTTTTGAAAAAAAATTATCAAAATATACAGAATAGTTCATAAATTAAGTTGTAATCAGTTACTATAAATTAAAAAATAAAATAATAATAATAGTTGGCGCAACAGGTCTGTAGGGACCCAGGGCCTAGCTTCTCGCAACCATTCGTTTTGTGTGGAGTTTTTAATTTTTGGAACGAATGGAAGGGATCTACAATTTTATGCCGGTTCCAAACGGGCCGATTGAGAAGCTCTTTCATGACAGTTATACTCTCGGATGTTTGTCAGACGTTCGCGAGAGGTGGCGCAGTGAAAAAATCCCAGAGTTGGAATTTGGGTTTTTTGCGGGATTCGAACCTGAATCCCTCGCATAGTAGTCCAACACACTAACCACTAGGCCACTGCGACCACAGTTATTATAAATTAAACTTCAAAAATATAATATTAATTCAGCGAACATCAAGATTAGAAAAATCTACGTTAAATTTAAGTTTCTCCTTGGATCTGGAGGTTTCAGACATTTGAACAGGGCTTGGAAGTTTTGCTACTAAGTCCGTTGCAAGTGCAAGCTTAACGTCTTCTACTAAAAGGTGCGGTAAAGGGGTATTCTCTGCAGATTGCCAAATCCTCCGTACTCTAAGTTGTTAAATCCTCCTTTGATCGCACTTTAACTTTATATTTTAACTTATCAAAATTGTGCAGTATTTTCAATAAACACTGTTGTTATGTTTAATAAGTATGTTTTTATAGCCACAATCACAAAAGTTACAAAAAAAAATATTGGTATTTACACGTGGTTTCCCAACAAAGAAAATATACAAAATTACCAAAAAGTCGACCAAATTAAAAAAAAAAAACGTCCAAGTGCGAGTGTCACTCGCGCACCTAAGGTTCCGTATTTGGCTAAAGTCCAACACATCAGATATTATTTGAAATCTATATCATTCAATATTTCCCCTCTTCATGAATTCATCACAATTTAGTTTAATTTAATTACTTAATATTTTTACTCTCAAAAATTACTCGCACATGAATCTCATTTTCTAATTATTACCCAGTACCCAACCCACGCCAATTTTCCATTCTGTATGCGACCTGTCCCAATTAAAAACTATTGACTAAAAATATATTACTTTTATTTTGTTCTGTATTCTCCAAAAAAATGTATTATACTCCCCAACGAAATTAGCAAGCGGGAACCCTGGTGGTCTTCTGTCTTTGATGGGGTCAACTGTGCACAACTGCGTAGTAGAGATTAAAACTTATGAGAGCAACGTATTTTACATGGTAAAATTATCTTTTTTGAAAATATCTTGTAACTTTTCGGCAAAACAGTATTCAGCACATATATAGATAAGAACATGATCTACAAAAAAGGAATTAATGTATTTTTTTGTGAATCAAGAAATAAACCGTTTTTTGGGCGAATGAAAATATTTTTTTCACCAGATTACTAATTCACACCGGATGTTGTGTGTAAATTTTAGCCTCCTATGTCAATCGGTTCTTGAGATAGACCTGGTAACAAAATTCGCTCAGTGGGTTCGGACAGACAGACAGACAGACAGACAGACAGACGGAGAGACATCCGAACGAAACTAATAAGGTTACGTTTTTTACCTTTGGGTACGGAACCTTAAAAACCTGCGTTGGGCTGTAAGGCGGAGATACAACCGACCTTTTCATTTGTGTAACTCATAACATAGCAGGCAATGCAAATTCGGATTTTTGCTCTCTTTCGCGTTATGTGTGAAGTGTGACTTTATAATTGAAAATGACAAAGCCTCCTTTCGTCAAATCCTCCTCGCTCTACCCTACATTTGGATCCATTATAAAAAAAGAAAAAAAATAGTCCATGGGAGAATAAAAGAATATTGAAAAATTTTAAATTTGAATATTATAAATACTCAATATTTCTTAAGCGGGTGAGTTTTTGCCGTTACAACTTACTTCGTTCCGCCAAAATTCGTCAATGTAATGAAAATAATTATTCCGAGAATGAACAATGCATGTTATGCTGCTTTATGTAATTTGGTCAAATAAAATTCTGTATTCAAAAGTTATATTAAATAGTTACTATAAAAATAACTAAAGTATAGCATTGTCGATGTGTTTAAATCAAACCGCAATGATTGACGTGTCAGCCAATTTTCCACAGCTTTCCACATCCATGGATGTCACAAATATCCAACGATTGTCCTTGCGACTTATTATTTTTCATAGTGAATTATATAATGTTTGCCTTGATTTTTTAAGTCAAAAGCTTCGCTTCCATGACATTTGATTTGAGATTCTTCACAATCAAATCAAACGCGATCCGTTAAAAAAATGTTCGGTTGAGTGGGGTCGCTCGACAAAATTATAACTGAACTGACTTTTGATTTTAAATTGTGTAGCGATGAGCCCGGAACATCCAAAGAATTTAAAAATGAACAATTAAAATAAGTTTTGTTGTATTGGAAGTGAACTACCCGTTTTTCCATCCAGTCCATTTTTTTTCAAAGTGCGGTTCCCATACTAAGTTCCCTTTAACTTTAATTTTCACGAAAAAAAGGAGCATATGTCCTTCCAAAACGAATCCACCAAACCCACAATCGTAAAAATCGAACGATCCATTCTCGAGTTATAATCTTTAATAATATAGGGGTACCCACCACCTACGTGAAGTTAGCCCGCACTTTTTCTAGAATGAAAATCGTGAATTGCAGTTCGATAGACATTCGTTTGTACATAGTTGTTCGTAGTGATTTTTTTTTCGTTTGTAGTTCAAAGGCTAGAAAGTTAGAACCATTAGAAAAAACTGCATACCGCACTTTTGGCATTTTTGAAACAAAAACTAGCCAGTTGCATTCGAAATCGTTTGTAGTTTCTAGTGAAACTATTTTTTCCCACAAATGTCTTATTTCCAAGATATAATGACATTTGTGTTTGCACCTATAACTCCGAATTTCCAAAAGAATGAAATAGTTTGAAATCACTGGTGCATAAAGCATATCCTAACTTAAATAACTGCATTTAAAATTTCTGAATTCACTCAAGCGTTACTTAACAAAACGTAATTAAGTCAAAAAAAAATATCCCTTTAGAAAAGTTTATTGTTTACTTGTTGGAAAGTTTATTGTTTGTTTGGTTTAACATTGATAATGAAGGGGTAAAAATGACTTCTTCTAAATATATTTTAAAGAAAAGTTAGTGATTAATAAATAAACGCAAAAGCTGATGGAAACAAATTTTGTTTTGTCTAGCATTTTTTTTTGCTTCATACATTCTACCATTTTTTTTTGTAGTCTGGAATTTCCATTTTGGAATTCTGGCAACACTGGTCGTTGCTGTAGATGCTCATGCTCACAGAAAGCATAAACTAAGTATTAAATAGACCGTCAGCTACTGCGCACCTACACGATTACCCGCAATTTTTTTAAATTTGTTTCTCTCTTAAATTTTATATCTGTGAATACGCAAATTAAATTCCTAATGGCGGGAGGTGTAATAAAAGGAAAAAAACTGAATTAAATGTCAGGTTACTATGTGCAGGTGTATGCGTGCGGGTCATTTACTTTAACATACCACACATCCCTTTCCACAAAACTAAGTAAATGTATTCAAATACTTCATAGTAAGGGCCTACCTTGGTGGATCTCTTAGTCCTTTGAAAGCTTGATACTTATCCCATAAAATAGCTATAGAGTTCTAGGAAGCAAACAGCTGCTATAGTCTCGTAAAACCCTGTTAATATCTACCTCCTTAAGTGCGTATAGGCATTGTACAAAAAATGAAAAAAAAAAAAACTAAAATGAATCCATAACTTTGGAAGTTCTTACAAACACGTCTGGGCGTCATGATGTTCGGGTTTGGTACCCATATGTTAAAATTTTGTTTTCTCATTGCACGTATAGCGTTCCCAGAATCTCAGACGATGGAAGGCTGCACAGCGTCTTCACGGATCGTAAGCCGTAATGTTAGTAGTATGTAACACTGATGAACTTTTTGACTAATCATCTGTTTGTTTCGAATGTTCAACTTTTTTTGTAATTATAAAAAAAACTAACTATGTAAATAACAGTTTTACTTTATATTTAAAATGTAGAAATTTTACCTTGCACGTATCTCTTGCCCAGATCGGCCACTACTGGGGTATCTTTATTAACCCGCCGTGAGCAGCAAACGATTTCCTTATGATCTTCAAAACCACATTTGGCGTATTCCAAGCCCTGAAGTTTAAGTTGCAAGACATAACTGCAGCTATCCTCGCCAATATGCCGACAGGTACCGACTAAACCATTTCTGTCAGTGCAGGTTTTTCCTAAAAGGGATGTGAATAAGCAAATAAGTAAAATTGTCCAATTGTTTACAAAAAATATTATTTTTTTCTAATTTACAAATGTAATGCTGAGAGATTGGCATCAATATTAGTTTTATAATTTATGTATTTAGGTAAAATATGTACAGTGTGCTGAATATTCTTTGAACCTGTGGCGGATGGCTTAAACATGAAGCGTAGCTTCCGTAGAATGATGATAAGTAGAATTAGGTTTTCAAGCCCAATAACCAAACTTCAACTTGGAACCTTCCAGAACACCTATTTGAAAGAACAGTTCACTTTGGAAATTCGTATGCGATTGGAGGTCGGAGAACTCGAGAATTGAACACTAGTCTCGAATCTCGAAAGGGGTAGTCGTAAGAAACCCATGTGCTTGTGCAGGTCAAGGTAGTACCACTTCCTATTCAACACGTGGATTATTCCCTTTCATACAATCAAACGTAGCAAGCTCTTCGGTGAACATAAAAATGATGCTATTAATATGTCAGTCTCTTACCTAGCGATTTGCAGTTCAACTTAAGATAATTAATTGTCAATTAAAGTGAACCTTTTGCATTTGTTTCCACGATAGATTAAAAAGAAAAAAATGTTTATTTACTTAAAGTTATTTTTTTTTTTAACAAATCCCCTTCTTATGATTGCATTGCAGGTGAAAAGTACATACCTTGAAACTGGAATTTGTTTCTAATGTAACCCCTAGTAGCAAAGAGTAAGTTCAAATCTCCAGGTAAAAAGTCGTTAACGTTTAAATCCCATCAATAATTCAAATTTGATGACATACCATAATATACGTACGCCCAATTAAAGGTGCCATAAATACTCTCGTCCCATCCACCGACTCCAATCGAAAAATTTAACCATTTTTGAATATCCGTCTTGTGCCTAAGTGATACTGACAGTCTAGTGATTCGTCGATTTTGCAATGTTCATTCAAATCAAACAAAATTGCATAATGTATCAATCTAATAATAATAACTAATGAACTTACGATAAAGCTTTTCATGTCTACGTCTAGCCACCACGATATTTAAAGCCACTGCTTTAGACTTTAGTAGTAAACTTCTTACGTTTAAAATGTTAGAAAAAGCTGTTAATACAAACCTTTGAAATCAGATAAAACTGACTTTGGCCAGTGGAATATTGTAAAAGAAAATACGAGAAGCAAAAGTTTCATTTCACACACGAACTAAACTAATCAGATGTCACTTCACTACAAACAATTAAAGCTGACTGCTTGGTAGGTAGATGAGCAAAAACAACAAAGTTGATGAGCACAACTTCGGTTTACCTTCTAAAATACTTGCTGCCAATAGTCCAAGCTTTGGTGTGAGTAAAGCCCAGATATTATATACCCACCTACAAACTCAAATACACGCATGCAAATTAAATGGATTGCTTTCTAAGCGGCATGCAGAATATACTTATACTGGACTCACGAGAGCATTCGATCGTGTTGTGTTGCTGTGTATTGTTTAAGCGAGCAAAGTAATCCCAGGTCCCAGGGCCAGCACAAAAAAAACCTGAAAATAAGTTGTCCCAGCGTGACTTTGTTCGCAAAAAAAAAAATATTTTTTTGTGAAATTTTCTTTCGAAGAGAAGTAAAGTGCTATATGCAGCAGATACCTAGAGGTAAATAAATTCCATCGAACGCAAGTAATTAAAACGAAGCCAACAACAAGGGTCAACTTTCATGCATTCATTTCGAATGAAAAAATAAAAAAGCTTTGAAATTATTTGCTTAACAAACTCTTCGAATTGTAATTAGGTGTATAAAATCATCAAGCTAATGTTCTAGCCGCTGGTTGGGTATGTGTAAAAGCAGGAATTAAAATAAAATTAGCGAAACATAAGACGCTAAGGGTCAAGCCTGAATCCCTGAATATATTGGATCTACTGTAGGACAACTTAGGAAAAACTATACCTATAGTTTCAGGAACGGCAACCGCATGCGCTTTTTTTCGTATACTCAAGCACCTATAAAATAATTTCCGTTTCCTAAGACTCTGTTTTTTGTATACGTATTCGCATATAAGGACAATCCGGATATAAATAAAAAATTAAAAAAATTACTGGGCTCAATCGCAATCAATTACGAATTACATACATATTTTTCGCTATAATCACAGCGATTTTTGTTGGGATACAAAAATTCGTAATTTAACATTGAAAACTGCGGAGATACAAAATTCTGTTTGTTAAATGTTACTATTAGAAGTATTAATTAAAGTTTCTTTAATTTGTAGTGATTTGGCGGTTGTTTGACGCAATTTACCCCTTCAGTAGGTCCACTTCTCAAACATCACTTTAAAATCTCAAAGTGCAAAAAGGTATTTGGTGATTTCACACAACATGTACTTTGAACGTAAATTGACCTAAAGAAATCTTTAATTGGAAATTTTTTTTTTGTGATTTCCATGGAATTAACTAACTAACGCGTGGAATTCTTTTATGCACAGGCAGCCGACAATAACAATGTGTCACAGCAAGTCCCTAGTCCATGTATCGAGATCGAGAACCTTTTAGGTAAGTATTTAAGAATTATTTAAGTAATTTCTTCTTTGTCAGTTCAGAGAGACTGCTAAGGCAGTCGGGTGAAAATTGATTAACCTACGGGTTATAAAGCATTCTGGAATATATCCAAAGTTGGATATTGGAGTATTTGTTTTTTATTTAATAAGTAACCTAAGATCTTCTTGAACTGCCACAAAAAAAAAAAAAAAAACTTGAGCTCAGTCACCTTGCATAAATTTGCTCTCAAGTGTTAACTTACGAGTACCTACTTTTCGAATTCGATTTCAACGGTTCCTGAAACCATTACAGAATTTCAGATCTTTTAAAAGGGCCATTTTATTCAATCGAAGTTAAACACAACTCGGGAAGTTTTCCATATAAAATGGGCCATCAGGCCACCACCGCAATGAATGATGTTTTTGTTTCTGTTTTTAAAATAAAAATATGAATCAGGTAAATATCGGACTATTAAACTATCTCCCAACTGTAATGAAATTGTAATGAAACAATTCGCTCTCGTAGAAGGCAGTTGTCGGAATAAAGCTCATACTCAGAGCTAAAAGTAAAGAAAGAGCTTATACGATAAAAATTTGTTGCGGTGCGGTTAAAATGTAGCTGACAAGACGACAAATATGAAATAATGACGGACTGGACGGTGCGTTGTTAGTGTTCTCTTGACACACAACATACTATCAACGTAAAGCTGAGTTTCAGAGAACAGAACGTGTATACTAAATAATTGGAAGCTTTGACATTATTAGTGTCGGACTGATGCCGTGCATTGCCGTCTGAAGGAACAGAAACTAGGTCTGTCCAGTGTCCATTCCATAATTTTCAAAATAAAATTCAAGAATTAAATAATTTTCAGTTCTTTGGAAAAAATAGACATGCAGATCTATGTTACAGGCAGTGACGTTGGTGATCAAATGTAATTTTTGTGGCCTCAGTATAAGTGTCAGTTTGTTTCTCCTCGTATAACAGGTTACAAAATCTTCCAAACAGAGAAAATGTTAATTTAATCTCAGATAAATCTTTGACACTTGGGAACTTAAAAAATCGCTCGAGAGTGTAACTGTCCTGATTAAGCAGTTCCGACGTTTGAAAGCGAGAAGCTGGGGTTAGAGTGCTATTTGGTCCGACTTTTTTGGAAAGCATATCACAGATTCACAATATCCCAATATTGTCACTGCATTATAACGCAGTCGCAGTGCCATACATAATCGCCATTGATTCGTTTTTGAAGTGATTACTTCTTCAGGCGCATTGAGCACTTTTAAGATGGGAAGAAATCTTCAGTCTTCTCAGAATGCTGTCTTAATTTAGTGGAAACACTCCCGAGTCGAATCATGGCCTCTTCACTGAATACACATTTTTTGTCTCCTTTTTTAAAAATGAGCGCGACGAAAAAGAAACGAACGAATTTTTTATTATTAATATTTTTTTATGGAAGTACGAGTAAATGATATTATCATAATTCATAATAAAGCGACCTAATCTTGGTCTTAGTAAGACAAACCAGCAATTTCCAGAAGTTCTTCCTCCCCAATCCCCAATGTCGCTTGTGTACTGCAACAGCGGCTAAGGTTCAGGTTCATAAAAAGCCAAATTGGCACAGACTACCAAACCCAATCTTCAAGTGGCGGTAGTTGACTTTAGCAAGCCAGATCGAAAGTTGAGTAAGGACCAATGGAGACTCATGGAGCTGCGCATCCTTGATGGTGTTAACGGAACAATCGTTAACAAAGAGGGTCAGTTACCTTTCTTTGAGCAGCTCTCAACCTTCAAAGGTTTTAAACTCCTTTCGTGTGACAATGAGTTCACAAAGAACTGGCTAAAATCGTTTGTGGAAAACACTCAGGCTCCATGGGCAAATGCCGACTTACGACTTGTCGTAAAGAAGGACCTGTTAGAGTTCACTAGACCAAAGGGACGCATTTCGATTCCCGGGCCACACATCCCGAAGGAACGTATAGAGAGAAATCTACGTCACCTCAATCCGGAACTCCATAGCGAGAACTGGGAAGTGCTTGAAGTGGGAGAACATTCCGAAGCGGGAACTGAGATTGTGGTTCTACTTAGCCACAAGTCAATGCCTCTGCTGCGGAAGTTCAACAACAAAGTTCGCACTGGAATTATCCGGTGTAAGGTTCGACCCTTCACGGAAAGAACTGAGAGTAGGAGGAGAGTGGTGGATGTTAAGGTACGGCAAACATGAAAATAGTCCAAATAAACCTACACCATAGTATAGCGGCAAGCTCTAACCTCGTCTATCTCTTAGGTGAAAGAAACATAGACATCGCCTTGGTGCAAGAGCCATGGATATCCCGTGGCAAAATAAGTGGGCTAAGTCATAGAGATTTAGTCACTTACAGCATCAAGCCGCTTAATGCGGAAAGTAAGAATAGAACGTGTATAGTAGCTAGGAAACATATTAACTTAATACTTCTATCTACCTACAGCAACCTAGACCAGACCACAGTAAGGCTTGAACGGAGGGGGCTCCCCCCACTGATCTTATCAGCCGTTTATATGCCTTACGAAGATGAAGGACCACCAGCTCCATCTACCCACGCCTTAATTCACAAAGTGGAACAGGAGGGATGGGACATTATAATGGGATGCGACGCAAATGCCCATCATTCACAATGGGGTAGCGGCGATATAAACCAAAGAGGTGAGTCAGTTTTTGAATTTATTATTGAAAACAATCTTTTAGTAGCTAATAGAGGGAATGAACCAACATTTGTAGTTAGGAACAGGCAGGAAGCTATAGACATAACGCTATTCAGCAATTCCAAAACCCTCACTATCGACAAATGGAAAGTTCTAAACGTGCAATCCTACTCTGATCATAGGTTGCTAGAATTCTTTGTAGGTAACTGTTGCAACCCTCCCCAGTCACACAGGAACCCCAAAAAGGCTGATTGGGCTCTTTTTAGCAAGGAGATCGATAAAAGGAAAGATCTTTTACAAGAAGGCGATATAAATTGCCCGACCGACATCGACCTGAAAGCCGAGAAAATGGTTGCTGTTTTCAAAGAGGCATTTGAAATAGTATGTCCGGTGGCAAAACGGAAAACGAAAATATCACCTCCATGGTGGAACAAAAAACTGGCCGCTATCAGGAAAGAAACAAGGAAAGTTCTTAACACGGCTAACCGAACGAAAATGGACTCCGACTGGGATGTATACAAAGCAAGTCAGAGGAATTTCAAGAACGAAATTCAGAAATCCAAACGCCAGTCGTGGCAAAATTTCTGTGACGAAATAACGGGTACTACAGAAACCGCGAGATTGAGGAAAATCCTCACCAGAGAACCAATAACTCTGGGATCTCTAAAGGAGCCCGAAGGTAACTGGACTGAATCTTGTTCAGATTCTTTAAAGCTGCTACTGAAAACGCATTTCCCGGGCTGTACCGCTCGGCCATGCCTCGGTGTACGCACCAACATTACAGGGGTAACGAGCCTTCCTGGAGATTTGATTACAGAGGATAGAATCGAATGGGCCATTCGATCCTTCTCTCCTTTTAAATCCCCAGGGCTCGATGGAATCATTCCTATTATGTTGCAAAGAACTGTCAACACTATCATTCCGGTATTAAAAGAACTTTACACTGGCAGTCTCACACAGGGATACATACCAAGAACATGGCGTGAAGTGAAGGTCATTTTTATACCAAAGGCTGGGAAGGCAAGTCACACCAACGCAAAAGACTTCAGACCAATAAGCCTCACTTCCTTCATACTGAAAACATTAGAACGACTGATAGATATACACATTCGTAGTAGGATTCGCCCGGAAGAATTATCCCCGGCCCAGCATGCCTACACAAAAGGTAAAAGTGTTGAAACCGCGCTACACTGTGTTGTCAGTACAATTGAAAAAACTCTAAAAGAAAAAGAATACACCCTTGCGGCCTTCTTAGACATTGAAGGAGCTTTTAATAATGTCAAAACGGATGCCGTACGCAGAACGTTGAGTAAGCTTAACATTGATAGATTCATTATCAACTGGATTGTTAGCATTCTCGAAGAAAGACATATCATAGCAGAACTTGGGGGCTCTAAGCTAGAAGCCTACGCCTCTAGAGGAACTCCTCAGGGCGGGGTTATATCCCCGCTACTGTGGGTCATAGTTCTAAACGAGGCGCTTATGCAGCTTAGGAACAGTGGCGTCAGGACAACGGCTTATGCCGATGACGTAGTGTTGTTAGCAACAGGTAAATTCCTTCCAACACTCACTGAACAAATTGAAGGCGCTCTCAAAACCCTCGATATGTGGGCCCGGAGCTGCGGCCTAACTTTAAACCCCCAGAAAACTGAACTGGTTATATTCACAAACAAAAGGAAAATACCACAGTTTGTCACACCTTCTGTTGACGGTATACCCCTCAGAATATCTGACAGTGCAAAATACTTGGGACTTATACTGGATAAAAAACTGAACTGGAAATTGAACACATACGAACGAATCAAAAAGGCCACAGTAGCCTACTACTCCTGCAGCAGAATTTTTGGAAAAACTTGGGGACCATCCCCCAAAATTAAACTGTGGTTGTACACGGCTATAGTAAGACCTATATTGTCCTATGGCAGCCTTGTATGGTGGCCGGCAACAAACAAATCCACCTACCTAAAGGCCATTACGAAAGTACAAAGACTAGCGTGTATTGGTACCACCAGTGCAATGAGGACAACTCCTACAGCAGGTCTTGAGGCTATCCTCAATCTGCTGCCGCTGGACATTTTTATACAACTTTCAGCCGCCATTAGTGCCTTAAGAATAAGCCAATCAGTTAACTGGAAACTGAATGAAACGGGTCATTCGTCGATCCTTAAGAAATATTTTGGCTATGTACCTAACACGGACTACATCACGCCATACTTAGAGTTCACAAGACCATTCTCGAGCGTCTATCCCAGCAGGGAAGAATGGAGAGACGGAATAGTGCCTAACACGCAATCCATAGCCGTTTTTACGGACGGATCTAAAATGGAAACCGGGGTTGGGTCAGGTGTCTTCTCCGAGTCATTGGGTATCTCAAAATCGATACGCCTTCCCGACCACAGCAGTGTCTTCCAAGCAGAGGTCCTTGCAGTGACTACAGCGGTGAGTCTGTGGTAAGGGCAATACCGCCTGAAGGTATTACCTTCTTTATCGACAGCCAGGCAGCAATAAAAGCATTAACTGCAACTTTAATTAAATCAAAGCTTGTGAAATGCTGTCAAGAAGAGCTCAAGGCTCTTGGCGCTCAGCATAAGGTATTGCTCTGCTGGGTTCCGGGACATGAAGGTATTCCAGGCAACGAGAAAGCAGACGAATTAGCCAGACAAGGTTCAGCAGCTGTACTAGAACAAGCCGATCCCTCTGTGAATATACCGCCTTGCTCACTCAAGCTTGAAGCAGGGAGAAAAGCCACAAGGGAGGCGAACGCTAGGTGGACCACACTAGAAACTTGTCATACTACAAGAATGTTATGGCCAAGCTTCAATGAAGCAAGAACCGAGAGTATAATACGAAAGGATAGGAAATCCCTCTCCATCCTCGTAGGAGTCCTAACAGGGCACAACACTCTGCGGTATCACATGAAGAAACTACGCTTGACGGAAGAAGAACTCTGTAGAGGCTGCGGTGATGAGGAAGCTCTTGAGGACACAACCCACTTCCTATGCCACTGCCCGAGCCTCCAACACAATAGGCACAGATTCCTAGGGAGACACTTCTTTCACGACATAGACGAGCTATCTAGCACACCAGTAGACAAGATAATGAGCTTCATCAAATCCACAGGATGGTTTGTATCCAACGGCACAGTGAGTAATTGATCACAAATATTTATGGATAGGGTCAACATGGGTAAGGGACAACCCTTCCCCCCAATGGGCATCACAATGGGTCAACATTGACCTGAGTGTGGCACGGAGTACTCCACGCCAACCCGCCTACCTAACCTAACCTAAGGTTCAGCTGCGACTGGATCGTCTAGTGCCGGCGGTGTCTAATCAAAAAAGGAATGAACTAATTTAGATCTTATAGAAAAAGAAAGTAAAAAGACAAGCCATCTTTGGCACAATTACCATCATACTCACCTCCGCAATTCACCTGCAATGTAATCACCATCAAAGATGTCGAATTCGTCGTTCTGTGTACCAATGTTTATCAATGCTTTCGCCGCCATTTCTTTGAATTTTGATTCTGTTACCGATGACAAGGACGACGACGACGGCAGCAGTGGCGTTGCGAAGCAGTCTTGCGTCCAAACGTTAATGGCTGTTGCATTTCCGGTACACCCAAATCATTCAAAAACGACTTGTCAGTAACGGCGGATAGCTAAAAAATGCACAACAAAACAAATTAAACGAGAACCTAAAAAGAAGCGAGAAAAATCGACCAAAATCATTGACGAAGTAGATTTCGTTGAATGATGGTCATAATTATTGACTTCTAAGAACGACATTTGTTTGAAATACCTCCAAACAGGCTAACTCGATTCTTTGGTGGCTTGGCCGGATTTACGGGCTCGATGCTTAGCCAAATTCGTCTTAAAGGAGACCGTCAGAATAGTCGACTTTGCCTTACAATCCTCCAAAGTGTATTGGCCAAAACTCTCCAATATTCCTCTCCACGCGGGAGTTTTGGTGAATTTATATTCTGTAGTGGATATATCCCACAACGTGCGGCACTGCTCGACGGCTTTTATAAAATTTACGATGTCTTCGTGCGACCTCCATTTGACTTAGCTCTTATTTGCTTGTATCTCCTTTTTTTTTTTTGCCACAATCGGACACCTGCAAATCATCAGGCAGTCTTGGATCCTGGTTATCTACTATTGTCTTCGTCCTCGATGATAAGTTGCGAATTAACAACCTCAGGTATTTTTATTGGGGACGTTCGGATTCGTAGTTTAGTAAGTCTGACAGCTGTCTGACTTGATGCGTCCCAGTTTTTATTGGCCCAGAGTGTTCACGTGTATAATTTTTGCAGTTGACGTTTATGGAGGGGAAGCCGACCAACCTAGTCAAGAAAGTCCTGCCTGTGTACCTACTGTGTTGACATTTCGAAGAGTCAAATTCAAAATAAACAGAGTGGTCGTTGCAGACTTTTGAGGAGTCGAAAGAAGGCGCGATGAGAGAAAAAGGTGTGATTCTAAGGCCACTCTGGTAATTTAGAATTTTCACACGGTATAACAACCATTGGCTTGCAAAACACTATAATAGTGTAGTGATTGCCAGCCGTGTTACATTTTAAATGTACTTATTTGAAAGTAACAATTTTTTAAAGATTCATGAAGGGCCTTTCCAAATAAAAAAGTGCAAAATCAAGCAAAGGTAACGCTGACCGCGAGAATACAAAAACAGTTCAACTTGCTTAGTCAACGCGTTCGGATTCATAGTCACGACCAATCTAGTTGACGTTTTACATAAACTAGGTATCCGAAAGTCCCCATTCTAACACCAAAAATTAAGACAATAGAAATACAAAAAAACTAGTGCGGCGCGTTCCACATTTATCGAAACTTCAAAAATATCAAACCCGTATGCTGAAAAATGTGTTGTTTGCTGATGAGCCTACTTTAGCTCGTCAGCATATCATTACACGATATGTTCATTTCGCCAACATACATAATATATGCTGACTAGCCAACAAATTTGCCAACAAACGCCTTTTAGCATACCTACATATTATGATGACAGAAATTTCACTGTTACACGATAATATGTTGTGATTGGGACACATTTTTTAGCATACGTATGCTGATTCAACATATCGTCTAATATTAGCTTTAGTCTAGCAAACGCATAATATCAAAATAAAATTTGTATTACTTTGTTTAATTAAGAACGTCAGTCTTTTATTGGAACCTCGTACCTAATTAGAAATATTTATTAGGAAAAAAGTTTTGCGCTTGTGTCGTATACATATCTAAACACTTGGTTTACGAGTTTATAGAAGTTCTTAAATAATTAACTCCTAATCATAGCAGGTAGATGGCAATTGCCCAATTTAATGACTTTTTTCTTCATTTCATTATTATATTTAGCCTTTTTGTGGGTTTCGCCCGGAAAACATTTCACCTGGCAACATGATGTCCGGCCGAAATTTTAAAAGGTATTGCTAGTTTCGCCCGAACGAATGCAAACTTCGAATCGACAGTGACATTTTGACAGCTTGGAAAATAAAATAAAGAAAATTTCTTTGTTATTTTAAAATAAGTAGCGAGATTTTTAAAGTAGAATTATATAAATGCATAGCACAGTACTGCGGCTGGTAATACAAGAGGAATAGGAAGAAAATACCCTGGAACGAGTTACTCGAAGGCACTTGCGAGATACATCATACATCCAATCCATTGTAAGAATCAAGCGTTTCTTGCATTTTTGTAAATAAATATTGTGCTAATTTTGTAGATTTTATTAGTAGGTATTATAGAATTAATAAACCAGCATTCAAATATTTGCTGGATGTGCTTACAAACGCCTGCCCCTGTCCAAGCTAAACTAGCAGGTTGTTTGCGTTTTTTTTTGCAGAGGTTGGATATCAAAAAGGTGTTGGTAAGGACCATCAACTTGGTTTGGCACAATCATCGTTTAGCCTCGTATTATCCGAAGAACTTAATATATTTGAGCAAGCGCTTTGCCCTCAGTGGATAGCTTGGCCAACACCGAACGAACAACGCAAGATTGCTCAACACTTTTATGCATAATACCGGCTGCCAAGTGTTGTAGGGTGTACCTATTGATGGAACGAATGTCAACATTATTTTTTAATAGGAAAGTAAAATGCAGTTTAATGGTTTTGCTAGTAAGTCAAAATATTTTTATAATATTCTCATATGTGAGAATTAATTGAGAATTTGTTTCATCTAAGCTATGAACCCTGGAGCTTGTCACGATTCCTTCATATGGAATGTGAGTGAATTAAGATCAAAAATGGAGCAAGACTATCTGCAGGATGGCACCAATATTTGCGTGTTGGGTAATGTATTGAATGAGGGAATTGAAATTAACGTAGTTGCAAATTTAGAAACTACACTTTCAGGTTATACTTATTCAACAGCAGGAGAGCGCATTCGATCTTACATTGCTGGTACTATTTAAATTCGATAATCGAACATTTCAATAAAACACATTTATCTTAACTCAAGATATCTTATATAATCACATTTGTTTTCAATTCAGTAATTGATCATAATAGATAAAATAATTTTTCTTTGAATGGTTACACAAACAGCGCACACAGATCCAACAATTTCCCATTTATAGGTTTTAGTCATAAAAAACTCCGTTAAAAAAACACTTGAGTCTTATACACTCTGTAAATTTCGTGGAAATTGGGTAGATAGGCTTCTTATTAGTTGGGGAAGCCCTTCAATAACAGGCTTCAAATTATTGCGTCACGTGCATATACACATAAGTACCAGTGTAATACATTTAAACAATCAAATTGTTGTAAGTTTTGTAAAGAATGAATAAGATATAAATAACAATGAGTGTCACTACAATAAGAGCAACTGGGAAAACCTTTCATAGTCAAATGCTGGAGGGCACTAATATTTGATAGCTAGGTGTAGTTTTGCATAATATAGCTACTAACCAAAGTAAGGGCATAGTCCATCTTGATGATGATGACTTATATGAGAGCGGAAAATTTATAGGCATGTGCCCAGTGTTTTATATTTCTGAGAATGCATCATTTCTTCTTCGTTGGAATTTGTTTTAATAGTTATTATTAGCTTGCCAACCATTTGATATAAAACTCGCATTGCAATCAGTCGTTCGGTCAGACAGCACAATCACTGACAAGCAACAAAAAGTGTCAACAAAACATTCACTGGTGTGTTAAATCGGTTGCTAAGGTTGACCTATTTTTGAAATCTCAAACATTAACAAATATTTACAAATATTTTTTGTTGTTTTAAACAATATTGGAGGCGTGTCAAGTAAGGATATGTGTTTTTGGACGTTAAATTTCATAAACAGAGTTTTTAGATCCATTTTAAGATTTTGGCGGAGTCGGTTAAATGTTTATCAATACACAATTGAACCTTTACTTTATAATCAAGTTGACAGTGCAGAACATTCAAAGTTTGTACAAGTTGTGAAATTTTAGGCGGACTCTTCGTATTGTGACTTTAGCTCACAGCCAAGGCTTGGAGAGTGGATGTGTTAAAAAAAGTGTAGAAAGATAACCTACAAAAATCCACTAGAAAGATTCTGTTGTGTCAAAACTTATAAAATTCTTTAAGTACCAATTAATTGTGGTTGCATACCTAGCCGCCGAGATGAGTAACGATTCAATTAAGCAATTTTTTATCCAATCGTAAGTATTTGGTCTTGTAATAATTTACAATTTGTAGGTTAGGTAGTGTTTTCAATTTTTAACGGGTTGTTTTATCCCAATTTTTGCTTAATTTTAAAACACGACAACATATTTTCATTTATACATTTATAAATTTAGTTTGCAATTTTTAGAAGCCAGGTAGAATCTATAAAAAAAAAAAAATCGAGCTGTCGTGGGACGGCCGAAAGAAGCGAATCATTGGACGTAAAGTATTGGCCCGTGTTACGTTAGCAAACGTTTGTTAGCATGCAACGCATCTAACGCTTCTACGCTGAGCGACAGAGAGAGAGAGAGAGAGAGAGCTAGCTACGTATAGAACGTGCGCGCGCAACGCGGATGAGAGGGAGAGAGAGAAAAGATATATACGCTACCGCTTTCACCTTTTCTCGGTTCGCTCCCCATCTTCCAAGTGCGCCCATAGATAGTGCCAGTTAGTTTAGATTACTCTCTCTGTTCCTCTTTCGCTCTCTACACACATATATTTAAGAATTTTTCGACTTTTCTTTTTTCCTAAACCATCCCTGAATCAAGACGAACAACACAAAACAAAAATCATCCAAATCGGTGGAGCCGTTCTAGAGTTTTCATCTTCCAAGTGCGCCATGGAGGGGGAAGTTAACGCTACGGTGACGATTTTTTTCGGTTTACTCCCCATCTTTTTGAATAATTTATATGCGTGACCCACCGACCGTCCGTAAAAAAGCTATATTCGCTTCAAAAATTGTACGATTGATTCATGTTGTGCTAAATGTTTGATACCTAAGGAATAGACTTAGATTGATTTTATTTATATTGTTAAATTTATTCAAAATAATATAAACAACTTACTATTGCTTTCTGTCGATCGACAGTTAAAATTAGATGGGTATTGTCATAAACTGTGTTAGAAGTTATTTTTAATCTAATCAATATTGTTAATTACGTAATGCTGTTACATGAATGTCCGATAATCATACACAGGTTCAATAGGACTTGAAAAAAACATTAGGTATTGTTGTCGATCAGCATTGAGTTAAGTTTTGTTCAGTCACGTTTTGTTTTCTCCTGCATTCTGCTACTTTGAATTCCCACGTAACCATATCCTATCTACATTATTTCGATAGGTCTTGATTTTTCATTTTATTATTATTCTATGTATAATAAAGCAGTATAGTCAGTCTTCTGTAAGAAATTCTCCGAAGAAAAAAAAACCGAAAGAAAACGGGCCTACTCACCTAAACATCATAGTGAAAAAAATATGAAATAATGGATCGTAATTCGTAATAATGGGGTAGAATCGTTTCTGTATTTCGCCCTCGAATGTTATCGAAAGTTACCTATATATTTATTACTCTGAAAAACGTTTCCCCACTGTTGTAATGGGTGAGCTTATCAGTAGGAAAACCAATACATAAATGTTAGCAAAATAAATATATACGATCAGATACTTAAATACGCGTTGTTCGAAGTTCAAATACAATTAGTTCCGTCACCTCTTTCGGGTCCAACATTTTCGTTATCGAAGAACCTTTTCAAACGCTATACTGTATTTGGCTTAACCAGTTTGAACTCTTTCAGTGATATAAGAGTCCATGCTTTCTGAACTGAATAATAACAAGAAAAAATAGTTATTTTTAAGACAAGTCTGGCAGCGAATCTAAAATTATGTTTTACTATCACGTCTATGGTGAACATAGAGTACAAATAAATGTCATTATTTAAATTTTAGCTGTTAGCGGTGGCTATATTTTCCGTACAATTTTTTGCTCTAAAGTCTATTTATATGTGTCTAGTATGACCTTTTCTTGAATATTGCTTTATACTCTAATTAGTTATGCAAGTACAAACGTCCTCTAAACGATTTGTTATAAGGCAAATGGAACATTTATACAAAAAATATAAAAAAAACTTTCATTTAATAGGACTAAGGCCTGTAAGAGTAAGGGGATGTAAGGTGGTATTTTTCCTTTTTAGCAGTGGATTGACAAGCTTGCAGACGCCGGGCTATATCTCGTCGGCAAAATAAAGAGAAATATTAAACGCAATTTTGAATCCGATTTTACTACCTATTGAAGAGAAGCCATCTACAGCACTCTGTCCGAAAGAATTACATGATAGTTTGAAAAAGAAAATAAATTAGGTTAAAAGAAGGAGGAGAGAAAAAAAAGGCTTGGTCTGGTGAAAGTAACCTTGCAGTAAACAAATATACTGCACATCCGTCACTCTATCATCGGTTATACCTGCCCGTTACCTATGACATTATAGTCATGGTCCCCAACGCTTTCAAGCCCCTGAATACAATTTACATAACAGCCCCTTGAGGACCTATATTAAGCGTGTTATTCTGTTATTCCACGTTGAGGTTGCCCATTACACCTCTATCGACAAATTTTAAGTTCACCAAATCATAATTATTGAAATAACACATTCTATTGAAAATCACTTTAAATGTTTACAATATTTACTTATAAAGAAAAACATAAGAAATGCTTATCTCGTATGATTCACCCTAGTTTTGTTATTTATTATCGGAGTATTCCCAAAGAACAATATACAAATAAAATGTGTAGCTATAGGAGACACTACAAACTATGATTGGGCAAAGGTCATCATAACAATTCGCATGGCCAATGGTTTATTAGGAAGGCGCAGGGACATAAGTCCCGACATGAATTTTCACTTTAGTAGGACATAAGTCCCGAAAAACACCTATTAGGCATTAATTAATTAATAAATTCTAAGACTACCACTTAGTCGCTCCCTTCGCGATTTTTAATTAATTCATAGAATAAGTACTTAAATTTGAGGTAATATTTAACCGTTTGTACTATTTTTAAAAAAAATGTAACTTAACTTTGAATAGATAAATGCTTTTTTTTTACCATACGCAATAAATATAACAATAATATATATTTTTTCTCTGTGATCTTACAGGGTTAGGCAGTATCGCGCACTTCAGAAACAATTAGTAACAAATGAGACAGTAGTTGTTGAAACCGATAAGGGACCAATAAAAGGAGCCAAATGGATTTCCCTATACGGTGAAACTTATTACAGTTTTGAAAGGATACCCTTTGCAAAGCCACCCCTAGGCGAACTGCGTTTCAGAGCTCCTGTCGCACCCGATCCATGGACCAAAGTTAAAGACTGCACTAAGATGTGTGAAGTACCACTGCAACAAAATTTTGTGTTCAGTACATACAAGGGGACTGAAGATTGCTTGTACTTAAATGTTTACACAAAAAATGTAATTAAGCTTACCTCTGGTTCAAACTTCAAACCGCAAGACTTAAATGTACCTATGTATGTTTTTTTCCAGTTGAATCCATCCAATCCACTGCCAGTTAGTGATGCGCGATAATTCAAGATCGTATCGATACATCGATACTTTAATATCGAAATGAAAATATCGATGCAAACAAAAAATCGGCCCGAAAAAATCGATAATATCGATAATATCGATTTTTTATGAATAATTTTGATTTTTGTGTATAATCTAGATTTTCCTTCTCATTGCGATAGATACTAGCACTTGGAAAGGTTCTATACGATTCAACATCTAGATATATGTAGATACTTTTTAACAATTCGTATCGTTGTAGGGAGTATAGGAAGGCATTACATGCTGATAATTGCAAGAATTTATAGCTAAAAGTATCTATAAACTGTTGTTATATTGAGCTATATGAAATAAGCCAATGGCAGCCAAATAAAACATAAAAATGCATTAAAAGGTCTGTTTTTTTTGTGCTTCGATCTCAGCAAAGCAAAGTAAATTAGGATTTTCGGCACACAATTACAACTATGGGCTGGGCCCTTGGATCCTTTTTTTTAACACCAAAACGATATTTTTTTCCCCCTTTTCCAAAATAAAAATTATATTTTGTTCCCCCCAAAACCAAAAACCCTTATTTAAGTTTTATTTTAACATTTTATGTTTTATTTTAATATCTTAGAACTAAGCAAATAAAAAAAAATTATAGGAATTATATTTAAATATATAACGGGTGATTTTTTAGCTGGTTTGGTTTTGGCAACACTGGTTTTGACAGCTGACGTGTGTTTAGTACCTTGTGTCACTGTCAAACAGCTTCAGTTTGGTTTGCAATTTAACCATGGATCGTCTTACAAATGAACAACGCTTGCAAATTATTGAATTTTACTATCAAAATTCGTGCTCGGTTCGAAATGTTCATTTTCGCTTTTTTATCGAAAAATTGTGTTCAGCGATGAGGCTCATTTTTGGTTGAATGGGTACGTAAATAAGCAAAATTGCGGCATTTGGAGTGAAGATCAGCCAGAAGCATTGCAACAGCTACCAATGCATCCCGAAAAAGCCACTGTTTGGTGCGGTTTATGGGCCGGCGGCATTATTGGGCCATATTTCTTCAAAGATGATGCGAATCGCAGCGTTACTGTCAATGGTGAACGCTACCGAGCGATGATAACAAACTTTTTTTTGCCCGAAATGGAAGTTCTTGACTTGCATGATATGTGGTTTCAACAAAACGGTGCCACATGCCACACAGCACGCGAAACAATGGCGCAATTGCGAGGCGAGTTTGGTGAACAGTTAATTTCACGTTTCGGGCCGGTCAATTGGCCGCCTAGATCGTGCGATTTGACACCATTAGATTATTTTTTGTGGGGGTATGTCAAGGCTAATGTGTATAGGGACAAGCCCGCTTCGATTGACGCACTGGAAGCGAACATCCATGCATTCATTCGTGAGATACCGGCCGATATGTGTGAAAGAGTATGCCAAAATTGGACTCAGCGGATGGGCTACCTGAGACGCAGCCGCGGTCAACATTTGCATGAAATTATCTTTAAACATTAAATTGCAAGGTTCAAACTATCGATTCAAATAAATATTTCATTCATTTTTTCGAATTTTTTGTGTTTTTTTTTTTTTTTAAGTTCTAAACCTCTTAAAAAATCACCCGTTATATGTACCCACCTTAAAGTTTGTACATTGTGCTATGTATTGTGAAGTCTTAAGCAGCTTTTTTCTACCACAAAGTCGTAATAATTTTTTTTAATAAATTGTTTGTGTACAAAATCCAGCCAAAGTAGAAGTAGACAATTTGTTCCGTATTTTTGTATAATTTAAAAATGGTGTAGTCTTTCGAGGACTTTATTTAAATAAAATTTTTAATGTTTTTTTTTTCGTGTTTTGATTGTTATTGTTTTCCGCCCAAAAATTCCTTCCACCTTTTTCCCCCTTTGTTAGAAAAAATCGATAAAATTAACGACTTTCCCCCCAATCTAGTATTAATTGCACCCTTAGTTCCAAAAAAAATGGTTTTCGTTGAACTTGTTTTGCATGTGCTCTTCAGTGCATAACATACAGGACTCTATGAAAATGTAGCACACACCTACAAATCCATCAGGCAACGGCGGGCAGATGCGACGTAGATAAGGAATTGGTGGAGTGTGAAAATGTTTTTGCCTTGTCACAGTATTGTGGTATTGTTTGAGTGCAAAAAAATCGGTGGTAAATAATCGATGCATCGATAATATCGAAATTAAATTATCGAGTGAAAATATCGATATTTTTTTACGAAAATATCGATGAATCGAGTGATTCGATATATATCGCGCATCACTACTGCCAGTTATGGTTTGGATTTTCGGCGGAGGCTTTCAGATTGGTGATGCAAGCCGCGATCTTCATGCCCCGGACTATCTGATGTCAAAGGATATTGTACTAATTACTATAAATTACAGACTCGGTGCTTTTGGTATGTGAGGTCCACTTGAAAACGTAAAACGTAAAGAAGTATATTTAAATCTTTCTTCTATTTATATTTGAAGGTTTCTTGAGTTTTAAGGACAAGAAACTAAACATCCCTGGCAATGCAGGATTAAAGGATCAGATAATGGGTCTGGAGTGGGTGAAAGAGAACTGTGCAAGGTTTGGCGGAGATGCAGAAAATATCACATTATTCGGAGAGAGTGCTGGCGGAGCATCTGTTCATCTGCTCATGATGTGCCCCAGAGTAAAGGGGTTATTTCACAAAGCTATAATTAGCTCGGGCAGTGTGCTTTGTCCATGGGCCTGCCAGCCAAACTTAAACTGGGCGTACAGAATGTCGAAGATTCTCGGATATCAAGGCGATGATAATGACGCCGACTTATATACATTTTTGTCCAGTATAAGTGGGGCAAGCATCATAAAAGCTGCAGTCAAAACACCAACAGTTGAGGAGCTTCGCAATTCGATTCAATACGCGTTTGGTCCAATTGTGGAGCCCTACGTCACAGATCAATGTGTTATTTCTGAAAGCCCTAAAAACTGTTTGCGAAATTCGTGGAGCAATGAGATTCCTCTTCTAATAGGAGGAAACTCGTTTGAAGGACTTTATTTTTACCCAGGTAAATATAAGGATTTGCTTAGTACATATAAATTCTGAGTTTAATAATTCTTAAGATATCATGGCTAATAGAGATGCGATGATTCACCCTGACAACTATTTATATCTTGCCCCACAAGAGATTATCGCCGACCGAAGCAGCCAGAGGTGCAAGGATATCAGCCTTAAACTCTTAAAAACTCATTTCGGTGATAAGAAGCTTAACGGTGAAACCGTTATGGAGTTCTTAGATGTAAGTTTTCAATACAATTTGCAAAGGGCATTTAGTAATAAATATCTTTCTATTTCAGTACCTTAGCTATAAAATTGTTTGGCATCCCATCCACCGAACTGTGAAGGGTAGACTAGAATACAGTCAAAAGCCGACTTACCTGTACCGTTTCGATTTTGATTCAGCATTTTTCAATCACATTCGCACACTGCGCGTTGGAAAAAAGTTCCGAGGGGTATCGCACGCTGATGATGTTGGTTACCTATTCTACAGTATATTTGGAAGTAGACTTCCAGAAAACAGTCCCGAATACAAAACAATTCAAAGAATGGTTGGAATTTGGACCAGTTTTGCGGCAACAGGAGACCCCAATTGTGATTCCATAAGTGAAGTTAATTTTAAACCTGTCTCAAGGAACGTGCAAGTTCACAAATGTTTAAATATATCCAATGATGTAGACATCATTGATTTGCCTGAATCCGAAAAACTGAAAATCTGGGATAGTATCTACACAAGGGAGGAATCGCATTAATTTGTGCAATCATTTTGTATTATTTTAGTAATTGAACCACTTTACTTTACACATAGCAAATTAAAAATTACTTTCCACCGCAAAGGCCAATTTATATTTAACTTAATTTGCAAAACCGAGACGGCACATTTCGACAAAGTACTTGCCGTTTATACTTTATTTTAAATAAAATTAAATTTGTTGTCGCAGTTGGAAAATTGGAAAAACGCCAAAAAATTGAAATTTTGTTTTCCGTAAAAATTTTGAACTTTATTGTATGATTTGGATTTGTGACAATGTAGGTAAAGGTGGAAAATTCGTTTTGAAGCTTTGAATATTTCGGATAATTGTGAAATGTGCCTGCGCAACTGCGGCAGTCTGCTATCGACATTGGGAATGCCAGCGACAAATCGTTCGAATCGCAAGGAGCAAGATTATTATCGAGATGAGCCGATAGCTGGCCGCCGCTGTTGAGTGCCGAGCAGAAGAACGTGTACGATTCGTTGATGAAGGTTGTTGACCATGCATTTACTTACGTGATGCTTTCGGTGAGCCAGGCAAGACATTCTTCATTTCGTTGATTCTGATGGCAAAAATTAGGTCAAGATCTCAAATTGCGTTGGTTGTTGCATTATCTGGCATCGCTGCCATATTGTTGGCAGGCGGTTGACTGCACATTCCGCTTTGAGCCTACCGATGAATCTTCTCACGGTTGACAAGCCAATATTTCCGCGAAAGCGAAATTGATGCGCGAATGCAAAATCATTATTTGGGATGAATGTACGATGGCGCATAAACGAGCTTTCGCAGGTGACTACGATGAAGGATTTACATGGTGATTCGAGACGATTTGGTGGGGCTATGATATTGCTCTTCGGAGAGTTTTGTCACACGCTTCCCGTCATCCCGAAGTCTTTTGCTACCGGTAAGCTCAACGCGAGCCTGAAATCGCCGCCTTTGTGGCATTTCAAGGATTTGCTACTATAGGGTAAAATTGAATATCAAACAATAAAGGCACCTCTAGACGGTCAATATTATTGTGAAATATTTGATATTGCACCATATTATCATTCTTCGTCTGTTGATAACATTGCAAGGTTGTGCAATATATTGTAGAAGATCAAAATGCTTTGAAATTTTTTGCGCAATTTAGAAAAATTGTATCGTCTGGGGGTAATATTGCACCATATTTGTTTATTTATATTTCAGATAAAGTAACATCTCCGGAAGTCAGTGGCGTAGGGTGGGTTAGTGCCGCCCGGGGCAGACCCAATTCTTGATGAACCAGAGTATGTGGAAGAGTTTGACTGATTGAATTACAAGCATTCGAGAAGAGGAAAATCTATACTGCATTAAGAATTACATGGTAGAGTTTGCTCCTTGCTACAGCCACTTTCGAAAATAATCTTGAGGAGAACTTTCAGTCTTATTTTTCCGCCTGTTGATACCATTTTGGGATCATGACGTTACCTAGAACGACTAAAATCTAGAATGGTTATAATCTCGACAATGAATTTGATAAATCTCGATTGAGAAAATCTCGAATGGGTCAAAATCTAGAAAGTACAAAAATCTCGAAAGTCTCTATCTCGAATAAAATCTAGAAAATAAAACTGCTTTCGAGATTTTTATAATTTCTTAAATTTAGTCCGAAAGTAATGAAAACAAGTTTCATATAGCTTTTTTGTTGAAAATAATGAATTTTTAACAAATACCTACTCATAACAAAATATATTATTTTGAAACTATAACTATAACTGTTCAATAGAAAAAAAAATTTACTAACTAGATTGATTATCTAAACGGAACCAAACTCATTTTTCAATAACAAATAATTTACAAATACCTATACAAAAAAAAAAAGGGATGATAAATGTAACCAATTATCTCTGTGTTTACTAAGCCCTTATTTGTTTTAATTTGATTAATTTTCATTTGTCCCACTCTTTGACTCTATACGTACACGGAAAAAATATATAGGCAGCTAGTGTCTGAATTAAGCCACGCGGTGTTTTGACAATTCAATAAGGTTTAAGAAGACCTGTTGTTTTTAAGCTGAATCATTTGTTTGCATGAATAGTTAATCAAATTGTTGTTGCAATTCAAATAGTTTTCCATGTGAGTAAATCTTGAATTAATCGCGCCCACGAATTGTTACCATTGTCTCAAAAATTAATATTAATTCTAGATTTTTGCTTTCGAGATTTTTTTTTTCTAGATTTTTGCTATTCGAGATTTTTTTTTCGAGATTTTGGTTTCGAGATTTTTTTCATTATAAATTTTTGTTTTCGAGATTTTATTTTTCTAAATTATGGTTTTCTGAATTATATTTTTCTATATATCAGGGTTAACCCTACCATTTTAATACTCAAAAAATCATAACAAAAGCACGCATATATGCCAAAAAAGGCCACCAAATTTCAAATCATTTGGTAATTGTAAGGTAACGGATAATCTTTCCAATTCTTACACCAAGAATTGAGTAAAAATTCGTAAGAATTAGTAAAAATTTGTAAGAATTAAAAGTAAAGGAGCAAACCTCTTGTTAGAAAACGTTGAAGATTTTGTTTTCTTGGGTACCTCGGTAATTAATTTTCAATAATAAAGAGCAAGGCAACAAGACAAGACTGCAACTTTTATTGGCAACTAGAAAGTTTCTGTATGTTTGCAAACTTCACTTTGTTTGAGCAAAATAAATCAAAATAACATGAACTCAGCAGAGAAGAATATCTGCAATGTAGTAAAATGTAGTTGCTTACTAGGGAGAAGTGTTCATTGGATTTTGTTGCTAAGCAAGGAATGTCTCATTACTTACTGTGAAGCAGTGTTAATGCTGTTAAACATTGTAAATAAATTCGTTGAGCAGGAAAAAGAATCCGTTTCATAGACTTTATATATGTATTTAAAAATTGTAGCAGCTCCAAATTGCAGCACCCCTTGCACCCCCTCGCTTCGCCACTGCCGCGAGAGAAAATGTGAAAACTTTAGTATCTATCAGTCAACAAATTATTGGGAAAATATTGCACTGTCTGGGGCGCCCAGCCAATAATATTGTGCATCATATTTCACAATAATATTGAGCGTCTAGAGGCCGCAATAAAAGGCGATGATTTTGAGTCGGTCAAACATCACCGAGCATATAAAGTGTCTAAGCCACTTTAGATGCGCAATTCGACAGCAAGAGATCTACCGAAATACTAAAATGAGGTAGGGAACTAATCAGGACATTGGTAGGACCACTGACATCTAAGAAAACATATAAAAGACATTATAGACTGGCAGGCACAAGACTGGTTAGCTACTTCTTTCAATATCTAGGGAAGATAGGCCACACAAACTAAAAACATATTTAATTTAATATCTCAGAGATGGTAACACCTACAGCAAAATGTTGCACATCCCTGGTAAGAGGATAAACATACACCTTTCTCGGTTTATTTAAGAAAATAGTGTTTTTCAAGGGAAAATATTCAGGTTTGTTTTCCATTGCAGGTAATAGAAATCCTAGAGACCTCACTCTCGAACACCCCTCTTTTCATATAACCTCTATCATCCTATAGCGAATTGCTTCGTTAAGAAAAATAGTCAGAAACTTCATGCTTTGTCTGAGATGTTTGTCATGATTTACCACTCAACATTTTGTTTTTGCCTGTAGAAAAAATGATAAGCGTAAATAGTTCTTCGATTTAACACCGCTCTTATTTCATAATAGAGTCCTTTTTGTAGGCCACATACTATTTACAACATTGCTTCAGACCGAACACTAATAACCTTCTTCAAGATAAACGAACATCACAACGCAAAAAATATGTGACTTTATCAAATTTCAATGTAGGTAATAATAATAATAGTTAGCGCAACAGGTCTGTAGGGACCCTGGGTCTAGCTTCTCGCAACCATTCGTTTTGTGTGAGTTTTTAATTTTAGGAACGAATGAAAGGGATCTACAATTTTATGCCGATTCCAAGCGGCCGATTGAGAAGCTCTTTCAAGACAGTTATACTCTCGGATGTTTGTCAGACGTTCGCGAGAGGTGGCGCAGTGAAAAAAAACTTGAGCTGGAATTTGGGTTTTTGCGGGATTTGAACCTGGGACCCCTCGCTTAGTAGTCCAACACACTAACCACTAAGCCATTGCGCCTTCAATGTAGGTATAACAAAAAAAAAAACATTCCAGATAAGTGGCTTTATTCGTAATAATATCTCTAAAAAATATCCAACAATAACAAATATAATAAATAAACTTTGAGGTAGCCTGACCCAGTGTCCATTACTAATCAACACCTACTATAATTTCCCATACAATCGTTCTTTGTCATACATACTGTCCCACACAGCTAACTTGTTGGCCTCAGGTAAGTCAATAACCTTTACATCGTTTGAAATATTTATACACTTCAAAACGATTTCACTCTTAACCAAAGGCTTAACGTTAACATCACTGATAGCATCACAGTTGGGGTTGCTATTTGCGGCAAAGCTCGTCCAGATGTCAATCATCCGCTCTAGTGTCTTATACTCTAAAGAATCCTTAGGCAACTTTCGCGAGAAGGTATTATGGAACAGGTAACACATCTCATCTCCATGGCATGCACCTCGATATCCACTGCCACAAATTAAATTACGGATCAAATTAAAGTACGTAGAGTCGAACTCAAAGCGATAGAGATATGTTGGAGCTGTACTGTATTCCAGGCGGGACAAAACCGTGCGGTGTATTCCATGCCAGAACATTTTGTATGAAAGAAGCTGAAAAAAATGATTGATAATGCTGAAACTACTAATGGTCTCCCTTGCAAAGTTACTTACATCAAAGTACTGCATGGATGTGTTTTGTTCACATTCCTTGTCTCCGAAATGTGCCTGCTTTATTCTAAGACCGAATTCTTTGCATTTATCACTTTCTCTGTTTAAATTTAGATCCAGGGGAACCAGGTACTCACAGTCCTTGACTTCATCAAGAGTAATTGGTCTTCTTTTTATTTCTGGAATTGTAGATTTACAAATAATGATATCGAATTCAGAAATAGGGTTTGAATGAAATTGGGCATTGGTATGAATGAATTAAAGTATTTTCTTCCGTAGGCATTCCTTATTTACTGAATAAGAACTACTTAAGATTTGGCAAATTAAAAGCTGTCAATGGCAAATTGTTACGCTTTATATGTCTGTTAGAACTTGCATTACTTTTTTCATAATGAGCTTTTAACTCAAACTCAAACTCAGCCCTTCACGATAATTCATTTACCTGGAACGAATAGTAATCCCTCATCAGAGTTCCCACCAATCAACAGAGGGATGTCATTACTCCAAGTTGTTCTCATCAGCTCCAGTGGCTCTTTTGGAAGCACACACTCATCTGTTATATATGGTTCAACTACAGGAGCAAATGCAAATAGGATTTGGTTTCTTTTTTCGTCCTTAGATGTTATCTTTGCGGCCACCTTAACAATATCGGGACCGCTCGCTTTTGATAGAAATTTATAGACACCCTGATCGTCATCCGCGCCTGTGTACCCAAGTAAAACTGCTAAACGGTACGGCCAATTGTTCATTGGTGGCATTGTCCAGTGGCATAGGGCACTACCGGACTGCACAATGGCTTTATGGAAAAGGCCCTTCGTTTGTTGGGATGTCATGAGCAGGTGAGTGGAGGCTCCACCAGCACTTTCTCCAAAAAGCGTAATATTGCTAGGGTCACCACCAAACTTTGATATGTTTTCCTTCACCCAACGGAGTCCTAAAATTTGGTCCTTAAGCCCAGCGTTTCCCGGAATGTTCAGCTTCGGATCTTTTAGGCTGAGGAAACCTGCGAAAAATCGATTCTGTTACTGTAACATTGTGGAAATTTATTACTGAAAACCTACCGAATGGACCAAGCCTGTAGGTGAGTGATACAATCACGACATCTTTAGACATGAAATAGTCTGGTCCATACAAGTCTCGTGTTGCTTCTCCGATTTGGAAACCACCGCCATAGATCCAAACCATTACAGGGACTGGCTTTTCTGGATTCAACTTGAAAGCAATTTATTAGTTCTGAGTCTTGATCTCTCAGCGGCTCCTACTTACGTTTCTGCAGAAAACATTTAGATACAGACAATCCTCAGACCCTTTATACTGCTTGAATATAACATTCGCCTGAAGAGGTTTTTCGCAGGGTTGGGTACAGTCCTTTACATCCGTCCATGGCTCAGGTGGTATTGGTGCTTTAAAGCGAAGTTCTCCCAAAGGCGGTTTGGCAAAGGGTATTTTCTCGAAGCTGTAGTAAGGTACTCCGTAAACTGAGTTGCGTTTCAAGCCCTTAATTAGTCCTTTGTCGGTTTGAATCTGAACTGTTTCGCTTGTGGTCAAAAGAATCTGCTGGAATTTGTATTCGATAACCCTGCAAAATGAAATGGTATAAAATGGATGTTAAGGGAAATTTCGCGTATATGAAACTTCGAATTCCGAAATTGTAAATAGTAGGTATAGATGACTCTGAAGGATCGTATTAGCATTGGTTATAGAGTTGGACTTCCGACTCAACAACTCACTGCGCCTTAAAATAAAATAGATTACACACTAAAAGACCCGGCAAAAGGCAAAGCAAGCTGTTTGTTGACCCCCAAAATGATCAGAGACGCCTACGCCTAATAAGCGGTGACCATATACTTTCCAATGGTTGCAAAACTTTAGGCGAGGCTTATAAATTTGAAAAAAAAAAAAATTGAACAAAAAATTTGATAGAAAGAGTTAAGAGTACATTATGTGAGACACGGAGAAAATGACTCTAAGTTAATGGTTTCAGACATCTTTCTATATGTGATAAAAATTAAAGACACTGTTTATGATCATGCAAAATGTTATCAGCGCGGAGATCAGCCCGTTTATTGGAGCTAAGAATGCATCATAGAAGTAAATGCCTCTGCCATAGAACAAAAGAAGTTGTTATGTATAATCGATTCGGCCCTGTGCACAAGCATTGACTCTGTCCCACCAAACGGATGAAAACATCTAGGAATATTGTGACAGGAAGATTCTTCGGGTGGTATTCGATCCAGTTTTTAACGACGAGCTTTTTATGGGCTCTATAGCGACGTTGAACTGCTTTAAGAGCTGAGAATACAACGGCTGTGATGGATGGGGTGCTCGGAGTGTATAGATAAACCAGCAACGCACCAGCCGGACTAGTCTTTGAGTTTACCTCTGAGAAACAACTTAACAGAGTAAGACCCCACCTAAGGTGACGCGCACAAGTTCTTCTGGTTAGCTTATCCATTCATCGTTCCGCGAATGTCTGACAATTATCCGAGAGTACAACTGCATAAAACAGCTTGAGAAGCTTGGTCAAGGGTCAAGGAATCTCAATTTTGACTTCGATGGAAAAGCTGTAACGTCAACAAAGCAAGGCAGGAATGCTTGTTTAAGCCAGTGCTTATAGCTATTAGCTTGTCTTGCGGACTACCGTACTTTTACATGCCTGACAATTTTGATAGGAAAGTTTGAAAATTGGGAGTATTTAAGGGATAGGAAGAAAATAGGGAAAGGATAAACTAACTTTAAACGAAATATTTGTAACATTAATTAATAAATTGGTTGGTAAGCCTTCTACCTTCTCTCTCCACACCGGTACCGAAGGTGTTATGGTGGTACCTTTGAACTACCCTCCCTACTCACGAATGAGCAGAGTACCATGATGTTAGTCCACGTCATCTCAATCACCCCTACATTTCAATTTACTCACACATACTCTTACCATGATCCTGAAAATACTTGACAAACAAAAATTATGGATTCAAACACCATCAAACAAATCAAAGTATCAACTCCATTGCAAAAAGTTACTTGTAACATAGATAGTAAAAAAAAAAAAAACTTATTAGGTATATTTAAAAAAAATTATTTTAAAAATTGTTGACAACAACAATTTCCTTGGAAAATAATTAAAAAAAATTTACAACAACAATTGCTTTTAAAATTTAAAATATTTTTTTTTGTACTTGAGTAGGTGTCAGTGTGTCACTACTCGATTTCTATCCAGTTTATTTTTATTTTTAACTTTCTCCATTACGTAGTAAGAGAAAGATATTGGTTTCGTACAAAATTTCGAACTCGAGATTTTAATCAATTCTGATATTACGATGATAGAGGAACTCAAAAAAGTGGGTCGCAAAATTCTGTCCGGTCTGTCCGTCTGTCCGTCCTTCCACGGTCCTACAGCCTTAACGGCTTCCAGGATTACGTTCAAACCTCGGATTTGGAGTTTTTGGGCTTACAGTTCGGGAGGTGTTTTTTTTTTGCAAGGTAACCTCAATATTAATGGTACTTCCCATACAACATTTTCGTACCAGTTTGATTTGATCGAAAACGGCTCTAACGATTTCAACCAAAATTGATATTTAAGCTTAAGTAGGTGAGGTTACCACTACTGCGTACCCAGTTTTTGGCTAAAAATTCGAGCAACGATACTTTTGAAATTTCGACATATCTCGAAAACGGTCTATACGATTGTAGCAAAAATTCATTTCTAAGGTTATGTAGTCATTTATAACTTAATAGCAACCTAAGTTTTTTCTCTATATTATCGTACAATGGATTTATGAAAATAGTAATTTGTAAAAAATATCGTTTTGTCTAGTCAACTTAAAACCGCAATAACAATTTTGACCAAAAAGCAAACTTAGAGTCAAATGGATGTTTTAAAACCATTGTGTCCTTAATTTTCAATTCGAAGCACCGAAAACGCTAATTTTAACTGTTCATATTGTAGCATGTTCTTCAGGAGGACAGTACGACTCCGCCGCGACGAACCCACTAAAGCAATTTTGATGAGAGCACTTGTCTGTCTGCTGTTCGAAACTCCGAAAGTAATCACCACCCCCTGCCTATGCTCTCCTGCCTAGCATCCCGGTCTAGCTCAGTCCGCGTGGATACAATGCATGGGGTGATACCTTTCTCTTTCCTACCTGCTGATAAGAGATGATGCACGGTGCATTATCAGCACATTGGGTTGCCTCTGATCCGCGTCATGCAATAAGAAACTGGTTTGACTTCTTCTAATTCACTTCTAGTACATAATTTACTTTATTTGCCTCCAAATACAAAAGAGGGGGTTCGGATTCGATTCCGTATTCATTAAACAAACTACAAACAAAATAATGTACTTGCTTGGCACTATTCACTTAAAGTTAATAACAAAAAAAACGAAAATTCAAATTTTACGCAACAGGTGGTACTTTGTAAAAATTATATAAGTTTGAATCATTTAATTTATGATTTTTTTAAAAATTTACCTGGTATATCCGTCGTGACATGTCAGGACTGGCGATGGTCAGCTTCAACCGATGACTCCAAAAATGTTCTAATTAGGTATATGATAATTTTCACTGCGTACCACAATTTAGTTTTAAATTTTAGATTTAAAATTTTAGATTTTAGATTTTAAATTTTAAATATAAGAAAATTAATATTAGGCAAAAGTAAGAAAGTTAAGTAAGTAAGTTATATACATAATACATTCATTAAACGTTGAGCAGGTAATCTAAAGTTATCTATGGATTCACTTCCTCTGAATTAAGCAAATGTAACACTTTTAACACCACCGTCCATTTTATCACCACTAGGTGACAGTGATCGTGAGCCTTCGTGTGAGGATGAGTTTTTGCTGTTGAGGGCAGGTGAGATATCATCAAGGTGATTTCTCTACACTGTAGTAATGCGCTAGTGTGTGCATCAACTTCTCCTGACAACGGCTCCGGTTGGCGTGAATGATTCTAGTCGGTACTGGAGGTGGTGGCAACGTTTTGTGGCTCTGAAAGCTTTTCAGTGAGCAAACCAACTATAGGACGTAAAGTGTCGAGGAATGTCACTTAATAGACGTAATTGTGCACTGCAAAGGTATACTTTGATTATTCTGCCACCTTGTTGCAGATCTTTAAATGCTTTACATACCTCAGTTATTTATTTTAAGCTATTTCTACTCTTACTGCTATTAGCCGTAATTATAATTCTTCTCTTAGACTTAGGTTATATGGTTATCTTCTTAGCGAATCGACTTTTCCTCGTGGCTGTCGGAGAAGGAAAAAAAATATGCCGAGCAAAGGAAGTCGGGTCGCCATTTTTTCGACGTATAGTCAGTTTTGCCAACTGTCCAATTCAAAGTCCCTTTTTGCTGGACACCAACAAGTATGGTTGCCATCTTGCAATAAGTGCAATACATGGTTGTTAAATTTGAATCACCCTGATACTCAATGGCACATTGATGCCACAAAGCAATAACATCGCCCAAAATATGCTGGCATGTTTTCTGGCCGATGGTATTGGAGACAATAATTGTGTAATGAGAAACGTGGGGCAGACGCACGCCCTGACTCTCATGCTCTACAAGCCGGGCCTCAGCCAACTTTCAGATCTCAACTATACATATATATCCTTCCCATGAACCCTACCAATCACCTTACCCTTCATATCCTGCAGAACGTACAAACTGTTGCCTATTCTTTTTACAACTCGGCATTTTGAGAACTTACGTGCAAGCTTAGCACTAAACTGCTTCGATGCATCACTTTGGTGGAAGTTACGTCGATAGACAATTTGTCCAACCGAAAACTGCCTTGGACGAGTACGCAAATTATACGCTTTAGAATGTTTCTTCTGAGCTTCTATCAACAGCTTGTGTACCTTGTCTCGAACCTTTTGAATGTAGTCTAATCTATCCAACTGTTCTGGTGCTTCGCCAGCTAATCCATCGAGTTTCCTCAGCAAGTCATATGAACTCCCATGAGTTACCATATGGTAGCCCATGAGTACATAAAACGGAGTATAACCAGTAGAATCATGTACCACATTCCTAAGAGCACACGCTATTGAGCCTAAGTGCTTGTCCCACTCTTTCTGGTCTTCCTCTATATACATCCTTACGGCTGTAAAAATTGTCTTATTTGCCCGTTCAGCGGCATTAGCCTGGGGCGAATAATAACCCGTAAGACATTGCTTGATTCCCAATTGCTCCAAAAAGTGCTTATATTCTTTAGAAGTGAACTGAGCACCATTATCACTTAATATTTTTTCGGGAACCCCAAAGAGATTGAATACCTCTTCTTGCAGAGTCTGAATTGCTAACTGTGCCGTGGCGCTTCTTAATGGTCTTATAATTATATATTTGGAAAATTGATCCAATATGACAAAAGCTTGAGTGTTGCCTTTCTTTGACCTGGGAAATGGACCAACGAAGTCAACATGAAGTTCTTGCCAGGGTCGCAAAGGTTGAGGTCTGGGATGTGAAGTCGGTTTGAGGGTAACATTTGGAGTTTTCACAGTTTTACACACTTCGCAATCATTTACGAACCTAATGACATCCACGAGCATCTTTGGCCAGTAATATTTACGCCTAAGTTTCTCCAAAAGTTTATTAATACCCGGATGAGCACATGAGGGGGGAGAATGCAGATTATCCATTAAAACATTGCGAAGATCCTTGGGAACATACAGACGCCAGCAATTTTGTTCAATCTCTACGTCTTGCGAACGAAATCGAGTTCTCTCTTCTTCAAAAGCTTTAGATGATAAATCCATTTCAGCTACTTCGAACTCATCTCCCTCGATCTCCACCCTGGAGAGCGCATCCGCCACCACGTTCTGCTTGCCTCGCCGATGCACGATCTCAAAGTCGAATGGCTGAAGTTTTAAGGACCATCTGGCTAGACGACCGTGCAGATCTTTCTGCGCCATTAGCCATTTCAGGCTCATGTGATCTGTGATAATGGTGAACCGAGTGCCCTCTATATAAGGACGAAACTTCTTTACGCTAAGCACAGCAGCTAAGCACTCTAATTCAGTGACACTGTAGTTCCGCTGTGCCGCATTCAGCTTCTTTGACATAAAGGCCACTGGTCTCTCATCACCATTATCATCAACTTGGATCAGTGCACCCCCGACACCAGTATTAGAAGCATCGCATTGGATACTGAATGGTTTATCGAAATCAGGCGGTGAAAGTATTGGAGCAGACGTTAACATTGCCTTTAACTTCTCAAACGATTGAAGAGATTCCTCAGGCCAGTCATTGGTATATTTTTTGCCAGTAATATTGGTCAATGGTGCCGCAACAGCAGCAAAATTTGGGATCATCCTCATATACCACTGGCACATGCCTAAGAATCTTCTCAACTGCTTCAACGTGGTAGGCCGCGGAAAGTCTTGGATTGCCTTAATTTTCTCCGGATTTGCTTTTATGCCATCTTCTCCGATGACATACCCCAATAAATTGATTTCACGCTGACAAAACTTAGATTTTTGCACGTTAATTGTCAGGTTAGCTTCTGTTAGACACTTAGCTACTTTTGACAACAGTTCGATATGACCTTCGAATGTATCCGATACAATTAATAAGTCATCAACATATTTGAAGACATCCTCGTGAAGCTCATATGGAATAGCCTTGTCAATTAAGCGGCACATTGTCTGCGTAGCATTTTTCAGTCCAAAGGGCATCATCTTAAAGTGGTAAAGTCCCTGACCTGGAACTGGAAACGCCGTCTTCTCTCTAGCTGATTTAGAAAGAGGTATCTGCCAAAAACTCTCTTTGAGGTCCAAGGCGGAAATAAATGTTGCTCGCTTTAATCTAGCTAGTATTCCATCAATGATGGGCAAAGGATAAGCATCCTTTGAAGTATGTTCATTAACTTTACGAGCATCTAAACAAAATCTAAAGGTACCATTTGCTTTTCTAACCATTACCAATGGGGATGACCATGAACTGTCACTTTTCTCAATTACGCCTAATTTTAGCATTCGCTTAACCTCTTCATCCATTATTTTTTGCATTGCTGGAGAAATTGGCCAGTGTCTTTGCTTAATTGGTTTGATATTGCCGGTATCTATGTCGTGTTCAATTAATGTTGTTCTACCCAGACCATTTTTATCAAATGAAGGAATCTGTGCAATAGTTTCCAACAAAATACGACTCTGCTCTGCAGTGAGCTTGTGAGACTTTTCATCCACCGGTGGCAGACTAATCTCACATGCAGCTGCAGCAACCAAACCAAAGGCATGCCAAAAGTCAATACCCAATGTAAAAAGTCTCTTAAGTGTTGGAGAAATAAAAAACTTAATGGTCTTTTCACTAGCATTAAATTTGACTTTGAGAAAAACGTAACCAGTGATGGGTTGAGAAACTCCATCAGCAGTTTGCAGATTGCTTTGAATTTTTAAAAAATTGATCCCCTTACCTTCCAAGAATTCCAAGCCTCCAATTCCCAAAACTGAAATGGTGGCACCACTATCTAAGAGGCCTATTTGTTGTGTCCCCTCCACTTCAATTTTTGCAAAAGGACGTGGATCATTGGAAGAGTCAAGGGTTGCATGTTTGATTGATTTATAGGTTTCCTTTTTGTTTCTTATATATTTCTGAAATCGGGTCTTATTTAGTTTTCTGTTTGGGTTTGCTGTGAGCTTGCAGTCTTCGCGCGTGGCAGAATCTGCACAACTGAATGTTGCGGAGGAATTGTTTTGGCCGGATGTCGATAGCCTCCTCTCCTGACATCCGTTTTGGAGTTTAACCGATTACAACGCATGCAATTCGGTTTAGTGATATTCTTCGCACCACACGAATAACAAAAAGTTTGTACCTTTGGACTTGGACAATTTATGAAATTATGTCCTATATCGCTACAATTCCAGCAGATGCTTAAGTCGTTTTCCTCCACAGCGTAAGCTTCCCCCAAGTTCTGTTCAGTCGGTTCCTCTCTATAATATCCCGACTCAGAATATTCAACTTCATGTACTACTCTCCTACGACTCACTAACTGATCATCTAAACTCTCCCCAATATCCGACAACCCCTTTTCAACTTCCATGCACATGATCCGTAACTGATCAACTGTCACTGGATGTGCAAGCATCAATTGCTTCCGCAACGCTGGATGCATATTGTTTTTAAGCAATGAAAGCTTATCTGCTTCTGAGTATGGAACACACAGCAACGAGTCCAAGGATTCTATTGCCAGTTTGAATTCACTAAATGACTCCCTCGGTTTCTGCTTTCTGGACTCCATCTGCCGACGAATCTCATGGTCAGTGGTTACACTTCGAAATTCAGCAACGATTGCCTTTCGAAACTGTGACCATGTTGGATTCCGGTTTCTGGTAACAAAAATCCAAAACCAAGTAACTGCAGAACCGGTCAATAGTTGGTGCATTGACAAGCAAAGTTTATCCAAGGGAATACCCTGGCTCCTCGCTAGAACCTCGACTCGAAAAACAAAATGTTCCACGCTCAACCGACTAGAATGCCCCTCAAACTCCAACCTCCAATTTGATATAGCTGAAAGTTTTCGATGATCAAAAGAGACCTCTTCACGTCTCTCTGCAACCATAGAACGGTCTAATTCCCCTACACAACTTTGATCTTTATTATATCCCATTGCGCTACTACCTCCTCGCTGCTCCGTAGCTATTTGATTGCTATGTGCTTGCCGCATTGAATCAGTTTTGTGTGCTGGCGGAGGAAATTGATGAAAATAACCTGGAAGATAAGGCTGTTGCGCCTGATATTCGTTTAAATAAACTGCTTGAGGTGGCTGTTGCTGTTGGTGGTTTTTTCCTAAGCTCAAATTATTGAAACCTGGCACTGGCGTATTCTGATATGCCTCTGCGGCAGATGAAATGTGCACTATAGGAGGTTGTGGCAGTTTCTTTTTCGGAATAGCTCCCGTTATTTGCGAAGGGCAATTTTGCGACAATACACTTCCTACACTACAGTTAAGCAAATCATTATTGTTTATATTCAGCTCCATTTCATTGCTGCTTTGAGCTAATCTGTCATCCGGATCTATGGGTGTGGAAGGACCTGCACCGAACTGTTCAGAAGTCAGCCGCCTAACAATTTCATCTAATTTATCCTTAAGACCTTCAATTGCTACCTTTTGCTCCGGAGCACGATTTCGTAAAGCTTCTAGTCGCCCTAAGATATGAAGACTTCTGGACACGGTTCTAATTTGAGACTGCTGATCTGCTGTCTTAAGTACGTCTTCATATGAGGTAATTAATCCCTTAACCTTCTGATCGCAAATACTAAGTTCCTCCGTGGAATTATTTATGTACCTAAACTCTGAAATCCTCTTTCCTTGCCTCTCTTCCTCATACATTTTAGTTAAATCTTTAGCCAGATTTCTACTACTGCCTGTTGTTGGCAATCCTCGAATTTGACATTCATGTCGAATCTCATCATATTCTAACAACCCGAAATCCATAGTCATGATGTTTCCCCACCAACCGAAATTATCAAGTGTGTTTCTCTAAACCGGTATAACACTTTCTCAAACCAAATATACTACGTGCATCAATGTGCTAATGTGGCTATTAAAACTGTATGTCTTTCAGCTCTTTTTTTTTTTTTTTGTTGTTTGTTTTGTAATTATGTATATATGTATTATATTTATCATGCAGATGTCAAACCAATTTCCCTCACATAACGTCGAACCAAAACTTAAAAATTGTGACCGAGCATGCTAAAATAATTCTGCAATTGATGTGCATATGAAAGGTAAACCAGTTTGTACTAGGATTTCCAAGAACTTACATGTTTTACTCTAGGAATCTAACTGCACAAATTATATATGCCAAAGGAGTAGTGGAAGCTCTAAAGTATTCCGCTACCTCTCACTTTACGCTCGCATGAATAAACGGGAATATGATCAGAACAGAACTCTAATCTATGTCTAACCGCATATTTTAGATTGATCGCGATTACCGCACATCGCAAAACCACTATCACACTCCTCGATCACTTTGTTTCATCTCTTAGCAGATTTGTATATATATTTTTTTTCTTTTTGCACTCAACAATTATATTTTTTCTTGTCGTACCGATTTAACTTAGCTTAACCAAAAACCGCACGAATTGGGCGCCAAATTACTGTAGCATGTTCTTCAGGAGGACAGTACGACTCCGCCGCGACGAACCCACTAAAGCAATTTTGATGAGAGCACTTGTCTGTCTGCTGTTCGAAACTCCGAAAGTAATCACCACCCCCTGCCTATGCTCTCCTGCCTAGCATCCCGGTCTAGCTCAGTCCGCGTGGATACAATGCATGGGGTGATACCTTTCTCTTTCCTACCTGCTGATAAGAGATGATGCACGGTGCATTATCAGCACATTGGGTTGCCTCTGATCCGCGTCATGCAATAAGAAACTGGTTTGACTTCTTCTAATTCACTTCTAGTACATAATTTACTTTATTTGCCTCCAAATACAAAAGAGGGGGTTCGGATTCGATTCCGTATTCATTAAACAAACTACAAACAAAATAATGTACTTGCTTGGCACTATTCACTTAAAGTTAATAACAAAAAAAACGAAAATTCAAATTTTACGCAACAGGTGGTACTTTGTAAAAATTATATAAGTTTGAATCATTTAATTTATGATTTTTTTAAAAATTTACCTGGTATATCCGTCGTGACATGTCAGGACTGGCGATGGTCAGCTTCAACCGATGACTCCAAAAATGTTCTAATTAGGTATATGATAATTTTCACTGCGTACCACAATTTAGTTTTAAATTTTAGATTTAAAATTTTAGATTTTAGATTTTAAATTTTAAATATAAGAAAATTAATATTAGGCAAAAGTAAGAAAGTTAAGTAAGTAAGTTATATACATAATACATTCATTAAACGTTGAGCAGGTAATCTAAAGTTATCTATGGATTCACTTCCTCTGAATTAAGCAAATGTAACACTTTTAACACCACCGTCCATTTTATCACCACTAGGTGACAGTGATCGTGAGCCTTCGTGTGAGGATGAGTTTTTGCTGTTGAGGGCAGGTGAGATATCATCAAGGTGATTTCTCTACACTGTAGTAATGCGCTAGTGTGTGCATCAACTTCTCCTGACAACGGCTCCGGTTGGCGTGAATGATTCTAGTCGGTACTGGAGGTGGTGGCAACGTTTTGTGGCTCTGAAAGCTTTTCAGTGAGCAAACCAACTATAGGACGTAAAGTGTCGAGGAATGTCACTTAATAGACGTAATTGTGCACTGCAAAGGTATACTTTGATTATTCTGCCACCTTGTTGCAGATCTTTAAATGCTTTACATACCTCAGTTATTTATTTTAAGCTATTTCTACTCTTACTGCTATTAGCCGTAATTATAATTCTTCTCTTAGACTTAGGTTATATGGTTATCTTCTTAGCGAATCGACTTTTCCTCGTGGCTGTCGGAGAAGGAAAAAAAATATGCCGAGCAAAGGAAGTCGGGTCGCCATTTTTTCGACGTATAGTCAGTTTTGCCAACTGTCCAATTCAAAGTCCCTTTTTGCTGGACACCAACAAGTATGGTTGCCATCTTGCAATAAGTGCAATACATGGTTGTTAAATTTGAATCACCCTGATACTCAATGGCACATTGATGCCACAAAGCAATAACATCGCCCAAAATATGCTGGCATGTTTTCTGGCCGATGGTATTGGAGACAATAATTGTGTAATGAGAAACGTGGGGCAGACGCACGCCCTGACTCTCATGCTCTACAAGCCGGGCCTCAGCCAACTTTCAGATCTCAACTATACATATATATCCTTCCCATGAACCCTACCAATCACCTTACCCTTCATATCCTGCAGAACGTACAAACTGTTGCCTATTCTTTTTACAACTCGGCATTTTGAGAACTTACGTGCAAGCTTAGCACTAAACTGCTTCGATGCATCACTTTGGTGGAAGTTACGTCGATAGACAATTTGTCCAACCGAAAACTGCCTTGGACGAGTACGCAAATTATACGCTTTAGAATGTTTCTTCTGAGCTTCTATCAACAGCTTGTGTACCTTGTCTCGAACCTTTTGAATGTAGTCTAATCTATCCAACTGTTCTGGTGCTTCGCCAGCTAATCCATCGAGTTTCCTCAGCAAGTCATATGAACTCCCATGAGTTACCATATGGTAGCCCATGAGTACATAAAACGGAGTATAACCAGTAGAATCATGTACCACATTCCTAAGAGCACACGCTATTGAGCCTAAGTGCTTGTCCCACTCTTTCTGGTCTTCCTCTATATACATCCTTACGGCTGTAAAAATTGTCTTATTTGCCCGTTCAGCGGCATTAGCCTGGGGCGAATAATAACCCGTAAGACATTGCTTGATTCCCAATTGCTCCAAAAAGTGCTTATATTCTTTAGAAGTGAACTGAGCACCATTATCACTTAATATTTTTTCGGGAACCCCAAAGAGATTGAATACCTCTTCTTGCAGAGTCTGAATTGCTAACTGTGCCGTGGCGCTTCTTAATGGTCTTATAATTATATATTTGGAAAATTGATCCAATATGACAAAAGCTTGAGTGTTGCCTTTCTTTGACCTGGGAAATGGACCAACGAAGTCAACATGAAGTTCTTGCCAGGGTCGCAAAGGTTGAGGTCTGGGATGTGAAGTCGGTTTGAGGGTAACATTTGGAGTTTTCACAGTTTTACACACTTCGCAATCATTTACGAACCTAATGACATCCACGAGCATCTTTGGCCAGTAATATTTACGCCTAAGTTTCTCCAAAAGTTTATTAATACCCGGATGAGCACATGAGGGGGGAGAATGCAGATTATCCATTAAAACATTGCGAAGATCCTTGGGAACATACAGACGCCAGCAATTTTGTTCAATCTCTACGTCTTGCGAACGAAATCGAGTTCTCTCTTCTTCAAAAGCTTTAGATGATAAATCCATTTCAGCTACTTCGAACTCATCTCCCTCGATCTCCACCCTGGAGAGCGCATCCGCCACCACGTTCTGCTTGCCTCGCCGATGCACGATCTCAAAGTCGAATGGCTGAAGTTTTAAGGACCATCTGGCTAGACGACCGTGCAGATCTTTCTGCGCCATTAGCCATTTCAGGCTCATGTGATCTGTGATAATGGTGAACCGAGTGCCCTCTATATAAGGACGAAACTTCTTTACGCTAAGCACAGCAGCTAAGCACTCTAATTCAGTGACACTGTAGTTCCGCTGTGCCGCATTCAGCTTCTTTGACATAAAGGCCACTGGTCTCTCATCACCATTATCATCAACTTGGATCAGTGCACCCCCGACACCAGTATTAGAAGCATCGCATTGGATACTGAATGGTTTATCGAAATCAGGCGGTGAAAGTATTGGAGCAGACGTTAACATTGCCTTTAACTTCTCAAACGATTGAAGAGATTCCTCAGGCCAGTCATTGGTATATTTTTTGCCAGTAATATTGGTCAATGGTGCCGCAACAGCAGCAAAATTTGGGATCATCCTCATATACCACTGGCACATGCCTAAGAATCTTCTCAACTGCTTCAACGTGGTAGGCCGCGGAAAGTCTTGGATTGCCTTAATTTTCTCCGGATTTGCTTTTATGCCATCTTCTCCGATGACATACCCCAATAAATTGATTTCACGCTGACAAAACTTAGATTTTTGCACGTTAATTGTCAGGTTAGCTTCTGTTAGACACTTAGCTACTTTTGACAACAGTTCGATATGACCTTCGAATGTATCCGATACAATTAATAAGTCATCAACATATTTGAAGACATCCTCGTGAAGCTCATATGGAATAGCCTTGTCAATTAAGCGGCACATTGTCTGCGTAGCATTTTTCAGTCCAAAGGGCATCATCTTAAAGTGGTAAAGTCCCTGACCTGGAACTGGAAACGCCGTCTTCTCTCTAGCTGATTTAGAAAGAGGTATCTGCCAAAAACTCTCTTTGAGGTCCAAGGCGGAAATAAATGTTGCTCGCTTTAATCTAGCTAGTATTCCATCAATGATGGGCAAAGGATAAGCATCCTTTGAAGTATGTTCATTAACTTTACGAGCATCTAAACAAAATCTAAAGGTACCATTTGCTTTTCTAACCATTACCAATGGGGATGACCATGAACTGTCACTTTTCTCAATTACGCCTAATTTTAGCATTCGCTTAACCTCTTCATCCATTATTTTTTGCATTGCTGGAGAAATTGGCCAGTGTCTTTGCTTAATTGGTTTGATATTGCCGGTATCTATGTCGTGTTCAATTAATGTTGTTCTACCCAGACCATTTTTATCAAATGAAGGAATCTGTGCAATAGTTTCCAACAAAATACGACTCTGCTCTGCAGTGAGCTTGTGAGACTTTTCATCCACCGGTGGCAGACTAATCTCACATGCAGCTGCAGCAACCAAACCAAAGGCATGCCAAAAGTCAATACCCAATGTAAAAAGTCTCTTAAGTGTTGGAGAAATAAAAAACTTAATGGTCTTTTCACTAGCATTAAATTTGACTTTGAGAAAAACGTAACCAGTGATGGGTTGAGAAACTCCATCAGCAGTTTGCAGATTGCTTTGAATTTTTAAAAAATTGATCCCCTTACCTTCCAAGAATTCCAAGCCTCCAATTCCCAAAACTGAAATGGTGGCACCACTATCTAAGAGGCCTATTTGTTGTGTCCCCTCCACTTCAATTTTTGCAAAAGGACGTGGATCATTGGAAGAGTCAAGGGTTGCATGTTTGATTGATTTATAGGTTTCCTTTTTGTTTCTTATATATTTCTGAAATCGGGTCTTATTTAGTTTTCTGTTTGGGTTTGCTGTGAGCTTGCAGTCTTCGCGCGTGGCAGAATCTGCACAACTGAATGTTGCGGAGGAATTGTTTTGGCCGGATGTCGATAGCCTCCTCTCCTGACATCCGTTTTGGAGTTTAACCGATTACAACGCATGCAATTCGGTTTAGTGATATTCTTCGCACCACACGAATAACAAAAAGTTTGTACCTTTGGACTTGGACAATTTATGAAATTATGTCCTATATCGCTACAATTCCAGCAGATGCTTAAGTCGTTTTCCTCCACAGCGTAAGCTTCCCCCAAGTTCTGTTCAGTCGGTTCCTCTCTATAATATCCCGACTCAGAATATTCAACTTCATGTACTACTCTCCTACGACTCACTAACTGATCATCTAAACTCTCCCCAATATCCGACAACCCCTTTTCAACTTCCATGCACATGATCCGTAACTGATCAACTGTCACTGGATGTGCAAGCATCAATTGCTTCCGCAACGCTGGATGCATATTGTTTTTAAGCAATGAAAGCTTATCTGCTTCTGAGTATGGAACACGCAGCAACGAGTCCAAGGATTCTATTGCCAGTTTGAATTCACTAAATGACTCCCTCGGTTTCTGCTTTCTGGACTCCATCTGCCGACGAATCTCATGGTCAGTGGTTACACTTCGAAATTCAGCAACGATTGCCTTTCGAAACTGTGACCATGTTGGATTCCGGTTTCTGGTAACAAAAATCCAAAACCAAGTAACTGCAGAACCGGTCAATAGTTGGTGCATTGACAAGCAAAGTTTATCCAAGGGAATACCCTGGCTCCTCGCTAGAACCTCGACTCGAAAAACAAAATGTTCCACGCTCAACCGACTAGAATGCCCCTCAAACTCCAACCTCCAATTTGATATAGCTGAAAGTTTTCGATGATCAAAAGAGACCTCTTCACGTCTCTCTGCAACCATAGAACGGTCTAATTCCCCTACACAACTTTGATCTTTATTATATCCCATTGCGCTACTACCTCCTCGCTGCTCCGTAGCTATTTGATTGCTATGTGCTTGCCGCATTGAATCAGTTTTGTGTGCTGGCGGAGGAAATTGATGAAAATAACCTGGAAGATAAGGCTGTTGCGCCTGATATTCGTTTAAATAAACTGCTTGAGGTGGCTGTTGCTGTTGGTGGTTTTTTCCTAAGCTCAAATTATTGAAACCTGGCACTGGCGTATTCTGATATGCCTCTGCGGCAGATGAAATGTGCACTATAGGAGGTTGTGGCAGTTTCTTTTTCGGAATAGCTCCCGTTATTTGCGAAGGGCAATTTTGCGACAATACACTTCCTACACTACAGTTAAGCAAATCATTATTGTTTATATTCAGCTCCATTTCATTGCTGCTTTGAGCTAATCTGTCATCCGGATCTATGGGTGTGGAAGGACCTGCACCGAACTGTTCAGAAGTCAGCCGCCTAACAATTTCATCTAATTTATCCTTAAGACCTTCAATTGCTACCTTTTGCTCCGGAGCACGATTTCGTAAAGCTTCTAGTCGCCCTAAGATATGAAGACTTCTGGACACGGTTCTAATTTGAGACTGCTGATCTGCTGTCTTAAGTACGTCTTCATATGAGGTAATTAATCCCTTAACCTTCTGATCGCAAATACTAAGTTCCTCCGTGGAATTATTTATGTACCTAAACTCTGAAATCCTCTTTCCTTGCCTCTCTTCCTCATACATTTTAGTTAAATCTTTAGCCATAGATTTCTACTACTGCCTGTTGTTGGCAATCCTCGAATTTGACATTCATGTCGAATCTCATCATATTCTAACAACCCGAAATCCATAGTCATGATGTTTCCCCACCAACCGAAATTATCAAGTGTGTTTCTCTAAACCGGTATAACACTTTCTCAAACCAAATATACTACGTGCATCAATGTGCTAATGTGGCTATTAAAACTGTATGTCTTTCAGCTCTTTTTTTTTTTTTTTGTTGTTTGTTTTGTAATTATGTATATATGTATTATATTTATCATGCAGATGTCAAACCAATTTCCCTCACATAACGTCGAACCAAAACTTAAAAATTGTGACCGAGCATGCTAAAATAATTCTGCAATTGATGTGCATATGAAAGGTAAACCAGTTTGTACTAGGATTTCCAAGAACTTACATGTTTTACTCTAGGAATCTAACTGCACAAATTATATATGCCAAAGGAGTAGTGGAAGCTCTAAAGTATTCCGCTACCTCTCACTTTACGCTCGCATGAATAAACGGGAATATGATCAGAACAGAACTCTAATCTATGTCTAACCGCATATTTTAGATTGATCGCGATTACCGCACATCGCAAAACCACTATCACACTCCTCGATCACTTTGTTTCATCTCTTAGCAGATTTGTATATATATTTTTTTTCTTTTTGCACTCAACAATTATATTTTTTCTTGTCGTACCGATTTAACTTAGCTTAACCAAAAACCGCACGAATTGGGCGCCAAATTACTGTAGCATGTTCTTCAGGAGGACAGTACGACTCCGCCGCGACGAACCCACTAAAGCAATTTTGATGAGAGCACTTGTCTGTCTGCTGTTCGAAACTCCGAAAGTAATCACCACCCCCTGCCTATGCTCTCCTGCCTAGCATCCCGGTCTAGCTCAGTCCGCGTGGATACAATGCATGGGGTGATACCTTTCTCTTTCCTACCTGCTGATAAGAGATGATGCACGGTGCATTATCAGCACATTGGGTTGCCTCTGATCCGCGTCATGCAATAAGAAACTGGTTTGACTTCTTCTAATTCACTTCTAGTACATAATTTACTTTATTTGCCTCCAAATACAAAAGAGGGGGTTCGGATTCGATTCCGTATTCATTAAACAAACTACAAACAAAATAATGTACTTGCTTGGCACTATTCACTTAAAGTTAATAACAAAAAAAACGAAAATTCAAATTTTACGCAACAGGTGGTACTTTGTAAAAATTATATAAGTTTGAATCATTTAATTTATGATTTTTTTAAAAATTTACCTGGTATATCCGTCGTGACATGTCAGGACTGGCGATGGTCAGCTTCAACCGATGACTCCAAAAATGTTCTAATTAGGTATATGATAATTTTCACTGCGTACCACAATTTAGTTTTAAATTTTAGATTTAAAATTTTAGATTTTAGATTTTAAATTTTAAATATAAGAAAATTAATATTAGGCAAAAGTAAGAAAGTTAAGTAAGTAAGTTATATACATAATACATTCATTAAACGTTGAGCAGGTAATCTAAAGTTATCTATGGATTCACTTCCTCTGAATTAAGCAAATGTAACACTTTTAACACCACCGTCCATTTTATCACCACTAGGTGACAGTGATCGTGAGCCTTCGTGTGAGGATGAGTTTTTGCTGTTGAGGGCAGGTGAGATATCATCAAGGTGATTTCTCTACACTGTAGTAATGCGCTAGTGTGTGCATCAACTTCTCCTGACAACGGCTCCGGTTGGCGTGAATGATTCTAGTCGGTACTGGAGGTGGTGGCAACGTTTTGTGGCTCTGAAAGCTTTTCAGTGAGCAAACCAACTATAGGACGTAAAGTGTCGAGGAATGTCACTTAATAGACGTAATTGTGCACTGCAAAGGTATACTTTGATTATTCTGCCACCTTGTTGCAGATCTTTAAATGCTTTACATACCTCAGTTATTTATTTTAAGCTATTTCTACTCTTACTGCTATTAGCCGTAATTATAATTCTTCTCTTAGACTTAGGTTATATGGTTATCTTCTTAGCGAATCGACTTTTCCTCGTGGCTGTCGGAGAAGGATAAAAAATATGCCGAGCAAAGGAAGTCGGGTCGCCATTTTTTCGACGTATAGTCAGTTTTGCCAACTGTCCAATTCAAAGTCCCTTTTTGCTGGACACCAACAAGTATGGTTGCCATCTTGCAATAAGTGCAATACATGGTTGTTAAATTTGAATCACCCTGATACTCAATGGCACATTGATGCCACAATATCTCGAAAACCCCATCTTCGATTTCGGTAAAATGTCAAAAACGAAGTATTTCTTTATCATACAGTCAGTAGTATTTTTCCAAATAAACATTGCAATATTTGCAACAACTGTTATGTCTGGATTGTTTTACAAAAACAAAAACTTCATTTGCACCGCGCACACGAGCATCGGGATATTCAATTTATAGCTACTAATGCAAATTCACAAATGCCTGAATTGTTAAATAATCTATCTAAAGATATCGGTCTATCACGGGCAATACTTCCAATAATTGAAAACTTAAATCATATTCCAATCAAAATTAAAAACATATCCTTAGGTCAAAAACAGAAACTGCTACTAGGTACGCTTGTCCTGTACTCAAAAATCAAGTGAGGAGTAAGACCTAATAAAATAGTACAGTGGACGCTTGCCAGTTACTGACAGCTTTAACCTTTAGAAACGTATTATTGTTATTTTATATAACGGCCATATGAGATGAATATCCAAAAGAGAATATCTGTTTTCTTTTCTCTAGTATCGAGAAAGTTTCGTTCGACCCAGTCGTGCACTTTATTTTTTTTTTAAGTGCATTTTCTTGTTATGACTTGTTTTGGTGTTAACTTCTTTCTTTTTTGTTGCCTATTGCGAATTTGTCGGTCACTACGACCAATATTCAAACTTCGCCGTCCAGGCATTTTATTCTTTTTTTCAGTATTATATCACTGCAATTTGTACACTTATGTATGCTAAAAAAGAACATTTCCCTTGGTTATGTTATTTGTGCCGGAAATCAAATGGAAATGTTATTTACCTATTTAAAATTGATTAAAAACTAATTTGGAGTTTTTGTCAAACAATTTTACTACAGCTAAATGAAATATGAATTAGGTACTGAAATGTCAAATTCAAAAAAGTATAGACAACCAACGCCAACTATATTATTACACTTACTTTTAATGTTGTTGATACAAAATTGATATGCAGGGAAATCTAACTTATCGTAAATATCTCCCAGCGCCACCTATCGGGTCCAAATTTTGGCAAAAGCTTTCTTTTTCTTTAAGTGTTATATGGTGTTAATTTGAGCCAAATCGGTCCATAAATAAGATTATCAAAACAGCGACCCCAGCGCCCCCTATAGGGTCTAAAATAAACATATACCATCCGGAGCACCACACAAACATATGGTGTGAATATAAGGGGGATAGCTTCTGTGGTTCAGCCGTGATTGTCAGACATACATACGCACGAACGTTTTTATATATTTAGATTTTGGGTCAACGGGTTTAATGGTATAAAATGTAAAATAGATGCAACTTTTGTAAAAAATGCGAATTAAAATTGTGCAAAAAAATTTTGGAATTTCTAAAATATCTACTAGCAAATAATTATAATCTATTATTTATAATTTCTAATTCTTTAAATCAACTTATTTTAGATGGTCGTTTTTCGTTATTTATTTCAGAGTTAAAATACAAACTGTCTAAATATTCTACAAGGAAATATTATTACCCAGATGGTTCATTTAATTTGATTAGAGAAAGTGGTTCTTTGAAATTGTATTATTTTATGAGAATTTAGAAAATATTGAAAAAGGTGGGTAGGATAGCTAGAATTACTTAAATTAAAAGAAAAATAAGAAGATCTAGTTCAATTGAATGTTGCTGCAGCATTAAGTAAAGTAGGTAAATTATTTCTCTATAACAACATCTAATAGATTTTATCCATTTCGAAGGGAATGACTTCATTATTCTGAAAACCTATATTATATAAATTTACATACTAATCAAGTTGACGAGTCTATTAAACCTAACAACTTTGCTTAATATGACTGTTATAATCAATTAGTTAAATAAGTATTTCCGGCATTAGATACGTAACACAAATTAGGAAAAAATAACAAGTCCGCTTAATGACTCTGAGAAGCACTGCAATAGATAAAAAATAACAGAAAAATTCAAGTTTTAAATGCGTTTCATGAAATCAGAAACAGTTTGTATAGGTATCCAAATTCCTCATGGCTTTGTTAGTAAAAAAAATAAAATCGATTTGTGTTTTTGTGGACTGACTCCAAGAAATTGCGAGAAGCTTAAAATATTAAGGTCAACAATTTGCAAAATATTGCGAAAAAATGTGATTCATGTCACAATCAGAAATCGCTCAATTTATATTTACCTCTTGTTCTCTGAATTCATACAAGTTTGATAAGAGCCAATTAAATACTCGTATCAAGTAAATAATGAGTCCAATGAAGATATTTTAATTATTTCCTGAAGCACATACTCCGCAATAAAAACAAAGTAGGTATGTATCATATTAGTCGCGAGCAAAGTACAGGCCACGCGGTGTCAGATTACTTTCTGTATTGTAAAAGTACCTGAGCAAAAGTATTCATTTGTATGATTGTATTGTTAAGGCAATGTAATGCGAATATCATATTCCCACCAACGTGCTTGAGCTTAATTGATTTATAAATTAAAAGATACCTAGGCGTTTAATATAAGAACTTGTTTTAGGTTGAAACTAATATTACCAGCAATAAACTAATTCTATGAGTTCGAATACTTTGGATATCGTATCATCTGTCCATAAACTCATCTATCAACATAATCTCAAAAATAATAGCTATAAAAAGAGTAATTACATTTTATCATCGACATTTTCATTTAGAACTAAATTAAATAATTATTTTCTTAAATTGCTATTTTTATTTTAAATAAAGTTACGAGGTAGGTATATAAAGGATTGAAGATTTGACAGAATTGCCGCAATTCAGATTTGCTCTTTGAAATGAAACTCGTTTGAGCACTTTTGTATTGTCGTAGACATCGGCGTAAGGTCATAATAGCGTAATAAATCCACAAGCCCAAAGTCCAGAATGGATTGTGCATACAAACTGTCCATAATAAGTTTGTATCGCAGTTAAAGTTATAAGCCAGCAAATTAAATTTGAACTTAGAAACCCCATGGGGTCAATTTCACTTGAGTTTTCACAGCGATTCTCGAACTCGTCATAATAAACTAATGTCAAATGTGTACTATAATGTACTAAATGATAAATCCTGTCATCTATGTGTCAAATGTGCGCAGGGCCGGACTGTCCAAAAGGCAGTGCTAGCAAATGCCTATAGCTGCCTTGCATCTGAAACGCTTCATAGTGAAAATATAATTCTAAGATTTGTATCCTCAATAGCAATAACGATTTTCGATTTTTTACCTATGGCAAGCAAAATGATGATTTCGAAACACTCGTTCTGTAATTGCGATTTGAGTTTTGGGACCTTGAGTTTATATTATTATGCGAACATAAAAAGCTTCCCTTCCTTTTTTAAGTACCTTTTTAAGTGAGGAGAATGGAACTTATATCATTGAAAGGTACTGTGGGATAGATATGCACAAACAAACATTTTTTGTACCCCATTAAGGCTGGTCAAATTAAGTTGAAAATTCCCTATACAAAATGCTTATCAATTAAATGAAAGAATTTCGGTGAAATTCAATTTGTCGCCGTCATATTGCCGTATTACCTAATACGAATATTTATGTAAATCAGCTTTGATTAGAACCTGTTTTCTAAATAATCCAATTTGCCTACCAATAAATGCAAGCAAATGTATAATTTTTTTAATGATTTTATTATAAAAACGAACATTTTTCTTCATAAATCATGAATAAAACTCATTTTGAAGATTCGTTTATAAAACACCAACCAAATGAAATTGTATTGGGACCGAAATCCTATGAAGGCAGCATGCCGTGAGGAATAACAAGATGAGTATTTTGCTTGCTTCAAAAACGTTTGGAAGCAATAAAGGGCCCAGCCCATAGAATCCGCGTCGGCGAATTGCCGTATTTGACGGAACGAGTTGTCCCATAGAATCCGTCGCATACGGTGACAAACAGTGTTTAATGTATTTTCCATTGGGACCACCAGAAATCTTTTTCAGATCACAGATTTAACGTGGCAAATGGAACATGCAACGAAATCGATCTGCTTTCGTAAATGGATTAGTGCTTTATTTGACAGCAATATCAGCTGCTCAAATTGCATTTGTTTTTGCAAACATCACAAATGGATATCGACTTGAAAAATTTTATGTTGTGTCGATATTTTCTCCTCGGACCTTGAAAATTTATGGTGGGGTCGGCAAATTAGATCCGTAACTTCGGGATAAGGATTGGCTCTGAAAATTGAGATAGTCGGGCTTAAATTGGATGCAATAACATGGTTTATGTTTTCGTTGTGGGTAAATAAACATTTTCTAATTTTGTTCCCCGGATAGTAGCTTACGTAACCAATTGTGGAATTTTCTTGCTAAAAGTTTTGAGATATATCGCAAGGTATTTCCTTTTGATTTATAACGACTATCAATTAACAATCAATTCAGAACTGGCGAGGACTCGGGGAATCCGACTGTCTAATTAAAACAAAGCATTGTGATGGCCCTAACGGGTGTTGATACGATGTGATTTCTGCCCAGTGCTCTGAATGTCAAAGTGAAGAAATTCAACAACCCTCATTCCCAGCCTTCCAATGTTCTCTTTGTTCCAGGTCCTTCGGCACTAAAACCGGCCTAGGAGTTCACCAACGCCGCGCACACTCGGATGAATTCGACGTCATGAGGAGCAGAACTGATATCAAAGCCCGCTGGACAGAAGAGGTAACCAAAATGCTGACGATGAAGGGAGCTGAACTAGAAGAAGAAGAAGGTGGCGTCCGATTCATCAACCAAGCGCTATCACTATACTTCCCCGAAAGGACAATCGAAGCTATCAAGAAGGCTAGGCAAAAAGCCTCATGTCGCCAGGATGTCATCAGCTACAGAGCCCAACTAGCCACAAACATACGCAGACCAATGCCAACGCCATCCCAGTCCACCTCAACATCAGATAACACGATCATGGACAATATCCGAAACATCCGTCCTTTGTCCAATACGAATTATAAGAGCCATCATCCAACACGCATCCCTTGTAGGGAAAGAAGATACAAATCTACGCCTGGGTCTTTACCTGAGTACATATTTCCTTCTCGATCATCAAGGCCCCGACCTCAGACTGCCGCACCTACGCCAACAAACCGCAGACAAAAGAGAAGGGCCGAATACAAGGCCACACAGACGAACTGCAGTAAACACCAGACGAGATGCATCAAATCCCTACTGGAAGGTCCAACGCAAGCCGTGGTACCGCCCACCAACATAATGGAGTCATACTGGAGAACGTCACTATTCATCAACACCAGAAGACGAAAACCTCCACCATTATGGACGCCCATCACAGAAGAAGAAGTTCTAACCTGCCGACCTTCCTTATTCACATCATTTGGACCAGATGGCGTCACAGCACGGCAGCTACGTTCAGTTCCTGTTAAAGTATTGGTGCGTGTAGTCAATCTAATCCTATGTAGCAGGAAGCTAGCCCAACACCTTAACGAATCAAAAACTACCATGATTCCCAAAAAACCGAACTCGAGCGAAACACATTCCCCATGCGAATTTGTGCATTACATGCGAGCCGTATATATCGACTCGCCCACCAAGGTATGCGTAGGAGGACTGACGACGAAGTCGATCCAGCCGAGGAGTATTGTATTGTATTGTATTGTATTGTATTGTATTTATTTGCAACGCTATACATTGAGTTTAGCTCATAAGAGTATAGGAACTAAAATAAAATTAAATTATATAATGTGCAAGGATGTACATGGTAAACTAAGATTAATTTAAACAAAATCATTATATAAACGAAAAACATTTTTAAGCTACAAATTATATTGAAGCGCAACCAAGTAGTAAGGAAAGAGAGACTAAAAAGAAAATAAAGCTAAATCAATTCAAATTGGAAAAGTGTTTAAAGCAGACTGTGTGAAATGTTTTGTGTTCGATTTTGGACCTCACATAAGTGGGTAGATCATTCCAGAGCTTGACAGCATAGATGAAAAATTGCCTGCGTGAAGTCAAACAGGTATATGTAGCGGGTCGTAGTACAATATAACGATTAGAAGAACAGACATTAATATTTGTAAACAAGTAGTATGGTTCTTTCTTGTGAATAATTCTAAAAAGTAAAGCAAAACAACGTTATTTCAAAAAAGCCTCCAAGTTACATCCAAGAAGTTGACGAGCCTCAGATGAGATGTGATCAAACCTACGGCGGTTGAATACAAACCGGGCAATCGAATTGAAAGCAACGCGAAGTTTATGAAGTGAGAGGGAATCCGAATCAGCATACAGCTCACATCCAAATGAAATTATGGGGATTATTAAAGCTTTTGCTAGTTTTAGCTTAACTTGTGTGGGTAAAATGTTTTTTGCTATTGATAATCCACGCCCAAGTAGAAATTTGTGACTGTTATATTGAATTATAGTCGCCAAACGGGATATTGGACTCAGTTTTGTGTCGATAAGCTCCATTCCAATAAGATGGTAACTATTTGACATTTGTGTTACCATTAATGGCCTCAAAGCTACAAATGTCCTTTAAAGTTACATTTCAACACACACAAAACCTGCGAGGTTGCTGTTTTATGTTTCCACTTAACAACTAGGCGAACTGACAGCGCAAAGTCTAATTTGTGTCCACCGAGAGTTACCATAGTATTTTGGCGCTTTTATTTGCAAACAATCTTCACACATACAACAAACTAATGTCTGCTGTAGGTGTACACAGACGAAGTAGGTAGAGCATTTATACTCACACACGTAACATGCTACTTTGAATGTAGGCTAGCGGTGTGTACGGAGAATATTATATGACATTGAGCACCAATCGTAAAAGGGAATACCTATAGGGTGGCATAAACAAAATATCGTGAATAGTCAAATGATGAACAATGTATTTATCTAAAAAGAATCGAAATATTGTAATATAGAAACTTCATTATTTAAGAATACTAATATCTTTTAATGAGTTTTCCTCAAAAAGAATTAATTTCCATTTTAAACAGTGTACTGAAAATTGTTTGCCGTTGTAGCACGACGTCGAATAAAATTTTAAATTTACTTTTACTATGTGCACCGCGCTGCTTTTCGACGTTTCAGTATTTTAGTAGGACAAAAATGAGAATGTTTTTTGATTTGGCTACATAAAACTGCAGCAGATTAAACTGTAAAAAAATGGAAATGTGTACATAAAGAAAATATTCCAACTTTTATCGAATGTTAGCAATATATTTTAATAAATAGCATGTTACATACATTATGTAATTGTAATAATGCTAGAAATATCATAAACCTTCTACAAAGATTTATTACACAAATTTTCTTTAGCAAAAAAATGTTCCAAATGAACTACAAACGTTATATTTATTAAAGTTATATCTCAGTAACATACCTACATGTAAAAATGTTCACCTCTAACCAAAAGTTAGAGGCGGAAACATCATAACATTTGCAAATCCCTTTCTTATTATTTTCACCAACCTTTTTTTTACATGTTCTCATTCATTAAAAGTTAGAATTTAAAAGAATGAATTATTTAAATATTATGACACAATAATAATAAACGCACACAAAACAACATTGTGCATGCACCCTCTGATTCTTCCTAAAGAAATCCATATGGCAGGCAAATGGCCGTCTTCTGATTCTAATTGGGATCCATTATCAGAAAAAAGAAAAAAAAATTGTCCCTGGGAAAAGAAAAGAAGCTTGAAAATAAAATCGAATATTATAAATACTCAATATTTCATGAGCGCGTGAGTTTTTGCCACTACAACTTATTGATATTTGTGGTAAAACTGATTTTCGTTTGAATATTTTGCATTCGGGTACGAAGATATGCAATTATTAAATTCGCACAATATTATACCTGCTTTACCATTGTCATGACATTTTGTTCGTTTAGGTACTTTAGCATCCCCATTAAAGAGGGAAGGATGTGTTTACGTTTTATATTGGTATCAGTATTTCTATTTCACATTTTCTGTTTCGTGCGAACCAACTTACAAACACATGAAAACAAATTTGACAGCTCACTAAAATTCGGACACATTTGGGTTACAAGTCATAGCCAAAATCCCATTATGTGTGTTTCCCAAAATAGTAATTTTATGAGGTAAAACTTATTCCCCACTTTGGTCAACGTTACATCCTGCAGTGCAAACATTACGCACTTTGATACATTATACACACATTACTGTTACGGTAACATGTCTGAAATGTGGGAACAGCGTGCACACTACAACCAGCAATTTCTACTTGGGCCCAAGTAGAAATTTGTGACTGTTATATTGAATTATAGTCGCCAAACGGGATATTGGACTCAGTTTTGTGTCGATAAGCTCCATTCCAATAAGATGGTAACTATTTGACATTTGTGTTACCATTAATGGCCTCAAAGCTACAAATGTCCTTTAAAGTTACATTTCAACACACACAAAACCTGCGAGGTTGCTGTTTTATGTTTCCACTTAACAACTAGGCGAACTGACAGCGCAAAGTCTAATTTGTGTCCACCGAGAGTTACCATAGTATTTTGGCGCTTTTATTTGCAAACAATCTTCACACATACAACAAACTAATGTCTGCTGTAGGTGTACACAGACGAAGTAGGTAGAGCATTTATACTCACACACGTAACATGCTACTTTGAATGTAGGCTAGCGGTGTGTACGGAGAATATTATATGACATTGAGCACCAATCGTAAAAGGGAATACCTATAGGGTGGCATAAACAAAATATCGTGAATAGTCAAATGATGAACAATGTATTTATCTAAAAAGAATCGAAATATTGTAATATAGAAACTTCATTATTTAAGAATACTAATATCTTTTAATGAGTTTTCCTCAAAAAGAATTAATTTCCATTTTAAACAGTGTACTGAAAATTGTTTGCCGTTGTAGCACGACGTCGAATAAAATTTTAAATTTACTTTTACTATGTGCACCGCGCTGCTTTTCGACGTTTCAGTATTTTAGTAGGACAAAAATGAGAATGTTTTTTGATTTGGCTACATAAAACTGCAGCAGATTAAACTGTAAAAAAATGGAAATGTGTACATAAAGAAAATATTCCAACTTTTATCGAATGTTAGCAATATATTTTAATAAATAGCATGTTACATACATTATGTAATTGTAATAATGCTAGAAATATCATAAACCTTCTACAAAGATTTATTACACAAATTTTCTTTAGCAAAAAAATGTTCCAAATGAACTACAAACGTTATATTTATTAAAGTTATATCTCAGTAACATACCTACATGTAAAAATGTTCACCTCTAACCAAAAGTTAGAGGCGGAAACATCATAACATTTGCAAATCCCTTTCTTATTATTTTCACCAACCTTTTTTTTACATGTTCTCATTCATTAAAAGTTAGAATTTAAAAGAATGAATTATTTAAATATTATGACACAATAATAATAAACGCACACAAAACAACATTGTGCATGCACCCTCTGATTCTTCCTAAAGAAATCCATATGGCAGGCAAATGGCCGTCTTCTGATTCTAATTGGGATCCATTATCAGAAAAAAGAAAAAAAAATTGTCCCTGGGAAAAGAAAAGAAGCTTGAAAATAAAATCGAATATTATAAATACTCAATATTTCATGAGCGCGTGAGTTTTTGCCACTACAACTTATTGATATTTGTGGTAAAACTGATTTTCGTTTGAATATTTTGCATTCGGGTACGAAGATATGCAATTATTAAATTCGCACAATATTATACCTGCTTTACCATTGTCATGACATTTTGTTCGTTTAGGTACTTTAGCATCCCCATTAAAGAGGGAAGGATGTGTTTACGTTTTATATTGGTATCAGTATTTCTATTTCACATTTTCTGTTTCGTGCGAACCAACTTACAAACACATGAAAACAAATTTGACAGCTCACTAAAATTCGGACACATTTGGGTTACAAGTCATAGCCAAAATCCCATTATGTGTGTTTCCCAAAATAGTAATTTTATGAGGTAAAACTTATTCCCCACTTTGGTCAACGTTACATCCTGCAGTGCAAACATTACGCACTTTGATACATTATACACACATTACTGTTACGGTAACATGTCTGAAATGTGGGAACAGCGTGCACACTACAACCAGCAATTTCTACTTGGGCGTAACGATGCGTAAACTTTATTTAAAACAGAATTAATGTGATTATCCCACGTTAATTTGTTGTTAAAAATTACTCCAAGGTTTTTCGCGTTGCTGACATATTCAACTTGGGAAGAGTTTAGAAGAATAGGTGGAAAATCTGGAAAGTACGGTTGATGTTTAGATATTGGTATGGATTTCGTTTTGTCGGGATTGAGTTTAAGACCATTGCATTTGGACCACTCAAAAATAGATCGCAGATCGTCATTCATTTTAGTTATTGCGTCCTCGACCATGCCAAGAGGGAAACTAATGTACAATTGTACATCGTCAGCATATATATGGTATCGACAATGAGATAAAGCAGAAGGTAAGTCATTAATAAACAGAGAGAACAGTAATGGACCTAGAATAGATCCTTGCGGAACACCATTATTGACAGGAATAAACGAAGACAGATTACTATTACAAGAAACAGCTTGCAAACGATTAGTCAAGTATGAATAAATAAGTTTACTAGAAGTGTCAGAAAAGTTAAAAAAAGTCATTAATTTATCACAGAGAATATTAGGATTAACGCAGTCAAATGCTTTAGAAAAGTCAAGTAAAGTTATCACAGTAGTATAATTAGCATCAATTGCCTGTCTTATATCGTCCGTTACTTTTAATAAAGCAGATATGCAGCTGTGTCCGGAGCGGAAGCCTGATTGAAGAGGGTTTAGAAGATTTTTGTCTTTAATGAATTGTTTTATTTGGTTGCTTATAATAGATTCAAAGGCTTTAGATAAAAAAGAGAGAATGGCAATGGGCCTGTATTCTGAGTTTACACCTTTTTTAGGGATAGGGAGGTAGGGTCAAGCAAGGTGAACCCCTATCCCCGATCTTCTTCAGCATGGTGATCGACCGACTTATCCGTTCGCTTCCAAGAGACACCAAACTGTATCGCCTTTGCCGATGAACTCATTCTATGCGCCACAACATATATGGGCCTATAGGAACTCCTGGACCACACGTTCCTAGCGTCATGCGTTTCAACACTTAACCCGGCCAAATGCATCACCATCAGCATCAAGTGACAGGCAAAGTTGAAAAACACCATCTTAGAGCAAAGGCAATTCAGCATCTCCGGACAAGGAATACCATCTCTAAAACGATCCGACTAGTGGAAATACTTGGGCATCAAGTTCACGGCCGATGGACGAAGCAAAGTAGACCCACGAGAAGCCCTGGCCCCGAAGCTCGCACAGATCAGCTGCGCACCACTTCAACCGCAACAACGCTTACACATCCTGAGGAGAGTCCTCATCCCGCAGCTTTACCACCGGCTCACGCTAGGCAGCGTAAATATCGGCTGCCTTAACAAAATGGACAGGATGCTCCGGGCAGAGATCAGAAAGTGGCTCGACCTACCCAAAGACACCCCGACACCCTTGTTCCATGCTCCGGTGGACTAGGAATCACCGCCTTACGCTGGAAAGCCCTCCAACTACGTGCAGACTGGTTAATAAACATATACGACTGCCACACTTGGATGCCAACACAACAGCGAGAGATCGACAGGGCAACATCGGGTCTAAGGACTGAGGACGAGACACTCAGGACGAACGAGATGATTATATAACACGGGAGCAACGAATATATGCAAGGACTCAATATATACACACTCTAAAATAGGCTTCAGTAGAAGAGGTTGCTAGATTGTCTGTTTTAATGAAGTTCTTGGAGCTCTTAATTAAACCTCAATTATGTCCTCGGCAAGTTGGGATGCGGATTGAAAAGCATCTCTGAAGAAATCGTTGGCATTTTATCTGATGTTCTTAAGAGAATTCAGAACTTCTTTTGTGTGGTCGATTGCAGGGGTGGTCCATATTACCCTACTTTACTCTGTGCACTGCTTCTTTATGGGTATAAATAAACTATTTATAGGCTGCGATAGCTCTAACAATTCTTACAAATATATGTATAGGTATGGGTACTTCAAATCCCTTGAGAGGCTACAGGCTACTATTTGTTGATTCTGAAAGCTCTGTTTAATGTGCTGCAGTCGTATTCCTTGTGGCTAATGGCATCATCTGTCTTATGGTGACAGTAACCGCGAATGAGAAGTTAATGTACACAAACAAAACGGAGCTGGGCATTTAATTGGCCCGTCGTCAGTCTACGGTTTTTTGAGTGGAGACTGAACTGCCGCCACCAGTCAAAAATTATGTAGCCATCTATTTTGCAGCTGGCGTGAAATTTAATGTGAACTAATCTGAAGTTGGGGTCTCGGTGTCTTACCAATCGAAGATGGGTTTCCCTTTTGCATTGCTTTTAGATTACTCCAATGTCCAATAGCTGAATAAGCCTAATAGTAGTCATACTGCTAGGTTAGTTTATAATCAGGTAGCATGAACTTCATACACATTAAATATACCTACTCCACACCATCATGACTCCATTATCCATCACCTCATACGGTTCTCGTTTCGCATACAACCCGCAATTGGTTAAAACTATTATACACAAGTACCTACATCTTCTCTGGCCTACCTTTTAGACCTTCTTTCAAGAAGATATCCTGGATGAGAATAACAAAGAATCAAATAATTTTGTAGGTGAGTAGTACTTTCAACCATTGAAGCAATTTTTCGTTACACGAAACAATTAACTCCTGATCGTTTATCGAATCCACGAAAAAAAAAAATATTAATTCTCCTCATAGCTCAAGCTTATCTTTTGCTCAACTCTATTACGTGGTATACGTACAAACATGTCTTCCTATCAAGTAGAAAATGTATTTTATCACATAATTCGTTTGCACCGCAATCGCCGATACTTAGCTTAGGTCCAACCGCAAATTATACTGCTTGTTCATAAGAAATAAAATTTGCTATGTTATAACACCGATTGCACCAATGTCACTATTTTCACAATAAAAACAAACGGTCAAATCCAATGCCAAAGACTTAGCAACAAAATGCCTAGTCACAATAAAATCACCTCTTTAACCGCTAGCCAATAACGTAAGTACGTGATTGGGTTACGTTATCAAAGTCAAAAGACAATAAATCAGCATTACCAATAGTGTCGCATTTATTTTAGTTTTGTTTTGTTTTGAATACTTATCAGATTCATCACATATTGTTCATTTACTTTCGTTTTTTACTACGTTTCGCATTACAATAACGCGAGCCCGCTCAAAGCCAAATAATATAAAAAAAAAATACAAAGCAACGGATACGACATCGACGCATCGGCTAAACATTAAAAAAAAAAAAAAAGTAAGACTCCCCATCAGCAAAAGAAAGACACGACAAAGTAAAATTGAAATTATACATAATTTTCGTTGAAAGCGTGTGGAGAAAGAAACTAACTTATCATTTTTACACCAAAAGAAGAAAAAAGAAAGCTAAACGCAGCCCGGACAGATATTGCTAATTGTTCTGTGGCATATTATTAACCTCTTGTGTTGTTTACTCACTTAAAGGTCATTTTAAACATATCCAGGAAGCTAAGGTGTGCCATGATTACTTCACTTGTATTCGCACAAATTGATAACAAGATCGATACACTATCTAGAAACTACTAAGTCGTTTTAATATAGCAGTCCGTATCGTGGCCACTACCTGTCACTTTGCTGAAAGACCGACGCGAACTGAAGCGACGAGCTAACAAGAAAGTGGATTGAGCTAAGCGGATCAGAAATTCAGAATCGGTAAGAGTTTCATGCGCCCAACACGATACAAATATAGCTACTGCAGTTGCAGTCTACTCTACAGATAAACGAAACGAAAACTGGCTGCGATTTAAATATGAGTGAATATTTAGATGATAGTGAGCTAGTGGGTTACCCTGTAAATATTTATATTTACGAATCGTCATCGCGACGAAGATAAATATAAAACTTCGTGCAATAGATTTTCTGTTCGGTCAGCATTTCACCTCAGATGTGAGTGTGTACTACTCGTTCAAATGACCATATCCAATAACAGCTATAATGATTAATCTTAATGCACTAGCAAAACGATTAGTTACATATAACTTACTTCGCTTCAATTCCGCTTCAGAGTTGCCACAAAGCTACAATTGTATCAAATTGGCTACATGTTTCTTTCCGTGCAAACAATTTATACTTACTTACACTAGCTGTCCCGTGCTGGCCTTGCTTCGCCTGATTGACATATTTATGGGATGTGGTTGATGAAATTTGGATTTATTTTTTTTCTAATTTTTTGTAGCGCTAGATAGATTTTTTTTCTGAACTTACTTGGGAGTAGGTACGCTACGTATAACTGCCCATGAGACAAACACGCATTCTCAAAATCCACACATGTCCCTGTGATTTGTTTATTGTCAAAGCGAAACAAAGTTTAATAGAAAACTGTAAGCGTTTAAAATTAAATCATCGGAATTCGGGGGATGCATACAATTTTTCCTGCTGCGCATCCAGTTATTGATAGGATCGCTTGCTCATACTTCCTGAAAGGTTGACTTATTTCGATGAAATACAATTGCCAACTGAATTATTGAGCTTTGACTGTGAGTTGAGCATACTGAAAAACAGAAAACAGATACAGAAAATGGAAACAGAACGCTGCGCCGGAGAAAACATTATGAGAAGAACTCAATTTCTGGTAAAGTCTAAAGTGTTGTGTGTATCATTGATGCAAAAACGGATACAATTGTATCTTTTGGATATAATCAGAAAATAAAGTTACACAGATACAGTCAATTCGTAAAAGTTACAATTTATCAAAAATATTTTTGCTACAAAAATTACACAGTTTTGGAATACATTGGATATTCTTCTAGAACTTTCAAATAGTCTCTAGTTTTAGGAATATTCCTTCATTTAAAATTTAAATTTCAACTTATTTGCAATAATCTTAACACAGAAAGAAGACACTACCTTCTAGAATTGTGCAAGCTTCAATAATGTATATATTAGGCATATTATTTATATGTTACTGTTTGGAAAAAACAAGAGAGAACAATGAAACTAAGTTCAGTAGATAGAATTTCATTAATAGGTAATTGGGTTCATGGATATTATATGTAAGCATAAATAAATTGTAATTTGTCCCTAAGACTAGTTTAAAATAGAGAGAAAAGTACAATGAAAACAATAATAAAAAGAATCAAAATTATTGAAAATAATCTTCATCATCACTACCTCAAAGCGCCTCCAGATGCCGCCTATGTCTGCCCTTGAACTGAGATGTACGGCTTATTACTCTATTGGAAAACGGTTTATAAATGCTTCGGTATGCTTCACACATATTAAATATAATTCTATCGTTTTTACTATCATAGTTATCGACTAAAACTTTTATGATTAAAACTTCCATCTTGACATTAAAATGTTTTATGTAAACAATGCGTTCTAAAACTGAAACAGCAACGCATCAGCAATAAGCAGTGATGCCAAATCACTGCTCAAAATGTTTGACGTTTCTGAATTTACGCAAAAGTGTTTAATTCTATAGAATATTTTTCGTCAAATCATGTTATTTCAATTTCATTTCAACTACCTACTTAAATGGGTAGGTACCTAATACTTTTTTTCCTGATGATAAAATTTCAAAAATTTATAGCTTTAATAATAAGTATCGTACCATAGCTGACTTTAAACATTTTAATGTTTTGGACAGACATACTTTCAACACCACCTTCTTTTGCTTGTGTGGAAAGATTTTTTTCGCATACAAATTTATGCACAAATCGACTTCAGTTGAAAAATGTTCAGTAAATTGAAAAGTAGAATTTGTTAAAAAATTACGCAGGTGTTAATAATTTTAAAATAGAAAATTTTCTTTTAATAAATAACTCACAAATAATATGGATATTGATCAAGGCGTAAGCATAAATCCTGAGGTGAGACAGCACTATTATAATTATTTTGTCCTTTACAAGTCTGAAGTTTTTGTTTTCAAAAACTATATCTTTTTTTTTTTTTTGTATTACAGTCTATCATGGTCATGTGATATGGTACGTCACCAGCAAATTTTCCAAAGTATCCTATATCAAGGCCAAGGAGGGAAAATATTTGTTTTGTTTAAATCATAAGCTTAGCAAATATGTAACAGAAAGTATATGCGTCCTTTTTTAACTTAATATTTATATACATAGCTACGAATTTCCACAACGATAAAGTTACACTTCAGTCCTAAATGTTACAATTTCAACTTGTGGAAAGTACAATCTGAAAGGTTCATTTTCCATCCATTCCATGTATGTGACTCTCTTTTCTCTCCTCTCGCAACCCCAATCACTTTAGAGTTTAGACTTTACATAATCACACAATCACAATTCACAAATCACAATATCTTATCTGTTTTCTCACTCGATCTCGATCCCATTTCCCATCCTCCATATCACTCAAACGCACAGCACATCACGGTTGCCACTTGAAAATAAAATTTGTGTCCAAAATGAAATTAAAAATGACCAACTGCAGCTAAAAATTAAAAATATTTGTGACTACAGACCAATCATTAACTTATTTATTTAAACATACATTTTTCATATCTTTTTGAATTATTAATAATATTTCATTTCGTAAAAATCTTACCAAATTGAATGAAAAATGACCATGTGACCAAGAGAAAAGTAATGACCAAATTTTGTCACAAGTGACCAATATGGCAACTGTGAGTACACTCGCACTCCATCACCATCCATGGTGGCCGTGGCCAGGCGCGGGAAACGGGAAGTGGTTGATTTGATATTGGAATGCAAATATTGTAATTTTTAAGTATGAGGTAGTATATACACGTATTCATATACATAATCTACATCTACGAATCTACGATCAACCCAACTGAACAAAATTCACATCCGATTCCAGTTCCGATTCCGAGAATTTATATAAAAAAAATCTCCCGCTCTCTCAAAAAAAATACGAATATACATTGAAAGAAAACTAAAACGAAACTATCACTGGGATCCATTTTTTAAATCTTGGTCAACTAACAAATTAATAAAAAAACGAATTTCGCAAAGGATTTGTTAATATTGCTCAGCTCCAGCTGATATCCAGTGATGTGCGTAATCGAATGATTTCAATAATCGAGATATTAGTATTCCAGCGATCTGAATAATCGAATGATAATTCGTATGAAATATTCCATACTCCATTCTACATTTGCCCTGAAAATTGGCCTGAGTAAGATTTAGATTTTTTATTTTCTTTTTATTTTATCACCTTAAATCAGTTCGGTACATTAAAAAACACCTATTTTATACATGGTATTTTAGACGAGTAATTAAACAAAAAAAAGTCATACTTTATTTCTGCATTGAAATTGAAATACAGAATAAATTAACTGGAAGAACTTCAAAACGAGTACATGTGGGTGGTAACAAAGACGGAGAGTAATCAAAAAGTATTGCATCCTTTGCATGCATCACAAACAAAAGTAAAATAGAAAGTATAAAATAAAGGAAAAATAAATGAATTAAAACTGTTCGTTTTGAGAGAAATAGCTATTAAGGAATATGATTTTTCCTAATTTTTATCCAGCAGACGATTTCGACGATCATTTGCCAGCTGGCCTGAATTGGAAAAAACTCTTTCTGATGGTACGCAGAATATTTCAAATATAATTTATACAATTCAGGTAAAGAATTTTTGTGTAGCTTCCAAAACTCAAGTGGGTTCCCTGAAATCGGCACATGAGGTAACTCAAGATACTTCCTCAGCATTAGACTAACCGTAGTTTCAGGATTTACAACTGTCTGTACTTTAGTCAACTTTTCTTCAAAATCAGCCCACAAAGAGTCATTATCCTTTTTTTCTCGAACTGTTTCAGATAAATTACCTGTCTTGGATTCGACTTTGGATTCAATCGCGCTGGAAAAAAGACCAATAAGTTCCTCTTTTAGCCACTTCCGAGCATTCCTTGCGTTTTCATCTAATCCGAAAGCATTTTTTTTCAGTCTTGGATCCATCAGAGTTGCCTTCGCAGAAATTTAGCTGCTTTCATGCACAAAAACGTTTTATGGTAGCAAGCGATAAATCGGCCTGAAGTTTACAACCTATTTCTGTTTTAGGACTTTGATTTTTAGTTTTCATTTGTAGGCATCTTATTAAAGGAATCACAAGCGATAGAGTTGGATACCTTTCGCCAGAAAGTTCCTTTGTTAGCTGATCAAATGGTTTGATAAGCGGAATGCAATCTTGAATAGTTTCCCAATCAGATGCAATCAGGAACTCAGGTGCTCTCGGCAAATCATTTATTGCAACTGAGAGTGGATCTTTTAATTTTAGTAATCTTTCCAACAATATAAACGAGGAATTCCACCTGGTAACAACATCCTGCTTAATTATTAGTTGAGGTGAGGGAGAGCCATTGTTTTTTGCGCTTTTCTCAATTTTTCGGTTGCCAAAACGCTGTGTTTGAAATCTCCCACCAGTGTCCTACAATTTTTAAGCAAATATGAGAATCCTTTAAATCTTACAGAAGCTCACAATTGTGAAATTTGTATGGAAATATATTTTCTCCAAAAACTTATTTATAAAAAAGTTAATATAAAAACCAAAAAAAAAAAACCGCCTGACTGTAAAAAAATTTAAAAAGATTAAAACAAGACACTTTCAACTTTCAAGTAGGTATAACCAATTGGCAGTCGGAGGCTGCGCATATTGTTATGTTTTAATCTTTTTAAATCATTTATTTAATAAACCAAAAAAGCCGACTGATTGTAAGGTTTTTTGGTTTTTTAAATTACCTTCGTTTTTAGGTATTATGTTATGCATTTAAATTTTTCTTTTCAAATAAATTTTTAAATCTGGCAATACTAATTTATTTTCTTATTTTTAATACTGAGTACGGTAACTATTGCTCATTTTGAACTAATGTTCCCAGCCCACCCATACTGATCCTGAAGCTCACATTATTGCATTCGTAGATTCCTCCCAATTTATGAGAGTGTGTGAGTTATTCAATTCAAATTCCTCTAAAACGGATTATACACTCGTCAAAACTCTTCAAGCATGCGTTGACAGCGACAAAGCCCAATAGCAAGCAGACTACGGAAATTTTGTTTTACACGGTTTTTCAGATTATTTAGACTATTTTCGTGCGACAACTTCTTTCATTTTTTTTCATTTACACATTTTTAAGTAAAATAAATGATTTAACTCATGCTTGATGGGTGTATCTGTATATGGAACGTCAAACAAAATTTGTTAATACACTTTCACATGGGTGATGAGTTTTTCAATTATTGTCTACTTATATCAGAGACAAACGGTACTGAAACACTATCCAACAGTTAAGGCGTGTTTTTTCAATACTTTTTTTTATGTTTTATAAATTGTTGACCAATTCCAAATTTCAGTCTTCTACGTCAACATATTCTTCAGGTGGTGCATTAGACTTGAACTTGGAAGTTATTTTCCAATTAGCTACTTTACTTATTCACTAAGCCAAAACCTTGGATTATAGAGATAAAAAAAAGATAGAATTGTTTATCAATCGACCAACATTCTGTTAACAATTTCTTGGATCAGCTTGTAGGTTAGTTGCAGTTCCTTTGTAAGATATGCAATTTTTATCTTTTTTACCAAAAAGTCATAATTTTTTCGAAAACTGAGGTATAACAATATCGATGTGTTTCAATTAAACCGCAATGATTGACGTGTCGGCCAACCTTCCGCTGTTCCACTAAAGTGCATGATTGTCAGTTGTTGTCATCATTGTCCACGTCATTGCAATTACAAATATACTAATACAAGGATCCTGAAAATACATAATTGACAAACATAAATGATAGATTCAAACACCATCAAACAAATTAAAGTATTTACTCCATTTCAAAAAGTTACGTAATGTAACATAGTAAACATAAACAAACTTATTAAGTAGGTATAGGTATTTAAATTGTTGACAACAACAATCTGCTTGGTATATAATTAAAATAATTGACAGCAACAATAAATACTTTTTTTTTTGTAGGTATTTGAAGTGTCACTACTCGATTTCTATCCATTTTTTTTTTATTTTTTCAAAGTGTATTTCCCCATGATAAACGAAATGTGGGCCTACAACGCCAGCTGCTTAGAATTTTCCGACTTTTCTTTTTTCGTACACCATCCCCATCCCTAATTCAAGGCGAACAAAACGATAAAGAAATCGGCCCTGGCGAGGTATTCGTCGGAACGAAAATTTTCCGATTTTATACGATTCGGAGGATTTTTGCTCCGAGGTACCTATCCTTCGGAACAACTGTTCGGAGAATTGTTCCGACACTTTGTAACGCATATCGGCGAATTACGTTGAAGTGCGATGAAGTGCATTTTTTTGTTAAATTTTTGACAGCTACATAGGTTCCGATATCCTCCGACAGAATTTGGTTGTGGAATTTGTTAACGATTTGGAGTGTTGACAAAATGTAATAAAATAAATCTATTTATTTAAACAATTCGTCTTATTTCTTGAATTTGTTTTTCCAGGGCAATACCAAACCAAACAACAACCAATCAACAATATGAACGTATGGTAAGTTTGATGCAGGAAAAACCAGACATTGCACAAAACTATACCAAAAGGCCGGCAGAAGTTGTTGCTGAGTATTGGGAGGACCTGGCGGATCAACTGAACCATTTAGGACCACGACAAAGAGATGTTGCTGGTTGGAAAAAGGTATGCACATGATCTTAGTCGTTTCAAACAAATATAAACCTACATGTACTTTAGGTTTGGAGTGATTTCAAAACCTATATTAAAAAAAAAACTAAACGTGAATAAAAAAGAAAACACGGGTACAGGTGGAGGACCATACCGACAAAAATCATTTACGCCTTTGGAGGAATCCGTAATCGCTTTGATTAGCATTAATGAGTCATCAACTGCATTGGGGCTATGTCATTTGGAGCAAGACAAGAAGCAGAAATGGAACCCTCTACGTCAACAGCAACAAAAGCAGGCCGACCACACTCACCAAACGCAGCAGACGAGAATAAAGAAAACTCAGAAGTGATAGCAAGAAATTCCACGAAACGCTCGGAGCGAGGAACTGTTTCTTCTATTCAGCTTCTCAGAAAACAAGCACCTATAGAGAGTCAAATTACTTTTGTTAATGAGATTAAAGCGTCCATAGTTGAGACTACAAAAGTCTTACAAACTACATCAAACATTATGAAGGAGTCTGCGTCTAGTCTGAAAAGGGTTTATCGCTCTGCAGAAAATGTGTGTGAAATTGTTCACAACGATGAAATGCGTAGAATAGCATTACAGATTCTAAACCTTGAACTTTCGAGAGTCAACGACATGTTTGAATAAATACATAAATATCAATACATTCCATGTTCCTGTAAATGCAATGCCAAGGAAGCTAGTCTCTATTTGTTATGTGTTATTAGTTTTTTTTAATAAACGTTTTTTTAAGTTCAAGAAAAGTACTGTTTCATTTCTTTTTGCAGCTGCCGGGCTACGAAGTAAGCTTGATGTAACTGTCTCGGAATCGTGATCGTCTTCTCGTTTTATAATCATAGTTTCCACATTGCTGTAGTCACCATACAGACATACATTGTGCAAGGCGCAACACACATTTACTATTTGTGCCGCTTTCATTGGGTCATAGTGTGGTTGTCGAGCACTCTACAGGCAACGGAATCTGCTTTTTAACAAGCCTATGGTCCGTTCAATTATATTTGTGGCACTTTTATGTGTAATACTATAGCAGCTCTCAACGCTATGTGGGAGTCCTGAATGGTGTCATAAGCCACGGCTCCAATGGATATCCCGAATCGCCTGGTAAAAATAAAGAGGACCTTGCATCAAAAGGGGTGCAACGTGCAAGTCCAAATTTAACTTGTTGTGGGAAATCAAAATGTAATATTTTTGCTTCCCTATTTTGATTTATGAATAATAAAACACATAAAAGTTAGTTACTTAGTATATTTCGAACTATCAATCAATACTTGGATAGATAAAAAATAAATAAAAAAAGAAAACAGATCATTATTTATTAAGAAAATTTAAAATTTATAGGTAGTTCATGTTAGCTTTAAACATCACAAAAATTTACCAAATGTAAAAAAGCAAAAGGTAGTTTAATAATAAATAAAAAAGAAAAGCAGATCATTCATTGAGAAAATTAAAAATTTATAGGTGGACTTCCGCCTGATCATCGTCATCTGCACTAGAAACGTCATCATTTGGACCAACAGTTTCACTTTTAAGAGCCTTGTAGAAGTACCTACAGTTTATTTGGTGGAACATAGTTATTTACAAGTTGCATCACATCTTTGTATTTAGACATTTTTAAAGGCAAAGAATGAGGCAAAACAGAAAGCTTAGCTTAGCATGACTGCAACAGTTTCAATGTGATCTTTACTGTATTCAAAAATGCGATATTGTGATATTGAAATAGTTGAGTATCTTCATTTCATTTCTCCCTGAAACAATTATAATCATAACGTTAAGACTGAAATGTCCCTTGCGATTCAAAATGAGATGCTTATTATCTACGGGCGCAATTATTTGGAACATGAGAAATTTTCGATTGCTGTATTTCTTCCTCTGACATCTTTAAGGATATCCATTTGTTGCATAGAGCCCGTTTTATTATATCCAGTGTTTCCTTTTAAACACTTGATAAGGTCGTTTGGCCAATAGTGGACTGGTAATCTTTTCCAACCCCATGCTGGTAATTTCCTTCAGCAAAGAATCGTAAATACGCTGCTAGTTTTAGCGATGATCGTCCTTAAATAAATTCTTAATGTGCTGAAGGACGTATGCAGGTTTATTGGGGCGAAAGTTATTTTTAAATCTGTAAGGAATTTTTGAATTAGGTTTTCAAAAAGTATGTAGATCTAACTTACTCTGCATCAGTCAAATCGTTCAATTTGCTAACGTTTCTAAAAATCCTTATTTTTTCTTGGTTTTGTGTCCTGTTTTCTCTGGACTCGGCTTTCAAAAATAAGGCCACACCGTCCATATTTAAGTTTTTGTATTACAAAATTAAGAATGCAGTACCCACCTAATAAATTTACTTTACGTCAACTCAATAATTTAGTAAATGAATTTTGACTTGAATTGAATAGTTTTCACCTTTTGACAACTAGGTAAGCGTACAATTTATTGGAAAAGTGACTCCTTCGTTGTTAAAAACTACCTAAATTGATATATGATAAGTCTGGTTATGTCTTTATTATATATAAGTATCGGAAGACATATTGACTTATCGATATTTAAATATTTCAGAACCTTAAGTCTGTCGCATGTCAAATCAATGCGTCGCGGTGCGCCATCGCAATTGTTTATAATTTTCTTCCGAAAACGGATACCTCAAATGCGATTTGCGGTTCCGACAGGGTATGCGCTGCGGAGAATTTTCCGTTCCGACGGATACCTCGCTAGGGCCGAATATCTAATGGTTGTATTCAGTGTTTTCAAGAGGGAAGAATTTTATTGAATTAGTATTTTGTTTTATTGTAATGATATATGAAATAAAATATTTCGATTCGCGAACCGCAATTCGAATTTTACACCGCAAAATAGAAAAAAACTTATATAGGCGATTTATCACTCAATCTGGCAAGCCTGGAGGCAACTGATGTGAGACGGCACGTAACGTTTTTTTTTTTTTTTTTTTTTATAATAAACACGCGCTAAAGAGGTTATGACTACTCTTATGGTGTAGTTTGAAGTACACAGCGCGGGCGTTAAAGAAATTGGGATAGAGAAGATAGGAGATTCCGATGCACATTGGTTTTAAATGTCTGCAAATTGCACCGAGGGGGAAAGACCGAGCTGGGCAAGGCATTCCACATTCGTGTTGTACGGCTTATGAAAGAATCTCTATATTTCATAGTACGACCGAAAGTAGGCTGGAGGGTAAACTGATGGGCATTCCTGGCTTGTCGAGTATTGCGGTTGAATTTTTGAAGGGGTGGAATGCAGCTGCGGCGATTTCGCTTGAGCACTGTTTATAGAAATAGCGATAAAACAATGAGAGACATGTTACATTTCTGCGATGTTCGAGCGAATTTAAAGAATTCGCTATATTTGTGTCTCCAATAAGTTTTAAAGCACGATTCTGTATCCTATCCAGTAGGTGCAATGAGGTTTTGGGCGCACCAGACCAGATATGAGAGTTATACTCAAGTTTGGGGCGAATGAACGCCTTGTATATGGCAGCCAGATCAGAAGGGGTAAAATATTTCTTGCACCGTTTGAGGAAACCTAGACATTTCGCAGCGTTCTTGGCGACTTCGTGTATGTGGTCATTCCAACGGAGTTTGTCATGGACACACATACCGAGAATGGAAAGTCTTTCGGTTTCGGCGATGCAAGTGCCATTCATGGATAATGGCTGAGGATTCTGGTTTCGCTTTAATGACAGCAGACAGCATTGTGTTTTGGAAGCATTAAATTCCACTCTATTGGCTAAACCCCATTTTATAATGCTGTCGAGATCGGAATTTAATGAGCTTAACATACGTTGCCGTTCCAGTTCTACGGCCGAAGAGCAGGGACGTGAGTCTTGGAATGAATATGAGAAGCTGAGGGTGCTGTCATCGGCGAAGGAGTGGATTGGATTAGAAGTTACAGACAGGAGATCATTTATGAAAATGAGAAAGAGAGTCGGTGACAAAACGGAGCCTTGGGGAACACCAGCATTTATATGGTGAATATCAGACTTGAAGCCATCCAATACAACTTGAATTGAACGGCCAGAGAGGTAGTTTCTAATCCATTGAAGAAGAGACGCATCGATCCCATATGCACGCATTTTCGACAAAAGAGCTTGGTGCCAAACTCTGTCAAATGCCTTTGAAATATCAAGCGCAACAATCTTCGTTTCACCAGAGTGATGTAGAGATTGGTTCCACTTTTCGGTGAGATAAGCCATCAAATCACCAGTGGATCTGTTGCCGCGAAAACCGTACTGCCGGTCATTAATGAGTTTTCGTGATTCAAGATATTTCATGAGCTGACGATTTATCAGCGTTTCCATGACCTTAGAAAGAATGGATGTAAGTGCTATGGGTCGGTAGTTGGTGGGAGAAGAAGATTCGCCTTTTTTGGGGACGGGCTGGACAAATGCTGTTTTCCACCTTCTCGGGAAGAGTCCAGAAGAATAGGACAGATGGAAAAGCTTACGCAGTGGTTTTGCCAGCGTGGAAGAACACCTCTTCAGAACAATTGGGGAAATACAATCTGGACCAGCGGATTTATTTATGTTGAGATCATTAAGTACTCTTGCCACTGTACGAGTGCGAAAATGGATTTGTCCCATGGTGTATTCGACGCTCTCAAGTACAGGTAGAGGCAAAGCGCAATCTGGGAGCATTGAGCTGGCTGCAAAATGTGCAGCAAGCAGATTCGCTTTGTCTAAAAAGTTGACAGCTGGAATGTCATTGTAAATGAGCGTTGGGATCGAAGATGAGACCGAATTCTTTATATTTTTTACAAAAGACCAAAAGTTTTTACTACCCTTGGGACATTGTAGTATTTTTTGCCTCAACTTTTGGTCATACGAGAATTTAACACGCTTGATAACGTGAGTTCCGTTCATGGAAATATGTGTCCGTTCCAAAGAATCCAGCGCATACTTTAAATCAACTACTAAGACGAAAAGCTTTTTACGGAGCAGTTATTTATTCTAATATGTATTTATAAATTTTTAAGTTGAATATATCCCATGAACAACCCCTCAAATCCATTGTTTAATACAAATCTTCTTGACTATACAAACTGTCCCAAACTTTCAGTTTTTCCGCCTCGGGCAAATCGATAAATTCTAATTTCTCACTGATGTTTAAACACTTCCTTGGACTATCACCGTTCTTAGCTGGAGTCCAAACTGCTGGCTTGATGTCATCAATATTTGGATCACCCGTTGCGGCAAATTTACTCCAAATGCCTGTCATTCGCTCAATAGTCTTATATTCTGGAGTATCCTTGGAAAGCTTTGTCGCAAAAATATTATTGAAAAGGTACGATAAATCATCAGCATGTCCAACTCCCCGAACATCCCTTCCACATTTCAGTATCCTAAAGTGGTTGAAAAATGGCGAATCAAAGTCAAATCGATAAAGGTAGGTGGGCGCACTTGCGTACGCTGCCCGAGAAAGAACTGTTCGATGAGTCGAATGCCAGAAAAGCTTGTATGACATCAGCTGCAAAAAAAAAACTCAAGTCAACTACGTTGGAAATTTCTTTTCCAAACCCAAATTACATCAAGGTAAGAAAATAAATGCTCCATTGAGGGTTCATGTTCTCCAAAGTAAGCACGTTTCAGCTTTAGTCCGAGATCTTTGCATAGGGTGCTGCTCCGATCATCGCAGACATCTAGTGGAACTACATACTGACAGTCTCCAAGGTTGTTGAGTCGATGTGGACCCATCTTGATATCTGTGTTTCAAATTACACTTTCCTATTAAATTTGTAATGTTTTGAAATAATATACCTACCCATTGAGAAAAGTCCTTCGAATGAACAAGCGCCAATAAGTAACGGAATGTTGTTACTCCAAGTGGACTTCATCATTTCTAGGGGTTGCTTCGGAACGACACAATGCTCTGTAATGTACGGCTCTACTACAGGTCCGAAAACAGCCAAAAAACGATTTTTCTTTTCTTCTTCTGTGAAAAGGTCCTTTTGGGCGTAAAACATTTGTTTCCCTTCACACTTTTCAAGGAACTCAAATATTTTCTTCTCATTTTCATCACCCTTATATCCCGCAGCTTTGGCCAGTCGGTAGGGATAGCTGCTGTATGGAGTTGTTGCCCATGGGGCTAGTACACTTCCAGATTGTACGATAGCCTTTTGAAAGAGTCCTTTTGTTTGTTCAGTGATCATCATATAGTGGGTAGAGGCTCCACCAGCACTTTCTCCAAAAACTGTTATGTTATTCGGATCCCCGTTAAAGAATTTAATATTCTTCTTGACCCACTTCAAGGCAAGCACTTGGTCTTTTAGGCCAGCATTACCAGGTACATCAAGAGTTGGATCTTTAAAGCTTAAGAAACCTGTGAACAAAAAAGAGGATACGAATTAAAAAGGCAGGTATTCAAATATCTATACAAAAACGAAATACCGAGTGGTCCAAGGCGATATGTAATTGAAACGAAGATAATATTTTCCTTCATAAAATAGTCGGGACTGTTGAGATCCCTAGAAGCAGTGCCAACTTGAAATCCACCGCCATAGATCCAAACCATTACTGGAAGTGGTTTTTCCGATATAAGCTAAATTAGAATCATTACAACTTAACCTTCACCTTGACTATATACACCCAGGTGTAGATGCTAGTTTTTACCTCTAAATATCTCAGCTATTTTTTTTACCAATTCTAAAATCCTTTTAACTCAGTGACTAAATTGATCTGTACTCTCGGAAAAAGATAGTATGAACATTTTTTGATATTTGATTTTGCAGAAATTTCGAAATTTTTGTATATTTTCGACCACATTGACTGTATACACCTGGGTGTAGATCTACATTTACCCGAAGTTGTATGTAGAATTTCTCTTCAAAGATTGTTAAATCCAACGATAATAGCTATTGACAACATGCATTACGTCGTAGATATTTATTTACATTATAACTAAATGAAACAAAAGTGAACACAAGAAAGGAAATAGTACTCAAATACTAATAATGTTCCAAAACACAAAACAAAATTAATACTTTGTATGGCAATCTTGACATTTTGTTTGCGTAAGACTGTGAACTTGGCAAACTGTTTTTTTGCACTGTACGCAAACTTTCCTAGAGGGGCGCTTCCTTTTCTCCTCACTGTAGCACATAAAACATTGCCCTTTTTGCGTTGGGCGACCAGATCCATCCCGATCCGTCAGATCGTCTGGTATGAAGGGTTCTTGTAGCTCTTGAGCTGGAATGCCCAAAATGCATTCTATTGCACTTCGAGTAGAAAAATTACATATAACTCTTGGAACCAGAGCTCTTTTCTTTATGACTGGAATACAAAGATGTTCACCCAACTCTTGCAGGAACTCTCTACGGCGGCTTGTTCTGACGTTACGCCTGCTCGACGGATTGTTTTTCGAAAAAAATGATGTATGCTGCGAGCGCTGCAATATCAACAATATTGAAGAACATCTAAAGTGGCCAGCGATTTGTTTTTCTTTTCGTGGTATACTGCGTCAACATTTTGTCCATTGTGTCGACCGCACCTTTAGTTTTGTTGTAGTAATGCATAATAGCTGGCTTTAGTTTTGGCCCAGAAACACTGTCATCATTATGCTGAGTTGATAAAAGCACTACAGCCTTGTCTTTTTTCGGAACATATGATCACAAACCATTTTTTCTCCAAAACCAAAAGTTGATGACAAAACTTCTCTAGTTTTTGAAGTTTTGAATTCGGCAGGGACGCAGCGCTTGTTTTTCTTCATAGTACCGACCATAGACAAGTTCCAGCTTAACAATTCTTTGGCTAAAGGAAGGGACGTAAAGAAATTATCCATTGTAACGTTTCTGCCTGTGTTTTTGTATGTGCATTGTGAGGCTTAAAAATTTTAGAAATAGTTCAATTAATGAAAAACAATTTCTACACCGGGGTGTTCGCTGTTAGGATAAGGAGTTTTTATTTAGCGACAAAGTGAAGGTTAAACATGTTGATTATGTGGTAATAAACGTACATTCTTTGCATATACATTTAAGTAAAGACAATCTTCGGATCCTTCGACGTAGCCCGTTACAATGTTTTGTTGGAGAGGCTTAGAACTGCCCGATGTGCAGTCTCTAACTCCATCCCATGGCTCAGATGGTTGTGGAGCTTTAAATCGCAGCTCACCTAAGGGGGGTTTTCCAAATGGAATCTTTTCGAAGCTGTAATATGTATCCCCGTAGGGACTTTTCCTTTTAACTCCTTTCACTTTTCCATCAGTTGTTTCCACAACAGAAGTCTCGCTTGTTGTTAGTCTATACTGCTCAATTTTGTAGCCTATAGCTCTATAAAACAAATTCAAAATGATTTCGAATAATTAATTAAAAATGATTTTGAAGATTTATATAGGTACAAATCGTTTTTAATTTTTTATTTGTGTAACATTCAGGACCTATAAGCTCCTATCGCATAGGTTCAGATAATCACTTTATAAATTTAAATTCAACTTTAAACTTCTCGAGCTCCATATAAAATGAATTCCATACTATACTACAGTGTTCACGATTAGACCTGACAAGAGAAATGAATAGACATTTAAGAGTATGCAGATCATTAAGGTCTTTAGAGTTCCGCAATATAAAACCCACGCATAATTACCCTTAGCAACCAAGAACTTAATATGCTTACAGAAATCGAGTTTTTTGTCTCCCTTTATAAGAGGATTTAGTTTCTTATAAATATTATTTTTTCAAATAGGTTAGGTAAATATAGTTGATATTTTGAAAATTGGACGATAATTGGTAATATCGTGTTTCGATCCAGATTTAAAAATTGCAATTATGAACGAGTTGTTCCAATTAGTTTTGCTCAACGTTTTAAGTTAAGCAAAGCTGCTTTTAAGTTTGTGCTTCACAATATTTATTTGCATACCGGTACACGAAATACAAACGTGCCTCCTTTCTTTCCTCAACGTCAAAACAACTTAACGAAAATAAAGCTACATACTGAGGCTGCCAAACTATAATTTTGATGTCACGCAGTTTCTCAAACCTAAACGAATGTGAACAAAAAAACGTTAGGAGTTACATGAAGCAGATTTTCGCTTTCGCGTGATTTATTTCGTTTTTTTAAACGCGAAAGTGGTTTTCGTTTCGTTTTTTACTCTTAACACTCTTATGACTCTTAACACATTCACATATAGGAAATCTAAGAAAAACTGTTAAGTATTTTCAAAATTTTGCGGGGGACTTAGGTAGGTGCGCTGACTGTCTATCCGACTGTCTATCCGATACCGATTTCAATGATGAGAACAGTAAGAGATCAAGCAATTTCGTTCGAAGGCCACCAGTATTTTGTGTTCCATCTCCTTTGTGATTGTCCGGCTCTAGCCAAAACCAGACGCAGTGCACTAGGTCATCCCTTTTATGATTACCTTTCGGCCGTCCAAAGCATTCATTTAAACATGATCATAAAATTGCTTAACTCCACAGGCTGGTTTTGAGCTCCTTTATCATCCTTCGTCACGCTTTATTTCATGTATTCCTTTTTTTCTTAGAAAAAAATCCTCGTTTTGATAGAAACCGTTTTTTGTTGTTTTTCACGAAAACAAATTATGGAATTTGAATTCTGCGATGACAACAAACGTAGGTAATGGATGGTCCTCACGGTTTTAATTATTACTTTCATGATTTGCGTAAGGAGTAACATCACTCGTTTGCACAGCGGAGTGGGAGGTGCTATGGTTTGGGGAGTCGTAACGTACTATGGAACTTTGGAGTTGCAGTCCTACATTATCGTACTCTAGAAGGCTTTACTTTCTATTACTGGGCTGTTTGGATGTTTGCTATGGAAATTCAAGCAGGATAACAGTAACGCACTCATTCACAACGCCAGAGTGGTAAAACAATTTTTTTAGAGTTAAAACATCTCGTTGTTGGATTGGCCACCATAACATTATCGAGAATACTTGGAGATGGCTTGCTTTGAAAGTGTACGAATCAGGGAAGCAATACTCCAAAAAGGAGGAACTGATAACAGGAATTAAATTTAGCTGGGCCTTATTAATAAAAAATTCGCTTCATCGCTGAAGATTGAAAATTGGCGTTAACGTTCTTAAAGTTGCGACCACCGACTCGGAATTTCGGTAGCACCATTATCAAAATGTTGAACATTAACAGTTCGGTAATCGGTATAAGGTTGCATTCACACTGAAAGTTTGAAGTTGTCAAGTCGTTAATGAAACACCGTCAGATTGAAGAAACACAATACAAAAAAACTGCTTACCGTAAATAAAGTATGGATGGTAATGGGGGTGAAAAGCGAATAAGGTACCTATTGATTATGTCTTCTACAATCAAAGAAAATGAAAACCGTCAATAGAAAATTATGCCTATGTCGTCAGGAAAAAGTCTACAATTTACAGAATTCCACCTTAACTCTTTAGTTGAACAAAGACCATTATAATTTTTTTTAACTGCCTCACCTCTCGCGGACGTCTGACAAAAAATACCCGAGAGTAAAATTCTCACGAAACAGTTTTTTCAATTGGCCATTTGGACTCGGCATAAAATTGTAGATCCCTTCCATTCGTCCCAAAATGAAAAACGAATGGTTGTGAGAAGAAGGTCCCTACGGACTTGTTGCAAAAACTATTTATTTATTAATTTGTTAGAGTAGACCTAGACAGTCATGCACTTTATTTTTTAACTAATACAGAAAAACACGAATTTCAATGTAGATACTATTCTTTTGTTTTCAAAAATAATTTAGAGGTCAAAAACTCAACTTGATTGTCAAAAAAAAAATTGTATACCTACACTGGAACGGTTTGCGGTCTCGGTGATTAATATAAGGTATTAAGAATTATTGTTGTGTAGAATGTAGATACCATCTGCACACCAAAGAATGGCAGATTAGATTCTTCACCTCACCAACTTCCCATAAAAGAAAAGTTGTGTATAACAGCACCCGCCATCACTGCCACTGTTTTCGTTCCTTCGTTGTATTCAAATTGGATTTTGATGTTCTAATTTTATAATATACTAGCGGACACCAGCCTGCTTTGCTATGCGTTAAAAAGTCGAGGATCTTCGACATTTATGGACGAAATTTTCCAAACTTTACAACGAATTATGCGATAAATGCAAAATTAAAAAAAAAAAACTTTTAATTATTCGTTTTTTCCTGAACTTTCCACTAAGAATTTCTATTTTTCCATTCGAAAAGTCATTCCGGAACAATCGCACACAAAATTTTCAGCATTTTCCATACAAAATATCTATTTTCGATTTTTTCAATTAATTTTCTGATATTTCCGGAGGTTTTTCCCAAAATTTTGTTTCGTAAGAATTTCTTCTGACAATTACGAACATAGGAAAAAAGTTGGACCAAATCGGGCCAGCTGTTCTCAATTGATGAATTACTATACATTTCCTCACCATTTTTACATAAATAGAAAACAATTTATAAGATCGCATGTATGTATATCAATATAGATAAATGATACAGAAATTTGTATACACAATCTAATTCACTTACACTTTCTTGTTTTAACAAATACATTTTTGTACGCACTGCTTATAAATTTGACCAAATAATGTCAAAATAATTTAAATAACCAAATTGATTCGTATCTAGATGACATTGCACAATTAATATTTCTTCTAACTTCGTAACATTGAAATACTATGGCCAGAAATTGGCCAAAGCTGATACCACTGGACGAAATAAAAAAAAAATTTGCATTTTTACTTACTTGCAGACGACTTTTAATATTTGAAAATAGCTCAAGTCCCATTCCATATTTAGTCAATCCTGCAATTATTATTATCAACGAAACAAATGAGTTAATTGTAGAACCTTGCAATCCAGCGCTTCGAATGCTTAAGAGAGAACTGACTCCCGCATATTTTATAGACAACATCTTCTAAATAATTTCTACGAGGCGAACTAGACCTAGATTAGCTGAAAGCGAGATAAGAGCAAACGAACGTGAATGTGATAGCTTGCCTGTGTAGTATTATTTAGAAATTATAAAAAAAAAATTTCATATGTGTGACCTGTTAAAGTACTTTTTAAGTGTTGTGATTCCATAGTAGTTGAAAATTTATTCATACTATACCGAACAAAAATAGTAGGTAATTGAACAAAAAATTAGTAACTGTTTCCATTCACCCATTCGATTTTCGTTGAACTATTTTTGAAAACATTTCGAATTGAAGAAAACCTTGCCAAGTAAACCCACCAAACTTTAGTCAGTAATCATTAAATAATAAAATTTCTCTCTTATAATTTGTATTTTTTTCCGTATTGTTTTACTTTAAATATTTGGTATTAAACTTTCATAAAGTAAGACAACTTGGCGTACTTTTAGATCTCAGTACTTTTCACGTCTGATTTGTTACATAGAAGAACTGGGCTCTTTTTTTAACATTTTTATGTTTTTGGTCTCACTCCTTTTTGCAAAGACTTTAATATTTGGCATGTCAAAAGCTCGAAGTATATTGAAGGAAAGAAGTGTGGACTCTACTTAACAGGCCTATTATGGCTATCAAATATCAACACGATATTTGATAGTAATTGATAGGTACAAAATGAATGAATCGGTATTATGGTTATCAACATGTCTGATGAATTGTGAATTGTGTTAGATTTAAGGTCTACAGTTTTATCGATAAACTTATGGTATGACGGTTGTCAAAAAATTTGATATTCATCAAATTTTCTATCAACCACAAATTTCTTGGCGCTGTCATGTGACTTTTTTAATATAATTCTTGAGACGATTGTGCAAAACTCACAAGCCAACATCAGAGGCTCAATTTTCCAGAAATCTGTGTAACTATACTTGCATACGCTGACGACATCGACATCATTGGCAGCGACCTGTCATTTGTGCGTTTGCATGTATCAGTACAGAAGCGGCAAAAATGGGTTTAGTGGTGAATGAGGCCAAAACTAAATATATGCTGTCAACAAGAAGGGAGACAGATCATCGACGAATCGGACAGGACGTCACGATAGACAGCTTTAATTTTGAGGTAGGTAGTTTTGGACTTTGAAAAGGACATCACCTCAGAAATCAAGCGAAGAATCATACTTGCCACCCGCTGTTACTTTGGTCTAAGAAGGCCATTGATTAGTAAGGCCTTGTCAAGAAATACTTAGGAGACTCTCTATAACACCCTCATCATCCCAGTCCTACTTTATGGTACAGAAACAAGGAGGCTATCAAAAGCGGATGAAGATCTCCTTGGTCGTTTAGAGCGCAAAATTTTTCGAGTGCTTTTTGGTCCCGTTTGCGTTGACGGGCTCGGGAAGAGATATAATAGACAACTATACGAGCTGTACAGCGACATCGACCTAGTCAGAAAAGTACGCAGCACAGTCCTCTAAGATGGCTGGGACTGCGGATGGATACCAACGCTCCGGCTCAAAGAGTCCTCGATTCCAACCGGGAGGGACGACGCAGTAAAGGAAGACCTAGCCTTAGGTGGCGCGCAAGAGAAAGGGGACCTCAACCAACTTGGAGTGCGCAACTGGAGGCAGTTAGCCAAAAATCGCGAAACTGGAGAGGCCTATTGGTTGAGGCCCACGTCCACCCCGAACTGTAGCGTCACCTAGCGTAGCGTAAGTTACTGTTTTTGTGATGTGTTACGCGCATAACCTACATTATGTAGGTACGTTCCTTTGTGACGCCCTGTAACCCAAACGGCTTGACTGATTTTCAAAAGTGAGGTGTCATTAAATTGGTATTATTTTATGGAGTGTCACAGCCTAAACAAATAAAATTAAAAAAAAAAACAATTATCGCACAAATGTCACACAACTAATGCCACTTAAAATATGCAATACATTGCAATAAATTACTTTCTGATGTATTCACAAAAGCTTTCTTGTGGAGTATTTGCATTTAGTCATGAATTCATTTATTTTAATTGAAACATGTATTATTATTTTCATTACATAAGCATATTATGGAAATTTAACTTACATATTTTTAATCATGTGATAAAATTGTCGTTCTGTCATCGGCGCAACATGCTTATTCTAAGTGTAAATCAGTAGAAACGGTCCTACACACTTTAACACGTTCCATAGAAGATTCCCTCCGCTTTCAAAAACGTTGACTCATCTGCGATCGCTGTTGCACTGGCAGCTCTGAAACAATTTCAAGTCTAGGTGAGATATCTGTCAGCAGATGAATCCCACAAGGTGGCGTCCTATCTCCCCTTCTCTGGAGTTTGGTGGTGAATGAACTGCTGATATGCTCGATATGCCGGCTGGCCAAAGCTGCATCTTAATCGTTCTCTCATCTGATCTCCCTCATAGGCAGGCATTGGCGTATTTTCAAACGATTTTTGCAGAAGCTGTCTTGACGAGGAGGAGGAAGAAACCATACTCCTCTAAGAAATACAGACATTCGAAATATCCTTCGCTTCACCCGAAGCTCCAACTGGTTCAGAGAGTAGGAATAATTAAAAACGTAGGAAGAATTACCTAGGTAGAACTCGAACGATAAGGGTGAGTAGTTAGGTAACCCGGTGTCTCCACGAGCAAAATTTCATATCATGCAATCTGTCAATTGTATGAAAGAACAATGCAATAAAATGTAGGCCAATGAGCTGAGCAGTATATTGCAAGAAATTTGTTTCTTCATGAAATTTGTGGTCTCCACGTCACCACGTGCAATTTCCATGATATGAAAAATTGCTCGTGGAGATACTGGGAAAGTGTTGTAGAATTGAAATGCAGATGCCGCAAGGTGGGAAACTTGCCATAGGTTGAGTTGTCTGGGGATGACGGATCAGTTACAATGGCACCCCTTTCTCTGTGGATATTTTACTGTTTACTAGCAATTTTCCTTTCGAAAAACCTAAAATTCTAACGTAGATACCTCTTAATGTGACTACAGATACAGAGACTGTAAAGTTAGAGCTCGCTCAACGTTCGCTAAATAAAAATAATAACAAATTCGCTCCACAAAAAATCAAAACAAATCAAAACAAAAACAAGCTAGCTGTATTGTGCTGCAAACTCTGTCTGAATAGACTGAAACAGAAAAAGTGTGTGAAATTGAGTTTTCTACGAATTACGTCCAAATCCAAATCCAATCGCGAGTGCAAATCAAAATAATATGTATCCAAAATCTATTATTTCATTCATTGGCCCAGCACTTTTGCTCATTATGCTTTGTTTGCTGGGCTGGGAAGGAATATAGTTTAACTTATAATCTATGCGAAACGCCTTCCGAACCTAGCCTAGGATGATACACTATTCGTGGAGGTATTATCTTCTTAATATATATAAATCTCGTGTCACAATGTTTGTCATCAATGGACTCCTAAACCACTTAACCGATTATAATAAAATTCGCACACCATGTGCAGTTCGATCCAACTTGAGAGATAGGATAGTTTAAATATCAAATTATAGTCGCAATTTTAATTTATTGCTAATTATTTGTCTGTTATTATTTGACAGTCACAATCTATATATATAAAAAAATGAAACCCGTTTTCCGTTGTCACGACATAACATAAAAACGGCTTGACCGATTTGGCTGATTTTTGTTTTGTTTTGTTCGTCTTGAATCATGGATGGTTAATGAAAAAAGAAAAGTCGAAAAATTCTCAACAGGTGGCGTTGTTGGCGCACATTTCGTTTTTCATGGGGAAATGCACAAAAAATATAAACTTGATAGAATTGAGTAGTTTCAAATACCTACCAAAAAAAAATTTTAAATTTTAAAAGCAATTGTTGTTGTCAATTATTTTCCAAGCAAATTGTTTTTGTCCAAAATTTTGAATTTTTTTTTTAAATATAGGTACCAAATAAGTTGGTTTATGTGTACTATGTTACATTAAGTAACTTTTTGAAATGAAGTAGATACTTTGATTTGTTTGATGGTTTGATGAATCGATCATTTTTGTTTGTATTTAAGGATCCTTGCATTAGCATGTGTGAGCAAGTTGAAATTTAGGGGTGAGATGACGTGGACAATGATGACAGGCAACAGGAGTTGTTGAGTGTTTTGAGTTTTCACGTAGGGGTTGTTACGAAAAATGAGCGAGTAAAAATCGTGGTATACTCTGCTCATTCGTGAGTAGGGTTATGGGGAGGGCAGCTCAAAGGTACCATAACACCTTCGGTACCGGTGTGGAACGAGAAGGGAGAAGGCTTAAAAACCAAGTTGATAGGTGTGGTTAGTTTTCTTCTTGGCTGTTAAAGTTGCAAATATTTCGTTTAGAGTGACGTTTTGCGGGCATTTTGGGGTGAAGAAGTTAATAATAATAATAATTTTTGGCGCAACAGGTCCGTAGGGACCCTAGGCCTAGCTTCTCGCAACCATTCGTTTTGTGTGAGTTTTCATTTTTGGAACGAATGGAAGGGATCTACAATTTTATGCCGATTCCAAACGGCTAATTGAGAAGCTCTTTCATGACAGTTATACTCTCGGATGTTTGTCAGACGTTCGCGAGAGGTGGCGCAGTGAAAAAAACCCTGAGTTGGAAATTGGGTTTTTGCGGGATTCGAACCTGAACCCCTCGCTTAGTAGTCCAACACACTAACCACTAAGCCACTGCGCCCACGGGGTGAAGAAGTTAACGAGATAAATAATGCCGCTGTTGAATGCCGGGTAGAAGATTTACTTCATTTACTTTCTCGACGCTCCCGGTGGGACAGGCGAGACATTCGTCATTTCGTTGCTTCTGGGAACAATTCGGTCAAGATCTCCAATGCGTTGGCGGTTGCATCCTATGGCATTGCTGCAACATTGTTGGAAGGCGGTCGAGCTGCCGATGAATCTTCTCACGGTTGACAATCCAATAATTCGGCGACAATGAAATTGATGCGAGAATGCAAAATCATTAAGGGGGATGAATACACGATGGCGCATAAACGAGCTTTGGAGGCAGTTGATCTAACGATGAAGGATTTACGAGGTGATTTGAGACGATTTGTTGGGGCTATGATATTGCTCTCCGGAGATTTTCGTCAAAAGCTTCCCATCATCCCAAAATCGACTGCTGCTGATGAACTTAATGCGTGCCTGAAATCGTCGCCTTTGTGGCATGTCAAGAAGTTGAAATCGAGCACGAACATGAGAGTCGCATTGCAGAACGAACCATCGGCTGCTGAATTCTCGAGACAACTGCTGGCGCTTGGCCAAGGCTGTCCATCAAGAAACGGAAACAATGTGATTCAAGCGACGATCATCAAGGGAATATTCAGATTATTCCAATTGATTTTCGTTCGATTAGCTTTTGCGATGACAAGCAATACATCGCTAGACCAATCGTTGGAAGTCTGTGGGATTAATCTACAATTTCCCTGTTTTTCGCACGGTCAGCTATACGTTTGCCTGTTCCCGTCTTGGCATCGATGTCTCTTTATCGATGTCACTTTTTGCAATGGAAAATAAACCGAAAAACATTGGTTATCATATCGCTCTCTACTGATTTCGATTCCAAAATAAATCACATTGAAGTTTTAACTATCTGTGTTTTATTATCATTTTGAAGTTTAGATGAAGGCGTTAAATTGGGGCGACACGAAGTTCGCCGGGTCCGCTAGTCTATTATATATTATTGACCTTTTACAAAAAAAACCAAGAGGTTGCACAATCTTCCTTGCCGCTACTATTACTGGACCTTTTCTTCAATTTTAACAAGCTGAAAGTTGAATCAATTTGTAACTGTAGGTACGTAGCTTTTTCGGCCTTTGTGAGTAAATCGAAGTGTACCTATTGCTGTTAGTATTCTGCACTATACTATGGGGATACTTAATAACACTACAAAATTTTAATGATATGTGAGGTGATCAAAAAAGCAGCACTGTCTAGTTACTTTTGTTATTTTTTCGTGAATACTTTCCGCGGTACTAATAATCATTTTTAGTGTCCAGGCTAAATTTTTCGAACTCACAATGGCGAAGTTTTCCATACAAAATTGCATATTGTGACCTAGGAAATATTTAGTGTGAAGGCTGAAGGTTAAGAATGATTATTGGTAAGGTACTTTGCCTTTTATAAATTGCAAGTGAAATTAATGTTTGCGAAAAGTCAAGTGTGTGATTATTGATTTTTTTGTGGTTTTGATTAACTTTGTATCAAATTAACGTGCCTTTTATGTTTTTTTCTTCGTTTTGCGTTGATTATTATGTGAGTGAGTTGCGAGTGAATTATTCGTTCTCTCTCTCTCTAAAGTATAAAAAATAATTACAAACAAAGAGTTGAGTGAGTTATAGATATTAACCTCTAAAGTACTGCATATATCTCGGCGCGGCAGTTTAAATCGTGTACTATTGCATACTTTCGGGATTAATCAATTTGATTGAAAACGATAAACAATTTTACAGTGCGCGTTTGATAAGATCGTCACTTGTTGGATTTGTGAGCAAGTAATCCACATAAAACGCTCTGGTATTAATGCTCGAGCAGTTAACGCTCTTGGAGAAAAAAAAACTTTTGATCTATAGCTACCTTATGGTAAGTTAAAAACAACAAAAAATCCAAATTTACCAAACTTTATTTAATAATTTTGAATTGGATAGTGAGATAGTGAATCTCCAAAACGGAAAAAGTCGAACAATAATGGCAACAAAACGTTTTACCGCTTTCGTTAACCGTCGGTCGGTTCAATAGCTTCCGTAACGGATAAGAGCATTTCGGCCGATTTGGTTGATGTTCCGCTGCAAAAATGCATCTTTGTTTCTAGATTGTCATCTGGGACAACTGAGGAAATGCTATTGAGCTACGTGCGTAAAGAAACTAGGGATGGTGTTGCTGAATGTTGATATGAAATGTTTCAAAGTCAAATTTTCGTACGATCGTTATAAGTTCATTTAAAGTATTTGTACCAAATCATTTGCTTAATGTTATTATTTCTCAGGATTTTTGGCCTATACATACAGTTGTTCATAAATTTAAAGGCGAAGCTTCTAAGGTCCATTTTATTCACTCGAAGTTGAACAGAGCTTGGGGATTTTTATGTGGAAAACTCCCCGAGTTGTGTTCAACTTCGCGTGAATAAAATGGGCCTAAAACTACCGGAGGATCTTTATAAACTTTATGGTACTGATCGTTGCTTTGCCAGTAGTATTTTTGAAAATGGCGGTGGTGTTGCCAATATAGTTAGTAAATGTTTTAAGTCTGATCTTTTATTTCGAAATGAATTCTTAACCTTAGCTGATTCATCATGCGTTTGTATTATTGCTATTTACATTCCCTTTGGGTCATCTCCGTTTGTATTCGAAAGGTATTCTTGTGCTCTTGTCCAGATTGCGGATCATTTTGGTTATGATAAACTTTTTATATTAAAGTATTTTTATAATATTTTCCATGATGCGTTGTAAGTTTCATTTAACTTGTCGGTTTTAATATCATTGTTTGTGGGTATAAAAAATGATAAGATGGAACACTGGTTTTACAGAATTCAGAAAAATAGTTGATTATAACAACAGTTCATCTAGATTGAAGAATGTTATGAATAAAGCCTATAAGTTGAGTAAACTTAATTTAAATGCGCGTAATGATTTTTTTGCGTTTGCGAAATGAAATAAACAATACGTTTCATCAATGGAAACTAATATCAAACGTGATGCTAAAGCCTTCTGGTCATTCATAAACACTAAGCGAGAATCAATTGGTATACCGTCAACTGGGGTAACTTTGACCGATAGTTACAAAGACCTTGTTAATGGAATTTATCGCCACCTTTTGGAAAATAAACTAACATCTACTGCATATTTAGTAAGTGCTATTCATTAACAGATGGCAGAAAAAAAGTTAGAGGGATGAAATTTCGTTTGAGCGCATTCAAATCGAAATTGTCTGAGGTATTAGGTTGCTGTGTTTTTGAGTCTTCAAAACTTCATATTTTTGGGGCTGATAGTGAACGTATTGGCACGAAATTTTTGGACTAGTTTGTAGATGAATCAATTATCTTTCAGAAAAATATATTTTGGAGTAGTTTTTATTAAACTTTTTATATTTTTGTAAGGAAATACAAAAATGAACCATAATATTTCGTGTAAAATGGGTAACTTTGACCGACATCAGTTAAACATTGACCGGGTGGTCAAAGTTAGACATGACTATTGGCAATCATTGACCACCCCTTTTCCCGCGTTTTTTTTTTATATAATTTTAAATTTGCTTCTGCTATGCCGCCAAAAAATAATATAAAACCAAAAAGGCGGTACCGAGGAAGTTATGCAAAAGGCTCTAGACCTTTTACGAGCAAAACAGAGGTCTAATAATCATCATCATCAACTCGTCAACCGCCATAAAAATTATCACGCAAAGAACATTTGGAGACCAACGATCTTTGCTAATGTCCTTTTAACGGTTATCAAATTCGATTCGATTTCCGTGCTAACCAACACATTTGTCAGACTTTAAATGTGGCTTTTTTTCGCGCCCTTAAAACGAAAATGGAGATGCATTTTGGAAAGCTGGAAAATCTCTCAAAGGAAAAAGGCGTAAAATTTATCAAAAGCCGTTTTTCCACATTTATTGAAGCAGTTGATCAATTCATTTGTCAATGAGAGCGAAACATTCGAGAATCTTTCTGCTGGTTTCAAAAAAATCCGATATTTTTCCGTTTCACCCTTCAGAAGTCTTTGGTATGTTGCCATCAATGTTGATGAAGCCAATGTTGAAGAAACGCTTTGGTCTGCAGTAGTGTTGGTAATAAAATCAATGCGTCATGGCGATGACAAAGAGGTTCGTCCTTGTAAAAAGAGGTCAAAGTTAATGGTAGAACCCGGAAAAAGTGTTGAAGTTATTGCTGATGTACTTGCTTCGTATTCAACAAACGACGAAGGGAACACTTTTGAAAATGTTGAATATTTAGAAGACTATCCTGGAGATAAGGAAGAAGACCACAATGGACCAAATGCTGACAAAGACGACCTATCAGTCGATGAAGTATTTGCCATTTTATGCGCACAAAGAGTACATAAGGTGGTTTCTTTTAACGATTTCATTTAACATTTCACATTAAGTCTTTCATAATAGGTGCAAAAAAAATTAATATTGCAGCTGTACCTTAATTAATATAATATTGCAGAAGGTACAGCTGCAATATTATTTTTTTTTTGCACCTATTATGAAAGACTTAATGTGAAATGTGTTCCTTTACTAGTTTTAGATTTATTGTAACTATTTCTTACCTTTTAATAAAAAAAAACGGTTGAGAAACGTTATCCAAACTGCTTTTGATATTAGGCGGTCAAAGTTAGACTTAGGGACGGGAAATATTGACCACCCAGTTTTTGGCCAAAAACTACCCCTAAATATAATATTTATATTAATTTTACATATACAAAATAAAAGTAATTAACTCAGCCCCAAATATAAAGTATATAAGTTCCAATATATATTATTTGGATAACTGCTGCAATCGTTTAAAATTTGAAATCGGTCAATGAATATATAACATGTTTAATTCATTTTTCCAATCAAATTTCGTGAATGCGGTCATTGATTGCAATTCACTACCTAATTTTGAACAGACATTGGTTCCATTTCCCTAACTGAAGATGATATTCTTCTAGAACTATCATCGCTTGATTCGAATACGAGTATTGCGCCTGATAAGTTCCCCCCTTTGTTTTTTTAAATCATGCAAACAAAGTTTAGTTCATCCGCTTAAGATTATATTTAACAAGTCTCTGATGTCAGGAAATTTTCTTGATTGCTCGAAGCATTCTTTTTATTACCCCCATTCATAAATCTGGATCTAAAAGAATAATAAACAATTACAACCCTATAGCTAAATTGCAACTAATTCCGAAAATATTCGAAGGTGTTATTAGTGTTATTAGGATAGATAGATAGATAGATAGATTTTTATTCAGATAATTTATAAGTTTACATGGTCTGAGTTACCGCACATTGCCTTATACAGAGATTTGATACCTAATCGCATCTTTCTACTGAAATAGTTTAATATTTGTGGTTAGCAAGAAAGGTTAAATACATGTTTAATCATAAATTGAGGGAAAAAACAATTAAGAAAAACCTCATAAGTGTTATTAGGAAACGGATATTATGCCGCTGTTTGTAACCAAATCTCGCAAAACCAGCATGGTTTCGTGACTGGTAGATCAACTACTACCAACATAGTAGTCTTCACAAATTTTTGTCTTCATAAAATTGAAAATCGTCTTCAGGTTGACTGTATTTATATGGATTTTTCGAAGGCTTTTGACAGAGTCCAACACAATGTTCTGTTAAAGAAACTTGAAATGTTTGGATTCCATTATAATATTTTAAAATGGATCGGTAGTTATCTGCAAAATCGGAAACATAATGTGAAGATAGGATCTGCTCTGTCTAATGAAATTTTAAATCTCTCAGGGGTCCCCCAGAGAAGCTTGTGTCAATTTTAATTTATATGTGGCTCAATTGATTTCGATATGAGTAGATCACTTTCTTATAATGCTTATATACTTCAAACTGAAAAAAAATTAAAAATAATCGAAAGTTGTTTTGGAACTATGTACCTATATTAAATCAAAGCGGAAGTCTTCAAATTTTCCAAATACATAATATGGAATATGTTAATTATTGTGTGTCTAATAATGACAATGAATTATGTAATGTGTTTGCCGAGTGCCGACTTCTTTCAGACAACTTATTCAAGGCCTGATACGTTCACTCCTAGTTATTCCGGTTGTATTATAAAAGCAAGCTGCGCTGTTCCGAGCATAAGACTGAAGGGCCCAAGGCCCAACCCATAGAATCCGTCGCGTCCGTTGCGTCGACGGATTGCCGTATTTGACGGAACGAACTGTCCCATAGAATCCGTCGCATACACTAAGTGACAGTGTTTTAGTACTCTATACCTATTTGTCCCAAGAAACGTGGGAATTTTTCCCTTTCCAACGTAGTCAAATTCCCTTTCAAATAATTCCCTTGATAGGTATTTTTTTGTGAAAAAAAATAACTTTTAAAAGTAAAAGTTATATTATACGGATAAATAATCACATTAAATAACCTTTGGTATAAAAATCGCATTTTTTTAATATCATAATGACTTATTTTTGGTACTAGAAAATTTTGATATTAAAAATCTTGCTGAAAGGTGATTTAAAAAAGTTATTTTTTATGTACATACATGTGTTGATTATGATGGTGAAATCTAGATACTTTTGATGAAATTTAGAAAAAAACTTTTTTTTTTCAATGTTTTTTTACTTTTCCCACTTAAGGCTTTTCGGACATCGAAATTCCCCAAAAAAGGAAGAAATCTCACAATATAAGAGCACTAGTGAGAGCCGATGACAGCCTCTCTCACGCGCTCAATATTTCCACCAACGAAAAGGAATCTTCTCACGATGTGCCAATTATTGTCAACGGAGGCGACGGACAGAAAAGTAGAAAGTAAACTTACTTTATCCGTCGCTCCGGCACGTGCGCTGCTTATGGGACACCCTCCATAAGAGAGTGTGTATTCTATCAACCTGTCAGTCGAAAACTCTGCCGCAACGGACTCGACGGATTCTATGGGTTGGGCCCTTGACTGAAAATTAAATTGTGCAATATAATATATGCTGCAAAAAGAGCTCAAGTCACATAATTGTGTTTCTGAGTTATTGAAGATTTAAAGTTTATGGCCCCTGAAAAAATCATTAAGTTGTTTCGATTTGAAAATCGATTTTAAAATCTTTTAGTGAAAGCATTTATTATTGAGACGAAAATAACAAATTTAATTCAATGTAATTTATTCAACTTCTGTTTAAACAAAAATAAAATGAAACTTGGACATAGACAACAAAATTCGTGCAAAACTTGACAGGGAACGGGTCAAAGTTGTCGCGTATGCGGATGACGTGGCGATACTAGTGTCAGGGAAGTTTCCCTCCGTGATTAGTGAAATTATGGAGGCCGCTCTAGAAAAGGTAAACACCTGGGCTGCAAGCTGCGGCCTCGGCGTCAACCCGAGCAAAACTGAACTGATGCTGTTCACCACAAAAACCAAAATACCCGATTTTACCCTCCCCCGTCTAAATGGTCAACCACTCACACTATCCTCCAGCGCTAAGTATCTGGGCATAATGCTTGATAGTAAACTTAACTGGAAACAAAACATTGAACACAGAGTAAAGAAGGCGAGCGTTGCCTTCTACGCCTGCAGCAAAACCTTTGGAAAGAAGTGGGGACTTCAACCAAAGATGACCTTATGGATGTACACAGCTGTTGTGCGTCCCATTCTCACCTATGGTTCACTCGTATGGTGGCCCGCGTTGAGTAAGGGATATAACCTTACAAAACTAAAAAGACTGCAAAGAACAGCCTGTATAGGCACTACGGGTGCAATGAGGTCGGCCCCAACGGATGCTCTTACTGTGCTCCTGCATGTTTTACCTCTCGATCTGCACACCAAAGATACTGCACTATGCAGCGCCATAAGACTCAGGGAGTCTGGGTGCTGGAGTGCAAGGCCGTACGGCCACAGCAATATCCTGGACTCGTTACCAAATGGCACGGTCACGTTTCCAACCGACTACATCACACCACAACTTAATTTTAAGAAAGGCTTCCAGGTAAGTTTCCCGTCCAGAGCTCAGTGGAAGGGAAACGAAGTAGTGCAGGGTTTCGACACGGTCATATACACTGACGGATCTAAGATGAACTGTGGTGTGGGGGCCGGGGTCTACTCAGAATCACCAAATATATCAGAATCATACCGTTTGCCGGACTTTGCCAGCGTTTTCCAGGCGGAATTACTGGCTATCCGAGAAGCCTGCGTATATCTAGGGCGTAACACTACTCACAAACAAAACATCGCTATCCTTATAGATAGCCAAGCCGCCATCAAAGCCATAAATTCGGCTACCATATCCTCTAAACTAGTGCTGGAGTGCCGGAACGAGCTTGCCCGTCTGGGTGAACGTTTCAGTGTCACACTTCTCTGGGTACCAGGGCATAGTGACATAATAGGCAACGAGCGGGCAGATGAGCTGGCCAGAAGGGGGTCAGCTCTGCACAGCTCACTCGCGGCAAGTGTCCACGTCCCACTAGGAGTGGTCAAAGGACAGATTCATTCATATTTCCTGCAGAAAGCCAAACTCCAATGGGAAGGGTTGACCAACTGCGTCATTTCAAGGAAGATATGGCCCATATACGATCAGAACAGAACAAGGAACCTGCTAAACAGAATCCGCCCAGATATCGCCAGAATTACGGCAATAATCACGGGGCATTGGCCAATTGGAGACCATGCGGCCAAGCTCGGGATCCCACACAACACTCACTGCCGCAGTTGCGGGAATACACATGAGAAAGAAACTCTCTTCCATTTCCTCTGCAAATGTCCGGCACTAGCGAGAGCCAGACTGCGCACACTGAACCAACCTTTTTTCGACAACCTTAGCGATATTTTGGGTATAGGGATATCAGACATAATACGGTTCCTCAACTCCACAGGCTGGATATAGGCACAGAATGCTTCGCACCCTTAACAAACATCACAAACTAGGTAACACGAGTCGTGGTAACAAAAAGGCACATCACAGTGCTACTTGGGTGCCAAGCGGGACCGCCACTTGTACCTACCTGTACATAGACCTTTTTTGCTTTAAAAAATATTTGTTTAAGGACATGAGTTTTTTTATGAAAATTTTATTTTTAATTTATGAATCTTGATTTGATTCCGAATCATCATTTATATCAGGTTCTGGGGCCTTATTTCTGGTGGTTTTGCTTGTTTTCAAGCCTTTGTACCAGAGATGAAACTCTTCCGGGGTGGCTCCTAACTTGCAAAGATTAAGGAAATCTTTTTTCTTTTCAAAACTGATATAGGAAGGCTGCTTTTATAAACCTTTTTGATGTGAACTTCTTTCAAATCTATTGGCCGACCTATACCAAAAACACGTATTTCCTTATAGGTTTCATTGTGATTGTATTTGTACTCCATCACACCAGGTTAAATTTTTTGGTACCTAAAATATTTAACTTTCAACCAGTTCACTTTATCTCCGTTTTCGTCTAAACTTTTGTTTTTTATAATATCCGATAATTTTTATAAATCCAGAAAATCAGTAGGTATACCGCATTTGAGTTATGTTATAAGGATTTCTTTGCTTTTTAGTCTTTTGGAACGTGCGAGTCTGAATATAGTTAGCCAGCCTTGTATAGTATCTACTGGAACATTCTTCTTTTGTTTTTTTATAGCACTCTGCATGCTATCAACTTCCGTTGATATGACAACTTCCAAAAAATCCTTGCATATTTTCATTCGCTGTTCTTCCGTAAATTTGCCATTACATTTGAAACGACATTTTTCGCACTTTGAATGCTTGGGATTCTTGCGTCGTATAACATCGTCATGCTTTATGTTTCTCTTCCATAGTTCTGGATTTGCTTTTCTCCACCTTCTATTTTTCTTTTCAGTGAGTGTTTCTGCGGTACATTTTTCTGGTGCTTCCACAATAATGGCCGTTTTTCAATCATCATTATCGCTTAATTCATTGTTTTTTTGGGGAACATAATCAAGGTCATCGTCATCCCCTGAAAAATGTTGTTTAAGGCTTGATTCATCCCATTCTCTTTCCAAGTGTTGTTTACTTATTTTAGCAATTGATTCTTGAATATCTAAACATAAGATAGGTACACTCAAATTTAAGAGATAAAATGATTTGTAAAAGTCAGTATACCATTTGATTCCGTGGAATTTGCTTTTGAAGCTGTTGAAGTACTGGGATTGCACACATCTGTATCACAATTTTCATTCTTATGTCCAAAATGTATTTTGGCATTAAGTTAAAAAAAAACATTTTTGGTCAAGCTATACCTACTGAAACAAAATGATTACCTTTTTCTAATGCAAGTTGTAGAAGAACTTGCACTTCGGCAAGTTGTAGAAGAACAGCACTTCGGCTTGAGGAATTCATTTATGCTTGAATTTGTGTTTCTTTTTTCGTTCAGAGCATGATCAGAGCGCGCTCTATGAGCTCAGAATAAATATACTGAGCACGCTCAGGCTGAGTAAAAAGCTGATTACACATGTTTTGTACACGCACGCTTGCAGTCACATTTTTTGACAGAAAGAATATAGAGGAAAAACAAAAAAAAAACTTCAGAACCATCTGAGCACGCTAAGTTCGAGCGCGCTCATAATGCTCGAACTCAGTTCAGTGCTCAGCTTTGAACTAAAAAAAGAAAAACGCCTTATGTGACTCTCGTGTGTCATGTCATGTCTCATCTCATCATCATCCTCATTAGGGATCGTAAACATCGATGTTAACATCGATTGATGTTAACATCGATGTTAACATCGATGTTTTGTTAGCCGATACATCGGCGATACATCGATGGCAAAATTGTCAAACATCGACAGGGTTGTCAGGTTTTTAAAATCGAAATCGCCAATCTTAAATTTAAAATCGCCAAAAATCGCCAAATTAATAAATCTCCGTCGCCAAAAATCGACAAATTAAAAGTATTATAAAATGTAATAAAACTAAGCAATTAATTATTTAAAACACAAAAAATAACACATTTATTAAAAAAGAAAACGAAAACAATTTAGTTGATACAAACTTCAGCTAATATTGTTATAAAACAAAAACAACATAAAAACCAAAAGATCAGTCTAGTATTACTCATCTATTTCATTCTGAAAACCATCTTCCTAAATATTAACATTAAATGCCAATAGCACTTCAACAGAAGGCTCAAAATTATTGCAGCAAATCGAATGAATGCGTACTCATTAAGCCCGTATGACACTACATTTTTTTCAACATTTTTCAGACTTTAAAAATGAAACTAGAGCAGGACGAAAGATTACTATGCAAATTCCCGATAGGAGTGAGTGCGTACACACCAGCCTAATTAATGTGGATATGTCAAAAAAAAATGCATTGAAAATGTATTCAATTTACATTTTTTAAGCTGCTGGCAGCTTTTTTTTTGACATTTCCACATTAAATTGTATTTGCCTCCAGCAGTGATCCCAGATTGGGGGGACAGTCGGTAATTTTGTTGATTTTTTCTAGCAAAAGGGGATTTTTTGGGGGAAAACAATATAATATATAGTATGTTTTTTTTTCTTTAATCTGGGATCCCTGGCCTCCCCTCACTTTGAAGTTTGTGGCTATAAATTCGTTTGAAAATTTGTGGTTGCTTTGGAAAACAATTGTTACCCCTTTCATAATACACATTTTGTCTCTTTTACACGAAGCTGACATTTCAACATGATTTAATGCTATAAAAATGAGGAAAAAATGAGAGAAAAATGTAGTGTCATACGGGCTTTATTGATAGATAAATTATTCTATCTTGAAATTGTTCCCACTCTCGTTGCTTAAAAATCCGCTGGTTTTTTTTTGCTTTTGTACTAGTTTTATTGTTTGATTTTATACTTTTACACAGTCAAATGGCCAAGTTTGGAAATTTATTGTGACAGAATCTTTTAGTTTGACACATGGCATTATTTACTTCTAATAATTCAAAAATTCATTTGAAAATCGGAAATCGATAATTTTTTCTGAAGCCGATACCTTTCGGTTTTTTTTCTTGGAATAAGTGGGAAATAGAAATACATTAAGGTTTTAATTCGAAAATGAAAAATCGCCAAAAATCGCACGTTTTTTGGGTATGTCGCCAAACTGATTTTCGTATCGCCAAATGAGACTTCAAATCGCCCATTTGGCGATAAATCGCCACATCTGACAACCCTGAACATCGACATCGTGCAGGTGCAGTCTTTTAATTGCCAAGGTGATGAAAAATAAAATGTGCTTGTATTTGTGTAATTTCATTAAATGTGAAACCAACTAGGGTTGTCCTTGTCCCCCTCACACCTGAACACTATTTTCTGTGTTCCGGACAGTAATGTTTTCCACACAAATGGTGATGGCGATATAGGTTTGTACAAAACATAATTTATTTCGTTCGTGATTGCCGCTTACCGACGACACGTGTTAAGTTTATTGTGCTCACGTTGTCACGTCTGTTCCAAGCGAGCGTTGGTTCTCGGAGGCTGGTGCAACCATCACTCAGGATAGAAATAGACTTCTGGAGACTAGATTATCCACGCTTCTTTTCCTCAACTCCATTTCGCAGTTGTTACATTCCAACAAATAAATACGTTTAAATAAATAAATCCATTGAGAAAATATGTTTTATTTCGCAGATGAATTTAATTGTTTTGTGGTCTAGTTCTACATAGTTGACTGGAAATTAGTTAAGGTTTTTGGGTTGAAACTAAATATAGGCAAAACTTTGTGTGATGGAGAAGATAAATAAAACATCGGAAAAACATCGTTGTATCGTTGTTAATACCGATTGTTAACGACGATGTCTGTCGTGGAACCATCGATGTTTTCAAACATCGATGTTTTTTAGGCCGATGTTGCATTGCATCCCTAATCCTCATTCCTCATCAGTCAATCTCAATAGTCAAACTCTCAAATCTCTTTGAGCACTGATCTTATGATCATCTGTTATACCGTAAGAGCGACGATACACAGTGAATATCATAAGGCGTTTTTCTTTTTTAGTTCAGAGCTGAGCACTGAACAGAGTTAGAGCATTATGAGCGCGCTCTGAACCATACGTGCTCAGAGCGTTAAGAGGATGTTTTGTTTTTCCTGTTTTTTTTCCTTTAAATGTGACTGGAAGTGTGCATGTACATGTGTAGGTACTCAGCTTTTTACTCAGGGTGCTCTGTCAATTTATCCTGAGCTCATAGAGCGCGCTCTGATCATGCTCTGAGCGAAAAAAGAAACACAAATTCGAGCTCTGAAGTGTCTGAGCTAAAAAAGAAACACGAACTTTTTGTATAACAGTTCAGGTTGTGCTCTGAACTAAAAAAGAAAAACGCCTATTGACTGTATATCAATCTAGGCGGAATTCCTATCTTACAAAAGTGGTGTGCGTGTGCACAAAGAGAAGACAAAAATGGAATTGATGGAAGTTGACCGCGTCATGTCTGATGGCGATTGGGGAATTGGGGTGTGTGGTTGAAATGGTTATAAGGGTTGCCATGCAGCAAAAACAATTTTTCGAAGAATGGAAATTTATTACATATTTTTTGAGTAGGATGCATAAGTACAATAGGTACCTAAACTCTTTCAGAAAATTATTTTTAACTACGTGCAATTTCACTGCTCAAAAGTTTTTGCTGATGAGCAACATGGATTTGGTCCCAAAAAATCAACTGTATCTAATTAAATAGAGTTAACTCCCCATGTCAACGAAAGCATGAAGAATGGGCTACAAACACATGTTTTTAATGCTGATTTAAGTAAAGCATTTGACATAGCTAATCATGTTATCATGTTAAAAAAAAAACTTGAACTTTGTGGAATCCCGCAATGGATTTGTTCATAATATATTTGATCGTTTGACTACAAATCTTGTCGTCTATTCTGGTGTCCCTCAAGGCAGCAACTTTGGTCCACTTCTGTTCCTGTTATTTACCAACTATCTATGTATGCTGGTCTTTTCATATAGGAGCCAACAAGGTTATATATTTGTATAGCATGACATTGACACTGTGCAGGATTGGTGTAGAAGAAATTATATACAGCTTAATCTTATCAAGTGTAAAAGCATGACCTTCACTAGACGCCAACTTCAACTGCACTATTACAAGTGTTGATTGCTTTACAGACTTTGTAAAAACGAAGAGAGACATCCAAAGTTATATTCATGTTTTGCGTTTTGCCTGGTAATGTCAACTCCACATATGTTCTCAATTCCATCCATAAACATCAATACCAGACCATGGACAACAAGGAACCCAATAGTTTTTATACCAAATCGACATCTCGATGTAACTATGGGAGTAATGGCCCGCCCCATCAATAACCTGACAATGGATTTTAATAAGTACAATCTTGTGATTCATTTTAATCTCTCAAAATTGAATTTCCAAAAAAATATTGCAAGAAATGTAAAACAATAATAAGCTTTTTAAATCTGTTCATTATTGATTAACTGTGACATTAGGTAGGGGAGAGTGGGTATGTATGGGACACTTTTCAGTCAAATGTTATCTGCTGGCAACTTATAAATCATATCTCCATAAAACATTTTTTTTTAAATATACGATAACATTTTGGCAAGCTATCCAAAACATAAAAGTAACCAAAAGTATACCAGAATTAAAGTTAAAACGCATTCTATGCACCAACAAACTTTGTCCCATTCCTCCTGGAAGCAGGAGGTATGGGACAGCTATGTGGTGGAATGGGACGCCTTACATTAGAAGTGTGTTTTTTATCTTAAAACCTTTATTTCTAATGTACTTCGCGTGCGAACATTTTTTAATGGTGTTCTTTGCTTAGACTTTGATGTGGAAAAGCTTTTTTTTGTCGGGGGGTGTTACTATCCGATGGAGCACTCAGACACAACATTGTACTGCAAAACAGACACCTTTCACTACTGTACTTTGGTTACCTAAGGGGTAGTGTAGTCTAATGTTCTCGCTTTCCACAAAGATTCTAGAACCTGACTCCTGTTCGGTTCACGGACAGGTGTCCCATTCCTCCTGCATATAAGTGTCCCAATCATCCTGTAGGGCACTTAAAAGAGATCAAACATAATATCTCTTAAAATACGGCGCAGACTAAACAAAATTAGAATTCATTCACTTCATGGTATATGTTTATATCTATTTGATTCACTTTTTGTACAATATGTTCACTCATTAATTATTATTTTTCACTCAAATTTCACCCAATTATTTTACTTTTTATGTACAAATTTACCTTTTCTGCTCTCCACTGCGTAATTTCAACTGCGCACAGGACCTGCTTCGTTGACCGGTGGGTAAACACTAAAGAGCAAATTTGTGATCAACAGGAACGAGAAAAAGTATACGACGTTGAAGAAAATGCTTATGTCCCATTCCTCCTGTGTCCCATACATACCCACTCTCCCCTATGTAGGTATAGTAGTTAAATAAAAAAAAATAAAAACTGAAAACTATATGTTATTACGTGTATAATATTTAACTACTATATGAACTTTATTCGTATGCTCATTATTGCAGTCTTATTTAAGTAATGCCAATGCTAAGCACGTTTAGAACTTTTATTACCTGTCAATCTTTTTAGCAAATTTTACTTAACATTATACACATATTTTGTTGCAACCGAACAGAACTGTTTGTCCATCGCAAACATGCGAGCCAGTGGCGTAGCGTGGGTTGGTGCCGCCCGGGGCAGACCCAAATTATGCCGCCCCTATAGTAGTTTTTTCACACACTAAAAACAAAGCCTTGCCTTCGGTTTCAACCAGTTTTACTTACACATTATGTAATATGTCAATAAACTTGGTAAAAGTTCTACATTTCTGCTATGCTTTCTTAAATAACAGGAAGGGCCCAGGCGAAAACGTATTATTTATTTGTTTTTTATTTAGAAGATGTCTCAAACAATCGGGTAATTTTTGGTAATACATATCTACATAATTAAAATTAGATATTCTATGCACGGCATGTCGCGTTCGCACAACACGAGATAACAGCTTATTTTCTATTTTCATAAGGATGTTTATAAACACGACTTAAAACTTCTTATTTTTGTGCACTTTATATTTGATACCTACATAAAATAACACGAACCTATTCCGAAAGAGTGTACCTACACAAAAAAAAAACAATTATTTTGTAACTAAGAAAATACTGCTTCACTGTTCACACAAATATCCGCAGCTTGACAGCGCCAAAATGTTAAATCTTCGTATATACATTAGCTCTGTTTCTTTACTTTTGTAGTAAAAATGGAAAGACTGCCAAAATGGAAGTGGTGGGAGACACTTACGAAAAAGTTCGGGAACGCTTGTAGTTATAAATAACTAGAAAAATAGGATAGTTTTGGGTGGCGCTGTTGTCGATTTTTTTGAGAAACTCAACCGATCTCAATGAAACTTTGTTTGTGTTTGTGGTTGTGTGCCGCTAGAAAGATAGGATAGTTTTGGACCCGATAGGTGGCGCTGTTGTCGATTTTTTTCAGAAACTCAACCGATCTCAATGAAACTTTGTTTGTGCTTGTGGTTGTGTGCCGCTAGAAAGATAGGATAGTTTTGGACCCGATAGGTGGCGGTGTTGTCGATTTTTTTGTTCGCTAGGGAAATTTAATAATTTGAATGTAATGTGGTATTCGATTGGGCGCTCTGAGAGCACTTTTTTTTTTCTCTCAGAGCAATTTATATGTTCGCTTGGTACAAATAAAGCAATCTTTTTCAAATTTCAGAGCACTTTTGCGAACCAAGATATTTCTTCAGATTTACCAATAACAAGTGCGTTTGAATTTGACAACTGGTAGAGTTTGTTTACATTTTAGTGATGTTTTTCTCCAGCAAAGAAAGGCATTGCATCGAGTGAATCAATTTTTGTAAATTATTTATGTATAAATATTTAATAATCAATCGGGACGGATATTTCTAATGTTTTAATACAAAATTTAACCAGTGAATGGAAATCGCTTAGAAGTGTCGAAGACTGTACATATTCAAATCGCACGAATAGGTATCAACACAAAAAAGAGCAGGTGACGTTTTTATGTGCGATAAGGCACACGAAATCGGAAATCTGAGAACAAATCTGAAGAAGCCGAATCGAATACTATACATAAATGAGATTGTGAGGGAATAATAGAAGAGGCTAACTATTTGTTTGGGTTGTTTTACTGACAGTTTTTCTTCTCTTTTTTGGGTAAGAGTGGCTGGATTCCACTGAAGTCTATGTTATATTTACAAAAACTACATAATTAAAAAATCCCTACTATTATAAAACTAAGTCATTCTTTCGTTTGTTTCTTGCTACACGTCACTTACAGCACCGAAGTGGGTTTGTATAGCTCTTATTATTTTGTTTTAAATTTGAAAAGTGGAACTCTGGCGAAGCAAGGCGACCGCGGGTCAGCTAGTAATAAATAATTTCGTCGCCACTTTGGAAAAGAATCTTGAGAATCAAACTTATTTTTCCGCCTGTTGATACCATTTTAATACTCAAAAAATCAAAACAAATGCACGCATTTATGCCAAACAGGGCAACAAATTTCAAATCATCTGGTAATTGGAAGGTGACGTATTTTTTTTGTAATTATTACACAAAGAAATTGGTTGAGTATAAATTCGTAAGATTCTCGGTGGCAGCGTTGCCAAGTCATTTTGGCGTTCGCATTTTTGGGCACCAAAACTGTAATTTTTTTAAAACAGCTCGTAAGTTGATAAAAAAAAGAAGTACAAAAACAACAACAACATGATCATATTCATATTCAGCCATGTAAAATAAAATAAATATTTCAATAAAACTTAAAAAATACATAGGTACATTAAATTTGTTTTTTAAATTGACCCTGTGCAAAAGTAGACAAAAAGGCGGCGTGCAGCGGCAGCGTTAAAAAAGCACTAAAATATTTTTTTAGCACTGAAAAAACGCCCGAGCGCTAAGTCTACTTTTTCGGCACTGAAATGAAATTTTGGCCACTAGATTTAACGCTGAAAGCACTGACTTGGCAACGCTGCTCGGTGGATTGGTAATATCTGGCTCTCTCAACGACGCTCTCTTTTACGAATTTTTCGAGTTAAGAACAGCGTTGGGTAAAAATTCGTAAGATTTAAAATTAAAGGAAAATAGAGACCTATTTGTGAGAAAACGCTGAAGATTTTTTTCTTCTTAGGTACCTTGGTAATTAAATTTCAAAAATAAAAAGCACGTCAACAAGACTAGACTGCAACTTTAATTACCAACTAGAATCCTTGTGTATGTTTGAAAACTTCACTTCGTTTGAGCAAAATATAACAAAGCTACACGAACTCATCAGAGAAGTATACCTGCAATGTAATAAAATGTAGCACAATGCACACTAGGGAGCAGCTTTCATTCGATTTTGTTTAAAGCAACACAAGGAATGTCTCATTTCTCATTTCTTACTGTGAAGCAGTGTTAATGTTGTTAAACTTTGTAAATAAATTCGTTAAAGAGGAATAAGAATCCGTTATATAGATTTTATATATTTAAAAATTTTAGCAGCTCCAAATTGCCGCCCCTAGCAAAGTGCCGCCCGGGGCCTATGCCCCCTTGCCCCCCCCCCCCCTCGCTACGCCACTGATGCGAGCATCACCCTTTGTGTTCTTTGATTTTTTTTGCACAACTACTAGCAACACCAATGTTAAAGACATCACCATATAACCAGCCAAGCCAAATGCAGTTTACCCATCAAAATCGGTCGCTCCCAAATTAGGTACAGTTCAAATTCACTTCAGCTAAGCGGTAGTTGGGACCGATGAAGACAGCACAAACAAGTGGAATGTACTTTCAGGTTCAGTTTTGTTCCAATCATCAACGAAGCAACATAGCAAATAAAATCTAGATACTAAGTCAAACTTGGTAATGCCTTTCATTTTCCCCTTTGCTTTTTTTTGTCGAGATCCAACTCGCTCTTACATACGGCAAAAAAGCTAGCCACATTACAAGGTCATTCGAGCGGAATAGTTATTCAATTAAATAATAATTTGACTTTGATTTATTCGTTTTTATGGCAAACAATGAAAAAAAAATCGCTGATTCGTGTGAAACTGAATTAAAGGCGCTTAGATCACACGTGTTGTTATTCTTGGACACCAAACTTAAGCCAAAAACGTTCGTTCCAATAACTTGTCTTGTTTCCAGACTGAAACCAAATTACAGATGCTCGAGACAAAGAACATCAACTTCGAGAATGTACAGTCCCAGATTTAACGTCTGGACGAAGTGGAAGTTACGAGTGGTAAGAGAGATGCCTTCGAAGATACATACTTCATCTTTCAGGTCAGCAACTAGCAAATAGCGCACCCATCATTTTCTGGGTCGTATACAAGATGGATGGATTTTTCAGACATTTTTAATTCGCTTATTCACAACAACATTCAGCTCACCAACATCGCACGGTTTCAGTATCTCCGGACATCCATGCACTGAACCAAATCGCGTATTCATATTGACGGAAATATTTTGTTAATCTTTGAAGAATTTATTATTCGGATCGACAATTTTTCGTCAAATTTTTCGTCTTATTGAAGATATAATATTCAAAATAAATAACATATCTTCAACTGCTGTCCGATTTCATATTTTATTCAAACCAATGAAATTTTGTCATATTGACAAACTGAAGTCGTTAACAAACCGGTATCCTGTATGTGATATTGACAAAAATTTGTTGATAATTTTTAGAAGAGTAATTTATTCAAATTAACAATTTTCCATAAAATGTTTCTTCATATTGAAAATTAAATATTCAGAATCAGTAAAGTTTCATCAAATGCTACACTATTTATTATATTATTCAAGTGAATGAATTTATTTTCATATTGACAAAATCCTCAACAATTCAAATTGACAATTGTTCATCAAATATTTCGTCTAATTGAATATTAGGTACATATTCAAGATAAATGAAATTTCTTTAAAAGCCTTTTTCCCGCATCGGATTTTGTTTTATTTAAATTAAAAAAGGGGAGAGTGGGGACGTTTTTTTTTTTTTTTTTTTCAAAAACACAAGTTATTTTTTTCTTTGTTTTAGTAATTCGTTTTAATTTTTTTTGCACTTATACCAGTTTACAATTAATGCAAATGTTTATGATTGCTCAAATAAAAATCTTACTCGTAGCCAGAATCGAGCATGGTATTTCTTACTTTGTTTTACAAGCTCTTAGCTCTTTTTTTAAGATGTAGGTAGGACTTTACACAAGGTTTATAAGAAATCAAACAAACAGTTCTTAAATTTAGAAATAGTTTAAAACAGTTGAGCAGTTTTGAGAAAGTGGAGATTTAAAAAAAAAAAATATAGTTGTATGCGAAAACCTTTACACTTCCTGAAGAATATTATAGAGGGATTCTATAAGAAAGACAATACATCGCTTATTCTTATATCAGTTGATATCATTGAAGCCATTTTCAAAAAAAAAGAAGCTTTTCTTCAACTTCTGTAATAAATATTTTTTTATTTTAATTACATTATATTATAAAAAGAAATGTTGATTGCAATTAATGCGCATAAGATACACCAATGACGATTACCTTCATAACAAAACTAAAAGCGACTAATCTTTTTCTATAATGTGGAGGTTAGATCAGGACTCAAACATCACATTTATATATGGAGTTTGGCCTAAACTTATTCCCTTTACCTACAAAACAGTTCGACTAACAGGAAGTTTTACGCTAAATCTAAAACTGTTCGCCCTCAGAAGACTAACCGCCAACATATATCTATTCCATAGGTAATAAGAATAAGCGAAACGCCCTGCAATAAAGACATCCAATGCACATCACCTCCTATCAGTATCGGTGCTTAAGAACCGCAAAAACATCACGTTTTAAAAACTCATCGCTGTTCGGCACACGTACCTAACACTATTTTTGTCGAACGGATTATTCACAGAATTTGAGTTTTACAAACTCTATCTAGTTGAATCTAGCTCCACATTTCCCTAAATTGCCAGCAAATTTGTATTATTACCACATCTTACTTTTTTTCAAAATGAATAAATTTGTTGAAATACTTTAAAGTGTTCTTCACATTGACGAAATTGGTCAACTTGAAGAAGTTTCTTCAATATGTTATGACCGACTTTATCCCTCACTCCGGGAAATACACATTAAACCGTTGCAATCTAAAAAAAAATTTTTCGTAATATCTTTAAATTGAATAAATATCATTATATGATGAGAATTTTTTCTTCAACTTGAATAATTTTCTTTAACTGAAGGAAAACGTTTTCTTCAAATTGCAAAAAATTAATCAATTTGAAGAAGTTTTATTAAAATGTATTTGTTTATTGTTGTCCTAGAAGTGATAGCTTTTATTCTTGTAAGTGAAGTGGTGCAGTGAGGATAGTACCTATCGTGTTCGTGTTAAACCATACCTTTTAAATTAATAAATTAAAAAACGACTGATTGTTCGGAAACACATTGGACCGCGGCCAAGTATCGTACTAGGTAACGTATAGGAATAAATACAATATAGGTATACCTACATATGTATGCAATATCTAATGATTTTCTTTTATTTCAGATAGTGCTACGCGGAACGACCACCGGCTAACGGCTTACTTAGCTTAATCACTTTATTATTATTAATTCTTATTATTATTATCAAATTGATTTAAAAACTTTAAATAACAAATTATTTATTTATATCTTATATCTGTATTGTGAGCTTTAAATTTCATAATTATTTATGATTATTACAATTATCTTACTATTATTATAATTCTTTTAAATATAAATAGCTAATAAAAAATATTTTTAGATTAAAAATATTTATTCGTATTTTATTTCTCTAATGTGGCTTGAATAATGGAATTGAAAACAAAAAATTTCTTCAATTTAAGAAATATTTGTCAGATTGACAAAAAAAATTAGCACGAAACCGAAGAATAATAGTTAATTTAAAGAAAACTATGCTTCATATTGAAGAAAAAGATGCGTAGAATTGATGAAAAATTATTCAGCTTGAATAAATACCAAGAAGATTTTTTTCAATTTGAAGAAAAGATTACGTTATATTGAAAAAGCGTTCATTAAATTAAAGAGTACTATCCGTAGAATTGAAGATATTTTTTCAATTTGAAGAAATGTTTACGTAAAAATGAAGATTTCTTTTTTCAATTTGAAAAATATTTTTGAAAATAAGGAATATTTTATGTTAACTTGAAGAATGGATTCCGTTGAAATTGACGAAATAATTATTCAATTGGAAAATTTTTTGTGGATTTAACACCACAATGAAAAATATTATTCATTTCATCAAAATGACAATATTTCTTATACCGTACAAATTTTCTTCAAAACAACGGACAGGAGCTGTTGACCTTATATTGATCACCGTTTCTTCAAATCTACATGCTTTTTTATCAATATGACTACTAAATTTGGTTCAGTGTGGAGATGCGGTCAGAGTAATTGAGTCGATGGAATGCACAAGCCAACACTACGAAACTGGTATAGGACTTCTAAAATCCAGATACGAAAACAAACAAGAAATTTTCCATCTACATTCCATAGTAAAACCAACTGTGGAAACTATTCGATGTATAATTGACACCATCAACGTCAACCTCCGAACGCTGAACTCAATCGGTACAACCGAACAAATTTCTGATGGATTCTTGCTGCATTTGATCTTGTCAAAGTTTGATAACGAGTCCCAAGCTAAATGGGAAGATGAAATAGCCGCAAAACAAGATCAAAGAACACTTCGTAGACTTACCAAACAATTTGACAGACCCTGGACCGATTTTTGCACATTCATGGAAAGGCGCTGCAAAACACTCGCCATTAACGAAGCTAAATCACATCGTTGTTGCCAATATATGAACCAGGCATCGTTTAATAATTAATCTTTGCTTACAACTAATTCGGCTTAAATCCAATCTTGTATGGGAATGCCTACAAAAACTTAATGAACTTGGTAGGAGAAAAAAAATAACCCTCTGCTGGGTGCCTGGCCACGTAGGAATAGAGAGGAATGAAATGGCCGACTCCCTAGCAAGGAAGGGAGCATTAGAAAACAGGGCAAGAACCTGGCATACCACTCAGGGCATGCGGCAGGCCAAGAAACTTCTGGGACAATACAACCGGAAAAGATTCCAAACTTGATCGGCATGAGCAAAACTAACCTTCGTATCCTAACGGGCTTCCTAACGGGGCACTGTAGACTCAAGGAACACCTCAGGAAACTGGGTATATCTGAAGAAGGTCTCTGCAGATTCTGCGATGAGTCCAGTGAAATCCCAGAACACTTGCTGGGATCATGCGGGGCACTGACCCACAAAAGACTGAAATACTTGGGCAAGTACCAACTATCCGATGAGGAAATACAGTCACTAGAGCCAGCTCTCATCCTTAGATTCTTAAAGGAAACTGGACTGGAGAGAGTGCTATAGGACGGATTTCTTTCGCCAATGAAAAATGAAGAGTATTAAAGTAAATGATTTCGAAAGGAATTATACTATGAGGGGAACTCTTTTAAGGGAATAAACTACTCTAAGGCGTAAGCAGGGGGTACAATAGACCAAAAGCTCGCAGTACAATAACCCCTCTCAAATAATAATAATAATTCGGCTTCCCACACGATGCTGCACCGTGAGCGCATTGCACTTGTAATTCCTCAGACTCTTGCACCATCAAATGCTGATTTTCATCAAATTGCGCTATCTCAAGGTAATCCATCACCTTCATTTTCTTCAACCTCTCTACAGGCAGTTCATACTGACTACATCAGTCGAGATGCTGGGTACGTTTTGCTTGCCACCGCACTAGTTAGCCTTTCCAATAACGGGGGGTGCATCTGTAGTTCGTCGAACACTTCCTGAATTCATGCTCCCATCTGAACTTCATAACTGAACATATCTCACAACACCTCAAATTACACCGCAGTGGGACATATCCAGACGTCAACGGGATTGGACAAGTTAGCACCATCGCTTACCAAAGAGCACAACTATGCGATTCATCGCTGCATAATTCGTTCAAGGTACCTATACCTAGATGTCATTATACTTCCAGAAAACACTTCACCTCAACCAAATCGCCATATAAACACGAAAAACTGAAAGATTCGCTCAAACACTCCTCCATCTGACCCTCGATTTAACCTACCTAGTGCTGTTTACTTATCGGCGTCTTTAAACTCCTACCAGTAGGGCAGATAAAACTAAGCGCAAAGCTTCCAAGCATCCAATAGACGTCCTTTGGATAGATTGTAGGTGGCACAATAAGTCGGACCAAAATCACTTAGCATCAACTACACCTGCTTCAACAACACCACTACCCCATCTATAAAAGAACTACACAACAATTTTGGATCCTCGAAAATAACCACAAATCGGCAAGGAAACTGATGATAGAAGAAGAGGAATGTGAGGCATTCTTCAAATCCACAACAACTGCTCAAGTTGCACATTGACTAGGGAGTTCAAATGAAATTGCAAAAAATATGACAGCGGTATGGTCTTAGGCTGATGGTTCGTGATGACCGAGTAAATTTAAGCCTGTTATACAAATAAGACGGACTTTAATTTATTATTATGTTATGTAAAAAAATACAGTTTCTGGAGTTGATATACTGATGCATGTCACAACCTAGCAAACGAATGCCGTGGATGTAACGCACCGCGTCATTGAAGGCTACATTCAATTTATGCCGGGATAACAAGTCTAGACTACAATACACAACTTCGGCATACATTATGAGAGGCAGGATTAGAGTTGTTACTAGTTTACGTCGTGTTTCCAGTGGAGTGAAATAAGCACTAAGCCATAACTTGCGAAGGCATCCGTAGATACGACCAATGAATACGTTGGTGTGATTGTAACCAGACAGATTACGGTTAATTGAATATCCCAGAATAGTGGATGATTCTACAGCTTTGATTTTGTTACTATTTAGATATAGATCAAGTAGAAGATTAAGGTTAAATTTTTTGTGGGATATAGGAATTACTTGAGATTTTGTAGGATTTAAAATTAAACCATTCGCAACTGACCAGGTGTAGATGCGCTTCAGATCATCATTGAAGAGATAAGCTAGTTCTTTAAGGTTGGGGTATGGTTTTGCTAGATGTAACTGAACGTCGTCTGCATACAAATGTACTGTAGCATGTGCAGAAAAGAATCCCACTTAAAGTCAACTATTAAGACGAAAAGCTTTTTACGGAGCAGTTATTTATTCTAATATTTATAAATTTTTAAGTTGAATATCTCCCATGAACAACCCCTCAAATCCATTGTTTAATACAAATCTTCTTGACTATACAAACTGTCCCACACTTTCAGTTTTTCCGCCTCAGGCCAATCGATAAATTCTAATTTTTCACCGATGTTTAAACACTTCCTTGGACTATCACCGTTCTTAGCTGGAGTCCAAACCGCTGGCTTGATGTCATCAATATGTGGATCACCCGTTGCGGCAAAGTTACTCCAAATGCCTGTCATTCGCTCAATAGTCTTATATTCTGGAGTATCCTTGGAAAGCTTAACCGCAAAGATATTATTGAAAAGGTACGATAAATCATCACCATGGCTAACTCCCCGAACATCTCCTCCACATTTCAATATCCTAAAGTGATTGAAAAATGGCGAATCAAAGTCAAATCGATAAAGGTAGGTAGGCGCACTTGCGTACGCTGTCCGAGAATGAATTGTTCGATGAATCGAATGCCAGAAAAACTTGTATGACATCAGCTGCAAAAAAAAAAAAATAAACTCAAGTCAAAGACGTTGAAAATGTCTTTTCCAAGCCCAAATTACATCAAGGTAAGAAAATAAATGCTCCATCGAGGGTTCGTGTTCTCCAAAGTAAGCACGTTTTAGCTTCACTCCGAGATCTTTGCATAGGGTGCTGCTCCGATCATCGCAGACATCTAGTGGAACTACATACTGACAGTCTCCAAGGTTGTTGAGTCGATGTGGAGCCATCTTGATATCTGTGTTTAAAAATGCATTTTCCTATTAAATTTGTAATGTTTTGAAATAATATTTACTCGTCTACCCATAAAGAAAAGCCCTTCGAATGAGCAAGCTCCAATAATTAACGGAATGTTGTTACTCCAAGTGGTCTTTATCATTTCTAGGGGTTGCTTTGGAACGACACAATGCTCTGTAATGTACGGCTCTACTACAGGTCCGAAAACAGCCAAAAAACTATTTCGCTTTTCTTCTTCGGTGAGAAGGTTCTTTTGGGCGTAAAACATTTTTTTCCCTTCACACTTTTCAAGGAACTCAAATATGTTCTTCTCATTTTCATCACCCTTATATCCCGCAGCTTTGGCCAGTCGGTAGGGATAGCTGCTGTATGGAGTTGTTGCCCATGGGGCTAGTACACTTCCAGATTGCACGACAGCCTTTTGAAAGAGTCCTTTTGTTTGTTCAGTGATCATCATATAGTGGGTAGAGGCTCCACCAGCACTTTCTCCAAAAACTGTTATGTTTTTCGGATCCCCGTTAAAGAATTTAATATTCTTCTTGACCCACTTCAAGGCAAGCACTTGGTCTTTTAAGCCAGCATTACCAGGCACATTGAGAGTTGGATCTTTAAGGCTTAAGAAACCTTTGAGGGAAAAAGAGGACACGAATAAAAAAGAGTAGGTATACAAACGTCTATACAAAAATGACATACCGAGTGGTCCAAGGCGATATGAAATCGTAACCAAGATAATATTTTCCTTCATAAAATAGTCGGGACTGTACAGTTCCCTCGAAGCATCGCCAAATTGAAATCCCCCGCCATAGATCCAAACCATTACTGGAAGTGGTTTTTCCGATATAAGCTAAATTAAAATCATTCCAACTTGAGCATGTCGATTATGTGGTAAAATACGTACATTCTTTGCAAATACATTTAAGTAAAGGCAATCTTCAGATCCTTCGACGTAGCCCGTTATAATGTTTTGTTGGAGAGGTTTGCTACATTCCGATGTGCAGTCTCTAACTCCATCCCAAGGCTCAGATGGTTGTGGAGCTTTGAATCGCAGTTTACCTAGGGGGGGTTTTCCAAAAGGAATCTTTTCGAAGCTGTAATATGTATCGCCGTAGCGGGTTTTCCTTTTGACTCCTCTCACTTTTCCATCAGTTGTTTCCACAACAGAAGTCTCGCTTGTTGTTAGTCTAAACTGCTCAATTTTGTGGCCTACAGCTCTAAGAATACAAATTGAAAATTATTTTGAATAATTATTTAAATACTACTTTGAAAATTTGTAGAATTTTTTTTTGTGTAACATTCAGAACCAATAAGCCCCTTTCGCATAGGTTCAGATAATCACTACATAAATTTAAATGCAACTTTAAGCTTGTCGAACTGAGAGAAGTATAAAAAAAGGGCAGACCATTCTTTTCCATTTGGTTCACTCTCAGAATTTTTTTTGTCATTTATAAGACGTATGACAGTCCATTCTTATAAAAGATCGACTTGGAAGTTCGGATATGTACCTATTGTCAAGAGCAGCTTGACATAAATTAGATAATATAATGAATAGTGACTGGTCTAAGGCGAAGGTAGTATTTAAACTTAAATACGGTGAAACCACTTAACTCCTTTTATGCGTTAAAAACTCAGTGGATAGTATAAGTTATGGGGACGTAAAGTTTCCAACTACGTAAATATGGGGTCATATTCCATAGAAATACCATCATCGGAACCTAATTTTCTATTCTATAAACAGTTCAGTCTAAGTTTACTCTTGAGACAATAAAGTTCAATTTCTCATAGAGGGAAAAATATAATATGTACCTACCAAATATATATTATTTTAATTTATACCTTGCTAACCTTGCTAAGTCAAAATATTGTTGAGATAGCTCTTCATTCAATCAAACAGCTTAACGAAATATCAATCTGTATTAGGGACGTCACCCTCTAGATTGGCCTCCTTAACGCATAAAAACGCCTATGAAATGGCCCACTATCGCTATTTCCCGAATTTTCAACGGTTGGATGAAGGGGTCGGTGGTTGGGTGTTGTGTGAATAGGGATGGACATCTGATTGGCATCAACTTGGCGATGTCCAGTGTCGCAACTATCTCACACTCACCAATTGTGCTTATTTTACCTCCCCGTGGTCACCACCGGGTACTTGTCTATGTCCACCCGGACTTGACTTGCTAAACTTATAAGCGCGAGTGTTGAACACGAAGAAAATAGCAACACTATAATGCTCTGTCGGATTGACTGTCTGCTCGAGTCTCAGAAGTCTTACATGAGCCCCTCAGAAAGAGGACGTACGGCGGATGAATTCACAAAGCTGAATCAACGATGGCGTCAACAGTCAACATGGCAGATACCTCAATGGGCTACTCTGACGTATTTGGAGCTGAGGTCATTGAGGATTTTCAACACTAGTCAGGGTGTTGAAATAGAGATGGTGGCGGAAGAGCCCTTAATGGGTCAACGGCAGCTCTCACATCCCCGCAGCGGGTTACTGACTCCGGAATATCCCGGCTCCTTTTGTCCAAGGGGTCGCAAAAAGGGCCTGGTCCTCCAGGTTGGGGGTTGTACGCCGGGGTAACTGCCCGACTACGTAAAAATATAATAGTTGCGAAGCACCAACAAGCCTCGGATACGGATGATCTAACTGTTGACGAACCTGGCAAACGATTAAAGGACAACGAATTTCGGATCTGTACGTGGAATGTTAGGTCCCTTAACAGACCGCGTGCAGCCGAACAATTAGCGGAAGCCCTGAACCACTATAAAGCAGATTTAACCGCCATCCAAGAAGTGAGATGGGATGGCCCAGCCAAGAAGAAGATGAAAAACTGCGATATCTATTATGGCGACTGCTATCGGCAACAAAAACAGCGCTTATTCGGATGTGGATTCGTCGTTGGCGCCAGACTTAGGCAAGAAGTCTTAAGTTTCAACTATGTAAACGAGCGCATCACGACAATCCGCATCAAGGCTAAATTCGGCAACATTAGCTTAATATGCGCGCACGCCCCCACGGAGGAGAAAGACGACGACACCAAAGAAAGGTTCTACGAGCTCTTGGACCACACTTACGAGCAATGCCCTGGCTATGACACTAAAATTGTCTTAGGCGATTTTAACGCCAAGTTAGGAAGAGAGGGCATCTTTGGTAGTACCGTCGGAAGGTGCAGCCTACACGACACCACCTCCGATAACGGATTTAGGCTGATCGACTTCGCGGCGGGGCGAAATGTTGTCATAGCAAGTACGCGGTTCCCGCATCTCGATATTCATAAAGGCACATGGAGATCTCCTGATCAATCAACCGTCAACCAGATTGACCACATTGCGATCGACGCAAGGCACTCCTCTAGTATTATGGATGTCCGAACGTTCCGAGGGGAAAACATTGACTCGGACCACTACCTTGTTGTAGCCAAGGTACGCCTTCGGATATCCCGAACGCCGCCAAAACAAGTAAATACTGGGAGGAAGTTTGACGTCGGACGGCTACAATCGCAAGAGATCACCAGATCCTTTTCCGATCGAGTCTCTCTCAATCTCTCAAGAGGTCCTATGCAGCCAGCATCAAGTATTGAAGACCAGTGGCAACATTGCCAAAAAGCCATCAGAGACGCCGCCTCTGATGTGCTGGGTTTCACCCGACCGCCACAACGAAACCCCTGGTTCGATGACGAGTGCCGGCAAGCACATGCAGCGAAGCAAGAGGCATACAAAGCGGCGCTGCAAAGGAGGACCAGAGCTGCTCGTGAGCTCTACGCGCAGAAGAGAAGAGACGAACACCGGCTTCTAAGGAGAAAAAAGAAAGAGCATGAGAAGCGCGCGATCGATGAAATAGAGAGATGTTACAACAGGAATGAGGTTCGGAAGTTCTACCAAAGGGTAAAAAGAACTTCACAAGGCTACAGAACCCGAACCGAAGCCTGCAAGGACGAACAAGGGAACATCGTAGTAGAATCGCAGTCGATGCTGAGGATATGGAAGAACTACTTCTGCAGACTGTTTAACGGCGATGACGACTTAAATTCCGCTGTCAGGCAGAATGAACCGTTCAACCTGGACGATGAGGATCAACAATACCGTCCACCCGACCTGGACGAGGTGAAGATAGCTATATCTAAACTGAAGTCCAACAAAGCCGCTGGAGCAGATGGCCTAGCCGCCGAGCTGTTCAAAGCGGCAGGCGATGACTTGGTTAGGAGCATGCACCAACTCATCTGTAAAATATGGTCGGAGGAAAGTATGCCCGATGAATGGAACCTCAGCATTGTTTGCCCGATCCTCAAGAAAGGAGACCCTCTGAACTGCGCCAATTACAGAGGTATCAGTCTTCTAAACATTGCCTACAAGATCTTATCTGCCGTTTTGTGTGAACGCCTGAAGCCTTTCGTAAACAACCTGATTGGTCCATATCAGTGTGGCTTCAGGCCAGGAAAGTCCACCATAGACCAAATATTCACACTGCGGCAGATCTTGGAGAAAACCCAGGAACTTCAAATCGATACCCACCACCTTTTCATCGACTTTAAGGCCGCATATGACAGCATTTATAGGGACGAACTATACAGAGCAATGTCTAGTTTTGGCATCCCTGCCAAACTCGTCCGTTTGTGCAGGATGACGATGGAGAATGCACGCTGCTCCATCAAGGTCGGTAAAGAACTAACCGAGACCTTCGATGTCAAAAAAGGATTTAGACAAGGCGATGCGCTGTCATGTGACTTCTTCAACATCGTTCTTGAAAGAATAGTGCAAAACTCAAACGCCAACACCAGAGGCACTATCTTTCAAAAGTCTGTCCAATTACTCGCATACGCCGATGACATTGACATAATTGGCAGAACGCAGCGTGATGTTAATGGCGCGTTTGTGAGTATTGAGACTGAGGCGGCGAAGATGGGTTTGGCGATTAATGAGGGCAAGACGAAGTATATGCTGTCAACTAAAAAGGACACCCAACACCGACGGCTCGGACAGAACGTCACAATAGACAGATATAACTTTGAGGTGGTTAAGGACTTTGTCTACCTAGGCTCCGCTATGAACTCAGACAACGACACCAGCGCTGAGGTAAAACGTAGAATTACTCTTGCCAATCGCTGTTTCTTTGGGCTAAGAAGGCAATTGAGTAGCAAAGCCCTCTCTCGAACAACTAAAGTGACCCTTTATAAGACCCTTATCATCCCAGTTCTGCTATATGGCGCAGAGGCATGGACTCTATCAAAAGCGGATGAGGTAACTCTCGGTTGTTTCGAGAGAAAAATTCTTCGTGTTATTTTTGGTCCCGTCTGCATTGACGGTGAATGGAGAAGGAGATTTAACGACGAACTGTACGGGCTGTACAGCGACATCGACCTAGTCAGAAGAGTGAAGGTCCAACGACTGAGGTGGCTGGGTCATGTAGAGCGAATGGACACGAATGCTCCGGCCCGGAAGATCTTCGAATCCATACCCGAGGGAAGGCGCAGTAGAGGAAGACCGCGACTCAGGTGGCGCACGCAAGTGGAAGGGGACCTTAACCAACTTAGCGTGCGAAACTGGAGACAGCTAGCTAAAGATCGCGCTGGCTGGAGACGCTTGTTGGTTGAGGCCCAGGTCCACCCCGGACTGTAGCGCCACCTTAAGTAAGTAAGTAAGTAGGATGAAGGGGTCGCATGTCCCGCTTTTCTGGGATTTTACCGGAACAAAAACCAACGTAATGAGATTTATATTTTATGTCCTAACTAACGCAGTTTTATGAAATATTTCGCTAATGAACATATTATAAACTCTACTTATCTTGCTTCCGTTGTCCCCAAAGACCGGTCCTGGCAGGTAATATTGTATCTGTCCTGCCGCTTGTATTCCTCCTTTCTCGCCTGATCCTCTCCTTTCTTTCACCTGTTTGCTAACACTAATAGCATCTGATTTTTCTTTGTTCCTAATCAATTAAGGCTGGGTGGCAGGAGTAGATGTTTCTGCGACCCGTAGTTTCTCGTAACTCTTAAGACATAATCGACCGGAGTAAACCGTTTTCAATAGCCAGTAAATAGACACAGGTAGCTATTGAAGCACAATTTTATTTTTCGACCTTGATATTGCATAAAGTACCAAAAACCCCCTTTTTTGGGTGTTTTTTTCTGCGCCTCGGTGGGGCAATCCCTAGATCAAACATTTTTATTTTTTTTATAATTTAATTTTGTTACCAATGAACTACTCGAGGTAGCTATTGAAGCACAATTTTGATTTTTTGTCGTTACCATCTTAAAACTGCAGTTTAATATTTCTAAAAGCAAACAATATTTGTGGAGGAACAAGGAACTTTTTTTTTAATCTGTAAAAAAGAGAATGGGTTTTGCATATTCGTATGTCTGCTCAATGAATAAAAATTAGATGTTTAGTTCATAAAATAGTAAAATTTGAATTTTAAAAAGTTTGCTTTTTTATTGCATTCTGAATTTAGTTTCAGAGTTTACGCACACTTATGCAATGTAGTTCACAAAATATCCGGCATGGCGTTATTCGATTTTTCTCAAAACTTACTCTCTATTGAGAATATAGTTTGCAGATTTTCGCTAACTAGAGACTACAGCTGCTTGAACAAAAAATGACAAAAATTTGTTTATTTCGTTTTGTTGGGGTTTCTGATAGATACATACTAATATTCTTGCTGTTTGATAAAGTGAAGGAAGCAACAATCAGATAAATTTTGATAATCCGAGAAACATTGATATGAGAGTGGGTGGGACTGGGTATGGGTAATGACTTTGTTGTTGTAAATGTGTTTAATTTTTTTCCTTTTTGTTTGTAGAAGTTTCAGTTGTATATTTTCTTGGAAAAGGCATACGTTCAATATTTGTGTATAAATTTTGGTAATCCGAAAAACATTGATATGAGAGTGGTTGGGAAATGGGTGATGATTTGTTTGTTGTAGATGTATTTGAATTTATTTGCTTCTATACAGATGTAGTACCCCAGTGTCAAATATTATTGTTTTATATTTACTTCGAATGATAATGCGTACAATATTTTCATTTGGAAACAGATATTCAGTTATTGTGAAATAAAGTGCTTACTATACTACTTCGGCAAACTTGTTGTGGAATGCAGGGAGATACTGACCAGGGCTTGTCATCGGTTTGATATCACTTTCGTCTGGGTTCCCGGCCATAGGAACATCGAAGGGAATGAGAGAAGGCCGATGAACTATTGCCAGATTTGGCTCAGCTCTGTGCATGTCTCATGCGGAGGAAGTCTTCCCTCCGCTTGGATATGTAAAGAGAGAAATCCTCCTGCACTTCACTTCACGGGCTGAGACTAGATGGTTGAACCTGACGAACTGCGTCATTTCAAGGAAGATCTGGTCAACCTTCGATGATGCCAGAACAAACAACCTTTTAGCCAGAACACGTATAGATGTCGCCAGACTAACGGCAATTGGTATGGGTCATTGGCCTTTAGGAACTCACACAGCCAAGCTTGGGATCCCCTACAATACCCACTGCCGCAGCTGTGCTGACACAAACAAGAGTGAAACAGTGTCCCATCTTTTTTGTGAGTGTCCTGCCCTAGCCAAAACCAGACGCAGTGTACTAGGTCATCCCTTTTTGGATGACCTTTCGGCAATCCAAGCATCCATTTCCACAAGATTATGAAATTTCTCAACTCCACAGGCTGGTTTTGGGCTTTTTAACTTCCTTCACCCCCTTTCATTTCAGGTTCCGTTAGTTGTGGTTTCAAAACGGCGCCCAATGCGCTACTTGTGTTTTTCCCTCGTCGGGAAATACAGCCCCCTAAACCAACCAACCAACCATACTACTTCAGAGTTTAGAACCTAAAAAAATAAAAAATTAAAAATAGCAAAATGCCGAAAGTGGTAAACAAGAAGAAGAATTTGAAATTTGCGTTGAGGATGACAGTTTTGATAAAGTCAATGGGCCTTACCAATAATCATTTTTAACCTTCACACTAACTATTTCCTAGGTCACAATATGCAATTTTGTATTGAAAATTTCGCTATTGTGAGTTCGAAAAACTTAGCCTGGACACTAAAAATGATTATTGGTATCGCGGAATGAATTTGTTCCTACGGGCAAACGAATTGTTGATATCAATTTCTTCTTAAACATTTTAAAGGCAATTACTTCAAATGGAACAATGTTTGGTTGCACTTTGAACGATTTGGAACTCATTCAAGAAATACGACAGGGTACGAGCATTTTTACGTATTTCATGTTGCAAATTAATAGACGACAACGAAGAACGAGCGATTATAATATATAGCTAGTAATTCGTTCGTTGGCTCTAATTTGTATGAAATTTTTCCTATCTACTTCTAAGTATAACATTTAATTTACTTTTACCGAAACTTGTTTTCCAATGCAAGATGTGTATCAAAACGCTATACGCTTTTACTTGCAATAATGAAAAACTTAATTTACTTGATCTTGAAATAAACAATGAGATTGTTGTTGGAACTATGTTATCCGGAAACGGATTTACATAGTGCGAACGAGTCCTAGAAGAAGTAAATGTTCCATTTATGACTTCGAAGGCATATAAAAGGATAGAAAATAGTATGTCGGTGTGGACTGAAACTGCACAAAAACATATGAAAGCTGCTATTGAGGAAGAAAAGCGCATTGCGATTGAGAATGGCGATGTTGATGACGATGGCTATCCACTTATTACGGTTGAAACAGACGGTGCCTGGTCACATCGCTCATATGGGTGTAAATATGCGGCGCTATCCGGAAATTAGTCACATTCGCAGGATTTTTTGTTCGACTCGCTAACGATAATAGGCCTATAAATGTCGGGAAAATCCAACGATCTAGCTTCAATCGAACATTTCACTGTTTTGAATTGTATAAAATTTATGGTTTATTCAGGATGACGTACAAAGATGATTTATATCTTAAAATCTTTGTAGGTACATAATTAAACTTTATATAAAAAAAAAATCCTATTTCATTCGGATGAGTCATTCCAAAGTTAGGAGCTAGAAGGCATTCGAGAATTACAAATTTTGTTAGATATCAGCTTAAATCTTCGCTTCCGGACAGCGGATAAGGATTAAACATATCCTATCACCTAATATCGACAATTTCCAATGCTACTGTGAAAACTGGAATCAATTTCGTGCAGTTACTTTGGTAGCCTATTGCGCACAAACTATTTACAGCCGGAAAAATGTTACACCTTAATTATAGTAAGGATTATTGTTGTTTACCATCTGCACGCCAAAGAATGGCAGAATAAATTCTTCACCAACTTCCCATAAAAGAAAAAGTTGCGTATACCAGCACCCCCCATCACTGCCACTGTTTTCGTTTCTTGGTTGTATTCAAATTGGATTTTCTTGTTCTAATTTAAAAATATATACCAATGTTCATTGAGATGCACATAACAAAATGGATATGGTACAAATGTCTTGATAAGATTGCATGTACATAATATGTATATCACTAGATATATGATACAGAAATTTGTATACAGAATCTAATTCACTTACACTTTCTTGTATTAACAAATACATTATTGTACGCACTGCTTATAAATTTGACCAGATAATGTCAAAATAATTTAAAAAATAACCAAATTGATTCCTATCTAGATGACATTGCACTATTAATATTTCTTACAACCCAGTAACATTGAAAGTCTATGGCCAGATATAGACTAACTTTTCGAGAACGAACACAATTTATTGCAGTATTTTTTTCACAATTTACTTACTTGCAGACGATTTTTAATATTTGAAAATAACTAAAGTCGAGGTCCATATTAAATCAAAACTGTAATTATATCAACGATACAAATGAGTAAGTTGTAGAACCTTGCAATCCAGCGCTTCGAATGCTTAAGAGAGAACTGACTCCCGCATATTTTATAGACAACATCTTTCAAATAATTTCTACGAACTACGAGGCGAACTAGACCTCAATTAGCTGAAAGCGAGATAAGAATAAACGAACGTGAAAGTGATAGCTTGCTTGTGTAGTATTATTTCAAAATTGTGCCCTGGAATCTATATAAAGAGAATAACGTTCGTTACATTAGTTAGTTATGAAGGCAATTAATCTTTATATATATTGTGTAAAGAGCGATTTTACAACGACATCTTCATGATAGATGACCTTTATGTGTCGTGATCGTGACATTAAAACCCATTTCACTACTATTGAATCGTAGTACATACACGTGTGGGGCGAAGTGGGGCTATGTAGTTGGGGGTCAAATTAAATTTTTGTATTGTCATCGGTCTTTAATGCGTGTCCAAATTTTCAAATCAATTAGACCTTTTGAAGTGGATGAAAATTCCGTTGAATGATTCCGTCACCTAGATACATACAGGTCAAGCTAATAAAAGCGTGTTAAAAATAAGCTGTATTATGTCTGTTGCCATTGTTCTCTGGAACAGATGAAAGGTGACGTAAATTCCATGGTTTGTAAGAACATACGGTCTTTGTAGGTGTATTGGTACATGAGCTATAGCTAAAAAAAACATTAAAAATATTATAATTCGAAAGCCACCAAATCGATAGAGTTAAAATTTACACCCAATCTTAGGTATTGGCCCAGGAGTATTTCTGTGAAGTGTATTGTATAGCTACGTACCACTTCAATAGCCAAATGACTTAAAATGCAAAAGTTTAAATTTATTTCTATACTCCCAAAACGCATTATAAAATGATAAGGAGAATCATTTACACCTTGCTACTTGTATCTTACCTATCGGATAAAAAATGCATTTTTTGTATAATCTGTTGCCACCGCAAAAGCTAGTATACTAAGATTTGGAACAACAACAAATTGTAGAGGTTCGCTATCAAAACATAACCATTATTTTACGAACTAAATTTGCTATGTCTTACTCATAATATTTGTATCGATTTCGTTATAGTCATAACAATAATTTAAAAGCATTTACAATACGTAGACAAAACAAAAATACCTGTTTAGACTACTAGCCAATGTGTATATTAGTTAAGACATCTTATCCAAATTCTTTATCATAAACCATATAATTTTACGCTCCACAGACAATTGCCTAGTCATTCTTATAATCAAGCATTTCTATAAAAATAATATATCGGAACAAATCAAAGACACTAGCATTAACGTTTGCTAAGCCAACTAGACAACCATTATTTGCATTTGCAAGAAAAACACAACAATTTAGTGCATTATAATTAGTTTTGAATAATAAAAAGAAGAGGAGGTTTAGTAAAGAGTTTGGTTGTTTTGTTACACCCCAGTGTAGTGAACTCACTTGTCTTACATCTGTAATCATATTATGCAATTTATTATGTGAAGAAGAATAATGTAGGTACTTTTTGTACTTCTTTTACTTTTTCTGTAGTAAAGTAGAGCTGTAAGGCTTTAACCCTTATATCGAAACAAAAAAAAACAATTGCAAATTCATACACAAACAGAAATAAATAAAAAAATTATGAATTTTATTTCCTTGAGAATGATTTAATTTTAAACTCAGCCGTTGATCTACCTACCCGACACGGAAAACGGATCCATTGAATGAAAGTTACTTAAGCAACTGCTTATCTATCTGCTATTCCTTTTTGCAAAAAAACCTGTCACCGAGGCTGGACAATTGACATGGACATGGACAACCTGCATGGCGCGATGTAATGATCACGAGGTTAGATTTTCGCGTTTTCTTTATACATTCATTCGATATGTTTTTTTTTGAATTTAATGTAATCTTTTGGTTATATAGAGAGGGTATTACGAAAGAGGTAGGAACAGGCGAATAAGACGTGCGAATCTGTGGACAAAATCCTCCATACGCGGCAGAAATATAGTTTGCCTTAGACCGCCGTACCTTTATGCCGAAATCCATGCAATTATTTTTTTGATCACGCGAAGGTAAGCCTATATACATATAATCACAGTCATTATATAGTAGAGATGTAACGGATAGTGATTTTGCAAAATACCGGATACCGGATATTCGGCATACACTTTGGCCGGATAGCCGAATATCCGGCGGCCGAATATATGTATATACTGTCGAGAGCAGAATACATTCATAGAGATGCATTCTAGTTCAAAAAAATGATACCTACTGCGACTGATCTTGAAATTTTTTTTTAAAAAAGTTCGGACTGACCGGAATATCGAACCTTACATTGTGGTCAGTTAATCATCAACAGTTCACAATTTTAGCAAAATTTGTGAAGGTCTATCTTTCATCACCAAGTAGCAGCGTATACGGCGAGAGACTGTTTTCTAAAGCTGGCGCTGGCTTAGTAATTAAAATAAACGCAACCGTCTTTTACCGGTTAATGCAGAAATAATAATTTTTATTCATCATAATCTGCCTCTAATTAATTATAAGTACTAATTTTGTTACTTGTTTAAGTACTGTTAACATAAAAAATAATATTTTCAATCGACTTCTTGTTTTTATGTTCTATTTTACCTATCCGGTATTCGCCGAATACTTACTCTCTATCCGGCAATCCGGCCGGATAGAAAAAAAGTGGCCGGATAGCCGGATAACGGATACTAACCGGATATCCGTTACATCTCTATTATATAGTTCCCCATAATCAGTTAATTTTTAACAGCTATTGTACTATTCGCTTTGACTGAGAACGAAAACCTGGTGTCCTAGTGTTCAGTTCAAATCGGTTTATCGCGACTACAATAAATCACAATTCCTTGTAAAGGAATCCCACATCAAAGTGACCCACATTAGCGTTATTATACCTAAAGATAACCTCCGCCGGGGACTACATAGATTCAACACCCCGCTACACATATCGTTCTATCCCCTCGTTTACCTCCATTCGTGCAGCCACGCGCTGGTCAAACCAGCCCAAGGGTACTGCCACCGAAGTGTTTCAAATGTGCTATAAAACCTAAGAAAACTAATATAAAATTCATCAAGAAAATACCGAATTAACCTAACATATTAAACTAAATCAGCTATAAAACTATGACATCATTCATACTACAACGCTCGTATCTTTTTGCGGACAGAAAAGGGGATAAATGCCCGAAATTTTGAGATTTCAAGGGATATCGCATATCAAAAAAGAGGATATATAGGGGATATGTTTTTAACTTGTTTTCTCACTGAAAATGATGAGACTTAACCATAATATCAACACAAAAAATGAATGTAAATTGTGTTTAATAAACTATTATTATTTTTTAACTACATCATATATGTTCAAACAACCAATGTGTCGTCATCGCCATCGTCGTCATTCGCATCTGAATAGTTTTCGATAGCAATAATTTCTCCACTTTTGGTTTTCTACTTATATTTGTCTAATACAGCGATTGAACGAAGCAATTCTGGCTTTGTTTTCAGAAATTTGTAGAATATCTTTCAGAAAGTTTGGCGTTTAATATGAATTTGCCTTTTGTTGTTTTCGGCATTTTATGTTGTTTTTTTTTTCTACAAATTCACAAGTAAAATAAAACCACCAGAAAAGACAGCCTGCAAAAGTTGAATTCACAATGGCGTGGTAGGTCGGTTCGCTTACAGTACATGACGATATATCGTTAAAAATTTGCTATGGTAAAAAGAGGAGTTTATAGGATAAAAAAGGGATTTTGGAAATTTTCAGGGGATAGTTTCTTTGACTTTGAAAAAAGGGATAATCCCCTTAAAAAGAGGATAGATATGAGCGTTAATGTCATACATGATACATCATACCGAAAGATAAAAAAAAAAAAAAAACAGTCATCAAGCACACGCATCCCAACTCTTCAATCAAGTACCCACGCACACAGCCAGTTACATTCATACGCCAAACATAAAACCAAATCTAAATCAAGAGTTTCAATTAATTAAAACAGTGTTACTTCTTAGTTTTATCTTAACGTAACGTATTTTTCACTTGAATTATATAATATTCATGCCTTAAATTTAACTTATATTAATCTCCACGTAAAGCTATCATTCAAAAACAAATACCTAACAAACATTTCCAATGAAAATAATAGTGTTTGAAAACAAATCAAAAGGTATCTACATGGTCATCAAGAGCTGAACTTTTGTGTACAAATTTCATCGCTCCATAATCAACCAGTGATGCCAGATTTTTTTTTGCCTAATTTTTGGAAAATTTTCCCCATTCCATATCCGTTTTTTCCCCACTTTCATTTCAATTCATTGAAGAAATACGCATTTTTAATATAATAAAAATTTGTTTTCTTTTCTTTAGCCATTTTTTTTAAAAAAGGTAATACAAAAATTAAAAAAAAAAACAAATAATATTCAAAGTCTTGCAGTTTAAGCTAATACAAAATAAGGTTTAGGTAATTCACAAATAACGAGGCAGGTTGAAAGTAAATTATAGTTTTGAAAGGTACATAAGTTCAAACAAATTATAAATAAAAAAGTTTATCAGGTATTTAGGTTATAAATTATATTAATACAAGTTATTAAATATAGATACACTAATCGTCATTGGACTGGTACATATTTTTGTTGTGCAAAACCAAGCATTTTTATCGATGCAAAGATCAAAGCAACTTTTTGATCATTTTTGCAGAATAATTTCGTCTGTAAAATTTCGCAAAGTGTTTCAGTTTCGAGCTAAGTCGCTTAGATTCTAACGGGTGATTTTTTAAGAGGTTTAGAACTTTAAAAAAAAAAACACACAAAAAATTCGAAAAAATGAATGAAATATTTATTTGAACCGATAGTCCAATTTTGGCATACTCTTTCACACATATCGGCCGGTATCTCACGAATGAATGCATGGATGTTGGCTTCCAGTGCGTCAATCGAAGCGGGCTTGTCCCTATACATATTAGCCTTGACATACCCCCACAAAAAATAATCTAATGGTGTCAAATCGCACGATCTAGGCGGCCAATTGACCGGCCCGAAACGTGAAATTAACTGTTCACCAAACTCGCCTCGCAATTGCGCCATTGTTTCGCGTGCTGTGTGGCATGTGGCACCGTCTTGTTGAAACCACATATCATGCAAGTCAAGAACTTCCATTTCGGGCAAAAAAAGTTTGTTATCATCGCTCGGTAGCGTTCACCATTGACAGTAACGCTGCGATTCGCATCATCTTTGAAGAAATATGGCCCGATAATGCCGCCGGCCCATAAACCGCACCAAACAGTGGCTTTTTCGGGATGCATTGGTAGCTGTTGCAATGCTTCTGGCTGATCTTCACTCCAAATGCGGCAATTTTGCTTATTTACGTACCCATTCAACCAAAAATGAGCCTCATCGCTGAACACAATTTTTCGAAAAAAGCGCGCGAAGAACATTTCGAACCGAGCACGAATTTTGATAGTAAAATTCAATAATTTGGAAGCGTTGTTCATTTGTAAGACGATCCATGGTTAAATTGCAAACCAAACTGAAGCTGTTTGACAGTGACACAAGGTACTAAACACACGTCAGCTGTCAAAACCAGTGTTGCCAAAACCAAACCAGCTAAAAAATCACCCTATATAAACGTGGTGATGTTTTTATGTTCGGGATATATTCGAAAGTCAACTACACGAGTTTTATTTTTAAATTATGCAAAATTAATAAACATGCATGGATTTCCGTTTTTGCCAATTTTAAGAGCACTTTTCCCTATTTTCCCCATTGAGTCAAAAATTCCCCAAAATGAGGAAAAATCCCCACATCTGGCATCGCTGTAATCAACACACAAAACGTGATTACATTGCTAATTATTTATAATTATACCTACATTATTTTCTTTGGCTTACCATTACCCTTTGCGATTACAAATATCATTATTTAAATTTACACTTATACCTACTTCTTACATTTAAATTTCAGCTTATTTACTAGAATTTACTTATATTATGCAGTTAAGATTTATTACATAACAAACGATATTCATTTCGTGTATTTGAATTTACTGCATTTATTCTAATACCATGCATAGATATAGATTTAAGAGCAATATTTGGTTTTCTTCGTTAGATGCCTAGGCATAGGCACACATGCTACTGCTACAGTGCTACGCTACGTGCAAGGTGCAAATGGCTTTGATTTGTCTCTTGCGATAAATGTTTATTGATACTCTCAATCTCAATATTAAAATGGTAAACAGCTTTGTTTCTCTTTGGTTCATGACATAATCATGAGCGTGTACCGTGTTATCTAAGCAAGTTTTTCGTCGTTGAGATGAGTCGCTGAAAAAAAGTGTTTGTGATCGCGAGTTATGGAATAGTCATTCATGGTCAAAAAACTAAGTATTTAATAGACCGTCACCTCCGCGCTCCGCCCACTTATGTAAGAGAGTTTGCCTACAAGCTGTTTTTGTGTTTCTATGTGCGAAAATATGTATTCCATATTAAAGTAAATTAGACGCACATAGCAAGATGACTGACACTGCAGTCTATGGTGACATTGGAAAAAATTCAAATAATTCAAATAATCGGCCGTTATCGGGACGTGTTAAGAAAACGATGGGTATAGTGTGGTGAATTAAGTACGTAGTTATCCCCACGGTTTCTTATTAAAACGAATGTTATTAGCAGGACTTCTTTTATTTAACCTAGATAACCTAAACTTAATGTATCATCTGCAATAATAAAATAAAATCAGTATGTAGGTAGGGTAGGGCGGGGATAGTTGGACCACTTTTTTTGACGCTTCATAACTTCCAATCTGTTCATAATTAAGCTATGAAACTAAAGTAAATAGAAACATTGAAACTTCGACTTGTTAATGTTATTAAAAAAAAAATAATTTATCTTACAGTTAAATAATTGTTTTGACTCAAATACACCAAGTCCAAGTGGTCCAACTTACCTCACCAGCGGGGCAAGTTGGACCAGTGAGTGGGGTTAGTTGGGCCGAAACCTAAAAAACTGAAAAGTAATTTTTACAAAATAGAAAAACGCTATAATTTCTTTCTAAAATGTATTTAAAAAGAAAAAACACAACAACTTTAAAAAACGAAAATAAAAAAACCGCTTCATGACGTTCTATAAAAGAAATTTAAATAAGAATAAAAATATTAGTATTTCATAGATTATGAATCGTATAATCGTTATTGCCCCGCTCTACCCTACGTATTTACAAATAATTATTTGGCATTTTACTGAATTTTACATTCGAGTTTCGGTTCTTTCCCATACAGTTTAAAGAAAATAAATTGATTTTCAACTATGAACCAGTTCGTAAGAATTTCTAAAAATTTATTTGATATTATTGTCCCATTAAATGTTGAGTGATATGAATGTTGTAAATTATTTTGGCAGGTAACATTTCGAAAAGTAATGATTTAATATTGAAATATTAAAATATTTAAATATTTAAAATATTTAAATTAAAAAACTTTGTTCGTATTTAAATTTAAACAAACATTTATTTCTTAAAATTATAGGTTTTATTTACAAATTTTTTGCGACACAAAAATATGTCCGCACTGTCTTATTCTCCGCTGATGACTGCGTACCCTGGTTATCGTCGATGTCCCCTTTAGATGTAGTTCGATTGTTCCTACGATCGGTCGTTACTATACCAGATGTTGCTTCGAGTAGGGATGGTGGGGATTGGATGATGCAGGTTGTTGTATCCTTTTACGATCGTTCGCCAGATGTTTTACATTGGTTGTCACGATCGTCCGTTGTTCCCAAAATAGTTTTAGAATTAGTTTCAACCCCCCGCATTCATTGGTTTGGCATTATTTTGATTGGCATAGCTCAGCGGGGGAACTAAAATGTTAGCTCCCCGTTTGCTTTAAAAAGCGCGCCCGCGGCACTCTTTCGATTCTCTGTTCGAGGAGTTGTTCTGAAGTTAGCTTACGAGTTCTTCGTCTGTACGAAATAACTATAAATGTTGTTACAAGGACAGTGAATGAGACTAGTCCAAGAGAGGATATGATAGGGCTTTTAGTTGCTTCTATCTGTAAGGACTGTAGTATGTTGTATTTATGTTGTCAAACTTTAGTTGATCATCAGATATTGGCCAATTTCAAATTTGGCAATTATGAAGGTCTTTAGGTAATCCATCCATCGATGGTAGTATTGTTTTCATCATTTATAAGGTAGACGCCCTTTAAGGATTTATTCTCCACGGTGTTCGCATGATATGAGAATTGTTCCGTCTTTAATAACTTCGAGATCCAGGTTCTTTTTCTTAATTTTATTACATACTGTTTTTGTTTTCCTATTGATTAATAGTTCTGATAGACATGTTTGGTTTTACTGATTTTGCAGAATGTGTACTTTAATTCATGTTTACAAATTTGGATATTAAAGAATTTTTCATTACATTTATCGATTTCTTTACTTAGAACTAATTTTCCATTCTCTTGGCTTATTTCCCAACTTTCATATAATTGACAATTTCTGTGAATGATAATTATTCCATTTTGTTATTAGATCTTAAATTTAGACATATCGATTACGTCACTTTATAGTTAAAGTTTTAATAGGTTAATTTGTTAACAGTCTTTTTTATATCATCATGATTTAAGCAGTATTTCAAATGTTTAACTTAACTATAGTGAGTGTGTTTATTGTAAATTACGATTTCAGTGAACAGTCTTACCATTTTTATGTTTGACTTTGTTCCCTAAATCTTCGGATACTTTCCGGCGTTTATTCTTGGGTTGCAATTTGCCCCAGTGTGCACCTGTAGTCTTTTGGTAGGTACACTGTTTCATCGGGTATGACTTCTTTAGACTTTCGTTTTTTAATAAGGACTTCAAGCATTTTATATTGGGCCAATGCTAGTTTTAATGGAACATCTCAATCATTAATTCTGTTGAACAAAACTTCTACGAGTTTATTCTTGGTGGAAGAATGAATACTTTTATTATATTATTTAGCTGCTCTAATGAATATTTCAGCTGGATCTAAAAATGTATACTCTTCCTTAACGCATCTGGTTATATCGTGAAGGGTTCTATGAGCTCGTTCCACTTGGCCGTTGGTCGTACTGTGGCTAGCTGGTCTATACAGAGATCTTCGATCTTCCCATTACATTACATCAATATGTACGAACTCTCCCTCTTTTACAGGAATTGGTTCCTCACCAATTGGTTGTTTAGTAGGGTGCCTGTCGTATTTAATTACGTTGCATATCTCGTAGTTCCTCGCGAATTGCTGGAATTATTCTGACATTCCAGGCCAATAATATTTATCTATAATTTGGTTAAGGTGTTCCCTGAATTTTCTGTGGGCGAGGGTGTGCGTTTGTGCCACTATTGATACCTGATCTTCTTTATGAGAAATATCAATGGCAAAATATTTTGCCTGTATGCATTTATTCTTGAAGTGCTCTTTCAAGATATTTTTAATTTCATATATTGTTTCAGGTGCAGCAAACAAGGCTACTAAACCTTCTTTTGTAAATTCCTTGAATATAGGTAACAAGTCGGAAGGTTCATTATTATGTGATGATGTGTCTAACTTTTGTAGGGAAAGGTTTAAGATGCTCGTGAATAACTTCTATTCATTGCTATTGTTGGTTAAATTGGTTTAAAGGTCTATTAATCAATTCAATTTGATATTCATCACTACTTTCGGCAGAGTGTTGAGTGACTTTAGAAGAGCTGCCCGAAATCTGGTTTGAATTTTGTCTGGATTCCAGTATACATCAATAACAATGTAGTGGAATACTCAAATACAGCTAAATATCTAGGTATAACCCTAGACGCTAAATTGCGTTGGAAAGCGCATGTAAAGAAAAAAAAAGCGATGAGCTGAACATTCGATACAGTAAAATGTATTGGCTTATTGGGAGATACTCATCCCTGTCCAACTACAATAAATTACTGTTATACAAGCAAGCCTTGAATATGGACCTACGGGCTCCAATTGTGGGCATGCAAATGCCAAACAAATTTACAAAAAATTCAAGTCATCCAAAATGAAGTAGGTACTAATAAACATAGTTAATGCCTTGATACATTCGCAACGCTGATCTACATAGAGAACTAAATATTGAAATGGTTGAAGATAAAGTTAAAAAAGGTTACCCAAAGGCACAGAAGTAGATTTCTCAACCTCGTTAACGTTGCGCTTAGAGAACTTTTAAATACTGACAATGTAATCAGAAGATTGAGGCGGCTAAAACCACTTGATCTATAAGAGTTAGCCTAGGCCAAGAGATAAGGTAACATCCTCAAACAAAAAAGTTTCGAAATCCGACAAACGGCGGATGCTTCTGAATTATTCAAATAATTTAAAAACAAATTGCCGATTAGTCGAAGCCCAGCTATAGAAAGCGGGCTCTGCGTTCAAAACAAAGTAATTGATTGATAAGTTCTTTAACTTATCTCGGCTCTCCGCTCAGTACTCTTAACTAACATAATTCATATCAAACTGTGCCATACTCAGTGAACAAGATGCTCCGAACGTCAAGACTTGCATTTCGTATACATCAGGAGCGAGTTTTGAGTTCTCATTTCGCCATAAAAATCTTTGCACATGTCCCGTACTCGCACTTGGTGAAACATCTCCGCTATATCGGCACATACAATTCATGCAATTCTTCGAGAACGAAACGCATACAAAACATCTGGTAACGACGTTAACTGATCTGGACCCTTGAGTAACAACTCATTCAGAGATATGCCCGCAACCTTAGCCGCAGCATCCCACACCAAGCGCACTTTATCTGGTTTATAACTCCTTAGATGACAACCTCTTGGCGTAAACTTTAGCAACCAAGTGATTGATTTGGCTATTCAACTTAACCAAAAGTTCAGGTTCAACCTTTACTCTGCGTTCGAGGCACTCCAATAGCTTCAGATTCATTGGATAGCTATTTGGGATATTCACTTTTTCATATTTCCACAAAAGGCACTTTCGTACCTATCGCCAACTCGCCGCGTCATAGCTTGAAGATTAAGCTTCGCTCTTTTCTCTTCAGCTGCCTCCATATAGTCCTTCCCAGAACACCTGTCCTCCAACGCAAGGAATTTGTTAATCTGATCGTGAAGTTGCTGATCGCATTCACAAACACTGACATGATGGTAAACACTATACGACTGACTCGTCGACATTCCTTGTACACAACAAACCAGCCACCCACCACGGGTTCGTTGCACCTGCCTTCACATATATGTTCCAAGCGACTGCTAGATTTTCGATCTCCATTCCTATCAGCAGTCTGGGCTGCACTTCTTGATACGATGGCAACGGCAATCCTGGAAGATGTTTATACTTTCTCTGAGCGTTTATAGCGTCAAATGTCTGCCTCGGAAAACCTAGATATGCAACGGGGTGGTAGCTGAGTTGATTGGTTTTGCTCTTCGCTGGCTGTGTTGATCGGCAGTAGTGTTGGGACGATAGTGCGGTTGTTGCGGGTAGCACGGGAGGCATGTGGGATGTGCTTGGGGTTGGTGTTGGGTGTGACGTTATCGGAGGGAATGATGATGACGGAGGTGATGGTGGCGGTTGTGTTGTTGGTGGAGCTGTTGTCGGCGCTGTGGGTACTGCTGGTGGTACTGGCTGTGATGCCCGGTGGGGTGCCGATTCGCTTGAACCATTTGTCATCGGCCTTTTGACGGACGAGTCGAGAGATGGCCAGTTGTTCCAGTCTACATTAACAACAATGTAGTAGAATTTTCTAACACAGCTAAATATCTAGGCATGACTCTAGACGCTAAACTGCGTTGGAAAGCGCACGTTAAGAAAAAAAAAGATGAGTTGAACATGCGATACAGTAAAATGTATTGGCTTATTGGTAGATACTCATCCCTGTCCAACTACAATAAGTAATTGCTATACAAGCAAGTTCTAAAACCAGTGTGGACCTACGGGCTCCAATTGTGGGCATGTACATGCCAAACAAACTTACAAAAATTCAGGTTTTTCAAAATAAAGTACTAAGGAACATAGTTAATGCACCTTGGTACATACGCAACGCTGATCTGCATAGGGATCTAAATGTTGAAATGGTTGAAGATGAGGTTAAGAAGGTTGCTCGGAGGCATAGAAATCGGCTTCTCAACCACGTAAACACAGAAATAACAGAACTTTTAAATAATGACAATGTAATCAGGAGACTGAGACGAATTAAACCTCTTGATCTGTAAGATTTAGCTAGGGCTATATATATATTTGAGAGATATTCGAATCAGACCACCATTGACGGGTCTCTTTTCGTCTCTCTGCCACTATAAATCTTAGCCAGACAGACTCTCTGGATTTCTCCAGAGTTCTTCCCTAGGTTCGATTCCTAGGGTTAACGCTAGCATCTGTTTATGTAAAATCTGTTTCATCGACTGGGTCTCCACCCAGTGATGCCCCAAAATCTTCATTCTTCTGCCAGCCAATGCCGGACATTGACACAGTATATGTGCCGCTGTCTCGGATTCCTCCAGGCATAGTTTGCAGGTATCGTCCTCTCTAAGGCCCATCTTCCTTAAGTGATACCCGAAGTTACCATGTCCTGTTGATAAAGCCACCACCCATTTCAGTGTTCCTCGACTCATGCTTAGAACCCTTCTTTGAGTGGAGCAGGTCGGCCATTTAATTGCCATTTTAGACTGTCTACATTGTTCCATGGTTGACCATCTTCTCAGATGTTCTGCCGTGATCCAGTTGTAAATTAGTTGTTCAACCATTCCTCTGCCAATTGAAGAGAATGGTTCTGGTCCCAGCAACTTTTCAGCTGACCCCTGTTTTGCAAGGGAGTCCGCCTTTTCGTTGCCTTCGATCCCTATGTGTCCTCGTACCCAAGTCAGTGTTACTTCAATTTTAGATGAACACTTATTGAGCTTGAGTACACATTCCAGTGCCAACGATGTTGTAATGTTTGCTTGCTCCATGCATCTGATCACCGCCTGATTGTCCAGTGCTATAAGGATATTTCTTCCCTCCACCTGACCCTCAAGCAAGTAGTCCAACGCATGCAGCAATGCAATCATCTCAGCCTGGTATACAGAAGTGTGTTTCCCGAGGCTAACGTCACGGGCTAGTTCCAGCTCTTCTGAAAAGATACCGGCACCCGCTCTGCCATCCATCATGGATCCATCTGTGAAAATCGCTATTTCACCACTTCTTTTTTCTGGAAGTAATCCGTTCTCAATACGAGTTTTGTGATTCCTTTCCATAACACGCACCCTTGTAATCCCATCCATAGGCATGTTCAGCTCCCTAATCTCGTTTTTGACAAGTTCCAGGATCTTCCTATGTCCATAGATGGTACCACGATTGTGCCATTTCGCATCTCGATGCAAACGAAGTGCCGTTAGGGCCGCTGTTTTCTTAATAAATAAGTCCAGCGGTAAGATCCCCAGGATCACTTCCATTGCGCATGTTGGTGTTGTCCGTATTGCACCTGTAACTCCTATACATGCTAAGCGTTGGACCCTATCCAGGTGCTTCCTCACTGTTTTCTGGGAAGCTTTCGCCCACCATACAACCGAGGCATAGGTGATAATGGGTCTAGTTATCATCGTGTACATCCAGTATGCTGACCTAGGCGAGAGTCCCCACCTCTGTCCACATACACGTTTGCACTGATGTAATACACTTTTTGCCTTCTTGACCTTCTCCTCAACATGGTAGTTCCACGAAAGTTTAGTATCTAGATAGACTCCCAGATACTTGACCTTCGTGGTCGTTGTTAATTCCGATCCGAAGAGCGTTAAGGGTCGAAATTCCAGATTTTTCCTCTTCTTAGTGAAGACTATTAGATCTGTTTTTCCCGCATTAATGGAGAGCCCTTCTTCCAGACACCACCGCTCAACCACTCTGAGCGCATTCCTCATGATATCTGCGGTGACGTCTATAAATTTGCCTCTGGCCATTATTGCTATGTCGTCGGCATATCCCACTGTGTGAGTGCCAGTCGCCTCAAGTCTGTCGAGAAGAGAGTCCACAGTGATATTCCACAGTGTAGGAGAGAGAACACCTCCCTGTGGGCAGCCCCTGCTAACCCTTCCTCTAAGTTTTGAGGTTCCCGTCTGAATATTTATTGCCCTTGTGTTCAACATATTGTCCACCCATCTTACCACCAGTGGGTTAACCCTACGTTTTTCCAAGGCTTGTTTCAGACTTTCAAAGCATATCTTATCGAAGGCACCTTCAATGTCCATTATGGTGGTCATCGCAATGCCCCCGGTATTTAGCTCTTCCTCCGCAACGCGTACTACTTGATGTAGCGCTGTTTCTGTAGACATGCCTGCCCTATAAGCATGCTGCCTACTGTTTAAAGGATACATCTTAAGCGCAGTACTCTCCATGTAGTCCACCACCACCCTTTCCATTGTTTTTAACAGAAAGGATGTTAGGCTAACTGGTCTGAAGGACTTTGCCTCGGTGTAATCCTTTTTCCCCGGCTTTGGAAGAAAGACCACATTTGTCTCCCTCCATGTAATCGGGATGTAGCCTATTGCTAGGCATGCAACGTATATATTCCTGAGCCTTGGTGCAATTACGTCTACTCCCCATTGCATTAGGCCTGGAAATATACCATCCGGCCCCGCGGTTTTGAAGGGTGCAAATGTTGCTATTGCACCCTTGACCGCCTCTGGTGTTACGATCCGTTCCGCTTCCATCCTATCCATCCTGTTCGCTCCTTGTTTCCTTGGAGCCCAGGGCTGATCTGATTTATAGCTTCCTGGAAAGTGTACCTCCATTAGGACCTCATTTGTGTGATCCAGTGTTTCCACCATCTCCCCCGCTCTATTACGAATGAGTCCGATCTTGGAAACGGGATCTCTCGAGACAATCTTTTGTAGTCTACTGACTTCAGATGTACTCCTCATACTCGAGCAAAAGTCCCTCCATGATTCCCTTTTACGTCGTCGCAGAGTGACATTAAGCTCTTTCTTTTTCGCCTTATAGTCATCCCATGCTTCGGGTTCACCCCTCCTCATGGCGTGATTAAAGGCCTTCCTCACAGCCTTCTTTAGTTTCTCAAGTTCCCGGCACCACCAAGGCGCAGGATCTTGTTTTTCCACTAAAGTAGGTGTGCAAGCAACTCGGTACGCATCTTCAACAGCTGATTGCAGATGCTTCAGCTGTGATTCAACGTGCCAAGTGTTTTTCGGTATTCCGAATTTCGTTACATTCAGTTTTTCCTCCAACACTTCAAAGTATTTTGTCCTATCCGTGTTCTTCGGAATCCTGATGTATTTCCGATCTTTTTTTCTTTTAGATGCATAGCGAACATCAAATGAAATGGCTCTGTGATCCGACATTGTAGCCTGATCCATTACCCTCCAATTTGATACTCTATCAATTATCTGACTACTGCACAGGGTAACATCGATCACTTCCCTTCGTCTCACATTAACGAAGGTTGGCTCTGTTCCCCTGTTTAAGATAGCTAGATCCTTGTATGATACAAATTCGAATAATGCTTCTCCTCTGTAATTATCGTTGGTGCTGCCCCACACTGTATTATGTGCATTGGCATCACAACCAATAATTAAGTCCTCGTTCCTGTTCCTGCATGCATCCACCAAAACCTCTAACTCTCTGGTCGGAGGAGGTTCTGGGGAATCATACGGCAAGTATGCAGATGCTATAACAAAAGTTCCCGCACCTGATCCTACACGTACTGCTGCAAGATCTGGGGCATACAGATCCGGCAATTTATATGCTTGAACTCCGTGCCTCACCAAGATACAGGACCTAATTCTTCCGCTGGTTTGTGCATAGTGCAACTCAGCCATACTATTTGGGAGTCCTCTAATCTTTCCTCTAAAGATCCAAGGCTCCTGTATCAGGGCTATATCAAACGAATCCTCATCAAAGCATTTAGTCATCATTGCTGATGGTGCTTTGCTGTGATGAAGGTTCAATTGAATCACCCTGAGCTTTTCCCGGTAGCTAGGGCTAAGAAATTAGGTTATTAGGTATTAATTTCAAACAAAACAAGTTTAAAAATCCGACAAACGGCCGATTTATCTCTTTAAATTCATTAAACTATTCAAAATATAATTTGCTGATTAGTCGTACGACTAGGTGCAATCTTTTTTCGGGATGGCTTATGCCAGTCCCCCGGGAGTTTTTTTAGATGAGTTAAAGTCCATCACTATTGCAGAAGCATCCCTCGCGTATAGCTCTGCAATGTCTTTCGATGATTTTTTTACTTCCAGCGAATTCCCAACACAAAAAAAAAAAAAAAGTTGTTCCATCGGATCAGGGCGAGGTGGGATCTTCCAAATTGCTCCTGTCGGTGGTTGCCTTCCTTTTCTTGTCGTCTCACCTTTAGCTGGCTGTCGTTTGGTGGGAATATTTCCTGTGACGGCGGCATGTCGAGTCCATAGTTCACTAGAATATTTCCGTTTTTGTGATCCAGGAGGTCTTGCTCGGTCCATGGTCGCGTGGTGACTGGTGGTGGGTTGTAGTGTATCACTGCCTTCGCTAGAAAATTGTATTTTCTTTTCTTGTGACAAATCCAACCACCTCTTATGGCCCGTCATATTTTGGGGCCAATTTTTCTGTAAAGTCTTATTTGAATTGTAATCAACCTTAATGTTCTCCAATTACTGCTTCTACGGCAACAGTTACGGCTTAAAGTTGCTTCTAAACGGCTCGGTCTATGGAGGGTCCCTTTTGCGACAGTCCCGGCAATCTACAGGTCCGTCTTGCGACAGTCGCGGCAATCTACCGGTCCGCCTTGCGGCAGTACTAGCAATCGACATGTCCGTCTTGCGACAGTACCGGCAATCTACAGATCCGTCCTGCCACAGTCCCGGCAATTTACAGGTCCGTCTTGCGACAGTCCCGGCAATCTACAGGTCCGTCTTGCGACAGTCCCGGCAGTCTACAGGTCCGCCTTGCGGCAGTCCCAGCAATCTACAAGTCTTCCTTTCGGCGGACTCGGCAATTCGCTAACCACCCACAGGCAGGTTAGCACAAAAACTTTCAAGTAGTTAAACAACCATATGAGGAACAATATCAGCTGTACACCAGATTGGTACTTCTCTACTGTGCGATCTTGCTCGATCGTTTGGGGATTTTGCTGAAGGTCTTATGTGAGTCTTCTCAACAAGCCGATGTGAATTATATTCACACATGTAATTTTCGGCTGTAAAGTCATACTTTACTATTTTGTTGTTGTACGCAAGTCGATTATGTCCATCATGTGCCAGTAGTGTTGGATGAACATAATCATAATATGTCAATGGCAATGGATGGTGGATCGATTCGGGGGATCTCGTGTATATCAGTGTGGGGGGCGGAAGAGTCGACTGACTGTGGTACATGTTTGGTGCTGGATGACCATAATCATATGTCAATGATAATGGATGGTGGATCGATGCAGGGCATCTTGTGTATATCAGTGTGGGGGGCGGAACAGTCGACTGACTGTGGTACATATTTGGCCACACGTTGTATGGCAGTGGATGGTGGATCGATGCGGGGGATCTCGTGTATATCAGTGTGGGGGCGGAAACAGTCAGAATACATTGTGTAACGAAATGCATCGTTACATTCCCCCTCTTCTTTCTTAGACGAGAACCTTCTCGTCTCTAGATTACTACATTGGGTGTGTAGATATAACAAATTCATTTAACAAAAAAATTTTTTACCAAAGGAAAATAACAGTTATTTGAAAAAAAAAACTCCTTAGGGTAATGGCACTACCTTTTGTTGCTCTCCGTACTGCATGACGGCAGTATTCTTCCGGGTGATGACTACCCCATGGCTTGGTGAGGTATAGGGTGCGTCGTCTTTGTTTTGCCAATGCCTGGACATCGATACCCTCGAATGGGTCACCTGGTGCGTTTATTTTGCCCTTCTTGGCCTTCTTCTTCTTTTTCTTTCCCTTCTCGTTATTGAGGGCGATTTGGCCGACGAGTTGTGTGGCGTTTGTTGGCTGGTTCGTCCCTGGGATGTCTGTGCCGATCGGAGGTGGTTTTAGGCTGAAGATACGAGTGGCGTGGCTGGTTCCGGCAATATATGTAGCGTGATTGGTGTTGGTAACGATGGCGGTGGTGGCGGGGGCGGTGATGGTGGCGGTAATATTGTTAGTGGTACAGGTGGCGGCGGGGGTCATGGTGGTATCGACGGTGGTATGTTGGAGCTTCGTGATCCGCTCGAACCATTTGCGGTCGGCCTGCTGACGGACGCGGCGTGTCGTTGCTAGCTGCTCCATTGGGTCGGGACGAGGCGGTATTTTGAGAATTATCTTGGCTGGTGGTGGATCCTTTTTGGTTGTCCCACGTTTGGCTGGCTGTCTTGTGGTGGGAATTTTCCCGAATCGATTTTTTTTGTTTTTTGATGCTCCGGACGATGTTGCTTGTTCCATGCTCGCGCGATAACTGGTGCTTACCTGCACGGCATGATTGTAATCATGTCCCTTCCAATCTCTTACGTGGCAACGGTAAACGTTGTTTCTCTTTGTCTCGCCAACTAGTCTTATTAGCACGATGACGGGTGAGACGAATTGAATTACCTCGTATGGCCCATCTTATTTGGGAGCTAGTTTTTCGGTAAACTGTTTCGTTGCGGAAGAGAGTATACCCTGCTTCTCCGATAAACTTGCTTTCCGATGTACGGGCGCCATGCTTTTCGGCGTAAGTTGTAGTGATTACTCTGAACGTGAATAGCATGTTGGAGGTTTTGTCGGACCAATTCATACAGGGTGAAAGCCCTGCGTTCTCCTCGAATTGATATTGACTGGGTCGGATCGGCTCGGGGTTCGGTGTCAGGGGGCCCATCCTCCTGGTGACTTGGTCTTCTTGGCTCTTTGCCAAAGTTGAGGTACGCAGGGGAGTAGCCTGTCGACTCGTGTTTGCTAGTGTTAATTGCAAAACACAGTTCTGGTAAATGATCGTCCAAGTGTCGGTGATTCTCGTTTACGTACTGGGCGATCATTGTTTTGAGCACGTGGTTGACTCTCTCTGTTGGGTTTTCTTGTGGAGTGTAGGGCGCTGTCAATTGGTATGGCTTCAACCCATTTGATAAATTTGTCTACCATCACCAGGAGCATGGTGTTTCCTTTCGGGAATCGGGGTAGGGGTCCCATGAAGTCAATGCACACTGTTTCGAATGGGGCTTTATCTGTGGTGCTGTGCATCAATCCACTCGGTTTTTGTTGTTGCCCCTTATAGCGATTACATACATCGCAGTGTCGGAGGTACTTCGCAATGTCGCGGTACATGCCTGGCCAATAATGTTTTTTTCAAACGGGGGCTATCGTCTTCGTTACTCCGAGATGTCCAGTGGTTACGAGGTCGTGGTTCTCATAAATCACGTTCCGGCGGTCTGGCTAAGGGACGTACCATTACCAATGGGTCGGTGTTTTGAAAGCGGCGGTATAATTTCCCATTGACCACTTTATAGTCTGGCAACTCTTCGGGGTGGCGCTGTAGTAGTTCGAACTTCTTCTGGGTCCATTCGCGGGGGGTGTTAGTGCAGGTGTGGAGGGGGCTAACCTCTGCATCGGTCAAGGGGTCTCTTGTTAAAGCGTCAGCCACGACATTTAATGATCCTTTCCGGTACTTTATCTCGAAGTCGTACTGCTGTAGTTCTATGGCCCACCTTGCGAACCGGCCGGACGGATTTTCGAGGGAGTGGAGCCATTTCAGGGAGTGGTGGTCGGTGATTACCATAAAATGGTAGCTCTCCAGGTATGGCCGCACCTTCCGGATTCCCCATAGTATGGCCAAACATTCCTTTTCGGTCACGGCATATTTTCGCTCTAATGTGGTCAGAGCACGGCTGGCGTAGGCGATGACCTGCTCCTTCCCATTTGGTGTCTGGGACAACACTACGTCCAAGCCATCTTGGCTGGCGTCGGTTTGCAATGTAAAGAGTTGGCTGAAATCGGAATACGCTCGGTGAGTTTCGATTTTAGTTGCTGGAAAGCATTATTCTGCTCCTGACCCCACATCCATCGGTTCCAATTCTTTAAGAGGGCGGTTAGAGGTGCTGCTAGGGTGGAGAAATCTTTTATGAAACGACGATACCAGGATGTGATGCCTAGGATACGGCGTAGTTCTCGGATGTTGCGTGGGGGATGGAGCTCCTTGATGGCCGCGATTTTGTCGGGGTCTGTGTGGATACCCTGGTCGCTGATCACATGTCCCAAATATTTTAACTTCTTTCGGTAGAATTCGCACTTATCGCAGTTGATCTGTAGGCTGGCTCTGAGCAGTCTGGTGAATACTTCTCGCAGGTTTCGTAGGTGCTCTTCGAAGGTGGTGCCGATGATGATGATGTCGTCCAAGTAGTCGAATGCGTTGGGTTCCATATCGGGTCCAATTATACCGTCTAGCGTTGTATGGACTGCAGGAGGGTTCGATTTTGTCGTCTTGTAGAAGCTCATCGATTTCGTCATAAATGATCTGCTGCATGGCCGGGTTACGCGTTACGCGGGTCGCGACGAACCTGTTGTCGGTGACCCCTTTGTTTGCTACCGGTGGCCTAGGTGCCGGACTAGCAGTGGGGTTCTGGGGGCGTGTACTCCGTTCCTCGCCTTTCACACGTTGGAACGATTCGGCTAGCTCCTTGAGTTCTACGAGCGTTGTAAAGTCTCCACTAAAATAGGTAGGGAACTTTCATCAATAGCACTCACGACGTTTGGTGTACTATATTTGTTCCATAGTTGTTTTTGTTGTACATAAACGAAATAAATAGAAAACTTAAATATAGTAAGATATCGTTTTTTGTAGATGGTGCCTTATTATTTGTGAGTGGAAAAGATGTAAGTGTGCTGCTACACAACCTCGAGTATAACTTAACTAATTTACATAAATGGTTAGAAATGAACAAACTTAAACTTAATATAAAGAAAACTAAATGCATATTGTTTATAAATGAGATTAACTTAAATTTGAATGTAAATGGAAAAGTTATCGAACAGGTGCGTGAAATAAAGTATGTCGGTATAATTACAATAAATTAAAATTTAAAAACGCAAAAAAAATTCCAAAAAACTCGGTTTCGTAAGAAGGATTCGAAATAACATAAAACAATGTGTGCGATTAACATATACAACACCATCGTAAAACCTCATTTTGAATTCTGCTCTACATTCCTATGCATAGGGAATGTTGAAAGCTTAAGACGACTTCAAATATTACAAAATAAAGCTACGCGCATCGTTCTAAAATGCAATCGGTATACGTCAATTCAATGGATGTTATCGTGTATGCGATGGATGAATATCAACCAACGGATTCACTTCAACGCCCTAATCTTTGTATATAACTATAAGATGAAAAACGGCCTATTGCCAAATTATCTTTGATCAAATCTACAGTATGTCCAGGATGTCCAGCCTTATAATTTGAGGTCAAATTCAGATTCTAATTTGCTATTTTATAGAGACGTCAGAACTACAAATAATGATTATGCACAAAGGACTTAAACTATTTAATGAACTACCAAATGAAATAAAAAATAAAAACGTATTAATAATAATAATAATAATTGGCGCAACAGATCTGTAAAGGGACCCTGGCCCTAGCTTCTCGCAACCATTCGTTTTGTGTGAGTTTTTCATTTTTGGAACGAATGGAAAGGATCTACAATTTTACGCCGAGTCCAAACGGCTAATTGAGAAGGTTTTTCAAGACAGTTATACTCTCGGATGTTTGTCAGACGTTCGCAAAAGGTGGCGCAGTGAAAAAAACCCTGAGTTGGAATTTGGGTTTTTGCGGGATTCGAACCTCGGACGTATTAAGAGTATTCAAAAAATTGTTGTCAGGCAAATTTTATCCAATATTTTGCAATTTGAGTAAGAACTTTTATAAATTGTGAACTGGACTTAATAGTTATATATACTAAATAAATACATACATATCTACATACATTTCCACGTACGGTGCAGATTTGGTTGTCACTTCGGTCTTGGTTGATTTGTCGTCCTCGTCGGATGATGTGTCCGCATATCCTCGTGTAGATGTCTTTGCTTCGAGTTCCTCACAGAGATTCTGTGTCGAGGGAATCCTTGAAGGGTGGCCTTCAAGTAGCCACTCATTCAGGCTCGAAGTTGTCCAAATGTTCCATCGGTCTTTAGCCCCTTTTTCTCCATAGCGTCGATTAACTCGGTCCTTTTCAGTAGGTAGATCCACCCCATGGTCATGTCTCCAGTTTGCTCTTCCGGGATCGCTAGTTGGTTTTCCTTGTCCATCGTGGACGTTGAGGAAACTCGGTTCTGGGTATCGGCTGCGGTAGGTCTTCCTTCGGCTATTTCCTTCTGGACGTCAAAATTCTGGGCCTCCTTCTGTTGAGGTCCCTGCTCGGGCGCCAATGTGATGTGATTTTTATCTGGGCTGAGGTTCGCTCGACGGATCGCAAAGGTTCTTCCCAAAGAAACACGAACTTTGGATATAGAGGAGCTTCCTTTATTACCTTTTTGTTATATCTAAGTTCTACTTTACAATTTATGTATTAAAGTAATTGTTATTATTTCTTTTTAGTCAATTTTATTACTTCTGATTAGAAGTTATATAATTCAAAGTTATATAATTCTTTAGTCAATTTCAATGTTACAATTTCAGTCAGTTTTAATATTTTAATTACAATTTTTACCATTTAACGTTTTATTATAATCGGCTATCTAACGTTTTATATACCTAGTCAGTTTAATATCTTAATTACACTTCTTGCAATAATTCAAATAAGTGTTATACTTCTAATTAGTTTTACAATTTTTATTTCTACTACTGCAATTATCTGGAACTCCACAGCAACGGTTACGGCTTAAACTGCTCCTATACGCTCGGTCTACTGGTGGGCGCTGGGTAGCCCCGACGTTTCACGGGTTTGTCTTACGACCGTCCCGGTAACATACAGGTCTGTCTTGCGACAGTCCTGGCAACCTACCGGTCCGTCTTTCGACAGTCCTGGCACCTACAGGTCCTCCTTGCGGCATTCTTGGCACCTACAGCTCCGTCTTGCGACAGTCCTGGCAACTACTGGAAACCTACAGGTCCACCTTGCGGCAGTCCTGGCACCTACACGTCCGTCTATCGACAGTCCTGGAAAGCTACAGGTCCACCTTGCGGCAGTCCTGGCACCTACAGGTCCGTCTTGCGACAGTCCTGGCAACTACAAATCTTCCTTCCGGATGATTCGGCAATTTGATAAATACCCGCGGGCTTGTTAGCGTCAAAAATAGTTCAAATAGCCCTACTCCACCTTGCTCGCTCGTTGGGGCTTTTGCTGGTGGTCTCATTGAATTATTATCAGCAAGCGGGTGTGAATTATATTCTTAGCACGTAATTATCGGCTGTAAAAGCCATACCTTACTATTTGTTGTTGGCCGCACGCATGTAGACTATGTCCATCATGTAAATGTGGTACTGGATGACAACAATCATATGTCATGGGTCGATGCGGGGGTCTCGTTAAGAAACGAAATGCATCGTTACAAATTTTCGCTTACCTTTTCTTGTATTATACCAACTTTGGGTGATATATCTTCAAAATCATTGGAGATATCTGCGTCCTCTAATGCGAAAAGAGCATACTTCTGTTCAAGGAATTTCATCTCCATCTTGCGTTGTTCTTCCAGCAATTCCAATTTTATTTTTAAGGAATGTTTGCCAGTCGTGTTACACGCCTTCGCTGCCTTTTCCGTCACCAAACTTCCTCTAGCCACCCGAGCAGCCGTGTACAATCCTGTTGTCGCCGATGTTCTTGTTGTGAAAATTATCTCCCATTTCTGCTCAAGTCGTTTTTGCTGTCAAAAGCTTATTATTTGAAGTATTCATAATCGCCAACAAACCGCTTGCTACCGTCGTTATTGTCGAAGATGAACTACTGCTCGCTGACGTTCACTCTGTTACGACTGCACTTCTACCTGTTGTGCACTTTCAATCAAACTTCCAGTCAAACTCATATCTACTCCGCCGCATGAGAAATGGTGCCAGACTTCACATTTGTCACACTGGACCATGTCTTCTGTTGTATCTTCTTTCGGCATGGATACAAAATATAAATATTCCAAATTTAATCAAATTACTAACCTGTTGAAAATGAATTAAAAGATTTAAAATTTAGTAGCACACAGCACGCGGCTTTTAAGAAAGTTTTCCTGTATTACAAAAAAATTGCGACTGTGCGCAACTTTTTTCATCCCAACTGGTAAATTCAAATTTATAGTCTTTAAAAAAGCGACCACTACATTTGTGGCTCTATCTATCTCTTTTTAATACCGGCCGATGGGTGACTATAACTCGTATTGCCCAGGGTTGGATATGTTTTTAACAAATTTCTGTTGTTTCCTTGCTCCATTCGATCTTGTCAAAGTTTGATAACGAGTCCCAAGATCAAAGAGCACTTCGTAGACTTACCAAACAATTTAACCGACCAACAGTGAAGATTTTGAATTCCCAACCAGGACCGATCTTTGCACATTCATGGAAAGGCGCTGCAAAACACTCAACATTAACGAAGCCAATTCACATCATTGTTCATCCGTCACAACAACCTTGCCAAATACAAGAACCAGGCATCGTTTAATAATTATTCATCTTTGCTTACAACTAATTCGCCTTCCACCTCGTCTTGTGTATTTTGTTGCCAGTCATCACACACTGCAACACTGCACATCTTCAAATAAATGCCGAAAATGTGGAGACAGTCATCACACTTTGATGCACCGTGAGAGCATTGAACTTGCAATTCCTCAGACTCTTGCACCATCAAATGCTGATGTTTAACAAAATGCGCTATCTCAAGTTAATCCATCACCTTCATTTTCTTCCACCTCTCTACAGGCAATTCATACTCACTACATCAGTCGAGATGCTGTGTTCGTTTTGCTTGCCACCGCACTAGTTAGCGTTTCCAATAACGGGGGGTGCTTATGTATTTCTTCGAACACTCCTGAATTCATGCTCCCAACTTCAAGGTACACCAAAAACTGAAAGATACACGATTGGATCACATGAGCAAACAACAAATTTGCGTGTCGTCTTCGACGCGTCTTGTAAAACATTATCCTTGAAATCCTTAAATGACATTTGAAGGTCGGTCCAACTCTTCTAGATGACATTTTCACTATCCTTGTTCGGTTTCGCACCCATCGCTTCTTATTAATGGCAGTTATTACTCAAATCCTGGTTAGTCCCAGGGATACTAACACACAATGCATTTTGTGGCGCAACTAAAAACGAAGTCGATGGAAAGCTGTATATTAAACACGGTCACATATGGTACCAGCACTAGCAGTGCCCCATACCTAACAGTGAGATGTCTTCGATTACTGACAGAAGAATGTTCGCAACAGTTTCCTACTGCTATATAACCTGCTTCCAGTAGAAATGGGACAAAGTTTTCTGGTGCATGAAATGAATTTTAAATTTTATTCTGATATACTTTTGGTTACTTTCATGTTTTGGATAGCTTGCCAAAATGTTATCTTGTTTTAAGAAACATTTTTGTGCAGATATGATTTATGAGTTGCCTAAATTGTGTTCAATACCTACCTAGAGTAGTTCATTGGCAAAAAAGACCTTATCATCTTCTCAATAGGCAGAACTACCGATAGCTAACTTTCCAACTTTCAGATCTTAAAAAGACAGGGACAACAATTTCGAACGAAATTATAACTTACCATAATTTTTGCAGAGAAAAAGTTCCAATCTTTCTTCTTATTCATACTCACCCCCTTCGGGTAGGGGTTAGAATTTACCCGAGGTAGGCATGCCTGTCGTAAGAGGCGACTAAAATCCAACCTCCGTATACCGTGCGTATAGTGTATACAAAAAATGCAATGAACAAAACGAAAAGATTAATTACCCCAGGTGGCAGTCCAGCTTTACTGGAAAATCCACCCTCTTCGGAGGTCGGCTCTACGGATTCTGGGGAGAGCCGCTTATTGCAGTCCATTAACCCTTTTATTAAAAGTTCAAGGGTATGTCGATCGCCTCCATCAAGATCGAACAACCCCGGGAAAAGAAGTCCGCCGGGAGCGCCAGCGCATGAAAAACGGGACTCAGTGAAAGATATAAGGAAGAAATTAAAACACTCCGAATCAAGCTTAAGGAAATGGATCTACTCTATCAAACTCTGAAGAAAGAGATAGAACTGTTAAAAGAAGAAAATAATGTTCTAAGGAACACTAATTCTCAGAAAGAACGCGAACGTACTCCACCACGCTTGCCTAGTCAGGAATACCACACTGACGAAGAAGAGCTAGCACGCGAAACGAATCGGGTCCCTAAGAAAAGACCTAGTAAGAAAAGGAGAGCCGGTTCTTCGCCTGAAGTCGAGCCTCTAAGAGAACAAACGCGTAAAGTACCGCAAGAAAAACAACTCCGAGGGCAAATTCGTCCACCACCTCCAATAAACGTCGTTGGGGTAAGGGATTATAATAAGTTACACAGCCTCCTTAAAGGAACGATAACATCGGAATTTAAGGTAACATCTTTGAGGAATAATGCGTGGAAAATTAACGTCGTTAACCACGAAGACTACCGGGCAGTGTCCCAAAAGCTAAACACCGAGAAGATCCAGTGGTATACTTTTGAAATAAAGTCAGAAAGGCCACATCGTGTTGTAGCGAGGGGACTCCACCCCTCATGCACCAAAGAAGAGGTTATAAACGACCTCCGTTCCAAAGGGTTTAAAATTCTTGATGCCGTAAATATCATCCAGAAAGAGAAGCAAAAAACGGAAGAAGATAAGGACATCCTGGTAAGGCGTGGACTTCCGCTCTTTATGCTTACCTTCGATAGGTTTGATAATATCGAAGATATCTACCGAATTAAAACCATACTTAATATTATGGTAAAAATCGAGCCCATTCAATCACACGCAAATGTATTGCAAAAAAGAGCCGCGATGTGTAAAATGCGCCGGAAGTCACTTCTTCCAAGACTGTGGAGCAAACAAACAATCCTCCGCTACCTGTGCTAACTGTAAAGGAAAACACCCGGCAAATTATAGAGGCTGTGAAGTAGCTAAGGAGTTGCAAAAACGGAGAGATGCGCTACTCAAAAGCCAAAATAAAAAAACAAAGCCGCTTACCAAGGTAAAGCGTAGGACCGCCCAGGAGGTAGTAGGCAATATAAAACCTCCGGTTCAAAAGCGTAGCATTGTCAGAGAAAGAGAGACAATTGAAAGGCCCTCGCCCTCTGTTGTCAAAAGAAACGCTACTGAAAAGTTACCACCAGGAAAGCCATCGAATAGTGGCCCTCGGACAGCCAGAGTACAGACCTACGCTCAGGCCGCGGCATTCGAAGGAGCGAAAAACGTTGAAACTTCGCCGGACCCTGTTTCTCATGTTATCTCAGTTATTCTCGAGAAACTTGAAGAACAAAGCAAAATAAATAAAATTATTCTCGATCGCTTGGTTAAGCTCGAAAATAATTCACGGAAAACGCGTGCTTCAAAAATAACATGAATGAAAAACCAATGTTAAAAATATGCACTTGGAATGCAAACGGGCTTTAACAAAAACTCGGCGAAATGGAAATATTCTTACGCGAGAAAGATATTGACATTTGCTTGATTTCTGAAAATCACGTGAAAAAGGGATCGAATTTAAAAATAAAAGGATATAATGATTTCCACGCATGTCACCCATCGGGGAACGCCAGAGGTGGATCATCATTGCTTATTAAAGACTGCATTGAACAATACGAAGACCTGAAGATAGAGTTTGAAACTATGCAACTGTGCACGATTCGAGTTAAAAATAGTCCGCGTACTCTTAGAATTTCATCTATCTACTGTCCACCGCGTTCCGCGCTTGAAAAAAGTGATTTTACTAACATACTTAAATCGCTCAAACCAAATTTCATTATTGGCGGCGATTTTAATGCGAAGCACACGTTCTGGGGCTCCAGATACATCTCGCGAAAAGGTAGAATGCTCTATGGGGCAGGTATGGAATACAATTGCGATTTTCTCTCGACGGGCAAACCGACCTACTGGCCAACTGATACCTCAAAACTACCTGACCTGATAGATTTTTTTCGTTGTGAAAGGAATACCTACCAACCACATTAAAGTTGAAGAGAGCTTTGATCTATCATCTGACCACTCACCGGTTATTTTAACATTGAGTGTAAAACTAGCCAATAACCTAGCGCCAGCGAGATTAACTGGTAGAAAAACTAACTGGGCTTTAAGGAACGAAATAGAAGAGAATGTTGAACTGAGTGTTCGACTTACGACACCCTATGAACTTGAGGTTGAGGTTGATCGCTTCGTCGAGATCGTACAGATCGCCTCCTGGAATAATACGCCTAATCCAAGGAAAACGCCGGCCAAATACGGGCTACGATATCCTCCCGAAATAAAAGAATTGGTCAACGAAAAAAGGAAGGCGCGTAAGAAATGGCAACAGAGTCGCGCTCCGCAACATAAAGCACATTTGAATTATTTGTGCAATTTGTTGAAGACAGTTATTAAGGATTTTAAAAATCGTGCGATAGGTTCTTACCTTGAAAGTTTAACAGCGAAAAAAGATTCCAATTATTCACTTTGGAAAGCTGTAAAAGGCACCAAAAGGCCCAAAATCCCCGCGCCGCCGATTAGAATTAATCAAAATGAATGGGCAAGGGAAGATAAGGAATAAGCGGACGTTTTTGCCGCTCATCTAGAAGAAACTTTTAAAGCGTACGATGGCCAAGCGATCCACGACAATACTAATAGGACGGAATTACAATCTGACGATTCAACACTCACTAGTGCAACGCTAAGTGAACTAAAACGTGAAATCGAATCCCTAAAACCTAAGAAAGCTCCTGGTTATGATTTGATCACCGGAGAAGTTCTGAAAGTTCTACCAAGAAAAGCATTAATTAAGCTTCTTCATATTATAAATGCCGCGCTCAGACTAAAACACGTGCCGAGTCAATGGAACGTCGCGGAAGTCATAATGGTTTTAAAACCAGGAAAACCGCCAAATGAAGTAAAATCGTATAGACCGATTTCACTTCTTCCAGTCATTTCCAAAGTCTTCGAGAGAATATTGCTTAGGCGCCTACAACCGGTTATTGAAGACAATAATCTTATCCCTGACCACCAGTTTGGGTTCAGAACCAAGCATTCGACGATTGACCAAGTACATAGAACTACTGACGTAATCAAGAAAGCATTTGAAGAAAAAAAGATTTGCTCAAGCGTATTCCTTGACGTCTCACAAGCCTTTGATAAGGTGTGGCACGACGGCTTGAAATTTAAATTACGACAAGTTCTCCCCGCAAGCCTATATGATATTCTAGAATCATATCTCGGGAATAGACTCTTCCGGGTTAGAAATGGAAACGAATACTCGGAGCTAAAAGAAATTTCGGCCGGGGTACCGCAAGGAAGCGTCGCGATATTCCAAGAGAAGATGGCACTACCCTTGCTACGTTCGCCGACGACACAGCTATCCTAGCAGTAGGTAATACAATCGAAGAAACGACTACAAAACTGCAAACCGCAGTGAATAAGATAAATGAATGGACAAGGAACTGGCGGATCGCCTTAAATGAAACTAAATCTGTACATGTGAATTTCACGTATAAGAAAACCAATGACTTGCCAATTTTCCTAAATATATCCCGAATACCCTTTGCAAACGAGGCCAAATATCTGGGAATGACACTCGACGCAAAGCTGAAATGGAGTTCGCACGTGAAAATGAAACGTAAAGAACTCGATATCAAATATAGAGAAATGTACTGGTTACTCGGAAAACATTCCCAGCTCAGTACTGAGAACAAATTGCTTTTATACAAGCAAGTGCTAAAGCCGGTGTGGACCTACGGTATACAACTTTGGGGTTGTACCAAGAAAACAAATGCTAATATTCTACAAACTTTTCAAAATAAAGTGCTTAGAGAAATTGTACAAGCACCATGGTATATTAGAAACGACGATATCCATAGGGATCTCGGAATTCCAACAATCGAAGCTGACACTAGAAGCTTCGCGAGAAAGCATAGAAACCGACTAATCGGACATATCAACAATACAGTCCGACAAATCTTGGACGAGAGCAATTTATTGCGCCGACTACAAAGAACGAAACCGTTCGACTTGGCAAGATAAGATTAACCGCGTCTAATTTGCGGAACACGCAGGATCTTTCATTGGAAAGTAACCTGTCAAAAGTTTTTATTTAATGATAGAAAAATTGCTTGATAAGTTATATCTTAGTAGAAGGGTGGTGTTTTTAGTCAGTAAAAATCTGACACTACTATGAGAACGCGCTTGCTATTCTCATAGTGTCTTTGGAAGATTTTCACCTACCCTCGGATAAAAAAAAAAAAAATTCATACTCCTAGACATCTACGTCGAAGATTATAGAGGATACTAACTATACCTACGAGCTGCATAGCGACTTCTACCAGTTAAAATTTGTGCATTGGTCGTTTGACACAAACGCTTTTACCGGCAGTGTTCTTTATTTGTATGCAGCGTTCATCTCAGTATAGGAAGACCTAAGATTACGCATTTCGAAAACAACCACAGCTTACTAAGTACGAACTGTGGGCAAATGGAGGTAGTTTGCGCTAAGGTTCAGCATCCTATTTCTTCCCTAAAAGTGTAGCAACATTCGTAACTAAATTTATTATGATTAGAAAATTCTGCCTACGATCTTCCAGTTTTAAGATCAACTAAGAAATAGACACAACCATTTCCACTTTGAATGTGCCCCTTATACTATTCATATCAGAGGCTTTTCCCTATATGATTATATTACTGCATATCTCATGAGTATGGTATACCACAAAAGGGTTTGAGAGATAAGCAGAAGGTGTGGCAAGGACAACTTATGGGAGATGGTACGTAACGTGAGTTCCGCCCATGCGAATATGTTTTCATTCCAAAGAATTGATATCAGCATTTCTAGCAGTCAAATTGGGGTTTCTGTGTTGAAGTTGGGTAGCGGCTCTGCACTATTATCTCAGTTTTGTCAGTTTATTATTTTTTTTAATTTAAAAGAAATACACGGAAAAAATTTTAAGATCAAATCAAGAAAAATGAGCGCAGAATCACGAAAAGTTTATCTAGTTTTAGAGCTTAGCTCAGGATTTACTGATTCACGACTTCTTATTCGCAATTTTAGAAATTGTAAGAAGTGAAGATATTGACCCCCAAACATCGTGAATCAACACTTCTCATTGTAAATAATGATCAAACGAGAAATACATATTGCCATAACCGATCGCAATTTTAAACAAATAGTTCTAAATTTGATATTACTATGGTTTTGAATTGCAAAAACATTTCGCAATTTACCACTTTTCTGTAGTAAATTTGATTTCATCCCTTACCGAATTGCAACCATTTAGTCTTGAATTGCAACTCATTAGTGCTGATTTGCTACTTCTGTAGTTGCAATTTACAAATTCTTAATCGTAAATTACAACTTCTTTTTATCAATTTGCAATTCATATTTTGCAATTTGCAATTCATATTTTGCAATTTACGATTCTTGAGTAGTGATTTGAGGCATCACCGTTTTAAATTAAAAACGTTTTATCGTGAAATTAGAAAACTTTATTTTCAATTTACAACTTATATCTTGTGATTTACAATCAGAATTCATAGTCGTATTTTATATTTTTGTTTCCTCTTGATATCCTTGAGAATCATATGACGCCATATAGTCCGGAGACAACGGGATTTGTCTGGGGTGGTTTTTCTGTCTATGCTGAAATTGTTAATACACGCAAATTGTTTAGAAGAACTTGTATTGATACGAACCTTAAAAAACCTTTTCGACTGCACACTTTATATCCATACCAATTTACTTCTTTTCTAATAGAAGATATGTCTCCTTCATTCTGAAAAAAATAAAAATACAGATTTATATACCTACTTTAGTTTAATTTTTTTCCATTATTAAATAGGTACTTACATGATATATATTCCAGAATGCTTTATAATGGTTAGTACACTCACTATCACTGAGAACAACTAGTTATACTTAAAAAACGACTGCCTTAAGCAAAGATTAAATACCGACTGTCTTTCGCTGTCGCTGCCCATGATTGCAGCTGTCCAGCAAGCACCAACACCACAAACATGTTATGTATATTGATCCATATAAAGAAAGGATTTCGACCCATGGACTATATCGTTACTGTCGACTACCTGTGCATAAAAAAAATTCACACGTTAGGTTACGACTTCTCTACGTCAATTTCCGTTTTCGGTTTAAATGTGGTAAATTATTATAAGATTTTATTGATTCATCATTCAGTGGTGGTAAATCACCAAATATTTTTCGCAATTTGAGATAGCAAAGTGGTGTTTACGAAATTTGCCTATTGAAGTTGTAAATTGCTCCAAACAATCTCGCAAATCACTACAAATTAAAGAAGCTCGAATTAATACTTTTAATCGCAAAATGCAACAAACAAAATTTGATATTTTTCGCCGTTTTCACTGACAAATTACAAATTTTTGTATCAATTCAAGAAAAAATCGTTGTGATTTGCGAAAAATATACGATTCGTGAATTACAACTCAAAATGTTGCAATTGGTGATTTTCAATTCTTTCCGTGTATATTATGGACACGCCCAGCGCATACTTTAAGTCAACTACTAAGACGAAAAGCCATTTACGGAGCAGTTATTTATTAGTATATTTATAAATTTATAAGTTGACTATCTCCCATGAACAACCCCTCAAATTTCCCATTTAATACAAATCTTGTTGCCTATACAAACTATCCCAAACTTTCAGTTTATCCGTCTCGGGCAAATCGATAAATTCTAATTTCTCACTGATGTTTAAACACTTCCTTGGACTATCACCGTTCTTAGCAGGAGTCCAAACTGCTGGCTTGATGTCATCAATATTTGGATCACCCGTTGCGGCAAATTTACTCCAAATGCCTGTCATTCGTTCAATAGTCTTATATTCTGGAGTATCCTTGGAAAGCTTGACCGCAAAGATATTATTGAAAAGGTACGATAAATCATCACCATGGCTAACTCCGCGAACATCCCTTCCACATGTCAATATCCTAAAGTAATTGAAAAATGGCGAATCAAAGTCAAATCGATAAAGGTAGGTAGGCGCACTTGCGTACGCTGTCCTAGAAAGAACTGTCCGATGAGTCGAATGCCAGAAAAGCTTGTATGACATCAGCTGCAAAGAAAAAACTCAAGTCAACGACGTTAAAAATGTCTTTTCCAAACCCGTATTACATCAAGGTAAGAAAATAAATGCTCCATCGAGGGTTCGTGTTCTCCAAAGTGAGCACGTTTTAGCTTTACTCCGAGATCTTTGCATAGGGTGCTGCTCCGATCATCGCAGACATCTAGTGGAACTACATACTGACAGTCTCCAAGGTTGTTGAGTCGATGTGGACCGTTCTTGATAACTGTTTAAAAATAAATTTTCCTATTAAATTTGTAATGTTTTAAAATAATGTTTACTCGTCTACATATAGAGAAAAGTCCTTCGAATGAACAAGCGCCAATAATTAACGGAATATTATTACTCCAAGTGGTCTTCATCATTTCTATAGGTTGCTTTGGAACGACACAATGCTCTGTAATATACGGCTCTACTACAGGTCCGAAAATAAACAAATGACGATTTTTCTTTTCTTCTTCGGTTAGAATGTCCTTTTGGGCGTAAAACATTTTTTTCCCGTCACACTTTTCAAGGAACTCAAATATTTTCTTCTCATTTTCATCACCCTTATATCCCGCAGCTTTGGCCAGTCGGTAGGGATAGCTGCTGTATGGAGTTGTTGCCCATGGGGCTAGTACACTTCCAGATTGTACGATAGCCTTTTCAAAGAGTCCTTTTGTTTGTTCAGTGATCATCATATAGTGGGTAGAGGCTCCACCAGCACTTTCTCCAAAAACTGTTATGTTACTCGGATCCCCGTTAAAGAATTTAATGTTCTTCTTGACCCACTTCAAAGCAAGCACTTGGTCTTTTAAGCCAGCATTACCAGGTACATCAAGAGCTGGATCTTTAAGGCTTAAGAAACCTTTGAGGGAAAAAGAGGATACGAATTAAAAAGAGTAGGTATACAAATGTCTATACAAAATTGACATACCGAGTGGTCCAAGGCGATATGAAATCGAAACGAAGATAATATTTTCCTTCATCAAATAGTCGGGACTGTACATTTCCCTCGAAGCATCGCCAAATTGAAATCCACCGCCATAGATCCAAACCATTACTGGAAGTGGTTTTTCCGATATAAGCTAAATTAAAATCATTAAAACTAGAGCATGTCGATTATGTGGTAATATACGTACATTCTTTGCAAATACATTTAAGTAAAGACAATCTTCGGATCCTTCGACATAGCCCGTTATAATGTTTTGCTGAAGAGGTTTGCTACATTCCGATGTGCAGTCTCTAACTCCATCCCAAGGCTCAGATGGTTGTGGAGCTTTGAATCGCAGCTCACCTAGGGGGGGTTTTCCAAAAGGAATCTTTTCGAAGCTGTAATATGTATCGCCGTAGGCGGTTTTTCTTTTAACTCCTTTCACTTTTCCATCAGTTGTTTCCACAACAGAAGTCTCGCTGGTTGTTAGTCTATACTGCTCAATTTTGTGGCCTATAGCTCTGAGAAAACAAATTGAAAATTATTTCGAATAATTAAATGAATATTACTTTGAAAATTTGGACAAATAGTTTTTAATTTTTTTTTGTAACATTCAGAACCAATAAGCTCCTTTCGCATAGGTTCAGATAATCACTACATAAATTTAAATGCAACCTTAAGCTTGTCGAGCTGAGAGTATGTATGTATAAAAAAAAAAGGCCAGACCATTTCATCTCCATTTGGTTCACTGTCAGATTTGTTTTTTGTCATTTATAAGACGTATGACAGCCAATTCTTATAAAAGATCGACTTGGAAGTTGGAATATGTACCTATTGTCAAAAGCAGCATGACATAAATTAAATTATATAATGAATAGTGACTTTTACGCGTTAAAAACTAAGTGGATAGTATAAGTTATGGGAACGTAAAGTTTTCCACGACGAAAATATTGGGTGATATTCCATAGAAATAGCATCATGTTTCCAAACACCCGAATCTAAATTTTTTTGACGCGACAAACTGATTCATGCGGCAACCTTATTTTCTATTCTATAAACAGATCAGTCTTAGTTTACTCTTGAGACAAGAGCGATTGCTTGACACTGGCATAGAATGTGGGAGATGTCTTCCGTGACCTTGCTAAACAAGTCAAAATATTTTTTAAGATAGCTCTTCATTCAACCAAACAGCTTAACGAAATATCAATCTCTATTAAGGCTGTCACCCTCTGGATTGGCCTTCTAAATGCATAAAAACGAATATGGTCAGTCCATGAAAATTCAACCGACTTTCTGAAATACAAAATACAAATGGGCCTGTGTACCATTGCCACAGCCACACAAACACACGTCAAAAATCGGTAGGCCTGCCCAGTGGGTAAAACGATTTGAAAGAAGGAGGTGCAGAGGCGAGGAAGAGAAGAAAATAATAGTGCACTCTGCACTTTAAATAACTATAAGCCACACTAGTTCATTACCCTTATTACGAACACTATCTCAGCAATCTTAAGGATGCCATGTATGGTGGAATATTTACAAATTCATTACAAAAATTATTTTATAATGAATTTTATTTTACTCACACACTACTTCAGTGTCTAAAGAAATCGCATCGACTCAGGAGAGGTCCGTCTATCGGATATCCCTGCAGTAGGTAGGTACTGTCAAAAAAATTATATCCAAAATTTTCAGTTTTTAATTATTAATTTATTTTTGAAGTGATTACTTCTTTAGACGCTGTAGAGTTCATGATAGGACACCTCTTTGTTATTCGCTTGTCAAACATAGGTATTATTCGTATTCGATATAGTGATCATACCCATTTTTATAATAATACAACACAGATAACAGATTATGTCGATACTACTACTACAGACGCGTTGGGCACTTTTGAGATGAGAAGAAACCAAAAAAACTCGCGACACTGTAACGACACTGCGTTCTCTTTATATAAGTAAGAAAAAGAGAAAGAAAAAGAAAAAGCTACTTAAATGAATATGAGTAATGAGTATGCGTATGACGTATGGTGATTGGTCACTGTTGCCACATTGGTGATTTGTAAATTTGGTCATTACTTGTTCTCTTGGTCATATGGTTATTTTTTATTAAATTTGGTATTTTTTTACGAGTTATGATTATGAATTATGATATGGCAAATGGCACTCTTCACAGTGGCGTAGCGTGGGTTGGTGCCGCACGGGGCAGATCCAAATTATGCCGCCGTAGATTTTTCACAAACTAAAAAAAAAGCTTGGTCTACGGTTTCAACCAGATTTACTTACACATTGTATGTCAATAAACTTGGTAAAAGTTCTACATTTCTGCTATTCTTTCTTAAATAACAGGAAGGGCCCAGGAGAAAACGTATTTTTTATTTGTTTTTCATTTAGAAGATGTCTCAAACAATCGGGTAATTTTTGGTAATACAATATCTACATAATTAAAATTAGATATTCTATGCACGGCATGTCGCGTTCGCACAACACGACATAACAGCTTATTTTCTATTTTCATAAGGACACGACTTAAAACGTCTTATTTTTGTGCACTTTATATTTGATACCTACATAAAATAACACGAACCTAATCCGAAAGAGTGTACCTACAAAAAAAAAAAAAACAATTATTTTGTAACTAAGAAAATACTGCTTCACTGTTCACACAAATATCCGCAGCTTGGCAGCGCCAAAATGTTAAATCTTCGTATATAAATTAAGTCTGTTACTTTACTTTTGTAGTAAAAATGGAAAGACTGTCAAAATGGAAGTGGTGGGAGACACTTACGAAAAAGTTCGGGAACGCTTGTAGTAATCTATGAAAAATGACAGATACATAATTCAAATATTCAAAAAAGTGGTACGAAAAGTCTGATAAACTCGAGGAAGCACCATGCTATAGCGAGGAAGAATTTCGTCGCCACTTTGGAAAAGAATCTTGAGGAGAACATTCAATCTTATTTTTCCGCCTGTTGATACCATTTTAATACTCAAAAACTCAAAACAGATGCACGCATTTATGCCAAACAGGGCAACAAATTTCAAATCATCTGGTAATTGTAAGGTGACGTACATCCTTTGTAATTATTACACCAAGAAATTGGTTGAGTAAAAATGCGTAAGATTCTTGGTGGATTGGTAATATCTGGCTCTCTCAACGACGCTCTCTTTTACGAATTTTTCGAGTTAAGAACAGCGTTGGGTAAAATTCAAAATTTCAAAATAAAAAGCACGTCAACAAGACAAGACTGCAACTTTAATTGCCAACTAGAATGCTTATGTATGTTTGAATACGTCACTTCGTTTGAGCATGATATAATAAAACTACACGAACTCATCAGAGAAGTATATACCTGCAATGTAATAAAATGTAGTTGCACACTAGGGAGGAGCTTTCATTCGATTTTGTTTGTGCAACACAAGGAATGTCTCATTTCTTACTGTGAAGCAGTGTTAATGTTGTTAAACCTTGTAAATAAATTCGTTAAAGAGGAATAAGAATCCGTTATATAGATTTTATATATTTAAAATTTTTAGCAGCTCCAAATTGCCGCCCCTAGCAAAGTGACGCCCGGGGCCTATGCCCCCCCCCCTCGCTTCGCCGCTGACTCTTCACGTCTTCAGTCTTTACTCTTTACAGATCACAGTTCACACATAGGTATTCACAAATCTGAGAGAGAATTTTCATTTCAAAACTTTAAGAAAAATTATTAAGAATTTTTTGTAAGCGTTGTTCCTTCGTGTACTTCACCATGATGAAAATGTTGATTTCACTGTTAAGGGTGCGTTCACACTGAAAGTTTGAAGTTGTCTAATGAAACACTGTCAGATTGAAGAACCACAATACAAAGAATGACTAACCTTATGAATTGATATTCATCATTCATCCTGTAATAGGTAATACCAATCAAGGAAAATGAAAACCGTTGATGGAAAATTAATTTTTTGTTTACCATTCGCACGAAACGACGTTGTCATATGTTTTCGAAGTGACATGAAGCAAAAAGTCTACAATTTACAGAGTTCCACCTTAGCTCTTTAGTTGAACAACGTCCATTATCAGTTTTTTTAACTCTCTGCAATACATTGTGTCAGCGACCTGTCGTTTATTATGATTTCCGTACACCTATTTAATTATTTAAAAAAAAAAAATTCTTATAGCTGCCTTTCTAATGAAGCTAAGAATTTGTTTTTGTAAAGGGAACCATTTGGCAGCACCAACTTGAATTTCAATGTCATTATTTTTGAGACTTTTTCTGTCTCTTTTGCCTTTTGCAATTTCCACACATACTTGATTATGATCCCGTTGTCTTTTTCGACTGTTGCTCTTGCTAGCAAACGGCAAAAGTATATAAGAAGGTTCCGTTCGGTTGGAGCGATAAAGTATACGTTTGATCATTGGTTTTTTTAGTTCGTTGAGAGCGTATGGTTATTCTTGTCGTTGCTGCCATATTGGTGTCCTTGTAGTTACTTGTAGCTACTTAAATTTCTGGATTCCGATCAACGTTGCCAGGCGGTTAAAATATTTCCCCCCAGACAAATTTGCAAAAACCCCCAGATTTAGCTATTTTCGAGAACAAAACCCCCAATTTTTTTTTTCAAATAATTTATTTAAAAGCATTAAATTCAAATTCAGTAAAAAAATTTTTTTGTAGGACCTAATTTGTGTAGGGTATTGAAAAGGCACGAATTTCAAGAATTAATATATGATTCGCTCGGTTGTGAACATTTTGATCATTTGATCGGAAGGGGTCAAATTGATACATCGTCACGTGAGTTCTTATTTGTCGTACAGACCATTTTGGCCGAAAATGAGTTATAAATGCCATCTTATATTTTCGGCCATGCTCTTTCGTTTGCTGAAATCAGAATTGTCCTATTTCTTTTAGTTTTCGAAATAAAAAAAATGATTTTGTCCTACAGACCAATTTTTGTCGATGAATTTTATGCTTATTTGTCCTATATCCATTTTTGTAGGTATGCAGTAGGACAAATTCTATACTGGCATTATAATTATGCAAAGTTTGTGCCTAAATGTCCTTTATCCAATGAAATATGGATTTAGGACAAAATATATATGAAAATTTTAAGATTTGCACGTTTGTGCTTGTTTGTTCTACATCAAAGGTTTTAATTAGATCTTCAATACAAAATAACTGTGCGTATGGCCAGTTGCGCATCGTTTTTTGTCTAGAGAGGACGTGTTAAGGCAAAACAACTTTTCGTAAGTAGTAAACAATTTATTTCGTAATTTTGAATGGCATTAATTCAGTTACTTTAACTATGACTTGCAAAACGTGTTTTCCTTGCCACACGCAAGCACATCAAATTTCTTTTATAAAATAAAATTCGGCACATACAATCTGACTGGACACTGCAACTTAAATAATATAACCTACTGTGCTATTTGGTATGAGACCCAAAGACCAGGGAACGATTTGGCAAGCGCATTAATAAAAATATTAAAATTTGTAATTCAGGACAACACACAAATTACTAAAATTATTCTTTGGTCGGATTCGTGTGTACCACAGAACAGAAATCGCATCACATCCCTTGCCTTATTAAAGTTTTTGGAGAATAATAGTAGAATACAGACTATTATACAAAAATATTCAGAACCTGGTCATACAAGAGGTTGACGCTGTCCACAGCACAATAGAAAGACATTTGCGAAATGTAAAGTACTACAGTCCAGTGTCTTTAATTAAAAAGTTACTGTCCATGGACTATGAAAACGTTCATTTGAAGGTACTACAGTGCCTGAAAGCGGATTTTCAAAATTATAACTTGGCAAGTTTAAATTTAAACTTTGGAGCAATTAAGTACAGCCAAGCAAAAGAAATTATCTACTGCTCCAGTAATTTTACATGCATTGAATACAAGACTGATTATGGAGAGTATGCTGACTCAATAACGGTCCCCATACTAGCTCCTCCGAGGAAGTGGCGAAATGTTCAAGAAGTTCCGAAATCCTTGTAAATAGTTTCGTTACGTAATACTCATGGAACCATCTCTAATAAAAAAAAGGACATCATTTCTATGCTGCCGTATATGCATAACAACGAAAATGTCACATTTTATAAGGCTGTTTTAAAACTTATTGACTAAGTTACCTTACACACACTATTAGTGATAAACAATTTGTATAAGAATTGCGTTTTTGTTATTTTTTTTTTTAAATTAATTTATTTAGCTTAGAGAAAAAAGTTCCTTTTATTTAGTTTCACTATGTTAACAAACTTTATAAACAAAAGCGAATATATTAGCTCATTTTTAACTCAAATAAAGAAAGAAATGAATTTCGATCTCAATAAAAATATTTTGATATCCTAATTTTTGTATTTTTCTGCGTGTCCTATATCAAGTAAAAATTCCAATGGAAACAATATTTGTAACTTTGATTTTAAATGTGTCCGCAACTGTATGGACAAGTGTCCTATATCCATTTCACTACTTTCTTTTAAAACTCAATTAAATCAAAGTTCAAAAACCATAAAATGCAAAATGCCTTATGTATGGTTGGCCGAATTCCCAATCTTTCACAAAATATAAAAATCTCTGTGATTAAGCGCCAAAAAAATACGCAAACCACCACTTTTAAGTTTAAAAACGCTCTTCTGTAAAGTTACGTTAGAGGTCTATAGGACAAATGAGAACTCACGTCTCACGTGACGACATCCCGATCCTGCCTGGAGAGTGCATCTTACGCGCAAAATACTATCGGCTCAATCTGTTTCTCAGTTTATTAACTATGCTAAAGATCGAAAATGCTCTTTCTACACTCGCATTGGAAAATGGAAGTGATAGAATTGTTGTTGCCAATTTCCCTATATGCTGAAATTTCTTGACTCCCTCCAGCAGCATCTGTTTTGCTATCAACTTCGCCCAAAAAACTCTCCGAAGAATCAGTGTTCGACCAACTGCACATTGGTATCAAATTCCATTCTCGAGAAGCAGCATCGGGATCTTCACATATGCTTCGAAATTGCATTACCATTTCTTGGACTTCAGGTTTTATTTGTGCAGTTGCATTCTGTGGAGAAAAAACTGAAACTTTCTGTAGAAGGTTCAAATTGTCCGGCAACCGCTCCTGTAAACTCTTGCATAAACTAACTAAAAATGCCTTGCAGCGTTCTTTAATTTCTTCCATCTGTTCTTCTTGGTATTGTTGATGACAGTTCATTAAAATAGAAGCCGAAATTAATGCATCGAGTTGGCATCAAAAATGTTTCGAAATCAAAACTCTGCGTTTCATTTTTTGAACACTGCTTTAATGATAAGGATGAATAATAATTTGAAGAAGAGAGAAAACAAGTTCATTTAAATCCTCGAAAAGCTTTAACGGTTCAACATTTTCTTCTTGAAATAGTTTATTCACACCTTATCACTTTCTTTGAAGCGTTTTTTATAAAAGTTAAATATAATTTATTTTCTTGTGATTGGAAAAGCTGACTTAGCATTTGAGCATCTCTCTTTTGTAGCTGCAATTTGAAAGTGTATCGATAAGGAGTCCCATTGATCCAACATTTTTTTCAATAGAACTGCATCTTGCAAGCCAACTGGTTCCATATAACTTATTAATTTTAAGTAGAGAATTATTTTCAATACCTAAGTTTATAAATCTTTGGAATACTACTACGTCGCTTCGTATTGTTCGAAAACCAATTGTAAGTGTCCTTAATCATAAAATCTAAATGCCTGGGAAGTAATTTGAAAACACTCTCCGCTGCTAAATGTAGAGAATGACAAATGCACCTCACAACTACTAAGTCCGCACATTATTTTTTTAAAATTGAAGCAACAGAACTTGTTCGTCCTATCATCACATTCGCACCATCAACATCGATTCCAATAAGTTTTTTCCAATGTAATTGATCTGCCAAAAGCTGGTGCTTAATTGCTCTAGCCATTGAAGCAGCATCTCCCTGTTCTATTTCCAGTAGTCTTAAAATTGTTGTTACAATTATGTATTTTTTTTTTTTGAACTACATACTATGATAATGAATAACGAGGCACAAAACTTATTTAGTATCGATCGAGGTATACTTTCGTTAATTATTAAGGAATAAAATTAAATCCTTTAAAAAACAAGGTGCAATTATATTTTTAATTAGCGCAGTGCATTTTGTGCGATGGATGCGAATTTCTCTTAAAACATTTGAATCTGTATCCAATCCTCTAATTAATCTGCCCCGGCAGTGTAACGTGTTGTATGTGTAGTGTATTACGTAAGCTATGTATCGAATGACAATTTCTCGAAATTTGTTGTTCTTACCTTTAAATGCTAATTCGTTTTCCCACTGTTTTTTATATTTTTGCAAATAACTACCTCTACCACTTTCTTTCGGCATATTTGATATATTCACTTACAGCTAATAATTTGACTTTAAAACGAAAAAACTAATTTTATTTCTTGAACGAACCAATACTAAACACAAAACAATTCAACTGCAGCATGCAGCAATCAACAGAAAACATACGCAGGAACAATCAAAAATTGGTTGTAATTTGGCAAGAGGCAAAATACAAAGAAAGTCTCGCTCTGCTTCCTTTCACCCAAAATATTGTAAACTTTTCGCAAATGCAATAGTGCGTGATACATGTAGCTTGCCGTTCTTCCGCAGGCCTACAGCCGAGAATTGGTGCAATCTTCGGACTTGGAGTTTGGGGGCTTACAGTTCGGGAGGGTTTTTTTTGCAAGGTAACCACAATATTAATGGTAGGTACCTCCCATATAAAATGTTCTTACCAGTTTGATTTTATCGAAAATGGCTCTAACGATTTCAACCAAAATTGATATTTACGCTTAAGAAGGTGGGGTTACCATGTCTGCATATCCAGTTTTTGGCTGAAAGTTCGAATGACGGTACTTTTGACATATCTCGAAAACAGTATACACGATTGTAACAAAAATTCATCTCTAAGGTAATGTGGTCATTTATAACTTAATAGCCAGCTCAGTTTTTCTCTATATTAGGTATCGTACAATGGATTTTTGAAAAAAGGATTTTTTTGAAAATTTAGTTTTGTTTAGTTTACATGAAAACGCAAACTTAGAGTCAGTCAAATTGATTTTTTTCAATATTCTTGTGTCCTTAATTTTCACTTTGAAGCACCATCTTCGATTTCGCTAAAACTTAAAAAAACTAAATAATGCTTACATCCCGAACAATAACTTAAAATCGGCTTTCAGCTAAATAGTTGAGCAATAGTATTTTTCAAAAATTGCAATATTTGGTTCTGTTTTGTCTGCCAAATCTTACAAAACCCGCTCTAACAATTTCGATCAAAATACATATCGAGGGTAATGAAATTAGGTGCCTACCTACTTATTAGGATCGTATACATAGTTTTTCCCAAAAAATTGGAAAAAATCAGTTTATTTTTAATTATTTCTCAAGAATTTCTTCCCAATATCAATACCGTACTTCCATTTATAATGCAATAACAGCGACTCAAATCTTATTTTCAGCAAATATTACGCACTTCTTTTTCTTGCAAAAATATTGAATAATTATGCACCTTAAAATAATTCCAACCACTTGGAGCATTACACACACGTCCATCTGTATATTCGAATTATGTTGTTATGTATATAACTGCTAATGCAAATTTAGAGGTGAAAAACGCAACTTGATTGTCAAAAAAAAAAAAATGTGTACCTACACCGGAACAGTTTATGATCTCGGTGATTGATATAATACTAAGAATTATTGTTTTGCACCTGTTTTCGTTTTTTCGTAGCATTCAAATTGGATTTTATTGTTCTAACTTCACAATAGCTATATCCGAAAACCGACTGAAATCAATAAAAGAGCACACAAAACAATGTGGATATGGTACATATGGCTTGATAAGATTGCATGTATGTACATCACTAGATATGATACAGAAATTTGTATACAAAATCTAATTCACTTACACTTTCTTGTTTTAACAAACACATTCTTTTACGCACTGCTTATAAATTTGACCAGATAATGTCAAAATAGTTTAAATAACCAAATCGATTTGAATCTATATGACATTGCACTATTCATATTTTTAATAACTCAGTAACATTGAAACGAGAACGACAACGTACACAATTTATTGCAGTATTTTTTGACACAATTTACTTACTTGCAGACCATTTTTAATTTTTGAAAAGAACTGAATTCGAATTCCATATTAAAGCAACACTGTAATTATTTTTATCAACGATACAAGTGAGTTAGTTGTACAACCTTGCCATCCAGCGGGGTTGAATGCTTAAAAGAGAACTGACTCCCGCATATTTTATAGACAAGATATTTCACATAATTTCTACGACGCGAACTAAAATTAGATTAGCTAAAAAGAGAGATAAGAATAAACGAACGCGAACGTGATAGCTTGCCTGTGTAGTATTATTTAGAAATTGTGCCCTGGAATAGATAAATAAATTTCAAATGTGTGACCTGTTAAAGTGTTGTGATTCCATAGTACTTAGTTGACAATTCATTCATACTGTTGGTTCCCATCAAGGATTTGTACCACGGTTCTGCAATTGGTGGCCAGCGCCATTCTAATAGACATTGATATGTATCTTGTATTCGCTGAAATCACAGCTTCGATATAATCAGTGGCTAACCCAATGTGCACTTCAAAAAATTAGCACACCAATTAACCACTCAGCGGACACCGGACATGAGAAAAACGAATGTAAATGAAGGTATACAAGCAGCTTACTCAGTGTTCCGAAAATCGGTAATTAACCATGGCCGAATCAGCAAAGCGAGATCGCAAGCTTTCGGAGACATGAGCGCATCACAATCACACTCCAACCAACAGCCGCAATTGGAAAAATGCAACCCTCTCTATTAGTGTGTGTTCGGATGGTTCATTGACCCGAGGCGGCGCGATCAGCTGGGCGAACGAAGTGAGAACGGAGGTGAGATTTCTTGGAAGGATGCAAACCATCATCAACCTATTCTAACCAGCATAAACAATTTACTTGAGTCATCCTCATATTAGAGTACCTAGACAATAAAATAATTTTTATAACGTTTGTAAACGGTCGACGTCTTTTGCTTGTCCTCTGCTTTACCAAAGCAAGGACGTAATTCGCTTTGGGCAACCTTTGGACATATTGGTCCTTCGATTCCTTTTTAACCCTAGAACGGTAAACTTCGTCGATTCGACGAACACAAATTTCATTTTTTTTTAATTTTCTCTTTAAACTTCATTCCAATCGCTTTTCTCTTCGTGTCAGACCAGCCATACCCAAGTTATTGTAGTGTGTGGACGTTCTCTGGAAAAGCAGCTTGGGTAAGTGTTGTTTTAATCAAAAGATGGCGCCAATGTTCGTCGAAACGACGAAGATTACCTTTTCGTGGTTTTTAATGCTCGATTTTATTTTACTACTGTGCATGAATCTGTGTATAAATTCAGTTTTGATGTTTTCCACGCCCATAACGTAATTACTTAAAATGAAAATCCCTTGAAACGTAGGGATTTTATGAAAAAGCTGCACGTGAGCCTTGTAGAGTCTTGGATGAAGAAGCGGTTAGAGGCCCCAAGCTTGCAAGCCTATTTAAGGGCAAATATTACAAAAAAATTCACAGAAAATACGGAAAATATTAGAGAGGAAACCCCGATTGTTATCTATAAAAATAAAGTAGAGACAAATTTGTACTTATTGTCCGTACACTAAACGGTGCATGACCAAATCATCGTTTTTTAAGTGTAAGGCGAGCATTTGCGGAGAGCACAAAGTTAAGCTGTGCAACAAATGTTCAAAATGAATTTGTTTTTTTGTAATATTTTGTTATTTATGTGCTTTGATGAATTAATTATTACTAGTATCGCTTGTGGTCGAAAATCGACCATACCTTTTATAAGTATGTATACTGAAAAACGTACTACAATAATTATTTTCGTTTTTTATTTACGTTTTTTATAAATGAAACGAAAAGAGCGACATCTATCGAAAAACAAACGTAAACGTAAACCATAGGAAACGGTGTCATCACGGTTGCCACATTGGGCATTTGTGACCAAATCTGGTCATAAATTTTTTTCGTGGTCCCATGGTCATTTATTATTCCATTTGGTCATTTTTTTACGAAATTAAAAATTATTAATAATTAAAAAAATAGTATGTGATCTGTGTACATGAAGAATATGTTTAAATAATTAAGATACAAATTTAAATTTTCCAGAGTAGAGTGAATTTGGTTTCTTCTTTTTTACACAAGTCAACATATTATCGCAGTCAAGTTCTACGTTCCAACGCGCGCATTCGTCGGGAAACATCAAAAAATAAAAAATAAACATTTATTTTCTATTGTTGTGGCTATAATATTGAGATTTATTTTTCTTACAATATTAGATATTTGTAAGTAAAATGTTTGAATATGTTTCCCAGTTATCCATGTGCATTTCAATGTACAATGCGTTTTTTGAAATGTCAAATATTATGTCGATTATTCTACCTATTATGGAAACAAATTTTTTTTTTTGAATGTCCTTTAAAATAAAAAAAAATAAAAATTTATTTTTTCTCCACTGAATCATAGTGCATGCAGTAGAGGGTTAAATTATTTTGGTCATTTTTAGCTACAGTTGGTCATTTTTATTTCCAATTTTGGACACAAATTTTATTTTCAAGTGGCAACCGTGGGTGTCATCGCAACTCATCCCCGACGACTCATACCCCGCACCTAGCGACATCTACATCCCAACTCTACAACTGGACACTTACCTTCTTACTACTCACCCTTATCGTTCGAGTTGCAGTCGATGGCATTTAATGTCAGAAATAAGTGTTACCATATTACAAATCAATTTGTGTTCGAAGTTTGGTGGTGGCTTTTGAAAACTATTTTGTGAAATGGAGTAGGCAGGGCTCTAATCGCGTAAGCACAAAACGATCGAACGATATCGTCTCAACAATACTTCTACTTCGTGTAAAAACCAAACAACGATAATCGTCGAAGCGATTGGACGATCATCGTTTTTTGTTGATTAACGCTACTAATTCAAACGTCAAGTACCCTCGTCGAAACGATGCGATTGACCGATGGCTATTTTGCAATCGTTTCATCGTTTTTGATCCATTTGTTCAGTTTAAATTAGGTCTGAAGGAAGTATAAAAACATATCTAAAGGAAGACACATGTTCTCTTTGGCGGCGACTCGCTCTACTCCGAGTTGTAAAAGAATGCATCGCGTTTTTTGTTTTCTTGCAATAAAAATTCTCATCGGTTCCAAGAAATTCAAGAAATTTATTGGCGTTTTAATTGTGTTAAGAAATGTATCTATATTTCGAAAAACACCAAATCTTCTGCTCCTGCGCGTATATCCCGACCCGTTCGTTGACACTTCGTCATCCAATATGTGGTTTGGAATTTCAGTTCAAAGTCCATTGGGCTATGGTTGGTTCATACACACTGTTGGGTATTTGCGTACACTTTCACTTAACATAGAGGCCTTATTCCTTATACTACTTATCCATATCTGCATTAAATGCCCAAATCCATGTCAATTAAAAAAAAAAAGAAAAAGCAAAATAAACAAATTCAAGAAAAAAAAAAAAAAACTCCATACATTTTTTTATTTTTTAACTGTCAGAGTTGGTTTGCAGTCATGTTCAAAATGAAAACGATGAACGATTCAACGATGATGTTACATTTATTATATACTAGCTGTACCCCCCGTCTTCGCCCGTGCAAAATGTGTTTTCAGAACAGTTGATGAAAAAAAGTTTTTTTTTTTGCAAAAAATGTCTATTCTCATAACGCTTGAGTTGGCGAATAGCACATATTTCTTACCACTGTTCCTTCCGTAATTTTAACAGGTTCGCACGCAGTTTTCACAAATCACTAACTTACCTTTGAAATAGCCAAAATACAGAAAGCAAACGAACGAAAAGGGTGCAATTGAAATTTTGAATACAACTGGAAAAAAAGAACAAAACACTTAACGATCTAACAAAACAATAATAATAATAGTAAATTTAAAAATTTTATTTAAAATTAATTTGACTTTCTTTCAAATGTTGTTTTGTTTTTCATTCTTGATTTACAAAAGGTTACAACTTCTTTATCAGTACATTAATTATAGTTAATTAATTTTGACTTTGGTGGAAGGGCTGTCGGATACTTTTACATGCCTGAAAGTTTGATGGAAAGGTTTTAAAATTGCAAGAAAATAAGGAAATGATTAACTCTAAATGAAATATTTGTAATTTTAACAGCCAAGAAGAAAACTAACCACAATTATCATATTGGTTGGTAAGCCTTCTCTCTTCTCTCTCCACACCGGTATCAAGGCGTTATGGTACCTTTTAGCTGCCTCCCCATAACCCCATTGTCACTCACTCATTTTTCGTAATAACCCCTCCCTACGTGACACCTAAAGACGCTCAACAACTCCTGTTGCCTGTTATCATTGTCCACGTCATCTCAAACAGCACTACATTTAAACTTTCTCATAGGTACATACTAATGCAATGATCCTGAAAATTCATGTCAAACAAAAATGATTGGTTCAAACACCATCAAATAAATCAAAGTATCTACTCCATTTCAAAAAGTTACTTAATGTAACATAGTAAACATAAACAAACTTTTGTATATATCTATCGTATATTTACAAAAAAAAAAATTAAATTGTTGACAACAAATATTTGCTTGGAAAATAATTGAAATAATTGACAACAACAATTGCCTTTAAAATTATTTTTTTTTTTTTGCTTGTATTTGAAATGTCACTACTCGATTTCTATTCAGTTTTATTTATTTTTGAGTTCATTTCCCCATGAAAAACGAAATTTGGGCCTACAACGCCACCTGTTAAGAATTTTCCGACTTTTCTTTTTTTATTCTTTCAAACAGGCTGGAGACCAGTCCTAATTGGTGCGAATCATCGAAATCCATCCAGTCGTTCTTGAGTTATAAGCGTAGGAACTAACATCACTTTCTTTTATATATATAGAAGATGAAGCAAACTAAAAACGATATCGTTGTGTTCAATCGTTTCGATGACTATCGTGTCAAAAATTACGCGATGAGAGCCCAGATTATATTCACTTATGAATACGGACATACCTACATGTATGGATAAATATATTTTTGCCAATATTTGTCGTTTATTTTCTCAGATTCTCCTAAGTTAAAATAATCATTTTTTTGACAAAAGAAATTGACTTTTAAAACTCGCGCAAATTTTTTACTTTTATTTTCTCAAATTCTCTGAAGCTAAAAGTCAATTTCTTTTCTCAAAAAAATTTTGTTTTAGGTTGATAGAAATTAGGTAATAAAATTTCATCATTTCTTGGTGTACATGCTGGAGTTCGGCAAGGTTCCATTCTCGGTCCTATATTTTTTTCAATGTATGTGAATGAACTCCCACACCTTATAAAAAATTCTACCGTGCACATGTTTGCCGACGATGTGCAATTATCCATGTGTTGCACTTTGGATATGAATAATAGTGCCATTCATTTAATAAATGAGGATCTAGAGGTTATTCAGCAGTGGGCTCTTAAGCACACGTTGTTCCAAGAATTTTTTTCAGAATAAAGACTTAACTTAAAAAAATAATACAAAACTATGGTTTTTTGTAAAAGAAATAGACTACAAACATTAGCTATGAGAATTGAGAAGAATTTCGTGCACACTTTTCGAAAAAATTGGAGTAAAAAAATACTTTTTATCAATTTCAAGTCCTCATATGACGCAATTTATAGCAACGACTTATTAGAGCCCTGTCTATTTTCGGTATTCCTGTCAAATTCTTTCACCTATGAAAGGTGACGGTCTCCACGGACATTCATGTGGAGAACATATACGCATACGTTCATTGGCACCCGAAGTGACTGAAGAACCAATAACAATAATTGTAGAATAGCGTTTCTTGTATGAACATCACTAAGATATTATGATCACGTATGGCAAACCCCCTTCATCAACATAGCAACGCACACTGCACAGGCAGAAGAACTGCTTGTTTGTGGGATAACTTTTATTATAATTTGAATTTCACCTACGTGAAGTTAGCCCGCACTTTTTCTAGAATGAAAAACGTGAATTGCAGTTCGATAGACATTCGTTTGTAGTTGTTTGTAGTGAAATTTTTTTCGTTTGTAGTTCAACCGTTAGAAAGTTAGAAGCATTAGAAAAAAATTTCAGCCCGCACTTTTGGCTTTTTGAAATAAAAAGTAGCCAGTTGCATTCGAAATCGTTTGTAGTTGTTTGTAGTGAAATTATTTTTTAACAGAAATGTCTTATTTCCGAGATATAAGGACATTTGTGTTTGCACCTGTAACTCCGAATTTGCAAAAGAGAGAAATAATTTAAAACCACTGGTGCATAAAGCATATCCTAACTTAAATAACTGCATTTAAAATTTCTGAATTCACTTAAGCGTTACTTAATAAAAAGCAATCAAAGTCAAAAAACGCATCCCTTTAGAGTTGCATCCCTATATGGGCTTTCCAACAACAACAAAACAACGGTAAACACATTTTCGCAAAGCACTCATCTGTGCCCATCGACATGAGTCACTACTTGTCAATTAGCAACAACAACCAATCAATAAACCCCGATTTTATCCAACAATTTTTTCTATTCCTTCGAATAACATTAAAACCTAACACCTTTGAAACAGTTTATAACAACAAAAATGAAATTTCTGCAAAGCCTGTATTCCTGACTATCTAATCCAATTCAAATTTTATGATTTTATCACAAAGAAAAAAAATTAGATGAAACTTATGCGAACACTACTTCGTCATATAAACTCATATCCATATTTCAGTTATTAAGCAACTCAAAATAGTGAAATCTATTTTTTTCTAATGCTTTCTGTTAGATGTATCTAATGGAGCAAAAAAAAAATTACCTCTTATCAATAGATACCGATTTATAGAAAATTTAAAAAAATGGTTGAAATCGTCTTCGCAGACTGATTTAAGGGGACGGATATTTCAAATGCTGGACAACAACAAACGACAAAAACTAGTTGGTTGTTAGAAAGCATGTGTGCTCTATCTAATAGAACCTTAAATGTCGAAATTGACCAATCCAAAAAGAATTTATATGCAATTTAAGCAGGCGATATAAAACCGCGTTATCTTCGAAACGGTACATTTCCGAGTTATGAAATTTCCTATTTTAATAGATTTCCACCTCACCAATCTAATAAAATAAAAATTGTATCAATCGGCCTAACGGTTTGGGATTTATATGGAATTTAAGCGAAATTGCAGCTTAATTTTTTTTGTGAAGTTAGCCCGCACTTTTTCTAGAATGAAAAACTGAGTTCGCAGTTCGATAGGCATTCGTTTGTAGTTGTTTGTAGTGAAATTTTTTTCGTTTGTAGTTCAACCGTTAGAAAGTTAGAACCATTTGAAAAACAATTTTTCAATCCCTTAAAACCTTGTTATCTCCGAAACTGTGGCAAGTAGAGCGATGAAATTTTCTGTGTCGAAAGTGTTTGCCATTACTAATCTAATAGAATTCAAATTATACCAATCGGCCTAACGGTTTATGATTTATTTGAAATTTAAGCAAAATTTGGGCTTATAACTTAAGGTCCCTATAACTCAAAAACTGTTGAACTACAAACGATCAAACTTTGCATTTCTATTCTCAGAACCCTTTTTTACCTATGATATCAAATAGAAGACAGCCCGCATTACTGGACACTTTTTATTCGTAATTTAAGGGGAACCTATAATGGTCTAAATTGACCCATTTTTAAGCGATCCGATATTTCCACTCCTAACGAGTTATGAAGGGTGAAATATGTTTTTTTCTAATGCAACAGCCCACCCTCTTCTAAGAAAGTGATGCAAAATCATTTTCCAATTAACTGCAATGGAAATATCGGATCAATAGGTCAATTTAGACCATTATAGGCTCCCCTTAAATTGCGAATAAAAAGTGTCCAGTAATGCGGGCTGTCTTCTATTTGATATCATAGTTAGAAAAGGAATGCCTATCGAACTGCAAACTCAGTTTTTCATTCTAGAAAAAGTGCGGGCTAACTTCACAAAAAAAATTAAGCTGCAATTTCGCTTAAATTCCATATAAATCCCAAACCGTTAGGCCGATTGATACAATTTTTATTTTATTAGATTGGTGAGGTGGAAATCTATTAAAATAGGAAATTTCATAACTCGGAAATGTACCGTTTCGAAGATAACGCGGTTTTATATCGCCTGCTTAAATTGCATATAAATTCTTTTTGGATTGGTCAATTTCGACATTTAAGGTTCTATTAGATAGAGCACACATGCTTTCTAACAACCAACTAGTTTTTGTCGTTTGTAGTTGTCCAGCATTTGAAATATCCGTCCCCTTAAATCAGTCTGCGAAGACGATTTCAACCATTTTTTTAAATTTTCTATAAATCGGTATCTATTGATAAGAGGTAATTTTTTTTTGCTCCATTAGATACATCTAACAGAAAGCATTAGAAAAAAATAGATTTCACTATTTTGAGTTGCTTAATAACTGAAATATGGATATGAGTTTATATGACGAAGTAGTGTTCGCATAAGTTTCATCTAATTTTTTTTCTTTGTGATAAAATCATAAAATTTGAATTGGATTAGATAGTCAGGAATACAGGCTTTGCAGAAATTTCATTTTTGTTGTTATAAACTGTTTCAAAGGTGTTAGGTTTTAATGTTATTCGAAGGAATAGAAAAAATTGTTGGATAAAATCGGGGTTTATTGATTGGTTGTTGTTGCTAATTGACAAGTAGTGACTCATGTCGATGGGCACAGATGAGTGCTTTGCGAAAATGTGTTTACCGTTGTTTTGTTGTTGTTGGAAAGCCCATATAGGGATGCAACTCTAAAGGGATGCGTTTTTTGACTTTGATTGCTTTTTATTAAGTAACGCTTAAGTGAATTCAGAAATTTTAAATGCAGTTATTTAAGTTAGGATATGCTTTATGCACCAGTGGTTTTAAATTATTTCTCTCTTTTGCAAATTCGGAGTTACAGGTGCAAACACAAATGTCCTTATATCTCGGAAATAAGACATTTCTGTTAAAAAATAATTTCACTACAAACAACTACAAACGATTTCGAATGCAACTGGCTACTTTTTATTTCAAAAAGCCAAAAGTGCGGGCTGAAATTTTTTTCTAATGCTTCTAACTTTCTAACGGTTGAACTACAAACGAAAAAAATTTCACTACAAACAACTACAAACGAATGTCTATCGAACTGCAATTCACGTTTTTCATTCTAGAAAAAGTGCGGGCTAACTTCACGTAGGTTTGAATTTCTTGCCATTTACAGCAAAGCCTTCAGTTATGCTTCATCCTCCACCGTCCACCCATTCAATTTTTGGGTCACTGTCATTCCTGCACGTGCTATTTACATATTATATGTTTATGAGAAAAAAAACATATTATCAGAGGTGGAAAAATGTGAACATAATTATTATGTGTCATCATATTACTACAGACAATAAATAATATTTATTACCTTAGGCCATAGAAGGTTCCCTTTCTGCTGGTAGCGTTCGATGGGGTGACCGGTCTATACCGGCAGCTATAAAGATCTCAAATCTTTTTTCTAATGTAGGTATTGTAGGATAACCTAACCAGTGACTTGAACCTGCACCAGCCAAATCAGCCCACCTTAACGAAATATTTTACATCACATTTTATTAAACTGCACTGCCTCTTTGTTTACTTAAATGCCTTCAGGTAGAGAACTTCACCCAAATTTAAAGTCATAAAAGTTATTTTGGCTAAGATGCCGTTAGCAGCTCCTATCCTTCACCAAGAGGATGTGCACTTTTACCCTCCGCCTTGAGCTACAATTGCGTTAGAAAACTGCACTAAGAGTTTATAGAAATTCTAAATCACCTCTCCAAAAAATAAAAAGGTTCTAAACTCTGTTGTACTAAAAAACTGTTTGTTCGTTTCATAGCACTGTTTATTTCGCTGTAGCCATGTTACTAATGGCTGATGGAATTACCACGCAGTTAGCAGTTAAAGTACATAATATAAGAAATATCTATGGTGAATTTACATAATAGGCTATCGTAGTGCAACCTTAAAGGAGCAGAGGATGTTCAACTATGGAATGTTTAAGTGGTCTGTAGTCTGTACTCTGAATGTTTTCACCTCGACGTAAAGAGTGGGCTCATCAATAGATGAACCACCATATCTGTCTGATTGCTCTGTTTACTTAATGCTTACTATGTACTTACATAGTCTTAATCAAAAAGTGTAGGAAACTTCGCAGTAGTTACCACTTAACCTTCAAACAATCTAATGCTGGCACTTAACAAAGTTTCAATTTCTTGGTTCCGTGCATGTCTTCCGCATACTGCTAAGTTTTACTCCTCCTTATTTATGGCTTGAGGATGATTATCCTAACAATGTTCCAAATTGATCTGCAGCTATAGATCAATGCTGCTAGCTAGTAACATGGTTAAGACGCTAGTCGATGTCGGCATTCTACCACCATTTTTTTTATACTAAAAGTGTAGCAAGCACCTGAGCAACGTACCATTCGTTTTATAAAAAAACAAAACATAATAAACAATAAAGAAAAGTATTACCATGAAATTAAGCCCTTCTGGCAGTACCTACCCTATTTAGTAAATAATTTCATAATTTAATGCTGTAATAATTGAATTAAATAAAGTTCTGAAAGCTATCTCACAGCTGATTACAACAAACAAACGGCTCTACGAATTAACTGCAAAGGAATTAACTCCAAAAAAAAATAAATGAAATAATATAATAATAATAATAGTTGGCGCAACAGGTCTGTGGGGACCCTGGGCCTAGCTTCTCGCAACCATTCGTTTTGTGTGAGCTTTTAGTTTTTGGAAGGGATCTACAATTTTATGCCGATTCCAAACGGGCGATTGAACAGCTCTTTCAAGACAGTAATACTCTCGGATGTTTGTCAGACGTTCGCGAGAGGTGGCGCAGTGAAAAAACCCTCAGTTGGAATTTGGGTTTTTGCGGGATTCGAACCTGGAACCCCTTGCTTAGTAGTCCAACACACTAACCACTAAGCCACTATTGCAGCTTGCAGGTGAAAGAATATTCCAAAGTATTGGGACTACTTTCATCAAGTTTTCGATTTATAACAACTTTTAGTGTTAGGAATTATTTCATAAGATATAACTCCCAAAGCCATGCAGATGAAATAAGTGCAAATAAGGACTTATTTCATCAGCCTTCTAAAGTGTATTTTTTTTATTAAACCGTTTTATATACGTTGAATATTTCGAAAAGGTAATAATATGTATGTTATAGCTGAAAAGTACCTTGTAGTAATAACTCACTGAATTAAGGATTGATATATCATTGAATTATATGTAGGTATTTTATGATAAGTCATTAAGGAAATGCACAGAATCTGATTTCTTTATATCTAACATGTATACAGTATACAACTAATCGCCCTCGACGCGATCGCCTCAAACGCCGCTCTATAACATACATACATAAAAACATTGTGTATTTGACATCACAAAGTACTATAATGACGGACTATGAGGTAGCGCTTCGAAGTGCAATAAAAGAAAGTTTCAGTGTTTCAGTCAAATTTACGGTTATTGGTTTCATTATTGTCAAGCAGTAAGGAGAAACATTGCAATCAAATTTAAGCAAGATCAATTTACCAGATGTCCTATCTGTAGATCGATAGTAGTTGACAACATCCAAGTGTATAAATAGTAGATACCTATGTAAACACGTTATCTACGTCAAAGGATAGACATGTGCATTCAAGAGGACACAAGCATCCACAGGTTTTCTTCTAAACCAACCTCTGTCTATCAACTCCTACTCTCACCTCCCCGTGGTGAACACCGGGTGCCTAGTACCTCAACTGGAGATTGGGTCCCAACCCCTTTGGAAGGTTGTTGGGGGTAGCAGACGAGAGAGGGGGGGAGGAGTGTTTCCACTAAGGCACTTCTCCTTGCATCGGAGCGGCAGCGGAGGAATTCCCGAGATGGAATCAACGGTGGCGTCCACAGTTCCAGTCACGAAACAAGGACAACGAGCTTCGGATCTGCACATGGAATGTTAGGTCCCTTAATAGACCACGTGCAGCCGAACAATTAGCGGAGGCCCTAAACCGCTGCAAGGCAGACATTACTGCCATCCAAGAAACGCGGTGGGATGGGCCGGGCAAAAGGAGAATGAAAAACTGCGATATCTACTACGGAGACTGCTACCGACAACAAAAGCAGCGCCTATTTGGATGTGGGTTCGTCGTTGGAGGCAGACTTAGGCAAGAAGTCTTGAGTTTCAAATGTGTGAACGAGCGCCTCACGACGATTCGCATTAAGGCTAAATTCGCCAACATTAGCCTCATATGCGCGCATGCCCCCACAGAGGAGAAAGATGACGACACCAAGGATAAGTTCTACGAGCTCCTGGACAAAACTTATGAGCATTGCCCTAGCTACGACATTAAGATTGTCCTAGGCGATTTTAATGCCAAGCTAGGAAGAGAGGGCATCTTTGGTGGCACAGTCGGAAAACACAGCCTGCACGACACCACCTCCGATAACGGATTCAGGCTGATCGACTTTGCTGCGGGGCGAAACGTTGTGGTAGCTAGTACACAGTTCCCACATCTCAACATCCACAAAGGGACATGGAGATCTCCCGATCAATCAACCGTCAATCAGATTGATCATATTGCGATCGACGCAAGACACTCATCCGGTATTATGGACGTCCGAACTTTCCGAGGGGCCAACATTGACTCGGATCACTACCTCGTTGTAGCCAAGGTACGGCTGCGGATATCCCGATCAACGCCAAGAGATGGAAATACTGGGAGGAAGTTTGACGTCGGACGGCTACAATCGCAAGAGATCGCCATGTCCTTTTCCAATCGAGTCTCCCAAAACCTCTTACGAAGTCCCTTGCCGCCAGCATCAAGTATCGAAAACCAGTGGCAACATTGCCAAAATGCCATTCGAGATGCCGCCTCTGATGTGCTGGGTTTCACACGGCCACCACAACGAAACCCCTGGTTTGATGACGAATGCCGGCAAGCGCATGCAGCTAAACAGGAAGCATACAAAGCGGCCCTGCACAGAAGGACTAGAGCTGCTCGCGAGCTCTACGAGCAGAAGAGGAGAGAGGAACACCGGCTTCTCAGAAGGAAAAAGAGAGAGCACCAGAAGCGCGCGATTGAAGAGATAGAGAGATGCTACAGCAGGAATGAGGTTCGAAAGTTTTACCAAAGGGTCAAAAGAACCTGCCAAGGGTACAAAGTTCGAGCCGAAGCCTGTAAAGACGACCAAGGGAACATCGTAGTAGAATCGCAGTCAATGCTGAGGATTTGGAAAAATCATTTCTGCAGACTGTATAACGACGACGACGAAACAAATCCCGCTGTCAGGCAGAATGAACCATTCGATTTGTGCGAAGATGACCAACGATTCCGCCCACCCGACCTAGCTGAAGTGAAGGTAGCTGTGTCTAAGCTTAAGTGTAACAAAGCTGCCGGAGCGGACGGCTTAACTGCCGAACTTTTCAAAGCGGCTGGCGATGATTTGGTCAGGAGCATGCACCAACTCATTTGCAGGATATGGTCGGATGAAAGTATGCCCGATGAATGGAACCTCAGCATTGTTTGCCCGATCCTCAAGAAAGGAGACCCTCTGATCTGCGCCAACTACAGAGGCATCAGTCTCCTTAACATCGCATACAAGATCCTTTCTGCTGTACTGTGTGAGCGCCTAAAGCCGTTTGTCAACAACCTGATAGGTCCATATCAGTGTGGCTTTAGGCCACCATCGATCAAATATTCACACTGCGGCAGATCTTGGAAAAGACTCAGGAATTCCAAATCGATACCCACCACCTTTTCATCGATTTCAAGGCAGCGTATGACAGCATCTACAGAGACGAGCTGTATAGGGCAATGTCTAGTTTTGGTATCCCTGCCAAACTCGTCCGTTTGTGCAGGATGACGATGGAAAACTCACGCTGTTCCATCAAGGTCGGTAAAGACCTCACCGACCCCTTTGATGTCAAAAAAGGATTTAGACAAGGCGACGCGCTGTCATGCGACTTTTTTAACATCATTCTTGAAAGAATCGTGCAGAACTCCCACGCCAACACCAGAGGCACGATCATTCAAAAGTCCGTACAATTACTCGCATACGCAGACGATATTGACATAATCGGGAGAACACAGCGTGATGTCAGTGAAGCCTTCGTGAGTATTGAGACGGAAGCGGCGAAAATGGGTTTAGCAGTCAATGAGGGCAAAACCAAGTATATGCTGTCATCAAGAAAAGACACTCAACACCGACGTCTTGGACAAAACATCACCATAGACAGCTATAACTTTGAGGTAGTTAAGGACTTTGTCTACCTAGGCTCCGCTATAAATTCAGACAACGACACCAGCGCTGAGATCAAACGAAGAATAACTCTTGCCAATCTCTGTTTCTTTGGGCTAAGAAGGCAATTGAGTAGCAAAGCCCTCTCTCGAGCAACTAAAGTGTCCATTTATAAGACCCTCATCATCCCAGTCCTGCTTTACGGTGCAGAAGCATGGACCTTGTCAAAGGCGGATGAGGACGCTTTAGGCCGCTTCGAGAGGAAAATCCTTCGGGTGATTTTTGGTCCCGTCTGCATAAATGGAGAGTGGAGGAGGAGGTATAACATCGAACTGTACGGGCTGTACAGCGACACCGATCTAGCCAGAAGAGTCAGAATACAACGACTGCGATGGCTGGGTCATCTAGAGCGGATGGACACCAATGCTCCGGCCCGGAAAATCTCTGAATCCACCCCGCAGGGACGGCGCAGTAGAGGAGCACCGAGACTCAGGTGGCGCACGCAAGTGGAAGGGGACCTCAGCCAACTTCGCGTGCAAAACTGGAGACGGCTAGCTACGGGCAGAGCTGGCTGGCGAAGCTTGTTGGTTGAGGCCCAGGTCCACCCCGGACTGTAGCGCCACCTAAACGAAACGATGTAAACACGTTTCGTTAAATAAATACAGATGTTACTTTCTGTAATAGTCCAAACTGTCAATAGAAAATGATAACACCAGTTTTGTATTTTTCTTTACACTCTTTATTAATTCAGAGAACCTCCCACTTTCACCACTTACTATCGACTGCCTACGACCTCGAATGTGCATGTGCAAGATCGCGAGAGCGCGAGAGTATACACAGCTCAGAGCTGGCTGCTCGCGGGTCGCCACATCCCTCCTATGTTTTTCAGCTTTAGCTTTAACTCTGGTCTTCCCGGCTGAGCAGTATCTGCAGCTTCCTCATGAACCTCTTCTGGTGAAGGATCGGAAGTGTCTTCAGTTGTTGTTGTTTAAGTTTCGTCTAAAGGTCCTCCCGTCAGCTCATTGGACTACTGCTTCGTTTCGGCTTCGTTCGATTACCTCGAATTCAGTTGCATCGAATGCTGGTGTCAGCTTATTTTGCGGAACGAGATTGCGAAGTAAAACTTTGTCACCGATGGTAACATTACTTTCCTTCGCCCCACAACTTCTGTCCCCCCTCTCTTTTCCTTTTTGCTTGTTTATTTTGTCCAAGTCCCTTGCCTCTGAATCCAAAATATTTTCGCTAATATCTTGTACAGAGGGGATCTTGTCTCTTATCGTCCTTTTGAAAAGAAGCTCTGACGGTGACTTTCCAGTCGTACCATGTGGTGTCACGTTATACATGAGGGTGAATTTTTGCACTTCTTTCTTATAGTCCACCCCTTTTTCATGAGCAATTTTGAGTCGCTTCAAAATTGATCGATTCATATTCTCGACCTCGCCATTGGCCTGTGGCCAATAAGGGGGGTGAGGTAATCAGATCAATATTGTTACTATCACAATAAGCTTTGAATTCCCCGCTCACGAACTGCCGACCATTATCCGCTTTTATAGATCTGGGATATCCCAATCTACAGAAGATCTCTTCCACCATGGCAATTATCTCTGAGGATGTAATTTTCTTTACAAATTTAGTCTCCTGGTATCTTGAGAAATAGTCGATGATAACAAAGGCAAAATCATGATTTGGCAACGGACCCAATAAATCGATTGCAACGCATTGCCAAGGTCCTTCCGGAAAGGCATGCCGCTGCATGGGTACTGGTGGTGTGGGCCTTGAAACCAACAGACATTCCCGACACCGTTTCACGTACGACTCCACTTCTCTGTCCATTAGTGGCCACCATACTTTTAAGCGTAGTCTTCGCTTCATGGCTGTTTCTCCTGGGTGACCCTCATGACCCAACTCTAATACTCTGAATCGCAGCGCCTCTGGTATGACAATCCTGGAACCACGTAGAAGAATGTTTCCCAGAGTGCAAAGTTCAAACCGAAATGGAAACAACTTATTCTTACTACTACTCTTTATATTCTCAACCGCTTCCATGATCTCTTGATCAGTGGCATTTCCTTGAATCACTTCGGTTATTGTAAGCGCCCGCGGGACCATGTTTTCGATCCATGCACATTACGCTGTACTCACAGTGGCTGTCAAATGAGTCTGTATCCTGAATTTTGCACAATCGCGACAAAGAATCGGCTATATTCCATTTGCCCGCCTGGTATATCACTTTAAATTTAAAGGCCTGGAGTCTGAGGACCCGTCTTTCGATTCTAGCTGGCGGTTTAGACGTGGGCTTGAAAATTACTTCCAAGGGTTTGTGGTCCGTAACGAGTTCAAACTCTATTCCTGCGAGGTAATAGTAAAACCTCTCCACTGCCCAAACTAACGCCAAGCTTTCTTTCTCGGTCTGTGAATATCTCCTTTCCACTGAAGATAGGCTTTTATGCTAGCAAAGGAAATAACTTCAGGATTTCCTCCCTGGAACTGCAAAAGGACTGCTCCTAAAGCGACAGGGCTGGCATCAGCTATTAGCCGGGTACGGTTCTTAGGGTTGAAATAAGCCAGCGTCGGTATTTCTGCTAGAGATTCTTTTAGCCGTTTGAAAGCTTGCTCTTGCTTTTCACCCCAGGTAAACGGAATATTATTTTTAATAAGATTCCATAATGGTTCTGTTGTGTCTGCCATATCGGGAATTAACTTTCCTAAATACGTGACAAGTCCGAGAAAACTCCTTGTTTCTTCCTTTGTGTGTGGATACCGGAATTCTAAGATCGTTCTAACCTTTTCAGGATCTGCACTAATACCATTCGTCCCTAGTACATTACCCAAAAATTTTAACTCATGAACTTTCCAACTACATTTTTCCTTGTTGAGGGTAACGTTCATATCCTTAAAAATGTTTAGCACCGCCCTTAATTCCCTGTCGTGTTCCTCATCCGTGAGTCCAAAAACAATTATGTCGTCTAGGTAATTCAATGCATTTTGACAGGGAGCCAAGATATTTTCCATTGTCTTTTGAAATATCTCGGGCGCTGAATTTACCCCAAATAGCAATCGTTTATATCGAAACAAGCCTTTATGGGTAATAAACGTTGTAATTTCGCGGCTGTCTTCGGTTAGCTCCAATTGGTGATAAGCGTTCTTGAGATCTAAACGATATAAATACTGAGCACCCTTAAGTTTGGTCATCAGCGAGTCAAACGTAGGGAGCGGGAAATTTTCTCTAAGAATGGCCGCGTTCGCACGGCGCATGTCGACGCATAGTCGAATATCTCCGCCTTCCTTAAAGACTAACACTATAGGTGAGATCCACGAGCTCGGACCGTAAACAGGCTCGATGATGTCCTCTCCAACAGCTTCCTTGAGTCTACGTTCAACCCTTTCCTCCAATGCTGAAGGAATGCGACGCAATGGTTGATGTACCGGCTTTATTGACTTGTCTATAGCCAATTGTACTTGTATACCTTCAATCTTTGGAAAAACCCGATTATTTTCGAGTTGGTTCACGTCCACTCCCAATCTAAGAACTTTTAGTGTGAGTGCGGTGTCACGCCCTAAAAGGGACTGTTTGCCGTTTTTAATAACATAAAACGATGCCATCGACTCTCTTTGACTATCAACGCTTATAGGGGCTTCAAAAACAGCTCTTACCTCAAGCATCTCTTTAGCAGCGTACGCCCTGAACTGATTTTCCGATTCTGTTCGGATATTAAGCAATGATGTTGACGATTGACGTAACTTTTCCCAGTCAATTTCCCCTATGAGATAGAATCGCGAACCGGAATCAATGAGCATTAACAATTCAAAATTTCCGATAGAGCAGACAATTTTACCGCTTGAAAGCTCATCTAAGTCCTCTGTGACTTGGAAACAGTGATGCTCGCCAAACTTAACAATGGTTTTGTCTCCATCTGCTCTTTCTCCATCTACAAACCTAATTTTTGATGATCCAAATCTTTTTCTCTTGTTGTCAAACTCATCATCCACTGTGCTCTTTCGTTTGGCCGACTTCGTTTTACATCTCTTAGCAAAATGACCAAAGAACCCACATAAATTGCATTTGCCGTTCTTAGCTGGACAGTAACTACTATCCGCAAAGTGACCCACTCGTCCACATCTCTGACATTCCTTACCTTCGATTACAAACTTCCGCTTATGGGTAGGATAAATGCTATTAATCCCACTTGTCGATGCCGTAGGAATCATCGTGTCCGTCTGACTTGCAATTTGCTCGTGTACTTGACACATTCCTAGTACCTCGTCTAGCGAATGCTCCTTTTCCAACAACCGTTTTTTTAGATCTCGCGAAGCCCACACATCTATGACTTTGTCCTTTATATTTTTATCCAACACTTCTTGCTGCGTTGTACCAAAAGAGCATTTAGCCGCCTGATTACGGAGCCGCAAAATAAATTTATTAAAGCCCCCCCATTATCTGGCTTGAGTGTTCTGAACGAATGCCTTTCAAATGTCGAATTTCTCTTTGGCGAAAAATAGTCATCAAGTTTTCTTACCAATACCTCAAACACATCTTTCTTAGAAGCACCATCCTCATTGATGTCGACTAATGCTCCAGGAATGTTAAAAATTACCTCCTGTAACTGCGGCCCACCTAGATGTAGGAGCTTATTTTTCTTTTTAACCACATTAGTAATCTCTTCTGCCTCTAAGTAAAGCGAAAAAGATCGATACCACCTTTCCCATTCAACTCTTATCAACGACGTTTCGATCGTTTCACACAGAAAAGGTTTTATCCCTGATTCGCTCATATTTATTTTTCTTTGGTTAACAATTAAATGTGACCCTCCACCTGCAATTTAATGCAATTATAATACGAATAGTCCAATTGAATGGTTATAACATACGATTCGCTTTTTATTTGTTTCCTTTTCTTCTTCTTCTCTTTTTCCCACAATTAAATGTATGTATTTAGCTCGCAATTTAATGCAACTCAATCCTGCAATTTAATGCAAACATAAAACACATAATCCAATTGAATGGCCATACCTTACATCTGTGCTTATGACTTCCAATTTGTTAGGATTTTTTTTTCACTTGCCCTCAAGTACACTAAAAAAAACAGAACAGAAATGTATAAAGCCACACTCGTATCATTTTATCGTCTGCGCGCGTCTAGGAAAACCGCTTGCTTTGTAGGAACATTTTCATTAATATGTATGAATGTTAAAATAAATTTACCTCGTCGCCAAATGTAATAGTCCAAACTGTCAATAGAAAATGATAACACCAGTTTTGTATTTTTCTTTACACTCTTTATTAATTCAGAGAACCTCCCACTTTCACCACTTACTATCGACTGCCTACGACCTCGAATGTGCATGTGCAAGATCGCGAGAGCGCGAGAGTATACACAGCTCAGAGCTGGCTGCTCGCGGGTCGCCACACTTTCCACCACTTTGGGACTGAATTAACTCCTAAATGTTTGGACTTACTACCACTTTGGTTTGGGACTTATTTCAATTTGCTTTAGGACTTGTTTCATTTGGAGTTATTGCATTTATTATTAGAAGTTCCTTCGTTAGGAAATACATATTTCATTTGGAGTTAATTCCTTTGCAGTTAATTCGTAGAGCCCAAACAAACAAAAGCTATGTAAAATTAGTAGGTATATAAGGAAATGAAAATTCTGTATAAACGAATTGAACTTGCGAAGTGAATCACCACGGTAGAGCACCTCAGCCTCTGTTTCACCACTCAGAACGACTTTTTGTTAATAAACAATACGATTGTTAGGGTTTTTATTTTTCCCATACAGACTCTGCTGTAACCCAGGACCCGTCATCTTCGTTGTTTCGTTTTCCCCTCCGTTCAACTTACTTATACCTGTACTCCTGTAGTACGGCAGAGTATGTCAGCCTCTGCTGCGTGTAAGTGAAAAAATCGGAGCAGCGGTCATCGAAATCACCTTGTTCCACTTGGCAAAAACATCGCACTACTACAAAAGTTCATTAGACTCTTATTGGTTTCGCTTCCCGATTGATTCAGCAGAGATTTAAAGAACGGTTCAGCGATTTTTAAGCAAAATATATTCGTACCACTTCCATAGTCAATTTACTTAAAATGCCAAAGTTAAAATTTATGTCTATACTCCCAAAAATGACAAGGAGAATCATATACACCTTTGTTGTAAGATTATTTCTTATTCGTCGCTACTGGTATCTTACCTGTAGGATAAGAAATGTATTTTTTGTACAATCTGTTGCCACCGCAAAAGCTAGTATACTAAGATTTGGCACAACAACAATTTTTAGAGCTTGCCTACCGAAACATTACGATTATTTTAGGAACTTAAATTGCTGTGTCTTACTCGTATAATGAGTCGATTTCGTTATAGTCACAATTTTGCGAAGTCATAACAATAATTTAAACTCATTTACTAGCAACAATACGTTGACAAATCAAAAATACCTGTTTAGACTACTAGCCCATGTGTATGTTAGGTAAGACACCTTATCCAAATTCCTTATCACAAACCATTCCCATATAATTTTACGCTCCACAGACAATTGCCTAGTCATTCTTATAATCAATCATTTCTATAAAAATAATATAGCGGAACAAATCAATGGCACTAGCAATTACGTTTGCTAAGTCAACTAGAAACATTTTAACGATTTTAGAACATGTAAGATGTAATATATTTGTAACCATTTGCATTTACAAGAAAAAACACAACAATTTATTGCATTGTAATTAGTTTTGAAAAACAAAAAGAAGAGGAAGTTTAGTAAAGAGTTGGGTTGTTTTGTTATACACCAGCCTAGTGAACTTACTTACTCTTACATCTGTATTCATAATTATGCAATTTATTAAGTGAGGAAGAATAATGTACTTTTTGTACTTCTTGTATACTTTTTCAAAGCTGTAAGGGTTTAACCCTTATATGGAAACAAAAAACAATTACAAATTCCTCTTGGGCAAAATGCCGGCGAACTACTAAAAACTGAGTATTCTTACCCTTAGGGTTATTCCAAAATTTAATAGTGTTTCAGAAATTTTGCTAAAAAATATCAACTTCAAAAAACTGGGTTACGCGATTTCTTTTGTCTATCAGGACGTATTTGGATCAAACATTGGTTTTGAAGTTTGTGGGCTTACAGTTCGGGATACATTTTTCTGTCGCATATGTTTGCCTCAATATTAACGGTACTTCTCATATAACAGCCTTGCAGCCCTATTATGCGGCTATCAAATATCAACACGATATTTGATAATGATTGATACGTATCAACAAAATGAATGAATCGGTATTATGGTTATCAACCTATCAACATTTTTGGTGAGTTGTGAATTGCACTAGATTTAAGATCTATTATGAATAGTTTTATCGATTAACTTGGTACAAATTTCTTGTTGACACGAACGTATCAAAAATTCGGGCGGTTAAAAATTTCTATCAACATCAAATCACAAAATTTATTTCCTTGTTTTTATTGTTACAAAAAACGACTTTAGACCGAAATGGCATCGGTAGAGCTATTTTTTTAAATGGATTATGATGAAGTAAGTGTACGCGAACAATCTATCATACGCAGGACTTTAAGAGATGCTTCAAGCCTAATGGATTTCGACGAACATTATGTAAGAAGTATCGGTTGTTCTTAGTGAATTTCTTAATGGATCCGATTTAATTACACCCAGGAAGATGAATGTCGGGCAACAATATTCCAAATGTTGTTGGGACTGTGGATGAAACGAACGTCAAAATAATCGGACCGAAAAAAGACCTTCGGCATATGTATTACAATAGAAAGGGCATTTGTAGTATTAATAACATGCTTGTATGTTTTTATTCCAAGGCAACCTTCGATAGAAAACATGCACACGGTAGAAATATTGTCGAACGGACTATTGGAATTTTAAAAGGTAAATTTAGATGCCTATTGCATGCGCGAGAACTGTCAAAGAAAGTCACCCAAGTATTTAACGTATGTCCAACTCTTCATAATATTTGTGTAAAGTATAGATTGGAAAATTCTGAAGTCTTCGGTTAAAAAAGTGTTGGTAACCGTGACATGTTAGCTGATCCTACAAACCCAACATTCTCTGAAGGCAGCCGAATAAAGCATTCCATAGTAAGTTTTATACAAAACGAATAAATGTCAATTAAAATAATGCGCTGCAAAATTAAAAAGCAGCAGTTTTGCCATTTTCTCGTTTGCTTTTGTAATAACCCTAAAGTACAATAAAACGTAAAAGAAAAATATATTAAACTACTTCATTCATACATAAATTATATAGTAATAGCGAATTTGATAACTTAAAAATAAGAATTCACTTTCGATTTCCTTGCTCAATTTCCAAGAGTTGCTGTTTTTGTTTTAATTTTGGTGTTTCTGTAGTTGTCTTAATTTTTCATATTTTCTTTATAAAGCTGCAACTTTTCTTTTTTAATCTTAAGCACCTCATTCTTTTTTTATATTGTAAGTTGTTTTGGCACAATATTCTGTGTTGCGAATACTCTTTTCAATAGTGCAATTTTGTATCGGTGTCACTCATTATATTTGTCATATTGTTATTAAACTTTTCGTGCGCCGTCGTCTGATTTTCCAAGATTACAATTCTTTTACACTATTTTTTTTGCTTGTATAGGTATCTAATGACTTCATGTGGCTGCAGGAAATTACGCCCCAATGAAATAAGACTCCAAAAGACAAAATTAAGTAAGGTGCGAAATTTGGCGTTTTATTTCATAACTAGCTGACCCGTGCTCGCCTTGCTTCGCCAGAGTTCCACTTCTCAAATTTAAAACAAAATAAGAAGGTGCTGTAAGTGACGTTTAGCATGAAACAAAGGAAACAGTGACTTAGTTTTATAATAGTAGGGATTTTTGAATTATGCAGTTTTTGTAAATATAACATAGACTTCAGTGGAATCCAGCCACTCTTACCCAAAAAAGAGAAGAAGAACTGTCAGTAAAACAACCCAAACAAATAGTTAGCCTTGATTTTTCGAATCGTCAGGTGATATTTTATTGCGCAGGAAATACATAGAACTGTTTTGGGAGTAAAATCAGCGAACAAAAACATCAACAACAGCTCCACCTATCGGGTCCAAAACTATCCAATCTTTCTAGCTGCATACAAACATGCACACATACAAAGTTTCATTGAGATCGGTAGAGTTTCTCAAAAAAAAAAAATTGACAACAGCGCCACCTATCGTGTGTTGGTTTCTCGGTGTCGATGACGCGGTGTGGTTTTGAAAGTAACCCGAATTCATTAATTTTTTCCCATCTAAAAGTGCCCAACGCGCCTAAAGAAGTAATAACTTCAAAAAAACATAAAGCAGAAAAGGTGCAGTTGCATATGCATGCATACGAAAAAAAATGTATATATATTTACCTTCAGGATAACGTACGAAGATGATTTTAAAAAATAGATAAAAAAAATCAATACCGAGCACAAACGGGATTTGTTCGTGGCATGTTTTCGTTTGACGTTTCAATCAGCTGTGCGTCATTAGCCGCGAAACTTGTGTGTGTAATATTTTGGTTATAAATTTCGGTCGTATTAATAAACAAATAAAATGAATTCAGAGTATTTAACAATAATATATACCCATCAATTAAGCGTGGAGCATGATTTCAATATTTTGATGACTTAAAGAATTACGTGTGCATTTTTCGAATCGTTAGGAAATACTTTTAGATGAAGTGTTTTTTTTTTATTGATATTATAAACTACTACAAATATTATATTACAATTTTAACTTCCATTTAAAGCGCTATTGTACATGAAAAATAATGCATATTATTTTACATAAAAATATTGCAATCAATTGCTTAAAACGTACATTTCCAAATACATACATAAAATATGGAATTTAATAATTAATTGGTATTCTTTGAAATGAATACAAATGAAATTTAAGATTTTTCATCTACAAAAATTATACATACATATTCCATTCTATAATATCCTTTCTTTATAGCTGCATACAACCATGCACACATACAAAGTTTCATTGAGATCGGTTGAGTTTCTCAAAAAAAATCGACAACAGCGCCGCCTATCGGGTCCAAAACTATCCTTTCTTTATAGCTGCATACAACCATGCACACATACAAAGTTTCATTGAGATCGGTTGAGTTTCTCAAAAAAAATCGACAACAGCGCCGCCTATCGGGTCCAAAACTATCCTATCTTTCTAGCTGCATCCAACCATGCTCACATACAAAGTTTCATTGAGATCGGTTGAGTTTCTCAGAAAATGGACAACAGCGCCACCTATCGGATGTCGGTTTTTCGGTGACGACGACGCGGTGTCGTTTTAAAGGTAACGCGAATTCATTAATTTGTTCCCATCTAAAAGTGCCCAACGCGCCTAAAGAAGTAATAACTTTAAAAAAAAAAACGCCGTCGACAAATGTTGCTATTATTAGAACTCCAAAAGAAAAAAAAAACTTTTCTAATAAATGCCATCGAGAAACGCAAAAGACAAAGAAATGGAAGTGCTTGAGAATGACGAAGAGTATTTCAAAATACATTTCAGAATGTCCCGCCGAACCGAGGGGGAAGTAATCAATGTTTTTAAGTGATCCTTGACTACAGATTTGCTACTAGTAATTGCATGCGAATTCGTTTGAATACACTGTCATACACTGAGATTCACCATGAATACGCACAGAAAAGTTCCTTGAATACACCTGATTACTTCCCCCTCGCGCCGAACCTATAGAATATTTTGTCTAGAGCGCAAAAGTCTGGAAAAGCAGAATATGAACTACAGAAAATGTATTCCGTTAATAAAGAGGATTGCAATCGCCATGTATGCACTGGGATCGTCGGTTGAACACAGAACTGTTACAGTTGTTTTCGGCGTAGGCATATTAACGGTATGCGAAATAGTAAGAGCATTTTGCCAAGAAGTGTGGCGTGCTATGCAGCCTAAATATCTATGTGCCTATCCGCTTATTGTGGAAAAAATAAAAGCAAAAAAAAAAACTTGGCCTTACCGAAAGGACGATTTAGATTTAGAAGAATTGGAAAAGGTTTTGATAACCATGTGGACAAAACTTCCTTGATAATTCAATCATATTGTGTTTTGCATAATTTTCTCAACGATCGCAATGAAGAAATCAACATACAGTGGCTGCAACCTCGAAATAATAATCCACAAAGAGAACAACCGGAACATATAAGCCGAATTAATGACCAAAGCAATACGGCAACTGTCATAAGAAATGCTATCAGCAGATATTTAGGTAAGAATAACTCACTTAAATGCTATATACATTAAACAAAATAGAAAACAAACTAATTTCTTTGAATTATTTATTTAAAAACTTAAGTAGGTAATCCTTTACCGAATTCTTTCGATTCAGATACAAAGGCCTGTAGAATTTCGTTTCTCTTTTTGCCTAATTCCAAAGATTTTGCATCTGATTCGATCATGCTAGCAATTAAAAAACCCATGCGTCATCTGGAGATACCGCAAACGGTGAAGTCTCAATGTACAGCGACGCCGAGGAAGGTGAAGGTGAATTTTCAGCCACACAAGAAGTGGAAGAAGAAGCCGATGACTCGGGTGAATTAGCTGCAGAAGAAATTATTTAGGTTTGGTTGTCTACGACAATCAAGTCAATATTGTTGTTATAAACTTAGTGAACAAATGCTGTATTGAAACTAAAAAGGGCTTAATCTGATATAATCGTTTTATAAATATAGTGAAAATTATTGGCGGGAAACTTTTAAATTCTCGTGCCTAATTCTCTTTTGACAACTCATGTCAATTCTGATGGATGTTTCTTTCGATGACAGACAGCAATTCTACAGATGCATCAATTGTGTAGCTTATGTTCTCCGAGAATGGCATGTAGTTTTTGATATAAATTCCACTCTGACGGAGAACCACCCGAAGGTCCAATAATTTTATTTTCTTTCCTGTAACAAAAAAAAGTGATTATTAAACGGTTAAGATGTAAAGGATGGAAAAAGTAAATATACTTATATTTGATGGTCAGGTTGTGAATCTTCGCTTGGATTTCTCCTGAGGAGTATACTGACGATCTCCCTTCGAACGCCGCCGACATTACTTTGTAGATGTGCAGATTTTTACGACTTTCTCGCAATTCGACAATTTTGTCTCCACACAATTCTACCAAGTAGGTACTCATCTTCCGCGAACCAAATATCTTTCCCTTGTAGTTTTTTTTTCTTAGATTTTCGGAAAAAAAGTTTCTTTTATTCGATAATCACATCAATTGTTAAAATTGTTGAGAACTTACCACAAACAACTATCCGATACCGATTCAAAAACTCAAACAATAATAGTTGTGTTGTGACTTGTGAGATGTGTTGTTCCTGTTCAGCTCTTCTGCTCAATTTGCTGATTAATGCAGAAGGTGTGTTTGTTTCAACAACCCAACCACTGTTTCCACAAAAACACCATGAAAACGACTCGTTTTGAAAACTGAACTTCTGTTTTCGATGAAGTTTTCGTGTATTTTGGCGAAACAGTGTCCTGTTATTGCACCCACTACGGAGCTGATTCTGTTTCTACTATAGAGAGAAGTCTCTGGGTCCTTTTAGCATCTAATTTTGGACACATTTGTCTGGATGTGACGCAGGTACTTACTTGCTGTTCCACCTATTATTTGCGACCATTATTGCCTATTTGAATAAGGCGAATTTGATCGATTGCATCGGAGCGTACGGTACACTGTTGTTGGTTGAGTGAAGGCCGCTTGGTTGTTTGGTTAGTTCGTCCGCTTTACAGTTGCCCAGAATGTCGCTGTGACTTGGAACCCAGCACGAGGGTTACTGAAAATCTGTCCGCAATATCGTTAAGAGATTCCCGGCATTGTTTTACCAACTTTCATCTGGTTGTTGGGGTATGCAGGGCTTTTATGACTGCTTGACTGTCTATGTAGATGGCGATAGCTTTCCGGTCTATCTCAGACAAGGCAAGTCTACAGGCTGTCTCTCTTATAGCCATTATTTCAGCCTGAAAAACGCTAAAGAGGTCTGGGAAGCGTAAGGCAATATTGATTTCGGGTGATTGAGAATATTCTCACGCTCCCGTGCCTTCTATCATTTTGGATCCATCTGTACTTCAAGTGCATACTATCTATTGCGCCATTCTACCATTCGGAGCGTTCTGGGATTATTGCCTTGTAATTTATGTTAAAATCCTCGAAGGGAATAGTATAATCTGTTTTATCCGGGATTGAGCCAGGGAGGGTACTCATATGGCCGGTCTGATAGTTGTTCCATTTCTGAGATTCGCTTAGCCCAAGGCCGCCATGGACGAAACTAATTTCCCTATACTGAGAGATATATATATATACAGTACAACTTCGACATTCATTTAAAAAGGAGATCAATTTATTGAAAAGCTCTTCACCTGAAATTTAAAAGAAGAATCGAAATAGTTGCGGAAGAGATCATGAATCATATTTTGAATTTATACCAGTTGTTTCAACCACTTCACATAGGTATCCCCAAAAAAATCGTTTCAATGCAGGTATGTGCAATTGTGCATTTGAGTAATATCGAACACAAAAACATAAAAATTTTTGTTACATTCCGCCGATAAAAGTTCGCCAAGATGATCAATGCTCTGAAGAGCCGAATGTCACGCAACAAAGTGAGCAAATTTTAGCTCAAATGTTTTTGTTTTGAGATTGACTATTGGAAGAAATCCATATTTACTTATTATTATTGCCTTTACGTGAACTTTCTCCATATTCAATTTGTGGATTTTTCTTGACGCATGACGGTCAAGGTCACTCTTTTGTGCGCGCAAATCTACTTCGTAGACCTTGCAATATGCATGACAATCATCATTTTTGCTTGCCGTAATCCAATCTAAGCAATAACGAACGAATGCATTACTTTCAATGCCTGTAAAATATGTAATACTTACTTTTGAATTGTGGCAGATTTTACCAATTCCTTAAGTATTTTTTTTGGTATTTTTCCCACTTTCCCATTGCAGTGCGCGTTTTTTCGATTTTCTGCAATTGGCTTTTGTGGATTGTGGCTTGTTTCGCTGTGTCAAATCAAGAGGCCAGTTCGTGTTCGATGTTATACATTATACTTAACGGCAAGAGTGCTGCCAAGTTTTAAAGTGCGGGTTTGTGTTCGAAAATATATTTTTTTTTTAGTTTTGTGAAACAGTAAAACAAACAAAATTAACACACAATTTGTAAAACGATATGTAGCCCAAAATTGTGTTGGCTCATGGAAAGATAGCCCAAAATACGATAAAGCGCCCAATCTGGCAACGCTGTCGGTGAATATGTGTGAAGCAACAAAACAAAAAAAAACTGTGAATGGAAGGGGCATAATGAAATACTGACACTCAGCAGTCATCTTACATCGTGGAATTTCTACCTTTTTGTGGAAATTCTGTTGCCCGAAAAACGATTCGTACAAAACAAAAATTAAGCATCAAAATTGTTTAAGTATCATGATTCTGACGAAAAAACATTCGAAATGCATTACAACACATTAAATGTCTAGTACAAAAATATAATCATAACGTTAACAAACTGCGGTTTTCATACTGAATATTAATTTGATGTGAATTTCTTTCCGAATAATACCAGCTTTACTTTTAGAAGATATATTTTTTCATAAACAAATCGACGGTATTTGAGTTCGGCGAAAAGTGAGAAATGCCATCGCTTCGTGGTAAAAATAAAGAGACAATGGCCGCGTTCCTCTGCCCGCTAGTCTTCTAGCACAAAATATCCCAGATGAAGGAACGCTAGCGCAGCGTCAGCGGCAAAATGACATTTGACAGTAGTTGTCTAATCATTTTGGAAATTCAAAGTTTGAAATTGTTTGCAAGTTTTCTAAGAATATGGATCTTTTTGATGATGATTTTTAATGATTAGTAAGTTATATATTCATATTTTACATTATGTATATATTTACAATAATTTGTTAAAATATTTAATTTGTTTTATTTTCAAGCGGAAATCGGGGAACTTATGTCCGTAAATATGGTGTCAGCAATTTTAGATGTTCCTATGTTGTGGGGATTCTTTAATGAAGGTAGGTACTCGAAATCAGCATTTTTACGAGGTGGTCGTGGTAGTTCCGATGTATTCATTGGATGAGTTCCGGTGCCACTTTCGCATGAGTCGAAGTTGCTTTTCAGTGAGTTATATTTTTAAGAATTTATGTATTAATTTTTCAATAAATTTCCAAATTTTAAAGGATTTAATGAACAAAATTGCGCTTATCGGGAATATTTTAAATCTGGAAAAGAAGTTGCTTTTTACATCCGGCATCCGGCGATCGATTTAATTTTTGCAAAAGTGTTGCCCATAGATCTGTTTGCGAAATTCTAAATGCAATATGCGCTTTGCAAAATGACTTTATTTCTTGGCCTAACAGGGACAAATACGAAGAAATAGCTCAGGTAATATATTGTCATATTAATTTATTAGAACTTAGACAAATATTGTTACTTTCCTATTTAATTTGTAGAAGGTGTCATAGGGGCCAGGTGTCATCCAAAAAAAACAGCCAGTGAGAAATCCAATAGATTACTATAATCGAAAAAATGTGAACTCGCTTACAGGGTAACTAAAATATCTTTACAAATAACCATGTTATTCCTAATCGGTATTTTATTTGACTGCAGCTGTATGTGACGACCGTACTGTACAGATGTGCACATAGGAGCCCCGGGAAGACTATATGATGCACGTGTCTTTCGTACAAGTCCACTTTTCGAACAAATTGAGTCCTTAATCCCACCACAGTACCATTTGTTAGGAGACTCGGCATATCCGTTGACTCAAAATGTGGTTACACCATTTCAAAATAATGGACATCTAACCGTACCTCAATTCCGCTTTAACGTTAGCCACAGTAAGGCTAGAGTGGCTATAGAACGAGTTTTCGGTCTCCTTAAAGGCCGATTTAGGAGACTCAAATATATCGACACGAGTAAACCAGAACTGGCTAATAAGATTGTTTGCTGTAGTGTTATTCTACACAATCACATCCAGCTTTTCGGTGACGATGATATTGAGAGATACGGAGGATGATGTCGAAGAAGTCTCAATTTCCAATGAAGAAATGACTACAAGAAATAGAAGAGATGCGGGAAATGTTAAGAGAAACTACATTCTTTCACTATTTTAGTAAATAAAAAAATATATAAAACACATTTAATGTTTTTTTATTAAAAAGAGAACACCAATCGAACTCAGTCTGGGTATATATATTACATAAAGAAAACAATAACAATATACATTAAAAGAAGAAATTAAATTAATAGTGGAATTCAGTCTTTACGTATACATAACAAAAAATAATAATAATAACAATATACATTAAATAAAATCTTCTTCTCAATTTCTTCAATTCCGTGGAATAAGATTGGGGTTTCTGTAATAAAACATATTATTACATAATTATGTATAATTTAATGTGTATTTGGTTAACGACTTACGCTTTAAGTATATTCAAATATTAACTCTTTAGGGCATTTGAATCAACAATAGCCTTCGCAATGGTTTCTGCAGCTACTGTTCGTCTTTCCTCCATTGCTATCATAGCACTTCTCTGTCTCTGCAACTGCGTTAGCCTAGGTGGTCGGATTGAGGGGCCCGCAATAGGAGTTTCAGATGAGGGTGGATCGAAATCATCTGCGTCAACAGAATTCGAAGGACTAGACGGTGGTTCTGTGGACATAAAAAGGCCAGAAGTTGAAGGGACATTTGGCGAGAGTGTAGATGCAGAAGTGCGACTGGGCTAAGGTGCTGATCATTGGTGCTGACCTTGCACCTACTTCTGCTGCATACAACTCGCACATTTGGTCCATGTATACCCATGGAATGCGCCCTCGCCCGGTGGTTGTTTTTTTATTATTGTCTGTTATTTTATTGTACGTAATCTTAAGATTACGTAACTTTCTGGCATGGGAATCTTCACCAAATGAATAACCCCTTACCAACATCGCCTTTTTTATGTCCAAGAACACACTCCGACGCCGCACCTTCGGATTCCGCAGTTTGTCCTTCCTTTCAATGCACTCCACTAAAAAGAGGAGCACATTACTGTGATTCCACAAAGATTCTTCAAAAAATTATTTTGATTAAGTTCGACCTATATTCATCACTACAAAACTATTATCACCATTAACTTTGTTGGTGTTTTCTTCGGATTCGTTATCCCAGCCCAGGGTCCCTCCCCGTTGCTAATATTTGCAGCATCTAAAAAAGATGGAATTGTTTTAGCGTCTACATAATACAATCAAGTTTGTGAACTTACCGCCTTGATTCTCTTTGGTGTTCTCTATTAGCTGCAGAACAAAAGCTAACGCAAAGTTAGCAATATAATTATTGTATATGGTTATTTGCAACAAAGAAACAAAAACATTTTAGATGTTCTTACCATTTTGTGTTTTCGATACCTCGATAGGTACGACTTTCCTTCTTAAATGATTTCGTCGCCATAATTATTTCCAAACTCCATTTAAAAAGAAATGGTAGATACATGTTATAGAAACCATAATAATATCGGAATTGCTATTTTACTTACCTTATTATTTTACTGTTGACGAACCCGGCAAACGAATAAAGGACAACGAATTTCGGATCTGCACGTGGAATGTTAGGTCCCTTAATAGACCGCGTGCAGCCGAACTGCTAGCGGAGGCCCTGAACTGCTATGGACCGGGCAAGAAGAAGATGAAAAACTGCGATATCTATTATGGCGACTGCTATCGGCAACAAAAACAGCGCTTATTTGGATGTGGATTCGTCGTTGGCGGCAGACTTAGGCAAGAAGTCTTGAGTTTCAAATGTGTGAACGAGCGCCTCACGACGATTCGCATTAAGGCTAAATTCGCCAACATTAGCCTCATATGCGCGCATGCCCCCACAGAGGAGAAAGATGACGACACCAAGGATAAGTTCTACGAGCTCTTAGACAAGACATATGAGCAGTGCCCTAACTATGACATTAAAATTGTCCTGGGTGATTTTAATGCAAAGGTAGGAAGAGTGGGCATCTTTGGTAGTACCGTCAACCAGATTGACCACATTGCAATCGACGCAAGGCACTCCTCCAGTATTATGGATGTCCGAAAGTTCCGAGGGGCCAACATTGACTCGGACCACTACCTGGTTGTAGCCAAGGTATGCCTTCGGATATCCCGAACACCGCCAAGACAAGTTAATACTGTGTTTTGACGTCGGACGTCTAAAATCGCAAGAGGTTACCAGATCCTTCTCCGATCCAGTCTCTCTCAATCTCTCAAGAGGTTCTACGCAGCCAGCATCAAGTATTGAAGTCCAGTGGCAAAATTGCCAAAAAGCCATCAGAGACGCCGCCCCTGATGTGCTGGGTTTCACTCGACCACCACAACGAAACATGCAGCGAAGCAAGAGGCATACAAAGCGGCGCTGCAAAAAAGGACCAGAGCTGCTCGTGAGCTCTACGCGCAGAAGAGTTAAGACGAACACCGGCTTCTCAGGAGAAAAAAAGAAAGAGCACGAGAAGCGCGCGATCGAGGAAATAGAGAGATGCTACAGCAGGAATGAAGTTCGGAAGTTTTACCAGAGCGTAAAAAGAACCTGCCAAGGCTACAGAGCCCGAACCGAAGCCTGCAAGGACGAACAAGGGAACATCATAGCAGAATCTGCAGACTGTTTAATGGCGATGACGAAATAAATCCCGCTGTCAGGCAGATTGAACCGCATTCAACCTGGACGATGAAGACCAACAATTCCGTCCACCCGATCTGGACGAAGTGAAGATAGCCATATATAAGCTTAAGTCCAACAAACCCGCTGGAGCAGATGGCCTAACGGCCGAGCTATTCAAAGCGGCAGGCGATGACTTGGTTAGGAGCATGCACCAACTCATCTGTAAAATACGGTCGGAGGAAAGTATGCCCGATGAGTGGAACCTCAGCATTGTTTGCCCGATCCTCAAGAAAGGAGACCCTCTGAATTGCGCCAACTACAGAGGTATTACTCTTCTTAATATCGCCTACAAGATCTTATCTGCCGTGTTGTGTGAACGCCTGAAACCTTTCGTCAACAACCTGATTGGTCCTTATCAGTGTGGCTTCAGGCCAGGAAAGTCTACCGTCGACCAAATATTCACACTGCGGAAGATCTTGGAGAAAACCCAGGAAGTCCAAATCGATACCCACCACCATTTCATCGATTTTGAGGCCGCCTATGACAGCATTTATAGAGACGAGCTATACAAAGCAATGTCTAGTTTTGGCATCCCTGCCAAACTCGTCCATTTGTGCAGGATGACAATGGAGAATGCACGCTGCTTCATCAAGGATGGTAAAGAACTCACCGAAACCTTCGATGTCAAAAAAGGATTTAGACAAGGCGATGTGCTGTCATGTGTCTTCTTCAACATCATTCTTGAAAGAATAGTGCAAAACTCAAGCGCTAACACCAGAGGCACTATCTTCCAAAAGTCCGTCCACCTACTCGCCTATGCCGACGACATCGACAGAACGCAGCACCGACGAATCGGCAGAACGTAGCGTGATGTCACTGGCGCGTTCGTGAGTATTGAGACGGAAGCGGCGAAAATGGGTTTGGCGGTCAATGAGGGCAAGACAAAGTATATGCTGTCATCAAGAAAGGACACCCAACACCGTAGTCTTGGTCAGAATATCTCAATAGACAGATATAACTTTGAGGTGGTAAAGGACTTTGTCTACCTAGGCTCCGCTATGAACTCAGACAATGACACCACCGCTGAGATTAAACGAAGAATAGCTCTTGCCAATCGCTGTTTCTTTGGGCTACGAAAGCAATTGAGTAGCAAAGTCCTCTCTCGAACAACTAAAGTGACCCTCTATAAGACCTTAATCATCCCAGTCCTGCTTTATGGTGCAGAGGCATGGACTCTATCAAAAGCGGATGAGGTTACTCTTGGTTGCTTCGAGAGGAAAATTCTTCGAGTAATTTTCGGTCCCGTCTGCATTGACGGTGAATGTAGGAGGAGATACAACGACGAACTGTACGGGCTGTACAGCGACATCGACCTAGCCAGAAGAGTGAAGGTCCAACGACTGCGGTGGCTGGGTCATGTAGAGCGAATGGACGTGAATGCTCCAGCCCGGAAGATCTTCGAATCCACACCCGAGGGACGGCGCAGTAGAGGAAGACCGCGACTCAAGTGGCGCACGCAAGTGGAAAGGGACCTTAACCAACTTAGCGTGCGAAACTGGAGACAGCTGGCCAAAGATCGTGCTGGCTGGAGACGCTTGTTGGTTGAGGCCCAGGTCCACCCCAGACTGTAGCGCCACCTTAAGTAAGTAATCAACATGTAAATAAGGGAATAAACTGAGAAATATTCATTCGTGAAAATAAAATACGGCATTTTTGTTCCTACAATTATTATTGTGCTTATTTTCGTTTGTTGTTTTTGGCGAAAAGTTATTTGTCGGAAGGAAAAATTCAACAAATTCAAAGCGAAGATCTAAGGAATATTAAGACTTAAAATGTGTTGGAGTTCAGGGGAATATATACACATTTCTGATTGAGTTTAATTTTTGAAATATATTATTTTTATGAAGTTACCCTTTCGGTAATATCAGAACACAACAAGGGGAAAAAATATATTTTTAACAAAATTTTCCACAATTTAATAAACAAAAGCATTTCAAATTAACGTAATTAATGAAAACAATTCATTCAGTCAAAAATATAATTAATGTTTTTTTAGAAAATAACTTTTTTGTGCTAACCACTAAATTTGGCCTGTTGTTTTTTATACTATTTTGTGCAGACTATACTTAAACCACTCTTTTTATACTCGTAGACTTCATTAGTAATATTTTAAATATACTCGTAGCTTGAAAAATAGATAAGTTTAACATGGCACAATAATTAAAACTATATTATACATTATTTTTCGCATTACTTTTCGAAGCGTAACCGCCCAAAAAAATTTGCAACCTTCATACCCCTTAACAAATAATAGGACAATATATCAAATACATTTTTAGAAATTTTGATGACCAACCAACTTGTAGTTGAAAATAAATATATGAATTTATTTTCTTTACTGTAAGGGCAAGAATCCAAACTAAAATGTATAGAAAAATATATAAAAAATATACAGAGTAAGATTCCAAATAATTATTTGTTAATACTAATTTAAATTAATTTTTGCAAATGATAAATATTTCCATTGTTTACAACCACAATGTAAACATCATAGTTAAAATAAGAAAATCCTAATAATAGCCGTGTTTTTTTGAGCTTCGATCTCAGCAAAACAACCTGGAACTAAGAAAACCCATTATTTCCTAACACAGACCCGCAATCGATATTGAAATGAGAATCCGCCTAAGGCTACATGACATCTGATTTAAACCGCAATTGTAGGCTGTTTTTTTTTTTCAAGTATGTGTGTGCCCCCTTTGATTAACATGGCACAAACACATGAATTCAAACTGGGCTACACTCAAGGTCAAATCCAGCTTGTAGGCAATCCCTCTTTTGTGGCTGAAGCTGTCAGTCTATTTAATAGTTAGTTTATGGTACATATAAATAGGAAAAGACGAAACAAAAAAAAAAAAAATTTACCGTCAAAATAAAATAAATCTTCTAGTGACAAGTGCATATGGTTTATTATAAAAAAATATTTGATTCATTATTATTGACTTCTAGCGGACTCAAATTCGTTAATATAATGAAAATAAAAATTCCGAGCATGCACAGAAAGAACAAATGTCCAACTTTTGCAAATAACCTCTACTAAATTCCACCTAGCATTTCATAGAAATGAAACAATTTTAACATAAACTTCTGCTAGCTTCGTCATTGTGACCCAAAGGCGAGCTGCAAGAACTTAATACAAAAAAATTGATTTGATTTGACAGATAAAGCAAGTGGAAGTTCGAAAAATTAAATACGCTTCTCACTTATCTTATTTGACAAAAAATGTCACTTTAGATTTGACATAATGTCGTTTTGATTTTGATCTGAGGTTTCAGATATCTGCTGCCAAATCGGACATGAAATCCAAATTTTATTGGTTCGTGTGTGTATTGACTTAAATTAGATTAGATTCGATTTGAATTTAGTAGGTAGGTATTGAAAAAAAAAGAAAACAAAAACAAAAAGATACGTTTATTAAAAGCCTTCATTCATCATTTGGTTGTAGAAAGACAATGCAGATTTATAGTACCTAATTGAAAAGTTGTGTGACATTGTGCTCACAATTAAGAAGTGATAACACTTGATTCTCCATTTTAGTGTCACCACCCAGGAACATCCTTCTGTGTTGCTTCAATATAGGACATAGGTAAGTATATACCTACCAATAAAATGGATAATATCATCTCTGACTGACAAATTGTATAGACTGCAGTATAAAGGTAGATCTTCGCGATGTGGTACATAATTTAGAATTAATAGTTCACCTCGCATTTCAAAAATTGAAGAAATTAGCTCTTACGATTTACAATTTTTGAGATCAGATCGTATCAAGAATCCATTAAATTAATTTCGCCGTCATGTAATTTGGAGTATTTGTTAGTAGACGAAAAGATTTCTGACAGTTATTATCACCTTGGATTTGCTCAGATTTAAGCACAACCTCCACATCTTGCAGTATTCATGAATCGATTGATCATTAGATGCAAGGTTTCTTGAGAATAAGCAAATATGACTACCTACATCATCAGCAAATAGCAGCGCTTTTATTTTTAGTGATGGACTTAATGTAGGTATGTACATCCTTTTTTGAGTCCTATATCCGTTTCAAGCCATTCTGACACTTCATCTCCAATCCTTATAGCCAATTGGGTACCATTATAGATGCTTGTTAGAACTTTTTCAAACTTGGATGACACTCCGAAATTGTAGAGCAACGGTGACCAGTGATGCCAAATAAGACATAAATTTGAGTTTTAGGCGAATAGTTCTGAATAAGCGGAATGCGGCAAATGGGAAAAATGTATAATATGTATGTATGTATGTATGTATGTATGTATGTATAATAACTTTTTCAAACTGTGCCCGAAACATCCAAAGAATTAAAGAAAATTAAATCTTCCACCTATTCCCTCTATATTATTTCTGTAGTTCCTGTAGTGTATTTTTACCTCTTGCGTTTCACACGCTCAACCAATCTTAACAAATGAAGCGTCAATTAAATAAAATTTCAACTGGCTACGCAATTAACCTACGTGAAGTTAGCCCCCACTTTTTCTAGAATGGAAAACGTAAATTGGAGCTCAATAGACATTCGTTTGAAGTGATTTTTTTTTTCGTTTTTAGTTCAACTGTTAGAAAGTTTTTGGGTTTTTGAAATAAAAACTAGCCAGTTGCGTTCGAAATCGTTTGTATAGTGAAATTTCGGAGATATAAGGACATTTGTGTTTGCACCTATAACACCGAACTGCCAATAGTGAGAAATTATTTGAAATCACTGGTGGATAAGGCATATCCTAACTAAAACAACTGCATTTCAAATTTCCAAAATCACCAAAGCGTTACTTAATAAAACGCTATTAAAGTCAAAAAATGCATCACTCAGTGTTGCATCCATATATGGGCTTCCCAGCAACAACAAAACAACAGCACATTTTCGCAGACTACGCTTAAGGCCTTGTTTAACCCTGTTATCCGTTGCAGAAAAGTTCATGATTTCAGGACCTCTGTGAATTCGGATGCAAAGCTAAGCTCTTGGACTCTTGTATGGGTTTTAGGTCTCACTGGGATTGCGAGAAATGAGATATCCGACGAGAGGACTAAGCAGTGCTCAGAGGATACTTTTTCGGGATCCAAACCTGCATTGGGTCTTCTTGCCTACACGGTCAGGGTAACGATTGAAGATTGGGTGTCTCACGAATACAATTGCGTGTTGCACGGCGGACAGACTAAACGACTACTTCGTTTTTCCTCGTCACTTAAAACTAAAAGGGCCAACTATAGGTGGCGCAACTCGAGCTACAGAGGTTGAGTGCGTTAACCAAGTGTCTATATGGTTACATTATAATATTCTTATAACACTAAATATTTTGTAGCTCACAATTTGTAATTTTGTATCGAACATTTCGCCATTGTGAGTTCGTAAGACGTAGATTGAACACTAAATGTGATAACAAAAAAAAAAAAATAGATAAATTATTTATTTCTATAAATTCAAAACAAATTCAAATTTGAACAATAGTAAACACATGATCAGTTACTTAGAGTAGGTATCCAATTTAAGGAAAATATTGGCAATCTTTATTTTATATACTAAATAAAAAAAATTGTGTTGAATTTCACTTCAAAGGTGTATGTAGTATGATTTAAAAACAAAAAGTAATAGGTGGGGTGACCAATTTAACAAATTAACATTATTATATAATCAATAACTCAAAATCGAAGAGAATAATAATTGGATTAAGATTGGAATAGATTAAATAATGATTATGTTTAAAAATTTAACCGTCTTATATGTAATGGTTTGAATTAAATATATTAATTATATAATCAAAAATTAATAGATAAATGTATGTACAAATAATTCATTCAAATTAAAACAAAAATCAAAATATAAACTAAACCAGAATGTCTGAAAGAGTAGATTCCAAATATTCAAAGTCTGAACTGAAAAACCAGTGCTTAAATAAACGGTAAGACGAAACAGATTAGAAATTACTATACGCAATAGTACGAAAATTAAGTAGGGGAAGGTATTGTACCTTGGTCCGGATTTCAGTTTTTCGCCATTATTTTATGTAAGGATTATTCATTGTTTGTTTTTTACTTATTACCTGAAGTATTATCTATGATAATGCGAAACTACCATAGAAAACTTAACTTGATATGCTAGTCTCAAACGGTCCAAGGTACAAGACGTGATTGTATTGTAGGTACCTTGGACCAAAAATATTATTGAAGGTTTTCCTATAGTTTAAAGGTGAAAACTTTATTTCTTTCAATAAATAGTAAAAATGGTACCATTCTTATTCAAGAAAGCAGCGAGAAAACAAACCATTGTCTTGAAGTTTGTGTGCTTGACAACATTTTTTTTTTATTTCAAATAATAGTAAATTGTTTTTAAACGCATTGATGAGCAAATAATGTTGCAAGTAATAGAAATGCCAAAGTGTGCAGCGAAAGTACTTCCTCAAATTTTCTGCATGGTTAGCAAAACTCACTTTTGAATCAATAGTAAGCCACAGGTATTTAAATTCATAAACTTTTTCAAATTGAAAGCATGCATCACTACAGCTTACAATTTCATAGAAAGAAGAGCTAGACTAACAAATGCAATTTGAAAGATTATATTTTAAGCATTCAGGTGCATGATAGAAAACATTTGCTTCGAAACTATTTATGAATGACAAACTGAAAAACATGATTTTAGTTTTGGAGCTTAGCACCAGTTCCTTAATAAATTTAGATCCCAATTTGTATCACAGACCAAATGTAAAGGACATATTAAGCCATAGGAAAAACCTATATCATCTGCGAAGCCAGTGAACCTTTATATTATGAAAAAATAGCGAATTGATATAAACGAGAAATAAAATTGGTCCCAGAACAGAACCTTCTGGTACACCCAAATTCAATAACATAATTTTACTCCTAATCCCATCTATCTTCACTCTCTGCGACCTATTTTTTAAATATGACCTAAACCAATCAAGTATGAAACCACGAAATCATCCTCTTACCAGTTTGCTCAGCAAAATGTTTTGGTTGTTGGTTGACCATAAATCAAATGCTTTGGTAATATCGATAAATAAGCCAGCCCACAAAATTTCAAGATCGCATCTTCAATTGTTTCTGAAATCCAAATTGATTAACATTAAAGAAATCACTTCTACTTCAAAAACTTACTATCCTATTTTTTTTTAAGTTTTTCCAATATTTTTCTGAGAGCAAGCAACAGTGATATTGGTCTGTAGTTGCAAATTTCAATAGAAGATCCTTTTTTATATAAGGGAATAACATCTGCACACTTAAGGGCTTCTGGAAAGACCCCCTGAAATACACAGTGATTAAAATATGAGATAAGCTAAGACATTAACTATAAAACATGTAACCTTTTTAAGAACCATAACTGAAATACCATCAGCTCCAGACGAGTTGGAATTTTTCATTCTAGCAATCTCTAAACAGTTCAAGAGGAGTTATCGGATCACACCAAAGCTCCTATCGTTCATCACTTCAAAAGAACTACATGAACAAACAGTACAGAACGGTAGGACGGGGCACGGTAGTGAGCTGGTTGCTGCATTTGTAAAGTTGCAGTTAAAGGCATCAGCAATGACAAGTTTATCTGTAACTTCGCAGTCATTGACACGTATAACACAAGGTTTTCTTGAAGATGAAGAGTATATACTATTTTCCATTCACTTTTCAGGTTTCCCTTAGCAGAGTTAAGTTGGGTACGATAGTAAGTATCTCTGAAAATCGGGATCTCCCTTTTAAGTTCAACAGACAATTTATTATACTTCCTTTTCAAACTCAAATTGCAGGGATCCTTGTATTTTAAACTTTGACCAGGTACTTCGAAATCCAGGGCTAAAGCCTTGTAATACGATTTTTTGAAGATAGTTATGAAGAGTTACTTAAAACATGTTTCATAAACGAGTCAATAAAAATTGCGTGTGAAGTGAAAGCATCTCTACACGAGAAAACTTGACCCCAGAAATCATAGAGAAGGCATTTTTTAGCTTTTTAAAGTTAATGCTAGTCACTCTTGTAACGGAATTAATTGGCTGGCTGTGGGTGTCTAGGCTCCAACGGAAGGATATCAGTCACCTTCAGTGGCCTGAGCACCAAAGTCGAACCTTAGCCACCAAATTAGGAAAGCTCTAGAAAAGAGGATGTATAGTGTCGACCAATTTTCCTTAAGACCTTCCGCTTCAAGCGCCACCGTTATGACCTAAGGTCACAGGAAGCCTTAAGTCAATCCGGGCAGCGAAGTCAGAAGGGTATTCGAATCACTGCAACGTCAGCATGCTTGCTCCAAGCACGACCTAGCTCGTCGGTGGGGGGGTTCTTGTTGCAGTAACCCAAACGTTGTTACGTATAAATTCCATGCTAAACAGGAACAGCTGTAATGTTCCAAAAAAATATTCATCGGAGCCCGTTTTGTCCTTGTTGATTTTTAGAAGAGCGAAATTATTGTTCCTAGAGGAGAACGAAAGATGTCAATGTTCCCCTTAGAGCTAGCCCACCCCTGCAATATTTCATCCTACAACGAAATAATGCATCCTTTGGTTTCCACATGCTCGATATTAATGAAAGACCCGTACACGATCATCTCTCGTACGAAATTTACGCTTTACGTTCCCAACGATGAACTTAGATCCGCATCACACCCACCTAAAAATAACCTTATTCAGGGAAACCCATCCTGTTCCGCTTACACAGCATAAATACTTCCCGGTGAATCTTTCGAATGCTCCCTATCGACTGTGGAAGATAGCCACAAAACAACAAAAGTATCCTAGACAAACCAAGACAATCATAACTCGCCTCAGTAGACAGTTCAGTTTAACATAACGTGCATTCAATGCTTTTATTCATGGTTAATACTAAAATATTATTTCATGATTTCATTTTATAACCCTTAACCTAATCTTAACAGGAATATTCTAAATCTAAAAGAAAAAAAATTTAAAAACAAAATATGTACACATCAATCACGGATGACATCTGAGCATAAACTCAATTCCTATTATGTAAACATAACAATGCATATCCCATAATATAAATTTGTATTTATCTAGTTGTAGGTATACTCAATTTATGTCAGTAGCATCCAAAAAATAAAAGAAACAGAAAATACTTAATCAATTTACTGGTTGTGATCGCGACAGATGAGCGAGTGCACACCAAGTGTGTGGCTTTTATCCTAACTGAAGCAAAAAAAAAAATATTTTGAACCAATTGGCCGCCGAAACAGCTGATTATGCACTGTAATTCTTCTAGCCAAAAAAAAAACTAAACAGAGCTCTCTCTTAAGGAAGAGAACCGCAAAAAATGACTTTTAACCACTGATAACAATAACTCTCTTTAAGTTCTCTAGTACCAATAATTTTCTATTCAATTCAATACAGTTCACTCAAGCAACATACATAATTATAAAGTAAACAATGCGATTAGACCACTTACCGATCTCTTTTCTACCTACACAAGACGATGTCGACGATGTCCAGGGGTGAGGAATATGGTGTGCACATCATGGTCCAGCCCGTGGGAATTGTTGTTGTTTCCTTTTTTATTTCGGGGATCGACGTTACTCTAAAGAACAAAATTATGCATATCGATATCGATTTGATTGAGCGGAACTTTACATAATAAGAGTAATCTAAGTGAAAAAAAAAATGATACGAATTTCTACTCAACCAGATTATCTCATGTGGAGTTTGGATGCTCTGTTATTTCAAAGGCTAGGATTGATTTAACACAATTATTATTATTTTTCCTTTTGTTGATCAGGTGGATGATGATTATGGCTGGAGTGGGGGACCAGATCGATTCGGAGGGCTCGAGGTTGCGATGCAGTGGTATCGTCGACTCAATGGTGTGGTTGGTCGGCCGGGTGAATTAGAACCCGAAGATACTGATGCTGGTGCGTTCGCTACCTCGCTAGCTTGATGTATAGGAATAGGTTGATGTTGTTGCTGTGCTGGTTGTAAGCGGTTGCGTGTGCTTTCCTTCCTATGTTGTTTCGGCAATGGGCGAACGTTGTCGTTGTTGTTGTGGTTGCGGCTCGTATGCGTGTGGCGGTGGTGCGACTGACAGAGCTTCGGAAAAGCAGCTAAGGGTGCTATTGACTTCTTATGGATCCGAAGATGACTTTGCGGATGCAGATAGGGAATCCGGAGGAGAAGAGAGCATCACTCGAGGTAATACGCTCGAAAACTTTCCTATGCGAGGACGGAAAAACTAGCGTTAGCGCCAGGTCTTTTTGTCACGATGGTTGTCACGGACGTCTACGAGTATCGGGGGTTGGTGGTAAGGGCCTTGATTTGGGTGGCCTACTCGCCGGGTGCGTGCTGCTGCCTATACCACGGGAGAATAACCCTTTTTTTTTTTCTTGCCGCTAACACGAGCACTCTCATTCACTTGTGTTACTTTGTTTGGTCTTGTGTCTTGCGAAAGCATTTAGATTTTCTACTGTCTTTTGTTTTGTTTTAATTTACGTAGATTTTACTTTGTGTTTTTATTTGTTTAACTATTCACTGCCAATGTGTTTATTGGGACTGTACGTCCAACTCGCGATTCAATCGCGTAGCTCACTCACTTCTCACTCCGGTAAAAATCTCGTTCTATCTCCTTGTCGAATCGTCCGTCCAGTCGCTTAAATCATCTCGGTCTCATTCCTATTTCCCCAATAGCTGTCTAACTCAGGCGATATCCCCGTTTTTCCTCCAGTACATAATTTTAGTTTTTTCTTTCTCTCTTTTTTCCTTCTTGATTGCGTTCGGCCTATATCCATAATTTATGTATACGCACAGGAACCATCCACCCCCTCCCGGTACAGGTCTCATCAGAGATCATAATTTTCGCCGCCCTATCTCTAAAAACGTACGATCGCGCCTAGTTTCTCGCAACATAATATTGGAAAATATTAGGTGTTATTATGCAAAAAAAATCGCCTAGTGCATATCGCCATTTGTCGTATACACAAACCAGGAGTTCGAAACGGTCTAGGTAGCCAGTGCATCCCAAACGTTTTAATGGACTTACCCACTCAGGGTAATTACGGAATAAATTTAGTACTAAAGATATAGAGGAGATATGCATTATTATGTTTAAGGTCGTTCCCTACACTCTGTCAGCGGATTTTGGTTTATTGCTTCTGTTGCTAACTACAATGTCTACCAGGAGCCCTGTAATAGAGTGGTCTGTGATCATAAGATTGAAAGCACACTTATTACAGCTACTAAGGGAGACATTTCTGAAACGTCCATAAATGTGATCCAGACAACTACCCGAAGCAATCCTAGTAGGCTCATTAATAAAGCTTGTTAGGCCTTACGAAGATAACAAAGCCAAGAAATTCGAGACCGGGTTAATGCTTTCCAGTACATTAAGATTGAAATCTCCAACAATAATTCAATTTTTGGATTTTTCTTATTTCAAAAGATCAGCAAAATCATTTATATATTATGTTAAAACATTAGACATGTGAAGGTGGTAGACATAGAAACACAAATTCTTCACGGTTAATTTCAATGGAAACTTTTAAAACATTGGCACTTAAAAATTTAACACAAACTACATTTAAAATTTTGTAATCATCTTTTACAAAGCAGGCAACCCCTCCTGCTGAGTATAATTTTCATCCGTACATATTTGCAATAAAAATTTAAACCCGGACAGATCCAATTTTCCAATTTCAAAATTATAAATCCAAATTTCAGAGACAAACACAAGATCTGGAATGCACGCAAAAGAATCCAGGTGAGTAACTAGAGATGAAAAGGTTTCTATTAAACTTCTGATATTCTGGTGACAAAAAGAACCATTTGTGAATAGATTATCACAATTTGAACCACAAAGCTGAGGAGTGGAAAAGTCTTCAATTAAATAATTTTCATCATTCATTAAAAAAAAAATTGTTCTATGCACTAAATAAGTGATCACTAAAAGATCTTATTGTAGTGACCACCCTCAACCTTTCTCATAAGAACATTGTTGTTTTTGTACCATAAATATTTATGTTTCTGATGTTTTGCTTCTTTCACCTTGAAGAAGAGAGCCTGCGTGTACTTTTTGAGCAAATCGTTTAAGTAAATGCTGATCCCCTTGCTACTACTGATGTTGTTGTTATTGCTGCTGCTGCTATTTAGTATTGTGCAGAATCTATAGGATAGTATTTAACTATAAAAAATAATTGAAACAGAAAATTAATAAGAAGAGGCTGTTTAGACCAGACAAACTTACTCTTGTCCATCACTACATGTACTAACAATTAACTTTTGAAATAGGTACTAATAATCTGACTAGAAGGTAAAGAAGAGTAAAACCTGAGCCATCAGGTAGATAGAAATACAAAACTAAATCAGTATTTAATCGTCACCAAATAATATCGATTGCAAAGTTTTTGGTAAAAATATGTGTCGGTAGGTATTAGATTTTTCTAAGGAAATTTCCAAATTCAGATTGAGAATAGCTCTGACGACGTAGAGTCTTGTATTAAGTCTAGGGCCATCGAATTCGTGCTTGGTCAACTAAATCCAGCTTTTCCGTTATCGAATTAGTGTATCTCACTATAGGTTGTTTATCGTATTATGTCACGTAAACTCCCAATGATGACTCGACATAATACTCCTACTTTCCTGTACTATACTTGTATATATAACAATCATGTAATTGTTATTATTATTATTTTAATATGTAACAAATGTCTGAATGAACTCAATACGCCGTTAATAGTTCAACAATAGTCGGAAAAAGCATGCATTTTTTTACTTCTAGAGCTTCTTCACCATGGATCAGTTGTACGGGTTTTCAATTTTTTTTTTAAATCCATATAGCTGGTAATTAAAATTTTTCTTCAGTACGATTCGATTCATGTAGAACCAGCGTCGTGTCTGACCCCTTAAAGTGAAATACGGTGGAGCTGTTCGATTTATACTTCAAAAATATTTAGATTTTAATTAAGTCATTAACGTTAAACTACCTCCACCCTCAACCCATATAAATAAAATAAAATGATTTCTGGCGCATCCGAAACTAAGTAATCCAATTTGTAAGAGATGCTCAATTTATGTCAGAAGTCTCAACCCTACAGCTACATCACCTGATAGCTCTGTCACTCCATCCGCCCGCCTGTGGATAATTTTACATAAATATATGTATAAAACTTGGGACACATTGGTGAGCTGAATAGTTTTAGGGTCACGTCGATACAGATACGCTATACCTAGCATTACCCAGTGAAGCAGTAAAACTATTCTAATTTACTTATGCTCACCGTATTCATCAAACTTTTATCTCTGAAGTGTAATAATATGGAAACCTTCACACCTGCACTGTTAATATCACATCCCTTTCGGTATGGCTTCCTTTCGGTGCTCTGTGCGTATCCCGGAATTGACGTTTATGCTTGAACTTGTGGACGGACAGGAGAAATGTTACACTTTGTAGAAATACACCGGCGAGTTAATGAAATGCCAGAGACGGTAGTGGCAGTGGCAGTTGGAGTTGGAGCTATAGTTGCTTCACAACAGGGTATTTTGCTACTTTAGGAATTGATGGTAGTTGGTGGAGGTTAACAGATTTCTGACAACAAGGTGTGGATCCGAGGCGTAGCTTCCCTCCCTAGCAAAAGGTTGGTAATAAGTCTCTGCGAGTATGTATTGTATGTGCTCCTGCTGTGGAAAGTCATAAATTTTACAAACTTTATTACTCCTTCCCAGTTTTAGTATGCGAACGATTTACTATAGGTAGGAGTGTTGTTGGGGTTGGTAGGTACATTGGTAAATGAACAATGAGACAGGTATGGTCTTTTGTTCATTTGTCCTCTTCAACTTCAATTAGGTACTCGCAGGGATAGAATAAAATTGTGGGGAGAGAGTTGGTGGAACTGGCAAGAGGGCAAATGGATAATGGATGATCGCTCTCCAGCTTCTCACATAAAACTCTAATTGATTAAATATTAACGCCTATTTGGTCAAATGAACATGCGGCTGATGAGTTTTTGTTTGGAACATGCAATCAAAGAATTTATGGGACAGGTGTAACTTCGGCCTAATTAATGATGGTCTCTTAATTTACAAAACGAGTTGAAATAGTATCAAGTTAGCCGTCAGGAAACAATTATCGCTTTGTTGAAAATGCGATCACTTAAAGAAATCTCTTTAATTTCAATTTGTAATCCGTGAAGTTATGCTGGGCAAGTATTTACGATGAAAAAACATGGGATTGAAATGTACACATCTTTACAGCACTGATTTCTAAGTTAAAGGATGAAGTGAATTCGCAGCTATTGGACATGTTATGTTATAGAAACTATCAGTTTTAAAGTGATTTGGTTCCAAAAGTTATTTGTGATTGAAAATACTATTTCATTAGCACCCAGTAGGCACAAATTGGAACTGAGCATGTACTGAAACACTGAGGGTGTAACAAATTTCAAGTAACTTACATAGGCATTTTTTTCTTTCGTACGAGAGATGGTATGTGACATGTGATATGTATACCTACGTATGATTGGTTCCCGTTGCCTGACGAGTGAAGAGAAAAATACAAATAACTCATTGAGCGCAGTTTTGAGACCACAACTAACGGAACCTGAAAATAAAGGGAGATGAAGGATCTTAAAGAAGCTCAAAATCAGCCTGTGGAGTTGAGAAACTTGATGATCTTATTGAAATGGATGCTTTGGATGGCCACTCTTGTTTGTGTCAGTGCAGCTACGGCAGTGGGTGTTATGGGGGATGCCAAGCTTGGCTCTGTGAGTTCCTAAAGGTTAATTGCCCGTACTAATTGCCGCTAATCAAAATCTACACTGGTTCTGGCTAAGAGGTTGTTTGTTCTGGTAGCACTGTAGGTTGGCCAGATCTTCCATGAAATCACAGTTCGTCAGGTTCATCCATCTAGTCTCAGCCCTTGAGGTGGAGTGCAGGATGATTTCTCTCTTTACATATCCCAGCAGAGGGAAGACTTCCTCCGCATGAGACACGCACAGAGCAGAGCCACGTCTGGCAATTCATTTACGACCGCATTCTCCTGCCATTCTGATCTAGAGGGGAATCTAACAGATCAGTTTTTATGGAAGTTGAATTTAGGTACAATGCAGTCCGTACATATACGACCTTTGCCGTCGGGAAGGGAAAGTAATATGCGGGTATGGCCTTAAGGCCTTTCGGACCAACATTTAGATTTCTTCAATCTAACAGCGCTACAGACTGCAATGGTTTTTGTATGCAGATCCACATTGGCAGAAAATTGAGAATCACATTGAGCGCCTCCGTCGTATTTGATCGAAGGGCTTCCTGTGATTCCAATTCCAGCCCGGGTCGATTCAGAGTGGACGTTGTTAAAAGCACCCTCTATATATAAGAAGGTAGCTAAGGTAAATATTGGTGATAGGAGAGTGACCTTTCAACTGTGCGCACTACTTCATGAAGAGCTTTAAAAGCAAACAATTTTTTGTCAGTGTTTCAAAAATGAAGGACAAATCCGTCCTTTATTATAAAGAGAAAAATATGCGAAAGTTCTATTTAAAATAAAGGACGGATGGTCTGCGTTTCTATGGCAAAAAGGTCTATCTGACCGTGGAAGAACGATGTTCCTTATTTACCTCTGTGAGTCAAAAGAAGGCCGCTACAAGATTTATATTACAAGTAAGTAAACTGAGAACTTACTTACATTAAAGTAGTTGCCAGTGCATCCGATAGAGATGTTTTAATAATCCTATTGGTCAACATACACAAGTTAAAACATTTGGAAATTTGGCTTGCGAGCGCTTCATCAAATGTAAAAAAATATTAGTTGCACAAACAGCACCACTTTATATCTAGATCTTGGCCAAGATTTATGTTTTGCTTCACTCGGCTTCCATGCTTTTACAGGGTCTGATTAGTCAGCTTGTTTTTATGACAAAGGCAAAATAAAACCCTCTGTACTGCTACATAAGAACAAGATAAGGCTTTAGGTCTTTAAACATTTTTAAATATACATTTTTGAATGTAGCAAGAACTGCATAGGTATGTAAATTAAATGGCATTAACAAAAAACTAAAAAATTTTAATTCAGCAAGTTTAGCTATTTTTCTCCTATTCTAAGAGTTTAAAAAAATAAAAAATAAGAACCGTACTGGAATTTATAAGAACAAACATTTTAGACCCGGTATTTCCATTGCTAATAAGCTATGAATGGTGGAGTATGTTTTTTTCTAATGCAACAACCCACCCCCTTCTTACAAAGTCATCAAAACGAGTTTTCCACTACACTGCAATGGAAATATCGGATCGCTTAAGAATAAGCAGATTAAGACTATTTTAGCTCCCCTTATCATTATCTATTGATAAGAGCTCACTTTTTTGTTTGTTCCATTAGATACATCTAATAGAAAGCATTAGATAAAAATAGATTTCACTATCTTGTGTTATTTAATAACCGAAATATTGATATGACTTCATATGAAGAAGTAGGGGAAGGTATTGTACCTGGGTCTGAGTGCCAATTTTCAGAAAAGTACAAAGCACACAAAAACCGGTTCGTCTGTGAAATTTTGCTCTTTTGTTCATTTCTTTTCTCAGTTTATTTTTGAGGTTATACACCTAATGGAGTCGGCAGAAAAAAATTAACATAGTTTTCAGGGAAAACAATATTTTTTTTATCTCTTTTCCGATACTTTAATCGATTTCGGTCAGTGTGTTTATAGGAACACATTGTTGTACGTAAATGCTTTAATTAATACGTCAAAATTACATTTTGTTGCCTAAAGTGGTGTTCGTGTACGTACCTTGGTCCTATCATAGCGCGTGTACCAAGTTAACTACTAGTTTTTAGATTATTTTAAACAAAATTTGTTTTTTATGTTTCCGGAAAATATTCCAAGAAGCGAATTACATAGGTAAACAATATTGAAGTCCTTTGTTATATTTTTTTTTTTAAGTAAACGAGAGTTTTTTTTTTCATTTCAAGCAATTATTTGAAATAAAAAAATTTATCAAGCACACAAACTTTAATATAATGGTTTGTTTTCTTGTTGCTTTCTTGAAATAAAATAAGAATGGTACCATAAGGTTTTCACCTTTAAAATATATACCTTCAATAATATTTTCGGTCCAAGCCCCAATACTCTGTGGACCAAGGTACAATCACGTCTTGTATACCTTGAACCGTTTGAGATTAGTACAGGGTGTCCGCCGGGAAGGTATACCACTTTGTGTGTTTATATTTTTTGATTAAATGAAATAGAATGGATCTTATATTGATAAATGTTTTATTTAATGTCGGCAATAATGTGTGGAATACAATATCAGGTAAATGTCCGCCTCTGTTAGCCTCACAAATGCAAGCCCTTTTGAGCACATTTTTCATTACATTCTCACACGCGGTATTTCATTCATTTCATCACGAATAGTTTGTTTGCATAAGCCTTGCTTTTCAGATATCCCCACAAAAAGAAGTCCGGAGCAGTTAAATCAGGCGACCGTGGAGGCTGTGGAAAGAGGTCTCGCAGTAATTTCATTGTAATCCTGGCTGTATGCGATGTGGCACCGTCTTGTTGATATCTTTCACTACACGATAAATAGTGCGTTTTGTTGGCACGTTGTTTCTCCCAAAAATTTCACGTAACTTTCTCAATCGTCACTGTAATCGATGATTTATTTTGATAAAATGTTTTAACGATTAAATCACGTTGGTTTATGGAATATTTTTCCAAATATGAACTGTCAAGACCAAAATGGCGGCACAACAAAGTATTATACCTTCCCGGCGGACACCCTGAATATAAAAGTTAAGTTTTCTATTGAATGGTAAGGAATATCAAAAAAAAAAAAAAAAGGAAATCCGGAATCAAGGCACAATACCTTCCCCTACTCTTTGCTTAAGTTGCATCTAAATCTTCACCTTTTTGATCAAAACAAAACAAATTAATATACTATATAATATACTTAAACATTTGTTGATTAATTAATGCATAACTAGTTTATTCTAATTAAGAGTTATAAAAAATTGAATAAGTCCAAATAAATCCAATAAAAGAGACTCAAGTCCATGAGTGCACTCATAGCTCGCGATGGTACTCGTATCATTTCATTTTCACGGTTATGGGCTTTGCCCAAGGAAGGACAGAGGCTAAGCTTAAACCCGTATGACACTATCCAGTGACAACGAAAGGAAAAGCAGCAGTTTTTTCTAATAAGAAACAACTTAGTTTTATTTTATCAGATGTGGAAACAACATTAACTGTAACATAATAGCTAGATAATACATAAATTAAGCAGAAAACAAAAGAATAAAATGTAACATAAACATAGAACAAATTATTGTTTAGATTCTGGACACAAATTAGAATTAGAGAGAGTTGCAAAAAAAAAAGTGCAAGTATAGAATGTTTTTGGCAACCAGGCAACCAGTGTGACTTTTTTCTTTAATCAGGAATCCCTGGAATTCTGTTAATTTTAAGTTTGTTGTTATAAATTCGTTTTGAAAATTTGTGGTTGCTTTGCAAACAATTGTTCGACTTTTCAGAATACATGTTTGTATCTTTTATACGAAGCTGAAATTGCAACTTGTTTTAATATGATACAAATAAGAGAAAAATGAAGTGTCATACGGGCTTTAGACTGTTTTTTTTTTTTTTTTTTTTCAGAACAATGGGTGACTAATGAAATCTGACGGTGATATTTTATTACTTTTTAAGTACCTACTCCAAAAGTTTGGCCATTTCGTAGTAATATATGTTTAAACCATAAAAAATGTTTTTTTTTAGTTAAAAACTCATATAAAATGGGTTTGAAGGACCAATAACGGACTTTAGGATACTAAAAACCATCCTATGTAATACCGCTACTCACGACAAATCGATTAATAACTATATATATTGTTGAGGTTTCGTTAAATGTGTTCTCTTTTATAGAGGTAGAGATTAAGAGAAATAACGATTTTTAAGAGAATTCCCCGTCCGATTCACAATCTCTTGCGCGCTTTAATTTTTGCGAATTCGTCTATAATTTCACTCAAATCCAAGTTTGATGCCAATTAACGATAAATGTCGGAGGCGATCTTTTCGAATGCTGTTTTTTAAATAATTTAAGATCTACTGTAGGTTGCACGGAAGCGTCGAGGTAGTCATTTTCAGCAGGGCATTGATGGTAGTATTGGTAGTTATTGGATCCTGATCTACTCGAGTCACTTTATTAAATAACACAGCTGCGTCGGCGCTATCAATAAATGAACACTTGTCACTTTTGACCGATATTTCGGCTGTTGAAGGAACTGTAGCAGAAAGCGTAGGTTAGGTTTAGTGGGGTTTTGAGTTCATCACAAAAAGACCAGGCACCATAGTGGGCCCATCGCCATCCCCAGGGAACCGTTACGGTTAAAAACCTAAACCAAATCGCCCAAACAATCAATTTCCCTGCAGAATTTAATAATGGTCCCAATATTGTTTGAGGAACCAACCTCCTCTAAGTGATTAAAGAAGTACCTGCCAAGGTGCTTCCTTCTACTCCGAGCGATGGCTTGACACTCACATAAAATGTGGAAGATGTCTTCCGTGACTTGTAGGTCCTCACAATACCTCCATATGTCCGAGCTAGCTAGTCCTAGTCTCATGGCATGCTTCCTTAGAAGGCAATGTCCAGAGAGTATTCCTACCGTTAACCTTGGTTTGGTTCTACTGAAGTTGACTAATTCTTCAGACTTTCTCCAGTTTAAAATGGGCCACAGCGCTTTTGAGACCATGTGATATCTAGCTGTGACCATCTTGTGGCTGGCTGCTAAATGGGAAGTTTTTTTTCAAAAACAACCCTTCTAACCACGGCCATTGGTGGTCTTATGCCCTCAATCATGGAGTTAGGTGGAAGCTCCGCTCCTTTCTTGGCCAAAGCGTCGGCCTTTTCATTACCTTCAATATTACAATGCCCAGGCACCCAACATAATCTGACACGGTTCTGCGAACATAATGCCTTGAGCATTGTGCGGCAATTCCTTACTAGTTCAGATTTAGTGGTATGTGACTCTAGCGCTTTAAGCGCAGCCTGACTATCAATGTAGGTAGATGGCGATATTCTTATTGGATATCGATCTCATCTCAAGTTCCTCTGCAGCTTTGAGTACCTACGGCCAGAATCTCTGCCTGGAACACACTGCATGTGTCCAGAAGTCTCAGGGCTAGATGTAAGTCTAGTTCACTGGAGAATACACCAGACCCTGTGCCCTCACTGGTTTTGGAGCCGTCAGTACAGTAATGATGCGGTAAAATCAATATTAACTCATATGAAGATATTATAGTTTCTATAGTAGCTCGTTTGTCAATTTGAACTTGAGTTTAGAAAAACGTTGGTTATTTTTTTATTGCCGATCAGGTTGAGAGCTATCATAGATTATACGGTTAGCGTTGTGCTGCAACCTGTATCATACATATCTTGCAGCGGCGTCGCGTGAATTACTTAGATGGGTGTGCAATTCTTTAAAATTATATATTTTATAAAAATACGGATTTATTTATTGTTTTCTTAATTAAAATAAAAAAAAACTCCATTGTTCAAATTAATAATAGGACAAAAAAAAAGAAGCAAAAGCACCGCACGAAACTGCAGCCACTTATACTACCTAAACGAAAAGCAAAATTCGTTCATTCATTCATCGCGATCGACTAGCACTCCTTTTTTTTGCACGAGCGTCGATGTATTGCATGTATATTTGACTTATGACGCTTTACGGAAACAGAACAAAGCAAAAGAAAATAATGAATATTCCGTGTGCACAGAAAACGAGTGCACGAGTTCACTACAAGTTCATCAAAGTAAAGCGAAGCGACATTTAGCAGGTAGCAGGTACGGCGTGCGGTTGACGAATGACGATGGGGAATGGGGATGAATTCTTGTAGCTGAAGGAAGGTATATAGTTCGGAGTTGGATGAATTTATTTGATGAATACGTGCACAGCCAGATTTCGTACGAGTTTATTTTTTTTCTCTTTGTTTCTCAACGATGAAGGAATTTTGAAAGAAAAATTAGGAAAGATGATATGAGTATTATTATAGTAGGCTGTGTGATGGAGGTTTTATGGGATGTGTAAAGTGTAATTGAGCACATCATATTTATGTGTGTTATTATTATTTGAGTGTTCGATGAGTGATGTTTTTGGTTAGATCAGGGTGTGCAATGCACACCTTGCACACCCTGACGAGACGCCACTGATATCTTGTCATCGGAAATTATTTTTGCGAAAATGACTTTTACCAGAATTTGGTGCCAGGTGGATGGATGTGCGGAATAGAAATCATAGCATTAGTGGTGATACTTGATGAAATAAGGCTGGTAGTAGGGAATTACGAATTACAACAGTCAGCGACACACCTAGCATCAACTACTGTAGTACGTCCCAGACCACAGAAAGTTGAAAACATCGCCACAAATATAGTAAATAAGAACTGATGCAAGGCTAGAGCGAATGAAAACTTCTTTAAAAAGTTGATGGGCGGAATTGGTGAATTGATCTCACGACCGTCAAGCACGTGAGCTGATCCAATGTGCTACGGGCGTACTCATCCAAACTACCATATAACTGAAATAACGATAACAGAAAAACAAACAGCACATGCTTATCGAGGACGCTTGGCGCATGTGTTGAAAATGTCAAATAAGGAGTTTTATCATTGGTAATGTTGATTGAATAAAAAAGAAATAAAAATTTTATTTTATGCATTCAAATATTCTTTAAAAACTAATGAAACTGTCGTCCCTAGTTTTGACTTTTACAAAAACTATGGAGATAAAAAGTGGATGAAATATTGTTCAATCAGACCAGGAAAAAAACAGATGTACATAGCTATCTAAAATGTAATCGGTATTTTCAAGGAACCATTTCATATAAGCTACATTTTGATGTCCAGTACGAAAACATACCTGCAAGACCAAGTAAATTAAATGTATTGGAAACAAATTTCCAACAATTCCATTCGTCGTCACTCAAAATTTAAAAAAGGGGAATAAAATGGGTCCCGACCCAAAAAAAGGGCCCCCCACATAAAATGCTAATAAAAAAAACAACAAAGACATTTATTTTTAACAAAAAACTAATTTATTCATCACGAAACACTTCTTTTCATATGTTCGCACTCTTTATCGATCAATAAAGAGTAAAATCTTACTAAAACTGAAAAGGGGCCATTTTGACAATTTTTCAAAAAGTTGGGGCCAAGGGTCCTGAGAATTAAAAAGGGGCCAAACGGCAACGCTGCCTCGTAAGTACGTTTAAAACTAAAACGATGCATTAAATTTACATGCATTTTATGAATATCAAGTAGCTGAAATCAATCAATTAATTATTATTTTCCTTTAAAAATATTATTTTTGTTACACTTCAGCCCGTGCTTCCTCGTATTCCGAGGGAAGAGTACTGAGCGGAGAGTCAAACTAAATGAAAGACGCAGAGCCCGCTGTCTTTAGCTAGGCTGCGACTCTGAGTTAATTGTTTATTGATTTATTTATGCTGTGAAGGTCCGCTGTCCTTAGCTGGCTGCAACCTTGTATTCTTAGCTCTAGATTAACTCTGTCTTTTCCTTCCAAAACCATGCCCTTTTATACAATATTCTAGGCATTACCTGACTTCTGACTTCCCCTTCCATATACCATACTTTTCTTTAATAGTTCCCACATGTGCGTACCTATTCATTTTTTGGGTATTGCTTAATTGTTTTCCGTTCCCATTTAAGAAATGCCCAATCGACATCTTGGTGTCGATTGCCTTTGCACAGGTATCAAGTGTCACCCATTCGTAAATCGTAAAACAATTTAAGTGGTTGCGTATCGTAATATTCCTCCGATATGCTCTCGTTGCAGTTGGCGTGCCGCTGAGGAATCGGAGTTGTATTGTTTGTATACCCGTGACACTCGATCCAATTGTGCTTGGGTATGCATTTGGAAAACGAAAAACAAAGCAAGTGCCTGAATAATAGCCGTGGCGCTTGGGAATGTTATTAGATACATATGCGGAACATATTACGTATGGTTTGGTTGGAAGATCGAAGGTAGGTCATGGTCGGGGTAATGTTGTGTGGATCACAACATTTTTTAACGCCTTTATTTATGATTTCTTAAGAACATACATAACAACAACGTACGAGTTCCTGTCGTTTAACCCTGGCTATTGAGCTGATAGTCCAGTCATGGGGAATGCTTTCTTCCACACATATTTATTTGATGATTTGGTGCATGCGCCCTACCAAAACATCAGCAAGATATTTTATTTATAAGCTTTTTCATAGCTAAGCCAATATCTTGAATAATGAATGGGGGAACTGGTTTTTCATTGATTATACGTGGCCTTCTCACTCTTTAACTGATGTCCATTTAGCAGCTGATGGAATACTTTTCCCTTCGCTTGGGTGACTTTACAATTTCTTCGCTGTTTAGAAGAACGGTTACGGTCTTGAAGCCAGCCGCCAGTTGGCTTTTTTATAGAATCTCCGAATGGTGTGTCGAGCACGCGAGACCTGTTCTTTGTACGTAGAGTTTTCTTCTCCTCTTATCGATAGTCTTCTCCCGCTTCCCTGTTATGAACTGCACTGTTTTCTTATGTGCATCTTCTGTTACCTTTTTTCGTACTCGTAATTATTTACCACTGTATTTTTTCTTGGGGTGGCTGGTACCTTACATTGGTTCCGGCTACCTTCTTGATGATGCCGCGATACTGGCACAATAATTGGTTGTTGGCGTCTGTGGTAGGTGTGTGGACGGACAGTAGCTCTCTATAGGGTTTGGCTACAGAAGGCGTGCTAAGGATTCCAACTTTGAATTTCTTCTTTTAGCCGATACACATCTTCAAGAAAATGTTTTATTTATTGTTGCCCCATACCTAAATAAATCATCAGTAAATAAGAACGGAACACATAAACAAGTTTAGTATTGCGGTGAGACACTGGGTGTTTTAGAGGTACGGTTACTACAAATAACGCAATTCAATTCAATCTGCCAAACAAAACATGCAATATTCAAATAATGGTTGAAGAATATTGAGTGCCCGACGTTGTGTTAACTTTTAGCGCTCTTTCAGGTGACTGTGGTAGATACACTTAATTTGATATTACGAATGCAAACTAGAAGTCCATTTAGATAATCTCTTTTTGGCTCGGAATAAAATATGTGAACTGAGTTTCCTTACTCTTGGATGCATATTTGGCACCGTGTTCATTTTCTATCATTCACTGAATAAATTTATAAAATCTCGCCACAGGCACCTTACCTTAATCTGAGACCGTAGCTTGGTTTAGAATAAATTTACTGCCAGTTAAAGCGGATTACGAACACTTTAAACTTAAGCGTCATATAATTTCCATGTCCATAAACAGGATATATTTTTCTCTTTTTTCTATAGAAAAATTGTTTTTGGCATGAAATAGTTTTTGAATAATTTTATCTAAGCGGAAAAGAGTTCTTTCCTGAAGCGTTTTAATAACTGTTTTGACTTGTTTCGGTAAATCCTCGGTTGGACTATAGGTAGTACGTATATAAAGAGAGTACTCCAACGAAGTATGTGTAGTGTAGTGTACTGAGAGAAAAGTTTAAATTGTTATAGGTATGTTGGTAGTTCATGACAAATACCGCTCATAACGTTTGTATTGTGAGAACTCATCGCGTAATAAAAATTACACCACAATAATAACAGAAGTGTTAAAATATTACAAAAGCTATTGTTTTTTTACCGTTTTTTTTTACTTTATTACCTTTGCAATGTTGTTTTTAAAAATTTTACAGGAAACGGTAAAACCTTCTTTGTATTTTTATTTTGTGGAAATTAACGGATTTCGAAAAGTAGTATTTGAAACAAAAACAAATTTCAGATTTTTCAAATCTGAATATTTAAATATAGCCTTATACACCTTTGTGATACTGACATTGTGACACAGTTGTTAATTCTGCTTTTTCAATTAAAAATTTTGACAACTTGCACGTTTAATTCAATTAGAAATTTCGTTTATTTTGAAAGTAAATGCAATTACAATTAAATTATTAATTTTTCGAAAATTTGATTGCAAATTATTTAGATTTTCAGATGCATTCGGTTTCCTCTTCTCCGACTGTCTCAATATTTATGTCCTGAATATGGGATTTTAATTCGCTAAACCTCGAAATATTCATAGGGTTATTGTGCCAATGATCTTCTTTCAGTTTCGAAAGCACCATCATCTTATCATGTTCGGATTTATCAGATACTGATGGTGTTGACAAGCTCAGCCTATACTCTTAGGCAATTTATTAATTTCCAATTGCTTTACCTTAAACAATACTTTTTAAGGGGTGAGAACTGAGAACTTTCCTCGCTCTCTCTAACTATTGTACAACTGCAAAGTGCACTGTCATAAGGTTAAGGCCGTAAGCATTGATGGTTTAACGTTACAAAGAAAGTATTATATATATTTGAATACCGAATTCATTGGAAGTTACAAAGGTGCTACCATATTAAACTGTTTCGACATTGAACTATGGCCATTGGGTATGCTTTTATATCAAAGTTTGTCCTGACTTAGGTAAAAGGTACAACTATTCTCGATAAAGCATTGAGCTATGGGCTTAGTAAGTCCATTTGACAATCACAGCTAATATCCACTTCAAAATAGCTTACAATTTTGCGATATACGAGTAGTCGGGTAGTCGGTATTTACATCCCCCCAACATCCCATATTCCCACCTTCGATTATACTCAGGAGTAGGGCGCATTACAAATATTTTCTCATATAGAATCCGAGGATGTGGTGCAGGTACCTACGTAATGGTGTGCGTGTGCATTGAAAAATATGTCACTCTACGTGTATGCTTTTGACAGACGAGAAAAGCTGGGACTGCTGTTACATTACATGTTACTGGAATCGATAGAATGGGCTTTAGGGCTCATCTCGTCCCTTTTGACTTAGACAATACAAATGTAATTAAGTAGTTATTGAATGAGCCTCAAGCCTATAACAAATATGCTAATCGAATTTTCAAAAGCAGAGACATCAAATTAATGCACGAGTCACTGATCGATATTTATGTAGAAAAATTTAATAAGTCCAATTGGATTGGCTTTAAAATGTGTAGTAATTTTCCAGAGCAATTGGAAAGGGTAACTACTTCTTGGTGTGGGTGATAAAGAAGTATGTTCAGGGTTAAAAAAAAATATATTCATCGTTTGTAAATGAAAACTAAGATCCCAATAAAAACTTATTTATGCATTCCAGTACACATATGAGATTATGTAATTTTTTATGTAAACTAACTCAAACTGGCAACGCTTGAATGACTTTAATGTGGCACGAGCTGTGTGACATGTTGCGACGTCTTGTTGAAACCACAGCTTCTCCACATCAAGGTTGTTCAATTGATGAACGAAAAAGTCAGTAGGTAATCATGGCTCTATAGCGGTCACCATTGACTGTAACGTACTGGCCAGCATCGTGTACAGACCAATTAGTCCACTAACCCGTAAAGCACACCAAACAGTCTGCTTTTGTGGTTGTAACGGTGTCTCAACATACACTGAAGATTATCATCACTCCAAATACGGTAGTTTTGTTTATTGACGTATCCAATCAACCAAAATTGAGCTTCATCGCTAAAAAAAATCGCTTATAAAAATTGACGTATAGTGCGCGATACGTATTTCGAACAGAACCATGATTTTCCAAAATAAATTTGCACAATTGTTCAGGCGACAGTCTATTCATGTTGAAATGCCAAACCAAACTAAAAAAAAGTCACTTGACTGCCGACGAAATGGCCGCCAGTAAAAATAGTGTTGCCAACACAAGTTTCGAAAACACTTCGCAGTATTGATCTACGTGTCTCTGCTGTAGTACAAAATATTTATTATAGAACCATTGCCTAGAATTTAAGAGAAGATTACAACGATTATAGAAGGTCGACTTCTCCCAGAAATTCTAGCATTAAAATCCGTTCTAGCAAGCGAAACTAAAGTACGGGGTATGCTGAAGAACTAAAGATATGAATGGAAGAATTTTCTACGTCTCTCTGCTGTGGTACAATTTATTGCATTACAATCAGGATCTGGGTTAGGGAATATAGAGGGCGTTAGGAGCGGATTGAAGAAGGAAGTCAGGATGTAGACGGGACTTAAGGAAGGAAACGGAAATGAAAAGGAATGGAGTGTCATGTGCGAGGAGCATGGCATGCTTGCGTAGCACGGCTCTGCTCGCCGGATGGGGTGGTTCTTGTCCTACACACACAACTAGATCTACCACAAAACATTGAACATGCCAAAGAAAAAACTTACTTTTTCGAAAGCAGACGGACGTCCACCATACTGAGGGGCTGCTGATGTCGTTACAGCTAGGGCCTATTCCCACCCTTCCTGGAAGTTTACGGCCGATTTTCAAACTTCCCCAAGTTTGTTTAGTTGCCGCTGACTAGACCATGTTCGCCGAAAGAACTGTAGCAGACCTTACCGCACCCCTGCAATCTTGTTTTAACAAGCCATTGTGCTCAATCGAGCGGAATCAAAAAAAAGGAGATAACGCAATACAACAAATATGGCGTGATGGACATCGAATTTATTAATCAAAGAAATTAATATTGGGTTGCATATTAACTATACAAGTATCTACTTATAAACTAATGCTAAAAATATTAACTTTAATCCTTAAAAGCAATTATAGCTTAAAGTTTACTTACTTACTTACTTAACGGGCTCCCGACCCGTGGAGAGTCTCTGCCTGAGACACTGCAGCCTTCCATCCTCTACGATCCCGGGCACGCTGCTTCCAATTATCCAGACCAAGCGCTCTGGCATCCGCGATGGCTTGGTCTTTGAAACGGAGGTTCGGTCTTCCTTGTCTTCTCGAACCTGGGGGCTGGGATTCGAAGATCCTCTTAGCTGGAGCATTATTGTCCATTCGCTCGATGTGGCCGAGCCAATGTAGTCGACGTATTTTGGCTTTTTGGACTACATCCACATCTTGATACAGCTCATAGAGTTCGCGGTTATATCTTCTCCTCCATTCGCCCTCCTCGCACACAGGACCAAAAATCCGCCGAAGAATTTTTCTTTCGAAGGAACCCAGTATTAGCTCTCCCTTCCTGCTTATCGTCCAGCACTCGGCGCCGTAGAGCAGAACTGGCAGTATAAGGGTTTTGTAAAGCATACATTTCGTCCCTCGAGTTAGGAGTTTTGAACCCAATTGTTTTGCCAAACCGAAGTAGCAGCGGTTTCCTAGGGTAATTCTCCGCCGGATCTCCACTAGGATGTCATTCGTGGAGTTCATGTTTACTCCGAGGTAGATGAACTCCTTAACTACCTCGAAATTGTTGCTATCAATAGTGACGTTTTGTCCTAGGCGATGGACAGATGTTTGTTTGTTTGTTGATAGCATGTACTTAGTCTTGTCCTCGTTTACTTCAAGACCAACAGATTTCGCCTGTTCTTCAATCGCCGTGAAAGCTTCTATCACGGAGCGCTGTGACCGACCGATGATGTCAATATCGTCCGCATACCCCAGCAGCTGGACGGATCTGTTGAAGATAGTGCCTTCCGTGTTGACACCTGCCCTACGCACTATCTGCTCTAGTACGAGATTGAAGAAGTCGCATGATAGCGCGTCCCCTTGCCGAAATCCGGTGCATGTTTGGAATAGTTCGGAGGAGCTGTTTCCAAATTGCACGTTGCAACGCGTGTTTTCGAGTGTCACGCGACACAACTGAATCAATTTTGACGGGATTCCGAATTCGGCCATCGCCATATACAGCTCCTGACGATGTATACTATCATACGCGGCCTTGAAGTCGATGAATAGATGGTGTGTCTCGACTTGAAATTCGTTGGTCTTTTCCAGGATTTGCCTCAGTGTGAAAATTTGGTCTATAGTCGATCTGCCGGGCCGGAAGCCACACTGGTACGTGCCGATTAGTGTGTTGCAGAACGGTTTAAGAAGTTCACACAGTACATTGGATAGGATCTTATACGCGACATTTAGCAGGGATATGCCTCGATAGTTCTTGCAAGACATAGGATCGCCTTTTTTGTAGATGGGGCATATGGAGCTGATAGTCCAGTCATCGGGCATGTTTTCTTCCATCCATACTTGGTTGATGATTTGGTGCATGCGCCCTACCAAAACATCACCTCCGTATTTAAAGAGCTCCGCTGGCAAGCCATCCGAGCCTGCGGCTTTGTTGTTCTTAAGCTTTTTTATAGCTAAGCCAACCTCTTCTATACTGGGTGGTGGAATAGGTTCTTCATTGGCTGGACGCGGGTTATCTTCTTGCCCTACCACTCTCTCAACATGATGCCCATTAAGCAACTGCTGGAAATGCTGCTTAAATACATCTACTATTCCCTGCGCTTCGGTGACTAGGTTTCCTTCGCTGTCTCGAAGAGCCTGTGTTCCGGTTTTGAAGCCAGCAGCCAGTTGCTTGGCTTTCTTATAGAACCTCCGGATGTTGTTGCGATCACGAGACTCTTCGATCTCCTTGAGCTGGGATACTGCGTAGGCTCTCTTCTTTCTACGCAGGATCTTTTTCTCCTCCCTTCTCCTGGCTCGATACTCTTCCCTAGCTGCCCTTGTTTTGCGCTGCAGCATTTTCTTGTGTGCATCTTCTGTCACCTTTTTCCTGTACACGCATTCATCATCATACCACGGGCTCTTTCTCTGGGGTGGCTGGTACCCTACAGTGGTTTCGGCTACCTCCTTGATGATGTCGCGAGACTGGCACCACTGATTGTTGGCGTCTGTGGAAGGCGAGTGCATAGTGGAGAGTTTCATGCTCAGGCGCTCTCTGTAGGCTCTGGCTACTCCAGGTGTGCTAAGGCGTCCAACGTCAAATTTCTTCTTCTGGGCGGCCCGCAGCTTCTTCTCGTTGGACAGTCGAGCTCTGAATCTAGCTGCAACAAGGAAATGGTCAGAGTCGACGTTTGCCCCTCGGAATGTGTGCACGCCGAGGATGTTGGATGCGTGCCTCGCATCGATTAGCACATGGTCGATTTGGTTGGCGGTTCGACCGTCTGGAGAGCGCCAGGTTGCTGTGTGGATCCTTAGCCTTGGAAACCTAGTGCTACTTATCACCGTATTACGAGCTGCTGCAAAGTCAATTAGTCGGTAGCCGTTGTCTGTTGTCGTTTCGTGGATTCTGTGCTTACCGACTAACCCGCCAAAGATGTTTTCCTGACCGATTTTGGCATTGAAGTCCCCGAGCACAACTTTAACGTCATACTCCGGACAGGCTCCGTAGGCTCCATCCAGGAGGTCATAAAACTCCTCTTTTATGGGGTCTTCAGCCTCGTCGGTAGGGGCGTGTGCACATATTAGGCTTATGTTTTGGAAGGTAGCTTTGATGCGGATCACAGCTAGGCGATCACTTATCGGCCTAAAGTCAATAACTTTTGTCCTTAGCCGATTTCCCACGACGAATCCGCATCCTAATACATGCAATCTCTTATGGCAGCTGTAATAGATGTCGCAATTTTTTCTTTTCATCATGCCTGATCCTATCCATCGTATCTCCTGGATCGCGGTAATATCTGCCTTGTACCGCGTGAGGACAGACTCAAGTTTTTGAGTAGCACCTGGGGTGTAGAGCGTTCGTACATTCCAGGTACATACTCTCATGTCGTAGTCCATTGACGTTCCGGGTCTTGTTGCCATTTGAGGAGTACCATTATCCGAGGCTGGTTGTGTCTCTCTCATAACTAGTGTTTTTTTCCGTGGTCGGGAAGTTACCCCGACGGCACAACCCCCAACCTGGAGGGCCAGGCCCTTGTTTTAACCCTAGGACAGCGGGCCGGATAATCCGATGTCAGTAGCCCATTCTGGGATATGAGCGCTGCCGTTGACCCATAAAGGGCTCATCCGCCACCAACTCTTTCCAACACCCTGGCTCAGTATTGGAAGTCCCTATAGACCTGGTATCCAAGTAAGTTGAAGCAGCTCATATAGGGATAACACTTAGTAGTTCGACCTAACTGGAACTGTAGACGCCACCGTTGATTCCGTCTAGGGAATTCATCCGCTGCCGCCTGAAACAGGAGGGAGTGCCTAAGTGAGAAGACACTCTCCTTCCCCCTCTCTCGTCTGCTGCCACCAACGACCTTCCACAGGGGTTGGATACCCTATCTCCAGTCGAGGTGCTAGGCACCCGGTAGTCACCAACGCGGAGGTGAGAGTAGGAGTTGGTAGTGAGAGGCTAGAGTGAGAGCGCTTGTGTTCTCATGTAATCGCATCACTACCATTTCAACCACCAAGCTTAAAGTTTATAAATATTAAATAACAAATACAAAAAAAAACTTAAAAAAGAAAAAATAGGAAACTTATTAAGATATCTATGGCGGTAAATCTCCCCGTCACAAAAAAAAATTTGTTGGCCACTGTTGATTATTATATTTTATTTATTTATTATTTTATTTATATTTTTATTATTATTTATTTTATTTTTTTTTTCAGTGTACCCTTGCGTTTAGCTTCTACTATCGCGATCCTACCTAAAAAGAGCTCTGTTTAGGGGGCTACTTTCATAAAAGGGGTTCGGACAAGCAATATCAAAGGAACGGAGGGGGAAACTTATAACAAACCACAAACCAATGAAAAGAAAAAAAAGGACCCAATAAATAATATATATATAACTTAATAACATACAAAGAATTACAAAAAAAATATCACGCCAAAATATAAAAAAAAAACAAGGAAAATTTAAGAACACAAAAAATCATGTACGATGGTGTTTTAATTTTATACCCGACTGTGCGAGTAGATTTGTATATGATATACTTATGTGTCGTCATATATGTGTGTTACGATCTCCAAAATGTATCGTATTTAACTGTTCATGGCATCGGCATGACAACTTCAATTCGAAGCTATGTAGGTACAACAAGAATTCCTATTAACACTAAAAAAAATTTTTTTTTGTATGTGTACGAATTTTATTCGTCACGCCTAAATCGGCTGGTTGACCTGTAGCGTTGGTTGTATCTATGTACAAAAGTATTCCCTTGATACAGGTAGGTACTATGTTCACAATTCCCAGGGATACCCTTCTGAGTTGAGGTGGTTACAATGTTCCTTTTGCCTCGCCGAGGGTAGAACTGGGATTCAAAAAAATTGTTGGCGGCCACGTTTATGACCGTTGACCGCCAATCCGCAATTTCAGCAATTTGGAGATGCTCGTATTACGTGCACGAAACGCCTATAATCGTAATTCGTTCACACCCTCATCACAAAAAAACAAAATTGTATTTTTTTTCACTTACCGTGAATATGAATAAATTAGTTCTATACTCTTTTTATTTTAATTTTTTTTCTTCACTGCCTTTATGACAAAAAAGGTCTTTTTCGTATTTTTTTGTTTTGCTTCCGCACTGCTCGCGATCTTAATTCGGCGGCTGTCTGTACTTTATTGTCTCAGCAATGCTCCATCAGTTCTTTGTTAGTGGGTCGTAATCGTACCCTATCCCTTGATTACTATTCTTAATCATCCGATCCTTTGTTAAATCGCTCTTTTCTATTGATCTATCGCTTTCTATTCCGTTTTATTAATACCCAGAGAGAACCCTCAGAGAATTTCAAATCAAATCTCTCAACGTTCATGACGTAGAACGATAAGGTAGCGTAACGCTCATACTGTTTGGTGTGGTTTAGAGCTCCTCTCAGGGTTACCCTTGGGACACTTTAGTGTCAATTGGACACCTTTTCGATAACTCGGACACCAGGACACCTCTTTTTTAAAATCATCGATTTTGGACACTTTTTAGAAATTTATTAACACTGGACACTGTTTGAAATTAACGAACATTTTTTTCGAAAAATTATCTCAAAGCAACCCGTAGCCAATCAATCAAAATAAACACACTTATCTATATCTCTATCATTCGTACTCTCCGTTGACACGATTTATATCTTTGTGTTTAAATGCAATGCAAAATTTTCTGTATCCGCACACACTATGATAGTCTCCAAACTCCAAGTTGTTCTACATGGATACTAATTAAATTACTCTCATATCAGATTGTTGGCTGGTGGTGTTTGTTCACATGTGTCCGTTCTTTTCATGTGTTGCTTTCTGTTCCTAATAATATACTCATACAAAAGTACAAAGACAAATTTTCAAAGAAATGATGTGATACTTACATATTAAGCTTTTTAAGCTTGTTTATCAATAAATATTTAATTTGTTTTCCTATGTCTAAATACCTTATACCTATTCTTTTATAAAATTATATTTATCTACTGTTAGCCACTGCTACCTGAACTGAATTTATGTATTTGAAGCAATTTCTTAGTTTTTTTTGTTTTTTTAATTGTAATAAATATCTATTGTATTGAATGTTGATACGTTTTTATTCAAATTATATGGGACACGTTTTTACCCCTCGGACACCTTTTTGGACACTTTGTAAAAATTTTCAGAGGTAACACTGGCCTCCTCTACAGCTCTGGGTAATATCGAATTCGAAATTCGAACTCAATAAACGTCAAAAAAAGGAAAACAACAAAAGAATGAAGAATGGACGCAACACAAAAAAAACATTTTCACAACAATTTGCAACGCCGATAGATAAGTTTATTTCTTAAATCTATTTATTTTTTTGCTTCTTCCTAATTTTTAACTTTCTCCGTTATACGTAGTAAGAGAAAGATATTGGTTTCGTACAAAATTTCGAACTCGAGATTTTAATCAATTCTGATATTACGATGATAGAGAAACTCAAAAAAGTGGGTCGAAAAATTCTGTCCGGTCTGTCCGTCTGTCCGTCCTTCCACGGGCCTACAGCCTAAACGGCTTACCGGATTACGTTCAAACCTCGGATTTAGAGTTTTTGAGCTAACAGTTCGGGAGGTGTTTTTTTTTTGCAAGGTAACCTCAATATTAATGGTACTTCCCATACAAAATTTTTGTACCAGTTTAATTTGATCGAAAACGGCTCTAACGATTTCAACCAAAATTGATATTTAAGCTTAAGTAGGTGAGGTTACCAGGACTGCGTACCCAGTTTTTGGCTAAAAATTCGAACAACGGAATTTTTGAAATTTCGACATATCTCGAAAACGGTCTATACGATTGTAATAAAAATTAATTTCTAAGGTAATGTGTTCTTTTATAACTTAATAGTAACCTCAGTTTTTCTCAATATTATCGTACAATGGATTTTTTAAAGAATTTTTTAAAATTTAGTTTTCTTCAGTTTACCGGAAAACGACAATAACGATTTTGACCGAAATGCAAACTTATAGTCAAATTGATGTTTTCAAAACTATTGTGTCCTTAATTTTCAATTCGAAACACCGAAAACGCTAATTTTAGAAACTGCTCATAATCTCGAAAACCCCATCTTCGATTTCGATAAAATGTCAAAAACGAAGTATTTCTTATATCCGGAACAATATCATACAGTCAGTTTTCAGTTTAATAGTTACGCAATAGTATTTTTCCAACTAAACATTGCAATATTTGCAACTGTTAGATATGTCTGGATAATTGTACAAAAACTTCATTTGCACCGCACTCACGAGCGTCGTCAATTTATGACTACTAATGCAAATTCACAAATGCCTGAATTACGCAATCTATCTAAAAATATGGGTCTGTCACGAGCAATACTTCCAATAATTGAAAACATAAATCATATTCCAATCAAAACGAAAAACATATCCTTAGGTCAAAAACAGAAACTGCTAGTACCTTGTAGCTTGTCCTGTACTCAAAAATCGAGTGAGGAGTAAGACCTTATAAAATAGTACAGTAGACGCTTGCGATATTGCCAGTTACTGAGAGCTTTAACCTTTAAAAACTTATATTGTTATTTTATGTAACTCTGCCATATGAGATGAATATCCAAAAGAGGATTTTGTTTTCTTTTGTCTAGTATCGAGAAAGTTTCGTTCGACCCAGTCGTGCACTTTATTTTTTTTGTTTTTTTGCTTTCTTTGCAGGCGAAGACCCCAGTTCCGATTCCCATGGACATTTTCCTTTCGTCGAAAGGTATTGGTTGTTTTGAGTGATGCACCCAAATTTCCCAGAATACTTTCATTCCAGGTGACCGCAACAATTCCTACAAAGCTATAGGTATGTTCTTAAGGATCAAGGGGTGAATTCTGAAGTACTTGCACAGTATATTTTGAACGTATTTATTGCCGACATTTGACCATAACCTTACATTTTAAGTGGAAATTAAATCACTATGAGTAGTATCAGCGAACGGGCCTTAATGTCCTGTTATGGAATAATAAAAGTTCAAAATTGCCAACATTTAATGAAGTACTGATTTTTTTTTTTCTGAATATGAATGCAATGACTTTTGGCAAATTATTATTTTATCTTTTTATTATAAACTAGCTGGCCCGGCGAACTTAGTTCCGCCCCAATTCGTTAATGTAATGAAAATAATAATTCCGAGCATGCACATTGCACATGCCTCTTTATGCAATTTGGTCAATTCAAATTCTTTATTCAAAAGTTATATTAAATACTCTACGTATGACACTTAAAAAGAAAAGAAAAATAACAAAGTTCGGTCCTTAAGTCCACTTTTGCTTTAAATTAACAAAAATCAACTTCTGCTAGCTATTGTGACTGAATTTTGTTGTTTCACTTGAGGCGAACTTCAAGTTGTTGATGATGGGAACTAAATAACAAAAAATGTTATGATTTAACAGATAAAGCAAGAGGAAACTCCAAAAAACACTTGTGATAAATGAGACTTTATATTTGACTTAGTCAGTGATGTTGATTTAGAAAATAGGCATAATTTTTTTGTGAACTGTTTGAACTGTTTTACAATCAAGTTTAATTTACAACTGTGCGTCGTGCTTATTTTCCAAGAACCTACTTGACTTACTCACCAAATCAAAACCTTGGGTTATAGAGATAAAAAAAGATAGAATTGCCTATCAATCGACCAACATTCTGATAACAATTTCTTGAATCACCTTGTAAGTTAGTTGCAGTTCCTTTGTAAGATATGCAATTTTTATCTTTTTTACCAAAAAGGCATGATTTTTCGAAAAAGGCATACTTTTCTAAGGGTTCAGACAATAACTTAGATCCGGCTTTGCATCACTGGCGGTGACTCCAATCTAACTATTTCTCAACTTAAAGTCAAATTTAATGCTTTATTTCTTCTAATTTAGACTAAAAGTTAATTTGTTGCCAAAAGTCGCGTCTAAAATGTTTTATTGCTAAGGGCCAATAGAAATAACTGAAGTATATCAATATCGATGTGTATCCAAAAGTATCCTATCCTTCAAACTGGAACCAACCATACGCAACAACAAATTTACATGGAAATCGCCTGAGTGGCTTTGGAGATCGAAAACATTGCCTATTGAGTCTAAAAGAATGTTATCTTTTAAGTCTTGCTAAACCTTAAATACGTCAATACGAACAAAACCAAAAAGTTTCATGAAAATTGGCTCATCAGTTATTGAGATATAAAGTCATCGAGTTTCACACCGAAGGAATTATATTTATAAACTAGCTGACCCGTGCTCGCCTTGCTTCGCCAGAGTTCCACTTTTCAAATTTAAAACAAAATAATAAGAGCTATACAAACCCACTTCGGTGCTGTAAGTGACGTGTAGCAAGAAACAAAGGAAAGAATGACTGTTTGAATATAGTAGGGATTTTTTAATTATGTAGTTTTTGTAAATATAACATAGACTTCAGTGGAATCCAGCCACTCTTACCCAAAAAAGAGAAGAAAAACTGTCAGTAAAACAACCCAAACAAATAGTTAGCCTCTTCTATTATTCCCTCACAATCTCATTTAGGAATAGTATTCGATTCGGCTTCTTCAGATTTGTTCTCAGATTTCCGATTTCGTGTGCCTTGTCACACATAAAAACGTCACCTGCTCTTTTTTGTGTTGATACCTATTCGTGCGATTTGAATATGTACAGTCTTCGACACTTCTAAGCTATTTCCATTCATTGGTTAAATTTTGTATTAAAACATTAGAAATATCCGTCCCGATTGATTATTAAATATTTATACATAAATAATTTACAAAAATTGATTCACTCGATGCAATGCCTTTCTTTGCTGGAGAAAAACATCACTAAAATGTAAACAAACTCTACCAGTTGTCAAATTCAAACGCATTTGTTATTGGTAAATCTGAAAAAATATCTTGGTTCGCAAAAGTGCTCTGAAATTTAAAAAAGATTGCTTTATTTGTACCAAGCGAACATATAAATTGCTCTGAGAGAAAAAAAAGTGCTCTCAGAGCGCCCAATCGAATACCACATTACATTCAAATTATTAAATTTCCCTAGCGAACAAAAAAATCGACAACAGCGCCACCTATCGGGTCCAAAACTATCCTATCTTTCTAGCTGCATACAACCATGCACACAAACAAAGTTTCATTGAGATCGATTGAGTTTCTCAAAAAAATCGACAACAGCGCCACCTATCAGGTCCAAAACTACCCTATCTTTCTAGCGGCACACAACCACAAACACAAACAAAGTTTCATTGAGATCGGTTGAGTTTCTCAAAAAAATCGACAACAGCGCCACCTATCGGGTCCAAAACTATCCTATCTTTCTAGCGGCACACAACCACGCACACAAACAAAGTTTCATTGAGATCGGTTGAGTTTCTAAAAAAAATCGACAACAGCGCCACCTATCGGGTCCAAAACTATCCTATTTTTCTAGCTGCATCCAACCATGCACACAAACAAAGTTTCATTGAGATCGGTTGAGTTTCTCAAAAAAATCGACAACAGCGCCACCTATCGGGTCAAAAACTATCCTATCCTTCTAGCGGCACACAACCACAAACACAAACAAAGTTTCATTGAGATCGGTTGAGTTTCTCAAAAAAATCGACAACAGCGCCACCTATCGGGTCCAAAACTATCCTATTTTTCTAGCTGCATCCAACCATGCACACAAACAAAGTTTCATTGAGATCGGTTGAGTTTATCAAAAAAAATCGACAACAGCGCCACCTATCGGGTCCAAAACTATCCTATTTTTCTAGCTGCATCCAACCATGCACACAAACAAAGTTTCATTGAGATCGGTTGAGTTTCTCAAAAAAATCAACAACAGCGCCACCTATCGGGTCCAAAACTATCCTATCTTTCTAGCGGCACACAACCACAAACACAAACAAAGTTTCATTGAGATCGGTTGAGTTTCGCAAAAAAATCGACAACAGCGCCACCTATCGGGTCCAAAACTATCCTATCTTTCTAGCGGCACACAACCACAAACACAAACAAAGTTTCATTGAGATCGGTTGAGTTTCTCAAAAAAACCGACAACAGCGCCACCTATCGGGTCCAAAACTATCCTATCTTTCTTGCGGCACACAACCACGCACACAAACAAAGTTTCATTGAGATCGGTTGAGTTTATCAAAAAAAATCGACAACAGCGCCACCTATCGGGTCCATAACTATCCTATTTTTCTAGCTGCATCCAACCATGCACACAAAAAAAGTTTCATTGAGATCGGTTGAGTTTCTCAAAAAAATCGACAACAGCGCCACCTATCGGGCCCAAAACTATCCTATCTTTCTAGCGGCACACAACCACAAACACAAACAAAGTTTCATTGAGATCGGTTGAGTTTCTCAAAAAAAATCGACAACTGCGCCACCTATCGGGTCCAAAACTATCCTATCTTTCTAGCGGCACACAACCACGCACACAAACAAAGTTTCATTGAGATCGGTTGAGTTTATCAAAAAAAATCGACAACAGCGCCACCTATCGGGTCCAAAACTATCCTATTTTTCTAGCTGCATCCAACCATGCACACAAACAAAGTTTCATTGAGATCGGTTGAGTTTCTCAAAAAAATCGACAACAGCGCCACCTATCGGGTCCAAAACTATCCTATCTTTCTAGCGGCACACAACCACGCACACAAACAAAGTTTCATTGAGATCGGTTGAGTTTATCAAAAAAAATCGACAACAGCGCCACCTATCGGGTCCAAAACTATACTATTTTTTTAGCTGCATCCAACCATGCACACAAACAAAGTTTCATTGAGATCGGTTGAGTTTCTCAAAAAAATCGACAACAGCGCCACCTATCGGGTCCAAAACTATCCTATTTTTCTAGCGGCACACAACCACGCACACAAACAAAGTTTCATTGAGATCGGTTGAGTTTCTCAAAAAAAAAGCGCCACCTATCGGGTGTCGGTCGCTCGGTGTCGATGACGCGGTTTCGTTTTAAAAGTAACCCAAATTCATTAATTTCTTCTTATCTAAAAGTGCCCAACGCGCCTAAAGAAATAATAACCTCAAAAAAACATAAGGCAGAAAAGGTGCAGTTGCATATACATGCATACGAAAAAAAAAACAATACCGAGCACAAACGGGATTCGTTCGTGGCATGCATCATCAGATCACAATCAATATAGCGCATTTTAAATCACAATTGAGTGTGACTCCCTCCCAATCTCAATTACATTACATACCTGACCTGACCTATCTCCCTTCCACCCATGCACCACATTAATACTCCACCCACAAGGCCACAACTCCACTCTCTCCACTATCACCAGTTCAATTTCAATTTAAAAGAAGTGAGAAAAAAAAAACAACACAAAGCACAAAAGGGGTATGACGTATGAAAAAAAAGAGAAATAAAAAGCATACAGCATTCAGCAGAGAGAGAAACAGCTTTTGCCGCACACACACACAAAATTTCCTCCACTGAATGTCGGGCAAATCCAACGATCTAGCTTCAATCGAACATTTTACTTTTTTGAATTGTATAAAATTTATAGTTTAATGCTTATTGTACAGCTTCAGGACTACGTACAAAGATTATTTATATCTTAAAATCTTTGTACATAATTGAACTTTATATTAAAAAAAAACCTATTTTATTCGGTTGAGTCATTCCAAAGCTAGGAGCTAGAAGGCATTCGAGAATTACAACTTTTGTTAGATATCAGCTTAAATCTCCGCTTCCGGACAGCGGATAATGATTAAACATTATCCTAAATTCTAATATCGACAATTTCCAATGCAATTGTGAAAACCGAAATCAATTTCGTGCAGTACTTCTTGTGCCTTGAGCACACAAACTATTTAAAGCCGGAAAAAAGTTACAGTTTTATTATTAGTAAGGATAAGGATAAGGATAAGGATAAGGATAAGGATAAGGATAAGGATAAGGATAAGGATAAGGATAAGGATAAGGATAAGGATAAGGATAAGGATAAGGATTATTGTTATTGTATTATTATCTTTTAGAAGTTAATTGAATTTAAGTTAAAAACGAAACGTGTGCCTACAGCGCCAGCTGTTGAGAATTTTATGATTTTTTATAACCATCTCTGATTCAAGACGAACAAAACAAAACAAAAAATCATTCAAATCTAACTAACGCACATATCTATTTCCTTCTACATTTAGAGACACAGGAATCTCAATTTTGACTTCGGTGAAAGGGTTGTAGGGTCAACAAAGCAAGGCAGGCATGCTTGTTTAAGTCTGTGCCTAGCTCGTCGGTGGAGTGGGATCTTCTGATTGGCTTGGGGACTACCGGACTTTTACATGCCTGAATTTTGATGCGAAAATTTTAAAATTTGCTGGTATTAAAGGGATAGGAAGAAATCAGGGAAAGGATTAACTCTAAAAGAAATATTTGCTACTTTAAGAGCTAAGAAGAAAACTAACAAAACCTATCAACTTGGTTGGTAAGCCTTCTCCCTTCTGTATCCACACCAGTACCGAAGGTGTTATGGTACCTTTGAGCTGCCCTCCCCATAACCCTACACACGAATGAGCAGAGTATCATGTACGTGAACACTCAAAACGCTCAACTACTCCTGTTGCCTGTCATCGTTTTCCTCGTCATCTCAATCACACATACATTTCAACTTACTCACACATCCTAATGCAAGGGTCCTGAAAATTCTTAACAAAAAAAATGATGGATTGCAACACCATCAAACAAATCAACGTATCTACTCCATTTCAAAAAGTAATGTAACATAGTAAACTACTTATTATGTATATATTTAAAAAAAAAAAATTTAAAATTGTTGACAACAACAATTTGATTAGAAAATAATCAAAATAATTGACAACAACAATTGCTTTTAAAATTTAACATAATTTTTTTTGTTTTGGAAGTTTCACTACTCGATTTATATCCAGTTTATTTTTTTTCAAAGTGCTTTTCCCCATGAAAATCGAAATGTGTGCCTGCAACGCCACCTGTTGAGAATTTTCCGACTTTTCTTTTTTCCTAAACCATCCCTGATTCAAGATGAACAAAATGAAACAAAAATCATTCAAATCGGTTTAGCAGTTCTCGAGCCTTTACCCGACTAACGCACAGCGATTGATTTTTATATAATAGATTTTCTATCACTGATAATTAAATTTATAAAGTTTTGTTTACAAAGAAGTGCAATTCAGTTTGATTAAATTGAAAAATTCTGAAAGCTGCTTCTCTATTTTTTCTGGTAGCATTCAATGGTTACCTTTCGTGGCTGGCACAAGAAATATGTGCGGCAATGCTAAATGACTTAGACCTTGATCTCTTTAAATTGTTTTTTTTTTTCTTAGAAATATTCTATTGCATATATTGATTCCATGTACGGTATTATGTGGGTAGGTATACTTTGTCTAAGTTGCTTAAATGCCATTAATGTCGTAGCCAATCGTTTTGTTTTCGTGTCGTTACAACTAATTTTTAATTCAATCAACTGATTTAGTAGTCAAGTGTCTGTGTAAGACGTAGCTTTAGTTCAGTCCTCATGTCCAGCGTGAGTTGCGTCATCTAATGATTTTTGTATCGGCCTAAGGCAGCGGTATCACAACATCCGCACTAAGTGGTGAAAACAACTTCAGGGTCATCCAAAAACCGCCACACGACAAATGCATGACAACAAGTGTACCTGCAGGTACAGCCTGGGAGCAGTAGCAGCAGAGTTGAGGAAGCATTATTTCTTGTGCATAGATTGGGTACTTTTCCGTTGTGAAAAGATTTCGTGTTCGCCTTTAATGTAAAAATAAGTAAGTCTTAAGATAAACTTTGAATAACATGTTGTCTGAAACAAGTTGAGATGGAGTTTTTCATTTTTTGAAAGCAAGAAACGTAACTCGTACCCATATTATGTATTCACTTTAAGAATTAGGTAAGTTAAAGGAGTGGAAAAAAATGTCTAGCCAACATCGTCACCTCATATTTGCAAAACTTTCTATCTTTGAAACCGCAAATAATCAAATACACTCACAATATTTCATTAAAATCGGTTTAATGGTAGGTATCGGAGCTAAGAGCGGCGGCATAGTGATAGTGACAGGACAATTTCCGGCACAGCATTTGAGTAGATTTTACTGCCAAGGCGTGTCAATAGATGTTTCACATCAAAAACAACGTCTTCAAAATATGGTAGGTATTCCAAGATCGCAGCAAAATTACCTACTACGAAAATTCCCGATAGGAGTGAGTACGCACACACCAACCTAATTGATGTGGAGATGGCCAAAACAAAAAATGCATTGAAAATGTATTCAATTTACAGGCAGCTTTTTTTTTGACATTTCAATATTAAATGACATTTGCCTCCCGTGTCCCGTCACTTTGAAGTTTGTGGTCATTCGATTTGGACGTGTTTTGATTTTGACAAGAAAAAATAATTTTATATTTGTGTTGGCTACTACGCAGGGAAGAGGAATGTCTATGGTTTAATATGCATTTTAATTTCATATTTTAAAGGTATTAGTCACAAATTATTGAAAGAAATCCACTGCGAAGACACTAAAATCCTTCGAAACATTTTAAGGGTATCCCCAACACAATTCAGTAAAATATTGAAAGAAGTATAATCAAACGTGACACAACATTTACAAATTGCATTGGACCTTCAGAACGTCTGAAATTTTCATTGAGATATCTAGCGATTGGTAGGTATCCGTATCACATCAGTAAAATATAGTTTCTCATATTAAAAATGCCGCTATTAGGAGAAACTCAAACATCACTGCCACTGACCTTTCGGATTCAACAATATCAAAAATATTAAATATTATTGAGACTGATTTTTTTGGAGCTATGGGAACTTCCAAATTGTATTGGGGCTATTGATGGTGAGCTCGTAAACAATGAATTATTAAGAAGAATCATACAATTTTATTAATTCCAGGAAAGCACTACAGAATAAGGTATATGAATGAAGCTGGATCAACATATTTCAATTATAAAGGGAGTAACTCATTTATCATTACCGCTTTATTTATGTAGATGTTGGAGTAAATGTTTGTGTATGTAGGTGATGCAGGAGTCTGGATACGCTCCGACCTAAAATATGCAATTGAGAAAAAATTAAGTGCGTATACCTACGAACTACTTCTCCATATCATTAATTTCTGACGATTGTTTTGCATTAAATGACTATATATTATGATGAAGCCGTACTCACAGATTAATTTAACAGCTGACCAATGTTTAATTATATGCTGTCAAGAAACCGCCGCGTTGTAGAAAATGCTAGGATAAGCCGGAAAAGTTCAGAAAATATAAGAACAGCATTGGAGAATTATTTTAAAGCCCTTAGGGCAGATATAAATTTGTAATCTATGAATAACATTTAACAATTTTTTTCTAAATAAATACAGAAATATTTATTTTCGGTTGAAAATATTTGTTTCTTGGCAGTTACTTGTTGGTCGGACGCTAGTTTGTTTATTTCAGCGGTAATGCATGCTCCACACTCAGAATTATCAGTACTGTTGGGCGCAGTCTTGATTGCTATTGCCTCAGTTTAACCTTTTGACGCTTCAAGAAAAGTATTTGTAAGTAATTCGATTGTTTAAATTTTAACTTTTCCTTGCTTCTTCTTCACATGCCCTGAGTCTAAAGAATTATATAAGACTGGTGCGAGTCCGTGGGTTGAGTCTGAGTTGAGTCTGTCAGATTTTCCGCTGGCATTAGATATGGTTCATTGGACTCTCCATCTCCATAAGTTCTTCATTTTGAAATGAATTTGGAGATATTGGAGTGGGAGCATTACTTTCGGAAAAAATATTGGAAAGAATTACTTTTCAAATGAAAAGATAGAAATAAATCGGAAGTAGGTACTATGTTATGTTAATTGTACCTAATCCTTTTATCAAAATTGTTGACGGAAGGAGTTGGGATATTATCGGGGCACTAACTTCTACATTTAAAATGACAATAAAATTGTATCTATCAATTTTTATTATACAAAGATCACCATATCCGGTGCAATATTGTAAGTACCTACTAAAAAAGGGTTTTCGCATTATTCTCTAATTACGAACTATCCTTGATGTATTCGGGAAATTGCATATCGGTTATTTTAATTTAGTGACGAACAATTATGAGTATTGATTGTGATTCCAAAATCATTACTCACCAATCACCATAGGTTCTAGATTCTGGTTTGTCGGCTCACGTTTGGGGCTACCAAGGCTCTGGTATATCATTCTTGTCCCCAATATAATGCGATCAAATCGATTTGAATATAATGTACATCGACTTAAAAATAAAACCTAACCCAATCTATCATCAAAAAAAAGCTACAAATACCACATGACATTACCAAAACCAAAACCTCTGACAGTTCTTTCAACACAAAAAAAAAAAAAAAAAATGGTTTTATTTAAACCAAACTGAAAACACACACTCAGATCCTGATTTGGACACTTCACGACACTTATATGTTAAATTGGACCGTACAAAGACACAACATTGTGAGCATAATTTTAATCAAAACTTCTTTCCACTCTGCCACTCATAAGTCATGACTCTCTTCAAGGACATACACAAAAATCCGTTAAAAAAAAAATCATAACTTTTGGCTATCTCTCTGCATTGCGTTGCTGTGCTCTTTCTATATTCAGACGCCAGTGTACGTACATTTATGATGAACCTCCAGCTCACACTCCAAGCCACCCGACACACATACAATACAGCGTCACAGCCATGCGATGGCATTATCCTTGAGCTGTTAAATTCGAAACGAATTCTACGTTTATATGAATCCGTATATAGTTGCAAGCGAATTCGTATCCATTTTTCATTTCGTTTCTTTTCCCAATAACGAGGACTCATAACAAAAATGCAAATTTTCTATCGCAGCGAAATTGAAAAATATGGCAAAAATTAGAAACTTGTCGAAAACCCGTCTGTTCTGTTTGGGAGAAAATTTTGTTGAAAAATCTTCTCGAAAAAAAATGCGGGCTAATTTTTAATTCAATTCCTTAGGATAGGGTGCGAGTGGAATGGCACATGAGAATGAGAAGTGAAAAAAGATGTATGAACAAATGCAGATGGCTGATTATTTTTAAACATATAGGAGTAATTCTCAGTGGTTGTACGTATAAATTTTATTTTTTAAAATCCTTGGAGAATTGCAGAGCAACCAATGCTATTCAATTATACACGAGTAGATACACATTTATCGGTGGAGATGGTCGAGAAGGAGTACATTTTGGCATCACTTGGCGAACATATGATGCCAAAGGATGTGATAAAATGGATGAAATCTGTTGGTAGATTGAACAGCTGAAATCAGATTGACGGTAAATTGGCAGAGTATTTTCTGCGATTGGAAATAGGTGGGTTATCATTCGGGATATTACGTTTCGTAATTTCTTTTCTTTTCTTTGTTTTTTGTTGGTTTTAATTTGATTTGATTTTCTGTTTCTCTGCAATTTCATCACAAAAGAAGTGAAATAATTTGCTATTGGATGTATTTGTTTGGTCATACTCATAATTATAAGAGTTGCTTTGAAAGGTTGCATAACCTAAGGTAAGGATGTTTTAATTTTGCCAGCATTGCGGCAGAGTGAAACGAACAGTTTTGCGGTTCGAGAATTTTTGGAACTATACTTTTCTTTTTAATAATAAAATAAAAAAAAGTCAATTAAATTTCTTGGAAAGGCAAACATTTACATTTAATAAATTATGATTTCATTCATGTGGCATCCTCGGTAAGATTTTTGGCAAATAAGTGGAGACTTAAGTGAGCTTCTACTAGAACCAGCTAGGGTTGCCAGTTCGAAATCAGTACATATCTGGACATTAGGTATGTTGAAATTCCGGGATTCGTCTGGACATATCAAATTTCGACTATTTTATTTTTGTTTATAATTAAAAAAGGGAAATAATTTGTTTTATTAATGTGCAAATAAGCGTATTTATTTCATTCAAAAAAAAAAAACAAAAAAGAATTACAAAAACAAACAAAGACTTCGATCACATATCTCTTCATATTCATTATTATGGTAAAGTCAAACATCGAAGTGCAGTCGCTCCTATAGGGTCTAAAAATACATCAGCCAAAGGCCGAAATAAAACCCACCAATTTCGACCTTTGACTGAAGTATTTTTAATCAAACCTAGGAGCGCCTGAGCTTCGGCCTTTGGCTACAACATGTAATACAATAAATTACAAGCGTGTTTATGTTTATAGATGATTATTGCCACATAATATTTAGTGTTGTCTTTTACCGAATTTACAAGTTTAGTGCCTTCAGGCGTATTTAAAAATTACTAAAAACTTAGATAGATTTCGTCAAAATTCAACCGAATTAATAACTCGGCCTTTATTAAGTCAAATGACATTCGTTTTTTTTTTTTTTTTTTGTATATAGGTCGTTCAGTAAACTGAAAGCTCTTTCGCAAAACGCACTACTAGTGATTGAATTTTTTTATTGTTTAATTTGATGAAATTGGAAATAAATACACTTTTGTTAATAAATGATGGAATTTGAAAAATAAGCTGGGACTTTTCACTGGACAATTAATTTTTCACCGGGACTCTGGGACACCGCTTAGAAATGGTAAAGGCGTAGCGGGGGATATGGCGCACCTTTAATTTCTCCCACGCCAACTAGTTTTTCGATACAGGTTATACAATTTTCTTTTCATTTTATCGCCCGAACTTGAAGAGTGAACACCTTGTCGTGCTGTGTTTAATAGTGTGAAAAAAAATAATAAATAAAAAAATTGTGTTTTTTTTGTGAAAAAAAATTTCCAGCCTACTTTGTGTGTCGGTTTTACGGTAAGTTAGTGGCGACTGCTCGCCGTTCTTATACAAAACTACGGTGGAAATAATATTTCGTGACGTGCACTTATAAAGAGCAATATACAAACACGTTAGTTTTTTTTAGACGGGTACAGTCGAATTTTAGCCGAAAAGGGTGATATGGCGCATTTTTGCAAGGGTGATATGGCACGTGTACCATATCCCCCTCCATGTAATTTTATTTGTTGTTTAGGTTTGATTCTTCCTTTTTACACCTCTCCTTAATGTTACACAGCATAATTAATATATTATTTGATAAACAGAAATGTAATACGTCCATAAATGCTGCTGCAAAACTCTACAATATACTAGCAACAACTTTGCGAAGGCACATCAAAAATGATTCGGACAAAAAAGTGCCTTTAGGATGTCCGTCTTGTTTGGGCGACGAAATCGAACGAAAAATAGTTAACCATATCAAGAAGCTTCAGGCGCATGGATTCGCTCCAACTCGAGACGAGGTGTGTCGAATGGCATTCGGGATTGCAGAAAGGTACAATGTTGAGCACCGATTCTGCAAAGAAAAAAAAAAAAGGCTGGGAAAGGATGGTTTGGACTCTTTCTAAAACGCCATTCAGATTTGTCCATTAAAAAATCTGAAGGAGTTTCTCAAGCTCGAGCATTGGGAATGAATCGAGAAGAAGTTAAAATCTACTTCGAGCTCTTAGAAAGGGTTTTAGTTGAAAATGACTTGATGGCCAAACCTCGAAACATTTTGAACATGGACGAGACTGGATGCCAACTTAATAAACGTCCAGAGCTAGTGGTTGCAGAAAAGGGTTCAAAAAATGTTGCAGCAATAACATCTGCTGAGAAGGGCGAGACGATCACTGTGATCGCTTGTTGCAATGCTGAAGGCAGTTTCTTACCACCAGCTTGTGTCTTCAAAGGTATGTCTTCGAATATGTTGTTTATATTCTGTTATCTTGCATTGAATAGGACTATGAATCTAACAGGTAAAAACAAGAAAAAGGAGTTTGAGGATGGTATGCCACCAGGCTCTTACGTCTACATGGGTGAAAAGTCGGCGTACGTTACAAGTGACATATTTTTCACTTGGCTTCAAAAGCATTTCACCCCTAGAAAACCAGAGGGGAAAGTGCTTTTAATACTGGATGGACACTCTTCACATTGTAGCAATGCTGAAATGCTGGAGTACGCTGTTGAAAATGAAATTGTCTTGCTATGTCTTCCCCCCCACTCTACACAATTCCTGCAGCCGTTAGATAGGGCGTTCTTTAAATCATTCAAAAGTCATTATTATTCAGCCTGTAATTTATATGTTAAAAACAACTCAAACCGAAAAATTACTCGTTTACAATTTGGCAAACTCCTTTTTGACGCGTGGAGCAGTTCTGCAACCGCAAATAATGGCATCTCAGCATTCGCAGCGACTGGAATATGTCCATTCAAAAAGATGACTGGTTACAGTGCTTAATTTGTCAAAAGTGGTCCCATGATACATGCACATCATACAAAAACACTTGTAACAAATGTGGCAATAAAAACTTAAAAAACAATAACGCGCCATATCACCCGATAGGGGGTATACCATATCACCCTCCCTATAGGGGGATATGGTTTTTTGTAATGTTTTATGTATTATTTATTTTGATGATTGAAAAAATGTTTGTGTTCCTTAGTATCTTAATATTTATGTTATGAATTTAATAAATGGCATTTCAGTTTGATTTTCGTTTAAAAATGTCTTATAATTGTGAAAATTTTAAAGAAACAAAAAAGGTATACCATATCCCTCGCCTTTACCCTATCCTATTTAAAAAAAAGTGTAAGTAACTTTTTTTTCGTATTACCTATGTGTAATAAAGTAAATAGGTACAGCAATCTTTCGATTTCACAAAAGGCATTTCCATACCACTATGAATTTCGATTTGCGAGTCTATAGTTTTAGCTTACCTTTTTGATTTATGTAGCAATTTCATAATTTTAAACATGTAACGAAAGCGAAAATCTAATTTGGCGCGAAGTTCTTACAAAGCAAAAGCTATAAGATAGTCAAGAGAGTTCTCCTCAAGCGGAGTAGAGGTGATCAAGCTGATCTTCGGAGGCAACAGCACGCGCAGTATTTTGCGCCTCAGAGAGCTACTGACACTGCGGAGGAAGCAGAAGCTCGGAAGTGGGCTATAGCTGAAAAGACAGGGCATCGGCGACCATTAACACGTAATACTTTGAGTGTTTTTGAAAAAGTAGTAATCAGTTGGTTAGAAGAGCAGAAAAAACATGTGTGCTTTCACATGATATATTTTGGGACAGATAAATTTATTTCCATGTCTAAGGGCTGACATGGCTCGATAAGCTAGCCTACGACAAAAAGTTTTAAAATCCCGGACTTTGGAGGGAATCAAAATGAGATCTGTTTCATTCTATGTCGTTTGTCAGGGCTCTAATCGCGTAAGCACAAAACGATCGAACGACATCGTCTCGACGATACTTCTACTTCGTGTAACAACCAAAAAACGATAGTAGTTTTTCTTTACAATTAAGCAAATAAAAATGTTCATCTGTTCGTTTCGACGACTATCTTGTGATAAACTACACGATGAGAGCCGAGGATTTTATTGGCTCTCTTTTTCTTTTTAATTCAGAGTTCGATGATCTTTTTTTAATATCAAAATTCCTTGTTAGGGGAAAAATGAGTGCATGTTAAAAGAGGGCGCATGGCAACCCAACCTGTCGGGATTCTTAATAACTTTTACTGTTCAAGGGCAAGTCTGCCTGGTGTCAAACGATCTGCACTCAAAATTTCAAATGAAATATTTGTAGGAATACAAACAGCAGAAAATTGAAGAATGCATAAATGTTCTGCACAAAATACGAACATTTATATTTTATTGTTTTGGCCAATGCTTCAAGCACGGCGCAGGGACATAAGTCCCGAAGACATAAGTCCCGAATTCATTTTTCGGGACTTATGTCCAACTTAAGTAGGTCATAAGTCCCGAATAGATTTCGGGACTTAAAACCCATTTAAGTGGGACATTAGTCCCGAATTTTTATCGTTGAAAATGGGACACAAGTCCCGAATGAAACAAACAGTTGGAAATATATTATATTTTATTAACGTTTATGTCCCACTATACATTTCCTAAATATGCGCCTAGAGAAAAAATAAGAAGACCACTCCAAATGCTACGGTTTCGTTATCTCGATATTGTTTTCGAGTAGCTCGATTTTTCTTATTTTTATTTGATCCAATTCTCAAAAACATCGATTTAATGCCTTTTTTCAGCACCTATGTCCTTTTCTGAATTCGATGTTTTTGAGAATTTGATCAAATAAAAATAAGAAAATCGCGCGATTTTTTTATTTTTATTTGATCAAATTCTCAAAAACATCGATTTAATGCCTTTTCTCAGCACCTATGTGTGTCCTTTTCTGAATTCGATGTTTTTGAGAATTTGATCAAATAAAAATAAGAAAATCGCGCGATTTTTTTATTTTTATTTGATCAAATTCTCAAAAACATCGATTTAATGCCTTTTCTCAGCACCTATGTCCTTTTCTGAATTCGATGTTTTTGAGAATTTGATCAAATAAAAATAAGAAAATCGCGCGATTTTTTTATTTTTATTTGATCAAATTCTCAAAAACATCGATTTAATGCCTTTTCTCAGCACCTATGTGTGTCCTTTTCTGAATTCGATGTTTTTGAGAATTTGATCAAATAAAAATAAAAAAATCGCGCGATTTTTTTATTTTTATTTGATCAAATTCTCAAAAACATCGATTTAATGCCTTTTCTCAGCACCTATGTCCTGTTCTAAATTCGATGTTTTTGAGAATCTGATCAAATAAAAATAAGATAATCGCGCGACTCAAAAACAACATCGAGATAACGAAACCGCGGTTTGACTATTTGTTGTAGCATTTGAAGTGGTCTTTTTATTTTTTTCTCTAGGCGTATATTTAGGAAATGTATAGTGGGACATAAGTCCCGAATTAATTTTTCGGGACTAATGTCCCACTTAAATGGGTTTTAAGTCCCGAAATCTATTCGGGACTTATGACCTACTTAAGTGGGACATAAGTCCCGAAAAATGAATTCGGGACTTATGTCTTCGGGACTTATGTCCCTGCGCCTTCAAGCACTACTTGTTGACGTTAAGAACATCATACGAAAGCATAAAAGCTACATTTTATCCATTTATTTTAGTAGGGATTCTTACGCCCATTTTAGAGACCACATATGCGGGAGATAAGATTCGACATTACAATAACACAATGCACAAGGAGTTAAATCTTGTGCCCCAAATTTCATTTCAGTGCCGAAAAAGTAGACTTAGCGCTTGGGCGTTTTTTCAGTGCTTAAAAAAATATTTTAGTGTTTTTTTAACGCTGCCGCTGCACGCCGCCTTTTGGTCTACTTTTGCACAGGGTCAATTTAAAAAACAAATTTAATAGGCATATGTATAATGCCTATTATTTTTTAAGTTTTATTGAAATATTTTTTTAATTTTACATCGCACTCGCTATGGCTGAATATGAATATTATTTTGATGTTGTTGTTTTTTTACTTCTATTTTTTTTTATCAACTTTCGAGCTGTTTTAAAAAAATTAAAGTTTTGGTGCCCAAAAGGTCAAAATTAACGCTGAAAATTTTGAAAACGGTGCTCGAACGCCAAAAAGACTTGGCAACGCTGGATGCGTCGCTGCACGGCATTGTTAATGGAGAGTTAGGATAGTACAGCCGTCATCATGTCCCATCATGCTTCAAAAACATGACAGGATAATTGTGGCCCTGCTAGTTGAAATTTACAGAAGCAGTATCCTACTGAATCACATACCTCAGTCTTGGAAGTATGTCCGAGTAGTTTTTATACCGAAAGTCGGCAAAAGAGGTCACGAGTCCGCGAAGGACTTCCGACCTATTAGCTTAACCTCCTTCATACTCAAAACTTTAGAACGCGTACTTGACCTTCACATAAGAACAGGATTTGAAAGGTCCCCCTTATGTAATTCACAACACGCATACCTCAAGGGCAGGTCGACGGAGACCGCTCTTCATGAAGTAGTGCGTACAGTTGAAAGGTCACTCTCCCATCACCAATATACCCTAGCCACCTTCCTAGATATAGAGGGCGCTTTTAACAACGTCCGTACTGAATCGATCCAGGAATCTCTCTTAGAACTAGGTGTAGAGGATTTCGTCACTTCATGGATCATTTCCATGCTCAAAACAATGATCATTCAAGCAAAGCTTGGTAACACTCATCTAACCAAATCAGTAAGCAGAGGAACACCTCAAGGTGGGGTGATCTCGCCTCTCTTATGGATTATGGTACTTAACAAAATCCTTTCAAACCTTGACAGGGAAGGTATAAAAGTCGTTGCGTATGCGGATGACGTGGTCGTTCTAGTGTCAGGAATGTTTCCGAACGTGATAAGTGAAATCATGGAAAGGGCCCTGGGTAAGATTAGCGGTTGGGCTACAAGTTGTGGCCTCAGCGTTAACCCAAGTAAAACTGAACTGATGCTTTTCACCACCAAAACCAAAATACCAACCTTCTCACTTCCCCGCTTAAACAACCAAATCCTTCCTTTATCCACCAGCGCTAAATACCTTGGGGTCATGCTTGACCCCAAACTCAACTGGAAGTACAATATCGAACACCGAGTGCGGAAGGCAAGCATAGCTTTCTACACTTGTAGTAAAACTTTGGGCAAGAAGTGGGGGCTTCAACCAAAGATGGTTCGCTGGATGTACACAGCGGTAGTACGTCCCATCCTCACCTACGGATCACTAGTATGGTGGCCCGCTTTAAGCAAAGCCTATAACGTCCTTAAATTAAGTAGAGTTCAAAGAACAGCTGGAATTGGAATCACTGGAGCCCTGCGATCAAGTCCGACCGCTGCCCTCAATGTCACTCTAAATTTCCTGCCAGTGGATCTGCATATAAAATACATTGCAGCGTGTAGCGCTGTTAGACTGAAGGAATCTAAGTGCTGGTCCGAAAGGCCTCATGGCCATACCAGCATCCTTCGTTCCCTTCCTGACGGCATAGGTCATATGTCTACAGACTACATAGTACCCAAATACGACTTCCATAAAAATTTCTCTGTTAGATTCCCCTCTAGATCAGAATGGGAGGAGAATGCGGTCGTTAATGAATTCGACATACCTATCTTCACAGATGGTTCCAAGATGGACTGTGGAGTAGGAGCAGGCATTTTCTCAACAGAATTAAACATCTCTAAAAGTCTTCGCCTACCCAACGTAGCCAGTGTATTTCAAGCAGACGTACTCGCAATTAAAGAGGCGTGTAGACTGCTCCACAATAGTGCGACTCCCAAAAGAAAAATAGGCATCTTCGTCGACAGTCAGGCCGCGATTAAGGCTGTCGGTTCAACTAAGTCAACGTCCAAACTTGTTGTGGAATGCAGGGAGATGCTGACCTGGGCTTGTCACCGGTTTGATATCACTCTCGTCTGGGTTCCCGGCCATAGGAACATCGAAGGGAATGAGAAAGCCGATGAACTTGCCAGATTTGGCTCAGCTCTGTGCGTGTCTCATGCGGAGGAAGTCTTCCCTCCGCTGGGATATGTTAAGAGAGAAATCCTCCTGCACTTCACCTCATCGGCTGAGACTAGATGGTTGAACCTGACGAACTGTGTCATTTCAAGGAAGATCTGGCCAACCTACGATGATGCCAGAACAAGCAACCTTTTAGCCAGAACGCGTATAGATGTTGCCAGACTAACGGGAATCGGTACGGGTCATTGGCCTTTAGGAACTCACGCAGCCAAGCTTGGCATCCCCCACAATACCCATTGCCGTAGCTGTGCTGACACAAACAAGAGTGAAACAGTGTTCCATCTTTTTTGTGAGTGTCCGGCCCTAGCCAAAACAAGACGCAGTACACTAGGTCATCTCTTTTTTGATGACCTTTCGGCCATTCAAAGCATCCATTTTCACAAGATCATCAAATTTCTCAACTCCACAGGCTGGTTTTGAGCTCTCTTAACTCCCTTCACCCCCTTCCATTTCAGGTTCCGTTAGTTGTGGTTTCAAAACGGCGCTCAATGCGCTACTTGTGTCATTTCCCTCGTCGGGAAATACAGCCACCTAAACCAACCAACCAACTAACAGCCGTGAAGAGCATCCAACATTATTGTGTTTATTGCGTTAAACATTTCTGTGACTGTTCGAACTTCAAATCAAGTGGAGAAAATAAACAAATATTAATTTTGAAAACTTAAACGATGTATCGCTCACATTATTTTTGGGAAGATTGGCCATCGTCTGATTCGGGCAGCGAAGAAGACGAGCGCAATTTGTTTGGTGAAAGACGGCAATACAAGATGCTACCACGTGTTGGACTAGAAAAATGGGACGATCGCGACTTCATATACATCGTTTTCGTCTCTCAAAGCGAACGACATTGATGGTGCTGCAGCTTATAGCGAATTCATTGCCGTGCGATGAGAGAAGGTATTATACGAAGAATAGGTTGCAATTTATATTTCATTAAGTTACGTGGTTTTCTTTTCCGATAGATCGCGTGAACTACGACCTATAACCCAATTATTAATCGTAGTGCGTTACAATGCACTCGGATCAATTCAATTGGCGGTGGCCGATTTCATTGGGGTAAGCATTGCCACCTTGCATCATATGCTGAAACGAGTGTCCAGAACTATTGCCGATCTTGCGCCACAATTCATTCGTATAAGGGAATCGCAATTGGAACTGCTGCAAGCAGCACGTGACTTTTTAGCAAAAGCAAAATTCCCTCGAACTATTGGCGCGATTGATTGTACGCATATCCGAATTCAATCACCAGGTGGAACTGACCCAGCGAATTTCAGGAATCGTAAGGGATGGTTTTCCCTAAACTTTCAAACTATAAACTAAGTATTAAATAGACCGTCAGCTCACGCGCACCTACCCGACTCCCCCCGCAAGTTTTGAAAGAAAAATTCTCTCTTAAATTTCGTATCCGTGAATACGTGTGAAGCAGAAAAAAAATTCTAAATGGCAGGAGGTGTAATAAAAGAAAAGTCATCACACTGTCATTATACCGTGGTGAATATTTGTTTGAGCTGACAGTTTATATTTTTTATTTGCATGAATTATAGAAAATTCCCTAATTTCCGTATAATTTATTTCAGTTTTAAAAACAAAATGTGACGAAAAGCATATGCCGCGCCTTTAATTGTGGTCTCGGTACCTGTATTCATTTTTTAGTGCTTAATGCTGCATTTACATGGTCACACATTTCTATCACGCAAAATTAATGGGATGCTAAATACTAAATAGTCGTGTGACCGAAAGGGACAGCATTACCTAACACGCAAAAAAACGTGACACGTATTTAGGTCGGCCATCTTGTTTGCGTGATAGGAATTATAGGAAAGCTGTGCATGTTGATATTTTTATAGCGATGGCTAAAAACATTCCGCATTCCTATAAAACAATATGGCTTCCGGAAATGATGAACTCATAATTATTTATTTTTTTCGTGTAACTGATTGATGAATTATTGGTTTATTTTACTGAAACTAATAACCAATCTCAATTCACATGTTCCAAATCAGAAATATTAATGTTTTCAAGCAATTGCAGAAATGTTGGTGAGCGGAACCTGTGTCTATTTCCGTTTTACGTTTCTATAATTATGGGTAGAGCATCCATGACACCATAGGCGTCTGATTTGTGATCTCATTCTTACGCCTTTAATAGTATTGACTGCGGATAAACGGATCTCTCTTTTCGGTTTTGTTGCAAAATTGCGCGTGCGTGATGATGTAAATGCGGTTTAACTAAGATGATACTGACGCATTCGTATATTTTCGTTGTGAAATCTTGCAGAATACAAGTTATTCGTGCAATAATATGTAAACCATTTAATTTTGCTGGTACAGCACCAGTGTATGTTGTTCCTTAACGTGTATGTATCCGTAAAGTTAAACCAAATCAGAGAATAACTCTGTGTATCAGTAAAGAAATACTAGATAATGGAAACATGGAATGCGATCTTTGCCAAAAGACTAGGAGTCAAGTAAGAAATCATTATGTGCACATTTGTTTTTTAGCTAATATCTATAATGTTTATTTCAGACGAAGAGACCAATTAAGAATAAAATAACTCCAACAGCTTTCCAGATAAAATATCAGTGGTAATCAATGCAGTGACTTCCCAGATACATTCTTCAAGTTCATTTTTTGTTGATTATAACCTGTTGCCGGCAAAATCAATCTGAGGTCTATTGGTTCGAATCTTTATTCACGAGGAAAATTTTTTATTATACATAGGTATAATAATATATTATATAAGTAGTTTTCGTTCGTACAAATCAAGAATTAACGTTTTCTATCTTTTATACTTATAGGAATTCGACAGGACCGTGTAAGATGTCAGGAATTTCAAAACTGCAACCGATAATGACGGAACTGTCTAATCCGCTCAAACAGAGAACTGGTGGTTGTTTTTATTTTAACTAGAATTCTACCATTACATTGGCCTGGCTTATACACAACATAAACATAATAACAAATTACAAACAGCGAAGCATCTCTTGAATATGTTTTGTTTAATGAAGTTGTTTGGAAATGTTATGCGTTCATCATAGATGGCTGAAATCCAAAACACAGTACTGCCGCAGTACTGCAACGTCAAGAGTTCTAAAACATAAAAGAGATCACAGTGATGCAATTCATACCACTTCAAAATGCATTTTGAATGAATCAACTGCGCAAATTAAAGCAAACAACGCATCGTGAATATCTATGATGCAAATGTGAAATGTAAAATTGCGCTCAAACAAAATGGAAGAGTCGACGGCCTCGTAAGTAAATTAATTATTAAATTTGTATTGTATTTCGAATTAATATTGTTTATTCCTTTAAATTTGTAGAAACAAAAAATGGACTCATAATTATACAAAGCTTTTAATAAGCACAAGGCTGCAGTTTGAGTCCGAATTCCACGCAAAACGGAGGAAGAAAACTGTGCTATGGCGACTAGAAGTAAAAAAAATGGAGCCAGGATTCCCTTTTCATGTGGATGAAATCATCCGTAAGTTTTTAAATATATTGACCACCTATAAAAGGATAAAAGCTCGGAATCGAACGTCGGGGGAAGCAGCAACGTCCTGGGATTTCTTCGACGAGTTGGACAAGCAGTATGGGACAAAGCATTCCATGGCTGTTCCGCGTCAAAACCTCGACGCATCTTTGTCTTTGGAATATTCCCATTCCGAAAATCAGGAGAATGTAGATGATCCAGGACAACCCATTGAAGAAGCTAAGGACGAGCTACCGAAAAAAAAGAAGCAGAAAACTTGCGAGCTGCTGGATTTCATGAAATTGGAGTCAGAAAAAGACCGGGAATATTTCAAGCAATTGATCGACATCGAAAATGCCAGACTCAAAGTTGACCAACAAAGGTTTGAGGAAGTGAATAATTTAAAGGTGCTCCTTCAATCACTCGTAGATTAGAGCCAATGGTTTTGAGACGTGTTATATGAAATTTGAACTGAATTGTGATATTTTTTATGTTTTTTGTTTTTTACTTTATTTAAATAAATACATAATTGAAGTTTATTGTTATAATCATTTTGTTTATGGTAAATTTTAGGCTGAAAATAAAGTGGTAAGACGTTCCCTTTTCAATGTTGCTTCGTTGGTCGGAACTGCAAGAATTTCACTGGAGGTTTCTTCAACTTGTGGTGGTAGGTAATGTAGAGCTGATATGAATGTAATCTGGCCTATAATAATGAAATTATAAAGAATTACGCATGCCATAACGATCTTCTTTACTAAGGAAACCTTGTAGATGGGAATATAATTCAATATTCGAAATTTCTTTTTCAAAACGCCGAATGCTTGTTCAATAAATACACGAGTGGAGCTGTGGTAGTAATTAAAACGTCTTTGCTCTGCTGTCAACTGACCATTGTCCCTATACGGAACAATTAAATGCACATCCAAAGGATAAGCCGAATCCCCGAGTAGATGACATTCAAGCGGTATTTTTATTTTTCCGCTTACAATGGCTTTCTGTAATGGGCTTGCACGCCAGACAGCGGCATCATGGCAAGAACCTGGATATCCAACAAACGCATCAATAAATATTAGGTTGCTCTCACATACACCCTACAAACAGAATTAAAATCGTCATAAGCATTTAAATACTCCTATATTCCATTCTAAATACCTGCATAATTATAGAATCGGTTCCTTTTCTGTTGTAATAACTGCACGAATCTTCTTTTGGAATTTTGAAGTGTGTCCCATCTAGGCATCCCACGACGAATGGAAATGGATTGAATCGCTTGCGCTCAAATTCTTCAGCAACTTTTATTACAGATGCATTACTTTCCGGCCACTTAATAAATTTATTCTTCAGTTTTAATAAGGCCAATAATGTGCTTGTAAATATCCTATAGACTGTTCCTCTTCCCATTCCAAAGCGATCTGAAATCTTTCGAAAACTACTTTGACTTGCAAGCTTCCACAGCGTCACGTATAGGCATTGTTCCAGGTAATATGCCGGTCTGCCCGTTTTTGCAGATTTGCACATTGGCTTTAGGATGTCCTTAAGTGCCTTAAAAAATTCGAAGAAGATGAAATGAGTGTAGATAGCATTTTTTGATGAAATTACTTTACTTACTGAAAATGTAGTTTTATTCATACGAAAATGAGTAAAAAATACGTCATCGGGATAGGATCTTATTACTCTGAAGTAATTTTTCACTTCGGTACCTACCTTCCTCTTTGGTCTGTTGATTGCCGAAATTAAAGAAATTCTCCCATGAAATTGTTTTCTTTTTATAAAAACAATATGTTTATATATATTGCCACTGTATGTGCCAAAGTTATTAATTAAGTTTTTTAAAGCTATCGTTGTTATCACTTTCTTCGACATTTTTGCTGTTTAAAAGAAGGAATCAATTGACGTGTGTTTTCAACAAATGTCATTCCAAAACGTCAAGTATTTGAATGCATCATGATCGCAGTATGCAATCGTTATGCGCAATTTTTTGACGTTTTGGAATTCAGCCAATAACATGTAACATACCCTATGTAGAAAGTCACTCAATACTTGCTCTTTAAAGTAACCTTATCTAATAATGTAAAATCTGATTTCCTTGTTGCTTGCTGTTAATTACTGCAATTCTATGTTTTTTATATTCTCTTTTGTGTTTATTTTTCTCACTCTAATTGTAATTGTATTTTGTATTCATTGTTTCTCGGTCACTTGGATTTGGACCAGCATCGAAGGCGAGGCGGTAACAATTATATTTGTATTATTTAGAGCTGAAATTATAATTATGCTTGTTTCTTTTCTTCCCACCGTTGGATTTTCATTTCGCTGACACAAATCGTCGCCCAATTACCGCTCAGAAGTGAAAGTGGTTTCTCTTCGCCTATTTACTCATATTACTATCGACACATATTAAGTTTTACATAGATAAACTCGATTAAATAGTGCAATGGATAGAATACAAAAGTTGACTTTTTTTGTTCTTATTTTGTGATAAATGATGGTTTGTTTGCTCGTTGGCTGATGATGTTGGTAAACTTTTCGATGAAGTTTTCAGAGATTCGTTGCAGTCCCATCGAAACGCATCGCACTGCGTGGCTTTTTGATGTGGTTAATTTGTTGTACGTTACTTCTTACGCCGGATGTGAATATTTAATAGGAAGTTCAACTCTCCAGGGTGGGAAGGGTCGACTGAAATTGCAAAATAAATTGAATTCATTTTTGGAAGTATTCGAATCAGATAAATAATGTGGTGCGTATTTTTAGATAAATGTACATAATACAATCGATGATTGCCAAGATTCTCCAATTCACCAAACGTTTCTAGTTTAGTATTATGCTAGATTTGCAGCTCTGTTTCGGTTTTCGTATACCATTCGCTTTTTCTTTTAAATCTATTTGTTTCCGCTTTCATTGGCAGATGGTCTTCTTCAGTTGTTGCATTGTGGATGACAGGAAATGTGGTTGGCATTATTGGCCCGTATAAAACATATCCAAAAACTAGAGGCTTTTTATTATTCCCACATGATCTATATAGATAATTGATTTCCATGGTTTTCAGCAATGATACGAGATTCAACTGTCGTTGTAAACCATGGGAATCAATAAATGATATGGGCAAAATAAAAAAACCCCTCCTGTCGAAGTGCTCATGCTCATTAGATTGGCCAACGTGAAGGGACTGGACTTGTGCTAGAAAAAAGTATAACAGCAGAATGAGTTTTAAATACTGAGTGTATATTTTACTAAAACACAAGTTTTAAATGCATTTCCAGACCACCATTGAGGTAGGTATGCATTCTGGCGCGTTAACCGAATTTTTGATTGGTGTTCGGTTTCCCCAGTAGGCATATTGCACCAAACTTAAAAGTAGAGGTGTGGAGTATATAAATTAAAATAAGTAGAAAGTATATTATAGTGACTAGAACAATGTTATAATAAATCGTTAGGAAAAGTTATCGACTAATTACACTACGTCTACAAGTGGGCAACACAGAGTAGTTTACTCATATCCCGGTTCAAGAATTTGAGTGCAACATGTATTCGCACTCTAACGAAAACTTCAAAATAAAAATAAATAAAAAATACTGTTCTCTGTTTTCGCAACAGATGTAGGGCGGATGGACCTTCATTGTCTGGAAAAGATCTTCAGCCAGACCCATAATGAAACAAAGTGCAAAATTGGCGATCAAGTAAGTGTATATATTTCAAAAAATTCCTCGGGTAGTATAAATAGGTTGCAATTGCCATATTGCTTGGTGGTAGTGAGAAGGAAGGTCTTTGACGATACAGGACTGGTAGCCAATGTAGGGGCAGAGAGGGTGCATCTATGACTTTCGTAACATTTTCGATAAAGCCAACCGCAAACATAAGAAAAGCTGTTTTCCTGCAGGACGTCGAAAATGTAATTCGATCCAGACACAACATTTACTCGCAAACCATTCAGCGTTCCTTACCAAATTGTTATTTGACGGGTCTCTAAGGACTTCAATTTGGTCATGGAATGGTTTCACAGTTTCCAGTTCTCACAGCTTAAAGGTATTAGATATCCCAAAGCTTTTGAAAGGCACTTCTGAACTGCATTCCAGTCGGACGTCTGTTATTCCACCCCGAACTTCTAATAGCGCCGAAAAAGTTCTCTAAGCAATCCTGGTTTAGATGCCTGGTAAGTAAAAACTTAAACTGGCCTTGCTGGAGATGTTGCCACAGCGAAAACAATGAGGAGATATATTTAGCAACCATCCCTTAATGCTATGACTTTCATCGATATTAAAAAGTGCCTAGCTTTTCGCAAAAACTCTTCCTGTCTTTCACTTTGAGCGAAAGTTTCCTTTAGTTCCTGGGGTTGTTTCAGAGTCGAAGTATTAAAAATATTAAAAAGTTGATCAAAAAAGTTAACAAACTCGGCTGTATTTTTTAAGGACACTGATAAATCAGCACGAACTTTAGCAAGAGTTGAAAGACCCGCGAAAACGGAATGGCTCAAAACTTGCGTCGCATATTTTATTTTCATCCGCTGGAAGTTATTTGGCTGAATAAGCGCATTTGTTAATTTTGGAGCAGCTTTTAGCTCGTTCTTGGAATCAATCGTAAAACTGTATATACAATGTCGATCCAAGAAGCTGTCTTATGCTCATAGATGATATTATTTTTCAGCAAACAATTGCGAGTACTTTTGATCAAGTGACGGGGAATCGTAAAAGAAAAAGATGCCTTACATTATTGACCAAAAAATAGGGCTTTGCTGTGGTTATACCAAGATCACGAGCTCTCTAAAATTGGAACCCTGGTCGCAGATGAAATGCACGGGAATCAAATTACTTTTTTGGAGAGCGGTGATTGCTTTCGTGATAAATTTTTGTAGCTTAACGGCCTTGCAACTGCTGCGAACAAAATAGTAGCCAATGGGATGTTTCCATCTCTTCGCAATTCCTTAAGCCCTTAGCACGAGTACGCTGTACGCGGCTTGCAGGGTAAGGTGAGCGGTGTTCGTCAGCACCGAAGTCTTCTACTCCAACAACTGCATCACTTTTCCTGTTATAGTCAACTTGCGCTTTCAGAGACATTTCGTCAGCCGAAACTGAACAATATTTATAAATTTTGGGCAGCTGACAAGTTTTCAGCTCTAAGCTTTTAACATTGAACGCAATGTTGCTAGGAGAATTCGGCCACGAAGCTATAAACGTCTTCAAAGTTGATACAGCAGAAAGATCAAACATTCCCTTTAACTCTTTAACCCTGATGGTGACATGAAATGCATAGAAAAGGCCAGCATTTTGGTTTCATCACTGTGTCTATGTCCCAGGGCAGCGCGCCCGGAGTTCTGCAAGCAGTTTTCAACTATCGCATTAAATGAGTTCGGTAATTCCTTATGGGACGCTCTTAAAGTAGCAATCTCTTTCTTGAGACCAGCTACTTCAGCTTTCAAAGCAGAAATTTTTGTGTCTTTTAGTCGTAGGGTTGTTGCATGTGCGCTTTTTCTAACAATTTATATGCATTTTTTAGCTTCATCTTAGCAGTTACCTTTTTTGGAGTATTGTTCCGCAGGCTCGCAATTGTCTGGCTTCCGCAATCAGCTACTTCACAAACCATCGTATTCACGAAGCAATCCTCAATATCACTTTCAGAAATTTTGTGAACACTTGCTTAAAGATCAGCGTCGTCTCTGCCGCTCGTTTTGGGCAAATCCGGAACCGCACACCTCTTTAGATACCTTTCAGAGTTTCCAAGCATCACCAAGGAGAAATGACGATTGCATACTCTTTGGCGTTCTGTTAAGGTGCTCAGTCCCAGATTTTTACGCCATACTTCCCTACTGTTGGGATATACAAACTTAGTTACTTTCCACCTTAACCTATTTGGATTTTAAATATTAGTAAAAAATAGTAAATATAACTAAACTATTTACTAAGTCTTACTTTAATCTTTAATTCTTCTGCATTATGTTATTTTAATATAATCTTTTATTATTACAGTAACACGTTTATTTACAATTTCTCCCATTCCAAACATTTCTTACATAAATCTATACACTTTAACATCTAAGATCAAACATGCCCTTTAACTCCCTACCCTATCCCTGATGGTGACATGAAATGCTATGTAAATATCATTATCATTACCTTAAACAAAGTGCATTCTTACCCTTTTGCTGGTGTCATTGAAATGATGAAAATACAGTAATTTTAAATGTGTGTAATTAATATTACATTCATTAAAAAAATTGTGCTGTTTATTAAAAAAAAAAAAAATATTTTATAGAAAAGCATGTAAGTAAGGTGAAATTTTACTATTACAGCCAAAACACAAATCGACCCATATATTCTTGTAGAGAGCAGTCAGACAAACTCAGGGATACCAAAATGTATCGGCTAGTTGTTCTGAATGGACGAGAATATAATACCCCTATTTGACGCGATTTAACATATCGTCGCCGTAACGACGGGCGAATAGAAACAGCCAATATAATAGAATGCATTTTGGGCAAATTTTGAGAAATATTTAACCCGCAAATGAAGTTTTTATTTAATTGCACCTTGCCACCTTTAATTTAATACCTTGCCAAATCCTTTGGCCCCTTAAATATTTGCCTAAAATTCGTGCAGCCAAGCACACACTTTGGTTGCCACGAACACGTGTCCTTTATTCCTGAACCAATGTTTTGATCCATTTCCATCTATAAATATTGTATATTAAGTACATACTGAACAAATATAATTTTATGCTCGCAATAGATTACCTTTTAATAGTTATTTTGTTCCACTTTAAAATAATTTCTGCAAAATTTCCAACATTTCAAAGTACCGCTATCTGAATTCAGAAATGACATTAAATAATATTTACGCGGCTGACGGATAGTCCTACTGACAGTGATGTTTGTGGTCAATTTCGTGCAACTGATGGATGCGTTCACAAAATGGCTTATTTTTCCCCTTTATAGCTGCGGTGGGGGTGGTTCGTAAGGAACCCGTTATCCCGATGCATGCTGCCCTTTGTATTTTGGTTAGGCTTGAAAGATTGTATTTCTTCTCAATTGCCTTCCACCACACTGCTGTACCGCATGTTAGGATGGGCCGAACTGTAGCTGTGTATAGCCAGTGCACCACGTGCGGTCTGAATCCCCATGTGTTGCCGAATGCTCTTCTGCAGGCAAATAATGGCACGTATGCCTTTTTTAGCTTGGAATCCAAGATTGCTCCCAGATATCTTGCTATTTCTCAAATTTCCAGGTCTACCCCGCCCATCCTTGGGGGGTTGAAGGCGGGGATCGCCCTTTTCCTCGTAAACAGGGGGATTTCCGTCTTCGATGGGTTCACTCCGAGTCCGCGGCCCGTGACCCAGTTAGTGACTAATAGAAGTGCGTAACTAAGTCTTTCGCTGAGAACTGGAGTGAATTTACCTGGAACCAGAATAACGACATCTGCGTATGCGCTCACAATGAAGCCTTCTGCTTCCAGTATTTTTAGCAGTTCATCAACTACGAGGACCCATATGAGCGGTGAGAGGATTCCACCCCTACTGACCTTCCGCTCAATGCTCACGTCCCCTAGTTGTGACTTGATACTGCGTGTGCCTAGCATGAGTCCAATCCAGTCACATAGGCTGCTATTTAGGTGGGCTCCGCTTCGATGTTGTTGAAGGCCCCTTCAATGTCTAGGAACGCACTCAGTGTGTATTCTTTATGGTGTAGAGATTCCCCCACTACCGATACTACTCTATGTAGCGCTGTGTCAACAGATCTGCTTTTCATGTACGCATGTTGCGATTTTGATAGGTAGTTATCGCCGATCGCTTGCCGTACGTACAGATCAATTAGTCGTTCCATCTCCGACACATCTGTACATCCTGGGAAGTGAGTTTCCGTCAGTATTTCCAGCGTCTCTTTGTGTGATTCGGTCCAGCTACCGTCGCCCCTTCTTAACGAAGATATCGGCATCGGTGCCTTTGAAAGGACTTTCCTCAACCTAGATGCTTCGGTTGTGGATTCAATGGATTCGCAGAAAGTTCTCCATGAGGTTTTCTTCGCGAATCTGATCTCCTTTTTAAGGATTATAACGCTCTCCTTATACGTTGACCACTCAATACGTCCCTCTTTGGCGAGGTTCCATACCTAGACCTTGAGCTTCGTATGAGTTCCGCGATCTTGGGACTCCACCAGGGTGGACGCTTCTTTCCCCTCGCTCCACTTTTCGGACAGGAGTTTTCAAATTATCGGGAGAGCACATCCGTTAAAGACTCGACGGCATCGTCTACTTCCTTAACAGATGTGAAATCTTTTACCGGGCAGAGGTTCCAGTAACTCTGCACCGTCTCGCCAAATACCTCCCAGTTCGTCCTCTTAGGATTTCTGAGCTGTTTCCTACCCTGCGGAACCATTTGCAAGTCATAGAGTATCCAGCAGTGATCCGATAGTGATGCCTTGCTGGACACTCTATAATTCGCAATTTGGAAAGAATTGTTATGGCAAAGGTTACGTCTAAAACTTCCTTTCTATTCACCGTAATAAAAGTGGGATCATGACCCCGATTACATATAAGCAGATTGGAGCAAAGAAGGTAATCAAACGAAGCCTCACCTCTAGCATTTATATCTGAGCTACCCCAAATAGTATGATGGGCGTTAGCATCACAGCCTAAGACTAAGTTTCTCTTACCTTGTTCTGAAGCCGATACTAGTGCCTTTACCGGTTCGTGGGGGACTGATGTGTCGTCATCGCTTGGCATGTACACAGACGCAACTCTACAGCTCTCACCCTTGCCTCTGATCTCCACCACCGTCAGATCACCTGTGCTGAAATGAATCAGTGTTAGTGCGTGAAGTTCTTTTTTTGCCATAATACACGATCTTACCTTACCTTTATTTTTGACATAAAGTATGTCGTATTTATTTGACCCTAGTCCCATCACCTGATCTTTATTGATCCATGGTTCTTTAATTAGGGCCAGATCCAGCTGCTCCTCCTCGAGGAACAGCCTCAGGTTGCCTGAGGCTACCTTACTGTGATGATGGAGGTTTATTTGGACTACCTTCATTTTTGGATGTAGCCGCCCCCTTCACAGTCTCAGGCGCCCTTGTGTCCTTTAGGAGCTTGAGGGTTACCTTACTCGCTGCAAACGATAGCGGCATCTGCATGTCTTTTTTTAGTGCTGCAGGTGGTTCATCGAATAGGATGATGTACCCTTTAGCACCATTCTTTGGCTCCTCCTCGGACACAATTTCGCAATCCCTCATCGGGATCTGGGGGTTTTGTGCCTGCAACACGCTGAGGATCTCATCCCGTTTCACCCATATCTCCGGGATAGATACTCTGCCCTTTGCCTTTACTTACTTCCTCTATGGGTACGGCCTTAAGCATGGACCCCTCCCATAGTTGTGCGCCGTTTAGTGTGGCCTTAGCAAAGTCGTTTGATGCCTGGTCCTTGCAATCGATGTAAGTGATGCCCTTGAACCATCTCATCTTGCCGTAAGCGGGGGCCTTTGCACCTGTCTTGGCTCGGATGTGGGAGATAGTCGCTACGCTTAGAGCGTTCTCAATTATCTTGCCACATTTCGCAGAGTACTGGCCACTCGGTTTCCTGGAGTCCACCACAGCTAACTGAAGCGGGTTCCTGGTTACCTCGCTGTATCTCCTGCTTGGGCCAGTTCCCCACGTAGGTGTTCTCTAGGGGCTACCCGCCTGTATTTCATGCCGCTTTGCCTTCTTCGGGATGTGGGGGCGTCCTCTGGTGACATCAACCTCTTCGAGGCTAGCTCTTTGTTTTGCCTCTCAGCGATAGGTTTCCTCTGGAATCCACTGCACTTAGCGAGCGATCTTATCTTTAAAAGTTGGTTCACCAATGATGCTCATTCGCAACTTAGATCCACCGAAATTGTGCAGCGGAACACGACTTGCTGTTAAAAAAACTATCTCCAAATTTAATCGAAGCCACAATCATCAGCGGCAAATGTAAAGGAGAAGAAGTGCTGATACTACGAATTCCAATGATTTCAACAGATTTACCCTTCGATTTCAATTGTTTACAGTTTCCAGTGCGTCTTGCTTTCGCCATAACCATCAATAAGGCTCAAGGCCAATCGCTAAGTGTTGCTGGTTTGAACTTAGAAAATTCCTGTTTTTCGCACGGCCAAATATATGTTGCTTGCTCTAGAGTTGGAACGCCAAAAAATCGTTATGTTTACACACCTACCGAAAAAACTCAAAATATTGTTTATCCGCTAGCATTACGATAAAGAAGTTAATAAATAAACAAAATTTTCTTTTTTTTGCAAACACACTTAATTCATTTTATTAGCGTAGTAGCGCACGCAGGGAATCCGCTAGTATTAGATATTAAAAATAAATATGGTATTTAGATAAAACTTAATCTCAAAATCATTCAATTTTTGCTGCTGCTGTAGGGAATGATAATAAAGTTCCTATCGGATTTGATGGTATGTGACAGATCGGCACTGTTTCAACGTTTATTTAAAGCTGCCAAACGAACGCGGTGCAATTCGGTGTAGTGAAGTAGTTCGACCGCTGTAATTCGATGGCCGAACGTTCTCGGTCCAGCGCAGCTCGATCCCGATCAAATTTAGCCCGCTCGCGTTCGAAATTATACCGCTCTCTCTCTCACACATTCCAAAATTTCTATTTCAATTTTGTGTTTTTTTTTATTAAATTCTGCTGCTTTCGCTCAGGCATTTTTGGAATTTTATTTGCTTCCGATTTCGTCTTGCTTCTGCGGTTGCTCAATAATGAATTTACCGGTTTGCGTATTATAAAAGCACAGCTAACTTGTTCATCGGATCGCTTAACGGGGGAAGCTCCTTTTTGGGTGAACCACCACCGGTCTGTTTTGCGTCTTTTGAAAAGTAATACGCCCGATCTTTCAGCGTCTGTTTAATTTTTTAATACTTCTCACGCAATGACTTGACAGCTCTTTCCTGCAAGGATAACGGATGCAACATAAATTCAAATATTCAACCAAGAATGTTATGTATGCAGAAACTAACCCGACCAGGGATGGCGCAACATTGAATGCAACCGTTATTTTCTCCCACGCCCGCTCCTTGTCGAGATTTGTGGCACCATCGGTTTTTTTTTTTTGTTTTCAGTGATATTATATATTATTTTCGGCATTTTTTTCCTAATCTTTTTCTCGTCCTTGTTTTTATCTGCCATTTTTTTTTTTAAGCTAAACTGCACACAACGAATATGACGCGCGAACTGCACTTCTAAAGTTAAAGGCAATTGTTTTGTTCCTTTACTTTTGTAGTAAGAATGGAAAAGACTGTCAAAATCGCAGTGGTGGGGATAAATTCTCTTAATTTGACTTAATTCTAGGTAGCAAAATATGGTGGTGAATAATAAATATTTAAATGCGTTGGCTCAACAACAGGGGCCCAACGGTATACAATGTTTTGTTTTCTTATATCTATTTTACATAAATTGTACCTGTCTTCTCGGATTCATACTCGTAGTATGCATCGTTGTCTGGGTTGACCTCAGGGTGTTCAAGTCCGGGTGTTACTGTCCTTTGTGATTTGGGGTGGTTGATCATCTTGGTATTAACCTCGATGGTTGGTTGTCTCGGTCAATTCGTAGAAGGGCAGATCTGTCCTGTCAGTGTCGCTTGGGAATAACTCCTCGTTAAGCAGAGCCAGCACATGAAGATACCGGTGCTCTGGGATGTGTGGCAGGTCCGCGATCCTTCTGACTAGTGGGTTTGGATGGCTGGAGGTATTCCTGAGAATTTTCTGGAAAAGTGTGACCATATTCTTTTCCAGTGGTAGAATTTTGGCTTCTTCGTAGAGTCTTGAGCATCTGACGTTTTTCTTCCGGGTTGGATTGTAGTGCAGTCTGTGCATATCCGCAAGAGTTTTCTTTCGAACACGCACAGCTTCCTCATGTATGTCTTGGAGACGGTATACCATGTGGGGAATCCGTAGGTTATAACTGGTCTTATGAGTTGTTTGTATAGCAGCAGTTTTGTTTTTCTGCTTAGTCCATTTTGCTTCTTCATCAGAGGGTAGACTCGGTGGAATGCTAGTGATGCCTTCTTGAGAACAGCGCTCACGTGTGGGTTGAATTTAAATTTCTCGTTGAAGTTGACTCCAAGATACTTTATGTTGTTTGTCGTTGATGATCCGTCAGGCAGGTTTATTTGTATGCTGCGGCAGTTGGTGGCCGACCTTACTCTGGTCCCTCTGATTGGTCTTCTTCTTATACAGATCAGTTCAGATTTGCCCGTGTTGATCATTATGCCCCATCTTAAGTAGTACTGGAATAGCTTCCGTACGTGGGCTTCTACTCTTCGTGCTGCTATGGCTGGGGACATCGAGTTGCTGTATGTGACGGAGTCATCGGCGAATAGGCAGGTGTTATTTGTTCAGAAATTATTTTTAATATAAATATTCTGTAGAAAACATAAACTAAATTATAAAATATATGCTGTCAGCATAGAGTGTATGATCATTACCACATGCTTTCCATCCACTGCTTCAATGCAGTTTCGAAATTGCCACAGTTCGTTAAATTTGGTAGCAACAGAATCCCAGGCCTCTGGTGTTCTCGGCGCCTACAATTAAAAACCGTTTTTTGTGCATTGTGTACATTGAATCAGGTAAGGAAATTAATTTGCCGGAAATGTTCCCCGGTAGCTAGGTATCGTAGAGTTATCACAAGCCGCTCCTTACATTGCAAAATTAAAATAAAGTTTTATTTTTTAAGTTTTCAAAGAAATGTTTCAGCGCTATTAATCTTTTTGAAGATTTCGAAATGTTCAAATATGTTGGGCTTTAAAGAAAACCAAAGAATAAGAACCGAACAGGGGTCTGGTTCTAGAGTCTTTGTGAAAAACGAGAACATATTAGACTACACTTCCCCTTAGGTGACCATGCGTCTGTCTACCAAGCGGAGATTTTCGCTATCCTTATGGAGGTGGAGGGTTAGAAGGATGTGCGTGTAGTAGCCAAGCTGCATAAAAGCGCTGTCTAACCCTCTTACCTCGTCTAAGTTATTGCTCGAACTCAAGCTTTCTCTGAACTTGGTCGGAAGACTAAGGCCCATTTTATTCACTCGAAGTTGAACACAACTTGGGGATTTTTATATGGAAAACTGACCAAATGGACCTAAATACCCGTTTAGGCTGGTGGGGTAATTTAAGAAAAAAAACGTACAATAAAATACTTTACCATTTTTAAAATCCAGTTAACTGTTCCTTCAAATTATTTTCAAACCAATTTATTATTGTTAATAGTTTTTGAAAAAAAATCTTTCGAACTTGAAATTTAAGGAAAAATTTTTTTAATGTTGAATGCTGATTTTTTCAAAAATGTGAACAAAGACATTGAATTTGTTTCCAGTATTTACTGACTCTAGTATTTCTTAATGGAATGCTAGAGGCCAGATTGATCTATGTATTATAGTTTTTAAGGAAATTAAAAATAACGAAAACTACTTTTTTTAAGATTTCAATTTAATATTGTTTATTGCATATTCAATGTTGGGCGGGAAACAATCTGCGTGCAGTAGGTGCTGCTGTCCAAGAAATCTATTGACATTGCTGGAATACCTTATACTACGATCTATGCTAATTTGACGGCGGAGAATTGAATGTCACCAATATGCTTTCAATTATAATATTTTACCGTTATTAATAGTATATAGGTAAACACGATTTTTCGTTCTTGTACATCTAGATTTCGAATGACATATAAGTTTCATTCCACTCATTTCATAATAAATACTTAAAAAGTGTACGGAAACTTCTGATGTTCACGTATAATAGTTAATGATGTTTATATTTTAATGAAAAAACAACCCTAGCACCTGCTTAAATCAGTAGGTATACCTACAGCTCTTGAATCACTTTGTAAATACAAAAAAAAAACAACATATATTTATATGACAAGAAACGATTGACAAATGACTAATCACAGTTCCATATGAAAGCTCCTCTATCCACAATCGAAGACCATTCTCAATGTTCCAATCTCAATTTATTTGCAATCAACTAGCAATTTGCATAATTTTATTGTCTGTTCAAAGACAACTCGCATCAACGCACCATCGAACATAGGCAGACAGGCAAGAGGTCTCGCAAATAAACTAGACTAAAGGCAGAAAGCAATTTGGCAAACATCTTTGAATTTTTGCCGAATGTTGTGTCTGTCTTTTTGAACATGGTCTTTCTGCGCGGTGTGGGTAAGCGGGCTCCCTTCCAAAATCAATCTGAATTTATTTTCTATTAACTTTTGCATTCAAAGTCGTTATTATATTGCAAAGATAACCTTTTCCACAATCTGGCGACAAATTTCGATAGATAAGACAAATCTAAGCCATCACTTGACAGACAAGGAACCGTGTAACATCTTCCAAGCAATACGAAATCACTTAAAAATATTTTAATCAGACGTAAATTGCATACACGTTACGCATTAATCTATAATTCCACCTGGTTCATGAATACGTAATTGGTTGCTAGCGTTGGGTAATTTTATTACGACCATCGCTCGCTGCCGCCAAGCCACCAACACCATTGTTATGCTTTTGCACGAAACGGATAATTAAAATCCAATTACCAACCAACGCCCAGCCCACAGGGGAAGTTGGCGAGCGCGAGAAGCACGGTGAAAATTTCTAAAACTAATTTACATTGCTTATAAAGTGCGGATATACACACACTGCTGGCCGGGGTGAATATTCCTTCATATTTGCTTAATACAACCCATAAATCGGATATGTGTGAGGGGCTTGTCGTCGCGTGTAGATGTTTTAATAGAATATTTCCGTATAACCTTGTTCTAGGTGTGCTGTGGAAGTGCGGTCTCAGTGTGGCAGACAAGGCATTTATCGCATCTTAAAAAAAAAGTTAACTACTAAAACGCTAGGCTAATAAGAGCAGGGGTATCCGAAGTTGACTCGACGCACAGACTTCTCTAACCATTACCGTACTGGGGATATTCGGATAATTTATGGATAAGTGTGTTTGGATCCTTTGGATGTTCATCAGGAGATAAGGGGTGTATTAAAGGTGTATAATATCCAACTGTTTACATGTTTGGAGATTGTTGGAAAGCTAATAATTGTACGGTTGCATGTTTGGGTATATAGCGTGATAAAATTTGACTGCTTTTTGACAGTATTTGCAGCAAATTTTCTCTTTGCGGGTAGCTTGGATAAGCGGACAGTTCTCTTAAATTGATGCTATCAAATGTTCTCATCCAAAGACCGTGAACCAGCGTGACTGTTACGACTAAAGTTGCGATTTGACAAAAGTTTTTGATAGCCTGCCCCTTTTTTTTTTGTTTTTTTCCTTGATTTAGTTGAGGAAGATGCTTCAAAAAGTATTTGTGGGTCAAGAGTTACGCACACTTTTTGAAGTTCCATGGTCTACAAAGCAGATGAGATGACCAACCTCTTGTGTGTATTTTCAATTTAAAAAACTACGTGATGCTCTATTCGAAAAACTATTATATCAAGCATGGACTTATAAACGATCGCAAAATCCCAAATGATGAAACAAGTCAATTCAATCGATTTCTATTTCTAAGTCTGCAACGAAATTACATGAAAGGACAACAAGCAATATTGATGGCAACCAATTATGATGGCAATTTCATTAGCGCAGACATACCGACCGCAGGAAATCTCACCCAATTCCAAATCGATTGACTTAGGAACACATCAAGAAGTTGCCGTCAAGTTGTCAAGTGAATTCATACTGCCAAAACATAATCCGCTTACACTCGATGTGAACCTAGTTACTATTTTGCTGCATAGTACCCATCAGCCACCAAGACTTTGCAACTCAATCAAATTGACATGTAGACATGGCAGTCAGAAGTTTATTGACGGGCATAATCAAAGGAATATGTCAGACTGGTAGGAAAATTCAAAGGAGAGGATGAATAATTATTGCCATGGATACGGATGATACCCACAGAGATGCCATTCCAATTCAAACGGTTGCAGTTTTCGGTACGATTGGCAATTGCCAAGTCTGTTTTATTGAAGATCAATCTCAGCAATGTAAAGTAAACAGTACGGAAATGTGCAACAAAATTGTCCTCAGACACTTCTACTGAACTGAAAAGTTGGCAGCTTGTTTTAGCTGACAAAATAACAAACAAGCTGAAATCACTTAAAAAAAAGAACGGCAAACAGTGATAGGTAAAGATAAGCTCATGAATTCGCCGAGATATAATTTAATTGTATGTCAATATGAAGGATGTTCATGGCACCAACTTATGTTAGGATTCACATACAAATATTATAAGAAATATTTTTTACACAGATTGAATGTTATTTTTTTTGACTATAAAAATTAAATTAAAGTATAACGATTTTCTTACAGGTACCAATTTAGTGTTTATTACTGTTATGTCAGCATAATAACTAGAACCGGGTTGTCGAAGTTTATTGCTGACTTCTGGTCAATTCAGCAATTTGAGTTACCTATTGGATTCAATTCCCGGAATCGGGTTGTTGGTCGATATTGGTTCGCAGAACTTTTGACTGGGCGGAAATATGGTTTTGTGATTTCAAGTTTTTTTTTCGTGTTAACTTATATTATACTAGAGAACCCACTGCAGCGCCATCTGCCGGGCTGATTTGTGAATCTAAACCATCATTCAAATCGGTCCAGCCGTTTAGGAGAAGTTCAGTGACATACACACGTACAGTAGAATCATATATTAAGAAGGTTTTTTGATCACGCTATCGATGTTTACCCCCTATTAAGCTGCTATTGTCTAAATGTATTGACTCGTTTAACCCGTCTGATGGATTTATAATGAGCTGTGGTGTAATGAACAGTTGAGTCTGGAGGAGTTATTCTTATTGTTAACCCCAAGTCACAGATCAAATTTTTCCAAATGATGTAGGTACACAATCTAGTCTATAACCATTAGTGATGTTGACGACCCGACGACGAAATTCATCGATTGCAAAACAGAATCATTCTTTTGTGAGGGTCTTTATTCTGAATGGCAATAACAAATGTGGGTGCTAATGCTGTTTAATGTAGGCCATATAACCACGTTGAAGAAAATTGAGTGCACGACTGGGTCCAACGAAACTTTCTCGATGCTAGTTAAAAGAAAACAAAATCCACTTTTGGATATTTATCTATACTCATATCATGGCAGTTATATCAAATAACATTAAAAAAACGATAAAAGCTCTCAGTAACAGGTAATTGTCACAAGTTCTGACTAGAGAGTTATAAGCGTCTAATGACAATTTAGTATTTTATAAGGTCCTACACCTCACAAGATTTTTGAGTACAGGACAAGCGTACATTCCTGTTTTTTACATAGGTACTACGATATGTTTTTGATTGAATATGGATAAAGTTTTCAATGATAGAAAGTATTGCTCGTGATAGACCGATATCTTTTTGACATAGATATACCTATCCTATATGTAAGCTAAAAACTGAGTGTATAACATTGTTCGAAATGAAAAATTTGGTTTTTAAGATAGGAGCAGTTTTTAAAATTAGCGTTTTCGGTGATTCCAATTGAAAATTACTTACTTACTTACTTAGGTGGCGCTACAGTCCGGGGTGGACCTGGGCCTCAAACACTACGCCTCTCCAGTTAGCGCGATCTTTGGCTAACTGCCTCCAGTTGCGCGCTCAAAGCTGGTTGAGGTCCCCTTCCACTTGTGAGCGCCACCTAAAGGCGAGGTCTTCCTCTACTGCGTTGTCCCTCCGGTTGGAGTCCCTCTTCGGGCCGGAGCGTTGGTGTCCATTCGCTCTACATGTCCTAGCCATCTTAGACGACTAATGCGTACTTTTCTGACCAGGTCGATGTCGCTGTATACAGCTCGTAGAGTTCGCTGTTAAATCTCCTCCTCCAAAGTCCGTCAACGCAAACGGGACCGAAAAATTAAAAATTAAGGACACAATAATTTGGAGAGATCAATTTGGCTCTTAGTTTGCATTTTGGTCAAAATCGTTATTGCCGTTTCCAGGTAAACTAAATAAAACTAAATTTTTAAAACATGACTATTTGCAAAAATCCATTGAACGATAATATCATTAAGTTATAAATTGCCACAAAACCTTAGAAATTAATTTTTGCTACAATCATATAGACCGTTTTCGAGATATGTCGACATTTCAAAAGTACCGTTATTCCAATTTTTAGCCAAAAACTGGGTACGCAGTCATGGTAACCTCACCTACTTAAGTTAACTATCAATTTTGGTTGAAATCGTTGACGCCGTTTTCGATTTAATCAAACTAGTACGAACATTTTATATGGGAAATATCATCATATCATATTAATATTATAAAGCTGGAGAGTTTTTTCGTTTGAACGCGCTAGTCTCAGGAACTAGGCTAGGTCATAGGCTATTTTTTTCATTGACAAGTCTATTTTTGGGAGCGTTTTTGACCAAAATGTGTTTGTTTTCCTTACTTTATTGCCTTTAACTCGCTATTACTCAAACAATTCGTAATCAATGCTAACAAAATAAAATTCTTAGGAGAGCCAACACTTTCACAGTTATTTCAAGCCATCAATCAGCTTTCTACGTCCTCTAGAAGCTGAGCTACAACCTAAAATCTAACACGAAAAAAATGAATTTATTTTCTCAAATCGAACTTTATCAGCAGCCGCGGTTCTTGATCGTCGTTCTGCTTTGGGGTGGTTGGGTGGCGCACATCGCACAAGCACGTTCATATGAAAAAAAAATTGCGTGGTGTTTTCTCCGAATTAAGTGAAACGAAAGAGATAGAGAAGTATGCGACGTGAATGTGAATGTGTATGTAATCAACAGCGACAATATGTTTCTGAGGCAATGCGCAGGTGGCTGATGACGTGCTCTGATGAACGTACATTATGGTGGTGTATATATGGAAATAGAGTTTAAGGTTTTTGGTTGAATGGTTTATATAGTAGGTAGAATTGAAGAATCAAGACGATAAAGGTGAATTGAAACTTTGGATGTGTGCTGTGCATGGTTGGATGCAGCTAGAAAGATAGGATAGTTTTGGACCCGATAGGTGGCGCTTCTGTTGGTTTTTTTTGAAAAACTCAACCGTTCTCAATGAAACTTTGTTTGTGTGCATGGTTGTATGCAGCTAGAAAGATAGGATAGTTTTGGACCCGATAGGTGGCGCTGTTGCCGATTTTTTGGAGAAACGCAATCGATCTCAATGAAACTTTGTTTGTGTGCATGGTTGGATGCAGCTAGAAAGATAGGATAGTTTTGGACCCGATAGGTGGCGCTTCTGTTGGTTTTTTTTTTGAGAAACTCAACCGTTCTCAATGAAACTTTGTTTGTGTGCATGGTTGTATGCATCTAGAAAGATAGGATAGTTTTGGACCCGATAGGTGGCGCTGTTGTCGATGTTTTTGTACGCTCTTTTTACTCCCAAAACAGTTTTAAGTATTTCCTGCACAATAAAATATCTCCTGACGATTCGAAAAATACACACGTAATTGTTCAAGTAATAACTTCTGTCGGCACTCCCGGAGTGCCTGATGTTTTTTTTTCACATTGACAATGTTCACCGCTTTGTTTTAGTTAGACTGGTAATTTTAAACAAATATGTCGTCGAGGAAACGGTGGAATCTTTCTCGAAGCTCAACAAGATCTAAAAAATGAGAGGAGTTAGATCATAGAAAGCGGATGAAAAATATCAGACCCCATCGTTACAAAGAAACACATACTCCGTGGTAAATTAAATCAGAAGTGGATTTTATTACACCAAATAAATTAATTATGGCGAATTTGCTGGTATGACTTAGGCCTGTGACGTTGTGCACCGCGGGTGTAGACCTCATCAACGATTGTTTTTCGCACGGTCAATTATACGTGTCTCTTTCCCGAGTCTGCGAAAGTAAAAATGCTTACGTTTATGGTCCAGGCAACAGAACCTCAAAAATTGTATTTCAAGAAGCTTTGTAAAAAAATGATCATAAAAAATATATTGTATTGAAACTTAACTATTATTATCTCTTTTATTGGAAGTTACAAAGTCTCACGCCGCGTACGAAGTTGCGGGCACAGCTAGTTGATTAATATTGAGCTTGCCATGCAAAAAAACGCTCCCGAACTGTAAGCCCACAAACTCCAAATCCGAAGTTTGAACGAAATCCGGGCAGCCGTTTAAGGCCCGGAAGGACGCGGACAAACAGACAGTCAGATAGACTGGATAGAATTTTGCGACCCACTTTTTTAGAGGAACTCTCTATCATCGTAATTTCTGAATTGATTGGCATCCCAAATTTCGAAATTTTTTACACAAAATCGTTCTTTTACTACCTACGTAAAAGCTAAAAAGTCAGTGGGTATTATTAATTTGTTTTTATTGGAATATATAACCCGTGGGCTTTAATCCCAGGAAGGTTATTTGACTGCACGGTACATGTCCATGCTGAATGCAAAATTTAGAATTTTTGCTTGAATTTAGTTTGGTTGTGGTGAACCACAATTAAACGGTTATTAAAAAAAATGCTAAGACCATTTTTTTTTATATTTTTTTCTTTAAGTGCAGGTTAAGAACTTCGTAGGCTGTGTGAGATATCTTAAGCTAGAAAATGAATAGCCCTTATTATATTTTTCCACCGAATTCAAATTTCGGCTTCCTTGGCGAGTTGTCGTTAGTATTGTTAATTCTGTAAGTAAGAACTTCTGGATGATGTGCCCCAGCCACAGGAAAGAAAATGCTCTGAATTGCGACAACTACAGAGGAGTAAATCGGTTCAAAACCTTGAAAGGAAACCATCGAACAAGTTTTTACATTCCGGCATATTCCATATGGCCATATGCATATGGCCACCTATGACAGCATTTATAGGGACGAGCTATATAAGGGTATTTCCCAAAATTCGACTCGGAAAATTAAGTAGATGGTGCAGTTAACAGTATCTCCTCTCTTATTGTTGTGCTTCACATTGTTGGACTTACTATCACCTGCGTTTTATTAAAAAAATAATCTTGAAGTGCATTATATTGAGGCAACAAAAAAATCAATTGCGTTTGTTTTGTATTTACGGAATAAGTTAGATTGCATCTGTGCATGTTGTATGACATATTTATATTTCACTATATTGTATGAGAAAAACAATTTACTGTCCGTGATAGATTCATGTGACACACAAATATTTACATTGTCACTTGATCATTTAATTCGTGAAGCAATTAAAGTCGCGAAAAGAAAATGATTTTGCACAGAAGCAAATAGTATGCTTTGTGAAATATCCTTAATATTTGCAAGGAAAATAATTGCATTAAAAGAAAGAAGAGAAAATAATGCCGCTTAAAAGTTTTGTGCAAATTATGAAACGAACTTTTCTTGACTTCCTCGTTTAGTTTTTGTGTATACAACAGCGAAGAGAAGCTAAGCGCATAAAATTGCACTCGGTGGCAATTATCCCTTTTGTACACACTTCGCATACTCTTCGTCTTATAAACTAATGTTGCATGTGTTTATTATCACTTTTGCGTCATTTCTATAATGGCGAGTGTTCAGAAATTCTCCGGGATTCTTAAGTAAAAGTGTTTTAACTTTTTATTTGTTAAATAGGTAAACACATAGCTAAGTATAATAATGTTGTAGGTGAAAAATTTCGCCATTGTGAGATGTGAGCTCGGAAATTTAAGCCTGGACACTAAAAACTATGATGAGTATCTACGACAGAAGTTATCAACAGATCTTGAAAGAAAGAAAAAACAAATGAAGTGCAATAATATTTATCTTAATGCTAACAATGCGAGTTCCTTAAATCTAATAATAATAATAATAATAATAGTTGGCGCAACAGGTCTGTAGGGACCCTGGGCCTGGCTTCTCGCAACCATTCGTTTTGTGTGAGTTTTTCATTTTTGGAACGAATGGATGGGATCTACAATTTTATGCCGATTCCAAACGGCTAGTTGAGAAGCTCTTTCAAGACAGTTATACTGTCGGATGTTTGTCAGACGTTCGCGAGAGGTGGCGCAGTGAAAAAACCCTGAGTTGGATTTTGGGTTTTTGCGGGATTCGAACCTGGTACCCCTCGCTTAGTAGTCCAACACACTAACCACTAAGCCACTGCACCTACTTAAATCTAGATCTAGGAAATGCAATATCAAGCTGATCATTATACAAGATTAAACAATCTACAACTAAAAGTAACAGGCTCATTAGGCCCATATAAAGTGGAGTGATTAACTTCAAATAACAAAGTTCTGAATCTAAGAACCCTTTGGGGGACGTAAATACACATTAGGGAAAGTATGTTATTACAGTCAATAGAAGAACAGAGTAAATCTCTAACAAACATTACACAATGCATTTTACGGCAAACTTCGAGAGAATCAAAACCCAACAGCAAACATTTAGGGCGGTGAGTATAGTGAACGTTGTCATTTATAGAGAAACGACGTAGAGCATAGCTCAAAAAGTTTTTTTGAACTTTTTCTATCCTATTAATATTTTCCAAAGAAAACGGGTTCCAAACAACAGTACAATATTCCAGACATTGACGAACATTATATAAATAGCCTTGAGGGTATATGGATCCTTGAAGTCAGATGAATTTCTTCAGAAATCCTAGAGCCGAGCTATAGCTTTTGACATTAATTTGTTAACATGGGGATCAAAGGTGAAACAACACCAACTCCTAGATCCTTAAATTCATTAATTGCGTATATTATGTATTCTGTTATACGACATGGTGTCACATTTGTCCATATTAATATGCAAATCTTTCAGTTTATACCATTCAAAAAAAAATCCAAATCTCTCTGAAACAGAAGACAGTCAATGAAATTAGAGATAGCTAGTCGTAAAAAAACAGCACAAGATTTTAAAACAATCGGGTAAAAACCCAAGAAATCTGTAATTTACTGTCCTTCAAATCCTGTAATGCCAACAAAAATTCCGGTCTAGTAAGTACCAGAGAACTTGAGGCAGTGTCTGTTTTGGATAACTTGTTTGGCTAACTGCAAAAAACCAATGCCTGTTTTTCGATCTGCGGAACACACAATTTTCTTTGATGAAATATGCTTTAAAATGAAAAATTTGTATGTCTGCACTTAATAAAATATGCAAACACTCGATTTCCTGGGGGAAAAATATGTAGCATTGTATCTTCGGTCCGATTGTTAACTTCTGTGCCATTCGAAATGTCGTCGTCACAATCGGGCTCCTAGTTGTTCGTCGGATGCGTGTCCACATCCCAGGACTCTGAGTACTTAACTTAACTAAAAGACGGACCATCCCATGACATATGTACCTACTTATTAAAATATACTTTGGCCTTTCACAACTTTGTTTCTTAATGTGTTTTTATATAAAATCAACCGTACAGTTTCTTTTTTTAATTGAATTGCGTTTTATCCAGAAGACAATATATATGTATGTATATGCATCACACCATCATAAAATACATCAACGCATAGATAACAAAAAAATACAAACTCTAGTTAAGTAAGTTATGGCACGTGAGCTGTTTTCAGTTGACATTTATTTAGGGGTAGCCGACAAATCTAGTCATGAATTTCTATACTGAGTACTCAATTGATATTCGATTGCATGCTTGCGATAGTAGAAACGACGTTAAGACAAATTTATAGTTTTTGCGTTCAGGGTATAACTCGCCCAGGCAAATGTAGTCTACGTAAGATAACAATTTTTTTTTTTGTATGACCAGGTCTTTAGAACTCTCTACGATTCGGTACTTGGATAAGACCTTTTCGATTTTATAGGCTATTATCGTTTTCGATAATCAACGTAATGACTCTAGGAACCTACAAACAGCAACTTTGAGCAGCACCTCTGACAGATACCTCTTTTTATAGGCCGTCTTAAAAGTTCTCTTTAACTGGACAACTTTTAGGATGGATTCCAGTTTGTGATTTGTTAACCACGAAAGCGAGAAGTCAATTTTAAGGTCGCTTTTATCATGCACTTCGCCTGTTGTAAAAGGTAGTTAAAATAATGACGCACTGTCATCTAATATTCCATCGACAGATCCATTAAAAGAGTGCAACTCTACATAATTGTATCACCCATCAACATTAAAATTAACTACCTATACTAGCATACTCGCATTTAATTGAACCAAGTTAGGACATTCGTTTTAATGCGTTTGAAGCGTCTAATTCACTGCAATAGAAACTAATTAAATTTGCATTTTGTGCTTGTATTTTAAAATTCATTATACAAACTAAATACATCTAATATTCGAGTAATTTTCCCGTAGCCAGTTGGAAATAAATTCAAATTATTTTTTTTTATTTTTTATTTCAAACATTATTTTTATAGTATCACCTGACGGTGTCTATATGTCTGCACTGCATGTATACTACATGTATGAATAGGTACAAACAACCCAGGGGTGCATTTTTTGTTTCTGATGTGCAAAATGTGGTTGCGCAAACGAATTGTGTTGTCCTCGCTATGTAGTCCTATTCATTGAATTAGCAAAGCGAACCAGTGAATTGGATTTATTTGATTAGCCATTTATTGTAAAATGGGGTTAATTGAAAAACTTAATTATTTTATCGCATGTGGCAGACTATAGGTGTGGAAATTGCGGTCATAACAGAAGTAATTTCGATGCTGTATTGTTCTGTTTCAATATGTACAGTACATGCACTGTCTATTGAATCCTTTCATACAGTACAAATACCATTATGATTATATTATGTGATCCAACGCTGATGTTTCAATTACCATATTTGTTAGTGTTTGCTAGTTGATAAAGTCTGCCTGTCATAAATTGCGTTTTTTCTTGTTAAACAGTGTTAGGTGGGTTTATCAGAAATCGATTTCAAATGTGAAAAATAAATTAAAATGGAATCATTTACACCTACATAACCTAATTAAAAATAACGCTGGCTTCAACAAAAATAATAATAAAGTTAATATATATTCATTAAATGAAACCATCTATGATAGGGATTATTATGTGTATGCGAATGCAAATGCATACGTAGGTAAGTCGACCGTAAATTTATTGTTAACATTGAGGCTGTAATGTCAACATTTGCTAGTATCCCAGGCGAGTTCATCGTTAATATCCACTGCACCCGTATTTGATTACCCATTTATAATGAACACTGTAGCTATAGTAATCTTATATTTATAAGCATAACCGCCCAGGTAGGTTTTTCCAAACATTCCCAATCTCATGATTTAATCAATACGTTTATGTAGATACCCAATAAATAAGGTCTTAGGAGCACCAGCTTCGTTTGTTGCATTCCTTCGTGTTATTGAGATGAACTCTCTGCCTCCGAAACAACATCCTTTCAGTTGTGGGAAATAGTATTTTCTTAGCCGTTAAGTAGGAGGAAATTGAAAAAGGGGAAGGCACGAGGGATAGCCAAGCTGCATTAAAAACGCTGTTAACCCTCTTACCTCGTCTAAGTTAGTGCTCGAACTCAAGCTGAACTTCGTCGGAAGGCTAAACACAGTGAATCTTCTTTGGGTCCCGGGTCACACTGGTATCCAGGGAAAGGAAATTGCTGATGAGCTTGCCAGGCTGGGTTTAGAAGAAGATTTCTCAGGACCTGAACCTGGGTTGGGTCTGCCTGCATTTGTGGTTAGGTCATCCATTGATACTTGGGTTTCTCGTGAACACGAGTGTCGGTGGCGTGACTGTGCTGTAGCAGACCAAACGACTGCGTCCGTACTTCTGTAAAAGGTCCGCGTCTGTCTCTTAGGAGAATCGACTGCAGACTGCTTGTGGGCGTTCTTTCGGCCACCAAGCTTTGTCCTGCTTGTGGAGAGGACGACGATACAGCGGAACACTTCCTCCTCTGCTCGTATCAGGTGGCAGATCTTTGGAGCTGATGTGGTACTATGGACCAGTAATTGTGTTTGAGTGATCCATCGTATAGTAACAACCTCAGACAAAAAAAAAGTCTGTTTCGAGAATACTCGATACTTATACTGCAATATTCAGTGCTTTGTTTTTTCCTCATTTACTTTTACAAAAATAAATAATAACCACAAGGTAGATGGTTTCCAGAATTTAATCAATTAGAAATACAAAATCCTCAAGAAAATTTACTGTACAGCACAAAAAACAACAACTCGGGATGGCCATGTACCTACTACCTACTATGTATAAGTAAATTAATTATTTGTCTATTAAAAAGTTAACCAAATATTTGAAAACAAACTTAATTTGCAAGTCTGAGTACTGAGTACTACTTGCCCGAAATTTGTGTACTCTGAGTCAATTCATCAGGGCACTCATTCCGTATAACTCAATAGTCGCCTGACGATATCGTTTCGACGATAGCTCACGTAACATTAAAAATCACTATCGTCTGGACGATATCGTTTCGACGATACAAAATTTGATTCACCTAACTCAATAATCGACAGACTACTATCGTAAAGACGATAGCGTTTGCGCGATAGCTAAAGAGGTATCGTCTTGCATTTATTTGTGTATTTTTCAGACTATTGGAATCTTTTCCATGAATTTTATTGTGAAATTGCAAATTATACGAAGACGGAGACAATTAAGAGACGCATCCTACCCATTATTTCTTCCAACAGAAATGTAAATATAATCATTACAAACTTCATTTTATTCTTATACTAGCTGGCCCGGCGAACTTAGTTCCGCCCCAATTCGTTAATGTAATGAAAATAATAATTCCGAGCATGCACATTGCACATGCCTCTTTATGCAATTCGGTCAATTCAAATTCTTTATTCAAAAGTTATATTAAATACTCTACGTGACACTTAAAAAGAAAAGAAAAATAACAAAGTTCGGTCCTTAAGTCCACTTTTGCTTTAAATTAACAAAAATCAACTTCTGCTAGCTATTGTGACTGAATTTTGTTGTTTCACTTGAGGCGAACTTCAAGTTATTGATGATGTGAACTAAATAAAAAAAAATGTTATGATTTAACAGATAAAGCAAGAGGAAACTCGAAAAAACGCTTGTGACAAATGAGACTTTATATTTGACTTAGTCAGTGATGTTGATTCCGATACTTGAGGAATAGTTTTTAGAAAATAGGCATCATTTTCTTGTGAACTGTTTGAACTGTTTTACAATCAAGTTTACTTTACAACTGTGCGTCGTGCTTATTTTCCAAGAACGTACTTGACTTACTCACCAAATCAAAACATTGGATTATAGAGATAAAAAAAGATAGAATTGCCTATCAATCGACCAACATTCTGATAACAATTTCTTGAATCACCTTGTAAGTTAGTTGCAGTTCCTTTGTAAGATATGCAATTTTTATCTTTTTTACCAAAAAGGCATGATTTTTCGAAAAAGGCATAGGTACTTTTCTAAGGGTTCAGACAATAACTTAGATCCGGCTTTGCATCACTGGCGGTGACTCCAATCTAACTATTTCTCAACTTAAAGTCAAATTTAATGCTTTATTTCTTCTAATTTAGACTAAAAATTAATTTGTTGCCAAAAGTAGCGCCTAAAATGTTTTATTGCTAAGGGCCAATAGAAATAACTGAAGTATATCAATATCGATGTGTGTCAATCAAACCACAATGATTGACGTGCCACCTATCGGGTCCAAAAGTATCCTATCCTTCAAACTGGAACCAACCATACACATCCACAAATTTTCATGGAAATCGCCTCAGTGGTTTTGGAGATCGAAAACATTACCTATTGGGTCTAAAAGAATATTATCTTTAAAGTCTTGCTAAACCTTAAATACGTCAATACGAACAAAACCAAAAAGTTTCATGAAAATTGGAATTTCAGGAATTATATTTACAATAAATAAATTAATGTTATTAAGGGTATTCACTTAACCTCATAATTTTATGCAGTTCGTAAATTTATAAATTTCTGCTGGGCTTTAAGTGAACACCCCTCTCGTAAATGTCATTGCGTAATTCGCTGCAAATAACGATAAAGCAATAGATTAACTATCTATTTCATTAAATTTTTTCCGTCATTGCTGCAACTCTGAAAACATGAAAAGTAATTCACACAACCGCTTGTCACAGTTTGACATATGTAAATTTTCGTAACCTTCCGCAGTCGATTTCCGAGCCTAATTGGTCGTGGAAAATTATGAGGCCTGGGTAAACTTTTCTCCATACAAATTCTGACAGTTCATTTACGACGTGGTAAATTTCTGCAGTTTAGGGAGTTTATGAGGGTTTTACGCGTTTAAGTGAATACCCTTATTGTATTATTATATTTTAGAAGTTAATTGAATTTAAGTTAAAAACGAAACGTGTGCCTACAGCGCCACCTGTTGAGAATTTTATGATTTTTTATAAACCATCTCTGATTCAAGACGAACAAAACAAAACAAAAATCATTTAAATCTAACTAACGCACATATCTATTTCCTTCTACATTTATAGACACAGGAATCTCAATTTTGACTTCGGTGAAAGGGTTATAGGGTCAACAAAGCAAGGCAGGCATGCTTGCTTAAGCCTGTGCTTAGCTCTTCGGTGGAGTGGGATCTTCTGCTTGGCTTGCGGACTATCGTACTTTTACATGCCTGAATTTTGATGCGAAAATTTTAAAATTTGTTGTTAAAGGGATAGGAAGAAAATTGGGAAAGGATTAATTCTAAACGAAATATTTGTAACTTAAATAGCCAAGAAGAAAACTAACCCCACCTATCAACTTGGTTGGTAAGCCTTCTCCCTTCTCTCTCCACAACAGTACCGAAGGTGTTATGGTATCTTTGAGCTGCCCTTCCCATAATCATACTCACGAATGAGCATTTTCCTATCAACCCCTACTCACAACGCTCAACAACTCCTGTTGCCTGTCATCATTGTCCTCGTCATCTCAATCACTCCTACATTTCAACTTACTCACACATCCTGCTTGACAAACAAAAATGATGGATTCAAACACCATCAAACAAATCAACGTATCTACTCCATTTAAAAAAGTCACTTAATGTAACATAGTAAACAGAAACAAACTACTTATTAGGTAATTTAAAAAAAAAAAATTTCAAAATTGTTGACAACAACAATTTGCTTGGAAAATAATCAAAATAATTGACAACAATTGCTTTTAAAATTTAAAATAATTTTTTTTGTTTTGTAAGTTTCACTACTCGATTTATATCCAGTTTATTTTTTTTTTTCAAAGTGCTTTTCCCCATGGAAATCGAAATGTGTGCCTGTAACGCCACCTGTTGAGAATTTTCCGACTTTTCTTTTTTCCTAAACCATCCCTGATTCAAGACGAACAAAATGAAACAAAAATCATTCAAATCGGTTAAGCAGTTCTCGAGCCTTTACGCGACTAACACACAGCGATTGATTTTTATATAATAGACTAGCTGACCCGGCGAACTTTGTTCCGCCCAATTTCTTTAATGTAATAAAAATAATAATTTCGAGCGTGCACAATGCTAATGCTACTTTATGTAAATTCGGTCAATTCAAATTCTTTTTTCAAAACTTAAAGTTAAGCAATAGAAATAACTGAAGTATAGCAATGTCGATGTGTTTCATTCGCAAACTTGCGGTTCATTGATATTTCACAACAAAATTATTACTGGGCCGACTCACAATTTCAAATTGTGTAGCGGTAAGCACGGAATATCTAAAGAATTCAAAAATTTCAAATTTTACATATTTTTTGTTGTACCTATTGGAAGTGACACTATCCAGTAATTTTTTTTTTCAAAATGCGATTCTCCATACTAAATTCTATCCCCAATCTAATATCCATAACGAATTTTGTTTTCTCGACAAAAAGTAGCACAATATGTTCTTTTTTGGGCCAATGAGAATTTAAACCAAAAATCATAAAAATCGAACGATTTGTTCCCGAGTTATGAGTGCACATACGGACGTCAGTCTTTTTTATATATAGCTGTACCCACCCGGCTTTGAACGTACATTTCGTTTTAAGTCTTGCTCAGATTTCTCAAAGTGCTTTATTTGGACCATGTCCATTTATGATTTTACCCAATTATACAACTTTAGAAAAAGCTTTTGATTTGGTTTTTGAATGAAAGGTGCCACAACCCGTTTTCCGCTTATGGTTTGCAAGGTATCATCAACCCGGAACCAGCCATAAACATGCACAATATTTCATTGAAAAAAGTTGTGTGTTTTCGGAGATCGACGACAACACCACCTATCGGGTCCATAACCCAAGTGGAAATTGTTGGTTATAGTGTAAGCGGTGTTCCTACATTTCTCACATGCTTCCGTAACAGTAGATAACAGTGTGAATAGTGTTTCAGAGTGCTTACTATTTCCAGTGCAAAATAGAACGTTGGCCAAAGTGAGAAAAAAGTTTTAGCTTATAAAATTACTATTTCGGGAAACACATATAATGGTATTTTGGATATGACTTGTTACCGGAATGTTCCCGAATTTTAGTGAGCTGTCAAATTAGTTTTCATGTGTTTGCAAGTTGGTTCGCACGAAAAAGAAAATGTGAAATAGAAATACTGGTACCAATATGAAACGTAAGCACACAACCTTCCCTCTTTAATGGGGATGCTAAAGTACCTAAACGAACATGAAAATGGTAATTGAGGTAATATAATGTGAATTTAATAATAACATACCTATCTCCGTACCCGAGTGCAAAATACTTTAATGAAAATCTGTTTAACTACAAATACCACGCGCCAAAGAAATATTCAGGACTCAGATTCAGCTGGCCCGGCGAAATACAATAACCGCAGCGATTTACTTGTCGGCCAACCTACCGCTTTTTTACTGAAGTGCTTATGGTACATAGCATTTTTCGTTCCATTTACTGGTGCGTACACGTACAAAGCGAGAGGTTTGCCGAGACGTGAGCACGCCACATACAATTGATCATGTGAGAAACATGGAACGCTATGCTGTTGACGATTGTGTTGTTGTCTATTTCGGCCTCCAGTATGGACGACTGCATGGTATTCTTTCCTGAAGTTCCGAAATATTCTATCGATTGTTAATATTCCGATCCTGATTTTCTGCGACGTGAAACGTTTGACCTTCTTACTGGCAGCACGATCAAATTTGTCTTGGAATCGCCGAGTCCCACACAAACTTTCATCCCCTATATCATCCTGTCAAAGCTTTGTTTTCGAGACATAAAGAAGCATATGGCCTTCCTTGGGCCCAATCGAAACTATCAAGCTAAAAATTTTTAAAAACTAACCATCCTGTCTCGAGTTATGCGCGTAAAAACTCAAAACGCTCAACAACTCCTGTTGACTGTCATCATCGTCATCTCAAACATTTCAACTTACTCACTCATACTAATGCAATGATCCTGAAACTACTTGGCAAACAAAAATGATGCATTCAAACACCATCAAACAAATCGAAGTATCTACTCCATTTCAAAAAGCTACTTAATGTGACATAGTAACATAAGCAACCTTATTAGGTGTATTTAAAAAAAAAGAAATTTCAAAATTGTTTGCAACAACAATTTGCTTGCAAAATAATTAAAATAATTGACAACAACAATTGGCATTAAAATTAAAATTTTTTTTTGTATATGAAGTATCACTACTCGATTTCCACCCCGTTTATTTTTTTTCAAAGTGCATTTCCCCATACATAAAAAACAAATTTAAGAGTGGACCACCCTTAACATTTAGGGGAATGAAAAATAGATGTTGTTCGATTCTCCACCCTAGCCGATATCCTTGCAAAGATTCACGAAAATCGGTCGAGCCGTTTCGGAGGAGTTCAATTACGCACCCCGTGACACGAGAATTTTATATATTAGATTTACTTTAAATCATCGTAGTTTTGTTCAACGCTTTCGTTTATCTAAATAAGCATTTTTGATGGTAGCAGGTAGGATTCGTACACTTTTTACTGTTAGCTGTATAACACAAAAGCTTTTAGTTATTGCAAAATAACTTTAATGCTATTGTATACCCTATTCATTTAGCTATAGTTACAGTAAAGTCTAATTATATCAGCTGTTCTTGCTGTAGAAGCAGATTTAGGCCCATTTTATTTCCATATAAAAATCCCCAAGTTGTGTTCAACTTCGAGTGAATAAAATGGGCCTTAGGCGGCGGCAATACACAGACCACGTCTGACAAATAAACAGTTCCTTCATCTTTGATATTAGGAAAAACAAATTTCCAGGTACCCGGCTTCTTTACAGTACGAATCTACCCCAGTCAGAACCGCACGAAAGAACCCCAACCAAAACATTTAAAATATAAATTCAAAATAAAAATTATGATTGAAGTTGTACCAAAATCAATGAAGTAACTATAATAATCTAAGGCACTAATTCAACATCTTTTATAAATAACTAATAAGATTTAAGCAAAACTTTTTAAGAATTAATGATTTTAAAGACGAATCGAAAAATTACTTACGTAGAGTGAGAACACGTTTCGACTTATCCCGGCGAAGGTCGCTGCGCGATTGCCGCCGCGTTTTACTGTGAGCGTAGTAGAGACGTGTACCGGCCTCTCACAAGCACAAACACAACTGGCTCACCGTGTCGCGTAGTGTAGTTGTGACTTGTGATGTGACTTGTGAGTTGTGACAACTGTACGAATGCTCCCACTCCCACTGTACGAATCCTACATTCCTACCTGCTCTCCCCTATTGAATACAATAAACCTACCAGGCGGCCCAATTTGAGAGCCAATTAAATCGCTGGCACCAAACAAACACAAAAACCGAAATCCTTTAACAAATGTCACTTATGAAAATTACGATGACGTCTAGTGATAATTCCAACCAGATTCCAAATACAGTTTGTGAGCTTCTGGGAGATACCGAAAGTTCTCAGACTTTGTGTAAAATGAACGATGGACGACACGACACTGAAGCAAATTAAGGACGAGATCGTTGACTATTATCGTGCAGACGATTATCGTTCACAGAGTTACGGAATGAGTGCCCTGGTAAAACTAGCACAAAAGCCTGGTCAAAGTAGTGTTGAATGTAATGTTAACAAAAAATAATAAATTTGTTTTTGTTGCTTTGGTTGCTTTTGTCTTATAAGAAGTGTGGTAGCTAATTACGATTTTTACAGATTTGCTTTCTTTGATGATAGAAGATCTAGCAAGCTTAGAAGTTTTTAAGGTCTGTGAAATAGTGAAAGCTGAAAATTGACGCACAGAATCATACTCAAAGTCGACGATTAGATCAACAGAAAGCACAGCGAGCTAAATTTCTAACAAAACCATTGTGAGGGTTCTAATCCAGATCCATATAAGTTAATTACAGTCATCTTCGGTCAAGATCTCAAATGCGTTGGCAGTTGCATTCTCTGGCATTTCCCCATCCGATTATGAAATACATACTATACCTAACTTGCACAATACACTTAACTAGCACACTTTGCTTTACATTGCACTTCCCATTTCCGTCACATCTACTCTATCAGCACTTCCCAGCACATTCACCTACCTTTTCATAGTCGTAAGCACTTTTGTAATTAAAATAATTATGTTCGTAAGTTGATTGGCACAATAAAAAAGACAGAATGAATTGACACTCCAACGCGTACGGTTTCATTTATTCATTGGCGCCCAACTTAATTTTCGCGAAGTATTGTGTGCTCCAAATATCTTCATAAGAAGAAAATAGAGCAAATAATAAAAAACTCGTAAGAAGTAACACGAAAAACGCGACGGACATCAAAACGCCCAACTAAATTTTCGCGAAGTATTGTGTGCTCCAAACATCTTCATAAGAAGAAAATAGAGCAAATAATAAAAAAAAACTCGTAAGAAGTAACACAAAAAACGCGACGGACATCAAAACGCCCAGCTGAATTTTCGTGAAGTATCGTGAGCTGCAAACATCTTTGTAATAAGATAACAGAGCAATTCTATAAGAAAAAAAACGAAAACCACGAAGAGCTAAACTACCAACCACCCAACCTGGAGATAATGCAGATCCTATTAGTGTTGTAAGCATAAATTTAAGAATAGATTAATAAGATTAAAATTCTCTTTAGAAAATATAATAGTGAATAGTAGTTAATAGCAGTTAATAGTGAAGGTTAAGTGAACAAAAAGAGATTTTTCTTCTCGTCATCAAATCAAAGATTAATCAAATTTTCTAAAATAAATAAAAGAAATAACAAAATATGGCTTCACCGTCACAAAGTAACACTGTACCAACTAGTGTCCTATCAACTGCCGTAGAAATCGCAGTTGAATCAGCATGTGAAAATGTTCTCAAGCAAATGATTCAAATATCTTCCGGAAATGCTCTTATACAAAACGATTTATTAGCACAGATTAATGCCCTGTCAGATAGATTGAAAAACCTTGAACCCACTGGTGAAAAAATTTGCAGTTATAAACCCATTTCGGTTACATCCACCGCCGATTGCTCGGTAACATTAGATCTAGTAAAATCACTTCCAGAATTTGCAGGTGAACAAATGCGTTATCTTTCTTGGCGACAAGCAGCGCACACCGCAATTGAATTATTTAAGCAATTTGCTGGTACCGAGAAATATTACCAAGCAGTTGCAATCATTAGAAACAAAATAACTGGACCTGCTGATTTGATAATTTCCTCTTTTAATACTGTACTAAACTTTGACGCCATTATTGCTAGATTAGACCACACATATTGCGATAAAAGACCCTTACATGTGTTAGAAAATCAAATGAGCATTTTATGTCAGGGCCGAATGTCGATTTCTGATTATTATGATCAAATTGAAAAGAATTTAACATTAATTGTGAGCAAAATAACAATGGAATACTCAGGAAACGATCAGCTTATTACTTCTTTAGCAGCAAAATACCGAACAGACGCTTTACGTGTTTTTATTTCAGGCCTTAACAAACCAATATGCAATATTCTTTTCTCTGCTGGTTGCGAGGATTTACCCTCTGCATTAGCCAAAGCTCAGGAACTCGAAGCAAATCAACATAGATATGAATTTGCAAGGGCTTTCGATACTCAATATACGAAAACAGCCGACGCTTACCCTCGAAGCAATCCGCATTAAAGAAGAGTTGTTCACAAGACACCCATAACTATTAAAGCGCAAAATAATTTGCAACTAGAAGACGATCACATGAGTGTAGATCCTTCATCCTCCAAATTCAGATATAATTCAGTACGTGTTCCACAAGTGCAAGTACAAAATCAATATCCATCCAACCCTCTTAAAGCACCCAGCAATAAGCAAGATCCTCAACAATTTCAATCCAACAATTCCAATAGACCAGCGAAGCGCCGCTATGAATCAGATAGAGCCAACGTGGCAAAAACCCAGCGTATAAATTGTATGCAACAAGAAAAATTACACAATAGTACCGAAGACAGTGACGACTATGACAACGACTATGAAACTGAATCAAACCCCGAATACGATGACGAAATTAATTTTTTAGAATAACTTCGGCTCTACCCTACGTCGAAAAGAGACTCAATAAATCAACAACATTGAGAATCTTAATTGACACGGGCACAGCCAAAAATTATATTAAAGATATACCCAACTTAAAAAACATCGTTCCAAGTAATAAACCCTTCAATGTCAAAACCCTAAACGGCCAGAATAAGATTTCGCGCAAATGCAAAATACATTTTTGCGGAATAACTTCAGATTTTTTTATTCTCCCCCAACTCAAAACATTTGACGCAATAGTCGGATACGATTTTCTCTCCCAAATAAAAGCCATAATCGATACAACCTCTTCTTTACTGACATACGAAGACGGACAGTTAGAAATTAAATTTTTTAAATGTGAGCAAGTAAACAACATTGAAATTGATACAACATCAGTTCCAGAGAGCATCAAAGATGAATTTCAAAATTTAATAAAAGATTACTCAGAAGTTTTCGCGCAGCCTGATGAAAAATTGCCATTTAACACAAATATCAAAGCATCCATTAGAACTTTAAATTCAGAAGCAATTTACTCAAGGCCACGACCATACAATATGTCTGCTGCTCCATTTGTTAACAAAGAAATAAAAAGATTGTTGGACGATGGAATCATACAGCCATCACACTCTCCATACAATACTCCCATATTAATAGTTGGCAAGAAAGGAACGAATGAAGATGGTACTCCCAAATCTAGATTAGTTTTCGATTACAGAAAGCTAAATGAACATACAGTCTCCGATCGATACCCAATCCCTGAAACTTCTTTTATCTTATCTAATTTAGGCCAATCTAAATACTTTACAACAATAGATCTAAAGTCAGGTTTTCACCAGATACTCCTAGATGAAAAGGATAGAGAAAAAACTGCATTTTCCATTAATAATGGAAAATATGAGTTTTGCAGATTGCCCTTTGGGTTGAAGAATGCTCCCAGCATATTTCAACGAGCAATCGATGATGTGCTAAGAAGTGAAATAGGTAAAAGGTGCCACGTGTATATCGACGACGTGATAATCTTTTCTAAAACAGAAGAAAATCACCTAGAAGATATTCGCATAATATTTTCCAAACTCTTCGAGGCTAATATGCGAATATCTCCAGAAAAGTGCAAGTTTTTTAAAAGTGAAGTAGAATTCCTAGGATTTCTAATGTCTAGTGAAGGCATTAAAACTTGTCCCAACAAAGTTAAGGATATTGTGAACTACGAAACACCGAAATCACTTCGGAGCTTAAGATCTTTCCTTGGGCTTTCGGGTTATTACCGTCGTTTCATAAAAGATTACGCGCAGATAGCAAAACCGTTAACTAAGTACCTTAGAGGGGAAAATGGCAGTATAGGGACAAATAGATCAAAGAATGTGAAAATCCAACTTGACTCTGAAGCCACATGTGCCTTCAATAGAATTAAACACATCTTAGCATCGGAAGATGTTTTATTATTATATCCTGATTTTCGTAAGCCTCTGGACCTGACCACCGACGCGTCATCACAAGCAATAGGAGCTGTTCTCTCTCAAGGAGGTAGACCTATCACAATGATATCTAGAACTTTGAGTAAAACCGAAGAGAACTATGCTACAAACGAACGCGAAATGTTAGCGATAGTTTGGGCATTGCAAACGCTTAAAAATTATTTATATGGCGCGCCTATTATTAACATCTTCACCGATCATCAGCCATTGACTTTTGCGATATCTGATAAGAATCCAAACACCAAACTCAAAAGATGGAGAGCATTTATAGAGGAATACTCACCGACTTTTCACTATAAGCCAGGTAAAGAAAATAAAGTTGCAGATGCGCTTTCCCGTCAATACATTAACAACTTATCCACTTCAGAAGGAACTGTTCACAGCGAAGAATCTTTATCAAAAATAATTCCATCAGTAGGAAATCCTATCAATTGCTTCAAGAACCAAATCTTTATTCTTCCGGGTGTTGAGAACAGTAAAAAAATTAAACTACTTTTCCAAAAGCAAGTTAGACATACAGTAACATTTTCGTCAATAGCAGGACTAATAAAACTACTAAAAAACGTTCTTAATACCGATATAACCAACGGAATTTATTGCGATCATGAAACACTAGGACAAATACAGAACGACTTAATGGATTCATTTCCAAAAGTTAAAATGAAATATACTAACAAACTTGTACAGGACGTATTTAACAAAGACGACCAAGACGACATATTAATAACCGAACACAACAGAGCACACAGAGGACCAAATGAGAACTATAACCAAATAATTTCTGAATATTATTTTCCCAATTTAAAAAAACTATGCAAAGACTACGCATCGAAGTGTAAGATTTGCAAAGAAAATAAATATCTTCGTAGGCCAAAACAACATCCAATCGGTGCAACACCAATTCCCACTAATGTAGGAGAAATTCTTCATTTAGATATTTACAATACAGGACAAAAATATTTTATTACATGTGTCGACAAATTCTCCAAGTTCGCTATCATAAAACACATCGCTTCTAGAAACTCTACTGATATAAGAAAACCTTTAATAGAAATCATCTCTCAATTTAGAAACCCGAGAATAATAGTCACAGATAACGAAGGAGCTTTTACATCCATTTCAACTCAGGCACTATTAGAAAATGAGTTCAATATCTCAACACACACAGTACCAGCACTTCATAGTCAAAGCAACGGCCAGGTTGAACGATTTCACTCAACCCTTGCTGAAATTGCTCGCTGTACAAAAGAAACAACTACAGATGTTGCTGAACTGATGCTTCTTTCAACCCACAAATACAATAATACCATCCATTCAGTCACTGGTTATAAACCTGTAGATATTTTTCATAGCATTTCTGAGCAACTGAAAAACGAAATTACTTTAAAACTCAAAACAAAACAGGCCAAAGATCTGAAATATCACAACAAAGAGACTATACCTAAAGAATTCAAACCAGGCGATAAAGTTTATTTAAAAACAAATAGAAGAATCGGAAACAAGTTCTCCAAAATTTACAATGAAAAAACAGTTCAGGCAGATTTAGGAACAGCTGTAGTAATTAATGGAAGACAGGCGCATAAAAATAATCTGAGATAAATTTTCTTATTTCCAGATTTACTATTTTTCGTTTAGTACATACAAGAATAATGGACTATTCGAATGCAGAATTTATCCCAATACCTACGGGCGACGTTGCAATTTTTGAACATTCCTTTTATTTGAAACATTCGACCAATTTTGCCGAGCTCGATGCCCTCATAGCTGATAATACTAATATTATAAACTCGCTTGAAGATGAAAGAGATAGGGAGATACTGCAACAGGATGTTAAAGAAATAGAGCGTTTACTCCGAATCTTAAAAACTCCTATAAAAATTCGTAGATCTATTGACTTCATTGGATCAGCAATAAAATTTGTCGCAGGAGTACCAGATCATCAAGATTTTGAGATACTTAGATTGCAAGAAAATGAATTAGTCAGAGGAAATAATAGGCAAATAGAAATTAACAAAGAAATAGAAAATAAATTAGACGAAATTACTGACAGAATTAATAAAATAAATAATATGAATCATAACCAAGTTGAAATAGATTATCAAATATTAACAATGTTGGTGACGAGAAGAAACAGAATTGTTATTGATAACTTAAAAAATAATATGTATGCTCTCGCACTTGCAAAACACAATATTGTTAATCCTTTAATGTTAAATATAGAAGAAATAGAACTTATTAATTTTAAAGAAAACACTGCAACATCTATACGTGAATTGTTAGTTATTGCCGATGTTAAAATGTATTACCACAATGAAACACTTGTATATCTAATTAAGATTCCCATAGTTAAAGAAACTTGCAAACTTTATGAAATATCTCCAGTAATGCATAATAATAAGATATTAGACTTAAAAAACAATTTAACTGCGAATTGCAATGAAAATTATTTCCCTCTACACAATTGTAAAAAAGCTATTTCCTACACATACTGCAAAATTAATAACGAAGATACTTGCCTTTCCCAACTACTAAACAACCACACAGCCAACTGCCCAACAACATCAGCCGACCACTTGGATAAAATTCAATTGCTTGACGATGGATTAATTATAGCACGTGACGAGAGCTTACTAATAGAACAAAAAGGCCAGCGTATTCGTGTAAACGGAACCTTTCTAGTTACCTTTCGGGATCGAATTGTAATTAATGGAAAACAATTCGACGCAACTCGTCCGAGTGAAGTCATACAGCTACCAGCACCCAGAAAGATAATTCTGAACGAGACTGAATTTAAACAAAAAGTCTCACTACCTTATCTACACAAACTTCACATTCGTAACAATGAACGAATTGAAGAATTCAAACTTACACTAGAAAACAGCAAATGGACCTGGTACGGAGTCAGTGGTACCCTCCTCCTGATCATTTTGGTGATACTATACGTCAAAGTAAAGCCTAAAAACATTACAATAACGACCACGCAACCCCAAACAGAAACGCAATTGGATACTGAAGCAATTCGGATGCAAGTCCGTAAAATATTGAACAGGGACGTTCAAACTTAACAGAGGGAGGAGTTAATTACAGTCATCTTCGGTCAAGATCTCAAATGCGTTGGCAGTTGCATTCTCTGGCATTTCCCCATCCGATTATGAAATACATACTATACCTAACTTGCACAATACACTTAACTAGCACACTTTGCTTTACATTGCACTTCCCATTTCCGTCACATCTACTCTATCAGCACTTCCCAGCACATTCACCTACCTTTTCATAGTCGTAAGCACTTTTGTAATTAAAATAATTATGTTCGTAAGTTGATTGGCACAATAAAAAAGACAGAATGAATTGACACTCCAACGCGTACGGTTTCATTTATTCATTTATATCGTCAAAAAAGAAAACAAAAGTTCAACTTTCGCTGTGAAAGTCGATGGTACGAGTACCTACGTACCTTCAATCGTAGATACTCGTAGTAAAATTCGAAGCTGTTTTGGTTAATGCGTCAATAGCAAATAATTGGCTTCGTTTAGTTATTAGAAAAATACTGTACGGAATTATTGTGATGAGAATAGAAGAAATACCACGAAAGCTTAGACTTAAATATAACAGAAGCCGTAGCAACAAACTTCGTATGTTATACCTATGGTAGATGGTAGGGGTTTTAACGGGTTATAACTTATAACTTCCTAAGAAAATACGCAATGAAAATAAATCTCTAAGATGACGCCATATGTAGAGGAGATGAGAAGTCAGAAGATACACCCAACTCTCTTAGTCACAGTCAGAGCCTCTGTCACTTAAGAATTTTCTGATTCCTCACTTTCTGATCTTTCAAGGACTTTGAGGACATCAGGATGGCTTTACGGCGCAATGGATCCACGAGTCCCTAAGTGTGATACAGGGCTCACCCTGCACCTACAAACCCGTTGACCTAACCTAAGTTTTCTGTTTGATCGTTTAAATTTTCACAGTACATTTTCCACACACATTCCGTCGAGATTGATTTTCCTCTGTCAGAAAGCGACTACCGTACTTGCCACCAAGTCCCAACTGATGGATGAGCACAAACCATTGTTGGTCTGTCGAGCCTTCTCCCCCATTGTTCAATGAATAATTGCCGTCAACGATATGTCATTTAGTATAAAGGTGAAGAGCTACTCTGCTACTCGCAGGATACTACAGAGAAGCTCTAACAATTTGAATGAATATTGGATAATCATACAAAAAATGTCGGTATAAGAACAAATACCATGCAAGTTAAGATACCCCAATGACAAAGGCAACAATTAGATGACACATGAATAAGCATCCGTACTGTATCTGCACGATGGAGCTTCTCTCTGTGGCATAACCATTATCGCATATGGGCATAATTGGTCAGTGTCAAATGTCGATGATATTTTCAATTATTTTTTGCTTCCTTCTGAGGCATCGGTCGTTTTGCCAACGTTAACATTCATTTTACTATAAATACCGGGACAAATTATTTCTCTGGTCAGTTCTCTTTTAACATTAGAAAAACTCTAATCGTTGACTTCCCCTCACCATACCACCAGTGGTAAGAGGTCAACTGGGGGGTTAAATAAATGTTTAAACAGAACTCCAATGAGTTCTTAAATGAATTAATTTGCAGCCAAAACATTATGAACACGTGTTCACATAACTGCTTACGACGGAGTCCATTATCCATTGTGATAATACTTCCTTTGGAACATACGTATGTGTACCTACGTATGCCAAACTGGGGGACGTGAAAGATGTTTATCAACATTCATCCTCTTTACTTAAAGAAAAGTTTTCTCACTTAATATTCACCTTGCACACAATCAGAAACGTTCGCAGCTAGTAGTGCGCAAGGTGAAACGAGAAAACAATGATTCCTCGCCAAATCCCATTCTTAGGCTCGTTCAGCTGAACATGGAAGAGCAAATACTCACCTCGAAACTTTTTAATTAGGAACAAAGACAATGAAAAGGCACAAGAACAGCAATAAAATCGGCAAAGAAACATCGCAGAGCAATACAAAAACTTCATACACACACAGATGTTTTGTTGTCCCAAATTAAGATACACTCCAACAACGGCATCAGGGAAATACCGAAAGAACAAAAAGAACTTTAACCCGTACCATTATCAACGTAATTAAATCCGTTTTCGTATATATATGCTCGGTGGTTTTCTGCCCAAAAACATTAGGATCAAACCCAACCGAACTAAGCGATGAAACGCGGAGCAGAATAGGTAGGTATAGCGTATAGGAGGCTAACGATAATTTTTGGGTTAATTAAAGTTTCCTCAGAGAATGTTTATGTGAGAGAGGCATTGGAATAGTAATTGCTGACGCTTGAGCACATCCTGACCGAAATAGTTCTTGTTGTTGTTGTTTTATTGGTTGCCTTTATGTTTTGTCGAAAAGTTAAGTGATGGGCCAAGAGCCGCAAAAATCAGGAAGATAACTCCCATTTGGGGTTTAATGTACTCAAGAAACGTGAAAGTTAGCGAGGAATGTGGGTATTCATGGAGTAGATTGTACAAGCTGATTGCTTGACTATTGGGTATTAATAGTTAAGTAGCCAATTAAATTTGAAAACAAGACAGTGATATTAAAACGGTTGGATTAGGCGCATATTACAGATTCAATCGAAATAATCAGTCTTGACCAGGGCAGAGTCTAGTAATTTACTTAAGCACAAATCCAATTAAAATAGCTGTAGGCTAAGATCTGGACAGCATTTTTTTTTAAGTGATGGCATTACATTACTGCAGAATATTTTCTTTAGATATTCGAATTTAGATTTCGGACGCTTCAAACTTTGACGTGTTTAACTATCGATTCCTCATTAAGTATAGCTATACAGCAAAATTGAAAGAAATCATTTTTTGGGTTCAGATGCCATCGAAGTTTGACATCATAGGTTTAGCATAGGTATATTAAATTAGCCGCACGCAAACATTTGCGGATCTTTTATAATATTCCGACGCCCAGTTGGCTGACACTGCGACCTGAAAGATCTATTGTATCAATGGGGACAGGTTGTTTTAAGAGACAGCGACTTTCCCCAATGAAGGTCAATAAGTCCTTGTATTGGACGCCAAAGCTTTTAAGGCTGCCTGACTGTCTGAGTAGATTTGAATGATTGCGCCTTTATACCTTTTTTGGATATTAGATAAACGCAAATTTCGATCGCATGGATTTCCGCCTAAAAACACCAGCTCCAGCTCCGGAATTCATTTTGGATCCGTCGGTGCGGTGTACCATACTAAGCTTTTTGGGTTAAGTGTCGGAGCACAATTGGTCCAAAATGCTCGTTCAAGTATTTCTACTTCGTATAGCTACCCGTAACTGTACTCCCTAACCATAGTGTCCGGGACCCGGGAGTGAGCAGAACATGTTCATGATTGGAATTAGGTTAAGTATTTTCCGATGTCCCACTTCCCTGATTAAAACCTAATTCTAGCTGCAGTTTGATGGCGCATCCAGCTGCAGTGTACATAATAAAGTACTGAAAAGGTGAGAGCCCAATAATGGCTTCAAGTGCTGTTGTAGGACAAGTGCGCATTGCACCTTCTGGTTAAAGGAACTAGAATAGTTTTGCTAGGATTGATAGATAAACATTCCGTAGTACACCATTCTGAAACATGTAGTAGAGCACTCCTCATTCTAATATTAACGGTAGCGCAATGCTTACACCTAATGATAATTGCCAATTCGTCGGCATATCCGATGGCCACATAACCTAGATTATATAGCTTGCCTAATAGGCTGTCTATAACCAGTGGACTTGCCTTTTCTGTACGCAAACTGATTTGAGGGTTAGATATTAATATCTGACCTCTGATATGAACAATAGTTATTCTTTATTCCATAGTTTTAAGAACAAAGGATGTTAGACTGATAGGTCTATATGATTTAGGTATAGCTCGCTTGGCCTGTTGCCATTTTTGGAAATGAATAGTACGTTCACTTGTCTCCAAGTGGCAGGAATGTATCCCCAATTGTAACTAGCTCTTAATAAGGTTGTAATTGCTGGCAAAATGACGTCAATAACCCTCTGAAAAAAGGGTGGGAATATGCCGTCACTACCAGGTGCTTTAAAAGGTTTGAAGGAACCAACTGCCCAACTGATCCTGGGATCAATGTCTAATGAGTGTTTATAGGATTCAGGGATAGTCGAACCCGGGAATGAACCTGAAGTAAGGTTTTGATTGTTTCCGTAGGGTCCGTCGTATAGGTTCCATCTGCTTTCCTAAGTAGGCCTACACAGTTAGAATGATCTTTTCTCAGAGCTCCCAATTTTTATGCGAGCTCCCAATGGCATATCTAATATGTGTTCACAGGATTTTTTCCAGGAGGCCCTTTGAGATTGTCTCAATTCTAACTCACACAAGTGTAGTTTGTGTATTTTATACAAGACAGCTGACAGCTGACGTAGATTTTTTAAATCTGTTCATTATTTATTGAATAAAATAAAATTTAAATAAAATAAATAAATAAATAAGGCACGATTCTTATTTAGGGCCTCACAATGTTCAGATATTACCAGTAAATTTTGTTTATACACGTAAGACATTAGTTCACTTACTGTTTTCTTGCAGCGCTTCCAAGTGGGTAGACCCCAGTTAAATTTAGGGATGCACGCCAGCCCGATGCAAAAAAAAAAGATTCCAGTTATCTGGAAATGAAATTGCAAAAAATGTTTGGTTGTTTTTTTTTATAGGATTTCTCCAACGTCCAATCCTTTCGTTTCATTTTCTATTTGGAAATATGTATGGAAAGAAGTGGTCTTTATTCTCTTCAGGGTGAACATTTTTATTTTTTGTTTATATTTTTTGAGATTTGCTAAATTTAAGCTTTTTAGTTGTAGCAGCATCTGGGCAGGTGTTGGGGTTCCTGAAATAGGATAGTGTCTTAGTAAATAAAACAACAGCAATTATAGTTTTTGAGACAAACGAATTAGTAGCTGCTCCAGCTCGACACATTCTTCTTCTTCCATCAAATGATTGTACATGTTGTTATCCACATCCTCTAAGTCATTTATTACCGCTTCGTGGTAAATTTCAGAAAGGTAATTTGGATCCATAAACTACATGTGCCTTATAAGAGTACTTTTTATTGTATTTCGTACTTCTTTCAAACTTTTCATGAAAGAGCTTCTCTCTCAATAAGACGGCATAATATTGTAGATCCCTTCCATTTGTCCCAAAAATTAAAAACTCACTGGTTGAATGAAAAACTCACTGGCTGTAAGTAGGGCGGCAATAAAAATAAATAAATGAATATAATAAGGAAGCTAAATCTAACAGCGAAATATCTGACACCATATTTAGTGGCCTGCCAAATTTTCCTACTCAATGGGATCTGAGAAATCCAATTAAACAATCGCAAATATCCGACTGCAACTGCTGTCGATGATAAGGTCAAGTGAGACTTACCTACTACACTGTCTTTCACGTGTCAACGACAGTGAAGTGGACATCTGGCTGATTACATTCATCACTCCAATATATAAAACTTATGTTCAGCTTGCTATGATAAACTTTAAGGTAAATGTAAGTAAAAAAGCATACACAGCATGTCACCTTATCTAAATTCAATTTTCGAATCAAGCAAATATCAAAGCTTGCTTCCGACCCTAACGAAGCGACAAATGGGAGCTAACGTCATCCGGCACTAACGAATTTGTTTACCAGGATTGTCAAAACTATTGATATACGTTTACTTAGTTCTGAGCTATAGAGGACAAATGATGCCACCGGTTTCGACATCGGTTTGAAATGGTATATCAAGAAAATACATCACCCTAATTATACAGATACAAAAGAACAAAACCAATAAACTTTTTAAATATTTAAAACAATTGTGTTTCCTTTGGAAGAGAACAATTGAATTTCACCAGAACCACCTAACACCATTCTTAAGACTTGCGATAGAAATTTAATATGTCCTATTGAAAATTTATATAACACAAACTTCCGTCAAAGAAACGACTAGGTTTGTGCTATCATTTGTCCTTGCTAAGCTCTTTGGACTTTAACGGATGTGATGTCATTACAACAGGAAGTATCGACAAAAAAGGGAAAACACACGAAACATTTAAGAAAGTTCTTGCTGTAGGTACGATTATACACATTATACGTATCCCAACCTCTGTTTACGTCTTGAGCTGTTGTTTTTCATTTTGTTTAGTGTGCTTACACGCCTGCCGAACATAACCATATTACATGGTAGGTAAACACACGCTTTTCAATGAAGGTAAACAGCAATAACCTGGGGAAAACTTGGGACGAGAAAAACATAGTTAAAACTAGCAGAAAATAGAATTGTTTTTATCGGCGTTTTACTGCGATGTGGGACATAAACATCTAGAACATCTAGAAGAACTAACCCGTAAAGTGGTGTGGAGAATCCTACAAATAAATGCTGGTATAAACTGCGACTTTGTCGACACAGACAGTTTTATTGAAATGTGCTGCAAAATCTTCGTAGGTACTCCTTCGAATACGGTGATCAAATTTTAATTGAGTGCTTTTGTTTGATGTTAAGAGGTTTTTAAAGGGCTTGTTCTTCCGAGTAATAAATTTCTTGAATTTAATGGCAGCTTTATGTCAATTTGTTAAGTTATCCACGTGAATTGTGTATTAACTTTATTGACTCCAAAAAATCTCATCCGGCTTCAGTGTGGTTAACTAAACAAACATCGTGACTTAAGGGTTTTATATGTCCATCATATAGATCGTATGAAGGAATGAGTCACACAGACTTTTGAAAAATACGTTTATTTGATGTTGAATAACTATAATAAAACCTTCTTTCCTTCTTTAAAGTCAATACACACATGTATGCAGTATACGTTACAATCAAGAGCGGGCATGGATTAAATGAAAGCAAATAATCCAAATACATCTTATGAATCGGACGGTACTACTTCATTATTGACAGTTGTAAATTTGAGATTATTTAAGGATCTAGAGTTATAAAATAACTTAGCATCAAAAAAGGCAATAAAGAAAGTTTGCGTTGATGGGCTTTGGAGAAGGACACTTAAAAGCGAACCTGGTGCGACCTATGCGCTGATTAGAAAGTGTGATTCAATCGTATGCCTATGAGCTAGGCCTAGGATAATGCAGAATGGATGTTTACCAATTTGAGATATAAAATTTTTAACAGAAGTTCTATTCATGATTATTTTATCCTCGGTTTTTTGTACTCTACATAACAATACAGAGATTAAAAGTAGTAGATTTCACCGGTTTCTTAAATTATTCTTTAGGCTCGAGTAATTGGCGATAACTCTTTTCATATCTCTCAAAAAGTTTATCTATATAATACAATTTTTGGCGCAACAGGTCCGTATGGACCCTAGGCCTAGCTTCTCGCAACCATTCGATTTGTGTGAGTTTTAATTTTTGGAACGAATGGAAGGGATCTACAATTTTATGCCGATTCCGAACGGCTAATTGAGAAGCTCTTTCATGACAGTTATACTCTCGGATGTTTGTCAGACGTTCGCGAGAGGTGGCGCAGTGAAAATACCCTGAGCTGGAAATTGGGTTTATCTATCACATTAAAATGTTTTACGTAGATAGAGAAGTTGACTTTTTTAAATATATGTTTTTCAAAGTTATTCTTATAATGGTTGAAATGTTTAAAATGATTGAAAAGGGTGCAAACTTTTTGATTTATGTCTTACCTAGATTTATGAATATTAATGCTAGTTCAATATGTATATCCATAAATCAAAGCAGCTTGAAATCGTTTTTAGGCAATATACTTCCATGAACATATTTTTCTGTTACTTCCAGAGGCCATAATACATTAAGAACTCATAGTAAACTAAAAATTCATCTTATTTGACAAAATAAATAAATGAATAGTTCTACACATAGCACATCAAACGTTGTTGCACCATCTACCGCTTCGTGGTAAATTGTCTTTCTTGTATATTTCGATCAATCACCCGATCTGGATCCACATTAGTATCCGAATGATCAGATATCATAGCAAGTGAGCTTAATCTGGTATTCCCCATAACGCTTCGGGACACTGTTTTAATCCTTTTTATAGTTGAAAAGCTTCTTTCCACACTAGCTGTGGTCACTGGAAGCGTCGGAAAAACCGACCGAAATATCTAAGTATTTAATTAAAATTTTTCAAAACTTGTTATTTCCTATGCTTTAGATTAGAGTACCAACTTAAAATGTGAAGTTTTTTTTCAAAACTACACTATTCCACTCAGTCGTTTAATTCCAAACTCATTTCGTCGGCTGAGTTCTTAACTGTTCAATCTCCAATTTTTCCGAAATTGAGATTATTATTGATTCTTAGGTTTTTGGGGACACTCTTTCGATTGGTGCAATCAGAAATTGTCTATCGTTAATAGTTTGGGAAATAATTTTTTCACATTTTGTTCAATAGACCAAAAATACACGTTTTTTATTCCACCGATTAGTTCTTAAATGTTCAAAGTGCCACTTTCGTGTCCGTTTGAAAAATTCACATGGAAAATGACAAAACGTCTAAATATTTCACATTTGTTCAAGGCAGCCATTTAGGTCCCCTTCTCTTCATCCTAGCGGTAAATGATCTTGAGAAGGTCATCAAACACTCATCTCTCTCTCTTTACGCAGATGATGCTAAAATCTTCAAAACCATCTCTTCACCTCAAGACTCCTGCCTCCTTCAAGAAGACCTTGACAGTTTTTCGACCTGGTGTCTCAAAAACTGCTTAGAACTCAACATCAACAAATGCCAATCCATTACCCTATCACGCAAGCGCAACAAGTCCCCTCCCCGACGTTACCTTCTCCATGGTCAACCAATTTCTCTCGTTCATTCTCTTCGCGACCTTGGCATATTGTATGACAGGGAGCTAAACTTTCATTCGCATATTGACGAAATAATTTGTAAGGCTAACTCATCACTCGGCTTTGTTAAACGTTGGTCTAAAGAATTCTCCGACCCTTACGTGACTAGATCTCTCTACATCTCTTTAGTTCGCCCCCTCCTTGAATACGCTAGTCAAGTGTGGTCTCGTTTTCATAGAGTTCATGTAGACAGAATTGAGAACGTCCAACGTCGCTTTCTTCGATTCGCCCTTCGAGGTCTGCCTTGGGACGATCCTTTTATCTTGCCACCCTACATTGACCGGCTCAATCTCATTAACCTGAATACCCTAGAGGAACGCAGAGACGCTGCAGACATTCTTTTCATTTTTCGTCTTCTCTCCGGCTCCGTCGACTGCGCCTCTCTTTACAACTCTATATTCTTCAACACTAACCCCCGTAATTTACGTTGCCCTCGGCTCTTTTACCCACCACACCATCGTACCTCATATGGCTCCAATGAACCGATATCCCGTATGCTGCGAAAGGTTAATTCCAACCTTTCAGTTTTCGATTTCAACCGCAGCGCTGCCCACCTGAAACACGATCTCCTTCACCACTCTCCTTATCTTTAAGTCTTTTCATGTCTTATTTTTTAGTGTCTTAGTTTTAAGCTGTTACTTTAAGCCTAAATGTTAATTTTAGCTTGTATTAAGCCAAATATATGGGGGTATTGCCCCCACTAAAATTAAATTAAATTAAAATTAAATTAAAATTAACAATTCGTAACCGACGCCGTGAGTCATAAACATTGGTGTTGGCGAACGTTTATGTAAAATCTGAGAAAAAATTGAGATTTCTCAAGTGATCTGAGATACAAAAAAAGAAGATTTTTGTGGCATGTATGCAAAAAAAAGATTGATCTGTTTGCCCAACTGAAAACGACATTAGTGTTTCAATTATGCCACAACTTAATAAACAGAAAGAGAGATTAAGGCCCATTTTATTCACTCGAAGTTGAACACAACTCGGGGAGTATGCGAAGTTCGGGATTTTAATATGCAAAACTCCCCGAGTTGTGTTCAACTTCGAGTGAATAAAATGGGCCTAAATACATCAAATGATGTAAAACGTGATCTGCCAAAAGTGCAAAACACAACGAAAGTGTTAAACTTACTTTCTAAAGAGAAAAATACTGATATAAAATCAGTGCTCCCTTGGATGCCATTATGTTACCTTGAATTCTACATTATTAATTTTTTAGAATAACTTTAAGAGTTTCTTTATTTAACCTCTTTTTAAGTTTTTTTAAGTTGATTGAATTTTGTTATTTACTTTTTAAAACTGAACTACCTCCATACCTGAATTTGAAAAGACTGAATTATTCAAATAATAAAATAAATTCTTGAGTTTTCTTTTCTAAGGTGTAAGTCCATACATATTCATGTTGCTTCAGGAAGAGTGCTCTGTGTTCTTGTTTGTTCAATATCCAAAAAAATGTTTAATCTCCACTAGTTTTCTCAAAGGTTTAGTATATGTAGGTATGGGGGCTTGTTCAATCTCCTTTTTGGATGATTTATAGATCATTTTTTTAAATTATGGTAAGACATTTAAAGTTCTTTCTGCTACTATTAGGATCAACAAATATATAGTTGTTCTTTCTTTTTTTGTTTGAAGACGATTGCATATTTAGGCAAAAACTTACAAGCTAAATTAAGACAAAAAGTCGTCTGCTGAACATTTTAAACTTTGGTAGATTGAACACTTAAGAACTCAGCCGACGATTTATTACCATATAAACTGAATTTCGCACCGAACCTCTTCTTTTCCTATGCAAATCAAAGTAGCCGGTTTCAAAACTCAGTTATTCCAATGACATTAAAACAGGCGGGAATTTTTGATATTTTGAGAATATTCATTGTTAAACTAATTTATATCTACTTCGGTATAAAGACGGAATCTTTTGAAGTTATTTTTTTATTTGTTTTTTTTTTTTTTTTTTGTTCCTGTTTTCGTTTAAGTAATTTACATACATTGCTGTGACGCTATTTTTCAGTTTTTTAATAGTTAATAATATTTTTTACTATCCAGTTTTGAAGACTGCTGATATTTTATGTTTTTAGTTAAGTTTTTTTTTTCATATTTAAAATTTTCTTTTAAATAAAACAAAATGAATTATATCGATAAAAAAGTTTTCTTTCTTTTTAAAACTCCTCTATTCCTAAATAGGTTGAATCAAAAGTCAACTATTCCAATCGTAATTTTCAAAACTCTTCTTACCTAAATTGATGTTTTATAATTTTTAGGTTTACCTTATAGGTTCAAAACCATAAGAAATAGATAAAGGTCCTTTCAAACTTGCAATGTAGCCTTCAAACCAATCGCTTATATCATTGTAGTAGCTTTTAACAGTTTTTTTTCGTTTTACTCAAAATTTCCAATAGTGGAAAAGAAGAGTTTTGAAATTATACCCCTTTTTTTCGCGCCAAAGAATGTATTCAGCTTTTACAGCACTGACAACGAAATTGCATTATCAAAAGTAGCTTTTCCATTTCGTTCACTCGCTCAACTATATAGCAAAACCTGGGAGCAGAGGTTGAAACAATGGTAGAACCTCGTCGTTGACCATGAATCTGTCCGTAATATTTCGTATGTATAGCCACTCTAAAATAGGCTTCAGTAGAAGAGGTTTCTGGATTGGAAGAAATCGTCGGCATTTTATCCAATGTTCTGGAGAGAATTTAGAACTTCTTTGGTAAGTTAGATTACAGAAACGAAATCAAAGGATTTGTTCTCTAGAAAAACTAATAAGGCAGCGTTAAACTGAATAGTTTTGTAGAATACAATCAGGTTTATTAGGAAATTACTTTTTAGGACCGCTGCCAAAAGTGTGGATGCTTTCGAAGACATCGGCCACGTTGTGTTCGTTATTTCTTTAAGACTTATTTCGATGCATTTGAAGAGCTCTACAAAAAAATAATACTATCAGGCCTTTCAATAAATCTTGTTTTACAAAGACGTAGAAGTTATTTCACTAACTACTTCAAGGCAATTGCGAAATGCAGGAGTTGACATGGCATTAGACAGAGCCAGGCTCAAGCGATGGTTTGCATAGTGTACCTGTATACCTAGCGTTTGGATACTATTGCCTAGTCCTGGCACTGCACTCCACTTAACTGACCTGCCATATTTACGGCTCGGTCAATGTCTTGGCCAACACAATAAACTATACCTAACAGGATAGTCCCTATTTTTATAAAATTGAATTTATAGTATAGAAGGTTTTAGTTTTTAGTTTATAGTTTATTTCGGGGGGGCTTCAGCCAATCAAGCCCCCCCACCCCCCCCCCCCCCCCCCCCTCGCTATGTGCCTGGCCACAGCAAAACACACATAACGAAATTTCTACAGCTGATGATGGAGAACTTAATTGCTCAGCTTACAATGCAACGAGAACAAAAATTATGTGGCTATTATGCTCTCAATCTTAACTGCAGCGGTGTAAGTGGCGACGTATATAATTTAACCACTTTAGCGTACTCAGTAGCCATTAACACTCACTCAATCTTTTTAAGCTGTACAATGAATAATTGTGTTTCACTGTTTCAGCAAGAAGGACTCCTTAAGAAGGTGCAGATGCAGAGCTATGAATTGTGTCAGCCACCAAGGAAAATAAGAGAAAGAAAAGAATTAGAAATAAATGTATCAACCTCGTAAGGTCTGGGAGTGAATTATGGTTGCTGCACAAAGCTTGATCGTACATAATACATCTTTTCGCGGTCGACGAAAACCCACGTCGCGTCGTTCGATTGTGGTGAAAAATAGTCCTGAACTCTGAAACAGCATCAACGATGCAGAAGACGACGACGATGTTCGTTGTGGCAGGAAATGTAATACAGCGAGAATGGTGCCACACCAACTAGTCCCCCCTTGTTGCAATATGTATACGTAACGTATATAATACCTCACGGAAAATGTTTCTTTCAATTCGACAGTATTTATGGCTTCATGATAGTCGAACGAAACGTATTGGAAAATTGCAAATCACGTAATAGCGATCGTGGTCGGATGATAGTAACCATTTTTCTTGTTTTCTGTATGCTTTTCTAGGATAGGTCAGGTTCGGTAGGTAGTAGGTACATATTAGATGCACTGAAGTGGCGGATACACTTATGGCAAAGAAAAGTGAAACAATTTAACGGATTGTACTTTGCGATTGAGCAATAAAGAATTCAGGTGTGCCGTTGGATTGTGTGGAGAAATCGAATTGAGAACCGTAGCATGCAGCATGGAATCAGTTTCATATCACATGGGGTATTACGTATTGTATATCCTTTTTCGATCGACAAATTTGTTAGTTTGTTTACTGAACTTAGAAGATATATATTCTTCAAAATTCATTTGCACATGGATGGGTACCATAAATTGTAATAGTCCGCTAATTTTTTCAAAAGCGGAGCATTGTAATTCCATATAAAGCCTTAGACATTGAAACTTATCTATGCATACCTATATTGGGAGTACTTTTCGCTATAGTAAAGGTCTCACAGACATAACAGAAAATTATTGAGCTGAAAACCCAAATTCCTACATTACTGAAATAGACTGATGAAGCGACACATGAAGACAATGACATTCGGGTAGCCACAAATAAGTAACATTTTCACTTTCAATTTTTGTAGCCATCAGCTTCGATAGAGCTTCTTTAATATTGGAGAAATTTTTAAGCAGTAATTGTTTCGAAAAGAAAAGGGGTATGGAAATATGTGGGCAGATGTATGGAAAAAATTTTTTTTCGATAAAGACTCTAATTCGAAGCGCTTTCGAGAAGCATATTTAGAGCTTATGAAGAAGCAATGAATTTTCATGCAGTCAAAAGCAGGCGATTGGAAGCTGTATAGAGACACCTGCTTCCTCCTAACTCACTTATGGAGACTTTTTAGAGGTAAATCTTAATTTCATATAATATGTTAAATTACAGCATTGGTTTTTTTCGAAAGTTGTTACTGCCAAACAGACCTTACATTACTGTACCTAATTAGTTTTCCCGTCTTTCGAAGAAAGGTGAGAAGGAGCTTCTGTGATGAAGAGCTTAGATGTTCGGCACTCACCACATCAGCCCCAAAGATCCGTCACCTGATGTGAGCAAAGGCAGGACAGCTGCAGAGGAAATGTTCCGCTGTGGTGTCGCATTGCATTGCATAGTAAAGCGATGCGGTGCGAAATAAATATAAAAAGAAACAATCATTCAACGAATCGGGTAAAAATGATATAAAATATATTTCTTATATAACTTATAAAGATTCAAACTTCAAAAATATAAAAAAAAATATTTTCTCAGGCTAATTGCCTGTTCTTTATTAAACCAAAACTAAGACTAAAAGTACATTGAATTCTTACAGCTACTTATCGGCTACCTTTACATTGTCATCAGTCAGCAATTTGAGTTGTTGTATGTAATTCCCGGAATCGGGTCGTCGCTGCTATTGTTTCTTGGAACTTTGTCTGGATGCTGATTAATTTAATTTTGCTCATGTTAACTTATCTAACGCAACAATGCATTTTTTAATAAACACTTTCCACTCATACGAGTAACTTAATCAGGTGACACTTAATATCTTGCTTATAAATTCAGTCTGCTTAACATTCACCCGGCCCCTAGCATTGGCTAATAGCCGGAAAATATTTTCAAAGACCCTGCGGTTAGTTTATTTATTGACGTTTTCGATTTAACAAACAAAAAGATAAATTTTTCGGAGAAAAAATCTATATTTGTTTTGATCGAGATTGGAGACGTTCGGATACCTAGTTTATGTAAAACGTCAACTAGATTTGTCAGGACTGTGAATACGAACGCGTTTACTAAGCAACTTGAATTGTTTTTGTATTCTCTCGGTTAGCGTTGCCTTTGTTTGATTTTACAATTTTTTATTTGGAAAAGGCCCTTCATACATTTTTAAAAAATTGCTATTTCCAAACAAATACATTTCAAATATAACACGGTTGCCTATCACAACACTATTATAGTCTTATGCGAACTAATGGTTGTTATACAATTTACCTGCCCCTAAAAATAAGCAAATTTATTTAGGGGAATTATTTATTTTTTGTCGCCTCCATATTAACATAGTAACCTCGATCGTAACGTACCTACCTATTTAAATATAAATTAGATTAGAGTCTGTTTCCGATGAGTCGGGTGCAAATCATACCCAGACGATTCATCTCCTGCCAAATTTGCCACCTAGCGCCATCTACATTGCAACTTTACAACTAACTACCAATAATCACCTTTAGAATATAGTGTTACCATATCAACCGAGAATTATGTTGAGTGCTTGGTTAAAGTTTATTTAATAATTATGTTTGTAGAATTTGGAAATATATAATATCTGGGAAGAAGGTAGGTAAAAAATGTATATGCTTCAGAGAATTTAAGAAAATAAAATAAATAAAATAAACCAAGCTTCGAAAACAAATCGATTTCTAATATAGTAGTGGCGTACGAGATTAAATATACGCTTGCTCACGCACCTTGGGGGCCAAGGGTAATGAGCCTCAAAAAGGGGACATTTGGCCCCTAAAGGGGCCAAACGGCGACGCTGCCACATAGCAACAACTCTTTTAGGATTCATTATTATTCAACAATAACCTCGCGTCACCGTAGACCGGTAAAAATCCCTGCTACCGGTAAAATGTCGGCCGTCAAAAATCGGTGTGTGTGCAATTAGCCTAGCGTGAGTAGTAAGAAGGTTAGTGTCCACTTGTAGAGTTGAGATGTAGATGTCGCTAGGTGCGGGGTATGAGTTGCGATGACACAGTTTCCGATGGAGCGGCTCATTTACGTATTTCCTTGATATAGGTATAGATGTCGTTTATCTATAATCTATAAATATAATAAAACTGTAGCCGTTTTCATATGTTTGCGGTTGGCGTGAAAACTACTGTACAGATTTTGATGAAACTTTTTTTGAAATGTTAGTTAAGATTCTGAGAAACACATAGGCTATTCCTTTCATTGTCAAGCTTATTTTTTGGGAGCGTTTTTGACCAAAATGTGTTTTTTTTTTCCTGACTTTACTGCCTTTAAGTCACCATTATTCAAACAATTCTTAATCAATGCAAACAAAATAAAATCCTTAGGAGAGCCAACACTTTCACAGTTATTTCAAGCCATCAATCAGCTTTCTATGTGCTCTAGAAGCTGAGCTACAACCTAAAATCTAACACGAAAAAAATAAATTTATTTTCTCAAATCGAACTTTATCAGCAGCCGCGGTTCTTGATCGTTGTTCTGCTTTGGGGTGGTTGGGTGGCGCACATCGCACAAGCACGTTCATGTAAAAAAAAAACTGCGTGGTGTTTTCTCCGAATTAAGTGAAACGAAAGAGAAGTATGCGACATGAATGGGTATGTAAAATGTAATCAACAACGACAATGTGTTTCTGAGGAAATGCGCAGGTGGCTGATGACGTGCGCTGATGGACGTACAATCGGTGGTGGTGGTGTATATAGAAATTGAGTTCAAGGTTTTTTTTTGAAGTTATTACCTACTTCTTTAGGCGCGTTGGACACTTTTAGATGTGAAGAAATCATTGAATTTGGGTTACTTCTAAAACGACACCGCGTCATCGACACCGAGAAACCGACACCCGATAGGTGGCGCTGTTGTCGACTTTTTTTTTTGAGAAACTCAACCGATCTCAATGAAACTTTGTATGTGTGTATGGTTGGATGCAGCAAGAAAGATAGGATAGTTTGGACCCGATAGGTGGCGCTGTTGTCCATTTTCTGAGAAACTCAGCCGATCTCAATGAAACTTTGTTTGCGGTCATGGTTGTATGCAGCTAGAAAGATATGATATTTTTGGACCCGATAGGTGGCGCTGTTGTCGATTTTTTTGAGAAACTCAGCCGCTCTCAATGAAACTTTGTTTGTTTGTAGATAGAATAGTTTTGGACCCGGTAGGTGGCGCTGTTGTCCAATTTCTGAGAAACTGAGCCGATCTCAATGAAACTTTGTTTGCGGTCATGGTTGTATGCAGCTAGAAAGATATGATATTTTTGGACCCGATAGGTGGCGCTGTTGTCGATTTTTTTGAGAAACTCAACCGATCTCAATTAAACTTTGTATGTGTGCATGGTTGGATGCAGCTAGAAAGATAGGATAGTTTGGACCCGATAGGTGGCGCTGTTGTCCATTTTCTGAGAAACTCAGCCGATCTCAATGAAACTTTGTTTGTGGTCATGGTTGTATGCAGCTAGAAAGATATGATATTTTTGGACCCGATAGGTGGCGCTGTTGTCGATTTTTTTGAGAAACTCAGCCGCTCTCAATGAAACTTTGTTTGTGTGCATGGTTGTATGCAGCTAGAAAGATAGGATAGTTTTCGACCCGATAGGTGGCGCTGTTGTCGATTTTTTTTGAGAAACTCAGCCGATCTTAATGAAACTTTGTTTGTGTGCATGGTTGTATGCAGCTAGAAAGATAGAATAGTTTTGGACCCGGTAGGTGGCGCTGTTGTCGATTTTTTGAGAAACTCAATCGATCTCAATGAAACTTTGTTTGTATGCATGGTTTAATGCAGCTAGAAAGATAGGATATTTTTGGATCCGATAGGTGGCGCTGTTGTCGATTTTTTTGTTAGCTGTTTTTACTCCCAAAACAGTTTTAAATATTTTCTGTGCAGTAAAATTCCTGACAATTCGAAAAATACACACGTTAATGTTCAAGTAATAACTTCTGTCTGCACTCCCGGAGTGCCTGATATATTTTTTTTTTTTTTTCTTTTAACGGTTGTTATAGTACCTACGGTGAAGGTGATACCTACCTTACAGTAAAGAATTGAAGAATTCAAGAAGTAAAGACGATAGGTATAGGTGAATTATGTTGTTTGATTTATTGTTGGTGTGGGTACAAATTTGTGTATGATCCAGGCAACAGAACTTCAATTTCATATTGTATTTCAAGAAGCTTTGTAAAAAAATGATCATAAATAGTATAATTATCTCATGTAGGTATTGAAACTTAACTATTAGTACCTCTTTTATTGGAAATTACACAGTCTCACGTCGCGTACGAAGTTGCGGACACAGCTAGTAATAAATATAAATAAACAACGAAAATAATTGTAGTAGGTACCTACGTTTTTTAGTCTACATACTTATACAAGGTAAGGTCGATTTTCGACCACAAGCGATACTAGAATTCATTAATACACTATTATTCATTTCGTGGTTTGAAGTTCTTAGCCCTGGCATTTAACACCTGTCAAACTCAGCTGTTATTTGAAGTGTCATAATATAATTTGAATATTTGTAATGACTTCGACTATTATGTGGTTCCAACAAGACGGGGCTACAAGCCGCACAACACAACAAATTATGACCTTATTGTTTGAGAAGTTTCCTGGAAATTTCACGTTTTGGCCACAAAGATCATGCGATTTGACACCGTTATATTTTTTCTGTGGGACTACGCGAAAGACGACGTTTACGCGAATATTCCCCTAGACGCTGGTGGTTACGAATTGTTTATCTTTGGAAGGATTGCTTTTATTGCTGAATTATTCATTTTACGCGTATGGAAGCGAGTTCTTATATTAAATTATCTTGGAATGCGTTGGTATAAATGAGTGAAAATAAATCGCAATTTATTTGCTGTGCAAGTGAAAAGAGTGTGTTTTTTGCGGCCGCCTCAATATCTACACACAGGAACCAATAAAATTCGTATTTAATGTTCTATTTGGGATCAAATCTGAAAAGGCAAATCGAAAACGACTTATTATATCTAGAACATTTTTTTAACCCTTTATAATATGGTCCTTGACCGCTCCGTATCTGTATCTACAGTATAATGTAACAAATTATTTCAGTGTTCCCCCCTGGCCCCAATCTGAAGATGCGCTTCGTTGGTTTTAAGCTCATTCGCCGCGAAACTTGTGAAGGTGCACCAAAATAAATATTGTGAGGTTAGGAAAAAAATAATTTCGATTTCGAGCAAGACTTTCCGTGTTACAGAAAAAGATATTCAACAATTTATATGAGTAGTTTTCATAATGTCATTGGTGCATCTTCCAAGAGTAACAAAACACTGGGATAACTGCATAGGAACGAATTTAGTGAAGGAAACCATGCCAGTGAATACTTTTGAAAAGATAGGACAGTATAAACACTTCAATGATAATTCGCAAAACGTTTCTCGCGAACAGCTTGAAGTTAATAGACTTTTCAAGACTTGTAAGAACATTTCCTTAAAAAGATATCTTTGCGTAGATGATCAAATTTGCTCCACTAAAGCAAGACACAACTTAAAAAGATACAATCCCAAAAAGCCAAACAAATGTGGATATAGAGTCTACGTTCTTAGTGGTGTTAGCGGATTTGCTTACAAATTTGAGGTAGAAACTGGAACTGAAAACATTGTTGAATCTGGGGAACCATATTTAGGCGCTGCATTTAACGTTTTTGTTAAAATATCACGAGATATTCCAAAGAATCAAAATTATAGACTCTACTTTGACAATTATTTTACATCACTGATTGTACTACAATTTTTAGCCAGGCAAGGTATTCTTAGTCTTGAAACAATAACAAGAAACCGAATACCTGACTGCAAACTACCATTGGACAAAGAACTCTCTAAAAAAAAATAACGCGGATACTCGGTGGAATACGTCGGGCATGTGGAAGGAAGAGAGGTATCCACCGTGCGTCGCCTGGACACACAACAAAACTTGTTACTCTGGGCCGGCATTCTGTAAGGTGAAAACGTTTAAACATTTCCGTGCACACGAACAGTTTGCTTCATATAACATCAAAAACGAAAGAAATGGGCGCGAAAAAAACGAACGAACACATTTTCTTTAACGTTTTCGCTTTTCTTGCTTCATGTAACCTTAAAAAAGAACAGATTTTATCGTCTCCACGAAAGAAAATAAACGACAGCTATTTTGTTGACGTTTATCATTTTCCTATTTATTCTTTTTGAGTTTGGTGATTTTAACTTTTAAGATTGTGCTGAAATGCTAACAAACTATTTTTTGTTGACCAGCGAAAGCGTCGGAAGTGAAATGGAAAATAAACACGTAAACTTAAAAAAAAATTAGAAAAAATCTACGGGATTCACATTACCTGACAAAAGGTTGGTTTATTTAGATTTGGTTCTTAGTTAGAAATTCGTTTTTTTCCTTTAGTTTTGTTCAACGTTTTAGGTTAAGCATAGCGGCCTTTCATTTGCATACAGGTTCACGAAATACATACGTGCCTCCTATTTTAAAGCTTTCCTCAACGTCAAAACAACTTAACGAAAATAAAGCTACATACTGAGACTGCCAAACTATAATTTTATTGTCACACAGTTTCTCAAACCTAAACGAATGTGAACAAAAAAACGTTAGGAGTTACATGAAGCAGATTTTCGCTTTCGCGTGATTTATTTCGTTTTTTGAAACGCGAAAGTGGTTTTCGTTTCGATATTTACAGAGGAATACAATCGACACATGGGTGGGGTCGATTTGATCGACAGCATCATGGGCCGATATAAAATACTGCTTCGGAGCAAGCCATGGCAAGTTCGGATGTTCTATCACTTCTGGGATCTTTGCAATGTCGAATGCCTTGCTATTATATAAGAGAGTAAGAAAACTAACATGCAGCACAACCAGCTGGCGTCGGTTTCGTCTAGAGGTCGCTATATATTATGGTACTTTGTAAGTTGGGTAGCGAATCCAATATAAAGCGCCGTAGTAACATTGAGTCAGAAATTTAAGAAAAAAAAAAACATAAAGGTCCAGCTCAGTATGTTCCTCCAGTTGCTGTAAGACAGCATCAAGTCGGACATTGGCCAGTATGAACTGAAAAGAGAATCCGTTGCAAACTTCCGAGCTGTAAACTCGTATCCCGAACACTCTATGAAAAATGTGGCGTGTCATTATGGTACAATAAGCAAAATAACTGCTTCAAGGTGTTCCATAAATCATAGACAATGGACAAGGACATGCATTATCACACAATGTAGCATAAATGTCATTCCTTCATGGCCTTTAATGCGAGAACGCAACGATGTGCTCTGCTCAACGACATTTCAACGAATGAAATTTCATTATACGGAAATGCCCACCCTAAATTTCATTTCATATTGTCGTTCTTGCAACGCGATCAAGTTTGACAGATTTCATGAAAGAAAATTTGCACGTGGAGACACCGTGTTAGAGATCCATGAAATAATTTGTTCCCTCAAAACATCAAAGTCTTCTTCCTTTGAGAATATGTCAAGCTATTTGTTAAAAAAATAGCTTTTCATATCTCTGATGTGTTGTGTTTTATTTTCAATAAAAGTCTCGAACTAGGCGTTTTTCCACAATCCCTAAAAACAGCATTAGTGATCCCACTCTACAAAAAATGTGATACTTCAGTATTAAACAATTATCGTCCTATTTCTATGTTGTCGGTTTTTTCAAAGGTTTTTAAGAGAGTTGTTAAATCTAGAATATTGTCGTATCTAGACAGAACACACATTACTTTAGCGATTATCAGTTTTGATTTTGAAGTGGAAGGTCTACTGATACCGCACTGCTAAAATTAACTGGTGAATTATACAACAGCTTAAATTCTTCTTAAATACGGGCTTCAATGTTAATTGATATCACTAAAATTTGCTTCATATATGCTGTGACGTAAATTATGACCTCGACTTACTTAGGAGATGTTTTTTTAAGCATAAATTAATTATCAGCGACAAAACAAAGTTTATGTTTTTTAACTTGAAGGGATATTTTGCTGATAATTTGCCATTTTTTTACCATTCTACTAATTGCCCACATTTTGTTTATCTGACCCAAGTCAACATTCTTTTAATTAATTGTCTTCGTGCTCCAATAAATGCTTTCAAATTGAGTGTGTTGATAACTTTAAATACTTAGGTATCATAGTGGACAAAAAAACGGAGCTGGTTTCACTCAATTTATCTTAAACGTTAATTTAACAAAGTGGTGAGACAATTATATCACCTTAGTCTTTATTGTAATCAACCATTACTGAAGCTTGTATTATAATACTAGCTGTGCCCGCAACTTCGTACGCGACGTGAGACTGTGTAATTTCCAGTAAAAGAGATACTAATAGTTAAGTTTCAATACCTACATGAGATAATTATACTTTTTATGATAATTTTTTTACAAAGCTTCTTGAAATACAATATGTACATATTTGAAGTTCTGTTGCCTGGATCATACACAAATTTGTACCCACACCAACAATAAATCAAACAACATAATTCACCTATATCGTCTTTACTTCTTGAATTCTTCAATTCTTTACTGTAAGGTAGGTATCACCTTCACCGTAGGTAGGTACTATAACAACCGTTAAAAAAGAAAAAAAAAAATATCAGGCACTCCGGGAGTGCAGACAGAAGTCATTACTTGAACATTTACGTGTGTATTTTTCGAATTGTCAGGAATTTTACTGCACAGGAAATATTTAAAACTGTTTTGGGAGTAAAAACAGCTAACAAAAAAATCGACAACAGCGCCACCTATCGGATCCAAAAATATCCTATCTTTCTAGCTGCATTAAACCATGCATACAAACAAAGTTTCATTGAGATCGATTGAGTTTCTCAAAAAATCGACAACAGCGCCACCTACCGGGTCCAAAACTATTCTATTTCTCTAGCTGCATACAACCATGCACACAAACAACGTTTCATTGAGATCGGCTGAGTTTCTCAAAAAAAATCGACAACAGCGCCACCTATCGGGTCGAAAACTATCCTATCTTTCTAGCTGCATACAACCATGCACACAAACAAAGTTTCATTGAGATCGGCTGAGTTTCTCAGAAAATGGACAACAGCGCCACCTATCGGGTCCAAAACTATCCTATCTTTCTAGCTGCATCCAACTATACTCACATCCAAGGTTTCATTGAAATCGGTTGAGTTTCTCAAAAAAAGCGACAACTGCGCCACCTATCGGGTCCAAAACTATCCTATCTTTCTAGCTGCATCCAACCATGCTCACATACAAAGTTTCATTGAGATCGGCTGAGTTTCTCAGAAAATGGACAACAGCGCCACCTATCGGGTCCAAAACTATCCTAACTTTCTTGCTGCATCCAACCATGCACACATACAAAGTTTCATTGAGATCGGCTGAGTTTCTCAGAAAATGGACAACAGCGCCACCTACCGAGTCCAAAACTATTCTATCTTTCTAGCTGCATCCAACCATGCACACATACAAAGTTTCATTGAGATCGGTTGAGTTTCTCAAAAAAAGTCGACAACAGCGCCACCTATCGGGTCCAAAACTATCCTAACTTTCTTGCTGCATCCAACCATGCACACATACAAAGTTTCATTGAGATCGGCTGAGTTTCTCAGAAAATGGACAACAGCGCCACCTATCGGGTGTCGGTTTCTCGCTGTCGATGACGCGGTGTCGTTTTAGAAGTAACCCAAATTCATTGATTTCTTCCCATCTAAAAGTGTCCAACGCGCCTAAAGCTCAGTACGCAGATGACACGAAACGGAAAATCCCATACAAAAGTGACACAACGAAATCATGAACGAAAAATTTCGCTCTCCTTTTCGTTTTGCAGTACGCAGCTGGTACGCAGATGCTGCGGAATGATGGCGGAAAAGTGGTTAGTTGTAGTAGATTGCTTGGTACAATTCACCACTCTCTTTTCGCACACGTTTATTGTCCGGGACATTATTTGCTTGCGAAAATTTGACATTTGTACTCCAGTGTTGCCAGATTTATAAGAGGTATGGAGGCAAGTTGGAAAATTTTGGCGCCAAAACTACCTAACTCATTGGCAGACTTATTAAATTCTTTAAGGACGACGATAAATGAAAAATAGGCGGTCATAGCACAATAGCACAAATTCAGACAGATGGAACAGTAAAGAAATTAAATATTTTCGTGGAATGATTTGTTTATTTTGTTTGTGAAATTAACTAAGAAGTTGATCGAACAAAGTTGTTCATACGGAAAAATTTCTAAAATCTTTTTTTTAGAAAATTTAAAGATAATTTGCAATTTTTTTTTTTTTTTTTTTATAGACTTACTTTATAATTCATAAGCCATTTGAAGACCAAGAATGAGTTCAGCCATCAAGTTTTAGTGGTCAAAAAAAGCAAAAGAAAATGTTTTCGGTTTCGTCATGCGAAAAGAATACGTTTGTTATTGAAGTGCCTATGTATTTTTTTTCGCCAAAAAATCACGAAACTTTAAAGTAAATATTCTAAATTAGTACAATTACCAAATGAACATTTTAAGGAGCCAGCAAAAAGTTCAAGTATCCAAATCGGAGATAAATTAATAGTGATGGTAACACTGCAACTTGTGTAGCAGCTGATGGAACCCTCCACAAATTATTTTCCGCTGCCTTTTCGCAGACGTTTCGTTGCCCTTTTGGAGACCACCGGAAAATTTCGTTTCGGATCATCTGCATACTACGCTTAAAGAAGTAATAACTTCAAAAAAAAACCTTGAACTCAATTTCTATATACACCACCACCACCATATGTACGATTGGACGTCCATCAGCGCACGTCATCAGCCACCTGCGCATTTCCTCAGAAACACATTGTCGTTGTTGATTACATTTTACATACCCATTCACGTCGCATACTTCTCTTTCGTTTCACTTAATTCGGAGAAAACACCACGCAGTTTTTTTTTTTTACATGAACGTGCTTGTGCGATGTGCGCCACCCAACCACCCCAAAGCAGAACAACGATCAAGAACCGCGGCTGCTGATAAAGTTCGATTTGAGAAAATAAATTTATTTTTTTCGTGTTAGATTTTAGGTTGTAGCTCAGCTTCTAGAGTACATAGAAAGCTGATTGATGGCTTGAAATAACTGTGAAAGTGTTGGCTCTCCTAAGGATTTTATTTTGTTTGCATTGATTAAGAATTGTTTGAGTAATGGCGAGATGAAGGCAGTAAAGTTAGTAAAAAAAACACATTTTGGTCAAAAACGCACCCAAAAAATAGGCTTGACAATGAAAGGAATAGCCTATGTGTTGCTCAAAATATTAACTAACATTTCAAAAAAAGTTTCATCAAAATCTGTGCAGTAGTTTTCACGTCAACCGCGAACATAGAAAACGGCTACAGTTTTATTATATTTATATAGATTTAACAACACTGAACCATTACTTATAAGCCGAAAACATTCTGTTAGAATCATATGCAGGGTGAATCGCAGAACTCCGAGTTTTGATTTGTTTAAGAATCATGGAATTCTTTCGTTAATGAATCTTTACTGTTACAAAGTTCTTAAAATTTTCTTTGATAATTCGGGTTTTTACGCTGTCAGAAATAATGAAAACTATAATTTGCGAGTAAACGCTAGACATTTTGTAACTGCTCTTACAAATTTTAAAGCCGATTTTGCACGATTTTACTATGCTACCGCACCTCGTCTCTTCAATTCGCTTTCAGATTCTGTCAGACGCGAGAGAGTGAAAATGTATTTTTGAAGTTTATTGAAAGCCGAAATATCGAGAGTCGATGTTCAGAATTTGTTTAATAATCTTAAACTACTTTGACTATGGAGTCATGCTGCATGATACCTATAGAAAACATGATGATGGTTCAAAGAAGTATACGTCTTTAAAAGAGGAGTTAAATACCTACCTTGAAAGTATTAAGGACTCCAGCGAGTCCCATAACTGAACTTTCAGTAATTTTTTCCGTATAGTTATCAGTCTTTTTTTAATTTACAGAATTTTAGAAGTCTTTTTATCTTTTTCGACATAATCGTACCAAGATCGGTAGTCCAGGACTCAATCGATGTTTTATGAGATGTAAAGTTAGATATAACTAGAAAGTCGTTCACTTTTAATTGGATATCCTTAATCTGTTTGGTCGACGTGATGATAGGAAGATATGCTAAGTAACAAAGTCAGTTAGTTCAATAATTAGCTTATTTTCGCATTGATCTGCTATGATCTGCTATGGCTGCTCAAGCCAAAGAAAATATTATTAGCAGTCTGCGGAATGTTATTGTCTGGCCTTTGATTTCAGACATTTTTCTGACGCAATTTCCAAACAAAATTTCCTCTTTTTTTTTTCTAAAATAAAACCAAAAGGTTTTTTTTTTTAAATCTCCCGTTATTTTCGGGTCCAACTGTTTCACACCACCTTAATTCCAAAACTCAAATGATAATTATTGTATTTTGTATCGAACCGATGTAATGTATATCTATATCTATATGAAATGTATAAGAATGTATAGGTATGTGAGAACAAATCTCACTCTTTGTATGAATAAAAACCAGTCAGACAGATAATAAAGACGTACAGGACGGTGCTCCGCGGCCACGTATAATTGTACAGGATAGTGTTATACTTCGAGAAGAAAGAATATAATAGTCGGGTTTTTGCGTTATGCTTTTTTCCAGACTCTAAACAAACAGTGCGTTTTATTTATTTTAACCTATTTACAGTCCGCTAATATACATATTTAAAATTATAACCATTTTTTGAAAAAACCGATGTCTTTATTCAATTATTCATTTATTTCACACAGTTTATTGGCTCGGGGAAATTTTAACGCTCTATATTCCCATTCTTGCCGTGCTAATGGCTTAGTGTTTGGCGCTTGAAGCGTTTGTACATTCACTGCAGTCGCAATGTGAATAATTTCGCTGACAGGCTTGCTGATATCGCGACAGAAATATTCACTTATGAATATTAAATAGTGTCATTCACTAACAAAGCCAATTACCCTAAGTCCGCCTTTAAATGTGCATGGGGAACTAACTAGTAAGGACGTCTATCCATTACATTCAATTCAAATAGGTCACGTACAAAGCATCCAATAATTGGAATGCAATTCGCAGTAAAAGTATTCCAACAACAGTATATTTGTCCTCTTCTAAATCCCTGGTCCTAGTGGACCACATTAAATGCAAAATAAATATCTGTTCATATATCCCTCGGAGAGACCTGGAGCACGAAGAAATCCCCACAGGAATTTGATTAACACAAACATTTGGTAAACGTGACCAACCTCTATTTATACAATGCGAATAGCTTCCGTGCATATACGAGTTTTGGGTCGTAATTTGCCACAATAAAATGCAAATTCAAATTTGAAAGTTTACTTTTACTATGCGTATGCATTTTGCGTTTGGTTGGTGCTCGTACTTGTATTTGTAGACCGGATGCAGGAAAAAGGCATGAAAGTCGATGCATTAAGAATTCAATTGATATAGCCAGTTTCATGTCTAATTGTAGCAGAATACAACGCGATAGATAGAAATTAATTTGGTAGGCAGCATTTTATTGAATTCGTTTTTTTCCATACTCATTTAAATATATAGCAAAAACAATTGCCGATTTGCAGTCAAATTAAGGCATAAAACAATCTACAGTTCTAGCCTGTAGATTTAGAAATTTACCATTTTAGTTTTTGGCTTAAATTCTCAATAGTGGTGGCACTGTAGGCACACATGCTGTTTTTCAGTTCAAATGAAATATGTTCTATAAGAAGAAGGGTGGAGGGGGGGGGGGGGGGGGGGGATAGGAAGGTTGTAAAATGTTGGAAGGGATATGGAAATAACTATTTTATGAATGGTGTGACTACGATTGCGCATGCTAAGCGGTTCTATACGCACCCATCCGTGTGCCGAGGTCCGCTGAAAAGTAAACAAAATTAACGGCACCCTTTTCTTTTCGCGCCATAATTCACCAAAAAATTCTAACAAAAAAAAATGTATTCCGTTTTTTTTTCTCTCTCTATCTATCTATTTATATACTAGCGGACCCGCCGAACTTCGTGTCGCCCCAATATAACGCCTTCATCTAAACTTCAAAATGATAATAAAACACAGATAGTTAAAACTTCAATGTGATTTATTTTGGAATCGAAATCAGTAGAGAGCGATATGATAACCAATGTTTTTCGGTTTATTTTATATTGCAAAAAGAGACATCGATGCCAAGACGGGAACAGGCAAACGTATAGCTGACCGTGCGAAAAACAGGGAAATTCTAGATTAATCCCACAGACTTCCAACGATTGGTCTAGCGATGTATTGCTTGTCATCGCAAAAGCTAATCGAACGAAGATCAATTGGAATAATCTGAATATGCCCTTGATGATCGTCGCTTGAATCACATTGTTTCCGTTTCTTGATGGACAGCCTTGGCCAAGCGCCAGCAGTTGTCTCGAGAATTCAGCAGCCGATGGTTCGTTCTGCAATGCGACTCTCATGTTCGTTCTCGATTTCAACTTCTTGACATGCCACAAAGGCGACGATTTCAGGCACGCATTAAGTTCATCAGCAGCAGTCGATTTTGGGATGATGGGAAGCTTTTGACGAAAATCTCCGGAGAGCAATATCATAGCCCCAACAAATCGTCTCAAATCACCTCGTAAATCCTTCATCGTTAGATCAACTGCCTCCAAAGCTCGTTTATGCGCCATCGTGTATTCATCCCCCTTAATGATTTTGCATTCTCGCATCAATTTCGCTGTCGCCGAATTATTGGATTGTCAACCGTGAGAAGATTCATCGGCAGCTCGACCGCCTTCCAACAATGTTGCAGCAATGCCATAGGATGCAACAGCCAACGCATTGGAGATCTTGACCGAATTGTTCCCAGAAGCAACGAAATGACGAATGTCTCGCCTGTCCCACCGGGAGCGTCGAGAAAGTAAATGAAGTAAATCTTCTACCCGGCATTCAACAGCGGCATTATTTATCTCGTTAACTTCTTCACCCAAAATGCCCGCAAAACGTCACTCTAAACGAAATATTTGCAACTTTAACAGCCAAGAAGAAAACTAACCACACCTATCAACTTGGTTGGTAAGCCTTCTCCCTTCTCGTTCCACACCGGTACCGAAGGTGTTATGGTACCTTTGAGCTGCCCTCCCCATAACCCTACTCACGAATGAGCAGAGTATACCACGATTTTTACTCGTACATTTTTCGTAACAACCCCTACGTGAAAACTCAAAACACTCAACAACTCCTGTTGCCTGTCATCATTGTCCACGTCATCTCACCCCTAAATTTTAACTTGCTCACACATGCTAATGAAAGGATCCTGAAAATACTTGACAAACAAAAATGATAGATTCATCAAACCATCAAACAAATCAAAGTATCTACTTCATTTCAAAAAGTTACTTAATGTAACATAGTAAACATAAACAAACTTATTAGGTACCTATATTTAAAAAAAATAAATTTCAAAATTTTTGACAAAAACAATTTGCTTGGAAAATAATGACAACAACAATTGCTTTTAAAATTAAATTTTTTTTTTTTGTATTTGAAACTACTCGATTCTATCAAGTTTATATTTTTTTCAAAGTGCATTTCCCCATGAAAAACGAAATGTGCGCCTACAACGCCACCTGTTGAGAATTTTCGACTTTTCTTTTTTCATTAACCATCCATGATTCAAGACGAACAAAACAAAACAAAAATCAGCCAAATCGGTCAAGCCGTTTTCATGTTATGTCGTGACAACGGAAAACGGGTTTAATTTTTATATATATAAACTTATTTAATTATTTATTTTTAAGAATTAGGTATTATTATATTATTTACTTTATGATAGGTATAAGAAGAGAATGAAGCAGAACGGGATCTAAGCACGACCAACCGCTGGAAAACTGGAACAGCTTCATCTGAGGTTGCCTTTGGATCTCACTGTCTCGAGTTTCGATTTGTTTTTTTTCGTAAGGTCTTAAGTAGTTAGTAATTTAATTTTTGATTCTCTTTTTTTATGTGGCGGAATTAACATTTGCGCGCATTTTTTGCTCGCGTAAAAAAAAACAAAGAGAACAGAGAACACAAAAGAATGCAAATTATAAGACACACTTTTCGCACGTGAGTATGAGTGTTGCGGTTTAGTTTTTCTTTCACGTTCGCGTTCAAAATAAAAAAAAATCGATAAAATCGGTTTACTTTCAATTTCAGTTTTTTTTTGTATGTCGAACTGTTTCTTCTTAAATAGGCTAGGTACAAAGAAACCAAAACTAGAAAACTCCGCACACGTGACAAAACAAAGTTTTTGGCAGGCTCGCTTTTACGGACCGCTGCTGCCCTTTCCAAATCTTCCGCCCAACTGACCTTCTCCTTCTTTCTCCTCTGTTCTAGCTTTTTTTCTTGTCTTCTTTGCCGCCACCCACTTTTATAATAGGTAATACCCGAAATGGGCTACCAAGCAGTGAACTGTGTGACACCCACACAATCACCGGAGAAAGCAAGTGAACTTGCAAAAAAAAAACATGGCAAATAGCTGAGCCCTGAGCGTTTGCAAGTTACCCGAGCTAGCGGGTCAGCTCTCTTGTCAGCGCATGCATTGCATATATATCACAGGTAGGTATAGCAGTTCACGGCGGCAAATAGATCTGTGTTGTGACCAAGATTGAGCGAAATAAAGTGCACGACTTTAGGGCGAGTCTGACTGACTTTCAGATTCTTCAGCAAATCGAAAATTGAGGACACAATAGTTTTGAAAACATCCATTTGACTCTAAGATTGTATGTTGGTCAAAATCGTTATCCTCATTATTTCCGGTAAACTGTAAAATTAAAAAAATAAATATTAAAATAAAATACTTTTTTCAAAAAAAACATTGTACTGAGCTTGCTATTAAGATATAAATGACCACATTACCTTAGAAATTAATTTTTGTTAAAACCGTTTTCGAGATATGTCAAATTTCAAAAGTACCGTTGTTCGAATTTTTAGCCAAAAACTGGGTACGCAGTAATGGTAACCTCACCTACATAAGCTTAAATATCAATTTTGGTTTGAATCGTTAGAGCCGTTTTCGACCAAATCAGACTGGTACGAACATTTTATATGGGAAGCTCCATTTATATTGAGGTTACCTTGCAAAAAAGAAAACCCTCCCGAACTGTCAGCCCAAGAACTCCAAATCCGAGGTTTGAACGTAATCCGGGAAGCCGTTTGGGCTGTAAGCCTATGGAAGGACGGACAGACGGATAGACCGGACAGAATTTTGCGACCCACTATTTTGAGTTCCTCTATCATCGTAATATCACAATTGATTAATATCTCGAGTACGAAATTTTGTGCGAAAACAATACCTTTCTCTTACTACGTAATGGAAAATTAAAAAAAAAAAACTGATGTTTTCCAAGCTCGCATATTACATAAATGCAATGGTCCTACGGTAAAGACTAATCGACAAAACAACAAGAGGTGGTGTGATCCTCTCTCGCCTCTGTTAGCGGAATGCGGAACTTGATCATTCGATCATAGAAAATCTTTTCTAGAAAAAACAAAAGAAAGACGTATACTTGCAAGTTCGACTTGTGTAAAAGAGATGTGCCAATTACAGTTGTCGATTTTTGAAACAGCTCTACCGATTTCATTGATATTTTGTGGATGGGTATGGTTGGTTCCCGTTTGAAAGATAGGATAGTTTTGGTTGGACCCTAAAGGTGTCACTTTTCAAGAGATAAGCGGGATAGGAAAACAGGGTGTGGCCAGGGTTGCCACTTGAAAATAAAATTTGTGTCTAAAATTGGAAATAAAAATTACCAAAATAATTTAAATCCGAAAATTCTTTATTTTAGAAAAAAAGACAATATTGCATGTAATAACTAGGTTCTAGTAGATATGAATCGAGTAAATAGAATTACATATTACATTATTACATATTATTACATATATATATTCATTGGGCCTTACTAATAATCATTTTTAAGAATCACACTAAATATTTCCTAGGTCACAATATGCAATTTTGTATGAAAAAATTCGCCATTGTGTGTTCAAAAAATTTAGCAGGGAAAAAAACAGTTTCAATGAAAAAAATATAGAAAATAAAAAACAAGGAGATTTATTGCTCTACGCTAATGCGTACGCCTGGTGCTTGTATCGGTACATCAGCTATAAGAAATAATTGTGTCAGAGAAAGTGTTTTTCCGAAAGGGAAGTAAGCAACGCGTTTCTTTTTCTATGGATTGTACTTTATAAACTCCGATGATTCAATGCACTCTTAAAATCAAATACAGCCATAAGCCGGAATTCATTAACAACTGAGCAATTTGCTTTTAATTTTGTACCATGCGCCCTATGGCAAACGGAAGCGCTATCGAATTGCTCAACAAATCGCTTCCAAATCCTTCAATTTTGTGCATTGCTCCTTGTCGCACAAAACGAAAGATCTTCAAAATTGAAATTTAATGCACTAACGAAATGTTTTACAAACGGACGTGCTGCCGAATTGCTCCACAAATCGCTTCAAAATCCTTCAATTTTGTGATTTAGGGTAAACTGTCCAACAGTGGACCAATTTGCGTTTGACTAGATTTAATTTATAAAGTATAGGTTTAATCTTTAAACGGTTTGAAGGTTCTTATTATATGCTTTATTAGCTTTGTATTTAACCACATCCATTCGAAAGATAGTGGAAAATACTAAATTTTGAGTTTTTTAAAACGCACCTCAACTGGCCAAAAAAGTGCGATGTGTCATAGAGAATAGACGTGTTTTTTAGTCGCTCCATCTTAAATACAATATCTAAAGTTATTTCTTCTCTTCCTTTCTTTGCTTTTAATAAAATCGTATCTTCCAATTTAATTCATTCACACAACTAACTTCAGTGCTTAGTATATTTGATTATTGCTGGCATAATTGTTTATTTCACTACCCGATAAAGTGTTTTTTACATGCCAATAATGTCATCGACAGCAGGCCCATCTACGCGCAATAAAACACAAAAAGACGCACTCTCTTTGCATACGGTCTCTCATTCACCTTCAACCAAACTGCAAGTCAACGACAAAGGAACTGTAACTGTCAAAATCTTGGAAGAGCAATTCAACAAGCATTCAGCATCCAATCAACAAAAGTTTATTGAAGAGATGGATAAGATGCGTATTGAATTTTTCAACAAAATTGAAGAAGTCAAGGAAAGCTGGGCTCAACGTTTTGATAGTCTTAACAATGTGATTTCCAACATAATCGCACGCGTTGATAAAATTGAAGAAAGCACATCTGCTACTGCTCAAATGCATAGTTCTGAGATTCACTCTCTTCGTCAGCAAATAAATGTGCTCGAGAGAAAAGAAGTCGCCTGTGATGCTGTGTTATTTGGTGTACCTGTAATTCCCAACGAAAATTTGCCGCAATTAGTTCATAAACTTTGTGAAACTATAAACTGCAATCAGCCACAGTTGGTTCATGCATTTCGTGCAAAAAGGCGTAATGCCACCAACAACAACTCTGCACAGACTGTCCCACCATCAATTGTGCTCAGATTCAACTCTTCATATGCGAGAAATGCTACTCTTATAGTTGCTGCGAATTACCGCAAACAAAACAAAACAGTGCTGAAATTGACCGACTTTGGTGTTGCATCTAATGGCAGCTGCTATTTGAATGAGAGCTTAACCAAGCACTCACGCTTTCTTCTACAGAGTGCACTTGGGCTTAAGAGAAAAAAACAATTGTTCTCTGTTTACACGAAATCTGGAATAGTTTATGCTAAGAAGACGGAAAACGGAAAAAGCTTTGCTATTAATAGCTCTGAAGATCTTCACTCTATTGCTGCTGGTGTTGCTGCGACTCTTTAAACACAAAATTACTGTATTGTATTCCTATTTTCTTTTTATTTAGTTAATATTATAAAAATTGTTACTGATCTGTTCTTTATTTCCCTCTTCTTATAATTCATCTTTCTTTTTGTTTCTCTTTAGTCTGTGGCATTATTATTTTGTTTGTTGGTTTGTTTTGTTTTTCCATCTTTGATAATTCTTATTATGAATAGAGTACACTCTTCTTACAGTGCGGATAAAAAGTTAACGCACACTATGGTGAATGTTCTTTCTAATTGTCGTGATGGTTTTAAGGTTTGTCATTTAAATGCACGTAGTCTCAATCAATACAAGCTAGATTATCTAAAGTATGTATTTTCAAATTCTAGCGTTGATGTTGTTTGTGTTGGTGAAACATGGTTTAAAAGTGATATTTCAGATACGCATTATAATATACCTAATTTTGAACTTTATAGGAACGATAGGGTAACCTATACTTGGGGAGGTGGGATAGCGATTTATTGTAAATCTTCATTAAAATGTAAAATCATAAGTAAATCAGTTAACTTATTTTCAGAGTTCTTAATTGTTGAGATTCATGATGGTACGTCTAAATGCTTGATTGCGTGTGCTTATATACCCGATCGCAGCTGTTCGCCTCAGCCATTCTTTGCGACTCTCTCTGAGTTTTCTTCGCAATATGAACACGTTATTGTCTGTTGTGACTTCAATTCTGATTTGATAAAAAATGATTCCCGTGCATTTCAATTAAAGGATTTCGTATCTTCTTTAGGACTTCAAATACTTAATACAAATTACCCAACACGTTTCGCTAAGGATTGCATACCTAGCCTCCTCGATCTGACAATAGTATCTGACCTGTCGTATATTCTTCTTTTTGAACAGCTTTCGCTCGATTGTATTTCTGATCACGATCTTCTATTTTGCACATATAATATTAACTTTAACCATTCTGCTGTCCCCTTGACTTTTTCGTATAGGGATTTTCGATCAATAAATACTGATGCCCTTCAACTTGCCGCTTTATCTGCCCCATGGAGTAGTTGCCGCCTTTATGCTGATCCTGAAGTGAAACTAAAATATTTCCAAGAACTGATTCTCGATTTATATAATCAATTTGTGCCAACTAAAACAGTGAACATCAGAAATAGAAGCTGTCCTTGGTTTACAACTGAAGTAATCAATACCATCAAGGCTCGTAACAGGCTTTACAGTAAATGGAAACATAGTCCGTCAAATGTCAATTGGCTTGCATACAAAAATATGCGAAACCATTCGACTGCTGTCATACGTAATGCCAAAATGAACTACTATGCCTCCAAGCTGAATACATCGCTTTCCCCCAAAAAGCTTTGGACTAATCTGCGTCAAATAGGTGTTTCTAGTAGTAAATATAGTTCCAAGTGTCAAATTGATCCTGATGAACTGAATAATTTCTTTCTTGAAAATAGTTCTGAGAATCTAAATTTTAATTTTTCTGAGAACTCTAGTCAATCTTTGGTAAGTGGCTTTGAAATTGAAACGGTTACTGAAAACGAGGTCATCGGCTATATCTCATCCATAAAATCAAGTGCTGTTGGGGAAGATGGGTTACCCTTGCGATTCATTAGGCAAATCCTGCCTTTTATTATAAGCCATTTAACTCACATCCTAAACCACTGTATTACAACGTCCTATTTTCCCAAATCCTGGAAAATTGCTCGAATCGTACCTGTTGCCAAAAAATCCACTCCGGTATCTGCTGCTGATTTTAGACCAATAAGTATTTTGCCGTGCTTGTCGAAAGTTTTTGAGAAAGTGATAGAGAAACAGCTTCTACAACACCTATCGCTGAATAGTCTTATCTATGAGGGACAATCTGGTTTCAGATCTAAACACAGTTGCTCTACGGCTATGGTAAATATATTAGAAGATATAAGACAGTGTTTCGATAAAGGACACGTTACGCTTCTTTGCCTACTTGATTTTTCAAAGGCATTTGACAAAGTAAACCATAAAATTCTTTGCTGGAAACTGAAAAATTTGTTTCGTTTTGGTAACTGCGCAGTAAATCTAATAAAAAGTTGTTTGAGTGATCGATTTCAGAGAGTGGTAACTTGCAATTCTTCTTCAGCTCTTCTGCCAGTAAAACTAGGTGTACCACAAGGGTCAATCCTGGGTCCAATTCTCTTCTGTCTGTTCATAAATGACTTACCTTCTGTTTGCAAACATTCCACGATCCACCTCTATGCAGATGACGTCCAACTGTACTCATCAAAGCCAGTTAATGATAGGGATGAATTAGTAAATAATACAAATGAGGATCTTGCCAGTATTAACTTATGGTCTGTTACTAATGGATTACATCTAAATCCGAAAAAGTCTCAGGTTATTCCCATATCCAGCAAAATGATAGCCCTTAACTCCTACCAGGGTGTCATGCTCTCTTCCAATAAACTCTCAATTGTTGAAACTGCAACAAACCTCGGTTTCGTTATTAACCATAAGTTGTCAGGGTACGACCATATTAACACTGTTATCAGACGAATATATGGTTGTCTTCGCAAGCTTTGGATAACAGCAAGTTTTACTCCTACTAATGTTAGACGAAAACTTGTTACAACCCTAATTTTGCCACTTATTACTTATGCAGAAGCTGTTTACAGTAATATTGATTCTCTCTCCCTACGGAAGCTACAAGTCGCATTTAATGACTCTGTTAGATATATTTATGGCCTGCGGAGATATGACCATGTATCACAGTATTCAAAAACATTACTCGGATGTTCGCTCAAACACTACATCGACGCAAGAAATTGTATTTTCCTGCATAAGATTATAATTTATAAGACTCCATCGTATTTGTATGAAAAACTAAATTTTGCTCGTTCTCCCAGAACATGTGCCCTAATACCATCACGCTGTCGGTATCTTAATTCATCCCGTTTATTTTTTATTCACGCAATTAAATTGTGGAACTCTCTGCCACTAAGTATAAAAACAATTTCTAATGCCACACGCTTTAAAAATGCTGTCCTCCTTCATTTCTCCTCCCTACCTTAAATTTCCATATTCAATATCTTTGTTATATATCACCCTTTTTTTTTATTTTCTTCTTTATTATTTAAATTTAACTGCTCAATATTATAACTAAGTACTATAAAAGATGTATATCTTAATGTACCATATTATTTTTTTTTTTATATATATATATGAATAAATTGAACTGGTTCCCTGTGTATTAGAGGGTGGACACAGTGAACCAACGGGTAGTTCACAGTGAACCTATAGTGTTTATTTTTTATTCCATAACAAAAATAAAGAACAAAACCAAGTAATTGGTACAAATCAGTTTTTATTTATAATTTTACATTACAAAAAAATACAAAAATATAAGTAATAAAAGCGACGAAAAGTACTAACAACAATAAACAATAGCAAAACATAAACAAAAATAACTTTCAAGGACTTCAGTAATATCACAAAACTTATAACTAACGAAAAATAATAGTAACGAATGTTAAATGCTGTAAGGTCGTTGTTTAATGCTTAATAAAAATATGGAATTCTGAAGCTGGGAAGTGCTATCATATTTACCATTGTTCACTGTGTACCACTAGGAGCTGGTTCACTGTTGGACAAGTGCCTTGTTTGGAAAAAAATATTTTTATAAAAAAAACCGTTTCACAAATTTGATTGATATACTCATTTTAATTAATAATAACAATTAACATCTTAAATTGCATCCCACAAATCTCATAAAGCACAATACTTTTTTAAATGTAAGAAAAATAAGAAGGACGATTTCTAATTTACTTATAAGTAAAATCACTTTTTCTTGAGCACAACTGACACAGACGTGCGCACTACTTCAACTCCCAGGTAAATTCACAAAGGATCGTAACGCGGTCTATTTTCTCTTTACTTCGTTTTTCTCTTATAAGTAGAAATTAACTAAAATTAAAAGGTTCACTGTGGGACGTGGGCCACTGTGGGACAGTTTACCCTACTCCTTGTCGCACAAAACGAAAGATTCTCAAAAATCTTACAAATGAAAACGGCGTACATTGAACCACTTAATTTTTAATTCAGATTTTACTGGAGTTCAACTTACTGTCCTCCATAATTTCCGTGTTACGGATTATGCATCCAAAATCGCTCATTTGATTTTATAAAATTTGCTGTTTTCTAAGGAAGAAACAATTTAAAATATGTAAATAATTAATATTCCCAGTATCCTGCTTGCATCACACTGCAAGCAGAGCATGACACTGCAAAAAGCAACCAAAAAAATCCCTCACAAAACTGAATTCAAAATTCGGCACGATGGACCATGTTCGTTAGCCAGTTTATGTCTGTGGACTGTATACTTACTTGGTATAGGCAATACCTAATAATAGTTACAATAAATCTCCTTTTTTTTTTTCTATATTTTTTTATCCTTGAAACTTGTTTTTTCCGTTTTTGAATAATATCTTTGTATATAACATCTAATGTATATACAAAGATAATATTCAATGACAATATGAAAACATATTTTTAGAATATATTGTTTTTTTTTTTTGCTTTTTAAAGTTTTTGATTAAGTGATTTGTCGATTAGGTGTTTTGTCGGCTTCAACATCCTTTGTGAGAAACAAATTTTCTCTCCGTCATGCAGGAATACAGTAAGACTTACTATCATAAACTAATAACAACTATACTAAGTTTATGCTAACTATGACCAATAACAAAAAAACAATTTACATCCTACTGATGAGCTTTTTACTGACGTCAAATAGGAAGTTAATTTCGTTTGCTCAGGATTTTTTTTTTACTTTTTTTTCTCATTGACGTGACATTATCATCGAGCTGTTGTAAACTACCCTTGTAACATCATATTTTAGAATTCGAAATGCTTATTGAGTTCCAAAAATAATATCGCAGCTACCATTAAATAATACAAACATACAAGCGGCGAGTAATCATGGGCGGCATACAGTGCATTCTGCAATGGACACTTAAGAGTTAAGCAGTTAAATCCGCACCAACCGCCAATTTTACAAATGGATTCTACTTGCAGTCTGCAACTATACTTAGTGCATTAGCAAAACAACGCCCGATAGTCAGTCACATTAGGCTGCTCGCTCCATTAACTATCGCCCCGCAAGTATATTTCGGGACAGACAATTTATCATTAAGCTCTAAAATGCAAACAAACTTCGCCTTCTGCGGGTCATTATTTTGCTTACAATTGTACAGTGGTTCGAATGTCGACGCGCCCCCCGATACACGCTGTCGCTGCACCCTCCGATTCCATTCAGACAATCACTAAAAGGACCAAGGCTGGTGAACGTCGAAAGTTTTGCCAAATGCACCGGCAACTAAAATAAATTTTAATTGGCATCGTGACCAAATGTATAATACCTTGCATTTCGTACCCGGTTTTAATGCCATGCTATTAGTTACTTGCGAATGGATATTCCTGCCTAATTTTTAGAAATCGAATTACAAGTGCGTTCTAAGTTAGCAACGAAAAAGCGGAAACGACAACACGGTGTATAGCGAGCGGATTTTGTGGCCTCGCCTGTATGGCGACCGGGTGTAATTTATTAGCTTGTTCTCTATACGTGTCAACGTTTATTATGGGCTTATAACTCTCGCAATGGTTTGTTTTGGCGGGAGGGCGTGATTGTAAATTTAGGTTTGCTTTTCATTCGGAATTAAGTGAAAATTAACTTGGCAATATCGTTATTGAACTGAAGTGGGCTTCGATTGAGTTGGAAATCGGTATACGAGAAAAGTGGTTGCAATATCGTAACAGAAAATTATGCCCTTTTAATATCATTTTGTGTCCTTAAGCCACACACATGTTATGGGAAGGTACTTTGTAATTATTTTTGTGCATATGGTATACTCGATAATTGGTATAGGTCAGGGATGGCGAACCTTTTGAGAGCATCGTGCCATTTTAAAAAAATAAATAATTTGAAGTGATTTTGGCGTGCCATCATAGAACATTGATCTAGTTTTGTAGTGACTACTAGGAACAAAAATAAATAATTTGAACACTGCTCAGCATTTTATTTGTAAACAAATAAAAGTCAAAAAGAGAATTTAAAAATTACAGAACTTGGATCGAATGAGAGGCAAAACAGAAAAGAACTTTACTCGGTGTAGACAGCTAATGCTGTCGCTCAAAGGTGCGTTCGGATTTCTCAATTGGTGAAGTGCCAATAATATTGCGTCGCGTGCCATTAATGGCACGCGTGCCATTGGTTCGCCATCGCTGGTATAGGTAGAATATTCAATTAAACTGCATATCTCATTAAAAAATCGAAGTGCGTTTACATAATCTGGGTCAGAGGCGACTTTTGGTCTACCGACGATTATTTCAACTATGGTTGAGGATGGGTAGGTATATGAGTATACTGCTTCACCGTTATCGAAATTTTTAACCAATAAATGTATTTGATTGTAAAGGAGAAACCCGTGGGAGTGATGATGCACCCATATACTGATTGCAAATACGAATTAATTAACAGAATAAAAAGGAAGGAAGGTGGCTTGTCGGATGCTTGCCAAATGAAAGGGTGGAAGACTAACTACCTAACTAAAATCAATCCAGTTTAATTTTGAGTTATTCGTTGGGTGAAGATTTTGTTAACTTAGCCAGTTTGTTTGGAACCCTTTTGGTTCTAAAACTTGCGCAAAACAAAACTGAGAGTGATTAAAGGAATCTACTCTCGCAGTGATCTGCGGGTCCGAAAGGGTTTGTTTTTTATCAATAAAAGCGTAGAGATCGGTTGAACTGAAACCAATTTGTCAAATTATATTACAGCAAACGTCAGCTAGTGACAGAACGGGTTCGGTGCAACTCATACCCAGATGATTCATCCTGTTGAATTGCAGTGAGATACCAAGCACATAAACTTGTTCTCTTGAAGCAGCTGTGAGCCAAGCACTTGAACTTGTTCACAAGAAAATGTGTAGAAAGAAAACAACAATGATTGTCGTTCGACCGAATCGATATGATTGCCTTTATTATTGGGCCAAATGCCTCTTTTATACTTAAAATTAATTACATAAAATGATAACCTAAACAACCTAGTTCTTAATGCTATAATAACCTAAATTGCTTAATACTATTTGGTGCGTCAGCGTACGAGCGATTGTTACTTCTGGTGTGCTGACGGTGGTTTGTTTGTTGTATGCATTTTTGATTAGGTCACTGGGTGCGGTGTTCATTGCACTCAATGTGTTTCTTAACATTCTCCCCGCGTTGAACTGCGTTGCATTCAAGTATGTTCTTATGTTTCGCTGACATTGTATTGCGCTCGAGTTTGCGGAACAGGTGTGGGCCTTGTAGATGTCGTCATTCGACTGCGCAGTTTGTAGATGATTGTGAATCCGACGGAAAGTGACACCAGAAGCGCCAGATAACTAATTAAATGATGATGAATGCTGTTGATGAATACCGTGTCCTGTAATTCTGGGAAGCCTCGAGGTTGTAAGTCTGCAAGTTGAGTTTGGAGAGTCGTCAAGGATTTAATAGATGTATTGTTGAATGCAGGAATTAATTCAAGAATGGCGTGTGTTTTTTGGTGGTTGATGACTGATGAGATGTTCCCAAAGCTAATGTAAGAGGTATCCAATGTGCTGGTCGTCGTTTGATGTGCCTGGATGGTGAATAGATGGTTTCTTATGACGCAGCCATCGTCGAGTGAGAGAAGTCCAGATCCAGTAAGCTCAATTTGAATGGTTTTTGTTTTACATACGGCCGTTAGTTGAGTGTCTGGGAGTGTGCCGAATATCCACTGGTTACTGCTGCTTAGCTGAGTCCACATCATGTTATTGGTTGGGTTTATAAGATTGCATGATGGTGCTGTGTTATTGTTGAACAGATTGAACTCGCAATTATATGCCTGTGATCCGGCGTGGTATTTTGCCCTTTTGTTGGAACAGAAAAATTGTAAGTCCTTGCCTTTGTCACAAGCCTTCAGTTCGGTTGCCGTCATTGCGAAATACTGATCTCTGTGACGATTTATGGCGAGAATTTCTATTGACGGGTTGATGATTAGAAGGGTGTTGTTTACCTTTGCCGGGAATGGTATCAGTCGAAACAAGTTGAAGGTCTCTTGTTCTACGAGTGGAATCTTGATAACGAACAGAAGATGATTATCAGTGGCTCCTCCTTTTGCGGTTAGGATCTTGTAGAAGTGTAGCAACTCTTCTTGTTCGAATGGCAGTTTTTGTGACTGCGGCAAATGATTTTTGATGTTCGTGATTTCTGCCCTTAATTGTGCTGGAGAGAGTAACAGGGGGCTGATGGTTCCATAATGTGCGTCCGTTAGTGTGTTGAGAATTGCAGTTTCAATTCGCTGCAGGTTGGATGCCACAATCATTAATTGCATTGTCAAGGATGTAAAGATTTGAAAGATTTTGGATTGCTCAGAGGCCTCTCCAATTCGAGCAAGGATCTGTTTGGATTGATTTTGAAGGATATTCATGTGTTCTCTTGCTTCGAGTTGATCCTGTTTCATGATATTAATCGTGGAATCTATGATTGAGGTCTGGTTTTTCAGGATCGTCCATAGGTGTGCTTCATTGCCCTTTAATTGGTTAATGGTTCGGGATAGCTCGTCTGCGTAGTCAGAATCAAGCAGTCCGAATAACGTATGTGCTATATTGCCAACGAAGTTGATAGCTGCCCGAGGCCTTCGGCGTTTTGAAAATAAGTTGGAATCTGTTTGCAGTCTGCTTCTGAGGGCAATGAAATGTGTTACTAATGCAGTACATGTTGCCTTTTGTTGTAACTGGTTGCAGAGGTGTTGAAGTGCCGTCGTGCCATTATCGAATGCTCCTAGCTCTGTTTGAATGGGTGTTAAGTCATAGTACACGACAATTTTCCATTCGGTTGCCACTATGTTCGTGGATCCGAGATCTTCGAAATAAATTCCTGGCTGATTGTTGAACCTTGTTACGTTCACTGGCGACGCGCATATTATTGGTAGTAGTAGCAATGACAGCATGATCGTGGTCGCTAGTGAGACATATGATGTCCTTCTTCGTTTTGTGGGTGTATCTCTCGTATCATCTGTTGCGAGTTCGGATGAGGTCATTGCAGCTTCAGATGTGTTCGTATCGTTATCATCAGGTTCCTTGAATAAGGGGGCTAACCGATGGATTGGTCGCTTCCATGTTCCTGATCTGGTTTTGACGTTGACTACTCGAACCCTGTCGTCATCACCTTTGAAGATTTCAGTCACTCTTCCGATTGGCCATTGAAGTGTGGGCGTGTTGTCCTCCTTGATTATGACCATGTCGCCAACCTTGATGTTGTTCTTTTCCTGGTTCCATTTGTGCCTATATTGTAGTTCGTTCAGGTACTCGGTCGACCATCGTTTCCAGAATTCGTGCTTCAAATGGCCAATCGCCTTCCAGTGGGTAAGCAGATTGGTTTTCTCTGGAGCGGTATCACTGTCGACCTGAGCAATCAAAGGCTCGCCAATAAGAAAATGGCCAGGTGTTAGTGCAGCTAGGTCGTTTGGATTCGATGATAGAGGAGTGAGTGGTCTTGAATTCAAAATGCCTTCAATTTCAATGACTATGGTTTCCAATTCTTCGTGTGTCAATGATGCTGGTGAAACTGTTTTAATGAGAAGGTGCTTTGCGGATTTCACTGCTGCCTCCCATAGACCGCCAAAATGAGGGGCTCGAGGTGGGATGAATTTGAATGCTATACCCTTGTCGCTGCTGGCCTTGATTATGGCCTCCTTTGCTTCTGGAACATGAAGGACATCGAGCAGCTGGTTTCTTGCTCCCACGAAATTGGTTGCATTATCGCAGTAAAGTGTTTGAATGCGACCGCGTCGGCTGATAAACCTTCGAAGGGCTCCTATAAATGCTTCCGTTGTTAGGTCAGTCACAATCTCTAAGTGTACTGCCTTGGTTGTAAAACAGCAGAAGACTGCTAGGTACACCTTGTGCGGCTTTTTTCCTCTGACCTTGTAGTGCACCCATAGGGGGCCACAAAAGTCAACACCGGAGATCATGAATGGTCTGGTTGGTGAGACGCGATCTGCTGGGAGGTTTCCCATTACTTGAGTCATTAATTGTGGTTTAGCTTTGGTGCATTTAACGCAATTATGAACTGTGTGACGAGCCATGATCTTTCCCTTGATTGGCCAGAACTGTTGTCTCAAGATGGAGAGGAGTGTCTGTGGTCCACAATGGTTGTGCTCGTCGTGTTTTGTTTTGAACAACATTTTAGTTACTGATTCATTATATGGCATCAGTATGGGATGTTTTGCACTGAAAGAAATGGGAGCGGCTTCTAGCCGGCCTCCGACTCGTAGAATACCCTTTTCGTCTAGAAATGGTGCTAGGGTGATCATTGTGTTGGATTTGCATAAGCCCTTGTGACTCTTAAGGTCTTGGATTTCCTTCCCAAATTCTGATCCTTGTACTTGCCTTATGATGACCGTAAGAGCTTCGTTGAGTTCCTTAGGCGATAGTGCTGTATGGTTTGCCTTGTTGGTGTCTATTTTTCTGGATCTTCTGATGAACCGAAGAACGTAGCCAATAGTGTGCTGAAGGAACTTAAAGGAATTTCGATGATTGATGTGGTAAATCATCTGCTCTGTGCTGTTTTGTGTTGATGCTAAAGCAACTGCATGCTTTCTCTTTCTTTCCAGGTTGAAATTAGGATCTTGTTCCTTTATGAAGGGTTGGGGCCATGCTGCTTCGTTTCCGTGCAAGAAGAGTGGCCCATAAAGCCACATACTGCATGACATAAAGCCGACTGCTGATATTCCGCGAGATAGGAGATCTGCTGGGTTTTCCTTGGATGGGACGTGACGCCATTGGGTTGCCAAGGAGCACTCCTGTATTTTTGCCACTCGATTTGCCACAAAGGTGTGTAGTGATGAGGAAGTCGAGTTAATCCATGATAATACAATTTGGGAATCGGTCCAGAAGAAAATTGGAGTTTCTTGAAGTCTCAAGTCTTCTCGGACTCTATTTGTGAGTTCAGCTCCTAATACTGCAGCACACAATTCAAGTCGAGGAAGGGTTTGTTGTTTTACTGGCGCTATGCGTGATTTTGCACAGAGTAATCTTACGAGTGTTGTTCGATCCTTGTAGACTGACCGTAAATAAACTGCTGCTCCGTAAGCTTGCTCTGATGCATCCACACATGTGTGCATTTGTACGGATATTGGAGTTCTTTGGTTGAACACATGCCTTGAAATCTTGGCCTGATTGAGTGTTGACAGGTTGTTCCTAAACGCTATCCATTCTTGTCTTAGGTGTTCGGGCAACTCGTCGTCCCACGACAGCTTCAGGTGCCATAGTTGTTGCATGAACATTTTTGCTTTAACAACCACCGGGCCAAAGAGTCCTAATGGATCAAAGATGCGTGCAATGTCGGAGCTAACTGATCGCTTCGTGAGTATGGAGATGTCGGATAACTGAGCTCTTCCGCACAATTGGTCCGATTTTGGTTGCCAAATTACCCCCAAGGTTTTTATTGTGCAGTGAGTTGATTCGCTGAAGTCGAGGTTGACTTCGTGGTCCTCCACTGGGAGATCCTGAAGTAATGCTGGATGGTTTGCACACCATTTGCGCAGTTTGAATCCGGCACTGTGAAGTAGTGAAGTGACTTGGGCTTGGGCTTCCTTTGCCAGTGGGATACTGTCTGCTCCGCTGATACAGTCGTCGACATAAAAGTCATCTTGAAGTATTCGGGCTCCAACTGGATGTGTTATCTTATTTTGGAATGCTAAATATTGTAAGCATTTGGTGGCCAAATAAGGTGCTGATGATGTACCGTATGTTACGGTTTTGAGCTTGTAATACTTGATCTCATCAGTTGATTGCCTTCTCCAAATGATGAGTTGATACATTTGATCATCTTCCTGGATGAGTATCTGCCTGTACATCTTCTCAATGTCGGCTGTAAAGACGTACTTGTGTATTCGGAATCGAAGGAGTATGGAGAATAGTTCACTTTGTATGGTGGGTCCGGTGTGTAGAATGTCATTGAGCGACAACCCAGATGACGTCTTTGCAGATGCATCAAACACCACACGTAGCTTGGTTGTGCTACTGTCTGGTTTCAAGACGCAATGGTGTGGTATGAAGAAATGTGATCCTTGGATTAATCCCAGTTTGATCTCTTGCATATGCTGAAGTGATTCATATTCGTCCATAAACCTTACGTAGTCCTCTCTTAGGCTTGGGTTTTTATTGAGTCGTCTTTCTAATGCTAGGAATCGATTTAAGGCTGTTTTCTTTGAGTCACCTAAGTTTGTCCCATTTTCCCGAAAGGGTAGTCGTACGATGAAGCGATTGGTTTCAGATTTCGACACAGTTTGCGTAAAATGTGTTTCACAGTACCTTTCTGTTGATGTTAATGGTCTTGGTGTAGTTTCGAAATCGTCAATCCTCCAGAATTTTTTGATGAGTTCATTCGTGGAGTCTTCTTCGCAGAATATCCCACATGTTGCTGTGTTGGGTGTTATGTCTCCAATTTTTCCAGCTACGACCCAACCTAGGACGGTGTTTTGGAGGATTGGCATCCGGTCTCCAATTTGTATCTTCTCTGGTCGCATGAGATGATGATAGAATTCCGCTCCCAGTAGAATATCGATTTTGTCGGATCGGTGGAAGTTTGGGTCAGCTAACTTGATGTTTTCAGGTATGATCCAGTTGGTGGTATCCAGGTTTTGAGTGGGTTGAGGTGATACAATGCTTGGAAGTATGAATGCTTCCACTCTGCAATCAAAGTTTCCGCTTGTCGATCGTAGTCCGATGTTGACTCGCTGATTTGAGCTTCGTGTTCTCCTGCCAATGCCTTCGATGCAGAGTGAGGATGGTGTTGGTGACAGAGAGAGACGTTTGATGAGTCTCTCAGTTATTAAGTTTATTTGTGAACCGGAATCCAGCATGGCTCGCACCTCACATCTTTGTCCATTGTTTGCGGTGATGGTCACTCTTGCGGTGGCTAGAAGGACGTAACCTTGCTTATTGTTTACTTGCTGGATCGTGGCTACAGTTGTCGGAACCGCCCTTTCGCTCGGTTGTGTTGTTGTGTTTCCACGTTCCAGATGCAACAAGGTATTGTGCTTCCCTGAGCATTTGGTGCAACATCGTGCAGAGCATGTTTTGGAAGTGTGGTCAGTTTTGAAGCAATTTACACAAAGCCGTTTTCTTTGGATCCATTTGAGCCGTTCCGATGTTGACAATGCGAGGAATTTTTCACAATAATAAATCGGATGACCTCTTATGCCACACACCTTGCAGCCTTCGATATTGGATGTGGCCATGCTTGTCACCACTCTCGTTTTGTCCTTTCCACCAACAGCTTCTAAGGCCTCGAATCGGGATTTCAGAAATTTTAAGAACTCATCTATAGTTTGTAATTCTCGTGGGTTTCGTAATGATTGCTCGTATAGAAGGTGGCTTGGCCGATCTAATTTCTTGATTAATAGGTGGATGAGGAGTGGGTCCCAGGCGTCAGTCTCGATGCCCAGCGTTTTGAGTGCTGCTAGGCATTCATGAATGGCGTCATGAAATTCTCTGATTGACTTCATCTCTGAGGTGATGCTAGGTAAGCCAGTAAGTCGTTGAATCAGTGCTGATGTGATGGCCCTTTTATTGCTGAATCGATCTTGTAGCGTTCTCCAAGCTATAGGGTAATTATCTTCAGTTAGCTCAAGGTGTCGCAATAACCGCTCTGCATCCCCTGACACGTTTGTCTTTAAATACCACATTTTTTGGATTGGTGGTAATGGCTGATCATGAATCATTTTTTGGAAGATGTCTGAAAATGTCTGCCATTTCAGATGATCTCCGTCAAATTTTGGTATCGTCATTTTAGGCAATTGAATCGCCGGATGATCTGCGACATTCTGTGATGCCGTGTTGTTCTTCTGCATGGTTGATGTTGCCTTTCCCAAAAGAGCTTGATTCCGTAGAACCTCTGCCTCCAGCTTGATGTAAGCGTCCATGTCATACCCGTCGGTTACCGGATCGTTACCTGTTTCCCAAATCGAGTAATGAATTTCCTCGATTTGGCTCCACAGTTTGTTCATTGCCTGCAGGCACTGGGTTGGGGCATCTTCTTTGGCCGATCCTTGGATGATGCGGGCTAAAGAATTCATCATGGCCTTCTGTCTTCTTTGGAGTGTCTCCCACCCCTGTTGGTCCTCTTGTGGCCGAGATTGTTTTGTTACGATTGGAGATGAAAGTGGTTCATCTGGCCTTGCTGTCGGGTTTTTCCCGATTGCCGCCTTTTCGTCGTTGCTACGCCTTAGCTGTGCCAACGATTCGCTCAAGATTAGACTATACTTGTCGTATAGTTGTTTGATCTTGGTATAGTAGTCCGATGCAAAATACTCGTCTTCTAAGGGAACTGCCTTTAGAGCGCGAATTTTGTTGTCATTTGCATCGAACTCCTCCCATAAGGCCTCCAGTCTATTCAACCGTGAGGTGAAATATTCTTCCGTGGTTTTCCGCGTAGGGGAATCCTTCGTGAAGTTTCTTATAATTTGCTGGATCTCGTCTCCCAGCGTTGTTTGACTCGTAGTCAATTGCTCCATTGTTCGTCTTCTATCACGTCGGGGTCACCAAACTGTTGAATTGCAGTGAGATACCAAGCACATAAACTTGTTCTCTTGAAGCAGCTGTGAGCCAAGCACTTGAACTTGTTCACAAGAAAATGTGTAGAAAGAAAACAACAATGATTGTCGTTCGACCGAATCGATATGATTGCCTTTATTATTGGGCCAAATGCCTCTTTTATACTTAAAATTAATTACATAAAATGATAACCTAAACAACCTAGTTCTTAATGCTATAATAACCTAAATTGCTTAATACTATTTGGTGCGTCAGCGTACGAGCGATTGTTACTTCTGGTGTGCTGACGGTGGTTTGTTTGTTGTATGCATTTTTGATTAGGTCACTGGGTGCGGTGTTCATTGCACTCAATGTGTTTCTTAACATTAATGTTAAGAAGTAACAATCGCTCGTACGCTGACGGTGGTTTGTTTGTTGTATGCATTTTTGATTAGGTCACTGGGTGCGGTGTTCATTGCACTCAATGTGTTTCTTAACACATCCTCTGCCAAATGTCCCACGTAGCGCCACCTACATCTCAACTCTACAAATAACAACAATACCTAATCGCATCACTCACCTTTAAGGGCTGATGCTACCATCAATCGAGAATTACGTTGAGTGGTTGGTTGAAATTTCTTCAATAGATATATTTATTTGTGGAATTTGGAAAGATATTATGGGGAAGAAGGAAAGTTAAAAATGTATGTAATGCTAAGTAGAAGGTATAAGCAAAGATAATATAATCAGATACCTAATATATTATAACTAGCTGGCCCGGCGAACTTCTTTCCGCCCAAATTCGTTAATGTTATGAAAATAATAACTCCGAGCATGCACAATGCACAGGAAATTCGAAAAAGTAAAGACGCTTGTGACAAATGAGACTTTTTATTTGAGTCAGCGATGCTAGCTCCAGCTTTAGTATGCCTTCTAGGTATAATTCCGATACTTGAGGAATAGTTTTTAGGAAATAGGCCTGATTTTTTGTGAATTGTTTTTTACAATCAAATCGCACAAATATGTACATTTTGAATTTGGTGAATCTGGTACATTCTTTGATCAAAGTCGAACTAAAAAAAATTATTTACTACTATGATCTATGAGTCATGCTTATTTTTCAATTATTGTTTATTTGACTTACTCACGAAACCAAAACCTTGGATTATAGAGATAAAAAAAAGAATCGCCTCTCCATCGACCAACATTTTGTTAAAAAATTCTTGAATCACCTTGTAGGTTAGTTGCAGTTCCTTTGTAAGATAGGTATAGGTATAAAAACTTCGATCCTGATTAGCATCACTGGCGGTGACTCCAATCTAACTATTTTCTAACTTAAAGTCAAATTTAATGCTTTATTTCTTCTAATTTAGACTAAAAGTTAATTTGTTGCCAAAGTCGTCTATAAGTAATGAATGACGCAATGGCAAATCGTTCTGAATAAGTATAAGTCCGGGATATGCGAATGTTTGCCTTTGAATTTGCACCTCAAAATCGTCGCTTGCATGACATTTGACTTGAGATTTTTCACATTCACATCAATCGGAATCCGTTACAATGTTTCGATTGATTGAGGTTTCGCAATTATAACTGAGCCGGCTCTTAATTTCAAATTGCTTAAACATGCAAACAATTAAAAAATTTAAAACTTTAAAAATGTTGTATTTGAAGTGACAGTACCGTTTTTCTATCCAGTCTATTTTTTTAAAATGTTTCTTCTAAATAAAAACTTCTATCCCCAATCTCATCCCCTTAAAGCTCGTACGGGAAAAATTAGCATACCTATGTCCTTCCTTAGGCCAATACGAATCCACCGTAAAAATCGAACGATCCGTTCCCGAGTTATAATGGCCATCAGTCTCTTTAATAAAAGTTAACGCGAATCAAGCTGAAAAATAAACCAACGACACGCGCAACAAATTCATTCACCGGTGGCGGACATAGACAGACATATCGTCAGCAGATATGCAGTACCTGGTATCGCCGGATGCCGTAACAAGAGGCGCACCGTGGGAACGATGCAGACGTCAGCAGAATGATGCAGGTTGCAGTAGGTTACGTTTTAGGTATTTCAGTTTTGTTAAGTTAGTTTTTAAGTAGCGTCCGTTATGAACGGTTAGAAATAAAGTTTTTTTTTAAGTAAAAATAATTTGAATTAATTTAATTGGCGCCCGAGCAGGGACCCGGTGTTAAAAGTAAAATCGCGCATAAGTCGACCTAAAGTAGCTCGCCGTGCGTGGTAAATAGTGCGTTCACGAAACAAGTCCGTCTACGTAAATCGACCTAAAATAGCTCGTCGTGTGTGACATCAGTTGACTGAACTTTTAAAGACACTAGTGCTTTTTGTGCCGTGTCCGTAGTCAAGTGCCCTCAAGTGTCTACCGAGTACTAACGATATCGGGCCAGTGACAGTTTTACGAACCCAAACGCCAGCCAGTGCCCTTAAGAAGAAAGAAGAGACCGTGCTGAAGTGATCAAGGAGCCCGAGTCACCGAATCCCGGACAAAAGGGAACAATCCGAGACACAGCGTGGGATGCTTTACATCATAGTGCTGTAAGAAATATTATATAATTATTAGTTTTAGGAAAGTGTAGTTTAATATTTGAATTAAATTTTGGAAATTTTTATTATTACATTAACGTAGCGATTTCATTAGAAAACGAAGTGATAGCCTTAAGTAGTTTTAAATAAGTATTTCCTAATATTATCTTGATTATTTTATTAAGGAAAAGGAAAGTGTTAGCCTTAAGTAGGAAGTAGTGCTAAATAGTAAATTCCACATAAAAGTGTAGACCATAAAAATTTATTTTTTTCTTCCTTTCCTGATCTGTTATAACCCCTTAACACATCTCGTTCGTGTCCTTACCTATGTCTAAACGTCCAGCCATGAGCAGTCCAGATATGAGCAACCCAAGCCCACTGTTACGACCCTCATTATTAAACATCGATAATCCGGGGCCTTCGAATCCGCACCCGGCTCCAAATCCAAATCAAAATGTGACTATTAACGCAACTCCAGAACTAGAAACGCTAATTACGGGTATTGTTAGTCGCGTCTGCACTAACGAATGTAGGAACCTAGTTCAATCAATAGTTTTTCCTAGCAATCAGTTTCATAGAGGAGCCGATGAAACCATTCACGATCACCTTCGTACAAACCTTGGTGATCTGGATAAAGTACCAGATGTCGCAAAGTGTTTAAGGGAGTTCTCCGGAGCTCCTGGCGAATTTAGTTCGTGGCGCAAAAGCGTCGACAGGATACTTAATATTTACAATCAATTTAAAGGAACACCAAAATACTTTGGTATCCTAAACATTATACGTAATAAAATTGTTGGAAATGCGGATGCAATTTTAGAATCCTATAACACACCACTGAACTGGGAGTGTATATCGAAGTGCTTAACACTTCATTATGCAGATAGGCGTGATCTGGGCACCTTAGAGTACCAGATGACAACCTTTGTCCAGGGAAACAATAGTGTAGAGAGCTATTACCAGTCGGTGTACAACCACCTTTCATTAATACTTAACAAAATCTCAAGTATGGATTTACCGCCTGATGCATTACATCATTTAACAGCATCATACAGGGATAAGGCACTAGACACATTTATAAGAGGACTCAGAGGTGATCTACCCAGACTCTTAGGAATCAGAGAACCAGCCGACCTCCCAACAGCTCTTAATCTTTGTTTAAAACTTGAGAACCAACAATTCAGAGCTAACTACGCTCATCATAATACCGGTCAAGTTAGGAGGCCACTACCCCCTCCACCAGTTCTTCCACGGGAAAACAAAAACCGGCAACAGTTTTATCCACAATTGGCACATATACCTCATATGCCTCCTCCACCACGACCATATATTAACCAATTTCCACCCAATCAAAGTCAATCGTTCCAAACCAACCAACGACCACTATACCCCCAAAATTATCAATATACCCAACAATCTAACTTCCAACCCAATCCACATCAATTTCAAGGGAATTCTCAACCATCCAATAATTTTTTGCCGAACCAGCCCGTACGTAGGCCCGAACCTATGGATGTAAGTACCACTCGTACAAACAACGTCAATCAACAATCAACAACAACCGACCAGTGATTAAAAATTGGCCACCGGCTCCTAAGCGACCTATGGCCCCTTCACAACAATATCCCAATCCCAATAAGCTCCAAAGGAATTTCCATTTGGAAACTTCTGCAGTGGATCCACAGAATAATTATACGCCCTTAGAACAGCAGGAAATAAACAACTATAATGAAATGATTTCAGCCATGACTAATCAGGCTGAAGACACTCAAAATTTTAATGATTATGTAAACCGACAGGATAACGTAGAACCTACAGAAACAATTGCCGACTTTGTTGACGTACATTTTTTAGACTAACGAACTCGTCTCTACCCTATTTTGAGTGTAGGACGAAAGACAATAAAATCCTTAAATTTTTAATAGACACTGGTTCAAACAAGAATTATATCCAACCATATCTAGTACGAAATCCTATTCCAAATCAGAAAAAATTCCATGCAAACTCGGTCTGTGGTAACATAGAAATCACCCATCACGCTATAGTAAATCTTTTCGGGCCAGACACTAATATTAAATTTTTCCTTTTACCCTCACTCCGAACATTTCATGCGATTCTTGGCAATGACAGCCTCAAAGAACTGTCGGCCGTCATCTATGCTAGACAAAATTTCATGGTCATAAACAATAGTATAAAAATTAGACTGAAACAACAAATATCTGAATCAATCCATAATGTAAATGTCAGAACTCAGCACATGACACAAGAACAACGAGACCAACTTAATATCTTGACTATAAATTACGCCAAGCTTTTCGGCGAACCAAATGAGAAACTTACTTTCACCACCCAAGTTAAAGGCAGAATTCGAACCACAACCGAAGATCCCGTATACTCGAAGCACTATCCATATCCTATGGCGCTTAAAGAGGAAATAGATAAACAAATCAGTGAGTTACTAAGAGATGGAATTATTCGACCTTCACGGTCACCGTACAATTCCCCAGTATGGATTGTACCAAAGAAAACGGATGCTTCCGGTGACAAGAAGTACCGTATGGTAATCGACTACAGGAAGCTCAATTCAATAACAATAGCAGATCGTTACCCGATCCCTGAAACCAATGAGGTATTAGCGCAATTAGGAAAGAATAGATATTTTTCGGTGATCGACTTAAAAAGTGGATTTCACCAAATACCTCTACACGAGGACGACGTTGAGAAAACCTCATTCTCCGTCAATAATGGGAAGTATGAATTCTTGAGACTTCCTTTCGGACTCAAGAATGCACCATCAATTTTTCAAAGAGCGCTTGATGACATCTTACGAGAACACATCGGTAAGATTTGTTATGTCTATATCGATGACATAATTGTTTTCAGTGAGGATGTCGAACGACACTTTCAAAATTTAGAAACTATTTTCGAAACTCTCCAATATGCCAACCTTAGAGTGCAATTGGATAAGTGCGAGTTTCTTAAGCCAGAAGTTGAATTCCTGGGATTTATTGTATCTTCAGATGGCATAAAGGCCAATCCGGCTAAGGTGGAAGCCATCACCAATTTCCCATATCCACGAACTTTAAAAGACCTACGATCATTCCTGGGTCTGTCGGGTTTTTACCGCAGATTTATAAAAGACTACGCGAAGCTGGCAAAACCCCTTACAGCCCTTTTAAGAGGGGAGGATGGACGTGTGTTCAAAACGGCCTCAAGTAAGAAAGCTATTCATTTGACAGATGCAGCAATGGAAGCATTTGGTAAAATCAAAAATTCTCTTGTCTCTGACGACGTAATCCTTACCTTTCCTGACTTTAGCAAAGATTTTCACCTTACCACCGACGCATCGGACTATGCACTCGGAGCCGTACTTGCCCAAGACAATAAGCCTATAACTTTTATCTCTCGAACTCTCACCAAAGCCGAAGAACACTACGCCGCCAATGAGAAAGAGATGTTAGCTATAGTGTGGGCTCTTAATTCATTGAAGAATTACCTGTATGGTCCTACCAAGCTTAAGATTTTTACCGACCATCAACCTTTGACGTATGCATTAAGTAACAAAAATACGAACAATAAGATGAAGCGTTGGAAAGCTATACTCGAGGAGTATAACTACGAGCTAAGTTATAAGCCTGGAAGATCCAACGTTGTTGCTGATGCTCTGTCAAGGCCACCAAGAAATAGCCATATAAATTCCCTCACAGTTACTCAACATAGTGACGAAAGCTCTGGCCAAGACCTAATACAAATCGTAGATGCACCCATAAATGTTTTCAAGAATCAGATTATCCTTCTCATTGGAGACATCCCCTCACATGAATTTCAGATTATCTTTCCCACATATCACAGACATACTTTTGTAGAACCAGAATACTCCCCAACGAAATTGATAGACATCTTTAAACAATATTTAAATCCTTCAGTCACAAATGGTCTCAAAACCGAAGAGAGAATTTTAGGCATGGTACAGGAAATATATCCAACACACTTCAGGCAATATAAAGTTCGGTTTGCTAGGAAAATGGTCACTGATCTAACAGATCAGAATCGACAAGAGGAAGAGATCATAAAAGAACATAACCGAGCACATCGAAATTCCCGCGAGAACAAAATTCAGATTATTCAGAATTTTTATTTTCCCCATATGCGATCCAAAATAGAGAAAGTAACGAAGCAGTGTAAAATCTGCAAGGAACATAAATATGACAGACACCCGAATAAACCCGAAATACAACCTACCCCTATTCCTGAATATCCCGGCCAGATAATACATGTCGATATTTACTTCACTGATAAAAAAATAATTCTAACCGCAATCGACAAGTTCTCGAAGTACGCTCTAGCTAAAATACTGAGGTCAAGAGCCTCAGAAGATATCAAGCAACCTCTAAGAGAATTGATATTGGCTTTTGGAGTACCTCAAACAATTGTTATGGATAACGAGAAGTCCTTGGCCTCTAATTCTATAACATTCATGGTAGAAAACATGTTCAACATTCAAATTTTTAAAGCACCTCCCTACACAAGTTCTGTCAACGGTCAAGTCGAGAGATTCCACTCAACACTTTCGGAGCTAATCCGCTGCCTTAAGACTGACAACATTCATAGTACATTTTCAGAATTACTGGACCGATCCATCTATGAATACAACCGATCTATTCATTCAACTACAGGCAAAAAACCCATAGACACATTTTTCGGTAGACAGTTACTAAACAACCCAGAACAACTTGAACTAGTAAGACAGGAAAACATTAACAGGTTACGCGACAAACAACAAACAGACTTAAAATACCACAACGCAAAGAAAAGCCCTCTAAAAAAGTACGCTACTGGCGAAATTATATACGTTAAAGCTAACAAAAGAATAGGAAATAAATTGAATGCCAGATTTAAAAAGGAAATAGTAGCTCAGGATAACAATACAACAGTTAAAACGCAATCAGGCAGGATCATTCACAAAAGTCTTATAAAGAATCAAATTTCTTAACACAGGATTGTAACAACCCAACAATAATTTTTATTTACATTTTTTCTTTTCACAACATTTTTATATTATATAATTTTACTTTAAATTTGATCATTAGTGTACTTTTTCTTATTAAACTTTTTCCATGTAAAAGCTCCTCTAGCTGCCATAATTCCAGCAAAAGCTCATCCAGCTGTACTATGAAAAAGCTCTAATTGTTTTGTTATTATTTTTATTTTGTAATGTAAAAGCTCCTCCAGCTAAGAATATTGTTACGTATAAAAGGGGCGGCACTGATCGCTTCTAGTCACTCTTATTCAGAAAGAAGTTTGACGTGGAGACCAACTCGGAAGTTTTCAACTGCCTCTTGGGAAACACACCACACTTCTTGCGCGCTTTTAAATATTTCTTACGTCAAACTTGAAGTGATCATCCAATTCGGAAGTTTACAACTGCCTTTTGGGAATCACTCCACATTTGAGTTTTTGTTGCCCCTTGGCTGATCTTTGCCCCTTGGCTGACTTTGCCCCTTGGCTGACTTTTGCCCCTTGGCTGATTATATTTTGCTTCAGCAAGTACTGCAGTCCTCGGACAGCATACTCGCGGGTAAAAAAAATATGAAGCTAGCTTTAATTTAATTTAATTTAATTTAATCTTTATAACTTTGTATGCGTAAGAGTTTTTGAAAAGCTAAATAAAAAGCAGAAAATACCATCACTCAACTGTTTAATTGCACCAAGAGAGGTGTACCGTTTGGGAAAAAAATCGGCCGACCACACGCCCCTTCTGCTCTACCGAACTACAACCGCCACCGCACGCTACATTGGCACCCAACTAGAGGCCCGATTCGATACCTCATACAGTAAAACGGACAATTTAAGAAGAAGTGAACGCATCTCTGCTCGGAGTGCAAGAGAAACAGTTGACGAAATGGCTCATCTATCAGCTGAACAACTGAGAGAACTTATCGCCGCTATGACAACGCAAACAACGAGCAAAGGTAGTTTCAGCCACTGCACAGAGCGTTTTAACGGAGAAAGGGATCCGGTGGTGGTAGAAAGCTTCATAGCCACAATAAACATATACAAAGATATCGAACGAATTTCTGATGCTGACGCAATTAAAGGGTTCCCGCTTCTTTTACAAGACAGCGCTGTTGCCTGGTGGCAAGGCGTACAAAGTGAAGCTACGACATGGAATAATGTTCTTTCTCTACTACGCAACGCCTACGCCCCTGCTAAGCCATCATATAGAATATTCATGGAGATATTCGAGCAAAAACAAAAGCCAAAGGAATCAACAGACGACTTCATTTCCACAAAACGGGCACTACTTTCCCAATTGAGTGATCCAGTCCCAACTGAGAAAATGATGATCGACATGATCTATGGGCTATTAAGCATCCACATACGTGATGGAGTTCCACGTGACGGCATTACAAGCTTCAAAGAACTTCTTACTAAAGCTAGAGCGGTAGAACTTTCCATAGCTGAAAGATCCGCCCAACATGCTCCTAAAGTGGAAACATTGTCAAAAAAACGATGCAACTACTGTTCCTATAAAGGTCATACAGCGAATGAGTGTCGCAAAAAGGAAAGAGACGAAAAAATGCCAAGGCAATCGGTCAACACTGAGCCAAAAGTACACTGCTATAAGTGCAAGGCACCTGGATTTGTTCGATCTAACTGTCCTACTTGTAAGGAGCTACCAAAGGGACCACCAACGGTTTCCTTCAACTCAATAAAAACTACATTGTCTACAGACCTCCCAACCATACCAATTGCTTCCCATGGAGAAACGGGAATGGCGTATTTGGATACAGCTGCTCGGACCAGTGTGGCTGGAAGGGAATTATTCCTACACCTTCTAAAAAATGGAACAACATTTTCGAAGATTAATGCTGACGTTACGCTTGCTGACGGAGACGCAAAATCTCAAGAAATCTATATTGGTGACACTAACATTATCATAGGAAATCGACTTAGGCCAATAAAATTCATCGTGCTACCAAAGGCAACTGATAACAGAACGTTGATTGGGATTGACTTCCTTGAACAAAATGGAATCGTCCTAGACTTAGGCCAAAGGTTGTGGTACTTTGCCGATCAAAAAGAAAAGGTCTTCGACTTTTATGACACGGCTCACACACAGATTGCTAAAGCGCCTCAAGACGTCTTGATTTCCTCAAATGTAGTAAACCCTGCACTCATTGATAATACACCGCTAGTCATTCAACAAACCTTGTTAACGCCAAAAAGAAGATGTACTGAGCTTACAGCTCATACCAGCACAGCAGATTCAAGTGATAAGGAGCTTACAGACCGAATCTCCGCGTTTCTGGAATGGTCAGAAAACCTAAAAACAATTTCACCACTTGCTGCTACTCCAAAACAAAAAGAGTATCTTGGACCTAAAATACCTCAAAAAAGAAAAATTCGCAAATCTAAGAGGAATGAATACTCACCTCATTCTATTCAACATATATTTCAAAATTCACTTAGAAGCGACGAGGTGACTCCAGAGCGGAAGAAAGAAAAAGAAAACCTCTTCCCACCCTTAGTCCAAGTGATAGAAGACGAAGTTGTGTTAGAACCGTTCTTTATGGAAATTCTTGCCATTGATGTTGGACTCCGTAGCGATGAAGGAATCGAGCTAAATTCCCTTGAGAGACATCGCTTAGACGAACTACTCAAAAATGAAGAAAGCGTGTTCGATGACATATCCAAGCCAACACCATTTGCAATCCATACCATAAACACCGGTAAGTATAGTCCAATTGCGACAACACCATACCGGCTGTCAGCCACTAGAAGAGCTCAACTCAAGTCAGAGCTCACTAAAATGTTGGAAGGCGACATCATCGAAGAATGCGAATCTACTTGGGCTGCACCTGTTGTGCTGGTGCCAAAAAAGGATGAAGGTATACGAGTCTGCATTGACTACCGCCAGTTAAACAACATTACAGTACCCGACAGATACCCATTACCAAGAATCGACGACCTCCTCCACTCAACGAAGAGAACACTCTTTAAAAGTACTCTTGACTTACAGTCAGGATACTACCAAATACAAGTCGCTGAAGAAGACAGGGACAAAACTGCATTCATAACACCATTTGGTATGTTTCGCTTTAAACGAATGCCTTTTGGTTTACGAAACGCACCCGCAACGTTCCAGAGATTGATCGACAGATTTCGAAATGGACTTGCTGACATGTTCCTTCTGACCTACCTTGACGACCTGATTATTTGCTCCAACAATTTTGAAGAGCATTATGATGATTTAAAACGATTATTCACAAGGCTTAACACATTTAACCTTAAAGTGAACCGAAAAAAATCAAAATTCTGTTGCAAAGAAGTCAAATACCTTGGACACTTAATCACAAATGAAGGCATACAAGTAGATCCAGATAAAACTGCTGCCATCATAAATCGAGCAGAGCCAAAGAACGCTAAGCAGGTGATATCTTTCCTACAAACTTGCTCATGGTACCGCCGTTTTATTAAAGATTTTGCTGATGTATCAAAGCCATTAAGCAATCTTATGAAGAAGAATGCATCGTGGAAATGGGGAAAGGAGGAGCAGACTTCATTCAACACTCTGAAATCCTTACTCATAAGCGCACCAATATTACAACAAGCTTGTGACGATAAACCGTACTACCTGAAAACCGATGCCAGCAATTACGCGATCGGAGCAGTACTAGTCCAGGGGGAGAAAGCCGATGAACACCCAATTGAGTACGCTTCCAGACTCTTAACCGCCGCTGAACGCAATTATTCCACCACTGAACGCGAAGCATTGGCCATAGTCTGGGCAGTAAACAAATTTCGTGGCTACATCGAAGGAGGGGAAGTAACCCTAGTAACTGATCATCAGCCGTTGACATGGCTAATGAACCTGAAATCACCGACTGGTAGACTCGCCAGATGGGCACTACAGTTACAACCCTATAATTTTCAAATAAAGTACACACCAGGTAGAACCAATACAGTCGCTGACATGTTATCACGACCACCATGCAATGACCCTGAGCACACCGAATCCGATTGTAAACTCTGCGCCTTCCAAGTGGACATTCCGGCGAGAAATCCCAAAGGAATTAGAGAAGAACAACTCAAGGACGATCAGCTTAAGTCAATAATTGCATCATTTGAAAAAGACACTGAAGATCTTTCTAGATGGACTTCGCGCGGCTACTTACTAAACGACGGGATATTATACAGATATTCACCAGAATCGGATGCTGAAAACGCCCAACTAGTTGTACCATCCCATGAGCGCGAATCTATTCTTAATAACTATCACAATGTCGCCACTGCAGGTCATTATGGTATTGACCGTACTATCCATAGGATTGCGTCTCGATACTATTGGCCTGGAATGCGTAATGATATAGCTAAACATATTGGTAATTGTCTTCAATGCTTGAGATATAAACCCAGTAACCAGAAACCTATTGGCTTACTTAAAACTGTGTCAAGCAACCAAAGGTTCGAAATATTAGCAGTAGATCTATTTGGACCCTTACCCGCCACCACAGATGGGTATAAATGGATTCTTATAGCTGAGGACCTTGCCAGCAGATGGGTGGAAATATTTCCGCTCATTGAAGCCACAGCAGCAAATTGTGCCTTGACATTGCTAAATGAAGTATTTCTTCGTTATGGTACTCCCCGAAGATTACTAACTGACAACGGCACACAGTTCATATCCGCACTAATGCAGCAGCTAACTCATTGCCTAGGGATCGAACAAACACTAACTCCAGTTTATCACCCTGAAGCAAACCCAGTTGAACGCAAAAACCGGGATATGAAAACCCAACTCGCCATCCTAGTCGGTAACAATCACACAACTTGGGCTGACGATTTACCCTCCATACGATTTGCGATGAACACCGCCAAATGCCAAAGCACGGGTTATACAGCTTCTTTTCTCACGTTTGGACGAGAACCCCGAACCATCGATGACGAAACACGACCTAAGCGCTATAACACAAGCAGAGAATTTCATCCCCCAAATTACTCCAAAACTATTGCGATTAGCCGAAGTTATTCAAGATGTTCGAGAAACCGTAGAAAAATCTCAAGACCACAATAAGAAACATGCGGATAAGAAACGACGACCCCAACCCAACTTTCAAATCGGAGATTTGGTACTAGTTACGACGCATGTACTTAGCAAAGCTTCAAAAAACGTAACATCCAAATTTGTACCAAAGAGAGATGGACCATATGTTTTAATTAATCAACTTGGAACCTCTACGTACCAAGTCGCCTCCAAAGATGATGTAACCATTCCCCTGGGTGCATACCACGTGTCCTCATTGACAAAATACACGTCAACAAAAGAAGACATCACCGAAGAACCAGTACGAGCCCTACACAGACGAGGACGACCTAAGAAGACTACAACCACCACTCCTGCCACTTCATCGAGACGATCTCAGCGGCAGAGGGGGAGACTGTAACAACCCAACAATAATTTTTATTTACATTTTTTCTTTTCACAACATTTTTATATTATATAATTTTACTTTAAATTTGATCATTAGTGTACTTTTTCTTATTAAACTTTTTCCATGTAAAAGCTCCTCTAGCTGCCATAATTCCAGCAAAAGCTCATCCAGCTGTACTATGAAAAAGCTCTAATTGTTTTGTTATTATTTTTATTTTGTAATGTAAAAGCTCCTCCAGCTAAGAATATTGTTACGTATAAAAGGGGCGGCACTGATCGCTTCTAGTCACTCTTATTCAGACAGAAGTTTGACGTGGAGACCAACTCGGAAGTTTTCAACTGCCTCTTGGGAAACACACCACACTTCTTGCGCGCTTTTAAATATTTCTTACGTCAAACTTGAAGTGATCATCCAATTCGGAAGTTTACAACTGCCTTTTGGGAATCACTCCACATTTGAGTTTTTGTTGCCCCTTGGCTGATCTTTGCCCCTTGGCTGACTTTGCCCCTTGGCTGACTTTTGCCCCTTGGCTGATTATATTTTGCTTCAGCAAGTACTGCAGTCCTCGGACAGCATACTCGCGGGTAAAAAAAATATGAAGCTAGCTTTAATTTAATTTAATTTAATCTTTATAACTTTGTATGCGTAAGAGTTTTTGAAAAGCTAAATAAAAAGCAGAAAATACCATCACTCAACTGTTTAATTGCACCAAGAGAGGTGTACCGTTTGGGAAAAAAATCGGCCGACCACACGCCCCTTCTGCTCTACCGAACTACAACCGCCACCGCACGCTACAGGATACTATTACCACTGTGCAATGGCGAAGCACAAATTCTGGATTATTCGAATTCCCAGTTGATAAAAATCAACACGGGTCGGGCATTATAAAAGCTGTTAAGGAAAATGAACATAATAATAGTGAAATAATAACGAGAATTAAATATAAGTTAGATATAATTAAGGAAGAAGTAGTTAATGTAGCTTACGCCATTCATTGGGCAAAGGCAAACATAATAAATTCATTCATATTATCGAACACTGAAATAAACATAACCGAAACAATTTTAAAAGTAGAGAATATTCCATATGTTAACATAGATGAGGCACTAGAATTTTCCGAAGTAAGAATTGCCTCAAATGAAGAGAATTTAATATATGTTTTAAGTATTCCAACAACGACTCAAGAAACATGTAATCTTTCGTTATTAAAACCTGTTAAAATAAATAAGATAATAAATAAAATTAAGTATGATTCGATATTAGAATGTAATAAAGAGGTTTACGGCATTACAAAGCCATGTAAGACATATAATAGCCTTTCAATTTGTAATAAAGATAACATTGTTAATTTAAGCAACTCGTCGTGCATTCCAATGCTCATAAAAAGCCAAAAAGCATCGTGTTCCATCATCAACAACGAACATGTTCCAGACATAGAAGAAATAACACCAGGAATACTGCTTCTAAATCAGTTCAATGGCCCAGTACTCATCAACAACGATACTGTCATGCTCAAAGGTACGTTCATCATCAAACACTTCAACACCACCATCGAAGTCAGTGGAAGAAAAATCATGTCCAAAGAAGTCACAAGTCATCAACCCTTACCTGCAATACTACAACCATCATCTAAACCGGACAAAATAGAGGAGGTACTGTCTCTGGAAATGATAAAGGAGCTGTACGTCCATCGCACCGAAGAAATAAAGCTACTTGAGACAAAACACAGAATCAACCTATCCGTTAACATTGTTTTAATGATGGCAGTTTTGGCTACCGCCACCTTCGCATACAAAGCGACAAGACTCAAGGGTATGGCAAAAGACAGAAGTCCTACCATCGACAGGCCATCGACAACAACCATAGGCCTTGAAGACATCCCTCATCTCGTGACATCAACAATATCTCACGAGGACGTTCGATTTTAAGGGCGGAGGAGTTAACGCGAATCAAGCTGAAAAATAAACCAACGACACGCGCAACAAATTCATTCACCGGTGGCGGACATAGACAGACATATCGTCAGCAGATATGCAGTACCTGGTATCGCCGGATGCCGTAACAAGAGGCGCACCGTGGGAACGATGCAGACGTCAGCAGAATGATGCAGGTTGCAGTAGGTTACGTTTTAGGTATTTCAGTTTTGTTAAGTTAGTTTTTAAGTAGCGTCCGTTATGAACGGTTAGAAATAAAGTTTTTTTTTAAGTAAAAATAATTTGAATTAATTTAATTTATACGTGACTTTCGTATTAAGTCCACTAACAATTTTTATTATACAACTTTGGCGTTTGATTTTTTCCTTTTTTTTTTTTTTGTTTTTTGAATGGGGGGTGCCACAACCAGCCACAACCCGTTTTCCTATTCCCGCTTATCTTTTGCAAAGTGCTTCCTACATAAAAGGTAAACAATGTTCCTATAACTGGAACCAACCATACACATCCACAAATTTTCATTGAAATCGGCTGAGTGGCTTTGGAGATCGTAAATATTGCCACCTATAGCGTCCAAAAGTATCATATCTTTTAAGTCTTGCTAAACCTGAAATACAGGAATACAAACAAAACAAAAAGGATTCATGAAAATTGGCACATCAGTTATCGAGCTCTAATGTCATCGAGTTTCACACCGAAGGAATAATGTTTCAAAATTATTGTTATTGTATTATTATGTTATTATATAATGTGTGCCTACACCTGTTGAGAATTTTAAGATTTTTCCTTTTCCCTTAACCATCTCTGATTCAAGACGAACAAAATAAAACCAAAATCATTCAAATCGGTAGAGCCGTTCTCAAGTCTCTACCCGACTAACGCACATCTATTTCCTCCCACCTGTATAGACACAGGAATCTCAATTTTGACTGCGATGGAAGGGCTGTAGGGTCAACAAAGCAAGGCAGGAATGCTTTTTTAAGCCAGTCCTTATAGCTCGTCGGTGGGGTGGGATGTTTAGCTTGTCTTGCGGACTACCGTACTTTTACATGCCTGATAATTTTGATAGGAAAGTTTGAAAATTGGGAGTATTGAAGGGATAGGAAGAAAATAGGGAAAGGATTAACTAACTCTAAACGAAATATTTGTAACATTAAAAGCCAAGAAGAAAACTAACCGCACCTATCAAATTGGTTGGTAAGCCTTCTACCTTCTCTCTCCACACCGGTACCGAAGGTGTTATGGTGGTACCTTTGAACTACCCTCCCTGCTCACGAATGAGCAGAGTACCATGATGTTAGTCCACGTCATCTCAATCACCCCTAGGTACATTTCAATTTACTCACACATACTATTGCTAGGATCCTAAAAATACTTGACAAACAAAAATTATGGATTCAAACACCATCAAATTTCCCAATAATATTGAGCGTCTAGAGGCCGCTTAAAAGCAGTAAAACTCCAATTAAATATTAAGTATCTATCTATATATATGAAAGACAATGAAGTCCGTTTGGTTTTGGACCAAGGAGGACGTAAGCTACTTTTTGTAACATAATGGATTTTTACATAAAAATTTGTATAACTTCTTTTTTAAAAAATGTAATTATGAAACTTATTTGTTTTGCGGGTCATTTATTAATACATAGGTACTACCTAATCTAAACCACTATGGCAATACTGAGAAATAGTTTTTGTACAATCAACAAAATTTGCTGTCGATTTAACAACATACAATACCTCAATTCACAAGATACTTCGATATTATTAACAATTTTCTTTGTTAATTTGACAAAAAGTTAAAGACCTAATTGATAAATTCCTCTGTAAAAGCAACAATTAATTGTTGATAATGACAAATCAGCAATGGTAGAATTTTTCAAATCTTTTTTGTGAAATTATAAATATTTTGATGAATTTAACAAATTCTTTTGATACGCACAACAAACGACTTTCGTTAACGCAACATTTTTTTTTGTTATCACAACAAAATTTATACGACAAGGTAAAACTAATTAATATTTTATCACCCTGTTAGAAACGTTTTGTTTACATGAATTGTTGAATGAACCCACAATTTGATCAAATATGCCAGCGTTTTATTTTCAGTGTATCTACAAAAAAAACAGTAAGTTCTTCTTTTTATTCTCATTAAGTTATAAATTCGTTGTTGACTGAAGGAAATGATTTCCATAAAAATCCAAGAAAGTAAATAATATTGGGAAATTAAATGAACATTCATATTTGATGAAAGTTTTGAACAATAAATTCACTACCTACATATATCAGAAAAAAGTTGTTGGAATAAAAGAACAATTCTTAAGGTTACATTCTGTATTCAGCATAATCCTTTCTTTGATCAAGAATAATTATTCTTGATTTCAGATATAAGTGATTTATTAGGTCAAGAAAACCTATGAAGGTAACGATTTTAGGAAAAAAAATTTATTGGAAGCAAGAAATTCTTGAAGCAAATCAACTCATCATCAACATTATTTATCGTCTTAAATCAAAAAAAACTGACTCATGAAATGAAAATTTAAAAAATAAAAAATAATTCGCTTGGACCATAACCGTAGTTTATGTTTTTTTTTTTAAACTCTGCTTCTAGTCCGCGAATATTTTTTCCATCTAGTGGTATATGCACTCCCGACCAATCAAATATACTCAAGGTTTTTGTACCGCTTATTGAATTTTTTAAACCATGTTATTCGGTATTTAATTCGTAAATTAGTGTTCTAAGTCCAAGGGTTATTTTTAAATATATTCATTTAAGTTAAGGTATGTGCCAAGCATGTGGACTTCGCGGAGGTAATAATGATGCCAAAACCAGGCAAACCACCTAACAAATTAAGCTCTTATCGCCCTATATAAATACTACAAATGCTGTCCGATGTTATTGAAAAAATGCTCACGTTTGCAAAAAAATTATTGATGACAAATCGCCAGACGTAATTCCCCAATTTGAATTCAGAAATAACCACTCCACAATTGATCAGGTGCATGGAATCACAGAAAAAAGTGTGCTCTTTACTATTTCTTGATAAAGCACAGGCTTTTGATAAAAAATGGCATGACGGGCCTATCCTGATTCACAAACTACAAAAACAGCTGCCGAAACAGTATTCGACAATTCTGGAGTTCTACAAAATCAGATCGATTCTTCAGAATTAAACAAGAGACAGAATACTCAATACAAAGAGAAATTAAGGCGGGTGTACCGCAAGGCAGTGTTCTATAGGTAAAGTGCTATACCTATTATTCACTAGCGATCTGTCTGTTAGTGGAGAATATACTAAAACAACACTTGCAGATGGTACAGCTGTACTTGCTATGGGAGCAACTGCCGAAATAGCGACAACAAATCTTCAGTATTTCAGATTTCAGAATGGACTAAAATATGGCAGATTAGATGAAATGACCTAAAGTCAGTCCATATTAATTTTACGTACAAAAACGTACCACATATTTCAATATAGGTACCTACCTTAACAACAATATAGTGGAATACTCAAATACAGCCAAATACCTAGGCATGACTTGATCGTAACGCTGATCTCCACCTATCTAAGATCTAAATATTGAAATGGTTGAAGATGAAGTTAAAAAAATTGCCTAAATGCACTGACGTAGGCTTCTCCACCATGTTAGCTTAGAAATAAACGAATTATTAAACACGGACAAAGTAATCAGGCGATTAGGGCGGATGAAACCGCTTGATCTATAAAAATTAGCTAAGCATAGAAATTATTTAATATTTTCTACCAAAAAAAGTTCAGAATTCCGACAGAGCCGGTGGATTTTTCTTTTTACATTTTCAGAGAAATCAAAAATAAATTGGCGATTAGGCGCAATCACATTCGGGATGGCGAAAGTCATTCACTCAGCAAATTATGTAGATGGGTTAAAGTTCCTCACTATCGCCGTCTAGCTTTCGCAATGTCTTTCACTTCATAAATTCGGTTAAGCATTGAATCGTAAAGGGACTTAAAAAGATCCAATGAATTTTGTAATGATTCGATATCTTTAAATTGTCTGCTCGATTCTTAGATTTTAGGCGACAGCTATCATTGTCACGAAGTCGATGATTATTGGTGTACTCTCGAAAGTTTTTGTTTTTTGCAATTTATCATTCTCCTCCATGATCATTTCCCAATTTTTTGTATTGCATTTCAATTATTTCGAATTTCATCAAATTGCAATTTTTGTTAGGCATTCTCTCATTTCACTTTGTAATCCCATCGCAAGAATATCATTTCGCATTTGTCATCTCCATAAATTTGTATCTTTCGCTGTAAAATTTTTTGTCATGTAATAGGTTATTTAAACAAAACATTTCGTGAAATAATACAAAGCGAAATAGCAAAATGTGAGCAAATTACAACGCAAGATAGAAATAATGAAAAGCTTAACTATAGTAATAAATAGTAAATAAATAATTTACAAAATTCAATTAACAAAAATTAACAATATCCATATGAACATTAAACATATAATAAATGCAAATTATTAATTAATTAATTTGCCTCTAGCAAGTGCTTTTAATAATCAAGATCAGACTAGACGTCTTTTTTTCTAAAATATAGCTACTCCTTATTTCGCCGTCTTTTTCTAAATATTTTTTTTTTTTTGTGAAATTGCTTATTTTCTCAATGGCTACTTCTAGGTTTTTTGTCGCTTTTTTTATTTCACCAAGTAATTTATATAAAAACCTATATTAGCAGTGCCTTCTATAGTAAGTTGTTCATATGCCTATGAAAAGACTCTGCATAGTTAAGCAGTAGACATTTTCAAACTTAACTGATATAAAATACTGCATCAAGACCATCCAATCCCTAAAGAGCGAAACCTCATTTTAAACCACGGCCGGCGGCGTTTGAAGATCAACTGTGTGTCAAATGCCAAGGCCAACGCCATTTTGCTAATTACATAAATAAAGAGAAAGAATAACGGGAATTAACAGTAATCGAAACAAATTCTTTCAAAACAACAACATGCTACATGCTGTCTAATAATACGCAAAATGGAAAAAACGCGGGAAGAACATTGCAACACAATTCAAAGACGGAATGGAAATTTTGCGGAACAAGTATTGTGAGATAAACTAAATTTATTTAGATAAATGAAAAATAAAATTTCCGAAATGAATTTTGTCAAATAGACCGGCACCCGTTGTCGATGATATTGAGGTTAGGTGAGTATACGGAGGCCACTCCATTAAGGTTACATTCTGGTCCTTAATCCACTTCTTTACCACTCGAGAGGTATGTTTTGGGGCATTTTCATGTCCAAGGTAATGACCGAAAAATGTTATAAAAATGTGGAAATGCTTTTTGGAGCAGCTCCTTGTAGCGTACGGCATTCAACTTAGATGAAACGAATTTAAGTTGAAATGACCCATAGTATGATACTGCAACCCCCTGCATTATACCCAGCTCACGACTATGGTGACATGACGGGTAAAATTGTGTTCTTCCCTTTTTATGTCATGGAAGTGGGAGGCTTTTCTTAGAATTCTTCTCTCTTCGCAAGATATAAGTTTTTTCCTTGCGGGCTTTTTTCAATTAAGTATCTAGACACAAATTTTTTTTTTTAAATTTATTGGATTTCTGAGAAAATGACTGAGAACAATCTAACTTCTAATGATGTATTCTTCTATCTACCTGGTTATAAGATGGCTGTCTCGATAAGTCAATATTAAGCCGTTTTCCGCCGAAGTCAGTGCTCCACCATGACCCATTTTGTGTCTAGATACTTAATTAAAAATTGCGAGAGGCACCAATATTCACCTTTTTACTTGCACAGCTAATCGACCAAGCAAGACCCTCTAAGTATATTCTTGAGATCGCCTGAAAAGCTATTTTTTAGCAAAATGGAAATAGATCATAACTGTAAAATTTCAGCAGCCAGCTCTTATCTCTTAAACTTGTCTAATGTTCCACTCTAAAAAACCCAAAAAGTGTATGGTCATAAACCACCAAACACTATGGGATTAGAATTTCAGAAACACGACAAAACTTGACACTTAGAAACATTAAGCAGAATGTGGTATTCCTTGCACCAATGATCAAGCTTCGACAGATCTTCCAAGAGAAGAAAACAGTCAGTTTGACGGTAAAGTTTGAGGTCGTCCGCGAAAAGAAGGAAGTTTGAATTTCGAAGAACATCAGGTTTATGGTTTATTTAAATTATTTTAAATTTGTAGAGCGAATTATCAACTTTTGCTATTTGTACTCTACCAGCTAAATATGATTCAAGCCATTTTAATAGGGAAGAGTGGATACCAAGAGAAGTTAGCTTATTTAATAAAATTTTGTGGTTGACTCTGTCAGATGCCTTTGCAAAGTCTGTAAAAATAACATCTGTTTGGAAACCATTTTCCATATTGGTTATGATATCATTGCTTATTAATGCTAAGTTTGTTGCAGTTGATTTCCCTGCAATAAACCGATGTTGAGAAGCTGACATATTATTCTGAAATAATTCAGTTAACCTACTGCAGACTAGCTATTCAAAAAATTTCGGAATGCAAGAAATTTTACAAATGGGTCGATACCTAATTAGTGATAATCTGTTTTGAGCCCGATTTAAAAATTGGTGATAAATAAGAAACCTTACAGCAATCTATGAATTGCCCTTTGGCTAATGAAAGTTTAAAAATCCAATCAATTGAGCTAATGCAATACAGTATTTCCTTAATAAAATAGCAGAAATTGATCGTTGATCGTTAGATATGCTTTTATTTTTATATATGATAGAAATTAATATTTCCGTCAATGGCTTTTGATGAATTGAGTTGAATGCAATAACTGGGAAGTTACATTTTACCAATCCAAATAAGGAAATCATTATCAACAAAAAATCAAGAATTCGATTAAGACTTTTATATTGAGAATTGATTTGGATTAAATTCTATTGACCAAAAAAGTCTATAACTACACATTCTATTTCAGATAAAACATTAAAGGGAACTTAACTCTTGTCTGCTGTGTCAGATGTCCATTCAATATCACTAAGGTTAAAATCTCCTGTAAATAATCCATATTTTAATTCTCTGAAATTGATTTTGAGTTATTTTAATGAATATTATAATAATCCAATTTGCTCTTTGGAGGAACATAGCTTACAAAAACAAATAGTTCTGTCTCACCTAATTTTACACTTGCAATAAGCTGATCGATCAATATCAAGGTCAGAAGTAGTGGAGTTTGAATACAATTCAATTAGCCAACATGCCAAAGTGTCACGGACCGCAATCAGTACTCCATCACCTCTTTCCATACATGTCTTTAAATAATAACTGTCGTTTCTAAATACAGTTCCTAATAATTTGGAAAACATTCAGTTGTTTAGTAATTATCGGATAACCAAGTTTTGAGATGTCTTGTTTTCCATATGCATTTTGTTTTTCAAATACAAAATGGATACCTAAAAAAAATTGTACACTGCTAAAAAGAAATAAAAAGAAATATGGTAGCTAAAGGATTTTTCCAATTCGCCACCCTTCGCAAACTTCCGACAGAAATCGTAACTGTCCTAAAAAAAAGCTGAAAGGATTCACCATTAAATTTCTGCTCCCTTTCACTTATCGCAATAACGAATATCCACAAAAATGAGTCATTGTAAGACCAAGCTAGACTGAGGGTCCTATATGGCTATTATTCCCAGTTTGCAAGTAGGACTAATATCACCTATAGTTATACTCGTGCTGTTAATAATGTAAATAGTAGAAACTCGAAATAACAACACCGTTATCCCCGGCAATGTATCAAAGTGTACACGTCTCACAAAACCGCTCGACTTCCATTTGGTGCTTGCCGCAATAACTTTGATAATTTATTTACTTAGAGTGAATGTTTGCCAACTCTCAATTGCATAGCAGGAGAAAGCGAACTCGAAAAGGTTTCCTAACCACATAGGGGAGTGCCTCCGGCTGGCCACGGCAAGTGGGAAATGTATCAATCTTCAAACAGAACGACAGGAAATTGATTCACTATTGCCCAACAACTGGCAACTTATTGTTTGTTTGCTGCAGCTTTCAGAGAATATTTCATTTGTTCAGGGATAATTAATTACTTAGAAGCTTCAGGATACTTTGGAAGAATATTACTCCACTACAAATTGAGTTTTACTAAAGCAAAGAAAAAGAAAATATAATGGGAAGCATTTATTACTGCAGTTGATGAAGTGATTTGCGGTTAGAAAATACAGCTCAAATATAGTCTGTAATCTACTACCAATTTCTATTATTAACTATACGCAAAAGGTTTTACCCAAGGGACAGGGGTTGTAGTCTCCTGTGGCATTATTATCATACGAAATCATTTCCAATCATAAACGTGCGGCGACGATCATAAATTTGCTGCCAACGTAACTGGAAAAATGTCGGTAAAGTTAAATGGATGAAAAAATGTGGAGATATCATTGGGTCGCATACGGGAACGGGACACTAGCTATATGGGAGCGACAGAGAACAAAGACAAATGACTGTGTGAGAAAAGTTTTTATATGTTCCTGCAAGAAGAAGAACGTAGATAATTGTGAACTCAAGTGCAAAGCTGCCTTCGGTTGCCAAAGCCAGTTTCTCCATATGCACACAGTCTGCCACATATAGCACCCTAATGAAGGATTGCAGGGTGCGGGCTATTAGAGCCTTATCCTTTGGTTGGTTTCGCGCAGACAGTGGCGACATGGTAATAGTGTTATCATTTATTTGAATTAATATTCCAACCAATGTGGTGGCATCTTACTTTTGAAATTTCGTGTGTCTGTCGTGGGGATGGATGAAAAAGCTTGTATTTATGTTCTTTCTGTTCTCCACTTTATTGGATTATGCCAGTCATAGTGTATTTACTTTGCATTTCGCTTATTCATTTATGAGGGTAGTCTGCGTATGTGAACGCATATTCATTAATCATGTTATTAATGAATTCACTAATATAATTAATGATATTGAAAAAAGTCCATAAGGAGGTTTTTTTTTTTTGACATACCAACGAAATTATGGCTTTAATATGCACCAAGAGAAATGGCATTGCATCTGAACAAAAAATGTAAGGCCAGGCATAAGATAGGCTTGAGCCGGATCTATCATATTGACTTAGAGGATGCTTTTATTGACCTAGGAGACTTGTGCACTTGTGGGTGCTAAAACGGATATTTTAAATTACCAGTGATTTCCTCTTTAGGCATTGAACATATCTCCATAAGAGTATAGTTATATATGTAGGTATGTATATAGCCGAAGTCCCTGACTAACAACTTCCTCGCAACCCTCACACATCGTTTTCTAAAATGCCATTGAAACCGCCGAGATTATCCCTCCCCATTTGCCCAACCTATGTCTAGATAGGGTACCATGGTTGCCACCTGCCCTGTTACTTTGGCAACCTCTAACCCGATAGTCTTGCTCACCCTACCTTCCGTTGTTCGTCTCACTTGGCACTTTACCCTCGTTCACCCCTTCCTGTCGATGATTCTATCAAGTCATGATGGCCGATGTGATCCAACGCATTAAGATAGAGGGGAGTATACAAAACCCCTGGCATCATCGACATCCCGAGCACAGAAAAAAAAAAAAACGCAAAGCCCTTAACAAAATTCGACCACTTTATTCCTAATCTAAACGTATTTTTAAACTGGGATATGTATTATGCGTAGAGATGTTATAATTCAAAGGCTTGTATTCTATCAAGAAAGAAAGAATATTTATATAAAAAAAAAAACTATAGCGGATTAAGAAGAACTAGGTTTAAAAAAAAAAATAACATCTACGAAAATCTGTAGCTATAATGGGAATAAAGCAAACAACGGAATAAAAAAAATTACCCCACCTGAATGTCGCTTGACACGTGTAGCACTCGTATTTTCGTGCCTCGCTTAGAGTTTGAATCGGAGTTTTTTGGTTGAGGTGCGTCCGGTGAGTATTTGGGGTGCTAACCAACGACACGCGCTGAGCGTAGATGGACAATTGAAGCGTTCGGTGTGCTCACCTCACACGAGGCTTGTCCGCGCACTTCCCTTTAGGCACTAGATTTTCGGTATACACTTTTTATATCAAAATGTTTGTGTCTTCGATTGGGGATCGCTGGCCTGCTTCGAGACCTCCGCAACTTCGCTTCACAGGCGGAGTCGACCGAACTCTTAGAAGGGGATTTTCTGCACTATGAACACATAGTAGTAGGGGACGTACGAATTGAAAAAAAGGTATATCCTCAGATGCGGCTAGGACAAACTTTCAGCCAGTGAAGCAGGGATTCGCGAGATAACTTTGCAAATTCAAGAAAAGCACGACCGACCACTGCCAGATGCCAAAACAGATCAGGTCAATCAGAACCCAGGGGTGGGATTCTGTAAATAACGAAACGAAAACCACTATCGCGTTCCAAAAACCGAAATAAATCACGCGAAAGCGAAAATCTGCTTCATGTAACTCCTAACATTTTTTTGGTCACATTCGTTTAGGTTTGAGAAACTGTGTGACAGCAAAATTATAGTTTGGCAGGTTCAGTATGTAGCTTTATTTTCGTTAAGTTGTTTTGACGTTGAGGAAAGCTTTAAAATAGGAGGCACGTATGTATTTCGTGTACCTGTATGCAAATGAAAGAAAAAAAATAATTTCTAACTAAGAACCAAATTTTAATAAACCAACCTTTTTTCAGGTAATGTATGAGGGTTCGAACAATCCCTCAGATTTTTTCGATTTTTTTTTAAGTTTACGTGTTCATTTTCCATTTCATTTTCGTCGCTTTCGCTGGTCAACAAAAAATAGTTTGTTAGCATTTCTAGTAAAATAGTCAGCACAATCTTAAAAGTTAAAATCACCAAACTCAAAGAGAATAAATAGGAAAATGATAAACGTCAACAAAATAGGTGCCGTTTGTTTTCTTTCGTGGAGACGATAAAATCTGTTCGTTTTTAAGGTTACATGAAGCAAGAAAAGCGAAAACGTCAAAGAAAGTGTGTTCGTTCGTTTTTTTTCGCGCACGAGAATTTTTTTCGTTTTTGATGTTACATGAAGCAAACTTTTCGTTTGCACGAAAACGTTTAAACGTTTTTACCTTACAAAATGCCGGCCCAGAACTCCGGAAATCTCACACCGCCATTCGACGCCAATCGACAATTCCATTTCCTTTGGCTATCGAAATCATATAAAATGTTATCGAGCAACGCAAAAAAACTGTTCTATCAAAGATGGTGGGAGTCAATGGAGGACAGTGAAACCTAAAGAGAGTATAGGGGCGAGGAGAGAAATAATTATATCCACTGCCTAAAAAATAGCTAACAGACGTTACAAATTTACAAAAATCAAGCCCAACACACGCTATAAAAAAATTGATTTAAAGGGGATTCGACAAGCGGCCTCTACCTACCATATGAACTGCTCTTATGCTGAGCGTTACAGTCGTTAGGCGTGCTCCCTGTTAATTTTTGACCAGCCATATTGACACTTGACAACACTGTTTCTTTGTTTTGAGAGTTTTAAGTTCTTATTTTGTTGGTTGTTGGATCTATGTAGGCTTTTATATGGTAATTGTATAAGCAAAATTATTTCTATTAAAAGAAAGCATAATTATACTTAACATTTCTAATTTCGGATGAGTTCGATGTGTTCAAATGAGTAGACGGAAATTTACATTTTAAATATTTTCTTAACCATCAGTTTAAGAGTGTGTTAGATTGTTAATCTATAACCGTTCGTTATATGAAAACACCATTACACTGATAAGTGAAGTAAAAATTAATTTAGAAAATAAAGTCCAATTATATTTCTCCATCTAACAACACGGTAGACTCATTCAGCACATAAGGCTGTGGGCATTTCACTCTTGCAACACTCTAAGGCCCGTTTTATTCACTCGAAGTTAAACACAACTTGGGGATTTTTATATGGAAAACTCCTCGAGTTGTGTTCAACTTCGAGTGAATAAAATGGGCCTAAGTGCATCCGAGTAACCATCTGCTTGGAAAACCGCTTTTATAGTCCCCATTTTTAAGTCTGGTAGGAGAAATAGAATTGAAAACTATAGAGATATATTATCTAGGTAAGGAATCTTCTATAACAAAATTGTTTGATGCTCTAGTTAGCGAAAGATTAAATTTTTACTGCAAATCCCTTGTTTGCAGTAATCAGAATTGCTTTGTTAAAAAGAGGTCAACTGTAACAAATCGTTTAGTATTAACGAATTTCGTTGTTTCTGAAATCAGTAAAGGTAACCAGGTTGATGCTATCTATACTGATTTTAGCAAAGCTTTTGATCGAGGTGACCATAAATTGTTCATACCTACATAAACTTACAAGACTGTAAATTGGCTTTCCTCATTCCTCTCGGATAGACTCCAAAATGTAAAGTTTCGTGGTCATATTTCGAAAAATATATCTGTTACCTCCAGGGTCCCCCAAGGAAGTCATATTGGACCTTTACTCTTTATCCTGTTTGTAAATGATATCGTTCAATATTTACCTGAATGCTTTTTGTTGATTTTGTGGATGACTTTAAGAATTATATGTCTGGTTATGATAATCGTTCTTTTCACCTTTTAAATTTGCATCTTTAGAATTTTCGTCTGTGGTGCTCAAAAAGCAACCTCTCTCTAAGCATTTCGAAGCGTTCTGTCATAACATTTTCTCGCTGTAAATCTCCTATCATGTACACGTATTCCTTTGATGGTATTATCATTCCCCGTGTTTATCTAATCAAAGATTCGGCTATGCTTTTTTTGATACCAAGCTATCATTTACTTACCATGTTGATTCCATCACAACAAGGCAAACAGTACATGGGGAATGTTAAGGCGATATGCTTGTGAGTTTTCGGATGTTTATGTTCTCAAGACCTTGTATATCGCTTTTGTGCCGTCTATATTAGAATATGCCTCTATTGTATGGTGTCCGTATTATAGAGTTCATATAACTAGAATTGAATCTATACAAAAAAGATTTTTAAGATTCGCTTTACGAGGACTTAATTGGCTTGATCTTAGAAACTTACCCCCTTATTTTTATAGGTTAAAATTAATTAATTTAGAACCACTGGAAGTTAGAAGAACAGTAGCCAGAGTAGTCTTTATTCATAGGGTTCTCATAGGAGAAATTGATTCATCGGACATTCTAAGTCTTCTAAATATTAATGTTCCTTCATTCGACCTACGAAACTAACGATTATTTAGAGTAGGCCACTGTTGTTTCAAGGTGTCAGTTTCCTCTATAAAAAGAAAATTACTTGAGAATGTGCACTGTGCCGTCATATAGCTGTTTGCTATACGTTTACTTTGTATCATATTTTTGTAACTATTAATTTTTTGTGGCCTCATATCTATGAAAGATTTTGTTCTTTGGTGATAAATAAATAAATAAATTTGTGAAATAAAAAAATACCCCACAGCTACAGACTTAATTATCGAAGGTGTAGAAAAATAAATTCATTGTTTGAAAATAAATGTTTATAAATTTTGAATATTTGGAGCTAAAAGAAACTCACAAGAGATAATTATTTAGCTTTTCACTGTTTGGGCCCAGTGATTTTGTGTATTTATGAAGATACACTCTGAGAAATGTAAAATCCGAGAAATATATAGATACCCACCGATTATGCTTTATGCTTCATTAATTTACATTTACATTTAGTTTTATTAGGGACTTGTTTTCTTGCTTTTCTTTCACTTTGTTCTCCTGCCAACAAGATCTCACGTTCGTACTCAATTTTTGTTTTTTTTTAACAAAACTTCTGTTTAAAATATGTAGACTAAAACCTTGATTATTGGACTTTATGGACGGTCGCGACATTTATCAAAGACCGTTTTATTCAAAAGTCTTACAATACTTTTCCACTCAGTAGTTTATTCCAATTTCAATTTTACGGTAAAAATGAAAGTGAGCCATTTTTGATTCCAACAAACCATTTTTTTCGAAGGAAGTGTGAGCCTTTGGTATGAGAAGTTTGTATATTATGGGAAATGTTACCGTGTGATATATACAATACATCACCATGGAATTGGTACCCGTTGATGAAGTAGTAGGTATGTATTTTTTTTCATAAATTTGTAAGGAGCCTAAGAATTGAAGCGTTGAGAATGAGAAGGTGTTAAGTGGCAAATTTCTAGTTTCGAGTAAAATGCGTTTAAAGTTGCCCATAAATCTGACTATAAAAGAAGTTGGAGTTCGGTAATACGAAATTAAAGTAAATAAACAAAACACTATTTTAGACAACCTGACTTTATTTATTAAACGTTACAATAAGTGTTATTTTTTTTACAAATCAATGTCCTTAACGCCTTTACGCAAAGAAAACTTAAAAAATAACACATTTCAACAGTTGGTCTTATTTCACTATGACAAAGTGCAATAACGCCAAATTGGTGTTATTGCGCTTTCAAACTATGAAATCTGTAAGGGGGTCATTGTGCCCCCCTGCAACCCCCCTGCTTGGGTTTATTGTTGGATTACGGGGTGGGTGCAAGTTTGGTCTTATTACTCAAATTTTGTTGGCATTATTGCACTTTGTCCGAGTGAAATAAGACCAACTGTTGAAATATGGCATTATTTCACTTTTGTAAAGTGAAAAAAGGCCAAATTTTCAGATTTGGCCTTATTTCGCTTGGCCTTGACAAATATTATCAAATTTAAATTTAGTGGATCACTTATATATCTATAACTATACCTATGCCCCAAAACAAAAAAATTGCTTTATAATTGTAGCGTTTTTCTACAGCAAGTTGCTGTACATCGCCACCGCAACGGAGTTATTAATTCTTTCAATCCCATATTCCAATACCAATTGGGTATGTGACACAATTTTGAACGCAATTAATGACCGCCGCTTGCTATCACGTTGTTCATATAATTACGAATATTCCCATACGGGCTGGTTTAATAAATAAACACGAAAAGCAGATAAAACAAAAGGAAGAGCTACAGATACAGAACAATACAAAACCTAACTTATACCAACTCTTTGCAGGGTTATAATTACTGGATGCATGGATATTACTAAAGATCCGCATCAATGAGCGTCAACCACCCACGCCGCACCGATTCTGAAGTTACTGCAACAGTACAGTACATTCATTTCATAACTAGCGGCTTGATACTTTTATCTAGCTGAACGTTCGTTCACATACCTTCATACGATATGATGTTGTCCGCACGTCGTCTCATATTCACCGCACAGTTTGAACGAATTCCGCAATTTAATTATAAAATTTCAGCTGACAGTTAAAATGCAATCCCGCCCTTAACATCATATGTTTTTTTTTTAGTATTTCCAGAATATAATTTTCTGCATTTGTGGTTTTGTTTGTACACTGATTACAGTAAAAAAAAAAGTATGAAAATAGCTGCTCTTTAAATAAGGATGAAGTAAAAATAACCTCATATGAGGACAAATTGTAGGTATTGCATGAATAAATGCGGGATGGTGGATGTGCATTTTTTAGTCGGAATGTCTGCACAAGTATACACACCTAGCGACTGCCGCCAACGTTAGGGACATGGCTGCTCTTGCATTACTGCGGAGTACTAGGTGTCCTTGTATGGACCTTGTTTGTAAGGAGTTACATTTTACATATTTTCTCTCGTTGCTCATTTTGTATGCATTTCCCTTGTTTACATTGTTGATTCGGTTTGCGGGGGTTGTGTTTAATGACAAAAAAAAAAAACAAAGAAAAAGTGGAACTGGAAGAGGACATGAAATTAATAGGATACGTCACGACAAGTTATCAGAGAAAAGTACAGCTTTGTGTTTGATGATAAAAATGGTTCTCCTTTTTAGCTGCCAAGATTTTAAAGTCCAATGTATCTGACAGCGGTTGGTTCTTTTTTCGACTATACAAACCTAATAAAAATAGAAACATAAGTTGGAAAAGGACAGGGACATGAAAATTCATGAATTGCTTGGGCTGCAAAAGTTTCATTAGAGCCTTCTAAAAGTGTTTAGGGATAGTGAGGATTGTGAATATTACCTGTTGCTTTTCAACAAAAAACCTTGTGCACTGAAGGAAGTGTGCGTTTGCTGGAAATAGTTCCTCAAATTTAGCAACATACCTAATGAGAAACGAGCTTTAATGGACACATCACAAATCACAAGAAAACAAATTAAGAAATCCCAAATAAACATCATGAGACCACTGAGGAAGCACCCCACTGCGCGCAGAAAAAATGTTTGCTCTGTTAAAAAAAATGTGCTAAAATTAAATAAGTCTCTGTTGAAAAGAAATGATTAATTTTTGTTAAAAACTACCGTGTTGAAAAGGTTAAATACATGCTGTTAAAAATAAGCACACTAAATTGTTGTTATCAATCAAGTTGCTATATTCATAATTTCATATTTACCAAACAGTGTCGTTCTCCTGTTTGGGTAAATTCAAACAAGTATCTTGGTTAAAAAAAACCTATTTAATTTGGGGTTTTAACTAACTGATTGGTTATTAATTACCGTGCTACACATGCAAAATTAATTAAACGAATGTAATGTTAAAATCTAGCAATCTCTCTGTTAAAAACAATTAATTAAGGTTGCTTGAATATAACAAACCAATAGCTTGTTTTAACCCTTTTACTAGTGAAAATTTTGTTCAAAAATAGAGAATTGTCCTCGATTTATTTAACATTGGAAATCCATTTTTCCATGGGTAACAAATTTTCATAAAACATTTCCATCGAAATATGTACCTAGCTTTTTAGGAGCTTTAACTGCGCACTATGCTTCTTCGATAGTGACGTTGATGCCGCTGCTGATATGATAACAAACTTAACAAATCCTTTATTCCTAACAAAATAAAGAGTATCAAACCAAAGGAGAACTCCTGGTGTGACTTGAGCTGCAAGGAGGCTATCGCAGGTTGAGAGAGTTGAGTTTCCGGGCTTATAAGACAAACCCAACCGAATAAAACCGGAAAAAGTTTCGACGAGTCCGTAATGACTGCAACTTCAAGTTACGGCGTGCAAAGTTTTCTCACGATCAAAGATTACGACAAAAAATACTCCATTGTCCCAATGGTAGTAAGCAATTTTGGTCGTTCGTGAAAAATGTTAGGAACTCCACCAAGTCGTCAATCCCAACACTCGTTTTCAATGACACTCCAGTTGTCAGCACTTTAGATAAAGCAAATCTACTTGCTGCGCAATTCACGGCGAGCTCTAATATTCCGGATTGTGCTTTGTCTTCACCTGAGCTCGAGAGTGTAGAAGACTCCATGGGATAAATACATTTCCGCACTCGCACAGTGGCAAGAGTATTGAAAGATGTCAACATACACAAATCCGCTGGTCCAGATGGTATAGCCCCCATAATTTTGAAGAGGTGTTCTTCAACGCTGGCAAAGCCACTACGTAAAGGATCATTCACATGAGAGCGACCAACTACCTACGAACGAACGAATATTCGCAAGTTTTGACAGTCCATTCACATGACACATTTAATTTTTTCGCAGAAACCCGCGAATCCAATGACATTCGCCGTTATTTGTCTATATAACATTTTGAGTTTGAGGTTAAGTTCGAACGAATGCTTTGTTCGTTAGTTTGTGGAACGCGAATTGAATGATGTGGATTGTGAATAAACTTTGACAATTCGCGCCAAGGGTGTATTCGTTCGCGGCAAAAAGCTTGCAATTCGAAATTTCGTTATTTTAACTGTTTACTAACATGTTTTCTTAATACATTTTGATGGGATAATTAACTATTCTCCTCTTGGAATAGTAAAATGTACAATTTTCTGTTCATAAATGCATCAAAAGTGGTTTGTTCGCATTTCAGCAATTCGTTCGCTCGCTCTCATGTGAATAGTCCTTAAGCCTTTTCACCTGTCCTACTCTTCTGGACTCTTTCTGAGTACCTAAGTGGAAAACAGCATTTGTCCAGCCCGTCCCTAAAAAAGACGATTCTTCTTCTCCCACAAACTACCGAGCCATAGCACTTACGCCCATTCTTTCCAAGGTCATGGAAACGCTGATCAACCGTCAGGTTATGAAATATTTGGAATCACGAAAATCAGTGACCAGGTCCACTGGTGATTTGATGACTTATCTCACCGAAAAGTGGAATCAATCTCCACCACTCTGGTGAAACTAAAATAGTTGCGCTTGATATTTCCAAAGCATTTGACGGAATTTGGCATTAAGCTCTTTTGTCGAAAATGCGTGCCTATGGGATCGATGAGTCTCTTCCTCAATGGATTAGAAACTACCTTTCTGACCGTTCAATTCAAGTTGTATTGGATGGTTTCAAGTCTGCAACTCACCGTATAAATGTAAAATGTTGGTGTTCCCCAAAGCTCTGTTTTGTCTCCGACACTTTTTCTTATATTCAGTAATGATCTCTTGTCTGTCACTTCTAATCCAATACACTCTTTCGCTGATTTTCATATTCGTATGCTGATTCACTTCCCTGCTCTTCGGCCGTGGAATTGGAACGGCAACGTATGTTAAACACATTAAATTCCGATCTCGACAGCATACTGAAATGGGTTACAACCAATAGAGTGGAATTTAATGCTGCGAAAACACAATGCTGTCTTCTATCATTGAAGCGTAATCTTAGCCCACAGTCATTATCCATGAATGGCACTTGCATCGACGAAACCGAAAGTCTCTCAATACTTGGCATGTGTGTCAACGACAAGCTCCGATGGAACGACCACATATATGAAGACGCCAAAAACCCAGCGAAATGTCTAGGTTTCCTAAACCGTTGCAAGAAGTACTTTACACCCTCTGATCTAGCTTCAATTTACAAGGCCTTTATTCGGCCTAAACTTGAGTACAACGCTCATATTTGGTCAGGTGCTCCAAAAACTGCACTACACTTACTCGATAGTATCCAAAAGCGTGCGATGAAACTTATAGGCGATAAAAATATATAGTGGAGTCAATTGACCCGCTAGAACACCGCAGAAACGTTTCTTGCTAGAGATTCTTTTATAATTCGAACAAAATGCATGTGGAATGCTTCGCCAAAAAAACGGTAGGTATCCCCCCCATTGTGCACCAGTACCTCTTCTGTATCCTTCCTATTTACCTTTCCACTCGTGCTGTGCCTTAGCATTATAAGGGACATAAACCCTTGATCACCAGTGTATTATAAAATAAAAGCTATCTGATATTTTGTTATGGGAATACATTTTTTTAACGAATTACGACGGTGCTTTTTCAAAACGTTGAAAACAGGGATGAAAAGAGAATCGCAATTGTACTTTTATCGATACAATTGATTTAAAAATACACGCCAGTGCGATTTGCCCAAATTCAGTACTCAGGTGAATATATTTTACTTCTATGAAAAAACGTTCCGACATTTCTTCCGAATTGAGTTCATTCACTACTATTTTGAATGTGAAAACTTTCACGAACAAACTAATTTAAACAAACAAACTACCTAAGTTAAATTCTACCAAGTTGGTTGGCTAATTTTAAAAGTAGGTGGTTAATTTCTACCAAGTGAGTCACAACATACTAAGCACGTCAAATTTTAACAATTTTATTTGCTAATAATAACAAAGTTAGTTTGCTAAATACAGCCAAGTAGGTTGGCTAATTTCAACCAAGTGAGTTGGGTAAGAACAACAGAATAACATGGTTAAATTCCACCAAGTGGGTTGACTAATTTTAAAAGAAGTTCGTTAGCTTCTACCAAGGAAGTCGGCTAATAACAACAGAGTAACTTGGTTCAATTCTACCAAGTTAGTTTGTTATTTACGACGGAAACAAATTGGAGGGGAAATTGATAAATCGGTTATTTTTAACCGAGCTTTGTTAAAAAAGTTGACTTGGTAATTTTTAATCCACTAACTCTGTAAGAGCTATATTAACATCATCACTTGGTAGTTTTTAACCGAAAGTTGGTTGATTTTAAACAAGTGATTTTTCTGTTTGTGCAACGATGAAAAGCCGACAACTGTTCATCATTAATTATGCAGATAAATAAAGTTGCTGATCTACATGGATCAACGTCGTAAAAGAATATGGCTATAACCTATTACCAACAGACGAAAAATTCATGATGGCAATGGGATTTGAGCGAGATGCACCATCCAAACAAATGCATTCCCTTTAACATACAGTATAGCGGTTTATGCCCACATGAACTATGTAGATCAATGGTTTACAACAATAACACAAGATCACACTGTTGTTGTAAACCAGGAAAATAAATCCGCCAATCCACATATTGCTGCCAAAGCAAATGATTGATCTACAAACAACAGCTAAGTGGTATACCGTATACAGAAGTCATCCGCAACTACAAGAAAATATGAAATTAATATGGTAAATCAGTCCTTTGTTCACCGCCATTAAATAAAGTTCAATTCTTTAAAAAAATCAAGGGTTCGAGTTTTTTTTAGTGCCAAATTCAGTTTCCCTAACTGAATAATCCCTAGCTTGAAAATTGCAGAGCGGTATAACAAAAAAAAAAAAATTAAGGAATTAGATCTTAAATAAATCTCATTCGGAAATCAAAGTTTTCTCAAAGTTTCTTAATTCGAATAAACAATAAAATCCCTTGGAAAAACCGCAAGAAATTCGACTTCACCATTACAATAGCACATCTGCGAGATAACCCCAAGACTATCGTCCTAAAACTGCTACGGTAAACCAGTATTAACAGAAGTTATACCCTACAACCAGAGCAAACAAAAAAAGCCCAAACGAGTCCACCCGCATTAAGGGTAAAGTAGAAACAACATTAAGATTCAAAATCGACTCAAGAGAATGAACAAGAACAGAACCACTCCTTTGTCATGTAAAATACTGTGACCAGCTTCTGCTGTCAGCTTCCGTTCTAACGAGTGTAAAAGTAACAAAAAAAAAAAAAAAAAAAAAATACAATATTATGTAACTCGTCCTCGGTTGATTATTCAGCCAGCATAGTGAAACCGCAATTTGTAGCACTATAGGAGAACTTCCAGTCCACTGATGATGTCGTTTCCATTGCTGATTTAGCAGAAATCCTCGTGACATTCATTGCACATTATTTCCGTCGGACATGGAACAATTAAATTTCGAATGAATTTTCAATTGTTCGCCGCTTTGGCAGTGGCCGCCCTCTCTTCAAAGCCACGAAAAAAGATGTGCGGCCACATGAACTAAACAGATATTTTGCACTTTTGAATTTCATAAAATTTATTTGGTATGAGACCAATTGGGTCAGCATTTCCCTTTTGAGTTTGTCGGATGATTAAACAGTAATTTGAAAGAAATGCTCACCCCGACGGACTGGCTTAACTATGCACATTCATTAGAAGGCTGGCTGCTTCATTATTCAAGCGTATTGTTATGTACTAACACATTCGTGACCAGCAGAGCTATAGAAATGGATGGGTTGAGGACATTTGGGTATCTACGCATTGGATGCACTCAAACAATTGACATCCTTATGGAGTGTGTATACGATGACATTAATTTTCATTGTTTGGAGGATTCGAAATTACTTCATTTATGAAGATAGAAAAGTCGAATAGGACAGAAAAAAAATAGACAAAAATTGTACAACGCTATGAATGGAAACATCAAGGTGTGGATATATTGTCTACTATAGCAGAAGTCGGCAGACGTTTTCCTTTCTGTGTATATTTGTTAGGTATCTGGTCTTATTGTAGTTCCAAGGCAGCTTGTTCGGTGACAATTCAGCAGGTGCCAATGAATTGAGAACATTTTTCAGACATGCTTTCAGCTTGTCTGCTAATGTTGATCTTGTTGGACAGAAATTATCAGAAGTCAGAACTCCGCCCATCACTTCAAGTTTATCGCCCTGAGAATCTTGCAAAGTAGGTACGGTCGGCTGCTTGAAGTTGTGTCACTTGAATCTTAAATGGAAACAAATGCAAATCCTTGAGCAAATTTTTCTTTGAAGACCAAGCTCCTGAGCACGGCATCGAATTGAGGTTGATGGATTGTTTTGAACACTTCCTTGAGCAGCAGTACTATTTTCAGCCGATCTTGCAGTACGTTGTGGTCCATGCTTGGACCTATCACCTACACACCCTCTTTCTTCGAATTCATTCACGACACGATAAATAGTACGTTTTGCTGGCACGTTGTTTCTCCCAAAATTTTCACGTAACTTTCTCATCGTCACAGTAAAACACGTTGGTTATTGAATATTTTCTATTTCGGCACGTATCTACTTCACAACTACCAATTATGAACTGTCAAGACTAATGTTAACCAAAATACATTTTTAAAAATATGCAAGATAGCAATAGCCAAGTCTATCATAGCCAAACTGAAGGACGAACGCAACCGAAAGAATGCTCTCAAAAAAATAAGGGACATGAAGCCAACGATCATCCAATATGGTAAGTTCAAAGAACGGAAAACCATTGAACAATAACGCTACGCTGAGCTTCTACGAGTCTCCTTCTCCAGTTAATGTGGGTTACTGCGTTCAGTTTCGCAAGCTAGTAAAAGAGAGTAATTCACATTGTTTGATGTTACTGTACGCTGCTGTTAAATCTTCTCCTCCGAGAAAAGCACCAATCTTATCCATATTATATACTCTCGAACGCAGGTTTTTTTTGGCCTTAAAGAACTGATGCGACTTTTAAGGCCTTAATATGTAAAAAAAAACAATCGTTAATGAGTACGACTCTTTGTTTGACCAAATATGGGTAGTCACTTTCATCAGGTTCCACATTCCACAATCAGAGTTCGAGATGGTAAGCTTGTACTTTTGTTTGTACATCCGTTGTGTCTTTCAGATACCCTCAAACAATCCAAAGTCGTTTGAGATGTCATAAATTAGTTTTTTTGGAAGGAACTAAATCATATTTGTTCCTTAGTTTATCATAACATCGAAAAAATGTTTCCTATTGAGATGTCAGCTACACCAAAGCAAATGGCAATTTTAATTAATTCATGCGGTTGGCGGATGAGCATCACCACTTGTCTAATTGTTATAAGCCAAATAGCTACCTCAAGACAAGTGAGTTATTTATTTCGTCCTTATCTTTGAACTGTCTCATCCGGTTATTTCCACCTCGTATTAAAACAAGTCACTGTCACTATCAATATACAAATGTTATGGAGGGCTGCACAAACATTTGCAAAAAACTGCTTTTCCGTTTTCCAATTATAACTCTAAATCAACAGGATTATGACAACAAGCAGATAGCTATAAAAGCCCTTAGCTCACCCACCATTGACTTAAAATCTGCTTCTATACCCTGCAAAGTATGCACCAGAAACAAAACAAAAATATATAGTGGGTTCCTGGCCATGAAGGAATTGAGGTAAACGAAAAATCCGACGAACTGGCCAGACGAGGTTCGGAAATACCTTTCACAGGACCTGAACCCTACTGTGCAATCTCTAAATCAGCGGCAAACCTTGCAATAAAAAGCACAATAGATCTACTCAATCCCTATGAGCTTTAATGTCAACACCAAACGTCTATTGCGTAGCTATATCTTCTAGTAGAAGGTATAAGATTATTACCAATACCTACATCCTGCAATGTATACCTACGCCAACTTGAAAATTCAAAAAACCACAGTTAAAATATCTGAGCAAATACCAAACGCCCAGTAAAAGTCCATAAAGACCAAAACTATTACATACGTTATTGCTGCACCGACATTTTAAACTTTTCCCAAGCAATTCTCAATTCAAATGCAAAAATGGAAATACCATGTTACATTTACGGCCCGGCCAAAGTTTTCCTTATCCAATTTGCTGTTTTCCATTCCGGTACATGAAACAAATTTCTTCGGCTAAAACTTATTCCCTTCAGACAAACTGCAAAAGAATTACAAAAAAATAAAAATAAACCAACGGGAAAGAATGTTGATAGAATACATGCATTTTGAATTTGTCCATTCTCCGCCCACCCCACATGCCTACATATACGAGTATAATATCCGACTGCTGTGAGAATACAGTTTTAAGATTTAAAAACTAAAACAAATCTCAGTGCAAAAAGGATTACAGATTGCACTTTGTCCATTGTGGTGGTGTGATATGAATGTTGGCCTGACACTTAGACATTTCTATGTCCCTTAACTTTTGACCTGCTGCTACCTACTTCTTTTTCTGACTCTTCTATTAGTTTGCTGTTGGACAAACAGCATTATATGTTTCGAACGGAATAAAGTCGTAGTATTCTCGACAAAAAAAAAAAAAAAAAAGCGACAAAGTAACATAAAACGTATAATACAAAGGAGTAAACGAATATTATGCAGGAAATCATGGAACAGCAACTTCTCGTTCTTCATTGCTGCAGCAAAAAGTGTTCAGCTAAGGCATTTGCTATGTTTCCTGCGACATCGGTGTCAGCCGTCCAAGGATAGGTGTTTTTTCCATGCATCTTTGTCTTCCTCTTTTATACGGCGACTTGGATGGGGTTTGCTTCATTTTAAATGGTTGCAGTACTACATTTCTTTTGGTATAGAAAGTACAACAACACTGTGTGTACACAAAACAGTTTGTTGATCCGCTTTTTTTTTCTTTTCTGTTTGGCGTTGTGCTGTTGTGCAGCAAGGTGAGCTCTGTTGCTCGAAACACTGGGCCAAAAATTAAAAAAAAGGGCAGCGGTAGCGGGCGAACTTCAAAAGCAAACTTTGCATTTAGCTAGGTACGCCACAGATAAAAGGCAACCACTTTGCATGTCAAAAGAAATAAACATTATTTCTAGGTAGAGATAAGGACTTCCGGGAGCACCACCCAATGGGAAATACTTTGGTGTTCGCTGTGTTGTGGTTTTGTGCGTGGGCATGAGCTTGTCCTGTGGGGAGCCTTTCCCTACGGTGTAGTTCCAGCTGTTGGACTGCAGTGTTTATGAATGTTTTTATACACTCCTTGGTATAGTTTCTAAGTATGTATGTAAGTATTGGTTGTTAAAATAGAACCCATTCCCAGAGGATAGGTGGAACGTCTGCGGTTGATTTGAAGGCGAATGCGAACTGCGGTTGTTATCTACTAATTAATATCAACTATTTACAGTTGAGGGTGAGGCAAAACAACTATGGAATAGTTGAAATTTCTTCACTAGTGGCGAAACAGAATGTTCACTATTTATAGTGATGGCGATTGGCATGCTTTGAATTAAATTCGCGCCGGCTTTCACAAGGGTATTTCCTATCAGTCAATTTAAATGCATCAGTCCTATTACAGGTATATTAAATTTAGGATTAAAAAGTATAGGATAAGGAAGGTATCTATGCAAATAGTTTGACTGGAAAAGTGGAATAATGCTTTCGTGGGCAAGATGGATCCCCCAAATTGACGTACAATAGGAGATTTCAAATAGGACAATTGTAGTGAAAACAAAGCGACGCTATTGTTCCAAAGTTCACTCAAGGTGTGAATTATGTACATAGAAAATAAAATTATTTTGATTGTATTTTTTTTTATTAAAATTTTAAGTATAATACATAAATAAGAACAACACATCCTTGAGGCCTCTACCTCAGAATCGAGCAAAAGTGCAAAAAATTACATTTTGTTTCCCTGACTGATAAATTATTAGTAGGTACTTGAGCGATTGAATTGAAACAGAATCGCCTCTTCAAAAACGTCGTAGGAGATTTTTAAAGAAACATTTTAGTTATCTATATTTTATTTAATGAATTCGAAGAGTTGTTTCGGAAAATTTTGCATAAAATGTTTTACTCTTGGCCAAACCATGGTAAGAAGGAGTAGGTACCTACGATAAGTCTGAGATCACTAATTCTGAAATATTAAATTACGATTTTCATGTGAATATGATGCAGATGCACATAGCGTCGGCTTAGTAAGAAAACCTCGTAACTCCAAAATTTGAAATTTTACAGAAGGAACGAAAGTTTGTTACCAAGCTTAACTTTGTAATTAACGATGTAATTTTATATCCTAGACAAAAACGTTTTTTATGTTACGAGTACCTATATATTTAATTTACTGGATTTACGAGTTTTTTGATTCTACCCTCTCGGTTATGAGGTTTGCTTCTAAAAAAAACCATCTACCTTCTTAATAAATGTTATTGAAAACTAGCAGTATTTCAGAAGCTAGTAGGTACAAACGCTTTATTTAGTTCACTTTAAAATGTAACAAACTAGCGGCCCGGGTACGTGCTATACGTGCTATATACACGTATAAAGTGAAATAGTACAAAACATCGATTCATTTCTTAAAAAAATATATTTCTTAATTGCTAGCTATACTCAATCCAAAACATTTGGATAAACAATATTTTTTGTTTTGGGGGTACCGACTCTGGAACAGGCAACATATTGCATCATGTTTGCCCTTGGGCCTTGTTGATGGACATCGCAAATGATAAACGAACAGGATATTGTAATCGTTTGAACTCGAATGGCATATCAGTTGGAATCATAGGGATACGCGGTATCAAACAAACTACTCCTTTAGATTTACCAGTTAAGATCGTGGCATTTATCCTTCATATAAAAAAGAATAAATGAAATTAAAAACAAATGTCAATAAAATAATCCATTACAAACCTATATGTGGTATTCTTTTAAATACAGAATTTATAATGAACGAAAAAAAAAAAACAAATAATAGTAGTAAACAAAAATGCAAGAAAACTTGATAAACGAAACATAAACGCATAGTGAATAAAACACTCACCACTAGACCGATTTTGTGCAAACTTCACATAAACCATCTACTAAATATTCTGAAAAAAACCCTGAAAATTTCGTTTAGATAGGTGAGCCCGTTCTTGAGTAATAAAGTGACAACGAAAAATGCCACTTATTTTTATATATTAAGATTAGTATGTACAAGAATTTTATTTGTTATGATGGGGTATGTTATCATAAAACTCATGAAAGTCCTTGTGAAGTGACTCTTTTAGTTCTTGCAAATTACCATATATTTTTTTTTTGTAATTTTGATTTTCTCCCGGTACAGTTGAGGAAGGCTATCCAGTATCCACAGGAACGAAAGCTGATGTTTTTTCTCGCCTCATTGGTAAAATATTCCAAGTGTCACTGAATTTCAATTTGTAGAAAATATCACCATTGAAATATTTAGTACTACTATTTCAGTGACACTAGACACAGGTATTTCACTTTTTTCTGAGGGGTCTTATTGATTTATAAAAGGAAACCGAATCGAAACATCGAAAGTAAGTGTTATCCAAGTAGTTGACCTTAACCTTCCTCGCTCTCTTGCAGATATTTATATAATCAGCCGAAACGTTAATGCCAGTTTTCCTTACAATTCTTTCATAAATGAATGGAAGCAGACTCCTTTTGGGTATGACCCTTACATAAAAACTTTTGTTCAGTTGTTATTTTATGTAAAAGTAAAGCATTAAGCAATGCATTAGCCAGCGTGGCATTCGCTGTATAAAACAAAATGGTTAGGACCACCACTTTCTACTTGTGTAGAAATGAAGTTGGTTAAAATAGTGGAAAATTCTTAAGCAGTTACATTTCCTTCAGTTTCATTCCAAAGGCAACAAAATCCGTCTTTTGATTTTAGTTCGTAAATGGTAAAATTGTGTATACAACCAATTTTGTTTTGTAGTACATCATAGAAATATTAGACTTAGGACTCAAGAGCACCGATTGACGATCCATTGTAAAAACAGATAAATTATGGTTTTCTTTGTCTGCTTCTTTTTCTTTTCGGGCTTCATTAGCTTTTAGTTTATGCAGATTATAGATTTCTTCAGTTATATTTTTAGATTCGAAGGCTCCACAAGTTTCGCACCTGTCTTTTTTTGGCGAAAACAAGCTCAAATTCTGGTTTTCAAACTCATGCATAAATGCGAAAATTGAAAGAGCAGCTATGTCTTGCAGTTTGCACCATTCTTTGGAGTAAAATTCGAGTACCTACGGCTGTTTTCGAAAGTCTACGGTACCTAATGGGATTCCATTTTTGAAAGAGAGTTGAAAAAATCCAACAAGCATTTTTTCCTTTCTTCGTTAAGACTTTTTGTTGATGCCGACTTGCTGCTTGTTTTCTATCACGGTGCCTTTCTGTATCGGTAATATCAACAAGTAATTGAACAAAAAAACATTTTTTCTGACCATGTTCTTGACCAAAACACCCTGAAAATCTTATTTCCTTCAATTTCTGTGAACAAAAAACATTTCATAATTTCTTTCTTATTTCCCGAACAATTGCACCGTGGCTTGATGATTCGAATCGTATTCCAAGCCCAACTCCCTTTTACGCTCTTGTTTGTTTTGAGACCATTTAGATTCCTTGACGTGGTGGCTTTTAGATCTTCTCATTTTAGGCGATGGTAAGTCTATGAATTGTTCGTCATTCTCAATAAGAATGAGATCGCCACTATTTTCTATAGGCGGAGCGCGGAGGTGTTTTAATAATTTCCATTTCCAAACGATTCTCAACGCTTGTGGTAATCAAAACTCCAGGTCCCGTCTGCTCATGTGTTTGCTTTACTTGAACATCCTTAACTTTTTCATCATTTCTACAAACCTCTTTAGCAGAATGAAGTATAAAATAATCCGCATCTACTTCTTCCAAGTTAAAGGTTGCTCCATTTCTAACAGTACCAATATCTGGGCTGACTAACATTTTTTCATTAGTTGGATATTGGCGCCAAGAAATCTTTTTGAAAATCAGATTATCTAAGATGTCTAAGATTTGATGCTGTGCAATGAGAAGAAACTTACAGAAATGATGACTCATTTGTTCAATTCTCATTTTCATCAGTTTTCGGTTGATCCTCTTCCAATCTTGTAAATACGTAGAAATATTTATATGTTTCGTTAAAAAAAGGGAAATAAATCATTGCTTATACATACTTACAAAATATTTAAAATTCAAGATGCAGGTAAAGACATTTTTACTATTTTTGTTTTTCACTTTAACACTACCTACTTCTATACTTGGCACACTACACTATAACAGCAACTAAAAACTGTAGGTATACAAGTACTAAAAGTTGAAATTGAAATAATTGGGGATTTCCCCTTTTTTCATACCACTTTTATACCTTTGGATAGTGGAGTAACGAGTTTTGATTGTTATAAGCAGAAATTACGAGGATTGCTCTTCAGTAATTTGTCGGGGTTACGAGGATTTTCAGGAATCTTGACTACATTGGAAACAACATGATTTTTAAGTGATTTTAAGTTACAAAGGAACTACGCGAAGTTTTCCATAACAATGCGCCTACTGAGTTTCTATATAAGACAGCATCAAAAAGTAATTTTAAATGGAGTTACGAGGTTTTCTTATTAAGCCGACGATAGGTAGGTACCGGCAAAAAATTATTTTTTTTTTATCGAGATTGCTTTTTATGTTCGATTTGCCACAAATTCAATCTTTTTTTTTATCTCAGATCACTTTTGAGAAATCTCAATTGTTCCTCAGATTTTACACATAGGTACTTTCACTAACACTAATTTTTATGTAACACAGCGTCGGTTGAGAAATGTAATTTTTTGCACTTTTGCTCAATTTCTGTAGAGGGCCCCTTAAGTGAATTTAAATGATGCAGTCCATTGTGGACTTGGTAGGCACATATGTTTTTTGAGAATAACATGTGGGTTCTCTAAATCTCAAATGGAACATTTTTGACGATTAATGAAGACACCAACGAAAATGAGCTTCGTCGTTTTTTGCATTTTTAGGCTAGTGCCTACGAAATATTAGAACGAAATTTCCTGATGGGAGTGACTGGGAACACATTATACTTCTTAATAGACATATAAAAAAAAACCATTGGATATAAATTCGTTAGAAAATTTTCGGTTACAAGCCAATTGCAACCAATTTCGGAATTCACGTTTTGTCCTCTGTACCCGCAGCTGACCTATCAACATGAGAAAAATGTGTCATGCGGGCCTTTGGATAATTTTGTACTAAATTTGGGAAAGCAGCTGAGCTTTTCTTTTTGTTTCTTAAATATTGTTCGACAATGAAAATCTGGTTTTTCGTGTAGTGCTCCATTTTTACTTACCCTAAGCTGTCACCTGTCAAACAGTTAATTTTTCGTTATCAATGTCGTTGCATTGGACAATAGCTTCCGGGAAATTCTCACACAAAAGGGAAGCTAAAAGAAACTAATTCACTTCGTGAAGTGTGTTGTGTGACACACACACAAGTCATACTAGTTACAATTTTATAGTAAATACCTCATCTTGGCATATATGATTTATGGCAGCTTTTGTCTTGAAATGCCTGTTGAAATTAATTTGGAAACCTCTCTTAAGAAATTACGAAAAGACCTGAACACAAAAAAAAAAAACATCTCTCCAGATTAAATTGGGTTTTGATCGTTAAAGAAAGAACAAAATAAGAAAAACCGGGCAAGTGCGAGTGTCACTCGCGCACCGAAGGTTCCCTATTTGGCTAAAGTAGGAAAGAACATTCCTAATCACAATTTAGTTTAATTTACTTACTTAATATTTTTACTCTCAAAAATTACTCGTACATGAATCTCATTGTGTGATTACCGCAGAAAATAAACCCAAATGCAGATTTTTTTTCTAATTGCTACCTACACAATCCTCACCAATTCACCATTCAGTATCTATCTGCGCCCTTAATTCGGTAACTCTTTCTTAGTAATGTGCTTCTCTTTCCTTTCCTTCTTAATGCGAGTCTCGAAAATTGGGCGAAATTATAGAATTATAATCAGCGATGCCAACCTAGGCTTTTCCATGCCTTTTAGGCATTATTCCATTAGCTAAAGGCTTGTTTTTTCCAAAAAGGCATCTTTTTTTAAATATGTGTATTTTGTTTGATTCAACGTATACCTACTGACATTTTATTTTTTTAAACTGTCAAAGTTAAATAAAGAAAACGACCGACCACTGTGGAATCCAAAACTAGAGTGATTTAATTCATATGTTAAAGTTAATTTGGTACATGTATTATGATTTAGGTAAATAGTAGCTTACAAAAGAGAGTGAGTATATTCAAAAGAGAACTATGTAAGGAGATTGATTAGGTGCGTTAAGTGTAACAAAATAAATATTGCTGAATTCTCTTCACATAAACATTCTTAAAAACTCTTGGCAAAAAAGGTTAATTTTAAAACCCAAAAAAACCGACTGACTGTAAAAAATATTTAAAAAGATTAAAACACGACACTTTCAAGTTGGCAATTGGAGGCTGCGCATATTTTTGTCAGATTGTACGACTAGTCACCGACCGCACGTACGAACGAACCTTTAATAGGAACAGTTCTCCATCGCATATAAGTAATATGTATCACAAAGGTGGAAATATGCACCTCAGCAAACTGGGCACAAACAAAGGCTTACATGCTTGTTCTTTATGAACTTCCGGAACTTGGCTTGAGTTGAGCGGTCCTAGACCGCCTTCCAAAGACATTATTCTTCAAGAAGACCATAAGAGGGAAGCACGGGTTAGCAATAACCCACCAAACAAATGAAAATACCTTAATAATTGTTATACGGATAGTTAAAAAATGATATCTATGGACCAAACCATAATATCTGACCGCCTATAGGGAAAAGCCCCACGACGAGCTCCACGTCATTAGGAAGTGCTAAGCCCTTATCAGCCACTCTAGTATAAAAGCAGCGAACATTCACAATGTCTTTAAATCGGTCCTGCACTGATTCAACTCCAAATATCTACTCAGTTCAAGCAACAAAATAAAAATCAGTCGGGTTCTCAGAAATGAAAGATTTAAAGCATAGATCAGGCTCGGAAAACCCTTTATAGCAATAGTCGTTCTGCGAAGTTGCCAAAATAGCTATAAACTCGGGTTTAAAATGCCAGAAACACTAGATTGGGAAACCAATGAAGTCCATATTTAGGATTCGACCAGGAGCTTAATAATAAAAATAATGGTCAGACAAAGTGATAAGGTCTGAAGTTACGTGGGGATCTTTATACATTCAGCAAGTGTTGAATAAACTGCTGCGGTATATTCGTTTTTGTTACAATCAGATATTCTTGGGGGCGATGTGGAAACTCTTCAGCTAAATTGGAGCCATCAGCAAGAGGCAAAAACTAAAGCTTAAATGCCTCCTCCTTTTCCCTACCTATGGTAAAGTTTACTACGCAGTTGACATTTAAATTAGGTATACAAACCACTGACATTTATATGACCTCAGTCGGTATTTTCGACATCTTAAAAAAATACATGATTGTTTTCATTTCGTCTTTTCTGTACACATTTTGGTTTGGTTTACAAAATGTTATATTCGACTGGCTGTCGAAGATTTGCTATCCACTATTTAATTAACTTTTCCTGAAAGCGGACAAAAGTTCAGCTATCTGATATTCTGAGTCACTGACCCGTACCATATCTCTTGACACTGTCCTATAAAAAAGAAAAAAAGAAATAAATAAAAACCCAAACGCAAAAAAGGGAAAAACTTCATCAAGCTGACATTCAACTTTCTCCTTTCATGGACTAACGATGCCATCGAATATTGACATCCACGTTTAGGTTCATGGTCCTTATCCTTAGTTGGCTTTTTCTTTCGGCGACCGTTAGTTGTCAACTTGCCACATCATCACATTCCGCAAATATTTATCCACGAAAACAAAAATGAAAATGAGTGAGAAATCCCTTAATGGAAATATATTGCAAATGTTTACCCTGTCTGCTGTGCTCCAGGCGTCCCCAATCACTCTGACGGCACCCTTCCATCCCCACCAAAGCAAAATTCATAGATTATTTGAACACTTCGGAGGGAGGCTGTTTAAATGGCCCTTTCAGCTCTCAGAATCGAAACATTGACATGGAATTTAATGAAACAAAAAACATAATCCTCGCGGCCTCGATCAAGGATCTAATGACTACGAAGTAACCAGAACAAATATAGATAAGATATTGATTGGTGTCCCACGCAGTCCCAGCCATAAAAGCCAATAGAACAGAATTAACAAAATACCTTGCTGTCAAGTCCATTGGACGTTCGAACAGGAAGACAAGTTAATTCGTTTTGTAACCTAATGAATCCTTTTAGGAGATGAAAGCATAGGTATATTGAATGATTCCCGAGTATAGGCATATAGCAAAATATAGGAATCTTCTTTCTTCTATGCTGCCAAATAGGAAAGGAAATTTGTTTAACGTCAATATTGGAGAAATGTTGCTTATACGGCTAAATAAAGGTTTCATATAGTAGTCGGGGGTTACTATATAGGAAAAAAGAACGGATAAAAGAGGAGCACAAACTACTTCTTTGCTTAGCGGTGTAGAAAATTGAATGCTTGCTTCTAAGTTCATATACTCTCAACTAGCGCATACGATATCCTGTACCTACCTGTGTTACACACAGTTCTCAAAGACTCACTGATGTGCCGAAGAACTACTCAGAGGTGAAGGCGTGGGTTAACTATAATAGACTTCCTTTTGATCCGGAGCGTATCTTTATAAGTTTCTACCCTCTAATCCATTCTAACACGACGATGTGGGCCGATAATTTCGATTGAGGCAAGTGGCAGTAGCGCTTCCATGCTCTTCAGTTATGTACACTCGTGCATAATCGTATTTGTGTACTTCCATATGCCATCTGATACTCAAAACTAATTCCGTTGCTACGAGTCGAAATCTGATTATACGTAGGTATATATATATGGCCTATTTTGAGTTCAGTGCTATTTCAAAGCGATAATTGGATTTCCGGTCTGACTTGAGCACTACAGAAAGTTCCGAAGCCCGACAAACTATCTTGACGCATCCACGTCGATAATTATTGTCAGCAAAAGTTTCTTTAAACCTTTAGCTTTGCCATCTATTTATCGACTAGGTAGAAAAATTAAAATTCAAAAATTGATTTGACTTAAACATATTCATTTTAGATGGCAGTAGGTACATGAAATAATAATGTGACGCTTAAGCTCTCGGTAAAAAGAAAGTTTTGTTCAAAGGCTCCTACACCTCATACGATATTTGAGTGTGTACCTACAGGGACAAGGGTAGGGCAGGTTGATCTCAAAGATCAAACCACCATTCTGTAATTCTGTATAATCTCAGGGAGAAAGTGGAAAATAAGATCCGTATGAAAGCCAACAACAGGTGGAAAGAATTAACTACCTGCGAAATATCACGGAAGCTGTACGGAACATAATCCAAGTCGGACTAGCAAGCTTATGCTTAGTACGTCGATATATAAACTGGTAGGGGCCCTAACGGGTCACAACTTCCTAAGAAACCACACGATAAAATTGAGACTCAGGAATGACGATATAATGTAGGGGTTGTTAGAGAGACAGAACAGCAACAAAAAAGCTGTGCCAAAAAGACAAACATGATGAATAGAATAAAAATTCTTGAATGAAATGCTAATGGTATCGAGAGTCGCAAGGACGAGATGAAAGTGGCTCTTGACATACACCAGATAGATATAAATGTCTCATTTCAGAGACTCACTTTAAATTGGCAACTAATTTGAATTTGAAAAAGGATATGGAATTATATCACTCCCCACATCCTCATAACTGTGCAAAAGGTGGGGCTACAGTGTTAATAAAGAATACAATAAAACACCATATAGAAGCAAAATTCCAATCATGTGCCATCCAAGGAATTTCCATAATAATAGTTAGAATAAAAGAACATAGCCCTAAACTAGTTAATAGACTGACTGATTGGAATGGAACCACTTTAGGCAGCTATTTAAACAGAAGATCATCTGGAAGAAGAAGTGCAAATATTTACACTGGATATACAAAAAGCTGCATGGGCTGCAACTCCCCAAAGAACAAACAAGATTAAACAAAACTCTTATCCGCGTGAAATATGTCAAATTATTACAGAAAAGAGGAAAGCTAGAAAACGCTGGCAACAGACAAGGGCGCCAAGCGACAAAACCACACTGAACAACAACTGAAGCTCAGAAAATTTATAAGAGAATTTAATAACTAGTCCTTAAAAACGTATCTTACGAGTCTTACAAATGATGCTAGTACCGACTACTCGCTCTGGAAGGCAGCAAAGAAAATGAACAGGCCAATAGCTCACATTCCGCCAGTAAAAACCAGAGAAGGTAACTGGGCAAAAAGCAGTCAAGAAAAAGCAAATACTTTTGCAGAGTACCTTGAGAACGTCTTCAAACCTTATGAAGATAAAGATTATCAAGGAAACGAAAAAACGTGCGAAGAAGACAGACCTATTCGGCCGGTAACAGCTAAAGAACTTGCCAAAGAAATCAAAGAAGGCATAAACATAAAAAAACCCCAGGGTTCGATTTAATCACAGGGGAAATTTTAAAACAATTTCCCCGAAAAGGTTTAAAAAAACTAGCGCAGATTATAAATGCTGCATTTAAATTAACATACCAAAACCATGTAAACCTTCTAGTGAAGTAGCCTCATATCGCCCAATATCGATACTACCAATGTTGTCCAAGCTATTCGAAAAAATGCTGGCAAAACGTCTGCAAAAAATTATTGATGAAAAATCGCTACTTCCAAATCATCAATTTGGGTTTAGGAACAAGCACTCTACAATTGATCAGGTGCATAGAATCACAGATAAAATCGAAAAAGCATTTGAAGAGAAAAATTTGTGCTCTACAGTATTTCTTGATATATAGCACAAGCTTTCGATAAAGTCTGGCACAAAGGACTGATACACAAACTACAAAAGCAACTGCCGAAGCAGTATTCGACTATTCTGGAGTCTTATATATCAGATCGATTCTTCAGAATTAAGCAAGATACAGAGTGTTCAACATTAAGAGAGATTAAAGCTGGTGTACCGCAAGGCAGTGTGCTAGGTCCAGTTTTATACCTACTCTTCACAAGCGATTTGCCTCAAAGTGTAGAAACCACCATAGCTACTTTTGCAGATGACACAGCCGTCCTTGCTGTAGGAGCAACTGTCGAAATAGCAACAAAAAAGCTTCAGACGGCAATAAACAATATTTCAGAATGGACTAAGAAATGGCAGATTAGATTAAATGACCTTAAGTCAGTCCATATTAATTTTACGTATAAAAACGTACCACACATTCCAGTCTATACATTAACAACAATGGAGTAGAATTTTCTAACACAGCTAAATATCTAGACATGACTCTAGACGCTAAACTGCGTTGGAATGCGCACGTTAAGAAAAAAAAAAGATTAGTTGAACATGCGATACAGTAAAATGTATTGGCTTATTGGGAGATACTCATCCCTGTCCAACTACAATAAGTTATTGCTATACAAGCAAGTTTTGAAACCAGTATGGACCTACGGGCTCCAATTGTGGGCATGTACATGCCAAACAAACTTACAAAAAATTCAGGTTTTTCAAAATAAAGTACTAAGGAACATAGTTAATGCACCTTGGTACATACGCAACGCCGATCTGCATAGGGATCTAAATGTGTAAATGGTTGAAGATGAGGTTAAGAAGGTTGCTCGGTGGCATAGAAATCGGCTTCTCAACCACGTAAACACAGAAATAACAGAACTTTTAAATAATGACAATGTAATCAGGAGACTGAGACGGATTAAACCTCTTGATCTGTAAGATTTAGCTAGGGCTAAGAAATTAGGTATTAATTTCAAACAAAACAAGTTTAAAAATCCGACAAACGGCGGATTTATCTCTTAAAATTCATTAAACATAATTTGCTGATTAGTCGTACGACTAGGTGCAATCTTATTCGGGACCGCTAATGTCAGTCCCCCGGGAGTTTTTTTAGATGAGTTAAAGTCCATTTAAAAGACACTATTGCAGAAGCATCCCTCGCGTATAGCTCTGCTATGCAATGTCTTTCGATGATTTTTACTTCCAGCGAATTCCCAACACAAAAAAAATAAAAACCCTCCTTAAATTTCGAGACTTTTCAACGAAAGAATTAGATCGCAGGTAAAAGTTGCCGAAATGAGATTCCTCTGTTGTAGATGCTCTGGCAACTCGCAGAGGTACTATAACAGCAGCTACTTTCCCGAAATAAGAACTTTGATTTGGTGAAATAAAATTCCAAGACGTGCTATGAAATTCTGTATAAAATAGTTACATTAAGTCCGAGTCCTGTCCTACCCCCAATTGACTTGTTTCATTTGTTTATGCATTCATTAAACCCACTTATGTTTATCTCTTGATGCTCCGCCTTCACTTGTTTACTTCAAACCCCTTTTGCATGCTTCTCCTTAACTGACCGAAACCTTAATGAACTGACTTATAAGTGTCGCTAGAAATTGCTCGCTTCAAATTTCATATACTCATGTTGATAGCAATGCTGTATCGTGTTGTGTTAACTAAATTAATATCTGTTCATCTGAAATATTTCCATACTTAAAAGACTGTATAGTAAGATGGGTATCATGTCACTGGATGGGAAGTACAGAACATTAAAGCATTGTTGTACTGTGTAGTTTGACTCCAGTTGAAACTGTGTGGCAAAGCACAATTTCTTATATTAATCAAAGCTATAACAACTTCCATTCGGAATATGATACAATCTGTGATGAATTGAACGTAGACATTTAACGTTTCCCCTAGGACAAAGGATCCTACCCAGATGCAGATTCTCCTTGATATGGTTATTGTCGATTTAAATCAATAAATCTCCAGACAATAGCAAATATTTGCCACATTGCCACCCAGTTATAATGTGTGCACTCAGGCGGCAAAATTAATTGCAGTATTCTCGTTTATTTCAACCGCATTCGCCATAAAGGCTGGAAGCTTGAAATTGCTGCAGCAAGGAGTTCACGTTGGTATGAACTGCATACACCACATGGAGTCTTCAAAGAAATCCAATGCCTTTGGTGTGGGCAAAACGTATCCCAGTGAGAGATATAATTTAAAGGTGACTATAACCTAAGCATGGTCGCATGTGTTTTGTCAATGCGAGTAGTTTTGATATCCTTTGATTGAGTGCACTGACGATGATACGAGAACGAAATTGCTAACGACGCTACGATGTTGTGCGTATTTTAAGGTTCTTTGAACTTGGACTGAGCTCCATGCAACAATAATAATCAAACCTTCATCGTCAGACTGTTTGCTCTGCTCCTGTCCTTCACTTAAGAGAGATTGCAGAGAAGGAACGATGTCCGTTGGCAAAAAGTCACTATCTCAGACCCATGTATGAGCTGCAATTATTTAAAGGTTGGTGGTTGTGGTGAAAGCTTATCTGAGGATAATATAAGTGCATACCAGAATGAAAGATAAATATTTGTATTGGCTTCCCGTACAGACACGATATACATGCATACCGAAGAAGAAGACCGAATTTTATAGATCATATAAATAATATTTGCGTTGAGATGGGTTGCAATCGGGCCATACGGGTGTGGATTGAATGAGGCTTATAACATGCATTACGCATTGTGCATTTACTGGTGTGTCTGTGCTGTGCCAGGACGAGAACACGTTGTATTTGCACCGCCGGAAACGTTCTGGAAATGGGTAAAATGTTATTTAAGGATTGTATAAAATTATGTTGTTCACTTTTGAATAAAAACGGATATTTGATGAGTGATCCTATCGTTTGACACTTGGGTAGTTATAGCTACAAAGAATGTCGGATGTAAGTTTACATTTCGGAAGGCCGACCGGAAACTTATCGGATGTGTGGTGCTTTCTTTTGCTAGTAAGGTTTTTTTGGTCGTCTTCTAAATTAAAAACAATAAACTATTTACACGCTAATAAACTTAATACACACTACACAACAGAGAAGATGAATCGGGCAAATGGGCGCCGTCACAATTGATTGTCATACGTCTGGAACGGTTAAATCGGGCGATCTTGCGGGCCAGTGCAAATAGCCAAAACGAGAGATGAGGCGCCCCGGGAACGCCGCCTTCAGAATATCGGTTGTGTATGCCGTAGCTCCGTCCTGTTGGAACCACATGTCCTCCAGTCCTAAGTCGTCCAATTGCGGCAGAACAAACTCGGTTAACATGGCCCTATAGCGGCTTTCTCGAAAAAAATGGCTCCTTTAGCGTGAACAGCGCACCATGCAGTAATTTTGAGCGGGTGTAATGGCTCCTCGTGCATTACTCGTGGACTTTCGGTGCCCTGGAAGCGATAGTTTTGCTTGTTCACACCGCTGAGGTGGAAATGGTCGAAAAATTGTCCACTTCGTTTTCGAGATTGAGGATGGCTTGGGCGCAGGTCAGTGATGAAAAATGAGCTTTTCGAATTGTACTGAAAACTAAATGCAAATTGTACTAAAATGGGTTCAATTGTACTTTTTTCTTTTGGCTAGTTACTAAAGCTACATACATAAGTGCAAGGATTTTATTTTTGATTTATAAAAGACTTTATTTTTTTAATTTTTCATAAAACCAAATTAGAAAAAAAAATCACAAAGTAATCACATTGGTACTAATTCATAAATACTTAATTATATTTCTACATACTAAATAGGAACATAAATATTGCAATAAATAAAGTTTGTTTTTTTTAGTCCAAAAGTTCATCTTCAAGAAGATCTGCATGTTGTAAATGTTGTTCAATAAGGTCCTTGCTTATTGTAAAGTTATGACAAGATACGTTTCGAATTAAGTTTTTAGTCTGTATTAAAGAGGAACAAGTTTCAATTTGTAAGCGATTGCGGCACTTCGTTTTAATAATATTTTGAAACGAAAATATCCTTTCTACGCATGCCGATGAGTGGGGAATTGAAAGCAAACCTTGAGCTATTCGATATATGTTTCTAAATATATACTCATTGTTTTCGTTTTTTAGAAAACTAATCTCAGTCCAAAAAGCGGATATTGATTTATTTTTAAATTGTTTGATTTGCTCGAAGTCGGCTAATGCCCGAAAAAATGTAGTATTAGGTTCGTAATGGAATTCGTTTCACCCGATATAACAGCGTTTGGGGACAATTTTGTAATGTAATTTAAACATTCGTCTTGAAAGTCTATCCTTTTCAGGAGGTCTTCACAAAAACCGATATAAAAATTTTTTGCATTTAATTTAAATTCAAATATTTCGCTTTGATTGATATTATGCGAAGCACAAAAAAGTTCGCTAGCTGTGCCACAATATACATCTTCTAAAGGAAGATGATTTAACTTTAGATCAAGAGATATAATGTCTGTCGCATCCAAGACATTCTTTTTTATAAAATTGCGACAAAGCTGTTTAATTAAATATCTCATGCGTGGCAATAACACATGTACCCTTACGTCTTCCGACTGCATCTCCAAATTAACGTCGTTAATAATTTTTAAAACATAAGACAAGAATAAAAAATATAATTTCATTAGCTCACTGCTTGGTACGTGAAATAAAGTTAATATTTTCGTTATCGTAATCTTTCGTAATCTGCGTCAAAGTCATCCAATCCAAAATAATATGTCAATGAATCCCACTGCTCAATAATACGGTCAATCGCTGCCTGTAATCACAAAAAAAATAGTACATGTTATTATTAAGAATAAGAAAATGTTTAGTTTTTTAATACATTACCTGACGCGAGAGCCATCTTGTTGTGCTATACTTTAAAATTGTATGCACTCCTGTTCCAAAATATTCTTGGAATTTTACGAAATCCTCTTTTCTCACCGAACTATTACAAAAATGGTGATTAATGTCACGTATCAATTTATCAATTGAATCTGGGAGTTGTACTGCTGCGACTTTGGAAGCCAGATTTAGTTTGTGACAAACACAACCATTGACAACGAGCTTATTAGCTATTTCCTTTAATTTAGCTTGAACTCCATTTTTCCTACCCATCATAACAAAGCAGTTATCCGCAGTAAACCCGATTAGATTTTTTAATGGAATATTATTTTCCTTAAGAACTTTAGTTAATACTTCAAAAATTCCGGAAGCCGAGCAATCTGTGATTTCTTTTAGAGTCAGGAACATGTCACGACACTCTTTATCGAACGCCCGAACGATGACTGCGAGGTTCTTTTTTGTTGTTCTGTCTGTACTTTCGTCAATTAGAATCGAGTAGTACTGGCGATTTGTAATTAATGAAATGTTGGACGAATTTTTTTATAATATTTTGCCCTTTTTGCCGGTTTATAAGCATTTTTTGTACTGTGTTTGAGTTACTGATATTGCTTTTTAGCAACAGATTTAAGTGGTCAAGACACGCAAATGGCAAATTGTGCTCCGCCACAAAATAGCTTAGAGAGATTTCGAGCCGTTTAGCTCTTTCTGCTATTCGCATACTTTCTTTATTTGTCTGCAGCAGGGTATCGAGTTTTAAGCTCTTATTTGCTGACTCTAACGTTCTCTTGTGCAATTCGCTGGAGGAATGTCTTTGGATGTGTGTTTTATCTCCAACAATTGGGGTATTACATACGACGCACTTCTTACCTTGTTTAGTTGACTCGGCCTTTAACCAAGGATATTTTTGACGCCATTCCTCACGAAATGCGTTGGAATTTCTTTTCCTTTTCAAACTCGAACTCGAAGAACTTGGTAGCCTAAAAGAAAAATAGCATATTGTTGAAATCATAATATAGATACGTTTAAAATATGTTATATATATTTAACATGATCAAGATCAACGCGCTTACTCAATATTTTCAAACATTTCCTCGCACTGTTCTTCTGATGCATCCAGGGAATCAAAATCTTCGGACCACGATGTTCCTTCCTCTGCCACCGATTTCAATAGCCACCTTTGAATATAAGATTTATGCATTGCAATAAAAATAAAATTAAATTATATAGGTACCTACTTGTCCATTTTTTGTTTATTGTTGGAAAAACAATATAAAGATGAAATGCAGCCCAGCAAAAATTCAAACCAGCCAGTCCAGTAACGCGCGTGTTTTCGTTTGATTTGACATTTCACAGTCTCACACTTCTTTAATACACCACAAACAGAAACACATACAGTGGCTGTATAAGTGTATACACTGAACTGATACTGATACTGAATTCATAAAATAGAGGTTGCTTCTTGTTTGTTGCAAGCAGAGAGTAATAGAATAAATGCCATCTTAAAGGTTAATGTAGAATGGAATTTGGATTTGGATGCGTTCGTATTTCGTAAATGATGTGAAATTATAAATAGAGTAGGTCAGTAAAGAATGTACTAAATTCGGAAGAATTGTAATTATGTATTTTTCCAAGTAAAATAATGTTCGCCTGAGTGTACTTAATTTAGGAGAAATGTACTTGCGTATTTTCTGAAATTGATTGTATCGAAAAAAGTACAATTGTAACTGTAAGTCATTTTTCAACCCTGACGCAGGTTACACGCGTTTGGCGGTCGACAGGCAGCAGCTGATGCACGGACTGGACTTTGTACGGGAACATGCGCAAGTCTTTGACCAAAATTCGCCTTAGAGACGACCGGCTGATGGCTAATTGCGAGGCACGGCGTCTGGTCGATGTTTCCGGCGACAGCTAGCGACGATATTCTCGGCACACACAACGGGCGCAGTCGGTGTCGGACGGCCGTGGAATCGGCCACGGAATTCACGCTGCGCCAACAATACAGACGAATTGTTACGCAAAAAAATAGACACGATTATTCCGCGTTCTTAGGGAGTGTATCGCTCCATGGCTTGTTCACTTATATTCTACATCTGTCTAGTCCACAAAACTGGGTACATTTTCATAATAAAATAATGTTTATTTTTAACAAAGATATATTAGGCTCCAATAAAATAAAGTAAGGCCCCAGAAATAAGTTCAATGAACCTCAAAATTGTGGTAAATTCTCTAGCGAAATTATGCCCCATTTTAAGACAACAATTTTGCCCCCACGAAATGAGGCTTATTTCAAATTTATCAAATCTATCGATTTGTTTATCAATTCTGTTAAGCCAAAGAATAATGGAAACCATTGGAGCTGAACAAATGTGTAATTCGAAATTTCTCTCTTTGGTTTTTTAAGGTTCCGTACCCAAAGGGAAAAAACGGAACCTTATTAGTTTCGCTCGGATGTCTCTCCGTCTGTCTGTCTGTCCGAACCCACTACGCCAATTTTGTTACCAGGTCTATCTCAAGAACCGATTGACATAGGAGGCTAAAATTTACACACAACATCCGGTATAACCTCTAGTTAAACGACAAATACCAATGGAAGTAATACATCGATTGGTTTTCGAGTAATTAGTAATCTGGTGAAAAAAATATTTTCATTCGCCCAAAAAACGGTTTATTTCTTGATTCACAAAAAAATACATAAATTCCTTTTTTGTAGATCATATCCTTAGCTATATATGTGCTGAATACTGTTTTGCCGAAAAGTTAATAGTTTACATGATATTTTCAAAAAAGATAATTTTACAATGTAAAATACGTTGCTCTCATAAATATAAATGTTCTAATCTCTACTACGCAGTTGTGCACAATTGACCCTCACTGGTGGTATACACCAGGGCTGCCACTTCATAATTTCGTTGGGGAGTTTAATACATTTTTTTGGGAGTACAGAACAAAATAAAAGTGCATAATATATTTTTAGTCAATAGTTTTTCAATTGGGACAGGTCGCTTTAGACAGCCTATGGCGGCTATGTTGTTTTGGTGGCGACTGTATAATCTGATGCCGAAACACCACGCCAGTGGTTGATTGTCAGTGCAATCAACAATTAGTTTGTTTAACACCGTTTCAACATCTACCTATCCTTAAGGAATTTACAGGATCCGGAATTGTTTGTAACGACACGAATGTAACAAAATCAACAAAGGCAATAAAAAAATCTTAGTAAAACATCCAGAAAGTAAAATTAGTCTTGCAATTTACTGGATAGGGAAATGTCAATGCATGTGAAAATACATAGTTAAATCCGAAATTAATAATAGGAGTGCAATTTGTCTTTGAGGAGTACGGGAGTACAGCAGACGAAAAAGGAGTACAATACTCCTATTGTAGTACTTTCGGTAGCACTGGTTTAGGTACACTATATTATAAATATAATATGTGCTATGATTTCGCCGAATTTTCGAGACTCACATTAAGAAGGTAAGGAAAGAGAAAATACAGCACATTACTAAGAGAGAGTTACCGAATTAAGGGACACAGATACTGAATGGGAAATTGGTGAGGATTGTGTAGGTGTATGGTGTAGGTAGCAATTAAAGAATCAAAATCTGCATTCGGGTTTTTTTTTTGCGGTAATCACGCAATGAGATTCATGTGTGAGTAATTTTTGAGAGTAAAAATATTAAGTAAGTAAATTAAACTAAATTGTGATGAATTCATGAACAGGGGAAAGATTGAATGATATTATCGATTTGAAATAATATCTGATGGTTTGGACTTTAGCCAAATACGGAACCTTCGGTGCGCGAGTGACACTCGCACTTGGCCGGTTTTTTTTTTTTTTTTTTTTGAAAGCATTAGTTATAGTTCGCTTTTAGAGTAATTTTCTGTAGTACCTACATAAATATGTATGTATTGCTTTGAAATACTGTCACATTTAGGTGAAAATAATATATCGTAACCTGTGCTCTGCACTGGAAAATGCAAAAATTGTTGGTATTTTTTTGAACATGAAAATGGCAAATCCCCTTAAAATAAAAGTACCTAGCAACTTTTGAAACGGAGCTAAGTCTTCAAAACCCAAAAATCCCATTTTTGACTTATCGCTCTATTGAACTGAAGTTGATTCTTCGGTCGGTTGCTGTAATTGCAATTGCATTTATTCTGAACATTCTCAAATGAGTTTTACTTATAATAAATCAATCGCCTTCTCTCGTAATATGTATACAACGAATACCTATAATATATTCCCTTTTGATAAATTTGTTTAATCTTCTCATACCTATACGGTATAAAATACTGATGTTTAAATAACATAGTAAGGATTAAGTAAATAAACATTAATAACTTTTGCTTTCAGCTGTCTGGCAGCCCGCCGGATTTATATAAAACTTTAAATTTTCCATGGATGCATAATACCAATGCGCTCCCATCAGCGCAATTTTACCTAATGTATGTAAGAATCAAATCATTTCAAATATCCAATACATGTTCATTCGCAGACATTTTGCAGAAGAGTCCAATCATCCGAATACGAATAATCGTATCTTTTCCGGTGAATACTGATGACCAGCTGTTACGACTTAAGTCATTTACAACCGATCTAAATTTTCAATCGTGTTACCATTGCTGCACATAAGTTTTACCTATACGTTAGGTGAAGGAATGTGCTCTGCTCACATCTAAATAAAATTATGCTGTGTCCCATATTGCGCAATTTTAAAAGAATATCCTAGGATTGAATTTCCAATTCAAATCGAGACTTTATTATTAAATGCATGCCCCTTCAAACAGTAATTATTATTGTAAGGATGCCTTAAATTCATTATGCATCATCGATGATATTGCCAATTCAACTCTCACATCAGTGTAATCTAACAAAGAAGTATAGAAGACCAAATTCCATCGGGAAATCATGAAAAGAAATGCAATATCATCCCCCTATTCGTTTAATACCAGAGTTGATTCAAGTAAGGAGCTTGAAACATCCGAACTGAAAGGCGACACGACAGTCCAAAAAGAAGAGCTCATGCTTGCAATCGTTGCAAACGAACGATGATAGAAGAATAAAATAATAGTCAAGGCAAAAGGATTGAAGATATTTCATGTATAGCTGTTGAATGTATATATTGTGATAACATCTGAATCAATCGGTATTCTTAAATTGCATGGCATACGAGTATTCCCATTTGTAATAGGTATGGCTGAAAGAATAATATTATTCGTTTGCCAGCTTGATAATAATGCGAACGGATGTAGATCTGGTATAAATGGAAATTGGTTATAATAGTCTATTTAAAATGGAAAACTCTCCTGTGAGGAGTTTGCAAATTTATGCATTCTCGTATGTAGTCTGTTCGAAAATGAAAGCAATGTTCAGGACGTATTAAAGACGTGTGCTGCACTTTAAACAAACGAAGTCAGGTTTGGTCAATCGACTTTTACGTTAAGAAATAATTTTAAAACACCGAACTCGAAAACTATAATCATTCTAAGCTTTCGGTGTCTTAAAAGAGACATTCTTCTTTGCGGGCTTAAGCACGCTTCTAAAGAAGGCATTTAGGTACATATTTTTTTAAAGTATCAGAGCCATATTTTAAGTTTCGTTTGAGGTTATAAGCTTGTGTTTTTTTTTTTGGTTCTGGGAAAATCCAGCGGGCAAAATTTTACGATGGAACTAATAAAAATGCTCACTCCTATATTATGTGCTTATCATTGAAAAGCAGTGCGACATCCCTGATGGCAGATCTTTGACAACGGTCCTATTATTTGCATAACTCATTTTTTGTCCCAGCTCTAAGAGCTAATTTTCAAGTCTTTCGGATCTTTATACTAAGCTTGTTGAAGTCTGAAGAACCCTCTAGAATCTGACTTCAGGCTCTCCCTTCAAAAAGGTTACCATAATGCAATACTCAGCCTGCCAGCCTAGAACATGTATGATTAGTATACCCACGACCCGCCCGGACCGCGCTCCGCGTTCCCCAATTGGACTGTGTTGTACATAAACCTAATATTGGGGAGTTCTTTCATGTGCGATAACTCCTTACTTTGTATATACAATTTTAGGTTTTATTTAATTTTTTTTTGCCCGACCACCATAAGCACACTCTCTGATACCGTACCTGACTTTCCCTGGGTCCAAAGAGCGATACAAGTTCACAGTCTTGCCAATATGGGAAACTTGTAATTAATATCTTTATCTTGGGGTATGTGTATGTCGTATGTGCCTTGGTGCGTAAGCCAAATTCAAGAGAAACTGAACATGTGGGCTCCTCGCGGGATTCAGCTGATGCAGACCACAGATTTCTCAATATTTTGCCAACAAACTGATATACAGTTCTATCAGCAACTTGTAAGTGAAAATATACGAACCCATTATATATCACATTTTTTGCTCAGTTTGCTATACTGAAAGTTACAGGTGTCACCATCAAAGAAGTGAATGCGCACAGCTTTATTGGTTGCGGTCAGCTGTCAAACTAACTAGAGTCAGTCGGAATTGAAATTGAAGGTTGTAACTTGCAAATTTAAATTTTAATAAATGTCGTTGGGTGTATACTTTGTTTTGACCCTTCATAGATTTGTGCGCTCAATAAAAGGTTAAAAGACAAACATTAAGCCACCTCATAAATAAATCGCTTCCCGGTGACCACATAAAGTTATATGTTGTCGATATTAAACACCAAAGGCGGCAATAGCTTTCAAGAAACAAGGACTTAACGTTGAAATACTTGCAAACTTTATTATATACGTTGCTTGTGATCCTTGCCATAACACTATTCCCTTTGAAAAGAAGGCAATACCCTTTTTCAGATAAGGGTTCAGCCTGGGAGTTGCCGTCAACTCCTCTTGTTTCTCTTTAAACAAGATATCCCTAACTGTTTAACGATGAATAGTTTACTTAAAAATAAGAAAAGGGACTAAGAGCCACTGTGAGACATTAGAATTTTGACAAACACAAAAAAGGATGTTTAGCATGGAAAATAATTACCGAAAGGACCGTAAACTCAACTGAGAATTTGCCTTTCATTCAAATGTACAGTGTAGGTGTGCACCCTCCCAATGGAAGTTTACCTTTCGTGTGCATGTATAAGCAAAAGAGAGAGGAAAGCAGTGGAAATATTTTATATTCTTTAAAAATTATTCCCTTTTGTTCTTTCTGTTCAGGTTTTTTTTTTTTTTTCTTTGTATGTTTTACTAAATATGTATCCAAAAAAAGCAACAGCAATCTAATTAAACACAGTTCTTCTTCTCGGTTGGTTTTTGGAGGAAAAAAATACATTCGGAAGGTCATCCAAAATTACAATTGCAAGAACAACTGACATGTACTCAATTAGGAGGCAAACTGTCGATGCAAGTTGTCCTAGCTCCAAGGCCACCCGTTGTGTTCATGCTTGTTTACATTTTAAAAATCCCTTTAAATTTTAATACACTGTAATCAGGGCCCATGTTCTGTAATTATCACATCGATATATTTATCACTAAAACGATATAAATTGAGAAACATGTTACTATGTTTTCGATGCGAAAATTTATCGCATGAGTTACAGAACATGGGCACAGAGCTCTGAACTCTTACATTGCCTAGTAACAATACTGGAAATTATTTTAATTTTAAAAACAACTAATAAATATATGCGATTAAAATTTATTCATTGCAAACTCCTAGAGATTTTTTTTTGACCATGTAAATCTCGAAATGAATCTCTAAAATTTTTGCCAACTTCTCTATTTTCGTTTATGCCCCACTACCTTCATGAGTTTCATTGTAACTCCATCTAAAAAACCAATACAAGCTGACCACTTGCAGAAACATGTCTGCCGTTGCCATTGTAAATTGCGTTTTGCAATGACTTGCAATGCAAAGCTGCAACAACATCCTCTGGATATGCTCTTCATGTCCCACTTCAAATAGAAGAGCATTTTTAAGTACCACCTCATCCTATACTCGTCCATCGGCATGTTGGCCATTTTCTATCAAAGAAGCACACTAGGCCATTTATAACTGTGTTCCATAGCAAGCGAGCCATGATCAAAGGATTTTCAACTTAATTGTCGAACATTCCAATGGCTTTGTAAGTTTAAAAGTGAAACAAACCAACGAACGTACCAAAGACCGATGCAAAAACGCCCACAAAAACTACTACAAATAGAATCCAAAAATCCTTGACTATACGATTCGCAGGCTTAGATGGAGTGTTACTGACGCAGAGTTTTGTTGTAAAAAACACATACCAAATAAAATAAAACTGCGAAAAATCCGTGCGCACAAGGGATTGTAGGAATTTCGCGTAGAATTCAATTTCGATGAAAAGTGCAAATCGCTAAATTGCAATAACTTGCGTTAGATGCCCGATCAGATACAAGCGGCAGCATCGAAGGTACCTTACCACTAGGTGGTTAGAAGAGCGAGAGAAAGCGGGCTTCGAAATGGAATCCCTATGGAGCTTGTGTCCTAACAAATATTTAATGCGAAAATGGATGCCTTAATTTGATTTCGAAAACCATTTATATCCTGATATCTCTGGCCCGCTATATAGGTATAGGCAAAACCAGATACCTACCGACGGAGGAGGATTGTGTATTGTATTACTGCCTTTTTGGTTTTTCTTCTTTGCCGGTTGGCATTGTTTCTACCTTGAGCAAGCTATATCTTGATTATGTTAGTGTAGTCATAAAAGTTCTCCTCTAATGTTGTCATTTTGTTCACCCATCACCCCAGCGCCTGCACCAGCCGCAAGCAACGTCGTTTTTGATAAAAGCTGAAATAAAGAAAGAACTTCGTCGATGTGGTGGTGTAGATAGGGTGTGGATCCTTGATGACAATTCCGGATTTGGTATTTCTATGTTATTGTTCGGTTACTTTGTCGTTGGTGATGCTCTAACAGTTTCAGGGTCTAATGTGCGAATTTAACCACTTGCTTGGTCCTTTTTATTGTGTCATTATTACGTTTATTTTCTCGTTTGGACTTTTTCCCGCCACCCCTTGTCCATCATCTGTGCTTACAGGCTGGAGTAAAAGGCAAAGTCAACTTCAGTTATGGGCACAATGCATGCGGTATCTGTTTCATTTTGTAGTTTAAGTGTCAGAGAAAATGTTATGATAATTTCGAGTGAAATGGTGTGAAAACTGCGCAATACAATCGCACCCAATGTACTCCAATCGGAACGAGAATGCGAAAGGTTGGATGGGTGGTGGCTTTGTGGTAGGAGGAATGTCAATTATTTACCAATCACTCTGTGATGATAATTTTTGAGAACGAAACTTCTGTATGCAATTGTGTTGAAAGTGTATTATTAAATTTTGAATTCTTAAACAAAGCTTATACGATTTTTTTTACAATGTATGTCAAAATCAACCAGAGGTAGGTACAGTTAACGAGACTTTTTATTGAACGGCAAAAGTAACAAATGGCGTGCAACTCACTTAGATACTCTTTGCAAATTTTGCAAAAAAAAACTAACAATGTTAAATAAAAACCCAAATAAAGCAAAAAAAAATTCTGGATAATCATTATATTAATACGTGAACATCCAAAGTTTCCGTTGACTTTTTTTAGTATTTATTATGAAATGAATAGGAAGAAACTTATATCATTTGAAATGAACTGTATGCCATTGATGTGCAGTGTGCACAATCAAAAATCGTGGATAAATGTCACCACTAAGGCCGGTAAGATTCCCCATACAAGCTGCTTATCAGTTAGTAATTGAACTTGTTGGTGCGTTAAATTTATCGCCGCTATATTACCATATTAATTTATTCAAATATAAATCATCCTAAGTTAGCACCTATTTTCGATGGAGCTCCAAAATGAATGCAATTTAAATGTTGGTATGTTTTTTGGTACCTACATACTTTCAAAAGGTAGGCTCGATTTTCGACCACAAGCGAAACTAATTTTAACCAAATTATGTAATTATAAAATGCTAGAAATATAATGAATTTTCTAGATAGATTTTCCTTTGATAAGAATATATTTCCATAATGGACTACAACGTTTATGGCTTTATGATGTAACTCGTTACATTTATAGCATAATGCATAAGTGTTAATATGTTAATGCTATTTTATGTCGCTTTTATGAAAACCATGCCAAGGGCAGCAGCACCTAAAGTTAAAGTGAAAACAATTTAAAATTTTCCAAATCCGTTTAATGTTATTATTTAACTCCATTTAAGTACAAAATGTTCTCATGCTAAGAAAATTCAATAGAATGGAACAAATAAATATTCATTATGACAAAATAGCGAACGCAAAAAAAACATTTCAAACACAAAATGTATGTAAACATATTTTCGTAGATGTACGATGTACCCTGTTGACCTACCTAAAAAAATTAATATGGAACACAAATGGGATTTTTCGATTCTTAGAATTAAGCATAATTTTCCAATGAAATTTTCAATTTGATGCTTATTTGTAGATAAATTTTATACTATCAATTTACATAGTTTTATAGCAATTGAAATGATTTGCTACAATTTCCCTGGAAATATAAAACTAAATTGGAAATAAAATCTCATTTATATTATTGACTTTGATTCAAGGGATGAAACCCCCATCTGCGCTGAAGTTTGGTATCACTTTCATTTACATCAACTATTTCGGACACACATAGTTAAAAATTTACCAACGTATTCATCACAGAACTAAACACTCAGGTTTAAAGCTGCCATTGGACAATTTTTTTTTAAACAAGCTCTCACTAGATAGAAATGCAACAGCATCAGCTTTTGTAAAGATCAGTGTCTTGATTTTCTGAGGTTTTTTCCGCAATTGCGGTAGGAAACATTTCGAAATGGATATGAATACGTGAGTGATTTGGAATTCGGTAACGAATTTGCTAAGTATATTTTCCCAACTAAAACCGAGTTTGCGCGTGGGTTTTCGCACTAGAACTTATTGGCATTCGTGGTAAAACTGATTGTCGTCGGAATATTATCCTTTCGGATACGATGAAATTCAATTATTAATGACATAATTTATGTTTACGTATTTTATCATTCCCATTAAAGAGGAAAGGTTATTCTATTTCACATTTTCTTTTTCGAGTGAACCAACTTACAAACACATGAAAATAATTTTGACAGCACGTTCATCATATTGATGAACAAATTTGTCAATATAATGAATACATTCGTTCATCATATTGATGAATTTTTTTAAAAATATTGATTAACAAAGTTGATGAATGATGAATTCCTTTTTTGTTTAATATAGTTAGGGTAGAGCGAGGAGGATTTGACGAAAGGAGGCTTTGTCATTTTCAATTATAAAGTCACACATAACGCGAAAGAGAGCCAAAATCCGAATTTGCATTGCCTGCTATGTTATGAGTTACACAAATGAAAAGGTCGGTTGTATCTCCGCCTTACAGCCCAACGCACGTTTTTTTTGATTTTTGTATATTTTCTTTGTTGGGAAACCACGTGTAAATACCAATATATTTTTTTGTAACTTTAGTGATTGTGACTATAAAAACATGCTTATTAAACATAACAACAGTGTTTATTGAAAATACTGCACAATTTTGATAAGTTGAAATATAAAGTTAAAGTGCGATCAAAGGAGGATTTAACAACTTAGAGTACGGAGGATTTGACAATTTGCAGAGAATACCCCAACCAAATATTTTAGGAGACAAAATAAATCAAATATTTTTTATGAGTTTTTAGTGGTAGACGTTAAGCTTGCACTTTCAACGGACTTAGTAGCAAAACTTCCAAGCCCTGTGCAAATGCCTGGAACCTCCAGATCCAAGGAGATACTTAAATTTAACGTAGATTTTTCTAATCGTGATGTTCGCTGAATTAATAATTATTTTGGAAGTTTAATTTATAATAACTGATTACAACTTAATTTATGAACTATTCTGTATATTTTGATAATTTTTTTCAAAACAAAATGATCTTTGTGTTACCTTTTTAAATAAAAGTTCGTACACTGGCAAATGCTCCTACCTATTGTCAAAACCTCCTAAGGCAATGTCAAATCCTCCTATAAAGTGGGAGGATTTTACACTTTTACTATATTTCTTTTTCGCTCCACATCATGAGAACCCTTTAGATTACACAATTGTAATATACACCATTTTAAAGTCAAATATATAAGGAAAGTTTCATACCCCGACATTTTTAACGGTGTGCTAAATTTTGGTTCAAAATGACGTATCATCGTTATTTTGTCAAACCCTCCTCGCCTTACCCTATTTATGAAATGTTTCATCATATCAAAAAAGTTCACTAGACTAAAATTGATGAATTTTTGTAATATGGATGAACTTTTTCATGAATATGATGTAGCTTTTTTTAGTGCGGAATCCACTAAACGTGAACCCTTTTCGCAACCAGCATTGCAGAAAAAAAGAAAACACAAAATCTTGTCAATATGAAGAAATACCCATGTTTTCAATAAACAGACTAAGCAGATAAGGACAACTACTTGCCATCAGTAAGTTATCAGAACCACTCACCAAATACCGCAATTAGAGTCCGAAAATTTAAAGAACGCTAAGAGCCATAGTCAGAAGCAAATATTTTTTATATGGCATAGTTAAGTTATTAAACAGCACGTCAGTAAAGAGAAGATAATCCGACAGACATTCGCGAAGATGTCAGATGAGGCCTAAAACCTCAAGAATACATTATAAAGAAGACGGGATAGTTTTATTAGTCGCCATTTATATCTCAAGTATAGGTACTACATACTATCTTTTGGTTTGTCGTTCATATTTTCACTGTTTTTATGTTCAGGTAAAGACACTTTTAAACTTTTACGAAAGTCATGTCAACACCTCGAAGACATCCCTTATCCCGCAGTATGGACGGGATAAATTGATTGGTTTTCCACGTCGCAATTTCTCTCAACCTTTGTAGCTGATGTTTTATACAATTTTTAAAACTTTTCCACGGTACCCCCAACCCCAAAGGTTACTTAAACAGCAGTTTGTGCTAAGTATGCGGGGTGTGTATCTCCCGTTTTCCATCGCGAAATAAAGTTCCATTCAACTGACGAAGTAGTATATACATTCTTATCTGATTTCTTTTTCAGTGAAACATCTGACAAGGGCAATTTCCTTCCATTTTTTTTTTTTAGACAACCGCAATCTGCATTTAAATGAGAAAATAAACAAAAATCATGCTTGTTGGCGTTCGTGATCTCGTTTCTCGCTTCTTTACCATACCTGTCTTCGGGTGAAATAAATTTATTTTTAACTAAACTCACTTCCTTATTCGTTATTCATAGACATCAAAAAACATCTATACAAGGCACACTGTTTCACTGCGATATTCAAATTGTCATCGCACACAAACTGTGCGGGAATTTATTAAGTGAATAATTTATAGCCCTCAGTTGAGGACGAATTTGGCGATAGTATATCCAAAGGTAATTGGAAAATGCTTGCGGGATTTACACTTTATCTCTTCCTCAAGCGTACTTAAACGTACACATCGTAGGTACACCCAAACTGCTCTAATTTTGACGAATGTGGACTTCATGCAAAAGTCATTTGCCTTTGTGTACACTGTACAGGTCTATTAACCAAGCGAGCACAGGCAAATTCGGGGCTGCTGCGAAGATGTGACTATAGCCAAGAGCGGCAAGAGCAGCGTAACAAAGCATTTATCACATTTACAGTGAGTAAGCAGCCTAACAAATTGAATACTCTGCCACTAAGCGAGACTAGCAGCACAGCACCTTCAGCTTTCAACTCGGCAAACAATCAACGCCCATCCCCCCATCCGCTTCATGGTGGATGAACATCCATCAACAATGTAAACAAAAAGCATTCAGGTGAACAAAAGCCAAAAACACCCAACACCAATTACTTCTTGTGTGCTCCAGTGGAATACAAGGATTTTTCGCTACTGTGTCGCATTCTTATCCTTCTAAGTTTGTCTGCTTTAAGTTTGAGGAATACTTAAAAAAATATATCTCAGCACACATAAGCATACTTCAAGAATGAGTAAAACGGAGAAATACTCAATTGTTGCCAATATTAATGGTAAGTAGGTAGTTGATGAACATTTTCGTGCCACCTTATTATGAGGGATGTATATAGAAGGAAACTGTCTTAATTCGTATGGAAAATACGTGGATAAGTGATGATATCCATGCTTTACAAGAGATTTCTACCTATTGCACAACCACATGATTTACCGTTCTGGGCGGTGATGTGGGAGACAAATATTTGCTGAGGCACAGAGATCTAAAGTCAGGCCAATCAGTAGATTAGGATGATTATTGCGAAAGTCACACGGAGGATTTCTCTGAGAAAATTGAAGATCTATAGTAACTTGCATTATACGGTCTAGAAAGTCTCTATCCAAAGACCTCACAAATGGCATTGAATTACTAAAAAATATCAGACGGATCATTTACCTCATAGGTATAGGACTTGCCACTTAAAGTACACTTCCCAGGCTCTGTAGTGTACGCTCTTATCTCCAACAACGAAAAGGATGTACCTCATCCCAAACAGAAGGTCAGGAGTCTATCGGGCCAGATTTTCACTTCTGATGGGATAATATAGTGAGTCGAAGCAGCCTTATAAATCTCCGGTCTTACTTATAAAACACTTCCCCTTGTAGCACTTTGTAGAACCATCTCAGAATATAACTTTATTCACCTCCTCTGATGGTTAATGGTTAAAGCTTTATTCATAAGCATACCTACCTGTTGGCCAACAGGTTGGAATAAAACCTGATCTTCAATCAGATCATTCCCCTACCTATACCTACTTTTAACACTTGGAGATAAAATAATAATAAAAGACCAAAACCCAAAATTAGTTAATAGACTGACTGATTGGAACTACTTCCGACAGAAGTTGGAAGAATGTATCCAAGTATCATGAGCTATTCAAACAGAAGACCACCTAGGAGAAGCAGACCATATATTGACGCTCAGTATGCAAATAGCTGCGTGGGCTGCAACTCCCAAAGTTACAAAAGAGATCAAACAAAACTCATATCCTCACGAAATATGTGCACTGACAACAGACAAGGACAAGACCTCACTGAACGACTTAACTTATAAGCTCAGAAAATCTGTAAGATAATTCACTATTGAGTCTTTGAAAACTTATCTCACAAGTCTTACAAATGATGCTAGTACCGACTACTCGCTCTGGAAGGCAACAAAGAAAATGAAGAAGCCAATAGCTCACATTCCACCAGTAAAAACCAGAGAAGGGCGAAAAGCAGCCAATAGAAAGCAAACACTTTTGCCGAGTACCTTGAAGACGTATTCAAACCTTATGAAGATAAAGGTTATCAAGGACTCGAAGTAAGGTGCGAAGAAGATAGACCTATTCGGTCGGAAACAGCTAAAGTACTTGCCAAAGAAATTAAAGAAAGCATAAATATAAAAAATGCCCCAGGGCTTGATTTGATTACAGAAGAAATCTTGAAACAATTTCGACGAAAATGTTTAAAAAAAACTAGCGCAGATTATAAATGTTGCATTTAAATTAAGAGTGCAAAGCACGTGGAAAGTCGCTGAGGTAATAATGATACCAAAACCAGGCAAGCCACCTAAAGAAGTCACCTCATATCGACCAAGTAAAGCGTCTACAAAAATAATAGATAAAAAATCGATAGTTCCAATTCACCAATTTGGATTTAGAAATAAACACTCTACAATTGATCAGGTGCATAGAATCACAGATAAAATCGAAAAAGCATTCGAAGAGAAAAATGTGCACTCTACAATATTTCTTGATATAAGCTTTCGATAAAGTCTGGAACAAAGGACTGATACACATATTACAAAAGCAACTGCCGAAGCAGTATTCGACCATTCTCGAGTCTTATATATCAGATCGATTCTTCAGAACAGAGTGCTCATCATTAAGAGAGATTAAAGCTGGTGTACCGTAAGGCAGTGTGCTAGGTCCAGTTTTATACCTACTCTTCACAAGCGATTTGCCTGAAAGTGAAGAAACCACCATAGCTACTTTTGCAGATGACACAGCCGTCCTTGCTGTGGGAGCAACTGTCGAAAAAGCAACAAAAACTCTTCAAACAGCAATAAACAATATTTCAGATTGGACTAAGAAGTGGCAGATTAGATTAAATGACCTTAAGTCAATCCATATTAATTTTACGTATAAAAACGTACCACACATTCCAGTCTACATTAACAATAATGTAGTAGAATTGTCTAACACAGCTAAATATCTAGGCATGACTCTAGACGTTAAGAAAAAAAAAAAGATGAGTTGAACATGCGATACAGTAAAATGTATTGGCTTATTGGGAGATACTCATCCCTGTCCAACTACAATAAATCTTAAAACCAATATGGGCATGCACATATTGCACATGTCAAACAAACTTTAATAGAGATCTAAATGTTGAAATGGTTGAAGATGAGGTTAAAAGGTTGCTCGGAGGCATAGAAATCGGCTTCTCAACCACATAAACACAGAAATAACAGAACTTTTAAATAGTGACAATGTAATCAGGAGATTGGGACGGATATAACCTCTTGATCTGTATGATTTGGCTAGGGCTAAGAAATCAGGTATTGATTTCAAACAAAACAAGTTTAGAAATCCGACAAACGGCGGATTTATCTCTTAAAATTCATATAATAATTTAAAATAAATTGCTAAATAGTCGTAAAACTAGGAGCAATCTTATTCGTGAGATTTTTTTTAGATGAGTTAAAGTCCATGACTATTGCAGAAGCATCCCTCGCATACTAGCTCTGCAATGTTTTTCGATGTGATGAATTTTTTTACTTCCAGCGAATTCCCAACACAAAAAAAAAAATAAGCATAGCTTACCTATTTGATTCCTATCATTTAGACCAATAAGCCTGACATTCTGCTTTCTAGGTTAGTTGGCCCAGGCTATAGGCACGATACGAGGCCCATCATTACTTCTGGGACGCCCTTAGGGTTTAAACATAAACCAATTCGTCCATGCAATCTCTTTCATCCAACGAGAAATTGCGTAATTTCCGCAATTCGCATTAACTGCTTGCAGCATCCGTGTTTCATGGCGTGCTTCCTCAGAAGCCTGTAGTACCCGAAGAGTATATCACTATTGCTAATTTAAACCTTGCTCTGCAAAGTTTTACAAATTTTCCATATTTTTTTCCCCCATTCAAAACGGGATACCTGTGAAACCCTGTGTACTTTAACCCTGTGATCATCTTGAGGCCAAAGGCTTTGTCAAAAACAATCTTTCGGGTCACGGCACTTCAAAACATTTCTGCAGTAAAACTTCAAAAAGGTTAGAAATTGCAAACACGTTAAAGGACACATTAAGATACCTACTAAAATTGATGAGTTTCTAAGAATCTCAAAATCCGGAAGGCTTCTGGAAGATTGACTTTTGAATCTTTGATCACCAAGATTATCGCCTCAGTCAAAATAACGTCAGAATTAGTTCATCAGACTATGTTGAGGAAGTCTTAAAGATAAGTATTAAATAACTTATCTTTTCATTTGGGCTAGACTAGGTCAAAAGAGTTATAGCGGCTGACCCTCTAAATAATGACCGATCCAATATAGCCTTTGTCTGCCTATTGAAGATTGGCGGTTCCCGGTTAGACAATAAGCCAGAAATGGCAATCACAGCAATGTTTTATGCTCTTTAGATACACAACAGGCGTCATTTGCTTAAGATCAAATTTTGGAAGGCCAAGAAAGCCAACATATTCTTAGACATCTGGAAGTCTGAACAATATAAGAAAGGTAACATTTATTCAACTCTCTTCGTGACTCACGTTTTAGGGCACATGGATCACGAGAGCAACGACAAGGAATTTAAGTCAAGTCCCTTCATTAGCCAAGAAGCAGCATCATCAAGGCAGAGCTTGATCCTTGATAACTTCAAACGAGGCTATTTTAAACTGGTTTTATCACCGGTCACTGCTCTCATAACTATAATCTTCACAATATGATTATAAAATGGCCGATAATTGCCTGAATAAGATTAAAATTCCTTAAAACAGTTTCAAGAAATACTCATCAGCGACATAAATCGTAAGTACTAATTTGAGAAAGTGGGAGTTTGTTAATTAACTTGTTTTGACAAAAAATTGTTTTTAACAAATTTGTAGGAATGTTAATGGGGATATAAATAAACCGTGGGATATGTGAACGAAAGTTCAAGATTTGAAATGAATTAAGTCCCGAAAATGTTTAATCCGGCATAGGTATGCATATACTTTTGTTGAAAAATATAAAATAAGGATAAACAATCATTTGTTTTGTATGAGTATTTTTCAAAAATACATAGATATTCAATAATGAAGGACAATTTTGAGGTTCAAGCTCGTTAAATGCTGTTTAATATAAATATTTTCATGTTACTTTAGTTATTCCGTGTCGGTATTGTAGGTATGATTATAAGTTTTATTTGCTCCAAAAATCAAACAAATCGATTAATCCCCTCTATATTGTTTCTGTAATTTCTGTATTGTGTTTCTCCCTTTTGCAGTTCACACGGTCAACCAATCTTAACAAAAGAAGTGTAAAAAAAATATATTTTAAGAGTGCTTATCTTTACATTTTTACTTTTTTTTAAATATTAACAAATAAAAAAAAATTATTTTACTGCATTAAATTTCAACTACGCAGTTGTGTACAAACTAGGATTCCGGGAAATACTTTTCTTTCGTTCTTCATGCACATAAACTACAAACGACGTCACGAAAGAGAGTTACAGTAAAAATTTATGTAAAACGTTCTGCCTACGCCTGAGCGATGAAGGGCACGTCGACCTATAAGATCTATTGTACCATAGGACCAGAATAATGTTTAGGCGAGCAGATTCTTCATTTTTCTAACAAAGTTAATCAAGCAGCTGGCAGATGACTTCTTCATCTCTTCAGAGCTCAGAAGCTCCCTGTAGAAGATAGTTCTCCTGATTCCACATAGGGCTGGACACTCACATAAAATGTGCTGAAGCTGTTTCGTCTTCTTCAAGACACAACCGACAAATTGAGGAGTCGGTTAAATTAATTTTATTTAATTGATATCGTAGGTTGTGATGTCCTGTGAGGAAACCAGCCAGATTTTCAATATCATGCCTTCTTAGATTTAACCTTTAGAGCACCGAGTAAATTTTGAGACCTAAGAGACGAAGTGGGGTACAATAGGTCCCCCCAATTAAAGTCAGGTTTTAACTGTATTCATGTTTATTTTATTTTTGGGTTATAGCATAAATACATTAACAAATGAATTTGAAAAGTTTTTTTATTAAATTCATTAAAAAAAAATATATGTACGAATTTTTCAAGTTATGTAAAAAAAAAGTTATTTTTAATGTTTATAGAAAACGTTGTTTATAATGTTTAATGGAAAAAGTTGTTTATAATGTTTTATGGAGATATAAATATATTTAAATGAAAGATTTCAATTCTTTTGGCTTTTAACCTGAAGAAAAAAATGAATAGTTAAAATAATATAGAAATAAAAATAATGTAAAAAGGAATAACGATTATTCATCAGATGAGATACCATGACTAAGGCAAACAATTTTCGTTTCCACCTTTCTATGTTCATTACAAATAAATTTGGAGCATATGGCGCACTTGAGTTTGGACTCATTTCTTCTAGTTCCGTTTGGTGCAGAAATCTTCGACTATTTGCCATTTTTATCTATAAAAACAATTAAAAAAAAAATTGCATAAAGTACGAAGTGGGGTAACTTGGGTCCCCCTTACCTTGTAAATTACTCTTTTGTTATTGAAAAATTCCCAAAAATTTAAGATCACGTTGAATTTATGTTATGTATGCGAAAAAACTCGACTACCTAAGAAAAGAATTAAAAACAGTTATTATTAAACGGATTATGGACAAAAACGTGGTCGTGGGGGACCCAAAGTCCCCCACTCGGTGCTCTAAAGGTTAAATTACTGTTGGCATCTTTTTTGAACGGCTGAATAGCACGCTTGGCCTGTCTTAGACCTGGGATATTCTCCCAATATGAGCTACATTTTGGGAGTGTAGCAGAAGGGTTCTACGTCCGAGCGTTTGAAGGCCGTTGAAACAGATTAGTACTGATTTGGAGGCAATAATAGGCGAGCTAAGGGCGTTTATAGCTACCTGACTGTCAGTGAATATATGGATGTATAGTATATGCCTTTAGTACCTGTGTTGTATATGTGGTTAGGTCCGTGGAACCCAGCATCCACTCCTGTTTCCATTTTGGAACCATCCGTAAACCACTTTCGACCATTTTGGCAAGTAGGTGGGCTATTGTACGCCCATGCTTCTCTACTAGGGATCTCCGTATAGAGAACCGTTTTTTGAAACATAAAGCCTTTGGAAAGCGGTCTGTTACCGCGCAGATTATGCCAAGTACCTACTGTAATTTCAGAGAAAAAAATCCTTCAACTCAGGATGGTCGCTGAGAATATTGTCTCTTTCATTTCGATTAAACTTGCCGAGCTGCAGATATACCGAGACATGCAAGTCGCTTTACCCTTTGAAGCTTAGCAATGGCGTTCTTTGGTTTTGTTTTCGTCCGCCATACTAAAGAAGCGTATGTTATGATAGGCCTGATCATCATTGTGTAGATATTAACACAGATAGGACATCTAAGAAAGAATTTTATTTTCAAAATTTTGCGTGGGAATTGGGTAGGTGCGCTGACGGTCTATCCGATACGTGGTGCTGTTGTCCATCTCCGAAACCACTCAACCGATTTTAATGAAATTTTGTGGATGGGTATGGTTGGTTCCAGTTTTAAAGATAGGATAGTTTTGGATCCGATAGTTCCACACGAAAGGCACGCACAAACCGGGCGGGTACCCCGATATATAAAAGAGACTGACGTCTGTGTGTGCACTCATAACTAGAGAATGGATCGTTAAATTTTAACAATTTTGGGCTTGGGGGATTCGTATTGAAATGGCATTTATGCTACTTTTTGTCGTGAAAATAAAAGTTAAAGGGGATGAGATTGGGAATGGAACTTAGTATGGGAACCGAACTTTGAAAAAAATTAGACTGGACAGGTAAACTTCCAATACAACCAAACTTATTTCAAATGTTTAATTTTTAAATTCGTTGGATGTTCGGGGCTCATCGCTACAGAATTTAAAACAAAAGTTTGATTTGAATATGAAGAATCTAAAATCCAATGTCATGGAAGCGAAGATTTTGACCTACAAATTCAAGCAACCATTATATAATTCTGCGGATTCCGATGGTTTGCCATTGGTTTTCAAGCGCCTATCAAGCACTATGAAAAATAATAAGTCGCAAGGACAGCACAATCGCAGGATATTTGTGACATAAATTGTGAGTGAAAAAGTGGAAAGTTGGGAGACATGCCAATAATTGCGGTTTGATTTAAACACATCGGCAATGCAATACTTCAGTTATTTATATTGTATTTAATTTAACCTTTAAAATAAAGAATTTGAATTGACCGAATAACATAGAGCAGCATGAGCCTTGCTCATTCTCGGAATTATTATTTTCATTACATTAACGAATTTGGGCGGAACGAAGTTCGCTGGGTCAGCTAGTATTAATATAATTGTGCCGCCTTTTTCAAATGCATATCGAACCTGTTTCGGCTCTGTGACATCTATATTGATTCTTTAACTTTCCTTTCATTCAGTTACGTGCTAAAATGCGATTAGTCAAACAACAAAGTCTTTAGTTCGGTATATACTGGGTGACGATTATGGATACGCGCTTTGGATCAAATGCAATGCCACAAAAATACTTTTTTTAAGCCATCTACAGGCTGGCTGATCAAAACCGCTACCAAAACAAAACTTTAAAACTTTTCTTCTATTTAATGAACCTTTTTTTTTTTTTTTTTTGGCAAATTGATTTTTAGATTTAACAAAAATGGAGAACTGGGACACTGAAACAAGAATTTGGATTGTCGGCCGCTATCACGCACTGGAGTCCGTTGTTTCGGTTCAAAGAGAGTATAGGCGCACGTTTGGCGGCAATCCTCCGAGCAGATAGACTATAATGAGACTTATTAAAAATTTTGCCGAGCATGGGACAGTCGAAAGAAGACCTTACCATCGAAACCCTTCAGTTCGGATGGAGGAAACAATCGCTGTTGTAGCTGCTGCTATACAAATCAATCCAAGAGTTTCGACAAGAAGCTTATCTGCTCAAATGGGTACAAGCAGACGGTCATTGCAGTCATTTATGCATAATGATTTGGACTTATTCCCATATAAAATTCAAATGGCCAACAAACTGAACGCAGCAGACATACCGATTAGCTTGGTGGAAGAGGACGGAAAAATGTTGAACTGTCTTTTTATGTCTGACGGGGCACATTTCGATTTAAACGGCAACATAAACAAAATTGTCGAATATCGAGTGCTTCCAACCCACAGACACGAATATTTTCCAAGAACCTGATATCCAGAAACTCCACAATCCGTTGGCCCCCCAGGTCGCCTGACGTAACTGCACCTGACTTTTTCTAGTGGAGTTATTGCAAATAGGGAGTCTACAAAACAAAACCCACAAATTTGAATGAACTAAAGCAATCCATTCGAGAAACATTTGCGGCTATTCCTGTCTCAACTCTCCAAGCAGTAATGAACAACTTTTTGGTAAGATGTCGCAAATGCATCAACGAGCAAGGGGGACATTCAAATTCCGTTATTTTTAAAACTAATTAAATTATATTTAATAAAATTTAATGAGCTTTAACACGAATAAAATAAAAATGAATTCCATACACTGAAGATAAAAAAGTTATTTGAGCTCCTTAATGCAGCAATATTCATCAGCCACCCTGTATCACCAGCATAAAAGTCCTGATTTATATGTTTGGATATTAATCTATTCAATTTACAGATTTCCAAAGAAAAAGTCTCTTGGGGATATTCTTCCGGAACTTAGTAGCAGATGCATTAATATTTTATTTTTAGCCGGTCCTTAAATACCCCAACTTTGTAATCCCAATTATTTTTTTACGAAAAATCTCGGTACAACTGGTTTGCTCATTTAAATCGCAAACATTAAATAAAAAATAAAAAAAAAAATGCAAAAAAAAAAATTAAAACCTCAAGTTGAATAAAGTGGATGCAGCACATATCGCTGCGCATTACAATGACTCCCCCAACCATGGCGGGAAAAGAGTTTTCTCATTAAAAGCGAAATTCAAGTACGAGATTAGAAACCAACGAACAATGCATATACTTATTATTTGGTTTCCTCATTGTTGCGATTCACTGTGGGGAGCTCTTGAGGTTCTTTATTCCACAAGCGCACAATATAACATTTATACGTCCGCCTTCGTGCGCCCTGTGTATAGAACTACTCCTTCTGCACGGCTGTGTCAGGGCGTTCTAGAGTGGAAAATCAAACAATGATTCCTTGCGCATTCGTTTTTACATACTATGCATGTGCTGTGTATTCAAAAAAAGTGTTACTGAGGATGGTATTGCGAACGGATATTATTATGGCTTGAATATGGTTATTACGAATTCTTTGCTTTAATGGTACCATTAATGTGTGTGTTGGAAAATTGGTTTCTAGATACGGACGAAACATTTAAAACTGGATCGTGAATTGGAACACTTGGGTAATCCTTTTGTATAGATTGTGAGCGCGCATACAATTGATTCCCGTTTCTATTCCAACACTGTTCGCAGGTGTGAAGAATGAAATAACATTTGAGTGTCATATACAAAGAGCCCTCTTAAATGAAATCGAGTTTAAAGAAAAAGACGAATTATTCGAGAGAAGTCGTTGACGCATTGGAAAAAAACGTAATATGTAAATTTTGTGTTTCTGGGGATAGAATTTAAGATTTATCGGAGCATAGAAACTTAGTCGATGGTTGACTTTCCTGGCCTAAAACCTCACTGATATGGGCCGATCAGATTGATGGTGATAGGTTTTAGCAGTTTACACAATAGAGCCAACAAGATCTTTAAGGCATCATTAAGGAAACATATTTGTCTGTAGTTGATGTAGCTATACAAAACATCCATAATCGCAATGAACATCACCGATCTCTTAGATGTCAAATAAGGTTTGTAGCAAGCCACGCTTGATCGTATTACGTCTTTTACATCATTTTTGAGACTCTTATACGAAACTCATACTTAATTGATAATATCGGAAGATCCCAGTGGGCTGTCAGTGGCGTATTTGTTTAAGTATTAAAACTGAGGCGCCGAAGATGGGTCTAGTAGTAAATGAAGACAAAACGGAGTTTGTATATGTTTTCAACGAGAAAGGACACTCAGCATCGACGACGCAGACAAAACGTCACGGTGGGCAGAATGAACTCAAAGCGAAGGACCGAGATGGCTATATACCTAAGCTTGTTATGTTTGAGGCCCTGGTCCGCTCAAGAATGTTCCAGCCAACCAAAAAAGTTAAGTATAGTTGGTAGTATCTACAGAGCCATAAAATGTTACTGTCTACGATACGTGTACGTAATACTCATCTGCACATTTTCCCAAAACAATATTTTTTTATTGATCAAAAATTATTTTGTAGCAAATGCAGTGAAGTCACTGTAAGAGCTAGGAGATTTATAACGATTCATAAATGACTACAGTGATATTTTCCACCAATTCATCTGTAACCATGCTGCCGTTTTTTTTTTAAGTATATTCAACTTTCGCGGCTCATTAAACTATTATAGATATGTCAACTTCTCAAAAAGAAACCACTACTTTAAGTCTTAAGTTGCTCAGCCTTTTGATATCCATGCAGTGTCCACAATATCTACCTATAGATCGCTTTAAGAATTTCATATATTCATAACAGTTTATGAGAATAAAAACTGACAGACTTCGTATTCTGCTTTAAAAAAAAGTACGTGCTCATGCACTAGTGATTGCACGTTAAATTTACAATCTAACTCTGTAGATACGCGTTAACCTTTGCTTTGATTTTGAAGTAAAATCGCGACAGTGGTGCGACACCGCCATGTCCTTAATTTTTCTTTTGCTTCACACCAGCAAACGATGACCGAATTCATAATCCAAGAACCTTCCGTGCTACTTGCTTTCACATTCAGTTATGGCACTGCTTCAACCCCCATCAGCACTTATTATAAATTGTTGTTCCTTTTTCCTGCATCTGGAATTTCCTTTTCATTATGCATTCACTTGGCACGTCCTGGATACAAAAACAAAAATGTAGAAAAATATGAAACGCTTGAAATTACAAAAAAAAAAAAAAACTGAAGTGAATTGTGAAAAAAGAACGAAAAGACGGCAAGAGTGTGTTAAGATTTGGGTCAGGTCGCTTGAGGTTAATATGGTTATGACTGCACACAATTTTCCAGAGTGATGGTGCTAATGGCTTTTTCAAATCGCGCTCCAAAGGCAAACTGGTCGTCGAAGCGAATGACACACAAATCTTATATGATATGGGAATCACGGGAAAGGATTTAATTATGGAACTTATATGGACCTAAATATAATATGCGGTGTTGAGTTAAAGTGACTTTAAGTCGCACTTTATTTGAGGGAATCCCAAATAAACTCCTTTGGTTTGCAAGGTTATTATGCAATGCCAGTGTCTCTATATATGCTATTGCTTTTTCCTCGAATGCGATAGTTAGTCTCAATAATATTCACTTCATTGATCAACAACCATTCACATTCAACAATTTTCTGGAATATGGTTAGATACAACATAGGTACATACCTACGATTTTTTTTTTGTTGCGCCTGGAGGTGAGTAGTCTTCAAAAGCGAATGCACCTACTAATACCGTCATTACATGCGCTAGGTCAAACGGTCTTGTTCTTTGTAGTCGTCGCTCAAGTTTTGCACATCCAGAGTACGGGCTATTTCTTTATTGCAATGAGCTCGTATACGAGCACGAAGTTTGCTAGCAAAGTTTGTTACTTCCTAGATCTCTGTGGATATCACTATTCCTTACTATGGAGCATTCACGGTTGCTCTTAGCATTTTATTTTGGAATGTTTGTATTAAAGGCTATACTACACTTACTTCGTTTAGTACAACCCTAAAGTTGTATACCGTATGTCCAAGAAGGTTTTAGCACTTGCTTAATACAGGAGCAGTTTGTTGAATATACTCTTTGGCTTCGAAAATTTTCCGAGTAGCAAATACATTTCTCTACTTCTGATTGCGAGCTCGTCGCGCTTTTTCTTAACGCGTGGCTTCCACTTAAGTTTCGCTTCCAGGGTCATTCCTAGATATTTTGCCTCGTTTCCGAGAGTTCAGTCTCATGTCTAAAATGAAAGAGTCTGTTTTCAAGGTAGGATTTCAGTATTTTGTATAACTTTTCCGGTAGGATTGTCCTTAGCTTATACCCTAGGCATTCGTTATATACCTTGTCATAGGCTTGCGATACGTCGAGAAAAGCGCTGGAGCAAATCTTTTTCCATTCTAGAGCATTTTCAAATTCATTCGTTATTCGATACACCTGATCGATTGTGAAATGTTTGACCGGGAAGCCGAATTGATGATCTGCTATCAAGCGTCTTTCTTCAATTACTGGTTGTAATCGTTTTAGGAGGAGTTTATCGAAATCCTTAGATATTCACCCTTATTCAGAGTGGCGTTTTACTTTCACGACGTTTGTCGTTTTTTGAGGCGTTTCATTTTAGAACACTTATTCCTTAACTTCCACGACAGGGTAAAACGTCGTCGGTAAGTAGTTCACATTCCACATAAGATCCACACCAGCTGATATGTGCCAATGATCAGTTTGTGGTATTTATATTTTTGAAGTGGATGGATCGATGAATGAAGTTGAAGTCGATGTGGATGTACAAGGATTTTTCTTTGATTCGGAGTTAAACCAATTTGTGCACCACCCAAGACTTTTCCTTTCGGACTTATAATTTTTTCGTAGCTAAAAAGATTTGAAACAACTTCTTCCAAACCTGACAAATACTTTTGTTTGAATGAGCCTTCTCCAGTTGCTTCACAATCCTTTTTGTTGTGAAGAAGTTTTTTTTTTACTTTGAATTTAATATCAGACCAAACCTGTGAAATATGTTCATTAAGCTAATTAAATTTGTATATAGTGCGTTAAGTTTTATACTTACTTTTTGCTACTCTTTTCCAACTCTTGATGATGTTCTTAAGCTATTATGGGTTAGACGTTAGGCCCCATTCAAGTTTGGTATCAACATTTAAGACTCCACTTTGAAATCCCATTGCCAGCGAAGGTTTTATTTTTCATTATTTCAACCAAAGTCTTAAATTGTTTCTGGTTGTTTACTTTTACCCTTAAAATTAATCTAATTTAGTCTAGTCATTTGAATAAAATACCAATTTAAGAATATAATTACATTTTTAGCCGTCGCGTCGTTCAGTAACTTGCAAACGACAAATACTGTCATTTTTCTTGACGACTTTCCATTGTCTTGGAACATATGAAAGTCTCAGAGAGCTTAGCTAATGTTTTTTGAGGCAGCTTCTTCAGAATTTCGCCAGTGATTACATCGTATCCTGGTGCTTTGTTATTTTTCAGCTTTGTTATTGTGTTTCTAAACTCGGACAGAGATACGACTTTTACTTTATAGTTGTCGGATGCCGTATTAGCATTTGGTTCTATGTAGATCGTCAATCGAACGGCCTGAATGTTTCTTCTAGATGATCGGCAAATAAAACTGCTTTCTCTTTGTCCCCTTTTTCCCATTCCCCGATAGTTTTTTTTATTGGTGGTGAGTGCATTTTGGGTTTCCTTATGGACTTCAAGGCTTTCCAAAGTGAGTAGTTTGAGCTATTTTCAGCAGTCAAGCCCTCGAGGTAAGTAGAAGTTTCGAGATTTCTTAGATCCTGTAGCTCAATTTTAATATTGTTGCAAAGATAGTTCAGATAAGTTTTATCTGATGGACATAGGGATGCCATACGCCCCCCTTTAGGGGGGACAGTCCCCCATTTTCATACAAAAATGCTGTTTGTCCCCCCTAACAGAAACTACTGTCCCCCTTAATAAGTCAAAATTCAATAAAAGAAAACATTCAATTGAAAATTTTGAAAATACTTTCTTTTATTATTTTTAACAAGATTCTTTGTGAACACATCCATTTGAAGTGCAAGAAAACTTTCAAAGCTATTTTTATTTCATATTTTTTGGACTCTGGTGATCAATAATAAAAACAAATATTTGTCCCCCTTTTTTAACACTTGTCCTCCCTAGAAAACTCACGTTGTCCCCCTTTTCGTATTTTTTAATCTGGCATCCCTAGATGGACACCGTATTAGCGAAGCACTGCTACCGCTTAACTTTTCCGGAGTTAGCACAACACCGTAGCCGACGACTGGACACTGGACTCGATCGGAATAATAAATCGCTTTTACCGGCATTCTGGTTTTGTGGATCGTGGAAGGGCAGGGTCAGGGTGTTCCTACATTATTTTAAGTTTGAATTTTAACGTCTAGCAAGGTAGGCGGGGTTCCGCTAGTAAAAAAATATGTATGTATTAGTATATTAATGCTTAGGCAAAAACAAAAATGTCATTATTAACTTTCTCCATTACGTAGTAAGCGAAAGATATTGGTTTCGTACAAAGTTTCGAACTCGAGATTTTAATCAATTCTGATATTACGATGATAGAGGAACTCAAAAAAGTGGGTCAAAAAATTCTGTCCGGTCTGTCCGTCTGTCCGTCCTTCCACAGGCCTACAGCCTAAACGGCTTCCCGGATTACGTTCAAACCTCGGATTTGGAGTTTTTGGGCTTACAGCTCGGGGGGTGTTTTTTTTTTCAAGGTAACCTCAGTATTAATGGCACTTCGCATATAAAATGTTCGTACCAGTTGGATTGGATCGAAAACGGCTCTAACGATTTCAACCAAAATTGATATTTAAGCTTATGTAGGTGAGGTTACCAGGACTAATTGATGTTTTCAAAACTATTGTGTCCTTAATTTTCAATACGAAGCACCGAAAACGCTAATTTTAAAAAACTGCTCATGTCTCGAAAACCCCATCGTTGATTTTGATAAAACTACGAAGCAATGCTTACATACCGAACAATAACTTATAATCGGTTATCACCTAAATATTTACGCAATAGTATTTTTTCAAATTAAACATTGCAATATTTGGTACTGTTTCGTCTGGCAAATTCTACAAAAACCGCTCTAACGATTTTGACCAATATACATATAAAAGATAATATAAGTACCTTTTATTAATAAGATCCCGTACTTTCTTTTTCTCAAAAAATTCGAGAATGTGAGTTTTTTAAATTATTTATCAAAAAATACTATACAGAAATCACGACCTATGTATTTTCACATATATCTACGGTATATTTTTGTAATAGGCTTAATGCCCCATATTTTGTGAGTTGTAAGACCTTATAAAATAGTACAGTAGCCGCTTATAGCCATCTAGCCAGAACTTGCGACAATTGCCTGTTACTAAGAACTTAAACTTTTAAAAACTTATATTGTTATTTTATATACATAACTGCCATTTGAGATAGATATCCAATTTTTTGTTTTCTTTAATCTAATATCGAGAAAGTTTCGTTCGACTCAGTGGTGCACTTCATTTTTAATTTCGTGCGTATGTATTTGTATGAACTTGTGTTTGGCTAACTTGAACTGAATAAAAACAGAAAATATTTACAATATACTAAAATTAATACACGCTCAATAACAGGGCATTTAAAATCGGTCCTATTACGAAATTTAATACCGTCATTTTGGATCTATTTAGCTCATTCCCGAGATAAACATGGCTTTCCCAACATTAATATTTTGACCCTACAGTTGGCGATATTTGGAAAGTGTGAACTCTTTAACTTTACTTAAGCATTAACATTACTAAAGTGTATTATTCGTAAGGGCGAAAAAAATGCAATAAGCTTTACCAATAAACGCTTTTAGTTTTGACTTAAAATTTTAGTAGTTCTCGCCTTTTTTTTGCAATGGTATTATTATGTATTAACGACTCAATCACTCATCTAACTTTTAGAGTGCACTAATAACGGTTGGAAGCTCTTAGTTAAGGGTTGGTATGTGAATAACTCAAGAAAGAAAAAATTATTTCCATTAAGCCAACACACTTTCTCTGCTACACCAAATGCGTGTGGGTATACAAAGCAAACACACTTAATAACAGCAGCCTTGGGTGACATTGAAGCACTCCCACACGAAGTTGGAAGAGGGTGGTCCGTCAAATGCTTGAATCATATACCCCTATATATATATATTTTCATATACCCCTATATATATATATTTTCCCCACGTTTTGTTTAATCCACCCAGAATGTCAAAAGTCAATATTCATCCTGTCGTCCATCATGGGTCCTGTCAACAATGTCGACAAATTTTGAATGTGAATCTTCGCATATACCCATACACACTTGTTTGTCACATGTTTGACTTGTCATTATCCTGTGGGTTTGGCGACATAGACAAATCTATGTTTCTTTGGTCTTTGTTGTTAATTTTTTTCCCCATGTAATTTTGTTCTCGGATCTTTCTGGGAATTTCCTTACAACATTTCAGGCCCACATGATACTCCGTCACTGGAATACGTTTTCCCTATTGACGACGCGACGTAAGGATGTTGTTTGCCTCCCTTCGAATGACAAATTGCACAAATTCACTAATTTGCTGTAATGTCAGCTTTTTCTTCTTTGCTCTCGTACGTAATGGATGACATGAGAGAAACTCGAAGCTGTTCGTCTCGAGCCAAGATGAGGAGACAAATATGAACCTATTAAGTGTATTAACAGGGGAAGTCATATTTTGATAGATGCGAGAAAATTTGTTGTAGGGTAGGCATTATATGATAGATTTGAGAAGTTAAGAGGCTGTTAAACGCACGTCAGGTGCTAGTTAGCTGAAAGTTGAGGCATAGGAAGGGGGATGTTATGTTATAAAAGCAGATAGATTTGACAGCATGTAACTTGAGCGAGTTTTGTGTAGGAAAATGCAATACGGAGGAAATTACCGTTTTAGAGATTGGGCTAGAAAAATCGAAACATTTTTCTTTGAAGCCAGGAGATGCTATTTGACAGAATGCAGATTTGTTCTTTACATAAACAGCTGTAAGTTATGTTTTTATTGAAATATGTCTTCAGAAAGAGAGCACAAAAGTTTGCGTGCTCAATAACTAAAGAAGTTTTGCAAGTGAGCCGTCTTTGAAAAGAAAGAGAAGTTGTTTAGCCTAATCACTATCTTAAAGCATGCAATATATCTCAATATGTAAGCCTTCGAATTAAATAAATAAATAAATAAATAAGCGGGCGGGCATCTAAGGTAAATAATATATATCTATCTATATAAGTATTGGGTAGGCGCAGTAGCTTAGTGGTTAGTGTGTTGGGCTACTAAGCGAGGGGTCCCAGGTTCGAATCCCGCAAAAACCCAAACTCCAACTCAGGGTTTTTTTCACTGCGCCACCTCTCGCGAACGTCTGACAAACATCCGAGAGTATAACTGTCTTGAAAGAGCTTCTCAATTAGCCGTTTGGAATCGGCATAAAATTGTAGATCCCTTCCATTCGTTCCGAAAATGAAAAACTCACACAAAACGAATGGTTGCGCCAAATATTACTATTATTATTATGTAAGTATTCGAAATCCGATTTCTAAGGTTAGGAATTGTGCGAACAGATAACTAAGGTTATGTTTCATATTCGTAGTTTGAAGTAGACCTCGACAGAAGCAGTGCATGTAGCCTTTAATTTTATTTGGCCACTGACACATTAGCGCTTTCAGTGTTGAGCCACAGCATCAACCAGCTCGGCCCGAAGCTAACTGTAAAAATGAGATATTTGCCCATTAGCTGCCCAAAAAAATTGAAACACTTTCAGTTGGTATTGCGCTTACCTCAAACTCACAGGCTGTTGTTGTCACTACCCAGGACCTCTGTGTGGAAGATACTTCTATACAAAACCCACGTCCACCCTATTACCAAAGATAATATAATTACCTAGATGACGCAGTCCAATAGGAAATGTTGTCATATGAAACCAAAATGCCAAACATTAAGAGCTTTTCCAAAAAGCTTTTACAGAGAGAAAGCGTAGGTAACCAAAGCAAAAGGAAAACACACATCTATATAAATTACACATATCACTTATTCGGTCTCCCTTTCATTATTCCTCATTTTTGTCCTTCTTCGAAGTTGGACGTGTTACCAGTGATCGGACTTTACTCCGAAAGGAGTACCTAGATCTGCTTCGCCTTTTGCAATATTTTAAAATCTACTCCACCACTCCTTCTTTTTCAAAATCTACTTCGCTTTTTAATTTAAAGTGGCAGTCGATAATTTTAATAAAAAACAGTACAAAACCCCCAAATGTGTTTATAAAAAACTATGTATTTTGGCTACACATTTGGGCCTTTATACTCTGTACTGTTTTTTATTAAAATTATTGACTTGGTTTGATACATACTTTATGTAGGTATACAATTCACATGGTAAGGTTCTTGTGATTTGCAAACTGAATGTGCAATTTATGTTACGTTTATTTATTTTGTTTCTTAAATACACTTATTTAAAAAAAAAACTGTTTTTTTGTTCATTTAATATGAAACTGAAAATCTACTACGGAAATTTTTGTTTTACTCCGCCTTTTTTTTTCATTCACTTCGATATGAGATTTCTGAAGTCCGAACCCTGCGTGTTACATGCATATTGAACTCATACGAATGCAAGCGTATCATTTGGATGGACATCGTTCGTGCATGACTGATTTTCTTTCTTTTGTTATATCCTATTCATCTTCTTCTCATTTCTCAATATGAATCGAATGTCCTCCTGCTCTTCGGAAAAAAAATACATATTGTGCTTGATGGAATAAAAATCGAGGGATTCTCATTCATTTTTCATTAGGTGTGTTTGACGTAGCTAGCACTAGTGCCAACTAGTGCGCACTGAGAAGTGTCAGCTGATTTTCCCGCCTACCCAAAAACCTGCACAACCCTGAAATTTCGGCTATCATATCGAACGAAAAATATGCTGCCCTGAAGTCTGGCAGTTTTTGAATTTGAAAAATACTTATGTTTTGGTGAACGAAGTACGAAGATGATAACACTTTGTTCTGTTTATTGTTAAAAATGAGTGAACTCAATTCTGATCTTGTGTTTGCCATAATGCAAACAAGTTGATAAAACTGTTTGCAATATATGCGATGCACTAAAAAATGTAATCAGCTTTGATTCCAGATTTTTTTCATTCCATTTATCTTTAAAATAAGGTTTTAGTCCATAAACGTAGTTGTTTTCAAACAATTCCCTTTTGAATATCAAATTTATTGTATTTATCTTTATTACGATATTCAAATAAACGAATAAAAGCAAGCGAAATGACAGCGCAACTCAGCACTGAGTTCTTGCCCCGACAAAATAACTGGGGTCAGTTCAGTGCACAACTAGGGCGCCCTAGAAGTCATGTCAAACACAGGTTTTCAGTACCAGGGCGAGTTCAGTGCTATATCGAACACATTAGGGTTAACCCAGTGCGCACTAGTGCGCACTAGGGCCCACGTCAAACAAACCTATTATCTGCCTCATTTTATGTTGTGTATTTTTTTAGAACAAATTAAAGGCAAATTTATAGGTAATTCCTTGGCAAAACATTAAATAGGAAGCAAAATTAATAAAGTAAAATAGGTAGGTACTAGGTACCCACATGAAATATAGGAAAAAAACAAAAAAAATATATAAAACAAACATAAAATAAAAAAAAAGCAAAAACTAAAAAAAAACATGATTTTCTTTTATTTTTTGTTTATAGGTACATATAATTATGAAGTATGTAGGTAACGCAAAAAAAAATAAAGTGCACGACTGGGTCGTATAGATAAAAGAAAACAAAATGCAAATGAAGTTTGATTTTCTGATTGTGTAAGAACCAAATTGTTGGCATTATTTTGAGATGCATCTTCAATATTGTTGAAAAAAGAAGAAGTGGGTTATATTTGCTAAAATTAAGCGTAACTTTGGGACATTAAGCCTATTACAAAAACATACCGTAGATATGCGAAAATTCATAGATCGTGATTTCTGTAGTATTTTTTGAGAAATAATTAAAATCTGACGTCTTCGAATTTTTTGAGGAAAACTAAGCACGCATTTTATTTACAATACTTATGTTATCTGCAATGTATATATTTTGGTCAAAACCGTTAGAGCGGTTTTTGTAACAAAACTGTATACCAAATATTGCAATGTATAATTTGAAAAATACAATTGCGTAACTATTTAGTTGAATAAGTTAGTGTTCAGGATGTAAGAATTCTTCGTTTTTAAAGTTTTAACGAAATCAAAGATGAGGTTTTCGAGATATGAGCAGTTTTCAAAATTAGCGTTTTCGATGCTTCGAATTGAAAATTGAGGACACAGAAGTTTTGAAGACATCCATTGGACTCTAAGTTTGCAGTTTGGTCAAAATCGTTAATGCTGTTTTCCGGTAAACTGAAAAAAAATTAAATTTTAAAAAATTACTCTTTTCATAAATCCATTGTACGATAATATAGAGAAAAACTGAGGTTGCTATTGAGTTATAAATGACCACATAACCTTAGAAATTAATTTTTGCTACAATCGTATAGACCGTTTTCGAGATATGTCGAAATTTCAAAAGTTCCGTTGTTCGAATTTTTAGCAAAAAACTTGGTACGCAGTCATGGTAACCTCACCTACTTAAGCTTAAATATCGATTTTGGTTGAAATCGTTAGAGCCGTTTTCGATCAAATCAAACTGGTACGAAAATGTTGTATGGGAAGTACCATTAATATTGAGGTTACATTGAAAAAAAAAAACACCTCCCGAACTGTTAGCCCAAAAACTCCAAATCCGAGGTTCGAACGTAATCCGGTAAGCCGTTTAGGCTGTAGGCCCGTGAAGGACTGACAGACGGACAGACCGGACAGAATTTTGCGACCCACTTTTTTGAGTTCCTCCATCATCGTAATATGATTGTTTATTCGTAAGTATACCTAGGTATTGGAGAAATCATTTGCAATTCAAATCAAATTCATAAACGCTTTTTTTTAATTAGTTTTATAAACATTGCGTGCTCTTATTTTTCCCAGCAGATTCCTGACTGCATTATTTAGTTCAGGAAATCTAAACAAATTTTGTCAACAAGTACCTATAATTAGAATTACACACTTTACTCCAAGAAATACCCCTATATTGTACTCTATATTTAGTCTTCCCATATTTATCCTTATTATTTTTGTATTACGTCTTAAACTATTAAAACTAAACGATATGCTACCTCTCAAAATCAATTTAAAACTAAATTGAGTGTAACCCTATATATGTATATAGGTACGTACCTATCAGAAAAATGTGTTTGTCCCTTTTTCTTTCTATTTTGTTGGATAATCGTTGTTGGACGAAGAGAAGAGCTTTTTGTTGGACAATCGTTGTTGGACGATCGCAAGAAATGTGGACATCAGCCAACATGGGACTGCGACATCTGTATATTATATTATCTGTGCTATTACCATCCGTTCATAGGACTTCTCCCATTAAAATGGCCACTTACGTACATGAATTTACAAAGTCCACTGCAATTCCATCATGCGGCGATCCTTCACAGGTATGTACCTACACACAAGGAAAGTTCAAAAAGGGATTTCTTTTAAAATTTTCGGGGAAATTCGGTAGGTGCGCGCATTTTGACGGTCTATTTTTTACGGTTTGTGTCACGCATAAGTTCGACTCACCGACCCGTGTCGTCTAGGTGCGTGTTGTCAAAATGACCTATAACCACCTCAGCAGCTGCATTTTGAGTTTGTTGACCTGGTCAAAACGCTGTACAACTCCTTAAACTTGTTATTGATTATTCATCTCCACCAAAGATGGTCCGAACTAGATGGTCAACCAAAATGTCGTTTTCCATTGGAATAGAAAAATCATTTTTATCAGACTCAGAGCAGTTTTTTATGCTCTCCAAATCAGCTGGCTGTCAGATTTCGAGTTAAATAATTGGCCTCAAAAAAGCAGAGCCAGAGGAATTTCGCGAATCTCGATTTATGAGCGAGATTCACACCTATTTACGCTTACACCAAAATATTTGTCATTACTATTTTGTCAAACTTTAATGTGTGTTATTTTACGTTTTTATAGACAAGTCTGTGAAAAAAAAAAATTGTATTTGGCCACTGCGATGGATATTACCATAAGTTGAATAAATTTTAATAAACACTAATTTCTGACTTTGAAAACACGCACCACCACAAATGCAAAGAAAGAAATATCTCGTTTTATGTTGCATTGGGCTCGAAAAATCTGAAATCTGAGATCTAGATCTGAAAATCCCAATGGAAAACGACAAAAAGTATTCGTGCCTGTAAGATCGAAGTAGCGCCATAGCTGCCGCACCAGGTGCAAATTTTGACTATTATCATCCAGGTTGAACAGAACGTACCGTCTGACTTTGGATTATTGGCTACCTCCGCACCAGTTAAAAGTCTGTAGAAGTATTTTTTCCTTCGACTTTGAATAGTAACATTGCTATTCAAGGTATAATTTCGGTCAATCTTAACCACAGACATTGAAGAGTACAGTACTTGGAAAGAATGCTTCCGTAAAATTAATTGTCTTGAATAGCAAAGGTCCTTCAGGTTTGCTTTGTTTTACATCAAGGAAAATGCCGTTTAATTAATTATTACGAACCCTATGCAATTAGAGAACAGACGGTTCACAAGGTTATGCTATGTATTTATTCTGACGATTGAAGTCATCTGCAGCATTTTCACAAAATACCTACGAGTATTTGAACATCTTCCGGAATTTTAAGTTTTTACAAGAGCTGCACAAAAGAAATTTAAAAATAATTCCACTTTCGTTTCACGTGTCATTTGCGAACAAAGCATCTTCCCATTAGTTTAAAAATCATATTAATTTACAATTCGCCCCACCTTTACCAACAAGTTCATCAGCAGAAGATTTAACCTAGGTAGATAGATATAAAGGTATATACTTGAGCGCAGCGTATCGACTTTGTGAAAACAAAAGCCCTTTTGTCTTAGCACACTTCACTGTCATTTTGGTCTATATAACTGGTACATTTTGCATTCTTCCATGATGTTGCGTCGCTGTTTGACTCGCCAACAGCACTTCCTTTCATCATGACCATCACCGGGCATAATCTCCTTCAGCATTCCGCCAGCCAGCCATGGTGGTTTCCATGCAACCCGACCCACATTTAAGCACTAGCATTAGTGCCACCATGTTTAAGGCGGCGAGCAAAATTGCTTGCTGAAGGGTTTTATGTGAATTAATGAAATTTGTATGCGCTTTGTTCGCGACGATGTTCATTCGTTGTATTTAATTAAAATATAACCACTTAAGAGAGACAAAGAAATTTATGATTTTGCCAGAGATACCAATTTTCGTGAAATGTTAAAGAAAATGTCTTCCCCACTATACCCACAACCCACTACACAATAAAACTTCCTAATTAGTCAGGTGGGGTTCGATGTGATGCTGATGACTGAAGGATAGTTGGAAAAAGTTTTACTCTCGGGCTAAAGTTTTGAATGTGCGCTCTACTTTGACGTTAATTAGCGAGAATTATTGGCCGTTGTTCTTTTCTGCTCTCTGATGATGTGGAAGGAATAGCCTTATGCAAATTAGAGACAAGTATGTAGGTATGTAGTACGACGGCAAGGTATAAATAGACTGACCATAAATCAAAGAAGTTGGCTCATTTGTTAATGGGGATTTGTACTCTCTGATCACTGTTAAATGGGTTCTTTGATATTACCATGGGGATTGGGACTTTGGATTGAAGCAGATGATGTAGGTATAGGTACTCGCGTTGCCAGAAACCAAAAATGCATTCCTAACTTTGTTGAGAGTTCGCATTTGAAATTGAAAATTCGAGAAAAGTTTCGTTCGCAAACTTTTTGTCAGAAGCAGTTAGCAATGGTTATAATAAAACTTTTTGATTTGACCTTTTTAAAGCATCATGCTCGTGACAGTATATGGTTGAGCATGAACAACGTTATTATTTAATATTTATTAACTTTGGCATAATACCTACTTAAATTTAGATTTAAGTTTGGATAATATGAGTTAAACGGCCCTTTCGTAAATTTAACGTCGAGACTAAAATTGGGTATTAGTGCATGGCAGTTCCACACTTCGACTTCTACGTCCGACAATAGACAGACTTTTTGTTTCCATTGAATTCACAAAATCACCATAACATACATTTTTATGTATCACATTTGTTACAATGAAAAAACATGATTTATACGTTTACGCTGCATACCTTAGTTAACATGATACAAACTGATAAAAAAAATGCATGATAGGCAATATCAAATAATTGTTTTAACTTGTATCTCATTTAATACGCAATGAAACAAACAAATAATTAATTATACGCTGACGATGCACTGCTTCGGAAGCATGTGGGTATTTCAGTTAGCGTGATACAAATTCTTAACACTGATACCAAAAAAATGCGTGACTTGGCGAAATTTGCCATACAAAATTGCTTACTCCTACCTACTCCTTACAGAGCGTTTTCTATTATTTTTTTCAGAATATCAGCTCCCAGCGCACTAGCTTCTTTTCGGATATTACCTTTAAGCTTTGCTATTACTCTTGGCTTATTGGCATAGGTAGGTACCACCTACCTGTCGTAGGATTCTTTGCAAAGAACAACATAGGCTATAGACATCACCATAACAGCTGAGAACATCGCCTGCTGAATAGCTCGGGGGTTTCTTCAATACTCGCTTGCACCCGAGCAATGTTCGCATCATTTTGAACTGCACAAGGCTTTCCAGCACGCGAAAGATGAAAGACAGCCCGTGGTGCTGAAAGCGCAAATCGGTAGATTTTTGCAGCATTTGGCCCACGTCAAACATGAGCCCCTAAATCACTGGTGACATCGAACCTGAATTGAGGTCATTCGCAAAAGGCTGATACGTGACGAGCCACGAGGCCATGGCCACGACCATTATAAACTTTACCAAGCAGTTAAATAATGGAAAGCAAGCCCACAAACCAGCAATTTCCAACAAAGAAAAAAAGTGTACATTTAAAAGAAATAAAAAAAAACAATTGCACGACTGGGTCGAACGAAGCTTCTCGTTACTAGATAACAGAAAACCAAATCCAAATTTGGATATTTATCTCACATGACAGTTAGGTATATAAAATAACAATATAAGTTTTTAAAAGTTAAAGCTCTCAGTAACAGGCAATTGTCGCAAGTTCTGGCTGGAGAGTTATAAGCGCCTACTGCACCTACTACGAGTATTTTATAAGGCCTTACACCTCACAAGATTTTTGAGTATACAGGACAAGCGTACCTAGTAGGAGGTTGTGTTTTTGACCTGCTAGGATATATTTTTAATTTTGACTAGAACGCAACGAACCACTCTCAAGCTATGCGTGCCCACATGTCATAATACCTACTTGTATGATGAGGTACTTCAAGTTTGAAGAAAACCTTGTGTAAATGCAACAATTCATAGCTTGTTTTTGTATTTTTAAAATTTTTATACTTTTGTACTAGCTAAACGGCGAACTTCGTTCCGCCCAAATTTGTCAATGTAATACAAATAATAATTCCGAGCATGCACAATGCACATACTGCTTTATATAATTAGGTCAATTTGAATTCTTTATTCAAAGCTAATAGAATAGAAATAACTGAGGTATATCAATGCCGATGTGTTTGAATCAAACCGCAATGATTGACGCATCTGAAAACCCTGCGCTTTTAAAGTGCTTTATGATACACGGCGTGGACGTACCAGCGATTGCCCTTGCGACTTTTTTTCTGCCTTTGTTCTCATACATTTATTAATAGTTTATACATATTATTACAATTCTAACAATTTATCTACCTAAGTGTCTAAGTTATGAGAATAGTTAGTGACATTTTTATTCAGTTAAATAAATAGATGTAAATGTCACTTCAGATAAAAATATGTACATTGTGGGGTGAACAAGTGTACCTACATTATATTAAAATTCATTTAAATTCAAAATTCATTAAATACAAAAAAAAGGGATAAACGAAAGCATCGGGACAAAATTTCATTAAATTACGAACGATCAAAGTTTAGAAGCCACACTTTTACTTTTTTTAAAAATTCCGGTAGATATCTAATGATTCGTATATTAACGGGAAGACCATTAAATATTTTGCAAGAAACAATCGAATAGAAGTTTCTGAATCTGGAGGTACGAAAAGAAGGAATAGAAACCAAGGTTCCTGTGTTGCCTCTTAGGTTATAGGATTCAGAGTTAGGGCTCTGAAAATAGCCACCTCTTATGAAGAAAATTTTTGGAACTTTAAAACAGCTCCATGGAGTGGGCTAACCTATCGGATTTACAAACCTTCCTAATAGCACTTTTTTGAAGGGCAACCAGATGTTGGAGTTTATTAAGGTAAGCACCTCCCCAGCAGCATATTCCGTACTGTAATCTAGAGTGGAAAATCCCAAAGTAGATTGTATTTAAAATTTTTGTAGAGCAGTATTTCCCAAGACGGTAGAGACTGCTAGAGACGATAATAAATATTACCTACTTCAAAATTGAAATGTGTTTGCGCCAACTCAAAGTATTGTCAATAGTGACACCTAAGTATTTATAATGGTCAACTATTTAAATTTTGAAGCAATTCCCATTAAAGCCCATATTTGTAGATTTCATATAATGCTTTGTACATCGCAAGCACAGTTTAGCAAGCGAAATCGACTACAATTAGGAGCATGGAATATAATATCAATGTCCGGGGATTCTTGCATAGTAAGGCAAAAGTACATAAGCTTAGTCTTGTTGCTTACTACTAGCTTGTGTTAGGCGAGCCAAAGTCTTAACAAATAGACATCGTGATTAATGGCAGTAACTAAATTTAGGGGGTTAGTTGAGCCATATGCAAAAGCCTTAACTTCACCAGCAAAAGGGAGTGTAAATAGTGAGTTGAAATAAATCAGAAACAAAATGGGACCAAGAACAGATCCTTGGGGAACACCTAGATTGATTACCTTGGAACTACTAAAACTTTGCCCAATTTTGCCTTTTTGTAATCTATTCTTAAGATAAGAAGAAAACCAATTTAATACGAATCCACGAAATCCCACGTTATGCAATTTCTTCAAAAGAATGCTATGTTCAACCATATCGAAGGCTTTTGTAATGTCTACAAACAACCCGGCACAACATTTCTTAACATCAAGTCCCTTGTAAATAATTGAGCAAAAATCTAAGAGCGCATCTTCCGTAGAACGGCATTCCCTGAACCCAAACTGCTTTTCACTAAAAAAATTTATTTTGGTAAGATATTTCAGAACCGCTTTTGATTGTTTTCTCAAACACTTTCGATATTACGGAAAGTAAAGAAATCGGCGTGTAGTTACATTTTTCATTTCTCTTACCCTTCTTAAAAATTGGGATTACATTGGTGCATTTCAACAAATCAGGAAATTCACCCGAGAAAATACCTACTCATATTAAAAATATGAGCCAATGTATCAACAACATTGAGTGCTATTTACCAGAAATTCCATCATTTCCACAAGAATTTGAGTTGTTGAGGGAATTTATTATTTTTAATAGCTCAAACCCTGCAATGGGTTCAAAATAGAAGCTGTTATTTGCAGAGGTGCATACACCAAGAACTGTTGTACAACAGCAACTGCTGGACCAAGGAGGATCATTAGAAAAATACATTAGACCCACGGAGGCAAAGTATTCATTGAACTTATTCATTTGTGATAGCAAAAGCCAGACGCACGTAAAATCGAAGACGCTTAAATACCAATGGCAAATCGTTCCGAATCGGCGCAATGTTAATGTTTGCCTTTTAATTTTCCACTCAAAATCCATCGCTTGCATGACATTTGATTTGGTATTCTTCAATATGTTCCAGTACCACATTGAAGACGTCGCATGATAGCTGTCCTTGCCGAAATCCTGTGCATGTTTGGAATAGTTGGGAGGAGGTATTTCCAAATTGCACGTTGCAGCGCGTGTTTTCAAGTGTCACGCGACACAGCATCAGTTTTGCCATTGCCATATACAGCTCCTAACGATGTATACTATATCATACGCGGCCTTGATGAATAGATGGTGTGTCTCGACTTGAAATTCGTTGACCTTTTCCAGGATTTGCCTCAGTGTGAAAATTTGGTCTATAGTCGATCTGCCGGGCCGGAAGCCTCACTGGTACATGCCGATTAGTGTGTTGCAGAATGGTTTAAGACGTTCACACCAGTACGTTGGATATGATCTTATACGCGACATTTAACAGGGATATGCCTTGATAGTTCTTGCAAGACATAGAATCGCCTTTTTTGTAGATGGGGCATATGGAGCTGATAGTCCAGTCATCGGGCATGTTTTCTTTCATCCAAACTTGGTTGATGATTTGGTGCATGCGCCCTACCAAAACATCACCACCGTATTTAAAGAGCTCCGCTGGTAAGCCATCCGTTCTTATAAGCTTTTGTATAGCTAAGTCAACTACTTCTATACTGGGTGGTTGAACAGGTTCTTCATTGACTGGACGGTAGGTAAAAACAATTTCAAATTTTTGCTTTTTGAAATTGGTGTTCCATAGCTTACACGAAAACGAATTCTACGATTTGGACCAAAATGAATACTTGAAGTACAATTGATGTTTTCAAAACGACTGTGTTCTTCTAAAAAAATACTCATTTTTCAGAAGCCCTAATTTCGATTTGGGTAAAAATTTTATTTCCTTTTGAGACGTCAACGGTGCTGTGTAGTCGAGTTGGATTAAAGCGTTTTCATCAAACCAAGGGGAATTCGGGTAGAGTCAGTACTCAGTTCCTGTTTTTCTTATGGCTTCTTGGGTCATCAATGCCACAATATCTGCGGCTCTTGATTCCGGCTGGATATGATTTTGGATTGAGGATTCACAATCAGCTTATTAATGTCAAGTAATTTATTTTGATTCCAACCAAAGTTAAGATTACCTACTTGCATTTGTTTCCCCCAGCTTTAACGTCTGAGCAATATTTTTAAAAGTCAAGTGCTAACTCGGATTGCTTATAGACACTACAGACATGCCTTACATCGATAGCAATCGATAAATTGGTTGCCGATTGGAGGATTTGATAAATGACACATTGCTTTATATAGCTTTATATAAATATTTATGTAAGAAAAGTAAGAAAAGCTTGTAAACACATTTGATTGCCCTGCTTATTTTCGTAGTTAATCCTAAATTGTTACTGTCTTCCTTGCTATAGGAACCACCCTTGAGTTCTGCAACACTTCGTATATGACCAAGTTTGATGGATACTTCAAACAAAAAATAAGTCTTCATAAATTTTACAACCAAACCAGTTTCTGTGTCTAAAGGAGCTGCTTCTTATAATACTAGCCAACATACACAAGCACACTGTGACGGTAAAAATAAGTTGGTGTGAAATCTAAGCTTATAACATATATTTCTCGTCTTATCTTGTTGAAAACTACATAACTTTAATCTCTCAATCCCATTATGAATATCCTCTTCGCCTTAAACACGCTACATCAGATGTATGCAGACGTAGGTAGACAGTAGACTCTTGGTCACACATATACACATAAGGTTGCCGGAGACGAAAAATATCTTCGGCAATCATTATCAAAACTAAAGTACCATGCCCCATTGTTGTACTGGTGAATAAATACTAAGCCTAGCATAGCACAGCTACATCCAGGCACACTCAATAAAGTCTCGTTATAAAGATACACAAAATACCAGTTTCAGATTATAATTTGAGATATTCAAATTCTGTTTGGTTTAAGTTCTAATTCCTTTGACGATGTGTAGGTAGTGTGTATACCAAACGTTCGAATAAATTTTGGGGGTGCGCAAATATTTAAACTTCAAACATTGTAGCTTGGTGTTGGTACCTCTTTCCTTTTTCTTGCACAAGCAGTACTGTACTGTACTTAAAAGAGGCACACCAGACACACATAACCTTCACCGGTACGGAAGGACTAAGTTTTCAACGAAGTTTGATTACATTTCTGATAACACTTAAATGGGAGGGACCTACGAAAGGTGGCGCATTAAGTATTTTTTTTTTTTGCATCAGACTGCTTAAGTTATCCCATCTAGAGTGAATTCATGTTAAACAAAATATTTTAAATTGACAGAAACCAGACCAGACAGGCGAATAAGGTCAAGGGATGATGGGGTTACGAGATTCGGTTAGACGCGTTTGAGCGGCAATATTAATGTAATTTTTGGATATTTTCATCTACGAACGTAGGACTTGGAGAGGAAAAATTAATGGAAAATTTTAAGGAAATTGTACATCACTTGTCGGAAGTAGAATTAGGGAAAAAATAATTAAAATGGGATTACGTTTTACGGCTTAGCTGTTATTTGTGCGGAAGTAATGCAATTACGAGTTTATGAGATCTATATATACCAGTATGTATCTATATGTTTTTTATTTTGTGTTCAGCAAACGGTTTAATGATTAGAAATTTTCTTCTTACTGTGAGTATAGTGCCGCCAAAGTCAGTCAGTTTGGATCATATGTTAAAAAAATTTGAGAAATCCAAAAACTCGTTAGGTTAGAGGTAATTGCACGGTAGACCAATTCGCTTCGTTTTAGAAGTTTACAGTGGCTATATTTTCCATGCAAATTTTGCTTTTTTGAAGTTTCGTAAATTTAAAGTCGAGATTTAAATTTTTTATTAGTACGGAGCTGGTTCTATATTGTACAAGAGGAGGAGAGTCTCTACTTTATGAATATCCTCATGCAAACTCTTTATCGAGTAGAGTAGTTTGGAAACACCACAACATTGGAAAACTAGCCCTTAGGTTGTGTCTCCCTACAAATGATTTATGCAAATCTTCATAGATGATTCACCTGTTCACCTGAAATTTTCTCCATTCATTAAAGAAGACTATTAGCTTCGCAAGATTTAAGACTACTTTTTGTTTAGAAGGCTGAAGTCGGAGTCGAAAACATCTCTCTACCGTGCATACCTTGTGTATTTAAATGAAATACAGAATACTCCTGTTTCCAGGCATTTGGAAATTTATAAATTCTAAAAACAAAAGTGATAGTTTTCCATTCACACTATCTTTTAATGGGTATTTCGCCGACTTTCCCGAGTCCCGATACTATTTGTAATAATTTTGCAATCAGTATATTCGAAAAATGACTAGGTGATTGATGAGAAATTTTTCGATTATATTGATGATTCTCCTAATCCTCTTTTCAATAGTATGGTATATTCTGAAAAAGACGTTTTGATGAATTTAGCAGCTTCGGAGTCCAACAATAATCCTGGTCCTGATGGACTTTCGTCTGTTTTGCTTAAAAACTATGCGTTGCCTTTAAATAAAATATAGTTTGTCACGTCTTTAATTTATCTTGAAAAACTGGCGTATTCCCTTCTGTTTGGAAAACTTATTTTATAGTTCCCATTTTTAAGTCTGGAAGGAGAAATAACATTGAAAACTATAGAGGTAAGCAATCTTCTCTTCCTAAATTGTTTGATTCTCTTGTTACTGAAAGGTTACATTTGTATTGGAAGTCCCTCATTTAGGTATAGTAATCCTAATCAGCATCAGCATGGCTTTGAAAAGAAGAGGCCAACTGTAACCAATCTTTTGTTGTTTACTAACTTTGTAATCTCTGAAATCAGTAAGGGTGACCAGGTTGATGCGATCTATACGGAATTCAGCAAAGGTTTTGATCGAGTTGACCATGAAATTGGGATTTCCAATTCAATCTTTTTAAAATGGCTTTCTTCCTTTCTTACTGATAGATTTCAAAATGTGAAATAATAATTTTTCGAAATATATATATATCGGTAACCTCTGGTGAATGATATTGTCAAATTTATCCCTGGATATTCTTTGTTAAGAGTGGGTGTCCCTCAGCTATGAACTCCGAGCTCATGTAAACATGCTTACATGTATTAGTGCACAGAATTTCAAATAGCCGAGCACACCCTCCCCCATTAAGATCACATTTGTGACTACAGAGTCTGTAAAATGAGAACTCGCTCAACGTTCACTAAAAAAAAATAAAAAAAAATTCGCTGCACAAAAAATCAAAACAAATCAAAACAAAAAAACAACAAAAAGGACAAGCTGGCTGCCTAGGGCGATAGGCTAGCTGTATTGAGCTGCAAACTCTGTCTGAATAGACTGAAACTGTTAGTGTGTGTGATATCCAGTTTTCTACGAATTACGTACAAATCCAATCGCAAATTTTCTACTTTTCAAGATATGTAGGTATACAAGATTCAATAATTTATATTTTTTTATCTAAAATTGGTTTTGACTTGTTTGTAGCTTTTGCTTTGTTTGCGGGTCTGGGATGGGTTTCTTGTATAGTTAAACTAAGAATATATGCGAAACGCCCACCGAACCTAGCCTAGGATAATACACTATTCATACCTATGTATTTATTATTGTCCTTTCACGGAATTCTATACCAAGGGGTTGCACAATCTTTGTTACCGCTAACATTATTAAAACTTTTCTTAAATTTTAGCAAGCTGAAAGTTGTATCAAAAAAAATTCAGAATGCAGTAAAATAGTAAACTTTTCAAAATTCGAATTTAACTATTTTATGAACTAAACATCAACTTTTTATTCATTGAGTAGACATACAAATATGCAAAGCCCATTCTCTTTTTTACAGATTAAAAAAATAGTTCCTTGTTCCTCCACAAAGATTGTTTGCTTTTACTAATATTAACCTGCAGTTTTAAGATGGTAAGCACAAAAAATCAAAATTGTGCTTCAATAGCTACCTCAAGCAGTTCATTGGTAACAAAAGTAAATCATAAAAAAAATAAAAATATTTGATCTAGGGATTGCCCCACCGGGGCGCAGAAAAAAACACCCAAAAAAGGGGGTTTTTGGTACTTTATGCAATATCAAGGTCGAAAAATAAAATTGTGCTTCAATAGCTACCTGCGCCTATTTACTGGCTATTGAAAACCGTTTACTCCGGTCAATTATCTCTTAAGAACTGCGAGAAACTACAGGGCGCAGAAACGTCTACCCCTGCCACCCAGCCTTAATGTTTGCGGGTGACTTTAAGATATATTTGCCGGGAAATTTTGGACTTTCGTTTAATTACCATGTTGAGTCTATTACAAACAAGGCAAACAGAACATGGGGAATGTTAAGGCATGCTTGTGAGTTTTCTAACGTTTATGTTATTAAAGCTTTGAATGTAGAGTCACTAGAAGTTAGGAGAATTGTGGAAAGAGTTGTCTTTGTTCATAGGACCCTAATAGGAGCGATTGATTCAACAGACATTCTAAGCCTTCTCAACATCAATGTTCCATCACTTAACCTGCGATGCACTAGAGACTAGAGTAACATGAACCACTTGACTTGTCCGGGAATTCCCTTCCGCGTTTTCTAATTCTTTTTGTTTCTTTTTCATTAATCGAACCTTGAATTGAATGATACAATTCAAGGCTATTTATATCGGTCACTGTGCAATGACGCGGCACTCAGTTCCTAACAGTCACCCAACTCAGTCTTCGATCTCTCACGCGAGTACTACGTTTATTAACTCGACTCTCAAGAAGTGCAGTCTCGTCTCTGAATTTACTAAATCGTTACAATATCCTAAATCCTATAATAATCTTCCTAAAACATAATCAATATCTTAAATATTGTAGCACTAAGTAAAGTTAATTAAGAATTGGAATTTATAAATGAGTGAAACTAGTTAAGTGATAGATATAAGATTAAAGACAAATAATAAATATGTAGAATATCAAACTAGAAAAAGTGGCGTATTGTTTCTTATTGGACGGAAAACAGAAAACAAAGAAAAGGTGAAACCCAACTGAGAGAAGTGCTTCTCAGGCAAAACAAAAAGCACAACAATAGACCTTCGATTTAAAATATCGAAAGAAAACCAACATAGCTAAATAACATGATCGACGGGGCCTATTCTGATCTTCGAAATAAGACAGTACACGACCAGAAATTGTGCGCCGGTACATAAGTCCACGAATATTCATAAATAATTCATAAATATTCATAAGTTCGAAATTTTATTGCGGAAAATACCTTAGCCCGTAATTTATTTTTTAAAAACATAACACCCTCAATCAAACCCTCGAATTCTTAGCTTTTTTACGTTCTCAAATTTTCTAAAGCTATAAGTGTATTTATTTTTTTGTTTAAGCTTTAGACTTTAGAAAATATGAAAAAATAAAAGTAAAAAATTCCCGATAGCACATTTTTCATTTTAAACAGTTTGTTAGATTATTCCATATATAAAATAGCGCAAACTTAAGATTCAGAAAATACTCCAAGCTTAAATAAACCACCGGCCAAACTAAAATTAACTCAACAACAGGTACAGCGTTCCATTAAAAACAAAACATGTAAGATGGGACATAGTTCCATAAGTGTGGATAGCAAATGGGGTTTCAAGGTTTGATGTTTAATAATTATTCATTCACCGAACTCTATTCGCTGAGCATGATCATTAGGCTTAAGTTTTTGTGTTGATTGATTTTAAAAGCATGTATATAATTGTCAGTGAAGCTAAAAAAACACACGCAGCAATGCATTTTTGATGAACATTTTATTTAATTATAAAGTTTGGACTTTGCCATTTAGAAGTACGAAAAACAATATGCGGCATGCAGAATATGATTCTTTTGAGGTAATTCTTAACCACTTTTTCGCACATTTCGGGCGGTATTTTGGCCATAGCTTGAGTAATGTTGGTTTTTGAAGCGTCCAGAGTTCGGGGATCTTGGTGGCCAATAGACGTCGCTAAAACTTAAAATTACGCGACCAGGAAACTTCTCACGCAATAAAGCCATAATTCGTCGTGCTGTGTGGCTTGTTTATCGTCTTGTTAGAACCACACCAAGTCATAATCTTCAATCACCGACCAAAAAAAATCAATTCGACCATATCGCTCCGAATTGATAAATCGATAAATTTGGATCATCAAAAATCTTAAGGGCGGCAGTTACACTCTTCGCCTGTGCAACAAATAAGCCAATGCTCGCAGTCGTAAACACTCAAGTGTGTTTTTATAGCACAGCATTTCTTCCAATCAATTGCTAATTCCATCTGGAATAGTCTCGCAACAACTACCTGAAGATCAGTCGCTGAAGTTCCAATCAGACCTGGATGTGAGCGACGACCTCTGATCTTAGCAGCAAAGCTGCACGCCTATCGCTACCCGATACGACTTAAGGAGTCCTGTGACTTTGAGTCGTATGGCCGTTATAAGGCGGAAAAAAATTGATTCATTCTTTAAGAAAGAACATGAAAAATTGCCACATATAAAAAGGAATGTGCGCAGAGCTGGAAGAGAACGGGCTTGCATTGAGTGAACCGGAGTTGCGGACAAGAATAAAGAACTTGGCGAAGAAATACAGGATCATACGACATCGTTCTATTGTCGCTATAAATATATATAAATGATTTATATTTCCAGGTCAGGTAAACAGAAAATAGAGCCTTCGGGAGGATCACTGTCGGAGTGCGAATGTATCTCCAAAATAAATGAGTTTATGGGCAACTACAAAAGTAACAACTGGTTGCATCTTTGTACATCTTGGTAAACTTTTTATTTTGCTGAAGAATGTATGTATATAATGTAAAATATTATGTTTGGCATTACAAAATAGATTCCGAAGGAGATGTTTAAGAGGAGCTATTAGCATCAGAGCCTGGACCTACCGCGTCCGCAGTTAAAAGGAAGAAACGGAATGTCAGTGAAAGTTTTGGTGAAATGGCGAAGGAAGCAAGTGAGGCAAAACGTTTATGGAGAAAGGCATGGAGAATGATGACAGAGTGCTTTAACTTATGGAAGAAAATAATAAATTTGCGTCATTAATAATATAATAATAACAAATTGAAAAGCAAACTAACATATTCGTCGCTGTTTAAGAAAACCGGCATAACTCGAATTTTTTAGTTTATTATACCAGCAAACTCAGAAAAAAATTCTCTACATTTCTGTGAAATCGGCATATGCTTCAGAATCCCGCTAGATGGATAATGTGACAATTTTCACTTCGTTTCATTTCGTTGTTCCTTTATTTGGAACATAGGCATAACTTGGTAGCTGCCAGATGTTCAAAGAGAACGGATCACAGTGTTTTGTGTGGAAAAATGACTTATTTTTGGTTATGCGGGTAAATTGTGCCAAAGTTTGCTGACGAAAGTATTATTTGTAGTTGGGTCCGTTTTCTCTATAAGGTAAGTGCCCTTTCATACATTTTTTCTTGTATTAAACGGAATTATGCCGCTCTTTGACAAATTAACATTTTTTTTTCCTTGAAATTTTAATGACTTATGCCATTTTTCTTTAAAATACTTTATCACATATCATAAAAAAATTATATTTGCATCGTGTTTTAAGCAAATAACGCCATTTTTCTACAAAATATTTCGTTAGAAATCGAAGTATACTCACCAAGATTTTTTGGTACATCAATATACTTTGGTGCTTTTTAAGGTTTCGTACCCAAAGGGAAAAAACGTAACCTTATTAGTTTCGCTCGGATGTCTCTCCGTCTGTCTGTCTGTCTGTCTGTCTGTCTGTCTGTCTGTCTGTCCGAACCCACTAAGCCAATTTTGTTACCATGTCTATCTCAAGAACCGATTGACATAGGAGGCTAAAATTTACACACAACATCCGGTATAACCTCTAGTTAAACGACAAATACCAATGGAAGGAATACATCGATTGGTTTTGGATTAATTAGTTATCTGGTGAAAAAAATATTTTCATTCGCCCAAAAAACGGTTTATTTCTTGATTCACAAAAAAATACATTCCTTTTTTGTAGATCATGTTCTTATCTATATATGTGCTGAATACTGTTTTGCCGAAAAGTTAATAGTTTACAAGATATTTTCAAAAAAGATAATTTTACCATGTAAAACACGTTGCTCTCATAAGTTTTAATCTCTACTACCTACGCAGTTGTGCACAATTGACCCCATCAAAGACAGAAGACCACCAGGGTTCCCGCTTGCTAATTTCGTTGGGGAGTATAATACATTTTTTTGGGGAGTACAGAACAAAATAAAAGTAATATATTTTAAGTCAATAGTTTTTAATTGGGACAGGTCGCATACAGAATGGAAAATTGGCGTGGGTTGGGTACTAGGTAATAATTAGAAAATGAGATTCATGTGCGAGTAATTTTTGAGAGTAAAAATATTAAGTAATTAAATTAAACTAAATTGTGATGAATTCATGAAGAGGGGAAAGATTGAATGATATAGATTTCAAATAATATCTGATGTGTTGGACTTTAGCCAAATACGGAACCTTCGGTGCGCGAGTGACACTCGCACTTGGCCGGTTTTTTTTTAAACGTATTTCCGGTTCCGCAGGTACATAAGTAATGTCGCACCGTACACAGTGATTACTTAAGTTGGCAAGAGCTAAAAACAGATCAAAAGATGTAAATCATGAAAACAAAAATCTAGGTCAAAATTGGTTTATAATTATTCATGGAAGCAAAACCACAGGTACCTACATGCACATTTTTTTACATTTTGCTTAACCGCATAACTTAGACGTTTTAGTTCCTACACTTCTTTCAACATCGGAAACTCCGCCAAACAAAGATGGGCCTGTCGCGTCTACCTCTCGAGCTGCAGAGTTGGACTTTGAGAAATCGTCTAATGAAGACTATTCCGCGGATGATTCTGAAGCTGACCCCGACTACCTATGTTGACAGAGGCAAGCACTCCAGGACTAACAATAATTCTATTATTAGGCCCCAGTTATAGCTTTCATTGAAATGAGTCATTGAAAATTTTGATTTATGATTTTTTAGCGATGATCAGGTACTACAAGCTGATATTGGAGTTGATGATGCTTCCAAAAAACCGAAGCGTGAAGCTGATATCAGCCGATGGGTAAAAACCGTGGCAAAAAGTTTTAAAAAGTCTGGTAAGGCTTATACATCGGTTTGGGCCAGCATGTGGCGAAAAGTGTTGACTACAATGTTTCAAAAAAAATTACGGAAGAAGAGAGAAAAACATTTTTTTTATCGAATTTTGGAAGTTGGGAGATCTTCAAAACTGTTCTTAAAAAGACTGTGAACAAACTGAGCTTTTTGTTAAAAAAAAGTACAAAAGTACTTTGGTATTTACAATATTATATCCTCTCGAAGTAAATGAAATAAGTAGGGACTTTGAATAAAAAGTTCTAAAAAAGTTTGACTTTTAAGTTTCTCAAATTGAAAAATTTTTTTGAAACTTTGTTACTCGTAAACTAAAATTAGATTTTAAGTTTTTATATAAGTTTCAACTGATAACTACAAAAAATAAAACGAAATATGAATTAACTATTAAAAAAGCAAACATGTATAACTACACAAAAAAAAATATTATAATGAAGTTCTTGTTATTAAATCAATTTTGTATGATGAATTAACTCCGATTTTATAAAAAAAATATTAACTTTTCATCGTGAATTTTTTGTGGAAAAGTGACACAAGTCAGAAGGGGTAGCATTTGAAAAAAGTAAAGTAATAAAAAAATTTTTAGTTTGGAATCTTTAAACTGCTCCCCTGAAAAACTACATTTTTCGAGTTATGTCGGTTTTCTTAAATAGCGACATGTGTTTCATTATGGCATGAATTAATTGATTATGTTTCCATATTCATCATTCTGCTTGGCTGAGGCTGGTGCCTCTTTTTCTGTGACTGTAATTCGAGCATCCAGAACTGACTGATTATCTAAGTCACTTCTGTTATTGCAAATGTTATGTAGTATGCATCAATAATACCATTAGCATTGTTGATTTTCACTACAACACGCCTGTATTGAGATATTTATTGTCTGTTGAAAGAGATTTGCTCATGAGGGTGCTGAACAAAAAAGGGAACGGATTCATTATGTATTTTGAAAGCTTAAATGCAGACTTTTTATAATTAAAGGAATAGGCACTATGACACCTTCCATGATTTTACCATAGTTGTCGGTCTTGAACATTCGAATATTGTTGAATCATTGGTTTTACCGGGTATACCAACATTGATGTACGTAAATCTGTATAGGTATAGGTACGTGTAGTCCACAGAAGCAAATAATATTACTTAATGCCAGCCTTTGAATTTATAATATTCGACGGCTTCTACTTTTGGTGGATTGACTTCAATGTGGCAACCATCCGCCGAGCTGTATACCATTGCGGCAAACCTTATTTTTCGAAACAGTCAGCTATTTCACGAACTTTTTTCATGTGTTGGGGGCTAGGCATCAAAAGCTTGTTGCAAACTTCTCTGCAAACTTCTAGCACCAACTCTCCCAGAGTTGTTCGTCCAACTCCGAATAAACTGGCCACGGTCCTTTTCTCTGCCGAAGAAGCCAATGCGTACAGAGCAGCAGTGATTTTTTTTGCCAGTAGTATAGCAAGTCTCCAACACGTATGTATTCTGATTCTCTAAAACCTTCAAATTGTTGACTAGGCATTGCAAGGTTGCTCTATCAACTCCAAATGCGTTTTTTTTTTCCTCGGAAAAAGCTAGAACTTTTACTTTTTAAGTCAATAAACGTAAATAGTTCTCCACTTATCCTGCTCCAAATTGAACGTGATTTTGAACCTTAATTTGCACAAAGATCTAAATATCTATAGGCTATACCTCAATATTTTCTCAAAAGATCCATTAAAGCGTTATACAATCTCAATTTAAAAGAACTCGAATTAATTTTCTGCTCGAGCATGGCAACTGTCAAGCAATCCTAAGTTGTATAGTTAGCCACTTAGAATGGTATTGATAGTGCCATAGTTATAGTATTTATACCATTACGCATTGGGCCATCGTTAAGTAAACCAAGAGTATAGCAACTACAATGGATTTGCTGTTGCTAACAAAGTTTTGCTTTGCTCTTTCTGTTTTAATCATTTCGGAGTGTTGTTCCATTATAAGGCGATAAATTTGATATCACTTAAATACATACCTAATCTGAAACTGCAAATTCTTAAGCGCAAAGGACCTGTCAAAATACTTACGTGATTAATTAAGTCAGATTATCCCCCCGTTACAGACGGGTCCTTGCCACAAAACAATGCCTACGTAGGTAATTGTTTCATCACAACAGGAAAAACAAAGCAAACTACCAAATAATTGTAATGTTTCAATTAGTACAGATTTTCTGCTACACAAGATTACGTTTTCTTTAATGGGCGTAATTTATTACAGCTCTCCTTATACGTATAGGGTATAGGAGGGTATGCTAAACTCGATTAAGTTGGCCCCACTAAAATGCCCTACTTATTGGCCCTTGGAAGAAATACAAATTCGATACCGTATCCTACGTAAACATACCCCCATAGTAGAAACAAAACCTTCTGCTCCACCTAGCTGGATTATTATAGAACGTATAGTGTATCATGTCCATTACTTCTATTCCGGGGTAAATCCAGAAAGCATGCCTAGCGATCCGGAACAGAAAAGTCTCCAGGAGTAATTTATCATTTCGCTCCATTGAGAGGAATCTCTTGCGGAAGGCGAAGATATGGCAGCTAGCTTCATTATTTATGGTTTGTTATTAAAAAAAAAATATGTACGAGTATTCTTGCAAGGTATATGAGTATATACGTATACGTTTGCCGGGGAATATCCCGTTGAAGCCTTGGGCCAAGCGTTAGACTTTTTTGTTCATATATCCATTACATGGATTCGAAGATTCAGTTGAACGTTCGTATCCTCTGCCAGCGCCTGGTTCTACATACATACGAGTACATCGACGTTAAAATCGCTCAGTTGAGATGAACTTGCTTGCTGGGAACTATCGCATAGTTTCAGTTCGGTCCTTAAGGTGAAGGACCTCGAACCTGAATTGTGACGTTCGTTCACATCCGAATTGGAAAAATAATCGATACGCAATGTTGTGCATTTTGCTTGCTATTTGGAAAACACATCCTCGCTGAATGTACCTACGAAAGTATACATTCTTTTATGTATGCATGCACACGGTATCAACATGTAAGATATATATTATATACGAGTATATGCCTTTTTCGGGATCAAATTTTATCGGCATCGTTTTGATATTTTCAATATGCTATTCATTTGTTACGGGATAAAGAAGAACCATCCAAAGGGTTAAAGGATTGAATCGAGGAGATTTATGAAGAGAAATTTACGGTATTTTTTGGTGATACAGATATAGCACTAAGAACAGAGCGGCGTGCTTTTCTGAGTGAGGCTATAAAACATTTTAGGAATTTCTCACATAATAAGATTTCGAAATACATACTTTTTGTTGGGGATTTGGGTCGACCCAGTTTGTAGTCCTGCCAAATTCCATAGACGATTTTGGTTTATTATTCAAAAATGCTTATGGGTAAAAATTATGCGACGGTTTATACCGATATAATCGTATGGACATTCATTTGTTTAGATCGGAACGTTTTTAGGTAGTAAAAATCCAATTTTACTTAGAAACGATGTAGAGGAAGGATATCATTATGGGTGAGGAAAAGCTTGGTGATTCGACTTGCGAGGCGATAATCAGAATATTTATGAGTTGTGTGGGTAGATGCGCACCTAATAACTTGTAATGGATCTTCCGACAGACAACTGCGCTGCCCTTCCGGGATTTCAAAGAAGTCCCTTTTTGCCAAAGATGATCCGAACTGAGAGCGGAAACGGATTATTCGCCTACAAGAAAGCGCCATTGCTGCACGCATATACAAGGAAATACTGTGCTGGCACTTGATGTCAATTGGCAGCGGTATAGGCCATTTTTTTTTTTGGATTTCAAAAGGGGGGGGGGGGGGGGGGGGGGGCTAAAGTGTTCGTCATATTTCGTGGCCACTAGTTACATCACTGTAATAAAATGTATTAAACGCATTCGTCAATGTAAAATGTATTCGGCCCTAGCGAGGTACTCTGTCGGAACAGCAAATCGCATTCGAGGTATCCTTTCTCGGAAAAAAATATTAAAATGCGATGACGCATTTGTTTGGTGCTTGGTTTTTCGCTAGATTTTGCACTGGAAACACAAATTTAGGCAATAAATACAAACAAATGCATTGCTATATTGTTTATTATTAATATTACTTAACACTTTACTGCAAATCGTGAATAAATTCCGCTACTCATTGTACCTACTCGGAGGATATCGTAAACAAATTCCGCAACCGATTTCTCTCGGAAAATATCGGAGCCTATAGCTGTCAAAAATTTAACAAAAAAAATGCACTTCATCGCACTTCAACGTAATTCGCCGATATGCGTTGCAAAATGTCGGAACAATTCTCCGAACAGTTGTTCCGAAGAATACCTCGCAGCAAATATCCTCCGAATCGTATAAAATCGGAGAATTTTTCGTTCCGACGGAAGAAGCCAAGTAAACCGCATCAGCAGCTTATGATTCTACATAAATGAATTTACTTATGCACGTATCACCAAAATAAAATGACCTTGAAGTATTGTTTAACACAAACATTTCAAAACATTGTTGACTTTGATCAGTGTGCGGTTGCAGATGAAGAATTTATCGTATGTGATCATGCGGCCACCTCATGCAGGAAGGCCTAGCAATATTGGGAAGTATGTTAGGGACAAATTAAGAGAATATTTTCTTTTCGATTGTGCTTTTTAGATTCGACTCTCAGATTTCGTGTGTTTAATCGAACATAAAAACATCACCTGCTCTTTTTTTTTTGAATATGAAGCAACTCAGAGAAAACAATCCAGATTCGTTAAAGTGATCAGAGAACCCCAATCCGATACCACACACGAGTATGAGGGAATACATTTTTTAATGAAACGTAAGATATAATACTTACGTAGTTGATGGCTGTGATATACATGGCCCATTTGTTTTTGATATGTTGTCGTCTGTGGCGCTTGAATATGTCCTGTAAGAAATATATGTTTTACTATAGGTAACTCAAGTTTCAAGGTAATTTAATTACCTCCTCTTCCCTGAAATTGGACTAGCTAAGAACGACATGCATTCCGCGAACTCCCAATTTGAGTTGTTCTCAAATTGATGCACAGTTTCATCTTCTGGTCCTGGTGCAGCACTACCAGACTTCAGCACCTTTTTAATATCGCAAACTGTCACGTAGTGACTTTCAGGCTTGTTTGCAGAAACAGAAACATATCTTGCTGACACACATATTTATAAGTAAAGGCTGGTACGCTGATCGAGTGAAGTGAAATTTTCACTCCTCTCCAAAAAGTGCTGTGAAATAGAGAGTGAAATATTTTGTTGGAGATTTTAGTTGGAGAAATTTATGCAGGGTGACTGAGCTCAAAAAAAAAATTGTTTTGTGGCAGTTCAAGAAAACAGCTGGAAGAAACAAATTGGAAACTTCACTTTTTGTGAATCATGTGATATCTACAGTAAAATGTATTGACCTATTGGAAGACATTCATCCGTAAACGACCACAATAACAATAAGTTATTGCCATAAAACCAAATTCTGCAACCAGTATGGACGTACGGGCCCCAGTTGTGGGTATGACCGCTCCAAACGTATTTCTAAAAAAATAAGGTCTTTCAAAAATATTACAAAAGAACAAAGTCATATTCAATGCACAACGCTGATCTAGATATTGAATCAGTATAGAAAGAAGTCGGACAAGTTCCTTAAATGCACAACGCTTCTCAACCACGTTAGCTTAAAAACAAGCGAATTTATAAATACAGGCAGTGTAATCAGGAGATTAAGGCGGATAAAACAAGTTGATCTATAAAAATTAGCTAAGTCAATATATTTTCTAACAAAAAAGTTAAGAAATTCTACAAACGAGGGATCTTTCGATTAGTCGAATGGCTAGGCACATTCACATTCGGTTGGCAAAAGTCATTGCTCTCGGGAGGTGTTTAAGATAGGCTGAAAGGCCTTCCCTATGGTCGAAGCATCTCTCGCGTACCTACCTACTAGTTCTCGAATGACTTTCGATGATATTCCCTTCCAGCGAACTTCCAAAAACACAAAAAAAAAAAATGGTTCGTATTTTGTTCATGACAATTTTAATAGTTTTCAATTTGTCAAATATTGCCTTATTTGTAAAATAGACAGGACAGTTGACAAATAATTAACAGTGCATGGAAATTACACATATTTTCAAAGATCATCTGCTGGTATTACTTGAACAAAACTGGGTAAAAAAATATTCATAAAATTAATGCGACGTACAATAAAAACCAAGTGAAATAGCTGCGGAGAGATTTTAGTATCGCCACCTACTACTCAGTTTTGGAAGCAATATTTTCCACTCGAACTGCGTACCGCCTAGTGAAATTTTCATTTGGAAAATTCATTTTGACATTTCGCAGTGAAAAATTTGTATGAAAAATTGGATTTCACTCGAACTGCGTACCAGCCTTTACTCGGAAAACATTCCCAGCTCAGTACTGAGAACAAACTGCTTTTATACAAGCAAGTGCTAAAGCCGGTGTGGACCTACGGTATACAACTTTGGGGTTGTACCAAGAAAACAAATGTCAATATTCTACAAACTTTTCAAAATAAAGTTCTTAGAGAAATTGTACAAGCACCATGGTATATTAGAAACGACGATATCCATAGGGATCTCGGAATTCCAACAATCGAAGCTGAAACTAGAAGCTTCGCGAGAAAGCATAGAAACCGACTAATCGGACATATCAACAATACAGTCCGACAAATCTTGGACGAGAGCAATTTATTGCGCCGACTACAAAGAACGAAACCGTTCGACTTGGCAAGATAAGATTAACCGCGTCTAATTTGCGGAACACGCAGGATCTTTCATTGGAAAGTAACCTGTCAAAAGTTTTTATTTAATGACAGAAAAATTGCTTGATAAGTTATATCTTAGTTGCAGTATCTAACAATCTTTAGAAGGGTGGTGTTTTTAGTCAGTAAAAATCTGACACTACTATGAGAACGCGCTTGCTATTCTCATAGTGTCTTTGGAAGATTTTCACCTACCCTCGGATAAAAAAAAAAAAAAAAATATATTCACCCGGCGACATTGAAAGAGACATTGAATAAGGCGGCTTCTTCTTCTTCTTCTTCTCAAACCCGCTCCAAAATTGATCAATGCGCATATACCTACCTACAGCCAAATAACTTTCAACGAATGAGAGTGAAATTTGCGACGCAGGTCCTGAGCCACTCAGTTTATGCGAATCTTTGAACTTTTGGCATAAAACGGAATCCCCTCTTCCGCGCTTGAAGGAAGAGGAAATGCGAAATAACAATAGTTTCTTAAATTCATTAATTTATGAAACTCCTGACTCTGCGACCCTAACTTGTGCTTGTTTGCAGAACAACACTCCCAAAAAGGTTAGAATCAAACTAAAATTAGAAGAAGCTTATCAAAGATTGGAGAAAGTAAAAGCTGAACATTTGGAAGCGTTAAGAGCAAAAATTGCAGAGATTCTTCTTTTAAAACGAAATGTGCTTAGCCTTGAAATAGAGTTGGACGTTGCAAAATCGGTACATAAGCAGTTTCCAGATTCGCAAAACTCTACCCGTAGTGCCAAAGGGTACAGGCACAGCAATGCAAGGATGTATTTGATGTCCCACTAAGCCTAAGGGTATAGAGAATAAGGGGAAATTTTTAGTCTATCTTCTGTGAGCCCTTTAAATACCTTTATAGTTTGATGGCCAAACTCACCCGGCAACATTAATTTAATGTGAAGAGTTTAAAACTTAAAACACGTCAGCTTCCAGACATGTTTAAAAAATATTGCTCAATTTCTGCGGATGAAATGTCTCTTGAAGGTCAAGTAGACTATAGTAGGAGAAGTGATGCAGTTGTTGGTTTTGAAGACTACGGTGATGACGAACACCGATCACCGCACCTTGCTACCAGTCTACTCTTTCTGATGGCTCAAGGGATTGCGAAGAGATGGAAACATCCCATTGGTTATTATTTTGTTCATAGCAGTTGCAAGCCTGCGATGCTCAAAAAATTAGTTGTGAAGGCAATCACCGAGCTACAAAAAAGTAAATTGATTCCAGTGCACTTCGTTTGCGACCAAGGTGCCAATTTCAGGGGTTTAGCTCGTGATCTTGGGATAACTTCAGCTAAGCCCTATTTCTTGGTCAACAATGCTAAAATCTTTTTCTTTTATGATGCTACACATCTAATTAAAAGCGCTCGCAATTGCCTGCTAAAAAATACCATCGTTTTTGAAAATAAGAAGGCTTCTTGGGACGACATTGTACAGTTTTACATTGTCGACTCCAAGAACGAACTCAAAGCCGCTCCAAAATTGACTAGTGCGCATACACCTACAGCCAAATAACTTTCAACGAATGAGAGTGAAATTTTGCGACGCAAGCCCTAAGCCACTCCGTTTATGCAGGTCTTTAAATTTCCTATTTATCTCTACAGTGAATCTGGTACTCGATGCTTTAGAAACACGTCACAGAGTATGTGAAAATCATTTCACAGAAGTGATGTTCACAGCCTTAAAGACAAATCATCGAACGTGGGCAGTCCCAGATTGGGCTCTAACCAACACAGTGACGCTCACAGAGTTGGAACAGTTAGAAACGGAATCTCCTCTTTTTGCAGGGGTCACAAACTCGGTTGTTTACGATGCGCATAAAACGGAGTCCCCTATTCCATGATTGAAGGAAGAGCAAATTCGAAATAACAATAATGAATTTATGAAACTTCTGAATCTGCGACCCAAACTTGTGCTTGTTTGCGGATAAAAATCCGAAAAACGTTAGTATTAAACTCAAATTTGAAGAAGCTTATCAAAGATTGGAGAAAGTAAAACCAGATCATTTGGAAGCACTAAGAGCAAAAAATGCAGAGATTCTGCTTTTAAAAGAAAAGGTGCTTAGCCTTAAAATAAAGCTAGACGTTACAAAGTCGGTACATAAGCTATTGCCAGATTTGCTTAAGGTAATCGTTAAAAACTGCTTGCAAAACTCTACCCGTAGTGCCAAAGGGTATAGACATAGCAACGCAACGTAAGTTCTGAACCTTTCGGTGTATTTCGTGTCCTCATCAGGGTATAGAAAATTAAGGGGAACATTTAGTCTACCCTCTCTGAGCCCTTTAATGACCTTTATAGCTTCATGGCCATATTCACCCGGCTATCTCGGGATTAGGCTCTTCCGTGTTAGAAATGGAAACGAATACTCGGAGCTACAAGAAATTTCGGCCGGGGTACCGCAAGGAAGCGCCCTTGGTCCGCTTCTCTATTTGTTATATACTCGCGATATTCCAAGAGAAGATGGCACTACCCTTGCTACGTTCGCCGACGACACAGCTATCCTAGCAGTAGGTAATACAATCGAAGAAACGACTACAAAACTGCAAACCGCAGTGAATAAGATAAATGAATGGACAAGGAACTGGCGGATCGCCTTAAATGAAACTAAATCTGTACATGTGAATTTCACGTATAAGAAAACCAATGACTTGCCAATTTTCCTAAATATGGCCCGAATACCCTTTGCAAACGAGGCCAAATATCTGGGAATGACACTCGACGCAAAGCTGAAATGGAGTTCGCACGTGAAAATGAAACGTAAAGAACTCGATATCAAATATAGAGAAATGTACTGGTTAAGGCTGGTACGCTGATCGAGTGAAGTGAAATTTTCACTCCTCTCCAAAAAGTGCTGTGAAATGCAAAGTGAAATATCTCGTTTGTAGACTTTTGTAGACTTTTTTGGAGATATGTGGAGTGACAGTTCCGCCAGATTGTTTTGTCAAAATTTATTCATTCAATAAAAATAAAGTGTATAGATGAATAAATTTCGTTTCTTAAATATCGTTGCTTTTAATTTTTACAGACATTGTATGTCTCAGATCAAAATTAGTCTAGTGAAAATGATGTCTGAATTCTTTGAAGATTAGAGCTGCATAGTGCTACTAAAGATTTCAAAGCAAATTCAAAGCTTTGAAACCAGGAACAAAGTCATTGCCAAACATCGAAACCAAATCGTAACTGCAGTGCACCAGCTATCAGCTATCTATTGCTATAAACAATTTATTGCGTTTATACAATCTTGTTCTTTCCTATCACAGGCAACTGGACAGAATTCGTTTCTTCCTATTTCCCGCACATCTTTTCTATAAATGGGCCTACAATAATTCGTACTGTTCGTCGAGAAGCCAAGTAAAACGCATCAGCAGCTTATGATTCTGCATAAATGAATTTACTAATGCACGTATCACCAAAACAAAATGACCTTGAAGTATTGTTTAATACAAACATTTCAAAAAATTGTTGACTTCGATCAGTGTGCGGTTGCAGATGAAGACTTTATGCAATCATGCAACTTTTTACACAATAAATGTTTGCAAGTACACAGGTATATCGTAAATATATACATTTCCAAATGTGAATACACTATAATGTTTGATTTTTTTGATGTAGGTACCTCATATAGCAGTAAAGGACTATTCACATCAGAGCGAGCGAACGAATTGCTGAAATGCGAACAAACCACTTTTGATGCACTTAGAAACAGAAAATTATATATTTCACTATTCCAAGTGGAGGATAATTAATTATCCCATCAAAATGTATTAAGAAAACTTGTTAAACAGTTTAAATAACGAAATTTTGAATTGGAAACTTTTTGCCGTGAACGAGTACACCCTTGGCGCGAATTGTCAAAGTTTATTCACAATCCACATCATTCAATTCGCGTTCCACAAACTAGCGAATGAAACATTAGTTCGAACTTAATCTCAAACTTGAAATGTCATAGAGAGAAATGACGGCGACTGTCGTTGGATTCGCGGGTATCTGTAAAGGACCATTCACATGAGAGCGAATTGCGAACCACGAACTGGCGAATATTCGTAGATTCTGACACTTCATTCACATGAAAACTGTTTTTAGTCGCAGGTACCCGCGAATCATGATCATGATAACAATTTTTGTAGAATTTTGGAATGTGTTTTTTTTCTTTTCCGCAAGTCCTGGAGGTCCTTGATTGTGGAGTTTTGGTGAACTAAAGTCGACGAAGCGTTTGGATTTATATTATATCCTATAATCCGGTGTCTCCACGTGCAATTTTTCTTTCATGAAATGACAGATTGCACGTGGAGACCACAAATTTCACGAAGAAACCAATTTCATGAAAAGTATTGCACAGCTCCTTTCATGGTATGGATTTCATGAAATGGGCTGCAATTCTTGTGCAGTTTGACACTTGTTTTTCATTACCACGATGGCTGAGTGGCGAGTGGTCGCTTGTAGCTCTGAAACTACGTATTGGAATAAAAGAGACAAGTATAGTCAGACAAGAATATGGTAGATGGGGAAAAGAGAAAGGATTTCATGGCCTAATGCGAGAACGCAACGATGTGTTCTGCTCAGCGACATTTCAATGAATGAAATATCATGATATGAAATACCCACCCTACATTTCTTTGCATACTGGTCGTTCTTGCAATGCTATTAAACTTGACAGATTGCTGAAAGAAAAATTGCACGTGGAGACACCGTGTAGGTAAGAGATAAGATCATTATGAGCAAATATTGCAGAAAATGTGCGGTGCCGTGAAATAAGGCCAAAGTGCACTAACGCCAAATTGGTGTTATTGCGCTTTCAAACTATGAAATCTGTATGGGGGGGGCATGTTGCCCCCCTGCAACCCCCTTGCTTGGGTTTATTGTTGGCATTATCGCACTTTGTCGGAGTGAAATAAGGCCAACTGTTGAAATATGGCCTTATTTTACTTTTGTAAAGTGAAAAATGGCCAAATTGTCAGATTTGGCCTTATTTCGCTTGGCCTTATTTCACGGCACCGACTTGATATAAAATAAAAAAATGCATGTACCGGGCTCATTCAAAGGTAGTGGAATATTACTTATATCGGATATTGGAAGTATGTTATCATCTATAAAAAAAGAGTTTCATAAATGGGCATAATAAAAATAAGAATTTAGATAAGAGTATAGAACAGCAGGTACCGAACCTGGAACATTAAAATCTTCTTACTGCAGTTTTTGCTTTGATTTTTGTGCTTTCGCAAGCTCAACGAGTTGCCTTCCACGTGAATGCAATTGCACTTTTCGAAAAAAAATGTTACCTTTTTGTGGAAAAAATGACATAAATTAAAATAATACCAAAAAATCTACGAACAATGTTATAATTTTCGCAACAAGAACGTCATATCGAGATATAGTCAAAAAGAAAAATGTTCAAATCGCGGTAAATTTTCTATCAATAACGTCACAAGACAGAATAATACAAATAAAAAGCCTTAATTTGAATTCAACACTGTCACATTTCCAAATATTACGTTCGTTAATATATTATTTTCTTTGTTCTATATCGTCATAACACAAAATAAATCGTTTTAAACTTTAAAAAGTAGTACACGCATTAAACTTACCTGGAGTAGAAAACAGTCTTATCACAGAATATGACACTTTTTAATTAATGGCTGAATAGTTTCTACTTCAAAGGCCACTGATTAAGTGAAAATAAAACAGTATTTCTTTTCAAAAAATGTTCAAAAGTGACAGTCTCAATAACGACACAAATACGCCCGACTCCCCAGTTTTTGAGTTGTAGAAATGACGTTGTTCCAGTAAAAACTTTATAGAAAATAGGTTTGAACTGTATCATTATGTCAAAAATCTTGTTTTTTGAGTTATGACGATGTTCTTTTTAATGAGCGATATCTAATTTTCTGGTGTTGTTTTGTTTTGATCCGAATAGAAAATAAAAGAAACCTGACTGAATCAGCAGATAAAAAGGTAAATATATTATTAAAGAAAAGATGAATCGTGCTTATTGCAATTATATACGTATAATGTTATCTTCATTCAGGTATTTGACGAGAAACTCATTATGAAAGTCGAAGCCCACCCCATTATTTACAACAAATCGTTAAAAATTTATGCGGATCGGTACAAAAAGGAAGAGGCATGGCGAGATATATCGTACATTTTAAATATTGATGGTAAGTTTTTTATACACACATTAAATAAATTCAAATGACATCAATTCTAATATACATTTCAGTACAAATATGCAAGGATAGGTGGAAGAATTTGAGAACACTTTCACCAAATAAAGGAATAAATGTGTTCCAAGTGGAAGTGGTAGCTCCACAAAAAACAGTGGATATTCTACGAGATGATGGCATTTTTAATCCCGTTTATTGAAGTTCCACGGTAAGAAACTTAAATGCGAATATTGTAATAAGGTATTTGCTTTATTTTCATTAATCATTTAGGACTATTGGCAATTTTCAGTACGGAAAAGAAAACAGCGATCTACTAAATTGTGCAGAGGATGACGATCCAAGAAATGAAACACCACTTCCTTCATATTCTGAAGCAAATGAAGAACCCCATGTTGAACCTACACAACATCTACGAAAAAAAGAGGACAAGGAAAGAAGACACTGAGTGCGACAAATTCTTGGCAACATTGTATAATATGCCCCTCCAGATTCGCCACCGCTGAAGAAATTCTTTTGCTCTCTGGCATCCCGAGCCAGCTCCTGGAGTCGCAGAAAGCAATCAATTTTGGAAATGCGAACGCTGCAATTGTTTCATGCAATAGAGTTCGAGGACGAACCTTAAAGACTTATGTTATCTTTTTTTGTTTTTTTGCTATCTGTTTATTTTGGACATCATCTGTGTTATTAGCTAGTTATATATTATATACTTTAAATGAGAAGGACTCAATATTATTTATTTGTTTGTTGTTGTTATTAGCTTTGTTTCATTAGTTATTGTTTTCAAGTTTATCTTCGTTTCCACTAATTGAATTGAAATATATTTTAAAAATGAATTAAATACAGAGTTTGAATGTAACGTCTTTTTATTGACTAAAAATTATCTTTTAAGGAATTCATAACGTTGTAGGTATATTTCATTAGATCATTCTGTGCTGAAATTCTACATCTCCTTCAGAAACACACCAATTTGCAAATTTGTCTTGAATATCATAGGCACATGATTGAAATTAACATTGCGTTCTGAAGTAGTTGCGTTATGCTTTGATCGAGCTTCAGAAATGTTTGTTCGTAATAAATTATGTAGTACTAGCTGACCCCGCGAACTTCGTTCCGCCTAAATTCGTTAATGTAATGAAAGTAATAATTTCGAGCATACACAATGCTATGTAGACGCTTAAATACCAATGGCAAGCCGTTCTGAATGAGCGGAATAACCTGAGGTTTGCAAAGTGCTTTATTTGGGCAATGTCCATTATAATTTTAATTATGCAAATAGCGCTTGATTTTATTTTTGAATGGGAGGTTCCACAAATCGTTTTCCTATACCGCTTATGTTTTGCAAAGTACCACCTATAGTGTGGTATCCTATCTTTCAGCACCACCTATCGGGTCCAGAACTCAAGTAGAAATTGATGGTTATAGTGTAAGCGCTGTAAAAAAAATAAATAATTATACTTGACAACAACAATTACTTTGAAAATATAAAATATTTTTTTTTTTGTATTTGAAGTTTCACTACTCGATTTCAATCCAGTTTATTTTTTTTTTTTTTTTTTTTTCAAAGTGCTTTTCCCCATGAAAAACGAAATGTGTGCCTTCAACGCCACCTGTTGAGAATTTTCCAACTTTTCTTTTTTCATAAACCTTCCCTGATTCAAGACGAATAAAACACATCAAAAATCATTGAAATCGGTTGAGCCGTTCGTGAGTTATAAAGTCACAACGCACTTGCAACAATTTTATATATATAGAATACAACATACTAAAATACTATTAGTAGCCGATGATTTTTCCACTTCCATGCGCTTTAAAAGGTTTGTGACAGAATACCAAACGCATTTTCCACCACCCTTCTTGCTCTCGATAACCTGAAGTAAAAACAAGTTAAACCGTTGAAATACAACTAACGGGTGATTTTTTAGCTGGTTTGGTTTTGGCAACACTGGTTTTGACAGCTGACGTGTGTTTAGTACCTTGTGTCACTGTCAAACAGCTTCAGTTTGGTTTGCAATTTAACCATGGATCGTCTTACAAATGAACAACGCTTGCAAATTATTGAATTTTACTATCAAAATTCGTGCTCGAAATTTTATCAATTTATCGAAAAATTGTGTTCAGCGATGAGGCTCGTTTTTGGTTGAATGGGTACGTAAATAAGCAAAATTGCCGCATTTGGAGTGAAGATCAGCCAGAAGCATTGCAACAGCTACCAATGCATCCCGAAAAAGCCACTGTTTGGTGCGGTTTATGGGCCGGCGGCATTATTGGGCCATATTTCTTCAAAGATGATGCGAATCGCAGCGTTACTGTCAATGGTGAACGCTACCGAGCGATGATAACAAACTTTTTTTTGCCCGAAATGGAAGTTCTTGACTTGCATGATATGTGGTTTCAACAAGACGGTGCCACATGCCACACAGCACGCGAAACAATAGCGCAATTGCGAGGCGAGTTTGGTGAACAGTTAATTTCACGTTTCGGGCCGGTCAATTGGCAGTCTAGATCGTGCGATTTGACACCATTAGATTATTTTTTGTGGGGGTATGTCAAGGCTAAAGTGTATAGGGACAAGCCCGCTTCGATTGACGCACTGGAAGCCAACATCCATGCATTCATTCGTGAGATACCGGCCGATATGTGTGAAAGAGTATGCCAAAATTGGACTCAGCGGATGGGCTACCTGAGACGCAGCCGCGGTCAACATTTGCATAAAATTATCTTTAAAAATTAAATTGCAAGGTTCAAACTATCGATTCAAATAAATATTTCATTCATTTTTTCGAATTTTTTGTGTTTTTTTTTTTTTAAAAAAGTTCTAAACCTCTTAAAAAATCACCTAGTTACTATCGTTTAAATGTCAATTTAACCTGTAGTTGAAAATTCGTTCTTTTTTTGATAGATTGTGAACAGGAAAGGGTCTAAGAATAGTTTTCTTCAATGCAAAGCCATCGGCTCCAATAATTACGTAAGGGAGGTTTGACGTGGTACCAAGAAGTGGTGAGTCCTCTGGTATATTGAGGCTACTTGGATTATTACCGAAATGAGAATTTGAAAAAACTGTAGAATCAGCATTACTTCCATAGGCGCCAATATCTACCATCAAAAATCTATAACTTGCATCTACGACAGCCATTAGATTGTATGAAAATGATTTTTTGTAATTAAAATACAGGCTTCCGCTTTTTTTCGGTGCAAAAAATGTCAGTGCATGTTTTCCATCTACAGCTCCCAGGCAATTTGGAAAATTCCATCGTTGCAAAAATTCTGTGGATATTTCCTTCCATTCTTAAGCAATTTGAAATAATTGCTTTTATGGTTTGGTCGATTGAATTCTTAACTGTTGACACTCTCATTCGATATCTAAACGCCAAGTCTACAAAACTGGTGCCAGTAGCAAGAAATCTGGAAACAATAAACAAAAAAAAAGAAAACGTTTTTTGTTGTGGCTAAATAAAAATTGTAACCATAACCTCAAAGTTATGACCACTTTCTCTTTGGCACATATCACATCTCTTCGGAAACTTAATGGCTTAGGCTTTAGATCGTCTTTAACCATTTGAAAGATTTCGTCAAACACTTCTTTGGACATTCTAAAGTACCTACTGATGAAACCGACCAGGATACATTTCAAGCATGCTTATCAAAGTAAAATATTCTCCTTTCTCTTTTCGAGTTCTGTTAAGCGGATGTACATGCATTAATTGCTGTGCTTTAAATTTTTTCCACCACAAATAGGCTAATATTATTTTCTTTTGTCCTTAAAAGAATGCTGCTACCTCCCATTTACGATTTTTTTTTTTATTTAAAAAAAAGACAAATGACGGCGACTGTCATTGGATTCGCGGGTATCTGCGACCAAATTAAATTTATCATGTGCATGGACTGTCAAAACTTGCGAATTCGTTCGTTCGTAGACAGTTGGTCGCTCTCATGTGAATGATCCTTAATGCATGAAACTCACTCAAAAATACCGTAATCGGATAGAGACGAAAAATAATTCATCAAGTATACCGACTCCAGCTGCTTCAAATTCAAATGCCGTATAGGAGAAAAAAAATACTCTGTTGACTAACTGAAACAATTTTGTTTTGATTCGAAAAAAAATGTTAAGGTAAGTACCTAAAGCTTCTAAAGGTCATACTTACAATATTTAACAAGTCCATATACTAGAAACTACGAGGAGGATATCATAATAGCTTGTGCAGTTGCTGCCTTTAGAATGATAAGCTGTAGGAAAAGGAGATTACCACAGATTCACGTCAATTCCTTTTTGCAGGGAAGGCGAGATATAGGTCGTTTTGCTAAAGATGTAAGTTGTTCAAAATGCTTGAAACCAATACTCTTTATGTTGTTTATTCATAGTTCGAAGATATGATGTCGAATGAATAAGTTTTTACCGAAAACTTTCACATGGGAGTCGCAACATTTAAGGACCTTTTCAACTTGATTGAGCCAGAATTACAACCAAAAAAGAATACAAGACCTGGGGATAACATAACACCGTTGGAGAAATTCGCAGCAGTTCTAGAGTGAGTGCAATGAAAAAACGACATCATGAAAAATAAAGAAAGATCTACCTATGAGCAGTGCGATTAGGTGATTTACGTAATGTATGTAATTATGTTGCCGCTCCTGCTTCAAAGGACTGATGTTTTATTTCGGATAGCAGAACTAAAATCTAACTCCATACTTGCTTCTACATTAAATAATTTTGACAAAAACTTTTCATTACTTGTATCTATTTTCAGATACCTAGCAAGCGGATCGATCCAAAGGCATATTGCTTCTGTTTACCGAATAAGTAAACAACACTTTGCACTTGGGCCTGTTCCTGCTCCCTTTCTCGTAGATCTACCAATCTAGTTATGCTCTGGCAAAGCAGATTAGCTGTAACGGCTTCGGTATCTGTTTTCTGTTTTTTTTCCCTGAAATAAAAGCAAAATAAAATTACTATTAAAACCTATTACTTTTTTAAAATCGACTTCTCGCATTGCTTATTAATGTGGTATTCGATTGTGCTTTTCAGATACTACTGTCAGATTTCGTGTGTCTAATCGAACATAAAAACATCACTTGCTCTTTTGTTTGCTGATACTCGTGCCTCGTGCGATTGGGACATGAAGCAACTCAGACAAAACAATCAAGATTCGTTAAAGTGCTCTGAGAAGCCCATTCGGATTTCACATACGAGTGTGAGGGAATACATTTTTTAATGAAACGTAAAGCATAATACTTACGTAGTTATAGGATGGCTGTGATGTAGATGATGTAGAATGTAGATGGCCCATTTGTTTGTAATACGTTGTCGTCTGTGGTGCTTGAATATGTCCTGTAAGAAATATAGGTACCTATGTTTTACTATAAGTAAATCAAGTTTCAAGGTAATTACCTCCTCTTCCCGGAAATAGGAAGCTGCATTATTTACAGCTTGTGTGTTGCTATGCACCTGGAACGTGCGGATGCTTTATACTCCCGGTGCTACTCAAAAACTTGAGTCTGTCCTCGCGCGGTACAAGGCAGACATTACCGCGGTCTAGGAGATACGATGGATAGGATCAAGTATGATGAAAAGGAAAAATTGCGACATTTATTACAGCTGCCATAAAAGATTCCATGTATTAGGATGCGGATTTGTCATGGGAAATCGGCTTAGGTCAAAAGTTATTGGGGCATATTCATAGTTATAATATAAACCTGGGTCTAACTAAACTCGAGTCTAAAGTTAACCCACAGGAAAAACACAGCTGCTATTCATAAAGAATTTGGCAGCTCTGTTTAATTAGACCCGAGTCTAACGTGTATTCTACTACAAATCTATTACATAAATACTTTGTGACAAAGAAATTATAAAAAGAGCAAGAGAACAAAACTGGTAGAAAGCAGAAAAAAAAAAAAATATTTGAATATGTGATTTCATCAAAAAAAAAAGCCGCAGGGTTAGATATTCAAATAAATATGAAAGCTGCTGGATATAACAGAATCCCGAAGCTAAGAGACCAGTGGCATCGGATGAAGAACTCAGCACGGAAAAATGTAAGCCAAATCAGAGTAACACAAAGAACAACTGGAAATGTATAGTTGTTATAATGGAACCAAATATCACATCATTATTTGTGAAATTCATAAATTTTCTTTTTGTTCAATTGGTTTTGACGTTTAATGGAGTTAAAAACAACTTAAACATACGTTCTGTCGTGTTTAATGTTAGACTCGAGTTTTTCGTTTAGACATGGGTTTAAATTGTCTATGAATTACATAAACTCCGGTTTAGCTTAGTTATAACATAGAAATAGCTTATCAAAGATCTATGAATATGCCCCATTGACTTTAAGCCAATAAGTGATCGCCTGGCTGTGATCCGCATCAAAGCTACTTTCCAAAACATTAGCCTAATATGTGCACACGCCCCTACCGACGAGGCTGAAGACCCTATCAAGGAGGAATTCTATGACCTCCTGGATGGAGTCTACGGAGCCTGTCCGGAGTATGACGTCAAAGTTGTGCTCGGGGACGTGCACACATTCTGAGGGGCAAACGCCGACTCTGACCATTTTCTTGTCGCTGCTAAATTCAGAGCTCGACTGTCCAACGAGAAGAAGCTGCGAACCGCTCAAAAGAAGAAATTCGACGTTGGACGCCTAAACATACCTAAAGTAGCCAGTGTCTACAGAGAGCGCCTGAGTGAGAAACTCCCCACTGTGCATTCACCTACCACAGACGCCAACAACCAGTGGTCCCAGTATCGCGACATCATCAAGGAGGTAGCCGAAACTACTATAGGGTACCAGCCACCCCAGAGAAAAAGACGTGGTATGATGATGAATGCGTACGTCGGAAAAAGGTGACAGAAGATGCACATATGAAGATGCTGCAGCGCAAAACAAGGGCAGCGAGGGAAGAGTATCGAGCCAGGAGGAGGGAGGAGAAGAAGATACTGCGTCGAAAGAAGAGGGCTTACGCAGCCTCCCAGCTCAAGGAGGTCGAAGAGTCTCGCGATCGAAACAACATCCGGAGATTTTACAAGAAAGCCAAGCAAATGGCTGCTGGCTTCAAGACCGGAACGCAGGCTCTTCGAAACAGCGAAGGAAACCTAGTCACCGAAGCGCAGGGAGTAGTAGATGTGTTTAAGCAGCACTTCCAGCAGCTGCTAAATGGGCATCATGTAGAGAGAGTGATAGGGCAAGAAGAGCACCCACGTCCAGTCAATGAAGAACCAGTTCCACCACCCAGTATAGAAGAAGTTGGCTTAGCTATAAAAAAAACTTAAGAGCCGTAGGCTCTGATGGTTTACCAGCGGAGCTCTTCAAATACGGTGGTGATGTGTTGGTAGGGCGCATGCACCAAATCATCAACCAAGTATGGATGGAAGAAAGTATGCCCGATGACTGGGTATCAGCTCCATATGTCCCATCTACAAAAAAGGCGATCCTATGTCTTGCAAGAATTACCGAGGCATATCCCTGCTTAATGTCGCATACAAGATCCTATCCAACGTACTGTGTGAACGTCTTAAACCGTTCTGCACCACACTAATCGGCACATACCAGTGTGGCTTCCGGCCCGGCAGATCGACCATAGACCAAATTTTCACACTGAGGCAAATCCTGGAAAATACCAATGAATTTCAAGTCGAAACCGGCAAAACTGATCCAGCTGTGTCGCGTAACGCTGGAGAACACGCGCTGCTACGTGCAATTTGGAAGTAGCTCCTCCGAACTATTCCAAACATGCATCGGATTTCGGCAAGGAGATGCGCTATCATGTGACTTCTTCAATTTCGTGCTGGAGCAGATAGTGCGCAGGGCAGGTGTCAACACGGAAGGCACTATCTTCAACAGATCCGTTCAGCTACTGGGGTATGCGGACGATATCGACATCATCGGTCGCTCCCAGCGTGCCGTGACAGAGGCTTTTACGACAATTGAGGAACAGGCGAAATTTGTTGGCCTTGAAGTAAACGAGGACAAGACCAAGTATATGCTATTAACAAACAAAAACGCATCTGTCCACCGCCTAGGACAAAACGTCACTATTGATAGCAACAATTTCGAGGTAGTTAAGGAGTTTATCTACCTCGGTGTAAATATGAACTCCACGAATGACACCCTAGTGGAGATCAGGCGAAGAATTACCCTAGGAAACCGCTGCTACTTCGGTTTGGCAAAACAATTGGGTTCAAAACTCCTAACTCGAAGGACGAAATGTACACTCTACAAAACACTCATCCTGCCAGTTCTGCTTTATGGCGCCGAGTGCTGGACGATAAGCAGGAAGGGAGAGCTGATATTGGGCTCCTTTGAAAGAAAAATTCTTCGTCGGATTTTTGGTCCTGTGTGCGAGGAGGGCGAATGGAGGAGAAGATACAACCGCGAACTCTATGAGCTGTACCAAGATGTGGATGTAGTCCAAAAAGCCAAAACACGTCGACTACTGGCTCGGCCACATCGAGCGAATGGACGACAATGCTCCAGCTAAGAGGATCTTTGAATCCCAGCCCCCAGGTTCGAGGCGGCAAGGAAGACCGAACCTCCGTTTTAAAGACCAAGCCATCGCGGATGCCAGAGCGCTTGGTCTGGCAAACTGGAAGCAGCGTTCCCGGGATCGCAGAGGATGGAAGGCTGCAGTGTCTCAGGCAGAGACTCTTCACAGGTCGGGAGCCCGTTAAGTAAGTAAGTAAGTGTTGCTGGGCGAATTTTCTTCTAGATTCCAAATCGCTACTTTTACCTTAACCAAGCCTGCGAGCTTTATTTTGTCGGCAGTAGAAAACTTTTTATTTTTTGCGTTTTCAAAGACAGCTAAATCATCAGGATCGCGAAACTTTTCTAAAAACTCCTCTGCATATTCCGAATCCATTGCGGATTTATTAAAAAAAATAGAACTGTGCAATAAAATAAATAGAAAATTGAAATAAACTGAATGTGGCTGTTTGTTATTTTTTTCACACTGAAAGGTCAAAAATTTAATGCGACGGACAACCAAGTTAAATAGCTGTGGAGAGATTTAAGCATCGCCACCTAAAACTCAGTTTTGGAAGCGCTATTTTCCACTCGAACTTCGTACTGCCTAGTGAAATTTCCATGTGGAAATTTAATTTTGAAATTTCGCTGTGAAAAATTTGTATGAAAAATTGGATTTCACGTGAACTCCGTACCAGCCCTATATGTCAAATGAGCCAAGCCGCCGAAATCAGCGAGACGAGGTATCTCTCTCTAACCATATGCATTTGCATATGAAAATCTAGGGCTATTATATACTCTAACGAAATAGGATTTCTTTAAAGAAGTAAAACACTAGAACAATTATGTGATAAACGAATTTACGTTGTACTCTTATTGTAGTTCTTTAATAGTCCTGTTTATAATTTTTATCAATGACATATCGTGTGCTTTAAAATATTGTCATTGCTTGATGTATGCAGATGACTTATAGCTGTTTCTCAAAATCAAAACTTCACTTGACTGCGAGTATTTTCAATATGATCTAAGAAACTTATCTGTATGGTGCGTCAAAAATTGTCTACACTTGAATATTAAAAAATGTTGTATAATATTCTTATCATTTAGAGTTTCAGTACGAAATCGACGGTATTGGATTAAATAGAGTCGATAAGGTAAAAGATCTTGGCATTATAATTGATTCGAGGTTCACCTTTGCATCTCATATTGACCGAGTTATTGCCAAAGCTAATAAGCTTTGTGGATTTATAAAACGAAATAGTAGGGAGTTTTCGGATCCTCCTACCCTTATTTTGCTTTTTATTACGTTGGTTAAATCTCTGCTGGAATATGATGATGTTATATGGACCCCATTCTATAAAATGCACTCAGATCGCATTGAAATAATTAAGAGGAGTTTCACTAAATACGTTTTCCGGAAAATGAGCTGGGATTTTGAAATTTCTTACCGGACTCGATGTCAGTTGTTGAGCATATCAACATGGCATCATGCTGATAAGGGATTTATTATGCTATCACATTAAATGTCCATCTCTTTTAGCCTTAGTTCCAATCTATGCCCCAACCAGACCTTTAGGGGAAAGAAACCTTCTTCTTCGACCTGTTCTTAGAACTAATTACGGCCATAATGAGCCCATGTCCAGAGCTATTGTTTCATTCAACGATGGTTATATTTTTGTTGATCTTTATTATTCACGCGATCACTTCAAAAGTGTTATACTTAGTTTGGCAGTATTAAGTACATTGTTTTTATATAATTTTTATACTTATATTGTAATCTGTATAGAGTAGCTAGAAGATGATTATGAAATAAATAAAAAAAATAAAAAAAAAATAAAAAATATGGGGCATTAATAAAATGAAGCAGTCAATGTAGTAAATTGTAGGGGAAAAGAGGTAAGATTGGTCTATTAAAACCAATTGCAACTAATTGTAAGGGTCACTGACTCAATGTATAAAACAGCTGTTTTCCGTCAGAACTTTTGCCAGAACTTTTGCCGATCGTGTATCCCTCATGATCCGAAAGTTTTACCAAATGGTAAAAAGAACGTGTCATGGCAACAGGACTCGAGCTGAAATATGTAGAGACGACCAAGGAAACCTTCACTTCACTTCTGCAGACTGTTAAACTGCGAAGACGACATAAATTCCGCTGTCAGGCAGAATGAACCATTCAATCTGGCCGATGAAAGCTAAGACTTCTGTTCACCTGACAAAAATTAATTGAAGATAGTAAAATCCAAGTTGAGGTTAACAAGGCTGCTGTACCAGACGGCTTACCTGCCGAGGTTTTCAAGGCAGCGGGCGATAACTTGGTGGAGGGGATACACAAACTCGAATGGAGTCCCATTATTTTTTGCCCGATCCACAAGAAAGGAGACCATCTGCGCTAATTAAAGATGTATCAATCTCCTTGACATTGCATATAAGAACTCGTCTTCCGTAATGTGTGAACTCCAAAAACATTTCTCAATGAACTTATTTGACCCTATCAGTTTGGTTTTAGCCGATGAAATTTTTTACACACAACTCCAGATCCTGGAGGAAGCCCAAGCATTCAAAGTCGATAACCACCACTTGTTTCTCGAGCTTAAGACCGCATATGACAGCATTTACAGAGCCATGTCTAGTTTTGGCATCCCTGCCAAGCTCGTTAGATTATGCAGAATGACGATGGAGAATACTGCCTGACGACATCGACATCATTGGCAGGACACAACGAGCTGTCACTTGTGCGTTTGCAAGTATCAGTACAGATGCTGGTAACCGTACGAGTTTTTGCTATTTGTGTGGGTCGGCTTTCCTTGCTCACCCTTGACGCAGCAAAGATTGTGTCAGAATTAATAATATTATGCTCTATGCGATGGAGCATGCATAATGGTCTTCTCATACATGCACCACTCATACGTGCCCGGCTCTAGGTTCTTCCTTTAATATAATCCACTATTAATATTCAATGAGAAAAAGGATCCGCTGTGAGAAAAGAATGGAATTCCTTCTCTAAAATTCTATCAGGCGATCTCGTGACTCATTTTGAATTGTCTGAAACGGGATTGGGAGCGCAATATGATATGAGTACAAAGTACATATATCAGAATAATAAAACATAAGGCACTAGTATGTAGATACGACAAAAATTTGTCGACGTAAAACCTTCACTTAGGTATTTGAGAGCAAAAAATATTCTCGTCTAGACAAGATAGATATTGTCACTTTTCATATTTCCATCCATTAACAAAAACGACCACAGAGACTGCACGCTAAGAAGTCTCAATCGAATAATTCAACAGAATCCTCCTGCACCAATGGCATTGCGCTATAGCCGCTTTATGGAACAGGATACGTTTCATAATTGATTTTCCGCTACTGATGTGAAATTAATGAGGGCTAATAACGTGATGAGAAGTGCAATTAAAATTATTCATGAATTTATTTCTTTTTATTATGCATACACTATCCATACATTTTTTTATGTTCTCCTTTGTGTTTTCAAAAAGACTACCGTCCAATGAAGGGTGGCCGTAACAACGCTGACGGAAATTGATTAATTATTTTCAATTCCTTTCGACGTCAGTGAACTTCGATGTATTATATTGGCCTATCGATATGTCGATATGGGTACACGTATCGATATTCGAGTATAGCCCAGATCTGATGGCGGTTCAGTAGTTGTACGTTGTACCTGCTGTTTGATTGGGTTGGGATTGGGAATACAAATTAAAACATTGCGAGGGCTGTTGCATGTCGAGAACTGACGACAATGTCAATGCTTGCGGATTGCGGTTACCATTTTTCTGTTTCCAGATACATGCAGCCGTGCAGTATTCGCCACTGACACACAAGAAATATTGCAAAATTGAAATTCTACAGGCATTGATGCATCCGTGATTTAATTAATTTTTGTTATTATTGTCAATCTTCCTTTTTTTTGTCGAGTTTCGTTGATGATATAGCCTTGCAGCCTTGGATCACGAAATAATGTTGTTGCAAAAAGTACAGGACAACTTCACAGACACCCGCTCTGAAATAATACGGACGTCTTTTTAAACATCAGCAGAATTGGGACAGGGTGCGATCGACTGCTCAATATAATTCCAAAAATCTGCGAAAAGGCACTGCGCTCATATTCAAATTTCGACAGTCCACAAAAGAGAGTGAAATAAGGTCCCAAATTTTAATTAAATAAAGACTTGCATGGAACTTTCAACACATTTCGGATGGCTGTCCTCATGCCTTCCTCATAATCAGTTACATTTCTTCGAAACACTTTCTCGATTTTTTATTTCAGAATTAGATGCAAAACATTCCACAATTGCAGAACTGCAAACGTATTCCATTGGTTGCACAATATGTCTCGAAATAGAGTAATTTACAATGAGGACGAGATAACTCATTTTGGACGTCGGCGTTGGTGAGGATCTGGACATAGATAGAAATGAAGCGTGCTTAATAAGCACTGCTTATGTGAAGTAGAGGAGGATTCTGAGGAAGACGATGAAATCATGGCCAGTGATTGGGAAGATGATGAAAAAAATTCAGAAGAAGGGCATCACTTGGGAGTTTTTCTAGGGAAAAAAAGGAATAAAAATATGCAGGTTACGAAATCAAACCTCTTACATATACTTATGTTGTCATATATTTATCCTTTCAGAAACAAGAAAAATATTGGAAGGTTCAAACTTAAAAAGCTATATTTTCTGGAATTTTGTGAAACACAATATGGTGACACCACTTAACCTCTGTGATTATTTTTTTTTAAATTACTACATAAAGTTGTAAATGAAACTTATTTTTTTAAATTTAGCTAATAAATACATTATTTAAAAATAAAATAAATGGCGCAAAATTGTAGTCGGATAAAGCCCACTTTATGATTATTTTAGTAGGTACGTGACAATGTCTGTATTAGTATTTTTCTTGTCGACAAAATACCCACTTTATAGTTATAAGCTGGTATTAAATTTAAAACCACCAAAAATACATTTTATCCCTCTCTTTCTATGTCATTTCTATTGAAAAATTATAATTTCTAATTTTTATTTGAAAATTTTTAAGCAAGTGTTCCCAGGATATTTATATTTTTAAAGATCTCGGAATCTTCAAATATGTTGGGCTTCAAAAAAAACCGAGCAAGTCCTTTTTAAGATTTTGATTAGGAAGATTGCCTACTCGCTACAGATTCAATAAAAAAACTGTTCATTCATTCCTGCATTTTTAATTTTTTTCTCCTTTGTTGTCATTTCATTGAAATTAGCTTAAAGAGAATGCTCCAAACTGTGTTTAGTTTCTCAAACTGTTCATTTTTGGGTCTGTTTGACAAAAATGTGCGTTGCGCCCGTTCTAAGATTGGTACTAGTTGTAGGCAGATTACAAAGCGTTTATAATTTACTACAAAGTTAGGCATGGGCTTTGGAGTTAAAGTGGTGCCAGTTAGTAGCTACTAATCTCTCATAATACACGATGTCTATAATTTTGCGCCAATAAGCTTTACAAGATTATATTATAATTTGCTGGTATTTACAGCCCAAAGAACTGGGGTGCTCAGGACCAGCGTTGCCAAGTCAGTACTTTCAGCGTAAAATCTAGTGCGCTTGGGCGTTTTTTCAGTGCTTAAAAAAAATATTTTAGTGCTTTTTTAACGCTGCCGCTGCACGCAGCCTTTTTGTCTATTTTTGCACAGGGTCAATTTAAAAAACAAATTTAATGTATGTATTATTATTTTATGCTATTTTTCATGTAGGTATGCCTATTATTTTTAACTTTCTCCATTACGTAGTAAGAGAAAGATATTGGTTTCGTACAAAATTTCGAACTCGAGATTTTAATCAATTCTGATATTACGATGATAGAGGAACTCAAAAAAGTGGGTCGCAAAATTCTGTCCGGTCTGTCCGTCTGTCCGTCCTTCCACGGGCCTACAGTCTAAACGGCTTCCCGGATTACGTTCAAACCTCGGATTTGGAGTTTTTGGGCTTACAGTTCGGGAGGTGTTGTTTTTTTTTCAATGTAACCTCAATATTAATGGTACTTCCCATACAACATTTTCGTACCAGTTCGATTTGATCGAAAACGGCTCTAACGATTTTAACCAAAATCGATATTTAAGCTTAAGTAGGTGAGGTTACCACCATGACTGCGTACCCAGTTTTTGGCTAAAAATTCGAACAACGGAACTTTTGAAATTTCAAAATATCTCGAAAACGATCTATACGATTGTAGCAAAAATTAATTTCTAAGGCTATGTGGTCATTTATAACTTATTAGCAACCTCAGTTTTTCTCTATATTATCGTACAACGGATTTATGAGGAGTATTTTTTTAAAAATATATTTTTGTCTAGTTAACTTAAAACGGCAATAACGATTGTGACCAAAATGCAAACTTAGAGTCAAATTGATGTTTTCAAAACTATTGTGTCCTTAATTTTCAATTCGAAGCACCGAAAACGCTAATTTTAGAAACTGCTCATATCTCGAGAACCCCATCTTCGATTTCGATAAAATGTCAAAAGGGAGGTATTTCTATAATCCGGCACAATATCATACAGTCAGTTGTATTTTTCCAAATAAACATTGCAATATTTGCAACTGTTTACAAAAACAAAAACTTCATTTGCACCGCACACACGAGCATCGGGATATTCAATTTATAGCTACTAATGCAAATTCAAAAACGCCTGAATTATTACATAATCTTTCTAAAGATATCGGTCTATCACGAGCAATACTTCCAATAATTGAAAACTTAAATCATATTCCAATCAAAATTAAAAACATATCCTTAGGTCAAAAACAGAAACTGCTACTAGGTACGCTTGCCTTGTACTCAAAAATCAAATGAGGAGACCTTACAAAATAGTACAGTAGACGCTTGCGACATTGCCAGTTAAGTTACTGAGAGCTTTAACCTTTAAAAACTTATATTGTTATTTTATATAACTGCCATATGAGATGAATATCCAAAAGAGAATTTTGTTTTCTTTTGTCTAGTATCGAGAAAGTTTCGTTCGACCCAGTCGTGCACTTTATTTAAGTTTTATTGAAATATTTTTTTTTTTTTTTATTTTACATCGTGCTCGCTATGGCTGAAAATGAATATGATTTTGTTGTTGTTATTTTTTTACTTCTATTATTTTTTATAAACTTTCGAGCTGTTTTAAAAAAAAAAATACAGTTTTGGTGCCCAAGAGGTCAAAATTAACGCTGAAAATTTTGAAAACAGTGCTCAAACGCCAAAATGACTTGGCAACGCTGCTCAGGAACCCCATAATTATGTTAACGTTATTCAAAAACCCTTATGCATTCTAAGGTTAAATTAAAAAATAACGGGAATACGTAAAAACTAGTTTGCAAATATTTTCAAATTTAAATTTTTAGTAAAATAGACTATCTTATAACAAGAAATCATGAATCGCGAGATTTTTTGTTTTTTCTTTAAAATAATCTACCTATATGTACATACCTCGTCAAAATATTGAATATAGATGACTAGGAGCTGTTTCAAGCAACCTTTGGGAACTATCTTAGAAGTTCCGCCCATTAAATAATATCTTTATTATATTTATTCGGCGGTGGTATATTTTCCTTTATTTTGTTTATTATTCTTAAAGACCCAAAGCTTGTTCTTGGTCGTCAAAAATACTAGCCGTGTAAAATGGAAGTGGATTTGCTTTACCCTTTGTAAGACCAAACGAAGTCTACACAGATTCCAGATTGAAAGCCTCTATTACTTGTAGAGTATACGGTCCGTCAAAATTGCACATGTTTTGCTGACGATATGTTGTAAGCCTTTCACTTTTACGGCGGCTCCCGTCCATATGCATGTTCTGTTCAGCTCCGTAATTACGTTCGCTAACCCTCCGGTGAAAGCTAATTTGACAAGGCCCGGACAATTACACGGTTTTTGATCCGTCATTCCACGTCCTTCTGGATTCTTTTTTCATTACCTTTTCCAAGGTAATTTTTTTAGCGGTTTTGGACACGTTTTTTTAAATGTTTAGTTACCAATCTTATTACTTGCCCTTATATAATGTGAATCTGTATTCTTACATAGAGATGGCGCTCTGAAATTCGTCAAGTGTCATAACAATATATAATATAATTTTTGGCGCAACAGGTCCGTAGGGACCCTAGGCCTAGCTTCTCGCAACCATTCGTTTTGTGTGAGTTTTCATTTTTGGAACGAATGAAAGGGATCTACAACTTTATGCCGATTACAAACGGCTAATTGAGAAGCTCTTTCATGACAGTTATACTCTCGGATGTTTGTCAGACGTTCGCGAGAGGTGGCGCAGTGAAAAAACCCTGAGTTGGAAATTGGGTTTTTGCGGGATTCGAACCTGAACCCCTCGCTTAGTAGTCCAACACACTAACCACTAAGCCACTGCGTCAAGTGTCATATCGTTAATTTTTTTCTTCTGTCTTTTGTAATTTCCGCAAATAAAGTTAAGATTGGTCTTGAATTTCGACCACCACCAGAAGAGGACGTGTTTTTTATGAATTGCCGCTTTTTTGATTTCCCACCCAAACATAAAGCTTTTCGAATAAGCGTTTCAAATCGTTTATTTAGTTTTTCAATGAGGTTTTCTAAAGCGTATTTTTGATATTATTTTTGTACGCGTTTTAAGTCGGGTTCGTTGAATGTGCGCTATTCAAAGGCCTCACAGTAGATACCTTCAAAAAGGGTCATACATTTTTTCGGTTTCGAAAGTAAAGCTAAATAAAATACACACAAATACATACATTCAAATGGCAGCCTCGGGAATATTCGCAGCATGCGATTTTTTAGGGTAATTTTTAACCACTTTTTCGCACATTTCGGGCGGTATATCGGCAGCGTTGCCACAAAGATACAATTGTATCAAAAAGATACATTTTTGCTTCCTTGCAAAGAATTTGATACTCAGATATTCAATTAGATACATTTTTTCAATTTTCAAATAAGTCTGCAAAATCTCCCTTTTTCATATGTTTTAATTTTTTTTCAGACTTATTTTGAATCTATAGCAATATCAATATCAATATACATCAAAATATTGATTTTTGGTCCCAATGGAACATGAAAAGTGATTTAGAAAACGATATTCTCTTGTGATACATTTGATACATTTTTGATTCTCGAAATTTTGATACTTTTGATACATTTTTTTAAAAAAATAGATACATTTTTCAAAAAGTCAACGGCAACGCTGTATATCGGCCATAACTTGAGCAGTGTTTGATTTTAATGAGTCTAGAGTTCAGGGATTATTCGCCTAAGCACGGTCTCTACAAAAAAAAGTCTAACGCATGATCTTGGTGGCCAATTGATGTCGCCAAAACGTGAAATTACGCGAAAGCCATAATTAGTCGTGCTGTGTGGCTTGTTGCATTTTCCAGTCATAATCTTCAATCGTCGGCCAAACAAAAATAGGTTTATCATTCGACCATATTGCTCCAAATTGATAAATCGATAAGTTCAGATCATTAGTTTGCATAAACACATTTTTTAATAATTTTAAGGCGTTGTTCGATTGTTAAGCGATCCATTATCGTAAATGGCAAACATTCAACTAATATTATGACGCTTCAAGTTACAGCTGCGTTTGAGTGATGTCAAATGCCTATAGTCTCCTGGCATACTTCCTGAGAAGGCAATGTCCAAACAGTTTGATTAATTCTTCGAACTATCTACGATTTAAAACGGACCACAGCGTCTTTGAAACCGTATATATTCCCTGATATTCTGATTGTATGGATGAGTCATTGGAGGTTTTTTTTCAAAGACAACCCTTCTAGCCACGACCATAGTTGGTTTCATACCCTAGGCACCGCATTCTCTTATACACAATTTTGTTTCCATTGGGATAACTCCAAAAACTCAGCACTTTCTTGTACAGTTTCAAGAAAAAATCATTTCATCCGCAGATTTAATAACAATAACTTTACTTGAAAAGTTAAGCACTAGGTACCTTCTCTTAAATACAAGCTTCATGCTGGTGGGCCCGAGCTGTCAGTGCCAATAAACATCCCAACTCTCCGCTTCTCCGCTGTACAAAATTGCACGCAATGCATCGAAGCCGATACGTAGTGTTGTTTATTACTTTTTACTTCATTGTTGAGAGATATTTTCTGTTCCGGCCAGAGCTTCGTATATGCATCATGAAACATTAAAAGTTTAAGTCTTTCAGCTAACAGAAGTGGAAAGCGGTAAGGTGGTTAAATATTTTAATAAAGTGCAAAGTAGTAAAAAAGGAAAAAAAAAAACCACCACCAACACCTATCCATGCCTGCACACTCTTGCTGCACTAATAATTCCGTTAATGGTTCCCGTTTCTCTCGATTCGACATAACGCGCCGCGAAGAGTCATTACAAGCGCCCTTATACTGCAGCCGAGCAGTAGCGCCGCGAAATAAGGATGTGATAAAGAACGATACTGGATGGCTGGAGCAAGCCTTCTCTTATATACGTGCACGCTGGAGTCCTTGAATGTCCCGGTTTTAATTTAAATTGCAGTACTACTAAGGGTGAACATATTCAATGGAATGAAGTTCGTTGCACCCACAACAAAATTTCTGACTTACATCTGCGAAGTGGGCCATCGAAGAAAGAGTTGTATCACAGGAGGTCCAGGGAGCATTGGATGCCGGAAACTTTGTTGAAACTTTATTGGGAACGTGAGCGTTGTGTACAACTTAATTTGGTATTGTAGGATGCCCTGTGCTGTTCTACACTGTATCTATACAGTCATAGTAATGGAGGATTGAAACATTGTTGTTCCGGAAAAGTTTCAAAATTTAGTTTGGTGCTTGAATGGGGAATATCCATTTCCATTCAGGGATATGCCAGCAACTTTCAGTAGGGAGGAATCTCAAAATAAATTAATGAAATCTTCAAATTGTCATTTGTGCGTTAGAGAATTAGAATCGGAGCGTGGTGAGATTGAGGAACTTTTTTCGTGGATCTGTTGTGCTCGGTTCGCAGACACCTGAAGATGTGCAAAGTTTTAAGGTGGATGCAGCTCGAATATCTGTCCGAGGGCTTGGAAAATATCATTTAAATTGATGAGGAAAGTTTTGCAATGTGATTAATGGATCTCAGTGGATTTCCTTGTCATTCTGCGTATAAGTATAGTGAAGAGAAGAAACGCTTTGCCACATTCTCAAGTTGCAAGACATATTACGGAATAATGCTGCTCGTAATGATTGCAGACTAGGAGGAAGATTGTGAAGTAAAAGTTATATTTTCATAGTATTAAATAATAGTGTGATGATTTTGGGTGATTTGAGATGTGTCGGACTACCTACTGATCGAATGGTAACAGGTGTCAGCAATTCAGCATACACTAAAAATAAAACTATGGTGGGTATATTTGATAAAAATGCGACTTAATTGAACAAATTTGCTAGCACTATACGACATACGTCCAACAAAATGCTTCTACCATTGAATTGACAGAATTTTAATACATTTTCATATGCATCAAAACATTTGTTATTAGGTAATTATTTATCATTTTACTGGAATCATTAAAAAAGCTTACTGCTCCTAAAAGCTGATAAAACAGTTTAAAATAAATTATTTTTTTGACGGTCTCGGACTTGTTGGATTCGTTTCCGCTTCCAAAAACAGAATAACTATTAAAATATCGGAAAGATTCGTGTAGACAAAAAAATATAAAAGTTTGTAGCTATGGGGAACCGCACTTTGAAAAAAAAAAAATAAATAAACCTAAGAGAAAAACGGGAGTGTCACTTCAAAAAAATAAAACAACACTAAATATTTGAAATTTCCATCTGATAATGGAAAAAAATATCCACGAAGGTGAGCGCCGAGAGGACCAAATAGTTGGATTGTGTCGTACTGACCATTTTGTCGAAAGTCTTGCAGACTCATATCGATGTTGAGGTAAGTTGGTCAAACAAATATACTTATGTGCCGAAGTTTTAGTAGCGTCTAAAATCACCATCTGGGGCGAATGCACAATGGGGACAAACGCACATTGGAAGCACTTAACAGAAAATTGAAAGTTCTGCGATATGACTCGAGATTTTTTGGGCATCTCAAAAGTTTGACAAATTAAAATCTATTTATTTTCGTCATCAACGATGTCAGAGGAGCAAGTTATAATTGAATGTTCCCCGAGAACATATCAGCGCATTCAAAATGGAAAGTTAAAGTTTAATAGGTATTTAGCTTGTAAAAAATTAATTCCAACTTATTTTGTAGATGCTCCATTTAACGATATTGTCAAAATGAAATTTCTTAAAATGTTTGTAAGAAAACCGGTCAGGTACTTCACTTAAAACTGAGAGACTTGTCTCTCGCTTTTAGAGATTTGACATTTTTAATTTTTCTATGCTGTAAGTACACGAACGGACCTAATGACATCGGTCATAGCTGTGTTCCTGTCGACGAATTGAGAGCGGATTGATTTCATTTCGAATTTAAGTAATTTTGTCTCATTGGAGTACCTAAACAAAGTAGGTACTGGTACATATTCGAGAACATAATTGATAACCACAAAAATAACGATTGGCTTAGTGATCGCTCAATTTCGGGATAATGACTTAAACTTTGTTTTTCAGAATTAAATCCTTGGTACTCTGCATTCAATCAAATGTATTGACTGTGTAACAAATGAAGACAAAGCAACCAACTATTCAACTGAATTTTGAAACTCTTTACAACAAAATGTTGGCTCGGTAGTCATCATGCTTCGAAATCTAAACCAACCAAAACTACGCAATGGATATGGAACGCGTTTGGTGAGAATTTAACTGATAATCAATGTGGTGCAAGCGACGGTACTCAAAGCTAAATTCAAAAGTTCTCATTCTACTGATTTCGATGATCCCAACCGATATGCCCTTTGAGTTTAAGTGAATTCAATTTCTGATTAGTCTTGCATTCCCCATGACGATTGGCAAAACCAAGGGCAGAGCGATTGTGTCTTTTTGGATCTTACAAATAGTAATTTTATGTTTTAACCATACATTGAATGACATCAAAACTACGTATAAAACATGGCTATGGTACGTGCACAAAAAAGTCTATATCTAAAAAATAAGCGAAAAAATGCGTATGTTTCCCTCTACCGCCAAGAATTTTTAATGAATTTTGTTGTTTATTTTTTATTGCAGGCATTTAACGTAACAAAGATCATAAGGAAGCAAAAATTCTAAAAACCATTTAAAAAAAATAAAGACATTATTAATCATGTAGAGGTGGTTATTCTACAGAAATTTTAAATTCATTTCATTTGCCAGGAATACCAAAGATAATCACACATTTTTCATATAAGAATTTAAGCGCCGAACATTGTGCTTCTCCACTTCAACCAATCAACTTTGTAATTAATTGCCCTCAAAAAATTAATTGCATCTCAATGATTTATCGGATATGTGATAATTTTGGATAGATAATTTTAAATGTATTTAATTTAAAAATTCTTAAATATACGGTTCTACACTTACAGTTCGACGACAAAAAAAAGCTAAGTTGACACTGACATCAAATAGAAGCACAAAACTAGTAAATGAAACTACCACTGACGGTTCTAGTTTGTATTATAAGTAAATGCCGTCAATAGCTTAAGCTTTTGAAAAAAAATTTTATGTGCGTAAACCTAAAAACTTATTTATTTTACAGCTTTTTAAAATAGCTAAACAATGATATTAAAATAGGTACAAATTTTAAGCACCAGATTCGAATTTAAAAATAGAAATTGGTTTATACTCTTATCTGTTCCAAAAAACACAACGATGTGTTTTTTTCAAAGATTTGGAAAAAAACTAGATACGTGATTAAATTTTAGCTTAAGAAAATAACCTTTGTTATAAAACTCTTAGTTTGCTAATAACGGGTGATTTTTTAAGAGGTTTAGAACTTAAAAAAAAAAAAAAAAACACAAAAAATTCGAAAGAAATGAATGAAATATTTATTTGAATCGATAGTTTGAACCTTGCAATTTAATGTTTAAAGATAATTTCATGCAAATGTTGACCGCGGCTGCGTCTCAGGTAGCCCATCCGCTGAGTCCAATTTTGGCATACTCTTTCACACATATCGGCCGGTATCTCACGAATGAATGCATGGATGTTGGCTTCCAGTGCGTCAATCGAAGCGGGCCTGTCCCTATACACATTAGCCTTGACATACCCCCGCAAAAAATAATCTAATGGTGTCAAATCGCACGATCTAGGCGGCCAATTGACCGGCCCGAAACGTGAAATTAACTGTTCACCAAACTCGCCTCGCAATTGCGCCATTGTTTCGCGTGCTGTGTGGCATGTGGCACCGTCTTGTTGAAACCACATATCATGCAAGTCAAGAACTTCCATTTCGGACAAAAAAAAGTTTGTTATCATCGCTCGGTAGCGTTCACCATTGCCAGTAACGCTGCGATTCGCATCATCTTTGAAGAAATATGGCCCAATAATGCCGCCGGCCCATAAACCGCACCAAACAGTGGCTTTTTCGGGATGCATTGGTAGCTGTTGCAATGCTTCTGGCTGATCTTCACTCCAAATGCGGCAATTTTGCTTATTTACGTACCCATTCAACCAAAAATGAGCCTCATCGCTGAACACAATTTTTCGATAAAAAAGCGAAAATGAACATTTCGAACCGAGCACGAATTTTGATAGTAAAATTCAATAATTTGCAAGCGTTGTTCATTTGTAAGACGATCCATGGTTAAATTGCAAACCAAACTGAAGCTGTTTGACAGTGACACAAGGTACTAAACACACGTCAGCTGTCAAAACCAGTGTTGCCAAAACCAAACCAGCTAAAAAATCACCCGTTATTATAATGATTACTTTTTAGTAGGTAGGTACTATAGACAATTTCCGTAGTCAGAAATCTTGCTATAAGGCGATTTAAATAAGCTTTTTTTGATGTACATTCATTTGTTGATAATCATGCTGAAATTAAGATATACATATTTTGATGAAATGTAAAAAAAAAATGTTGTTTGAATGTTTTTGTAGCTTTTTCTTTCTTTTGCACTGAAGGTATTTCGGACATAGAAATTCACAAAAAAAGAAAGGTATAAATCCCACGATATAAGAGCACTGGTGACAGCCGATGACAGTATCTCTCACGCTCTCAATATTTCCACCAATGAAATGGCTTCCTCTCACGCTGTGCCAACTGTCAGTGTCAACCGGGGGCGACGGACAGAAAAGTAGAGAGTAAACCTACTTTATCCGTCGCGTCCGGCACGTGCGCTGCTTATCGGTCACCTTCCATAAGAGAGTGTGTATTCTATCAACCTGTCAGTCGAAAACGTTGCCGCAAACCGCAACGGACGCGACGGATTCTATCTGCTGGGCCCTTGAGGTGTCATTAGAATCGCATCTTTCCGTGAGTGTCAAGGCTAAAAAAAATAAAAATAAAATAATTAATTTAAAAAACAAAGAAAAAAAACCCGACTGTAAAGAAAATAACTAAAAAACGATACCTAATATTTGGTACTCAGATGAACAATATATCTGTGTAGATATAGTATCCGATTGTCAATTAGTTAGGTATAGTTTTTTTAGGTTTTTTTCTTTACAGTCAGTCGGGTTTTTAAATTATTTGATCTATATAATCCAAGGATTGGGTTTGGTGAGTAAATCAAGAAGAGAATTGGAAATCAAGCATGACGCACAGTTGTAAATGAAAATTAGTGATGCGACTTTGATTACAGAATGTTCGAGATTCACCAAATTCAGAAAGTATTTGCATGAATTGATTGTAAAAAACGAATCACAAAAAAATTTGCCATCCATGCTTCAAGCATGGGAATTATGCCTAAAATGAATAATATTATAGTATTTGGCGTCACTGATTACAACCGGGATCATATTCGCATAGCACAATCAAGTAAATTGATTTGGAAGAAGCTCAGTTTCAGCAACTGCGATATTCCGACGATATCGACATTGACATCAACGGTCGTTGACAACTTATCATTCGCCAACTGCTGAGAACTCAGTGAGCTGTACCAAGATGTGGATGTAGTCCAAAAGGCCAAAACGCGCTATAGGAGAGCTGCAATGTCCCAGAGAGAGACTCCTGTCAATGTGTACCCACTACCCAGTCTTAAGGTCAACCACTTATCTGCTCAAAAAATATCTACACCACGTTGGTTAAAAAAATTATACAGCTTTCAGTTGCACGATAACATTGCAACCTTCGTTGTAAGCAAAACAATTAAATTTTTCCTTTTATTCAATGAATCGATTGATGATCGAATCGTGACCTAGCCCATGCATTTATTCTCGACAACACGAACTTCCAACCGCATTCCCACCTGCAGCAATTGATATGACAATAAACTTAAAATCGGATATTTCCAAAAGCATTCGAACAAAAGCAAAAAAAAAAAAAAATAAAACGCCAACCGCACAAATCCTTTCGCAGTTGATTTCCTCTGCAATTTCACTTAATCCTTTTGTTCACTGTTTGGCTTGTAAGTTTAGCTACATTTAACGTGCTACGTCGTAAAGCACACTCGAACTTCAAGAAGGGCGAATACAAAGGGAAGGTTAATGGTTAAGTTCCTTGTTTCAAAAGGAAACATGCCCGCCGAGTGTGCAATACAAAAATGCATGAACTTGCAAAGAACATGTGTACATACTCGTAGCAGTACTTATCCAATTAAATCATAACTCAATATCGCTTGAAAGAGCTGTTTGCTTTGCAAAGGAAGTACCTACATAGCTAAATGGGAATCCATTCGCACTGCAAGAAATTCATCCGAAAAGTTTTTCTAAATACTAGTACAAATACGAGACTTGTGCAATTTCAGGACTCGTGGTGCCCCTACATAAATTATTCAGTCAAGAGGAAAAGTTTGCAGACGACCGTGGAGGGCGGATAATAACTTAGGCGGAGCCACGAAGTGAAGTGGGTTAGACTACTGGCTCGTTCGCATCTTTCGTTTCCTTTTTCCTTACAGCAAGCAGTGCTTTTCGCCATCGTCATGGAGTAGTTGCTTGTAAGAAGATAATCTTGTACTTAAGTGCTCTGCAGCAACTAATACTCTTCAGAGGTGTCAATAAGATCACGGTTATCTATTATAGGAAGTGAACATTTATTTAGAAACCAAACTAGAGTGAAACCATCAGATTGGTGGTTCTTTTGATTATAATAAAGTTGGATACTATACATATAATAAATGTTGTTTTCCTCTTTGACGAATTAATGATGGGTTTTAGGAAAGCCCTGTTTTATGCCTTTAGTACATCTCCGGTTGGGATGGAATGTTTCCTGAACTAGTTAAATACGGGATCGGTTTTGAATATTTTAAAACTTCCCTTCGCTGACGTCAGGTGAATGTTGTGTTCATACGTAAGGATACCTAACAATAAACTCCCGACGAAAATCCTTTCTGAGAGAACACCCGCTAAACAAACATCTGTCAAACCAATCGGCAAATTGCTGACTGTCAGTTTTATTTTTTTTTTGTTTTTTTTTATACAGCGATATCAGCTGTTCAAATTGCATTTGTTTTTTGCGAAAAATCACAAATGGATGTCTACTAGAAAAATGTACAAATACAAATGGAGTAGGTATTTTTGGGGATTCGTAGTCTTCAGGGTCAGATGACTAATCGTTCCACCGGTGCCGTGAAATAACGCCTAGCGAAATAACGCCGAATTCTAAAATTCGGCGTTATTTCACTTTGTGAAAGCGAAATAACACCGAATTTAAATGTTCGGTCTTATTTCACTTTGCATTTATAAATACATTCTTAAATTAATATTAATTTTTGAGACAATGGTAATTTGCGCAAATTATGAAATGTTTATGGGGGGGCATGCCGCCCCCCAGCAAAGGAACCCCTATATACCAGTGGTATGCGGCCTAAGTGTTTCTCTCAACGAGAGCCACTTTAACATAACATAAAGCTAGAAAACGCTGGCAACAGACAAGGGCGCCAAGCGACAAAACCACACTGAACACCTTAAATAAGAAGCTCAGAAAATCTATAAGAGAATTTAAAAACGAGTCTTTCAAAACGTATCTTACGAGTTTAACAAATGATGCTAGTACCGACTACTCGCTCTGGAAGACAGCAAAGAAAATGAACAGGCCAATAGCTCACATTCCACCAGTAAAAACCAAAAAAAGGGCGAAAAGCAGCCAATAGAAAACAAACACTTTTGCCGAGTACCTTGAAGACGTATTCAAACCTTATGAAGATAAAAGTTATCAAGGACTCGAAGTAAGGTGCGAAGAAGATAGACCTATTCGGTCGGAAACAGCCAAAGAAATTAAAAAAAAAGCATAAATATAAAAAATGCCCCAGGGCTTGATTTGATTACAGAAGAAATCTTGAAACAATTTCGACGAAAATGTTTAAAAAAAACTAGCGCAGATTATAAATGTTGCATTTAAATTAAGAGTGCAAAGCACGTGGAAAGTCGCTGAGGTTATAATGATACCAAAACCAGGCAAGCCACCTAACGAAGTCACCTCATATTGCCATATGAATTTTTACTCAAGGTACATCACATAGAAACACAATTGACCGAAAACATCAACTACACTAAATCCGCAATAAATGATTTGACCCAACGCACCGACACCATCTCAAGATAAACAAAGCCACCGGCGAGATTTCTGAACTGCGCAATCGCTGCGACATGCTTGAAAAAAAAGAATTCTTAACGGACGCGGTTGTTTTCGGCATACCAAAACTCGCTGATGAAAACCTACACATTATTTACAATAAACTTTGCGATACCATCGAGATATCACCACCAGCACTGAAGAATGTTTTCCGAACCAAACACCGCAATAACAATGACGAACCGCCTGTAATTCTCCAGTTCACCTGCGTGGGAGCGAGGAATAAATTGCTGAAAGCACTTGCTTGCTACCGAAAAAAGACGAAGCGACCGATCTCATTACGCGATATTGGAATTGATTCAGCAAATCATGTGTTTGTCAACGAGAGCTTGACTCCACGAAACCGGACTCTTCTCCAGCTTGCAGTACGAATGAAGAAAAAAGGCCAGCTGTTTTCCGTGCAAACGTACCTTGGTTCTGTGTTGGTGAAATCTACCGTAGACGGAAAGAGTGTAGCTGTGCCGACGTTGATTGTTTAAACGCCGTTGCCGAGAGATACCAGATGAGCCATAATGATCAACATAGCATTGCAGCTAATCATAAACAACAATGACATGTAGGTACTTATCTTACAACATTTACAGTAACTATTTTCCCTTCTTATTTTCAAATATTCTCTCCTTTGCAATTGTACATCAATAGCGAATAGCCAAAGTTTATTTATTTTCCCTTTTAAATCTAACGGTTTACTTTGCTTGTCTCTGTTTTGTTTGTGTTTTTGTTTCTCCTGCGTTTGGTGGTTGTTTAGTTTTTCTCGTATATGGAATTATAATTATGCTCATAACAGTGGGTTCAGTTCTAGCGAGAGTGATATGGATGTTAGTTTATATCAAATGATTCGTGTGTTGCGTTCACAGATAAAATGCGTTCATGTTTGTCACATTAATGCTCAGAGTTTGAAACCAAAACTGGATGAATTTCGTCTGCTGTTCATCAACTCTAGTGTTGACTTAATTTGTGTATCCGAAACTTGGGTTTTTCCTGATTTTCCGGATACAGTCTATGATATGGATGGCTATGAGCTTTTTAGAGGTGATCGAATTGGTCGATTGGGTGGAGGTGTGGCTGTTTATGTGCGCAATGGGCTACGAGCTAATGTGGTCTGCAAATCAACTGCTAATTGTACATCCGACTACTTGTTTGTTAATGTTGCATGTGGTGTTGAACGTCTGCTAGTTGGAGTTATCTACAGACCAAATAAAAATATAGATATCTCACCTATTTTTAGTGTGCTCGAAGGAGTTTTTTGCTTGTATTCTAATATAATTATTACTGGTGATCTTAACTGTAATTTACTTAATGTTCGTGCTTCGGCGCAGTTAATCGAACGATTTAAGACTATTGACTTGACATTTGTTAATGTATCGACTGCTACACACTTTGCATACGACCCTGCTACTCTTCTCGATGTGTTTTTTGTTAATGACAGTAGAGAAGCCCTGCTCTATAGTCAACTCACGGCACCGGGCTTCTCCAAACATGATCTGATTTTCCTCACCTACGATATCCAGTCAAACGCAGCTAATCATGTTATAGCATATAGAGACTTTAAAAATATTGATTACGAGAGTCTACGGTCTGATATTATCCAAATTCGGTGGGATGATATTTATTTCATGGCATCAGTAAATCAGCAAATATCATTTCTGGAACAAAATATAAAAGCACTATTTGATCACCATGTTCCATTGCGCCATAGGGTCCCAATTTCCAAATCCCCCCTTGGTTTAAGTTTAATAGATATTTATTAGGTCTGATCCAAAATCGTGATACTTCGTACGCTCGTTGGAAACGATACAAACTTCCTGTGCTCTACGACACATATCGATCACTTCGCAATTTAGCTGTTCTTCGTGTAAGGGCTGCAAAGAGGCGCCACTACGAACATTTCCTTAACCCTGAAATTCAGTCCGGGAAAGTTCTTTGGCAAAAACTGCGTAAACTAGGCAATGGGAAACAGCGTTCAGGTGCAACTGATAATGTAGACTGTAATGTCATCAATTCGGAGTTCGTGTCGGTATCTGTGCCGTCAACTCCATAGCTACTTTTGCAGATGACACAGCCGGCTGTCGAAAAAGCAACAAAAACTCTTCAAACAGCAATAAACAATATTTCAGATTGGACTAAGAAATGGCAGATAAGATTAAATGACCTTAAGTCAGTCCATATTAATTTTACGTATAAAAACGTACCACACATTCCAGTCAACATTAACAATAATGTAGTAGAATTGTCTAACACAGCTAAATATCTAGGCATGACTCAAGACGCTAAACTGCGTTGGAAAGCGCACGTTAAGAAAAAAAAAAGATGAGTTGAACATGCGATACAGTAAAATGTATTGGCTTATTGGCAGATACTCATCCCTGTCCGTGATTAAATGGAACCCTGGGGCTTTTTTTATGTTTATGCCTTCTTTGATTTCTTTGGCAAGTTCCTTAGCTGTTACCGGCCGAATAGGTCCGTCTTCTTCGCACGTTTCTTCGTTTCCTTGATAATCTTTATCTTCATAAGGTTTGAAGACGTTCTCAAGGTACTCTGCAAAAGTATTTGCTTTTTCTTGACTGCTTTTTGCCCAGTTACCTTCTCTGGTTTTTACTGGCGGAATGTGAGCTATTGGCCTGTTCATTTTCTTTGCTGCCTTCCAGAGCGAGTAGTCGGTACTAGCATCATTTGTAAGACTCGTAAGATACATTTTTAAAGACTCGTTATTGAATTCTCTTATAGATTTTCTGAGCTTATTATTTGAGTTGTTCAGTGTGGTTTTGTCGCTTGGCGCCCTTGTCTGTTGCCAGCGTTTTCTAGCTTTCCTCTTTTCTGTAATAATTTGACATATTTCACGCGGATAAGAGTTTTGTTTAATCTTGTTTGTTCTTTGGGGAGTTGCAGCCCATGCAGCTTTTTGTATATCCAGTGTAAATATTTGCACTGCTTCTTCTAGTTGATCTTCTGTTTGAATAGCTGATGATAATTGGATACATTCTTCCAACTTCTGCCTGAAGTGGTTCCAATCAGTCAGTCTATTAACTAGTTTAGGGCTATGTTCTTTTATTATTATTCTATCGCCAAGTGTAAGAAGTATTGAGGAATGATCTGATTGTAGATTTTTCTAATCTTGATCTTCGCTGATTATTTTTTAAGTTTAATTTATAATAACTGATAACAACTTAATTTATGAACTATTCTGTATATTTTGATAATTTTTTCCAAAACAAAATGATCTTTGTGTTACATTTTTAAATGAAATTTCGTACACTGGCAAATGCTCCTACCTATTGTCAAAACCTCCTAAGGCAATGTCAAATCCTCCTATAAAGTGGGAGGATTTTACACTTTTACTATATTTCTTTTTCGCTCCACATCATGAGAACCCTTTAGATTACACAATTGTAATACACACCATTTTAAAGTCAAATATATAAGGAAAGTTTCATACCCTGACATTTTTAACGGTGTGCTAAATTTTGGTTCATAATGACGTATCATCGTTTTTTTTTGTCAAACCCTTCTCGCCTTACCCTAGATCAAAAATAAGATTGATTGATTATAATAAAACTGTAACTTTTTTCCGGCTTTAAATAGTTTGTGTGCAGTAGGCTCAAAAAGTGCTGCACGAAATTTATTCCGGTTTTCACAGTTGCATTGGAAATTGTCGATATTAGATTATAGGATATTTTTAATCATTATCCGTTGCCTGGGAGCGGAGATTTAAGCTGATATTTAAAAGATCCTAGCTTTGGAATGACTCGTCCGAATGAAATAGATGTATTTTTATGTAGAACTCAGTCGACAAATAGAGAAAAGACATGATTTCAAAGATTAAATTCTTATAAAAATGGGACCCTTTTGATCCGGAACGAGTATGTTTACTTTCAATATTACCACTCTTGATTCTTGAATAATTTTACCAGTTTGTACGAACCAAATAAAAAAGAACGTATCTGCACAGAATTTAAATTGCTCCTGTTGCAAAAAAAATTGAAATTTGTTAATGAAATTGAAAAATTTTGGTGTTATGTAGCGACTTTAAAGAACGCGAATAACGAAAGTTTATTTGAAAACTTATTTGAATTCGTAGCGAAAGTATTAAGTTTGCCTCATAGTTCTGCTGCGTCGTGTGTTTTCTGAGCTAAGCTTAATTAAAAACGATCTAACAAACAGATATAATATAGATACCATCGAATCTATAATGTTTTCCAAACAATTACAAGGTGAATAAACCTAAAATGCATACAAATTCCAAAAAAAATATTTAGAACACAAATGTATAATAATGAAAGTACAAATTACCCAATGCAATACTCCTTATTTTTTAAGACTGTTTTTAAAGTTTTTGTTTAGTACTAAATGAACTGATTGAATGAAATGTGATGTTAGTTTTAACTATTTCGTTATCATGGATTTATATTTTTGTTTCTTCAGTTTTTAATAAGTTTCAGTATTTGCAAAAAAAACGATATTCTCTTGTGATACATTTGATACATTATTGAGCCTCGAATTTGGATACTTTCGATACATTAAAAAAAAAAATATAGAGACATTTTTCAAAAAGTCAACGGCAACGCTGGTCATAGGTATGTAATCTAATTGAGATTGAGAGGGAGTTACACTCAATTGTGATTTAAAAGGCGCTATATTGGTGCTGATCTGATTAGTGATTCATGTGCATGCATACCACGAACGAAACCAGTCTGTGTTCGGTATAATTGTTTGTTTTTTGGATCAGTTTTTTAAAATCATCTTCGTACGTTATCCTGCATGTGCTACTGCACCTTTTTTGCTGTATGTTTTTTTTTTTTCTTTTTTAATTTGAACTTTAGCATGTTCGAGTAGTGCGTGTGGCGTATATGGGATTGAGAGAGATAAGCATAGGAAAAGGTGATAATTGGGATGTAGGTAATCCCTACTATTACAAAACTAAGTCATTGTTTCCTTCGTTTCTTGCTACACTTCACTTACAGCACCGGAGTGGGTTTGTTTTGCATAGCTCTTATTATTTTGTTTTAGATTTGAGAAGTGGAAACGTGGCGAAGCAAGGCGAGCAGGGGTCAGCTAGTTTGGAATAAATAAAATGTGCTATAATTTTGTTGTGATTATTAATATTATTATTATTTTCTCTATAAGTACCTACCTACCATGCAATGAATTTTACATGTACAAACATCACGAGATATCATTTGCTAGTTTTCTTTTCTTAAAGAAAGCTTGAAAAAATGTTGTTTTTAAATCATTTACCTTGGTCTCAAGTCCAATCATTATTCTAATTATTACAATTTATTGTTTTTATGGTAATGACGATTTTATGACGATTTTTAAATGGAGAAAATGGAGATTTTTTAAAATTTTATCTCGCGACAAGGCGGCTAATAATGGGGCCGAGCCGAAAAAATGGGCCACCACATAAAATGCTAATATAAAAACATTAAAAGAGACCAACAAAGACATTTATTTTTAACAAAAAAAAGTAATTTATTTATCACGAAACACTACTTTTCATATATTTGCATTTCTTTTTCATTCAATATAGAATTAAATCTCACTTAAAGAGAAAAAGTGGCCATTTTGATCATTCTTCAAAAAAGAGCCAAACTGCAACGCTGCTTCTGAGTGTCGGTATTCTATTAGATACCTACATCCTTCGCATCTATAATTTGTTCTTTTTTTGGTAGCTTTGCACCAGTCCAATTTTATCGATTTGATATTGCTATTTGTCCGTCCACTTCAAAACTGTTCACAAAGATCTTGGTTGAAGACTTAGAAGATCCAGCTCGTTCAAGAGTTGATGCTGTTCCTGTCATACAGCGAACGAAAGAATCAACTTTTCAAACATTCGATGAATGTATAATTTTGCATAAAATAAAAATGTAAGTTAGTGTCCAAGACCTTGTATGATTTAAAGCCTCTTGATTATTTTCTTTGGAGATGAGCTAAGTTGAAAATCTGAGTTGATAAACCAACGCCAACATTATTTGTGTTATTAAGGACATAACGCTATTTTGGAAAATGTCATGTGCCTTATTCGAACTTAATATTTTTTCTATTTTAAAAAGAAATTAAGTTACTAGGGCAAAAAGATTGGAATCAGTTTTCTCTAGACCTTCCTAGGGCTACACATCATATTAGTCACAGTAAAGACAACATAACTGCAAGATAGATAATATGTTCCATGTCAACATCTAAAACAAAGTTCTTAGAGAATTTTTCCAATGAGATTCTGTCACAAACTACTTTTTACAATCGTCATAGATAAACTTTTTTATGAACTTCTGGATTGCCCAGAACTTCAAGTGGATGCGGGATACATTAAGCGCGATATAGATCCATTCTTAAAGAAAGTCTGTTGAGTCTCATGAAAGACGGCCGTACACATAGTATGCACCTGTTGTAAACAAGAAGGATTTAGTATAAAATTTCAAAAACGAATGTGCATAAAAAAAAAGAAGAAAAATTTTCCAATTAACTAAGGATAGATGCCTACATGCACTCATGCATTCCTGAATTCCTGTCTCAAAACTAGAACAATGGTTTATTCGCACAATACAGCCATACTTACCGCGAATAACTACAATCAATCTAAGCTATGCATACAGATAAAATATATTATATTCCCACAAAGGTAGTATGTATACTTACCACGTTGTATCGTCCTTATATTCACTCTAATCTTGACTACTCCCGTCACTTGATGAGTTAAGTTGATGTCGTAATTCCTTTATCAATTGGCTGGTATACCTACGAACTGCGTTTGCTGCTTTAATAAGTACTAGCTGAGCAGTCCCCGATGCTAATGTCCTAAGCTCCTAAGTTCTTACCCTTTAGCCTGTATCACGGTGCAAAAGTCGTTCATTGTCGTATTATTCCGTTATTTGCGGGCCAACGTTGAATGGTTCCACTTATTATGCATAAACAGGTTTCAGTGGCAAGAGTCAAGGGTTCCTTGGTCCTGGTGCAGAGAAGTTTTGTGGGATTAAGCGACTGTATATAAAAGCGACTCTTCTTATTACTGTTATTATTACATTTTAGTTGGAAACAAATTAAAGAATATTGTTAACGATGGCAAATAACATCTTGTTTATTATTTTAAGTTTTGTCAACGGATTTGATTCTTAGCAAAGGATAAAACATTGTTAAGATAGTCACCCAAAATAATTTAAATCACTAAGTATTCAACATTCCGTAAGTGTTGAATAGTCTGAAACATTTAATAGATGCGATATACCCTTCTATAGAAAATCTTCTACAAAGAGATTATCGTTATATTTATTAAAGAACAATATTATCACCCAGAAACGAAATAAAATAATTTTATTTTGCAAAAAGTTCCTGGCCATATAACATAAAAATATTGAAGACACAGTACACTACCCACAAGAATTTTTGAAGTCACTTAACCCGTCTGGCCTGACACAACACGACCTAATGTTAAAGATCGGTATTCCTATTACACTGTTAAGAAATTTAAAACTTTCGGGAGAATTTAATCGTAGCGTCAATTCTTACCTGGCCAGCAGCCGGCCAACTAGCGCATATTCCACGTATTCCTATGATACCGACGGACTTACCTATATCTTTCAAACGCTTGCAGTTTCCGGTGAATGTATCATTTGCCCTCACGATAAATAAGTCACAGGGACAAACCAGTAAGGTGGGTATCGACTTGAGAAATGAGTGCTTTTCTCATGGGCAATTATAATATGTAGGGTTATCTCTATGGGATCTCCCGAAAACCAATATATTTTGCTACCATAAAACAAAAGAACATTAAACATAGTATACAGAGATGCCTTGATGTGATAATGTTTGAATTCGCCTTTAGCATTTACATGAATTAGGACTCCTATTTTGCTACAGCCACACAATAACAAACACCTGGGACGATTTTACTCCATACTTATAAGTCACACTGACTTAGCAATGAAAATTGTATGAGTACCCCGAAGCAAAATTCGGATTCGGGAGGACAGTGTACCCAATTCCAAGTGCAATACACTTGGCGCTGACCCTGTTCTCTAGGGATTTGCACCATTCCGTATACAGAAGTTGTAGGTTGTATTGTGAGTCATCCGATCAACAGTAGGTTCTTTTCCCCGTAACGTTGTATTCTGAGTTATCCGATCAACAGTAGCTTCTTTTCCCCGTAATATCCGATCAACCGTAACGCCAATAATTAAGAATTAAGTATCAATGAATTGTCAACAGCGTTGCCAAGTCAGTGCTTTCAGCGTTAAATCTAGTGCCCAAAATACCATTTCAGTGCCGAAAAAGTGGACTTAGCGCTTGGGCGTTTTTTCAGTGCTTAACAAAATATTTTAGTGCTTTTTTAACGCTGCCGCTGCACGCCGCATTTTTGTATACTTTGCAGCCATATTCCACACGGGCAATTAAGAAAAACAAATTAAAAGTATCAAATGTACCTATTATTTTTGAAGTTTTATTGAAATATTTTTTTTATTTGACAGTGCACTCGCCATATGACTGAATATGAATATGATTTTGTTGTTGTTGGTTTTTTGAATTCTATTTATTTTATCTACTTTCAAGCTGTTTTAAAAAAAAAATACAGGTTCAGTGCCCAAGGGGTCAAAATTAACGCTGAAAAAATTGAAAACGGTGCTCAAACGCCAAAATGACTTGGCAACGCTGATTGTCAAGGTAAAATAAGAAGACTTAAAGATTGTTAATTAATTATTTACGAATAACCAATAAAAGGTAAAATTGTATATCGCCCCAAAGTTAGTGTTTCTTTGTGGGCAAAGGGCAACCCTGGATCCGACGAGTATACCCCAGCCGCAGACAAAAAGCACATCACAATTTTCTTTTCTTATTTATTGCATACCTACATATTTAATTACTTATGTTGTATTTAACGCTACTGAAAAAAAATTCTACTGAAGAATAACAATTTTTTGTTTAATAAATAATTTCTGTTAACATCTTTTTCCAAAGCTAGTTATATTTCAGGAAAAGGTTTTGAGGTACGTTACTTCTAGGGTCAGCTAAAAGCATATGACTTTCTCCAGAGGAACACAACCTCAAATTAAACAAATAATATTTCTAATGATTAGTATTTTGTATTAGTAAACTACTCGGGCGAAGCCGGGCGGGTCTGCTAGTTATAAATAAATAAGAATAGCATCTTCAGTAGAACTGAATTTGCAAAAGCCAAATTGTTCGTTTGTAAAAAAGAATGTTTTTATTTAGAAACGATACTTCACGGGTTTTTACAAGTTTTTGATATACCGTAAACTGGGGTTAGTTTGCCCCAGCAGGGGTTACTTTCTTTGCGCCACTAGCGAAAAGAGTTTATTTATTTTTTCGCGCCCAGACATGTCTCGATCTGCATATCAAAACTACCGCAACTAACACATACAAACATACACATTTGCGGGTAGGATCATTCGTTCGTATACCTTCAGTGAGTAAACAGTGGTTGACGTGCAAACTTTTGTCAAATTTTTTGAGTGTTTTTTTTTTTGTGCAAAATTTAGTGTGTACACCGGTTCCAGCGGAAACTGAGAAAGTAAGTATATTTTTTCTTGTTAAAGGGTTATTTTACTATTAATTTAAGCATGAAATTGTCCTTCCTTATCTTGAAACAAAATTATAATGTTTTTTTTTGTGTGACCATGAAGTTTTTTCAGCTTTAGGGGTTACTTTGCGCCTTGTACGTTTTTGTACGAAGGGGATATATATCCTGGAGAAATAGTCGAGCTTGACGAAGAGACTGTAAAAATCAACGCAATGGAAAAGTCCTTAAAACTATGGAAATGGCCCCCTCAAAGGGATGAATTAAGATACCCATGGGCCGATGTATTAGGCTCCATTCAACCTCCGAAGAAGGTTTCAAATAGAGGAACTTTCGCCGTTATTGAGCTGCAATCTATATTTGACTAATGAATCAATTTATAGAATGACTGATAACTACTTTTTTGTATTCCTTCCTTTTGTATTATTTTCTTTTTTTATTATTATTACTTAGTTTTTTATTATTTTTTATATGAAATCGACTTTTTGTTGTTAATAGCTATATTATATATGAAAGTTAGAGCCCAAATATGAATTTTGAATTCCTGAAATATTAAAGACCGACATTTTTTATGTTAAAGTTATATAAAAATTAATGTTTTACTACTACTATTTAAAGATTTTTAAGAAATAAAATGTACCATTTGGTTTTTTCTTTATATAAAATAAAGTGTGGGGTATTTTTCACTTTTTTTTTAGGAAAATAATCCTCGAATCAGGAGCTACAAAATCTCTTGATAACATTGCTCCAGCTTTTTAAATGCAGGCACATTCATCCAAAGTTTCGGATGGAGCAAAGTAACCCCTTCTCTTGGATAACTTTGCCCCACTTTTCAACCGCAAAAAAAAAAAATGTTCTTAGTTACTATAAAAAAAATTGAGGTCACATAAGTATGCTTTAATATCTTATTACATCAGAGAAATAGGAATAGGCATAATTGAAATATTTTTTAATCATTTTTAAGAGTTATTTGCAAAAAGACTGCAAAAAACGGAGCAAAGTAACCCCGGTTTACGGTATATTTCCAAAAGTTCGGAGAATAAAAATTGGTCTTTATTTGGTCATTGAACTTCTATTTCTCTTATTAAACAGTAGAATGCCTTCAGCACATTTTAAAGAATCAGGGAAATTACCACAATTACCAATTAAATTCAACAATAAACAAGGAAATACATTTAAAAAAAAAATTACAGCCTTATTCAATAGATTCATTTAATCAACAGATATAAACACTGTCTCCACTAACTCACGTCAAATGAGTTTATTTGGCTTTAATCTTCTAATAATTTTGCCATGTAGTAGCTAATCAGTTGATTAAGCAAAACTGCTCGGAAAATCTGGTAGCTTTCGCGTTATTCTGTGTCACTTTTGAGTATTGTGTGGATCATGACGTTAACTAGAACGACTAAAATCTAGAATGGTCTAAAATGAATTTGATAAATCTCGAATGGGTCAAAGTCTAGAAAGTACAAAAATCTCAAAAGACTCTATCTCGACAAAAATTTTGAAAATAAAACTGATCTCGAGATTTTTATAATTTTTTAAATTTAATCCGAAAGTAATGAAAACAAGTCTATAATGAACATTCTATATCTTTTTTATTGAATATAATGAATTTTTAACAAATATACTCATAACAAAATAGATTATTTTGAAACTAAAACTATAACTATTCAACAGAAAATAAATTTACAAATTTGATTGATTATCTGAACGTAAACATACCTACTCATTTTTCAATAACAAATAATGTGTACAAATACCTACTTATACAAAAAAAAAGTTGTTACTGATATATTTACAAGCTAAAGTTGTAGACAATGCCTCTTACATATCCCATAAAAGTTCTTTCTTCTTTTTCGTTCCTTTGAATAGTACCTACTCTCGTCTTGTTCTCTTCACTTGTTGACCACTCTCTATGGATAAAAGTATGCAAGATACCTACATTAACAGTCTCCTTACATAAAACTTCAATTAATTTATATAGGCCAATATGTGGCCTTCCCACTAAAACTTCTAATCGTCTGTGCAAAGACTCAACTTCATTTTGCGTTCTTGGTAAGCTTGTTTAGCATCTAGTGTCGGAGTTAACCACGCGGTGTTTTGACAAAAACACGTCAATAAGGTTTAAGAAGACCTGTTGTTTTTTAGCTGACTCATTTGTTTGCATGAACAGTGAATCAAATTCTTGTTGCAATTCAAATAGTTTTCCGTGTGAGTAAATCTTGAATTAATATTAATTTTTGAGACAATTGTATCAATTCGCGCGCGCGATTTGAAGAGCATGAGGCTGCAATGAAGCGTTTTTCCTAATCATTCATTTTAAATAACTGAACTACTGTCTTGTGCTATTATTATTATTATTAATACTAGATATTAATGTTACTTACTCTATAACTTTTATTTAATAAACTCATTGCAAATTAATATTAATAAATAGTCTGCGATTGATTTCTGGACGGCTGTTGGGTCCTCTTCCTCTTCCTCTAGATAATACGTTTCTATAAATGTAGGAAGAACGGATGGTTTTATGTAGTTCAATGAACTGTGGCAGTTATTACTGCTTTGCGATGGCTCGTTTAAATCTGCTTCCACAATCCAAAACATCGTTCAACAACGTTTTTTGTTCCGATATGGGAAGAATTATTGTATCTACTATTTTGTTCTTTTGAAGATTTTAGTATAGGAGTGAATAGATATAATGAACAAACATATACACCGACACCATAGACGCCCATTGAATTCTCCACGTTCAGACGTTCTTTTGATTCGACTCTCCATAACTACGAGAATCGTGTGTGCCAGTGACAAACGGTAGCTCTCATCTTTAAGGACGAATCGCAAACAACCTATAAGATAAATAATACTACTTTAATGGATGATATTTATGTATTATGTAACAACAACGAGCTTTCGTGTCAATAGAATAATATCTTTTTCTATTAATATAGTATTGACTTGATTCACCTTTCACTTTTTGAATTTTAATGTGAGTATATACAGCCAATCGCACCGATAGCATCGGGAAATCCTCTAATACTTCTAATTTTCGAGATGACATCAATTTGTTCTGAAGTCAGTATTGGCATATTTATAAAAACAGGCCTTTTCGAGGCAAATATATTCGGCTTAGAGTCGGCTGACTGAACCCAAGAATATCTGCGCAGTCGTCCTGGATCTACGAAGTTATTGAAGATTGCATTTTGATCGGAAAATATGTACTCTTGCTAACTTCATTCAATTACTTTCATCATATTTTCTTTGCTGAATCTATACTTATTTCTATATTCACTTTCCGGTAGATGAAGAGGGTTAAAACGTGGCTTATAATGTTTCATTCGCCTTTGGTTACTGATTTGATAACTTAAAACATCTATTAAAATTTCTAAAAAATTCTAAAATGTATCCGCGATCTATAATTTGATTGTGGGCACAACAGGGAGAACGAAAGTTAATTCACCGCTAAATGCGAATGGAAGCATTTAATTTTTAGACAGTTGATTAAGTGCGAATTATCTTTAAAAAAAAAGTTAATTAATAAATTTTTCTGCAATTAAACCAAAATTAGCTCTAATTCAGCTTTTATTAAATAATGTTATGAATGAATAAGGCTGTTAGTAGTTATGCCATCGGTGCTTGCTTTCTGGCGGTCTAACTATCACTTAGGACCTTCATCTTCTAAACGCTTCTATTATTTTAATATTAAATTAAATTTTTTGAATAACATCACATCATTAACCGTTAGAAGAAAAAAATGTTGCTGTATTAATATTTCAGCCATAGGTATTTCCCTTTACTCCATTTTGCATATTTGATTGCCTCGCCCCGTGTCAAACAACGACAAAACATTTTAATCCATAACAAACACAACTCTTAAATCCTTCTACCATTTCTGTTGGAACAGCGTGACACCTTAATTGGCCGCAAGAGAAAACAGAAGAGAAAATCGCCCGCAAAGTGTCTGGACGCTTGACATTTTTACACGATGTAAATTACCCAATGTGTCATTTTTTTCCAGCTATTATGTGTCAGAACGTCGACGAATGACACAAACGGTGTAGGTAAATTAATTGCCCCCATCGCTAAGGAGTATAAATCTTCTGCACAAGTCGTAAATTTCATTCATTTGAAACGAAGTACCCATAGCGACGCGACCGTTTGTATGTACAAAAAACAACCCAAAATGTTGTTGGGAACTTTGTTGTTCGTCTCGCCACTGTTCTGGGGAGCGTATTCCTCTCTTCGAGTTAAGTCTTTCGGTGATTTCCTTGACTATAATCACCTGAATCATGGCATCATTATAATGTGCAATGACGGAACTGCTATCCCCAACGAAGAACTCAAAGACATTTCAAGCAAGCATTACTGGTTGTCATACTTTAATGTTGACCGAACGGGAGCCGAAGAAAAGAACATTGCTGCCTTCAAGGACCTATTCCATGGTGGTGCCCCGAAAGTTGGGCTTTTCCTTGACATTGACTGTCAGTCGGAGGCATCCCGTCTCTTGGCATTCAGCAACTTTTTAAATTCATCGCAGGCATGGTTCATACTAGCGAATAGTACCACAATTGCAGAGAAGACTCTCGCGAAAATGGAGATAAATATCGATGCAGATATAACGCTGGGTGTAAAAGTGCCAAAGTAAGATATGCAGAAAATTCAATTAACACGAAATAGGTTTTGAAAATTTCAATTCTATCGTCCTTGTGGGTTGTTGGAAAATTTTTCACTCTAGGGAGGACAGTTTGCGGTTGTATGATTTGTATAAAGTATGTCATCAGTGTGGCACCGCGTTGCAGAGTACGGTTAAAGGCAGTTGGAGCCCTAATGGAGGCGTGCAAATTGTGCCATATTTTTGGCAATCTACAGTCCAGCGCAGGAACGATTTCACTGGAATAACCCTAAGTGGCGGTGTTGTGGTGAGTTATGTTTTTTTTTCTATAGGTGCCAGACGGCTAAAATAGAGCTGATGGAGATTTATTGTTAATACAAATTGGGTTTGGCATAAATTTACTTTTTATTGATCGATTTTAATCGAGATGAGGTATTAGATTCTCACGTGATAGGTATTTTGGATGAAAAATTATTATACATGCGAGCTTTGCAAAATAGTGTTTAAAATATTAAGTATAGAAACAATGTAGTACAATAATTGTGAACCAAATTGTTGATGCCGTATCTCAAGGTTGCAATCACAATATAAAAATAATCCTGAGTGGAATATATATTTAAATCTATGAACCCTTTCGACATTGCTTGCAAATCTTTTGAAATATTATTATTCGTTTCCAAAACTTTGTCAATCCATGAATGAATTGATGAATTGCTTCATTAAGAATCTTCGTGTGGTGATCCGGATTTTTATGTTTGTGATATACCCCGTAGATGGCGCTGGGATCCTTGTTCGAATCTTTTTTATTTATTATTTCATATTTATGAATAGATTTGGTTAAAATTCACCCATGTAACAATTAAAAAAGAAAAGAAAATCCTTGTCTAGATTTTGAACCGATAGGTGGCGCTGGGAAGTAGATATTTGCGAAAATTTTGCTAGTGAGTAATAAAACTACTTATACTAGGCAGTTTTATGTTTGCTATACATAAACTGGGGAAATAACAAATGAACATTTTTTTAATATATTTTTTAAGACAAATTTCCCAGAATCCTTAACCCTTAAACCCTACCCTGGGGTCCAGCGCGATGCATAAACTAAACTTTCGTAGATATTTTTTCAACTACAAACAACACGATGGCGCTATTCAAGCTAATCCTGTAAAGTATCAATAGGCGTCTCGTCATTAGTCATTTTTAATTGTGCGTATGGTACAGTCGTAATTGTAACAACTTCCGGGTCGCCTAGACCCCAGGGTAGGAATACTGTATAATATATTCGAGTTTTCGTAGTATATTGTTTTTAATTCATTCGATTGGTAAGTTGATAAAGTAATAGAAAATAGATTTGTATTTGTTATTGTGTTACTTGGGTTTATTCTTCGCGTTTTAGTTTCAAAAAATACTTTTTTTTTAAATATGGATGAAGATATCTGCCGATGGTTGCATGAAGACACAGCTAAATTTGCTTTCCTAAAGAGCTTGTTTTATGGTCATACAAAATTGTCCCTTTATTATAAACTATGAACACCAAAGCAGATCCTGATGCAAGAAACCAATTACCTGAGATGGTGGAACTCTACAATAAGACAAAATGTGGTGTTGATTTGATGGACCAATTTTGTCATAGGTACAATGTATCTAGACGTACCAAGCGATGGGCGATGGCTATGTTTTACGGTTTATTGAATATAGTGGGTGTTAATTCACATGTTCTTCTGAAAGTGGCATCAAATCAGGGCCAAAAAAGGCGCCATTTCCTCCAAAAAAAACTTGCACTTGACCTCATCACGCCCCAAATGGAAGAAAGATTTACTTGGCCAACTTTACCTGCAAATCTCCCAGCTCTCCTCGGAGATATTTAAAAAAAGAAACGGCCATTAGTTGAGCCCAATCCATCTGTAAATGGAAAAAAAAAGATGTGCAATCTGTCCAACTGATAAGGACCGGAAGACGAAATTTAGATGCGGCAGGTGCCGAAACCTCCTTTGCGGCAAACATAGCCGGTCTGTGTGCCAAGAATGCCTCGATTCTAAACTTTAAGATATTTTTAATATTAAACTACTTGTGTGATCTTAATTCCAAATAGTTTATATTAAAACGTCTTTTTGTTTTTGAAATAATAACAAAACTTTATTGGGGTTTTCTGGACCCCAGGGTAGTAATAGTGTTTCTTCAGGGATGGGTAGGGTTTAAGGGTTAAAATGCGCAGAAATTGTACCTCTTAAAAAAAAAGGAAATCGCAAGGATATGCGTGACTATACCCCTATATCTCTGCTTCCGACTTTTTCTAAACTTTTTGAGAAGGTAATAACAACGCACATGGTCTCCTTCCTGGATGATCAGAATTTCTTTTCCAATAACCGGTTCGATTTTAGATCAGGTAAATCAACAGAATGGCTCTTTTCATACACGAGGAAAGCGTTTGACATGGTGGATCACAGTTTGCTACTAGATAAATTGTATGATGCTGGCTTTAGGGGATTACTTCATGATTGGTTTCGCTCTTATTTTACAAATAGGAAGCAAGTAGTCGGTATTTATGGAAGTTTTAGCAGTTATAACGTGCTTTTTGTCTGCGGCTGGGGTACGCTCGTCGGGTCCAGGATTGTTCCCAAAGAAACACTTAACTTTGGGTGATATACAATTTCACCTTTATTCTTACAATATTAACAATCTGAGTGGTTTAACTAATTTTAACAAATGGTATTATTTATTCTTAATAATAATAATTAGACAAAATCAGAGTTCCTTAAATATCTTAACAATTCGTTAATACTGGTTCTTAACTACGGAGGCAGTGGTTGATCGGATTTGCTCACAATACAAGCCCACTGAGGAAAGATAGGATAGAGGGTTGTGGTTGATCGGATTTGCTCACAATACAAGCCCACCGAGGAAGGATAGGATAGAGCCGTGGTTGATCGGATTTGCTCACAATACAAGCCCACGGGGAGAGGAGGCGGTGGTTGATCGGATTTGCTCACAATACTAGACTCCTCTATACAAGGCAAATTCAAAGCGAAATATGCCATCAAAATATATAGAGACAATAAATCTCTAGAGAACAGAGTCAGCACCAGGTGTATTGCACCCGGAGCTGAGTGTACTGCCCTCCCGAGCTAGTTTTGCTTCGGGGTACTCATGCATTTTCCTTTGGTAAGTCAGTGTGACTTCTAAGGCTGGAGTAAAATTGTCCCTGGTGGTTGTTGTTGTGGTTGCTGTTGTTTGGCTGATGCTGCTGAGCCGTGCGTTGGGACTGGTGGTGGGTGTTTCGGGTCTGCTGATGGCCCCGTTATTGCCAGTGGTGGCGATCAGGGGTACCCAGTGGTGCTGTTCAGTGGCGGCTTGCGGATATTGTGTTGGTCGGTCTCGGCTGGCAGTTGGTAATTTGTAACGGATCGTTACACAGTTCTAGCACAATTAAGAATGGTGATTCCCAGGGCTCTGTTCTGGGTCCACTTTTGTTTTTTAATCTATATTAACTCTCTCTGCAGTCAGAATTGCGAAATCTGCCTTTAAGACATCTTTATTATTTAAAGTTCTCAGAGAGTTCTAAGCAAAGTGGTAAGCGGTAACATTCCTATTGCACGTAAAACCAAATTTACTCACTTTTTTACCACAACCGCACCAAAAATGTTCAATAAATTACCGATTGCTGTTAGAAGAACTCATTCATTCATTTTCAAAAAAGTAAATGATTGGCTATTTACTATCGAATACGATAATATTAATTCATACTTTCGTCTTGTGTCGTACTAAATTACATTTCATATAAGCTTATATGCAGATTCCATTTAATGGTAGACATTTTGTTAAATTCTTTCCAAATGTGGAAGCAATTTACCTTGCAGTTTTTGTAGTACAACTTCCATCAATCCCCGGTGATTTAAAAGGCTGGAAGGAGTCAATTGCCAATTCTAGTCGCACTCTGGAGTAGATTTCGGTTTCTATTTACCAATCCTCTTTCCGAAGTCTTTGTCTATTGGTCATGCTCCTTTTGTCCATGCCCGAATGACTACCAGGAAAATGAGTTTCTAAAAGAAGTCGTGCCCTCTGTTTTTTTGTTAAGCTGTTATCCGCTTTTCTGAAAAAAGGTGATAATCCTTCTGTTTTTGCTAGTGCTTTATGCAATCTGGCCGCAAAACAGGAGTGTTCACATCTGTCTCACAGAATTGCCTAGTTTCTTTGTTGTATGAGGTCAGTGCCATTCTGTAGCTCTGGCAGTTTCCAGTACGTTTCGCTGAGCTAAGCTGTTTACACATAGGTTTTTCACCGGAGTTTTGACAGATTGTTGCTCCACCATGGAACCTCTCTGCACTTCTGGGCAGCTTTAGTTTCGATTGCACTTTTGATGGCTGATGTTATGTCATGTTTTCCAATTCTGATAAACTGGAGCTCTTCTAATTTTTACCTGCTCCGGTTTGTTTTCAAGTTTCAAAGATATTCCAGTTTTTCTTCGTTGGGCTTCTAACTGGTTTAGTTGTGATACGAGTACGAGTATAGTATATCTAAACCAAAGGTACCTTATGCTCCTATGACATAGATATAGACATAGATGGCTCACTATATACTTTCCAGTCCCTAACAAATCAACTTATACTATTCCGTTATATTGTGAGATCGAGTACCTCTTGCCTAGCTCTATTTTCAGAATATGTTATAATCGAAACATTTGCGTAACAATGGGCTAGGAAAAAATTCAAAATACAGTCGCCCCGAAGGAGTCAGTGTCCAAAAGTTAAAACCTCTTAAGTCGACTTAAGTGGTTTTAGCTGTCTAGCTCTTTTGAATTGCCCTTTTTTTCAATAATTTTTGTATTTCGTCGTGATATAGCTAAGTATCTTTAAAAATGGAAAAGTTGCAGCCATATATGTAAAATAACTTAAGTCTTCGGGGGGTAACACTTGCAAAAGGTAAAATATCTTAAGTCAATCTGTTGAAGTAAAACGTCTTAAGTAGGTATACTGCATTTTCCAAATTGTCCCTAACAGTAAAAAAGCCAAAGTCACATATAAGCACGAAAAATCATAAAACTATATTTCTAGGGTCGACTTAAGATACCTTATTAATTTTTAGCTGACTCTTTTTTTTGTTTAGGTAAAAAATCGTAAGTCAGTTAAGTTCTCTTATTTCAGATGATTTCAAAGAAATAAAGTTTCTATGTTTACTTAAGATATTTTACCGCTTGCATATCCGTTATTTGTAGCGACTTAAATTACCGAAAGTGAAAGAGTTACAATTGGATTCAGGTGTCAGTAACTTGAAGTTGTTAAAAAAGAATCGTGCACAAAAAATGTTGGAGCTAGGCATAGCTTCAAAAAATAACCTTAAATTTAGCAAAGTGGTGATTGTTCCGTAGGTCCAAAAATTCTGGAAAACTACCAAGCCCAAGTCACCAACCGAATGATCAACATGGCGCCGAGTTTATAGCCAGCAATTGGATTTCGATTCAGATAATAATGTAACCGATTCTGACTTCTAGACGGACTTGAACTCTATTAGTTGTTCGAATTGCGAGATAAGTGAAGAAACAGAACATCCTAGGGAAATTTTGGATCAGAATCTGAAAGGCGGAACACCAGAACGTGCTAGACAAACGTTGGTCACAAAAAAAATGTCGTAAGCTCAGAAAATCAAAAAATTATTTCAGTCAAGGATATGTCAATAATTCTGGAAAATATGTCGGAAAAAGATAAACAAAAATATTGGGACCATGTCGAATGAAATGTTGCAAACGGATTTCACATGGAGAGCAAAAAGATATACATTTGACCGCTTTTCCTGCTGGGTTAATAGTTCTTCAAGAAAAGAAGACTGGAAGAATAGTGACAAAGAAAGAATCAAAGTCTGTCAAAAATTCTTTCGGTTGACATTGTGCGAGACGGAACAATTTTTAAAAACGGTGGTCAAGAAAAAGCTAGAGGCCAGGCATAACAATTTTACAAGGCAGACAAAGTCGAAAGACGGCTCCCAATAAATGAGCGCTTTCAAAAGCAAATGAGATTCCCTGCCATATTGAGAGTTTTCCAGCATATGAGTCGCATTATACCAGAAAACTATCGCAGCAGAAATATCTCCATGCAGATCTTTCACTTTCTCAAATGTACCGATTGTATACTGAGAAATTTGGAGGATGAATTTCAATCACTACTCGAATGTGTTCAAGAGAATGAGATTAATAACATTAAGTTTAAAAAGCCACAGTTGCCCACATGTAATAAACTGAACATGAAATTAAAATATTGCGAGGGAAATGAAAAGGCTGTAATTATAAACGAATTGGAGGAACACCAAAAAGCCGCAGATTTGGCATACGAATCAAAGAAGCAGGATAAACTTCGGGCTCAATGTGACAACAATATTAAAGTCTTTAGTTTTGATTTGCGCAACAATGTTTGCCAACTCCATTTTTTAGGACTAATGTTGCATTCTATAAACGACAGTTATGGTCTATTAATTTGACGGTCCACGATCGATGGGGCAACAAACCAGCCTTTCTGTTTTATGTAGCACGAGGCGGATGCACGCAGCGTTGGGAATGAAATTGCTTCTTGCCTTCTTGAGCATCGGAAGTGTTTACCCGAAACATGCAATGAGGTTACTTTTTATAGCGACTGCTGCGGAGGCCAGAATAAAAACTCATTCCTATAAACAATGGTTTTGATATTTATGTAAACTGACCTGGTACCAGGTCACACTCACATGGAGTGTGACACAGACCACGCAGCGATCGAAAAGAAGAAAAATAGGAAAACTGTTAACATTCACCATCCACGCGATTGGTATCAATTTGTTCGTACAGTCGGAACCAGTAAGCCCTTCGTAGTAAACGAAATGAAAAAGGACCAATAATTTACGGATTTTTCACGTAATGCCAAGGAAAAATTGGTTTGGAGAAAGGTCGATGGTAATAAGTTTATCTGGCAAAATGTTTATTGGCTTCGATATAAAAACAACTTCGGAGTTATTAAATACAAGAATACACTTTCTCAAGAGGAGCCATTTAAAGTATCAAATTTGAAATGTTGCGGAATCTCGCAAAAAAACCATTACCAATATGCTACTCAGAGCCATCGAAAATAAGCAACGAAATGAAAACAGATTTGTTAGACCTCCTTCCCCTTATAGACAAAAGCTAGCACAACTTCAAAATCAAAATTTACCTTCGGAACAAAAACTCAGCTTTCATCTGGATTTGACGCAGGAATCTGATGGTGAATAATAGAAACTAAAGTTCTGACATTTTAAGTGATTAAAATAATTTCTTTTTATGAATTTATTTATTTTATTTGATTTTTCTTTGTTGTTTTTCTCCTTTAATAAAAAAAAAAAAAACTTCATGTATGAGTCTTCATTTCTTCGTGTATTTAAAAAAAAAACCGCTTACCTAAATAAGTTTTGGGTCAATTTATGAGCCTAGATTTTTAACTAGTTAAACGCAAATATTTTTATTAGATTCTGAACAAAATTTACTACAATATTCCTTATAGGTAATCATATTTGTCGACGACGCCGGCCGGCGGGTTACCAGAAGTTACCCTCAAAGAGTATTTTTTTTTTATTTTGATAAAATACATAATTACACTCAACGCACATTTAATGAAAAGTAAAAAAAAAGTAATAACGGGTGATTTTTTAAGACGTTTAGAACTTTAAAAAAAAAAAAAACACAAAAAATTCGAAAAAATGAATGAAATATTTATTTGAATCGATAGTTTGAACCTTGCAATTTAATGTTTAAAGATAATTTCATGCAAATGTTGACCGCGGCTGCGTCTCAGGTAGCCCATCCCCTGAGTCCAATTTTGGCATACTCTTTCACACATATCGGCCGGTATCTCACGAATGAATGCATGGATGTTGGCTTCCAGTGCGTCAATCGAAGCGGGCTTGTCCCTATACACATTAGCCTTGACATACCCCCACAAAAAATAATCTAATGGTGTCAAATCGCACGATCTAGGCGGCCAATTGACCGGCCCGAAACGTGAAATTAACTGTTCACCAAACTCGCCTCGCAATTGCGCCATTGTTTCGCGTGCTGTGTGGCATGTGGCACCGTCTTGTTGAAACCACATATCATGCAAGTCAAGAACTTCCATTTCGGGCAAAAAAAAGTTTGTTATCATCGCTCGGTAGCGTTCACCATTGACAGTAACGCTGCGATTCGCATCATCTTTGAAGAAATATGGCCCAATAATGCCGCCGGCCCATAAACCGCACCAAACAGTGGCTTTTTCGGGATGCATTGGTAGCTGTTGCAATGCTTCTGGCTGATCTTCACTCCAAATGCGGCAATTTTGCTTATTTACGTACCCATTCAACCAAAAATGATCACCCGTTATAAAGTAAACTTCCCATTGACGAATGGAGGCTAATCCCTGGCGGCAAGTTTTCGCATCGGTAGGTTGCTATAGATTTTGACAGCCGGTGTGTTTTTCTATGAAAAATCAAGAAGTTATTGTGAGAAATTCTGTTTTAATCGAAAATAAATATTTAATACAGGAAATATAAATATTTTATAACAGAATAATAATACCTTAAAAGTGAGTGCGTTAAGTGTTGATATAAAAGTGAATACTAAGTTTTTATGCAGAAAACAATCGGAGCTCAGCATTGTGGCGTTGCAATTCATATCGCAAAGAGGGAATTACATTGTACCATCTTCCAAAAGAAGTTCGGAACTCTAAACTTCTTTTGGTTAAATGGGGTATTGTGCGGATGGTGAAAAAATTTCCCAAATGTTTTTCCATTTGCAGTCCTCACTTTAGAGATAAAGACATTTAGCGACCGAATACACGGGATGGTTTTCAGTATAGAACCAAACTTGTGAAAGGAGCATTTCCTAGCCTAAACCTTCCGAATTCAGCAATTCCTTCGAAGAAACCAGGCATTATACGTTCAAGGCGGTTACTATCACGTTCAGTTGCTTTAATGAGAAAAAACCGGCCAAGTGCGAGTGTCACTCGCGCACCGAAGGTTCCGTATTTGGCTAAAGTCCAACACATCAGATATTATTTGAAATCTATATCATTCAATCTTTCCCCTCTTCATGAATTCATCACAATTTAGTTTAATTTAATTACTTAATATTTTTACTCTCAAAAATTACTCGCACATGAATCTCATGTTCTAATTATTACCTATACGCTATACCTATAGTACCCAACCCACGCCAATTTTCCATTCTGTATGCGACCTGTCCCAATTAAAAACTATTGACTAAAAATATATTACTTTTATTTTGTTCTGTACTCCCCAAAAAAATGTATTATACTCCCCAACGAAATTAGCAAGCGGGAACCCTGGTGGTCTTCTGTCTTTGATGGGGTCAATTGTGCACAACTGCGTAGTAGAGATTAAAACTTATGAGAGCAACGTATTTTACATGGTAAAATTATCTTTTTTGAAAATATCTTGTAAACTATTAACTTTTCGGCAAAACAGTATTCAGCACATATATAGATAAGAACATGATCTACAAAAAAGGAATTTATGTATTTTTTTGTGAATCAAGAAATAAACCGTTTTTTGGGCGAATGAAAATATTTTTTTCACCAGATTACTAATTAATCCAAAACCAATCGATGTATTCCTTCCGTTGGTATTTGTCGTTTAACTAGAGGTTATACCGGATGTTGTGTGTAAATTTTAGCCTCCTATGTCAATCGGTTCTTGAGATAGACCTGGTAACAAAATTGGCTTAGTGGGTTCGGACAGACAGACAGACAGACAGACGGAGAGACATCCGAGCGAAACTAATAAGGTTACGTTTTTTCCCTTTGGGTACGGAACCTTAAAAAGGTAATACAATTTGTTACATTTCGTTTCCACTTTTTAATAATAATAACAATAATAATGATCTAGATCTACTCAAGAACATATTACACATCAATCCACAAGTTTCGGGGAGAGTCCTACTAACACAGAAGAACCATCCAACAACTGTGCTGAGAGTGTTCGTAGCATAGGGGTGTAGGTATGCTTAAACCCATTCACTAGCTTAAATGCATTATGGGATACTAAGAAAAAATTAAAAACCATGACTGGGTTGCATAATAGTTCCACTTTTAGATATCTTAGTAAGAGCATCTGAAAAGATTCGAAGTAATGATAAATCGTATATGGCAATGCGAGAGAGAATCCTGCTTACTATGTACAAGTTGAGATCGCACCCATCCTTTGAAGAACTATCAATATCGTTTCAGATAAGTAATAAAACGGCAAAAGTTTATTTTGCAGATACAATTCAACTTTTATCGAAAATCCTTAAGCCCTATATTTACTGGCAAACAGTTGACCAAAATAAAAGAAGTTCGCCAAAATGTTTTAAAAGCTTTCAAAATGTGAAGACGGTAGGTACTTGACTGCACGGAAATTGAACAGTAACCTTTCGGTGCTTGAAATGCCGAACGTGCACTTATTGTCATTACAAAGGCTCCCATACACTCAAAGTACTTGTTGGAGTGTCACTATCTGGATCAATTAATTATGTCAGTTGTCAGTAAAGTTGAGACTGGAAAATCTTCAGATAAGGCAATATTTAATCTGACGGACTTATTGGACAAACTTCAGACAGGCGATGATGTGATGGTTGACAAAGGTTTTATGATTGGTGAAGAACTTTCAAAAGCCGGAATAGAGATGATCAGACCAGAGTTTCATTTTCAGAACTTCTCAAAGGAAGATGTAGAAAGGAGCACGGAAATTGCTACGGCTGGAGTTCACGTTGAGAGGAGATTTGCAAGGGTGAAAATGTTTAAAGTCATGTCGGAAAAAGTTGGTGTTTCCATAGTACCGTATATTGATGACATTATCACAGTTGTATGTGGACTTTCCAACCTAAGTTCTCCCTTACTGATTACTGAACGATCAAAAGTTTTTAAAATAATAATGTGGAATTAAAACAAAAACATACAACTTTTTAATGAAACAAAAACAATTTGTATTAATAAAAAAACTATAAAAACTGGAATCTCGTTCCAAACAATAACAAAAAAATAAATAAAAATACAATTCAGTTACAAAAAATAACAAAATCACTAATCAAATACAAAAAATAATACAACAAATATTCACGCACAAAAATAAAAAGAAAAAGAAAAGAATTCATATCACATTAACATACACAGCATTATAGATAAAAAAAAAATAAAAAATAACCTGTGGAATAAATCACATTCTTGTTTTTTTTACTTCATTAAATAAAAAGGCAGTACTTGTTGGAAATATACAAGAGTTAATGTATTTATAAACGAGTTCACAAAGCAATCGTCAATAACTGCCTGGATAATTTCCATAGAATTATCATAGGAACTATATATTATAAAATCACAGATTTTTAGTTCTAAAATTGCTAAACCTAGTTGAACTTACCCAAAGTAAGTACCTATGGTGTTTTCTTAAACCTAATCCCTGCTCACTAAATTCCAAATAATCGAGGGAATGCAGGAGCTCTTTAGCGGAAACCCCTTTACCTTTTACTGGGGACTTGATTTATACGAGCCGCCATTTGTCGCCGTCAAATGCTACTCCGTCCGGGCTTACAGCCAGAAAAGGAAGGTGTATGGAGACTATAAAGGCAACGTCAAAGAAAACATACCTTCTGTCGTAGATCTTCTTGGCCAACTTTTCCGCATAGTGTCCATACCTCGTCACATCGTTGCCTTTGAAGTTGCCATCATATATAGAAAACAACTTCGTTTTCCAATTTGGTGTTTTGTTTTTGGTGTAGGTATATAAGTTGTAGGCTATACTCCCAGTAATGCGCTGTTTCCTTTCCACCAGCCATTGTGCACTATTTTGGCTCTGGGTGTTCTTGCAAACTTCAGCAGCTTCGTCTACAGTCTTCGATAGCTTATAAAAATGGGCAGAATTTTCTGAAAAGTTTCCCTCTTTTCCCCACTTTTGTGTCAATTCTATTAAAAGAAACTATCACACTTATTTGTATGAATAAGGCATGCAGGTATGTGCTTGCATTTATGCCAGTTCCAGCTTTACAGGAGCAAGTCAGTAACCACTGCTAATGTTGGTGGGCTAATTTTTTCATTTTAACTTCATGTGATCTTAATGAAATTGATGATGCAGCTAGCAGCTACCACCAACCCAGTAACTTCATCTACGGATGGAGGTGGGGAGAGGCCAATCGTACGTATCCAGCCAGCTTTCACTATTTCTTCGCCTTCCCGGATAGACCTTTTAACACCACTGAAATAGTCTATTATTTCACAGAGCGATCTTGTGACAACCTTAGAAATTCCTAAGTTGGTTGGATCCTCCATCATCAAAGCAAGCAAATCTGAAAAAATAATAATGAGCACAGTTTTTGTAAGATAAAAATCAACAAACATTTATGTAAACTAGAGCTAATTTATTATTTTTTTGTACCTCAACACTATTTTGAACAGACTTTTGTGCAAGTTTTACCAAATGAATTGACTCAAATTAAATAAATTTCGGACAATTAGTACTCAGACTTGCAAATTAAACATGTTATCAATTAGTTGCTTAGCTTTTTAATAGATAAATAATTAATTTTCTTACACCAAAACACACGGTGTCGCAGGAAAACTTTTCCAATCGTCAATAGACATACTATATTATAGACTACTAGTGAAATGTCATTTTCATATACATACATACATACTTCTGCGATAAAATTTCAATCTATCATCACATAAATCTATTTCAGTACATAGAGAATTAAATTTTGTTATACACTTCGTTATCGGCTCATTGAAGTATATCGGGACATACTATACGATACGAGAAAACATCATGAATAAACAGCATACAATGAACATTTCGTCTTTTTTCTAAGGTATCCAATCCTATTAGGGCACACCTTGTTGCATAAGAGGGCATAGTGTGAAGGTTCCATTTCATTTGCCTAATAACAAATCTTGTAAAGGATTTTCAAGTCGCATTATACAATTTGCATAATTTGGACACCAGACTATAGAGCAATATTCAAGAAAAGGTCGTACAAGAGATATATACATAGACAGACTTTAGAGCATATGGGTTAGAAAAATCAGCACATGCTCGCTTAAGAAATCCAAACATCGAGTTTGCTTTGTTGACAACATAGTCAATGTGAAACGAAAATGTAAGTTTCGTGTCAAAAATCACACCAAGGTCTTTAATTTCAGTTTTTCGAGAAAGGTTGGTCCCGGAAATTGTATAGTCATTATGTACTGGCACTAATGTATGGCACACAGAAAAGGAGTGACATTTACTTATGTTCAAGGTAAGTCGATTCAGGTCACACCATTGAACTATTGTGTTTAAATCATTTTGGAGATCATCAGCATACATCAAGCAGTTAGCACGATTTAGCAATGAAGGAATCTCATTAATAAAAATATTAAAAAGTAAAGGCCCTAAGTGACTACCTTGTGGAACACCAGATGAGACCTCAATTAGTCTAGAGTGAGAAGAACCAATCTTTACATACTGCTTCCTGTTAAAGAGGTAACTTGTTAGCCACTTAAGTAGCATCGAATGAATACCAAATGATCTTAATTTGTTTATAAGGATTTCATGACATACCGTATCAAAAGCTTTCTTGAAATCAGTAAAAATGACATCAACTTGATATCCCGATTCCACAGAATCAAAAAGATATTTTGTAAACAGCGACAAGTTGGTTAATGTGGATCTACCAGATACAAATCCATGCTGTTGCAGTGATATTTGTTCCTTAACTGTAAAATAAAGTTTTTTGTAACAACTGACTCGAAAAGTTTCGGAATAGCTGAGAGCTTTGATATTCCACGATAGTTTTCAATTTTCTGTCGGTGTCCGGCTTTTAATATGGGTGTTATGAATGAATATTTCCATTCGTCTAAAAACACACCAGAAGCTAAGGATAAATTGAAAATTAATTTTAAAGGAAATGACAAAGACAAATTACATTGTTTAAGAAATTCAAAAGGAATACAATCAGGGCCAGCGCTTTGCGACGAGTTCATGTGTTGTATGCCAAACAAAACATCATCAAGTGAAAGATAGAGTGATCCTAAAGAATCATTAGAATCATTTATATTGTTATTAAGTAATGGTCTAAGATTTGTGTGATCAACAAAAACTGATTCAAAAAACCTAGCAAAAAGTTCACAAGTTGAATCCAAGCTACAAGAAACAGCACCTTCGAATTCCATATTTTGTAGAATACCACTTTCTTTTACTGTTGAAAAAAGTCCAAAAACGTTTAGGATTCCTTGAAATTTGAGACTCAGTGTTCATTACATATTGTTTATATAAAAATTTATTCAAAAATTCATATTCACGACGCAATTGGGTAAAACGTTGCTTGTGTAAATCTGACTTTGACTTTGTAAATAATTTAAACGCTTTATTTTTAGCATTCTTCAGATTAACTAGTCTTTGGTTATGCCAAGGTAATTTAAAAGATTGTCTTTTTCTCATGAGAGGCACGAACTGAGAAAAACCATAGTCTAAGATACTTATAAATGTATCATAGACATCCTTAAGATGAGGACCAGAAAGAATACTCGACCAATCAACAGAGCATAAATACGTATTTAAAGCATTATAATTCGCTTTTAAAAAATTATAACTTGTTTTATAAATATTTGCATTAGAGTCTATTGCAGAAAGACTATTGCATTGTAAATCTAAACATAGAGCAATGTGATGAACAGAATTTTTCATTATAGGACAAAGAGCTTCTCTAACAGTACAATTTAAATAGTTATCCACAAATATTAAGTCAAGAATTCTATTCAATGAATTATGACAATAATTCTTTTGAAATATATCAAATGCAAACATAGTATCAATAAGCATGAACTCACATTCAGTTTTCATATTATATGGAATTAAACATTTATCTTCATCTGAATATGACCAATTTATATCACCTAAATTAAAATCACCCAAAACGATGAGATGTTGATGTTCCATCAGCTGATTAGCGATAAAGTCGATGTTGGCAAGATGACATTCATACACACATAGCGGACTATTGGGGGGTATGTAGCTCGCAACAAAGAAGATTTCCCTTATTCCAGCTGCCAGGCCTCCAATCCAAGGTTCACAGAAACGCATAGTTGTTCACTCTTAAAATCGTCATATGGGAGAGCAATGAAATTAACTTTAAGAGTTGAGCACACAGCAATAAACACTCCCCCGCCACGCAGATGACCACTCTTTTCTGATCGATCACGACGATGAACAGTGTAGTAGTCGTCGAAGATCTCAGCATTTGAGAAATTGTTATTCAACCATGTCTCTGTGATGACAATAATGTCATACTCATGTAGAGAAACAGCAAGAAAAACATCATTGATTTTAGTTCTCATTCCACCAGCATTTTGGTAATAGACAGTCATAACACTTGTTGACGAAGAAAACAATAAAGAGGAATTAGAAGGTTCCTCATCATTGCTTATATTTCCTCTCGTTTTTTGGAATGAAACGAAATTTTCTTACATGCACGTTCAGAGGCCAGTTATTAGCATTCAATGCATCGTTGATAATACATGCCGGAACGCCAAGACGGAAATTAACAAATTTCAATGACGACAAATCGGCATCTCTTTTGTAAAGGGGAGAGCAAGAGAGAAGATTTACCGGAACATTCAGCTTCTTCGATGCATATTCCAGTATTGATTCAGCTTTTGTGGTTGTAGAGAAACGAGAGAGATGAAGCCATTTATTTGCCGATATTACCTCAACTTCTGTATATGCAGAGTCTTTACCGACGATTTTTGGTTGTTTTTTCATGTTCCGTCTCCTATTCACTGTATTCCATCGCTGATTCACTGGTTCAATCAATTCGTTAGAATTAACGTTGGAGGAGAGGTCAGTGACACTTAGGCCCATTTTATTCACTCGAAGTTATACACAACTTCGGGATTTTTATATGGAAAACTTCCCAAGTTGTGTTCAACTTCGAGTGAATAAAATGGGCCTTAAGGAACTAACCGGAGGTTCCTCACGAACAGTATTGGTGGTGTCAGTATTTGCATAATGCACTTGGTTTTTGTTATTGTTTTTGTAATTTTTTTTTGTTTCTCTATTAGATATGGCAGTTGTCTTTTTTGCTTCAGACGGGCTAATTGTTACACAATTTTTTAAGGATTTAATTTCCTCATGCAAAATTTGAACCGTCTTGCATAGTTCAGCAACTTTACACACTAATCCAAGAACTGGGACACTAGCACAAGCATTGCACTTCCATGAAAAATTGATACTTAACTTTAAGAAGTTCAAGGCACTTTCAGACAAAATTGCACATTTATCATGGAATTTCAAATCGCAAATACCACCGCATACAATAAAGTCTTTGCTTACGATTTTATCGCACTTGGCACATTTTTCGGACATTGCGATTATTAAATAAGTTAATTTTGGAGAGCAAAGAATAAAACACGTCTGTACACTACGAGCGACGGAGTATGAATGATCAAGTTCGTTATATAATTGCTTAAATCTAGAACTCTTAAAGAACTCTGTACCTACGAATAATTCCATGTTCAACGAAGCCACTGATATAAATAATTATTATTTCTTCGTAAGGTGAGTGCAATACGTAGTCACTGGAAATATTATACAATCGTCTTCTACATTTTCATCTACGTACCTATGCTATATTCTTCTTTTTCACAAATTGCAGAAGATGTCAGCAGAATGTTGGTAGTGTCTAAGGCAAAACAGTTTGCTTTAGCAGACGATCGAACTTCATTATGAATAAGAAGACGTCCCAAGTAACATTTTGACTTCGATAAGGTTCAATTTTTAAATTTCTGTAGGCAACAGCTTCGATAGAGCTTCTAAAGTATTTGTTAACCGAAGTAGAGCGATTTCCGAAATAATTGTTTCGATAATATCTTCTGTAATACTTTAGCGAAGCATATTAACATGCCTTATAGAGGGATATGGAAATAAATCTCGGTAAGATCTCTATTAGACTTCTGAAAATGTGTGAGTTCATGTGTGGAAAGTTAATTGCTTCGATAAAGCTTGTGGTGCGATGCGCTGTCAGAAATCTTCTTTAGGGCTTTTAAAAGAAGGCATTATAGAAGCAATGAAATGTCATGCAGTCAACAGCTTGCGATTGGAAAGTGTATAGAAACACTACCTAACTTCCTATTATTTGGCCACAGAGTGAGTTGCTTCCGAATGATGGCTTTATAGAGTTACATCACTGTCAAGCAATTCGATAGAAAATGAATGACAGCAGTCATCATAGAAGATTATTCACGCGTCGTTCTCGCGTTAAAAGTTAAATATAATTGCAAAAATATAAATAAATATATATCTACAAGAGATTAACTCATGAAAAAAGTGAAAAGATCGGGAACGTATCAAAGAATAAGGTAGGTGACCCAAATAAGGCCCACCTTATAGTTTTTCGTTAATTACTTGCAAACGCCTAAAAGAAAATTACTAATTGGACATTAGCGTAAGCCTAAGTTCAGGTATCTATATAAAAACACAACGTTTATTTGTTAAAACCCAATTTGAAATATATTTTCATAACATTTTTAAAAACCTTATCTACCTTGGGCCTTATTACGAACACCTGTTCCGAATAAGGCCCATACATTATATTGTTCAGTTACTATGGTAATCCTGCTAAAACAAGAAATATTTTGTCATGAAACAAATAAAACAAATTAGTTTATTATTTATATATATTATGATATTATTTATGAATACTAAACAAAAAATAAACACAGCCTTCTGGACTAGAAAGGACAATTAAAATAAAAGAAAAAAAAAATTTCAACAAATTAATTTAAAATAAGGAGATTTTTATTCAGAATTACATTTAATGTTAGGTTAAAGTTGAATTTAAGTTGGGGTACATCCACCAGGACAATCGAATCCTTCGTCATCTTCCGTTAGTCCGACACAAAGTTCATGGTACCAAATACCACAATTTTGACACTGTCTCATATCTTCCATTCGGTCTTCTTTACACGCGTGACAGTACCATGCTCCGGTCTTATCGCTTTTTTTTTTAGCTGCGCTGATGGCTGATGACGAATTGGACGTGGATGTGAATCTAGAACATGTCGACGGGTGTTTGTCATTAAATAAATCTTTAGTAACCTCTTGGCCTTTGAAATTAAGGGCCTTCTTCCGCGGTGCTGTTTTATTAATTTTAAATTTCGGCGTTGGTAAAAACTTTTGAAAGGGAGACTTTTCCGTTTCCTTTTCAACTGCTTGTAGCGTGGCAGCTAATTCAAAATTCGATTCAACTTCTACAACCGCAACGCCTGAAATCGACATTAAGGCAGATAGCGGAACATTATCCGAATCTGCATCGGAACTGTAAGGGTCCTGCTGTTCTTGATTTCTTTGTAAAGCTGAGGCGCTCGTTGATGCTGACAAATTCTCAATACTTTCCGGATACGGTATTTCAGAAAGCGCAGAAGGAGCGAATGCAGTTTCCGGAATGATGTCAGGATCGAAAGGATACAATCCCGTTGCACGAAAACCTCCAGTGATGTTGTCGTAGGTCATGCATTTGGACCACACATTTGAAAAAATAACATTAAAACTGGTTTTACTTAATTTTCTTTCTGGGTTTTTTGCGATAAATTTTAGTAGTTCTTGATCCCAGTGGTGCTCGAAAGATCGATAAACTGACTTATCAAGAGGTTGGAGTTCATGTGTCGTATTTGATGGAAGGCAGTATAGTGTAATGTTATGTCGTTCTGCTTCCTCAACAATATTATAGTCCAAATGACATGCTGCGCCGTCAAATATAAGAAGACAAGGTCCTGTTGTCTTATACTTACTCAAATGAGTTATGAAGTCAACAAAAGTTGAGTGATTCATGTATCCCTTGGATGTCATTTTTACGACTGAACCAGCTGGAAGGTTGTCCATAAACTCTGGTTTCTGTCTCTTGCCTTTAAAAAGGATCATCAGTGGAATGGCAGTCCCTATAGCATTCAACTATGGTCACGCTTTCCGCATGCTCATTTGAAATTTGGTGAACTCTTTTAGCTCCCATAAGCGCTAAGACAGTTTGTTGATGGTGCAAGTTAATTCGGCAGCCCTGTTCATCCATGTTATAGATGCACTCCGGTCTATTCTCAATCATAAGCTTTTGCAGCAGAACCTTCATCTTTCCGAAGTGATCACCGACAATGTGTTTGTTAAGCTTTTGGGCTCTTGCTGGATTCATCATTTGCAATTTTCGCATAGAGATTTCTGGGTGTCTCTTCAAAAACAAACGTAGCCACTTCCTACCCGCTACGAAGTTAGTATTATTAAAATTGATGGTAATATTGTTGACGCTACAAAATGCGGAGGCTTGGTGCTGCAACATTTTGGGAGTGAGTGGCATGCCCACTTCAGCGAGTCTCACGATCCTTCTGGACAGATCATTTTCTTGTTCGGGTGAAAACGTTGTGGACCTGCCTAATTTCCTTGTAGCTGAACCACTCTTGAGGTGATTTCTCAAAGTTCTTCTTGGAATTTTGTAACGCCTTGACGCCTCATGTTGTGATAAAAAACCACGTTGGATAGACTTTAAGGCCCTTTCCATGTCATCTGACGACCATTCTGCCCGCTTCCTGTTCTTTAATTTGCTCGCCTTTGACATTTCATCTAAAAACAACCCAAAAAAAATTTTTACATTTCATATTCCTAATAAGGCCTGTTAATATTTTCGGTGGGCCTTTTAAGGAACACGAAAAACTTTTCTTAAAAAAAATTTTAACGAAAATCTGCTCAAAGTATTAATATAATACTTAAGCCATACTAAACCTTAGTTTTATATGTATTATTTTTAGTGTAAAAACTAGACTTACCCGAATTATTATTTGCAATAATATTAATTACAAAAATCACTTTCTTATAAAAAAGCGCGTTCGTGCACATTGACTAACTTCTATCGACTGTAAGAAAAAACACGATTGCGTCAGACGGAAAATTCCATCGATTTTAGTGTAGACATAGGTGGCCACAAGCACATTTAAAATATAATTCCGGTTGCTTGTCGGTTATGCCAATTTTTGCACACTGGGCCTTATTAGGTTATGGGCCTTATTTGGACCACCTACCTTAGTGCAAAGGGAGCGTGACGTAATTCTGAAAAGAGCCCGTGAAGTTTCCGATGAATTAAGACGAAGAGCTGCATGTCGTAGTGAATGTTTTACGCAGCCTTCCCAGTACACTGGTTCTCAAGAAATATCTGCAACTAACATTGTTCATAGTGAGAGCAGATGGACAATGAGACAAATAGCAGCGATGAAAAGCTTTGCGACGGACATGAAACTCAAATGGAAAGAATTATAAGACTGCGTTCGCATTTGAGGAAATGGGCAATTCAACATCCAATAACTCACGTAGCACTGAAAGATCTTAGCAAGTTGATAAACACTGACATCAGCAAAATGTTGCCAGAAGATCCACGAACACTACTGGAAACCCCAAAAGAAACCTTCATTCAACAAATCGGGGTAAACGGACAATATTGGCACAACGGCTTCGAAAAGTGTCTCCAATGCGTACTTCGAGACATAAATGAATCGAAAGCCATTTCAGTAAACATTAACATGGATGGGTTGCCAATTTTTAATAGTTCCAAGGTAGAATTTTGGCCCATTTTGTTTATTAACGTTACCGAAATGCCACAACTGCAAGCCATGGTCATTGGGATATACATATTGTGGAACAGGCAAGTGTAATGACCTGCAGTCATTTCTCACCCCGATTTTCGAAGAAATGAAGGAATCTATGACTAATGGAATTCGTATAAATTCACACAAAATTTCAGTGCGCATACGTTGCATTATTTGCAATTCGCCAGCCCGTGCGTATGTTAAAGGTATAGAAAATATGCATTCTATGTTTCAAAAATTGTATTTTTTTTTTCATATACATACCTCTAGTACCTACGTATTTGTACTTCAGGAGTGGCGAACTTTAATTCACAGAATGGGTGTCAGAAATGCACTACAATTGGAGAATATAGTTATATCAGCAATACGAATATATTTCCCCGAACAATGCAAGAAGCGTACTGATGCCGAATTCAGACAAAAGTTATATGAAACGCATCAGATATCAGAAACACGATTCACCACTTTTGAACTTGGACATCGACATGGTGGAACAACTTCCAGTCGGCGATTCCTTACACCTTCTTCAGCTTGGCATCATGAAACGTCTTTTGTTCGGGTGGAGAGATGGAATGGGTGGCGACATCCGCGAGCTGATCAGAATCAACATTTGACATTGATGGCAATGCTACATCCCTTTTGCAACGTTTTATGCCATGATGTTTGACGGCTGATGCTCGTCTAATACTGCCCGACTCTACAGTCTCAAATCGCCGTTTTGAATTATTAATGATTTTTTGAAAAAAATATCTTAAATTTGATTCGGTAAAGTCTGCATCGCACATTTTAATCAAATGATGAAAAAATTTGAATGTGTGAACAAAATGGCTGAAGTCTGCATCGCACATTTTAATCAAATGATGAAAAAATTTGAATGTGTGAACAAAATGGCTGAAGTTTTCTTTGTTTCTAGTCCTTGACTGCCCAGTCCCAGAAACTTGCGTGAATAAATATCGGCCGAATATAATGTCTACATATTTATAGGACGCGTTGTCGCCAGTCTGATTGCTGTTGGGCAAACAAATGGAGTAGAGTTTTGGGCACTGCGTTGGAGATAAAGAAAGAGAGAGTATTTAAATATTTTTTTTTCTAAACATTGCAAAAAAAACCTTACCAATTGTTCGACGAATGGAGTGTTTTCCAAATTTTTTGTCAAATGCGATCAGTTGATCGATGGTGTCGATTTGCTCAAATGCAGTGTTGAGATTTGGCACATTAGTTGTAGTTTCAGTTGACGGTATGTTTGAATCTAGTTTTATTAGAATCTGCTCTTGCAAGCGGATAGAGTGTTCAATCCTCGCTTGCAACTTGGCTACGCTCTCTGCAACTGCATACCCGCAACTTCAGTTTGTTCGGCGCTATCTGCTTCTGTTGGAATGAGCTGTAGCTGGCCACTATCCTCGACAACAAACATCTGCTGTTCGTGTTCCTGCTGCAGCTGGGATTCTCTGTACAGTTGTATTGGTGCTATTTCTGGCTGAACAGCATCAACTATTTCATTGTTTGATTGTTCGTTCACAAACTAAGAAAACAAAATTAAATGAATTTGTTAAAAAGTGATGTGTTGATAAAAATACCTTATTGAAATCCAACCTTTGACTATCTGGATTGCTGACTATCGAAACATTTTTTTGAGCACCTGGTGTTCGAATATTTTTAAAAGCTGGAGGTGTAAATGTCGCTTCCGCATCGCTGGTATCACTTCTGTCGGACATCGCACGTATTTCTCTTAGGGCTTGGCTGTATGTGGGGATAAATGAGCGCTTTAAAATACAATTGCATTCGGCCCATCCATCGTCCATCCTTGATAGAACCGGGCGGCGCCCATGGGTTTTTCATAGCTTTATATTTCTTTTTTTGTGGCTGCCACATTAGCTTGCCATTGCACTCCCATTGATATGGCACTGGTGATAAAAGGGATTTTCCACTTTCAATTGTTTCCACAATTTTATAATAATTAGAGTTCATCTGCACAAAAAATTAAGACTTTACTGCAAAACATTCACCAAATATGTTTTTAAATACTTAGGTACTTACCTCGGTAAACAGATAGATAAGACGGAAACACACAAAATAATAAATATTTAGCTTTCAAGCCGATGCATGTGCCGATTAAATAAATTGAACACGAAATGACTTGTTCACAACTTCGGTGGTGTTAGCGCTGCAAGCAAGTTTCAAGTCTTAACGGAACAGATAGATACTAATTGTAAGGAAAAAAAATTAAATTATTATTAACTCTCAGATCGATGTGTCGTTACACCAGACTGAATTGAACACGAAATAACTTGTTGCCACTTCGGCCTAGTCAGCGATGGCGAACCAATGGCACGCGTGCCGTTGGTGGCACGCAACGAAATATAATTGGAACTCACAAAATGAGAAATGCCTCTCATTCACACTCAAATAGTTCGTTCATTGTTTATTGTTTTTGTTTGTTTCTCTGTTTTTTGTTATTCTGATTTTTTTTTCTTTTTATTAAAATTAATTGAAAAGTGTGTCGAAAATTAATTTATATGTTTAGGTACAAATAAATTTTTGTTCCTAGTATTCTCCAGAAAACTAGAACATTGAGTTCTATGATGGCACGACAAAGGCTCTTGAAATTATTTATTTTTAAAATGACACGAAGCTCTCAAAAGATTCGCCATCCCTGGCCTAGTCAGTTGCAAGTCTTAAAAGTCTGACATCTTATAGTAATTCAGATTTAAAACTTGCATCAAGTATGACGATTTAGCCTAAGGGATAGCGTGTTGGACAAGTACGCAACCCCACACTCAGAAAAAAAAAAATACTATAATATCAAAAGCCATCCAATCAATGCTTTTTTACTATTAAAATTGGTCAATGGTGTTTATCCGATTGGTATAATAATAATTTTAAAAATATAATAGTAATGGTACGGTTTTCCTTATTTATTAATGTGTTTACCTTTTTGATTCAATATTTCGTCTTATTAATTAATAATAGTATGCACTTTTGTTTCCGAAAGTTTTTAATAGGAAAAGACAACTAGCTATCAAAAGTAAATACCACTAAAATGAATAAAAAATACGATAAAACCAATTACAACATACTATTACTTCTATAGTATTTAATTTCTTAAATTAATAGTGTTTACTATTACCATAATAGGACTGTGCTGTTAAAATAATAACCAAATACTACTGTTTCAATGGGGCCCCTATAGATGTTAAGTTGTGTATCCTTTTGGAACTAATGGTATTTACTGTAACAATAAAAGGACTGTACGGTTAAAACAATACCCAATACCATTGCGTTCATTAGACTCCTATAAATTATAAATGGTTACCCTTTCGTAAAGTATTATTGAATCCATATACAATCTAGCTAAAAAGCAGCTTCAGTATTAATACTATTATATTAATTGTATTACATTATTAAATGTATAAGACGCAACAAAATATCTACAGATTTCCTTGTTACAGGTTGTATCGTAATAAATTGGGCAAAATGTTTTTTTCAGTTAAAAAACGAGATGCACGACTGGGTCAACGGTACTTGTTTTTATGGTTACCAAGAGGCTTTGTATTTCAAGATCAATTAAAATATGGATAAGTGCTGAATTTCTCATTTAAAGAGAAAACTTAAATCAATGTTTGCTATTATATTTATTTAATAAAAATCGATTGTCTGTTGACAAGAATTTTTTTAAAGCAAAAAACAAAAAGAAAAAAAAAATCTGTATCTTAAGTTGATAATAATAAAAAAAAATCGGGGTAAATGACCTGAACGACGATATAGACACCTCTATTCTTATGTGATTTTAAACTCATTTTTCAGAAATCTCAATACAAATTTAAATTAATTCTCCAAAAGTCAAACTCAGCCCGTAACTTCAATTTTAAGTATATCTTATGCTTTTTATAAGTATGCACTATCCTTTCGTTTTTTATACAATATGCGGCGTTTACTGATATAATTGTATATGTAATAATAGTATGTATATTATTAAAATGAAAACCCGTGTAATCAATATTATTATAATAAGATTAATGGTATTTTCAATTTAATTAATGGTGTGTTTGATATTTAGCAATATGGAACCAAATAGAATTGCATTAAATCACATTGTCACATTGATTGAATAGGATATGGTATTAATAAAATATTATTTTTGTCATTCAAAATATTTAACTACATGGCACTATTAAAACAATATTGATATAGATTGATATTCGGAAAGGCATATCCTATTAAATTAATAGTTTTACCTGGCTAAACTTTAGCTGGGTTCCTAATTTTGAACAATGGTATCAATGCTACTACAAAAAAAATTAAAAACTGTTAAATTAATGGTCTGCCCATTGAAATAATAAGACAGCACAATTAATACGAATATTTTTCAATAGTATCTCATTTATTAATAAATAATAGTATTTTTTAATGGGACAATAGTATGCGTTTTAAAATACTAATGGTAAAAGACTATACTTTCAATAGTGTGTTCCATTCTATGAATAACATGTACCTTATTAATAACACGAAAACCTTTAATTTCATTAGAAAACTATTGTTTTAATAGGCAAATCTTATTAAAACAACAAGTGATGAAAAACACATAACAAGTAAGAAAGAAGATAAAAAAATTCAATTGAAAATTAGAATAACAAAATCTTTTTTTGTCTTAGTTTTTGAGTCTCTATAAAGCTTAGATTACAGTTTCGGTAAGGCCTTTTCTATCGTCTATCGTCTATCCAAACTGTAGAGAACAGTAGTTATTTCTTGGACTTCCAACAGAAAGTCTTATCCAAGCAATTGCCTCTGGTTAAAGTGCGCCAAATACGTTTGTATGAGGTCTTATGTAGTCAATATTGCGGGAGGGGAAATAGCTTCGATAGCGCCTTACCGAAGTAAAATTGTTACTTGGCGTTTGTAAGCTGAGGCAAACTGTTCAGTATTTGGGTTATTATTGAACTCTCCTCTTGGTCGTATACTTGAGAAAAATAACTCTAAATGGTCTTGTAAAAGCTTATATGACAAAATATAGCTTTAATAATTGTTTTTTTCAATACAATTCTCATACAAACGCTTTAAGTTCTTCATATTAATTACAAAACCTATGAATCCTACCTTATTTCTAGAGTTTACAATTTTTTTCATTATGGAGCATTAAACCTGAGAGATATTTTATCGAATCCTTAAAGAACTCAAACGTTTCCGCTTCGTTTTCGCCACAGAATCCCTTTTTAAATTGTCGCGCAAACCTTTATTTCGTATTAAGACAATCAAAAATGTTGTTTATATTTATTTATCTTATGAACATAATAGTTGTCTCACATAATTTTGAAATGCCAGTTTATGTGTTTTTTATTTAATTTATTTGCAAAATGTAGGCCCAACATTTCCTGATACTTCACTAGTTCTTCAATATATTGCCACCTATTTCTCTCTGCCACTTTTCTAATTAAAAAAAAAAAAAATGGAGAAAGGTCATTCATGGTCCCACCTAAATGCTTGATCATTCCCAAGTTCCCTGGATGGCCATCGAATTTCAATTCAGCTATTTTCACATTTGATTGTGACAAAAACTTTATCATTTGTTGGGTTAAGTTAGTCTTTTCTGAAGAACTAATGCCAGTAGGTAAGGAAACAATACCCTTCCGGTAGCTTCCATGCATCATTCAATCCCACTAATAAATATACACTAATACTTCTTTCGCAGGAGGTAAATCTTCAGTGGAATTAAAGTCAGTAGTTACATACTGAAGTCAATCGTACCGACGTATTTGTTTTTAACATCATCCCACCGAATTTGCCTTCTTATAGCCATTTCATCCATCATGAGACATGCGACTAGTTTCCTATTTCTTCTTTCTAATAATGTAGCTTTCAGATCTAATACATATAATAACTATTTAGTATGCCCAGCTGTCACCTCAGTTTTGGAGTACCATGATCTAAGGCCCATGTTGTTCACATGGAAAACTCCCCGGGTTGTGTTCAACTTCGAGTGAATAAAATGGGCCTTAGGCCTTATGGGAAACTTCCCAAGTTGTGTTCAACTTCGAGTGAATAAAATGGGCCTAAGTGTACTAGGTGCGGCTAAATTGGTCCTGTATAGAGATCGCACGTAATTGTATGCTCGTGGGCTGTAAAAATGCAATGTCAATGCAAATGATCTCAGCTCCACAGGATATTTTCTAACGATTTTACCACTGGTTAATGTTTTCAGCAAGCCGTTATCATACGTCTGAAATTTTAATTTTATTTGAATAAAAAAGTGTAAAATTATTGTAAAAGTTAATTCCGATGCTTAACTTGTGCTGTCTATAACCGTTTTTTTCCACTCATTCAAAATCTACTGACTTGTTGATGCTTACCTGTAAGACTTGGGCTGCGTTTTCCGAAATGTCATGATTTTGCTGCAACTCTGTGATCAACAAACTCAATGTTTTGATTTTTTCGAGTTTTGCAACAGTTGCCGTTTTATTTTTTTAAACTAATCTTCTCTTTGCACCAACTTTGTTCCCGAGACTGTCGTTATTTTTTCGCAAGCTCCGCAGAGCAGTCCCAACTAAGACTTTTAGATGATGTTCGTCTTTTGGTGAAAACCTAAATAATAAGGGTATTTACTTAATCTCATAATTTTATGCAGTTCGTGAATTCATAAATTTCTGCGGTGCTTTAAGTGAACACCCCTCTCGGAAATGTCATTGCGTAATTCGCTGCAAATAACGATAAAGCAATATAATAACTATCTATTTCATTAAATTTTAACCGTCATTGTTGCAACTCTGAAAACATGAAAAGTAATTCACACAACCGTTTGTCACAGTTTGACATTTGTAAATTTACGTAACCGTCCGCAGTCGATTTCCGAGCCTAATTGGTCGCGGAAAATTATGAGGCCTGCGTAAACTATTATCCATACAAAATCGGACAGTTTATTTACGAGGTGGTGAATTTCTGCAGTTTACGCAGTTTATGAGGGCTTTACGGGTTTAAGTGAATACCCTTAATATAAACACTCACAAAAAAATATGCACAATAATATGTTGTGATCTTACTTTTTGTTTAAAACATCATTGTTTACATAAAGGGAAGTTTCCAAATCTTTCCACAAATAACCATAAGCAGATTTTGTTCAAAATGGTTACCACAAATAACAGCCTTTTTGCAATGGTCCCCATCAACTTAAATGCTTTTAAAGCAACAATCCAATTTTTAATAAGATTTCCTCTGCGAAATATTTTGAAATATGTATAACATAATATGTATTTTCATATTGCATAAAAGAACCTATTCTTACTTTTGAAATGAGAGTATTTCTGTTACTGCACCTAGTCGCTTATAATGTGAATTACAACCCACAACACAACACTTCATTTTAAAATATTTTAATGTATATTTTCTTTTAATTTTAATTAAATTTTTAAACCACACTACCGATTGTCGAATAATTTCAGAATGACAGTTAACTTGGTTGTATTGTTTACTTTGTTTTCCGCTTTCAAACAGTAGCGCGTCAGTATTTTTGGAACACGCGTGAAGTTGGCTACTAGCAGTCAATGAAACTTCCCCTTTCAAATAAGTGAAGTGCTTTGCAGTTGGTAATTTAAGTGCCTTAAAATATTGTAATTACTGTAAGAGTAAGTGAGCCAATAACAAAACAGATAGCGAATTTATAAAGCAAATATAATGGAATTACAGAAAAATATAACTTTCCAGTGGAAATGCGGCTCCCTACAAATAACAAACATGTTCATTTCTTTGAGTTCATGAGTTGGACTTTAATGCAAGAATTCGTTATTCCGTAAATGTGTATTTCACTATATTTTTTTTAATTTAATCATTGCCTCAACAAAAACCAAACAAATTTAATAGGTAGGTACGAAACACAAAACAATTGGACAACGATAAGCCATTAACAACGTGATTTTTTTGTACCTCACAAGCTCACAGACAGGAAATGAAATTGCAAAAACAACAAAGTAAACAAATGGGTTTGGGGGGATAGACGCACGAAAGATACCCATCTCGTGTAATTAATTTATCTCTGTTAAAAAGTTTGGTGGCTGGAAAGTATACTGTTATTTCTGCCGTTGTACAAATATACATTAACTTTCACAAATGTTTTTTTTATTGAGCGTCAGACTGATTGCTCAAGAATCGCGTAATTTGTGACATCTTGTGCCTATAAAACTTCTAGTGAAATTAATTAAGAAAATAGGTGAGTAATTTTGCTTCCTTTTGTCACTTATCTTGAAAATTCATATCGTTTTGTACAAGGTTATTTCTATTCCAAAAGGAACAAGGCAATAAATAAAGCGACCCACATAACAAAGGCATTTTTACGAAATTAAGAACTCCGAATTGCGACATAGCTCACAAATAAATAAAGATGGATGGGAATAAAAGATCGTAGTAGATTTATTTTTGTACAGTTTTATATTATAAACTAGCTGACCCGGCGAACTTTGTTCCGCCCAATATCTTTAATGTAATAAAAATAATAATTTCGAGCGTGCACAATGCTAATGCTACTTTATGTAATTCGGTCAATTCAAATTCTTTTTTCAAAACTTATAGTTATGCAATAGAAATGACTGAAGTATAGCAATGTCGATGTCTTTCATTCGCAACTTGCGGTGCATTGATGTTTCACAACAAAATTATAACCGACTTACAATTTCAAATTGTGTAGCGGTAAGCACGGAATATCTAAGGAATTCAAAACTTTAGAATTTTACATTATTTTTTGTTGCACCTATTGGAAGTGGCACTATCCAGTAATTTTTTTTCAAAATGCGATTCTCCATACTAAATTCTATCCCCATAAGGTATTGAGTTTTCTCGACAAAAAGTAGCATAACATGTTCTTTTTTAAGTAAACCAAAAATAATAAAAATCTAACGATTTATTCCCGAGTTATGAGTGCACATACGGACGTCAGTCTTTTTTATATATAGCTGTACCCACCCGGTTTTAACCGTATATTTCGTTTTAAGTCTTGAACAGATTTCTCAAAGTGCTTTATTTGGACCATGTCCATTTATGATTTTACCTAATTATACAACTTTATAGAAATAGCGTTTGATTTGATTTTTGAATGAAAGGTGCCACAACCCGTTTTGCGCTTATGGTTTGCAAGGTATCACCTTTACGATGGTGTCCTATCTTTCAACCGGGAACCAGCCATAAACATGCACAATATTTCATTGAAAAGAGTTGTGTGGTTTCGGAGATCGACGACAGCACCAGCTATCGGGTCCATAGCCCAAATGGAAATTGTTGGTTATAGTGTAAGCGATGTTCCTACATTTCTGACATGCTTCCGTAACAGTAGATAACAGTGTGTATAGTGTATCAGAGTGCTTACTAAAGGGTTTTTCAATAAGAGCGCTACAAAATTTTTTTTTTAAATAAAACAAAAACGGTTTTGGATATCAATGAAATTCTTTATTCCTGTGAAAGTACGTTCGATGCCATTATGCATGGAACTCGATTTCTTTTGCATGGCCACCACGGGCACGCTTGCAGAAGTCCAGACGCTGAACCCAATTTACGACGGTTTTCAAGCATAAATCGGCCGATACTGCTGCAATTTCACGTTCGATATTCCTACGAAGTTCATCAATCGTCGCTGGCTTGTTGGCATAGACCATAGACTTGACGTAGCCCCACAGGAAATAGTCTAACGGCGTCAAATCGTCCCTGTTGAAAAACCCTTTATTTCCAGTGCAGAATGGAACGTTGGCCAAGGTGAGGAAAAAGTTTTAGCTTATAAAATTACTATTTCGGGAAACACATATTTTGGGTATGACTTGTTACCGGAATGTTCCCGAATTTAAGTGAGCTGTCAAATTAGTTTTCATGTGTTTGTAAGTTGGTTCGCACGAAAAAGAAAATGTGATATAGAAATACTGGTACCTTCCCTCTTTAATAGGGATGCTAAAGTACCTAAACGAACAAAGTGTCATGAAAATGGTAATGGAGGTAATATAATGCGAATTTAATAATTGCATATCTTCGTACCCGAGTGCAAAATATTTTAACGAAAATCTGTTTTACTACAAATACCACGCGCTAACGAAATATTCAGGATTCAGATTCAGCTGGCCCGGCGAAATACAATTGCAATAACCGCAGCGATTTACTTCTCGGCCAACCTACCGCTTTTTTACTGAAGTGCTTTATGGTAGGTACATAGCATTTTTCGTTCCATTTACGGGTGCGTACGCGTACAAAGCGAGAGGTTTGCTGACACGGGAGCACGCCACATACAATTGACCATGTGAGAAACATGGAACGCTATGCTGATGATGATTGTGTTGTTGTCTATCTCGGTCTCCAGTATGGACGACTGCATGGTATTGGGTATTCTTTCCTGAAGTTCCGAAATATTCTATCGATTGTTAATATTCCGATCTAACTGTTCGTCCTGATTTTCTGCGACGTGAAACGTTTGACCTTCGCACTGGCGGCATGATCTAATTTGTCTTGGAATCGCCGAATCCCACACAAACTTTCATCCCCTATATCATCCTGTCAAAGTTTTGTTTTCGAGACATGAAGTAGCCTATGGCCTTCCTTGGGCCCAATCGAAACCATCAAGATCAAAATCTTTAAAAACTAACCATCCTCTTTCGAGTTACGTGCGTAAAAACTCAAAACGCTCAACAACTCCTGTGTTGTCTATCATCATCATCATCTCAAACATTTCAACTTACTCACTCTCATACTAATGCAAGGATCCTGAAAATATTTGGCAAACAAAAATGATGCATTCAAACACCATCAAACAAATCGAAGTATCTACTCCATTTCAAAAAGCTACTTAATGTGACATAGTAAACATAAGCAATCTTATTAGGTGTATTTAAAAAAAAAGAAATTTCAAAATTGTTTGCGACAACAATTTGCTTGCAAAATAATTAAAATAATTGACAACAACAATTGGCATTAAATTTAAATTTTGGTTTTTTTTGTATATGAAGTATCACTACTCGATTTCCACCCCGTTTATTTTTTTTTTCAAAGTGCATTTCCCCATACAAACTTTCATAACCTTTTTCATCCCCTCAGAGTTCTGTTTTCGCGACAAAAAGTAGCCTATAACCTTCCTTGGTCCAAAACGAAACCGTCAAGCCCAAAATCGTTGAAATCCAAAAATCCTTTATAGAGTTATGCGCGCACACACGGACTTCATTGCCTTTTATATACGCTCATTAAATAGAACACCGTCATAACTCGAAAAACATAGTTTTTCAGAAAATGAAATTTTAAGTTTGGATAGTTGTATTTTATAATCACGTTCATTTCTATTAATTTTTTTTTGTTTTGTTTGGTAGGGCTTTTAATTGCGGTTACATGTGATGCAATTAAGTTTTACGTTTTAAATTTAGTATACTTACGAATAATAGAAAAACAGCAAAGAGTTTCAGTTGTGACGTTATTAGGATTGAGGCATATCTGAAATGTGTCGTAAGTCCAAATATGACTTTTTTTCCACAATTAAATAATCTATTTGCAAACAACACTCATGTCATAAGAAGCAAACCTTTTATTTTTAATTTGTATATTGAAACAGAACAAGTTTTTTTTTGTAATAAAAGTTGAATGTTTAAATGCATTTGTTTTATAAATATAATAATAATGGAAAATAAGAATGAAAGTTCGCTTTTTTACTCAAAAAATATTGGGGAGAAGATGTTAAAGATTTTGATAACAATTTTTGTAGAATTTTGGAATGTGTTTTTTTTCTTTTCCGCAAGTCCTGGAGGTCCTTGATTGTGTAGACTTGGTGAACTAAAGTCGACGAAGCTTTTGGATTTATATTATATCCTATAACCCGGTGTCTCCACGTGCAATTTTTCTTTCATGAAATGACAGATTGCACGTGGAGACCACAAATTTCACGAAGAAACCAATTTCATGAAAAGTATTGCACAGCTCCTTTCATGGTATGGATTTCATGAAATGGGCTGCAATTTTTGTGCAGTTTGACACTTGTTTTTCATTACCACGATGGCTGAGTGGCGAGTGGTCGCTTGTAGCTCTGAAACTACGTATTGGAATAAAAGAGACAAGTATAGTCAGACAAGAATATGGTAGATGGGGAAAAGAGAAAGGATTTCATGGCCTAATGCGAGAACGCAACGATGTGCTCTGCTCAGCGACATTTCAATGAATGAAATATTATGATATGAAATACCCACCCTACATTTCTTTGCATACTGGTCGTTCTTGCAATGCTATTAAACTTGACAGATTGCTGAAAGAAAAATTGCACGTGGAGACACCGTGTAGGTAGGTAAGAGATAAGATCATTATGAGCAAATATTGCAGAAAATGTGCGGTGCCGTGAAATAAGGCCAAGCGAAATAAGGCCAAAGTGCACTAACGCCAAATTGGTGTTATTGCGCTTTCAAACTATGAAATCTGTATGGGGGGGCATGTTGCCCCCCTGCAACCCCCTTGCTTGGGTTTATTGTTGGATTACGGGGTGGGTGCAAGTTTGGTCTTATTACTCAAATTTTGTTGGCATTATCGCACTTTGTCGGAGTGAAATAAGGCCAACTGTTGAAATATGGCCTTATTTTACTTTTGTAAAGTGAAAAATGGCCAAATTGTCAGATGTCGGCACCGACTTGATATAAAATAAAAAAATGCATGTACCGGGCTCATTCAAAAGTAGTGGAATATTACTTATATCGGATATTGGAAGTATGTTATCATCTATAAAAAAAGAGTTTCATAAATGGGCATAATAAAAATAAGAATTTAGATAAGAGTATAGAACAGCAGGTACCGAACCTGGAACATTAAAATCTTCTTCCTGCAGTTTTTGCTTTGATTTTTGTGCTTTCGCAAGCTCAACGAGTTGCCTTCCACGTGAATGCAATTGCACTTTTCGAAAAAAAATTTTACCTTTTTGTGGAAAAAATGACATAAATTAAAATAATACCAAAAAATCTACGAACAATGTTATAATTTTCGCAACAAGAACGTCATATCGAGATATAGTCAAAAAGAAAAATGTTCAAATCGCGGTAAATTTTCTATCAATAACGTCACAAGACAGAATAATACAAATAAAAAGCCTTAATTTGAATTCAACACTGTCATATTTCCAAATATTACGTTCGTTAATATATTATTTTCTTTGTTCTATATCGTCATAACACGAAATAAATCGTTTTAAACTTTAAAAAGTAGTACACGCATTAAACTTACCTGGAGTAGAAAACAGTCTTATCACAGAATATGACACTTTTTAATTAATGGCTGAATAGTTTCTACTTCAAAGGCCACTGATTAAGTGAAAATAAAACAGTATTTCTCTTCAAAAAATGTTCAAAAGTGACAGTCTCAATAACGACACAAATACGCCCGACTCCCCAGTTTTTGAGTTGTAGAAATGACGTTGTTCCAGTAAAAACTTTATAGAAAATAGGTTTGAACTGTACCATTATGTCAAAAATCTTGTTTTTTGAGTTATGACGATGTTCTTTTTAATGAGCGATATATAGATTATTATATCTGACACACAAAACATTTTTTTTTATAAATAAAAGCCTACCAAATCTTCAAAACCACATTCGCAGTCTCCTACCGCGCAACTAGAGTACAAGCTACTACCTGACCATATAGATTGCACGTGATGCTGCAGATAATGCCTCTTCTAATGCATAAAATATTTATAATTATTGAAGTGAATTTAAATTAAAGACTATAACGATTCTCTCGTCAGGTTGGCTTATGATCACTAGTAGATAAATATATTTAAGGCGACTTCTTGAAGTAATCGGCTCCGATTCAGAGGTAGAAATAGATGAAGATGATGCAGATGGGGTTCCTGAAGACAGCTTTCTGCCTGAGCTTGCAGAGGCAATCGTTCCAGGAAAAAGTCAACAAATAGAACTTGAGATAGAAGATGATGATGAGGAAGATGAAGATCAGGATATATCAGTTTATGTTGCTGATAACGAAGAAGAAGCTATGGCGGAAGCAGAAGAAAATTTTGGATTGGTAAGGATGGTACAACGTGGATAAAAAGTGCACCAAATTTGAGTCGTGAAGGGGAGCATAACGTATTCCGGGAAACAATATACATCCAGCTACCAAAAGTCTGACAGATGTGGAAACTTTCATCTGTATAATGAGCCCTCCGTTTAAGGCATAATTTGCCGACACACTAACAAAAGAGAATTTTGTGCCTACCTGTGTATTTTTTTGGTCATGTTCTAATTACGAGACAGTGGCTGAACTTTGGAAAAGTAATGCGCTTAATCTATATCGATCAACAATATCGGTCACCCGATTCAAGGCGATTTCGCGATTTATATGGTTGGATTCGGATGCCACACGAACAGCTCGGATGGCCACTGATAAAGCAGCACATTTCGTGAAATCTTTGATGTGATCAACTCAAATTTGAGGCTCAATTTTAGACCGTACGAATCACTTACAGTGGATGAGCAGTTGTTTTGCTATAGAGGTCGCACGAAGTTTACCCAATATATGCATTCGAAACCGTCCAAGTATGGAATACAATTTTGGTGGGCAGGATACCCTCTCAATGGGCAAATTTATATCGGCAAGGTGAATGGCAGTAGAGATGTCAATGTACAGCAATGAATAATCGTTGTCAACACATTCCTCATTATCCCTTGCTTCAGAAGCTCGCTCCAAATTTTTCTTACCAGAACATAATATTGTACTTATTTTTTTGCAAAACTATGACGTCATCCTGAAACTAAAATGAGTCAAAATAAAAAACATGCGGCTGATACAATTCGTCAGTACCTAATAGCTCTAGACTTCTTCGATTGGTCTACATATTTATTAAATTTAACCCTTAAATGCCCAAGGAAACCGATTTTGATGAAAAAAATATATTATATGTAAACGGAATCAAAAACAACAAATGCGTTTCCAATTTTTTTTTTTTTTTTTTTGCGATGTTATTCACAAAAAAGTGGTTGTATCTTTAAAGATACACTGGGCTGGGCATTGAGTGGTTCGAATGAGTGATTCGCAAGATGTCGGCCGCCCTCGTTTGTTAGGTTCCACAGAGCCGTAGCTAAACAGAACATCTGCAACTTCCAAATTAAAATCGATGAGCCTCATTTGTTTGTACTCACGGCGGCCTTCGTTGATCCTTTTATGTAATATCCAAGCATTAACTGCAGTCATATCTAGCAAGTGAACAAATAGTCGATTTTTCCATTTTCGGCTTTTCATGCCTATTTTATGGCGTCCCATGAAACTGTCCATGAGATCCACTCCTCCCATGTGCTGATTATAATCTTTAATAATTTGTGGACATGGTATCATTTTGACAGACTTCTCTTTTCTATCGAACCTCCTTACACTTAGACCCGTTTGACTATCCGAATTAGAAGATGAAGGAGGTTTTATTCCAACATATGTTGACAAGAGATTGACAACCCGGTTGTCCTTCCAAGATATGGACGTAACATCCATGCCGTGAATAGAAGCAACAAATTCCTGGCTTGTTCCACGTTCGCACTTCATCATCGTCTTTTCTTCCGGTAGCTTACAGTTTTTTATTCTGTTACGACGTATAGTACAAACTGTAAGTATGCCTTGAGTCCGAAGATATGTCACCAAAGGCAGGGTTGTGTAGTAGTTGTCACAGTATATAATGTAGTTTTTATACCGTGGCACTTCCCGGAGCAATCTAACAACAATATTTGCCGATGGTTGCAGATCTGGTTCGGCTTGAGAAAGTCCTTCAGGGGATCCGCTTTAAATTTCAAACTTATACGCGAATCCGCTTGTGTCGCATAAAACAAAAAGCTTGAATCCCCACTAATGAGGCTTGTTTGGTAGATATTGCTTCATAAAATGTCCAATTTTTGATGAACACATTTGCTCATCTACACAAAGCCGGTCTAATCGTGGTATGCTTCCAAAAGTCCTGTTAAGATATTCGATTAGAGGTCTTATAAGGTAAAGGCGGTCGCGATCGGGGTCATCTCGTTTTCCTGCTCCACTTTTGTCGTTAAAATGGATAAATTGCCGAATTTTTTCAAATTTGTTTCTCGTCATTTGACATTGAACATTGAAATACCTTACATAGAATTATTTTCCGTTTAAGTCGCAATCCAAATTTTACTTATTTCAGGAACGACACTATGTATAAAGCAACACATAAACGCAAACTACTAATTTTCGTTGATATTTTTTCTTGAGCAATGTGCAATTTTTAACACAAAAATTGTAATGTATATATCAAAAATACAGGGTACTGTTATGTAAACTTATATAAATATATACCTTCCAACTACTTTAACTGCACTAATGCACAACTAAAACATCTAAATCACAAAATTAAGAAACACAACCAACTAACTTGCACTTTGTAATGATACACAACTACTCTGCATTCACAACAAATTTGGAAATAAGAAAAATTCAACAGAAATCATGATATACTCGTAGGCCGGAATGCCCAGTGTATCTTTAAAGATACAACCATTTACGGTTATGTAATATGAGCTGGGTATATCGTATTTGGCTGAAATAACTGTATTTTATTTCATAATAATATACGTTCACCAGGATATATTTTTTTTGTCACCGCAGTGTTACCAACCTTAAAGTTATTAAATAAAAAAAAAAATAAAAAAATTTCAATTTGTTTAAAATTAAAAAAAATTAGATATTTCGTTATAAGTAATTGAATTTAAATACTATGGGTCTAATTTTTTTTACTGTGGATACATTTTGAGTCAATAAAGCAAAAATAGTAAGCCATAAGTAAATAAAGTCGACACTAACGAAGAAATAATTTTTTTAATGGTTGTATCTTTAAAGATATACTGGGCATTTAAGGGTTAAAGTACAACTTTGAGAAAGTCAAAAATCAGCCATAATTGAATCCGCGCACTTGTATTCCCGAGAACTACCAAAACAAAAATATTTTTTGCTGTCAAAGGCTGGTCTAACTTTCAAATGTCAAATTTCAGTCAGATGATTATGTCAGCAGAGATAGCAGGATAAAACGTTTGACTAAATTTCTGTCATGTCCACAAAATCGCGGTCAGACATTGTTGGCATGACTCAAGTTTTGACTGAAATTATGTCTCGTGGAGACTGGGTGTAAAGAAAAAACTCGCCACAAGCTACTCACAAGTCACAAGCTCAAATCTCAGAAAGTGAACGTGCGAAACCACCATAAATCTCGTACTCTAAAGATTAACTAAATTGCGATATCAAAAAGTAGCATGATTTTTTGCCGGTTTTTCCGTTCGCCATCGTTTAAATAAATTATAATTGGCGAGAATGCCGAAATAACCCTAAATCTGTATGATAACGTTATTATTTGTTTTTGTTTTTTTTTTTTGTTTTGCAGATTAATGATGCCCCCAAGGGAACGCCAATAACAGAATACATAGAGAGCTTTAACAACAGGCACCTCGATGCTATGCAACGCAAAACCTACCACCTACTCAAAATGTTGCAGGACATCTACAATTTTCGGTAAGCCGACATTATACGGGTATTTTAAAAGCAAACTGAATTTTTTTATCGAATTCTATTGATTCTGTAGACTAAAAGTTGTTATCACCGATACATGGGGTATTCAACAGGACGGCAATTGGACAGGTGTCATGGGTCTTCTTAACAACGGCGAGGTAGCTATTTCATTATCACCATTGAGGTTCACTCAACAACGCATTCTTGCTGTGCGCTTTCTACCCGAAGTACATGTAGAGATGTACGTACGTGTATCCATAATTGAATTCCAAAGTTTTTTTATCATAAGGTTTTCTGTCTTCCCTGAGCACAGAATTCGATTTTTATTTCGGCATCCACGCAGATCGCCCATACGCAACATATTCCTGCAGCCATTTAGCTCGCCCGTATGGTATGCCGTGTTGGCATTCATCGCCACTGGGATTCTCCTAATGGCAATTACAATGCGTCACGAGTGTGAATGTTTCGGAAGTGCCGGTTATAGTGAGAATAAATTGGATTTTTTCACTTTGATCATCCTGGAGGCGATCTTCCTTCAAGGGCCTAGCCAAATGTTCCAATTGGTTTCCACTCGCACGCTAATTATTTCAATTTGCATATTCGCCGTGATGCTATATCAATTCTACTCAGCATTCATTGTGGGCTCTTTGTTGGCAGATGTTCCAAGGAGCATCATCAATATGCCAGCGCTGTTCAACAGTAGCTTGGACGTCGGCATGGAAGATATCCCGTACAATTATGAATTTTTCATCAACACATCGAACCAAATGGCGAAGGATATTTATGTCCATCGCATAATGAAAAATCCTCGAATGAATATATTGCCATTGGAGAAGGGATTGGAAAGGATCGGCAGAGGCGGTTATGCATATCATGTGGCGTTGGTCAGAGCGTACCGTACATTAAAAGGTTGTGTACACAATTTAATGAATTTTTGATTCTTTTATTTATTCTTTACATAAAACCGAATTGGTAAACATTATTTATCACTGGGACAGAAACAAAAAATAGTCGTTCAACTATGATTCTTTGTAGATAGTATATAAATGTAAGTTGACTGGGTACGATTTTTTTTTTAAATGGTAATTTATTATTTGATTAGAAATGTGGACTTAACCGAAAGTATTTATCAAGGAATATACATAATACCTATTTTTGTGTTCAATATAAAAAAATATAACACGATGTTGCATATACGTAAGGCCCCTATTATCGTTTGCGAAGCGAACACAAAAGTATGCGAAAGCGAATGTTTCCAATCGGTATTACAATTCGCGAAATTAGAAAAGTGCTTCGCCTTAAATGTCAAAGTACTAGCGAATGGAAACCAAACGAATTACTGTTCGCGAAAAAAAACAATTTCCTTCGCTTTAAAAGTCAAAAAAAGGCGAATGAAAAAAATTTGTGACTATAGCGCGAATACCTACACGTTTTTTGCTTTTATTTATCAATTTTCTTTGTTTAAAACAATACGAGTGCGCAAAAAGTTAAAAAAAAGTAAGTAATTGACAATTTATGCATAAATTTGAAATATAACGTGAGAAATTTGTTTTTAGCATCAAAAAGACAAATGGCAATCAATTCAAAAAGCTGGTTGAAATGATGGAAAGTAACCAGGACCTTGCAAAGGGCCTTGCAAAATTCGGCTCATCGAAAAGAGAAAGCATGCGTATTTGGGAAACCTTTGGGGTTGAACTAAATACTTTGGGACCGCCTTATCGAAAAGGCAATGAGTGAAACAAGGTATTTCAATGCTAATGAAAACCGTTTTTTTTTTTTTTAAGATTTTAAACATATTGTATTATAGGTTTGGTTGGACTATAAGGCAAAATTGAAAGCAAAAATTGCAACCAATAAAAAGTACATAAAAGGCACAGGAGGTGGGCCCTATATCCCACTGACCCTTTCGCCATTAGAACAGGCAGTGGACGCTCTTCTTGGTCTTCAAAGTGCAGTTGATCTCACTGGTGCAGTTTTTGGTCCAAATTCCTATAATCCGCCAGCCAGTGAAGAGGACATACCTAATGATGAAAAGCAAGAAGAAAATGAAGATAGCGCGCCACCCCAAGAAGACACGTCCATTCGTCATAGGCAAAATAAAGCACCGAAAGCTGAAATTGAACGTCTTGAATTCCTCAAAACCCAAACGGCAACCCAAGACAAATTACTTGAAGCAACACAGGGAATGGAAAAATATTTAAATAAAATTGCAAGATTTTCAAGAAAAAGCTATGAAGTTAAGAGAGAGCAGTTGGGGCTGATGAAAGCAAGAGAAAAACGGAAGCTGCAAGAAAACGCTGACAAAAATAGACACCACCAGGAGAATATGGAATTAAAAATTAAGAAAATTAATTTAAAAGCAGCCAAATACGATATTTGTTATGACACAAATTAGATAGGTACTGTTCTTGTTAATTCTTTAAAAAAAATTGTCTGTTACTTTAACATTTTATTTTAATTAATGAAATTAATAGTAATAACAATAAGTTTCATAACTATTTAAAGAGAATCTCTTATTTCATTTCTCAGCCTTTGCCCTTCCGTTCTTAAAGTGCTAATGCTGAGTGCTTCATTTTCCAAAACTCTTTCGGTCATATTTCTTTCTTCAATTTGCAATCTCTCTCGATCTGGAATCTTAAAGTGTTTTCGAATGTTATGCAAGGCACAACACACGTTAACGGTTTTCGCAGCTTTTTCTGGGGAACAAAATGGTTTTCTTTCATTTAAAAGGCATCGAAAAACAGCTTTTAAGACACCTATTGTCCTTTCAATAATGTTTCTTCCTTTACTCTGCATATGGTTAAACAAATCCTCTCGGCTGCCAGGATCCGCATTTCTATACGGTGTCAATAAGAAGGGTAACAAAGGATATCCGGAGTCACCTTAAATGTGTTTGTTTATTTTTTACTTTGGAAATGTAACGAAGCACATTAGTAGACAATAAATTACCTAACATGGCACATCGTTCACCGTTTTGGTACCACGATTCCAACACAGTATTTAACTGTGTGCAGTTCCAGACAAAAGCATCATGAGTAGATCCTGGGTATCTTGAATCGATGTATCTAATCATCATATTGTGATCGCAAGCCTGTAAAACAGAAATTTAATATACAAATTTAACTCTTTCTAAGAATAGCTTACTATCATAGCGTTTAGACTTAAGTAACCTTTTCTATTTAAGTATTGATGCTTCAACTGAACATCCATCGACACATCCGATAACTCCAGGCATTTTGGCCTTTGTGTAGAAATAGTTTCTTGCCTCCTGCTTTTCTGACGTAGCACGCGTCTTCAACTCAGATGATTCCAGTTGTCCGCTTATCCGTTCTTCAATCTCCTGGCCCATTTGAACCAAAATTGGATCAGCATTCCCTTCCTTTTCAGATTCAGAGGAACTTTCATTAGAAAAGGGATAGTAGCTTGGATCTCCAATGTCATCATCGAAAACTTCATCTGCTAAAAACTCCAGTCCATGATTCGTTGGTGCCTTTGAATGCATGCATCATGCATCGTTTGCTTTCAACGGCCGAATTCCCGTTATTTTGTCCTATTTGCTCCTGTTTTTTAGCATTTACCATTCGAAGAATGGCAGCTGCGCGAGAATAATTCTTGCTATACATAATTCCTGAAACGTTTTAAAAATGTATATGCTTATTACCTACTATAATATGGTAAATATTAATAATAAATTACCGTTCTAATGAACGAGTATGTAGATTATGACCCTTAAATGTTCATTATTTGACACTCTTAGTATACCACAAACACTCTTTTCGGAACTATGTATAAAGATTACTTTTATTTTGTGTTATTTATGATAAATTACTAACAAAAATTACCGTTAAAAATTCTTGCTTTAAATTTGATGCTCAGTTATTACAATCACTTTTTATTGACACTAATAGACAACTAAACCACTCCGACTGCTATCTGCACTGCACTGAAATAATATCTTAAGTTAACTGTTATTTGGTAACGGTGCATCTGGTAGCACCTGGCAAAATATCTTATGTCGACATAAATCTGAGAAATATTTTTTTTTGAATTTGAATATCATCCTAAGTAGACTTAAGATAGTTTACTTTTTCACACATTTGATATAAATTTCGCATGCATTTTATCTTAAGTCGAGTTAGGTAGGTACACAATTTTTAATAACTTACACGGAGCAAACAATCTTATATTGACATAAGATGTTTTGGCTTTTCAGGAAATGCTAATTATATTTTTACCAAAATATCTTAAATGAAATAAAATATTTTTTTATAAGTAGTATATCATCTTATGTGGATTTAAGATAATTTATTAAATCTCAATATGCATTTTTATCAACTTAGGATAGTTTACCTTTTTAGCAGAGATTAAGTCATTATTCTAAAATTGATCGCTCACTAAGTCATTTATTATTTTTTTGGTTCGCAATTATGTTCTGGAATATCTACTTTGTTTATGAACTCAAATGAGACGAAATTTCCAAAATTCGAAATGAAGTCAATCCGCTCTCAATTCATCTTGAGTAGATGGATCTCAAGTTTGCTGTGAGCTGAAGTTTCTTCACATAGCAACACTAATTTTATGATTCCAGGAAAGCGCTTATTTCATCGGCAGCAGTCGATCATTGAGTGACTGTCAGCGTTTGGCGGAATGCACCAGACAGTTAAATCATTGCGACTCCAAAAAATCTCGAGTCATTTCGCGAACTTTCAATTTTCTGTCAAGTGCTTCCAATGTGCGTTTGTCCCCATTGTGCATTCGCCCCAGATGATGATTTAAAAAAGCTACTAAAACTTCGGCAGTTACCGATCGCGATCCCGAGTGTTTCGCAAAGTTACATGTCGGTTGCTTAATAGTTTGACGGTTTAGCGGCAATCTTAAAAATGAATGAGCCGTATGACTTGTAACAAAGTGGACGCTATTCCAGAAGAAGCTGCTACCGCAATATCGGACCTCGCACGAACAGTGATATCTTGGCCTAATTCACGCCCATCATATTCAAGGGTTATATTAAATGCATTAGTAATATAACATTGTCTATGTGTTTCAATGAAACTGACAAACGCTTTCTATTTTATAGCGCGTACACCGTACACGTACAAAGCGGGATGTTTGCCAACACGTGGCATGCCACATTTAATTGACCACGTAGGAAACATGGGAATTCGAGATTGAAAAAAACATCCAGCGAATGTGCTTGCGACTTATTACATTTAGTAGCGAAAGCGAGACAGGGGAAATTGAAGGCGCCTAAATACGAATTATTAATTAATAATTTAATGACATTTGCTTTGAGATTCTTCACAATCGAACTTATCAGGAGTCTGAATCTCGAAAACCTCATTCAGTCACGTATTTCGCCAACTAACCTCAACATTGATATGAGTCTGTAAGACTTTGGACAGTGCGACACAATCCATCTACTTGGTCCCCTCAGCGCTCGTGGTTATTTTTTTTTTTTTTGTCATTATCTGCTGGAAATTTCAAATAGCAACATTAATAAAACTCGCAAGCTTACCATACTTTTTTGCTAGGTATTGTAATTTTTATTTTTCACTCAACGGTATATCGAAATAGACAAATATGTAAAATGCGACTTTTGAATAAAATAATGCTAGGCATTTGAAAAAAAGTAAAATATAAAAAAAGGTTCTGACTCAGAATCTTTAAACTGCCCCCCTGAAAAATAAAATTTGTCAAATTATGGCGGACTTCTTAAACAGTGACATTATATTGTTTGCTCTGATGTAATCAGTTCATATTTGATTTAAGTGTTCAATAACTTGTCACCACTTTTTAATTTATGTATGTAAGCACCATATTCTCCTACACACGTTAACATTTTCTATTCTTTTAGAACGCCTAACCGAGTCGCAGTTCTGTGACCTCCAGGAAATTGCAATGGATCCCCCATTCGCATCATGCTCAGCCGTTCCACATGGTTCACCCTATAAGGAGCACTTTGCCAGTGCAACTTTAAGATTTCGCGAAACAGGTCTAATGTCCTACAATGACAAGCTGTGGTCGGTCGAGAAGCCGCAATGCAGCCAAGTGATGATGGAAAAAGATACAACAGTCGACATGGAACACTTTATACCAGCGCTGGGTTTTCTAGCAGTAGCAATGCTAACGAGTTGGTTGGTCTTTGGAGCGGAACTCTTGGTGCACTCGTTGGTTGCTTTGCAAAAAGAACGTCTACCAGAGTGACGCAAGAAAACACTTACAAAGTTAACAACACTTAAAACATAAAACAGATTTCAAATGGTAGCATGAAATTAAAGATAAACACAAACTCGTACAAACTGCACAGACACAAATCCGTGGATACTATTTCGTAGTCGTATCTGCATGCTTGACTGTTAATTAAACTTTTAGACCCTCTTACTATCCTGGTGAATAATATAATCAAGGAAACTTCATGACCAAAGTTGTGCATTGTACCTACCTATATATACATATAGGTGGTTGGTATGTGGTGAAGATACCTTAGTTGTCTGAGAATGATTATTATTAGATATGACGATGAAATTGCATCGTCCGTTGCCATTATTCAGAAAACACGGAGATGGACACAGCAGAATGATGAATAATATGCTAGTTATGAAAATAAATTGAAAACGCTTGAATAGCTTGCAGGTACAAAATGTGTACATTATTCGAGAAATAAGACTTCTCATTTTTTGAATTATTCTACATAACTTTTAAGAACAAGCCCTGCAGGAAAGTATTTACTGAAAACAAATACTTAGCTAGGTAATCGCTTCTCCGCTTCGTTAGAAGTTATGTCCGACATACCAAGCATCAGCAACGAATAAATAAGTAAATTAATATAAATAGCTAGACCCCGTTTATAACGTGTTTCTTTAGAGTCATAAGTATCCAAACATCTTTTGGGGCACTTCGCCTAATAATCTAAAAATTATTATTTCGTTTCCTTACTATTTTGAATTGTATAGAATCTCGTTTATCAAATATCTAAATGTACTGAACTCTTTATTGTAATTTGAATTTACCTACCACCAATTTATTGTCGAACATTGCCTATATTTTCTCTTGGCATATTATTCAGTTAATTTATACCAATTCATAATGTATTTAGATCAATAAAGCACAATTGCGCTTCTTGCTGCTCATAGTTGTACAACCGATTTGTCGGAAACACTTCCGTCTTTTTATTGTTCTTTTTTCTTAAAATTAGCTCAAAAATGACCTTCCGGAAAATCGCCGTATATACATTATACACCCCTTTCGTTGGTAAAGAATTTCCCTACAACACTCGTATCGAGGAACGTAAGTTTTCCCATCCAAGCACGACATTTTGAGTACGAGTGTTTCCCAACCATCCAAAATTGTGTTATCAAATTTGTGGGAGTGAATTTAAAAATTGTATTGTTCAGCTTTAGCGGTTATAATTAAACTCCGAAGAATATAAATTTTACTTTTAAAAGTAAGATTTTTTCATAAACAAATCCAACGAATTTGAGCTCCATGAAAATAGAAAGAGTGCTAAAAACACTGATTAAGAGTAGGGTAGGTATTTGGTAAGTTTCTATCAGTGGATGCGATCCCACATTTTAAATTTGTTGTTTTATTTCACCACGAAAACATGTAGGTCGGTATTTTGCAAAATGGTTTATAACTAATGCAAACGTGCGAGCAATAGAACAGCTTAAAGCTCCTGAAAATGAAAAACAGCTTCAACGATTGCTCGGAATGGTCAACGAGCTATTTATCAAAATTTAAGAAATTTAAGAAACGCACCAGAAGTAACACAGCCACTACGAAAGTTAGTAGAAAAAAATGTACAGTTCCAGTGTTACACAGACCAACAAAATACTTTGAACGAAATCAAGAAGTTATTAACAGCTGCACCCGTACTAAAGCCTTATGAAGTAAATCGATCCTGACTGACGCGAGCTCATACGCAATCGGAGTAGCTTTATTGCAAGATGACCAGCCAGTATATTAGTAGAGCTCTGACAAAAACTGAAATTATTATCCTCAAATAGAAAAGGAAGCGATCCGATTCGCCTGCAGAAAGTTTCATGCGTACATATACGGAAAAAATCTGATAATAGAGAGCGATCACAAGCCGCTTGAGTCTATATACAAAAAGACAGTGTATTCAGCACCAGCAAAATAAAACAAATTTTGATGAAAACACACGAATACGCTCCCACTGTAGTATACAAAAAAGGGACCAATATGAACCTGGCTTATACACTGAGTCGAGACTGCATTGACGATGAAAAAACGGAAGACGACAATGAAGAGTATGAGGTTCCCCAAATTCACTCTATCCCGAAACACGTTCTACCAGACAAATAGACACAAAAGCTGACGAACACTTGTTAAGATTGCTGAATATTGCGCACAAGGGTTGGCCCAATGAAGAAAGCAAAGTCCCGGATGAAATCAAGCTGTACAGCAAATTTCGCGATGAAATCAAACACGACGACAGCATTCTGTACAAAGGCAGTAAGATCATAGTTCCTGCAAAGCAAAAACAACGAATTCTTGATCAGGCGCACAAAAGCCATTTAGGAATACAGCGCACATTGGCTTGGGCTCGAGAAAACGTTTTCTGGATAGGCATGACAAATGACACAATCAATTTTTTCGAACGATGCCACGTATGCCAAAGCACCCAGCGTAAACCACAGAAGCAACCTCTAATACAACAGCCAATTCCGCATTTTCCGAAAATGATAGTTTGATCTGACATATTTTCATTTCAAAATAAGAATTTTTTATTAATTGTAGATTGTTTCAGTGGGTTTTTTGATGTCACAGAATTAGATCAAGGAACGTTAAAAGAGGTCATCACGCACGAAAATATGTTTTATACACACATAACTTGGCAAGTTTACCCATATTTTGGGTGTCATCGCAAAATCGATTTTATTGTTACCATAGCTCTTTAACGCGTGGTTGTTGAATAACGTAATTGGGGTCGGGTGTGAACACAGTAGACCAATGTCCTGCTACCCTTCAAGAACGTAATGCTTGTTTAGAAGAACCGTTTATCAACTACGTTATCTAGACATTACGGTACCGGCACCGCCTTACGGCTACGATATCTCTTTTCTCTACAGTTCTGCTTAGGGTAAGGTTGTTCTGGCTCGTAGAGTAAGTGAGAACTGAGTCGTTTTTAGCGATCACCTTTCTTCGTTTCTACTGCTTATTAGTGTCGCAGAAATCGTGCTGTACAGACACGTTATTAATTTCACCAGGTTAGAGCGTTTTATATTTTTTTAACTGTTCTTAAATTTTGTATGCATTTTAGAAAAGTGAAAAAGAGATTCTTTTTGAATTTTATTTTTATATTGCCTAGATAACTGTTAAGTCTAGAACAGATAAGGCCAAATAACTAACTGTAATATGTAATCTTATCTAAATAAATAAATTAAAAAAATAAAAATTAAAATTGGTACTAACGCTTTAGTTTAGAGTACCTACCTATGTACACAAAAGTTCGCTGGTTTTGTAAAGAGGCATCCAAAAGAGTGTATTCCTATCAATAGTAATAGATTTAAATTTCCACAAGCCAGTATTTTAGGAAGTGCATTGCGTTCTTTTGCCAACATTTTTTTTTTTTTTTTGAAAAAGTGGTGATATTTTGACTTTCCCAAAGTCCATCACAAAGAATGTCATAACTACAAAAAAAAAATGCCGGAACTTCTTATATAAGGTCAAACCACTTAATTGCTATATTTATGTGTTAAATTTACCACGCTAAGCCTCCGCCCTAAAATATTTCCAAAGATTCACAGCAGTTATCGCTTTAATAAATCCCAAACTCAAATCAACCACAGTACCCATGCGGCATCGCACCCAAACCCAATAATCTTACAGCCGTTAAGGTAAACACAAAAAGCTTGAATATTTAAAATCAATCGCAATCGTAAAGTCCCACTCATCTTTGGTAAAACAAAATCCAGCCCAGCCACGCGAAACTCAGTCATCGTCGCATAAATAATTAATTAATGCAAACGGCCAGACTGACTGTTGTTAAAAGAATCCAGTTTATTGCTTATTTACGAAAATAAAGGTGCAGACTTTAGTTAACTACTTAGGTACGAGTTCTATCAATTGATTGAAGCGGCTGATGGGGCTTCTTCAATGCATTTGTTGTTCCGCTTGGTCAGAAATCATGTCTCTGCAGAACTTCTCTTATGATAGAGACCAGTTCCGGTTCAAGGTTGGCATTTCTCAAACTCAGCGTTGAACCGTGATGTGGCACTGTCGCCTCGAAAGACACCGAAGGATAAGTTTGGATTATTCTCACACCGGAAGGTGACACTACTGTCCGGGACGAAATATCTGACTGCTGGACCCTTGCTGTGTGAACATGGTGTACATGAGCGGGCTGTCCGTGCAGAGTGTGTACGGAATGCTGATATACTGCACTCTGAGTTACGGGCACCGAATGATGAGTGTGTTGAAATCCCGTAACATACGTGTTTAGCTGCTGCTGTTGCTGATGACGATGATGATCATGGTAGGAACTGGTGCGCTGGTACTGCGGGTGAACTACGGTCTGGGGTTGCAGGCGGTTTGCGGAATAATGCGACTGTGTCTGATGATGGATTGCATGCACAGATCCAATTGATTGTCTGCCTTTCGGTTGAACTGCTGACTGTAATTGCAGCACAGGATTTACGACCCTTGTGTCATAATTTGGGATGTGCGAATGAACTGGCGCTTGAACATTGTGATGGGGATGCGCAGGTCCGGAAGCCGCTTGTTGAATTGGAATTTCCACTGGGGGTGGAACCAACCCGACTGTATAATCCTTAATTGGGTTCTCGAACGTCGGCGGTAACAAGCTTTGCAATGGAGATGGTATCCTTTCGAGCGAGTTAAACGGCAGTTTTAAGTTTCTGCTCTCAGAAACGTCAGCGTTACTGTGTAACAGAGCGGAGAGTAGAACTGCTGTGATTAAATCGAGGCCCTGTCGGATGCAAGCGATTTATTAGAAATCCAATTGAATGCGCGCGACTTCAAACTTACCTTCATTTCAGTTTAGAGATTTATACGAACACGAAAATATCTGAGCGAATGAAGTTATATCTAAAATGCGACCAGCCGCTCGGTGGGGTTTATATAGTCTCTTAGAGCTGGAAAATTGTTCGTTGGTACAAACTACAAACCCGTTCCGTAGAGATTAGGTTTTTTCGGTTCTGGCAGTTATATGTTCTTATGCTAATACATTCTTTGATTTAGCGGAAGATCTTTAGCAGTGTGATGTGACACACTGAACAAAACATAAAAAACAAGATAAAAATACAGGTTCTTAGGTAAACCCGAGTATTGGTAGACCCGTGGTATATCGGAAATCAATCACTGGCCCAGTATCAGCGCTGATACGTACAGGTGAGTTATAACGTTTTGTTGCTTTGTTTTCGACTGCCTACCAAATTGACTGGCCGATAACTCCCAGACAGTAATAAAGAAGTTTGCTTGTGAAATTGATATTGTGCAAATATTATTGTTTTATGTTCATAAACACGTATAGATTCGACCGCTTGGAAAAAAGGCAGGAACGTCGGCCTTTTTTTGTGTGTAAAGATTTTACGTGTGGCTTTCCCTGCAGATCTGGTCTTTGTCTGCCAGAACTCCTTGGCAGTGATGCTACGAATTTTCTGCACTGAATGCTGGTGATGTACTTGATAAACTAACGCCAAAGACTTCAGGCCAATAAGGCTCACCTCCTCATACTTAACACCTTAGAAAGATTGATAGATATATCCCCAGCAATTTACGGCGGGTGATCTATCTCAAGCACAACACGCTTACACAAAAGGAAAAAGCGTAGAGACTACGCTACGCACTGTGTTGTAAGAGTAAGTAATAGAAAAATCATTAAGAATTAAAGAGTACACCTTAGCGGAATTCCTAGACATTGAGGCCTTGAGGGAGCTTTCAAAAATGTCAAAACGGACGCCATATGCAGGATACTAAGTAAATTCAACACTAACAACACTGTCGTCACCTGGACTGTCGACATACTTAAGGCTAGACGCCAAGTAGCTGAACTTGGCGGCTCCAGACTTGAAGCCTACGCATCAAGTGGAACACATCAGGGATTGGTTATCTCCCCACTACTTTGTGTTATGGTCTTAAACGAGGCACTTATGCAACCTAGACATACTGGCATAAGAATAACCCACCTACGCCGACGACGTTGTACTAACGGCAACCGGCAAATTTCCGCCAACGCTGACCTAGCAATTTTCATCCTTGACTCCTGGACCAGAAAGTGCGGTCTATCAGTCAATGCCCAGAAGACTGAACTAGTATTTTTCGCTAGAAAAAGGAAAATTCCGCAGTTTGTCGTGCCTTGTCGCCGGTACACCAATCAGAATATCCGACAGCGCAAATACCTGGGAGTAATACTAGATAAGAAACTAAATTTGAAAATGAACACAGACGAAAGAATCAAGAAAGCCACGACAGCATTCTACACCTGCAGTAAAATCTTTGGGAAAACATGGGGCCATCTCCCAAGAACAGACTCTGGTTGTACACAGCTATTGTAAGACCGATACTGACATAATGGCAGCCTTGTATGGTGGCCAGCAACTAAAAATGCTACATACTTAAAGACTATTACAAAAGTGCAAAGACTAGCGTGCATCGGAGTCACTATAGCGCGATGAGGCCAGCCGATACCAACCTAACCTAAGAGGTTACAATTCCTTTGGCGATCCTTGTAGACTTGCCCTTCCGCTTGTGTATATTGAGCTGTTTGACACGTATACTGGCAGTGATCACATTTCGCCCCACTTCAAAATTAACTAGAATGTGTGCGTTTTGTAGCTAAAGCTAAAGACAATTCGAATGAATTTCAATATGAAGACCTTTCCATTATGTGTGAAAAACAATATCATTCAAATGGCAGCCTCGGGAAGATTCGTAGTTTGCGATTTTTGTGAGGTTATTTTTTAAACCACTTTCTCGCACATTTCGGGCGGTATCTCGGCCATGGCTTGAGTAGGTAATCTTCATCGCCGGCAAAAAAAAAAAATCGGTTACCATTCGACCATATCGCTCCGAATTGATAAATCGAAAAATTCGGATCATCAGAAACACGTGCACTTGCATCAGCAATATTTTCGACGATGCACAGGTCTTATGACATCAGTAACGCTTCCACTCTCTTCATAATTTGTTCACAATTTGACCGATTGCTTGCGTAGTCGGTCGATAATGACTACCATAATCATCGCGTAATGGGCGAAAAATGACTACGTCTGCCTATTCACATTTGTAGTAAGTTTTAATAATTTGAACGCGTTGATGATCGATTATTAAGCGATCCATTATAGTAAATGGCAAACATTTAACCAATATTATGACACTTCTAATGATAGCTGAGTTTGACAGGTGCCAAATTCCAGCCCTAAAAACTTGAAACCACGCAATAAATTACCCTTCACTTACCGAGTGTAGAGGCAAAAATGGCCTCCTTTCCGACCTTACCAATAACGGCGCCAAGAACAGTCTTGACGCAATACTTCGGAAGTAAGTAAGTAATTCTTAAATTGACGATTAAAACAGTTAACACTTTTTGTCTCTCTGTTGTCAAAAGAAACGCAACTAAAAAGTTACCACCAGGAAAGCCATCGAATAGTGGCCCTCGGACAGCCAGAGTGCAGACCTACGCTCAGGCCGCGGCATTCGAAGTAGCGAAAAACGTTGAAACTTCGCCGGACCCTGTTTCTCATGTTTTCTCAGTTATTATCGAGAAACTTGAAGAACAATGCAAAATAAACAAAATTATTCTCGATCGCTTGGTTAAGCTCGAAAATAATTCACGGAAAACGCGTGCTTCAAAAATAACATGAATGAAAAACCAATGTTAAAAATATGCACTTGGAATGCAAACGGGCTTTTACAAAAACTCGGCGAATTGGAAATATTCATACGCGAGGAAGATATTGACATTTGCTTGATTTCTGAAACTCATGTGAAAAAGGGATCGAATTTAAAAATCAAAGGATATAATGATTTCCACACTTGTCACCCATCGGGGAACGCCAGAGGTGGATCATCATTGTTTATTAGACTGCATTGAACAATACGAATACCTGAAGATAGAGCTTGAAACTATGCAACTGTGCACGATTCGAGTTAAAAATAGTCAGCGTACTCTTAGAATTTTATCTATCTACTGTCCACCGCCCTCCGCGCTTGAAAAAAGTGATTTCACTAACCTGCTTAAATCGCTCAAACCAAACTTCATTATTGGCGGCGATTTTAATGCGAAGCACACGTTCTGGGGCTCCAGATACATCTCGCGAAAAGGTAGAATGCTCTATGGGCCAGGTATGGAATACAGTTGCGATTTCCTCTCGACGGGCAAACCGACCTACTGGCCAACTGATACTTCAAAACTACCTGACCTGATAGATTTTTTCGTTGTGAAAGGAATACCTACCAACCACATTAAAGTTGAAGAGAGCTTTGATCTATCATCTGACCACTCACCGGTTATATTAACATTGAGTGTAAAACTAGTCAATAACCTAGAGCCAGCGAGATTAACTGGTAGAAAAACTAACTGGGAAGGCTTTAGGAACGAAATAGAAGAGAATGTTGAACTGAGTGTTCCACTTACGACACCCTATGAACTTGAGGTTGAGGTTGATCGCTTCGTCGAGATCGTACAGATCGCCTCCTGGAATAATACGCCTAATCCAAGGAAAACGCCGGCCAAATATGGGCTACGATATCCTCCCGAAATAAAAGAATTGGTCAACGAAAAAAGGAAGGCGCGTAAGAAATGGCAACAGAGTCGCGCTCCGCAACATAAAGCACATTTGAATTATTTGTGCAATTTGTTGAAGACAGTTATTAAGGATTTTAAAAATCGTGCGATAGGTTCTTACCTTGAAAGTTTAACAGCGACAAAAACATTCCAATTATTCACTTTGGAAAGCTGTATTTACGAATCAATGGAAAGTCGCGGAGGTCATAATGGTTTTAAAACCAGGAAAACCGTCGAATGAAGTAAAATCGTATAGACCGATTTCACTTCTTCCAGTCATTTCCAAAGTCTTCGAGAGAATATTGCTTAGGCGCCTACAACCGGTTATTGAAGACAATAATCTTATCCCTGACCACCAGTTTGGGTTCAGAACCAAGCATTCGACGATAGACCAAGTACATAGAACACCTGACGTAATCGAGAAAGCATTTGAAGAAAAAAAGATTTGCTCAAGCGTATTCCTTGACGTCTCACAAGCCTTTGATAAGGTGTGGCACGACGGCTTGAAATTTAAATTACGACAAGTTCTCCCCGCAAGCCTATATGATATTCTAGAATCATATCTCGGGAATAGGCTCTTCCGTGTTAGAAATGGAAACGAATACTCGGAGCTAAAAGAAATTTCGGCCGGTGTACGCAAGGAAGCGTCCTTGGCCCGCTTCTCTATTTGTTATATACTCGCGATATTCCAAGAGAAGATGGCACTACCCTTGCTACGTTCGCCGACGACACAGCTATCCTAGCAGTAGGTAATACAATCGAAGAAACGACTACAGAACTGCAAACCGCAGTGAATAAGATAAATGAATGGACAAGGAACTGGCGGATCGCCTTAAATGAAACTAAATCTGTACATGTGAATTTCACCTATAAGAAAACCAATGACTTGCCAGTTTTCCTAAATATGGCCCGAATACCCTTTGCAAACGAGGCCAAATATCTGGGAATGACACTCGACGTAAAGTTGAAATGGAGTTCGCACGTGAAAATGAAACGTAAGGAACTCGATATCAAATATAGAGAAATGTACTGGTTACTCGGAAAACATTCCCAGCTCAGTACTGAGAACAAACTGCTTTTATACAAGCAAGTGCTAAAGCCGGTGTGGACCTACGGTATACAACTTTGGGGTTGTACCAAGAAAACAAATGCAAATATTCTACAAACTTTTCAAAATAAAGTGCTTAGAGAAATTGTACAAGCACCATGGTATATTAGAAACGACGATATCCATAGGGATCTCGGAATTCCAACAATCGAAGCTGAAACTAGAAGCTTCGCGAGAAAGCATAGAAACCGACTAATCGGACATATCAACAATACAGTCCGACAAATCTTGGACGAGAGCAATTTATTGCGCCGGCTACAAAGAACGAAACCGTTCGACTTGGCAAGATAAGATTAACCGCGTCTAATTTGCGGAACACGCATGACCTTTCACTGGAATCTGGAAAGTAACCTGTCAAAAGTTGTTATTTCATGATAGAAAAATTGCTTGATAAGTTATATCTTAGTGGCAGTATCTAACAATCTTTAGAAGGGTGGTGTTTTTAGTCAGTAAAAATCTGACACTACTATGAGAACGCGCTCGCTATTCTCATAGTGTCTTTGGAAGATTTTCACCTACCCCCGGATAAAAAAAAAAAAAAAACTTTTTGTCTATGGGGCCGTGTGGCACGGATCAAAGCGTTGTTTTCAAATTTGGCACTGTGCGGACTGCAACCTGCTAAAGGGTTGTAGTTCTAGTTACAAATCCTAATGGAAATCAACGCTCTTTTAACGCTCTTTATAAGCACTTTAAAAACCGGGGTATAACTGAATACAAACCGATAATGAAAACGACGGCGATGAATACACACTTCATCTGTACGAAACGAAACAACCGTCTTCATTTTGCGCCACATTTCCATTTAAATTATTCAAACAGAATCTCTCTTATATTCATATTCGTTTGACAAGTGGCAGCAGATTTCAAATTCATTTTAAGTCACGTCCAATTCGTATACAATTCGAGTGTCACTCTTCTTAGATTATTGCGATGACATATTGTAACCTTGAAGGCACCCTCTGTCCCAGAAAAGTCTTATGTAAACAGCAGGCAGCGAGAAATCTTCATAGTTCCGCTCACTTGGTCGCCATCAGTACTACTCAGATATTCACCCGAAATTTAATTTATTTATATAGATCTTGGTTTTGGTTTTGCCCTACCATCTCTCGGAATCTAATCGTTATTCACTCACGTACAGAAACATCACACAGAATTGAAATTCAAATTAAAGCCAATATCTGGCCCCCAAAAACCAAAGCTGTCAGCTTGTGTATTTGTGTGTGTAACCCTTTTAATATTTAATTTTCAACTGACTTTTATGCTCATCTGCCAAGACCCTATACTCCAGAAACCCTGCTCAAAACCAAAGCAATACAAAAAACCGAAACACTCCCAGAGGATGGTGTGGCATTGGAAAAGTTTTCAAATCATCGTCGCTGACTTCTATTGGTAGGTTAGGTGCCCATGAAATATTCAATGCCACCTCGAGCAACGGCTTCGTACGAGGGCGACGACAACACGAGGTCAATAGCAGCACAGCCATAACACAGTTTGCTTCGGTGTTCCGATCTGTGGTTGGAATCGATGTCAGCAAGATAGTATGTAGTTCCAATGGGGTGTCTATACCCGCAGAGGAATCTCAGTCGTTCGATTTATTTTGGGTGCGGAGTGAAAAATTATTAACTTGACATAGAAGGGATTGGTGATTTCTATACATCCACCATGATGACGACGGCATCAAATTTCAATCTTGACCCCAGATACCCAATCACTAGGGACATGAACTGGTATTTTGTTTTTATTATCCTGGAATTCATAATACGAGTATGTACAATATTGAACGGGGTTGTGCCCCCATATGTGTGGTAATCACATAAAGGCCAAGTGCTACTAGACAATGGTGGCCGTCATAAGGCGGATGCTATTTTTGAATTCCAAAGTATTCTGAAATGAAATCGGATTGCCCTGGAATGAAGTAATAGCAATCGAGTAATAGGAATCAATATCTTTTTATAGAGCAATTGTTCATTTTGTTCTGGAGAAACTGAAAATCGGCTGTTATTGTTATTGCTGACCAAAAGGAATTGTATTTCGATTGTTATGGTCTACAAAGTTATACTTCTTTTTCTTTGGGGAAAAATGTTGGGAAAGAGATGTTGTGCCAATCTTCATCATACCTACTCTTATTCTTTAAAAAATATGAAGTAAGTGTACTGCTAATTTCTCTCAAAAGGCGATTGTATACTTATGGACTTATAAAAAATTATTTACAATAGGAAAGTGACCTCTGTCATAGTCAGAAGCTAATGAAAAGCTATGGGGAGTTTCGACCCGAAACTCTTTGGACTTTCCATTATTCGACCCAGTGTGAAACTTTAGATCGACAAGGCTGTAAATAAAGCCCAGTGTAATAAAACCAAATATTTAAAGTGTGTCTGACGATCTAGGGCAGCCATACTCAACCTTTTTTCAATAGGGGCCACAAATTCGTTTCAGCTTTGGTGCCTTTGGCCGCAACGCAGAATAAATATATTTACTCAGTTGTTAATAAAAAAACGTAATCTAAATTTCATGGTTAATTTATTGTTATAAAAAAATATTAGCAAAAGTTTCAATGTGATCTCTGAAATTGTGAAAACTTTTTCAAAACTTGGTCAAGATCTGGCTTGTTGCTGCATGCTAACCTTATTACATCATCCAGATGGGAGTCCGAGAGCTTGTTTCCGTACACATTTTTTGCGTATTTCATTCGCGAAAACGACGATTCGCAAACGTATGTAAATCCAAACAATGTTAACATGATTTGGGCACTTCTTTGAACGGTCTTATATTTTTGAGGGACAGTACTTCAAAATTCCATACATTTTTTAAAGACTTCCGTGGGAAAAAGAAAACTCTAAGAAAGCACTTTTTTTTATGAATTTCATCAAAATAAGATCTACACTACATTTCACCATGACAATCAACACATGTAGGCGCAGTGGCTTAGTGGTTAGTGTGTTGGACTACTAAACGAGGGGTCCCAGGTTCGAATCCCGCAAAAACCCAAATTCATTGAGACAAATAAGTATAGATTACTGAAACACTGCCTGTCACCGTATGCGACGGATTCTATGGGTCAGCTCGTTCCGTCAAATACCTACGGCAATCCATCGACGCGACGGACGAAACGGATTCTTCTCTTCTCATCTTAATTCAATTAGCTGATAAATGTCAAAGTTGTTCCATGTTTGCATATGCATACTGAGATAACAGACATCAGCGCACCCTGTACATCTTGTTGGGACGGACCAATTGGATTTTCGTTGCGTGTTTTCGTGGTTTCCATTCATGAGAAGCAGATTTGAGTGCCACAGATACCTGACGATACGGGTAATGGTCAATGACCAACAAAATTGTGACACCTTACAAGTCATCAAAAGTACAGTGGTAAGGTAAAAACATCAAAGCATATAAAGGATAACCTGAGAGTTGCGTTAGGGTTTGCTATACAAATTAAAAACAGACGTGAGATACTTACCCATTCGTACCACGATATAGGTAGACATGGAGTGAAGTACTAACACCTTTTCTAGGTCCAACCTATAGATCAAAGAGATAGGTTGGATTGTTTTTTTCTTCTTTATTGACCCCTGACTGGTGCAGCAGATTAGTTAGTTATCACCTAAGAATGTGATGTTTCTCTAATTCTCATGATTGTACAGATAAATCATGTAGGTAAGGTCAATGAGATTAGCCAGATAAAATCAGTTCCATTGCGTCCAACACCAACCCTTCCTTCCACTTAATGTGAAGGTTCCTGCAAGGGCTCATTAAATATCTAAGGTAGCACTACCAAACAGTGCAAGGGTACAGTATTCACATTCACGCAGTAATGATAATTATGTAGGTATTCCGCTTGCCAGAACAGCCGAAGTTTCCCGTATCCCGTTTCTACCAATTACAATTTATTTAATGACAGCACTCCCATTAAATGCAGCCCCACACGCCCTGATAGCCTCACAAACTATAATTGTACGACAATTGAACAAAAATTAATGCAGAAAGTCGCCCACTCAATTATGAGTTCAAATTAAGAGCCACCAACAAGTAAATTTCTATCAGGGGCACTGCATATGGCAAACTTGTTAATTACGAAATATGAAATCGCCTCAAATGTCATATAGGTCTCGCATCTAGGACACACATACATACTTTCTCAAGAGTCATAATGTGAAGGCGCAAAAAAAAACAACTCACACCTCTTCTCCACCCAATGCACACACTATATTACATACTCCTCTATAAGAAGGATGCTCCATTTTTCCCGCGTTCCTCGTAATAATAAAATAAAAAAATTATTGAAATAAATGATGCCATAATAAGTTTAAGGTTGAGGGTCCTTTGAATGGTTAATGGTTATGATAGAGTGCACGGTGGCACAGCACAAAAAATAAAAGAAGAAAAGAGTACTAATTAATCCTTAAATTATATGCACAGGAGGAAACTACCAGGATATCCTTTGTGCGAAGTAATAAATTCTCCCAAGCAAAATGTGCAAAAGTGTGCTCAGTATACCAAACTGAATACCTTTACACAGGAGTAGGGTGCGGAACACTACTCTTCCCCTGATCTTTAGTGGCGTGCCCAACAATATGGTACAATCTTTTGACTATATACAAGGCAGACTTATTATGAGGCCCTTTACATTGAAATAGGTACATAAGAGGGGGAACACAATTGTTGGACGGGGGAGGCTTCAGCATCTAATGACAAGAAAACTATGGAGGAAGCATAAATCAGCACAAAACTTCGATGCATATGTTCTCCTATGCCCGCAGAAGAAAAGGAGTCATTGTATGAACACACACGTATAGGAATAGTTGGCTTGAGGGTGGGGGGTGCGGAATAGTTCGTAGAATGAGGTATGACTCTTTATATGGCCTAAATCATACTGCTGGTAGAGTTTTCGTGAATGCATGGCGGCAATTTGTGGTCTCCTAATGAATTCCTTTGAATTGTACTCGAGCGTCGTCGTCATATTTCATGTAGTTCACGGGGAGACGGATGCATAATTACATGTTACACTGGAGTGTGGCATATTTATGATAGCGTATGCAGGTGAGTTCATGGTGGGTGGGAAATTAACTATTACCTCATTTGTGGCGCAGTTTTTCACATTAATTAAAGATATAATAGCAGGTGTGCATGATAGCGAACTCGGGTTGGTAGGTGCGCACATTTCGCGTAGGTATATACTGTATGCGATCTGATCCGAATGAGATTTGAGATAATGTGCGCTACAATTTTGCGAAATTTTGTGCAATCGCATGATCAAATATACACAATGCAGTTATTTCGAATTGAATCTGATTTATTAATATGCATCCCACGTGGTTATTTCTGCTATTTGGTTGAATTTCCCAGAACTTGAAAGTACAAAGATTTTAGAAGAGTATACCTACCTATGTACTTTGCTGAGGGCGGCTTGTGGAACCATTTGCCAGTTACCACGTAAGTATGTTTAAAGGAGAGTTTTCATTACACTTAAAGTAAACATTACAAGTACCCACTTCATACATTTTTGATGCATACAGTCCCTAGATGGGATTTTGCTTTCAAGTTTGGGTAGCCCTTCAGGTAGTTTGTCCCACAATGGAATTAAAAATAAAGTTATCAGAATTGGTCAAGTCGTTGAAGACGAAAATTTGAGTCGGTGATGACGTAGCCCGAACTCAAATAATTAAGTTATTATGGTGTGGTCATCAGTATGCTTATACCACATCAAATCAGTAGCAAATTTGGGCGTTGAGCAACAAGTAACGCTTAAGTCACCATTAACTTACTGTAGTAAACAATCTGTATGAGCATGAGGAAAGTACCCGCCAAGTTTTGATGCAGCTGTTATACTTAAAGTCTTCAAAAAAGGAGACCAAAATTTGGTTAAAATTTATAGAGAAATCTCTCTGCTGAGCCGAAAGGATTTCGGAAGTATCCTGTTCAAGCGACTGACGAAATGGGTTGAACAAAATGACTAAGTGAGTGTCAAGCAGGTTTTCGCCATGGTTAGGTACTCTTCTGTTGACCCAATTTTAACCCTTAGAACGATTATTGATATCAACCGCTCACAGGGTACAAACTTATATGCCTACTTTGTAGATTTTAAAGCCGCCTTCGATAGCGTGGATAGAGAATTAATTTTTTTTTTTTAAACTATCTGCCTTTTGAACACCTACCAAGATGTTGAAAACTTTAAAAAAAATTATATACTTATAGGTATATTATATGTTAGCTGATACACCACTAAAGCTCCAGATGATGAGCACAAAACTCGGAGAATATGTACTGCAAAATGTATGGATCCTCACAGTAAACCGGAGTAAGTCTCAAATAATGATATTTGGAAGAGACAAGAGGCAGCGACACGGGAATTAGTGGAGATAGTGGAGATAGTGGAGCACTTTAAATATTTTGGACTAACACTAACCCCAAAAAACAACATGAAAGTCCACTTAGATGAAAAACTGAAGAACGCGAAAACAGCTATAAGCCCAACCTGGAAAACATGTATGCAAAATAAAACCATAAGTCTGCCGGAAAAGTACCAGAGACAGGACTCCCAACGATGGTCATTGCGACTTTGAAACTCAACTTCGATTATATACTTAAGGTTCTTAACATGAACGCTACACGGCTACCTAAAATTGTGGCAACAATAATTGCGCTTGAAAAAAAAAATCATGTTTTGAACAGTGGAAGGAGCTGGCTGAAAGAACTGAATGTCCTCTACATCTAGAAGTGGGAAATTCTCAGCAAAGGAAAGCTGATTTGTATAAAATACTTGAGGTGCTCGATGAAAAGCTAAACGAATCATTCATTGAGGAAATATCAACACTTTTCAAAGCATGAGGAGAGCTTTTGCCGCTAAACTACATGCCACATCGCCCAGATCTTCCAATCCAATGCAGTGTTTGTAATATGATAACACGAGAAGATATAATGCACTTCACAGGAGTTTGTCCAATGCTTATAGAGCTTAGAAAATTATATCTTGGAAAAGCAATTTATACAACGGATAAAGTTCTTGATTTGCTCAATGGAAGAAATTGGACGGCTTTGTATAAATTTGTCAAAGCACGGCTATGTTATAAAAACAAAATATTAAGAGAAGAATTTTAACTAAGACAAATACTATAATATCATTTTTTTTTTTTTTGTATAGTAAAGATCCCAATGTTATTTTTATGCGTCTAATAATAAAAAAAAAACATGTACCTAATCATAAAACTGTTAATCTGACAGACGGCTTTTGCCAAGTCATATAAAATTTGTTAAAAAAAACTCAAAAATTTTAGCAATGTATAGAATACCTACTGAATAAAATCTTAATCTAATCTAATCTAATCTGCAGTAATATCGAATCATTTCATATTTCCTTGACTGCGATTTGCAGTTGGCTCATCAGGTTCTTATGTAATCAATAGTTCAGTAGTCACTATGGGTCGTATGAATAAAACGAAGCAATTGCTTTTACTAAAGAGAAATGTCAAAATCGACGTTTCGTATGAATAAAAGCCAATTTGAGTTAGTTCCAACTTCCGGCAAGTTCGAAAAGAGGCGGCTCTGATCTTTCACTCAGATCGGTATGAATAAAACTTATCTGACTAAGCAAATGCTATGCAAATTCTGAGCCTGTTATTTAGTTGACTCAGACCTTTTGCTAAATATTTTGTACGCACATTTTTAACATAAAAATAAGAATTGTGAATAGTTAAGTTTAATTTGTACAGGAAAACCAACGAAATATCTGTGGAAAAAGCAGCAATTATTTCGTCTCAAGCGAAGTATAGCCTGGGGCTATTTGGCTAATATTTCTTTCAGATGAATATATTTAGACAGAACCATTTTTAAGCTATATACCTAATGAAGGAGATCCGGCCTTCAAGATCGACAGTCCAAAAACCCCTAGGTAATTCATAGTTCTTCTTTCTAATTTAACATCTAGTGTACCTATTAACAAATAATTATATCCAACAATCTCGGATACAATTCCCGGCACCTGAAGAAGAAATGAAGGAAGCATCAACAAGTTATTTGTTTCGAGTTTTCTGAAGTTTCTTGAAAATTAAAAAAAACAAAACAAATCATAGATATAGATAGTTTTAAGGCCGAAAGGCAAAATAATTTTAAGGATATTGATAAGTTTAGAGTGCTCGCTCAGAGCCACTAAGCTAGAATAAGATTTTTTTTTTAAATTAGATTTAATCGTTAAAAAAATAATTAATAAAAATTATTTTAAAACGAAAAAAATGGCAAACAAAAATCATATTTGCAGGTGAAATTGAAGCTATAGATTGCATTTATATTTCTGAATTTAATTTTTTTAGTTTCAATTTCCACAAAAGTCGTTAGAATCTTAAGAAAAATTCAAATATTCAAATTTACTGGTCAGGTTTGACAGGAACTGCAAGGCAAGTACACGTACAGGGAAGTAAATGGTATGTTCGAATTTTCGACTTTACCTTAGCAAAGCATATTTTTATTCATACCGATTCAAGGCAATTGCTAAGGGCTTTTACTTTGCTACATCCTTTTGCTTAAAGCAAATGCTAGTTTTTATTCATACGACCCTATGTCTACCTTCTCTCTATATTATGCCGAGCTCCACCGGCTGAATTGAGAAGCTTTCTTAATAAAATTACGCCCTCGAAAGCTCGTCGGACGCAACCGAACAATAATTGTTCTATTTTGACTATAGGTATCGCCAGTGACGAATATTGTGTCTTTCACATTTCTCCATGTGTATTTATCAAGCACTGCCGACCGCCTTACATTTATTTTCCGAAAACCAGAATAGAGCAACCAGCTTAAAAAATGTCCTTGGTTCACGCTTTAACCAAAGACCTGAAATAAATCCCTCGACACTAATCACGTAATCACTAAAAAGGTTCTGCGCAATTTTTCCAAACTAGATACAGCCCTCTACCCCAACTCTGTTGCATCTTTCTATGCCGAAGAATCGAGACGTCACATACGTAATTGCCAAGCATTTAAAACTGTTTTGTTTATAGTCGCTATCTGTGGACTTGTATCGTAATCACGTAAAGGATTTCCTACATTGCCACTGTATACCAGACCAATGGATATTTTTCTGGAATGGGACGAAAAATTAAGTGCACGACTGGGTCGCATGCTTGTGGACGTAAAATTATTTGCTTTAATACAAAATATAGACCAAAAGGTTTACAAAACAGTAGTGTATGTTAATCATCGATACTATTACTATTGATAGTTATGAACCAAAAGTTCTTCTAAAATATCCTCAATCATAATTTTAGTGTTTAGCTTTCGATTAGCTTTCGATAATCTAGGCATAGCCGGTTGGAGCCATCCTGCTTTTTAAATAAAACTATTAGACTTGCAAAATTGCACTTACTATTCTGAATAACTCTTCCTTAATGATGTTCTCTATTTATTTATTTTGTTGATGTAATGTCTTATTGGCTTAGAATATAATAGATTGTTTGGAGTTTAGTTTTAGTTGGAAACGAAAAGATTGAAGAATATAAACATCAAATTGGTCAAGAACTCTATCTACAGTTATGGAATATAGACTATTTTTTTTTTTTTTTTTTCGATATATCACTTTGCAGGAATTAGTGTAATAATAAAAACTAGTATCGCTTGTGGTCGAAAATCGACCATACCTTTTATAAGAATGTATACTAAAAAACGTACTTCTGTTATTCTCGTTATTCTCGTTATTTATTTATGTTTTTTATAAACGAAAAGAAAAGAGCGACATCTATAATACATGGAAAAATAAAGTGCACGACTAGGTCGAACGAAACTTTCTCGTTAAGAGTGTCCACTGTCCATATAGAGTCCCTTATTTCTGATGAGTATGTTTAGCAGTTCATTTACTACGATGCACCATAGCAGGGCGATAGAACACCACTCTTGCCCCCAGAGTTTTAACAGAATCATATTAAGAATGCTTATTATCTTATAAATGTATTTTGGTCAAAATGGTTATAGCGGTTTTTTGTAAAATTTGCCAGACAAAACAGTACCAAATATTGCAATGTTTTATTTGAAAAATACTATTGCGTCACTATTTAGTTGAAAACCGATTATAAGTAATTGTTCGGGATGTAAGCATTGCTTCGTTTTTTAAGTTTTATCGAAATCAAGATGGGATTTTCGATATATGAGTTTTTAAAACATCCATTTTACTCTAAGTTTGCATTTTGGTCAAAATCGTTATCGCCGTTTTACGGTAAACATAAAAAAACTAAATTAAAAAAAAAAAGACAGGCATTCCGGGAGTGCCGACAGAAGTTATTACTTGAACAATTACGTGTGCATTTTTCGAATAGTCAGGAAATAATTTCAAATGAAGTGTTTCTTTATTGATTATTATAAACTACTACTACAAATCTTATATTACAATTTTCACTTTTATTTAAAGCGCCATTGTACATAAAAAAAATGCATATTATTTTACAAAAAAATATTGCAATCTATTGCTTAAAACGTACATTTATACAAATACATACATGAAATATTGAATTTAATAATTATCTAATTGGTATTCTTTGAAATGAATACCAATGAAATTTATGAATTTCCATCTACAAAAATTAAACATACATATTACAATTTCCATTTAATTTGTAAATGAGATATCCTATCTTTCTAGCTGCATACAAACATGCACACATACAAAGTTTCATTGAGGTCGGTTGAGTTTCTCAGAAAATGGACAACAGCGCCATCGGGTGTCGGTTTCTCGGTGACGATGACGCGGTGTCGTTTTACATAAACATAAAGGTAACGCGAATTCATTAATTTCTTCCCATCTAAAAGTGCCCAACGCGCCTAAAGAAGTAGGTTATAACTTCAAAATACTTTTTTCAAAAATCCATTGTACGATCATGTAGAGAAGAACTGAGTTTGCTATTAATAATTATAAATGACCACATTACCTTAGAAATTATTTTTTGTTACAATCGTATGGAGCGTTATCGAGATATGTCGAAATTTCAAAAGTACCGTTGTTCGAATTTTTAGCCAAAAACTGGGTACGCAGTCATGGTGACCTCACCTACTTAAGCTTAAATATCAATTTTGGTTGAAATCGTTATAGCCGTTTTCGATCAAATCAAACTGGTACGAAAATTGCATAGGAAGTACCATTAATATTGAGTTTACCTTGCAAAAAAACAAATACCTCCCGAACTGTAAGCCCAAAAACTCCAAATCCGAGGTTTGAACGTAATCCGGGAAGCCGTTTAGGCTGTAAGCCTGTGGAAGGACGGACAGACCGACAGACCGGACAGAATTTTGCAATCCACTTTTTTGATTTCCTCTATCATCGTTATATAAGAATAGATTAATATCTCGAGTCCGAAATTTTGCACAAAAATAATATCTTTCTCTTACTATCCACGTCTACGTAATGGAGAAAGTTAAAAAATACGTAAATGAGCTCCATCGGAAACAGATTCTAATCTAAAATGATTTATGTTTTTAATAGGTACGTTACTGTGGTAATATAGTGGCGACAAAAAATAATAAATAATTCCCCTTAATAAATTTCTTACAATTATTGCTTATTTTTAGGGGCAGGTAAATTGCATACCTTTATGGGTAAATGATTCTCTTCAACAGGTTCTAATCTTAGATGATTAAATACGTTACTATGGAAACATGATAGCGAAAACTTGATTGTCACCAAAATCCTTTTAGTACCTGTTTTGTATGGGGAAGTCTTAACTTAATTTTACCAGTCTTAATGGCGACATATACCCACGATTTTGTGTTTGTGCACATCTATGGCACAGCACCTTTCAAATGTCATAAGTTTCATTCTCCTCATTTCATATTAAATGCCAAAAAAGCGTACGGAAAGCTTGGATGTTCACGTATTAATATAATGATGCTATTGCCTTTACTAGCTGAGGTTTCAAAAATTTGTTTTTGAAAAAAATACTTTAACACTTTGGTAAATGTACCTACTTGTACAATGTACCTACATACATCGTAAGTATTGCGCACTAGACATTTAGAAACATTTAAATAAACTAGAAACCTTCTTAGAAAAAATCCGAAAAAAATCTTCCGGAATATTCCAATCCCCTTACTCTGCCCGATAAAAGGTTTCTTTTATTGGTGTATATTAAAATGTAAATTTACATGTTCTTAACTTTTTATTTGGTTTTCTTCAACGTTTTCGGTAGAATAAAAGCGCTTTTAGGTATGCGCTGGACAACATTTGGCTTCGTACAGGAACGCGAAATATATACGTCCCTTCTATTTGAAGGCTATGCTACACGCTTGAGGTATACTGGCTGGAGGTGGTTAGCAATGGATGGTTGACAACGAATTTGCTTCTCCTCTCGCACAGAGTACTTTGTCGAAAATACCACACGAAGCTCTTAATGTAATGGAAGAGGGTTTTTGTCCTAAATGGATGTACTTTTACCAAAAATTAAAAATACCAGGCTTGCGGCTTCCCTGTGTATTGTCCTGCGAATTTTTAGCTAGAAAAGGATACCCAATCCATCCACTCAATCATTCGATTTTGCTGTGTTTGTGTTGTTGTTGAGGTCCTGTAAATATGTAGTTAATTCAAATAAAGAGTATGTGTGTCGGTAGTTATTTATTGTACTTACATTATTATTTACAATGTTGACCTTATTTATTTAAACCAAAATATCAACAAAAAACTATTTTGAAGCTGTTCATTTTGATTTGATTGTCAGCATTCAGCTTCTTAAACTTTAATTTCCTTGTCACACTGTTTGTTATACCCGCAAGAGAAAAAGGAAACGAAAGGAGTTATATGATTTCTTACGTTTTTTTAAATGCGAAATTGGTTTTCGTTTCGTTTTTTTCAGAATCCCGTCCCTGCATGTTTAGCATTTTAAAATCGCAACTTACCCAAGTAGATGTCGAAAACAAGTTGACGAAACAAAGAACAAACAAGTAACTTTCGTTTCAAGAATAATATTCCTAAAAACAAAATTTAAGAATGTTATTTGAAAAAAGTTAACAAAAACATTATACCACAAAAACTGAAGCCCGAGAAGTGCTTTCTTTTATTGAATGTTGTTTTGAGAGCAACATTATGTTTTAATTAATTTTAACTTAACTGTCTAATGCAATTTATATTTATTTAGATTTAGATAACTAATTTATTAATTGTTATAAAGGACTGGTCTTATTAGAATATTGTATAAGTACATTACAAATTTGGCTTGTCTCGCAGTTTATGTATAATTGACGACGTCTTTTTGTGGCAGATCATATCATCCATTAAAAAAAACTTCGCCATGTTGTCTCTGTATCCTTATAGTGGAAGATTTGTACTTAAGATGTCGTTCAGGGATCCATTACAAGAAATCGTAGAACAAAAATATGACTCTAACCGTTGGCTAAGAATAATTGATATAATGCAATGTCCCAATTTTGTTCATTTTAACGAAACCAAGACTTTTCCTTCGGCAGTCAAATTTCTCGCCTGCCTTGTTGGTGGATAATGCTCATCCATGAAACTCACGTTCGACTAGTAGAGTCAGTGTCATTGTCTACGCGACTGCCACCCTTTCGAAATGATTCTATATCCAGGAATTAAAGCGTCTAAACACGAATTGCATTCAATTTGCCTCCCTCAATCTATACAGATACACAGCAGACAGCACCAGCTGCTGCAGTAAGAAGTCCATGTACATGTAGCGTTCCCATCCTGAACACTCAACCTTGCCAACCAGTTCCGTCTTCCATATCAACACTGACTCCTAATATGCCAGCTGAATACATAATGACAAGGACTTAGAGGGAGGAAATGAATGCAATTGCGTCCTTTCTTTTCTCATATGCGAAACGAGAAAGCAAAAGGGGGGGAAGAAGTCGTCGACAACGACGACGCCGACGAAAGGGCTCAACATCGGTGGGAGAAGTTATATGGAGTGAAGGAAATCCTTCTTTCAAAGGATTGATATAGAAGGTTATTTTCTGCTTTACTTTCCCCTTTGGCAGTACCATTTACGCCATTTCTTCTTTTTCTGTTTAATTCCTGTGCGCCTTTAGTTTCCGGGGGATACCAGGGACAGGATGCGATAACTACTGGAATAGAGGTAGCACTGTGCCACTGAGAATGCTGTTGATGTCGTTGTTGCACTACTTATGCTTACGGGGCTATCGCTATCGTCGAAACGAACGAAACTAACGAAAAGGGCGAAAAGCAGTCTTGCTGTGAAGCTAAATTATGGAGCAAGTGGAACAACGATTTATGTGCGTCGGACTGGCTTTCAGTCAACTCAACGATTTAATTGCACAAAAGTTCCTATGGACTCTATGCTTTCTTCCCTGGTTTCTGTTCTCATTTCTTTCTTCTCTGTCGTTTTGCCTCTCTCCTTAACGGCAAGCATATAATTTTTTCCTCAAGCTTTGCTATAGGATTATTATTTTTCTGCTTTTAATTTTTCTTTTTCATCCTCTATACACTCTGTGAATGTTGGAAAAATCACATATTGAGGGCACCAATGCAGGATTTAATTAAAAGTCTGAACAGGACACACTGGGAGCGAATGATGACGGTATACCGTGTTTGCGGGGACGAAGAGACGTTATTGTCATGAGTAGGGCGACGGAAAGCAAAAATGTAACATTGACGGTATGAGAGGTGATGGGAATTAGGTCTCATAAACAGACGAATCCAAAGAAGAGAAAAGAAACCGCAAACAGCAAAGAACAAAAGACGGAAAGCAGCAATTAAGGGGTTAAGATTACGGCCAAATTAAATTGCAATGCATTTCAATTATGTTCTTGTATGGAGTGGCGAAACCCTTTAGATTACACAGCTGGGATATACACAATTTTAAAGTCAAATACATAAGGACATTTTCATACCCTGACAATTTTAGCGGTGCGCTAAGTTTTGGTTCAAAATGAAGTAGGTATCATCGTTTTTGCGTCAAACCCTAATCGCCTTACCGTACCCTACCCTTCTCGAAAAACATAAAGGCTATCAACAAATACAGACTTATCTAATAGATCGCTTCCAACGTCAGTTAAAAAACAAAAAATTGAGTTTATCTAAAGGTGTTTTAAATTTACTGCTATAAACTAATTATTATTAATTTTAATAAAACTATAAAATTTAAGACTTTTTTAACTAATTCTTTTATTTTCTATCATTTAAAACTACATTTTTTATTTTGACCGCCGTTTTTATGCAAATGAAACCACTGTAGCGGTTTATCATAAGCTGTAAAGCTTCTGGAGAGTAGGCGCGTAGCAATATGTCATCTTCGAATTAGATGGCCTTGATCAGCACACCTGCATATAAAATTCCTCTTGGCATGAACTCTATTATGATCGCAATGAGGAGTTCAAAAAGACTTGTACCTAAAGAGCAACTCTGTCTTACTCCAGAACACTATTGAAACCATTCCGATAGTACGGAACCGTTCCAAGCAGCTGCTCTAGTGTCACAGTATCGATGTTGTAGAGTTTATAAAACAAGGAGCCAAGGACGTGTGATATCTACCGTATCAAAGGCTGCTTTAAAATACACAAAGAAGACGTAGAGTTTCCTAATCTACCATCAGCAAAGGACTCAACCATAAACTCAGTATTAAATAATAGAACGCCATCTCCGCCCACTTAAAAGAATTTGCTTACAAGCTGTTTTCCGTGTTACTATATGGGAAACAATGTGTGCCATTTTAAATTAAATTAGACGCACGCAACATCCTGACAGATGACTGACAGCTCATTCTGTGGTAACATTGAAAAATATTCAAATACCGTAACATGGGGCTACTTTGGCCCATCAGGGTTACATTGCGCCACTGACGAAAAGAGTTGGTTTGCTGATTCACGCTCAGACATGTAACATTCCATCAAGCGAACCTACCATAATGTACACACACACACACACATATACGTCTGACACATATTGAAACGGACCGTTAAGTTCAGTTAGTAAAAAAATGTGTTCAATTTTTTAAGTCGAAAATTTCATGTAGGTATATACAAACAGTACATTTTCTTATAATAATTTAATTTTGTTAATTACGCACGGCGTTTGTTTGTTTACCAAATAAATAGATAATAACTATTATTATTTTTTTTATGTGACCATGCTTTTTTTTCGATTTTGGGGCTGCTTTGCCCCAGGATTTGTGGTTATTGTATTTTTATGTACATATTTATTGAAACTTGCTACTTTATTTATACCTATAAATGCCATATTCAAAGGTGTTAGGAACAACAAGGTATGGCGATTACACGGACGATTCACTACAAAAATGTCTGGAAGAAACTAGAACGAGAAGAATTACAGGCAGGAGGATCGTGACAATCAGCCAACTACATCTCACTATGTGAGGGATGGAGCTATGGTCTTCGATGATGACTCTAGTGAAGACATAAATTTCGAGGATATTGTTAACGAGGACGAAGATGAAAACCGTTTTATCGATTTTGTAGAAGGCATATCTACAGGTGATCGCAATGACGTCAATTTGGAGAAAGTTGTCCGAGAGGTAGGCAAGTTTGTTGCAATCATGTATGAGGGACAAATATACCGGGAGAAATTCTCGCATTGGACGAAAAAACGGTCACCATCGACTCTATTCCCAGATCTCTTAAGCTTTGGAAAATGGCCATTTGAAAGAGATGAACTGTCATACCCTTGGAGCGATGCTATAGGGTCTATTAAACCACCAAAACAGTTTTCTAAAAGGGTCACTTTTGCATCGAGGAGCTTAACTCCATATTTTCATCGTTTATGAAAACATATTTCTTCTGAAAGAAATATTTTTATTATTCGGAATGATTCGCATAAAATTAACATTCAGTAGGTAAGGTACCTACCTCGCAGGTACCTAATCGCAGTTTGTTAACGTTATAATGAACGTTTCTTCGTAACAGAAATTTCTCCCTAAAATGCAAATTTCTTTTTTATGTATCTACATTTAGTGTGTTGCCTGCAGTTCGAATGTTTTTTCGTCAGATTCATTATTATTTAAAAAAAAAAAACGGTAATGCTTTATTCCTGTTTTGCAATAAAAAAAAAAAATACGTTTTTCGGGCAACCAAATTTCTACAAAAGGTACAAATCCCACGAAGTAGGATGACTGCTGAGTGTCAGTATTTCATTACACCCCCTCAATTTAGAATTTGTTTTGTTTACTGCTTCACACGTATTCACAGATAGGAAATTTGTTCAATAATGAAGCAGGAACAAAACTGGCGAACCGAGAGAAGGCCGACGAACGAGCGGAAAAAATGATCGACGAACGAGCGAAAAAGAAAAAAAGTCGAGAGTTCACAAAAATTTATTGGTGGTGTTTACCGTGTTGCGTCCGAAATCCAAGTGCCCGAGTTTACCAATTACTCAATACAATGCGATGATATCATTACAGGGATTTCGAAACCGAACGGCAAAAAGAAAAAAAAAGCTTTGAGTAGCGTTAACAATTGAGTGACTTTTTATAGATAACGAAAATTATTATAGGGAAACTACGTTATGTTTGGCAAGTATTGGAATAAGAGAAAACAAATGGTTAAGATTTCAATTACGAGAATATATATAAGTTAAACAAAATTAAAAGATAAAGCATTCTTAAACATTCCGCCACCCCTGAACGAAGTTTCAGAATACAGGGAGAACTGCTACTTTGTGGATCGGTCGGGTGAAATCTCCAGTTGCTGTTTTTATAGTGATGACGCGAACAAGGCCATCCTTTCCCGGGTGTATGCCGATGACTCGGCCCATAGCCCATTTACCAGGTGGTAGATTAGCATCCTTCATCACTACAAGGTCGTTTAATTTTATGTTCGGCTGTGTTTGTTGCCAGCGAGGTCGATTTTGCAGGGAAGTTAAATATTCCATTTGCCAGCGTTTCCAATAGCCCTGGACCCTGGATTGCAAGTCTTGCCAGCAGGACATACGATTTAGTGGAATATCCAACATCGGCTCTGGAATGGCTGCATACGATTCACCTAGAATGAAATGGGCAGGTGTTAATGGATCTAGGTCATGGTCGGAAATTGGGCATAGAGGACGCGAATTAAGAATTGCTTCGATTTGTGTCAGCAACGTGTACAACTGTTCGAACGTAAGAGTGTCATTTCCGATAACCCGGCGAAGGTGTTGTTTCACAGACTTCACGCCCGCTTCCCACAAACCGCCGAAATGTGGTGCCGAAGGGGGAATGAAGTGCCAGGAAATACCGTCACGAGCTAGCGATTCTGCGACTATGGAATTGTGGTTTTCAGATAGAACTTGTTGATGCATTTCTGATAGCTGACGAGCGGCTCCGCGAAAGTTTGTTCCGTTATCAGAATAGAGATGTGACGGTTTACCACGACGCGCGACAAACCGACGGAAGGCAGCGAGAAATGCATCAGTGGTTAAGTCACTGACGAGCTCGAGATGTATCGCTTTTGAAACAAGGCAAACGAAAAGCGAGATGTAGCCTTTAGATAACACAGATTTTCGACCCGATTTCACTTTTAGCACTATTGGTCCGGCATAGTCACAACCGCAATGCGCAAATGGTCTGGTTTGTTGTATTCGTTGAGGAGGAAGATTACCCATAAGCTGGGAAATTGTTTCCTTTCGCTGGCGAAAACATCGAATACAAGTATGTGTTATCTTTCGTATTAAATTACGGCAACCGATTATCCAGAATTCTTGTCGGAGAAGCGCGAAGAGGGTCGAGATTCCCGGATGCAAAAACCGAATATGCGCGTCGAGAACAATTAGTTTTGTTATAGCATGACCTTTGGGAATGATGATCGGGTGCTTTGCATTGTATGAGATGTTTGCGTGCTGTATTCGTCCCCCAACTCGTAAAATGTTTTCAGCATCTAAAAAGGGACATAAATTTAGTATTGTGCAGGTTTTGTTAAGAGGACACGAATTTTTAAGTGCATTGATGTAGTCACCAAAGTATCGAGTTTGAAGCCATCTTATGATATTTGTTTTAGCGTTGTATATCTCCTGAGGCTGTAGCTGAGGTGTCGAAGTTGGTGCAATTTTGCGAGATTTGTATATAAACCGATACATACGTGCAACTGTTCTCATTAGTATGTTCCAAGATGAAATGCGTGTTGCCAGTACTTCGAATGGGTGTTCATCGTAGCTCACGAATAGCGATTGAGGCGTGAGTTTCTTTGCTTCATCCAAACAGCGGGGGTCTTCTTCATGATTTACGAGTATTGGCCAGTTATCGAATTCTTGTTGTAGCCAACTAGGACCCGTCCACCAAATGGGATGAATAAGAAGCTGCGAAGGGAGTATACCGCGAGAGGCGCAATCGGCGGGGTTGCTGTCAGATCGGACGTGAAACCATCTGTCTCTCGGGATTGTCTCGAGGATCTCCGAGGTGCGATTACCTACGAAGACATTCCATCGTCGGGGAGGAGACGAAAGCCACGACAAAACTACTTTTGAGTCCGACCAAGCGAAGACATTGCTGAAGGTGATATTAAGCGATTTCTGTACGGCATCGAGTAATCTCGCGAGTAAAAGCGCGGCACAGAGTTCTAACCGAGGGATACTTAATTGTTTTAACGGGGAAACACGAGACTTGGCAGTAAGAATAGTCGTTTTAAATGCACCGTATGGGAGTTCATATCGAGCGTATATCACTGCGGCATAAGCAGATGCCGACGCATCAGAAAACCCATGAATTTGGAAAGAAGAATGCGATAAGCCAATGAATCTGGGTATTTCGATTTTAGAAAACACTGAAAGTTCTTCACGAAACCGACTCCATTTTATAGCGATTGGAGCAGGGATTTGATCATCCCAGTCGAGCTTGAGATGCCAGAGTTCTTGGAAAACGATTTTTAAAGGCACTACCGAAGGGGCGAGGAAACCGAGGGGGTCGAATATACGTGCAACATCTTTGAGAATCTGGCGTTTGGTAATGGGTTCGTTCGATATCGAGTTTATGCGAAAGCTAAAAATATCCCGCCGAGAATTCCAGTGAAGGCCAAGCACTTTAAACCATGAGTCCGCACTAGTGTCTAACGAGACCGTTTTATCCGGTAAAGTATCTGGATTTTCTAGAAGATCAGAGCAGTTACTTTGCCACTTACTCAATGTCATACCGCACTTAGATAGGAGGTTTATAAGCGATTGTTTTTTAAAAATAGCTTCAGATAAAGTGTCTCCACCTGAGACCACGTCGTCTACGTAAAAATCGTTTAACACAATTTCAGAAGCGATAGGATATTCTTCCTTATAGTCTGCCGCGAGTTGTTCCAATGCACTTACCGACAAGAAGGGTGCACACTGCACATGACGTTCCGTACGTCACAGTTCGAAGGCGAAAGTGTTGTAAGGGTTCCGATGGGGAGTTGCGCCAGACTATCCGTTGAAAATCGCAGTCCTTTTCCGAGACAAGGATTTGGCGAAACATTTTGATTATATCTGCCGTAAAAACAAATTGATGTCGGCGAAATCGTAAACAAACCGAAAACAAATTTCTTTGGATAGGCGTTCCTACCATAAGCGAGTCGTTAAGTGAATTTCCATTGGTGTCCTTGAAGGACCCATCAAAAACGACCCGTAACTTTGTGGTTGCGCTGTCTGGCTTAAGGACAGCGTGATGAGGAAGGTAGAAAACATTTGGGTTTCCTATCTCAGCAGCAGGAACACGAGACATATGTCCGAGCTCAAGATACTCATCGAGAAACTTGGAGTAACTTTCGAAAAGGGTTCTATCACTGTGGAACTTTCTCTCCATGGCTTTAAGACGAGAAACAGATCCACTGAGGGTGTTTGAAAACTGGGGCGGATATTTGAAGGGAAGCTCGACAGTGTATTTTCCGTTGATATCACGACTATGAGTTTTAAGAAAGTGTTCCTCAATTTCCTTATCTTCGATAGACAGGTTAGATTTGGAGACTTCTTCAATCGTCCAAAACGATTGTAAGATTGCATCGATGTCTAGACAAGAGTGATGAGAGTGAATGCTGGACTGATTTTGTGTTGATAAGCTACCGGCTAGGACCCAACCGAATACAGTTTTCTGAGCAATTGGATATCCCTGATTACTGCGAACCACACTTCCCTGTAGAATTTCCCATGCCTTGTCAGCTCCTAATAAGATGTCAACCGCTTTAGATTCATTAAACGACGGATCAGCTAGTTCTAGATGATTTAATTGATCCCAATCTTTTACGCTAAACGAGAAGGTTGGTAAATTCGAAGTAACGCTTGATAAAATGTATGTATCGACCAGGATACTAAATTTATCACAGCGCGACGATATAGTGAGCGAAATAAGGCCTCTGGATCTACCGGCGCTGGTCGATCCAATACCGCTTATCGGTATGCGAGCATTTCTTCGCTTGAGTCCGAGCTTTTGAACACAGGACTCAGTCACGAATGAAACCTGCGAGCCTGAATCTATTAGGATGCGAACCTGTTGATATCTGCCGTTGACGTCCAGTACTTTTCCAACAGCAGTAGGAAGTAAAGTTTGTGGTATGTGATGTGCGAAGTTGACCGAATGATTACTAACGACGAAGTTTGATGCTCCCGAAGTTGAAGCGAGATTGGGGTTGATCGAATAATTTTGAGTTTGTGTTTCGTTGGTTTGAGAAATCGAATTATTTGTATATGCGTTAGCCGAAGGGTTGAGGTTGCTATTGACGGAAATGTCGTGGACCAAACTGTGGTGACGAGTGTTGCAGATCCTGCAGCGAAATTTGGATTGGCAACGAGCAGACGAATGACCACTACGCAAACAGTTAAAACACAGTCGATTGGATTTCACGAATTCTCTTTTGGATTGCACAGCCATGGCTAGGAACTCCGTACACTGAGACAGGTTATGTGAAGCACTACATTTAGGACAAGTAACAGATGACGAGGCATGCATACTTCTAGCTGATTGGTTCCTAGGTCTTGTTTCGCGAACGGTAACTTTGCAACTTTCCAAGGCTTCACAACGATGTTCTAAGAAAGTTATGAATTTGTCGATTGTCGGATAGTCTTCCAAAACACTTTCTGCGGACCACGCCTGACGAGTGTCAGTGTCCACCTTATTCAGTAGGATGTATATCAGCCAGGGATCCCTATTAAGAGAGTTTATCGAAGTTAATCCTCTTACGACTTCATCGGCGCCATCTGATATTTTGCGGAGATGGGTGATATTTGAATTGGGTGCTGGTGGAAGCTCCATGAATGTCTTGATGTAATCATTAATTACATAGCGGGGTCTATCGAAACGTTTCTCTAGTCTCTCCCAAGCTTGGTCATACGTTGCATCACAAATGGTAATGTCGTTGAGAAGACTCAGAGCTCCACCACGAAGACAAGATTTTAAAAAATGGAATTTTTGAGTGGGAGATAAATTTGATTTGTTATGCACCGCGCTCGAAAACATATCGCGAAAAGCGGGCCAGTCCTGATAATTGCCAGAGAAAGGTTCAATACGGATCGAGGGGAGGAAACTATCTAAGCCTTTTCCCGGATTGGATTTGGAAAGCGATTCAATTAAAATCTTTTGTTGGTCGGCTAAACGACTGACGGTATCTTTTTCTTTTTCCATTTGTTCGCGCTCTCTAATTGCTGATAGCAAAACTGATTTAACCAGTAAAACCTTTGATTCCACTTCCTCAAACTCAGGTATTGGATCTATATACCCTTCATCATTCGCGAACTCATATAATAAGTGCTGAGAAGAATTAAATTCATTCCACAAATCCTCTGCCCTATTCAATTTAACCTCGAGTTCTACCAGCGATGTAGTTTCTTTAATGGATTCTGTATAGGTGGAAAGTTTTGTAAGGCAACCTTTGATGTGACCACGTGCGAGACGAAGTGCGGCAAGAGAAACTGTCGAACTCATTTCGTTATAATTCTTGCTATTTTAATGGCACAAAGAAACTTTTTGCGGTTTAAGCGCTAACTATGTTATTTGGTTATCATTCACATATGCGACATTAGTTACAATGGCAAAACGAAGAAATTAAGCAGATATCCGGCTCGATATGGACCAAAAAATATGTTCAATAATGAAGCAGGAACAAAACTGGCGAACCGAGAGAAGGCCGACGAACGAGCGGAAAAAATGATCGACGAACGAGCGAAAAAGAAAAAAAGTCGAGAGTTCACAAAAATTTATTGGTGGTGTTTACCGTGTTGCTTCCGAAATCCAAGTGCCCGAGTTTACCAATTACTCAATACAATGCGATGATATCATTACAGGGATTTCGAAACCGAACGGCAAAAAGAAAAAAAAAAGCTTTGAGTAGCGTTAACAATTGAGTGACTTTTTATAGATAACGAAAATTATTATAGGGAAACTACGTTATGTTTGGCAAGTATTGGAATAAGAGAAAACAAATGGTTAAGATTTCAATTACGAGAATATATATAAGTTAAACAAAATTAAAAGATAAAGCATTCTTAAACAAAATTAAAGAAATTTAAAAGCTGACGGTCTATTTAACCCTTTACCGCGCATACGAAGCCATTTATGGTTTTGCATCTTCGTTACGTATTTTTTCTTCCCCTGTGATTTGAATTTAACAAGTCACAACGCGATTTGTTAGCGTGACCTATCTATCACACACAACGATAAATATTCTAGGTTTATCTGCCAATGCCAAACAACGACGACAGGAATATTCATCTTTGCAATTAAGTCTACTGATCGAGTGCAAGAAAAATTAGTATAGTTTTGAGAGCATTATTATTACTAACTTCGTGTGCATTTGTGGCTGTTTCTTTCTGTTGTAGGTAATTGATTTTTATCTTTTTGGTGCCTTGTTCAATATCAGTAATGAATGCTCTTCAATGGTAAATCGTTGCATGTAAATTGCATTCCTGGGGATGGATCAATGAGTGATGACAATCTAGCACTAGATTCTGATGGAATTTGAACTCCAACTAAATCCTGAAAATGGTGATAGTGATTGCCTTACAGTGGATGAAACTGACACACAAATCTGAACTCGAAAATGAAGCCGTCGTTGCCCCAACCCCAAAGGAAAGAAAACAGGTCTGAAAAAAAAAAAAAAAAAATAGATTCTCTTGCACTAAATGACGCTTGACCCCATACGACGAACAAAACTTGAAATTTATATGAGTTACCGAACTGCCAAAATCCGTAAAACTGTTGAAGACACCAGCTAGTTTTTTTTCGTTCAGTTTTACTGATGATCTGATTACATTTATTGTAGAGCAATCAAATATTAAATTACTTCAATGGCCGGTAAATATTACAAAAACCATAATGGAGTAATTTATCGGCATTGCAATTTACCTTCACCTTTCCAAATACCTTCATCGAGGCATTACTGGTTTAAAGCTGTTGGTCTGTGGTGTATTTTGGAAACGATGACGTGTAATACGTGGGAAACCATATAAAGATTCCTTCGTCTCTATAATAATAATGATTTTAAGCCATTTGGGACTACTAAGCGATGGCTCCCATTTTCGAATCCAACTTAGGGTTAGTTTCCACTGCGCCACAAGTGATTCTCAATTAGCCCTTTGGACTCGGCATAAAATTGCAGTTCCGCTTCCATTAGTCCCAAAAATTAAGAACACACAAAACGAATGGTTGTGAGAAGCTAGGCCTAGGCGCCTAGGTCCTTAGCCCTACGGATCTGTTGCTCCCACTATTTATTTATTTATTGTTATAGAGTATGATGCATTGTTAAACACAAAAAAAGGAAATTCAACCAAATCTAGAAAATGTTAGGTTAGGTTAGGTTGAAGTGGCTGTCGGCAAGCCGACACACTTAGACCAATATAAGGTCCCTTGTGATACCACATGAATCTGAAATTCAATTCTTCCTACTCGTTGAACCAATTGGAGCTTCTGATGAAGCGAAGGAGATTACGAATGTCTATGTTATTTAGATCGTTCAGATCATTATAGTAGAACGCTCCCAAATGGAGTTTTCGTCTTTGTGAGAGAGCTGGACAGGTACAGAGGAGATGGACTATGGTTTCTTCCTTCGAGTCCACGAACCTCGCTGTTGTCAAAACATGGTTCCTGAATCAAGACGATGTCTTCTCCGCCCTTTGAGAGGCGAAGGATGAGGGCGGCCGAAGCCTCTATGGAGTGGAGAAGCAACCGTTCAGGAGAGATCGTGCCATCATCGTCGCTACGACCGATTACAGCGATCACTATTTTATTTTTAAGAACGTCACTTAACGACTTTTGAGACGTGACGTTGGGTGACCTATTGGGGGCGACGGTGCTATGCACCTTAGGTCTTTTGGGAGCCGGAGCGGTCGCCTCCAGCGATCTCTGGCGCTTAGACGTAGAGTCCTTGCTGGTCGTTTGTGGTTCGCTCTTTAGGAATTTTTCCGCCCATTTGATTTTGCTGTTTTGCTCAACAGTACTATCAGCCTTCAAAGTTTCTCCGAAGACTACCGAAGAGGTAGGACCATGTATTTTCACAATTCCACAACTGCTAGGATGTGTAGGTTTTTTTCTTGTGCCCGCTACAGCTGCTAGCAGTAGAAGAATCATGAATGGTCACGATTTTTCCACCGCTCACTGCCGTAGGAGCTGTACCAGTAGTCAGCGAAGTCGCCGTACTACTGCCCGGTTTTGAAGGAGAACCGGTCTCATTTTTTTGTTTGTTTGTTTTGGTTTTATTCATAATTAAACCCACGAGTAGCGGAGAAATGAGATCCGTCTGTGCAGAGATCCGCATTACACAGATGGGGCTAGCTAATCCGGAGGTCGCCAGGTATCCGGATACTCCGTCTTCGACTTGAGCTATTTTTGAAACTGGGCCCCCAGCCAGGTTCATATTCGGCACAGGTCGTATCTCGTATGACACCTTTATCCAGCCCAGGCGGAAATAGGATGGGATAAGAGATAGGATTAGCAGGAATATAATGGAAGGAGCGGGACAAGAAAGGAGGGAAGGGGAGAGGAGAGCACCTTTTGGTTTTATGTTTCATCTGGAGAGTTCTCGAGAATCTTTACCATTACTCAGCCCCCACAACTCGTCAAGTTCGGCACTATAGTGGGAGCTCGTACATGTACATTTTATAAATAAATAAACGAAGTATTTTGTATTATTTGTCTGCAAAACGGACATAATAATTCATTACGTTGAGCTATTGAGTCTTCGTTTAGTTTCGAGAAAAAGATACTGCACATTTTAAAATGGTTGCATGGTTAGAGCAATATATTTCGAGGATTCTCAAAACAAATGCTGCAGTTTAAAGTTTCATTGTGAAGATGTTCTTCAGCGACGTCCAAAATATCTTCTTCGTTGTCGGTTGATAAATCTGATTGTTCGGAGGACATATCAACACTACGGTTAGAAAAACCACATAATTTGGACGTCATTTGATTTATAAATTCGGAAACAGTTATCCTTCGTTTGTCCAGTTTATTCGTTAAACTATCAATAAATTCATTCCTTTTCTCAAATTTCGCTTTGGGGCGCTCAAACATATTCCACGTTTCCCCATCCAATGACGAAGCAAAGTCAACAGTGGCTTTGAATTCTTCGTCTAGCAGTCTCGCAAAAATTAAAAAAATTGCCATGCTTCGGTAAAACTTGACTCAATTTTTGGTTATATGCCTCCAGTAAAGTAGTTCGCATAAGTTTTTTATACACCGAGAATTGTTTTGATGGATCCTAAACGAATAAAACAGATTTTAAAATATAATAATTTTATTTTGTATAAGATGATTTACCTTAGACAGCCATTGTTTCTTGAAATACTTGACAAAATCTTCAAATATTTATATTTCAAAGCTGACCTTTCCAATATATTTAACGCCGCTCCAATCAAAGATGGTTTTAGTAAGGGCCAGAACAAAAAACTTGTTAAAAAGTTCACGGCTTTCCTTATCCTTTCTTATATTTGACAAGAATTTGTTTGTCTTCGATGCTTTCCTCTTTAGTGCTCTAATGTAATGGAACCAGCAGCCTCTAACTTCGGCATTTGGGTACACTTTTTGAAGTCCATTGCGAAGACTCTACTCAAAATCCTTTGTAAATGAAAACGGGTTGAAATTGAACAAGCTAGCTTCAATAGATTGAAACATATGTAGGTACACAAATTTCTTCTGACTTGCTACTCATTAGCGAGTAGATAAAAGGATATACCTAGACCTACCTTAAAATGAAAATTAAAAAATAAATAATGAAATAGTATTATGTAAGTACCTACCTATGTTTTATAACAAATCTTTTTTTTTTCTTTTTTTTAAATAAAGAAAACAAAAAGTAATTTGAGAGAAAAAAGTTATAAGATTCTAGTTTGTTAGATTTTGATAAAAGAAATTTATAAAATTTAGTTTTTGAGAATTTGAGAACAGAAAGTTACTTATATACAATTATTATTCTAGTTTTAGAGAATTTGAAAAAAAATTAAAACCCAAAATCGCGCGATTTTTGATAATTAGCTAATAGCTACATACATAACATAAATGTGTAATTATTTGAGTTTTAACGGTTACTTACATGTTCAGCATGGGCCATGTATATGATTATCAATTGCCTACATCCACATGATGGAAGAACACTAAACATGCCATCAATTAAAAAATGTCTATCGGATTGAGGGAGTGTTTGAATTAGTTCAACGATTTTAGATGCCAAGAAAATCGTGTATCCAAATTCTTTTTCCAAAATTGTGTGTTTGTAAAACTGTTTGTCTTTGTGGTATTTTGACATGCCGTGTATGTTAGTCAAGAACATACTGTTTGAAAATGCCTCCTTTATTTCCTTAAGATTTCTGGGCGGTTTTGGCAACAAGGAACTTTTAATTCTATTCATATGACGCTTGATTGAACTGAATTAAACTAGGTGTGCGGCGTCTGTCATTTTTAAACGTTATTCGTCAAAAATTTGTTTGGCTGAAGTTCTTCTTTTAGTCGAAGCGGAACACTCATTTTTAATTGAATTCAAAAGTTTCATTTTATTCATCATGTCCTCCTGGTCACCGTGTGGATGTATGGATCGTTGAATTTTATTATTTTATTTAATTCACTATCAACCGTAATTCTTGACTTACATGTTTTTATATAGCATGTATAATGCTTTATATTTGTTTTATAAGTCCTTTTTATCACATTTAATTGCTTTTCAGCCTTTAAACTACACACGACTATTTTTTCTGAGCCCTTGCAAAAACTCGAAAAGTTCAGAATTATTACTTTTCATTTTTTAAATGAACTAAATGCAAAATATATATTTATGTAATTGAAAGGTTTGAATAATTGTTTTCCCGAAGCTCAAGTAGGTGACAGTGCTTTAAATTTTGAGAATGGAGAGAACAAATAACCCGTTTAAATGCTTTACTCAAAAGGTAGAATGGCTTAAGTCGATTTTTCACATTTTTCAGGAGGGCAATTTTAAACTTAAAAAAATTATTGTAAACAAACTATTTTGAGTAGAAGGTTGCAATTTTGTTCATATGTCACACTAGGGACTCTTTTCTCCAATCTTATTAATTTTCTTAAAAATCTGCTCACATTTAGAATTTATTAACAAAAAACTGACTTAAGCCGTTTTGACTTTTATCTAAATCTCATTTAAAATGACTTATGTCACTTAAGCCGTTTTTCCACTTTTGTTTCTATGTTTACCTTTAACTTATATGTACATAAGCCACTTTTCCTATTAATTAAATGATAACATAACATGACTTAGTTCTCTTTTCTTTCTTTATTATCACAATGAATTCAATTTTGATATTATAATTTACATAGCTTTTCTTTTTGTAAGTAGATATGTACCCAATATAATTTTAAAGACCGTCATCTTCAGCTTCTTCGGTTAAGTCAGGATGAAAATCTGGCTTACATTCTGTGCAAAGGTTCCTGTAAAAGTCGTGGAACTGCTCATCGATCAAAGGATGTAGGTTAATCAAGTCTTGTTTTTTTGCCTCACTTATTTTATTTGGTCCATCGTAGAGCAACTCAAGACAATCTTCATTGACTTGGTTGCATCCTCGTTTCCGAATATTAAGAATTTTAAAGCGTTCTTTGTCATCCAACGAATTTTTATAATAAATAATAAATGGAGTTTCTTTTGAAAATCGGAGCCATCTTATTTTAATCCAATTGACCTTATTATTTTCGTCATCAACTTTGCGAAAAATAAATTTATTTTTTACCGCTGACCCAAAGTTCAAGAAAGTTGTTTGAGACATCTCCTTTACCAAAAAGTTTTTTTTTGATCCAACTCCTCTTATGAATTGGTACCAATCTCTTGGATGGTGAATTTTGAAAGCAGATTTTTTTTTCTTTCTCTCAATAATAGAATGGTCAATGTCACATTCCATGTGTGTGTGACCAGGCACGAGAAATTTGTGGTCTATGTGCTTCAGGGTGTTGTTATCGATACACACCCGCATAAGCATCATCACTGCAACCATCTTATTTTTGTTTTGCCCGAAACAATTGTCGCTGTAAAAAATGATATGCTCAGTAGTTGGCGATAAATCTGATAATAAATGAAGGTGCTGGGACAAGCAAGATGCAACTTCATTGCCTCCTCTATTTCCTACGCCTTCATGCCACATATAACAGTGTGGGGTTCCTTCGACACAATCATGTACTGTTAAATTGAATGTGTATAACTGTCTTTTATAAAAGGAGATAGATGATTGGAGATAGGGTGTTGGAAGGCACTGCTGCAGATCAAAAGTAAATACCTTCAAAGTTGGTAAATTTTTTGCAGACTCGATGTCAATTTTCTTTGACTCATATGCAAAATCTGCTTCTTCGTGGTGCTGTTTTTGTTCCATTTGAATGGTAAGTAGGTCAGTTCCTGTAGCTACTGATTTTCGTATGGCCAGTGTATCACATTTTGTGCAGGTATCTAGCTTTGGCTTCTTAAATTTAATATTTAGGCCCTTAAAAATTTCGCTGTACTTCGTAATGGATATTGGTTTTTCGGTTTTTTCAGTGTACAGTTTATACAAAAGGGATAAGCTAAGGCAGCTGTCAAAATATTTTTGAGAGGAGTACTTACGAGTGTAATGGCTTTCGTATGCTGGAATACAGTTGATGTGCTCTAAAACTTCATTTCTTTTTGCAACTGGTATTTTGTTAGTTGGAGTTGACTTTCCACGCATATCTTGCATTATAACTGTACCTGGGGATTCAATTTTTTTTGCAATCACGGTTTTCAGGAAACGGTCAGTTTCACCTAAAGTCATTTTAAAGCATTTCTGGCAAACTTGCAATCGGATACCTTTTAGCTGAAGAAAATAACTATATGTAAACTGGCGATTGCGGGTAGCTTTGGCAGGCTTTTTTGTCCGTGTTGTTTTCTTTTCCTCTATAGAAATCTGTCCAGATACGAAAGCCAACTTCAGATTGTAGTTTCCCAGCTCCCAATATTGTTTGAAAATTGTTTCCTGATCCACTACAGAGATTTTTTCTTTGCATTTACGTTTGCAATCAATAAGGGGTTTCATTGTTCTTGCGGCGATCTCTTTTCCAGTTTTAGTTACGTATTTTTTACCTAAATTTCTTTTTTGGGTTCTTCCTTTTTTTGTTTCTTTTGCTGGGATGCTTTCTGAAAAATTATTATTGTTTTCTTCGTTCCCATTTTCAGAAGTAGTATTTTGTTCTATCTTCATATACCTATCTAGCATTTTACCAAACCTGATATGCTTCCTGCTTTTTTGCAATAATCATATATTAAGAAAATTGTAAGCTTTATATACATAAGTACGGTATAATAATAATTGCATATTAAGTTAATATTTACAATGAATTCAAATTTTAAGAAGTAGTAATATCACGAAATGGTAAATTGCAGAGATACAATAATAATTAGTGTACGTAAAAATTACACATGAAATGGATATAGGTACCTGTAACTTTATCCTCATTTTTCTGATCAGGAACATCATTTTGAACACTTTTCAATAGTGCAAGCTTCAACATTTGCCTTGCTCTGTTCATATTGTTATTTAATTTTAATATTAGTTACTACAGAATATAGTGTAGGTTATAATAGTTTATTTTTAATATTCACTTCAAAACTCACTAATTTAACACAGTCACCAAAGTTTCAAGATATGTGTATTTAATTTTCAAATAACTTTCTTAATTTTTTTGTCCAAGTCTTAACACATCACGGTTATCGGTAGTTTTAAATAATTAACTCGAATAATTTTCACACTGTTTAATAAAATCGACCGCATCGGAAAAGTTCACAAATGAAATGATTTCATAAAAATAATACTGGGGCTTAAATCGACTTAAGCCTTTTTTTATTTTTAAATTTTGTATGCCCAATTTAATTTTGCACAGGGTAGAAAGGCTTATTAACACTTAACACAGTGTTTGTTTCGAAAAACGGTTTGGTAAAGTGGCTTATGTGCACTAAGCTAATATTCCAAAATAGATACAATGCGTATAATTTTTTTTTTAATTTGTAATACTGGCTTATGTCGAAATAATTCAAATAAAACGGAATATTTCAGCTTGGAAAAATGGCTTAAGTCAATTTAAATAAATGTTTGTTATGGAAAAACGGCTTAAGTCGAAATAAAATTTAATGCTATATAAAAATTTATTTTGGAAAAGCGGCTTAATTCAACTTAGTTCTCTTTTCCTTTCAAGAATTTGTATTTTTGAAAATGAAAAAAAATGGCTTAAGTAGACTTAAGATATAAATGGATTGCACTGCAATAATACTTTAGAACTAAGACGTTATTCCAAATGCAATGTTTTTGCTTTCATTGAGTTAAGTCGTTGTGACAGAAAAAGAAACTGTTTTCCAGGGTAGGTAGAAAGAAGGTGATTACACCAAACTGTAGCTAATTTTTTTCTCATTTCAAATATTTAAAAATACTGTTTTTGGCTTAAATCGACTTAAGCCACTTTACCTTTTGAGTAAAGAATGGTAAACATACCAAATGCTGATTCTCCGATTTTTTTAAATGCACCTGGAAAGAAGAAAGACTGAAGTGAATGCAAAATATATATGTAGGTATACGTAATTGAAAGGTTTGAATAATAGTTTTCCCGTTCAAGTTCAAGTAACAGTGCTTTAAATTTTGAGAATGGAGAGAACAAATAACCGGTTTAAATGGTAAACATACCAGGCGCGGACTGTCTTAGACATTAAAAGGCAAGGCACTTTAAAATTATATTAATTAATAAGAAAACAATTTTTTTGGTCTTGAAATGCTCCAAGTTCTATCATTTGGTAATTCTTATTTAGTGGGACACAACCCCCAACATTTTTATTTGGGTCTTATGTCCCACTTGGGTCCTTTATTCAAAACATTTTCTTCGCTTTCGTCTGCTGATGAATCAGAGTATTCAATGTCAATCATTTGGTTTGACTTACCGTACAACTTTGACGTCATCTGATTAATGAATTCAGAAACCATGAATACTTTTCTATTTTCAAGTTTACCGTTGGGGCGCTGAAACATTCTCCACGTTCTATCATCTATAGACGAACAAAAGTTCGAAGTAATTTTGAATTCTTCGTCTAACAGAGCGTCTTAAAATTTGAAGAAATTACCGTGTTTTGGTAATATTTTGCCTAATTTTTGGATGTACATATGCCTTTAGAATGCTTGTCGTTCGCATACAATTTAAGTCCACTCCTTCTCCAACCAATGATGGTTTAAGGAGCAGCAGAACGAAAAACTTAGTTAAAAGCATATAACCCTCTTTGTTCTTTTATATAATTGGCATTAAGTCTGTTATTCTCGACGCCTTCCTTCTAGGTGATCTTATGTAATGAAACCATCAGGCCGTAATTTCTGATCCGGGAATGTTTTTGTGAGCACCTTACGAAGGCCTTGCTCGACGTCAGTGGTGAAGGACGCAGGGCAAAAAATTAAATAAATTTACTTCAATAAATTGAAACATTTATGCTTATGCGTATGTATATCCTCAGACTTTCTACTCATAAGCGAGTATCTAAATTTTTGAAGTTAAGATTGAGCAATTTTAAAAATTTATGTTTTTTCAGATTTTATTTTATTTTTATTCGATCAAATTAAAATGATCTCTAAAAAAGTAGTGCAGCACAATAATAAAACAACAAATTCAAAAAAACTCACCTGTCCGGCACGGGCTATATGGTAGTGGTAGGTATACAATTAATAATTGCCTATATCCACAAGACGGCAAAACATTAAACGTACCATCCATTAAAAAGTGTTGAACAGATTGATACAGAGTCTCAATTAACTCATCGATTTTTGGTTCCAAAAATATGGTGTAGCTGAATTAATTTTCTAAAACCGTGTTTTTGTAAAACCTGTTCCCTTTATCATATTTGGATTTGCCAAAGTTAGACAAAACATTGTCGTTCAAAAATGATTCCTTAACTTCCCTTAAATTTAGTGGTGATTTTGGTAATGGAGTACTTGTAATCCTGTTTATATTCCGTTTGATAGACGAATATTGAACCATATGGGCTCTTTTGGTCAGTGCCGAGCAATCAGTCTTAATCACATTCATTATTTTAATTTTTTTTTCATGACTTCCCCCTGGTCAGCGTGTGGGTGTAATGCATATGCATCGCTTGTTTTTGAATAATTCATTGTCTCCGAATTGATTGTAAGCGTTGCCTTGCAAGTTTTAATGTAGCAAATACATCTGTTTTTTTTGTTTTATACACCTTTCTGCACATATACTTGCTTTTCTACATGTAAATGTACACAACTATTTTTTCTGAACACTTGTAATAATTCAAAAGCACAAATTTAACTGGTTTTAATTTTTTTTTTAATTTTTTTAATTTCTTTGCCACGATGCAAGCTCGATTAATAAAAAAATACGAAATTACATGATTTGCACTTTTCCCAACTGCTCGTAGGTACCTAGATAACTGCATTTTTTTTTCATGGTAATACGTAGGTACTCAAAAACAGCATTGAGATAACGAAACCGGTTTGACTACTTGCTGTAGCATTTGGAGTAGTCTTTTTAGTTTCTCTCTAGGCGTGTATTTAGGAAATGTATAGTGCCGATTTAGGAAATGTATAGTGCGACATAGCTAAGTCCCTAAATTATTTTCATTGACCCACTTAAGTAAGAAAAATGAGTACGGGACTTATGTCTTGGGGACTTATGTCCCTGCGCCACTAATTGTATTCTTTCTTTAAATCGAACGGCGGCGAGCGATATACTATTCGTTCAGTGCAAAGAAGGCGGAATAAGTCAGAGTTAAAACTGATTCAAGAGGTTGAAACGCGTTGGAAAAGCTCATAATATTATGCTAAAGCGAATTTCAGACGGAAGAGATGAACTAGCAATCGCATTAAATGAGTGTACAAAGGCTTCTCCTTCCCCTGACAGATGAACCTTTTAAGGCAATTGATGAAATCTTGCTGCTTCTTGAGCCATTTGAAACTGCAACATCGTCAATTTCGGGTGAGGAGTACGTGACTTAATCGTTAATAATAACTCTAACAAGAGGTATTTCAGCAAAATTGAATACCTAATTTTGAATCGACCGTCGTTTCTGCAGAAGGCCGAGATGCCCTGAAGTCCTTAATCGCATTAAACAACAGACTGAAACCATATAACACCAGAACGCCCCTTTTTATGGGAACAATTTTGGACACGAAATTTATAAAGCAGGGATTTTAGAAATCAGCAGTAAGCTGCCAATGCAATTCAATTGTTGCAAAAGGAGTATTAATTGCAATAACAGAGTCAAGTATGTCGCTTTCGCCATCGGCGCCACAACCAGGCACATCTACGTCATCCAAGTTAGACGATCTGCCTTTTATGCCGCACAGTCAGCATATTGTTGTAACTCCAATAAGTAGCGCCATTGTTGACATTTTGATAATATTTATAGAAAAAGCAAACATCGATCCACATGCTTGCTGAATAAGCTGCTTGGAAAAATCATCCAGCACGCTAAGGAAATCGCCTATAAATACATGCGCATTCCAGTTTCCAGAAACCTCAGTTTCAGCGGAACGAGTTCTTAAAAAGCAGGTAATACGAGTACAGTACTCCCCGGATAAAAGCAACCCTCTTAATAGCAAGACCCTTTCAATAGTAACAAATTAGTCATCTTGGGATTCAAAAACGCCATCCTATGCATTACAAGGTCCCCGCTTAATAGGAATTTAATTGAAAACCCGGCCATAAGCACTATAATTTTATACCCATGTGCATGTGCTTTTATCCGGGGAGTAGGTACTGTATTATGTCGAAAAGAATAAATAGACTCAAAGATAAATATTTAAATACGCTTTTATTCATAAAATATAACATAAATATGTTCGATATACTTTGTGTTAATGAATGACTTCGTAATGTTTTTTTTTCCTTCGTTTAATAAAATATGTTTTTTATTAATAAATTATGGACAATTTTTTGACAACCCCGCCATTAAAAAATCGTATGAATACAAAACTATCGATGCTTTTGTTGAGTCACGGTCGGTACTAACGCAATCCACACAGCCTTACATTCCATATCGCACCACACGCCCTTAAGGTAAAGTGAGTAATTCCATTGTAAATTCTAAAAAAATAGTTTTCGGCATTTTCGAAAAAGGAGACGACAATCGAACACCGAGCGGTCATTGTGGACGGAAATTAAAAATTTGTCAAAAGAAATAATTGCGAGTATGGGTGTCCCTGTCCATGTCCAAGTACGGGAAAAATATGATTTATGAGCAATTCTGCAGTAAGAGAAAAAAGTTGTGTTGAAGTAAGCATGTCTACGGTTAATCGGATTATTTCAAAGTCTTGGAATTTGAAGCTGCAAAAATTAAAAAAAAAACGCTTAACCCATCCAGCAAGAGCAACGCCTTAGTTTCTGCCGTGCTAACATGTCGTGGAGGATGGAATGAAACCGTTTTGTTTTTTTAGGGGGTCCCGACGGGTTTAATTATTACTTTCATGATTTGCACAAGGAGGAACATTGTTGTATCGTAGATTTCACACCGTGCTTTCCGTATCAACGGAGAAGAGTGTGAATCGCGGAGAAGTTAAAAGTAAATAAAAGAACGAAGGAATTTGTATATTAACGGAGCCCGCTGTCTATTGCGAGGCTGCGACTCTGTATTAAATCTTTATTGTTTCTCTTATATTTTACTTATTGAGATAGACCCGCTGTCTTTAGCTAGGCTGCAGTCTATTCATTAGGATATTACAATTAACTCTGCCTTCCCTGTTCACAACCTTTGCCTTTTATACATTTTAATTCTCATGACCCGTCTCCCATCTTCCCCCTCCATGCACCATAGTTCCTTAATAGTTACCATATGTGCACACGCAGTATTTTAGGCATTGCTTAATTGTTTTTCCGTTCCCATTAAGAGTACCTACCCAAATGACATCTTGGGTGTCATTTGCCTTACGCTGGTGTCAAGTGTCATCCATTCATAACTTATTATTATTCCCTGATACCACAACGTAGTATTCCTCCGATATGCAACCATTGCAGTTTTGCCATGTGTCGGCGTGCCGCTGTGCAATCGGATCGGAGTTGGGTTACGTGTGTATTGTATCGGGTAGGTATGCACTTGACTCATTGCGCTTGGGTGGCGTTTGGGTAAATGGAAACTAAAGAAAAACAAACCAAATGACCTATTAATAGCCGTGTGCTCCGGTAATGTATTTGGTGTATGGATTGCTAGTGAGAAGGTGATGATTAGGGTAGGTCATGAGTAGGGAATGGTTGTACGGATCACAACATCCCACCCCCCTTAGAAAAAGAAAATTCTTACCTGAAGGGTTAGAATTTTCTGCTAGTAGGCTTGGGTGTGACGAGGAAGGAATTTAAAATAAAAAAAAAATTGAATGAAGTAGCTTGGAGTTTACAAATAATTGTTTCATCCTTGAAGAGGTTTGTCGTTATGTATGTAGGTATTCGTTTTTGTTATCTTATCGCCTATATATGTTACATGTTTTTTTTTCTTACAATGGTTTAATTTACTTAATATTTTAATATAGGTATATATAAAATTTTTCTATTAAAACATGTTTTTTTTTTTTTCCTTATAATGTTTTAGTTTACTTAATATTTTAATATATATGTATTTTTTTTTTTTATTATAATATGTTTTTTTTTTCTTATAATGTTTTAATTTATTTGCAGTACTTCCCAAGGGAGAGTATAACCGCTTTCTTGTCCTAAGAATTTAATAGTGGGTTGGGTACGAAAACTCCAAAATTAAAATCCCCAGACTGAAATCCCCAAGTCAATATCCCCAAACAGAAAATCCCCAAATCCAAAATACTTGATAATTCAAACTATGAAATCTGTATGGGGGGGCATGCTGCCCCCCTGCAACCCCCCTGCTTGGGTTTACTGTTGGACTACGGGGCGGGTGCAATGTTGGTCTTATTACTTAAACTTGTACATGTATGTACAATCGTCGTCTGTGTACAATCGGTATGTAGAATAATCGTCATCTACCGTGGGGATTTTGCGTTTGCAAAACGTTTGGGGATTTTCTTGGGGATAGTCAATTCGGGTATTTTTCAAAAGGTGGGGATTTTGGGGTTTGGGGATTTTTCACTTGTGTATTATGTAGGTATCCCTTTAATAGTATAACATTGTATTTCTGTATCATTTAGGTACTAAATAAATTTTAAACTGCTTTAAATTTCTTAATATATATTTTATACGTATTATTTTTTTTTTCTTATACACACATACCTTTATTTCAATACAAAAATGTGGGGTGAGGGGTTTTTGAAGGTATTTTCTTCTTCGTGTTTCTCTTTGGGATTCTGTGAAGTGATCTGGGATGTGCTCGGGAGTGATTCTTTGATAACATGGAGTTCTTGAGTATTCTTTGGTGATTCTCTCTTCGTTCGTAGGCGTTTGATCAAACAGTATAGAGAAATGGTAACTACCAGAAATAGTATTGTATAGATTAACGTGTAGTGATGTACATCGTGTGAGTTAAGAGATAAGAGGGGAACATTTTCTTTTGTTTTAAGGTTTTTTATTCCCTCTGAAATGAGCTTAAATCCTTCTTGGCTTGAGAATTTTATAAACGCCAGGGGATTAGATTTGCTGATTGCCGGGAGAGTAATGTTGGCTAAAGATTTTGAAATATTTAGGGGTGGTATATAAGAATTGTGTGAAATCGTATTTTGTTCATTGTATGAAGGTATGATTAAATCTTTAGATTTCAAGTAGCAGTTTCCTAAAATTTCGACTGAAGCTGTGCCTTGAAGGGTGTACGTTGTTACGTCATCTTTGCAAATTTCATCGATTTCATAGCTGCGTATTGTAGAAAATAGCCATTTGTTATGGGTAGATAGCTGTAACCATATTATTGAGATATTTGCTTGTTTTATCTCGCATGAAGTTGGTATAGTTTCGGATCGTCGTAATAGTTCTACCTCGCATGTAGACAATTTTGAGTTTGAATTAAACAGAGGGTGTACCATTGGACATAAGAATGTAGTTTTCTGGCTCTTGCAACTTGTCAAGTCATTTGCATTAATATTACTATAGTATTCTTTGTTATAGTCAATTATTAGGTATTCCGTTGTTGGTTGTATAAATATAAAACGATTATGGTAATTTGTAGGTAGAGGGATTATTTTGTAAATGTGAAAGTTTTCTAGATAGGGTAGAGGAATTCTAAATTCATAGATTACTTTTTGCTGACGTAAAGTCACACAGATTGAACTGATTTGGTAAAGAGATAAAATGTCGTTTGTGACTATGGATGATATTTTTGTACCGCTGGGGAGATCTTGTTTGATCTTTGTTAAAACTGTTCATGATTATCAACGTGATAAGTGAGGTTAGGGATTCTATTTCTGCGAATAGTTGTTGTTCGTACTCTAAGTCGTGGAGTTTATTTGTTAACTCTCTCACGGTCTCGAGTTGGCACAGTCTATTAGAGTTACCACACTATCATCCGGACTTACTTCGATAATAGCATGGTTGTTCGTAGAGAGATTTCGGTTTGGGACACTATGTTGAGCAAGCTCCATTGGGAGTTGGGTATGTAGTCTATTGTTTCCATGGTCTGGAAGAAATGAACAAAGCACACATCACTTATCAGTGTATTGTGTATGTTATTCATTATATAATTTTATGTCGTTGTTATGGATAACCTTGTTTTTGTTGCCTACTTGTATTATGGTGTTTTCGTTAGAGATAAGTTTGATGATCTCATAGGGACCTTCCCATAGGGAAGAGAATTTATTTTCCCTAACGTGTTTCCTCAACAAGACTTTGTCTCCTAAATTAAGATTCTTTGGTTGACTATTTTTATCATATTGCCGTTTTGAACATTATTTCCTTCGTTGGAGGATTTTATTAGCAGTTTGATATCCGTGTTGGAGTCTGGCTCGGAGTTCATTGGCATAATTATCATAGTTGTACAAGGTTTTTGGAGTTTGTTGAAGGGTACTGGGAATGTTAGCGGGATAACCGTAAAGAAGCTCATAAGGGGTGAAACCGGTGCTACTATGGGGTGTAGTATTGTTCTGTGGCTTCTTTCAAAAGCTCCGTTGGTTTGTGGGTGGTAGGGAGTTGTATTTAATTTCTTAATTTTCTTGAGTGTACAAATTTCTTTAAAGAGTGTGCTTAAAAAGTTTGAACCTTGGTCTGTTAGCAGTGAAGTTGGTATGCCATGTCGGCAAACGATATTTTCCACAAAGATTCTTGCCACCGTTAAAGCTTCCATATTGGGTAATGCATAAGCTTCCGAAAATTTTGTTAAATCGTCTTGAAAGGTTAGTAGGTACTTTTGATCATTGTAACTCACAGGTAAAGGTCCTACTAAGTCTAGAGCGATTCTTTCAAATGGTTTGGAACTTGTTGTGGTGATTTTCATGGGAATTTTGGGATTCTTAATACTTTTATTGAGTTGACAAGAGGCACAGTTTTTTATGTAGGTGCTTATATCCTCCGCCATGTTTGTCCAAAAGTATTTAAGTTTTATTCTCTTCAATGTTCGTGTGGCTCCTTGGTGGCCACCAAATGGTGAATCGTGAAATTCAAATAATACTTTGTTTATGGAGTCTTGATCGGCTAGAAAGATTCTATCATCGATGAAAAAGTGTAAGGTCACGTCTAGGTTTTGAAAGACTTCCTCGAGGAGGGTCTTGAAGATGAGCCGTGTTTCGGCCCCTAGAACTGCCGCGGAAAAACCTACACTTTTTAGACCATTTCTATTTACTATTTCCTTGATTTCTCCCAAAAATTTTTCAGAAATAATTTTATCTCTAGTGCTTCTGAAAGGTATTGGTAGAGTCACTACATGTATTATTTGGTTGTTGTCTGCTTGGAGCGAAACCATTTCACCTATTTGGGGTTTCGAGAAATCAGTGAATTTTTTCTTAAGAACTTCTTCATCCCTGGACTCAATTAAAGGGAGTATTATTACTTTAAATTGTACACTTTGGTCTTTGAAAATTGGTTTTCTTTCTTCTTGTAGAAGAAACCTTGAGATAACCTGGATTTCGTCTGGGTCATTGTGCGGTTGTCGCGAAGACTCCCCCAGTTTCTGTTTCTGTCCACGTGTGGTTACTAAGACGTGTTGTCCGTTAAGGATTTCCGCATCAGACTTCGGAATGCGACTTAGTGCGTCGGCGTTGGAATTGTTTTTGCCTGCTTTATACAGAACTTGGTATTCGTATTCGTCCAAGAGGATCCTCCAACGAGCTAGCCTTGATGTTGGGTCTTTCAGATTCATAAGCCATTGAAGTGGTTTGTGGTCAGTACATATAATGAACTTTGTACCATACACGTAAGGTCGGAATTGCTTTACTGCGTAAGTGATGGCTAAAAGTTCCTTTTCCGTAGTTGTGTATCTGGTTTCCGCATCATTTAATGTACGACTGGCATAACATATTGGCTTGTCCTCTCCTATTTTACCCTGTGAAAGAATGGCTCCTAAACCGATGTCACTAGCGTCTGTTGTAATTATAAAGGGCTGGTCGAAGTTGGGGTAGGCCAGAAGTGGTGGCTCTATGAGTAGATTTTTGAGTGTACGGAATGCTTCGTCGGCAAACGCGTCCCATTTGAATTCGACGTCCTTTTTTAACAATTTGGTTAAAGGCTTAGCTATGGTTGAAAAATTATTTATAAATCGCCTATAATAACCAACAAAACTTAAAAATGATTTAATTCCCTTTACGTTTTTAGGTATAGGGTAAGTTTTAACCACTTTTATTTTTTCAGGATCTGGTTTAAGACCGTCTTCGGTGATAATATGCCCGAGATACATTAATTCCTTTTTTAAAAAGTTACACTTGTCAGGCTGAAGCTTAAGGTTGTGTTCTTGTAATCTGCTTAGGACTCGTATTAACTTTTTATTGTGTTCCTCGAGATCATACCCGTATAGGACTATGCCATCGACATACACAAAACAATCAAAACCCTGTAATCCTATCAACACCGTGTTCATCAGTCGCTGGAAAGTAGCTGGTGCATTCTTAAGACCAAATGGCATACGGGTGTACTCGTAGTGTCCATAGGGAGTGCTAAAACCAGTTTTGCATTTTCCGTCATCATCCATGAGGATTTGGTGAAATCCTTTGGCCAAGTCCAAGGTACTAAAGTATTTGGCTTTTCCTAGTTGATCCAGGATATCGGTAATGTTCGGCAGGGGATATGCATCACCAACTGTCAATTCATTTAATCGTCTGAAATCAACTACTACTCTCCACCTCTTGTTGCCTTCTTTGTCCGGTTTTTTCGGAACCAGGAGCAACGGAGAGTTCCATGGACTAGCGCTGGGAGTGATTATGCCTTCTTGCAGCATTTCGTTCACTTGTTTGTGGATCTCACTTTTTTGTGATTCTGGAAGTCTGTAAGGTTTCACGAACAAAGGTGGTTGATGGGGATCAGTTATGATAGGGTGTTTAACAGTGTCGGTAAAGGTTAGCTGGTCACCTTCTAGATAGAAGAGGTCGTTGTATTGTCGGCAAATTTCGAGTATAGACTCCTTTTCCTCCTTATTGCAGTGATTAAGGTCTATTACCGACTCTAACTTGGTTAGCCTTTCTTTAATAAAATCCTGAGTTTTACCTGTTATAATGTTAAAATTTTCTAACCTGTCCCACTCGAGATCGATGTCCTGGTACCGAACTTCTTGTTCAGTGTCCGAGGTGTTCATCATCATGACTCTAACTTTAGAATCTGTGGGTTTGGTTACAGACTCGCCTAGGTAAATTCCTGGCTTTATTATCTGTTTTTTGATAACGATATTAAAATTGGTTTTGAGGGTAACAGGGATGTCCACTACCTGCTGAGTTCGGGGTTTCAGTGTCACTACATTCTGTTTGATACTGAAATTTTTTGTTACTGACTCAGTCTTATTTCGTGCTGGGTCTTTCTTAGCCTCAGTCTTACTTCGTGCTGGGTCTTTCTTAGCCTCAGTCTTATTTCGTGCTGGGTCTTTCTTAGCCTCAGTCTTACTTCGTGCTGGGTCTTTCTTAGCCTCAGTCTTACTTCGTGCTGGGTCTTTCTTAGCCTCAGTCTTACTTCGTGCTGGGTCTTTCTTAGCCTCAGGAAGTAGTGATTGCGAACAGTGTAACCCGGCCCGGAGACAATCGGTGTCCACTTTTGGTTCGCTATCAAAGTTTGGTTGGGTCCCAGTGGTGTCCTGATACGGATGCGCTGGGCTACAAACGGCTACTTCGTCATGGCGTATTTTATTGTAAATATTATCTTTATTTATTTTCATTTGTACCTCATTATTTTTGTAGTTTATGTGACACTCAAATCTACTTAGGAGGTCATTGCCAATTATTCCATCATACCTGAGGTTTATCCGTGAAGGAGTAACGTGGAATATATGATCTAGAAAAATTGATTGATTATCTGCTTCAAATTCTAGGGTAGCTGGTATTTCTCCTATGGTATGAAGAGAGTCCCCAGCTAGTGTCGATATTTGGCAGGTGTTTGCTGCCTGTCTACAGGGCCTGATTTTGTCTCTTTTGACTAGGCTTATATCGGCTCCTGTGTCAATTAGGAAGGTTAAATATTTGGCTTTAGCTCCAGGATGAAATTTAATACGGAACACTGGTTCCTTAAATTCTAGACGCAGTGATACGGACATTTGAAATGTAACGAGGGGATTTAATTTTGGGATTGGTGAACGGTAGCCTGAACTATCGCTCGAGAATGATTGTTCACAGTCTCCTCCCGAGCACTCTCGTTTCCCGAACTACGAGGTGCATTACGTTGACGCCTGGACGTATGGTGTCTTACGTTGGGGTTAGAGGTTCTGTGATTTGTGGGATTTTGATTGGTTCCCTGTCCTGAATTTTGTCGGTTTTCCTGAGATAAACGAGTCCGACACTCGTTTATAGAATGGTTTGGTCGGTTGCAGTATTCGCAGCGGATTACCTGGACTTCCCTTTTTATGTTATTGTATATGAAATTAGGGAAGTTCGTATTCTTAAAACAATTTGCCGAAGTGTGCCCTATTTTGTTGCACGTTTGGCAGACAGGTCGAGGAGGTTCATTCGCGTGAACGTTCCTTTGGTTTCTGTAGCAAGTGACAGCCGTGTGCCCAACCTTGTAACATATTTGGCATGATACGGTTGCGCGCGTGTTTGGGGTTTTGGAACTTAATAGAAGGGCTGGTTCTAGACGGATTGATTGTTCGACAGCGTAATTTACTGCTGTTTTTATATCTCTGGTGTTTTGGGCTTTGACAAGGATCTTCAAAGTGGGACATTTAAGTCCGTCTTCAAATATCCGTAGAGCCAGATTTTTGTTTTCTATCAGCAAAAATTCCCGTATGGGCGCCTCCTTGATACTGTTAAAGGTAACAGTATCTAATTCGTTTAATTTGGATACGACTAGATCTCCAAATTCTTTAACCGATTCTACTGATTTTTGCCTTAATGCCGTCAATTCGTTCTGGGTAGTGGACCGAGATTTGGTAGCTTTGAACTGGGCTTCCAATTCCGCGACCATATCCGACCAGTTATTGAATGATTTGACCTGAATCAAATCGAAGGCTGGTCCCTGCAGTCGGGTTTTAATTATATCTAGGAAAAGCGAATTGTTCCGGTCATCACCAATGTATGAGAATAAGGTATTGCCGCAGGCAATAAATTTATTAAGTTCTGCAGGATTGCCATCGAAAGTTGGCACAATGCTGTATATGTCGTTAAGACTAATTTTAACTTCCATCCTAGAATCACTATTGGGACGGATGGGGTTATTTGTGGGAAGGCTCATTCCTGCAAACGGTAGGGCTTTGAAGAGCTCTACTGTTAATTTCCGTTGTCTTGTGAAAATTTTAAAAACTTTTATGGGACCAAGGTATGTATTTTTGTGAAAAAGAAAAATTTTTGTACGAGGGGATGTAAAATAGACGACTGGGTATGTGTGTTTAAAAAACAAAAGTGTGCACTGAATATAATATAAACAATATTTACTTAAATTTACTTATTTACTTTTGTCGTTTTTTTTTTTTTTGCTGCTCTCCCGCGGTTGTTCTGTTTTTTCGTTTTTTTGTTGCTCTCCTGCGGTTGTTCTGCTGTTAGTGGTGATAGCTGCTTGTTGGTTGCCAGGTAGACTTCGCGTCTTAAAGTTGATTTTTACACCTGGTCTTTGTCACTGCCCAATTTTTGCCTCCGCGTCTCTTATGAGAATCCGCCAGGTCTTACGGTTGTGGGTCTTTTTTTTCACTTTTCACTTTTTACTTATTACTTTACTGGTGTTTAGCCCCAGTATGCATCAGAAGTATTTTAACCTCTGTAGTTGGTTTGGTAGTCGGGACCTCTATTTGGGAATCCCACCGCTGCCACCAAATGTTGTATCGTAGATTTCACACCGTGCTTTCCGTATCAACGGAGAAGAGTGTGAATCGCGGAGAAGTTAAAAGTAAATAAAAGAACGAAGGAATTTGTATATTAACGGAGCCCGCTGTCTATTGCGAGGCTGCGACTCTGTATTAAATCTTTATTGTTTCTCTTATATTTTACTTATTGAGATAGACCCGCTGTCTTTAGCTAGGCTGCAGTCTATTCATTAGGATATTACAATTAACTCTGCCTTCCCTGTTCACAACCTTTGCCTTTTATACATTTTAATTCTCATGACCCGTCTCCCATCTTCCCCCTCCATGCACCATAGTTCCTTAATAGTTACCATATGTGCACACGCAGTATTTTAGGCATTGCTTAATTGTTTTTCCGTTCCCATTAAGAGTACCTACCCAAATGACATCTTGGGTGTCATTTGCCTTACGCTGGTGTCAAGTTTTCAATTTTTTCAATTTCAATTATTTTATTTAAAAGGTATGTACATTAAGATATGATCTTTTATAGTACTTAGAATTCTCACTTAGGAAATTTGAATAGTCTTAAAGCTAATTTACATTAAGTAACTTAATATAAGGGGTGAAAGAAAGGAGGAGAAAAAATATCAAGTTCAGATTTAGTGGGATGAGTTGGAAAAATGAAGAAGGATTGCACTTTTAAAATTGATAGGGTTTGAAATGTTTTTGATTCTAGAGGGTAGGGAGTTCCAAAGTCTAACAGTATGAATGAAAAATAAACGTGAAGAGTGAAGGTAATTACAACGAGAGGGAATAAGGTTTATAGTTCTAGAGGAGCGAGTGAAATTAAGTCTGTCATACAAGTAAGACGGACATTGAGTACTTATAATTTTGTGTAAAAATATACAGTTCCTGGCGTTGATGTATTCCTGCACAGTACAACCAATCAAACCCCTGGCGAGCACAGAAACATGATCGTATCTACGAATGCCGTGAATATAACGCACTGCATCGTTAAAGGCAACTTGCAGTTTACGCTGGGATAAGGAGTCAAGACTGCTGTAGACTACCTCAGCATATGTTATGAGAGGTAAGACTAAGGTCAGTACCAGCTTTCGTCTTGTTTCCTGTGGAGTGAAATAGGCACTGATCCACAATTTGCGAAGGCACCCGTAAATACGACCAATGACTACGTTGGTATGATTATAGCCCGATAAATTTCGGTTTATTATATAGCCAAGACTAGCGACTGACTCTACAGCTTCAATTTTATTGTTATTTAGAAGTATGTCAGGTAGGAGACATAGATCAAAAGTATTTTTGGAAATTGGAATTACTTGCGATTTTGATGGATTTAGCAGTAACCCATTTGCTACTGACCAAGTGTGAATATTTCTTAAATCCTCGTTAAGAATAAGAACGAGGTCACTGAGGTTGCTGAAAGGCTTCGCTAAGTGCAATTGGACATCATCTGCATATAGGTGTACTGAAGCATATTTACAAACTGATGGAAGGTCATTTATGAACATGCAGAATAGTATCGGTCCTAATATTGAGCCTTGGGGAACTCCCTGCTTAATTTCTTTTAAGGTGGAGAATCGTCCACCAGAAATCACCCTTTGTGATCTGCCAGACAAAAAACAAATCATCAATTTTACTGCTCTTTCACTAAAACCGAAGTTATTCTTGAGCTTCCAACACAGGATTTTATGATTAACACTATCGAAGGCTTTTGAGAAATCCAGCAAGCAAAGCAACGAAACAAAACCCCTATCATAATCTTGCCTTAACTCTTCAAGCAAATTAACCATAGCTGTAGAACAGCTGTGATTAGCTCGAAAACCGGATTGCTGAGCATACAACAACTTATTCTGTGATAAGTGCTTCGTTATCTGCTTTGCCATAACCTTCTCAAAAACCTTAGACAGACAAGGAAGAATGCTAACCGGTCTAAAATCAGCAGGAGAAGATGGGTTCGTTTTCTTTGCTATTGGCAGAACTCTTGCAATTTTCCATAACTGAGGAAAAGTTGATGTTGTTATGCACCAGTTAATTACATGAGTAAGGTGAGAGATTATTTGAGGTAGAATCAGTTTGATGAAACGTATTGGAAGGCCATCCTCACCGATGGAATTAGACTTTATAGTTGTTACGCATTGAGCGATTTCCACTTCGGTGGCTACCACAAAATCATCGAGCATCGGTACAGAGCTTACAAAGTCTTCCGTTCGAATAACAGCAGTACAACTAGTAGTGGGATCAACACCCAGAAATAAGTTATTTAGTACATCCGGATCAAGAGCACATTTAGCGTCACTGCCGCTGGAGATGCCAATTTTTCGAAGGTTACTCCAAAGTTTCTTCGCAGGCAGGGAAGTATTTAGTTTGGAGGCATAAAAGTTTGTTTTTGATGTACGCAGGACCGAGGTTGAATAATTACGCGCCACTTTGAATGCAGACCAATTAACATCAGATGGTCTATGCTTCCATTTGCTGTATAATCTGTTCCTAGATTTAATAGCACTAACTACCTCCGAGGTAAACCATGGACAAGCTTTGTTTTGAATTCTGACCGTTTTGATTGGAACATATTCATCATACAACTTAACTAGTATAGACTGAAGCATCCTTACTTTTTCATTTGGATCAGCAGATAACCGGCATTGTTCCCAGGGAGCTGTGAGAGTTGCGATTTGAAGGAGATTGGCATCTATGGAATTGAAGTCTTTAAATGTAAAATTGTCTGAGACTGCAGTTTTGGACAAATAGATGTTATAAGTACAGAAAAGTAGATCATGATCTGAGATATCAAATGATAGTTGATCAAACAAAAGAATAAGCGATGGACTCGAAACAACAATAAGATCTAGCAGACTTGGCAATTTGTTCAATGCAAAACGTGTAGGGTAAGTAGTATTTACTGCTTCCATTCCTACTGAAGAAACTGAATCCTTCAACTGAAAGGCAAGTGAATCATTTTTCAGTAAGTTGACATTGAAATCACCGCAAATGATTGTGTGTTCATAGAGTGCACAAAATTCAGAAATTGCTGAAAAAAAGGGCAAGAAGGAGCAGCTTCTATTATTATTATACACACAAGCAACAATACATTTCGTATAACAATCACGTAATTCAACAATAATATATTCAACACCACTACCACTGGACTTTGTAATAATATCACATCTTATGTTTGACTTGCAATAAATTGCTACGCCGCCGCCCGTAGTTTCAGTAACTCGATCGTTCCTGAAAACTTCATAACTTGGAATTTCATAAAGCAAGTCGGTGATACTCGGATTAAACCACGTCTCACTTACACAAATAACATCAACACAGGAACTAGAAAACAAGTACTTTAAATAATCTAATTTCCGATTGTTTAAACTTCGCGCATTTAGGTAACAAACTTTTAAACCCTCGTAACACTTTGAGAGAACGTTTACCATGGTGTACGTTGATTTTTCATTAATACTGTATTGGTCTCCTAACATTATGATATTAATTTAAAACGACAAAGAGAAAAGTGCAAACCACCTAACGAAGGGATAAAATAATGTAGAGAGGCTTGAAGAGAGAGGGATAATACAGAGGAAAAGACAACAGAATTACAATATTAAGCTTACGTTATGGATAATTGGTAAAAGTACAACAATTTTTATTGATTATTGGCAGCAGCAGCAAGCAGATCTTCAGTGCTTTCGATGAGAAAGCTTTTTCCATTCGCCGACTTCTTAACGTACACAGACCCATACTTCGTGAAGACAGCAAACAGTTGTTGTTTTCGCCTGAGGCCAAGAGCACTGTTTAAGAGAAAACGTGTATGTCTTGTTAGGCTCTCATTGAGATAACAGCTCTTGTCCGATTCAATGCCCAGATGTTGGAGACGTAATTCGGTTGAATGTTTTTTACGGTAGTTTGCTGCTGACATCAAAACAGCGTTTCGCTCTAAAGAGTTGCTGAATTTCAACACAATGGGAGATGTGGCGGTGTTATTATTGTTGTTTCTCTTTTTTGTTCGAAAAACATTTTGTAAGAGAGGCGGCTTGCAATCAATAGTGTGACAGAGTTGGACAAATAAATTTTTTAGGTTTTCATTTGGAACTACAGGTATTCCGAAGAGCACTGCATCACACGCGACTTCCTTCTTTTCCAAGGCGTTGCAATGCCGTTGAAGCGCGGCAATTTCAGCGTTCTGCGATTGTATAGCAGTGTTGGTGTCTTTTTCAAGCAAATCGATGCGATCAATGATATTTCTCTTAAATTCATCGAATTGCTGATTCCAGATTGCACTAACTTCATCAATTTTGCATAAAAATTCACTTCGCATTTTGGAGATTTCATTTGTGAATCCGAGCTGCAGTGACACAGCTTGTTTACTTAGATGCTCCTCTAATATTTTGGCGGTGAGGGGAGTATTGACATGACTCGGCTGTTTTACTGCAGGCGAAACTGATGGTGCGGGTTGAGTAGGCGTTGATGGCAGGCCTTTTGTTGAGTTCGCTCTTGGTCGTAGGTTGGGAGCGGACATAATTGAAGAGAACTGCAGTTTGTAGTGGTGGCAGGGAAATGACAAAGCAGTATAAACAATTTTAGCAAAAACCGATTATGTGCCGGAAAATTAATTTAGTCAAAACAAAAGATGTAGAGTTTATTAAACACAAAAACCGGATAAATGATCAAATGTCTATAGGCTTTGTATAAATTTATTTATCGACTTTTCTCACTATTTAGCTCACTTTAGCTGGACAATAATAAAAACGCGTCTATTCGTGCTTACTCATTCGATTGATATTGTCATCCATTCATAACTTATTATTATTCCCTGATACCACAACGTAGTATTCCTCCGATATGCAACCATTGCAGTTTTGCCATGTGTCGGCGTGCCGCTGTGCAATCGGATCGGAGTTGGGTTACGTGTGTATTGTATCGGGTAGGTATGCACTTGACTCATTGCGCTTGGGTGGCGTTTGGGTAAATGGAAACTAAAGAAAAACAAAGCAAATGACCTATTAATAGCCGTGTGCTCCGGTAATGTATTTGGTGTATGGATTGCTAGTGAGAAGGTGATGATTAGGGTAGGTCATGAGTAGGGAATGGTTGTGCGGATCACAACAACATCACCTAGATCGTTTACACAGCCATAACGTACTGGGGCACTTTGGAGTTGCAGTTCCTTACTCCTTGTATGAATGCACAGTCCTGCATAGGGGTATAGAAACTCGAGAAGCCTTTACCTTCTATTACTGGTCTGTTTAGTTCTTTGAAGTGAAAACATCTCGTTGTTGGATTTTCCACCATACCTACTCGCCAGACCTTAACATTATCGAAAATGCTTGCGGATGACTTGCTTAGAATGTATATGAATCAAAAACTGATAAGAGGAATTAAATGTAGCTGGGCTTGCACGCCGCTTGAATACATCAAGAAATTATATGATTCCCTACCTAACAGGTTATATATAAACAAGGCGGAAGCACCCGTTACTATTTTTGTATGCCAACAAAATATCTTAATTATGTTCATAATAAAATTCTAAGTTTAACATTAAAAATAATTTATTAAATTATATTTTTATGGAGAGGTATGCGTATCTTGAGTCGTATCGCTTTTAAATTTATATAACTGCAATGTAAATATGGGTTATGAACTCTATTCCTTTAATAATCTTAAATTAGAAGAAAAAAAAAAAACAAGACATTGGCATTATTATTTGTAAAGATATTAAACTTCAAACACACAGTGAAGGGGGGTTCTATTAAAGTGAGCGGCACTGAGTTGTACAGATTAATATCCTTTTCACACCGAGCTGAAAACCGGGTTTTCGCGAAAACTCTCGAAAACTTCTTCGAAAACACAAGTTTTCCCATACATATTTCAGTTTTTAAAACGAGTCGTTCAAGCTCGTTTTCCCCGAAAACACCACGAAAACGACTTCAAATCGTTGGGTTGTTGAAAAAAACACACATTTTGCAATATTCAGCAAATTTAGCAATATGAACAAATGTCACAACTCACAACTTAAAATCGTTTTCCTCAATCAATTGATGGGATGACACTAGGCATTTTGAAATGCACTAAATTCATTTTGTTTGTTAATAAATACGATCGAGATATGTAACCACAAAAGTTTGCACCGAAGTTTTACGACTAGTGTCTCACAGCTGATTGAAACGTCAAACTAAAGTTGGTGGTCGATGTGCATGTATATGCATCGACGAGTTTTCGAGGAATACATGGTTTTCGGCTTGGTGTGAAAAGGCTATAAATCGATCGTAAATACTACTGAAACAGCTTTCCCATTGCCACGTCTAGTCTCTACCATGTTCAGTTGTCAACCACTTTACACGTTCATTGTCTCAACGGCCTGCTTTTGCCATATCCAATTGCACATCGACTCTTATGTCAAACGGTAATTGCTTTACAAAAGCCTAAAATTGCCATTCAAACACATTCGTCTGATGCCATACAATAGTGCTAATCTGCACCAATAAAATATTCATCTGCACACACTTCTGGATTACCTTCACACGAACAAGAAGAAGAAAAAAAAAGTCCAAAGAGAAAAAAAAAACAAAGTCTCTTAAGCCTTGTACACCAACTACGTGTGCTCTTTTTGCTTACACAAACAATGCACCCTTTGAACCAATGAATGCAGCAACTTCCACTTTCGAGTGGCAATTCACAAGAGTTAACCTTAACACAATAGGCCACACAATTCAGGTTTCTATACAAAAAAAAAATGTTTTTTTCTATGTGTACTTTGTGGGTTAAGGCTTAAGGGATCCTTGAAGGATCAAACAATCGACTTACTAATTGGATAATAACGGTATAAATCGTATGCATAATTGCTAGCGTTCCCCCAGCGACATATGCCAGACAGATCCTTACTCGCATGCATATACAGATAACAACATCCTTGGGAACATTCCTTGCATATATTCGGCCCAACTGCCACACTCTGTGCCTTGGCGCAATAATTGTTTGATTTCAATTATCGTCACCGCAACTATACACGGAACAAGAGAAAAATGGAGGATTTTAGTCAGACACGGCTAGGGATAGTATAGAGCAAGCCGGTGGAACGCTCGTTGGCGGCAATTCATCATCGCAAAAATGGTTTCACATGGCGCGCACACCCTTAGGACAGTGCGCCACCTCCATGCATTCAGTTGCGATCTGGGTGGTGTATGCAAAAATAAATTAAGACTCCTGTGGCATTTTGCAGGATGCAAACCACTCGTAGAGGGTTCTTTCCTCCTAGAGTTTTTTTTTTTTTTTTCAACCATCACCGTGAAGCATTTGTGTTCGTGGTTACCAGGTTTTACATGGATAAGCGAGTGCTCTTGATGCCGAGGATTTGGCGGAGAGTGTTCAAGCACTCCCAATGCGAATGTGTTAGAAGCGTTTCTGGAATTGTGCAAACGACTTTTTACCCCATCGACATCCATTGTTAGATGTAACACATCGGTGGCGGGGGCGTGAGGGTTGCAGCGATGAATAGCAGCGCCAGCGACATCAAAGCACCGCGGCTGTAAGTGGCTCCATCTAACGACATTTCCATTTGGTATTCATCGTCTGTTCCGCAGCCTACTATGTGTAATTAAAGCGTTCCTGGTGCTCTTGCAGCCCGTGCACAAGGGAAGAAACTATTGCATGCCTCCCATGGGAGCAGCGAGTGAGGATGGACCACTTGGAGTTGGCGATCATATTTCTGCAAACCGAAATCAGGGATAGGGTTGTTTGAAATGTTAGATAGAGGATAGGTGCTTGGGACCAGTAGTATCCTTTGGCTGGCATGTCCTCTGACCTCGCCATTCAGCCACCATAATGTATGGGTATTTATGTGGGTAAAAATGGAATTTATGTGGCTTTTGGGAAATTTAGAGGAATAACTGTGGGAGATTTTAAATGTCTGTAAAATTGGTAGAGTAACTGGCAATAAAATATAGGGCGGTTGCTCGTAAATCTTGGCCTTGGTCGAATGCAAAAAAGCACCATTGAAAACCGTCAGGAGAAAAAAAAAGAGATGGTCAATATAAATAACGAGGGACTCCTACCAGAAAGGAGTACCACGTTCGGCGGTTTGATTGGGAATGTTTATTTTCATTATTTATTCAAATAGCTAGACTGAGTGATGGTGGTGCAAGCCTAACCTGGAAACCTGGGACGCAGCAATATTGTTCAAAATTAATTTCCTTTAATTTTTGGTTTTGGTATATCGTACTGCCGGGGGTGGTTTTCTGCTAGTACGTGCGATTTGCAAACCTCTATCTATATACTTGGTGTGCAAAAATACTAACTAGCCATCTAGTATCCACTTAATTTTTTATGCATTCTCCCCGTGCGGTTAGCGTTAGGTTCAACCAGTGATGCCGTTCATTAACATTCTTAAAGCTAAATCTTGCATTTTTTGAAGACTTCAAATCATTTTTTGAAGAAGCGAAATGAAAAATATATGTAGTCTATGAAGAACCCCATAGGTAAAAAAAAACAACCACTGCAGTTGGATTCCTCAAATTTAAAAGGTAATTTCTATTTTTGAGTAGGTACCGTAAATGTTTCAAAATTAGGCACTTTTGATATTTTAGTTTTTTCTTTTGTCTGAGTCCTTTAATATTAAAAAAATAAATTCGTGTTTCAGAAACATGTTTTTTACCTATTAAGATGTTCAGAGTTATTTCCTGCAACAGAATTCCTTATTTAAGAGAGGGTTTTACTTTATATTACAGCCAGAAAAGCATAAAAGACAAAAAAAAAAACTTGTATAAAAGACAAAACGAATATTATTATTGGCATTTTGTTTCACTGCCCATCAACACCCGGACTTGAACACTTTGAGGTCAATCCAGCCAACGATGCGTGCTACAAACATGAGTTCGAGAAGAGAGTAACAATTTATGTCAAATAGATTTAAGAAACCAAACATTTAAGAACTGTTGGGCACCTGTTGTTGAGCCAACGCATTTAAATATTTATTTTTCACCACTATTTGGCTTGGTAACCTTAATTCAAATTGTGTATTCAAAAAGTTAAATAAAAACAAATGTTTTACTGCCTACCATTTTTCCTTTTTGAATTTCTGCTAACTCTGTGTACGACTATAATCGCTTCACAGGGCTTGTTAGTTCTCTGTTGGATGAAGATTGCATGAATCGCTTGCAGTTCCTTGTTCAATGACGGACGCCGACAATGCTCGACTCTTATTGTTATTCTTTCCGAGTCTTTCGAACAACTGTCACGAGTTTCTTTGTGATTCTTGCTGCAACCTGTTGGTATCATACAACTTTCGCCTTGTATCTGCCGCCAGAGTCACGGATATTAATGTATAGGTTATTTGTAAAAAAAATATGTTTTTTTTTTTTCAAAAATAGGCAGGGATATCCATTTAACTAAATAAATAGTTTGTGCAATAGGGTCGTGTACCTACCCTAGGCCTTCCTACTCGTACAACCATTGGAGTTTTTATTTTTGGAACGAAGAAAAAAAAGAAGCTTGATTTATGGAGAATAAAACAATATATGCTAAAGTTTAAAAACCAACGAAAACACCAGGTGGAAAGATCTTAAAAAGCGGTTTTTCGTTTTCCGGTGATGGAATGTAAGCCCCTCACTCAGAGTAATTAACTTTTTGTTTGTAACAATTATAACTTAGAACTGTTTCGAAATAATAAAACGCTATACGTCCATTCTATAAATAATTTAAAAAATATGTAATAAATGACATGACAATGTGATATTGAAAACAAATTTTAACAATAATATAAACACAAAATATTGACCTTTGTAAGAAATAATTATTAAAATTTATAAGGCATTGAAAGTGTTCAATAGCATATTTTGCTAAACACAAATAATTCAATAAAACCCAAAAAAATAGAGCTGTGAATGGAATTGATTTAAAAACAAGAACTGCTACTAATCCAAGAACGTATATGAAAAAAGTTTTAGTTTCCTTATATGTAGATAGTAGATCAAAACCGCCGAACAACTACAAATTTTTAGTAGCAGTTTTTGTTGCAGCTTTCCCGTCTTGAAGTAAAATATGCAATCATAGAGAGAAAGATATTGTATTCGTACAAATTTTCAAACTCGAGATGTATATCAACTCTGACATAACGATAATAGAGGAATTAAAAAAAAAAGTGTGTCTCGCAATAACGTCTGTATATGTACGTCTTCAACCCCATTTTCAGTTTCGATCAAAATGTAAACATAGGTAATGCACCTTAAATGGTTTTGTTTCTTTGTCCAGACCATATATTCAATAGAAAATTCATTCCGCTTAGATTAGCAAAATATTTAGCAAATAATGCTGTCAGTCAAGAAAATAGCTAACTTGGAATTTTTGTAGCACGATTTAACACGATTTATTGATACCTATCTAAATACTATCTCATTGGCAGTAGCACCGGTTATCGAAAATTATACCTACCAAAAGTTATTTGTACGAAATTTTGTAAATTGTTCGATTTTTACATTTTTTGAGTAAAAGAAACAATTTTATTCAAAACTATGCAAGAGACATATGGATGACCAGACCATACACAAAATCATAAGTAAGACAATTGCAAAATTTAAAATTTACTACCTAGCTTTATGGTAAGTAAAATGTTCAAACTAAATTCTTTGACGTTAGGCAAAACGGTCTTAAGTCAGAAGCTGCAGTTTTTCGTAAAACCGAATTAAAAATTGTCTAATTATTTGCAAATCGGGACGACATTTGTTTAGAACAAAAATTATGGTAAATAAGCTCTGAAATGAAGACCTATATAATATGTTAATACATTTTTCCAAATTCATCAGTATTTAAACTGTTTTTCGATGACTTAAGTTCTTAGGACCCTCTTATTTTGTATTATTTGCAAAAGTTTTGTGTAGTTGTAAGACTTACATAAGTTGTCTTTTTCAGTGAGAGCAAAACAAATTTATCTTATAACTTTAACTATTTTTAATGGTTGTAGATTAATAGGATCTGGACTGAAGGAAAGCTAAGGAAAATGAGAACTTTGTAATGTAAAAAAATCGAATTTGGCTTATGTCGACATAAGCTACTTCAACTTATTGCCACAAAAGAAGTTATATGCAAAATAGGAAATTGTTAAATTAATCAAAATTATAAAAAAATTGTAAGTTAATAACAAAACAAAATATATGTTCATTCTACTTCTTCTTCTCTACCAAGTCTGGATAATCATTTATTGCGTAGGTGGTTAGAAGTTGGTAATTTTTTTGTAAAACTCGTGAAACACAGGTGGCACTAAACTTAAAAGACAGCAAAAATCACCTCAGAAATGCAATCAGGCAGCTTCTTCATGAGCATAGGCAGGAACCTATTTCATTTCCCCTATAGCAGCTAGACATACCATACCACATAATGTAGCGTGTTGAATATCCGGTAGAATTATCGTGTACAGTAAGGTTATAGGTCATAATCTGCCTTTATTAAAATGCTATTGAAGATCCAACAAACGGTGTTGGCAAGCATTGTGGAAGATAGAAGCTGAAGCATTTCCTTTGCGCGCTGTTTTGTGCTGCTAGCTTATCAGATTTCTTGCCACCATATGCTGCCTTAGCCTGCTCCTGGTGGGATTATAGATCGTTTTCTACTTCCTGTTGTTCACGTGCATGTGAAGGGTGTCCATTTGTAGCAGGTTTCCACTTAGCTTTTTAAAGGCGAGTTTTAATTTATGCGTTGTAAACAAATATACATATATCCTATCTGATTATTTCGTTCGGTAAAAAAAACTTAAGTTTTTTATCAGCAGTGCGTCCAGTTTTTTAACCATGGTTATGTGTTTACGATATATGATTTCCTGGTTATCGTTGTGATCGCCGTTGATCTGTCTCTCTCCGACACTCACTTTACACAGAAAGTGTTATTTGTCAAAACTGACGTCCACTTCATTAAAAATAAATGTCATTTTTCCAAATAATCGAATTGTCATTCTTTCAACTTTTACAACCTGCCAGTTTTTCATCGCATATGTTACCACAAATAAAACCAGTCGGAGAGCAGATTTAACGTTTTTACCTACGGTACTGAATGGAGTATGAAACGTCAAATAGCAAGATCGACTTGAAGTAAACAAACTGATTACACTCGCGGAAACTTCACAGCTGTGAATCAAGAAACCGTACGACCACATAATATATTACCTATTTATTAAAAAAATTAACATATTTTCTTGCAGGCCACGTCCCACAAGTAGGGATGAAAGACAAAAACACAACTGTAATTAACTCTCACAAAATGTTTTTCACTTTTAATATTTATCGAAAAATCTCAACATTTCATGTCGTTCCTTTTTGGACGTTAATGGACACGTACTTGTCCTACACATAATAAATGACGTGGCCCCACCGAAACTTGAATGTCATTCATATATGAATCACGTGTCAGTTTATGTGTTAAACATAATCGCACTAAAATACAATACTGTTGGTAAGTCAAAATATTACTTTTTTTCAGAATCGGCGAAAAATTGATAACTCACTTCCTGTTTTAGGTTGTAAGTAAATGAATACATTGTTATTATTAGGGTTATTTATAAAAATAAAGCAACTTCCTATTTACCAATTATTCTAAATAATACAGGTAATTAATATAATTCCAATTTTTTAGTTAAGACTGTATTGCCCTGAACAGCCTTTTCGGATAAATGAAGTATTTTTAATTGCGTAGTTATTGCTGATAAATTGTGAGTTACTACAATCTAAAGTTGACTTTTCTTCATGGTTTTAAGTAACTTTTTTAAGTTACAACAATTTTTCAATTTAGTCTTAAATTTTGTCGTTATCCTTAACACAACCATTTTCACTTCAGTTAAGACATCGATGAATAAAACCAGTTTGGTATTTATGAATAAAGGTAACTAAAACTTTATTTCAAAATTCTGTGATTATTTACACAAAATACAACTTAAAAAACACGAACAAAATTAGATTGAGAAAACATAAAAAAAGAAAACAAACTAGGTATAATATTTATTCATGTACTAAAGCAGCTAGTTTCTCTTGTAATTGTACAGTATTAATATGTAATCACTAAATTATGTTTTTGTCGAGCATAAAGGAACTGCTCTTTTTTCTTATTTTCACTTAAAGGTATCTACTTGTGTATGCCTTTGTCAAACTTATAGCAGATAATAAAGTTTGGTTTCCAGAACGTCGAATATTGCGTACGAAAACTTTTTGGTAGTTTTCATCTTCGTAGGAATTCTTATAGAAAAAAGTCATTGGATGTTCTTTTTCAATACGAAGCACTTTTATGTCTTGCCATTTTAGTTGGTTTCTATCCTCGTTCACATTAAAATTAATTTAAGATCATAAAATTTGTCATTAGTCATTTGATTTACTTTATAAGGTTGTCCAGTCTCTTTAGCGGTCTGTTGTTAAGTTGACATATTGTTGTGGGACATAGATTGGGCCAGATTTAGGGAAGCGCTTTACTTGCTTTTCAATAACGCTATGCACAATGTCACCCTCGTTTTGTGAGTGACCACGAATCAAAAATTTATGGGTTATACTTTTAGCATTCATTTTTTGTACTGCGTAAGCGTAAGCTGAAAGTAGATATTTATTCTTTTGCTGGCCGCAGCAATTATCAGAGTAAAATATGAAATCCAGTTCTTTATCAGTATTTGCCTGTGTAACTTTTTCTATATACTGCAATATACAACTTCCAATTTCAATCGCACCTCGTTTTCCTTCCATTTCGTCCCAGAAAAAACATTCAACGTTTTTAACGTGTAGTCGCTTACAGTAAAGTTAAAGCAATTAATCTTGTCAGCCGTAGTTTTGTCCTTATCTTTCTCATTTCTGGAAAGTTATTTTTCCTTCAAGTGTTTTTCGTAAGTGTTGACGATTCTTCGTTTGCCTTCTTCGTCAGCATTTTTATAACTCTCACAGAGATCACACTGATCTTTCTTTGGTGTGTGAAATGAAAAAATATTAAAGTCCTTATTAAAAATTCGGTTAAAAGTAGATGAAGAATGAAACGGTAAGTTATCTTTTAAACGATTATCTTTATAGTCTCGGTATAAGTCGGCTAAAGAATTATCAGATCACACTGTATGTACTCCCGTGACGTCTGGGCTCTGAGATAATGTGATTCGATACGTGGTATAGCGTTAATAAAACTTTTGACACTATCGTAGACCTCAGGACCCACAGGCCACAGTATGCTGGTTACCATGTTTCCCACGCAATTCTTCCTGTACAAAACTAGTCTCTGTTTTTTTTTGATAATGCAGTAGCAATTGGTCGGTCATTTATTGCGAGAGTATTTAAAAAAAAAATTGCAGACTCTTATACGAGTATTGTTTAGCTGGAAATTAAATGCGGTATTTAGTTTACGTGAATTGTGAGTGGATGAGTATCTGTATTTTGGTTTAATGTCTGTAGAATGTCTTATTATAAATTCTTGTAAGTCTCACAAACTCCAGTAATTGTTGAAAATATCCTGTCTTGTTGCCTCATCTGTTTTGGAACGACAATTTAACCTGAATTTTTCGCTACACGTTGGACCCATCTTCTTTGCGGGTATTTGTTTTTTAGTTACCGATTTGTATGCTTTACCAGTATTACGAAGTGTTTTGGCCATTTTGCTTTTCCAATTTGCAGTATTACGTTTCCTCTTTCTGCCTTTGGTTTTGTCCTGTACTTCCGAAGCACCATTTGACTATGTGGTTGTTTGAACTGTTAATCCAACAGTTGAAGCAATGGGGCTTAAAATATTTTCAGCTGAAGATGAAGAACCACTGGAAGAGGAGCTACTTAAAGAAGGGCTCATTGACGAAGAACGACTTGACGATTTTTTTTCTTCACCTCGAAATAAAATGGCTACTCTATTATTTGAACCAGGTACAAAAGAAGGGTCACCATCTCATCAGTGTCCGAGGGTGAAATGTAATATTTCCTTTGGTTGAATTCAGTCAATTCAGCATTACTGCACGTACTCAAAGCACTGTTCAAGTTTGTCGTCATTCTGGGAGCAATTATTGTTAGTACTCACCGGCTCAATTGAAGGTGCTGAATTCGAAGAAACTGAAGGTTTTTCTACAGATTTGCCGTTTTCCTTCTCTTGGCGATAGTTTGACAACTGTTTTGTCGCCATATTAGCCAACAATCGACCTCGATGCATACTTATTTTACAAAACAAAACGAATATTTCTTAACTAAAAAAACTTAAGTAATTGTAAATCACCTAGAATGTAGTAACTCTTAATTATAAAAACTAATAAGTAGGTAAATGAGATTCTTATTAATTTAATTTGGACATTTTCAAATGCGTTCTATGAAATGCTTTTATTACCAATTAAGTAATTGTTAAAATTGTAACAAATTATCGTAAGAAACCAGCTAATGAAAATTCTTCAAGAAAACTGTATTAAGTCTAAAATTACTTACTTAACCAAAAAAATGTTGTAAGTAAAAATATCATTTTAAATCACGTTTTTGTGGATCAATGATAGTGTTACAACTAGAAATACACCAAATTAATCTCTACGTATAAATCAACTGTATACTGAATTAACTCAAATTAATAGCTCTACTTTTACATACCTGATTCAGTAATAATGAGGCAGTTCACGTCCTTCCTTGCAAAGTTTTGATCATAACTGAAGATGATGAAATATTGGGTAAAGGTTTACTACAGTCGGTCAATCATGTACAATGGCTTATAGTGCCATCTCTGTTTTGTTACTTGTACTATAAATACGACGGTTTTATTGACGTTTAGGGAATTGAATTTTACGTTTAAGTAATGACGTATATCAAATTTGATAAATTTTGAGTTGTAACAGTATTGTATTATTAGTGCAGTATTGTAGGTATATTATTGTAATAACAATCTCTTAAGCCTTTCAAAATGACCAAGTACTAAAATTAATTATGGTATTTGGTCAATCCCCACATAAGGAAAGTTTAAAAATATTTGAAAGGCACCTACTGTTTGCTTAAAAATCAACAAACCTTCCAACTTGGCAACATACGATTTCTGTAGTACCTACTCTCTTTATCGGTTGAAATCAAACTTTTAAGTTTGAAGTGCCCATCTCAAGACTCGTTTGCTTACGCAATTCTTCCTATAAACGTCTCATGTTGACCGTAAAACTTTCTTTCCATCCCGAGAATGCCACCTGCTTTGGCTTTGAATTGGTTGCTCAACTATTGATCCATTACAAGATACAGCACCTGGTCATCGAAAACGTCTGAGTGACCTTCTTCTCGTGCACCTCATCTCGCATGTTCGAGCCAAAAAGATGAATAAAAATCAATACCAGACCAGAGGAGTACACAAATACTTAAGGGTAAGATCCACGAACACTTGCAATCAATTTCAATTCTCTAGCCCAACTTGAAGGCATCCGAGTGAAACCGCTCCATCAGAAGAAATACGAATTAGAACAAGCAAACGGAAGTAGGTAAGAAGAGAAAAACACTGAAAAAGGAAAAAAATAAAAAAAAACTTTAAAGCACACCTTGGAAGTTTACTTTCAGCACCGCCACTAGCACCAGTGGCACACAATTTTCTCAAGGAAAATTTCAATCAAGTAATGGCTTGGCTTCACCTCAAGTGCACAAAATTTAAAGTTGAAGAGTTTTTCTCCAGATCTAACTTCCACATCCTTGGAGTTTCAAAGATTTGCTTGCCCCCGCACCCTCCCTGTCCAATATATTTATTTTCCTTAGCCTTTTTCTTGCTTTGCTGGAAATTTGTGTCAGTTTCAAGTTTCTCAAGAAGAGGGGTACTGAGTAGCGAACTATGGCCTAACGCCTAAGGGAAGATGGTACCCAAACGACTTCTTGAAAATGTTTACCCAAAAGATATGCTATACACTATATAGGTATGGGTATTGCGTATGTAACCAACGTGTGCTCGTACTCCTTCGGATTCATTTTTAAAGTTCAAATTTCACAGTGAGAGTAAAAATGTGTGGCATCTTTTGTCATCGCAAGATATTATTGGAATGAAGCTTGACGGCGACTGGAGGCGGTGAAAAAGGCACGATTAAGATGACTCCTCTTTCATTATTTAAAACAAGAAAAATAAACTTTCCTCACCTTTTTTCTTTGTTCTTGCGAATCCGTGAGACTTGATTTTATTTCTTGGCAAGAGTTAAGCATTAAAGTGCCTCGGGGGAGATGAAGTTTCCGCCGCCTTTTAAAGTCTGCATGCGATTCAAGGCGGGGAAGTGGAAATTAAGAGATCGTTATTATCAGGCTGCTATGCCAGTGCGAAGTACTCTTAAGAAACTTGTTTGAGAGCTTTTCATGCGAGTCTATAGTGGGTACTGGTGTACTTTGGACCAAGTGTACCTCGGTTTGATGGTTGTTTTATGTTTGTTAATGCACTAGCTGTTATCCCGCCAGCTAAAGCAGGTTCATAGGGAAATAAAATTTGCTGTAGAACGATGAAAGTTCATAAACTTTCTGCATATTTGTTGTTAAAAAAAAGTTTGTGTGCAAAGGTTGTATGATTTCTTAATTCAGTGGGAATTTCAATAACTTAAAAGTGGATCGCATTTAACTAGGAGTTTTGTATATAGGATGTGCTTCATGGAAACGAGTCTCTACACGGGTGTTTCTGACCTTGATAAATATGGCATTCTTTCAAATATAGTTTTGCTTAATGTAAGTGTGATATTTACGGTCCGCCCTGTTAGTACAGAATACCCCAATGTTTAAAAGCTGCTTTCCTATATACATAATTATACCTTTGCCACAGAATAGATATTCAATTTATTTTCATTGCAAATATTCTGAGTGATTATCCCGAAACTTGACTAGACTACCTACTCCCGAAAAAATCAACATCACCCTTTAGTAGATATAAATATTTGAAACGGTCGATTTCGTATCATCCTACATTCCTTAGGCTTGAGGACAAACATACCTTGAAACCGGCTTATTAGAGAATTATTTCCACAAGAATCTCGAGCTTAGTAGAAGCTTCATATCTTTCCATTCCATTAAAAGCGTTAAATTCTATTAAAACAGAATGTGTTGAAGCAGAAATTGTCCTGTGTGATGTTAATGCTTTCAGCGGCATTCGTAATACCTTCTCAGGCGTTTTGTTCAAAGTAAGTACACGTACAAGTTGGATTTTTTTTAGACTTACTTCAACGTGTTTTTTATTTTAATAAAATAAAAAGGACATTACCAAAATTAACAGCAAAAGATTTCATAAGCTCTCCGGAATCTGCCCTTGAGGTAGTTGAAGCGTTCTAAAGGGAAAACATGTGGAATAATTTTCCAGTACCTACTTTTACAAGCAGAAGAAAAATACCACCTTTTTAAGGCATGCGTTACCCATGAAGACTTTTCATTCTGGATATTTTTCTCAGAAAAAAAAAATAGTACATTGATGCAGAAGATTAGTCCTGTGGCAAACCGGAACTTCTTGGCGGATGGAACCTTTTCAGTGGTGCCTGTTGGTTGTTTTAACGAAATTCTTATTATATAGCTACTTCGAACATCAGTGTATGGAAACGGTAAAAACTGGCGAAATTTTAACTTTTTCCCACAAAAAAAAAAATTGTTCTTCTGGTCAAACCGAAAGGTTGATTCATAAGCAACGTTCTACGACCAATGTTGAGCAAATGCAATATGATGATTGATGATTGATCGATTTTTATTAATTCCTTAAAATATTTACAGTAATATACAAAATCAATAAAAGCATTGCCTTGCCGACTGCCGATTGACATTTATTAATAAGATACTTTATTTACCATTCTATATTTTTATTTTTATTTCAAAAGCTCTCTGTGATTATCCTGTTTCTGTAATTTAGTGCCGTTTTGCAGTATCCGTAATGTTTGGGAACATTCAGCTCATTGATAACTTCGATTACTTGTTCTTCTGGTAAAAAGTGAACTGCGAAGAAATGTCTCCTTGTTTCCCGCAGAATTGGGCTTTTACCCATGAAATGAATTAAATCCTCCCTTTCAGCAGTATTGCATTATACAACAAAGCACGGGCAGGTCACTCCTGTGGTATATAATTTAAATGCATTAATTCTCTCCGAAGCTTCACCATCATCACAACAAGTTGTAGTCGGTCTGAAATCAATAGTTGACCAGGATCGATTTAATTAGCAAAGTTTTGTTAAATAAAAACAATTTATAAACTCTTTCAGACAGATTAGAAAAAGACATTCATTTTGTTAAATAAAATTAAAATACAGTGTTAATATATAAAATAAACGTAATTCAAGCGCCGACTGTGCTCAGTCATTTAGAACATTTCCACCTGGCTCAGAAAATACATTTGAAACAATCTATGAATGAAACTATAACAGAGGCTAAAGGTGAACCAGAATATTTATTAAGAATTATTTACTTATTCAGATGGGAAAACATTCCCCCCAAACATTTTTTGTTCCCTGGAAAATATTCCTCCTATCGCGAATCTCCATCGGAATTTATTTTCCCCGGAATTTTTCGAAGATATGTTCGAATGCATTGACAGATGCCAAGTGTGATTTTTGAATTGTCAATAGAACTCATATTTGGGAATATTTTTCAAATATTTGTTGGCAAAGTGTAAAGAAAGTGTTAGATTGCTAAATAAAGACAAGAGAAAATTACACAGCGCAGCATTTAGATTGCTGGCCGAGGAGCAAATCCAAAAAGAAAAAAATGAAGTAAAACTAATTAGAAGAACTTTAAGAGATAAATCCAATCCCTTAGAGTTACCACAGGCGTTGTAAGTAGAAATGAAATAGCTTTGCAATATAGATAGTTTTTACAATATTCCTTCTTTATTAGATTTCACCAGTACTACAGAGTCAATAAACAGTAGCTTTCAGACACTGTAGTATTTTCCTTTGATCTACCATCATCATCCTCTTCTTTGCACAGGACGGTAAGGGGTAAGCCAAATCTAGAAGTATTGGGTAGACCTTCCACTGAAGAACTCATAGAATATATTTCGATTATTGCCTCTTCCAAGTTTGTGGACCTATATTCTTTGCAAGGTCTTCCTCCAGTAACATTTTGGTTTTTTTTTTATTTTCAGACAGTTTTTTTGTCCATCCACGCCTATAATGGATTAAATCTGTACAATGATGATGAGATAAATATAAAGCAAACTACCTTTTTCCACTCAAATACCGATTTCATTGGAGGCCCAGCACTGTTCAGCTCTTTGTCTAGAAGATTCCAAAATTTCTTCACATCCTCTTTGCTCCTATTGGTAGTGAAATCGTTAGCAATGTCGCGATTTTCGTCAAATAAATGTACCATGAACTGTTTTTGATTAGTTGAGCTACACCTAATTAATTCATTTTAGTACATCTTGAAAAAAGGACTTTAAACAAAATACTTGCATGATTAAAAATTGTTGCTCTTAAAACTTAAAACAGAAACACACATGAAATTTTATTAAATACATAGGTATCCGTTTATTTGTTTTCAATCTGTAATTGTAGAAAAAACGCCAAAAAAACTGTAAACTTCCAACTTTAAACCGTAGAAACTGCTGACGTTTTGAATTTCCACCTTCAAATTTGCAAAGGAAATATTCCGGGGGGAATCACATCAAATTCCGGGGAAATGTTTTTTCGCGATACCAATTTATTCCGGGGGGAATTTTTTCCATTTTTCCAAATTCATTGGCGATACCTATTTTTGAAAAATGGGAAATATTCCAGGGGGAATTTTGTTCACGATAGCCCTGATTATAAATATGTATCTTGGAAATATGGCCTTATTTCGTTTGGCTTTATTTTTCGTCACTACATTTGTCCTTTTACCTCCTAATGGTATTGGCTGACGATATGTACATGTGACACTCGACACGACTCCTTGAAGAGGTGTGGTAAAGTGTAGAGGACGGTCCATCAAATTTATAATTTAGTGAGATTTGAGTAAATAACAAATGCAAATGTTTGAACCTTTAGCAGTATTCCATTTCAATTTAAAAAAGAAAACAAAAAATTCCACATGCGAAACTGTGAAAATAATAGCTATTTTTTTTCTTTTGTTAATAAAAATTTCCGCGTATTTAGTAGTATAAGGAAACGTAATATATTACCTTACTTATCTTCAGCTTAATCCACCATCCTATGTGGGTGTTAATAACCCAATAATTCAATTTAATCTTGCACAGAGTTTCCGCCTAGCGATAGACATGCAACAGCTATTTACTCTGAAAAGCCACACTCCACTGATTGCTGCAGGCGATAATTTAATAAACCATTTTCAAAATGTACTACATGCTCAATATACGAGTACTACTAAGCTCCAAAGTGAAACCCCCACCGTCGACCTCATTTACACACGTTTTTAACGTGTGCCTCGCAGCCTTGTGCTGAGGACACAATAAAACTCTGCATCAAATTATACAACAACTGAGAACTGCAAGTGAAAGCACGCGACTCATTACCTGCGACGCTATTCCACTCCACACTGTCACACTATAGAGTGGCACACTATCCACTAACAACAGACATACAGACACTATCCCATAAAAGTGTAACCCATTTTGGGAATACAAAAGAAGGGGAGTAATAAAAATAAAGTCATAGAGCTGTGACAAAACCGGGTAAGGAAGTTGCTCCTTAAATTTTGTCGCTCGACAAGTAGAGTAGCGAGTAAAGTTTCCGGGAAATTCAGAGAACACTCTTGTCATATCCGATACCCGATGAAGTCCACTGTCCGGTACGTGACCAGCCTCCTAAATACTTAATCAGAAACTACCATCAGGGCGGGAGATGCCCGGGACCAATATAAAGGGTAGTTATCCACATAGCACATACACGTACAGCGTACACCCAGATCGTTGGTCGAAGTAAGTTCAAGTTGAAAATGGATGCAAAATTCTTATCCATGTCCACGTTGTGGGAAAAGTGGTTGGCTGGGATAGTGGTGATTTTAGCTGCGGTAGCCATATGCTGTGCATGTTGGTGGATTCATGTTTGTTAGATGCCAAACGTGAACTTGCTCAGCGCATAAACTATTAAAGATTGCATTAAAGTTGCTGTAGCTTGTTAGCGGAGCCAGCAACCGAATTGGAAATTAAAAATTCCTCTTTTATGGGACTTTGCTAATGAAATCCGGGCTCACTGCGGCAGTAAACTGTAAATTTACTATTACAAAAATTATGTTATTGCTCCCGTAATTCGTTGCATAATATTCTCAGCTCTCCGGTACACTCAGATTCATGCATAAACTGTTTGAAATTATGAGGTGAATCTCTCAGGAAACTCAGGAAGTTAATCATTCTAGAGTAGGTATATATTGGGCCAAGGTTCTTCTGCAACCGACTGCGGTAAAGCTAGCATACCTACAATATTTGGGAACAAAATACGTGTTAAGTTTTCCATTACAGTGTCAAGCTAATAATAATAATAATAGTTGGCGCAACAGGTCTGTAGGGACCCAGGGCCTAGCTTCTCGCAACCATTCGTTTTGTGTGAGTTTTTAATTTTTGGAACGAATGGAAGGGATCTACAGTTTTATGCCGGTTCCAAACGGGCCGATTGAGAAGCTCTTTCATGACAGTTATACTCTCGGATGTTTGTCAGACGTTCGCGAGAGGTGGCGCAGTGAAAAAAACCCTGAGTTGGAATTTGGGTTTTTGCGGGATTCGAACCGGGACCCCTCGCTTAGTAGTCCAACACACTAACCACTAAGCCACTGCGACCACTCAGTGTCAAGCTATTAATATATAATGCAACTTCTCTTGTACCTACTTGTATATGTATAAAATTTATATACCGACATAGCTAAATTCGGGGTCACTCATAGCTCTTTTTCAAAAGAACTGTTAACAGTCTCCCGACCCGTAAAAAGTCTGTGTGTAGCCTGACAGAAGCAAAAAAAAAAAAAACAGTCGACGAAAGAGTCTAGTATTAACTTTTCAAAAGAGTCCAGTAGGTATAAGCTATTCCTACCTGCTTTTATCGGCGATATAAAGTAGACCTGGCAGGTTGAGTATTCGAAGAGCATAGAAATTTTGCCAATTAACGGTTTTAAGCCAATTCTTTACCGGATCTTCACTAATTTGTCATTTTTGGAGCTCAGGGTCACTTTGAGCTTTATCTAAAGCTCGGCACTCTTTCCTCCTGACAAGAGGAAGCACTGTGCAGAGACGTGACATCTAGGTTTAGTTATTGTTCAATGAAATGTTCGCAGCAACCTAAAATGCCACAGAAATTTCAAGGTGAGTATTAACCTGTATCTATTTACCTACTATGCGACGGGTCCCAGGTTCGATTTCCGAAAAAAGACCAACTTCCCTCTTAAAGTATTTTCCACTATGCCACCTCTCGCGGACATTTGACAAACATCCGAGAATATTATTATTATATTATTTATGGGCCCCTACAGACCTTTTGCGCCATCTATTAATGAAATAATAAGGTTCTTTCGATCGGCACAACTGATCCAAGACGCTACAATTCTCTCCCAATCATTCTTTTGTTTATGAGCTTTTATGTTAAGGACGAAATTTAAGGACCTACTTCTCAATGGTTGCTCCAAAGGCGCTGCTTTGAAAACACTTTATAAGTAGGTACAGTTTTACGTTGGGGTGTTTATCAGGCGTACTTGAGAGTTTAGCCCAGAGGAGAAAACCTTCAAATATAATCTCCATATTTTAAGTGGTTGAAACTCAAACCATTAGCACAAGAAAATCTGAAGATCTCTGAGAAAATGTTTGGTATTGCCAAAAACAAAATTGTCCCAAACAATTTACTAATTCAAATAGCTAGGGCTCTCGCCTGGAACAGCAAAACAGTTCTAACTTTAACTTTTATCATCCAAAAGGAATATTCATCCAATGTACAGTCGAAGTACTGCACAAAGTCCATCCATAAGAGAAGTATTTGGTCTATGCTTACATATTGAACCCCACATGCGTATACACCGAAGTAGTGACTAAACTCGAATGTGAAACTTGATAATTATGACCACGGGACATATAGTTAGAGTGCCTTTCACTCTGGCACTAAAGCCATAACTTATATCATAGTAAACCATCCAAAAATTTTAATTTTCGCAATTAGCTGGAAACAAAAGAACAAAGACGCTTTTCAGTCAAATCTCGTAAAGCGAAATCGTTCAAAAAGCATAACGACCACTTATTTGCAACTCCCACCCTAAAAATAAAAAACTGAATTGAACAATGGTCTTTATCTGTTCGATAGTATTAACCCCACACCGAATCCTTGTCTCTTGCAAATTGCTTTCTTTAGCTTTCGAAAATGGAAACTGTGAATTAAGCGACCAAAGGGGCCTATATAGTGCAGCACTATGGGAGAATTAAAATCTGGCCTTTGTTTTCACAATCGAATGGGAAATTTATTGACGGGTTGGAGATTTTATAAAAGGTTTTCTCCAGAGAACTAAACAACAATAACAAACAATGGTAGCCAAGCAGAGAAAAATTAACCCTAAATGCGAGAGAAAGAAAAATAAGGATAACAGGAGATGTGAAAAATAAAATAAAAATAACCCATCCTTCCCGGATGACTCTTTAGAATTTTAGATGAAGGGTGTTTTCATTGATTTTTTACTTTGTGGAACATATTAACTTGGCTAAGCCATTAATTGATGTTGCCAAATGCTTTTTAAGCTAAATTGAATCTGTAAATAAAAAGACACGAGAGGGAAACTTGCGCTGCGAAATTACTTTATGGAGAATGGGTGTCGCTTTAGAATCAGTGGATTTATTGAAGGACAGTTTTATTTCCGGATTATGGTTGCTGAGAATAGTTGAAAATGGTGTGGTGTAAATGTAGGAAAAAGACTTGATATATTGGCATTTTTATATGTTTTTCTAATCCAGTGTGTTGTTTATTAAAAAAATCGGAAGAGTTCATAGAAGTAGCAGTTTTAGCAAAATCAAACCAAAACAAATGTAATTCATCTGTTTTGTATGAGAGTAACCAGTCAAACATCTTCCAAAAAGACCCTTTGGTTCTAGGATCTCATACCCTATGGTAGAGTAACTAGGCCCCCCTTACCTTCGATTTAATAATTTGTTACTAAAAATTGCCAAGAAATAACGTCGAACATAAAAAAAAAATCAACAAAAAATTCAAAGCCTCATTTATAATCATACCTAAACTAATGTGTGCAGCATTTGGTATTTGTTGATAGGGAAATTGATGCACTGGAGCAGTTTGTTCCAAAAAAGCGAATAAAATTTTTTTGAAAGGATGTGCTACATCACTTGCTTTACCGTTATGTACTATTTTTAATATATCCCTTAGGACTTGCAATTTTCTTAACGAGTGGAAAGTGTCTTACATATCACCTATTTTTAAGGCCGGATCCAAGCGTGACTTCAATAACTATAGGCCTGTATGTAAGCTATCAGTCATTCCCAAGATTTTGGAAAAGATTGTGTGTAATAAATTAAATTTCTTTGTCAAGGAAATCATATCCGAATCTCAACACGGCCTTGTTCAAGGTAGATCCACAGCCACTAACCTAGCAATCCTGTGCGAAAAAATTGTAGCAAACTTTGAACGCGGTTTTCAGAATGACCTAATTTTCACCGACTTTACTAAGGCTTTTGACAGAGTAAATCATAACGTGCTGATCCAAAAATTAAAATGTATTGGGTTGGGCTCCCCTCTGTTAGATTGGATATCGTCATATCTAAGAGACCGAATTCAATACGTCAAGATTCTTGGTTCGGAGTCTATCTTTGTAACATCAGGTGTTCCGCAAGGAGGTCACATTGGACTATTGCTTTTCGTCCTCTTTGGTAATGATATTCCGTCTTGTATTCGTAATTCCACCTGTGTTTTGTTTGCTGGTGGCTTAAAAATCTTTCACTGCATTCAAACTGCTGAAGATTGCTTGCTTCTTCAAGATGATCTTAACAGTCTAGCTAGTTGGCGTCAACACAACCTTCTTGATTTAAACGTAGCTAAATGTCAAACACTTACTTGTGCAAGATGCTTTAGTCCAATATCCTCCTATTATCAAATTAATAATCTCCAGCTTGAAAAAGTACATAAAAAAAGACCTTGGAGATGTATTGGACCCCCAACTCACCTTTAAACCTCATATTGACTACATTGTGAGTAATGCTTTTAGAATGCTTGGTTTTATTAGGCGTAATACGAAAGAATTCTCTGATCCTTAACGCACGGTATTAGATTATTGTAGAATAATCTGGAACCCTTACTACCAAAACCAGTCCTACAGGATGAAAAGGGTGCAAAAAATGTTTCAAGGTTTGTTTTTAAAAATCTTAGGTGAAATATAGAAACTCCAGCCTACATAACCATAACCTGATGCCTTCTTTTTAATATAATGACTCTTGAAAATAGACGCAAGTATTTCTGTATAATGTTTATAAGAGATGTAATTAATTACCACATTAAATGCCCCTGTTTACTTGAGCGGATGAACTTTTTCTTTCCTGGCAGGAATTTGCGTATGATATTTCATCTTCGAGGTCGGTTTCACAGAACAAATTATGGCAATAATGAACCGATTGAGTGTTGCACCAGCAAAGTTTTTGGAAACTGTTCTAGAATCATATTAATGTCTGTTCTCTATCACAACAATTAATATTTTAATACACAGGAATAGTTTTAAGTTCATAATTATAATAGTTTTTAAGTTGTCTGATTAAGTTTGTAGCTTTGATGAAATAATAAATAAATAAATAAATTTAGGTTCCAGCCAGAGGAAATTGCGGGAAAATTTTTAGGGAAAAAACGTCAGAGAATTTTTATTTAGTCCAAAATTGGAAAAAGTACCAGAACATTGTTTAGAAAATATTACAGAAACTATGGAAATTAGGCCAGACAAGTGTGAAAAAAGAGCCATAAAGTAAAATGGAAATTAGACCAGAAAATAAATACATTTGGAAAAAAGACGAGATATTGCTTTACGTGAACGGCCGGCGCGTTTATTATTACCTAATTACTTTATTACTCGCAAACTGTCATGCTTAAAAAAAAAAATTAATTTAAAACCAATAAGTTTTTTTTCAATATTTATCAATATGTAACATACAATTATGTTAAAATAGCTGACCCGGCGAACTTCGTTCCGCCCAAATTCGTTAATGTAGGTAATGAACTTAATAAATCTGAGCTTTCGCTTCATGTAATCCGGTCAACAAAATTATTACTGAGCCGACTTTTAATTTCAAATTGTGTGAAGGTAAGCCTGAAACATCCAAAGATCTCAAAAGTTCCGCGTGATAGTTGGTGGCTTCGTTTTCATCCATCACGGAGTCGACTGATTTGTATGAATGTAACTCACCGGCGCGCGATTTGATTATCAATAACGAAATTCAAATGCAAAGAGGATCTACAACAAGAGGGCCAACTGAGAGCAGAAATGGTACATTTGCCTACAAGCTGCTGTTTGGCTGTTGTCCTGCATAGGAATTCCTAAGTATTAGTGCCTGTACAAATCAAAGGAGCGCCATTGCTGCAGCACGCATACTTAGGAAATCCTATGCAAGGACTTTATGCCATTCGGGCGGGAATTATTATGGTGGGATATCAAGTGAGGGCGACTGTGTTCGTCATTTTTGGTGCCCATTAGTTACACGGCGTTCACATCTCAGTTCAGCTTAAAAGTTTTTAAGGTTTATGAAATTGTTTTAAGGTGTGTCCAGACCAACGAAACATATCATAAACATTTATAATAAATGTTTCATAAATATTTCATTAACATTTATAACAGAAAAAAATGTTTATGAAATGTTTATTAAATATTTCGTTGGTCTGGACACCAATGAAACTTTTATGAAATGTTTATGAAATGTTTCGCAGTTTCCCATTCGTGATGGGAAATAATTTTTGTTTCACATGTTTCCGGGCAGAGAGTAGGCGCTGTTTTGTGAATTTATGTGAATATAAAAATTAAAATGTTAAAAAACATCTTGGTAGGTAATGAGGAAGTTATCTATTCATTTAATTAAATTATCTTTTTATTTTTTTTAATTTTTTTTGATGATAATGAAGCACGCTGCTAAAAATTCTACCGCTTTAGAGTTCATCATTATTTAGTGCAAAAATGGATAAAAATTAAACATTTCATAAATGTTTCAAAAATGTTTCATCGGCGTCCAGACTGAAAGAAACATTTAAGAGATGTTGAATAAATATTTATGAAATGTTTCTGAAGCAAATCAGAAACATTTTATAAACATTTAATAAACATTTAATAAACAAATGTTTCACTAGTCTGGACAAACCTTAACAAATGGAATTTCTGATATAATTTTGTCACAATGCCAAATACCTCAATAAAATCATGTTTTCTTTTTCAATATCTATCAGAAATCGATTCTCACGATATTAATAAAGTTATAATAAATCAACTTAAATGATTTTTGAACTTTTATTAAAAGAGATTTTGTAACTTCAAGCTTCTATTGTATTTATATGTTTGAGCTCAAAAAAACACACTTTTAATTGATTTTAATTTGGAAGTCATATTAAAATAAAATATTTTAGTACATTTATTTAGTTTATTGAAGTTTTGTTTCAACTATGTAGGTACCATAAGACCATAATAAAATCCATGTAAATCGCCATTTGTTTATGTTATGTGATATTTGGAGTGATAATCTGAGACAAAAAAGTTTGATTTCTAAAAAGTGAATCAAAAAAAAAAATGATTTTTTCTCAAAAACATTGATCTGTTTGCCAAATCAAATACAACATAAGTTAATTAATAGGTAACCTAGACAGATTTATGAAAAAAGTGCACATTTTCAAAATACATGTTAGAAAATTTGCCAAAAAAATATACAAAAAGAAAGTTATAAATATCACAGCCACAGATTTCTTCAGCATGTGAATAAATAGAAATAATTAAAAAAATAAAAGTGTTTTTTTAAGCTTCGATCTCAGCAATAACTATACAATACTTCATGTTTCGAGACTCGAACGAATTGTTCTTCCCTTTGCTTTGCTGAGATCAAGGCTCAAAAAACACTCCTATTATTCGAATCTGAAATCTTTAAATCGAAAATGCAAAATCGAAAATCTGGTACCTACATAAAATTCACTAATGTGGTATTCGATTGGGAGCTCTCAGTGCACTTTTTTGCTCTCAGAGCTATTTTTTATGTACGTTTGGTACAAAAAAAAAAGTAATCTTATTTCAGAGCACTTTTGCGAATCTTGATATTTTCTCAGATTAACCAATACAAGTGCGTTTGAGTTTGACAACAGCTGATGGATTTGTTTACATTTTCAGTGATTTTTTTCTCCAGAAAAGAAAGGCATTGCATCGGGTGAATTAATTTTTGTAAATTATTAATGTATAAATATTTAGAAATCAATCGGGACGTATATTTCTATTTACAAAATTTAGTGACGTTTTTATGTACGATTAGCCACACGAAATCTGAAATCTGAGAGCAAATCTGAAGAAGCCCAAACGAATAACACATAATGCTCTGTTGTGCCTACACCAGATGTTGCACTTGTGATTTCCGCTACACAGGTGTTTGCTTACAATAATATTATTACGCATTCATCATATTGCACCGTGGGTTGTATTTACACAACCAGGTGAGGTATGATGAGTTTAGAAAATGTAAGAACAACACCTGTGTATAGCGGAAATTGAATATTACTATAAGTAGTTGTAAATACATTTTTTCACTGCGCCACCTCTAGCGAACGTCCGACAAACATCCGAGAGTATAACTGTCTTGAAAGAGCTTCTCAATGAGCCGTTTGGAAGCGGCATAAAATTGTAGATCCCTTCCATTCGTTCCAAAAATGAAATCTCACACAAAGCGAATGGTTGCGAGAAGCTAGGCCAAGGGTCCCTACGGACCTGTTGCGCAAAAATTATTATTTATAGTTGTAAATAAGATAGTTTTAAGCGGAGTTAAGAATAGAACCGCGTAGTAGTCGGTGGTGAAAAATACAGTGTTGTAAAGTAGAGTTTATCAATAAAGTTGTAACATATGTTTTGAAAGGAAACAACAACCAAAGTGATTCTTTCTTGGCTCGAGGAAATAGTACATCGGCTCTAGTGGAAACATGGGCTTAACTTGCGTGTTATTAGGTAAGTCATTTTTTAACAACCCCCACAGTTCACCACATCAGGCAGCTGCCTTCATGAAATACTAGATTGTCAAATGTGTAGTTGTCAATAAACAAAATTAAAAAAGACGAAAAATGGAGGGACATTTTTTGGCGGCGAAGATGGACCAAGAACAAGTAACGATTTTAGCAAACCATATTAATAATTTATAATTCTATATTTTTGTTTTATAAATTTGCAGAGTGCATTGATAATGGACGTGAGCGGGGAACCTCCAAAGAAACGCTGCAAGACTTACCAAAGAAAATGTGTAATGGGCTGCAAAAATGTTCGAAGCACATTTATGGTGCCGGCGCGCGGATGAAATTAGGTATGTGGATTTGTTTATTATTATCTATATTATCTTTGAATGCCTTTAAGGATAGGTTTTCTTTTCAAAATTTACACAAATATACCTACATCCCTTAAAGTGAATCAAAGTGTTTGTTTAACACATAAGTCTTTATTAAAAATAACAAACTTGAGTCAAAAATATTGAATCGCAAATTTATGTACTTTGAAATCCAAATAACCTTACCGAACTTTGAGTCTCTGACTTGTTGCACGCAATGATACGGACTTGAGTGCGTAATTCCATTAGCCATTTATTTTCAATAAATACTTAAGCCTTAAACAAATACTTTGATTACTTTGTTTTCTGTAGTTACCCCACCTTTTTGTTCGCCTTTCGAATATAGGTACACATTCCTGGTATTACTTGAATGCACTGTTCTATGAACGTTATTTCATGTTGCACCGTTCGTTTCTGGGTTGCACATTGTAAATTGCGCATGCCGAAGACTGTTAATTCACTCCTATTCACTTTTTATATGTTTCGTCCATTCATGTCATGACAATCTTCCGTCAGGCGCAGTTTCTATACGGTCGATAGAGATGTCGGACTTGATCCTTCCTATTAACTTATTGGATTTTATTCTATGAATAAATATATTCATTTCGCCCCATCTTGATTTGACACCATCTAAGAATTAAATTAATTGGGCCTTAGCAATAAACATTTTTAGTCTCGACTATAAATTTACGGAAACTCACAATTGCGAAATTTGTATAGAAAATATAGCCACTGTAAACTACTTTAATTTAGAGTCGAAACTAAAAATCTTTATTGCTAAAGCCCATTATGTTTATGTTTATATTCCTTTACGTTTTGAACGCTCTATTTTATTTTCCTGTGGTAAACCAAATACACAAAAATAGTATTAAATATTATTTACATACAGATTTTGGTAAACTATTGAAGGGTAATAGTTTGTAAGGATTACACAACACATTTTTAAATTTCCACTTATCAAAACTATACATTTTTCTTATACGCAGCGACTACACATTACATTTTTTTGCATGCTTTAAAAAATCAAATATGTTTTCATCATACGGAGGAATAAATGACAGCATATTTTTCACCAGTTATTTGGGTAAGATTGTACCCTAAGTTAATAAAGTAATGCCCCATGCTCTATACATATAGGTACATAGTGCAGGTTAGGTTAGCGCTTACCTAATGTATATGTATGTACACAGTTTAATGACACCGTAATTTTTAATAATAGACATATTCATAGAATAGAGTGTGTAAGTACCTACTCATTTTAAGTTATTACCGTAAATTTTAATAAGTGTATGTTTGATTAACCCAAATAGTGATGAGGAACATGGTTAGCTTAATATAGTCATAACTCAGTATTTTAGCTAGGACCCTAATTTATAGTAACTAAATTTAAAAATTATTTAAAAATAAGTATATTAATTTTAGATTTTACCACAGTAGGGACACTTGGCGAGTGAATCTGGGACTCGATGCTTTAGAGCCATGTCACAGTGTATGTTAAAATCATTTCACAGAAGTGATGTTCACAGCCTCAAAGACAAGGCTTCAAAAGTGGGCAGTCCCAGATTGGGCTCTTAGCAACACAGTGACGCTCACAGAGTCAGAACCGTTAGAATCGAAATTTCCTCTTGTTCGACTGATGGAAGAGGAAATTACCGTTGCAGGTATCGCAAACTCGGTTGCGAAGAAGCTTACCAAAGAATAGAAAAAGTAAAAGCTGAACATTTGGAAGCTTTAAGAGAAAAAAATGCAGAGATTCTGCTTTTAAAAGAAAAGGTGCTTAGCCTTGAAATAGAGTTGGACGTTGCAAAATCGGTACATAAGCAGTTTCCAGATTCCCTTAAGGCAATCGTTGAAAACTGCTTGCAAAACTCTACCCGTAGTGCCAAAAGGTATAGACACAGCAATGCAACGAAAGTTCTGGCCCTTTCGATGTATTTCATGTCCCCGTCAGGGTTTAGAGAATTAGGGGGAATGTTTCATCTACCTTCTGTCAGTACTTTAAAGACCTTTAGAGCTTCATGGCCAAATTCACCCGGCAACATTGAATTTAATGTGAAGAGTTTAGAGCTTAAAACACGTCAGCTTCCAGACATGTTTAAATGTTGGTGCATTTCTGCGGATGAAATGTCTCTCAAAGGTCATGTAGACTATAGTAGGAGAAGTGATGCAGCATGCAGTTGTTGGTATTGAAGATTACGGTGATGACGAACACCGATCACCGCACCTTCCTACCAGTGTACTCGTTCTGATGGCTCAAGGGATTGCGAAGAGATAGAAACATCCCATTGGTTATTATTTTGTTCATAGCAGTTGCAAGCCTGCGATGCTTAAAAAATGGGTTGGGGTCGAAATTCTGGCGAGGTCAAAATTCTTTTTTCAAAATTCTGCTTTCAAAATTCTGTTTTAAAAATTCTGCTTTCAAAATTCAGCTTCTCAAAATTCTGCTTTACAAAATTCTGAAAATAAAAAAATAATTTTTGAGACAATTGTAATTTGCGCAAATTATGAAATGTGTATGGGGGGGCATGCTTCCCCCCTGCAACCCCCCTGCTTGGATTTACTGTTGGATTACGGGGTGGGTGCAAGGTTTTTACCCGACTGTACACAGGGAGGGTTATGTGTTTCGCGCGTATCCTATGTAAGTTCCTACGGGACACTTTGTAGCCCAAACGGCTTGACCGATCTTAAAGAGTGGGGTGTCATTTAATTGGTATTCTTCCCCGGAGTGTCATAGGCTAAACATATTATAAAAATAGAATAGAATAGAGAAAAATGTCAAGATATGCAATACCTACACTGAACTGTGAAATAAATTATTTTCTGATGTATTGACAATTTCGGTCTTGTGGAGTGTAATGCATTTAGTAATGAATTCATCTATTTTAAATTAAATATTAGATATTATTGAAGTTATTACTTCTTTAGGTGCGTTGGGCACTTTCAGATGGGAAGCAATTAATGAATTCGGGTTACTTTTAAAACGACACCGACACCGAGAAACCGACACCCGATAGGTGGCGCTGTTGTCAATTTTTTTGAGAAACTCAACCGATCTCAATGAAATTTTGTATGTGTTCATGGTTGGATGCAGCTATAAAGGTAGGATAGTTTTGGACCCGATAGGTGGCGCTGTTGTCGATTTTTTTTGAAAAACTCAACTGATCTCAATGAAACTTTGTTTGTGTGCATGGTTGTATGCAGCTAGAAAGATAGGATAGTTCTGAACCCGATAGGTGGCGCTGTTGTCGATTTTTTTGAGAAACTCAACCGATCTCAATGAAACTTTGTTTGTGTGCATGGTTGTATGCAGCTAGAAAGATTGGATATTTCATTTACAAATTAAATAGAAATTGTAATTTTTGTAGATGAAAATTCATAAATTTCATTGGTATTCATTTCAAAGAACATCAATTAATTATTAAATTCAATATTTCATGTAAGCCTGCATATTTGGAAATGTACGTTTTAAGCAACAGATTGCAATATTTGTATGTAAAATAATATGCATTATTTTTCATGCACAATAGCGCTTTAAATGAAAGTGGAAATTGTAATATAATATTTGTAGAAGTAGTTTATAATAATCAATAAAGAAACACATCATTTAATAGTATTTCTTGACGATTCGAAAAATGCACACGTAATTGTTCAGGTAATAACTTCTGTCGGCACTCCCGGAGTGCCTGTCTTTTTTTTTTTTTACATTCGCGATCGACATGAAATGGAAGTGCTTTAAAGATTTTCGTAAGTGCTTCAGCCATCACTCCTAAATAGTTTACAAATAAATATAATGCACACCATTCACAAAAGAAATGGTTTAATATTTTTTTTGTAAATCAACATACATTTTACATAGGTATTCCATTAAATTTTTAATTGTTTTATGGAAATTTAACTTTGTACATATTTTTAATCATTTGAAAAAATTTTAGTTTGCATCGTACTTAATAAAAAGAAATTTTAAACTTTAAATCTTACGGAAGCTCACAATTGCGGAATTTGTATGGAAATATATTTTCTCCAAAAACTTTTTTAAATAAAAAAGTTAATTTAAAAAACCAAAAAACCCGACTGACTGTAAAAAGGATTTAAAAAGATTAAAACAAGACACTTCCAAGTATAACTAATTGGCAGTCGGAGGCTGCGCATATTTTTGTCAGATTGTGTAGGTAATCTTACAAAGCCGGTTATATTCACAACAAGCTCATAAGCTTCCAGATTTTTACTCTAGTCTTTCGACCTTTTATGTCATACATACTGCAATGTTGATTGTACGGCAAAGTAAGGTCTAACGAATTTGATGTGTTCGTATTCCGTAAGTGACTTCTTTAACAAATAATAAAGTGAACTAGGAGGTCAGACCTTGGGTGTATATCTGTATATGTTCGTAGCGAGCTCAGGCCCAATATTTCAGATTATGTCTTGCTTTTCTTTGGCAAAACTCTTCAGCAAATATATTGTCATCATACATTGACGAAGGCGACTAAATGGCAAAGCTATAATTAAGTTGGAAAGCGAACCCAATGACCACTTTGAATCTGACCTGTCATGAAGTAAGAGATTGAGATTGATTGATTCGTAATTACGTGCGGTGACTAGATTGGCTAGTCGTACAATCTGACAAAAATATGCGCAGCCTCCGACTGCCAATTAGTTATACTTGGAAGTGTCTTGTTTTAATCTTTTTAAATCCTTTTTACAGTCAGTCGGGTTTTTTGGTTTTTTAAATTAACTTTTTTTTTACTTATATTTTTTGTTGAATTTTCAAATTGTTGGTCCCAAAATTCGAATTTCAGCACTCAAACTAAATAAAAATTTTCGAGATTTTAACCATTCTAGATTTTATTCGTTCTAGTAATCGTTGAAAAATATTTGTTTTCGTTAAATTCGTAAATTGGAAAAAAAAACAGAATTAGCAGAATTTATTTGTTTCAGATATTGCCTGTCAGAATTTTAAAAAGCAGAATTTTGAAAAGCAGAATGTTGTTAGACAGAACAGAAAAAAATCAGAATTTTGAGAAGCAGAATTTTTGTGTTAAAAAGCAGAATTTTGCAAAGCAGAATTTTGAAAGCAGAATTTCGACCCGCTCCCTCAAAAAATTAGTTGTTAAGGCAATCACCGAGCTACAAAAAAGTAAATTGATTCCAGTGCACTTCGTTTGCGACCAAGGTGCCAACTTCAGGGGCTTAGCTCGTGATCTTGGGATAACTTCAGCTAAGCCCTATTTCTTGGTCAACAATGCTAAAATATTTTTCTTTTATGATGTCCACATCTAATTAAAAGGACTCGCAATTGCCTGCTAAACAATACCATAATTTTTGAAAATAAGACGGCTTCTTGGTACGAGATTGTACAGTACAGTTTTATGATGTCGACTCCAAGAACGAGCTCAAAGCCGCTTCAAAATTGACCAATTAGAGAACTAAAGGGAATGTTTAATCTACCTTCTGTCAGCACTTTAAAGACCTTTATAGTTTCATAGCCAAATTCACCCGGCAACATTGGATTTAATGTAAAGAGTTTAGAGCTTAAAACACGTCAGCTTCCAGACATGTTTAAATATTTCTGCGGATGAAATGTCTCTCAAAGGTCATGCAGACTATAGTAGGAGAAGTGATGCAGCATGCAGTTGTTGGTATTGAAGACTACGGTGATGACGAACACCGATCACCGCACCTTGCTACCAGTGTACTCGTTCTGATGGCTCAAGGGATTGCGAAGAGATATGGAAACATCCCATTGGTTATTATTTTGTTCATAGCAGTTGCAAGTCTGCGATGCTCAAAAAATTAGTTCTGAAGGCAGTCACCGAGCTACAAATAAGTAAATTGATTCCAGTGCACTTCGTTTACGACCAAGGTGCCAACTTCAGGGGCTTAGCTCGTGATCTTGGGATAACTTCAGTTAAGCCCTATTTCTTGGTCAACAATGCTAAAATCTTTTTCTTTTATGATGCTCCACATCTAATTAAAAGCACTCGCAATTGCCTGCTAAACAATAGCCATAATTTTTGAAAATAAGACGGCTTCTAGGCACGAGATTGTACAGTTTTATGATGTCGACTCTAAGAACGAACTCAAAGCCGCTCCAAAATTGACCAATGCGCATATACAGCCAAATACCTTTCAACGAATGAGAGTGAAATTTGCGACGCAGGTCCTGAGCCACTCAGTTTATGCGGGTCTTTCAACTTTTGCCGAAGTACGTTCCGATATGCCAACTCTTAAAAATACTGCTGAGTTTGTTATTTTTTTGACAGACTCTTTAATATCTTCAATACCTCTGCTCCAAAGCAACGAGCAACCGCAAGAGTTTGAAGAAGCATTTAGTCAGAATGCAAAGCAGGAAGAGTTTTTGGGAAAGGCGAGAAAACTTCTGATTTCAATGAAGGTAATAGCCCCTGATGGTAAGAACGTGTCTTCCAAGTTTTCCTTTATTAAAGGTTGGTTACTCAACATTTTATCCCTTTTTTCGCTGTGGCAGTTAAGCTACATGGTGGTCAAAGGATAGATATGTGCATTCAAGAGGATACAAGCATCCACAGGTTTTCTTCTAAACCAACCTCTGTCTATCAACTCCTACTCTCACCTCCCCGTGGTGAACACCGGGTGCCTAGTACCTCAACTGGAGATTGGGTCCCAACCCCTTTGGAAGGTTGTTGGGGGTAGCAGACGAGAGAGGGGGGGAGGAGTGTTTCCACTAAGGCACTTCTCCTTGCATCGGAGCGGCAGCGGAGGAATTCCCGAGATGGAATCAACGGTGGCGCCCACAGTTCCAGTCAGGTCGAGCTACTTAGTGAACACCTTATACGGGCTACTACGAAGTATTCGGAGCTCAGGTCTATAAGGAGCGGTATGTCCGACTCTCCATCCTTAGAGTCACAATAAGGATCTGGTCCTCCAGGTTGGGGGTTGTGCCGTCGGGGTAACTTCCCGGCCACGTAAAAAAATACTGTTACGAAGCAACAACAAGCCTCGGATACGGACGGATTTACTGATGACGAACCATGCAAACGAAACAAGGACAACGAGCTTCGGATCTGCACATGGAATGTTAGGTCCCTTAATAGACCACGTGCAGCCGAACAATTAGCGGAGGCCCTAAACCGCTGCAAGGCAGACATCACTGCCATCCAAGAAACGCGGTGGGATGGGCCGGGCAAAAGGAGAATGAAAAACTGCGATATCTACTACGGAGACTGCTACCGACAACAAAAGCAGCGCCTATTTGGATGTGGGTTCGTCGTTGGAGGCAGACTTAGGCAAGAAGTCTTGAGTTTCAAATGTGTGAACGAGCGCCTCACGACGATTCGCATTAAGGCTAAATTCGCCAACATTAGCCTCATATGCGCGCATGCCCCCACAGAGGAGAAAGATGACGACACCAAAGATAAGTTCTACGAGCTCCTGGACAAAACTTATGAGCAGTGCCCTAGCTACGACATTAAGATTGTCCTAGGCGATTTTAATGCCAAGCTAGGAAGAGAGGGCATCTTTGGTGGCACAGTCGGAAAACACAGCCTGCACGACACCACCTCCGATAACGGATTCAGGCTGATCGACATTGCTGCGGGGCGAAACGTTGTGGTAGCTAGTACACAGTTCCCACATCTCAACATCCACAAAGGGACATGGAGATCTCCCGATCAATCAACCGTCAATCAGATTGATCATATTGCGATCGACGCAAGACACTCATCCGGTATTATGGACGTCCGAACTTTCCGAGGGGCCAACATTGACTCGGATCACTACCTCGTTGTAGCCAAGGTACGGCTGCGGATATCCCGATCAACGCCAAGAGATGGAAATACTGTGAGGAAGTTTGACGTCGGACGGCTACAATCGCAAGAGATCGCCATGTCCTTTTCCAATCGAGTCTCCCAAAACCTCTTACGAAGTCCCTTGCCGCCAGCATCAAGTATCGAAAACCAGTGGCAACATTGCCAAAATGCCATTCGAGATGCCGCCTCTGATGTGCTGGGTTTCACACGGCCACCACAACGAAACCCCTGGTTTGATGACGAATGCCGGCAAGCGCATGCAGCTAAACAGGAAGCATACAAAGCGGCCCTGCACAGAAGGACTAGAGCTGCTCGCGAGCTCTACGAGCAGAAGAGGAGAGAGGAACACCGGCTTCTCAGAAGGAAAAAGAGAGAGCACCAGAAGCGCGCGATTGAAGAGATAGAGAGATGCTACAGCAGGAATGAGGTTCGAAAGTTTTACCAAAGGGTCAAAAGAACCTGCCAAGGGTACAAAGTTCGAGCCGAAGCCTGTAAAGACGACCAAGGGAACATCGTAGTAGAATCGCAGTCAATGCTGAGGATTTGGAAAAATCATTTCTGCAGACTGTATAACGGCGACGACGAAACAAATCCCGCTGTCAGGCAGAATGAACCATTCGATTTGGGCGAAGATGACCAACGATTCCGCCCACCCGACCTAGCTGAAGTGAAGGTAGCTGTGTCTAAGCTTAAGTGTAACAAAGCTGCCGGAGCGGACGGCTTAACTGCCGAACTTTTCAAAGCGGCTGGCGATGATTTGGTCAGGAGCATGCACCAACTCATTTCCAGGATATGGTCGGATGAAAGTATGCCCGATGAATGGAACCTCAGCATTGTTTGCCCGATCCTCAAGAAAGGAGACCCTCTGATCTGCGCTAACTACAGAGGCATTAGTCTCCTTAACATCGCATACAAGATCCTTTCTGCTGTACTGTGTGAGCGCCTAAAGCCGTTTGTCAACAACCTGATAGGTCCATATCAGTGCGGCTTTAGGCCAGGAAAGTCCACCATCGATCAAATATTCACACTGCGGCAGATCTTGGAAAAGACTCAGGAATTCCAAATCGATACCCACCACCTTTTCATCGATTTCAAGGCAGCGTATGACAGCATCTACAGAGACGAGCTGTATAGGGCAATGTCTAGTTTTGGTATCCCTGCCAAACTCGTCCGTTTGTGCAGGATGACGATGGAAAACTCACGCTGTTCCATCAAGGTCGGTAAAGACCTCACCGACCCCTTTGATGTCAAAAAAGGATTTAGACAAGGCGACGCGCTGTCATGCGACTTCTTTAACATCATTCTTGAAAGAATCGTGCAGAACTCCCACGCCAACACCAGAGGCACGATCTTTCAAAAGTCCGTACAATTACTCGCATACGCAGACGATATTGACATAATCGGGAGAACACAGCGTGATGTCAGTGAAGCCTTCGTGAGTAGGTATTGAGACGGAAGCGGCGAAAATGGGTTTAGCAGTCAATGAGGGCAAAACCAAGTATATGCTGTCATCAAGAAAAGACACTCAACACCGACGTCTTGGACAAAACATCACCATAGACAGCTATAACTTTGAGGTAGTTAAGGACTTTGTCTACCTAGGCTCCGCTATAAATTCAGACAACGACACCAGCGCTGAGATCAAACGAAGAATAACTCTTGCCAATCGCTGTTTCTTTGGGCTAAGAAGGCAATTGAGTAGCAAAGCCCTCTCTCGAGCAACTAAAGTGTCCATTTATAAGACCCTCATCATCCCAGTCCTGCTTTACGGTGCAGAAGCATGGACCTTGTCAAAGGCGGATGAGGACGCTTTAGGCCGCTTCGAGAGGAAAATCCTTCGGGTGATTTTTGGTCCCGTCTGCATAAATGGAGAGTGGAGGAGGAGGTATAACATCGAACTGTACGGGCTGTACAGCGACACCGATCTAGCCAGAAGAGTCAGAATACAACGACTGCGATGGCTGGGTCATCTAGAGCGGATGGACACCAATGCTCCGGCCCGGAAAATCTCTGAATCCACCCCGCAGGGACGGCGCAGTAGAGGAGCACCGAGACTCAGGTGGCGCACGCAAGTGGAAGGGGACCTCAGCCAGAGCTGGCTGGCGAAGCTTGTTGGTTGAGGCCCAGGTCCACCCCGGACTGTTGCGCCACCTAAAGTAAGTAAGTTAAACTACATCCTAACTAGACATTTAAATCAGGATTGCTTAGAGCATTTCTTCGGCGCAATTAGAAGTTCAGGGGGCAATAATAGACGTCCAACGGACATGCAATTCGCAAGTGCCTTTCAAAGGGTTTGGGGTAAGTATTCAATATCTCAAAGCAGTGAGAACAGGTAATTGCGAAGTAATTCAGAATGACCAAGTTGTTGTTTTTGATAAATTTTCAAAAAACGATTTGGTCATGAATACTGAATGGTTGACGGAGAAGGATGTGACTAGACCGAATAACATATTCGATATAAACGTCACTAACGACATAGATGGTGCTGATTTCTTACAGGAAAAAAGTTCCACTTATGTCTGTGGTTGGCTTTTCCGTAAATGTTACGGAAGTCATAGCTGCGCCTTATCAGTCCCTGCAATGCCACCTAGTTCCGTACCGTCAACAAGCCTGCTTTTCACCTCCACCAAGCAATATGATAATTGTCAACTCTTCGTTCCACCTCTGGTGTTTGTCGAATACATAAAATGTCTTGATATAGGCATTTTGGTATTCTATTCCCTGAAAAGTGTCATATAAAAGGCCTCGCGGAACACCTTTTCCAAGAACTAAAAATTTATTCCCCCTACAAGTGTTGCGAAAACTTGGATACTTTCTTCGTTTTGACATATTTTGTGCGAATTTATTTAGCTCTTAAATTCTTGAACAGAGATCTAAGTGACCCTTCTTTTAAATGCATGTATTGCTCATCTGTAAATATTATTTTATAACTTTGTAATGAATTTTAAATAATTGTGATCTTTTTTTATATTGTGATATTTTTTTTAATTTCTTACTTTTTCTAATTTTGTGTAATCTTTTTATACAAATCCCCAAAGGGTGACTGGCTTTACAATGTCAATGGCGGTGATCATCCTTCCACTACCATTGCATTGACGTTGTCAACGCTGCCACCCTTTGTAGTTTAAGCGAAATATAACTAACTTTTTTTTTTTTTAAGTACCTATGGTGCAATATGCCTACTGGGGAAACCGAACGCCAAACAAAAAATCGGTTAACGCCGAAATGCATACCTCATAGGTGGTGTGGAAATGCATTTAACGTTTTTATCTTATATTTAGGTATTTTGCAATGTATTCTCTGGCTTTTCGACGTGCGATGACGTAGCCGCAGAATATATCGTTGCTCATGTATTCTGTTATATCAGACTCTTATCCGTTTGTTTGTGCATCCATCTTTCATAACCTTCACACCAGTCACTACTATGAAACAAAACTCTTAACATAATCCCCATAGATTCGCGTGATTCAAATTCATTTGAAGACTCTGAAGTTGTTTCAAAAATGCAATACAAATGTTGACATACTGGTAACAACGAATACATGGAGACACATTATCGAGCAAAAAAGAAAATTCCAATGATGATCGGTAATTTTAATTTTAATTAACTCGAATTTTCTATAACTCTAACTAAATCGAGTGTCAACAGCATTTAGGTGGCAAATTGCATACAATTCTGCTTCCGTCACTCGAACTTCTATAACTCGAATAAAAATTATGGCACGACCATTCCATAAGTCGAATTTGTAGGGGCAACCCCCGAATATGCTTGGTTATTTTTGTTTCTGTTTCAATTTTTTTGTCTTGTTTTGAGTATTTTACTGTTCGGGGATATCCCGAAAATGATTGTTTTATGTTCTCCTTTTGTTTTTAATTATTTTGTGTCAGCCAAGCATAATCAATGTAAAGCCAATGTAAGTTTATATGCTATGGCGTCAAAACGTGTGTTAAAATGTTTATCACTAGAAGAAAAATTTAAACTTATCAAAGAAATTGAAAGTGAACTAAAAAAAGGACGAGGCTAAGAAATTTGGTATCCCAGCGAGTGCGGTTTCCAAAATCTTAAAAAATAAAGAATCAATAATCACGTCATTTGAACCGGGAAGTATTTAACAACCGTAAAAAAATTTAATTTCTGTAAGTCAAGGTCTCTATAAGTCGAACTTTTACCTTGGATAGTGGTGATTCGAGTTATGTAACCTAAAATATGCAATAATTGATGATCCAGTTATGATTGTAGCCTTGTAGACTCATGCTGGTGCAAAACTTCATCGTTCTGAAAAAACAAAAAAAAAAAAAAAAATCGTCGATTTAAATTTGGCTGTAATTTGTATAAACTTACATAATATGCATGCTTAAAGTCGAAAGGTCTCTTTGCGACTAGTCGTGCCACTTGCTAGTTTCCAATACCTATAAACTCGAGAAAAAAAATGAGGTTAGATTAAATTGTTATAATCATTGCTACTAATGACGTTGAAACATAGACCAAAAGTCGAAAAACACTTAACTTAAAATGTATTTGTTCTCCTTCAAGCGACGCCAGAAATCTGCAATGTTCTTAGAGTCGAATAACTCCAAAGCCATGGGAATTTTTGCCGAATCACATCTTGTCTTTGACTTCGTGTCGACGGATATCAACTGCACGACCTAAAAAAGAACAAAGTGGATGTTACTTCAGTTTTAGGTAATATTTTAATAAACTTTATAGGTTGCATTAATTAAGAGCATGCCCCAATTGGTTTTTGTATTCTTGCGATCATAATCCAAAACACTATCACAGTTTTTTGTTAACGTAAAAAATTTTGTATTTAAAATCAGCTTTTCTTTGCATAATATTCAGAGGCAATTAAAGTTTTTGACTATTTGACCGATTTTACAAAATTTTCGCAAAAACAAAAAATAATATTTTTTTGCATCTATGTACGTTCCACTGAGCACCAAGTCTGCGAATCGCATTGGAATACCAAATTATTACATTATATTATATTATGTATAATCAATCACGAACTAATTATTTCCAAACAATAAACAAAGCAAAAGGAATTTTGCATTATTTGTTATTGCTACGACGCCATTAAGGCAGATGTTAATTCCACCACGCAGCCATTAATTTTGACACTTTGCACGTATTCACAGAACACAGACAGGAAAAATAAGAGCGCACGAGAGAGGGCTGACATTCAACATTTACCGGGAAAATTGGTTAGGGGCAAGTAGAGTTGGCTCTCTAGTTTTTGATTCTCTTTGTTCAAATGATCAACATTCTTGTTTTTCGCAGCCAAAGTCGCTTTTACACTCAGCCAATCATGGTCAACATAATTCTGAGCGATATCCGGAATTAGTTCTTCCGGTGTCGTTGTAAAGTTGCAAAAAATGTTGTGGAAACTCAATCAGGCCGGTATGTTTAAGTCTGCTGGAATCTCGCCACTGCCCATCGCCAACAATAATACAATTTCTTCACGTATCGCCTTCAAGTAAGCATTCAATTCATCTGCCGGAGTTGATCTCGGAATGACAGGCAGCGTTTGACGAAAATCGCCTGATAGCAAAATAATTGCGCCACCGAAATGTCGGTTATCATTACGTAAATCTTTCAAAGTACTATTAAGAGCCTCCAATGTGCGTTTATGAGCCATTGTGCATTCGTCCCATATGATCATCTTACATTGCTGGAGTAGGTACTTTCGCCATCGCAGTGTTCTTTGAAATGTTGCATGTAGGTTTTTCATCCACTTGCGGATTCAATGACCGCTATCCCTGAAGAGGCAAGGGCAAAAATCAATCTCAGATCTTGAACGATTCGTAGCCAAAATCAGTGAAATCATGAATGTTTATCCAGCTCCACCGGGCGCATCAAGGAAAAAAATTCCGCCCTTTTGGTTTTGGCTTGCATCAATTCATCGTACACGTTCCATTGTTCTTGATTCAGCATTGGCACATTTGTTCGAACCAGCTTGACTCAATGCGATTCGATCGAAATCCATTTCTCGCTCCCATTTTCGATTAAATGCGTCTTGCATTGAGCGATTACGCTGTGGTCACAGTGCGAATTCGATGCAAAATATCTTCGGCCATATCATCCTTGTCGAAATTATGATTGCGAAGAGTGTCCCGAGTTGATTCGCAGACGCAGTGATAGTGGCATCGGCCAGCGTCATATCCGAATGATTGTCGGCTTCTCGATATGTAGCACACAACGCTTTGAACGAAATATGGCCACAAACATTGACCAAAAGCATTCTCAAATAGAAGCATTCGTTGTTCGGGTGAACTGTATATATACGGGAACTACGTCACGTTGTTTCCGCCGCTGGAACTTCTTCTTCAAAAAGTTATTTAATGTATCATAGAAAACATAAACAAACTTATTAGGTAGATATATTTAAAAAAATAATTTAAAAATTGTTAACAACAACAATTTGCATGGGAAATAATTAAAATAATTGACAAAAACAATTGCTTTTAAAATTGAAAATATTATTTTTGTATTTGAAGCGTCTGGCGTAATTTTTCGGTAGCCCAGGGGCCCAATTTTTTGCCCGTGTACACGCTTAACGAAACTCACACTCACTGCCCATGTACACCAAACACAGTTCACGCGATTCCGCAACGTGCTGTGACCTGTGAGTTTGAATGTGCTGAGTGAAACATTTTTTGTCAGCCGACTGAGCTGAATTCTGTTTGACAGAATTTTTGTTTAAAAAAAGGAAAATGAACGCGATTGTAAGACACACAAGACGTCAAAGTCGTTATGTTGGTATATTAAATTGTTTCTAGTTAACTTATTTTGTATATTACGTTTATATTTTCGCAGTAGAAAATTAACTACTATTATTAGAAGAAATATTAGAAACTCTCGGGATCCCTTTGAAGAAGCAACAGAACAGCAGTTTGTCGATTCGTATCGGTTCCCAAAAAATTCCACATCTTTTTTTTTAAATGAGCGCCATTTGCCATTTAGTGGCCCCATCTGATGATTGAAATCTAAAATAAATATGTATGTATAGGTATAAGAAAATATAATATTAGGCAAATAAACAAACCTGTCTTGAGCGAAATCTACGTTTTCCTCCATGAAGACCAATATTCTTTTTGTTCGAAACTCGATTTTTTCATTTGCTTCGGTTCGGTCGCATTCCTCAACTCCCACTTCCCAGTCGAAAACAGAGTGAATACACTCTTGCGGAATCAGATCAAGCCAGTGTATACTTTTTTCGGGTACACAAGAAAACTCACTCTTGCGGAATTGGGCCCCAGTAAACAATTAGACCTCAGCCTGTACTAGTAAGAAGACTTTCTATTGAATCTAATACATTTGCTGTCAATTGTTGTTCGTTTTCGAATGTCAAATCATCTGTTTTTGTTTTCATGCAGTAAGTTTGTTTTTGCTGAAGTTAATAAAGGTAGATATATTATTAAAGAAGAATTCAAGTCAAGACGCAGACATCTTTTATGGGCCTTGTTAAGCAACACCTTGGGTGCAACGAACACCGCTCCCAGATCCCAGTAGTCCATAAACAACCGTCAGCACACCAGAGGCAACAAACAGAGGCAACAAACGCTTTATTTTGAATTGCGAAATAGTTGGATTTATTGTAATAATTATCCGAATTACATTACATTACATGAGTGCGTGTACCACTACCACCTGATTACGTTCGTAGCAGCAAACAGAGCCGACTCCCACTGATATCGTGTTTCCTAAAAATGTGTGATAAATGAGTATTTGTGTAATGTTCAATTATTTGTGCAATATAATAGATGTTATTACAAATTAACAATAATTATCACTATTTGTTCTTCTGTGTTAATATATAGTTAGTTTTAAGAAAGGAATAAAATTGAACGTCACTGTTTCAAGAAGTACAAGAATGAAAAGAGAATGAAGAAATTCAAAATAATATAAATTATAATAGGGTGCTTATGCTTATGCCTACGGTGACCATATTTTCAAGAGCGAAACTCGGGACAAACAAAAATACATAACAGCACACAAATGACCAAAAATAACAAGAATTATTTTACAAATTCAGTTCAGCGGGTATGCAAATATGGTAGAAATAGATGTACTATTATTGTAGTAGATTCCCTTGTGATTATTAAGGGGCTATTTGCACTTTATTAGTGATCTTGAAATGGTTAATTTTGTAAAATAGATAATAAAATATTACAAAAAAAAAATAAATTTATGAATATACGGGACAAATACGGGACTAAAATAGAAATACATTTGTATGTCCCGTATTTCTAAAATAAAAACCAGGGACAGGATATTGAAATACGGGACTGTCCCGGGAAATACGGGACGTATGGTCACCGTACTTATGCCACATGATTGGTAAATAATGGAACATATTCCAAAACACGCATTAAGCAATTGAGGATTAAGGATGCTATAGCATTAAAAAAATGTGTTGCTTAGGTTAGCACTTTATGTAATTCACTCTAAGTAAATATAAGAGAGGCGTTTGGCCAACAATAAAATCAATCATCATTCATTAATCCACCATAACAATCGTTTCTCTTTGTCAATTCTTATACCCAGTGAACATTGAACAAGTTCAAGTAGTGCTTGGCCAACTAGATCCAACAGAGTAATAAATGCAATCGCTTGTTATCTCCTTTATAGATCATTTTCCTCAACAGACTTATATTAGTTGAAGAATCTGCAACCTCTCGAAGTAGAAAAAATTATGGAAGCGAATTGATCCATTTTATTAATTTGACGAACGACAGTTCTTTGGTCACTTTAGGTTTGTTTATTAATGGTGGTGTGTAGAATTGCTATACGGACAAAGCGCGGAGGAGCACTTTGGGTGGAAATAATAGTATTTTTTGCAATACTATACTTAGGGAAAGGATCCTATCAAAGCGACGTTAGCATACAAATTTTACAAACAAAAATATTACTTGTGGTAAGTTTGTTTGTTACATTAAGGTGATTTACACAATGTTTCACAACAGTCCATCAGCAATTGTTTAAAAAGGTTTGTAAGCGCTTTGGCAAATGAAATCGGGTAATTCGTTCAATTAAAAAAGGATTCAAAGTGCCTGGTGATGAATTTGATGCTCAGCAAAGGTGTAGAAATCGTTTTTACTCCACAAATGTACAGGTAAGATTATCTGAGTTAATTCTTTACAGTGACAATAAGAAACACTTTAACTCACATGAAACACACTTTAACTGTGGTATAACAACATATTCATGTGCGTAATTCCCAGTGATCTAATAAATATAATCCTTATCAGGTGGAATTCAAATACCTGTCTATCACCCCTATCGAGATATCCGTTCGGTAAGGAATTTTCTCCGATTTATAAGGAATTGGAGAAATTCCATTGGAGATATCCGTTCCGATACTTACAACAGAACAATTTTCCGATAACATATAGAGAACCTTCTCGCATTGAGTGGAACGTTTAAGGCAATATCCAAATGAATAATTCAATACCCCGATTTTGATGTATCAGTGTCAAGTGTGCAAATTACCTTAGTTTACAATAATTATTGTTACATATTTTTGATTAACAACTTGATAAGTGCTGATTGACGTTATGTTCTTATTTGGATCAGAGATTTGTCGCTTTGTGTTTTGTGTTGGGATGGGAACCAACATTCAGAGTTCAGAGTGATGCCAAATGTAAAATTATGGACATAGTGGCCCGTTGGAAAGGATCTTCACATGTCTATTGTGTTTGAAACGTATCCGTATTATAGCGAATCGCCTACAAAATATTGACTTGTGAGTGGGCGTTCTGCTGGGCGATGGTGCATATGCCCGCTCGAAAACTTTACTGACACCGTTCAGACTATCTGCACAATTGAACCCAGTTCATCGAGCGCATATACGAAATACGGACCCGAAATCATGTTGAGCATTTTCTCGGGCAACTAAAAAATAAATTTCGATCTTGCTTCAATGGAATTCAAGTAAATTATGAAACAGTTATAGCTACTATTGTTGCAATAGCTATACTGCAAAATATTTCAAAAGATCGGTCAAACGGTGATCATATCTCATTATTCAGAACTATATCTGTTATTAATTTGTGGTTACAGGTTACAGGCTTCCTAATAGATTTGTTGCTTGTTTCACTTCGACGTAACGACGATATGGCAGAACCAGAGTCCGAAAACGATGATCCTGACGATGCTCACAACCCCGATGGAAGCATGAACATTGAACATACCAATAAGTTCTATATCAGAAAATTGCCCGGAAGCGAGTATGGATCTCAACCACCAGAAGAAAAAAACAAGCGACACACATTTTTAGAGTTAAATATTTCCTTATTAAGCGTATAACTAACAAATTAAATAATAATTTAAAGAAAATAATAATGTACACTCCTAATTTTTTTAGTTTTCATGCATTCGGAATAACTGCAACCGCCCCTTTTTTTCCTAGAGTATCGCTTGCCGAACCCAATTGTGTTTCAATTTCTCTATTGTAGAAATAACGGGTTGCTATTATTTTATTTATTTAATGTTGAAAGTGAAGCATTTTTAAAATTCTACCAGAAATTTGTTTTCTTGGGATTGAGACATTTTTGGGCTTCCTGTTTTGCGGAGTACAGTCGATTGACAAGGATTCCTTTTCGCTGAAGAAAATAAGAGGGTGCTTATGGTATGAAATATGGGTAATTGTATGGATGCATTGTTACAGTACCCGTTTTGCCATGTCTGCAGGGTCTGAAAAATGCAACGAAAATTAGATTTCAATAAAAACACTACTACACCATTATAACTTTTTTTTGGATCGAACACACTTCCCTCACTGCCTCACACTGTCCCTCATTCTGTCCTGTAATATGGAGATACGTGAACGAAAATATGATTTAATAACAACAATAACAAATTCTTTTCGATCATCAATCCTGTCCCTCGCCGTTCGTTCGTCATCCAGTGCATATTTGTAAAATTGCCTAAAACAAAAGAAATTAATTTTGATGTTAATCTCTAATATATAAAATTCTCGTGTCACGGGGTGCGTAATTGAACTCCTCCGAAACGGCTCGATCGATTTTCGTGAATCTTTGCAAGGATATCGGCTAGGGTGGAGAATCGAACAACATCTATTTTTCATTCCCCTAAATGTTAAGGGTGGTCCACCCTTCAATTTTTTTTTTTTTATTTATGGGGAAATGCACTTTGAAAAAAAATAAACGGGGTGGAAATCGAGTAGTGATACTTCATATACAAAAAAAAAAAAAAAATTTATTTTAATGCCTATTGTTGTTGTCAATTATTTAAATTATTTTGCAAGCAAATTGTTGTTGCAAACAATTTTGAAATTTCTTTTTTTTAAATTCACCTAATAAGATTGCTTATGTTTACTATGTCACATTAAGTAGCTTTTTTAAAAATGGAGAAGATACTTCGATTTGTTTGATGGTGTTTGAATGCATCATTTTTGTTTGCCAAATATTTTGAAATGTTTGAGATGATGATGATGATAGGCGTTTAGCGTTGAGCGTTTTTAAAGATTTTGAGCTTGATGGTTTCGAATGGGCGGCGAATCTCATCCCCCAAATCTGCGCGAAAGTCCACCGAAATAGTTTAATAAGTCGCGGAAATTTTGTAAACAAACAATACCTGTTATGGATACCTTGTCTGGCGATCGGGGGTTAATTGTGATTTCCCACGTAATGGAAAGGGGGTGATATCCTATGCCCGGGTGGGGAATTGTTGCGTCCACCGTTATCCTTTTTTCCTATGTTTTAGTTTTTTAATTAACTTTGTTTTAATTCGTGAAAAAAAAAACGCCGGTTGCAAATTCCTCCACGAATTACTCTGTTTTGTTTTGTTTACTATGACAGATGGTCATAGAAAACTTATTAAAAGAAGGCTAATTCTGGAAAGACGAGAAGAGAGTTCGAAGTCGGCTGGCTAATCCAAATATATCTACTGGAAGGATCCCCTCAAGGCGAATTCCAGTATATGATGAGAGGAGTGAATGGAAAGTTTGAGAGGACTAGCGGGTTACGGCAGCGCATTGGTGTCGCACTTAATTCGTCGCTACAATGCAGAACTAGACTAAGTCACACCTTTACTAAATATCAGTAGAGCGATTTTTAAGTTGGAAAATGTATTTACTCCCAAACTATTTTATGAAACACCTTGACGTAAAAAAAAACCTAAGTCCCAAGTCCGTGTAGTGGACATAGGTTAGTTCTGCCCTAAAAAGAAAGTTAAAGGACATAGGATTTTTTTGTATGATTAAAACTGTGTACGTACTATTGCGCGTAGGAATACAGTCATCACCTAGGAACGCGCAGAATGCGACTGGCTATTTTCTTATGTAAAATTCGTAAATTTCGATATTTTGGACTTAGACTAGTTCTGCATTGTAGCGACGAATTGACCGTTTAGCCCGGTAATATGTTGAATGTGGTGGTTAATGGCCGTGGGAGTCATTGCTGAATGCCAACTTAAGATCCCACCGTTGGGGTCTAACACCGGCGAATGTATGAGAGAGTATGTGTGAGTAAGCCAAGCGACTTCGAACCAAACGAAAGCCCTGGAAGCTGGAAGTCACCTCTTGGCTGACCAGCGTGAGCTAAAGTTTAGAGGTTTTTTTTATAGCGAGCTTTGTGCGATTTTTGTTGCGAGAATAGACGTTTTTTTTCTGCAACTTAAAATTAATCAGTAAACTGTGGAGGTTTTTTTGAATTTTTTTTTAAGTAAAGTAGATTAGTGGAGTGAGTTCTCTAAGGAAGAAAAAGGGATACTGGGGAGACGGGGTAACCGGACAGAAGATCTTGAAGAGGTGTCAGAAAGGGGCATCAACAAAATTGAAACGAGACAAGGAACCCAACAGGCAGTTAACAAAAGATAAGTAGAGTGAAATTCGTTTGGCTAGGTTTTTTGTCATAATTTGAATTTCGGTAGACTTTTGTTCCGATAAATTCCCAAAAGAAACGTTTTTTTCAGTTTCAGTTTTCAGTTTTTGATTTCGAGACAACGCGATAGCGGGCCACGCCAACGGTCCAGCCATTTATATATATACATATATTTTTTCTTCCTCTGGGTTTTTTTTTACCCAGCTAATAAAAGACCGCGCTCCAACGGAGCTTTTATAACGTTTTAAAACATTCGTTTACTTTTTTGAGTTTCTGTTTTCAGGTTTCGTAATTTGTCGAAAATTACGTGGCGCCCATCTTCCATATAGGTAACAACGATATTTACACGACTTAACATCATTGAATCCACCCCCTTCGCTGAGCTTAGCCGAACGTAGCCATTTCACTGGCTGCGGTTGCAAAAAGTTCGCGATCTCTTTTGCTGATCATTGGCAAGTGTCACATTCCACATTTTTCCCTCGGGCAGTGGCGACTGCATTTTTTGTTTTCGTTTGTTTCGCTAATTAATTTATTTAACCAAGTAGTTTGATCGCGATAATATCCACATAAATAATTTTGCAACAAGATAAAGAGACTCGATTTTCATAGTGGGTGAATTTTTGTTGGTGCATGTTGCCAGAGTTCAGCTTCAATATTGAAGGAATTTGAAAATTCAAAAGTGCGGACGTTGAGATGGGGTGTAGAAAATAGCATGATCCGTAGCGGCTAGCCCAGAAACGGTGGAAAATTGTACAAATGTTAGTGATAGTGGTATTAGGAGACTAGGGGGCATTATTGGCTGGAGACGCCGAACAATAGTTCTTGCCGAAGTCATTGAGTGGTAAAAGATCGGGAATGGTGGTTTTTGTTAATGGCCACAGTGCCAAAGTGGTAGTTTTTTTGATAAAAAAAAAAAAAAAAAATAGAACAATTCGCGGCAGAAGGATTTAAATCCACACAAATGAAATTAAATTTGCATTTTTAATGTCAGTGGTAAGTTGTAGAGAAGTTATTAGTGTTTTAGGAAGAAAATTAATTCTGTGTTCGTGATATGTATGTAGCAGTGGCGTGGCGTCCATACAACTCGATTCCTACCGAGTTACCTTTTGAAATCTCGACCAGGTAACACTATCTGCCTACCAAAAACCGAATATAAATGAAACACTACCAAATGAATTTGAATACTCACCAAATGGTACACACACAAAAGCACTCATATAAAAATTGTGTGTGTACCCATTTTCATACAACATCGTCATCGTCTCGACAAAGCGAAGGTAACCCAAAATATGTCGGGTTATTAAAGTTCTCACTTTATAGTTCTTTTTGAGAGAAAATTTTCTTGTTATCTCTTTTTTTCTTCCCTGAGTACTTTGTCTGAGTCTGACACCTCTCTGTTCAACACCCATTGTAGAAAATAACCCGCTTTTCTTCGAGTTATATGCTCTCACAAATTTCATTTTGACTGCCGAATCTGAGTGAACATTTGTTTGTATCATCTCTTTTTTTCTTCCCAGAGCTGAGCTGAGTACTGGTACTGGCCATGGCATGGCCAGGCCATTGGCCACTGGCCACTGGGTTGTGTTTTGGGTATATCGTATGTGTTTGTTTGGCTATGATATGAATGAAATAACGCGCTTTTCTCCGAGTTATTCGAATTTCTTTTACTTCTTCTTTTCTTATTGTCTCTTGTGTGAATAATTGCAGGTAGTATGTTGAGGTAGGTAAGCGTAAGGGTGTGTTTTGGTTTACAAATTCAGTTGGCAGATTGCATTGCATGACTTAAGTGAATTTAGTATAGGTAGTTAGGTACTCTGAAAACGATTTTGCAAATGTGCAATGTATGATTTTGTTTCAAGTTGCACAGGGTCACTGGGTCTAAGGTATTTTAGATTTATAGGTAGGTATATGATACATAAATGTTTGCTTCGACTTCCCATTTTATAATGTTCACGCCACGCCACTGGTAGGTAGGTACTTATACGCATCATTTGGAGGTCAACGACTTTCCACCAACAAAACTGCAAGGAAGCCGTGACCGCCAGCATTTTTATTGTAGGTAAATTTTTTTATTTGTACTTTGTTTGGGCATTTTTTTTATTTGCTTTACTTTTGTGCTTTAACGTGTATTTTTGCAACGAGAGCCTGAACCAACCGGGAAATGGTACGGAAGTGCCACAAGAGCACCCGTTTACCGCTCCAAAACGTGCGATCGTTACCAGATAAAAACAAATTTTATTTATATTTTTTGTATTCATTATACATATTTTTGTTATTTATAATTTTTTTTTTGTTTTAGATTTAATTTGGTGTGTCGTTATTTCGTAAATTTACGTCCATATTTTTCGCCGGGTCCGCTAGTTTATTATTATTCAAGCGAATGAATTTATTTGCATATTGACAAAATCGTGAACAATTCAAATTGACAATTACTTTTCTTCATAGGTATATTTCGTCTTATTGAAGTTACTTTTTTCCCGCAATGGATTTTATTAAAATTAAACATAATATAGTTTTTTGATATAAAAAAGGGGAGAGTGGGGAACGTTTCCCAAGTAACAATTTGATTTCGGTAAGGTTCAAATTTGTAATTTTTGTAGGCAACCATTTCGATAGAGTCTCTATAGTATTTGTTTACCGAAGACCGATTTCGAAGCAATTGTTCCCAAAATAACTTCTGTACGTCCCTTGCGAAGCATACACACAGGCTTTATAGAGGGATATGAAATTAAATTTCGTTATGATCTCTAAGACCTCTGAAAATGAGTGAGGAGATGGTGGAAAGTGTATTGCTTCGGTAAAGCTTGTGGTTGGAATGAGAAGCTTCGTTAGAGCATCTCACAGAAGGCATTATAGAAGCAATGAAATGTCATGAAATTAACGACTTGCGATTGGAAGTCTTAACGAAATTCTGAAATGTATCAACAAGTTGAGATTTACCACTGTTACATTATTATGACGAATTAGCCTACGGGTAGGGTATTGGAGTACTACGCAGCAGGACTCATGTTCGATTCTCAATGTAAGTAAAACATAAATTATAATATACGGGGAGTATTCACTGAACGAAAATTGCAAAGAATCAATTATAGTAGATAGATACTGTTTATAAATAATACGCCAAATTTGTTTCTTTATAGGTCTTATGCAGTTAATATTTTTATTTGCGTTTTTTTTTTTTTCAAAACTAGTGCTTGAAACTCAAGTTATTGTTTTCCTTGTTTTAATAATTCGTTTCTACTTTTTACAGTTGTAGAAATTTACAATTAATGCAAATGTATGCATCGAATCTATACGATGAACTAAATAATATAAAAATAACGTATTCCTTTTATTGTACAGGTTGAGAATTTAAGGAAAATAGAACTTAATAGTTGTAGGCAAATCAAAGTTAATAAACTGAGATGCTTCAACAAATTTGATTTTTGTGTAAACATAACGCAGAAACGATCAATGGTTGAAGAACAAACATACTTTGTTTGTCTTACTTATTTAAACTACCTATACAATGCATACAAATTTTTACTTGTCATACTCTATTTATGATTGCGCAAACAAAAATTTAACTCCAGGTCAGAATCAAGCATGGTAGGTACCTATTTATGAAAAAAGAATAAAGAAATGTTTATTGTTTTTAATGCGCAGTAGGCACAACGGACCACGAACGACTTTTTTCTCCACGTTAAAATGTACCCATTAAACCTTTACAATCTCACTAATTTTTCTTCATAATAGGGGTATTCACGATTCGATGCAACTGGTCTTGTATCATTGCGAAAATGCGAAAGTGCAACTTTTTTCGCACTACAACAACAAAATATACAGAATAAAATTTCGCAACACTTTTGCTATTTATCTATACCCTGACCCTATTGCAACCGAAAAATACAACAGAGTAGCCTTATGAAGTTGACAGTTCATTTAAATTATTGATTCCTGTGTGTAGCTATCAGAAAAAAAATAAAGAGAATGAAAAACATAGTAAACAATTAAAAGCAAATTTTTCCCTTTCAAAAAATTGTAAAAGTTTTTTTCAAAACAAATGTCAATTGTCCAACTGGAACTGCCATTTGTTTCAGTTTTGCTAGACATGAGAAAAAGTGCGTTCACGATCTGATAAAAAAAAATTAAAATTTTGCAATTTTACTAGGCCTGTTACATCGAATCGTGAATACCTCTAATATCTTTAAATTGAAAAAATTTCATTACGTGATGGAAAGTTTTTCTTCAACTTGACGAAATTTTCTTCATACCGACATTTTTTCTAATTATTCAAATTTTTCATTGTATTTTCTTCAAATTGAAAAAATTTAATTGATTTGAAGAAGAAAACTATTTATTCTTGTAAGTGAAGTAGTCGAGTGCGGATTCAAAGCAGCGTCAAGTAATTACCAAATTAAAAAAAAAAAATTTTTAATAATTAATTTTGCAGAACCATACTCGTGGACTAAAAATGTAAGTATTAATTATTCGAATATTCTAACCATTATATAAATTCTTTTACGACGTACCTATTTCCCCTATTTATTTATGTCATCATCATCATTATATTAAACTTATATCATACGAAACTAACTACTGTGCCATAGATGTGCACAACTAAAAAAACCTGGGGTTTTGTCGCCGTTAGGGCTGGTAGAATTAGGTTAAGGCCCATTTTATTCACTCGAAGTTGAACACAACTTGGGAAGTTTCCCATATAAAAATCCCCAAGTTGTCTTCAACTTCGAGTGAATAAAATGGGCCTTAACCTAATTGAATGTCACCAAAATGTTTTAAAAGATAATTCTTAGGCCCATTTTATTCACTCGAGTGAATTATCTTTTAAAACATTTTGGTGACATTCAATTTGCCAACGTTTTAATGTAGTTATTCAAATATTAATCATGACAGCTTACCTATAAAGAAATCTAATTTACCTACCCCTAAAAGTAAGAAACTGTAGAGTTCAGATAAAATAAAAAATATTGTTATATATAGTATAGGAATAATATAATATACCTATTATATAATATGCAATACCCAATGATTTTCTTTAATTTCAGATAGTCGCTGCTGTGCAATATTTTTTTTATTACGCAGTATCCTTGAGCCAACGGCTAAGGTGATCATTAGAGCTGGTGAAAAAATGACCCACACACGCTTTTCCATACGCGACTCCCAAGTTATTTTTGTCCTAGCTGGATCAAGCGTAGCTGTATGCGAGGAGGAGATACTCCGACGCCAAAAAGAAAACGGAAACATTCAACCATTGATGATAATAGCAGGAACAATTTTATATCCCAAAGAGTTTATCGTTTATTTCAATGGTGTGTAATATAAACAAAAGACTTATTTCGGCCATTGACTTATGCTTTAAAATTTTTAATCTGTTCAATCTGGAATATCCAGTTGCTTCAATCTTAGATTGTACTGACAAGAACCACCCAAAAGTAAATTCACTTATTTATGAATTAAATAAAATTGAAATTACCTACTTAATTATTTATTGTTTATTAAGCATTTTTTTACGATTTACTATTACATTAGTACCATTATTATCATTTCTTATTATTATTAATTATGTGAAATTATTTGTTAATATCTTAGTTACTTTTTTATTATTATAATAATAAAAAATCGATTGCAAACCTTAAATTTCATAATAATTATTTGTTATTACTATTTCAATTACCTGTGGTAATATTATAAATCCATTAAATACTTTTAATTAACAATATCCTAGAATATAAATAAAAAAAAACATATTTTTAACTCAAAAATATTAATTTCTCTTTTATCTGTTTTAATTGAGCTTGAAATTTAAGAATATTTCATCAATTTCAAGAAATAATAATTGTCAGATTGACAAAAAATAAAGCGTAAAACCGAAGAAAAATCGGCAATTCAAAGAATATTATGTATCATATTGAAGAAATAAATGCGTAGAAAATTGCGAAGAAATTATATTTGAAAAATAATTTTTCAAAATGAAGAACGGCTTAAGTTAATTTCAAGAATGATTATTCATTGAAATTTACGAAAAAATAATTAGTTTTAATCAATGTGACAAGTTTTTGTAAATTTAATACCGGAATGAAAATTGTTAGGGGAAAACTATGCAATAGGTACGCCCCACTTTCAAGAAATCATCAATAAAAGACAAAAAATAAAAGAAAACCACAAATCTTTTATTGCATACAAATAAAATACTCTCTTTTCTTGACTTTGGCATTTGAAATTTTTATAAAATTGTTTAGTTACTATTTTTGTTACATTTTTTTTAAAATAGCTTAGGTGGGGCGTTTTGTAAATAGTTTGTTGGGTAAAAAGCCCCAATTTATTGACAAAACGCCCTTAAGAAAAAGTATGAAAAATAAATTATTAAGTTGAATTGTCCGAATTTTCGTCAAAATTCATGTAACCAGCCCTGACACAATTATAAACTTGGATGAACACTTTATACGAGAATTAGTTTCTTTACAGGTGAACTCAGGCATATGTCTGTCGTTGTTGCATGCCGATATTGAATTAAACCATCCCTAACACACCACTCATATACCCGAGCTACGACTTAACACTTTGGTTACTACTAAAGTACGCTCGTGTCGATATTCTCGTCAGTTATTCTTATTAGGAATTAAATATTTCTGGGTTTACACAATATACACCGAATCCAATCTTCTAAAGAAGCTGTTTTGTAATAATTTTCAGTACTCTCGATACCTTTCACAATCTTCGTCTGAAATTTCGTCTTATCTTATGGTTGTGTTTTTCAGACCATGATGCTCGCAGTGTAGTCCTTTTGTAATTCCACGGCATTTCTATTAAAAATAAGTATCGAAAGAAGTTCTAATGACGATTTTATCAAAATATTGGGGGATGCGTTTTAGACTTTCTCCACTAGGACATTTTGTAAATTTCGCAGTGCAAAACGCAACGTTTTTTGTTTCTGAAGAAATACAATTTTTATTGTACGTAATCGCAATATGTTTGGGCGCCGAAAATTGTTTTCACACAATATTTCGTAGAGTGACAACAAAAACACAACCGCCAACTACCGCAATTTATCAGTGAATGAAACTGGTTCGTGAGTGTGAGTCATATAACCACACTGATGTACGTCCCAGACTCATGGCGCGCTTTGTCAAGTGGGGCGTTTTGTATAGTTTTACCCTATGCATATCATCAAAATGACAATATTTCTTGCATTGAACAAAATTTTCATCAAAACAACGGACAGCAGCTGTTGACCTTATATTGATCACTGTTTCTTCAAATCTACATGCTTTTTTTTAACAATATGACTACTAAATTTAGTTCAGTGTAGGCAGCTGCTCCGTCATGGCAGGGGTCCAGTTTTCCGATCTTGGTCTCCTTGTTTTCAATAGGCGTGTTTTTTTGAACCTCGATCTCAGCAATGCAAAGAAAAGTAGGATTTTCAGCACGCAATTACAACAACTACGCTAGACTTGACACTTCGAGACTCGCAATAGTTGTTGGAGTTTTTTTTTAAGTTTCGTGACATTTGACAATACGAATTTCTATGTATCAATACTAGCGCAACCAAATTGTGACCACTCCGTAAAAACATAACTGCCGTATTTATTAGATTCGCTTACGAGATTTACGCAGCCTCTACGTGGCTTTCATGAAATTGTGATTTATAAACATTTTTCCGCGGTAATTTTGCTAAACGAGGTTTGTGTCTAAAAAGGTAAGAATTTCGATAAACTATTTGTTACGGGGCCATACATTATTTGCATCTTACCTGAAAAAGAAAAAGAAAATGTTATTAGTACCTAGATGTAAACAAACAATTTCCATTGGAGATTGCCTACGGAAATTTCCGTGGAATATAAATCCTGTAATGCCAACTCCAATATGAAAACACTCTACGTACCTTATTAAATGTTTATCCCACCCACCTGTAATGAAAATCAAATTAGTATTCGGCAATTAATAAAATAAAGTTCCTTACCAGAAATTGTCCATCCGATGTCCCCATGCTTTTTTTGTTTTGACGTTTTGCATTTGCAAAGTTTGTCAAGTTTTGTTTCCCTTTTTGTAGTTGTTTCGTTCCAATTCCGTCTGTGCCGTTTCGCGCAGTTCTGTCTGTTGCATGTTCCATCAATGTAATATGTGATCGTTACATTGTAGCTTATGTTTATTTATTTATGTTTTATATTATTTATTTATTTATTTCTTTTTATGTATGATTGAGTGTTGGTATTTGCTATATAATTCATGTAGAATGACAGAGGCAAAGACTGACTTGACGAATATGACAAAAAGAAAGACAGACAGCATTCTCCTAAGCGCGACTTGTGACACTCTCTCACAAGAAGATGAGGGGAACAGAAAACAGTAGTTCAGATACAAACACAAACGCATTAATATTAAAAGAAAGTAAGCAATTAGGAAGTATTGACAAAACAAAGATAGAACGAGAAAAGGCTTAAAAACAAAGGGAGGGGAAATTTGTGCAACAGAGTTTGCGTTTTCTTTTGCTCGGCGAGCCCACAATCAGCCATCTGATTTTGGAGTGCGGTCAATGACCTATAGCGGCTATACAGAAGCATTTTTCTTGGCTATCGCACAGTTGCGAAAAAAAAATTACTATCCCAGCGTGAGGAAGCTCAAAAAATAATTTTCTTATAAGGTAAGGGAGAAATTTGTGATTTATCAAAGGCGTCGCCTAAAAAGTGGTATTTAGAGGAAAAATAAGCAAAAAGACTTTGCTACAGAGGTAGGTGGAATTCAATTTTCTTTTGCGTGCATATGAAAATAAGTGTTTCCTCAGAGAGAGAGATCCGTACGAGAATTTTAACGTCTCCGGTGTTGCCTGGCATCCTAGCTCCCGTAGCTCGGCTTGGACATTATTAGTCCCAAGCCAGACGGAACCCAACGAGCGATATCAGGACCCAGCGGCCTCCTAGCGGTCCTCTCCCCCACGGTTACCGGCCCGACAAGCATACCGGAACTTTTCTGCGGCGGCAGGTTTGGCTCGGGAAAGCATTCCCTCTAACAAAAAAACTAACAAAATACAACAAAACCGACACAGCACATCAAAATAAACAAAAGGCAACAAGACACAACCCCCCAACGGAATAGTAGTAGCAACGGCAAGGTGCTCCGCCACCCTGCACAACAGCAAAGTGTCCCGCCGAAACAGGGGCCCCTCAGTCAGAAGGAGCAGCAATAAACTTTTTGTGAAGTGCCAATATTTTCGTTTCCTTAGATTTGCAATAGATTTGTGAATTTTTGTTTTTATTTTAATTAGAGTAAGGTTAGGGATTAAGGTTAGGCATAGTTAATTTTAGTAGTAGTTTGATTCTGCGTTAAGCATTTTTGTTCTTTTGTTCGCGATTAGTTTTATGCCATATTTGGAACATTATAAATCAACGTTTCTTCTTGTGCTGCCGGCAGAACAACGGGGGACGAAATTTTGAAACGTGAGTACATTTTTTTTGATTTTTTTTTGAATTTTAGTAGTATTTTAGTATAGTGTTAAGTGTAGAACTTTTTTTTGTAGATTTAAGTTTTTTTTTATTCTTCTTTTGCCCTTTTATTCTTTGCTATTAGTTTTTTTTTATTTTATGAGTTTCGGTATTGGTTTAATTAATAAGTTAATAATAAATTGGCACTATTCCCAGTTGTAGTTGTCGATTTTTATATCTCTTGGTGGAAATTACCCATTATAATGTGCGGTTAAGCTCCAACTAGCATTCGGTGTGTGGAGTAATGGGAAGGCCGTCCTTCTATGGTTTGTCGATGACGTAACGCGACGTTCACGAACTATGACGACATGAAGTGACTACTAACTTCGCTCGTTCTTTAGGATTTAGGTTGTGACTGGCGGAAACATTGAGGGGCTATTACTCACAACATCGGCCGGAGTGATAGCGATTGGATTATGTCGCTGAACATAAAGGGTGGGCTGGCCTTTCCGTGCCATCAACATCTGGCAAGTCTCGGGTTCATGATGAACCTTTACCCTGGAGGGACAATGGGAAGGAAAGTTGCGTTTAGGGTTAGATTAGCCTAGTTTTAAGTTAGTGTAGTAGTAGTATAGGGCTAGCTTTAGTGTTAGGTTAAATTAGGTATAGGTTAGGAAAGTTAGGATTAGTTTCGCGGTTCTTTCCCGTCCTCCCTCAGGGGTATTGGCATAGGTCCTTGGAGCATTTTTGCTTCTTTTTCTTTCTTGTTTCTTTTCTGTCCTATCTTTTTTGAAGACCGTCCGCGGTCTACTTAGAGTAGCTTTCTCTCTCTCTTTCCTTTTTTTAATTTTTTTTGGCATGGATAAAAAGGTTGTTGAGCAGGTGATATGTGGCAAGGGGGCAAGAACACCCCCGTCCGACGAGCTTTCGCCGAGCAACCACAAGCATGCCGCGCCCTCCTTGCCCTTATCGAAGTTGCCCCTGTGGCTCGACCCTGGCTCACAACATATTACAGAAAACACAGAAATCTATTACCTATTTTCCCTAAAACCGACATCAGCTCTGATTAGCTTTGTACCTAAATGAAATCATCTTACGCAAATAATCTAAAACAATTCCGAAAAGTCTTCGAATGTACCTACTGCTGAAATATCAAACTGCAATCATATATCTATGTATCTTCCTATATCCATATTCCTATTTCTATTCTACCAACCACCGCCAAATCCAATGCTAAAAACGACGTCGTTTTGTTCAATCGCTTCGACGACGATCGTTTCAAAAGTTACGCGATGAGAGCCCAGGTCATTTGCAGACATATTCACACACATCCTAAGTCATTCCCCACAAGCAACAAAACTGAAGTGGCAGAAATAATATCACAAACGCAAAATATTTTTTTATATTTTCATTTATTAAATATAATTTCAATCTTAATTGCATAAATGCAAACGAAATTCTTTTGGCAGAATTTTGCACAGCATTCGAAATGAATTAACAAACAAAATTTAATTTCACATTTTGGTTTTGTTTACAATTCGACGACGACCAAATAATATTTGATGCGAAAACTTATTTACGTGAGCTTTACGCAGGCTCTAAACGCAAATTTTCGCGTTTAACTTACGCAGCCCTAAAGCAACGTTCGAAAAATCTTTATAAATAACATTTTCCTGCGTAAGGGCATTTTAGAGGGTGCGTAGAGATATGCAGACTCTACGATGAGTTTATAAATAAGGCTGATAGCGTGTACGCAAAGTAACGGGAAATCGACCGAAGTTTGTGGTCTCAGTATTGTCTCTGGCCAAAACCCTTGATCGTGGGGGACCCAAAGAACCCTAAATCGGAACTCGAAAGTCTAAAATCTAAAGGATACACGATCCACGCAGCCCAGAATAAGTGGAGAAAAATGCCTAGTGACTCCGCTTGGTCATCACTAGTGTTTTTTCGGCCAACAGAGCAAATATAAAAAGGAGGTAGGTATACCCAAATACAGAAAGACTGTGAACTAATCCTTATCCTAATTTGAACTTAAGGTTAAGAAGCTGCGCTCTTCATGATTTACGGAAATCAAATAATTGTTGAGAAACCTTAAGAGCTTTTGTGCTTAAATGAAAGAAATGCGGTTCGACTGGGACAATTGTTGACGTCTTGAATAAAAGAATCTGGAGCTGAACTCGAACCGTATTGTCTTACCCACAATTTTTTCTTTTAATTAAACGCCACTAGAATTGGGTTTACAAAATAATTTATTTCTATTTATGTCACGTTTTTTTTTTAATTTGAGCATGCACCTAGACTCAACCTCAAGGTAACCCTAACCTGTTTCTCTCCCTTGTACATACATACTTTTAATTTTAAATTCATTTTTATTAATAGCCTTCATTAAACTTATATCCTAGACAAAAACGATTAAATCTAATTTAAAGCTAACATTTCTTAAATCTAGCTTACTGGCTCTTAGCGAGCGCTCTAAACTTAACTATATCCCGATCTGTGTTCATAGACGATATATGTTTGTTTGTTGAAACGCGTTACTTCCAATAAAAAAAATCGAGCTGTCGTGGGACGGCCGAAAGAAGCGAATCATTGGACGTAAAGTATTGGCCCGTGTTACGTTAGCAAACGTTTGTTAGCATGCAACGCATCTAACGCTTCTACGCTGAGCGACAGAGAGAGAGAGAGAGAGAGAGAGCTAGCTACGTATAGAACGTGCGCGCGCAACGCGGATGAGAGGGAGAGAGAGAAAAGATATATACGCTACCGCTTTCACCTTTTCTCGGTTCGCTCCCCATCTTCCAAGTGCGCCCATAGTGCCAGTTAGTTTAGATTACTCTCTCTGTTCCTCTTTCGCTCTCTACACACATATAAGAGTTAAGAATTTTTCGACTTTTCTTTTTTCCTAAACCATCCCTTAATCAAGACGAACAACACAAAACAAAAATCATCCAAATCGGTGGAGCCGTTCTAGAGTTTTCATCTTCCAAGTGCGCCATGGAGGGGGAAGTTAACGCTACGGTGACGATTTTTTTCGGTTTACTCCCCATCTTTTTGAATAATTTATATGCGTGACCCACCGACCGTCCGTAAAAAAGCTATATTCGCTTCAAAAACTTGGAACACTTTAAAGAAATAGCTTTTAATGAGAGCTTAAGCCCCACATTATAACATGTTGTGTACTGCTATGTAGCTGAAATGAATAAATGTTAAAGTGAAATTTATTTAAGTAGTTCATTTGTATTTTTTATAAAAAATAAAAATTGATATGAACAAGAACCGATTGAAAAGTTGAAAATCTTTTTTCGGAGTTCCGATGAGTTTTTTTTTCAAAATTGGAGAAACAATAACAACATAATAGGCCGTCAAATCCAATTTTAATGATTTATTCACAAATCAGTTGCCAATGCTAGTGCATAAATTAATTTTCCGACACATTGATACAATTGATTGCAAACTTCTCGAGTTTGGTGCTTATGGATCTCAAGATCTTAAGAAGGAATTAAAGTTATCAGCAAAAAAAATAGCCTTTAACCGAAAATCCTTGGATTAAGAAAGAAAATTGGTAAGGAAAAATAAATAAGGATGAAATAGACAGGTTACCAAAGGAATAAGTTGAAAATCATGTTCCTGCGAAGAATAAGTTAAAGTGGGACCTAACTATCTTGACGAGGACAATCGTGACTTTGCTAAGACTGCCACAGAGTTTGGAATTCCCATTTTAGGAAATGGAAATGTTTGTGGGAAGACTATTTATGGATATCCGCGTCTTTACACTTGTTACGGTTTGACGTTCGATTCTGGAATGTAATTTTTCAAGAAACAAAGAGAAATTATATACCAAGGCGTGTGTCGCTCTGGACGTAAATTTCATTATTGTGATACAGGTACCCTATGATTTATTTAGCTTTTTAATGTTGCTTTTCAAAGAACTTTGTTACATTTTACGGTACATAACCAACCTTACATTTTTGTTGTGTAATCTGCTAATATTTAAACCAGTAAGTGTTAGGAGCTCAGGTTAGGCCACAGAGGCATCTTTGGCATGGCGGAGGAGGACGGAGGCACGCTCGCGGTTGCACGGCTAAACTCGTCGGACGGGGTAGTTCTTGTCTCCCCTGCACACCAGCCACCTGTTCTTAACAAAAAAAAATCGTGCCTTAAAAGAAAATAAAAGGATAGTAGGAGAGCTAACGTTACTTGACGGCGGACGGACCAAAAAAATAGAATCTAAAGAGAAGAGAAGAGAATATAGAAAAGAGGAAAGGAAATGCTCAAAAGTACCTATGCCTATACCGAGGAACAAGGGTGGAAAGTCAGATGCTATGGAATATAAACCTTAAACTAACCTAAACTATACCCGACACCAAAAGAACGCACTAACCTATACCTAATCTAATATATAACTCAGCATCTTTCCAGCTTTCCACCGTCGCCCCTCCGTACAGGTTCGTCTAGTTCCGGAGAAGTGCCTGATGTTGTTGGCACCAGCGCGGCCTTCCCACCCCATGCCTTGAGTGGCATATCCTTGGCTATCTCCTTGGCCAAGAAATCGGAGACAGCCCCTTAAACCACTGGAACCAGCCAATCGTCAGTCCATGTTCGTTATGTCGTCAGTACCTCGTTTCGTTTATCGTGTCTCGCGAAGCTGCCCAAACAAACCCCCGGAAGGACGGCCTTCCCAGCAAACCACACACCACATCACTTATCGGACTATTCCATATTGCGACGTAAAACCACTCTCATAATTGTAAAGGAATGAAACAAAATTCTTTATTTGCGAGGCTCATGAAAATTCACCTTAATTCTTAGTTTAACCTACTCAGATAGAAATAAGAAAAGGAACAAAAAATTGGAAAACTATAGAGCCAAGATACTTATGTAACTATCTTTAAACCAAAAAAAAAAATTCAACACAATCTTAAAACTACACTTCAAACAATTCAGGCAAAAAAAATATATATATATAAAAAAAAAAACTTACGATTCGGTAAGGTGGTGAGGATCCCTCGTCGTCCTGCGCGCAGCACTTGGAGACACCGTCGCTGTAACACCTAAATTGGAATTTTAAAATCCTATTTCCGCGCCCGAATGGTTTAAAAACAGAATTCTACTTGGCCACTTAGCTAATTAATACAAACAAATTATGCTTCGAGCAAACTTAAACTAAAACTATTGGATTTCAAAAAAAAGGAATTTAAATCTCGGAAGCAGAAAAAAATTTAAACTATAGCGCACTCGCTCACAAATTCACTATTAAAAAAATTCACGTCCTTCAAGTGTCCTCCACAGGGGACTTTTAGCAGGCACTTTTTGTTGTTGTGGATGAAAGTCGTGGTTGACCTCTATGAGGGACCTTCTCTTGGCACTATTGGAGTCGTAGAGGTGACCTCTAGTATCCTTAGTAGGAGAATCCGCTGAGGGCTTTGTTCGCTCGTACGGTTCTTGTGACCGTTGTCTAAACCTTCACCCTGCTCACCAAAATACGGGATCTCCCACGGTTTCTGAGAATCCGCTTTAAGCTAACTCTGCACTGGAGCGGCGTTTGGTACCGTATAGGAGACGTATGTGGTGGTGAGTTTGTCGATCGGCGGAGACAAAAAACTTTGCAGAGGTCTGGATCGTTTCAGCGACCAGTGGCCTCAATCCAGCACCTACACCGAAGAATTCACTTTATTATTCGTCCAAATCCATGAAAATATAGCACATACCTCTGTCTAGTATAGAATATTTAGCCCCCTTATCGTTTGACGAATTTCCTCTTTCGATATTATCTATTAGATGAGAGTTACCACTTCTGAATAAGATTTTTATTTTAAATATATTTTTTTTGTGTTATTACCTCTCTGCACTCAACTGCCCCGATTGGGATTTATTTTATTTAATTTGTCTGTCGAACTATTGACTAAGACTTAATTCTCAAATTCAAATTCATATAAAAAAATCCCGCACTATTCTATGGATCGAAATCCGCTACGGCAACTCTACTATCGAGACGCAGCTGATCGTTTCGAAGTTATGGTTGGTAATGACCTATATTATCTTGTTAATTCGGTAAGTGTCAATGCCCTTTCGTTTATCTTCCTTTCATTGAGTGCTTCTGCCTTCCCCTGTGAGCAGTGAGACTATCGCACACCACGGCAGGGATGGAAAAGTCGATACAATTGTATCGAATTCGATACAAATGAGTTTGCTCAAGTACAAAAGTACAATTTGCCGTATTTCGATACAATCATTTATCAATCTGTACCTACCTATCTTTCAAATTCTCTTGCAATTTGTGGTTTTCCAAAAATGGAAGATCAAATCAATTAACGAACTAATTGTTTTAAGTTTTACACAAAGCATTGACTCGATTCGACTTTTCATTAGAAACTCACCCCGTTATGAGTTTCAATCTCATCATGACAATATTTTCAATATGAATTTGCAAAATGAGAGTATTAAGCCTGAAGAGTTTAGGGATTAATATATTATACTACTCACTGTTCCCGCCCTGCTTAGCAACGTCCCTTATTTTGACAGTGCAGAATCTTGGCTGCCATGAGTGTCGAGAAAAAGCGTTCCTAAACTCGAGATTACATTGAAACAATGTGAAGTTGCCGCTAATAGTTGTTGCATACTACCCAAAATCCAATTGCAATTTCAAGCACAAGAAATGATTTCCGTAAAGAAAATTTCCGAAATCATGAAAATCAGACAGAACTCAATCAATCAATTTCTAAGTATTTTTCCAATCCCCCTTTAAAATTTTCCAATTTTCTCACTGTATGAACTTTCCTGAAGGTAAGATTGGACTGTATGCCAAGTGGTCAAAAAATGTCAATTTCTGACAGTTATCCTGTCAAAATATGGTCATACAATGTAATGGGCATATCCTCATATGCTCTAATGACCTGAATGCCACATATGACCAGGCTGATTTTGACAGATAAAAATGCCCAAATAGCATAGTTTAATCGGACAAAAAGCACGAATGCCATCATAAAGTCTTTTGATGGAACAAGAATTATTTTGTTGTCATCAAAGTTTGATGAGTTCGTAGAATTGGGATTTATTTTCATTTTCTTTCACTTTTTTGTGGATTAATGAAATAATGAAGTCAAAACCAATGCGAAACTTCTTTATTCATTTGTCACTACAAAAAATTGACCACAATCAATTTCGAGCAGTAAACATCATAAACAAATAAGACAAAATAATAGGTACTTTAGTACCAGAAAATTCCCAACTACAACTTTTTTGCTTTCTTTTTCTTAATAACATTACCCTTCTACAACATCGGGTGACAAATAACAAATTCCTTAAATAACCATAAATTCAAATATGACCATATTGGTAATTTTGGTCATATGGTCTTATATATAGCTTTGATAATTTTGATATTTCGTTCATTTGACAGCTTATCTGGTCATTTGCCTTTTGGTATTCGTATGGATAGTTGGCATACAGTCTAATCAAAGAAAAGATAGCTCAAATTGGACGATCCGTTCTCGAGTTTTGGGCGGCCTTAGGAATGCAACTTATTTATGTATTTTTTTAGGTGTGTACAGTTTTGTTAATAAAATATTTTGAATTCACTTTCTTATACGCAAAATTGTTTTCAATACAATTGGCTCCATTTCAGTACAATCTTACAACAGTTTTCAATACAAATCGAAAATGGCATTTTCCATCCCTGCACCACGGTTCGAAACGGCTAACGGACCATTTTGTGTGTGGGATAATTTCCTTCTCACTATTTTTTCTCCCTCTCATACTTGAGTGAAATCAGATCTGATCTGATTCACGATAGCCCTCCTTAAATCGTCTTGTATCATTCTCACCCCTTTCCACACACAAAATTGAAACATTTCAATCCTTACCCACTACGCGGGTTGTTTATAAAACTAAAGAGAAAATACGTACCACTAACAAAAAACATTATCCTAAACGACATAAAACATAATATATAATTTAGGCTATAGCGTCGTCCTAATTGGTCTAATATCACAGTTCATTGTTTATCGTGAATTGACCTTTGCTGAAAATTCGTGACAACCACAAGCGGAGTGGGTGACAGAGGTGGCAGGTGTTGTCAGTCAGACGTGAGACAGAGACAAACATAAATGTTGCATTTATATGGTACACGTACAATGCCTACACTACACGAAACACTCAATCAATGTCAAAATCAAAACAAATTGGCAAGCGGAACTGAAAGCACGCGTTTGCATGCACCACAGGTAATTTACTGAACATTCTCCATATTTTTATTTTTTTTTTCCAGCAAATTCATGTTTTAATCTTTGTCAATTCCTTTTAGATCTATGAAACCCGATGCAACCAATGAATCGTTGTTTCTCCTTTCGAGATATGAACCCAAGAACCACTCATTGAATTGGTACCAAAACCTAACCACCACTGGATACGGTGGCGAGCCGGGTGTAACCCATTCAATGATGTTGCTTGTAATTTGGCAGCAAATAACCAGGATTCATAGTCGTTGACGCCGGCGCATGTCGGTGAGTGCAATCTATAGTTATTGGGGTTATTTCTTGCCTCTGCTATTAGGCAGTTACTCGAAACAACCCCCTGTCGGTAATTACATGGTTTATTATGCTTCTAATCAACTCTTCCTAATTGCAGGTACACGCAACATAAGTCAATATGATCAAATGGCCGAAGAGAAGAAAACAACCACATAGGTCGAAACGGTTTGGTTTGGAAAACTGCCTTCGTGCTTTTATACTCTCACTCTTTCGTTTAGCAACCATTTAAATTAGTTCTAACTTTTTTGTGTTCAGGCTGAGAAATAAATAGGAATTTTTTTGTTGCGTTTTTCGAGTATTATCCAAAACTCTAATCAGAGCTCATGCAAACAAAATTGTTTTATTTTTAAATTTAATTAATTTTTAAAGTTCTATAACTTTTTTGTCTATATTCCATTTTTTATTATGTGTAAAGAACTCTAGAACTCTTGGCATATTGCATAATTTTGAAAAAAAAAAAATAGATATTCTTTGAAAATGGGGTGCTGTCATATAATCGAAATATATTTTTTTTTTCGTAATTTGGCAACTTAAAAAAAAAACTATGAGGAACTATGCTGTTTCTATGCTTAGAAAAAAGAAAAATTTTATATTTTTACAAATGGTGTGCTTCGTGAATTTAGCAATCCACAATTAAAAAAATTAAAAAAAATAATAAACAAACAGAACTTTCCAAAAAAAAAACTTACAACATTGGGGTGGAGTGCCAAGTTGACGCACCCGAAGAAATGTCCATCCGTTAGCACTGTTCAGACTGTCAAGACAATAACGATCAACAGGAAGAACAGCACAAAAGCAGAAACAAATTAAGTCATTGAACAAACTAGTTGCGACTTCAAACCCTTTGTGTCTGCTGCCACCAAATATTTCTATGTTCTGTTAAGCGATGTCAGGCGACCATAGCGAAAGGGCGAAAGCCCATACATCTTATTGCACCTTTTATGTACATGTACGTACATAAGCATCAGTCAATCTTTGTCGCCATTTGTGCAGTTTAATTTCATGGTATGCCTTTGATCCTACGCCCAACAAAAGGAAGCCGTCAGGCACACATGAAGTTGCATAGCTCACATACTTGCTCAACCCTGGTGGTGGTGCTGCTGCTCTCCCTACATTGGATTGCGTTTTAATTCACCACAAAAGATCCTTTCAGATGATGAAAAGTCACAGTGGGAATTGAAAAGAAGATGGCGTATTTTAAAGTTGAAGTACGGTGTGTATGAAGGGAATACTTGAAGCCAGCCATCATTGGTGCCAACCACAGCAGAGCATCGGCTCAGAGAGAAGAGGATTTTCTAGAGCAGGCCCTTATGGAATTCATGACAACTATGGTAAACATTTTAATGCTTTCTTCAAGCCGTCATATGCGCTGCATTGCTGGAACAAAGCAGTCGCAACATATACGTATACCAGGCACACATACGGCGAAAATAAAAATTAAATGGAAAATCTACGGGTATTGTGCTCTGAGAAATGCACAACTCTGGTCTCTGATGACAATGACTATACGGCATAACAGTGAAGTGGTATCAAGGACGCACGACGACGCCTAATGATATGTGTACATTTTGACGGCGGCTTCGTTGCATTTTGATAGCCACCACCGCCGAAATGAACCAACCAGATACTGCTGAGATTCCGGTTCCACGTTGCAAGGAGTATATCGTATATCGTATATATGCTCCTTGCTCTGCGAAGAACCGAATTCGGTTTTCACAAAATGACTTTCGCGACGATCCACTTTTCACAAACGTCACCTAGATATGGAGATTACCTTGTCTTGTGTGTTGCTTCAGCTGCACACAATGTGAAGTCAATTCTGTGGGAGTGACGGGTGCGTGCATAGATGAAGGTGAGGTGGATGAAGCTCTTTCCTATGCACGTCTGATGGGGATGTGATTTGCTTGAGATTACTGCACTGCACGTATGCCGCCAAAATGGTTCTGTTTCATAATATTTTATGTATGTACCTTTCCTATGCATGGAGAAATGCGAACGTATATCTATACATTATACAGGTATATTAACGATTTTCAAATCTCCGCGTCGAATCCTTGAAGAGGACGGTCGTCAATTCGCATACGACAAGTGTGTATGTATATGGATGGAAGTATATGCACATTTGACATTTAGTTGTTACACTTGCACCATCGCAATTTAGAAGATTGCCTTTTACTGTATAATGGAGAAGTTGTAGTAGAGTGGAACCCTTCGTGTGAGTGCTCATTTTCAGGTTATTCGCTGATGTACTTAGGTTCGTGACGTTATTCTAATTAGGACCCTAACGTGTTTGAGGAAAATAGGAAGGAAACATGGCAGCAGGTGCATTTAAATTGATGTTCTTCCTCAGCAGCTGATACGAAGTTGTAGCTAACTCGATTTAATGAAAATTACTTGCGTTAACTTTTCCCGCGTATATGTAAAATTTTTACAAACAAATTCTTACAAAAAAATACATACACGCCAGAAGTTTCTATAGCTAAAAATTATTGGTGTCTTTGAGGGGTTGCCTCTTTGAGATAGATAAAAAACAATCAGAATTTACAAAAATATTTTTGTTTGTTTACTTAGTATTTATTTCTTTAATAAACAAAACAAAATTCAGTGTTCTAAGTTAAAAGGTAATTTTTTAATAGGTATTTACATTTGTGGATGAACTTAAATAAATGACCACTTTTTCTCGATCAATCAAATAGACTTAAATTTAATATAAATTTCAAAATCTTCAAAAAAACTTAGCGCTATAAAGTATTTTCATAATGTTATAGTTAATTAATAAGGTGTATAGCCACCTTTATTTGAAATCACTTCATAGATTCTGTTAGGTATTGAATCGTAAAGAGACTTTAAAAGATCCAGCGATAATTCGCTCCAGGCGCTTTTAATGGCATTTTTTAATGAGTGGATGTCTTCAAATTGTCTGCCAGATTGATAAACTTTCCGTGAAAGCCATCCCCACACGTTCTCGATTATATTGAGGTCAGGAGAGTACGGAGGCCACTCCATTAGGATAACATTTTGGTCTTTAATCCATTTCTTTACCACTCGAGCGGTGTGTATTGGGGCATTATCATGTTGAGATGTCCAAGGTAATACCCCAAAAATGTTAGAAAAGTGGGGAAATGCTGTTTGGAGCAACTCCCTGTATCGTGTGGCTACAGGGAGATGGAGTTCGAATGCCCCATAGTAGGAGATGGCACCCCACACCATTATACCCACCTCACGGCTATGGTGACGGGTTAAATAGTGTTCCTCCTTTCTTACGTCATGGAAGTAATAGTTAAAACCATCTGGAACATCAAAATTAAAACGTTTTTCATCAGAAAAAACGATTTGGTACCATTCCCTAGACCATTTCATGTGCCTCTGAGGAAAAAGAGAGCGAGCATGCTTACGAATGGGGGTAAGCGGTTTTCAATTTCAATCTCTTTAGGTGTTTTGCTTTACGTATCACTCGCCGTACGGTAGATATACTTGCATTTACTCCCAAATTTTATCGAATTTTGACAGCGGAACACATTGAGTTTGAGGCTTCTTCTTTGCTCTTCGCAAGCCGTAAGTGCTTTCCTAGACAACAGTCTGACTTCTAAAGATTTTTTCTGCTATCTGCATGGTTGTAAGATTGTTGTCTTGATTTAATATTTATTCAGTAGAAAATTGCGAGAGACAACAGAATACACCTTTCAACTTGCTAATCATTAACTAAACTTACACAGCCGTATTTATTAGATTCCCTTACGACGCCTTTACGATGTTGTTTAGTTAAACATCGCGTAAAGATTTACGCAGCCTCTACGTCACTTTCCTGAAATTGTCACTTAAACCGCATTTACACCATCACGCACACGCAATTCTGCAACAAAACCGAAAAGAGAGATCCGTTTATCAGCAGTCAATACTATAAAAGGCGTAAGAATGAGATCACAAATCAGACGCCTACGGTGTCATGGATGATCTACCCATAATAGAAATAGACACAGGTTCCGCTCACCAACATTTCTGCAATTGCTTGAAAACATTAATATTTCTGATTTGGAACATGTGAAATGAGATTGGTTATTAGTTCCAGTAAAATAAACCAACAATTCATCAATCAGTTACACGAAAAAAATAAATAATTGTCCGTTCATCATTTCCGGAAGCCATATTGTTTTATAGGAATACGGAATTTCTTTAGTCATCGCTATAAAAATATCAACATGCAGAGCTTTCCTATAATTCCTATCACGCAATCAAGATGGCCGACCTAAATACGTGTCACTTTTTTTTGCGTGTTAGGTAATGCTGTCCCTTTCGGTCACACGGTTATTTAGTATTTAGCATCCCTTTAATTTTGCGTGATAGGAATGTGTGACCGTGTAAATGCAGCATTGTAAACATTTTTCCGAGGTAATTTTATTAAACGAGGTTTGTGTCTAAATAGGTAAGAATTTCGATAAACTATTACAGCAAACACTCAAATCTATTACTTTTTTGCAACGGTTTGACAGATTTATTTTGAAAAAAAAAAAAACTATTTCAAACGGATGCAATGGAGATGGAAAACGAAAACGATCCGAAAATTGGGATCCCACCGATAAGGTATTAATTCTTGTTTGTTAAATATAATACATATAATACGCTATACAAAGTCAATAACTACTTTTACAGATCTTGCTTCGGCAATTAATAAAAGAGAAAATATCGAAAATTGGAAACAAATGTGTCGATACAAATACTACCAAATCAAAACGGGAGGCTTGGAAGGAGATTATTGATACGTATGGTATGGTTATAAAAATGTATTTTACCATATATTTAACTATTTACATATTTCAGATTTAATAAATGCAGCAATGTCCAAAGAAATCTTACGCAGATCCAGTGCCAGTGGCGTGCCACCAAAATGGAAGTGAAATCCAAAGCATCCAAACACAGAATACAAATCAGTGCAACAGGAGGTGGACCGCCGCCAAAATCACCGAATCCTAAGGATGCGCAATTGATGGCTCCGATTCCTTCCGAATTTTAAGTCGACAACAATGAGTTTGATTGTGATGCGTCTGACTCAATGGTTTCTACATGCATTTTTGAATAAGGAAACGTGAACTAATCATAAAAATGTTTTTTTTATGTATATTAGGATGCTATTAATGAGAGTACTGCAGTCAAAGTGAAGTACTTAATCGAAGAAAAGCCTCAGCCACTTGATTTAAATAAGCATGTTGAAAACAGACAATTCCCACAATTGGTAAGTAGTATGAACAAGATCAAGACGCAGGTTCTTAAATACATATTTTCCTATAGCACTGTCCGAGTGTATCTCCAAACTGTTTGCAAGAAGAACTTATAATCGAGGAAGCAGAGGATGATCCTGCCAACTTAACGGTTTTGCAGACAAGAAGGGAACCTTCTGCATCTTCGCGAAAAAAAAGAAGGCTGCAGTAAGAATGGATATAGGGTTGTGTGTAAAATGTGATATTATACTAAATAGGTTTCTTGCAGGCAAAATCTGACGAACAAATGAAGTTAGATTTGTACGAGCTGACTACTAAAATAAAGAGAAGGGAACTGGAGATAATGGAGGCAGAGCATGAACAGAAAATGAAATCCATCAAGAACAGCTAACAAGAACACCATTTGCGTTTGCAGTTGCTGCTAAAAAAGCAGAAGAATTGATGGATTTGTATGTCTTTCTTTTGCTTGTTTTTTTTTTATAATTAATGTGGTATTACCTAATCTGTTATAATAGAAGCGAATACATTGTTTATGAATAAAAATTCTCAGTATTTTACTAACATTATATAAATGTGTTCATTTTTATTGAAAATTTTGGTGTATAAATATACTACGTGATACATTGTTATTAATCGGCTGCGATATTTCTTCTAAATCGTTTTCTTCAGCTTCTATTTCTTCATCACCGTCTAATTTAAGAAAGTAAGATTGAATAAAAAAGTGCAATCAAATAATGTGAATTCTGCAAAACAGCTAAAGCGGCAACTGTGATCCTCATATTTTTTAATGGACATCTCATACCAGTTAGTAGGATCCTGAATCATTGCTTCCAAACGCCAAAGCACCTTCAAAGATTTCAAACTTTAAATGCATGTAAAAGTTTGTCAAATTATATTTTCCCATACATTTCTTTTTTATATTAGGGGCTGTATTAGTTATTATATTTTAAAAACATATTTGCTTAAAAAAAATGTATTTTAGGGTAGTTTTTTTTGCAAAAACTGGGTGGTCAATGTTTCCCCATGTTGTCTAACTTTGACCGCGTACCTAACCTACTATTTTTGACTTAAAAAAGTACGTAGATACCTATTTATATATCGTTTCTTAACCTTTTTTTCATTAATTAATAATAAATAAATACAAATAATTTCAAAATAATAAAGGAAGAACTTGAATGCAATTTTTTTTTAATATTATTAAAGGTAAGTACACAGAATATAGATATTTAGGACCATAAAACGTTATTATGTATTTCTTTGTGAGCATAAAATTGAAAATATCTCATCCACTGACATATCCTCATCGTTTTGATAATTGTCCTTTACTTTCTGAGGATCGTCAGGATCTGAAACATCCTCCAAATATTCCACACTTTCAAAACGTTGCTTTTCGTCGTGTGTAGCGACTTCATCAGCGATAACTTCTACGCTCCTTTACCGGTTCCACTATTAATTTGGATCGCTTTTTACGTGGACGAATCTCTTCGTTACTACCATGGCGCATTGTTTTTAGGATGGTTAACACTGCAGATGTTTCCCCAATATTGTTGATTTCATCATCATTATTTGGCAATCGGTGAAGGACTTCTGAGGGGTTAAACGGAAAAATTCCGCATTTCTTGAATCCAGATGCAAGATTATCCGATATACCATGCTCAGCTCATTGATAAACGAAGCTATTAACTGCTTTAGCAAACGTGGAAAAACTTCCTTTGTTAAATTTTGGGCGTTTTTTCTTTGGGAGTTCTTCCAGTTTTCTAAAATGCACCTCCACTTTCGCTTTAACGGGGCAAAGAATGCCACATCCAAAGGTTGACAAATGCGCGTTGAGTTAGTGGGGAGGCACACAAATTTGATATCATTCGCCATAGATGCATCAGTTAGGTACCTCCACGGAGAAGTGGCTTGCCAAGTTGTCACCCATAACAACAACCTCTCTCTTAAAATGTCTTGTCTCTGGAATAAATGAATTAATGAACCAGTCCTTAAATATAGTCGCATCAAACCACCCTGATTTGCTGCGGTTAAAACGAGCTCTAGGTAGCCCACCTTGAACCCATGATTCCCACAAGTGGGTGGCTTTATAAACAACATACGGTGGCAACATTTTTCCACTCGCAGATCCACAAAATATAACAGATATGCTAGTTTTCGTGCTATCCATCACGCGCTCTGGGTATTTAATACCTTTTTTTAAAATACATTTCCTTGTCCCAGGGTCATCACACAAGTTTGTTTCATCTAAATTAAAAATTCTATAATAAAAGTGATTTCGAAAAAAGATCTTTACCTAATAAGTCATTCATTTCTTGCAAATGGTCAAAAAATTTCTTAATGTCATCTGACCTTGTCTGAGCCTTAGAGGTCTTAATGTTTTGGCAATACATCAATGTCAGCATTGACGAATTTCGCACTAGAAAAGATCTAACCCAATCAACTCCCGGCATATTGCTTTGGCCAAATCGAACCACTTTTCTTCCTGCGAAATCAAGATAATTTTTAGCCAGTAATCTTATCATTCGAAAGTCGAACGGAAATCCCCAATTGCTAACGGTCATAAGAGCATTTGCTATTGCCTTTTCTTCTTCATTTGTAAGGACCGTAGGTCTACCTATGCCGTTTACGTGCTCATTTTTTAAGCGGTTGATGAGCGTTCCTTTGGCAATATTAAAATCTTTTGAGCATTGATTAATGGATCTCTGTTTCGTTCGAATAAGATCCAGCCAGAGCCCTTTCCATGCATTTGTCGGTGGTGCTGTTGGCACGTCTTTTTGGATTTTGAATAGTCTTTGGTGGCATGTTTCTTTGTGCTAAGTAGGTATAAACAGGTGTAAAATTATAATAAAAGAATGGGAAATATGGTGGTCAATCTTTGCCATACTATATGTCTAACTTTGACCACCCGGTCAATGTTAAACTGACATCAGTCAATGTTAAAAGTTTTACATAAAATGATGGTACCTACTCTTTTTTACTTCTTCCATAAAATATTAAAAATAAAAGATATTCTACTGAAAAGTAGAATTTCCTTAAAGATAATTCATTGAAGTCCTTACCAGAATAAAATTTGTGTGGATATTTGTTCACTTTATGTCGCTAAATATAATATATAATAAAGTTTAGAGCACCCAAAAAAACCGCTAAAACGAACTTCTCAAAAATTTGATTTGACAGCTACGAAAATTAAATTATTTCTCTCAAATTCTTTTCTGCCATCTGTTAATTAATAGAGCTTTTAAAAATATCATCAAAGTTAGGCTATCTTTCAACAGATGGCAGTAAAATGAATTGAAAATACTTTTTGATTTTCGGTCAAAGTTATACCAGCGGTCAAAGTAACCCAAGTTGACGGTACTTCCTCTCCAATGGCAAACAATATCTCTAATTTTCAATGACGAGTCACACACAACCTGTGTGTGTGTATTAACCGAATAGTAGCCTTTTCGGTTAACATAGTACTGAACTGACCCGCTTGACCACCAACTTTTGGCATTTTGATGTGCGTGCAGTCAATTGCACCAATTACTTGCAGAAAGTTTCTTATTTGTTGAAACCCTCGCATTTCTTTAATTTGGTCTGAAATTGATGTTGGCATTTTTGTGAACTGTCGCCTTTTGGAAGCAAATGCTTTTGCAACTCGTTGACATATATAACACAAAGAGTGGGTTGGCTAAGGCCGTGAATATCTGCTCCATCATCTTGAATCTAAAACACAAATATTTGAAAACCATACTTAGATATGAATGAAAATCGAATTACATACTTCATTTCGGCCCCAATACCTTATGGCCGCCATAACATGAAGCTCCACAGGAATGTGTCCACCCCGATTATCTCCAATGAGATCAGATCGCACAATATCAATCAGTTTGCACATATTTTCTTTGGTGAATCTATATTTATTCCGAAATTCTTCATTCCTAATTAACATGGGGTTGATCCTGCCTTTATCTAATTTCCGCCTTCTTGGAATTGAAATTTCATTTATTAAGTTAATCATATAAATGTCGTTAACAAAATTCACAAAGCTGGATGGCATTTTGAATTGTTTTGTTTTCAAATTTAAAATTTACCTTGAAAAAAAAAATTTCAACAGAATGACATTTCGCAAACGAAAAAAAAAATGCAAACTTTACCTCTAAACGCAAATTTTTGCAGGCTTAAAGCAAAGTGCTTTTTGTTTATAAATCACGTTTTCCTGCGTAAGCCTATTTGAAGCGTTGCGTAAAGTTAGGCAGAATCTACGCTGGGTTTATAAATAGTGCTGATACTCTTTAAATTTTCTTGAAAAATAATTTATTAATTTTACAAAAAACTTCTTCCGATCTACTTCTCAGTCAATTCCACAAAAAGAAAAAACCGTTCCATTTGTTAGGATTTTTTTTCTGATGGAATCCAATCAGGGGCGGTTGATTTGTTGTATTGCTTTCGAAGGGAAACATTTTTCTGACGGACGTTTCGCGATGACCGCCTAAACGTACAAAAAATCATTTTCACACTGGTCCAATTTTTTTTGGTAACTTGAAATTTTAACAATTTACAAGTTGCGGCGAGTGAATTATTATGATGAATGGTTTTGGCTACGCGCAGCAAAATTTTTTTTTTTTGGTTAAACAAAGTAGGTATAATATTCCGATTTTCAATGTTATGTTGTTGACACTTTTCTTTTAATCGGAAAGGACAGAATTCCATCATGTATTGTATATCTGAAACTACTCCGCAGAGCTTGACATGAATCTAATCTGAAGTGTCAATAAATTCCGTGTTCCTTTTTTCTTCATTTCTTAAAAAAAAGAAACCAAAATGCCGGACCTCAGAATAACGAACTGTCAAAGATTGTTGTAAACAAACTTTTCAATCAAATGAAAAAAGGGATTTCAAAAAAAAAAACTCAGGAAAAATATAAAAAAAAATTAAAAGCAAGTGAATTGATTTGCTATGGAACAAAAGTATAATTTACTACTGCATTAAGCGTAAGAGAGATTTCTCATAGCTTTTGGATGCCTTCCAATCGCCTTGACTTGGATACCAATTTTCCAGAAGGCGTCTAATCATAAGCTATGTTAGACGTCTGTACTTAAATGAGTCAAATGTGAAAATAACCAACTTTGCAGCGTTTGATTTCTAGAAACAAACAATTTTCTTTGTCATTATAGCTCCATACTATTGGAATCCTCTGCACCGGATCACATAACTTTCGCCATAGATCGGAAAGAGCAAAGAACTTGTTTTCTATTTACATAAATAGTCCGAATAAAAACATTTTGCAAACTCAAAAAGGATACACATAAAAATCGTAAAAAAGGTTAATTAATTTTGGATCACATCAGTTTTTATTCATACGAAGCATAGCAAGTGATTGGATTTTGACATTTCGTTTGAGTAAAAGCAATTGATACGTTTTATTCATACCACCCATTGTATTGAAAACACACCCCAAGGATACAGATACTCGTTCCTATATACATATCATTCATGCGCTTATACAACTACCACAAAGTTTTATGTAATGATGATTTGATTAAAAAGAAAACCAGGTTAAAGCAAAAAGAATATTATTGCAAACCAAAGTTGGATACCAATACAACATGTATATTGTATATACATCGATCGAATATATCCAATGGCAGAATGAATTTAGTAAATCAAGCGGACAAGAAGAAGTAATCATATTATTGGAAGAGGTTGCATTATTTCTTACTTCTCTTTTGATTCTGCAACCTCTTGGAGCTGAATATCGAAAAAAAAACCAACATATATATGGGAGGATGCTGCCCATTCCTTGTTCAAAAAGTATTTGTCCACATCAGCAGCAAAATGTCCTGGGAATTAGACTCACTTACTTCAGTCACTTAATTTATAGCAATTTTATGGAACGGTTGAGACTTTAAGTGAAGTTTATATTAGTTTGAAGTGCCTTTGAGTTGTCTATAACTGTGAAAGAATTTGTTCTGGCTGAACTTTCAGAATCAATAACGCAAATCCCAAATCGTTATTTTGAGAGCCATGTAAGCAAGAAAGTAACAAAAAACCATAAGTGAGCCCCGAAGGCCTGCTAATCATTCAAGTAAAAAGAAAAGCTTCATAAATCACAATGAGACCCTCAACTTCGGCCGATTTCTGGTAACTTGCCTATAGGTATATTTTTACATGGGGGCAAATGCTAGGTGCGCTAGTATTGGTACATAGAAATTCGTATTGACAATTGTCACATAACTTAACAAATTCCTGCTCAACAGTAAACTCCCTACTCGAAGCCACTTTTTTATCCGTTTAATTTGAAATTATTCGTTACGTGAGGATAGTATTTTTTTAAGAATAAGTTGTTACGGATGATCACAAATTATATTGTAGGTAATTAAAGTAGTTGTCACCCTCTTATAACATCCGGAGCTCGAAAGCTGTACTTTCGAAAATTATTGTAGCCATTCAATCGGGCAATGCATCCAATTTCAATTCAATTGCTCCAGTAATAATTTATCAGTCAAAGAAACAAAATGTCTTCTTTTGCACTTTTGCTCTATTTCTGGGTAGATCCCTCTTACCCTAAATCCGTGTTTGGTGCACTGAGTGCCCCAGCTTATTTTCAAATTCAAATTTAACGGATTTGTAGTTCGCAGACACCGTTTTTTTTTAAAGGTAAGCGCCATGGGTGCCGTGAACGAAGCCCATATGAATCAACGCCATAATGGCGTAAATTCACTTTCAAATGCGAATTAACGCCATAATCCACTTATGGCCTTAATTCACTTTCAAACGAGAACTACAGCCATCACTTAAATGTGAACTAACGCCATACCTATGCGGCCTTATTTCACTTTGCATTTATAAATACATTCTTAAATTAATATTAATTTTTGAGACAATAGTAATTTGCGCAAATTATGAAATGTGTATGGGGGGGCATGCTGCCCCCCTGCAACCCCCCTGCTTGGGTTTACTGTTGGATTACGGGGTGGGTGCGAGGTTTTCTACTTATATTTTTTGTTGAATTTTCAAATTGAGATTTTTAGCCTTCGAGATTTTTGTCATTCGAGATTACGTCATGATACCCATTTGCTTCGGCTTTATTTCACAAACAATGTTCGGCGTTATTTCACTTTGTTAATGTGAAATAATAATTCTGAAATTCGGCATTATTTCACTTTGTGAAAGCGCAATAACGCCGAGTTTTCCAATTCGGCGTTATTTCTCTCGGCGTTATTTCACGGCACCTCTAAAACGAACTAAAACCATATGACTTTAGTTCTCATTTAAAAGTGAAATAAGGCCATAAGTGGATTATGGCGTTAATTCGCATTTGAAAATGAATTAGCACCATTATGGCGTTAGTTCATATGGCTTTAATTCATGGCACCGCGCCATGTTGGTATACAAATGAAAGAATCAAACTTGTGCTTGTGTTTATTGACCTACGGTTACAGTTTGAAAACAAAAAGTTGGTGTCGTGTTATGGTGCACTCAGTGCCCCACAATACTTTGTATGGACATCTCTTACATTTCATTCATTTTTTTTTTTTGAGATTTTCTGTGCTTCAATATACATATAAGTACTTTTCGAATCTGTATGTATTATCAATTAAAATTTACAGTGCATATAGTAGGCGATTTTGAATATTCAAACTACAGAAATGTTTTACAAAGTTATGTCTTTGGAAAGATTCAAAAAAATAACAAGGTTCCTTAGATTTGATGACTCACTCACTAGACCGAGTCGGCAGCAAGAAGATAAGTTGGCTGCATTTCGTTACACATGGGGTTTGTTTCAGCATAATTATAATCTTACTCTATTCTTCCGAGTTCCGACCATCCAAAGAATTGACCATTGACCCGCAGTTATGCTCTTATCAACTGCACACGCTGATGAAGGAATCAATGATACGACCAGGACTATATAGACTATAACCCTACAAAAGGAGGAGTTGATACCTTTGATCAAATGATCTGTAGGTATCTACTCTTGTAAATGCAAAATAAATCGATGGCCAATGACACTTTTCCACAATATGATAGCTGCGGCAGTTCTTTGTGCTTTACGGATGTATAGTTTGTCAAATCCTTTGTAGTACAACAAAACATCTAATAAGAGAAAACAATTTTTGAAATCCTTGGCCACTGAGGCCAAATGCACACAGGTATTCGCAAGAAAATTGAAAAAGGATCATTGCGAAAATCGGTGAAAACTGCCATTAGTTTGGGAGGTTTCAAAACTGAAACTCCTACCCCAGTACCTACTTTCACAAATACGTGTCAACAATATAGGTACGCCAAAGATGTATGCCATATAAAGTTGATCGAAAAGGATCAAAAGGAGACACGAAAACCAACGCAGTTTACGATTTGTGTAATACCGCCCCGTGCGCCAAGCATTACATACGGGTATGTGAATGTTGCTATCTCGCAAATGCAGAGAATACGGATAGTGACGAATTGGGTATGGAAATGTCACCAGCTAATCGAAACGCTCAAAGACACATTCTCTAGTCTGATAAGAAATTTATTATAAGTAATTAACCAATGTTTTTTTTATAAATAATGTTACTCTCGTTTTATAGTTGCATACATTTTTGGTAGAAATAGTAAAGGGGGCACACAATGCCCCAAACACGGTAAATACGAGTTTCAACAAACACGGATTGAGGGTTAGGTTCGCTTGATTCGGGAATTCATGCGGTCGGTTTTTGTAGAGTTTGCAGTGTGCGGGTTGTAGTAACTTTGGACTCAGTTTCTGTTCTGTGGTTTCGGTGGGGTAAAATGTGCAGTGTGCACATACCACCCCTACCCAATTATCAAAATTTCAATCGAAAAAAGAATATCGTCCTAAATACAGTGAGCGGTGATGTCAAAGTTAATATAAAAAAAAAATTTATCGCACCTGTTGTATATTCATAAATGTTTGTTCGTACATATCTCTCTCTCTCTCTCTCCCTGGACTATATAAAAACAGTAATAAACTAACATCTCTCTTTGTATTCAAACGGAGCATAGAATCTATCTATATATATAAAAGGCAATGAAGTCCATGTGTGCGCGCATAACTCGATAACCGGTTGTTGGATTTCAACGATTTTGGGCTTGACGGTTTCGTTTTGGACCAAGGAAGGACAAGGAAGGAAAACAAAACTTTGAGGTGATGAAAGAGGTTATGAAAGTTTGTATGGGGAAATGCACTTTGAAAAAAAAATAAACGGGATAGAAATCGAGTAGTGATACTTCAAATACAAACAAAATATATTTTTAATTTTAAAAGCAATTGTTGTTGTCAATTATTTTAATTATTTTCCAAGCAAATTTTTGTTGTCAACAATTTTGAAATTTCTTTTTTTTTTAAATTGGTAGGGTGACATGGTCGTAGATGCACCAGTGGTGCACCACGCACCATAGCTCCATCTGCCTAACTGACAGATGTAATTGTGTCTACCTCACTCAAAAGTATTCGTTTTTTCCGGCAACGATAGTAGATTTCAGTCTGGTAGTGGATTTCTTTGTGCGCGGACGTGTGCGAATTTTTTTTTACAATTGCAGTGAAAAACGAAAAAAAAAGGGTAAGTCAATTTTTTTATTTCTTCAGTGGAAGTGACTTTTTTCTTTATTTAGCTTTAATAAAATGATTGTTTAACCTTTTATTTTTGGTTTATAATAAAGAGTTTATAACCTTGATGCGTTGTCTGCAGATTATTTAAATTTTAACCTAAAATTCCGTAGTAGTGCACAATGCACCACCAAGATCCTTCTGTATCGGGGCCAACGAAGAGGCAACAGTCGTTATACAAATTCTCAGAATCTGTATATAAATTAAATATTCGTTAAGTAATTAATTTTAAGTTGTTTATTTTGTTTATGTTTAAATTCCTATTTTATTTTTGTTATTTTTGTTTTATTGTTAACTTATTTTTATGTTGATGTGAAGATGAAGTCATTAGTATTTATTTTTATTTATATGTTCTTCAAAGTTGCAATGAACTGTTTTTTTGTCTATTAAACCTATGTTTATCTATTGAAATATTTGTTTTAATTTTTAAAATAATAGGTGGTGCATTATACACATACAACTGGTGCATTTAGTACCTACCATGGTGCACCATGCACCATTTCTCATTTTTTGAACAATTCATTTTAACTTAAAATGTTCACATGCTATCAACAAATTTACTCTATACATATTTCCATAACAAATTCATAAAATGTATGTCAAAATACCAAACAAAAAAAACTTATTTTAAAAATGTTATGGTCGTTTGAAAAAAGGGTGGTGCATTTACGACCACGTCACCCTACACCTAATAAGTTAACTTATGTTTACTATGTTGCATTAAGTAGCTTTTTGAAATGGAGTAGATACTTCGATTTGTTTGATGGTGTGTGAATGCATAATTTTTGTTTGCCAAGTATTTTCAGGATCCCTGCATTAGTATGAGTGAGTAAGTTGAAATGTTTGAGATGACGATGATGACAGGCAACAGGAGTTTTATTGAGCGTTTTGAGATTTTACGAGCGTAACTCGAGATAGGGTGGTTAGTTTTTAAAGATATTGAGCTTGATGGTTTCGATTTGGCCCAAGGAAGGCCATAGGCTACTTTATGCCTCGAAACCAAAACTTTGACAAGATGATATAGGGGATGAAAGTTTGTGTGGGATTCGGCGATTCCAAGATAATTCTGATCATGTCGCCAGTGAGAAGGTCAAACGTTTCACGCCGCAGAAAAACAGGACGAATAGTCAGATCGGAATATTAACAATCGAGAGAATATGCCGGAACTTCGGGAAAGAATATCATGCAGTCGTCCATACTGGAGACCGAGGTAGGTAACAACACAATCGTCATCAGCATAGCGTTCCGTGTTTCTCACACGGTCAATTGTATGTGGCGTGCTCACGTGTCGGCAAACCTCTCGCTTTGTAGGTGTACGCATTACGCAACCGTAAATGGAACGAAAAATGCAAACCATAAAGCACTTCAGTGAAAAAGCTGTAGGTTGGCCGATAAGTAAATCGCTGCGGTTATTCCAATTATATTTATTTTAATTTTAATTTTGAATAAAGAATTTAAATTGACCGGAAGCGAAAGCTCGGAGTTATTTATTTCATTAACTACCTACATTAACGAATTTTTGCGGAACGAAGTTCGCCGGGCCAGCTTGTATAATATATAACATGGTAGCCGTAGCAGATGTGAAAACGAAATCACAGTCAATTAAAATTAAAAAAAAAAGAGTCAAACACGTGCAAAATTAAAACAAAACAAAAAAACTGTCAGGCGCTATATACAAATAATACATGCATGTACGCCATCTATAGGCGTATTTTATTATCAGACTGATCTGATCCGAATCATATCACAAAAATAAAACAATACGGATCATAGACAAATTTTATTTTCGATTTGTAGCAACAGTTGCTTTCAAAACACGACCAACGACCATGCCACCAGCCATAGGTATTGCTAGCATTCTGTACAATGTGACGTCACAACATGATGCCGATTGACATGGAATTTCAGTTGCTTGTCGGGGGTGTTGCCATATGAATCAAATTAATAATTTTTATTGTTCAAGGTGAGAGTTTTTTAAGAACTAATTTAAATTTTTTTATGCAACAAATAAAAAATATTTGCAGCTAGTAATTCGGTTTTTCTTGGCATAATGAGTAGTAGGTATCTAGGTCTAGGCAAACGAAATATTTATAAAATGTTCTCGATTTGCTTCAGAAATATTTCATAAACATTTGTCAAACATTTCTGTTTTTACTGGCGTAGACGGCGATTAAAATGTTTATGAAATTCACAGCCAGAGTCTCGAAAATAACAACACAGCTTCCGTAATATGGTGCGTCTTATTTTTAAAAAGATATTGCTTTAAAATCAGTTCGAAATATAATGAAAACCGCAGGTTGCACATCTGGTCCGCTGAGATTGGAATTCTTAGACAAAGCATTATAATTTTCATAATAATACTCATGTTGCGACCGCACCATAGGTCTCTCTCTGCAACCACACAAAATACGTTTGATTGTTTGAATGAAATCGTCACTTCAAATAAATTTAGAGTTATATGTTAAAAAAAAACTCGGCGAAAACAGTTGCAGTTACATTTTTCTGTAATATTTTGTGATAAAAAAGAAATATTTTTTCCAATAATTAGTTTTGAAAATAATTTAAATTTATGCAGCCTGCTAGTTTACATTGTTCATTAGATATTCCAAAATTTTCTGGACATTTGTACTTTATGTAAAAACAAAAAACAACTCTCACCTTTCTGCCTGAAACAATCATTATTTACGAACTGCGAAACATTTTATAAACATTTTTTTGTTTATGAAACATTTGCTTAAAAGATTATGGAAAATTTCGCTGGCCTTGTCATACCTTTAAGGGTAGTATCCAGTTCGAGTGGAATTTAATTTTACATACAAAAATTCCGCTAAGCGAAATTACGCAAAGAAATTTCGCTAGCCTGTATCCAGTTCACGAGCTTAATTTGTTGAAACGAAATTGTGTCGTCACCTTAAAAGTCTCCACAAATTCCGCTCGGAATTTATTGCTCGAAGCATTTATTTCGAGCTGAAGCTGACAGTTGAGCAAATTAAATTCGAAAAGAAACCTACGAAATCGATTCGCGGATTATGGATTATTTTGAAGAATATCTAGAGGATTTGGAGCTGGATGAAGAGTCGCAGCTGGAGCAATTGGTGCCGAAAAAGAAAAAAAAAACAAATTTTTCTCCAGAAGAAAAAAAAAAGTTGGCCAGGCTCGTTGAAGAGCGGCCAGCAATCTGGAACCTCGAGGATAACCAACATAGCAACTTGCAGGCAGTTAGTTCCAGCTGGAGATACATATCCATCGATATGGAAAAAACCGGTATGTACCTTTATATTGTTATTTATTTATATACATAACTTTATTAATCTTCTTTAGTTGATGACTGTATACAAACGTGGAAGGCGCTGAAGGACTGCCTGCGCTATCACTGTAAGGCCAGCACCAGTAAAATTCGGAAGTCTGGCAGTGCAGCAAATTTAGACCAGCCTGAAGAAAGCGAAAAGTCTTCAATTGAATTGATCGATTGGGAATTCGTCGATTGCCTCAAATTTTTAAAACCGCTATCAACAAAACGAAGGCAAGAATGTGGTGAATAATAAAAGTATTTAACACTAACATTTTCTTTACAGAACATTTTCCAGCGCCTCCATCGATCTTCCGGATATTTCAAAAGCATCTTCATCCAGCTATGATTTCGTAAGTAGAGTTTATATTTAAAATTACTATTTTACGCCATTAAATATTATTATTTCTGATCGAGTGCTGTATGTACCTACCTTGGGTTGGTATGTGCCTTATAGTAGCTGGTACTGGTATGTGCCTTATAGTGGCTTCTACATGGAAGAAATACCTAAGGTGAATCTCGGAAGTGTTAAGTAGATTGTAGTTGTTGTAATTGCGCTTTGAAGCTTCTGCCTATTTGGCTGAGATATAGATTGTCTACTTCACTTTGTGTTCAATAAAACAGGCCTATTACGAAAAGAAGAATATGTATTAATTGATATTAAATATTTCATTTCAGAATAATAACTCAAAAGTAAAGAAAGACTGTCTGGCAACATTGACTGAGTGCGTCACGGGGTGGATCCAGACTAGAAAGGAGGAAAGCAGTCCGGCAAAACAGGAACTGAAAAACTTTGCCATGTTCCTAAATTTGGACCAAATTCTGCAAAGGCTCCCACAAAACAAAGTGGTGGAGTTGAACATTAAATTCCAACAAATGGCTTTGGATGAAGTTATTAAATTTGAAAACAGTTTAACTTAAATAAAAATACATTCCTTCTGTCTTTATTCGTTTATTTCCTTTTTTCGGATTTATTATCTTACAGAAACGCTGCTGTGTTTTGACATGGAATGGACCCAATTGGAGAATTCACAAATTCTTTTAATTTATCTCGTAAGTACTTCCCCTCATCGCTTTGCCTCCCAACCATTGATTGCAACGTAGAGTGAAGTAAAGCGTCTTGTGAGACATGCTTTCTCCATTCCCCATTAACCAAGCATCCACTCTCATCATAGAAGTCTGCATATTTTGGGGGGCAGTAGGTAAGCTTCGATGTTCTTATGAGGTAGTTGTGTAAATAACAACAAGCAAAACAAAATTCTTCCTAGACAAATCCACTTGGAGCATAGAATTCCAAAAGAATTTTCAACGCAACGTCTAGCTCTACTGATTCTATAATTTGCAATGCGCTCTTCATCCGACAGTTTCTTAGGCTTCCTTGGTGCATATGGCTTGATTAACCTCTTTTTTAGCGGGAATGCATCGTCGCCAACGAAAAAGTATGGAAGCTTTTCGTTTCCGACTTGCATGTTTTGTGGAAACTGCAAACTATCTTGAAGAATACCTCTCCCAAGCTCTGTTGACGAAAACACACTTGCATCTCCTTCACTACCATATGCACCAATATCAAGATACACAAACTTGTAGTTTGCGTCAGATATAGCCATAAGAACTATACTGTGGAATCCCTTTAAGATAAAACCAGAAAAGACAATATTTAAAAACGTATATACGGAGCTAAATTCACTATGATGTACCTTATAGTTATAAAACAATGATCCTGCACTTGGAGGACACTTTATAGCGACGTGTTTCCCATCAATTGCTCCTAAGCAATTCGGTAAGTTCCATTGAGCATTAAACTCATTTGAAATTCTGACAAATTCTTCTTCGTTTAATGCTGGAATTTCGATGCACAAGGTATCACATATCGCGGAGCAAACATTGTTAATGATCCTCCCAAAATGCTGTTTACTGATTCTATACACAGACGCAACATGCCTTTGAATAGAACCACTTGCTAGGTACCTAAAAATAAGAATAAACTTGTATGATTATTCAAATAAGTTGCATTTTTGTTAAAACCATACTCTATTACGATCGCGAATTTCTCCAAAGGACTTATTTTGTCGTACGGCCTTGTATTTCGCTTGGGTGTTAGTAATGGCCCAACTAGTTTAAATAGTGCCTGAAATGTTGGTACACACATGTGGAAATTTTCCTTAAACACACTTGGATTTTTAACCATATCCATAAACTAGAAATTTAAAATGTTATATGCAAGTTAATACACAAATTAAATTTCAAAAATCTTACATCTGTTGCGAAACGTCCTTTTAATTTTCGGTGCTGCAAGTATGGTGTTACCCTCGCCTTCGGTAAATTCCTTTTTGCTGAATTTGCGACAATAATTCCTAATAATCCGGTTATAATAACCAGCTCTTCTTCATCATGTGCAGTATTCATTTCTCTGAAGGTATTTTAAAAAAGCAAAAGAATAACAAATGCAAAAAGTTGTCAGCTGTTATGCGTCAATTTTTGTCTACACCACTCTCTACACTGTCGAAATTCCGCGAACTGACGGAGAGATAAATTTCATTTTCCGCTCCGCGCGAACTGGATACTACCCTTTACAGAATAATTAAAAAGCAAAATCTCCAAGGACGGGAAATTTATTGGATGTGAAAAAATACTTATTGATTTTTTGTGCTATGAAGAGTATTGAACTTTTTAGTCTGGCAACGTAACTGTTTGGCTTGGCTATCGTTTACAGGTACACCAACATTCAAGAATGAAACAAACAACGCCAAACAGTACCTACTGCGAGCAATAGTAGAAATAATTTTCAGATCATGGTTCATCATCTCGATGAGAAGCAGGATCATATATGCTGTTGTTGTAAGTGCATGTAAAAAGTAGTGTTCCGTCAAAGACAGTTTGAGCAATTGATGGGAGAAGAGCACAATAATTGACTTTCTCATCGTAAAAGAAAATGTCGCCACAGTGCTTGGGCTACCTATTGAATTGCGTCAGATTAGGATTGCTGCACCGAAATTCTGGGGATGCTGTCAATCAATTAAAGAATGAATCAGGTGATATCATTAAAAGTATTCCACCAACATTTAATAATATGTTCAACGTGTTAGGCTGCTTGGAAGGAGAATTCAATTCGAACGTCACTCCAGTTATGGATGCTACTAGAAAAATTCAGTTTAAATTGCAAACTTAAGAAGGAGCTAGATAGAATGAAACAAAATGAAGTAATTGCTTTGCTATAGTCGATATTCCAACGTCATGGGTCAGCTCAATTAGTAGAGAAGGCAGGTGGCTCGCTACCAAGCTCTTCAGTGTGAGTATTATCCCAGACCCATTATTGAATTCATCTTCGAAGTCTGGAAATATTTAGAAACAGTTGAACTTTGAATAATTTAGATCTTGTAAGGTTGTTCTACAAAGGCTAGATAAAAGTCTTCGAAAGTAATATTTGCAAAAATAAAATAATGTTTATTACAATTAGTAGAAAAGCCGACCGCATGCGATGTCCTAAGACATTAAAAATAAAAATTAGTTTTATATACAATGAAAAGTTGCCCATAGACATAGACAAAGCGCCAAAGGATTTTTCCGCATTTTGATTGATGAATTTCCGGTATTTTTTTTTATTTGCTGAGGCATGAAAATGATGATTAATTAAGTGGCCATAAGAAATGGAAAATTGGGTTGCCAGCCCCACGCCCCATCCTGACACAAACACCCGGCAATCATGTTTGAAAATATTTTTTCATTGATTAGGCAATGAAATAAAAAAGAAAGTTCGGACAATCATTATTTTAAAGCTATGAGCTTACCCTAAAAAATATATGGGGTTGGCTATTATAAGAGACAACCCACGGTTTTTTGTTTTTGTTTTTTTTTTTAAATAAATTGCAATACAACTATGCGAACCCTTGATCATTGTAATATTTCATCCAGCACCCATATCTCTAGTCTAATTTGTTTTTTTGTTTATTAATGCAATGACGCACAAACCATTTTTCAACGTACGTGCCGTGCATGAGAGCAAGACAAAAATTATTTATGTGGCTTGTGATTCTGAGGAAAATTTTCAATAAATCAAAAGTAAAATAGACTTAGTGTTTTTAATACTATCAACACAAAAGTAGATATTTGAAGTGGAACATTGCAATCAAAATATCAGGCAGCAAACATAATGCTAGGTAGTATTGGTGCTAAATTGAAATCTGTCGTATGTTGCGACATAATATGACAGTGAACGGACATGCATGGTTGCGAGACGAATTTTTTTTTTAAATCGACTCGTCATAATAATTTATTGATATTTATTTCTCTTCGGTACTATGAGTATAACTATAGTTCAATATACTAGACAGAGAATATGAAATAACTTAGCATTTTTTTTAACATTTTATATAGGTCTGCATATTTCGTAAGGGAAAACCGAAAAGTGTGAGCTGATATGCGTTACGATTTCATGACGAGTATTGAAAAGTTGGAGGGGAAATCAGCAGTTGAGCATGGATTAGATTATTCTCAAGCGTTGGTAGGTTATTTAGTTAGATATACTGAATTGAGACTTAGAAAACAACTAGAACACTTAATTTATTCAAAATAACTATACCTACTGGGCTAACGCCCGGAACTATTTGTCAACGAACTAAAGGGCCACTTCGAGGGCTGCTTTAGGCCCGCTAAATTCATATATTTATATCATGACTGTATAAACCTCGGCTCTGATGATATAATTTCTGACATTAAAATCTCAACACAAATTAAATTCGAATATTTGCCAACCGTTGTTTCATCTGACTGAAAAGCCTTTTTGCAGAGTTACGATTATATCCAGAACCACTAGAAGATTTTGTATAATGATCTCGATCATTATAGTCCTGCTTTTATGACACTGAACTCTAAACTATTTTTAAAGCAGGTTAGTATACCCTATAGGTTCTCTTCGAGAGAAGGATTCTACGTAAAATTGTAGGTCCCGTTCAAAGGGCTAGAATTAAGAGCTCCAACGACGTATGTTATGCGAGCTGTACAGCGACTTAGTCAAATCAATTCGAATCGGTTATAGAAAATGGCTATGACTTGTATTGCGGATGGACGCAAATCCTCCGGCCAAAAGGGATAATTTGGTAAAAGAAACCCTCGGTTAAGGTTGTACGCACATGTAGAAGGCGACCGCCATGAACTTGAAGTTCGCAACTGGAGGCAGTTAAGAGATATATTCAGGTCCGAGCTTATAGGTCTGAAGGCCGAAGGGCAAAACAGGAGTGGAGACCCCCTGGCCCCTGGTTGGTTTAAGTGACCGTATGCCCGTTACCGATCAGAGAAAAATACAAATATCGCATTGAGCTCCGTTCTGAGACCACAACTAACGGAAAATGAAATAAATTGGGATGAAGGAAGTTAAGGGAGCTCAAAACCAGCCTGTGGAGTAGAGAAATTTGATAATCTTGTAGGAATGGATGCTTTTGGATGGCCGAAATGGATGACCTAGTGCACTGCGTCTAGTTTTGGCTAGGGCCGGACACTTACAAAGAAGATAGAACAATGCCACTTTTGTTTGTGGCAGCGTAGATACAACAGTGGGTATTAGTTAGTCTGGCGACATCTATACGCGTTCGGGCTAAGAGATTGTTTGTTCTGGCATCATCGTAGGTTGGCCAGATCTTCCTTGAAATGACACAGTTCGTCAGGTTCATCCATCTAGTCCCAGCCATTAAGATGAAGTGCAGGAGGAGTTCTCTCTTTACATATCCCAGCGGAGGGAAGACTTTCTCCGCATGAGACACGCACAGAGCTGAGCCAAATCTGGCAAGTTCATCGGCTTTCTCATTCCCCTCAATGCTCCTATGGCCGGGAAACCCGACGAAAGCGACTTCAAACCGATAACAAGCCCTGGCCAGTGTCTCCCTGCATTCCACAACAAGCTTGGAAAACGCCTGCTCCTAATCCACAGTTCATCTTAAAACCATATGTGGATTTAAGTATGTCGAATTAGTTAACGACCGCATTCTCCTCCCAAACTGATCTAGAGGGTAATATAACAGAGAAGTTTTTATGGAAGTTTAGTTTGGGTATAATGTTGTCCTTAGATATACGACTTATGCCGTCAGGAAGGGAAAGTAGGATGCTACGTCCTTTCGGACCAACATTTAGATTCCTTCAATCTAACAGCGCTACACGCTGCAATGCATTTTATGTGCAGATCCACTGGCAGAAAATTGAGAATCACATTGAGGTCCTCGGTCGGACTTGATCGAAGGGCTCCTGTGATTCCAATTCCAGCCGTTCTTTGGACTCTACTTAATTTAATAATGTTATAGGCTTCGCTTAAGGCGGGCCACCATACCAGTGATCCGTAGGTGAGGATGAGGATATCCAACGAACCATAACATAAACATAAAAATAAACATAAATAAACATATTGGACTTCTTCTGAAAGAGGATTCTAAAAGAAGATTGTGGGTTATCACTAAGACCATAACTTGTTGCCCAACCGCTAATCTTACCCAGCGCTCTTTCCATGCTTTCACTTATCACGTTTTGAAAAGTATTAGAACAACCACGTCATACGCATACGAATTTTATTTTCAAAAAGTAAATTTAGAAAATTGACAATTATTTACATATTAATGTATTATACGTTTTGTCGTCATTGTTGGTTTGTTATTCATTTTGTGGATCGATTCAACAGTTTAGTTACTTTTATACAGTTGATTTAAGGTAAACATTATTATATAAAAAAAAACTGTGCGACTGTATCCAACAGTCCCGAAATATGTATGTGTAAACACCGTGCGTGCGGTATGTGTGTGGCTTGATACACGTCATTGAGAAAAGAGGGAATTGTAATAACCGTATTCTTAATATATAATGAAATACCAACAAAACGACAACAGCGCCACCTATCGGGTCCAAAAATATCCTATCTTTTTAGCTGCATAAAGCCATGCACACATACAAAGTTTCATTGAAATCGGTTGAGTTTCTCAAAAAAGCGACAACTGCGCCACCTATCGGGCCAAAACTATCCTATCTTTCTTGCTGCATCCAACCATGCTCACATACAAAGTTTCATTGAGATCGGCTGAGTTTCTCAGAAAATGGACAACAGCGCCACCTATCGGGTCCAAAACTATCCTATCTTTCTAGCTGCATACAACCATGCACACATACAACGTTTCATTGAGATCGGTTGAGTTTCTCAGAAAACGGACAACAGCGCCACCTATCGGGTCCAAAACTATCCTGTCTTTCTAGCTGCATACAACCATGCACATATACTAAGTTTCATTGATATCGGTTGAGTTTCTCAGAAAAATCGACAACAGCGCCACCTATCGGGTCCAAAACTATCCTGTCTTTCTAGCTGCATACAACCATGCACACATACAAAGTTTCATTGATATCGGTTGAGTTTCTCAGAAAAATCGACAACAGCGCCACCTATCGGGTCCAAAACTATCCTATCTTTCTAGCTGCATACAACCATGCACACATACAACGTTTCATTGGGATCGGTGACGGTGACGGTAACGGTAACAGTGACGGTGATGGTAACAGTGACGCGAGTTTATTGGTTTCTTTCCATCCAAAGTGCCCAACGCGCCGCGCCTAAAGAAGTAATAACTTCAAAAACATGCTTTATTTCAGCTCATAAATGTATGCAATTATAAAAACGTATGCAATGATAAAAACATATGCAAAAAACATATGCAATGACAAAATATATGCAATGGCGCATTTCCGTTACAGAAAGTTAAATGTTTGGAATTACTCCAACAGATTCCAACAGCGCGAATATATATACGTATAAGTATATCCGTTACGCATATCCGTTGCATCAAGTCCTATGTTTGGAATTACTCTACCAGAATCCAATAACGCGCGCATAAATGTTTACACATCAAAAAGCTTAAACGCGGGCAAAATATTGAAAAGTAAATTTCTGTGTTTTTTTTTTTTTTTTGAAAATGCTAAGACCAATGCGCACAAATATTGGCAGAAGAACAAGGTAAACAAGTCAACAACAAATTTATCAACTAAGCCAAAATGAAGAAGAACGCCAAGCACATATAGAAGTCGACAGAATAGAACATCGCATAAGAGCCGTTTAACAAGCAAGCAATTTGAGAGTTTATGTAATGAGAACTGCGTCAAATCGTACTGTTTACTGTACTGCTGTTGGAAGAGAGCAAATGAGTTAAAGTCGAAGAGTGGCAAGAAGTGCATCGTCGCCCGAAGCCTTACGTTTCGGTACGAAGCTGAAGCGATTTTCCATATCGGGGCGATTGCTATTGTGTTGCAACATTGGAACGCGCTGAAATTTAAATGCGAAATGAAAGGCCTTTGCTGTGCGATTGGCAAAGTGAAATTGGTTCACTTTGATGCACCTCCGGAGATGCAAGGTAATTTTTTTGTTTATAGGTACATCATTCAATGGCACGGGACTCAGTAAATAAAGACGCACTACTATATCGGCAGGTGTGCCTACTTAATTTCGTTGGAGGTTGATCAAGTCGATAGGCGGTAGGTACATTGGGCAAACAGGAGTGACAAAAAACGTCATTCGACAATTTCATTACGATGCTTAAGACGACGATGGAGGAAATGAGCTCCGACGATCGCAGATTTGTCTTCAAACCTAGTGATAGAAAAAAAAAATAGACTCGATTGAAAAATTTTTAGTGGCATTTTCAATGCAACAAAATTTATTTGAAATTTTTAACTTTTTTAATTTTTTGGATGTTCCTTAGCGCTACACAATTATATAATTTTGTTGCACAAACACAATGTACCGAAACTTTTTAACGGGTCGTGTTTTGGGGAGAAAATTCAAAGGAAACCCGCTTATTCAGAACGATTTACCATTGCGTCTTCAATTTTACGTAAGTCTCGGTTTCACTAAGACAAATAATAATTCGAAAGAATAATCGCTGGATATTTGTGGCATCAATATTGAATTCCCGTGTTTCTCGCATGGTCAGTTGTAAGCAGTGTTATTATGTCATTGAGATGTTTTTTCCCTCGGACAGCTAATTTTTTTCCCATTTTTCCCTTTTGACCCAAGTCGAAAATCCCACAAATTTCCCACATGGTTGAATTAAAAGAAAAAGGTAATTTTTAATACTTTTATTAACAAAAAATTAAAAAAAGCCAAACAAATTAAAGAATATTAAGGAATTTAATTAGAAGAATAGAATAATCAGTAATTTCATTACTATATATACATTATACACATAACAACTAATATTGGTACATTTCATGACAAAATAACATATAATTCATTATAATATCACATTGTGTGTGTATTTTAGTATTAAAATAAGTTCATAAAAACAGAAAAATATAACACAAATAATCTCTTTAACAAAAGATTGTTCGATAATAAATAAATAACAAAAAAGAATACTTTAACTAATAAGTCTTTAAAAGTAATAGCACAAATTAATATTTTAAATTCATTAATATAAATAAATTAATAAGACTTAATCTTCATAAAAGTACCTACACTATGTGTAAATATTATTGTTCATTAATTTGTAATGGTATTTAGATGGTTTGAAACTGTCACAAGTTAAATTTTGATTTTGAAATGAAGACCTGATGACATAAATTGAATTTAAACAATCATTTCCTATCCTATTTCCTTTTTTAGTTTTCACATCCGTTACTACAGAGAAAATTCTTTCGGATTCTGCATTAGAATGTGGCAATGATAGGCAATATTTGACGACTTTCAATAAATTTTGTAAACATTGGGACCCATCATATTTTCTCATTTTGGATATTTCTTTCCAAAATGTTTCTACTTTTAAATTTTGAAATGATACTTTGTCATCACTTGAGATCGATGAAACTAGTTCCCGCCACTCTATTACAGTCATCTATTTTGTCTGCTAAATCAAATAAGCTACTGCAGTTAATTCGTTTAGAAATATCGGTTGCTATAACGGGGTCCAAGAATTCCAATTTAGATATCTCATTATCGCATATCGGGAGTCTTTTTAAAATTTCATCAATTGCCTTGCAAACAAATTTAATGCAGTGCGCAATGACTTGTTCCCTCTCATTTTCATTAAGGTTTTTGTTTAAGAACACATTACATTCAGGGCCATCATAAATTTCGTTTAAAGGAAGTAAGTGCTCAATATAATTGCCATGTTGTTTAATATTTTGTTAGATTATTTACTTAAAATATGAATTAAAGTATCCCTGCTTTGAAATAATTGAAAAATCTTAAAACGTATTTTAAAAAATAAAAATAGCATTTTATTCTATTGTCATTTAACAAATTATTAATAAACGCTGAATTTGAACGATTATTTTCTGATTGTATTGTAAGTATTAGGCCCTGTACACTGCGACCAGAAGAGATCTATTGTGTTGGCCTTTATTATTTAACCCAGGGAGCTGTTGAGGCTCTTTATAAACCTCAGTACCCTTCTTGGTTCCATGTTTCCTATATCTGCAGGACTTATAAATGCCCCTTGCATGTGGAACATTCTGCTCTTTGCCACAGCAGGGCATTCGCAGAGTATGTGTTCCGTTGTCTCCTCCTCTTCTCCGCAGAGTCGGCAGGAGTCGTCATCGGATAGTCCCATTTTTTTGAGGTAGTATCTTAGTGGCCAGTGACCAGTAAGATAACCCGTTAGGATCCGTAGATCTTCTTTACTTAGCTCAAGTAACTTTTTTGTTTTACTACGAGCTGGGATTATGAGTCTTTTTGCCTGCCTCTGTCCTTTGGATTTTGTCCAGTGTTCGGCAAGGTGATCATCTTCCCATTTCCTGAATTTTGAGTGTACGTAACTCAAAGGTAACCCGAAAAAGGGTTCAGGACCAGTCAGCAGGCGTGATGCGCCTCTTCTTGCTAGACAATCCGCTCGTTCATTTCCTTCGAATCCCTCATGGCCCGGTATCCACGCAACGGTGACTGTGTTGTCCTTGGCCAGGTCTTCGAGGAGGTTAAAACATTCCCAAACTAGCTTTGATCTGATCGAGTACGATCTCAGGGCTTTAAGAGCCGCCTGGCTGTCTGAGAGGATGAAGATGCGGGCACCCTTAGTGCGCCTTCGTAAGCATTCTCGGACACATATCTCTATGGCATGTACCTCCGCCTGAAAGATGTCTGGTGATTTTCCCAGTGCTATGGCTCGTTGGAACCTGGGCCCATAGACCCCAGCACCGGTCGCATCATCTTCCATCTTTGAGCCGTCGGTGTACCAGATTTGTGATCCCGATGGTATTACGAATTGGTTGGTTCTCCAGATATTCCTGTCAGATATGATTATCTTGAATTTTCTGGTGAAGCGAAGCCTTTTAAGCATGTTGTCTGATACCTTGACCACAGGATCATATTGAAGCATTTGTAATACCCGAAGGTGTTCTGTGAGGTTTCCTGCTTTAAGATTTGATATATCAGGGAGCCTTAGGGCACTAAGACCTGCTTCCTTCTTTACAGAAATATGTAAAGGCAACAGGCTGAGCATTGCCCCTATGGCTGCAGTTGGACAAGTTTTCATTGCCCCCGTTATACCAACACATGCTAAGCGATATATCTTGTTTAGTTTTTGTTGGGCCGTTGTTTGTTCGGTTTTTGGCCACCATGATATCGCTGCATAGGTGATCATTGGTTTGATGATCGTGTTGTATGACCAATAGATCATTTTTGGTTTTAAGCCCCAGGTTTTGCCGTATAGACACTGGCACATATAAATTGCCTTTGTTGCCTTCTTTGTGACTTGATCGAGATGTGAATTCCAGGTGAGGGTCTTGTCTAGGATTACTCCGAGATATTTCACCTCTCCTGATACGTCGTCGATGATTGCGTTATTCAGCTTGATCGGTTTTAGTTCTAGTTTTCTCTTTCTTGAGAATGGTATCAGGACCGTTTTTGAAGGATTTATGGTCAATCCTTTGTTCTGACACCATCTGTAGGTTAAGTTTAGGGCCCTTTGCATGATTTCCGATATTGTGGAGTCGTGCTTGCCCATAACAGTGATTACTACATCATCTGCATAACCTTGTATTGTATACCCCGATTGTGTGAGGTGATCTAGGAGTTCATCTATGACTAGTGTCCAGAGGAGAGGAGAAAGTACTCCTCCTTGAGGACAGCCTCTATTGGCTTTGACAGTCTTTTGTGAGCCTCCATACGTCAGATTAATGATTCTGCTTTCTAGCATATTCAGAACCCATTTTATGATTAGTGGGGCAATGCCTTTCCTTATCATAGCTTTCTTAATGGCATCGAAGGAGGTATTGTCAAACGCTCCCTGGATGTCAATGACGGCACAGAGAGCCGTTTCCTTTACTGCGAGAGCCTTTTCAATCGTCGTTGTGAGGCTATGTATGGCAGTTTCGGTAGACTTGCCAGCTTGATATGCGAACTGGCTAGCATGAAGTGGGTTACCTTTAGGGAACTGATCCCTTATGTATTGATCTAGGACTTTCTCCATGGTTTTTAGGAGGAAGGAGCTAAGGCTGATGGGGCGATATGATTTCGCTAACTGTTCAGATTTCCCACCTGCCTTTGGTATGAAGACCACCTTGACCTTAGTCCAGCTCAATGGTACGTGGCTTAGAGATAGACTGGATCTAAAGACTCTAATTAGTTGAGGAACCAATAGATCCATACCCTGTTGTAGTAGGTAAATTTCCCACGATATACTAACACTGGTTGTAAGTGGAATGCTCACGTGTGAGCAAACCTTCCGCTCTGTAAATGGTAAGCATTATAGTGAAAAAGCGGAAGGTTGGCCGGCACTTCAATATAATTGCGATTTGATTAAAATACATCGACAATGCTATAGGTACTATAGCTATTTCTATTGTATTAAAAATCGTCGCGATCAAATATTTCGGAATTGATACTGTTGGGAAAACAGCAAGCGTTTTTGGTTCTCCGTTTTTTTAATTGTAGAAATAAAATACTTTTCTTTCAGATGAAGAAGATATTCCTTGATTTAATTTGCACAGCGTTACAGCTTGGCCTTGTTACAAAAAAAGAAGAAAAATTTGACACCCGGAAGGGGTTATATAGGAAACTAATTTGACAGTTCATGGTTAAGCTTCATATTAACAGGGTGATAATTTAATGAATAGGTAATAGATTATTATAGGAACTAATTATGACTTAACATACTCCCCCACTTGAAGGGGCTGAGATCCTTCAATAGGAAGTCGACGGATTCTGGCTGTAGCTCGCTGAGTCTCTCCACTGCTGGTCCTCAGCGTTACCAATCGTACGATGCCATCTTTGCCCGGATGTACCTTCACAACTCGTCCAAGTCGCCACTTAAGGGGTGGTAGATTATCTTCCTCTAATATCACCATGTCACCAACTGATATGGGGTTACTGCCTTTCACCCATTTGGTACGAAGCTGAAGGCTTTGCAAGTACTCTCTGGACCATCTCACCCAAAACTGTTGAAAGTACCATTGCAACTGCTGATAACGATGAAGAGATTTGACATTGGTGACGTGTTGCATGTTCGGTTCCACAACAGCGTTTAATGCGGTACCAATGATGAAGTGTCCAGGTGTTAGAGCCTGGGTGTCGTCAGGGCTCTCTGACATCGGAGTAATTGGCCTGGAATTTAAGATAGATTCGATTTGTATTATTAACGTATTTAATTCAGGAAAAGTAAGTGATGAATTGTGCAACATCCGCTTCATGTGAAATTTTGCACTTTTAACCGCTGCCTCCCATAATCCCCCGAAATGGGGAGACCTGGGCGGTATGGTTTTCCACATGATACCATCTGCAGCGCAGGCACTGACTATTGCGTCCCTATTCTCCCGTTTGAGAAACATCTGATACAAATCATGCAGCTCGTTGCGAGCTCCAATGAAGTTCGTAGCGTTGTCGCTATGTATGACCGAGCATAAGCCACGCCGGCCAACAAAACGCTTTAAGGCAGCGAGGAAGCTTACTGTGGTTAAATCTTCCACTAACTCCATGTGCACGGATTTCGTAACAAAACAAACAAAAACTGCAACATAGGCTTTCACCGGTGAAGTCCCACGGCGACGAAAATGGATATAGAAGGGTCCGCAAAAATCCACGCCCACAATGTTAAAGGGTCTCGACTGTTGAACACGTAGTTGAGGCAATTCACCCATGATTTGATAGTTTAGAGATGGCTTGCTCCGAACGCAGATAATACACTGACGCACTACCTTGCGAGTCACCAATTTACCATGTATCGGCCAAAATTTTTGACGAACTATACTTAATAGCGTCTGGGGGCCAATATGAAGATGCTTGATGTGGAGATGCGTTACCAGAAGCGTAGTTAGAAGACTGTTTTTCGGCAGTAAAATAGGGTGCTTTGCATGGTACCCCACAGATGCATTTGATATCCTACCTCCAACGCGCAGTAGACCATCGGAGTCTAAGAAAGGCGACAGCGAACTGATGTGACTTCTTGTTGATAAAAGATCTCCTTTGTGTAACGTTGATATCTCAGCTTGAAAATCCTTTATCTGCACATACTTTATCAACCCGATTAGTGCCCGATTAAGCTCGTCTGCATTTGGAGGCCCATATAAGCGAAGCCTTCTATCTTTGATTTTAGAATTCGTTTGAAATCTAAAAATATTCAATAAAATCTGCCTGAATTTCTACAGATAAGACAATTTTCATGTTTTTTCGCTCTAAATCCGTGTTCACAGAATATATGTTGATATTTGAAGAGGGCCACTGATCTTTTGGAAGGGACAAAAAAGATGGGCCACTAAACCATGAATTGGATTTTATTAAAGTAGATGGGTAAGCACCTCTTGATATGAGGTCGGCAGGATTTAGCTCTGAAATAATGTGCCTCCATTGTAAGACTGAAGAGTTTATTTGAATGTCGGTAACTCTGTTTGCCACAAAAGTTTGCCAGTTGCATGATTCCTCTGCAATCCATTTTAAGACTATAGTGGAGTCGGTCCAATAGGTAACGTCTTGAAATTGAAAATTGAAAATATGCTTCAAGCGCTGAACGAGTCGAACCATCATAACTGCGCCGCACAGCTCCAATCTTGGTAAGCTTATTTTCTTCACTGGCGCCACCTTCGATTTGGCGCATAATAGATTCACCTTTACAGTACCGTCTACATCGATAGAACGTACATATACACACGTACCAGCGGCGTCGCGTGAATTACTTAGATGGGTGTGCAATTCATTAAAGTTATATATTTTATAAAAATAAGGATTTATTTTTTGTTTTCTTAATTAAAATAAAAAAAAAAACAATAAAAAAAACTCCATTGCTCAAGTTAATAATAGAAAAAAAAGCAAAAGCACCGCACGAAACTGCAGCCACTTATACCTACTACCTAAACGAAAAGCGAAATTCGTTCATTCATTCATCGAGATCGACTGTCGTGCACTGCTTTTTTTTGCACGAGCGTCGATGTATTGCATGTCTATTTGACTTATGACGCTTTACGAAAACAGAACAAAACAAAAGAAAATAATGAATATTCCGTGTGCACAGAAAGCGAGTGCACGAGTTCACTACAAGTTCATCAAAGTAAAGCGACATTAGCTGGTACGGCGTGCGGGTGACAAATGACGATGGGGATGAATTCTTGTAGCTGAAGGAAGGTATATAGTTTGGAGTTGGATGAACTTATTATTTGATGAATACGTGCACAGCCAGATTTCGTGCGAGTTTATTGTTTTTCTCTTTGTTTCTCTCAACGATGAAGGAATTTTGAAAGAAAAATTAGGAAGGATGAATATGAGGTTTTATGGGATGTGTAAAATGTAATTGAGCACATCATATTTATGTGTGTTATTATTATTTGAGTGTTCGATGAGTGATTTTTTGGTTAGATCAGGGTGTGCAATGCACACCTTGCACACCCTGACGAGACGCCACTGACACGTACCATAGGCATCTTCAGAACTGTCAGAAAATGCATGCAGCTGATAGTGCTCTGATTTTCCAAAAAAGGTTCGTCGATTGATGCGTATGTTGTCGAGCTCATGTAGCTTGTTGCGAAAGGTGATCCAACGGAGATGATACTCTTGGGTCAGAGCTTCGTCCCATGTGAGCTTAAGTCTCCACAACTGCTGCATAAAGATTTTTGCAAGTACGATTACTGGGTTAATTAAACCAAGCGGATCAAAAAGCTGGGCTATGTCAGAGAGAACCGTTCTTTTTGTAACAGCTCGGTAGCAAATGGGAGCGATTTCGTAATGAAAGCTATCCGTTTCTGGATTCCAAATAATACCCAGAGTTTTGATTGTATCACCTTGTTTAATTTTAATAAATTTTTCACGATCGCTTTGTGGTATATTTTCTAATAGCAGCGGAGAATTGGAACACCACTTCTTGAGATTAAATCCACCCTTCGCAAGCATGACAATTAATTCTTCCTGAAGCGCCTTTGCCTCGGAAAGCGAGTTAGCACCAGTTAGGATGTCATCCACATAAAAATCGTTGTTCACAGACCGAGCAGCCAAGGGAAACTGCTTCTCTTCATCAATTGCCAACTGTTTTAATGCACGTGTTGCTAAAAAAGAAGCAGGAGCAGTACCAAATGTCACTGTGCAAAGCCGGTAAATAGTGATGTCATCATTTGAGCTATTTCTCCACAAAATACAGTGGAAATTTCTATCAGCTGGATCCAACCGAACCTGATGGTACATTTTTGTAATATCGGCGGTGATGACGTATTCATAAATGCGGAATCTCAATGCGATTGATAACAGCTCAGGTTGAATAACTGGACCAACCATAAGAACATCATTTAGAGATTTGCCTGAACTGGTTTTTGCTGACGCATCACACACCACACGAAGCTTTGTTGTAGAACTCGATGGCTTAATTACTGCGTGATGTGGGAGAACGTAGTGAGGCTCAGCAAATTTTAGATGAGGGGCAACTTCCATTTGAGAGCGCTGGAGGAGTTCGTTCATGAATTCGGAGTACTGCTTGTATAGTTCGGGGTTTTTTCTAAATTTTCTTTCTAGAGAAAATAGTCTCTTCTTAGCAACATCATATGAGTCTCCTAACAAACTTGGACTCTCTTTAAAAGGTAATCTCACATTGTATTGCCCAGTGGGTAAACGGGAATAGTTTGCAGAGAAATGGGATTCACATTCCTTCTCCTCTTTCGTTAGAGTCGAATCCTGCAATGTGTCAAAGGTTTCTATTTGCCAAAACGCTTTTATTGAATTATTTAATAATTCATCAGATTGCTGAAGAGTATGTTCCTTGACGAGCAAACTGTACGAATCTGAAACAATCCCAGTAGGAAGCCTACCTGCTATTACCCAGCCGAGTAGTGTTTTTTGTATGATGGGTAAATTTTCTCCGAGCTTAATTTGCCCAACGCAAAGCAAATTAAAAAATAGATCGACGCCAAGCAGCATGTCTATCCGCTGTGGGATATTGAAGAGTGGGTCAGACAAGTGAATGTTTTTAGGAATGTTCCAGTTATTAATGTCGATTTGTTTGCCAGGCAGAAGACCAGTGATTTGACGCATTACGAATGCTTCTATGGTAGTGATAAATCCGTTAATTTGAGACCCAATCATGAAAACGGCTTTGTGTTTAGCTGTGGTTTCAGTATTGTTGGCACAGGTCAACATGGTTCGGGAAGAATAGCGCGGTATTCCTGTAAGCCGCATGAGTCGCTCTGAGATCATGTGCACCTGAGAGCCAGAGTCTAATAAAACACGGCAAGGTATTGGTTGTTTGATTTTATCAAAAATGTTTACTAATGCAGTTCCCAAAATATTACTTTCAGTGCAATTAGTATTCATAGAGTAATTATGAACATTATATGCCGGATTTTCTGAAGCAGAAGTGAATGGCTGAGACAAACATGAGCTGGAAACTATATTCGGAGGGTGACTTGTGTAACTAAGTGGAGGTTGTGGTACCGGAGAGGTGACGATTTGGCCTAGGTGCAAAAGTGTATGGTGCTTCTTGCCGCATTCGCGACAACTACTAGATGGGCAATTAGGTCCTGTGTGTTCAGTTGATTTTAAGCAATTTATGCACAACTTAAGACTTTTAGTTTGTTGGATGCGTTCGGGAATAGACAAATTCTGAAACTTATGGCAGCGATAAATAAAATGCCCTGGGCTAGAGCAAAAGTTGCATGCGTTTTTAGCGACTGTGAACGATTTTGGCCCAGCCATCGGAGCCGACTTCTGTTTCTTATTAGTGTCATGTTTAGGAGATGTATCGATATTAAATAAATGATTTGTAACATTACCTTCGAGGTGCTGTGCTCTCTTTTTTAGGAAAGTTGTTAGTTCCAACAGGCTAGGAAGCCGATCCACCGGTGCTTCATCATTCCACTTACTCAGAGTTAATGCATCCAATTTTGATTCGATGATAAAAACGATGAGATCACCCCAATGGTCAACCGGTCGTTGCAGATTCCTTAGACCAGTCAAATGGTTTCCGATTTGGTCGACCAAACTCCTTAATTCCACAGCAGACGCCTTCTGAGACTTGGGGTGGTTGAAAATACGCCGTAAGTGTTCTTGAGCGATGACCTTTTGATTTTCAAAACGTTCCTTTAACCTGTTTAACGCCACTTCGTAGTTGCTGTCCTCGATTTTAAGTCCTTCAATTGGAGCAATTGCGGATTCGCTCAACTTCGACACAAGATAGTGAAACTTTGCTTGTTTTGAAATCGCTGGATTGTCATGCACCAAAGATACGAAGCGATTATACCACACCATCCACTTAGTCACGTCACCTGAAAATGTAGGTAATTCAATAACTGGTAATTTAATTGAATCAAAGCGGGAAGAATTAGAAGTTTGCGATACGTCCATTGTTTTTTCCTTTGACTGATTAATCAGTACTTTAAGCGTCATAATGAATCTCCTCATACTTAGACCGTTCCGTGTTAAAGATTTCCTGAAAATCGTTGTCCTCAATTTTTGACTGGACTCCGTTGAACGTGCGGAAGGCTGACTCCAGGGCCTCCACGCGTATTTGAAGTTCGGGTAGAGAAAAGTTTGCCGGATCAGCGATAGCGTTGGCAGCGAAATCCTTGACTCTTTTAATTTGTTCGATCGTTACCGAACGTCTATTTTTTAGGGCCTCTAGTGCCTTAAGCTTCCTTACATTAACCTTAAGCGGTGCCTGTGCAGCATCGGTTGGGTCTTCTAAATTATCTTCCTCCATTTGCAACTATTTTGTTTTAAGACAGTAACCGTGTGAGACACGCTGGTAACCAAATTACTCTCTCAATAAATTGTGATGAAAATCACGTCGGGGTCACCAAAATGTTGGGAAAACAGCAAGCGTTTTTGGTTCTCCGTTTTTTTAATTGTAGAAATAAAATACTTTTCTTTCAGATGAAGAAGATATTCCTTGATTTAATTTGCACAGCGTTACAGCTTGGCCTTGTTACAAAAAAAGAAGAAAAATTTGCCACCCGGAAGGGGTTATATAGGAAACTAATTTGACAGTTCATGGTTAAGCTTCATATTAACAGGGTGATAATTTAATGAATAGGTAATAGATTATTATAGGAACTAATTATGACTTAACAGATACTTCTATCGAAGTCTGTAAATTTATTCTGTTCATCTGTTGAGAAGAGTTTTTTTTTTTTTTTTTTGTTTTAAATGTTTATTTTTATTTATTACCTGCTTCAGGCACTTGGCTTGTGCCATTAATAATAATAGCATTAATTGAATCCTCATATTTTGATGTAATTAATATTACATACGTTCTCGGCTTTTGCGCTTTGCGGAAGAAGCTGGTGGCAGCAATGAATCTTCGTTGTCAACATATTCATCGTCCTCCCTTGCTTCATAAGCTCGCTCCAAAGTGTCATCCTAATAATAACTTGAATTAAAATTATTTATTTCTTTTTACAGATGTGTAGGTATATTATTTCTTACCAGAACATAATTGGGCTTCGTTTTTCGCAGAACAATCACATCATGCAGCAACGAAAACGAATCAAAATAAAAAAGATGCGGCTGATACACTTCATCGGTCCCAACTCCAGACTTCTTTGATTGGTCTACTCTTTTTTTTCCGCCACATAAGCGGAGCTCAAGGATTTCACTTTATTTTTCACATCCTTCACGTCCACTCCGAATCGCATGGAAATTTCAAAACGAGTTTTTTATAAATCGGGTTTTTGTAATTCCACAATTGCTCACTCTGTTGGAACATATTTTTTTATTAAATTTAAGGTAGGTATCACTGCGAAAGTCTGGCATTCCCGAGAAATACCAAAAAAAAATAATTTGTTGCTGTCAAACGCTGGTCTAGACTTCAATTGTCAAAATTCAGTCAGAAGATATGTCTGCAGAGATGGCAGGAAAAACAGTCAGACTGGAAAGTATAGAGATCTGTCATGTCCCCAAAATCGCGGTCTGCACGAGACACTTTGTTTTTTTGACTGAAGTCTTGACTGAAATTATGTCTCGACGACGCGTTGTTGTGGAATTACAATACAAAACTTATGAAAAGCCGCTATAATCCTTCCGTTTCTAACCACATCAATTCCGTTGCTTAGACCGTGCAGTTAATCATCCATCTCCAAAGGATATTAAACATGCCTTTTTCATGCTTTCTTGTTCCGTATATATTTCTTTCATTGCCTAAATGGTAATATTTCTCTTTGTAAACACCGACAAACATAACCACCCAATAAATCTCAACGAAAACAGAACTGTATAGGTAGGTACTCTCCGAACATAATGCGGAAATCATTTCAAACTATTCTCTGTCCAAACTCCAAATACAAATCGTTTACGCAAACTTAATTGCTATCCTTTGCAAATTTACATTACAGGAATAACAACAGTGATATGCTTTCAGAAAACGCTACGCAAAACGGACGAAGCCAGGACGAGGTGACAAAAGAATCATCCCCGACACGGCTTGTCATCAAGAAAGGATAATTTTTGATTCAACGCCAGACCAGTAACGTAACGGAGAACCATGCAAATGAACTGGGACAAAGGACTTCATTAAATTCAATTCCTTTATAAAAGAGAGGGCATTTCTTCTCATTCCTGTTGGAGGATGTTTCCCCTTTACAAAGACGGAAGGAAGAACTATTATTATAAGCTTGAACTCTGGAATTCGTTCCCTTTGGAATACAATCAGCCAAATGGCATCTAGTTCTAGGTAGGTGCGCAAAGTTTTCTTTTTCTTTTTCCCTTTCCCTTTCTTTTTTCATGCCCTTGCTCATTGTACTTGAGCTGTGCACTACTTCCTTTGCTACCTACTACATTTGTTTGTAGCTTCATTTTATATTGACGGCATTGCGAAAGCACTGCAAAATAAAAGCAAAAACAAACCTTAACAAAAATTATGGAACGGGTGAAAAAAGAAATAATTTCGGATAAAGGAAATATGTCCTTTGATGCGGGACGAGTAAATAAATGCAATGTTTGTGTAATACAGGTGAACCTTTACCAGAAGTGAACCTCTGGCGGAGGCGAATAAGTGATAATATTGACAGTGGTCGGTTTGGTTGGGGGTGAAGGACATTCAGTTGTGAATATCTATACAGGAATAACTGAACAGGGTTTCTTATTGTAAAGGAAACCGACTACATTTTACCTTGTCCTTGTTCGGGTTTCATTTTTATGACATTAATGGAATGAACAACCTTTTCTGTTCGGCAGGAAGAAACACCATGACGACTGGTTTCTGTAAAATGTCAATCCCATTTGATTTTGTTTGTATATGTTCGTACATTTGCTTGTTTGAAATAAACAGCTTTGTGATATTTCATACAAGCCGATTTGGATGGAGAAATGATAACAAAGAAATCTCTGGGGATCGCATACCATAGAGTGGATTATGTTGAAGCTTCCGTCTTGACACCTGGCCAGTATGGTCCCCAGAATGATATTGGAGGAGCCTCATGGTAAGAACCTGATGCATGTTTCGTACAGTTCGAAAGAGCGAATTCTTTTTCGCTGCCATCTCGCCTACGAGGTCTTGAAGTTTAAAGTCGACAAATGCAGTCTAAGAGTCAGTCTACTTTAGTTTAGACGAACTAATATTTAACGTTAAGAAAAACTTGAATGCGATGTCTTTTTTTCTAAGGCTGAGGTACGACGTACGAGCGTACACGAGCGTTGGATATAGGCTCAATTTAGGAATAGAAGGACAGCAATAATAAATTGCCGATCCTAAACTAACACAAAAGTATCCGAGAGGCCGGTACATGGGATTCGTACTTTATGACGTTGATAACAGATTCACCAATGCAATCCACATTTGAGTAGGTACTCACGCAATCAATTACAAAAGTTTTTCCTTTATACGCAAACAGTGCTTTGTTGCCACAAAGATGCGTATAGTCAGTTGAAACTTAATTGAATTGTGGGATTCCCACCGGGTCCGGCTTTTTTGAGGGGTTCTAAAATTCGGAACAAAAAAAATTATTTTGAATCATTCTGTTTTACTAACGTGTCCATCAACTCTAAGGAAATTATTTGACAAGATAACTGATGTAATATTGTTGGAAAAAGGTTTTGGGAGTAAAAACAGCGGTTGGGAACTTTGCATAATGCAATCTTAAAAAAAATTATTTTCAATATTTTATCGCTTCTACATTACTCTGCAAATGTTGAAATAATATTTTCTACAGTAAATATAAATAAAACAAAAAATATTCGTCATCGTTAGAGTACTACAACAATTAAAAGTTTAATATTTTCAAATGATTTATTGTGCTTTAATGAAGCGAATTGCTATGATCTTGATATGAGCAATGAAATTCTAAATAAATTCGTAATTCGAATAAGTGTACAAATTTCCAAAATTTCAATAACATTAAATTATTGTTTTATTTAAAGCGCTTTGAAATTGTGTTTTATGTTTCGTTCTTATATAATTCTTTCAAATTTCTTAAAAAAAAAAAAATATTTTTTATTTCGAAAAAACAAGATCATCAAATTTTTCATCTAGGAACACTGGATATAAATGTAGTAACGCCTGTTCACTAATCGACTCGTACTCATTCACGAATGCGCTGTTGCGAATAACGGTTGTGTTCGGCTGGCAAAACCAGTATTTCTGTTTGTTATTATATTTTTAATCGCACAAATTTGTACATTATTAGTATAATATATTACTATAAATTTAATATTAACAAAAAAGAAAATAACTAAATGTTTTTTGTAAGTTTTTGAAAGTATGTTGATCTGTTTAAAACTAAAAATCGAAGTATTTCTAATGTTTAAAAAAATAGTATAACTTTATATAACAAATCTTTAAAACAAATATATTTTAGTATTGTTCGCCTTAGGTCCGGTTTGTTCAATCTTGATTATCTTTAATCATTGGTTATTCCAGCTGGTTACCAGCGAATATGTTTGTTCAACAATATATTAACCAGAGAATCAGTGGTTTGATTAGTTAACCTGAGAAATCGATAACCAGCCATTTTTGGACGTTTAATGAGATTTAACTACTGATTGTCTGTAATTTCGTTTGTTCAAAATTGTTAAGGGACTACGTAGGTATTCATTTTGACGTAAATGCTACACAAAAGTTTTTGTACAATATTGTGCAAACAAAAAGCAAAATACAAATAATAGAATGAACGAATATAATAGTGCAAGATGAAGTGAACCAGTGAAATCTCTCAGTTCGGATTCGTTGACGTTGACTGACACATATATAGAATACACTACACACCAGTCAATTGAAGGTGAGGGTACAAGTTTCTAACAAAATAATGGATGAATAAGGATTATTACATTATAGGCCGATGACAGCTCTCATAAATTGAGATAAAGCACACGCATTACAGGAAATATTCTAAAAAAAATTATTGGGTATTGGTTTTGGATTTAAAAAATTGCTTTTTGTTTCACAGTTTAATTCTTGTTATTAAAAAATTGGATTTTGACATCCTTTTTTGTGTTTAGTAATATGGTTTTCCATTGGGCGCTCTCAGAGCACTTTTTTTTTGCTCCCAGAGCAATTTTTATGTTCGATTGGTAGAAAAAACATTTTTTTTTTCAGATTTCAGAGCACTTTTGGGAATCTGGATACTTTCTCAAACTTGCTTCAGATCTACCAATCCAAGTGCGTTTGAATTTGACAACTGATGGAGTTTGTTAAAGTTTTCGTGAATTTTTTCGACAGCAAGGAAAGTAATTGCATCGGGTGAATTTACTTTTGTAAATTAATTATGTAGAAATATTTAGAAATCAATCGGTTAGATTTATGTTTTCTCCTCTAATTCCGGCCACTGATAATTCATGTACCTATAACTTACGAAGAGCCACTGCATTCTCTGAATGTCTCTACATGTTCAGTCATTTATGCCAAGGACATCATGGATACCACAAAAGCAACCCATGGCGTTTTCTCATTTTCTGTATGGGCGAAAGGGAACACATAAAAGCAAGAAAAACAATAAACAACAAATTAATGTATTTCCTAAGACCATACATCCCTGCATAAAATAAAATCCGTTCTTTTATGATCATATTTATTATCCTTCAAATTCCAATACCACTCTTTCGAAAGATATAACATATAACTCAACAATCGCTCACTTAGCATAAATGAAAACTATCAAACTTCGATTCTCCCCGATGAGAACTCAGTGTCTGTCTTACTGAAGTTTAATATTTTAACAGTTTCAATAAAGTTCTTTTAACATTTGGACAAAAAAAAAATCATTACGATTCGGATGTCGATTTTCAGAGAAAAAATTCTATTTGCGAATTACCTTAACCGAAGTGCAGAAATAAAATTTTGTTATCCCCTGGGTTGAACAATTGATTTTCACACCCACATTAGGATTCTCATCACCCCCTCACCCTACCTATATGTACCTACATCCAATTTTCAGAAACCATCAACTGGAGAAGGAAGTTTGCGAATTCGCAATCGCGCTCGAATGTCCGTCGATCGACAAAACGGAAATGTTAATGGCTCTAAATTTGACTTCGTCAAAAGGACTTTTGCATTTGCACAGTACAATGGTCTCCCTTTTTGGCGAATCTTTTCGTTTTCTACCTGTAACCATTTCGTTATCAAGGATGCATAAGAGCATTGGTTTTGATATCCTTTTTACTTGATGAGAAGAGGGAGATCAAAATGGATTTTCACATTATTTGTCTCCACCCTCAGGTGTTGGCCAGGTACAGGAGAAACAGTCAATCGACCATTTAATTAAAACTGTGTTTGCTCATTGACCTGCATTTGCAGGGTTGCTGCTGTGCCATCTGTAGTTTTGCGCGGGGCTTGTGTGCCTATTAAGGTGGAAATAGAGTTTCCTTTTTCGGGATTCAAATAAGGTCAAATCTGATCACGGTTTTCATATTATTTTGTTGGTATTGATTTTTTTTTTGGATGCAATAAGCCGCTTGTGAAATGAACGATTTTTGATTTGAATATTTAGATGTAGATGTAGGTTGGAGGACTTTTGGTAGATACTAGCTATATAAGATAATGTAGCCATCGATAGGACGTCGAATGAAGGTATCGATTACGAATACATTCGTATAGATGTAAAACGATGATAAATAATTCCTTTTATAAACTTAGGTAAGTAATCGAGTGGAAAAAAAAACGATAGGTAGTTCCTTGCTGTGTTATGTACTCGTACATACTTAAGCAGTTCGGAGTGAACTAAGGCTTCAGCCAACGAACTATATACTTCATAGTTAGCTTAGGTTTCAGCCCACTGCCCCGAGCATTACAAGCCGGTTGAGGAAATCTTTTACTTGTTAGTGGTCACTTTTAAACATTTATACGGTTACAAACAAAAAAAAAAATGGCGAATATCGCACAATATAATGGTAAAAGCTATTTTCAGACGATGCTAAGTATGGAGATCTGGCAGGGAAAAGATGTTCCCAAACGACCTACAGCTGTGCGTGAATTTAAAATTATGTTTAACAATATTTGCAGAAATGTCATTGATAAACCGACATCCAACAATGAAACTGCCGGTATATTATGTCAATCGTCTGAACACACATTTGTATAACTGTCAGACCATTACCAGACACTTAGGACATTTGCGGACTAATTTCCTACGCTTATGACCTCTGACAGTTTTGGCATTGTCAGACAAATATTTTTTTTAATTTTGCGTAAAGTCCCTCCTGCTGTCGGCGGGTATTCCTATCCTTCGTCCAAACGTGCCGACATTTGTGTGGCAATTCACCCTTCTTGCTGCTTTCCAATTCGTACGCAGGAAATGCAATCGCAAGTGCAACTTTTTGTTCAATTTTTCTATTATTTCGAGCTGTTTCTAAACAAAAACTTCACTACCGAGTAAAAAAAGTCAATTTTTAATTTGTCTGATAATTCTTGTCAACGGATCCGCAAATATTTTGTAAGGAAACATCTGACAACAGTGTGAACTTTCAATTTTCAACCTGTCAACGTTTGAACGAACTTGAGATAAAACTTGACAACCTTGTGAACTCTAAATTTAGTACATACTGTAAGATAGTTCGCTATTTTGAGATAATGGAAGCTTGGCAACGGTCTATTTTATAACTTTTAGAATGAGAATGGGTATGAACATGAAGAAGAGGAAGAATCGAGGATAAGATGGAAATGGGGCATGCGGTTGGTTATTGCCGATGCGAAAGGTGTTAAGCAAATAAATATGAAACATTATAAATAATCGAAAAGTCTTTTATTAAAACTATTGTCAGCTCATTTGCTGCTCGTTGTCAGAACATTGGTAGATCTGACAATACTGGCAGATCTAGCAATCGTCTCTACTTAGCTTTAGTTTTGTTTTGTTAGAACGCCTGTTACTGAACCCCTGCTTCGTTAATATACCTAAACGCTTAGGTTCAATTAGTAACGACAATGGTTTAAATATGCTTTTGTTCAGAAAAATTTAAACATCGACGTGCGCGTATACAAAATTGTCTTTAAAATAGTCATTTACACATTAGTTCTTATGACCAGCAAGTCATGTAACAAAATGCTTCTTTTGGACTACTTATGTTCTTTATATGGATATCTCGCATGCCATGCTAGTCCGAATATGTTATTTTTTTTTTTTTTTTTTTTTATAAGCAATATGCTTTTTTCAATATTAACCACTACGGGTATAGGAGGTTGTGTCCCAAAATAATACAAAATTTTGTACAAAATTGTCCTATTCGACTTTCAGATAATCATTACGTCATTCACAGCGTGTCACTGTTTGTTGCGGATTATGGTCTGGAGGCGTTATTGAAGCATATTTGTCAGAAAACAAAACTGGTTTTGATAAGCACTGGCTGTTACAGGGTGCTTGATATCGTGTCATGATAAAAGAGCTCTTGCCAATATTCAATGATATTTAAATGGTCAAACTGTGATTTGCAGTGGGGGTTGGGGTCGAAATTCTGGCGAGGTAAAAATTATTTTTTCAAAAATTCTGTTTTACAAAATTCTGCTTGACAAAATTCCGCTTTACAAAATTCTGACTTACAAAATTATACTTTACAAAATTCTGCAAATAAAAAAAAAGATTTTTTTATTTTTTATTTAAAACATTATACCTCCCAACTGACTTGTTATGGAAGAAGGTAAAAGTAGTTTTGTTATTGGTTTTAAATTTGCTCCTATGGTTTAGACAAACATTCTGTTAGTTAATGAGTGAAAATAAATATAGGTATCCGTAATTAAACCCAATAAAGGAAAATATAAGGCCATTTTTTGTCTGTTTTTTTTTTTTTGTGTGTTCCTGGTACCCACCTGTGTACCTTCTTTATATGAAATATATTGTAATTTGTTGACAAAGTTGAAAAATATTTGTTTTCTTTAAATTCGTAAATTGGTAAAAAAAAAACAGAATTAGCAGAATTTATTTGATTAAAATATTGCCTGTCAGAATTTTAAAAAGCAGAATTTTGAAAAGCAGAATTTTGAAACTAGAATTTCGACCCGCTTCCTTGCAGTGGCTTAGAAAAATTATATTAAACTTTATGAGAAAATAGTATTAATTATTCTATCATATTTCAGATCGAGTATGTATAGGATTATCATCTTTTTTTAGGATTTAGATTGCTATCGTTGAAGAGAAGTTGTTGCGAGTATTGAAAATTTATTGTACTATTTCTTGCTGCGTTGTTTGGCGTTGTTTGTTTCATTTTTAAATGTTGGTATACCCGTAAACGATAGCCAAGCCACACAGACATGTTGCCAGACTAAAATGTTCAACACCCATCATAACACAAAAAATCAAAAAGCATTTATTCACATCGAATACGTTCTCCGTCCTTCGAGATTTTGATTTTTCATTCTATAGAGGTATTCCCAGACCAGTGAAATATTTCATAAACAAAAAAATGTTTCGCAGTTCGTAAATAATATATTGTTTCACAAGTTTCTCTGCAGAAAGATAAGAGTTCTTATTAAACAAATATTTATGAACGATTTTTAAAAGGACATTAGTAGGTTATTGAATGGAAATATCAAGTTTACCCTACTCGATGTGCGTTTTCCATTTAAAAAAAAAATATTATTGCTTACAGCAATTTAGGGAACAATTTAGTTTGCTATTAAGTTAGGAATGCATTTGTTTAAGAATCTTTTAGATAAAAACTGCTCCGAACTGTATAAGCCCACAACATCCAAATCCTGTAGACCTCAGGACAGAATTGCGGAAACCACTTTTTGAGTTCCTCTATCATCGCAATGTCAGAATTGATTAAAATCTCTTTTAAGATGGGTTGAAAAAAATAAGATTATTCCGTATAACTAGTTTGGCTTAAAAGCGGGGCATGACACTATTCATTCAGCGTCGAAACTGGTTTCCGACATTCAGTGGGATAAAAGTAAGAATTAATGAACGGCTGCTCGACTCTTAGAAATCTATCGATACCGAATGGATGTAGGGGCTCGTCTGTAAGCCGACCAGATATACAAGTATATATATAATTTGGCGCGCAACATGTCCGTAGGGACTCTAGGCTTAGTTTCTCACAACCATTCGTTTTGTGTGAGATCTCATTTTTGGAACGAATGGAAGGGATCTACAATTTTATGCCGATTCCAAACGGCCGATTGAGAAGGTCTTTCAAGACAGCTATACTCTCGGATGTTTGTCAGACGTTCGCGAGAGGTGGCGCAGTTAAAAAACCCTGAGTTGGAATTTGGGTTTTTACGGGATTCGCACCTGGGACCCCTCGCTATATGAAAGATTCGGGTGTTTGAGAGACAATGTCTCAGCACCTGTCTAGGGTTGTTTACAACTCCTGAATCTGAGTACATAAACAACGTAATCTAGCCTCAAGCTCGAGTTTAGAAGCCGATTGACAGGTAGGCGGATGGAATTGCGTGATATTACTTACATAGAATTCATTCACACTTGGAGTCGAAGTTCCGTATGAAAAGGATGTCTTTCTCGTAAATATACGAGATAGTAAAACATACGTACAATTGAGCACAAAAAATACAGTCGGAAGTGCTTACAGAGCACACAAGTCATCGTTTTTCATCCCTGATGGTGTTGCTACATTCCAATGCAGAGTAACGGTTCCTTCGTTATTCCATTGCCTTTCTGTTTTTGACTGGGCACTTGGATATTCTTCTTATTTATGACCAGTGTTTTGCTTGCATTGTTTTGTATTGTATTTAATATTTAATCATGGAAAATTAATAACAAAACTACGTCTTCGTTTTCATCTTACAGAGTCCCACTATCCGTGCCGTTGACAAATCCCTGCAAAGCAAGTGTGAGGAGTTGGACGGTCGCCTATAATTGGCATCTGCCAAATTCCCATCTACATCAAGTCTTGAGCACTTTCAATGCATACGTGCAAGGAAAAGTGTATTTCATCAGCAAACATCTTCTGCCATGAAAACTTTCTCCATTTTAAACACATACTTTTTTTTCAGTTAAAATAATTTTTCCCAAAAATGGTGTTAGGTCTCTATCGCTGATTGAAGCTTAATATCACATTTGTATTTAAACTTCGATTCAGCCAAAAGCAAAGCAAATACGAAGTGTGAACTGAAATAGACACGCATGCACTACACGCAACGCAATAGTAGATAAATAGAGCTAAATGTTTACAAACAAACAATCCGCGGTACCAATAATCATCTTTAGTGTCCAGGCTAAGTTTTTCGAACTCACAATGGCGAAATTTTCCATACAAAACTGCATCTTGTGACCTAAAAAATATTTAGTGTGAAGGTTAAAAATGATTATTGGTAAGGCCCATTGTGTCTACGACAAGTATTTCATCATGACTTATTGAGCTCATTTCAGCACAGCGGATTGATATTTACTTCCTTTTCTTATTGAAAATTTAAAAAGTATACCGAAATACTTATGCATGCGTAGCATAAGCAGTGTTTCAGTATCAACCTGGCCGTCAAAGGGATTCATAAACTTTTATAACGGGGTTGCTTTGTACATTAATATCTATACAATCTCTGGACGCAGATGTCATGGTCATGTACCTATTCCGGGATGTGCTCATTTTACGTATTACTTTTTACTATAGCATGAATCAAAACAAACGAAGCTTTTAGAAAAAAAATTCCCACTATTTGAAGTTGGGGCAACTTCACTGCGCAGGCTTCTCCCCGCCCGAACTTCTATTGCGCAACGTTTGGCAAAACTTTGTCGCTGTCATCGCCAGGAGGTCAGTTTTTCCCCTCCAACTGAGAGCTCCGGAGAATAAAAAACTCCACGATTCTCTCACGTTTCAAACTTAGGACAACGACAAGGGAAAAGTCCTTTCCTTCTGAGCGGAACATTTTATCCCCATTGATTTTCAGTAGTGTACAGATTTTTCCTTGGGCTAGGTTAAGAATGAAAATCTACAATGTGGGTAACTGGGCGAACCCATCCCTGGTGGCCGTTGAATTGGCCTCTACCAACAACAGTGTGACGCCACTATACATAAAGCATGGATAAACAAGGCAATGGCACGCTGTTGTGTACTTTTTCATTTCCGTGCAATTGATTAAGCCGCACTGTGTGCTGAGAGGCCTTCAATTAACGTCCTTCATGATTTTTGCATTACATTTTGTACCTTTTTGTAAATTTTGTTGCAAATTTGGGTGCTCAAACCTCATTCAAGGTCGCCAATTCTGGGTGAAAGCGCCATCATCATTTGGGACCTGAGGTAACTTATACACTAAACGGTGCTCATGAAATAATTATTTGGAGTCGGTGGTATTTTGTTGGACCCAGAATTTGTTTTTAGAATTTTTTGTTGCTTTTCTTCCACTGTTCGTATACACGATATTTAGCAGGTCCTATAAATTGTCATCGTGCCAATAAAAATTCCAAAATATGGGCGGTGCCGGGGTCGTCGTCATTGAGCATAATGATAACGCGTCCTTTGATCTTCTGCGTTTGTAAATGGTTTTCATTGGTATTGTTGCCTGATAATTGATGTTGCGGACCGACACTTCCATACATCGCTCGGCTGAGTTTTGTGTTCGGTGGTGAGTGTTATTAGCGCCGGAACTAACGAGCCTCATAAAGAATAGTCCTTTTTGATTTCTTAATATTATTCTTCCCGTTTGCCCTGTCATTCGCGAGGAGTGAATCCGATTAGGAAAAATGTTGGTTTGCACGATTAGTTTTCTGTCTGCACTTGGTAGGAGTGGGTATGAAATTAGACGATTTTAATTTCGCACAATTTAAACAACCTCTGTCTAGTAAGTTGGTCCGTTTTAGTCTCTTTGTATCACATTTCAGTTAGGGCGTTCTGTTATCGATGGCAGTAAAATGTAGATTATTTTGATGGGATGGGCGTCAAATATAAATCAAAACTTGAGAACTAGCAATAGGAGGTCGTCGTTGGAATTCTTGCATTTAAGTATCATGATTGCGAATGTTCTTCGTTTTGCGTCGAAAAGTGTGGTGTTGGTGTGACAGATCAAGTTGAACTGTCTGCGATTGGAAAAGTTATATTGGCCAAGTGATATAAATCAAGCTTAATGCCAACTTTAGCGACTTAAAAGATTTGAAGTATTCGCTATAAATTCACCTTGCAGACGTACAGCATGACGGATATTTTAATTACATCTATCAGAGCAGAAAGTCGATTTATGGCGGTAGTTTTTTATTTAAGAGCTTGTGGCATAGGGGCGCAGGCTTTTGGCAGTGAAATAAATATTTATTATATGCAAGGAGGCAGTTTCATTGCAGGACTCCATAAGAAAGAAATTTCTTGTAGGCGATTCGGTTCTATGGTACTTTTACTATGTTTTGTTATGAGAAAAGTAAATCTTTATTGAGTAATGTATTTATTCCAAAAAGAAGTACTGAAATGTCACTTTTCACACCACTCTGAAGTAGATTAGATTAGATTATGATTCCGGAGAGACTTCAAGGAGATCTGGCAGTGAGGGTTCTTAATGGAGCCTATTTCATTTCCAATGATGTTTTTTCTGAGACGACATAGAGTCGGACATTCTGTCAGTAGCGTGAAGAGAGGATGCGTCACCACTCTCACCTCTCACCACCAATGCGATGAAGATGCTTTTTCACGAGACCGTGGGTGCTGATTATTCCTGTTAGGACTCTGAGGTTAATCAGGTGGACTTCAGGAAGGAAGAGTGATTTTCTGAAGGAGAATTTTGGGAAAAATTGTCTGCTGCATTTCTGGCCACCAATTTAGAGCCAAATTTCGTTAGACTCCGTGCGAGATAGGTTTTTAATATAGGTAGTTCCTGTAATGGTTTTTGCTGGTTTCGCAGAAAGGTTCCGGTCCGATAAGCGGAGTGGTTGCTCCGATTTTAGCCAGTGAATCAGCCGATTCGTTAACCTCAAATCCTCTGTGGGCTGGGATCCAGCGGAGGACGATTTGGTTTTTCTTGGAAAGTCAATAGATGATTGTGAATGTTTCTAAGATAAGTTTGGATATTAGGTATGACAGAATAGTCAAGAGCTTTGAGAGCTGCTTGCTATCTGAAAAAATAAATATGTTTTTGTCCACTTGTGTTAGAACTTAGATTTATTCTACCGCCATGGTTTATTGCTAGGACTACAGTTGAAATATTGATAAGTTTTTTTAAAAGGCTGATTTACAAGTTCACCTGGGGCGACTCACCATAGATTCCAGAGACTTGTATTGGGTTTATATTTTGCCCAATCTTCTCTTGGGGGGATGATTATTGGGATGTTTTCATGGAAGCCATTATTCCGATAGCACGTCATCAAGAGGCATGCTGAATGGGCTTGAGGATCTATGGTGTCGAGCAAAGACAGATGACCTCCCTGATAGAAATATTAATCAATGTTAAGATCTATAGATAATGTGGGTAATGTAGTGACTTTTGACTCTTAAGTAATTTTCTATATGGAGTTACCAATGGTTGGTTTATATTTTAATTTTAAATAGACTAATAACTTCTCAATGCAGTTTTCAGTAGATGAAATAGGGAAATGCTTTATTTTCAATTGCCAGCACCTGCCTCTTCAAGCCGTGTTTTATGATGTCTGACTCCTGTAGTTCAAAATGACCAATATAGGAACTGAAGGCTTATTGTACGACCGTTTTATAATTGATTTTAGACCCGCCAACAACACTTATGTTGATTAGAATCTTATTAATTATTTGAAAAACATGCTAGAATCTCGGACGCAATTTACATATTACTTGCGCGGAACTGATGGGTAAATAAATTTTATACATGAACGTATTTAAGCCTTTTTCAACGACACTGCAGAAACCGAACTATGGATCAAATTGGCTTGTTCATATTTGAACAAAAAATAGCATGCAACCTATTGAAACATTTCCACTTACACAAATATTTCTGTAAGGTATTACTCTCACTTCGAAACAAAGTCGTATTGGCGTCCCTGAGCGGACTAGAAATTTGTGAAAATCATCGCCAGGAAAAATAAAAATAATATAGGTAAATAAAATGCACAAGGGCCTAATAAATTTAATTTAATAATTTCTATGAATGTGTGAGTTATATCGAAAACTGTCATCTTCCAATATTTCCTGTTCTAATGTAGCCTTGTTCCTGGAAATTTCAGGCGAACTTTCCCATACGCAACCTATTTATTTAGCGAGAAAGATGTCGGATGAGAACGAGGACACTGTTGTTAATTTGTTTTTTTTTTATTAGTTGGAAAAGGCACATTTTAGGACTATTCACAGCCAATTGAGAACTGCGAACAAGCGGATATTCGTTGTTTTTGACTCTTTATTCACATGAAAATTTTTTAGTCGCAGATAACCGCGAATCAGTTTCATTGTTCAAGGTTAAGGTCCGCTTTGTGTTCAATCTTGGCTATCTTTAATCATTGATTATTCCAGCTGGTAACCAGAGAATGCGTTTGTTCCGCAAAATATTAACTAGAGAATCAGTGGTTTGGTTAATTGATCAGAGAAAACGATAACCAACCGATTTTGCGCGGTTAATGAGATCTAACAACTGATTTTTTGTAATTTCGTTTGTTCAAGATTTTTTAGGGACTACGTAGGTATTCATTTTGACGTATCGAATACATAAAATTATTTGTACAATATTGTGCAAACAAAAAGAAAAAACAAACGCGAACAAATATTAACGCAAGATTGCGTGAACCAATAAAATCTTTACATCGGATTCATTGACATTTTCAACTGAAAAATCAATGGAATAAATTACATGTCAGTCAATTGAAGGTGAGGTTGTAGATTTCTTATAAAATAATGGATGCAAAGGATGAACAAGGATTCTTTTCAACATTTTTAGCCCATGACAGTTCTTATAAATTGAGATAAAGATATGACATTATTTTGGTTTTACGTTTTTTTCCCCTTTAGATCGGTCTCACAGACAACCAAACGGATGAAAAAGTTTACCTAGATGTTCCAAATAAAAACGCTTTCAAATAACAAGAATAATTTTTGTTTAAAAATAATTTCTGTTAACGAATTTTCATTGATTTGTATGCAATAGTGGAATAAAAGCAAAGTTTGAATGATAAGTTAATCTTACCACCTTACACTTAATTTCATATAATTTAATTAATTTGGTCGACCTGCGTTTCAGTTGGTTTTCATGGAGAACATAAAACATATGACTTCTGGAACTATTTTTCTTTTAATAATAAGACTTCGCTAGTGTAATTATAGAAGCCAAAAACAAGTCTTCCATAAAATTTCTATTAATGTTTTTGGAAGTTTTATCCGGGTCGACTCATTGAAACTTGTATGTCTAAATTTAATAGAAGCGAAATGGAAACTACAACTTCTTCTTCTTTCTATAATTGCGCTTAAGAAGTTATTATTCTTTAAAGCTTCATCTTATTTTTCTGATAGGCTTAAATGAAGTTGCTATGTGAGTCAACACTTTTATAAGGAGTCTGCTTCTTCTAAAGGCTCTACAGAAGCTCTAAGCTCGCCTGCCAAACCTTAAATAATTGTGCCTTATGGAAATTGAAATGTTAGTTGGGGATTTATTCCTTTAAATTTTGGGAGATGTCGTGGCTTTTGGGCGTTATGACATTTTTCAATTTGGGCAATATGGTTTTGGGCGATAAGACCTAACGCCGATAAAGTGTGGCAGTTCGCGGCAAGAATGTTCACATTTTTCTTTCATCGCCCTTTTTTAAGGACTTTTTAAAACTAAATTGAACGAGATCTTAAAAGTAGATGTAAATATGAGTTGATTTAATTTAAAAACAATATTATATTAATTTTTATATATTTATATATGAAAATCAAGGCTAAAAGGTTTCCATTTTAAAATTTGTCATTTAAAACCGAAATGCATCTACTGTTTCGAGTGCTTAGCTCACCCGCAGAACAATCTTAAATATGTACCTACATCTAAATATTAAGTGATTTGTTTGTTTTGGTTTTATTTATAAAAGACAATTTGTGTGAGAATGATATCATATGTACACTGTACAATATTGTATTGTAAAACTAAAACTAGGTAACACTTATAACCTTTCTCTAACACTAAGGGAGATTCAAAATTCTGAAAAGTTGCAAAAAAAAAGAGAGGTGAAGGAAAAAAGTGTCATTTCTAGAGCTTCTCTGCTCTCCTATAACACTATAATCGTGTTCTGATAGACAGTAGCGTTATACTTTATAGATATTCATTTGGATATCACAGCCCTTGCGAATTGCTTTTTCAAACTAAAAAAAAGAGAAAAGGTAGCAAAAAATTGTATCAGGAATCAGGGTCCTCGAAAAAGAGACAAATTATCGCACAACGGTCACAGCGCGCGGCGCACTCAAACCATAAACTAAGTATTAAATAGACCGTCAGCTCCGCCCACTTAAGAGAATTTGCCTACAAGCAGCGTTGCCGTTGACTTTTTGAAAAATGTATCTACTTTTTTTAAAAATATGTATCAAACGTATCAAAATTCGAGAATCAAAAATGTATCAAATGTATCACAAGAGAAAATCGTTTTCTAAATCACTTTTCATGTTCCATTGGGACCAAAAATCAATATTTTGATATATATATTGATATTGATATTGCTAGATTCAAAACAAGTCTGAAAAAAATTAAAACATATGAAAAAGGAGATTTTGCAGACTTGCAGAAAAATGTATCTAATTGAATATCTGAGTATCAAATTCTTTGCAAGGAAGAAAAAATGTATCTTTTTGATACAATTGTATCTTTGTGGCAACGCTGCCTACAAGCTGATTTCCGTGTTTCAATGTGCGAAAGTATGTGTGCCATGTTAAAGTCCATAAGACGCACTCATACGCTTGCACATAGTAACCTGACAGATGACTGACAATTCATTCTGTGGTGACATTGGGAAAAATTCAAATAATTCAAATAATTGGCAGTTATCGGGACGTGTTAAGAAAACGGTGGGTCTGGTGTGGTATAGTACCTACATACATTTCATTAAAACGAATATATCAGGCCTGTTTTTTTTAGCTTCGCTCAGCAAAGCAACGTATAGTGGGATTTTCAGCACGCATTTACAACTACTATTGTAAGTTGTTGTAAAACACGGATATTATTAGGATTTTCTTATTTTACCTAGATACAGTACGGGATGTTTACATTGTGGTTGTAAACAATGGAAATATAGATCATTTGCAAAATGTAAATTAAATCAGTATCTACCAGTAATTATTTGGAATTTTACTAGGTATATATTTCAGTTTCGATTCTTTGACAGTTTAAAGAAAACAAATTCATAAATTGATTTTCAACTACAATTGGTTGGTCGTACCTACGAATTTCTAAAAATTTATTTGATGTCCTATTATTATTTGTTGAGGGCTATGAACGTTGAAACCTTATTATTTTAATTTTTTTCATTACGTTAATTTGAAATTCGTTTGTTTATTAAATTGTTGCAAACTTTGTTATAAATATAATTTTTGTTTTCTGGTATACCCACTCACAAATGTTAATATCTCACCTCAGAACCCCAACACATTTTAAGTCTTAATATTCCTTAATCCTTAGTTCTTCGCTTTGAATCCGTTGCCTTTTTCTGTCAACATTCGCGGGCAAAATAACATTTCGCAGAAAACAACAAACGAAAACAAACACAATAATAATTGTAAAAACAAAAATGTTTTATTTTATTTCCACGAATGAATATTTCTACCATTCTGCAAAACACGTTTTCGTGGTGAAATAAAACAAACAATCTTAACTGTGGGAACGCATCCATCAGCTGATCGAAATCACTAAATACACTAAACTCAGTCAGTGTTCTTAGCATTCTCTCTTTATTTTTCCCACGAAGCGAAGTCATTTTTCCCTTTTCGCCGTACTCAAATACCCTCGATTTGCTTATGAAAAAATATTTCTTCTAAAAGTAAAGCCGGTATTATTCGGAAAGAAATTCACATTAAATTAACCTTGAGTATACACATCGCAGTTTGTTAACATTAGGTATAGTGATTATTTCTTGCTACTAGAAATCTTTTGCTAAAAGAAAAATCTCTTGTTATGGGCATTTAGTGTGTTGCATTGTAGTTCGAATGTTTTTTCGTCAGATTCATGACACTTAAACAATTTTGATGCTTTATTTTTGTTTTGTACGAATCGTTTTTCGGGTAACAAAATGTCCACAAAAGGTAGAAATTCCACGATGTAGGATGACTGCTGAGTGTCAGTATTTCATTATACCCCCTCCATTCACTTTTTTTTTTGTTTTGTTGCCTCACACGTATTCACCGATACGAAATTTAAGAGAGAATTTTTCTTTCAAAATTTGCGGGGGGAATCGGGTAGGTGCGCGGGAGCTGACGGTCTATTTAATACTTAGTTTATGACTCAAACATTCAAATCCGATTCGGAACGTTCTAGAGTAAAATCGGGTATTGTGGTACAGTGGCATATCTCCATTCCCTTGCACTGCCTTGCAAAATTGAACACGTTCATCCTTGTGCAACCAAAAGAAAGAAGCATGATTTGTATTGACGTGTTAAAATTCCTTTAATTTTTCGCTCTGTTGTGTCTTGTGTGAAAGGTGTCAAGTCAATAGGCTGACTTTTTTTATGACCTCGAAAATTTGTTTTTTTTTTATGTGAAAAATTGAAGCTATTGTTAAACGATTGGATGTAACTGCCTTTCGAAGAGTGTAATTTTATGAAACAAAAGTGAGTTTTTGAATCGTAGGGTAAGTTATTTTGTTTTAAATATTTTTGCACGAAAAGAGACAATCGGCTAATGTGGTACAGCTGAGACCGGCTAATATGGTATAGTGTACCACATACAATTTTATTGGGAGATTTTTCGAAATTGTTATTCTTGTTATTTCGGGATAAATGCCTAAAAGGAGAAATCAGGAAATGGGACAAAGCTGATATGCGGAGAAGGCCATTAAAGCAGTCAGAGACGGACAAAATTTTAATCATATTTCCTTATTTTTTTACGACTTATCTACGCCTAGAAGATATTTTTTATGAATATATGTTTTGCTATACAATATAGAAAGCATGTCGTTTGATTTAATGATTCGAATATATTAGTATAAAAGGGAGAAAGAACATACAAAATATTTTCCAAATGTTAGAGATATTTTTCGGGTAATCTGTTATAGAGTTATAGTATACCACATTATTTAACTATAGCGTGTATACCACATTACCCATCCTCTTATGAAGATGGTACTTTTCGAGTCGGTCTGTTAAAACTTAGCCAGGGGTGGAATTCTGTAAGGCGATTTGCGATAGTTGATAGTCGCAATCACATTTTTTGCTCTACGTAAGGTGATTATCACTGTGACTATCGTTTTTTTGCGATCGTTTTCGTGTGACACCTATTTATCTATCATTTTCAGATAAATTGCACACATTTTTGTTGATTTCGGTTTCACGAATAGTGAAAATGTTTACTTCGTTACAATTATTGATTCATTCAAGAGATAATGAAGGAGATAGAAATTATTCCAATGTGCGCCTCCTAAGAAAATATGAGTTTCATCATATTTTCGTTACGGTTTTCTAAATGTCGTGAAATTGCTTGACTTGCCAGATGGTCTTAACCAACACATATACCTATCGCAAATTCTGCAACTAGTTGCAACGTTAAACCTTCTCGGAGGCGGCGGTTACCAAAAGCAAGTAGCTAGCTGACTGGGCTGCACCAATGGGTCAAAGTACTGTAGCTGAAATAACAGCCCGAGTCATTAGAAAAATGCGATTGCAACTAGGCCCAAATACGATAAAATTTGTACCTTTGGAATCAACCAAAGAATTTTTCTTCCCAGAGTACAAAATACCTGGATGTAATATTATGAACATTATAGGTAATCCGCAATACCAATAATCATTTTTAGTGTCCAGGCTAAGTTTTTCGAACACAAAATTTGCTTATTGTGACCTAGGAAATATTTAGTGTGTGTGATTATTGGTAAGGCCCAATGTGTTTACATACCATTATACCTGTAGATACAATTTTTGTGTAGTCCTAAAAGGCAGGCATAGCATACACTGTATAGTTGTAGGTTTTTTTTTCAAATTAAATAATAATATTTTCCCAGGAAATTGTCAGTTGTCATTCAAATAATAACTGACAGCAAATATTTTGTTTCAAAATGATGAAGTGATGCCAATTTTTTATAGTTATTTTGCGATCACCTTACGTAGAAGCAGAATGATGTGACTGTCGTATTCGACTATCACAAAAGCGACTATCAACTATCGCCTTACGGGATTCCACCCCAGGATATGGTGAGGAATACTTAATTTTTGTAATTATTTACACTTTCTTTGAAATCAAAAGAATAATTTGCTCGTTACAGTCATAAAAGTAACATGTATACCACAATACCCGATTCTACTCTACATTTGAGTTGAGCAAAAAAGTAGCTTCGTGTACCGAAATGGCCCTTAACAGGAGTAGCGCAGATCATAAGATTTGCACTGGCCAGATAATTTTCAACATAGATTCTGGAGGAAATCTCTGTTCTGCCATACTTCCTTCTTCTAAGAAGCTCATGCTATATAGACTTCTGCAACTCGATCAGCTAGTCTTAGCAGAGAGTTTCGGGTTCGGCGGCTGTGAGTTTAGCAAGTGACACCTAAATAGACAATACTTAATTGCATTTCGAATGACAAAAGAACGAAAAGAAAAGACGGCTTAGGTACTCAAATCCTGACAACATGTCGATGACGAGGTATACTCTACCCGCCAAGGACTTTTGCATACACTTCCATTATTTGAAATTTGAATCAAGAATTCAGCTCTAATTTACCAATGGATCAGTCGTATTTTTCTCATGTAGCATAGAACAGGCAATAAGGTATGCGTACCTATACATTTTGCCTTACCTATTGTGCAGTTCTGTAGCACAACATTAAAATGACGATAGAATGTATATTCATCGTGTGAAAATAAAACAATAACACCAATCGCTAGTGCAAAAAGCTATAGTGAATGCGTTTTATTGGATATACCTACCTATATTTAAAAAAAAAAGTGTCATCAATTACAATCCTATGAAAAAAAAAAACAGCAACGGTTAAATTGATATATGACGACTATGCGCGTTTGTGTGTTTTTAACGACTTTATGACGCTATTGTTAAAATTATTAGGTTTTGCGGTTGCTCGCACGTAGGAAATGATGCTATCAATATTGAGTTTTTTTACCGGTGTGGTTAGGAAATGCTTTTTCCACATTTTACAGATAACCCAACGATGACGTTCATATCGTAGGAAGTCATTATTTATTTAAAATGCATGTGCATGCATTCTATGAGCATTATTTTGGCCAGCAATTTATTGAGCTGAAATTAAATATGCAACAAGAAATTAATTCGAAAAAGACATTGGCATAAATTAGCAATCAATTAATATAATGTCATATAACTGTTAGTCACTGAACACAGGGTGTTTGAGTATGAAGCGCAAACAGCAAATTCGTATAAGGCGGCTATTAACGAGGCGTATTTCCCTCGATATCGATAGTGAAAACGAATTTAAAAAGGGTTGGGTTCTATATCCCGTTTTTTATATTATTACGATTATTCAAATCCCGCTTTTTTAAAATCCCGCCTCTTATTATCCTGTTTTTTTATAATCCCGTTTCTTATTATCCCGCACGATTTAAAAAAAAAAAAAACAACTACTTTTGATTGTAAAAGCGGGATAAAAAATCGCGCGATTTCTTTAAATAAAACAGCTACTTTTGATTGTAAAAGCGAGATAGTAAGAAAATTAAAATAAATTAAGCAATGAGTGTTTTTTTGAAATGCAGTTTATTTTAAGATTTATCATTTTTAGAGGAAGTAACAAAATTAGAAATAAATACTGTCAAAATACATTTTCAAGTAATAAATATGACAATCTTCAATAATTTAAAAAAAATATATATAAAGGTACCAAACGTTAAATAATATTCTGCAAAATGAAACAAAAAAAAATTACAAACCATTAACAAATTTTTTTATTTTATTTGACTTGTGTATTATAACATAAGCAATGCGACGCAAAAAACTTGTTTTACTCATATTTTTTCTATTTCTCATTCATTTTTTTACAGCGGGTGATTTTATAGAATTCGTTTTTAAGGTTCCGTACCCAAAGGGAAAAAACGTAACCTTATTAGTTTCGCTCAGATGTCTCTCCGTCTGTCTGTCTGTCTGTCTGTCTGTCTGTCTGTCCGAACCCACTAAGCCAATTTTGTTACCAGGTCTATCTCAAGAACCGATTGACATAGGAGGCTAAAATTTACACACAACATCCGGTATAACCTCTATTTAAACGACAAATACCAATGGAAGGAATACATCGATTGGTTTTGGATTAATTAGTAATCTGGTGAAAAAAATATTTTCATTTGCCCAAAAAACGGTTTATTTCTTGATTCACAAAAAAATACATAAATTCCTTTTTTGTAGATCATGTTCTTATCTATATATCTGCTGAATACTGTTTTGCCGAAAAGTTAATAGTTTACAAGATATTTTCAAAAAAGATAATTTTACCATGTAAAATACGTTGTTCTCATAAGTTTTATTCTCTACTACGCAGTTGTGCACAATTGACCCCATCACCAGGGCTACCGCTTGCTAATTTCGTTGGGGAGTATAATACATTTTTTTGGGGAGTACAGAACAAAATAAAAGTAATATATTTTTAGTCAATAGTTTTTAATTGGGCAGGTCGCATACAGAATGGAAAATTGGCGTGGGTTGGGTACTAGGTAATAATTAGAAAATGGGATTCATGTGCGAGTAATTTTTGAGAGTAAAAATATTAAGTAATTAAATTAAACTAAATTGTGATGAATTCATGAAGAGGGGAAAGATTGAATGATATAGATTTCAAATAATATCTGATGTGTTGGACTTTAGCCAAATACGGAACCTTCGGTGCGCGAGTGACACTCGCACTTGGCCGGTTTTTTTTTATATAATTTTTCTTGTTCATTTTGAAATTTTTCTATTTCAAATTTGCAAAAATTTGCTTCCTTTCTCAAATCTGCAATGAGTTTATGCAAGCAAGCCAGCACTTTTTAGTCCAACCAAAAGTTACAGTCTGCGATGCCACGCTTAAGCATTATTTTGTGTTCTCGCTTCTCGGGAATTGCTTTTCTGCACTGTCATATACAGACCAAAAGCTAGGAGAGTACTGCACTTGTCTACTTCCATTACGACTGTAATTAATTTTAAACCAATCTGTAAAACTAAGTGCGTCTTCGTCGTTTTTCAAACTATTTTGCAAAGAGTCAAAATAGGAAGATACTTCTTCTGGTGGAACAAATGCTAAACTTTTTACCACTTTTATTTTGAATGCAAACTCGTTACAGTTACCATATTTTTTGGTCGCCAATTTTGTTGTAGCTTGTAGGTACTCTTCGCCAAATGATTTAACCAAAGCGAAAAAAAAGCATTCTGTACAATCAAAGAGCGGAAAAAACACTTTCGCAACCGAAACTATTGCTTTTTCGAATTCAGTTTTTATTCTTTCGGGTTGTAACTCAATTTTGATTTCAAAGTTGCAACTCTTAACAATGCTGCCGTCAGTTTCCTTCTCGGACAAAACAAATAATTCGAAATCAAGATGAGTCAAATCTTCTGGTATATTAATATCATTTACACTTTAAGGTTCCTTAATCAAAGATGCTCGAACACGAGATATTTTTTGCTTTGGGGCAGAAGAAGGTGGCAAGCATGGTCTCACAGAAGATTCACATTCCACACTATCACACATAATCTGCGATGGATTAAAACAGAGTGATTCTGCAGCTTTTTTCATGTTGCTAGGTATTTGTTTTGCAAACTTCTTTCACACATGAATCAGGAGTTTGGCAATGCTCTGATGGTGCCTTTTTTATGATACGTTCTCCGTCTTTTAAAGATGTTTTGACTCTTACCTTGCAAAATCTATTTTTTCTCTGTGAAAACTGTACCTACTTGTTCTTCAAGGTGATAATCGTAGCCGTTAACTATTCATTTTTTGCCACCTTTGTTCGACTTAATTTCACTTATAATAGTTATAACACATCGCGGTCAATTGTTCTGCGTGCGCACTCAATCCTACACAATATAAATTGTCGCAAACTCCAATTACTGTTACCTACAGCAAAAAAAAAACCCAAATTCCAACTCAGGGTTTTTTCACTGCACCACCTCTCGCGAACGTCTGACAAACATCCGAGAGTATAACTGTCACGAAAGAGCTTCTCAATCTGCCGTTTGGAATCGGCATAAAATTGTAGATCCCTTGCATTCGTTCCAAAAATGAAAACTCACACAAAACGAATGGTTGTGAGAAGCTAGGCCTAGGGTCTCTACGGACCAGTGGCGTAGCTATCATAGGGGCAGGTGGTGCAGTGCACCAGGGCCCCGGAGCTCAGGGGGCCCTCTAGCCTCAGCTTTTGGAAAAAAAAATGAAAAATTTAAAAATTTCCAAAAAAATAAAATTCTTGTGAGCAGGCTCGAGACTCGGGGCTCGTTTTTTTTTCAATTTCTATTTTTTGTATTCATTCAACATCACCAATGATAAAACTCCTTATTTGACATTTTCAACACATGCGCCAAGGTTCTCGATAAGCATGTGCTGTTTGTTTGTCTGTTACCGTTATTTCAGTTATATGGTAGTTTGGATGAGTACGCCCGTAGCACATTGGATCAGCTCACGTGCTTGACGGTCGTGAGATCAATTCGCCAATTCCGCCCACCAACTTTTTAAAGAAGTTTTCATTCGCTCTTGCCTTGCATCAGTTCTTATTTACTATATTTGTTCTAAACTCAAGTTCAAATTGACAAACGAGCTACTATAGAAACTATAATATCTTCTTATAAGTTAATTTTGATTTTACCGCATCATTACCAAACAAGCTGTTTTATGGTTCTTTTTAGTTGAGCTTCCTGTAATCTAGATATGCTAAACATTGACAAGCAGTATAGGAAAATCTCAGTAAGTACTCCGAATTTCTAAAATTTCGATATTTAACAATTGAAAATTATGGAAAGAAAAAAGGAACGTAGCGGTGCCGCAAAGCGGAAACAACGCCAAGAAAGAGAAGAAAGTAAAAAAATTGCCCAAGCTAGATAGCTTTTTTACGAAACCGCTTTCTGCTAAAGTTCGTTTTTTCTCTTAATTAATAAATATTCTATATTGTCATGTGCGTCGTTGTTTATCCCTTTTTCTTCCATTGAACACATGAAGATTTTGATAGAGACGACGTATGGATAGGGATGATTCAACTCACTGTTTCCTATTCTTATTCCCTATCAATAATTTTGAAGGACAATATAAGTTCAAACTACGCGGAAAGAGGGGAGGAGGGCCCGATTCTCTCCCTATGCACCAGGGCCCTTGTCCCCCTAGCTACGCCACTGCTACGGACCCGTTGTGCCAAAAATTATTATTGCAGCAGTAAATGATAAGAGTAAAACCGTTAGAAAGAGATAAGCTTTTTGTGTATTGTATACTATTTTCGCAATGCGTAAAAACAAAGTAGAAAAAACAAATTTGTGCTTATAGTAAAAACTAAAAACAATCGGATGCATTTTACTTTTGGTCGAGTATTTTTAATATTTTTAAATATGTATATATCTAATAATATAATAAAAAAGCGCACATAACCAACATCTATTTTTTTTGATACCAATGTTTTGTAAAATACAAGATTAGCGGGATTTGCCAGGATTATAATAGATCGGGATTTGGAACGAGCTGGATTTTAGAAGACGGGATTTACATAAAAAAAAAAAAACAGTTTTTTAGCAGGCGGGATTTTAAAACTTTTTTTTCGGGATTTTTGAAAAGTGGGATTCCGATAGGTACGCTACCATTTAAAAAATATTTTGAAAGAGTTAATTTTTAAAGTGTCGCGTGTGTTTCAATGTCTGAAAAACGTATACCAGTGCTCTTTGCGGGAGACTTAGATAGCTATGCATTGTAACTACGCAGTAACTGGATATGCGCTAATGAGGCAAAACTTAACATTCTTTACAACCGTATAGCATAAACAGAATTGAGAGTGTTCTGTTTCGTCAGAAGACTATAATTAGGCAACATCAGTGCATATGCGAAAGAGCTCAAATTTACACATATACCATTTAGAGGAAGGAGAAGATCATGACACGCAAGCAAGGACAACGAGGAAAACAAACAATGGCCGTTCGCAGTAAACAGAGAAGTTTTGCTGTTTCGGAAGAGGAGACTCTGGGTAGTTGGTGATAAGAAGGATTCTATGTTCAAAAGGATCTAGGCCAAACTTATTGAAGATGCTCCTTTTACTTCAAAAAATTCTTATTCACCGCTCAGACCCATTAATGGGGTAGTGAAAGAGGATAAGAAGGGGAAATAAGCGGGGAAAACAATAGTTAGGAGGGTTACTTCGGCAATTATGGAGCAGGGGGCATTGTTGCGAACCTTGTATAAATATCAAATAAATATGAGAAAACTTAAGTCGTTAATGGGGATGTGTTAGCTTGCTAAGTTTTCGCAATTTTTGTTGGTCCAAGTGAAAAAAATATAATTAAAAAAAGTTACTATTCTATCGCACAATTATATTTTTGCCTATTTCTCAATTGTGTAGTACCTACTTGGTAAGTGTACAGCGCAGGTGTTTCGTGTGTATAGTGAAGTGAAGTGAAATGTATGTTTTCGTTTGGTGGCATTAATAAGTAACACGAAATGAAAACCTTTCGTTTTTTAATGTGTTGTGCAAACTCGTATTTTTTTGTTATATTGCTTACTTGGTAGGGTTGCCTATTTTATGGAGCCATAATGCCCTTATGAAGTTTGCATGTAAAGTGTCCTCCATATTGCCCAAATTAAATATCATTCGAGTACAGCAATATTTTACAGTCAACTACCAATAATTTATGTCTTATTTCCATAGAAATTGGAAAGTAATTTAGATGCTGCATTGAACGAGGTAAAACAGAAAGCAACCAATATCAATAAAGCCCTATGTATCCGAAAAAGAAACGGAAAAACTAATAGTACGTGAACAGAACAACGTTTTGGCAAAAAATGAAAGAGATTCAGACAGAAAAATCAAGATTTTTTCTATTGCCGTAATAACATACCTAATGACCTTAAAAATATGTTTGCCTCACCCAAAAATGAGGCTTCTAGCTTCCATTATAAAAGAAAATTCGCAGTCTACAATTTAACCGGGCACTGCACTTTATGAAAAAGTTTATTTGCGAATAATGCAAATGCAAGATCATTACTTTTTCAACTTTGCTGCAGCATCAAGAAACTTGGTTATGCCACTATTCTGTAAACTTAAAGTGTTGAGATATGTATACCTTAAAAGACCTTCGTCTTTATCAAACGATGTTCCTTTCGAGAAAATGATTTAATTTCGAAAACCTAAGAATGACCCAGCACCTTCCATTTTTGTTTTAAAGCCGCTCTCAGCCCAATGGTTGTTAACGGAAAAAAAAGATTTTAAGTCAATGCTTAAGCGCATGAGTGCAGTTGATGTGGCATATTACACGCCATTTTTGCAAAAAAAAAGAAGCCTCAATAATGTCGTTGTAAGTACACCTGAGGCTGAAAAAGTTAAAGAAGTCACTCCAAAGAGAACAGCCCGCAAAATTAAAAGAAAAGAGGGATCAAAAAGATTTAATACTTAAGTATAATATAATATTTTTTTTAAACGAGTCCAATCGGCTAATTGAGACTTGAGATTGAGAAGCTCTTTCAAGAGAGCAATACTCTTGGTTGGATGTTTGTCAGACGTTCGCGAGAGGTGGCGCAGTGGAAAAAACCTTAAGTTTAGATTTGTTTTTTTTTCGGAACCTGTGAACTGTGACCTCTCGCTTAGTAATACAACACACTAACCCCTTAGCTACTGCGCCACGTTTTAGAACAGGCAAATAAAAAACAGAAGCAATAAACCTAAAGCACGTCTGCCCAGAAAAACGTGTTTTTGTAGTCGAAAACAAAATGAAAAGCAAAGCAAAAAAAGTCAAATTAGCCTCAAAATCAGAGCAACAAAGGTGTATATTTTTTAACAAAAAAAGAAAAACAAATTTATTCATTACGGAACACTTCGTTTCATAATTTTGCAGACTTTTTCGTTCAATAAAGAATAAAATCTTGCAAACTAAAAAAGGGGTCCTTAGGCTCAAAAACAGTCAAAAAAATAAACACAAACTTAAAATACAATTCACTTCGTTGCAAAAGACATAACTCCGAAAGTTTACAAAGATTTTGGTCTGGATTTTGAAGTGCCGGGAAGATGAAGAATTTGTAATCTATACAAAATTTTAGTACCTACGTAGGTATAAGCCATTTTCGTGATGCACTGCTGTTTCAGTCCGATTTGCAACATCCGATTTGCATTCCGCCAAATTGCTTTCGTCCTATAAGAAAAGATGAAATTTAACAAAACAAAAGAATAAAATTTGGTGAATTCATACACGTGTAAAAAAAATAGCTTCTCGCCGTCTCGGTCAAAGGAAAAAAGACCAGAAAGAAACCAATGTGACAGCTAGTAAGCGATGGTTGACCAAATGTATGATTTTTAACCAAGATTGATAGAATACAAGATTACGCCGTCCGCTAGTCCGCCATGTTGGTTTTAATTTTTTAACAGTTGTGACATCATTCGTGACCCAGTGAATTTTATTTGAATTAGCGGTTTTGTGTTTGTTTTTAAAATGAGGTGTGCTGTTTATAATTGCAATTCAAATAATAAAAATGATGAACATAGTATTTGGTTTTATTGCTTCCCTAAAGATAAGAATATTAGGAAGCAATGGGTCCATTTTTGTCAAAGGAAAGACCAATTTAATGTCGAAACATCGCGAATTTGTTGTTTACATTTCGCTCCGGATGCTATTGAAAAATCTTCAATTTGAAATGGGTATGTTACAATATTTAAGTATAATTTTATACAAAAAGCAATGGACATATCTCAGGACTTTGTGTAAGAAATCAACACAAGTTGAAATTGGGAACAATTCCCACGTTACACCTTGAAACAAACGCAGTTTCCGTCTCCGTTCGCTCTAACCGAATGCAAGTTCGAGCCATAAAGAAAATGATATCGACCCTACTTGAGCAAGTTCCACAAACAATGGAAACTGAAGATGTTGAAATAGCACCACTAATTGTTGAATGGCTTCAATTGAAAACTTAAAAAAGTGTATCACATCTTTGGAAAAGTAAGTGAATTAAGTTCTTTTTTTTTGTATAAAAAGTATAAGTGTATTACATTTTTGTAATCTGTGTCACATTTTCTGTAGTGTTTAAACCTAAAACACATTATTGTATCTAGAGTTTATTATATCAAGACGATCAAATATTGGACAACGAACGCGACATGCACGGTCGAATTTGGCCTCACGGTCAATGGAGGACGATGAGCAACGCGAGGATCACGTTCAGCAATTCAATCTGAATTAGCAAGGCGCTGCATTGTTTTGTATATAATTCTGCACTCGATTACAGCTCACTGCCAAAAATCGACTCAATTTGCCAGCATTGCCACGCATTCAAGTTCAAAAATATGAAACGCCAGGAATATGCTGCTCAAGTGTCAAGGCTAGATTGCTTCCGCCAGAGCCATTGCGATCATAGGTCTCCGGTTCAACACCAGAGTCAAACCACTTCTTAACAAAGATCATCCAGTCATATAATTCATTCTTTCAAATGACGTCTTTTGGCGCTACAAATATCATAAGAGACAACTTCATGCCTACGTTTAAGGTAATTGTGTCATTTCATGAATACCTACATTGAAATTTAACAAATTTTTAGAATGTTAAGTGTGATCGAATGTGCTATTATTCTACATTTTCTACAAAGATTCAGGGTCAGGTTTACCACAGAGCAGGCTCATTGGTACCTGTTGCAGATGCAGATTATCAATTTCTTCAAATTTATTTCATGGGTAATACAGATGATGAAATCGATCGGCGTTGTGCAATCATTAACAATATGAGAAGGCAAATAATTCACGAGCTACAAGAATTATTTCATCAGCACAATGATTATGATTGTGATTCGAGCTGACAAAACACCAGTTGGCCAACATGCGCGAAGATTTAATGCTCCGACAATCGACGAAGTAGCAATAGTAATTGTTGGTGAAGAATTCCATGCACGTGACATTGTTCATCATTGCAGGAATGAAGCAATCAATCGAATATCAGAAACTCATCGATGATGCTTTGCAGTATTCGAACTTGTTTTGGCATGGGAAGACGGATATCTCTTTAACATACAAATGATTAATCCAGCAAACGGTACGAAAACGTTTAAAATATTTTATTTAGGCGAAAGCAATCGCCGAGTATTATTGGTTGTTAAAAATTAGTTCAAAGTTCAATAATTTTTACAATTTTAGGTAACTGAACGAATAAAAAGTTCAGCGCAATGAACTATTATTCATACAGATTAATGATACGACAACATGAAGAGAATCTCATTTTGAAATGCTGAAGACTCTTCAGCCAGTACGCACTACGCAGTAACCACGTAATTTCATCAAGCTGAATTACGCTCAGAAGAATACGTTCACCTGCGTCATGCGCTTATTCAAGATGGAAATGCACAGAGTGTGGGCAGAATGATCTTATTGCCATCATCATAAACTGCTAGCCCACGCCATAATGTTCGAATACGCTCAAGTAGCAATCGCACTTGTTCGGCGTGATAGTCGTCCCGATTTGTTCATTACGGTTACGTGTACCCACAAAATGGAATGAAATTAAAGAATGTTTGTTGCCCGGACAATCACCAATAGATCGACACGACATAACGGCGCGTGTATTCAAACAAAAACTAAAATCATTAATGGAATTAATGGTGAAACATCTTGTTTTTGGATGTGTGAGGGACTGGATGTATTCTATCGAATGCCAAAAACGAGGATTGCCTCATGCCCACATTTTGGTGTGGTTAAAGGAAAAACGACGACCTTATCAAATTGATGATGTCATTTCAGCGGAAATTCCTGATCAGACAATCGATCCTGAATTGTTTGATATTGTAACAAAAAACATGATACACGGTCCATGTGGTGCAGTAAATCCAAATTCTCCATGTTTAAGTGATGGTAAATGTGCAAAGCGTTATCCGCGAGACTTGGTAGCAGAAACAGTAACAGGCAACGACAGTTATCCGTTATATCGTCGTCGATCGACTCAAGATAGAATAGCAGGTCGACAACTGTAACAATTCAAAATCAACCATATGAAGTCGACAATCGTTGGATTGTGCCCTATTCACCATTGCTATCCAAAACGTATAAAGATCATATAAATGTTGAGTTTTGCAATTCGGTTAAATCAATTAAATACATTTGCAAATACATCAACAAGGGAAGTGACGGCCATTTTTGGAGCAGCACAAAACGAAAATGATGAAATAACAAGATATCAAACGGGTCGATACATAAGTCTAATGAGGCAATATGGCGCATTCTGTCTTATCCAATACCTACATGAAAGACAGTTCATTTGGCAGTTCATCTTGAAAATGGCCAACGCGTCTATTTCAAACCTGGAAACGCAGCCGAAAGACTGCAGCGACCACCATCAGCTACAACATAGACTGTTTTTTTTTCGATTTGTGTCAATCTGATGATTTCGCAAAAGAGATCTTATACGCAGAAGTACCGCAATATTATACATGACATGCGCCATCAATGACATTTCAAATACGGCGGCAAGGAGCAAGAGTTCCAGCGGGCTAAGATGATTACCTAGCGAACCGAACAACGGGTGAACTGTGTAGATATACGACCAGCAATAGCATCTGTTGAAAAGTAGGTAAAAGTGCTACTATTTGCGTTTGTTGTTGATTCATGTTCGAGGAGCAACATTATTTCGTCAGGTAACGCTGCCACTTTATTAGACGGTGGTCGTACGGCACACAGCACACTCTACGCTTAAATTGCCATTAAATGTGCAGGCTAATGAAGCACCTTCGTGTAACATATCAAAAAGGTCTGGAATGGCAAAAGTTCTGCAACGATGTGCTTTAATCGTATAGGATGAATGTACAATGGCTCACAAGAGATGGAAATGGCCAAATAATTGGTGGTGCCCTGATTCTGTTAGCAGGAGATTTCCGACAAACGTTACCTGTCATTCCTCGATCTACGGCGGCTGATGAAATAAACGCGTGTTTAAAATCGTCATAATCTATGGCGCGATGTTAAAAAAACACAGATTGACCACCAATGTCAATTGCAAAACGACCCATCAGCAGATTTATTTTCACAGCAATTGTTGAAAATCGGAAATGGCAGAGTCCCAATTGATAATTTGACCGGATTGATAACACTGCCAATAGATTTCTGTACTATTGTACAATCAAAAGAACAACTGATTGAAAATGTTTTCCCAAACATATTACGGCATTACAAAAATCATGATTGGTTGAGCGAGCGAGCAATATTGGCATCAAAAAATGACGATGTCAACGCAATAAACTGATCAATTTTAAGGGACATGGAAGGAGAAATTGTTTCATATAAGTCAATCGACACCGTTGTAAATGCAGATGAAGCGGTCAACTATCCAACCGAATTTTTGAATTCAAAAAAACGGTACCAAATTAGTAGTGAGAAGATTAAAGCGAAACGTGACCGAAGCGTTTTTGTGGACACGAACAGTTTGCATCATGTAACACCAAAAACGGAAGATATTATCGTCGGCGCGAAAAAAAAGAACGAACATATTTTCTTTGACGTTTTCACTGTTCTTGCTTATCACCTTAAAAACGAACATATTTTATCGTATCCACGAAAGAAAACAAACGACAGCTTTTTTTTGCCGTTTATCATTTTCCTATTTATTCTCTTTGAGTTTGGTGGTGTTAAGATTGTGGTGAACTATTTTTTGTTGACCAGCGAAAGCGACGAAAGTGAAGTGGAAAATGAACACGTAAACTTAAGAAAAATTAGAAAAAATCTGCGGGATTGTTCGAATTATCTTTCCTGACAAAAGGTTAGTTTATTTAAGTTGAAAAGTCATTTTTTTCTTTTAGTTTTGTTCAACGTTTTAGGTTAAACAAAGCTGCCTTTAAGTATGTGCTGGACAATATTCATCTGCATACAGGTACACGAAATACATACGTGTCATACGTGCCTCCCATTTTAAAACTTTCCTCAACATTAGAGGTAGGGTAAGGCGAGGAGGATTTGACGAAAGGAGGATTTGTCATTTCCAAATATCCTTTGACACATTATGCGCAGAGTGCGCAAAAATCAAAACAAAGAGTGCCTGGCGTGATATGACTCCCTCATATGATTATGTCACTTGTGTCTCTGCGTTTTTAGTAAACACACGTGATTTTTGTTGGTGGTGATTTTTTTTGTTATTTTGCTATTTTTTCTTTTCGGATAAAATCTTTCTGGGCCAAGTTTCTTAATTATACGAAAAGTTATAACATCTTTCAATAAACCAGTGTTGACAATAAGTATACGGTGTGGTAGAGTTTGTTCCAGAAATTTGGTAAGTTGAAAAATAATATTCAATGTGACAAAAGGAGGATTTGACAACTGGAAAGTAGGATGATTTGACAAAATGTCAAATCCTCCTAACGGTTTTTTTTAACGATATTTAGTAGATAAGTAGTTGAAGAATTAAATTTGGACATAATTATTTAGGAAAATATGCCGATTATCTACAAAAGAAAATATCCTGATAGGGTTCTTGACGAAGAGGCTATGAGACAATCATTGAAGGATATTCAGAGCAAAATTGAAACGCCAACAAGTGCCGCTCGGAAATACAATATTAACCGAACTACAATTATATATCGCCTTAAGCTTTTGTCGGAAAATCGTGTTCCAATTGAGCTTCAGAGCAAGACAAGTAGTAAATATCTGGTAAATATTCTGTTGGCCAAATCTTTACGACTTCGGAAGAAGCAGAGCTGACGGAATATTTTAAGAAATGCTCAAATCTTCATTACGGGCTTACGTTTGATATGGCGAAACGATTCGTTTACGACTATGCCATAAAAAACAAAAAAAAAATGCCCTTCTTCCTGGGATAAGGAGCAAACAGCTGGAAAAGTGTGGCTATTAGGGTTTATGAGGCGAAATCCGTCCATAAGTCTACGGAAACCGGAGAATATAAGCTTGGCTCGTCTTCGCGCTTTCACGAAAACTGCTGTGACGGATTTTTTTTGCAAGCTTAAGGGTCTCCTGTTGAAACATTCCTTTAAGCCCGAAAATATATATAATCTTGATGAAACTGGGCTAACAACGGTCATGGACTCAATTAGAGTAAGTTGTAAAAGGTTTTGTAGAAAGAGTGTATTGTGTCGCTAAAACCACAAACTTTTGTAGATCATAGCACAAAAGGGCAAAAGAACAGTATCGCAAACCGCTTCAGGTGAAAGAGTCACTTTAGTGACAATGGTTACAATCGTCAATGCAGCTGGAAATCATACTCCTCCTGTCTATGTATGTCCTCGAAAGAAGTCAAATCCTTTGTTCATGAAAGGCGCCGCGCCTGGAGCCATTGGTTTGTTTTCTGACAGTGGCTGGATGACATCAGAAATGCACCTTAAAGTTTTAGAACACTTAAAACATTTTTCTAAGTGCTCAAAAGAAGATCCCATTCTCCTTCTTTTGGACAACCATGCCTCACACTGTTCGCTGGATGCTATTTTGTACTGCCGCGATAATGGTATTATTTTGCTATCTTTCCCACAGCATACGTCTCATCGTCTGCAGCCTTTGGATGTGGCCGTGTTTGGGCCCTTTAAGCGACAGTGCAAGATATCATTCAACAATTATTTGGTCAACAATCCGGATATACCTACGGGAATCACCATATATGACATCCCAGCACTTTCATCACAACCCTTTCTCAGAGCATTCTCTCCAGAAAACATTACGAAGGGATTTTTATCAACAGGAATTTCACCTTTCAATTCTGATATCTTCGAGGATAGTGAGTTTTGTCAACCTGAGGGATTTGAAGAAACCATGGAGTCAACTGCTGCTTCCTCCATAGTTCCATTAACACCAATTGTATCCTTTAACAACTCTGCTACAGCAGTGCTTCCAATATCAGAAGCCAATGAAGACGAATCCGCTTGTATAGTCTCTGCATATCAAGCTCCATCGCCGTCAACATTAATTAGCGAAGAACTTCATACAACACCTGAAGCTATTCGGCCATTCCCAAAATTAGGGAAAAAGAAACACACAGGTCGCCCAGCGGGAAAGTCCCGGATATATACTGATACTCCGGAAAAGAACCGTTTAGAAGAACTTGCAGCCAAAAAGAGCCTTAGGATGAAAAAGCTGAGCATCCCTAAGGCAAAAAAACATAAAGTTGTGAAACGGGTGCTCCATGATTCTTCTAGTGAAGATTGTGATAAATATAGCCTTAGGGATTCGGATACATCACTACAATGGCAATGCAGCGATAACGAGGAAATTGAAGAAATTAAGTTCAGCAAGCATGTAGCCGCCAATCCTGGAGATTTTGTTCTCATAAGATTTAGGGATAGAAAAGAGTTCTTTTACGTTGGATTGGTAGCAGCTGTTGAAGATAATTCCGATTTACCATATACTATAGAATATTTGCGAATGCAAAGCAAGTCCAACATTTTCTACGAGCCAATAGTGGAAGATGTTAAACTGGCAATGTCAGTGGACTTGGTAGCCAAACTCCCAAAGCCTGAACAAATGCCAGGTACCAGGTTCTTCAGATCAAAGGAAAAGATACGATTTAACGTAAGCTTCGCAGATCTCGACATACGTTAACATACCTTTTAAAACCGTTAAAATACATTTCAAATACATATCTTTTTTAATTTACAACATAAGTAATGAAATTAAAGCTTTAATTTGCAAGAAAAACCTTTGCCACAACAGTGTTAACCTTTCAGCATTTTATTAAATAAAATTTGTTTGTTCTCTATTAATATATTTTTGCATTTTAGTAATAAATTCGAGACTGATAAATCCTCCTACCATCTGTCAAAACCTCCTACGAATCTGTCAAATCCTCCTACAAAGTAGGAGGATTTGTCACTTGCTCAATATTGGTTTTGAGCTTAATATCATAAAACCCTTTATGATTATATTATTGTAATATAGACAATATTGAAGTCAAATAACTAAGGAACATCTCCTACTACGAAATTGTAAGCTATCGGGTCAATGCTGGTTCCGAAGTGTGAAAGAATATTTTTGTGTCAAATCCTCCTCGCCTTACCCTACTGTCTAAAGGATAATACCAATTGTTAGTTGGAAATGATTTTATTTCACCTCTCGCACAGAGCACATTATCTAAAATATTGCACGAACGTGTGATATGCATTTGAAGATATTTTCTGTCCTCAATAGATTGAATGACCAACAGAACTAGAAGAAAATATGACTAAAGTTACTTTTATCAAAAATATAAAATTCCTGGTGGTGGGTTACAAAAAAAAAAAAAAAAAACTTAAATATATATACACTAACTAACTAAATATCTACAATATTAATCCGCTTTTTACCTATTTCAAAAGACTGGAAATGTTTATCAAATTTTTTAACCTCAATAAGACAAATGCAGGAATCACTGATGTCAAATTCCACTCCTCCAAAGGTCATGAATACCATTATAATCCTGATGCACATCTGTCGGAATCATGTACAATGAGCTTGAGACGTCTAAATTTCCCACTGAGATGTTAATGTCCACGATTTCATTTTCCATTATACCTATTACCATAATTAAACATTTTGACCGGCTCAACCAACGCACCTGTATTAAATGCCACTTCTCACCACTGTTGCCACTTTAGCGATTTTGTCGCTATTTCTAGAGTATTTTTCAAGCTCTCGGCGATTTTTAATAAAATGTTGTCGCTAAAAAAAAATTTGCGATTTATAGCTACTTTTCATTACTACTCCACTCCACCAAGTACACGAGTCCCGTACAAGTGGCATCTCCGACCCATTCGAATATAATTTTTCACATCGCAACCTAGAACCAGAGTATATGCATTAATGGATATACTCTGCCTAGAACCTACGCGTGGTTGGTTGGTGGTTGCACATGCAAAAGGCAGATGTTAAGTAAGTGACGAGACAGAGTTTTTTGTTGGGGATGGGGATTTTTATTTTTGTACAGTAACGGTATTCGTTTTAGAAGAAATGTAAATGGGATTGAAGTAAGTTTGTAGTTAGTGCCGTAAGTTGTTACTGTCGTTGTTTTTTATGTGTAATTTGTTGGTATTAATTGTATTCGTTAAAATGAATCTACCCCCAATGAAAAAAATATACGTTCAAAAATATAGAAATGAATGGGAAAATCACGCAGAGTTTAAAGAGTGGTTAAGGCCAGTTGTAAATGACGTTAATAAAGCTTTTTGTTCGTTTTGCCATTGTGAAATGTTGGCTAAATTAAATGACTTAAAGAAGCACAGTGCATCAAAAAAACATAAAACCAAGTGCGATCTAATATCCAAAAATAAAGCAATTGACTTTTCGACTGCAACCAAAGAATTCATTAAAAGTCGAAAAGCTGAAGGTATGCTTGCATTGTTCGTAGCTGAACACAGTTCAATATCTCATATTGACCATTTAAGTGACATTTGTAAGAAATGTTTTTTGTCACAATGGGATGAATTGAAGATACGTTTCAATTTAAATAAAGAAAAATGTTACACAGCGGACCTACTTCATGCAATGTACAGTGATCATTGTAATCGGATTTATATGTGCTTTTTAAAAAGCATTTTGAGTGAAGTGCAAGTTGAACTGAAAATTTTTGAAGGCGAGGATGCTGATCCTGTAAAATTGTTGAACTCGTTGATGTCACTGCTTCATTCTATTTGTAACAGAATTTTGCTACCATCAGCTGTAAAATCTGGCAAAGATTATTTAACGATCAAAATTGAAGAACATCTTATTCCAAATCCTTATTTGGGATATCTTTTTGAATCTCAAGTTGAAAAAAGTCAATTAGCCCCTGATGTGATAACCGCTCTAAGAAACAGATATGTTAATTTTACTGTTAAGTTGGCAACAGAAATTCAACAAAGACTACCCAGCAATTATTCTGTCCTGGAGAAAATGACAATTTTAAGTGAAGAGAATACTCTCAAACAGGGCAAATACAATAATTCTATCATTGAACTGGCCAAAGAACTTGGATTTGATGATGACCAAATTGATAAAATCGTACAGCAATGGCATAACATAAACTTTTTAAACTGGAATACAACAGGAAGTACTATGAAGTTTTGGACCCAGGTTGTCAAGTACAAAAATGCTGCAGGTGTAAATAATTTGCAAGAACTGGCTGATTTAGCAATCACTGTGCTATCTCTTCCCCACTCAAATGCTGAAGTTGAACGAATTTTTAGTGCAATGAACAGTGTAAAAAATAAACTCCGGAATCAACTTTCAACCCTGACGTTGAATTCCATAATATTGATTAGAAATCAATTAAAAGTGATAAACAGAAGCTGTTGTGACTACGACCTGCCAGACGAGGTTATAAAAAAAATAGGAAAAACAAAAAAATTGAAAACTAATGAAAATATAGCCGTAGCCTCTACTTCAAACTTGGAAGAAATGGACAGCCAAGATTTAGACGATTCCATTTTTGATCTGGAATTTGATTTCTAAATTTCAATTTATTTATTTTTTTAAGTGTTTTTTTTTTTTTGACTTCACATTATTTTTTTGTTATCTTGAATTTATTGGTTGTTTTTTTTTTTAATTCTGTATTTAATTTGATTAATAATTACTTAATTAACAATTTATTTTAAAAATAAATACATATTTTTATGAACTTACATTCAAATTGATATTTTAGGGAGTTCTAGCGGATTTTCGCAACTCAGAAACTATCATTTCTAGCGGATTTTAGGTTATGGTCTAGCGACAATTTTTTTTTCCTCAGCGGCAACACTGCTTCTCACTGCACACTTGTACTTGGAATGGCGAAATATAACGGTGCTTTAACAAAACGTGTTTATTCAAACATGTTCATGTTCAAATTAAATATAATTCTGCTAAAAACAAACTCATCATGCAACATCGATCACGTATTCATTTGTTCGAACGAAATCTAGCTTAGCTTGTTTATTGTTTATTTGAACAGAAATCTGTTTGAATATTGCAGTTCTAACAGTTTTTAATAAAATTAGATATTTTTAAATTAAACACACTCCTATATTGTTACTAATTTTATTCATTAACTAATTAATGCAAATAGAATTTGAATTTTTTATTATTAGAAAACCAAACATGTATGAATTCGACGCAACTATAATGCGGTTCATTATGTTGTTTCAGTGACATGTTTAAACACGAAAAAGTTAACAGATTTTCATTTGATTTTTTTTTATTGTAAATTTATCTCAGTGGTAATGTGTGAAAGTTTTACAGAGTAAGTGCCAATTGTGGTAGTCAGATACCGCAAGACAGAAGCGAATCATTAGAAAATGTTAATACAATTGTAACTCCAACGCAATTTCGGCTGCATTATCAAACAATGCTGGGTAGGTACCTCAATAAAATCGGTTCATGCATGACAAAAGATGTTGCACGAACTATAATCAAATAAAGTTAAGGCAACTTTAATTTCAAAAGAATATGAATACTAATAGACCAAATTATCATTTTCCTATTGCTATTACCTAGCTCAGTTAGATATATGTCACCATAAACATATACCAGGAGACGGTGTCATGGACTCATGATATCATAAATGTTAGATCTAAAATTATGGTAGATGTCAAATACCTAGCTTTGATTTGTGCACCATATCTGGAAGAAATGTCGTTGTTTGCTGATTTTGTTCACATAATATGCACATGAACTCTTCATCTATACATAGAAAATGTGCATTCATATATAAAACCGACTTGATCACTGCAAAACCTCATGCATTCGGATAGTCGCAAACAATTTAAAATAAAGCTTGTTCATCCACCTCAACACGTGTTTTGCATATCATTGCCAGAAAATCTGTTCCAAGAAGCTGTCAAATAATATTGAATCTAACCACTTGACTGGAAACCTCATCGACAGATATAAGGTGTTTCCTAAACTAATCCTTATCCATTCAAAGAAGTTACTTTGAGGACTTTATTCAATTATCCTGCATATAAACACATCTGTTTATAAAATGCGTCATTTGCATTCAGATGGCAAACCAAATGTATACGAGTAAATGCGTTTGTTCGTAACAACAGACGTCTTTGAACATGCCTCCACTATCTGCTGCCATTTTCTCCGTCCACAACTTAAGCCTTTGGTTTTGTATCCCTTTCGCAAGGCATAGCCATTATGGTTACGTATATACCTAGTCGTAATTTGAGCAGTAGGAAGTCCAAAGCGAAATCGCTCCCTTGGTTCCTTTACCTAGTCAAGTGGAAAGTAGCCTTAAACTTTTTTTCTTGTTTTTTTCGTTTTTCATAACATTTGAAGGGGGGAAAGGTTTTTTTTGCCATACTTTCTTTTTGAATAAAAGCACCGAGAAATGTACACACAGCTCTTGGTATAGCTGGCTGTTAAATCTTTTATGTGGTGTGGCTAAGTAACGGATGCTTCTGCCATCGACAGGATAGCGAATTTTGGGCGCACAAAGTTTATTGAAGCTAAACCATACATTCCTTTGGCGTGCTTATATCCGCCTGGCGCCGCCCGCCCTGGAGGTACTTTTAAATATTTCACACCTTATCCTTGTGAAGGGAAAGTGGGTTGATCTATTTGAACTTCACGCCAGAGGCATAAAGTTGGCGAAAACTTCCCAAAGTTTCAACATTAATTTTTTCTTTTTCTTGGAAAATGCTAACGAATATTTTCGAGACCAGCGGTAACATTATTTGAACTTATTCTTTCCGGTGTAACCTTTATTAGTTAATACTTTTGTGTGTTATAAATAAATTTATATAAATCTGGATAACGTTGGGATAAGCTTATAGATTTGGTAAAATTCCGACGAGCCGGCAATAATCTATCAAACGAGGTTACTGCTTATCGGTACATTTACTGCCATTTAGTTTCCACCTTGTAAAATACATATTATCTCGAGATTTCTTCTACTTCACCGAAGTCATATCTCATATGACAAATTGTCATTTCGTTTTGCGTTTATCTCGCTCCAAGATTATCTCGCATTTCTATACTTAGCACTTCTATCAACCAGCTTTCCATTTACGTTGCTCATCTGGCTTCTTGCATGATGTGAATTTACGCCTCGCTTGTTGCTGCTTTGCGGATTCCTTCTTTTCAGCCAGCTTTTTTCGCTTTTACTGACTTTGCATGTGTGTAGGGTAAACTGTCCAACAGTGGACCAATTTGCGTTTGAGTAGATTTAGTTTATAAATTATTTGTTGAATCTTTAAACGGTTTGAAGGTACTTATTATATGCTTTATTAGCTTTGTATTTAACTTTCGAAAGATCGTAGAAAATACTAAATTTTTAGTTTTCTAAGATGCACCTCCCATTGAGCTATTCACTAAGAACGCTGCAGCCAAAGCCGCTCTCAGATTAAGAGAGCCTGGCTGCGGACACTCAAGCATACTTGAAATCTTCGATCGGAAGGGACTCACGTCACTCACCGATTACGAGAAACCCAGATATGACTTCGAGAAAAATTTTAGAATCACTATACCCAAAAGGCAGGACTGGAAATCACTCAGTACCATCATTAAAGGTACCGTCTATACGGATGGTTCAAAAACAGAAAATGGAACAGGAGCCGGCATATTCTCAGAAAGGCTTGCTATCAGCCAGTCGTACCGGCTGACCGATCACTGCAGTGTCTTCCAAGCTGAGATATATGCGGTTAAAAAGGCAGCACGGACTATCTTATCGATGGGACTACCAGCAATGGAAATAACCATCTGTTTGGACAGTCAAGCAGCACTTAAAGCTATCGGCTCCAATCTTATAAATGCGAAATGTGTTACAGATTGCCTCGTGGCGCTCAGGGCTATAAGTCATCACTCAATTCTACTCTGCTGGGTTCCGGGACACGTTGGGGTGGAAGGGAATGAAAAGGCGGACGAATTGGCCAGATACGGCTCTGATATGAACCCTCGACTAGCGGACGGAGAGGTGTTACCGCCCTTCAACACTGCTAAGACTTTTATTGAAGGCGTCACCACACAACTGGCTAAGGAACAATGGAGCAACACCATCGGTTGCGTCATAACCCGAAGTCTGTCGCCTGTGGTTGACACCAAAAGATCAAAGTTCCTAATCTCCCTTAATAGAAGCCAAATCCAGATGCTCGTCGGCGTTTTAACCGGACACTGCATCATAGGAAACATTGCTAAAAGGCTAGGACTTTTTGCAAATGACTTCTGCAGAAGCTGTAGAGACGAAGAGGAAATAGAGTCCGTGGAACATCTTCTTTGCCGCCGATCTCAATGAAACTTTGTATGTGAGCATGGTTGTATGCAGCTAGAAAGATAGGATAGTTTTGGACCCGATAGGTGGCGCTGTTGTCCATTTTTTTGAAAAACTCAATCGATATCAATGAAACTTTGTATGTGTGCATGGTTGGATTCAGCTAGAAAGATACAATAGTTTTGGACCCGATAGGTGGCGCTGTTGTCCATTTTCTGAGAAACTCAGCCGATCTCAATCAAACTTTGTACGTGTGCATGGTTGTATGCAGCTAGAAAGATAGGATTGTTTTGGACCCGATAGGTGGCGCTGTTGTCCATTTTTTTGAGAAACTCAACCGATCCCAATGAAACTTTGTATGTGTGCATGGTTGTGTGCAGCTAGAAAGATAGGATATCTCATTTACAAATTAAATGGAAATTGTAATATGTATGTATGTATACCTATAATTTTTGTAGATGAAAATTCATAAATTTCATTGGTATTCATTTCAAAGAATACCAATTAATTATTAAATTCAATATTTCATGTATGTAATTGTAAATGTACGTTTTTAGCAATAGATTGCAATATTTTTCGTAAAATAATATGCATTATTTTTTATGTACAATGGCGCTTTAAATAACAGTGAAAATTGAAATATAAGATTTGTAGTAGTAGTTTATAATAATCAATAAAGAAACACTTCATTTGAAAGTATTTAATGACGATTTGAAAAATGCACACGTAATTGTTCAAGTAATAACTTCTGTCGGCACTCCCGGAGTGCCTGTCTTTTTAAGGTTCCGTACCCAAAGGGAAAAAACGTAACCTTATTAGTTTCGCTCGGATGTCTCTCCGTCTGTCTGTCTGTCTGTCTGTCTGTCCGAACCCACTAAGCCAATTTTGTTACCAGGTCTATCTCAAGAACCGATTGACTTAGGGGGCTAAAATTTACACACAACATCCGGTATAACCTCTAGTTAAACGACAAATACCAATGGAAGGAATACATCGATTGGTTTTCGATTAATTAGTAATCTGGTGAAAAAAATATTTTCATTCGCCCAAAAAACGGTTTATTTCTTGATTCACAAAAAAATACATAAATTCCTTTTTTGTAGATCATTTTCTTAGCTATATATGTGCTGAATACTGTTTTGCCGAAAAGTTAATAGTTTACATGATATTTTCAAAAAAGATAATTTTACCATGTAAAATACGTTGCTTTCATAAATGTTCTAATCTCTACTACGCAGTTGTGCACAATTGGGACAGGTCGCTTTAGACAGCCTATGGCGGCTATGTTGTTTTGGTGGCGACTGTCTAATCTGATGCCGAAACACCACGCCATAAGGCTTTATTATCAAAATGAGTGTTCGTCAGTGCAATCAACAATTAGTTTGTTTGACCGTTTCAACATCTACCTATCCTTAATGAATTTACAGGATCCGCAATTGTTTGTAACGACACGAATGTAACAAAATCAACAAAGGCAATAAAAAAATCTTAATAAAACATCCAGAAAGTAAAATTAGTCTTGCAATTTACTGGATAGGGAAATGTCAAGGCATGTGAAAATACATAGTTAAATCCGAAATTAATAATAGGAGTACAATAATTTGTCTTTGAGGAGTACGGGAGTATACAGAGTATACAGCAGACGAAAAAGGAGTACCTACAATACTCCTGTTGTAGTACTTTCGGTAGCACTGGTATATATAATATTATGTGCTATGATTTCGCCGAATTTTCGAGACTCACATTAAGAAGGTAAGGAAAGAGAAAATACAGCACATTACTGAGAGAGAGTTACCGAATTAAGGGACACAGATACTGAATGGGAAATTGGTGAGGATTGTGTAGGTGTAGGTAGCAATTAAAGAATCAAAATCTGCAATTGGGTTTTTTTCTGCGATAATCACACAATGAGATTCATGTGTGAGTAATTTTTGAGAGTAAAAATTTTAAGTAAGTAAATTAAACTAAATTGTGATGAATTCATGAACAGGGGAAAGATTGAATGATATTATCGATTTGAAATAATATCTGATGGGTCGGACTTTAGCCAAATACGGAACCTTCGGTGCGCGAGTGACACTCGCACTTGGCCGGTTTTTTTTTAATCTAGTTTTTTTTATGTTTACCGTAAAACGGCGATAACGATTTTGACCAAAATGCAAACTTAGAGTTTAATGGATGTTTTCAAAACTCATATATCAAAAATCCCATCTTGATTTCGATAAAACTTAAAAAACATCCGGAACAATTACTTATAATCGGTTTTCAACTAAATAGTGACGCAATAGTATTTTTCAAATAAAACATTGCAATATTTGGTACTGTTTTGTCTGGAAAATTTTACAAAAAAACCGCTATAACCATTTTGACCAAAATACATTTAAAAGATAATAAGCATTCTTAATAATGATTCTGTTAAAACTCTGTGGGCAAGAGTGGTGTTTTATCGCCCTGCTATGGTGCATCGTAGTAAATGAACTGCTAAACATACTCAGAAATAATGGATTCTATGTCCATATGGACACTCTTAACGAGAAAGTTTCGTTCGACCCAGTCGTGCACTTTATTTTTCCATGTCGCTCTTTTCTTTTCGTTTATAAAAAAACATAAATAAATAACGAGAATAACAGAAGCACGTTTTTTAGTATACATTCTTATAAAAGTTATGGTAGATTTTCGACCACAAGCGATACTAGTGTATATAGATATGTTGGAATGGAATTGGCATAGATGATTTTACATCGGATTTACTCGAACATACACTGATTTGGTTTGTGATTTGGTTTGTTGGTGGTGCAGTATGGCTTTATAGCTTTCAATGTTTTGAGTGACAAACAAAAAATAATTGAACAAATTAAAACCCCCAGATTTCCCCCTAAACAATTTCTCCCCCCAGATTTCCCCCCGTGTCGGTCAGAAAAACCCCCAAATCTGGGGGGAAAACCCCCAAACTGGCAACGCTGCTCCCAGGTAAATTCACAAAGGATCGTAACGCGGTTTATTTTCTCTTTACTTCGTTTTTCTCTAATAAGTAGAGATTAAGTAAATTTAAAAGGTTCACTGTGGGACGTGAGCTACTGTGGGACAGTTTACCCTACCTAGTGATTATAGGATTTCTTAAGGGGAGCGTTTGAAAGAGAATCGGCAGTAAGTAATAATAGCCAAACACCAATGTCGTTCATTTAATTAAAACTTGGTTCGCCCAGTGGTCGAACTCGAACATCGACTACACAATTTTTTATATCATAATCTGTAAATAAAATTGTGTGTTGCTCTGTTTGATTTGAAGCGAATTTCACTGTCTGTCTTTAAAAAACGAAATCTTAAAAATTACTGATCGTATTCGAGTCAGTTTTGGAATAGATAGACTCACTGATATGATAGATACCTACTCAACTTTTATAACGTTGAAAAAATTAAAATAGTACTAAAATGAAACAAATTGCATTGCATTTTTTCATGCTTCGGTACTTTTTTATTTCTTATTCAAAAACATTTATAATTTTGTTGCTTAAATGCAGCTGAAGTTGATGCAGTAGATACCACCCAGCGTCTCCATTTGGAAACAATAAAGGGTAGGGCAATGGAAGAAGATTCCAAATCAGCACCAGTTACTTTGTGAAAAGCAATCATATTACACTCAGAAGGTGGCTCACCATCATGATACAACTAAAACAGATATCGCAATGCGCATGTCGTTCAATTTTGCTGTTCATCTGTCAACAAATTATGACGTTATAGAAGTGCATGCACAAAAGTAAAATTCGCGCGGAAACTTTAATCCGGGTTAAGTCCTTTATAATATCACCATAGTTTTTCCGACAGAAAAAATGGTTTGCTGAAACCATTCCCATTATATCCTTGTCAGATACACAGGCGCTAGCATCAGTTACGGCTTCAGGCGTTCTTTTGGCTATTTCAGGATGCCTTTTTAAAAAACCGATGTACCACTTATCTACGTCCAGGATTATTTTTTTGAAAACGTTTTGCCTGGGGCAAGAATCTAAAAACTCCTTAACAACACCACATACTTCATACTTTCGTCTTGGAAAGCCTCTTGCGTGATTTTTAAAAATCAAATTTACAATCTGTGATTCCTCTTGGTTTGTAAGAATTGTTACGGGTCCTATTTGATTTTTGAAAGCCTGTTTATGCAACCGGTTTTGAGGCGTGGGTCTTTGAATATTATAATGGCTTGAAACTCAGTGTATTGAGAGACCACTTTTAATATCCTCTAAAGCCTTATCAATGTCCTCTACGTTATATTTTCTCTTAACATCCATTTTATATAAGTTGGAAAATCTGGTATGAACAAGAAAATTGTTACTAAATAATAATTATTATTAACAGTAGAAAAAACATTAACGTAAGATACCTATCTTGGATAGGATTGTAGTTCCGACAAATTTTGCTATTTGTAATAATAAGAAACTAAAAAACGTAATTTTTAAAATCTGTACTAAATTACTATATCACTAAATTTAATAATTCAACTCCGTAAAAGTAATGCACGGAGATACGATGAAGGAGTAAATTTAACAAAGAAAATTATAAAGCTAATTATTATATTTTTTTTTTTGCAATGTGCATTACGCAATAGTGAGCCCCCGGCTCATTATTAGATTTTATTGTTTTTGAATCCCAGTTATGAGCACCCACTATATTTTAATAAAAAACATTTTTCCAGAACTTTTAATATACAAATAATTACTATGAATGCTAATTGTTAGTATAAACTTAACATGTATGAGTTAATAGTATAAAATATAAACAAAATACTTACCCACTTGCTTAAAGTAAAGGCTTTCTTAACTCATTACTGGGTGGGGGCTCAGATTAGTGGCCTTTACCCTGTACAGTTAATTTAAAGTTTTTTTTTTTTGCAATTTTTTTAAGTTTAATTCTGTTTTAGATTGGCTGTAATAATGTAAGAACGGAAAAACGAAAAGCAATTTAGTTTGATATCATAAAACTCACTCCAATAAGCAATCTTGTATTTATTTACGTTTTTTTATTGTTTCGGAAATCCGATTAGGAAAATAATGTAAACCGGCTAAGGCAACTCGCACCTGCCACGCATTTATCTACAAAAAAAAAAAATATTTAGCCTACTCAGCGAACACAATCTGATGATGGACACTTTAACGACCATATTTAAGTGATTGTTCGTCTTAGCTACCAAGGCACAATCCTACGATTTGATGCTAAATTGGAAGACATTACTTTTTGCTCCATGCACCACGTTCTATGAATAATAAAATAATATAATTATAAACTCGAGAGAAAATATCAACCGCAAATGCTCTGGCATGTAAAGTCTCCACAAAATCTCTTGCTAAATCCTCAATGGCCTTCAATTATAGCAACAAAGTTAAGGTTACTCTCGTAAGCTTAGTATAATCGCATTAAAAAACAAAAAGTTTCTACTACAGCATTTCTCATTAAAATGTGCGCTCCGCTTCTAAGTACAATTGAGTGACCTATGCTTTGCATTCTCTGAATAAATTTCCCTTTTTCGTGGCGCCCCTTACCTTGTTTCAATTATTTGTCACTGCACGGCACGTACTATTAATTGAAGTTGACAGCTTTTTTTTTCTTTTTATTTTCTCCCTTTGTTTGGGGAAAGTTATGATTCCAAGGGAGACTCACTGAAACTGAAGCGTGAACTCAATCGACCCAAATTTAAAATGCTTCCTCCAGAATGGAAAGTAGTCCTTCCGCTCCAAGTTTTCTTTTGTAAATGCATGCAATTTGCAAGGAAAAAAAAGTTTTTTTACCGACTTTGACTTTATTTGTTATATACTTTATGTTGAACTTTCGCTTAAAATAACAGAGGGATGCTTTAAAAAATATAGTAAAATGGGAGGTGCTTTATTTTCTTCGGGAGAAATGAAATACTATCCTATTAGTGACATCAATGTTGGTTTTGGACCTTCGAAAAGATTCATTGACCAAAAGCAGTTATGGTCCTCTGGGGTGAATAGTTTAATACAAGAACCCATACACTGTGGAAACATCCATTAGCTCATCCTGGGCTGGACCTATTTGGACACTCCGTAAATCAATAACAGAAACGATTTCGACTGACCGGAGATATTATATCCTGAGCCCATATCGGAAAGGATGAGCACCTGGGGAGCAGGTGAAAAATGAGTACTTCAGCGAATGGGTTTGATCCAGTTATTTACTTTTTGCATTGATAGTGTGAGATGGGCTGAAGTTTATTCTCTTCTCATAGCCCGGGCTGTAATTAAGGATCAATTCATTAATTATCTGTGGTTATGATTCGCATGTGGGATTCCATTTATATCGGCTTTCGGAGTGAGTGAGTAGGTACTGTGAAATATATCGTTTCCCTTTGCAAAGGGCTATTTTATGTGGGAGGAGGGTGTTCGCTGAGTTTTGAGGCTTTCCGCAGGGAGAAAATGAATCAGCAAAAATACAATTCGTGAAAAGATTTTATTTAAAAAAATACATTTCAATACGAGGAGCGACTTGATAGCACGAATAATTCGGTATTTGGGGACATCAATCGGCAGGTGGAAATGGGATGTAGTAAGCAAACTAACAAAAATGAAGTTCATTAAAAATATTTTCCACACGGCGGCCGGCGTGGATTGGAGGTTATCACTTCTTAAGGAACACCTCTCACTAACGACTGACAAACATCCAAGGGCACATTTAACCGATCTTTGTAAACATATCTATCAATTCATCTTTTCGGACTCGGGAAAAAATTGTATGGGTCTCTTTCTCTCGTCAGAAAAATAACAACTTACACAACCGAATGGTAATGGCTAGATAGACCAAGGATCCCATAAGAGCCTGTTTGTTGGAATAAGGTACAGCATTCCAACCAAATATCATTATTTTAGACAGCTTAACACATGTATTTCAAAAGAACGAATTCGTTTAATTTAAGCCTACACCTTCGTGGTCAAGAGTTATTTGTTAGGTTCCCCCAATTTTGGTCGTGACCAAAGTTGCAAAGAGCAAAGAGAGCGACAAAAAAAAATGTACATTTTCAGTCCAACCGATCGACATATAAACGTAACCGAAAAAATCTAACAAAAATACTCCAGACCAAAAACAAGAAGATATGGTGATCTGCCTAAACAAAAACAAAGCCTAGCAGATTGGGAAAGAAACGTTAAACGACCAAATACACCTCAATAATACCTAAAGGCCAAACATATATTTGGCATACTCGTCGCCTAAGACCAAGGCTCCTCCTTAGAATGGGTCAAGTAAACAATCGCGAATGACACTCTCACGAGGCCTGAGCCTATAAAAGAACATCTGCCACTGTAGTTTTGACCGGCAATTCAGGCTCAAAAAACACAATACATGGCGTAAAACGGCCGAGGGACAATCTGGCTAAGACCAACACTAAAGCCCACCGTAGCTCCTCAGCGAAAAAGATGCCAAAAACGGAACACCGAGAAACCGACAATAAGCCGGGCCCCAGTGCACTCAACAGGAAATCTATCGCGGAGAGGCTTGGTAATAGAGAGCTATCCACGAAGAGGTTGACGTTGCCAGAAGACGCCCGCAACATCCCGAACGAAACACGCACGTGCAGTCCCAAAAGTACACTCATGTGGGGAACCGGCCTAGGCGGGAAATACAACGAGGTGACCAGGAATCCGCTTCAGTTAACTGTGGTGGACTCTAGGAAACCAAGTGTATTCTGCGGAATGTGGGAAGATAATTGAGAACACAATATTTGTGGCGATTATCTCCCACATCCGAGGCAAGATAGGTGCAAAGGCCCCCGCTTACGTCAGGATGATATGGTTTAAGATTTAAGTGCATCACCTAGGTATATTGATTGCAAGGGCCAGGTATCCAACGACTTTGCCAAGACCGTGCTAAACGGCGCACAACTATGGGAGGGAGAGCAATTCTGGAAATTGTACCCATAGAGGAAGTCCCTATAAATGCAAAGGGTAGAATATCCATCCCTGAGATAGGTGTTAAACGTGAGGAGACACTTAGCGTTTTACAAGCACAAAATCCCCAGATTCCGATAAGGTATTGGGAAATTGTGTCCGAGGAGGAGCCGAAGAATGGTGCAAGAGGGTACATCATCATATTTGATGAACCACCTGCATCATATGTAGATGCCACTTTCATTTGCAGCGAGCGAGGTTACCCTCAAGCTCTTAAAGCGGAGTGAAGATAATGCAAGAGCGCATGAGACTGTGAAGAAGGCGACTACATCAAAGAATGAAGGTAGTCCAAATCAACCTCCATCACAGTAAGGTAGCATCAGGCAACCTGAAGGGCCCAGCCCATAGAATCCGTTGCCTCCGTCACGTCGACGGATGCGTCAATATTGCCGTATTCGACGGAACGAACAGCCCCATAAAATCCGTCGTATGCGGTGACAGATAATGCCATATGTCATTATCTGTCACCGCAGTTGTCTTGTCATTTGTGAATTTATTTTTCCATTCAAGCTGTTGTAAAGAAAGAATTCCAAAATAAACTAAATTAAAAGAATGGACGATATTTTATTGAATATTGTGTTGTGTCTCATTATATGTGAAGCATATAAATATTTAAAAATAATATTTGGTGAGAACGGCGGCCGTATTTGGGTTCGCCAATTATACCGCGACAGGGATACAAATGGATTTTTTGCGCTCAACTTTAATCAAATGTATGCGGATGAAAAATGGGTTTGACCAGCGTTAAAAGAATCGTCAACGAAACGTGCGACATTCTTTGGAACTCACTCGGCCACATATACTTGTCCGTTCCAAACCAACATGAGTGGAAAAACATTTCCAAGGATTTCACTACTATGTGGAATTTACCAAATTGTGTGGATGCTATTGATGGCAAACACATAAACATCACATGTCCCTCGAATTCGGGGTCACTCTTTTACAATTATAAGGGAACATATTCGATTGTGCTGTTGGGAATCTGCGATGCAAATTACACCTTTACTGGCATCGACATTGGTGCATATGGCTCACAAAGCGACGGTGGTGTTTTATGGCACTCAGACTTTGGTCAAAAATTATTTGAAAACCAGTTGGAATTACCAGCAGAGAGTTGCCTGCCGAATTCAAATGTCAGCTTTCCACATTATTTTGTAGGCGATGCTGCATTTCCTTTAAAAACGTATTTGATGCGCCCCTATCCAGGTAAATGACCTAGTAAAGTTTTTGTAATTTTTTCCTTTAATATCTATAATTTTGTTTAGGAAGCCGTTTACCCTTGGACAGAGAAAACTTCAACAAGCGTCTATCAAGGGCCAGGCGTGTGATCGAAAATGCATTCGGCATTTTAGTGTCGCGCTGGAGAATTCTGCTAAGCCCGCTGAACATGGCACCGGAATCAGCTGAGAAAATAGTGAAGGCAGCTGTTCTACTTCACAATTTTGTTAAGATGAATGACTCGAGCTACATTCCCCCAGATTATGTGGACCAATAAGAGGGCGAGGACATTGTTCATGGCCTGTGGCGGAAAACACCAAACAGTGAAGGCCAGAAGATACGAAAACGCATTTTCTCAAAGAATGCTTCAAAAGACGCTTTCAAGCTACTTGACCAGTTAAAAGATTACCTGATGTACAATTAATGTATTAGATGTACTTTTTTCGCTTCTTGTTTGCCTTGTAATTAAAACACTTTATCTTCTTGTAATTCTTAGATTTAGGTAATTTTTATTTTAGGTTTAGGTTTGATAAATTCCTTTACAAGGTATAGAAAACGTGTTTTAATTTTATTACTTAATCTTCCTCACTTGGCGTCTGTCCGCCATGACAATCAAGTTCTAAGTGGTCTATCTTCTATCATTTTACATTTCTCTTTTTTGTTAGTACCATCTCTTTCTTCCGGTTATTAATTTTTTTCTGTTTAATGCTTTTACCGACATCTATGTTTCAACCCGCTACACTTTCAGCCCCTTGGTGAAACTTTTTCTGACCTGTAAAAATTTAATTGAAACATTAAACAACAATTTTCATTATATGTTTTGATTTATTTTTTTAACTTCAATTTCAGATACTAGTTACATTCTGTAAAAATTTTAATTTGAGGCTGTCTTGTTTATCTTCTGGCAGCTTAGTGAGATAGCCGTCCAATACCCTATAGTACTCCTCATTTCTGCTTTTATCTGCACCAAAAAGAATTAAGTTAATTACTGTGTGCATATAATATGAAAAGCATAAATACCTTTTTTGGCTGACATCAGGTTTGTAGCCGCGTTCACCAACAAATCGAATTGTTTCCTTATGCGTGCTCAACGCATCGACGCTTACGAAATGCAGCCGAAATCGAAGAGGGTGTGTTCGAGGATAATGAATGCTGGCTCTGGCTATTCTCCGGAGTAGAGTGGAACAATGCGTCTGAAGACATCCGCTTCCGTGCTTGTGCTGAGGTCGACGGAAGGTCAGCAGATGATCTGTTCAAATCTTCTGCTGTGCTCAGCAAATATACTGCTTCAGATAATTCTTCAGCAATTTCTCGATCATCAATACCTATTTCTGGAGGATTATCCACCAGACCGTCGTCAAGACCTAATTCTTCAGTGAAAAATCGCGTCTCACTATCAGCAATTCGTCCTTTATATCGAAACGTGTATTCGAAAATGTTCTGAAAAAGGTATATTTTTATAATACTCATTGTTATGTACAAAAACCATTAAGTCTATTTACCTTCTTGGGGCGACATGCTTCCTCAAGAACTCCAATGCCGGCAAAAATTTCCATTGACTTTGGTCAATGGTTGCGCTTCCAGATTTAGGTTTCTTTTGAATCTCTTTCAGAAAGCGATCCCTCATAGATCACAAAAACGGTGAATATAACTAAAATGAATGTTTTTTGAATGTACCTCCCATGCCAATTCCAGCGGAAACATCCATCTAAGCCTTTTCTTTCTTCAGCTTGTCCCTGTAAATTTGTAGGGACTTGTCGTAGATGCAGGGGTGGCTTTTTACTGCTTCAATTAGCTGCTCCTCGAACATGTTGCTTCTGGATATAGGATGCGCTTTTACAAAATGAGTTTTATTAAAACAAAAAGTATATATACTCACAAAAATACCGTACTTAATCCAAAGTCCACACTGAAATCTTCAAAATAATTTTAAATATCCGTTTGAAAATGTAAACAAACATTTTTTTTTTATGGAACTGTCATCTACAGCATTTGACAGTTTCTCTCACGCTCTCATATTTCCACCGTCCTCTCACGTTGTGCCAACTGTCAACGGTTGCGACAGACAGAAAAGTAGAAAGTAAACTTAGACTTACTTTATCCGTCGCGTCCGGTGGCGTTCGGCACATGCGCTGCTTATGGGTCACCTTCCATAAGAGAGTGCGTATTCTATCAACTTGTCAGTCGAAAACGTTGCGGCAACGGTTGGGCCCTTGAGGCTGTTCCTCGAGGAAAAATAAAGATCAGGTGATGGGACTAGGGTCAAATAAATACGACATACCTTATGTCAAAAACAAAGGTAAAGTAAAGCTAAGATTAGACTGTATGCCAATTACGCATATGAATACTTACTTACTTAACGGGCTCCCGACCTGTGAAGAGTCTCTGCCTGAGACACTGCAGCCTTCCATCCTCTGCGATCCCGGGCACGCTGCTTCCAGTTTGCCAGACCAAGCGCTCTGGCATCCGCGATGGCTTGGTCTTTAAAACGGAGGTTCGGTCTTCCTTGTCGCCTCGAACCTGGGGGCTGGGATTCAAAGATCCTCTTAGCTGGAGCATTGTCGTCCATTCGCTCGATGTGGCCGAGCCAATGTAGTCGACGTGTTTTGGCTTATTGGACTACATCCACATCTTGGTACAGCTCATAGAGTTCGCGGTTGTATCTTCTCCTCCATTCGCCCTCCTCGCACACAGGACCAAAAATCCGACGAAGAATTTTTCTTTCAAAGGAGCCCAATATCAGCTCTCCCTTCCTGCTTATCGTCCAGCACTCGGCGCCATAAAGCAGAACTGGCAGGATGAGTGTTTTGTAGAGCGTACATTTCGTCCTTCGAGTTAGGAGTTTTGAACCCAATTGTTTTGCCAAACCGAAGTAGCAGCGGTTTCCTAGGGTAATTCTTCGCCTGATCTCCACTAGGGTGTCATTCGTGGAGTTCATATTTACACCGAGGTAGATAAACTCCTTAACTACCTCGAAATTGTTGCTATCAATAGTGACGTTTTGTCCTAGGCGGTGGACAGATGCGTTTTTGTTTGTTGATAGCATATACTTGGTCTTGTCCTCGTTTACTTCAAGGCCAACAAACTTCGCCTGTTCCTCAATCGCCGTAAAAGCCTCAGTCACGGCACGCTGGGAGCGACCGATGATGTCGATATCGTCCGCATACCCCAGTAGCTGAACGGATCTGTTGAAGATAGTGCCTTCCGTGTTGACACCTGCCCTGCGCACTATCTGCTCCAGCACGAGATTGAAGAAGTCACATGATAGCGCATCTCCTTGCCGAAATCCGGTGCATGTTTGGAATAGTTCGGAGGAGCTACTTCCAAATTGCACGTAGCAGCGCGTGTTCTCCAGCGTTACGCGACACAGCTGGATCAGTTTTGCCGGGATTCCGAATTCGGCCATCGCCATATAGAGCTCCTGACGATGAATGCTATCATATGCGGCTTTCAAGTCAATAAATAGGTGGTGAGTCTCGACTTGAAATTCATTGGTCTTTTCCAGGATTTGCCTCAGTGTGAAAATTTGGTCTATGGTCGATCTGCCGGGCCGGAAGCCACACTGGTATGTGCCGATTAGTGTGTTGCAGAACGGTTTAAGACGTTCACACAGTACGTTGGATAGGATCTTGTATGCGACATTAAGCAGGGATATGCCTCGGTAATTCTTGCAAGACATAGGATCGCCTTTTTTGTAGATGGGACATATGGAGCTGATAGCCCAGTCATCGGGCATGCTTTCTTCCATCCATACCTGGTTGATGATTTGGTGCATGCGCCCTACCAAAACATCACCACCGTATTTGAAGAGCTCCGCTGGTAAACCATCAGAGCCTGCGGCCTTGTTGTTCTTAAGCTTTTTTATAGCTAAGCCAACTTCTTCTATACTGGGTGGTGGAACTGGTTCTTCATTGACTGGACGTGGGTTCTCTTCCTGCCCTATCACTCTCTCTACATGATGCCCATTTAGCAGCTGCTGGAAGTGCTGCTTAAACACATCTACTATTCCCTGCGCTTCGGTGACTAGGTTTCCTTCGCTGTTTCGAAGAGCCTGCGTTCCGGTCTTGAAGCCAGCAGCCAGTTGCTTGGCTTTCTTGTAAAATCTCCGGATGTTGTTTCGATCGCGAGACTCTTCGATCTCCTTGAGCTGGGAGGCTGCGTAAGCCCTCTTCTTTCGACGCAGTATCTTCTTCTCCTCCCTCCTCCTGGCTCGATACTCTTCCCTCGCTGCCCTTGTTTTGCGCTGCAGCATCTTCATATGTGCATCTTCTGTCACCTTTTTCCGACGTACGCATTCATCATCATACCACGGGCTTTTTCTCTGGGGTGGCTGGTACCCTATAGTAGTTTCGGCTACCTCCTTGATGATGTCGCGATACTGGGACCACTGGTTGTTGGCGTCTGTGGTAGGTGAATGCACAGTGGGGAGTTTCTCACTCAGGCGCTCTCTGTAGACACTGGCTACTCCAGGTGTGCTTAGGCGTCCAACGTCGAATTTCTTCTTTTGAGCGGTTCGCAGCTTCTTCTCGTTGGACAGTCGAGCTCTGAATTTAGCAGCGACAAGAAAATGGTCAGAGTCGACGTTTGCCCCTCGGAATGTGTGCACGTCGAGGATGTTGGATGCGTGCCTAGCATCGATTAGCACATGGTCGATTTGGTTGGCGGTTCGACCGTCTGGAGAGCGCCAGGTTGCTGTGTGGATCCTTAGCCTTGGAAACCTAGTGCTACTTATCACCGTATTACGAGCTGCTGCAAAGTCAATTAGTCGGTAGCCGTTGTCTGTTGTCGTTTCGTGGATTCTGTGCTTACCAACTAACCCGCCAAAGATGTTTTCCTGACCGATTTTGGCATTGAAGTCCCCGAGCACAACTTTGACGTCATACTCCGGACAGGCTCCGTAGGCTCCATCCAGGAGGTCACGCATATGAATGCCAAAAGGTAAATGACCAGATTAGCTGTCAAATGACCAAAATGTCAGGGTTATTAAAACAGTATATTAGACTATATGACCAAAATTACCAATATAGTCATATTTGCCTTGATGGTCACTTAAGGCATTTGTTATTTATTTCCAAATGTTGTACATAGTAGGGTAATGCTGTGAAGAAAAACAAAGCAAACATTTGAAGTTGGAGATCTTCTGGTAGTAAAATATTAGGTATTATTTTATTTTATTTGTTTTTGGTGTGTTTCCTGCTCGAAATTGATTATGGTTATTTTATTGTAGTGAAAAATGAATAAAGAGAGCTGTTGCGCATTGGTTTTGACGGCATGTTTGATTGATGAGATCGAACATCTCGGACGGACGACTGAATTAAAGCCCGCTTCACGTAGACCACGTTGTGCTTGGGTGAAGGAATGGGTGAAAAAAGGGAAGAGGATGGCTTTTGCGTGAAACTCATGCGCGAGTTACGGGATGAGGATTATACAATAACTTCGTGCGAATGTCGCAGGAGCAGTTTAGCTACATTTGTGGGCTAGTGACACAACTTGTAATTAAAAAGAACACGCAAATGCGAAAGAGTATTGCTCCAGCCGACAGGCTTATGCTGACCTTGCGCTTTTTGGCAACCGGCGAAAGTTTCAGGTCATTACAATACCTCTTTCGCATTCCACAGTCGACCATTACCACCATTATCCCCGAGATGTTAGAAGCAATGTACAAAGTTCTTGTAGAAAAATATCTTCAAGTAAGTAAGAGACCTCTCCTTGATTTTTCGGTGTGGTATAGTTTCTCGTACTTATGCAAAGTATTATTATATAATTTGTTAGACACTTTGGACCCCGCGGAGGCTTGAGAAACCATAGCTAGGCAGTACAAAGATTTGTGGCACTACCCAAATTGCATTGGTGCTGTTGATGGTAAGCATGAGGCGATGGTTGCACCGCCGAACGCTGGAAGTGCATTCTACAATTACAAGGGCACACATAGCATCGTACCGCTATGGACAGAGGGCTACTTGGAATACCATCACCAAAACTTCTACCGGGGCGAGAAGTGCCAGTGCCACACGTTTTAGTAGCTGATGATGCGTTTGCTCTGCGATGCAATCTCATGAAGCCGTATTCACAACGTAACCTGCACATGGTGGAACGTGTCCATAATTTTCGCCTGAGCAGAGCTCGTTGAGTAATTGAAAACGTCTTCGGCATAATGTCAACACGTTTTCGTGTTTTACTCAAGCCAATAGCTTTAAACGCTGAAAAAACAAAAAAAAGTTACCTTAGCATGCTGCGTACTTCACAACTACCTGATAACTACAAACAAGCAAAGATACGCACCACCACCAGCTCAATCGTATGATCGATATACTGCCGAAGGCGAGCTAATTGCATGTGATTGGCGTCACGAACCAGAAGGAATTCGCATATAATAATACGTATTCATTACAGGACGTGAACAAATGCGTTGGAGCATGGTTGGGGAATCAGAATCGAAATAACAAACATTTTTTACAGTAGATATTCTTTAATTTAAAAATAAATTAATAAACACAAAAACCAAACCAAAAAAATTCACATGCAACAAACAAATGAATAAAGACAACAAAAAACGATTTTCATAACAAAAAAAAAAAAAAAAATTTAACAAAACCAATTTGAATAGACTATAATTTATGTTATTTCGGTATCATCCAGCTGGCAAACGACATCTGGCTCATAATCTACAAAATCACAGCCGTTTTTTGCCAAATGAAACATCAAAAGTAGGTAGGTAAGTATCAAAACATATAAATAAAAATCAACTCAAGTCAAGATATATAGAATCACTGTATAGACAAACGTACAATTGATTCCATATACCTTAACTTTCGTCACCTCACGCTCGTCGTAAAAATCGAGAATGCTTCGATTTATTCGACGCCGAAGACGAAAGCACTCCTCAGGCGGCAGACTGCGCAGCTCGTCCGCTACATATTCTCCAAAAATTCTGTGGGAGTCACGCTGGTTGCACAGCTGAATCGCCTTTTGCACCATGTCCCTCAACTCTGAAGTAGTTGTGGCCAACGGCGATTGAACCTGAACGGAACTTGCATCCCGTTTTCGTCGCTGAGTATGACTAGAGCTGGACGAAGAAGGTGACTGCTGTTGCAAGCCACCTATACGTATTCCCACCAGTTCCCTTGGTTCAAAATCGTCGGCATCAATCTAAAAGAAAAGAAGAATTATGTGCTGTGTGAAACAATGCCCAGATATTTACCAAATCTAAATTTGAGGTCGACTCTTTATTTTGTTGGATTTCAGTCAATTCAACTTATTTCATGGCCTCGAAAAATCGCGAATTATGTAATCTTCGGCAACTCATCCGTTGATTGTCCAGAGCGCTTTCTTTTTGATGCCGCCAAATTTGTCTTGAATGTGACACGTAGACCTCGCCACTTCGCCCGGCAATCTAGCCAATCTTCAGGTTTGCCCAGCTTAGCGGCCACCTCCTTCCAAGCTTGGTCATTTGGGACCCGATATGTCCGACTTGCGACGTTATAAAGTACGGGTCGGAGCTCGACAGCCGAAATCAATATCCGGATGAGATCGTCTGACCATTCTCCTTTTACTTGTTTCGTCGGTCTCTTCCTCGCCCTGTCAGCTTTTGCTTCCTCCAGAGCCGCTTCCATTGAGCCCAAAGACATGTAGATAGTGTAAAAAAGAATAAAAAGGAAACACACAAAAGAACTAAAAAGGATAAAAAAAACAAACAAAATGTACACCAACCAAGTCAAATAAGCGGTAGAACCAATGAAAACACATAACGAATATTAACAAAAATACAAATAACTAGCACAAAACAAATAGATAACAAACAATTTCTACACAAACAAAATTTCACAACAGGAAGAAAATATGCACGACCACAATTACTGGAAAATGACAAGACCACTAATTAAACTTTAACAAATTACAAAGAAAAGACAATTAAATAATTTACACAAATAATAGATTCAATAATCCAAAAATAGGGAACGAAAATGAAAATAAATCCCTATTCTACAACTCAAACACCACAACAAAATAATTTCTGTTCAATCAAAAATGCCATCAATGCCATAATAAAATTTCAATAAAGTGCATATGGGCATATAGGGCATAATGCTGGCATTCGTGCTTATCGTCCCATTACACTATATGCTATTTGGGCATTTTTATCTGTCAAAATCAGCCTGGTCATGTGTGGCATTCAGGTCATTAGAGCATATGAGATATGCCCATTACACTGTATGACCATATTTTGACAGGAGAACTGTCAGAAATTTGCATTTTATGACCACTTGGCATACAGTCTAATCTTAAGATCGTGTATTATGACAAAAAAAAAAAAACCATGCACTCGTGTGGCTTCATTTCAGCACCGGTGATCTGACGGTGGTGGAGATCAGAGGCAAGGGTGAGAGCTGTAGGGTGGCGTCAGTGTGCATGCCCAACGATGACGACACATCAGTCCCCCCGAACTGGTAAAGGCGCTAGTAGTGGCGTCAGAGCAAGATAAGAAAAACTTAGTCTAAAGCTGTTATGCTAACGCCCATCATCATATTTGGGGTAGCTCAGACTTAAATGCTAGAGGTGAGGCTTTGTTTGATTACTTTCTTTGCTCCAGTCTGCTTATCTGTAATCGGGGAAGTGATCGCACTTTCATTACGGCTTGCCAAAAAATTCTGCCCAAGTTGTAAATTGGAGAGTATCCAAAGGCATCACTATCGGATCAAATTTAACTGGGAAAAATTCATTAAAGAAGTGCAGAGTTAAGTGTCTGACATCTGCGGAAGAGGTAGACGTTGCAGTCGAATCTTTAAAAGATGTGCTTTCCAGATCTTTTGAAAAATCATGTCCGGAAAGTGGAAAAAAGTGGGAAGAAACGCCCTCCCTGGTGGAGTCCCAAGATCGCGAAACTAATGCGAAGCTCAAGTTCTAGGTGGAATCTGGCAAAAGAGGGACTTGTCGAGTGGTCAACCTACAGGGAGAGCCTCAGAATCCTGAAAAAAAAGATCAGATTCGCAAAAAAAACTTCTGGAGAAATTTCTGCGAATCAATTGAATCTACAACAGAAGCATTAAGGCCGATATCTTCGCTAAGAAGGGGCGAAATGGAAATGATTTTATTTCCCCTCTCGCACAGAGCACATTATCTAAAATATTGCACGGATGTGTTGACGCATTTGAAGATATTTTCTGTCCTCAATGGATTGAATGACCAACAGAACTAGAAGGAAATATGACTAAAAGTTGGTTAGGTTACAACAAAAAAACATAAATATATCCACTAACTAACTAACTATCTACAATATTAATTAGTAATCGGTTGTGTTGATGGGACAAATGTTTTTCAACAGGAAAGGTTATCATAGCATAAATACAATGATCGTAAGTACAAGTCTTATATTTTTTAAAACATATGCGTTATAATATTAAGCATTTACAGATTGCGGACCATAAGTGGCGTACTATAGCTGTGTGTCCAAAATATGGAGGGGCGGCTCATGATTCATTTGTGTGGAATAACTCTACAATCAGGTACAAATTAGAGTATAATTACCACCAACGAATTCGAAGAAATTCGTTATTGATTGGTAATTATTAATTAAATGAAACTGTAAATAATCAATATAATTATTATACTATTTCAACATTTCATTTTGTAGGGGATAGTGGATATCCATTAGAGCCGTGGATTCTAACACCATATAGAAGAGCAAGAGTAGAAGATGAATTAGCCTTCAATACAATTCATTCCAAGGCACGCAGCATAATAGAGCCTTGTATCGGTTTTTTGAACGTAAATTACAATACAGTTCAATATAAACTAATTAATAAGAAAATTAATATTATAAGCAGATGGAGAATTCTACTTCTCGAAAGAAAATGCAGTTACAGTCCGCAAAACGGTATCTCAATTCACCAACGTTTGTTCTGCTCTTCATAACATTTGCATTCAGTATAATGTTCCAGTATTGGAAATAGCCACCGAAGATGACCAGCAATATCATTGGGAGGCTGAATAAACAAATGTTAGATCCATAAGAACAATTGCTGAAAGACATCGGAATCGAATCAAAACTTTTTTGACCACCATGAGATAGTTAGGGATGTTTTCTCAATATATTTATTCAAAACAAAAAAACTTAATAATAATAAGAAAAAAAAACAAAATTCGGTTCATTTCAGTAGTAATAAAAAGAAAAAACAAAAATCAGTTAATTTCATAAATCCGAGAATTATAGTAGATATAAATAGGCACATATTAATTTTGCTCCCTTAATTTTCTCCTTTGACAGAAAAAGGCTTAGCTCCTTTTCTCTTATGTCGTTTTCGATTTGACAAAAAATAAATTTTTTTTTTATCGAGATTGCTTTTCATGTTCTATTTGCCACAAAAATCAATCTTTTTTTTGATCTCAGATCACTTTTGAGAAATCTCAATTTTTCCTCAGATTTTACACATAGGTACTTTCACTAACACCAATGTTTATGACACACAGCGTCGGTTACGAATTGTTTATCGTTGGAACGATTGCTTTTTTAACTGAATTATTTATTTAACTCGTATGGGATCGAGTTTTTATATTAAATGATTTCGAAATGCAGTACTATAAATGTGTGAAAATCAATTGAAATGGATTTCGAGTGCAAGTGCAAATATGTTTTTATTTTTGCCGCCAAGGCGCCAACTCAATAGGTACACACACATACCAATATAATTCAGATTTTATGTTCGATTTGCCAGCAGAAATCTGAAATCTCAGATCAAAATCTGAAAAGCCAAATCGAAAACGACATAAATCTTAACAGCCTTATTTATAAACTCATCGTAGAGCCTGCTTATCTCTACGCACCCTCTAAAATGCCCTTACGCAGGAAAATGTCATTTATAAAGATTTTTCGAACTTAAGCAACGTTGCTTTAGGGCTGCGTAAGTTAAACGCGAAAATTTGCGTTTAGAGCCTGCGTAGAGCTTACGTAAATGTGTGTTTGCATCAAATGTCATTTGGTCGTCGTCGAATTGTAAACAAAACCAAAAAGTTAAATAAATTTTTGTTTGTTCGTTCATTTCGCATGCAGTGCAAAATTTCTGTCAAACGAATTTCGTTTGCATATGCAATTATAAGATTGAAATTATATTTAATAAATACAAATATATAAAATATTGTGCATTTGTGATATTATTTCTTCTACTTCAGTTTTGTTGCTTGTGGGGAATGTCTTAGGATGTGTGTGTCTACAAGTGGTCTGGCATTGGATTTGGGGGTGGTTGGTAGAATAGATATAGGAATCAATATGGATATAGGAAGACACATAGATATATGATTACAGTTTGATATTTCAGCAGTACCTTCGAAGACTTTTCGGAATTGTTTTAGATAATTTGAGTTTTTACTGTGTAAAATGATTTCATTTACAAAGCTAATCAGAGCTGATGTCGGTTTCAGGACAAAAAGGTAATAGATTTCTTTGTTTTCTGTAATAGTTCATCGAAATTCTTACCTACTTAGACACAAACCTCGTTTAGTAAAATTACCGCGGGAAAATGTTTATAAATCACAATTTCAGAAAAGTCACGTAGAGGATGCGTAAATCTTTACGCGATGTTTAACTAAACAACATCGTAGAGGCGTCGTAAGGGAATCTAATAAATACGGCTGTAATTTTCTATTTTCAATATTCAAAAACTCGTGATCAATTTTTGTTTTGTATTCTAATTCTTCTTTTTTTATGTCTTTGATTTGAGTTAGAATAGTAATTAGTAATTACTTTATTATAATAGGTCTCTGTGACATCTTAACTTTTTTTTAAAAGTGAACATTTGTCGATAGGTACATTGGGTACATTGCTCTCGGTGGGTATATCGCTGTCGTTAGGCTTTGTTGCATCGATTGTCTTCATGGAGTCGTTATTGTTATTTAATAAGTCCTCTAATCGAGGGGGAAGTAATCAGTGTTTTTGAGTGGTCCTTGACTACAGATTTGCTACTAGTAATTGCATGCGAATACGCACAGAAAAGTTCCTTGAATACACCTGATTACTTCCCCCTCGCCTCTAATAAACGATCTTCATCTTCTTCATCTCCATGGTGAATCCAATTCAAAATTTGCCTTGAAGTGGATGGCGTTGGAGATTCATTTGATTGTGCTCCAGTAGTTGGCACTTCGGATGCAAAGCCAAATTCTTTTGCTTCTCTGATGCCAGTAACAGCTGCTTCCAGTCCCGCAACTTCGATAATCCTATTTTCAAGGGATGTAACCGGAATTTCCTTATAGGGTCCACCACCTGTTTTCTTCAAGCATATTTCTCGATAATTTCGATTTTGCCCTGTGCATGCCCTGTGCTGTGCTTGTAGTCAGCCCATGTCTAAAAAGGAATTTTTGAATTAAAAAGTTAATAGAAACAACAAAAAACCAATCTGTAAATACCTTTTTCCATGCAATGACATTTTTTATGGGTGGGCCATTCTCATTTAAAATTTTGGTCAAATTTACCCATCTATTGATGCTTTGTCTCTTCCCTGGGACTTTTCAGTACAATTTTTTGCCATGAAGGGGTACTTCTCCATACAATCTATCATCAAATTTTGTTGCGTTTGTGTTGTTGTAGAAGTCCTATATAAAATATAAGTGATTGATGCATATTGAAAAATAATTAATTGAAATCGAACAGCTTGCAAATTGTTATTTATTTATTTAACTTACATTTTAATTGCAAACGTCCGAATTTGTAAAAAATTAAAATAAACAAACAAAATATTTTCAGTCAGCTGTTAGTTGTCAAAACAACTTAACGAAAATAAAGCGACGAATGTGAACAAAAAAACGTTAGGAGTTACATGAAGCAGATTTTCGCTTTCGCGTGATTTATTTCGTTTTTTGAAACGCTAAAGTAGTTTTCGTTTCGTTATTTACAGAATCCCACCCCAGGGTTTTTTTCACTGCGCCACCTCTCGCGAACGTCTGACAAACAGCCGAGAGTATAACTGTCTTGAAAGAGCTTCTCAATCGGCCGTTTGGAATTGGCATAAAATTGTAGATCCCTTCCATTCGTTCCAAAAATGAAAATACAAATCACACACAACGAAGCTATTTATTTATTTATTTCGCTTTATCTTGCATACCTACCGTTATTTTGCGCCATGCTATTAAGCCACTTGTTTATTTCAGCATGCATTTTTTGTCACATGCAGTGTTCTTGATAAAATATACTGGCAATCAATGGATGATACCCAAAACGCAGAAAAAGTGTGCAGTGTTTTTAAATCCATTAGGGGTACAGACAAAGTAAATGTTGAAAGTTTTTCTTATGACTTTGAGAGAGAGAGAAAAAGATTATTTGGAAATTGGTTTGTTAAAGGCACTGGCTTCTAATATAAAACTACTTTAGTTTGTCACCAATCCTTGTTTGTTTTGTTATTTTATGGAATATGTAAATAATAATGAATTTAACTTTTTTTTTAATTTTGATATATTTATTATGTCGAAAATGTTTTGTGACTTTTATTTCAGTATAATTTAATGTTAATAAAATTGTTAGTTATATCAAAAACTTTGGTAATTTTTCTTTTTGAAGCAACAGTGGTTTTACTACTATTTTATTTTGCGAAATTGTATTTTTCTTTTCTAATTTGTTTGGCTTTCATTTATAACGTGTTGAGGAATTTCGCGCGAAATTTAGATCAAGCTTTCACTAAAATTGTGCATTGCTGCATGATTTTAATTTTGACAGTACTGATGATTTGGATGATGAGCTTTACGAACTAACATCGGTAGCAGGTGTAAAGCAAAATTCCAAATTAAATGGGGCAGGCATGTTTTTTTTAAACATATTCGTAAGTAGGCTATGATTCACGTTACTGTTTTAAACTCTGGTAAGTTTTTTGCTAATAAATTATTACGAATATTTTCTTAGGGATTTGCGAAGGTAAGTTGCAGTTTCTTGTGCATTTTGAAAATGGATATTTCGATGGAGAAGAGGGCTATGATTATTGCTTTGCATGAGCACACTAACAAAAGCATACTTCATTCTTTGCAACATAAAGTAAATATTAAGGTGCTCGAATGACCAGGCAACTCTCCTGACCTCACCCCAATATATAATAAAAATAAGGCTGAGGAAAACGGATTGTACCACCAAAAAGAAGCTTATTACGGCAATAATAATTGAAGTATGGTTTCACGGCGAAGAAGTGAAAAAATTTGCGAAACATTGGTTTCATCAATGCCAAATAGAGTAAAAGATGTAATTGTTGCCAAAGGCGGTCACATAAATTATTAATTTAAAAAAAAAATTGCAACATTTTATAAAAAGATAACAAAAATCACAAAAATGTTGCCTGTCCCAATTAATTTGCACAGCACATGAAGCAATACTTACCAAACAAGCCTCATAAGTGGGGATTTAAGGTATTTGTTTTATGTGACACAAGCGGGTTCGCGTAGAAGTTTGAAATTTATAGCCGATCCTCTGAAGGACCTTCGCAAGGGGACCAGATCTGCAAGCAACGGCAAATATTGTTGTTAGATTGCTCCGGGAAGTGCCACGTTATAAAAATTATATTATATACCTACTGTGATAACCCTGCCTTTGGTGACATATCTTCGGACGCAACTTGCAGTTGGTACTATACTTCGTAGCAGAATAAGACATTGTAAGCTACCGAAAGAAGGACAACCGGGTTGTCAAACTCTTGTCAACATGTGTCGGAATAAAATTTTCATTTTCTAAGTCTAAGTCTGTCAAAATGATACCATGTCCACAAATTAATAAAGGCCATAATCGGCATATGGGCGTAGTACAAACAAATGAGGCTCATCGATTTTAAGTTGGAAGTAGCAGATGTTCTGTTTAGCTATGGTTCTGTGGAGCATAACAAATGTGGGCGGCCGATTTTTTTTGAATCACTCATTCAAACCAAACGTTCCAAACCAAAATCATCGAATGCTCCTTTTAAAGACATACCTACGGCTAGATAAGGCAGACCACTGGACAATTATCGACAAAAAAAGGACGGTGCAAGTTACCTAATTGTACAGGACAAACAAAAATGTAAGGTAAACTTATGATTAACGGCAGAAAAAAACTTTTTTTATAATTATCAGAACTCATAAATTTATTATCCTATAGCTAATTTGTTGGGTTATTGTGTTTAACGTAGATAGTATTTCTGTTTTTTTCCTTAATATATTTTTGTATTTTTTTATTTACTAATTAAATCCATTATGTAATAATTTATACTTTTTGCTAATCTTTTTGTTTTTAATCACAGATACTTATATCTAAATTTACAAAATGATAGTATGTATGTACTGAAAATATTCATGGTTGCATGTGTTTTTCTGTATTTCATATTTTTTTTGTTTAATAAATAATAACCTAACATTCTCACATTTTCTGTATAGGTATATATATAAATATATATAACAAAAACATTCTCACATTTTCTGTATAGGTATATATATAAATATATATAACAAAAACGTTGCAATAAAACCATATTCTGTAGAAATGCCCGATTATTTAATAAACTTAGAAAATGTGTATGCATTCCTTATAATTCTCTTTCCTCTTTCCTGTGGGGGGTTAATGTCCAGTATATCTTAAAAGATACAACCACTTTTTGTTAATATTCGTCAAAAAAAAAACCGATTGGTTGTTTTTGTTTCCGTTCACACAAAATACATTTTTTTCACCAAAATCGGTTTCTTTGAGCATTTAAGGGCTAAGCTCAACTGGAAGGAAAACTTAGAGGATCGCGTACAAAAAACATACGTGCCAGGTGCCACTATATGCCTGCAGAAGAGCATTTGGCAACACACATTATTAAGACAAACATGTTTGTGTATTTTCCCCTTTTGAATATCATTAACTTCGATTTCATGAGAAAAATTTTCTTAAATAACCAACGTAATTGAAATATAAACGAGAGTAATTATGTTAAAAATGACGATGGCAATAAAATAGAAAAAAAAAAGTTTGGCAATAATGCTTTTTTAAAGGTGCCGTGAACGAAGCCCATATGAATTAACGCCATAATGGCGTAAATTCACTTTCAAATGCGAATTAACGCCATAATCCACTTATGGCCTTAATTCACTTTTAAATGAGAACTAAAGTCATATGGTTTTAGTTCGTTTTAGAAAGTGGCGCAAATTATGAAATGTGTATGGGGGGGCATGCTGCCCCCCTGCAACCCCCCTGCTTGGGTTTACTGTTGGATTACGGGGTGGGTGCGAGGTTTTCTACTTATGTTTTTTGTTGAATTTTCAAATTTAGATTTTTAGACTTCGAGATTTTTGTCATATAGGTATGGCGTTAGTTCACATTTAAGTGATGGCTGTAGTTCTCGTTTGAAAGTGAATTAAGGCCATAAGTGGATTATGGCGTTAATTCGCATTTGAAAATGAATTAGCACCATTATGGCGTTAGTTCATATGGCTTTAATTCATGGCACCTTTTTTAAATATATGCGAAAGCTGAAATCAGATAGGTAATAACGTAGAAAAATGTTTGGAAATAAAATCGAAATTCATTCTAATGCAAATGATTAAAACCATGCAACAAATAACTTTCTCTTAAGTTAGTTTATTTCAATGTTTATTAGCAGTTTTCGAAGCGACAACAAGTACGTACATAAAATGTTATGGATGAAAAATGTGAAGTGCTTGATCGTGAAGTGTCCGAATATGAAATTATTCCATGAATGAGAAAAAATAGCAAACTGGTTTTCATAGCCTCAACTAACCAAATCTATAAAAAAATAAATTTTCGGGTAATTTGAATTATTACGTGTGTTGTAAAAAGGATTGTCGTGCTACGGAAGCTGTTGACTTTAACAATGATCGCTATTGTCGAAATCCGAAAAATAGTGTAGACCATAACCAAGAAAATCAGAAAGTGTTTTACGATAAATGAATTTAAGTGAACTCGATTAAAAATGAGTCCTCTTTGTGGGATCTCCAGTTTACGGAATTTGTCGACAACACAAAACTACAACAACACTTTTCAACAACAATTCAGAAATATTCTGCATCATTCTGGTGTAAACACGACCTAACATATATTTGTACCGAACTCATTCACTTCAGAACTTTTTGCTTTTGTTCTTAGCAATCGTTTGAACACACCCACTCATTCGATTTCTTTTGTCATTTTATTTTATTGAATTTGGTAAAATAATTTATTGTTATAATAATGTTTTTTTTTTTATTCTTAATTTTTTCATTTGAGATTTTAGAAGGTGCCCTCTTTTTGTTGGGCGAGGATCTGCCATGTCCTAGATTATACCAGTTAAGATAATGTATGGAAGGTCTGCTTATAGGGCCCATACACCACACATGCCTGCATGCGCATGCAAACTGAGTTTTTTTTGGTTACACTTGTTGCCTGTGCTACTAGCATGCACGACTCGCAAACCCGAGTAATCGATTTCAGGAATACTCCTGCGTACTAAACACACACCCTGCTTACTTCAAATATACTCTCCCCGCGGGACTGCCACTAGGTATTACTTCGCGGGGTTGGTTAGCATTCAAGCTATTCGCTTTCCTTAGACTTTCTATTCTCCGCAGCTCATTTTGTAGAGCTGTAATGAGCTCTAGGAAATAACGCCCCAGGAAATAGTGCCCCAAAATAAAAATGAAATAAGGCCCCAAAATGTGGACTTAATTATATTATGAAATACAGCCCTATTATCAAAATGAAATAAAGGCCCAAAAGTGGGGCTTTATTTCATTTTGACATAAAGTCCCGAAAAAATATTAATTTTTGAGATAATGGTAACAATTTGCGCAAATTATGAAATGCATATGGGGGCCTGCTTGGGTTTACTGTTGGATAACGGGGTGGGTGCAACGTGCAAGGCTTTTTAATTATATTTTTTGTTGAATTTTCAAATTGTTGGGTGGGACATAAGGCCCAAAATTGGGATAAAAAAATCTCGAATTTACTTTTTATTTTCGAGATTTTTTCGAGATTTAGTCTTTGGAAATTTTTGTACATTCGAGATTTTTGCATTCGCGTTAAAAAAAAAATTTCGAGATTTTTAGCCTTCGAGATTTTTGTCATTTGAGATTACGTCATGATCCCAAATGCAATAAACGCTGCATGCTCCGTGTCTTCATTTGGGCATTCGGGGCAAGATGGGGAGCTGTCGTGTCCAAATCGGTGAAGATATTTGCGGTAACCACCATGATCAGACAGGAACTGCGTAAGATTGTAGTTAGTTGCAGTCTCCATGCTTACGACTTATACAGTTTTGGATTGTCGGTATTAGCTTGTATGACCATCTGCCTTTCGTTGTATTGTCCAACGAGTTTGCCACATACCAGGTGACACTGTCTTTTCCTCGATTTTGATCGTCTTTATATCATTGGCGTCGGTTTGGTTCAAGGCTCTTCTGTTATATACTCTCCACATCTCATCTGCAAGGATGTCGATGGGGACCATTCACAGCGAAAAGTCGCTGATTGTTCGTAGCGCGCAGAGTCTGTATGTTGATGTTAGTCTCCATTTGGTCTCCTTCGTCCTTAATGCCTGCGCCCAGACTGGGGCCGCATATAGTAAAACTGACGTGATGACTCTGGACAGTAGTAGCCTTTTAGCATATCCAGGTCCTCCGATGTTAGGCAGTATGCGCGAGAGGGCTCCCTGCATTTGCGATGCTTTCCTGGTTAAGTAGTCCACGTGTGTTTTGAACTGGTGTTGTTCAGCATAATTCCAAGGTATTTAACCGCTCTTTTAGACCTGATTGTTTGGTTACCAAAGTGAAAGTTGGCAAACTCTACAGTTTTACGGCTGGTTATATGGACAGCTTCTGTTTTATGGTTGGCTAGTTCCAGTCCGGCGACTGCTAGCCAATTCTTTATTCTGACAATTGCTTCGTTTGTATGCAACGCTAATCGTAGGAATCCATCGTACATGATGTTGAACAGTAATGGTCCTAATACTGATTCCTGTGGAACTCCTGCAGTGACGTTGTAATATTTTACCCCTTCATCTGTATGGTATCTCAACTTCCTGTTGTTAAAATAGTTCATCAATATACGCATCAGGTAATACGGTGTATCCATTCTAGCGAGAGATCTTCTAATGAAGAGTTAAACGCGTTTTTAACGTCTACCGTTACTACTGCGCAGTACTCCTTTGTGCCATCTTTCTCCTTCGATAGCACCTTTGGCGGTATCAATTACTGTCCTTATGGCATCAACAGTAGATCGCATTTTTCTAAAACCAAATTGGCGGCCTGAGGGAGCTCCTTTCTCGTCTGCCACTGCGAGTAATCTATTATAGATTATATTCTCGAGGATCTTTCCCATAGTATCCACTAGGCAAATTGGGCGAATGTTGCATTTTTCATTTTTCAGGAAAGGTTCCTTCATCAAGGCACCTCTGCATTGTCTTCATAAAGAGGTCTGGTCACTTTTTTATGGCCGCCTTTATTGCCTTATTTGGAATGCCATCGGGTCCGGGCGCCTTGGTGTCACCTATCTTGCTGCTGGGCCTGTCCTCTAGTGTTGGTGTGGTGAGTCTGCTGCCCCGTTCTGTGGCCCACGCATTGAAGTCGCCTCCTATAACCGTGCTCTTTGAAGCGCATCAGCCGTCAGATTGGCCAGCATTAGTTGGCGCTCGCTGGTCGTCAAGCTGGGTCGGGCATAGCAGCTATAGAAGTGGATCCCATTTATTTTTGCACGCACGAAGCTTTCTGTTTGGTCGTTTATTTCTTGGAAGGCATATCTTCCACATATCCATATTGCCACCTGTTTTGCCTATCGCAGATGCAATTATTGTTCCCTTGGGGACATTTATAGGGTTCGCTGATCATGATGACGTCGGCCTTTTCGTCCTTGGCAGTTTGTCCTAGAATGTCCTGGGCTGATTGATTTAAAGTGATTTAAATTGATTTGTAGGATCTTCATGGTCTTTTACTTGTAAAAGCTCTCCGGAAGATTGGGCATCTGGCCTTTCTTGCAGAACGTGCAGGATGGTTCCTTATCGCAGTTCTTCGATATGTGGCCTTCTGTTCCACATCTCCTACATAACTTGGAGCGGTCTTCATCGCTTTTGCATTGCCAGGCTAGGTGACCAAACTCTAGACATTTGAAGCACTTTCTAAGCGACTCCGCTCGCGTATGCGGCAGTTGACCCAGCCGATTTTAATCCCTCCAGCTTCTAGTAGCCCTCCTACGTCCTCTGTGGGGAGGCTAACCGTTGCTGTTTGGGTTCCTCGATACGCCTTTCGCAGGGACAAGGTGTCCGCCGGTGAAATTTTCACTCCAAACTGGGTTTTGATGGTATCGATTACGTCTTCAGTAGAAGTGACCTCATCGATGTTTTTGACCTCGATTATAGTGCGGTGCGCAAGTGACCTTACATTCGCTTGATCCGCTAAAACTTCACTGAGGAGTGAGGATGCCTTTAAACTCTGTGGTCTTACTACCCTTCTCCTTCAGTTGTATTAGAAGATCTCCCTTCTGTGTCCTCCTAATTCTAGAGACTGCGTTTCCCACTGTTTCCAGTTTAGGATCTGCCTTCACCTTGCGTAGTATCTGTCCATATGAGATGGTCCCCACAGTTTTAATGACAATAGTGTCAGGTCTGTATTTGGTGTTTTTCGCCTCTTTTTGCTTCTTTTTTGTGGTATTTGACCTTTTCCCTCCTGTCGCTTGTTAATTGTTTGTGACTGTATTTTCCTGCTTATCCCTTGTCACTGGGGTCTCACTGCCGGATGTCACATCGTTATCCTTGGTGTTTAGCAAGGCTAGGTGTTTTTGTTTACGCTTGGGCTCTGGGTAAACTGCCAGTGTATGGTGTAAACGGTGTGTTTGTGCAAGCGGCATGAGCAATATCAAAATTTTTAATATTTTCTTATTTGTGCACGCGGTGTGTGTCGTGTGTGTTACATTGGCCCAGTCAAGTGATGATTTTATTAGAAGCGGACGTCTGGAGACGAGATATTGAAATTGAGTTGCATGTTGAATCGTATTTTTGTTTTTGCGTCGAATTTTGTTGTTCAAAACAATTTCGCTGACTAATAAAAAGATTTGGACTGAACTTCTTGAACAGTACCAAAGCCTCCCGGTTTTGTGGCGGGTCAAAAGTGACGACTATTGCAACCGGGTCTTAAAAGCTAGTGCATATGAAAAAATGATAACAAAATTGAAAGAAACCGATCCGGCTGCCGACCGAGAAAAAGTGACACGCAAAATAAACTCTTTTCGATCCACCTATGGCCGTGATTTCAAAAAAAATAAGAAAAGTCAAAAATCTGGAGCTGGAGCAGAGGATATTTTTCAGTCCTCGTTGTGGTATTTCGATCTGCTAGGATTTCTCGAAAATCAGGAAGACTGCTTGAAAGGAAGAACCATTTTTTTTTTTAAATAATAGACAGTTTTTCGTAAACTTGGTTTTGCCACGGCGCTGCTCCTGAAGAAGAGTTAAAATATTCGCAAAAATGTTTTCCTATTTTTTTTGCTTCATTACTCGGATTGCGTGCTTGAGTACAAGCAAGACTTTCCAAATGAACGTCTTGATTCCGCCAATCAGCATAATGCATTTTACCTGAATTTGTGTCCTCTATATCAAAACCGTTTTGCAAACAAATCGTTTCTTTCTTCTGTCTCAAAAAACTGTGCAAGTGACAGCAGGCCAATGCAATGGTTGAAACTTTTTTTCGGACTTAAATTTATGGTTTTGAGCAAAATTCTAAACCGTGATGCCAATATGCCGAACAAATTTTCTACGAATCACCTCGCACGCGATAGTCGATAGTTAAAAACAATTTCGTCTTTCTTTAAGGTGTTGTGACTGAAAGGCTTCATAATATTTCCCGTACAAGGAAAAGCGTGTACAAACGGCATGCTGTCACAAGCTTCGGATAAAATTTCAGGATCTTTTTTTTCAAGTATTTCATTAAATACAGTTTGCTTGAAAACGCCAGCATCTGATGCCATTGAAGCCAATATCAACCATCAGGAACTCGTAGTTTGCATTTACTACTGCCATCAATACAATAGAAAAATTATTTTCGTAATTGAAGTAGTACGATCCCGACCCAGGAGGCTTTGTTATATTAATATGATTTTGCCATGGACCCGATGCAATGGGGAAAATTCCGAAGTTGTTCAAATTTGACCTCTGTTTTCTATTCCATTGCATTCTCGGGGAGCTAGAAAAATATAAAATATAATATACTCCCGTAAAATTATATCCGACATATTTTTTTACGGATGTTCAGGCCGTCTAAATGAACATACTGCTAGCGAAGTACAGACGGCTTTAGATGGGAACGGCAGATCATTGACTCCTTTGTAGAGTGATGTAAGTACCTACTTCATCTTTGCCGCAGCAAGTGCTTTGTTCAATCTTCACCACCAGTCCATCAACAACAATCGAGAATAATTTATCCTCGACAACAGTCAGTCGGATTCGTAAACGCTTTCCAGTGGCAGTCAAGAGTATGCTAGTGTCCAGCACTTATTCGATAGTTTATCTCAGGATGCAGAGTAGATGTTCCCATGTTCTTAAGACTTAAGAAATACAAATAAATTTGTTGACTTACCTTTATGTTGTCTTTTAGTACATGTATTATTGCTTCACATGTTTCCATAACAATTTTCCCAATAGTTTATGGGGCAATGAGTGTTGAAAATTTTAGATCCTCGAACGTTTGAACACTTGCCAGAAAACGGAGTGTAAATGACAGTCGCTCATGTGGAGAAATAGGTTCTCGTAGTAGTGTTGTCTTTTTAACTATAATTGAAGTGACTTTATTCAATAACTCAGCATAACTTTGCTTGTTCATATTCATCCTCAAGAAATTTGTGTAGTCGAGCAATGCAGAATCCTCTAGCACTTTTCACAATTTGACATGCCCAGCTCATTTCATAGTTTGTGCCATTCTTTGCACCATATTCTTCTCTTTTTTTTCCTACTTTTAATTTTTATTGCTAAAGCAATCAAAATTGCCGCAACAGCGATGTCGGAGCTTGACATTTTTTATTGTTTTCGGTTCAGCGGTGAACACACTACCAGAGTATATCCATTAATGAGTAGGGACACTCTACACGTGTTTCTTATCAGTTTACAATTTGCAGTACACATCCACGAGAAATAGACGGCAATAAAAGTGCTCTAGTAAAAGAGGGATGGAAGAGTAGTTGAATTATTTTAAAATTGGTACAGGGTGTGACGTAAAAAAATCAAAATCAATTTGTAGTATTTCTTATTGTACATTTTATATCTAATACATATTCACATGTGTGCTACACTTAAATAATTTTGTTTGTTGGTACATTTTTTGTTATTTTTATTGAACTGTTTTAGAATAAAGTAAACCCGTATACTCGGACGTAAAATTTGATAAGAAATTCCTTATTTTGATTTTTGCAACAGTTGTAGGTAATGAAATTCATTTTTCAAAAAGTTAAAAATATTCCCCTCAAAATTATTTAGGTAGTATCTATATTTTTGGAAAACAAGATATAAATTTTTGTTAAAGATTCTCTAACGAGCCTAAAACTTCTTGGTTAGGCCGTGTCAATTTCGCATCTTCATATTCTTTAAAATCCGTAAAAATGGAGGAAATTTTAACACACACTTGTGGTTTAGGCGGTATTTTTTTTTTAAAACATAACCTGCGAAATAATTTCCAAATTAGGTGTTGTCGACCGTTTTAAGCGCTTCGTTGACTTGGAAAACAAGTCTTTCGTGAAGTGTCTTTCGCAGATCCAAGAATCCCTCTACAATTTTTCATGTATTAAGTGTTGTTTGTTTATGCAGTTCAACCACTTCGTTTTTTTAAAAACAAAATTAAGAAATACAACACAGATTTATATTCGTTCTTGCCCGATCTATAACTCATATTGCTTACCTCTCACTATTATCCGGTATTTTGAAATATTTAACTCCAATATTTTCTTTTTCCTCTCGCCCACATGCCAAAAATTTAAAATAATGTTTTCCCATTATTTCATTTGTAGTTTTTAAACTATGCAAACTTCCACTTCAAATTCACTATTTCACTACTTTTAATTGTTTGCCACACGCACTGACACGGAACACCATTTCTTTCGTCAATTGATGTTAATGAAGGACTGATAACAATCCCACTCGTGGGAAAAAAATGTAAACAATCCCCTCTACAGCCAACCTAAGTAATTAGTGTGACCATCTGCTATGAAATATATTACCTAAAAAGTGCTGGCAAAAAAACTTCAAATCGTAAAAAATGGTTATTAACGAAGTCGTAACAAAGCAAAAGGGTTGAATTTCGTGATATAGAATGAAACATTTCTTTTCCATGTCCATAACAAATCCCATTTAATCAATAACCAATGGCAAAAATACAAATATTACCAATTCTACTAAAGCAAAGCTGGTAACCTTATCATATTAATTCATACCGAGAATCTACTGACAGTCATTCCGGCCCGCCTTTAAAAATGCTTAAAAAAAAAATCCACAATCGTTCGTCGAACACAGCAAGCCCCATGTAGTTGTTCAGGCAAAATGTGTTGTGTGCACTTTTCTTCTCAAGCAGTCGTTGTATTCAGGTAAAAAGTTTTCTGAAATTTCTGTGCAGTTTGACACTTGTTTTTCATTTTCACGATGACTGAGTGGCGAATGGTCGCTTGTAGGTTGTAGCGCTGAAACAAGGTATTTGAATAAAAACGAGACAAGTATAGTCATTACAAGGTAAATGGGAACAGATAATGTATGTAGGTAGGATGTAGTCACATGGGCATTATAGTTTTGCATGTCGATCAAGACAGATCTTATTTGCTCTTGGAAATAGTTGGTTATTATTTCTTGTTTTTTTCCCGCGATGTCTGAGTGGCGAGTAGAAGAAGTGCTCAAATTTATAAACAATTATGAAAAATTCGAGTGTTATTATGGAACTATAAAAGTAGAGACTACAAAAGGTTGGACCTTAAAAGAAATGCATGGTTGCAATTGTCGAAGGAAAGTGGCAAGGACACCGAAGAGCTAAAAAAAATGAGAAACCTTCGAACAGCCTACGTTGTGGAGAAAAAATTGCGAAACTCGTCATCTTCCCACAAAACATCTTTCAACAAATGTTCCTCTAAATTGTGCATTTCCCTTTTTTCCAGAATTGTATTTACCCAAAACCTACGTTTTCCTTTCTCAGCTCGTTTCCGCAATTCTTCTAATTCCTTCATGGCCTTTAATGCGAGAACGCAACGATGTGCTCTGCTCAACGACATTTCAACGAATGAAATTTCATGATATGAAATGCCCACCCTACATTTAATTTCATATTGTCGTTCTTTCAACGCGACCAAATTTGACAGATTTCATGAAAAAAAAATTTGCAGGTGGAGACACCGTGTTAATGGATATACTCTGCAGTCTGCACACGACTGTATTTTGTTCAGTTTGCATTGCATGCGTAGTGTATGGGGAAAGAGTGTTTGCGCATTTTTGTGCTTGTGCATGCAGGCATGTGTAGTGTATGGGCCCTATTAGGGACAGGACGCTCGATTGGTTCGTAAGGTTCCAGGGCAAAAAAACAGAAAAAGAAGATAAGTTCTCGTCGGTGTATTCATAAACCAATTCACCTTTCGGAAGGAAAACCAAAATTTATGTAAGTACCAAAGTGTGTATAAACGAACAATGCGACTATTACGCACTGAACATGAATGGATACCTGATGCAATTCGTGCATTCACATAATCCTAAGCTTCCTCTATTATAGCTTGCAACTCAAGCCATGAGAGGAAATAAGAAAAGTTTATTTGAAAAAAATAGAGAAAATAACACGTAATGTGTATCGTAAAATAATATCTACACAAACTCACACGCTACACAGCTAAATCCAATTATATGCTCAAAAAATCAGTCCTCTTTGCGTGAGAACTTTTGCTAGATAATGTGTACCGCGGCAACCTATCAGCAGCAGGTGCTGACGACAGATCACCTTCGTAAACGATTTTTGTACAAGTTGAAAGACTTAACCCTTCGTCTACCGCAAAGACTTGATGATGCTTTCGCCTTGAGTTCGGACTCATTTCATTTTGTTGGTACTCGTGTATATATTCCTTATCGTGTGCACTTTGGTATGTGCGAGTGTTTGTGTGGACGAGTGTGCTGTCTATTGCAAAGTTTGTAAGGTTACTGGAGGTAGAAAATTGTGACATAACATTCACCTGGCTGCACTTTGCGGAAAGTGTCAGGGCGAGAAGCAAAACTTATTACAAGATTTTCACTTTGGGGAAGGTATGTGTCCGCAACTGTTAATATTAACATTATAGGATTGCACTAACTTTGATGAGGGTAAATGTAATGAAAATGCAAGAGTTGTTTATTTTGGTGCACACAGTTTATTTTTAAAATTAGAATTTTGATGAGAGAATGGTATAAAAACGTACGTACGTACTACGTAGGTCACATCCAGCCATCAACCCCAGAAGCTGTCTAGTTTTGTGCAATATTTTATGAGAAATGGGATCGATGTTCTTTTGAGTGCTAGCATCTATTTAAGGGTATGCTTTCTAAGGCTCCTAGAAATTGAAATTTACAGAAAATCGTAGTTGTTTTTGTTATAACAGATCTTTTTCGAATGCTTATGTAATGACGTATGCCTGATTGTGAGAATAGCCAAGGAAGGACTAGGAAGAGGAGAATGATCACACTGAGACAGTTTGACGCACTACTCAAAAAACAGCCACTTTCAACCACAAAAACTTTCTTAGAGACGACATCATCAACAGATTTGATTTCCAAAACAACTTTGTTACCGAGGTTGAGAAGTGATTAAGAAACTGGGGCGGGAGTATTTGGGCCTGGGAACCAAATATTCTGAACCAATGGACAAAAGTACCAGCATCTTTGAGCTGAAATCTATGCCATAGACAGGTGTGTCCAAATTAACCTCGACAGAAACAAAGTCAACTGTGATATAGCTAATGTCAGACCTTAATGAACATGGTAGGAGAAACAAAATAACCCTCTGCTTGGTGCCTTGCCACGTAGGAATAGAGGGGAATGAAATGGCCAACTCCCTTGCAAGAAAGGTGAGCATTAAAAACTCTTATAGGTCCTGAACATTTCTGTGGAATATAGGGGATCACACCCTCAAAGAAGAATTTAGAAAACTAGAGAAAGAAAACAGGGCAAAGACCTGGCATAACACTCAGGGCATGAAGCATACAGAGAAACTTCTTGCACAACACAACCGGAAAAGATTCCATCTGCATGAGCAAAAATAATTACATACTTAACGGGTTTCCTAACGGGGCATTGTACTCAAGGAACACCTCAGGAAACTAGGTTTATCTGAAGAAGGTCTCCGCAGATTCTGCAATGAGTCCAGTGAAATCCTAGAACACGTTCTGGGATCATGAGCACTGACCAACAAAAGACTGAAATACTTGGGCAAGTACCAACTATCTGATGAGCAAATACTGTCACTGGAGCCAGCTCTCATCCTTAGATCCTTAAAGGAAACTAGACTGGAGAGAGTGCTATAGGACGGATTTCTTCCGCCAAGTAGAAAGATGAGTACCAGAACATCTAAAATGATTTCAAAAGGAATTATACATGAGGGGAACTCTTTTGATGGAATAAACGACTCTGAGGCGTAAGCAGGGGGTAGAATAGATCAAAAGGTCGCATTACAATAACCCCTTTCACATAATAAATAAATAATGTAGGTTGTACTCAACTTTTGTTTGAATTGATCTACCGCGATACTAATAAAATAATAATTTTTAGTGTCCATGCCAAATTTTACGAACTCACAATATCGAATTTTTTTCATACAAAATTGCATAAATTGTGACTACAAAATATTCAAGGTTAAAAATGAGTTGGGAAGTTGCGGAGCTACAGTGATATCAGATTGAGGGCAAAATGTCCAATTTTGTTCCTTTTTAATGAAAATGGAGAAAAGGAATGACAACCTAAAAAAGGGAAAACGTCGAAAACTTCTGTCACCTTGAGTTGCTTAAAAGTAAAACTTAAACGCATTTTCATTATGAAAAAATTTCAATATCGACCCGGATTGAAATGTTAATATACCAAATGTAAAAACGTCTGCATAATAACTTGTATGTATCCGAATGCATTCACTCGTTTTGACATTGCAGATGAGATTATTTGAGTACCATCGCTAGAAAGGTCGGATCTATTAGCGGCTAAAGTGTAATTTTTTGACTAGCAAACATATTTTGACGACTGTTTGTCAGAAGAAAATTATGGTTATGATATGTATAATAAGTCCATTTTGATGAAACTTTGTTACAAATTGGCACAGCTAAATGCCGAAGATAGAGTAGCTTTTGTCACAAGCTAGAAGCTACTGTGTTTATATAACTCGTGGTATATACAATGTCATATAGACGTGCGTTAAATCGGTCTTAGTTGGAAGTAGGAAAATCAATAGAAATTGGTATAATTTTTATTCCGATTATCGCGAGCGTGCAGAGGTTTATTCCTTTGAGTGCGCAAGAAGCTGAAACTTTGTATTAAACTAATAAAATGGAGTGTTTTGAATGCAAAAATGTTGTCAGCGGAGAATCTCGAATGAGATGTGCAGCCGTTTGCGGGAAAGGGTTCCATCTTAAGGTTGCATGTAGTGGTTTAGACCGGTATTGCAGTAGTGTACTAGACACAACCATAATTGTTTAATCGCGTCTTTAAATTGATTTAAAGAAACAAAAGAAAAAAACCACGAATACTTTCTGGCGATTTATTTTACGTATAGAAAAAAAAGGAAAAATGACTCCAAGCTGTAAAAGAATGCAATACTTTAGTATTGCATTCACTGAAGTCGCAGTCATTTGATCGCTTATTGCAACTTCAGTTAAAACGGGTTTGTAACTGGCAGATCAACCGCTACAAACTTGGTTATTTTTACCAAATACTGTCTTGAAAATATTGAAAAACGTCTTCAAGTAGATTGCGTATATACTGATTTTTCTAAAGCCTTTGATCGTGTTCAGCACAATGTTCTCTTAAATAAGCTTAAACTTTTTGGAATTCATTCTAGCATTTTAAAATGGATTGGAAATTATTTGACCAATCGCATACAATTTGTTAAAATTGGATCCGCGTCTTCGAATGAAATTCGAAATTTTTCAGGTGTTCCCCAAGGTAGTCATATTGGTCCTCTTCTATTTCTGCTTTTTATCAATGACTTACCCTCTTTCGTATCAAGCTCAAAATGTCTTTTGTTCGCAGATGATCTAAAAATCTACAAGACAATAAACTGTATGTCAGATGTCTTAGCGTTACAAAATGATTTAAACCGATTAAATGACTGGTCTGTTCTTAATGGTCTTTATTTTAATATTAAGAAATGTTCGGCTCTTACTTTTAGTAGAAAAAAGTTCCCTATATTTTTTAATTATAAAATACAAAACACAACATTGAGTAGAGTCTCAGACCAAAAAGACTTGGGTGTCATTTTTGACACTGAACTAAACTTTTCATTGCATATTGACTACATAGTTGGTAGAGCTAATCAAATGCTAGGTTTCATTTTTAGAAACTCTAATGATTTTAATGATCCATATACACTTAAAACTCTCTATAATACCTTGACTCGTTCAATATTAGAATACTGCTGTGTTGTTTGGAATCCTTTTTACCGTAATGCTGAATCTCGCATTGAGAAAATTCAAAGAAGATTTACTAGGTATGCTCTAAGAAAGTTCGACTGGAATAATAATCTTCCAACCTACGAAGATAGATGTTCCTTAATACATTTGAAACCTCTTTCTAAAAGAAGGATATATTATTCCGCAATGCTTGCTAATGACGTCTTAACTGGCCACATTGATTGTTCGATTTTGCTGTCATTATTTAATATTTATGCTCCTTCTCGTGTTCTTCGACCTAGGGAACATTTTTTCTTTATGCCACCTAGACACAGAACTAATTATGGTCTGAATGATCCTATCTCTATGGCTTGTGTAAATTATAATAAATTCAAAAACCTAATTGATTTTAATATGAGTAGGGAACATTGTAAGACTATAGTTTTAAGTAAATTATAATTTGTATTGCTAAGTAATCTAAAATAAGTTGTACTTATAAGATGAAAAAAATAAATAAATAAAACACTTCAATTAAGTACTTTTACTTCAAACTTTAAATCGCAGTATATTTTGAAGTCTTGAGTAAACCAATCACCTGAGGTAGTCAAAAGATTGCAATACTTTTTGATTGCTTGAATTCTTTGAAGCCTTTTTGAAGTCTTTTCCATTCTTTGAATTCTTTAAGTCATTTGAATGCATTCAATGTATTACAGTCTTTTGACTGCTTGAAGTCTTTTGATAGATTTGAAGTATTTTTTCTTTAAGAATTTTTTTTTTCTAAAAAAATTTTTTGTCGTGTCGAGACATAGTCGCGAGTGAGTTTGGTGTTTTTTTTTATAAGTGAAAAGTATAGTGAAAATGGATTTTTCATCAGACGATAATGCTGACGATTTTTTTGAAAACTGCACAAAAAATTCAAAAAGATCGTCTAGCTCTCTCAATGATCCATACGTCCGAGCAAGTAAAATAAGAAGGCTTGGGAATATCTCACCAGTTTTGCCATCAGAAGAAGAAATAATATCATCGGAGAACAGTGAAAAACAAAAAGAAAATGATCGAATTGACATGATTGTTGCTTGTGGCCAAAATTTCAAAGTAATAAAAATGTAAGTTTATTTTTTTCTAGATATAAGAGCTCGATTTTAAATTTGACTTTATCGTGGTCGCAGTGGCTTAGTGGTTAGTGTGTTGGACTACTAAGCGAGGGGTTCAGGTTCGAATCCCGCAAAAACCAACTCAGGGTTTTTTCACTGCGCCACCTCTCGCGAACGTCTGACAAACATCCGAGAGTATAACTGTCATGAAAGAGCTTCTCAATTAGCCGTTTGGAATCGGCATAAAATTGTAGATCCCTTCCATTCGTTCCAAAAATGAAAACAAAACGAATGGTTGCGAGAAGCTAGGCCTAGGGTCCCTACGGACCTGTTGCGCCAAAAATTATATTATTATTATTATTATTATTATTCTTTATCGTACTTACTTAATATTTAGCAATTTTGTAGACATAGACAATAGACATTTGTATTGCTAGAGCTAAAAATTAATTTAGACAAGAATTTAAACAGTCGGTTTGATAGGTTTCTAACTGAACTTAATTGAAATTTCGAAATTAGTTTAGGAAATGATTCAATGCCGAATCACATTTACATATATAAAGACAAATAAGTATACACACATTTTGCTTTCATTTTCTTTGAAGCAGCTGGTAAAGCATAGAGCTCACAATCTCCCCAAATAACTTTTCACTGCATTTTCTCAAGTTTCACTGTCGATTAGACAACGTACAATTTCGTTTCGCAACAGCATTTTACAAAGCTTTAGGCTGTGGTCCCGGTGCAAGCGAATTTCACTCGGGTGCATAAATTTTACTCATAGTTTTAAAGGGGTTGTGCTTTTTTGAGTACTGAATTTCCATTTGCAAAAATGCATTCGTGTGAAATTCACTTGCAACGGAACCGTAGCCTTAAACTAAATCGTTTCCTTACGTCTATTCAAGTTTACATATTTTGGCTGTAAAAATTAGATTTTAAGATAGTAGCACAAATACAAACAGAGTTTAGGTATTTAAAATTAAATGTCGAGGTATATTGTTGTAACGAAATCGATATTTTTGATTCCCTTTTAGTTGAATGACACTGATTTCCAGCGGAAAAGGGATGGATTACTTGTTGAATGCAGTTTGTGTGAAACAAGACTAAAAGGTTCTGGTCAAGTAACTTCCAATTTTATCCGGCATTTAAAGGTGAAGCATCGTGAAGCTTACAATGAATTTCAACAAAACAAATTGACTAACAAAAATACAGCAAGCTGTTCGAAAAAGGACCAGTTTCGAAAACTTGTAGCCGAAATGATTGCAGAAAATATTTTGCCTATTGCTTTTTTTGAAAGTCAGGCCTTTAGAAAAGTCATCAAATTTGCCAATCCCGAATTAAAAGTGATGAACCAACCAACCACCATAAAAGTCATAGATGAAATGTTTACATCTACTGTTGAAAAAATCAAAGCACTAATATCCCGAAATAAATATTTTTGCACTACTGCAGATATATGGTCGACAAAGCATCGTAGCTTTTTTGGCTACACATGCCATTGGTTAGATGAGTCCTTTGAAAGGAAATCAGTCACCCTTGCATGCAAACGTTTTTCTGGGTCACATACGTATGACCGTATAAACGATATGATCTTAGAAATTCATACTAGATATGGATTAAACAGCGAAAACGTTGTAGCAACTGTGACTGATAATGGCTCAATCTTTGTGAAGGCGTTTAACCCTAATCCTACAAAGGTGTGCCTCGGAGGCACATTCCATTCTAAAAAGCGCAATATTTCTCTAGAAACTATTTTAATCGAACTGTTTCTTTTAGTATTCCTAACAATTGCTTTTTGACACATAAAACAAAAAAATAGGTTTGAGTATGTCTACCCCTATGTAACCTTGCAGTATCTTTGAGTATTCGAAGAAAACATTAAATTGCAGAAACTGCAAAGAAAAGAAATTAAATAAATGGGTATCTACTTTTAATATTTTATGTATTGATGTATGTTCAATTGAACTTAAAATGAATAAAATGTATTTTTGTTTATACATGTGTTTAACAATTTAACACAGTTAGCGCCACCTATCGGGTCCGAAACTATCCTATCTTTCCAGCTGCGTACAACCATGCACACATATAAAGTTTCATTGAGATCGGTTGAGTTTCTCAGAAAACGGACAACAGCGCCACCTATCGGGTCCGAAACTATCCTATATTTCCAGCTGCATACAACCATGCACACATACAGAGTTTCATTGAGATCGGTTGAGTTTCTCAGCAAATCGACAACAGCGCCACCTATCGGGTCCGAAACTATCCTATCTTTCCAGCTGCATACAACCATGCACACATACAAAGTTTCATTGGGATCGGTGACGGTGACGGTGACGGTGATGGTAACAGTGACGCGAGTTTATTGGTTTCTTCCCATCCATAGTGCCCAACGCGCCTAAAGAAGTAATAACTTCAAAAACATGCTTTATTTCAGCTCACAAATGTATGCAATGATAAAAACGTATGCAATCATAAAATGTATGCATTTCCGTCACAGCTAGTTGAATGTTTGGAATTACTCCACCAGATTTCAACAACGCGCGGTTAGATGTTTACACATCAAAAACGGAAGCTATTTAAATCAATATAAAAATTAATTGGAAGAATCGTTAAAGAAAAATGAAATCGAAATTAAAAATTTACAGCAGTTATATTGAAAGGTTAAGTGCAATGAAAAATGCTCCAGAAACGCGTAAAAAAAGAGTGCAAAGAAATTGAAAAAATAAATAATTATAGTTAATGCTTTAAGGTCCAGAGTGACAAAATTTGTGAAGATGTTAAAAAAATAGAAAATGATAACAAAAATACAATACAAAGCATTAAACAAATTAATCAAGATTTATTAAAGGAATTAAAACAAATAAAACAAAAACGGTTATGGGTGACAAAAAACAAAGCAACATTAATACCACCAAAAAAATCCTACATACGCTGATAAAATTAAAGGAAAAAATAGCGTTTTTATAATAAAACCAAAAGAAAATCAAAACAGTAACAAAACAAGAGACGATATTAAAAGTTGTATTGACCTCAAACATCTAACCTCAAAAATAAATATATAATGTGAAAAACATACAGAACGGAGCGATATTAATCGAAGATGAAAAAATTTTTAAATAAAACATGGTGAAAACTATAAAGTGAAAATTCCAGCAAAAATAGCCACGACCACGAGTGATGACAGTTGGTATAAAAGAGAAGTTGTGTAATTATGAGCTAGTTAAATCCTTAAGGAGTCCCAACGAACTAAATGATTGCGACAAAAGTGCGTGCGTACCTATATTATATTTGTCACCAACACTAAAGAGCTATAATGCAGTACTTCAAATGGACAGTATTGCCTATGCCCAAGAGCCCAAGTATTAGAGAGTACTAAAGTTAGTAATGGGTCTGGTAGATGCCGATTGTACCAACATACAAGTCTTCTTAGATGCTTTAACTGCTGCGGATTTAATCATACAGCCAGAAATAAATTGTAAAATTGATAAATGGAAATCACGACGTTAAAGAGTGCAAAAATGTTAAAATGATGTGTGTTAACCAGATTTTACCAGTCATATGGCGAGTGATGCAAATTGCCCAGTTTTTCAGAGAAAACATTAGGTGCATTTATTTTAAACACATTTGGTGCAAAGTGAGAGAGTTGTCATTTTGGTCTTAACGGACCCTAGTAAATTAAATAATGTCCAGTTATATGTAAAAAATATTTTAGGTAAATGTCGCGTTGTTAAACAAATTAAGGTTTTCATTTAATATTGATGTTTTATACTAAAATTGCACTGTGATATTCATTTGTGTAATATATAAGCCCCCAAGCGTCGAAAAGTGAATTTTGTATTGCTCTGGAAAACTGGACGGAATATCTCCTGCGAAAGGAAAGGCTAGATAAATACTATGGGGTATCAGCACCATCAATTTCAATGGTTAAGAAGTGGTTTACTGAGTTCCGTTGTGGTCGTACCAGTGTTGCGTTAAATTTTACCGCAACAAGGTCTGCTCTCAGATCCCTTCTTTTCCTACCCTTGGTCCCTCTTTTCTTGGGTTTCGTACTCGAGGTCCTGGGATGTGGCTGGGCATCCGAGGCTCCCATTAGCCTTCGAACCACCTCCTTAGAGCCTAAGGGTACAACCATTCAGGTACACGAAAGTGACAGGTCGGCCACAAGCCACCAGAATGGCAAAGGAAGGCAGGTCCGGTTGCGTAGCCCTTTGGACGGAAGGGAGACTCGCAACCGGCGATTGAGAGCGAGCGGAAGTCGGATGGTGAGCCTGGCAGGTCGTCAGGAGACTCCCACCGACTCAACATTACAGGTGTACCGACAGGAGGTCGGTACAAACAAAGAGTGGGGGGAGGACGATCCCTTATCCAACACTCCACCGAGGGATTACCAGACAAAAACTATGTCTGCTCAAAGGGTGTGGCGGACAGCCAACATAAAACACCCCAACGAAGTTCACACACTACTAGTGACGAATGCACTATGTTCGATGGGTGGAGAGACGACGATCTCTTTCATAAAATCACCCCGCCGCTGGAGCACCGGAGGAGCAGCAGAGGAGTGCAGGCGGACGGCCAACGCAAACAGGCACTCTTCAACAAGAACTACCAACACAACGGTAGAGAGTTTCGTTCGATGGGCATAGGGAAGACGATCCCTAAGTTGATGCCCCGACGATGGAGCAACGGAGGAGCAGCAGAGAGTGTGGGCGGACGGCCACAGAAAACGCACTCCCACTATAGAACCCGCACAGAAAGTGCGTGACAAAACGAACACGAACACCATAACACCATCACTAAAACACAACTAGAAACATCGTATCGTAGACGATCACAACAGCACAAACGAAACACGAATGTTGCAACGCAAATAATGGCCGAGAGCCTACACTAAATCCCAAAATTTTGTAAGGAATGGCCTGCTATCTTCAAGTCTCACCCCCCAAATCTGCGCGAAAGTCCACCGAAATAGTTTAGAGTACTCGCGGAAATTTTGTAAACAAATACCTGATGGATTCCTTTTTTTTTCGTTTAAATTAACTTTGTTTTAATATCTGGGGAAAAATGCCGGTTGCAAATTCCTCCACGAGTTACTCTGTTGTTTTGTTTACTATGACAGATGGTCATAGAAAACTTATTAAAAGAAGGCTAACTCTCGAAAGAAGAGAAGAGAGTTCGAAGTCGGCTGGCTAATCCCAAATGTACTGGAAGGATCCTCCCAAGGCGAATTCCAGTACATAGAGAGAGGAATGATTGGAAAGTATGAGAGGACTAGCGGGTTACGGCAGCGCATTGGTGTCGCATTACAGTGACCGTTTAGCCCGCTTAGTATGTTTGAATGTGGTGGTTAATGGCCGTGGAAGGCATTGCTGAATGCCAACTTAAGATCCCACCGTTGGGGTCTAATACCAGAGAGAGTGTGTGTGAGGAAGCCGAGCGACTTCGAACAAAGCGAAAGCCCTGGAAGTCACTTCTTGGCTGACCAGCAAAACCTTAAGTTCGGAAGTTTTTTTGTGCTAGCAAATTTTTCATTTGGCGTTGCAGAAAAGCAACTTTTTGAAATATAGTTAATCAGTAAACCGTGGAGGTTTTTTTGAGTTTTTTTGAGTTCTAGTAGAGTAGATTTGTGGAGTGAATCCCAACAAGGAAAAGAGGAAGGAAGGATTCTGGAGAGTGGACAAGAAAAAGTACGGAGAGTGAAGGTGAAGATTGTCAGAAGGACAACGGTTAAAATTTTGAAACGGGCAAGGAACCCAACAGAAAAGATAAGTAGAGTGAAATTCGTTTAGTTTAGGATTTGTCAAAATTTAAATTTCGATTGGCTTTCGTACCGTAAATTCCCAAAAAAAGCGGGACACACGACCTGTTAGTTTTTTTCCAGTTTTAATTTCGAGACAACGCGATAGCGGGCCACGCCAACGGTCTGAGCTATACCTACATATATATATTTATATTGTTGTTGTGTCGTCACATCTTCTTTATCTGGGTTTTTATCCAGCTAATAAAAGACCTCGCTCCAACGGAGCTTTTATAACGTGGTAAAAGATTTGTTTCCATTTTCTGGTTTTTTTGATTTCAGGTTTCGTAATTGAACCAAAAATTACGTGGCGCCCATTTTCTCAATAAATATAATTTCGGTAGATCACCCAATAACTAACGAAGTGCATAGTACGCTTAACATCATCGAACCCACCCCTCTCGCTGAGCAAACCGAACGTAGCCCTTTCACTGGCTACGGTTGCAAATTTGTTCGCGATCTCTCGTTGCCGATCTCTGGCAAGTGTCATCGTCACACATTCGACTTTCCTCTCGGGCAGTGGCGACTGCAATTTTTTTGATTTCGTTTTGTTTCGCCAATTAAAATTAACAACAAGTAGTTTGATCGCGTTAAAACTATCAATAAATAATTTTGCAACACCAGCACAAATGACGCCGAACGTTCAGGACGCCCCAAAGAGGTCGTTCCGCTCGAAATCGTTGATTAAATCTATGGAATGATGTTGGACGATCGGAGAATTTAAATTCGTGATATGGCTGAGGCATCAGGCATCTCAACTAAGCGGGTTATCATATTTTACATGAATATTTGGACATGAGAAAGCTATCCGCGCGATGGGTGCCGCGATTGCTCACAATCGACCACAAACGCAACCGAGTGACCATTTCAAAGGATTGTCTGCATTTGGCCTCTTGCGACTATTTCCTGTTTCCAAACCGAATAAAATGCCTGATGGGCGGTAAGAGATTTAGGTCCAATGAAGATTTAATCAGTGAAACGAAGTGTTTTACGTATTATTATTGTTATACAAATACTCTAAATATATGACAGCAAAACGGTTATCTTTTTCGATTCAAATGCTTGATAGCACCCCAAAGTAGCCGATCGGCAACCACTGGTTAATCGTGTATAACGTTCTATTAGATTTCGTTTTATATTTTTCTTATATTTTATTCATCTTAGAACAATGTTATTTGCACAAAAACATTTTTTTCCGGTGCCAGCACTAATAGCTATTTATCTGTTCAAATCCACTGCCGAAATTAACGTTGCGGCAATGGAACACTATAGGTTGGCGTCCACGATCAAAATGTCAAAATGCATCGATACCAGATAAGACATACCAAATTATTTGCAAAAATAAAGGAAATGATCTTCCCATATTGAAGAAACTAAATTTTTTTTAATTTTTTGTTTTGTAATAGCAAATTTTAAAAATGTACGCGGTAGCCAAATGGCTACCATGGGAGGGAAAGGTTAAAATATGATTATTACTGATCCCACTAGAATAACAAAACAGACTAGGACATTAATTGACTACGTGATCACAAATTGTGCTGGTAAAGTTTCCGCAAAAATTGATAATGGTTTGAAAATAAGTGATCATGAATCAATAGATATTACAATAAAAAAAAAAACACCATAAGACTCAAAATAAGAATAAAATTAAGTGCCTAGGTACTGTTCTTATAATAAAAATCTGTTTGTCTGAAATCCCCCTTTTTGATAATGTTAGTATGGGAGAAACACTTAATTTAAATGTATTATGTGATAAATTTGTGTTAAATCTAAAGAGCGTTGTTAACTCCATGGTAAAAGAAATACAAGTCACATATATACCTATAATAACGCAGTGTGGTTCAATAGTGAACTCAGAGTGTCAAAATTAACGAAAATTAACCTAATATAAACAAGCAGTACTGAGTAACGATACGAATGCTTGGCAGTTGTATAAGGATGTAGAGAAACCAGTATAAAAGACTAATCCGATTAACTAAATGTAATTTTATAAAAAACAAAATTCTAATGTGGGCGGCAGAACGAGGTGATATAAGTTAAAATTTAAACAAAATGAGATAAATACGCCAAAATTTTATAATTTATATGTCATTTTTGGAAAAAGCAGTATAAGTCTATTGCACAGACAAATTCCTATAAAAGACAACGGTTAATTTAATATAACTTTATGAGACATAATTGCGGGAGGTATAAGTAGACTTAGGCCCATTTTATTCACTCGAAGTTGAACATAACTTGGGGATTTTTATATGGGAAACTTCCCAAGTTGTGTTCAACTTCGAGTGAATAAAATGGGTCTTATACTCTTAAGATCAAATAAAAGCTTTTTTTTCGTCTAGTTGCTAAAATTTCTTTGACTTGTACTCAAATGACCAATTAATTTTGATATACTACTTTCTTTCTCGGTTGTTCCATAAAGAGTAAGATATCAACAATGAAAAGTAGGTATTGAAATTCTTTTCAAATTTAAATTTCCATCTTTGAGTTCATATTCAATAATTTTATTTCTTAGCAGTTCTTCAACATACAAAGTTTAGTTATTAAAAGATAAAAAACAATGTTTTCTAAAAATGCGGGAACAGCTAGTTCTCAAATAAATGATAAACTGAATGAAATTAATTGATATGGGCTTTGAACCATATGTTTTCTTATGCTTAACTTGTTAAACTTAACTTTGCAAATAAATTTAAATGTTATTCTTGGTACTCAGGAGCCAGAAAGGGTTCAGCCTGAAGTTGGGCTTGGATTTGAAAGCTTCAAGGAATTCGAAAAATTCCTCCAGAAATACCAGCAGCAGGAGAAACAAATCTTTACTGTAAAGGACTCCAAAAGGCTGTCGGAAGAGAGGGAGCGGGTGAAGTACTTGTACCAACACATCGCACGCAAATTTGGGAACCAAAGGAAGTGCGAATCCAGCGGATCCCGGAAGAACAGCACTTTTAAAGTGGACTGCTCTGCCTGCATTAAATTGCGGGCAACGGCAGGAAAGACTATTTTGAGGATTACCTTCGTGAATTTGGAACATTCCAACCATCTAAATTCCAAAATATAGTAATATAATTACTAAACTAGTAAGTACTTATTATGCATTTTTTTAAATCGTAGCAATTTTTTGATCTCATTCCAGAGAATCGAAGGATGTCACCATCGGAAAAAGTCATGGCACTTAAAACTCTGCAATTGAAACCCAACAGAAAACTATTTCAAAATAAAGTTGCTGACGACGACAAAAAGTTCGTCACGTTAAAGGACTTGTCCAATTTAAGCCAAAAGACAAAAAATGACGAAAACGAATTGACAGCAGCCGTTCAACTTCTACAAAATGAATACGGTAATAAGTGCAAATATCTTTATATGCAAAATTTTATTGTTATAAATTCCTTTAGGCTGCCTGTGAGCTGACTTTTATTTATTATTTTTTATTGCATAGGAGCAACAGTGAGCCTCCTGCACGACAACAAGATGTTCAAGCGGCTCTACTTTGCTACAGAAGCCATGAGGAGGGACATGGCTTCATGGCCAGAAATTGAGTTCCTGGATGGGACATACAAATTGCTGAACACCAATTTGGCAACTATGATTTTCCTAATAGAGGATTGAAATGGACGGGGGCAAGTTGCTGCAGTAAATTTACTATCCACTGAAGAAGAATATGCCCCTAATTGGCTAGTCAAAACGTTCCGCCAGAAGAATGAGGATAGCACGGAGAACATTAAGTGCTTCATGACAGACAAGGAACTTGTAGAGAGAAACGTGTTGAAACAAGTTTTCCCAAACAAAGCGATATACTTGTGCCCTTTTCACACCCTCAGATTATTTTCTAGGTCAGTGTCGACGGATAAAATAGGCGTAACAAAAATGGAAAGAGAAACTTCACTTCGTTATCTTCAAAAATTGGAATACGAAAATCTATACGCAACATTTGCGGAGGCGGTCCCTGGCCAGGTCCTGCAGTATTTCAACGAAAACTGGCATAAAATCAAAAATGAATGGACGGAATACAATATATCAAAGGTAAAACTGTGAAACCTGACAAACAACCGACTGAAGTCGGTGAATGCAAAACTGTAACAAGTAATCCCCAAAAACAGTACGTTAGTGGGATTCGTGAAAAGTTTTTTTATAAATGGTATAAGTCCCATGGAACCAAAAATTAGAACCGGAAACCAAATTCTTAAACGACCAGTAATCGAAGAGACAAGCGGAGATGAGCTAAAATTTCCCCAAGTACTGACAAAATCGGCCTGTGAACTTATAATGGAACAAATGCATTTGCATGCCGCTATTACACTTGTAAAGACAGATTCATCGTCCAAAACGGGATATATGTATTTTAAGGGAAATGACATAATAGCCGAACCAGGGTATTGTGATTGCCCCATTTGGAAAATGTACAGGTTGCCTTGCAGGCACATTTTCGCAGTGGGAAAGTATTTCGGATCGGAGCTGTTCGGTAGGGAATTGTGCACGACGATATGAACGACGGAACATGTTCTAGCAAACCTACGAAACAACGTAGACAGCACGAAATACGAAGAAACCATTTTTCCACCAACACCGGTGTTAAGTAAAATCATCCGGAAGGAAGTCTTGACTGTTGCGCAAAAGTGAAAGATGATAGCCCCGATGCAGCATCAGAACTACTAAACTTGGGAAGGTTGTCATGTGGCAAGGATTTCGAAGAGAGAAGGAAGACGCTGGAAAGTATTTTAACAGCATGGAGACAGAGGTTCCACGTAGAAATTAAAACTGGAGATTGCAGCAACATCGCAACAAGCAGCAGCAGCACAAGCTCACTAATCAGCAGCATCATTACAACAAGCAGCACTATCACCACTTCAACCAGCAACACCCAAGAGTTGGAAACAGGAACGGCGACAGCGACCATCGATACAATAACCATCGAAGATATTAATATGCCAAAACCAACAAGAATAACTGGACATCCTTCTGGTTATTTAAAAACAACAACTGGCATTAAGAGGAAATCTGCCACCGCCACTCCATTCGCAGTGAAAATTCAAGTTTGCCAAAAGCGAGAAGTGCTTGCATGGCTGGTAAAGCGTAAGGCACACAATCTTGGAGTTAACGTTGCATGGAGAGCACATAATTAATAAATAAGCAAATAAATTTAAATATTAAATTTTATATTTTATTTCATTTCATTATTGGTATTCAGGAGCCACAAAGGGCTCAGCCTGAAGTTGGGCTTGGATTTGAAAGCTTCAAGGAATTCGAAAAATTCATCCAGAAATACCAGCAGCAGGAGAAATAAATCTTTACTGTAAAGGACTCCAAAAGGCTGTCGGAAGAGAGCGAGCGGGTGAAGTACTTGTACCAACACTTCGCATGCAAATTTGGGAACCAAAGGAAGTGCGAATCCAGCGGATCCCGGAAGAACAGCACTTTTAAAGTGCACTGCTCTGCCTGCATTAAATTGCGGGCAACGGCAGGAAAGACTATTTTGAGGATTACCTTCGTGAATTTGGAACATTCCAACCATCCAAATTCCAAAGTATAATAATAAAATTACTAAACTAGTAAGTACCTACTTATTACGCATTTTTTTAAATCGTAGAAATTTTTTGATCTCATTCCAGAGAATCGAAGGCTGTCACCATCGGAAAAAGTCATGGCACTTAAAACTCTGCAATTGAAACCCAACAGAAAACTATTACAAAATAAAATTGCTGACGACGACAAGAAGTTCGTCACGTTAAAGGACTTGTCCAATTTAAGCCAAAACACAAAAGTTGACGAAAACGAATTGACAGCAAATATCTTTATATGCAAAATTTTATTGTTATAAATTCTATTAGGCTGCCTGTTTTTACTCTTTGGTTGAGCTGACTTTTATTTATTATTTTTTATTGCATAGGAGCAACAGTGAGCCTCCTGCACGACAACAAGATGTTCAAACGGCTGTACTTTGCTACAGAAGGCATGAGGGAGACATGGCTTCATGGCCAGAAATTGAGTTCCTGGATGGGGCATACAAATTGCTGAACACCAATGAATGAACACCTATGAAGAAGAATATGCCCTTCATTGGATAGTGAAAACGTTCCGCCAGGGGAATGAGGATAGCACGGAGAACATTAAGTGCTTCATCCTTCATGACGGACAAGAAACTTGTAGAGAGAAACGAGTTGAAACAAGTTTTCCCAAACAAAGCGATATACTTGTGCCTTTTTCACACCCTCAGATCATTTTCTAGGGCAGTGTCGACGGATAAGATAGGCGTAACAAAAATGGAAAGAGAAACATCACCTCGTTATCTTCAAAAATTAGAATACGAAAAACTATACGCAACTGATTTTAGTAGATAACGATTACTTTCCTGATTCGTCTATTTCAAGTTGCGATTCTTTGTGTGTCCATTCAACTAATGGGGATGAACAAACGCAAAATTTAGTGCTTTTAAATAATCCGACAAAAGAGTTTTCCAAGCGGACCAAAGCAGAGCGAAAATTAAAGCGATGTACTGGAGAAAAGTATGTTGACATAAATGGAAAATTGGTAAGACAGAGAAAAAATTAAGCTGCTGCAAAATTGTCGTCTTAAATGTTTATGTTTTTGACAGCTATGTAACATAAACCTACGTCACCAGGGAAAGCTTTGTACAAAATCAGTTTGCAGGAGAATGAAGCTTTCATAAACGTTTCTTTCTTAAGACGAGGACACCCGGATCCCATACTACAACCCAAAATAGGTATGTGGCAGAAGCTAAAAAGCATGTGTTTCAGAAAAGTAATGAAACAATTTTCGGAAATAAAAAAATACTATGTGACAAATTTAATAAATTTGTTGTGCAATCCATAAATGAAATAGCCAGATCTGTACGATCTATACGAATTTACTTGATGAGTACAATATAGATTTTAAGTTACATTTCGTCAGTATATGACTATAGGTCAGTATTAGTTGTGCAATAGACAAACTTAACAGGAAAAATGACTTTAACTTTTGAAATGATTTAAGACGCCTTGTGTATAGTTGGTCCAGGATTGGCAAGGATTATAAATGAATCCCTTAGCGCTGGCATTTTCCCACAATCGTGGAAAGATATAGCTTGTAGTGGCTGTAAAAAAAAAATTCCAAAGCAGAAAAAAACTTTATTTAGTACCGACAAATAAATATGATGCCATTATATGAGGTGCCAAGGCCTTTTAGATTGCTACCAATCGGGATTTCGTGCAAACCTGTATAAATGTTCTCTCAAATTAGTGGAGAAGTAAAATTGATAGAAAAACAGTGGTAGTTGCAGTTTTCTTAGAATTAAAACGGACCTTAGAAATAGTAAAGCAAGCTATTTTATTGAAAAAGTTAAAGTGCTACGGTATAAAATCGACCGAACTAAAATGGTTTAAGTTTTTTATAACGGGGAGAACGCACAGCACATCTGTAAATGGAAAAATATCGATACCATTATTAGGGATCCCACAAGGTACAATACTAGGAGTGCGGTTATTTTTAATTTTCATTAACGATATGACGAAAATAGTGCAATTTCCAAAATTAATCTTTTATGCTAATGACGGCTTAGCCTATATTTCAGGAAAAGATGCTACGTAGTGTCTTCGTAATAGACAAAAGAAATACATACGCAAGCAGAAAATATATAGATTGAGCGAAGTGATGCAATTAAATCTCAACGAGCTTGGTAAATGAGCTGAAGTATGTTGACTTCTTGTCAGTCTGATAGAAGCGAAACTGTGATTCTCTTTCGGCCTTATGTATAATCAAACACTTATGTCAACGATAAGTTGGCCGGCAGTTTAAGTAAAAATGCAAAGCATTAGAGAAACGGTGAGCCAGCGAACAGTTGTGCCAACAGATTCCCAGGTGCAATAACTTTTTTTAGAATGTATTACATTATTTGTTGTCATCGTAGAACTCAAATTCCATGCTTTGTTTTTGTGGAATACAATGCCAGTGGCTTACCAATTTTATAACTAGAATTTTACTTTCGAGGAACAAGTAAATTCCAATTAAATTAGCCAACAGATATTTAAAAACTTTAAGGGCTTTTTAAGCTTAGAAAGCAAAAAACAAATTATAAAATAAGAAATTCACGAAATATCAGCTGATCGGTCAAATATCATAGGCATAAGTCAGTAATGTTCGTTCGATCAGACACGATTTTTAGAATTTTTTTTATAGAACGCCTTCCTTTATTTTTTAATAGATACCTCACAATTGATTTTAAGTTGCATTTCTCTCGGAATAAGATCCCTTTCAAATAATTCAGTAAACGGAACACTATAATGTTTTAATTTATTCCTAGGTGATGCTGCAAGTGTAAATAAGAACTTATTATTGGTCTTACAATAGCAATTGAATCGTTATCCAGTGAATATTTGTTGTGAGCCAGGGTCCAGCCTAGATCTGGCATCCCTAGCTGTAACTCATCCAGAATTCTTTACAAGATAGGTTATTATTTTTCTCCTCACTATATGAGGGATGACACAAAGAAATTGGCCAGCTCACTATCCAACAGGCCAACGACCGCTTTGATAATTGTGAAGGCCTATCGGCAAACCAATATTACATTTGCGGTTCATAAGTTTTACCATTTCCTTTGTTTCCTAAATTCTCCTCTCTATTTCCTATTTCTTTCTTTTGCTTCTATTTTCCCTTCGTTTTGTCGGAATACTTTTTCTTTCTTGGAATGAGAGCGATGGGTCTCTTAATTCTTAATCGTCAAGTCGTATAATTCGTGTCCTTCCATCACCTAATAACATGCGTACATTAATAAAGGAACGATGCCTAACAAGAGAAATTAACGTAACTTACAAAAAAAAAAAAAACTTCAACTCCTACATCTTTACGATCACCCACTAACTTGGAACACTAACGAAAAAAAAACCTTGCGACAGAGAAACGATGACTTGACGAAATGTTAAAATCAAATCGAAAAGTGAAACAGAAACATGCTAAGAAACTATTTTATGTTATTGATTACAAATTATTCATTTTATTTAATTTTCAGACATTTTGTAATTTAATGCGCAGATAAGTTTATCTTTGTTTTATTGGGGAAGCGGTGAAACTCCAATGAAAAAGTTTGTTTAGGTTTTTCTAATTATTTTCTTTTTGCAGTTAAATTAATTACTTTTACTTACTTCTCTCTATTTCAGATAGGTAGTTGAAATGTAAATAAAATAGTTAATTAATTTGTGTGTTCCGTATCGCTTTCGTCCTTGAATTTCAATTGGCCAAGCAACGAATTGGGGAAACTTAGAAAACGACAAAATTTTGAGTTCTTGCAGCACAATATGAAGCCGTGAAAATTTTTTTACACGAAAGCTGTCACATTTTCTCCTCTATGAATTCGCACATTTTACACTACCGGGAATTCCTCCAGATGCTCCAAAATTTGTTATTTCGCGTGTATTTCATGAATGCTGACAATTCCTGTATCTATATTTTCCACGAAGTCAATCTTTTCACACCAACTATTGTTTCATTAAAGATTCTCATTCTCGGCGAACAAAATCCTTTTTCAAAGAGTTTGATGGGTGTTTTGTTGCAGCCAAATATCTACCTGAGTTGCCTAATTCACTGAGAATTGTTTGAAAAAGTAGGCATTCAAGTTTCAAGAATTATTAGGCGTCCACCAAACTTAAGTGAGCAGATATTTTGTTCTCTTTTCGATGGCTCTCAAGAAAGTCTTTGAAAGATCCCAAACTTACATTAAACAAGACAAAACTGAAAAAATCATTAGCTATTTCACTTAATGAAAAGTGCGTTGAAAGAAATAAATAATTATATGGACAGATATAAATATTGAAAGCGTTAAGAAATAAAACGAAAATGCAATATTTCAATTTTATGCATTCATTTGTAAAAATTTTTGATTGCTAGACATTGAAACCATTGGGATTGTTGTATTCTTTTGTCTCATTTGTCTCACCCGCAGCAGAAACATTAGTTTGAGAAATTGTGCAATAATAGATTTGAAATAGTGACTACCCTAACATAATCTTTAATGTGTTTCAAAGTGAAATCTTACGAATTTCTATTACCTTCGTAATTTATGTTCAACTAAGCTCCTAACCACAATTTATTATGGACTTTTTAACTCTAAGCTTCAATACGGTATAAATTGTTGGGGAGGTGGCTATCAAAACAAAGTTCAGCCATTGTTAGTCCTGCAAAAGAATGTTGTCCGGAAAATTTGTCGTAAACCTGGTAGGTATCCTAGTTTTCCTTTGTTTTGTCAATTAGGGATTCTTCCTGTTCGTCACTTATACTGTTTTAAGGTTCTAAAAGCGTTCTTTATGAAGTCTGGTAACCGAAATTTTCGTATAATCTCAACCTATAACCTACGCAATAACTCACTTAATATGTTACAAGTGCCAAACTATCGAACCACCGCATATAGAAATTATTATTCAGTTATATGTAATCGTTTATTTAATGTCCTCCCGGAAGAAATCAGACGTGTTCGCATGTCCAAATGTTTTCTAAAGCGCGTAAAAAATTGGCTATTGTCTCATGATTATTATAGTTTAAACTCTCTTACTTCTAATATTTTGATCTAACTTTTGTCTTTACTTTTGATGTTAATATTTATAGATCACATAAATTCTTGCATCCTTTGTGAAGTGATAACTAATTGATATCATGTATATGAACTAAATCGGCTAAAAATAGTTTTTTCTAAAAAATTTTATTTTCTTGTTTAACACCCCACCTTATCTAATTGTATTGTTCCTTTTGATGTGGCATTCAACACTATTTGAACTCAATCTGAATAAAATATCGAATGCCACCAGATTTTGCTTACTTTACTTTGTAAGTCCAAACATATTGAATTTTTAAATGGATTTGTATTTCATATTATATTTATAAGTAATTTAAGCGAAATAAATTTCATACATACATAGATACATACATACAATCGCAAGATTATTTGTAAAAATACAAAGAGTTACTAATCAGTGTAATTCGTGGTTCAATGAAAGACTAAGGCGTATGCAAAGTGAAAAAAAAAAAACGTAAAATACTAACAATTCAGATTCTCCAATAGTACTAGGTATGTGGATCGAATACTGTGATATTAGAAACCGATATAAGGCAGAAATAGTGGAATCTAAGAACGTGGAAATAAAACAAAAATACTCGGGATCAAAAGTCAATGAGAAGAGTAATTAAATGTTACGTATTAAATGAAAGACAAAATTGCATTCAAAGTATATATTTTAACGGTGTGAATGTAAGTGAAGACAAAATAATTGTAGAACAATTCAATTCGTTCTTTGTTAAGAGTATAATGTATAACCGATATCAATACATCAATTCCAAGTGGCCCTTTCATTATATAAACGCTAGTTACGTGGATGTGTAAATTTAAAAATCAATGTCATCGTCTTACAAAATTGGCTATAATTAATGAGCCAAAATAAAAGGATTTTAATTATATCAGTGCTAAATTTCTTCTGGACTTTTTAAATAAAAGTCTTTGATCCGTGGAATATTTCCCGCATTTCCAGTATCACTATCACCTCTATCATCATCTACCGAAAACCTTTATCGACCTTCATGTTCGTCATCACCATCTGTCTTTTCATCAAGCTGTCCCTCAGCCGTGCTACCGCCAGAAGAAATTGATAGTCAATCCATAGATTTGTCTGTTATATTATCATTAAAAAGATATGGACAGGATATCGTAGCTTATTACGATAAGTTTAGTTTAGTTTAGTTTAGTTTAGTTTAGTTTAGTTTAGTTTAGTTTATTTAGTTTAGTTTAAACTATTTACATTTTCAATAAGTTATATTATTTTTTACATAATTGATTTTTTTTTTTTTTTTTTTTTTTATAAATAATAATTACGAATACATATACTAATACTGTGATTTAACAAATTCGATAACATTTCTTTTATATGTGTTTAAGTTAGTTTCATTTTTAGTTTGAGTGTTTAAGCTGTTGAATAATTTGAATCCTTTATATATAAGGGAATTCTGGGTATTTACATTAAGAAAATTAGGAAGTCGAAGGTCATTCCTGTTTCTTAGGGAATATGGTTATAAGTCTCTTATAAATTTTATATAGTCAAATAAATATTTTGGCATTAGATTGTTTTCAATTTTGAATACAAACACTAAAACATTCAAAACAATTCTTTGTTTGACAGATAGCCACTTTAACGAGTTCAACATAAAACGGATTGACATATATCTATTGCACTTTAAAATACATCGCATGGCTTTGTTTTGTAATCTTTGCAGTCTTAAAATCTTACTCTCATTACATAAAAATAAAATGGTGGAACTATACTCGAAATGTGGTTTAACAATGACATTATATATTTTTATTGCACTTATTGTTGAAATTTGACTCCTTATTCTTTTCATAAATCCTATTTTTTGGCAATTTTTTTACAAATGTACTCAACATGACTTCCAAATGATAATTTTTGGTCTAAAACTACTCCCAAATATTTTATTTCTTGTATTTTATCAATTAAAACACCAGCAATCTTGATTTCGTTGTCATCTCTTTTCTCGTTTAGCACCATTAGTTTTGTTTTTTCAATGTTCAACTTCAATTTGTTTTGCATAAGCCACTGATTTATAGAGTCTAAGTCTTCTTGTATTTTGTTTTTACTGTCTATATCACTATCACTTGAGATATATACAACTGCATCATCCGCGAATAAAGCCAATTTACTGTGTTTTACAATGCTTTTGATGTCATTTATATATAAAGTGAACAAAAGAGTCCCCAATACAGACCCTTGTGGAACACCGTAGTCTACTTCAATTGTGTCAGATATTTCTCCGTTTACTTTAACTCTCTGTTTTCGATTTTTTAAATACGACTCAAACCACAACAATTCTTTATCTCTAACTCCATATTTATTAATTTTCATTAGTAAAATGTCTCTACTTACAGTCTCAATTCCACGATGTAACAACTATATTGATGGCAGTTTCACACGAGTAGCCCTTTCGAAAACCGGATTGTAGGTCCATTATTAAGTTTTTACTTTCGAAATACTGATAAAGTTGTTTAAATATCACTTTTTCAAAGATCTTTTCACACAATGGCATAGCATTAACGGGTCTAAACTCTTCGCATTTCACTGTATTAACAATTTTTTCTATTGGGGTAACTAATGATTCTTTCCAGGAGTCAGGAAACTTGCTTGTAGACAGAGAACTGTTAATTATTTTACACAAAATTGGACCAAGTAATTCGAATTGGTCTAAGTAGATACTGGGGTTCATAAATTGAAAATCGCGTTTGTTTTTAATATCTTTTAGAGCTTGTTTCAAATCATGTAACGAAACATTATTAAATTTGAACACACTTTTCACTTCTTGTACCTGGTTCACAAAAGGAGTTAAGGGAATTGTGTTTATTATTTCGACTATACTTCGAACAAAGAAACTATTGAATTTTGTTGCTATCATTTTATTTTCTTTACACATTTCGGAACCGAATAAAACATTTTTTATTTCGCTTTTGTCTTTTTTTAATACATAGTGTTTTAAGTTTTTCCACATTGTTTTTTGATCCAATGAACCAGATATTTTTGACATTACGAATTCACTTTTACGTTTAGATATTTCACTTTTATATCGATTTCTTATGTTAGTATAATTTTTCCAGTCATCGTCTAAACCACTTAATACTGCTTTTGAATATTTTAAAATTTTTTCATTCTTAAGATTATTCAAAAAATTGTTGAACCACTCGTTTCCAATAGATTTTGCAATTTTGTTTGTAACAAACACAGAAACACTTTTATTTACTTTATTTAAAAATTGCTCAGCTAATAAATTTATATCATGTATATTTCGCCAATTTATAAAATTACTTTCTAAAACTTGCCCAAACAAACTTTTTCTGTATTTGAAATAGGGAAATATCTTTTTCTGCTTCTTTTTTTTTATCACAAATTATATCAATCACAATAGTTTCATGATCACTTATTTTTAGATCTTTTACAGTTTTTGCTTTAACCGTCGTACTGTTTGTTACAACAAAATCGATTAATGTGCTTGAATTCGGCGTAATTCTAGTTGGTTCGTCTATGATTTGCATACATGCATTATCTTTTATTAGTTGTTCAATCTCCTTTTTATAGTTACTATTAGGGGATAGCCAATCAATATTAAAATCACCGATTACTACAATATCTTTATTTAAATCATATAGTTCATCCATCAGTCTTGCAAATTCATCACAAAAATATCTAGTGCTTGAACTTGGGGATCTGTACATACCAACAATAACACACGAGTAGCTGGTAAAATGAAATGTGTTTACTGACCACCATAGCTCCATGTTTTTAACAAATTTGTTGACATTTGAGGCTGATCACTTCGAGTATATATTAAAACACCACCCGTATGAGTTGATTCTGTGTCACACCTGTCGACCAACGAAAAGTCATCAAGATTTAATTCACTATTCTGAACTTCTTTAGTCACATGCGTTTCTGTTAACACTAATGCTTCAAAATCATTTGTATTGATTATGACTTGTAACTCCGCAAGATTGTTTAAAAAACCACATATATTAAGGTAACAAACCCGCACAGATTTTGATTGCTAGAAAGAAGTTTTATTTTTTTGAATCTCAATTTTCTTTTTATACACTTTACACTCATCACTTCTACAATCATGTTTTGTGTCCAAGTTCAAACCCAATCTAGAGTTCGCTAAAATACAGTTCTTACATTTAAATGACACACTCGTACAGCTCTTTGCATCGTGGTTATCACTACATTTCGCACACACTATTTCATTTCTACAGTCCTTTGCTTTGTGGTTATATCCCTAACATTTATAACACCGTTTAATTGAAATAAAATCGTATACTACACATCTGTCCCAACCTATATTAATAAGTTTTTTCTCAATAATATTTCTATATCCTTCTGTTTCTATGGATATTAAAGCACTATAACTTGTTTTTTGTTCTTTTTTAACACAGTACATTTTTAAACACTTAAGGTCACAGTTGATATCATTTTATTTTTTAATAGCTGATAAAAGTTCTTCTTCACTCAACTTTTCATTCAGTCCGCATATCTTTATACATGGATTTTGCAAATTCGGCACCGAAACTTCATATTCACTTCCTAACTTTTCTTTCACTTCCTTTTCTATTATTTTTCGTGAAATATCATCGTCACAGCTGATGAGAATAGCTCCATCTTTCTTATTTACAACCTTATTCACTTTTAATGCGAGTGATGAGGGATCAATTTTTTCCTTGAGATCTTCTTTTGTTTTTGTATTTTTTTGAACTTTCCTAGGTTTTATCATAACAGGTTGATCTCTTCTTACAGACTCGGCATATGATATCGTTGTCTCACTGTTACATGCTTTTCTTACTTCACTTAGCACTAATTCTTTTTCTTCACTTAGTTTGTTTACGTTATGTAAAATTTGTTCAATACTAGCATTTTGCTTTTCACTACAACATGCTTTCTTAACTTCACTCAACACTGTTTCTTTTTCTTCACTTAGTTTGTTTACGTTGTATAATATTTTTTCAATGTTCACGTTTTGATTCTCCAATTGTTGTTTGTTTTCTTGTATAGCATTTGCCAATTCCCCGACTTTTGTAAACATAGTGTTTATATAGTCTCTACACACACTATACATATATAAAGAACCGCTGGTTTCTCACTTATAATTTTTGCGTCATATTCACTCAGTTTTGCACACTTAAAATGAAAAAAGCTTCCACAAATTCCGTTGCATGGTAAATAAGTTCCACCTTTCAGGGATCCTTCGCACTCTTTGCACCGGGCACTCATATCAATGCTTTTGTGTGGGTGACATACACTGCATTCAATATTGTGGTCTCTGTTTATGTTTTCAACTCAAACGGATTTACCGCTGCTGTTTTGTTCGATATTAATTTTTTTAAACTGTTTGTATTTCATTTATTTTTACACAATTTATTTCTGTTATGATGGATGCAATAAATGCGTTTTTGTAATGAATGCAATAAATTCAACTTCAATAAGTCGAATGGTTCACAAATAAACTCCGTATAAACCAATTATCTATAAGCACTTCTGAAACACGTCCACACAGATCGAAAGTCACTCAATTAGCATTCAAGATTTCAAAGTGAGCACCGACATCTGCTCTTCAGCCTAATATACGAATATTTGGAAGAAAATGACATTCCGATGACATTGAAGGCTAGCCAACAGCGTTACCGTTGATGAATTTTGAAAAGTCGCAAGCAAAAGGGCCATGGAGAATAAAAAAGGGCCAATTACATTAAGTACGAGTAGCTCCAATTTAAAGATTAAAATAAAAAAATATGACATTACATTGGTAATATTTAATTATTAAAGCTAAACAATTCAGTCGCATAAAACATATTACAAAAAAAATAACATTAAACATGAAATCAATCCTATAACATGCATAAATATGACTTTTTACCCGACTGTTCACAGGGAGGGTTATGTCTTATGTGTCTCGCGCGCATCCTATGTACGTTCCTACGGGACGCCCTCTAGCCCTAACGGCTTGACCGATTTTAAAGAGTGGGGTGTCATTAAACAGGCTAATCATATTATAAAAATATGAATTTAAAAAAAAAAAAACATTTTTTTCACACAAATGTCTGAGAGAAAGTCAAAGTCAAATAAATGTGAAATAAATTACTTTCTGATGTAGTTATTAACAATTGCGGTCTTGTGGAGTGTCTGCATTTAGTCATGAATTAATTTATTTTGAATTAAATATTATTATTTTTATTACATAAGCATACCAAACAATACATTTGCGATCGACATAAAATAGAAGTCTTTTGAAGATTTTGGTAAAGTGTTCCAGCCACACTCCTAAAACGCTGACAAATAAATATAATGCACACCATTCACAAAAGAAACGGTTTAATACTTTTTTTGTAAATCTACATACATTTGACACATTCTATACAATTTTTAATTGTATTATGGAAATTGGTCATTCGGTTCGCTTTCGCTTTCCATGATGCAAATATATTTGCTGAAGAGTTTTACAAAAGAAAAGAAAGATATAATCTGAAATATTGGGTCTGAACTCGCGATGAACATATATACCCAAGGTCTGACCTCCTAGAGCACTTTATTATTTGTTAAAGAAGTCATTTATGGAATACGAACACATCAAAATCGTTAGACCTTATTGTGCCGTACAATCAACATTGCAGTTCATACATAAAAGGTCGAAAGACTACAGCAAAAATCTGCAGTGAATGTAACCGCCCTTGTAAGACTACCTACACAATCTGACAAAAATATGCGCAGCCTCCGACTGCCGCAATTAGTTGTACTTGAAATGTCTTGTTTTAATCTTTTTAAATCTTTTTAACAGTCGGTCGGGTTTTTCGGTTTTTTTAAATTAACTTTTTTATTTGTTAATGTACTTCTGTACTTATTGACTAGATCAATACTTGGCTCCCAATCTTCCAAATATAGGCGTGTGATCAAGTTTAATGCAGAAAGCATTCATTCACAGGAACTGATGTTAAATCTGTTGGTTTGTTTATTTTTCATTAAGGCTTGTTTCGAAAATACGCTTAAAGCACAGGCAAAGTGGTACAAGTTTTGGTACAAAAGTTCATCAAAGTGATTTTTTATTTTCCTGACTCTATAACAAAACTGTTCCAAATCCGTAATTTCAAATATTTTATTAAAAAAATTATTCGTGAAGACTCACGTTGAAAAAATTTGTTCATTTTGTTCATTATATTGAGAATTTTTTTCCAAAATTGTAAGTTAAATTGGACGGCGATAAATTGTCAAGAATAGATACCTATCCTGTATTTTATTTAATGTTTTTTCAGCTCTTTCCTCCAATTGAACGCGAAGAAGAAAATGTTGCAAAACCGGCCATTGCTACACTGTTCTTTTGCAACACTTTCAAAAGAGAGCCATCTAGTTTCCGATAGCCTTAAGAGCTTGTGCTTAGGCACACCAAAAAATTTTTGAAGCTCTTGAAAGTCCTGCTGCCTCTTTGAACTTCGAAAAAGATTGAACACATTTCGGCTTAACTGTTCCACATTATTTGGAATACAAGCTCCTACTGCCGAATTATTCATTAAATCTACAGAGTGGCAGACAGAACCAATATGGAAAATATTTGGAATTTTCTTTTCTAGAAAAGCAACTACACTGCTTTTTTTTCCGAAAATAGCGGACGTATTATCGGACGCAAATCCAATGAAATTCTTTAAGGGAATTTCGTTTTCCTCCAATACGGATATAACTATATCTCCATGCCCATTTTCCGGGGGAACTAAACGAAAAAAACGGTCGTCTGTACAACCCTTTTCTAAATCATACAGTCGGACTACGATCCAATCTACCAATCATTCACAACAGATTTATTTCTGCAATTGCAACCTGCCTCCGCATTTGAAAATTTTTTGCCGTTGCACAGTCAAACAATTGCATTTTCTCATTTTCCTTACCTTTTTTTTAAAATTGATTTGTTTGTTTGTACCTGAATGTCTTAAAATATGGTTCTTCTAAGAAGTCTTCTGTATCATTCTCCGACCGCTCTGATCACGATTCTGAAATTGGAGGGGCCGCACTGCTTGTTGATGAAACGGATTACACCAAATTCGATTTTGTTGTAGGTACGTAGGTATAACAAACATATTATGCAATATATTTTCTTATTTGAGTACCTATCTTATAAAACAATAGCTATTAATTACTTTAACTCAATTATACATAGGTAAATATCGTTTTTTTATTTCTTAACAATAAAAGTAATATGCAAGATGTAGATGCAACTTGTTGCGGTTTGTAGAGAAGGTAAATATTATTGTCTTCTCTTGTCTTTAACGTAGGTAAGGCTAAGGGCTAATAATTCAATTGGTGGTGTGGATAATGGATGCGCTCAGTGCAAAACCAAGCAATGTGTATCAACTGAGGCACTTCAGCGCAACGAATTTCTGTAGAAGCAATTAGGTCATTTTCAAAGCTTGAAAATTGAATTTTTTTTTTCGTCGCAAATTGTGCAAAAGGGCCAAAATCATACAATTTTAGAAAAGTGGTCCCACTGTGGCAAAGTGAAAAAAAGTGCCAAATTGCAACTTTAGTCGCACAACGGTAGGTAACGCTGCTAGCCACATACTAGAAAGAGAAATACTGGGCCGTTTTCCTACAGAATCATTGGAATACAAGTTATTAAAGTAAGTAGTGCTTTTTGAATCCGACTAATAAGTAGGTAATAATTGCCTTTACTTAAAATTTTTTGTGACAGAGTCCTGTGTTAGAAGTTCAAAATTCGACAACCTATTGGCTGAGGAGTTCGATAGTGTTTGGAGTGCATGCACCCAATATCGACTACAGCAAATTCGAAAGTTTTCAACACAGGGCGAGATTTTTGAAGTATGGCCACAATATAAAAACACAAATGGATATCGTTCGGTAAATTGTGAAGCTAAATACTATATTTTTCTTTTTTAATTTATTTGCTTTGATTATATATAGATTGAAAAAGTCTTCAATGTATTATGTCCTCAGAGTCTCACCATATTGGAGAACTGGGAAAAAGGTTTTAAAGTGATTAAGAAGTTTCTTTTAGAAAATAAAGAGACAAGAAAGTCACAGAAGAATTAAAGAAATTTGAAGAATGCGATGCCAATAAAGGTATTCAATATCATTTATACTACATGCAACAATTTACAAAACTATTATTTTATTATATTAGGTACTATTTCCTAATTATTTTTATATAAAATGCACAACTACCAAATTCCAACAAAGCTAGTTGTTACGAAGCCAACCACATCAAAGCAAAAGTCATTCCAAAGGTTTACCGTCAAAAAATCAAAACAAGTAGGTATTTATCTTTCCAGCCGAAAGCGTTCAGCAAATAGAAGACCATTTTGGATTTTTTAAATTCAAAAAACAACAACATATAACTAAAGTCACAGAAGAATTAAAGAAATTTGAAGAATGCGACGCCAATAAAGGTAATCAATATCATTTATACTACATGCAACAATTTACAAAACTATTATTTTATTATATTAGGTACTATTTCCTAATCATTTTTATAGAAAATGCACAACTACCAAATTCCAACAAAGCTAGTTTTTACGAAGCCAACCACATCAAAGCAAAAGTCATTCCAAAGGTTTACCATCAAAAAATCAAAACAAGCATTTATCTTTGAAGTTTGAAGACGACAGCGTTCAGCAAATAGAAGACGATTTGGATTTTTTAAATTCAAAAAACAACATCATACAACCGTTTTGTAGCTCTTTTTACAAGTCAGTCGGAGGAAGAGTATTTCGTATACCTAAATGGATATAAAATAAGATTTAAAAAATTATTGTGTGCTATAGTCATTTGTCCATTTTTTATTTTTTTTGTTTGTTTTTGATTTGCAATAGCCACTTGCCTGCGAGCAGTTTTGGGGTTTTATACAGTCATATTTTTACTCAATAACACCATTAAAAAATGTAACTAATAGGCTAAGCACAATTATTGAAATGCTTAAGGATCAATAAAATTTAATTAACTACTTTAAATAGAATTGTTTTTGATCTTTCAGTGTGGAATATTTTCAGAAAAAGATCGTAGCGCTTTGGTTAGAGGTACAAAATCATCTTGCATGACGAGGACGACTAACTGTATTAATTGTGATGGAGTAAGAATGTTAATAATGAATTTTTAATGGCACCTTTTCTATTTCTAGGTGAATATTTACATCAACGCTATAATACTTCATAATGATAAAGCATTTCTGTTCACCGTGCTTATAATCGAATTTATGTTAATTATTAATAAATAATACAATTATTGATATACAGACTCTTAATTTCTCAGACTAACATACTTTTATTTCACCATGGTGCATACTTTATGATCAGGATCACTGATATACCAGAGCACTTTAAATGAATATAGAATAAAATAATAGTATGAATTTAGTTATATTAACTTGAGGTGTTTTAATATATCAGTGATTTGAAACAAAATGCATAATGCATAATGGTATATATGACATCCGAAATATTATGAAATCTCTAAAAAAATAAGATGATTATTTGTTCTTAATTTTGATGATTTGAACCATTAGTATGAGGAATAGAAATGCGCCGTCATGACGAATAGTATTAATGCATTGATCTATTGATCTATTGATGTAAATATTAAATAGGTTGATGAAAATAATACATCGAATAAGTGAATGCGATCGTCAATATGAAGAAAGTGTGCCCCATATTAACTAATAAATTCATCTTCCTAAATCATTCATCAATATGAAGAATGTGTGCTTCATATTGAAAAATATATTCATGAAAGTGGTGAAAACGATTCTTCATATAGATGAATGCGATCATTAACATGAAGGAAGTGTGCATCGATTTAACGAATAAGTTCACGAGTTTCATGAAAGTCATTCATGAATATGACGAAAGTGTGTATCATATTAATGAACAAATATGTCAATATGATGAACATATTCATCACATTGATGAAATTGGAAGGCAATTTCGGTTTGATGTCTTTTTCATAACATTGATGAACAAAGTTAATTAATGATGAACACATTTCATAATTTTCAAAGTTCTTCATATTGATGAAATCGGCTTCATCATAGCAACGTAAAATTTTAACTGGACTAAAATCTATGATTTTTTTCACTATATTGATGAACTTTTTCATTACTATGATGTATCTTTTTGTTCAGTGCACTATCAAACCCAATTATTTCGCTTCATTGGATATCGGGATAGTGAATCATTTTAGCACTGGTTAAGTCAGGCCGGCTACAATACTTCGCCTTTTCAAGAGAGCAACTTCAGTTTTCAAAAGATTGACCAAAAGCCCATTCCTAGCGCGAATTAAAACACTTGTTTCTTACTTTTAAAATTAAACAATATTTATTTGGAACTATGTCCTTTATTATTGAAATACTTTTTACTAATTCTAAAAGGAGCTTAAGGCTACTATGTAGTTACAATAAGACTGTTGATAAATTCATCATACAGTCGTATTTATATACTTTTCTTATCTATCTACAAGGAGACCCAAGCGTACAATCGTCTTGCTTGATAATGAAGAAGAGATAATATTCCAACATTGTATACAAACGATATTATCTCTTTTACATATGTTATCATTGTAGCGTTGTGTGCAAGACTGTACTAGAGACTAAAGATATCATTGAATACAAATAATGTTATCTTTTTTCTCAATATGTCTTGCTATGGATACTTAACTCCCCCCCTTGTTAAACGAAATCGTCCCGATTTTTCGACGCTATTTTTAACATTTCTCTTTCATAAGTTTTGTTATATGCGTCAATCTTTTTTTGTTTTTGACGATCTGTTATACATTGTATAGTTTTTATCATTACGTACGTAAATGCTAGAATAACAATCAGTGTTACAATTGTGTATATAGTTGATAATATCGGTTTTTCTTCAAAAGGAATAATTAGTTTTTTTAAAGTATCTATGTTATCGAATTTGTACATTGTATCTTCTTTAATTATTTGGTCGATGTAAGACTCTGAATTATGATTTCTTAATATAACTTCTTTAATTTGCTTATGCATGTTTTTGTATATTTTATCGTCTAGATTTATAGTATTTTCATAAGTAACTAAGTTTATACCATTAATTGTTTGATTATTTAACTTATGCTTACCGCTTAATAACATAACACCGGATTCAATTTCTAAGTCGTAATCGTATTCTTGTTTAATGTTGCATTTTGAAGTTATATTCTTTAAAAGTGGAATAAGACAATTTTCTTCTTCAAAGTTAATTTCACAAATGTTTTTACTTAGATGATTTTGACAATTTCTTGTTCTTAAATAAGTTTGGTTACATAAGGCAATTGTTTTATCTGTAATGATTTTTCCATGTTTTGAATTTAAAGGTGTTACTTTATACAATTTACATGATTTAATTAGAACTGGATATTTATATATTGTGATGAAGAATTCATCAGTTCTAGCTAATAATATTTTAGAGTACTCAAGTATATTTATTATGGGTACTTGAATTATTTCATGTTGAATAATATTTTTAATGTCATCTAAGTCTAGGCTTTCTGATAAATATTCATTATTTTTTGCTGCATTAATTGTTCTGGTCAATAATAATAATTGTTCGTACACTTGTTCTATTACTAAATGTTCTTTAAGGCTCTGACCTTCGAATTGTTGCAAAATTTGTTCAAATCTAGAATTTATAGTTTTTTGTTTATTATTGTTTTCTATGAGATTATTTATACTCGTTTCTATGTTAACTAAGTCATAATGGTCAGGATTACCAAACACATATTTGAAAGCTGTTCCTAAAAAGTTAATTGATCTAGTATGCCTAGTATGTTCTTGTAATTGGTCTGCTAAATTCTTAATTTTACTTAACCAAATTTTTTCTTCTTGTGTAGGTTGATATTTACTAGTTACGATATTTACGTAAGGTTGAAATATCGAAGTCAGGTTGGTGGCATGTAACAAATAAGTTTGTTCTTTGAATAAATACACGTCATCTGTTTGCGTAAGTATAAACTTCTTGTTTAGTAACTCAGTTATTTGAACGTTTCCTTGCCCTTCTTGACTCTGTACAATTCCTAGTAATGTTAGGAATATTAATATTTTCGTCATCTGAAAAATGATAATTCTTTATGTTATCCTTGTGAATTTTTATTCCTTCTTTAGAGATTACAGTGTCTCCTTTATCTTCTTCTACTATTCTTGTTATGTATCTGGCGTTAGATTTCTTTCTAAGACCTGTGATTCTTACCATTATCTTATCTCCTTTTTTATACTCTCTGTGTCGAGTTCCTTTATTTAGACGTTCGATCACTTTTTTGGATGCTGAGTTTAGTTTATTTATTATAATTTCACTATTGCTATATTTATTTTGATTAAAGAAAATGTCTCTAGGTTTCAAACCGGTAACTGAGTGTATAGAATTATTTAATTCACGCACTGTTCTAAATATTTCTTCGATAAGTCTTGTTTTATTCTGAATTGTGAATATTCTAGACAGTTCAGTTATTGTACCGTTTACACGTTCTACCTGACCGTTCGCTGTCGATCTGTATACTGGAGTTTCTACTTTAGTTATGTTGTATTTCAAACACATTTGGTTCACCATTTCTGTTTTGAATCCCTTCTCGTTATCTGTCATGAGTCGTTCACATTTTGGGAAATAATTAGATAAGACCTCTTCCATAACGTCGTACAGTCTGTTTCGAGTTTCGATTTCCCGAAGGATTGTATATTTAGAATACTTATCTACTGTTACAAGGAAAGTATACTTGTCGTTGAAGTATATGTCCATATGAATGTGTGTTCCCACATGTGTTGGTATTTCTGAATTATTCAGAGGTTCTCTGATAGGTTTTCTTTCATATTTTCCAAATAGACATGCTATGCATTTTCTGTTGAAACTCTTTGCTTGTTTATTTAGATCGGGCCAGTAATATTTCTCTGAGATTTCTTGTATATTGTTACGTAACCCTCGGTGTGCTCTTTCGTGAGTTACCCTTACAAGTTTTAGTTGTTCCTCCAAATTTGTCACGTCTTGAAGTTTTCTTGGTGTGAATATAAATCTTACTAGTGGGAATTCTTTTTTTATGTTTTCACCATATTTGTATATGTTTTCAAATTTCGTATGCAAAGCTACAATCTTTTGGGGTTGTATAACTTCTTTCATCTGCCTTAGTAAAGAGTCTTTGTCCTTAAACTTTATTATGAGTCTTATTTTGTTACTAAAATAGATTTGTGTTTCGATATTATTTGTTATATCTTCAATAAGTTCGAACTGTGCAGTGTATGCATTAAAAGGCTGATTCACAGTTTTTATTATATCATTAGAAGAACTTTCAGCTGAATGTGCTGTTTCTATGGTAGAAGTATTTATGCGTTGACGTGATAATGCGTCAGCTACAAGATTTAGGTTTCCTGGTTTATAAACTAATTTTGCTCCAAAGTCTTCAATGATTCCCTTCCAACGTTTCAGCTTTGTGTTGGGATTTTTTTCTGATACAGAATATATAAGGCTCTGGTGATCGGTATATATGGTTAGGTCTGCTATACCATATATGTAGTTTCTGAGTTTTTGTAAGGACCATATGATCGCTAATAGCTCTTTCTCGTTTGTGCTATAGTTCTCTTCTGTCTTACTCAGTGTTCTTGACAAGAAGTGTATAGGTTGCTTATTCTGACTTAGTACGGCTCCAATAGCTATGTTGGATGCATCAGTAGTAAGCTCGAATGGTTTACTATAATCCGGTTGAAAAAGTTCGACTTGTTCTTTCAAATAATTTTTTAAAATTCTAATCGCTTCTAATGCTGAATCATTCAGATTTAACTTAATATTTTTACTTTGTTTTTTGTTTACTTTACCGTTATCTCCTCGTAAATATAATGTCAGGGGCTTGGCTATGCTTGCGTATCCTTTTATAAACTTACGATAGTAACCTGTAAGACCTAAAAATCCTCTCAAATCCTTTACCGTTTGTGGGACTGGAAAATTTTCTATAGCTGCTATTTTCTCAGGGTTCGTAGTGATTCTACCATGTCTGATTATGTGACCTAAGTATTCTACTTCTTCTTGAAAAAACTTACTTTTCTCATCAGATATTTTTAATGTGGCTTTATTGAGTACGTCGAATACTTGACTTATGTGCTGTATATGTTCTTCCTCAGATGAAGAATATATCAATACGTCATCAATGTAAACGTGTACGAATTTACCTACAAAGTCTCTCAAAATGTCGTCCACGCATCTCTGAAATATGCTTGGTGCATTTTTGAGCCCGAAAGGCATTCGTTTAAAATGATATTTTGCGCCATTTATAGCAAAAGCTGTTTTTTCTTTATCATCTGTTTTGATTTTAATTTGGTGGAAACCTGACTCCAAATCTAATGTTGTAAAGTACTTGGCTTTACCTAAATTTTGAATTGTCATGTTGACATCCGGAATGGGGTATCTGTCTGTTACAGTGTGAACGTTAAGTTTTTGGAAATCAACAACCATGCGCCGTTTTGGTTTTCCTTTTTCGTCCAAACCTTTTTTAGGTACTGTCCATATGGGACTGTTATAAGGACTATGGCTTTTTTCTATTATATCGTCATGTAAGAGTTTCTGTATTTCTTTGTTTACGAATTCGTTATCTGCTATGGGATATGGATATTGTTTAACATAAACCGGATTATCATTGGTCGTCCTAATGCTTGCTTCTATAGTATCTGTAAAGGGTAACGGTCCTATGCTGTTATTAATCTTCATCAGTCTATCTATGTCTGCTTTATAAATATTATTTTCCCCAATTATGTAATTAATTTTCTGAATAGATTCGACACTGCTTATGGTAGTTAGAGTCATATTACTGAAATTTATTTCCGCGTTTAGAACTTTAAGTCCTTCATATCCTAATATCATATCAAAAGACTGAATATCCTCTAATTCAAAAAATGTTATATTTTTCTTTAATATCCTAACTACTTTCTTTGTATCTACCATAGAATAACCATGCATTGTTTTTATTTTTATAGGTTTAATTTTAATTTTTTCGCTAGAATCGCATTTTCTATTAATGTAATTATGGGTTGCACCAGTATCAATAAGAATTTTATAAATTTCCTTAGAAATAGTACTAGTTAAATTTAAGCAGGGCAACCCGTCTACTAGTTTAAATGATCTATTCTTATGTTATTATTTACCATACATTCCGTTTCATCTGCTTCTGCATATGTACTGCTGACATCGTCTCTGCGTTGTTGTCGGGAGTTATTTACTCTCTGCTGCTTGAAGTTCTGCTGATAAGATCGTTGCGGTCTGTTGTGTGTGTTGAAACTCCCGCTGTGTTCACGTTTCGCTGGTGGATTATATACATCGGGTTTGTATTGATTCCAATTTTGTCGCTGTGCATGTACAATTTGTCTCGAGTTTATCTCCATCGGCTGTGGTCCTTGATTGTGTTGCTGCATATTATCGTATTGCTTCTGGGGTTGATAATTCGTTGTTTGGCTCGAATAATTTGGTCTTCTTTCGTTTCTGCGTTCATGTGGCATATTTTTGTGGTGCTTATCTTGAGTGAGATGTAAATGCCTGTGCACATTATCATGTTCTATTCTGCGAGCAATTGCGAATGCGTGTTCTAGATCATTTATTGTAGCTGAATATAATGATCCTCTTGTAAAGTTGTCACTCATACCATCAATGAATATACGAACTGCGTCGTCGTTAGCATTTTTAATTAGTCTGTCGATTATATTCGGCGGATCACCTGACATAGTGATTTTTGATATTATTAAATTGAGATTTTTATTTATCTCGTCGTGGTATTCAGACAGTGTGCTTCTTTTTTGCGTGATGGCTTTCATCATGTCTTGTAGCACGTATAGAGGTTCTTGATTAGAGTACGTATAATCTAATCTGTTACGTATCGCCTCAAAATTAAAAATTGTGTTATAATTGGTTAACACATTCGCGGCTGCACCCTGTATTTTACTTTTCACTATAGTCAATGCTGCTGCGTACTTACTGTGTGTTTTGAAGTTTTTAATGCTGTCCATTAATCTGGATGCTTCTTCGCGCCACGACCGATAATTTGATTGATCGCCGTTGAAAATAGGTAGGCTTTTAAATGCGTCTAACTGTATTTCACTACCATCTGTATATGTGGTTCTTATTTCCTCTAGCACAGGTATGTTTGGTACTATGCCTAATCCAGATTTTACTTCATTTAGTTTTGTTTCTAAATTAGTGTTTATTTGATTTTGGTTAGTTATTATTGCTGCTAACCTTGCATTCTCTGTGCGTGTGTGCTCTAGGGTTTGTGTTACTGTGTTGCTCCTGGTTTCTAAAGCTTCTAATCTTGCCATTAATACTGCGAGTTGTTCCATTTTGAACTCGTGTCTGTTGTCGTCGAATTTGTGTGTTTTTTTTCTCCACATATACACTTTCACTGAATTGCTTTGCTGCTTCGTACGAAGAAGCTATATTTGTACCTGCTATGCTAGGTAATTCTTGTAACCGGTAACGCGAGTGTTCTGTTTATACTAGATTTCACTACTTGTTCCCGAGGTCCGCTCGATTGAAGTTAAAAAGTATATTTAACCTCCTGGCAGGATCGCCAATTAAAACACTTGTTTCTTACTTTTAAAATTAAACAATATTTATTTGGAACTATGTCCTTTATTATTGAAATACTTTTTACTAATTCTAAAAGGAGCTTAAGGCTACTATGTAGTTACAATAAGACTGTTGATAAATTCATCATACAGTCGTATTTATATACTTTTCTTATCTATCTACAAGGAGACCCAAGCGTACAATCGTCTTGCTTGATAATGAAGAAGAGATAATATTCCAACATTGTATACAAACGATATTATCTCTTTTACATATGTTATCATTGTAGCGTTGTGTGCAAGACTGTACTAGAGACTAAAGATATCATTGAATACAAATAATGTTATCTTTTTTCTCAATATGTCTTGCTATGGATACTTAACTCGCGCCATTCATCGACCACGTCCAAGGCCATCCGACCAAATGTCTGGTGAGTATACTGCAATTAAAATTTAATTTCCATGATATACGGCTTTTTGGCAGAATGTCCGCTAAGTACCAACCAATTTCAAACATTTTCTAAATAAAAGAACACAATTAACTTTCCACAAAGCAAACAATTAATTAACCTTAAATTTTCCATTATCCCATCTTACGAATACGAGGACTTGCATCTACATACATCATCGCACCACAGGAGGATATGCGACCCATCTGCGATATTATCGGCTCGCATTAGGATCTTCCTACAGATCGTAAAATATATCGAGGCGACCCATCCTATTTCATCGTTATCACTGCACCGAAGTGGTTTCTGTTTTTCGTCTTTTTTTTTGCTTTTATGCTCAAACGCCCTATTATCCACAATCTGCGACCATGTCGGTCTAGTCAGCCAAGGAATGCGCGACCATTAAAAAAGGGGCAAGCTTGTAGTACCATTCTATGTTCGCCCCGAAACAGAAATATTTTGTCGGGTGCTGTACGAGGAACGGCGAACAGGGTGGAATTGAATGGAAAAACTTTAATTGCTCGCACTATTTGTACAACGGACCCCCATGTACAAAAACCTCCAGCATCAGAAGACCCTTGCAAAGGACGACCGAGCAACGGTTTAACACTGCTATTGCTATATAGCTGCATAGCTGTTGCGGAGACTCAACCGTCTGATGGCCTCATAAACCACATAAACGCTCGGGACACTGGCAAAGGTTAAATTATCTACTGAATCATGTAATTTCAATCCACTCCCCTCATCTACTACTAGGATGTTATGCCTGACCTCTTCGTCGTGAGCCAGCGTATAGATACATACTCGTTTCCCATTCCGACCAGCTCCATGATGGCAAATTAGCATAATTTTCCCGATAAGGAAATTCTTGGTGGCGCGTTTTAGTGGTGGCTTTACTTGGAAAAGAGTTCATAACACATGCGGCGGGGATATACAAGCGATGCGGTAGACTGTGCCGGTATTCTCAGGCAGCTGAAAGTAGAATAGGGGAAACGAAAAAGAAATTATGCAAAATGGAGGATTTTCTACTGCTCTTGATGGTGTTGTTATTCCAGCTGGAAGTGCAATCCGGCTCCCACATCAGCGGACTTCTATATAGTGAGGGAATTACTTTTTTGTAAGTAATCTAAAGCATCGGCCCCCGCTGCCCTAACCATTCGTCTATACTTACGCTGAGGCAGCCATGCAAATACACATGTCGGGTCCCGGCTTCCGGGACCGATGCCAGATCGCCACTTCATCTCCCATCGGAATTTGTGCATTATTTATGTTGAATCTCCATAGTTCTTTTTGCCACGTTTTCTAAGCAAACGGTGCATATATAGTGACAGCTGACAGCCTTTTGGGTATAATGCGTTGCTAGTTCTTTTGCCAGTAATAGGATAAGTGCGCCATACGCTGCAGGCAATATACGTACGAAGCTAAATAGTAACATACAAAGGACTACATTCAGCATTCAAATTAAGTAATTTGGTGCATTGTCTGGCTTTACATCCGTTTCTTAAGTTTTTGTTCTCCTATGTGATGTCTACTTCTGTGGAGTTGGGTCTTAACAGGCGGCAATTGTGGTGGTCTCATTATGTTAAAGAACATTAACTTTTTTTTGTTGCTAATAACTAGCTTGTGAAACAAAAACCAATGTCTGAGATTACGATTCATATTAGCAGTATCGCCGGCAAAAGCAGTTAAAATATCTTTGAATGGCTTAGAAAACAAAGAATTAACAAATATCAAAAATAATGTAGAACCCAAAATGGAACCTTGAGGTATACCCATATTTAAAAAGCTTTTTGAGCTTAAACAATTTTTGATGTAGGTTCTTTGATTACGATTAGATAAGTAGGAACAAAACCAATCATAAATAAAGCCCCTAAATCCAGCTTTCAAAATTTTACTTAGCAATAAAACATGATAAACCATATCGAAAGCTTTTATGTCGATGAACAAAGCTGCCGGAATATGAGATTCATTAATTGATTTATAAAGCTCACTACAGAATTTCAAGAGGGCATCTTCTGTCGATGCCGATGACGGACGGACGGCGGGACCAGCTCGTGGAGGACTGCAGCGCGGACGGCGCGGGAGTCAATTTGTATAAATAGTGATTTATATATCCACAGGTATTTCCATTCTTGTTTGTCGTCTTGGATAAGAACTCAAAGAAGAGTTACGCAACTATGCTAACATACATATATAAAAAAAAATAAAAAATTTGACATGTCACATTATGATGACTGTCTATGAGGTAGCGCTTCAGAGTGCCATAAAAGACAGTTTAAGCGTTGGTCAGATTTACGGTTGCTGGTACCATTACTGCCAAACAATAAGGAGAAACATAGCAACCAAATTTAAAGATTTGGCATGCTTTTTGCGAAGATCTAAGCCGTATCTGAGGCATATCATAAATTGAAGGGTTGTAAGTCTAAAGGGTCTAAGTGCCAATTCTGTGGCCTCAAGCAATAACCGCTTAAGTCGACTTAAGCGAAAAAAGAGAATTTTCGTGTATCGTTATCTCCTTATGTTGTTACATTTTAGAAAAAAATCCTAGCTTTATTACTTCATTTTTCGTTGAAATAAATGAAAAAGAAAAAACCGCTTAAGTGTTTATCATTACACGCAGCATTTGCAATAACCGCTTATCTCACCAAAGAATTTTGAAACCTTGTAATTTTATTACCAAAAACGACTAAAGTTGAGTTAAGCCACTCATCAAAATTCAAAAGTTCTTCTGAAATCCAGCACACATACATTACTGAAAACCGCTTAAAAAGACATAAGCGATTATTGAAAATTAAAAAATTGTTCGAAAATTAATCGGTCATATTCTCAAAAAACGACTTATTTTACTTAAGCGTTTATTGAAAATTATTAAATTTCGTTCCTAGAATCCAAACAAACATAAGCGGTTATTGCAAATTTCAGTTGGGTCAACACTACAAACTAAGTAGGCTAAGCGGTTTTTTCAGCGGTCAATTCAAGGAATCCAATTCTTACGTTGAGTTAGTTTGTTATTTCGAAATCAATCGTGAAACATCAGTTGGATTAAGCGCAGTGAAGTGTTTAAGATTTTTTTATTGGAATAAGTGTCGAAACGTAAACCTTTGCATTAAAATCACAAGTTAATAAAAAATATGAGTTCTCGAGCATTACAAATTCTAAAACTGGCAAGGAGCGGCGTATTAGTCAAACAGAATGAAAAAAAAAAATGAGCTGCCACCGCCAGCAAAAGACAATTTTAATTGTGAAAAAAGTAATTTGGGTACGTAGTCATCTATGGTTTTTTTTTAAAGTGTGAAGTTTTTGATTTTTCTTCTCTGTCTATTTAGAATATAACTCGCAGTTATTTTCGGAACCCGTTATAATGAAACAAAATCATCAGCAAATGGATTTGATTTTAAAAACTTGGATTTACTCTTTCAAGAATTTGGTGCCGATAGAACCACAGAACTGGAAGACGATTTCTTTAGCTCGGATGACTCTGTTCGTGATCCTAGTTTCGAGCTTTCAGACACGGACATATCTGAAGATTGTTCGGATGAAGAACTTTTGAACATGGGTAAGCAACTTGAAGCAAATCTGGCCTCCTCTACGTCACCAACTTCCATTGAAAACCAACCAAAATATGATTCAAGCAAGACAATTGCAAAAAAGCGAAACAGAGGAGAATCATACACTCGCAAATCTGGAGTAGTTGATGCGAGGAAGTGTATTCCTCTTAGTGGCTGTCGACAAAATTGCAAAGTAAAAATAAATTTTGAAAATCAAAAGCAAATTTTCAAATCTTATTGGTCGTTGGGAACGTTTATTCAAAGAGTTCTTTTCATCGGAGGCTTAATAGAAATTGAAGACAAGAAGTCACAGACGTTAAAGAAAAGCGAAACTCGTCCCCGAAACCGACAGCATCACATTAAATATTTTATAAACATAAATGCAGAGAAAGTTCGTGTTTGCCAAAAATGCTTCAATGAAACTGAAAGCTTTTTGAAATCAGTTGTTAAAAAAAAAAATGGAGCAACCAAACATACCTTTTAAAGATAACCGTGGTTCCGGTGGAGGAAGTAACAAAATATCTGAAGAAGTGGTTGAACTTATTAAGATTCATATAAACAGCTTTCCTGCATACGAAAGTCATTATGAAAGGCGTGACACGTCTTGTAAGTACTTTCATGCAAATTTGACTTTGTCTTCTATGTACAAACTATTCGGCGAAAAACACCCAACGGTCTCCGTGAGCATGAGCAAATTTTCAAGTATTTTTAAAGGTACGTTCATGCCTAATAAGAAACTAATCATATTTTATATTCTCTTATATTTAAAAAGAGTTTAGAGCTTTAGGTCTGTCTTAAATTGTTTTCCTCAGATATATTATATCTACCTACTAAGAATTATTTTTATTATAAAAGTGTTATCATTTTTCTTAAAAAGTAGATATTTATTTAATTATTTTTTAAATAGAATAGTTTTAACAAATTTCGTAAAAGATATTTACATAAAATATTGATTCCTGAAATGGGTCGTAACTACGTTCAAAGTATTGTGTGTTATTTCAAAAAAATACTATACATAACCGACCACTTTACGACGACCATTTTTATGTATTAAGTCTTATGGCAGCAGGTGAAAAAATAAATTATTTTGTGCCTTTTATTTCTATAGGAATGAACATCAAATTCAAAAAGCCCAGCATCGACACCTGTAATAAATGTGACCCATTGAAAGCAAAATTGGATATTGCAAAACGTGAAGATTCTGAAGATCTTGCAACCCTTCAAGGTGAATTGGACCATCATCATTACATGACGGAATTAGCATATAATTCTAAAAGGGAAGATAAAATGTTGGCCAAAGAAAATTCCGAAGTTATTGGTTTTGCATTTGACCTTCAGCAGTGCTTACCGAATACCGACACCGTATCTCCGAAACTCCGTAAGCTTTTACAAACGGCAACTATGGACATACAATCTAACCATACATAACTTTTTCACAAATACCCCGTATTGCTTCATGTGGCACGAGGGTATGGCTAAGCGAGGAGGCAATGAAATTGCATCATGTTTAATGAAGCATATACAAAATGTTATCGCCCACAATCAAGTTAGTCATTTGGTTTTTTACAGTGACTCTTGCAGCGGACAAAATAAGAACTCATATGTAAGCTCTATGTTTCTAACTTTATTGCTAAACAACAACATTATTGAAACTAATAAGTACAAAGTACAAAGAAAAAAAAAATGGTCTTAAAAGCTTGTTTCCGTTTGTCGAACCTGCATTTCACGAATTTTATAATAATTTATAAACGGAAAATGCACCTGATATTCATCCTGACTTAGTGGATGAGAATGAAAATGATGAGATTTAAGTCTATGATTCTACGTTTAAATGTTTTTTATTTTCTTTCTTAAACATTTTTTGTTATACTGTGAATTGCCTTTTTTTGTTAAGTTTTGTTTTCCTTTTTTAACCGTGAATTATTTTTCTTAAAAATACCTTTATTTTCCAATAAAATATCACTTAAATTGATTAAAGTGAAAAAATATATTTTCAAAAACAGCTTATCTCATTTAAGAAAAAGTTTGAAAAATGATTCAGTTTGCAATAACAGCTTAAGTGACATAGGTAAGCAATAAATGGTAAAACGCAATTTGGAAAAACAACGATAAACATGTTTTTTGCAATAACTTTGGGAATAAGGATATTAGAATTACAGAAAATTGCGGCCGCGATTCTGGTTGAAGCCTTCAACTGTACCTAATTTAAAAAAGATTTGTTATTTAAATGCATCAGTTTTTTGAAGATTCAAAAAATTGTTTCAAAGTACTATACCCAACAACCATAATTTTGGACTTAAGCGGTTTTTGGTTGTGGCCACAGAATTATATTATTTCGAGATATAACAAAAAAACACAATGCAGCAGAATCCAATATGTAGGTATATTGCCATATAAAGCCACCGAGAGAGACAACTTTATTTGTACGTAAAATTTTAAAAGAAACAGGCACTTGGATCCATTTGGATATTATTAGGCTTGGCACTTAGATTGTATTTTCATAAAAATATGAAATTTTTATTTTTTGGCACTTAGACTCTTTAGATTTACAACCCTTCAATTGCTTTCTTCGCCCTTGTTAGCATCTACGCAGATAAGACCAACTTATGAAATTATAAAAGAAAGTGTGAGTACTTTTGATGCTGAAGGAAGGTTTTTCAACTTTTTTACCTACTTTGAAAAGCAATGGATGCAAAAGGTAAATACGGACCAAATAGTTTTTTCCTTTTCTTACATAATTTTTCTGCAGGTCAAACCAGAAGGATTTTCGGTTTTTATGAGGCACACTTGGACAACGTCAGCCATAGAAGCCTATAATGGTGTTTTGGGCCGGACGATGAACAAAAATGGGAATTTCTGTATATTTGTAAAATCTTAACATACAGAAGAATTTTCCAAAAGTAGAGATTTTGAACTGCTTAGCTCAAGCGGTGGTTCTCATTGTTCTTCAAAACAAAGAAAGTCGCTGTATGTAGAAAGGGCGCAAAAATTTAAGAAGCCAGTAGGTAATTGCTCGCAGGAAAAATAACTGCAGCAATGTTTATCAACAGAATGGTGTCTCCTAAAATTGATATATGCATCGAAATCGAAATGGAACCGGACGAAGATATTTTCGAGGTTCTCTTGGAAGATTGTGACGAGTGATGAGGACGTTAAGCCAAGAACTTCTAACTCTACACAAAATTAAGATGATGATGAGTAGTTGTGCATCATCTGCTGCGTTAAACGACCAAACACTCTTTTGTTGCCTTGTAAACATTTTAAACTGTGCGCCGAATGCTTCGGTAAGTTAAATTCGGATGAGAATTAATTTATTAAATGCCCTGTATGCAGATCCGTAGTTGTTGACAACATCCATTGTTAGCGTTGCTTATAACCCTAAACGTTGTTATTCCTTAGAGCCACTATTTTCCAATCCAATTCACTGCTCTATATGAGCGTATAATAATCTGATAACAAAAGTCGTCTACTTTTAGATTCTGCTGCTGCTTCTGGTTTGTCGGTTGTTAATTCGTATGCTACGCGTTTTGCCCCAAATGCTCCTCCCAGTCTTCTTGACGTGCTTATAGTGTCAAACCGTCATAATGTTTTACTTCATGATCAACTGTCTTTGGAAGGGGTGTCTGATCATGATCTAATTTTTTGCACGTACAATGTTCACTTTGCTGGTACTCACTTACCATCGTCGTTCCAGTTCAGAGATTTTTCTTCCGTGGACAACTATAACCTGCATTTAGATGCATTTCGAATCCCATGGCGTAACTGCTATTATGCCTCAAATGTGAATGATAAGGTCAATTATCTGCAAAACCTTTTACCTCTTTAATAGACATGTTCCGTTGAAGACAGTTGTAATACGAAACAGAAATTGCCCTTGGTTGACATGCGAGGTTCGGAATGCCATGAAAGCCCGTAACAAGTTGTACTCAAGGTGGAAGCAAAGTCGAACTAGTGTCAACTGGGAAATATTTTGTCGGGCACGTAATCATGCCACCTTTATAACGCGAAGAGCTAAAAAGAGATATTTTCTATCTAAGCTAAGTACTAACCAAACTTCAAAAAAACTCTGGAGTTATTTACGTTCAATTGGTGTCGGGAAAAATGCTGCCGTCGATACTACGAGTATACTTGATGCCAACGAGCTTAATAATGCATTTCTCACTGGTGCCATAAACAACCCACATTTCATTCCTGAAAGTAAGCAGTTTTTGGAGTTTGATTTCGATTTTGAAGTCGTCTCGGAAATTGATATCGTCAATACCATTCGCTCTATAAAATCAAATGCTGTAGGTGAAGATGGAGTACCTATTCGCTTTGTAAAGATGATTTTACCCCACATCTTGAGCTCTCTCACACACATTACTAATTATTGTATTACGACCTCTTCTTTTCCAGACAATTGGAAATTGGCCAAAATCATCCCCGTTCCGAAGAAGTCACAGCCCTCATCGGCAAACGACTTTCGCCCAATCAGTATTTTACCGTGTCTATCAAAAGTCTTGGAGAAAATCCTTGCAAATCAAATCTCAAGTTACCTAAATCAACATTGCTTGTTATCCCCAGTTCAATCTGGCTTTCAAGCACATCACAGCTGTTCTAAACAGCTATGATTCAAATTCTGGATGATGTTAGGACTAGCTTTGATATGCATTATTTAACGGTACCTACTATGTTTGCTTGACTTCTCCAAGGCTTTTGATGGAGTGCATCATTAAGTATTATGTCAGAAACTCAGACTGTATTTTGGTTTTAGCGAAAGATCGGTGCGCATGATGGTTAATTACCTGGGTAATCGGTTCCAGAGGGTCGTTCATGATGGCAGATCCTCCCAATGTACCAAACATTAGTAGCTGGAGTGCCACAAGGATCAATATTAGGACCAATTTTATTTTGTTTGTTTATCAATGACCTAACCAAAGTATGCTCTGATGTATCTATTTATCTTTACGCTGATGATGCCTAAATTTACTTATCACGACCAATTGGTATGGTTGAGGATTTAATAGTTAGAATAAATGAGGATCTGTCAAGAATTTACAACTGGTCACTATGTAATGGGCTTAATTTGAATCCAGACAAATCTCAGATGATACTTATTTCCAAAAAACAATGCGATACGGATGAACTAACACCAGTGTTCTTAAATAACAGGCAAATCAAATTCGTAAACGTTGTGACCAATCTTGGTTTCAAATTGAATCGATCACTCTCTTCCATTGACCATATCAATTATGTCATTGGCCGAATCTATGCTGGCTTGCGCAAACTCTGGTTATCTTCCAGTTTCACCCCAACATGCACGAAACTAAGACTGGTTAAAACGCTATTTGAGTCCATTATTGATTATGCTACAGCTGTTTATTGTAAGCTGGACTCCCACACAGAACACAAGCTGCTTGTTGCCTTCAATGATATGATTAGGTATGTGTATGGGCTGCATCGTTACGAACATATATCTCAATATCATAAATTTGTTCTGGGGTGCACGTTTCAGCAATATCTAAAAATAACGTGCTGCCAATTCATGCATAAACTTATTCATAAAAGATCGCCCAAGTATCTATTTGATAAGCTTCAATTTGCGCAATCGACTAAAACAATTAACCTTATAATGCCTTCTTTTAACTACCTACTTGAACTCTTCTCGTCTCTTCTTCATTCATGTCACCAGGCTTTGGAACTTTCTTCCAGCATCGACAAGGCAAATAATGGGAGCTACCAAGTTCAAAAGTTCCGCATTAGAACACTGCTCCTAACCACTGTTGCCACTTTAGCGATTTTGTCGCTATTTCTAGCGTATTTTTAAAGCTCTCGGCGATTTTTAAAAAAATTGGCGATTTCTAGCTACTTTTCATTACTATACCACCACGTACACGAATCCGCTAAAAGTGGCATCTACGACCCATTCGAATATAATTTTTCACATCGCGACCTACGCGTGGTTGGTTGGTGGTTGCACATGTAAAAGGCAGATGTTTAGTAGGTGACGAGACAGAGATTTTTGTTGGGGATTTTTATTTTTGTGGGGTTTTTTTTTTAATGTAGTATTTAATTTGATTAATAATTTAATAATTAACAATTTATTTTAAAAATAAATACATATTTTTATGGACTTACATTCAAATTGATATTTTAGGGATTTCTAGCGGATTTTCGCAATTCAAAAACTAACGTTTCTAGCGGATTTTAGATTATGGTCTGGCGACAAATTTTTTTCCTCAGCGGCAACACTGCTCCTAACTGCAACAACTACATTTTCCTTTAATTTCTTTTTCTTCTGTATTTCTCACTTTATTTTAAATATACTTCTTCTCCAACATCTATTTCTTCTACTTCTTTTACTTATATATATATACTTGAAAATTGTTAATATTAATTCTGTAATTTATGTACTATAAAAGACAGTAAGTCTTATTTGTACTCTGTAAAAATAAAAATGAAATGAAATCCAAGTTTATATAAATAAATCTGACGGAAGCAAGTCTACTTTAGGATTACAGAGGCTGCACGATTCGATGCAATTCTAGGTGGAGCTTCATCCACCTGTAAAATATGACCCCAGCCAAGAAACCGCCCAGAAATACGGATTAAACTCAAATCAACTCTGCATATTGCGATCTAGTGCAGCCTTCTATGAAGTATATGGTATGCAAGGCAGCCAATCGTACACGAATTCATTTTTTCCTCAGTCTTATGCCTTTGACAGGCATTTAACTGTGCCCTTCAGTGATTTACAACACATGCTTGTATTATACTGTCATGTTACCACTTCGAAGGGCAGAAGTCTTGACATGTCAAATCGTAATGTGGCTCGGTTGATTACATGTATGAAATATTCGAATCCTCTCCGCCATAAGGACAAGCGGCTTAAAACGACCGTAGTAAATCCGATGACATATCCACTTCACTGACCCGCCCTATGGCCATGTCAACGCAAAATATTTATATGAAATAAAATAATGTTACAATAGCAGCAACAATAACATCATCATCATCCAAGCTTAGCATGTGTCGCTTGAGTTCTTCATACGAATGCAATACAGGCACGCGTTGTTGTTCTCTAACCAGGTCCAGGGAAAGGCAGCAGCCCAGCATAAAGATTGTATCTGCCATAAAGTCAAAGGGTGCGGGCTGCCGCCTATTTATCATTGTGATATGACACTGTGTGGCACATCGCACATCTGATGTATTAAAATGATAATCGCTTTATGTGGTTATTTTTATTATTAAATGTTAAAGGGATGCCCATGTCCATAAATAAATAAATCCCATGTTGTTGTGTGCCAGTCGGTTTTTTGGACGACCGAATCATTTCGAAATACAACTGCCAGCTAACCGGGTACCTATATGCATACTGTGCTCCGTGTGTGCTCAAGCACAGTGCTGGCGATTTTTCCGCAAAATAAATTGAATATCTATTATGGCCTTCATAAATCGTTACAGTGGTGGCAATATGATTGCCTACTTGCATACGCAGCTTTTACCGAGTGGCGGACAATAAAATTCTGCAGATGGAGTGATATGGCTGAACGTTTACTTTTTTGCTTTATATATTTTTTTTGGGGCGAGGCTTGGTGAAAATATAAATTTAAACGGGTAAGGCGATATGTGTTATTTTGCAGTGAAGCGAAATAACGTTGCATATTACATTAAGCCTGAATCAGCGGTGTCAGTAGCGTTGTCCCACTGTGTAGACAATAATAAGCATTGTAACAAAGCTGGTTATTAAAGGCAAAATGCTGCGCTGCTATTTCTAGGCAGTGGACAGTAAAATAAGTTACGGTTACTGGAAAAAATAATGCGTGGGTTGTTACGGATGTCAGAAACTAAATTACAACTATTCTAACTACACGCAGAAAACTCGAACTTATCCATATCTTACAAATTAATTTTATTTTGAGCGCACCCAAGAAAAATTCCGTCAAGAGGGCGGCGTTAGCTCGATCTTATCTGTGGGATTTGTAGTTTTCGATATTGGGCGGTGAAGCCGAGTGATTGTGCTCTCCAAGTACCAAGTGTTTTATATATTCTTAAATTACAAACACCTCCAAAACTCGACCACTTCCAAATAAAAATATACTTCACCCACACATGCTTAAAGAGGTGACCACAATAGCCGAAGAATTTAATAGGGTAAAACTATACAATACGCCCCACTTTTTTAGAATCTTCAATAAAACAAAAAATTAAACAAAGATAATAATTATTTTATTGAACAAATAATTAACATTCTTCTCTCAAGTATTTGGCAATTTCATTTTTACAAAAATATGTTAGCATATATAACCATTTTTTTAAAAAGTTTAAGTAGGGCGTTTTGTAACCCAATCGTTGGATAAAAAGCCCCGCATGAGTGACAAAACGCCCCTAAGGAAAAAGTAGGAACAAATATATAAAATAATGAAATTTACATTATTTGGTTTTGTAGTATGGCCTGTCGCTTCGCTTTGCGGCCGCAGCTGTTGCAATTTGGTATGTACATAGTACAAAACTCGTGCAACCAACCCTGGCAAGATATGCACTGAATCCAGTCTTCTGTAGAAACGGTCTTGTGGTAATTTTCTGTACACTCTGTAACGATCCGTTACAAATTACCAACTGCCAGCCGAGACCGACCAACACAATATCCGCAAGCCGCCACTGAACAGCACCACTGGGTATCCCTGATCGCCACCACTGGCAATAACGGGGCCATCAGCAGACCCGAAACACCCACCACCAGTCCCAACGCACGGCGCAGCAACATCAGCCACACAACAGCAACCACCAGGGACAATTTTACTCCAGCCTTAGAAGTCACACTGGCTTACCAAAGGAAAATGCATGAGTACCCCGAGGCAAAACTAGCTCGGGAGATCAGTACACTCAGCTCCGGGTGCAATCCATCTGGTGCTGACCCTGTTCTCAGAGACCTCTATTCTCTATATTTTTGGCGGCATAGTTCTCTTTGAATTTGCCTTGTATATCGGTGAGCTTGTATTGTGAGCAAATCCGATCAACCACCGCCTCCTCTTCCCGTGGGCTTGTATTGTGAGCAAATCCGATCAACCACAACCCTCTATCCTATCTTTCCTCAGTGGGCTTGTATTGTGAGCAAATCCGATCAACCACAACCATCTTTCCTATCCTTCCTCAGTGGGCTTGTATTGTCAGCAAATCCGATCAACCACTGCCTCCGTAGTTAAGAACCAGTATTAACGAATTGTTAAGATATTTAAGGAAATCTGATTTTTAAGAATAAATAATACCATTTGTTTAAATTAGTTAAACCACTCAGATTGTTAATATTGTAAAGAATAAAGGTGAAATTGTATAGCACCCAAAGTTAAGTGTTTCTTTGGGAACAATCCTGGAACCGACGAGCGTACCCCAGCCGCAGACAAAAAGCCCGTTACAATTGGCGCCCGAGCAGGGACGGAAGTGGGAACCCGGTGAGGTGATGGTCCTGGACAGCGACACAGAAGACAACAACAACGCCGAACCACCAGAGCGACCAAACACCCCCGGTAAGACGCTACCAGAGCTTCCCCAGATCATCAGGCAGGAGGTGCTGAACAAGCGCTATGTGTTCCCAACACAGCACCACCACCCCGCTGTTACCACAGTGCAACCAAACCCGCCACCCGGGGCGACCCCGAACCACGCCGACCTAGGGACTTCACCCAGGTGAGCCGAAGACGGCGTAAGCGGGCCTACGCGAACACTTCAAACCCGCAATAAAAAAGAAAAAAAAAAAATATTAATACTAAGCCACTGAGAGCCACTGAAGGCCATATTTTAGTTTTGTAAAAAAAAAAAAAAAAAGTCACTGAAGGCAATCTTAAGGCTAGGAGCGCACATGCGATTTCAATCGCACGACTGCTTAGTCGCAAAAAATGTAACACACACATTTCAATGTGAATGTGCGCACTCAACATCTACAAATCGCAGCTTTTATTATCCCGCGAATTGTTCCATTTTTAGAGCGACGCGATTGTCGCCATAATAAATAACCCATATCAACTTCAAGCAATATAAACACACTTGCGATTTAAATCGTTGCGATTAAAAAATCGTTGTCGCAACAATATGTGGGTATGCACGCACTTGCGATTTTCTATCGCATCATAATTTAGTCGCAAAATATGAGACCCATTGTTTTATACATGAATGCACACATATGCAACTAAATAACCGCAGCGATTAAAAAAACGTAGCAAGATCCATTTTCAGAAACGATTTTTTTGACGTAGCGATTATTTGGTCGCATATGTGTGTATTGACATTAAAAGCGGTATGTTCTATTTTTTGCGACTAAATAATTGTGCGACAGAAGACCACAAGTGCGTGCATGGTAATTTTTTTTTGCGACTACGATTTTTCTATCGGTGCGACAAGAAATCGCATGTGCGCTCCTAGCCTTAGTAATAATAATAAAGACAACAAAAAAAAAGAGAGAGCCACTGAAGGCAGTTTGTAGTTTTGTAAGAATGATAAGCCTGCACAAAAATGATTTATTCAGTTCGAGCGCAACCATGGAGGAGACCACAACAGAACCCACCGTCCGCCGACCAACCGGACCCCAGAAGGTAGCCACCACACGCCGGAGGCAGAACAAAATAACTCGGCTCCAGCCAGTCCCCAGTGCACCAGTTATCCCCAGGACGGAAGACCAGTTCCACCTCGGCCTAGTATGGAAACAAAGGGCACAAGCAGAGAAACTCTGGAGGGAGAGACAGCGGACGCCAACATAGCCCAAGACCCAACGTACCGTCCGGATCAAGGAGGCAGGACCTACTCCTCCACCGCCATACCGTCTCCGGAAGTGGGAACCGGTGAGGTGATGGTCCTGGACAGCGACACAGAAGACAACAACAACGCCGAACGACCAAACACCCCCGGTAAGACGCTACCAGAGCTTCCCCAGATCATCAGGCAGGAGGTGCTGAACACGCGCTATGTGTTCCCAACACAGCACCACCACCCCGCTGTTACCACAGTGCAACCAAACCCGCCACCCGGCACCGACCCCGAACCACGCCGACCTAGGGACTTCACCCAGGTGAACCGAAGACGGCGTAAGCGGGCCTACGCGAACACTTCAAACCCGCAATAAAAAAGAAAGAAAATATTAATACTAAGCCACTGAGAGCCACTGAAGGCAATATTTTAGTTTTGTAAAAAAAAAAAAAAAAGCCACTGAAGGCAATCTTTAGTTTCGTAATAATAATAAAGACAACAAAAAAAAAAGAGAGAGCCACTGAAGGCAGTTTCTAGTTTTGTAAGAATGATAAAGACTTATATCATTATGTTTTTTTCTCTCTCGACAGAAAAACCCGCCCCCACTCAAAACCGATACGCATTTCGACGAGAAGGTTCTCGTCTGCCGAACAAAGAGGGGAATGTAACGATCCGTTACAAATTACCAACTGCCAGCCGAGACCGACCAACACAATATCCGCAAGCCGCCACTGAACAGCACCACTGGGTATCCCTGATCGCCACCACTGGCAATAACGGGGCCATCAGCAGACCCGAAACACCCACCACCAGTCCCAACGCACGGCGCAGCAACATCAGCCAAACAACAGCAACCACCAAGGACAATTTTACTCCAGCCTTAGAAGTCACACTGACTTACCAAAGGAAAATGCATAAGTACCCCGAGGCAAAACTAGCTCGGGAGATCAGTACACTCAGCTCCGGGTGCAATCCGTCTGGTGCTGACCCTGTTCTCAGAGACCTATTCTCTATATTTTTGGCGGCATAGTTCTCTTTGAATTTGCCTTGTATATCGGTGAGCTTGTATTGTGAGCAAATCCGATCAACCACAAGCATCTATTCTATCCTTCCTCGGTGGGCTTGTATTGTGAGCAAATCCGATCAACCACCGCCTCCTCTTCCCGTGGGCTTGTATTGTGAGCAAATCCGATCAACCACAACCATCTTTCCTATCCTTCCTCAGTGGGCTTGTATTGTCAGCAAATCCGATCAACCACTGCCTCCGTAGTTAAGAACCAGTACTAACGAATTGTTAAGATATTTAAGGAACTCTGATTTTTAAGAATAAATAATACCATTTGTTTAAATTAGTTAAACCACTCAGATTGTTAATATTGTAAAGAATAAAGGTGAAATTGTACAGCACCCAAAGTTAAGTGTTTCTTTGGGAACAATCCTGGACCCGACGAGCGTACCCCAGCCGCAGACAAAAAGCACGTTACAACTCAATGCACTTATCGCTACTTCCTTCACCTGAAACTTCATCCTCATTTGTGTATATTTCTCCGCCACCGTCTTCGTCGTCGAATTAAAAAATTCTTTCCTCTTTTCTTCTTCGGCTCAACTTTTTTCTTAAGCTCTAATTTTCTGATCTTTAACTGTTCTTTTTCTTTTTTCTGTTCAGCTGTAATTTTTCTTTTTTGCATGTTTTCTGGTGAGGTGAGTACCACTGTCTTTTGTTTTCTTTTTGAATTCATAAGCGGTTTTGGAACTGGACGTATTTCCGTTAATATTTTTGAGGGAGTAATTCCTGATGAACCTGCTTGCGGCTGAACCTCGGTCAATATTTTTGATGGTGATGTCTGGAGTCCAGATGGCCCCGGTTGTGACACAGGTGCATTTTGAACAGATTCAACATCTTCTTGATTAGTTTCTATCAAGTTTTGTTCATACAATGCATCTGACAATGAAAAAAAGTGATCTGGTATAGCACTTGGGTCATAAGGACAAATTCCTGTTGATTTTAACGCAGACATACCATTAGATACACTCGCCGATTTTCCCCAAGCTTTTCCAATTAACTTAGATACATCGTACCGAGTAAGTTTTTTATCTTTGTAGTTAATCATCCAGGATTTCGCCTCGTGAAAAAATTATGTTTTCAAAGGTTTGAAAAAACATCTATCGAGTGGTTGTAGAGCGTGAGTAGTGTGGCTAGGAAGGCACAGTAGTATGACATCCTTTTTGTCAGCTATCTCCAGCAACTGAATATTATTTGAATGGGAGCTGTGGCCATCGAGTATCAGCAACACTTTTCCTGGAGCTTTTTTGCGAAGGAATATTTCTTGGAACCATTTCAAAAACAAATCGCTATTAACATAAGATGACTTTTTGTTCATATAAACGTCTGAACCAGGTGGTAGACCATCAAAAAACTGAGGCTTGGTGTAAGTGCCTTTGAAAATTAAAACAGGGGGTAAAAAGTTACCTTCACCATTGCAGCAGGCTATGACAGTAACGTTTTCTCCTTTTTCAGAACTTGTAAGAGTGTAAACATCCTTAGCTCCTTTTGAGGCCAAAACCTTTGGTGGTTTGTTGTTGACTTGAATTCCTGTCTCATCCATATTGTATATGTTACCAGGGTTCTTTAGAAGGTCATGCTCTTGGTATATCGTTTTTAATACGTCGAAAAACTCTTTGACGTCTGCTCGATTCATACCATAAGCCCTGGCTAGCGATAGACCTTCAGATTTCCTTGTTGATATCTCTGGATTACGTTTCAAGAAACCATTGAGCGAAACATTACCTGCCGCCTTTGTGCCGTTTGAGAAACGGTGTGATAATCCAAGACGTTTGCCGAACCGATAAGCAATTTCTTTTACGTCTTTTCGGTCAGGAGCAAAACCACCTTTTTCCAATTTTCTTATGTGGGCAACCAATTTTTTTCTTGCTCCAATGAAAGAGCAGTTGATCGACCAAGTGACTTATTTGGATAGTCTTTTAAAATATGTCTCCTCAGGGTTCTGGATGGTATGTTGAACTCCCTGCTAGCTTCATTCACTCCCAAAGTTTTATTTTTTACTTTCTCCATTGCATCCGTCATGTCTTTTTCGGACCATGATGCCCGCAGTGTCGTCCTTGTGCAATTTCGTGGCATTTCCTAACAATTAAGAAATAAAAAAGGCTCTGATGAGTGTTATATTTCAATACATTACTGGGGCCGGGGCGTATTACACTTACCTACTTTGTTGGGGCGTTGTGTAAATTTTGTGATGCAAAACGTCCCAGCAAAAATAAAGCAACCCGACTTGATTTAAAAAAATAAACAAAAACGAACTGAAAAGCCAATTTTATATACTTTCTATATATATATATCATTTTAATATAATGTGCATAATTTCTGAAAAAAATAAATTTTTTTCTGTAGGTAGGTACTCACCGCAATATGTTTTGGCGACAAAAATTTTGTTTGCACTTTTTTTCTGGACAGAGCACACAGAACACTACCACTCAATGACACGGTTGGAGAATGAATGAAACTGGTTTGAACAGGTTTGGTCGTGATTGAATAACACCACCTGTCTGCGTGCTAGACTACTGGGGCGTTTTGTAAACTGGGGCGTTTTGTATAGTTTTACCCCAATATATTTTTTTTAAGTGTATATGGGATATTAACCAATCAATAACCAATAACCCCTGCTACGTTAGACGCACTTATACATAAAACATTCAAATTTAAAGCTGCTAGTATAGGGGACATAAAAAATGTACTAAGGTTGATCAACCAGAAATGATATCTTAACCTTATGAGTGTGAAAATGTTAATTGACGGTATATCAATAAAAGGGCCCAACTTGGCACGTTTGATCAATCTTACATTGAGCAGCGGTGCTTTCCTTGTCACGTGGAAAGAACCGATTGTAACTCCTGTTATTAAAGTAAAAGGCTAGTAATACGCCTAAATAAGGATAATTTGAGGGAGTAGAGAACTGTGACAGATGACAGGAAGCAAGGATGAATATGGGACCTAAGAAAGTGATAGGAAAAAGAAATGGAAAGAGAGTGCAGAGAGTGGGGAGCATGGCATGCTTGCTATACGCGGCCTAGCTCTCCGGACGTGGAGGTCCTTGTCCTCACTACTCCATGAACCTATTACAAAATCATGTAACATGAAATGAAAAAAACACATGTACTTACTTGACGTTTGTACCGGAAGCGGACGGACTTCCACCACTCTGTAAGGCGCTGCGGCTGTAATTGCAGCGATGCCATTGCCCTCCCGACCATGAAATTCCTTGGCCATTTTGGGAACTTCCCTGATATGACCTCTCGCTTCCGACTAAGACCACCTTATGCCATCTGGGTCCTTAAGTCCACCTTACCGCACCCGTGAAATATCGTCTTAGCAATTCAGAGCGGTCTCTCGATCATCAAAAAAAGACCAATAAAAAGACTTCATGTCCCATTCATGTATCATCAATGTATCAAAACAGAAACTAAACCAAAAGAATAAAAAAAAAACCAAAAGAACAAAAAAAAAGAACCGAACAAAAGAAATAAAATCATATTCTTGAATTCGAAAAAAAATAAATAGGAAAATTATTAAAATTAGGCTGAAGCTCACGCCGTCCTTCTCTTATACCATCAGTAGTCTTTTATTTTATAGATTACCGGTAAGTTTACTCTACTACTTTATACCCCTGCCTAGATAGAGCTCTGTTTAGGTATCTTGGTTTTGAGTTGCGAAAAACCGCATTAGAAAAACAGACAGGATGGGAGAAACAAAACCTATTACCTACTACATATATTATGTGTATTTAGTAGCTGCAAAAATTTTAATTAAAAAAAAAATTCACGGCAAAAAAAAAACGGGAAATAATTTCAACCAAAAAAAAATCTCAAAACTAACAAATAAATCAAATTAGAGTTTTATTTTAATCGGTTAGCATCTATTGAGCAACCACCACATTGTCGGAAGCGAAGTACAACTTGATTGTATATCTTTGGACATAAACTTTGACTTTAGTTTGGTGCGATTACAATACCTTCTTTTTCGTTCGTTGCTCAACACTGCCTTTCATCGAAAGGACTTTATATAAAACTACAAACTCACCGCACACTAAAAAATTAAATTTATTGCAACTTTTGCATGTGACTCTCACCGTACGAATAACTCAAATAAGTGTTAAGACTACCGTCCAGTAAACTCTCTGCCAGTCTACGAACAACTCTTTAAAAAATTTGTACAGATAGAGCTTGAGGAATGTTTTGAAACTAATGAATTATTCCTTGAAAACCAATCAGAATTCCGCAAGAAACACTCTTGCTAGTCTGCACTGAACAACATACTAATAAGTTGTAAAGAGGAGATCGCCAATGGTAGCTGTGTCATTGCAGTATTCCTGTACCTACTTAAAAAGGACATTCGATACATTATGCTGATGGAAAAACTGCTAGGACATAGTAATAGACGAATGGAATTGAATTGGTTTCTATCTTTTCTTAATGGTCGATCCCAAAAAAACAAATATGAATGGAGTGATGTCCAGTAGTGTCGAAAATACATATGTACCTTGTTTTGCTTCTTCATCAGCGTATAAGCTCCGTGAAATCCAAGTGATGCCTTCTTGAGAACAACGTTCAGGTGTGAGTTGAATCTAAGTCGCTCGTTGAAGTTGACTCCAAGATGCCTTATGTTGCTTGTGGTTGACAGTGATGACCAGTCACGCTGGTTTATTTTTATGTTGCGACAGTTGTCAGGTGGTCTACCTAACTCTGGGTTCTCTGGTGGGCTTTCTGACACAGATCAGTTCCGATTTTCCCGTGTTGATTCGTATGCTCCATCTTAAGTAGTACTCGGATAGCTTCTTAGTTGCGTTTTCAAGCTGATCTTGGTCGGACGTGAAAATGTTGAAATGCAGGGGTCCTAGTTTTCATCCTTGGCCGATACCAGCTCTGATGCTTTGTGATTGGCGGTCTGCTATATCTGCACGAAAAAGGACCTGCAGTGAAGAAAACTAAAAATAATATTAATGAGAGCGTCAGGAAATCTTAGCTATTTTAATTTGTGAACAAGTCCTTGAATCCATACCTGGAAGCATGTCAAGGAAGCATGCGACTGTAACCTGATGGTTGTTGAGAGCCAATGTGACACCATGATGAGATTTCATTAGCGGGTGTGATGTGGAGTTATTTTTTCCGGAATCTAAATTGATTGTCCGGTATAATGCTAAGTTGGATGCATACATCTTCTCCTCTCTTCAGAATCAGTCCTCAAGTATTTTGCTCACACTACATAGGAGCGATATTAGCCTTTTTCCACTTACGTTGCTATGGTCGCCTTTCTTTGGTATGGCTATTATCTTAGCGATCTTCCATTTTGCTGGAAAGTAAAACTTGTTGATGAAGCTAATCATCTTTTTACATAGCGATCATGATGGTCTGGTTGTCCGGTCTGGTTGATTTCTTGGAGTGACTAACATGAATTGTTGGAGCGATTTGGCAGGCGTTGAAAAGCTGTTTTCTTCAGCTGGAATTGTTTCGCTAAATGAGGTGGTTCTTTGTTCTTCAACACCTTTGACAACGGTATCGACGACTTTGAGAAGATGATGATTTGAAGTTGCATTCAAACTAGTCCGCTAATGATTCCCAGTTTTCGTCTGCTGAGGTGGCGGTTCCTGGCTTTTTTGGGCCTTTACCAACAATTCCATTGATCGTCTTCAAGGTCTGATGTCTTGCAGCTGATTTTGAAGTTGAACAGGTCAACATACCATTTCCGGAAAGTAATGAAGTCAGCTCCTGGTTGTTCATATGTTTAGATTGGTTGATTAAATTTGATAATGAGCTGCTCAGCTTCATGGTCGGAGTCGCTGGTGAGAGTCCTGCAGTCGTTGTTCTGGATATCACGGAGAACATTAACCAGGCTCGAGGTTGCCAATAAGAAATCTAAAAAAAAAATTTATCTGACTTAGGCTAGGAGCGCACATGCGATTTTTTGTCACAACGATGGAAAAATCGTAGTCGCAAAAAAAAATTACCGTGCACGCAATTGTGGTCTCCTGTCGCACGATTATTTAGTCGCAAAAAAATAGAACATACTGCTTTTAATGACCATACACACATATGCGACCAAATAATCGCTACGGCTAACAAACGGCAGATTGTTGACGACTGTTCTGTAGCCAAATTAACTGTATCATATGGGTGATCATAAACTCGCGCGCACTTGCGACTTGCGACCAGTTTGTTGACTATGCAGTTTGCATAATGTCTGAGAGCGAGTCGGTTATAAGTGGCTGCGAATTACCATCGAACCCTATTATTGACGTAGACAGACTGATAATAGAAGTTGAAAAACGGCAAGCTTTATTCGATAAAAAGGTGAAAGAATACAGTGACAGAAATTTAAAGGAGAAGCTATGGGGTGAAGTATGTGGAGCTATCGTCCCTAATTGGACAAAACTGTGCACACAGGAAAAACAAATTAAAGGTATGTACCTAAGTAAATTAAGTTACTTTTTATTTTATTAGTTATTATCGTACAAAATACATATTATTATACGACATACACAGAGCGTCAAAACAAAGTGAACAGTGAACACCAATGCTCTTTTGCATTTTTTTCGGATTGTTAGTTCTTTAGAGCTTGATATGTACAGGTCTAAAAAACTAATCCGACAAAATTGTAAGTATAACAAAATAACAATAAAAAAATTTATTTTATTTCGATAGCATAAAATAATTTATTATATTATGTACATTGTACATATTGAAACAAAAAAATAGTTTCCAAACTACAATGACAAATGAAAACAACATTGGTATTCACTCACTATTGACGCTCACTGTATATACGTTATTAGACCTTTGGTCAGTAATACATGTTTTTAAAACAATCTAAATCTTATCATATTGCCAAGGTATAGAGCCTTGTGGAGTTACAAAATAATTTGAGAAATAATCTCTTATTTGAAGAGCACATGAATTGGGTCTTGTGCCGACTGCATGATTGGATTCTAATGGACATTTGTATGACTCATCATCAAACTGTACTCCATCTTTTTTCCGAACATAATTATGTAAAACACAACATGTTTTAATTAATTGGTCTGCAAAATCAAGTTTAACATCTATCGGTCTGTGGAAAATTCTCCATTTATTTGCTAATATTCCAAAACTGCATTCGACCATTCGGCGAGCACGTATAAGTCTATAATTATAAACCCTTTGTTTTATAGACAAATTTCTACTCGGATATGGTCTTAATACATTTTGTGATAGTGCAAAAGCTTCATCGCCTACTATCACAAAAGGCATAAGTCTTCCGCCTTCGTCATTTGGTAACGTCTCTGGGATAGGTACATTTAATTGATTTGCTTTTAATCTATTGTAAAAAATAGATTTCTTAAATACATTGGAATCACTGTTTCCACCAAATGCTCCAACTTCAATTGAAGTAAAACAATAGTCAGCATCCACTATACCCAAAAGAATTATTGAAAAAAATTGTTTATAGTTAAAGAATTCAGATCCGGTGCTATGAGGCTTCCGTAGTCGTATGTGCTTTCCATCCACAGCACCTATGCAATTTGGGAAGTCTGTTCTTTCATAGAACTCTGCAGCAATATCTTTCCAGTCCTTTTCCGATTTTTCTGACATGTACAAAGGCTGCAAACATTCCCAAATCACTGTACTGTACATGTATCATTTACAATTTCTCTTATAGTGGTGGTGCCCAGTAGATATTGAAAGTGTAGGGATGTAAAACTTTCTCCGGAAGCAAGATATCTGTAAGATTTTAATAATTTATTCGCTCATGTTTATTACCTTTAATATGCATACGCAGTACATTTATGTATACTCGTTTATATCATGCAAATGATTTTTAATTTAAAATAATCTTTACAAAAACTTTAATCTTGTTCTGTTGTAGGGAAAGAGGTTCAAAGAAAGTGGAAAAATTTAAAGGATTGCTTCGCTAGGGAACTAGCAAAACAACGCTCTAGTGTTTCTGGTCAAGCTGCAAAAAAAAGAAGAAAATATATTCACTTTGATTCATTGCTTTTTTTAATTCCGACGTTGGAAGGCCGACCTACTACCGGTAATTTAGAAGAACCGTTCAATGAAAATGAAAGAACTCCAGAAAATCAACTAAGTGAAGCACATTCTTCTCGACGTCCTACAAAAAAAACCTCATCAAGACCACTACAGACAACTACAACATACGAAAGTCAATTACTTCAAATTCTGGAACAAAAGAATGAAATTGACGAAGACAAAAGTTTTGCTCTCATGCTTGTTCCCATGTTAAAGAAGTTCAATGAAGAGCAAAAACATTTTGCAAAAATAGAAATACTTAATGTTATGAACCGAACAAGACAGTATCACCTACCAATGTTCCCAGGTCACCGTAATATTTCATACCATCCACAAGAAACGCAGTTAAACACCATCCAAATACAACAAAGTTTCCCTCACCAAGTTGGACACGTGTCAGCCTTACCTACTACGTCAATACCACTATTACCGCAAAACCATGTAGTACCTTTAAGTTCAGCACAGTCAAATTATTTAACTGACAACATATCTCCTGGAAATACTTTAACAAATCCTGATATGCTCGTATTATCACCCAGTGATTCATCCGAAAGTTGCTAACAAATCATGATATGTTCGTATTATCACCCAGTGATTCATACCAAAGTTGCAGTACAATCATCGAATCATTAAATTTGTGTATTCTTATTATGTAATTCTTACGGTTCTTATGAAGTTTCCTTTTTTTTAATTTAGTAGATTTGAGTTGAATTAGAAATAGTAAATAAAAAAATAAAAGAACTTATTTAGTTTTTGAAGTATGTACTAAGATGGCTTTACCTTAATGTCACAGATAAACGTTCCTCTGGTGATATACATTTCCGCCACGTTGTGTCCTGGTATTGTATTTTGGGTTTAATTAATTGAAGCAATTCATCAAAGCTTTTGCCACTCATTCGATAGTACTCAGTGGCGGATTTATGTTCGATGTCGCCCTAGGCCCCGTGAGATATGCCGCCCTTTTTGCTGTATGGAGAAAAAATTATTAACATTCAATTTTAAAATTTTTAAACTATTATGAATTCAAATTTATTAACTTCAATACAACATTTAATTAGTTAACATAGGTATAACTTTTCGTATAAAGTCTTAAATATAAATTATTAATTTGAATACCTATAGGTTTTTTGAGTTCACATTTTCTTCTTTCTGGCTTTAGTTCGTGTGAAAACGTCAATTATATCATCGTAATCCAGTTCTTGTACCAACTGAGCTCCAATAGATAATAATGCAAGGGCATTAAGTCGGTCTTGGCCTATACTTGCACGTAAATAATTTTTTACCCTTTTCAGAGTTGAAAAAGATCTTTCTCCAGAACAATTTGTTGCTGGGATGCACAAAAAAATTCGTAGAGCAATATCTAAGTAAACATCACAAAGATTTTGTGAATGCAATATATTGCATATATTTTTCGCAGAACTTACCATTACCACTGAGTTTATTTCGATATGCACTCATATTTGATTTAAAATTTATATCAGAATTGCGACAATTCCATACTTGTAAATTTGAATTTGTTTTAAACTGATGAACAAAAATTTTGCATTCCGCAATCACTTCACTGAAAAAAAACTGAGAAATTCACTGCCGATTTTTTAATGTACCTATTTATTATTTTCAACGGCCAATAATATTGATCTAAAAAAAAGTTTTGAAAATTTTTTCAAAATTTTTCATAGATATAAAGGTAAATTAATCCACAAAAATTATCAATTTCAAACTACAGTCAAACTTGGACAACCTGGACATTTTAAATTCGAATTTTTGAAGCGAATTTTCATTTGAAAAAAAAACGAGATACTTACCTACATACACATAAAAATAATATGAAGAAGAAATTTGACTTTTTTATTACCGAGATGTTTCGTTGCTGGTTGGAATTTGTAAGTACATACATATATGTACATACAGGCAATAATTTTATGTATGTTGTAAATACTTATGTACCTTCTACATTTTTAATGTAAAATGTGTTAGACTTAATAAAAGCACAAAATGTGTGTGCATATGTATTTCAGATACATATTGAATTGTTTGATTGTTTTAATTTTGAGCAACAATTTGGATAAATCGAAGTCTTAATAAGTCGAGCTTTTATTGTGGATAATAGTAGTTTGAGTTATCGAATTTTGACTGTATTCTAACATTTTACGGTTCTTGATTTTCAGGGTTATCAAAATTTTGCCGCCCCTTAAATTATGCCGCCCTAGGCCCGGGACTTACGGGCCTAGGCGTAAATCCAGCACTGATAGTACTGCATAAACTTTTTTGGGTGTTCTTTTAAGTTGTGATGCATTGTATGGAACTTTCCCTTAAGTAATCTTGTACTTATAACGGGATGCACCCAATATTTTCTTTTAGGTTTTTTTTTAGACTTTAAACGTAAATACAGAGCTACAACGCAACACTTCGCCGTGAAATCCATTTTTATACTAACAAGACTTCTATTCAAAGTCGCAAGTGTGATAAGATTCATGCTAATCCATATGTTCCATTTTAATTTGCGGCAAAAAAATCGTTTCTTAAAATGGAGCTGGCTGCATTTTTTTAATCGCTACGGTTATTTAGTTGCATATGTGTGCATTCATGTAGAAAACAATGGGTCTCATATTTTGCGACTAAATTATGATGCGATAGAAAACCGCAAGTGCGTGCATACCAACATCTTGTTGCGACAACGATTTTTTAATCGCAACGATTTAAATCGCAAGTGTGTGTATATTGCTTGAAGTTGATATGGGTTATTTATTTTGGCGACAATCGCGTCGCTCTAAAAATGGAGCAAATCGCGGGATAATAAACGCTGCAATTAGTAGATGTTGAGTGCGCGCATTCACATTGAAATGTGTGTGTTACATTTTTTGCGACTAAGCAGTCGTGCGATTGAAATCGCATGTGCGCTCCTAGCCTTAGTCGGCTCCGAAAACTCGATCGACTTCTTGGGGTTTCAGTTGGTGGCGATGATTGTTTTGATGCAGTCCTGGGCTGACTCTGTTTTGGTTGGGCTTGTTTAAGACCCAAAAGACCCGGTTAGTTAGGATACAAGCAGATTTAGCTGCGAATTCCTGTTGCGCTTTCATCTGCATGACCTGTTCTCTTTGTCTGCAAGCTTCATCTCATACTGTGGGTATTTTTTGTAGCTCGCTGGGTGACCTGTTGCCTTTGCTGATCTCTACCACAAAGCAATTGAAGGTTTTGTCTGTTGCTCTTTGCGATTTGAAGAGCGAAACTTTCAGCACAGGAACCCCTTCTACTTTAATTACTCCTCAACCTCAGTAGTGGTGTATGAGTAACGAATTCGATTCAGCGTCATTAGAGTCCTCCAATCTTCACGTGGGGTGAATGTGTGGCTATGTATTTTCCTTGAATTCAGAAAGTTCCGGATTTCTTCAAAACCTTCCGGAGTGATGGTGTTAATTACTATCTTGGTGGTGTTCATCTTCTTAATAGTAAATTAAATTTTTAGTCCTTTGGACAATCTGCTGATTTCGGCGACGCGTATAATTGGCGGTATTTCTAATTCTGATTTCTGATTTTGGTGGTGCTGATTTTTGAGTTGTTTTTGGGGTGATTGGCATTGTTGTTGCAATACTAGCTGGTAATGGCTGCTGGGTTACTGGTGGAGTTACAACAGAGCTACAGCTGGCAGCTTGGCTACTTCGATCTCGACCCAAGGTGTTTATCGGTTATTCGGGATCTAAAACCTCTTGATGGATTATACAATGCGTGTGATGAATGTTTGATCCTTCGTATAAGTTTCACTTATTTTCTTTTGTAGTATTGCTACGAAACCCTTGTTTTTGCCGGTCATTAAAGGAGCTTCATCTCTTGCAACATAAATCAATTAGGACAGAGGTAGATTGTATGTTTGTAGAAGTTGAAAAGCACAATTAAGAATGTCTTGTCCTGTTGTAGTGCCACGCATCGGTACTAGTTCCAATAATTCCTCAAAAATATTGAGAAAGAAAAACAGCCAACTGAGTTAAGCCCTCAATGCCCGTGTTTTCGTCACACGCAATGGTAAGTAGGGGAAAGTGGTCACCCTTCGTACGTGGGGCACATTCATACAGTAAGTATAAAAGAAAAACTAAGCTTCGCTAAAACACGTGTTTGCTCGTGTGCATAGACATACCAGGTAGCATTTCGCTCAATGAACTTCGGGACAGTCGGGCAAAAGGTATGATAGCTGACAAGCGTAACGTGTTTCCGAGCGCTGTGAGTAATTTTTTTACCGAAGTTCGCGATCGCATTGCGAGTAAGTTTTTTACGTTTCTTGCAAAATAGGGATGCCGAATTTATGTTTACAATGTTTATTTTGTTTTTAAATTCCTAATATTTCCCTACTAAATTTTAATTTATTAAAAAGTTGTAATTTTTATTTTGTGCATAGCCTGGGGTACATTCGGACAGTAATACAGGGGGCACATTCGTACGCGTACGAATGCTCCCCTTCAAATTTTATTTACGAAAATTACAAGCAAAAGATCAATAATATCGATTTTAATGAAACAAAATTATATAGACCTCTTTAAAACGTGTTTTACGCATTCTATAAGGTTTATTAGAAATGGCAATGTCTTTATCTGTTGTAGCCTTTACAGTTATCTAGGCAATATAAAAAATATAAAAATAAAATGTTTCTAAAATGCATAAAAAGATTTAGACCAGTTTAAAAAAAAATTAAAACTCTTACCTGATCAAATTAATAACACGTCTCTACAGCACGACTTCTTCGGCACTAATAGCAGTAGAAACGAAGAAAGAGGATTCGTTAGTCCATCACAGAGCTGTCATAGCTTCATATCAGTTGTTATACCTAGAAACGACTCAGTTATCACTTACTCTACAAGCCAGAACAACCTTACCCTAAGCAGAACTGCACAGCAAAGAGCTGTCATACGACTAGGTAACGTAGTAGATAAAAGGCTCTTGTAAACAAGCATAGCATTATTAACGGGTAACAGCTAACAGGACATTGATCAACGATGTTCACACCCTACCCAAATTAGGTTTGTTAACAATCGCGCCTTAAAGAGCTATGGTATGGTAACTATGGACATCCAAGATATAGTTAAGTTTGCCAAGTTAGGGATATAGGCAGTGTTGCCATAAAAATATTTGGATAAATCTGCAGTTATGACAAAAAATAAATCTGAAATGCAGACTTCTATGGAAAGATATTACTTCACAAAATGTTTTTTTTTATTTAAATAACAATACAAAAAAAAGAGTTGAATAGGAAAATGACAGCATACAGCGAAAGCAAGTGTACAAAAAATATTGACTTGTTTTTTTAAGGACCAAAGTATATTATTTTAAATGCAGACAAAATCAGAAGTGCAGATTTATGGGGAAATCTGATTGTTAAAAGTCTGCAGCTCGGTTGAAAATCTGCAAAACGCAGACAAATCTGCACTTATAGCAACATTGGGTATATAGGAAACAAATTTTCGGGTTTGGTACCCATATAGTATTCTCAGTGAATACGCAAAAGCATTGAATTTTGAAGTATCCAGCGAAATGGGAATAAGATTTTAAGTGAACATTAAGTCAATTTGAATATTATTTAGTTATTTGGATATTTAATAAGTTTTTTTTGCTGTTTATAAAAATTAGCAAGTTAAATAAACTTTTTAAATACCCTGTATGAGTCTTCCCCATGTCGTACGAAAGTACCCCATCTGCTGTACGAAAGTACCCCACAGGTGGGGTGCATTCGTGCAAAAATCTAATCCTAGAATATTTTCTATAACTCTGTAAATCTTTGAAATAATGGTTTCATACTTTTTTGTTATAAACTACGATATATATAGCACATATAAATGCATTAACTACATACAAAGGTGCGTTAATTTTTAACTAAATAATAAAAATTCAAAAAGTGTACGAAGGGTGACCACTTTCCCCTAAGTATAAGCTTCAAAACTTTTCTTTGATCTGATCACTTAAATGACCAGCTAAATCGGTTACTCTTTCCGCAACAGTATTTCGAGACTGAGACTGAGAGATTACTTGAAAAGAATTCTCACTTTCAGGACAAATATTTGTATGCGCAAACATGTCAAAAATTCTACATGAACTTAATTATTTAGAGTTTCTTAACGGAAACAATTTGTTTTAATTTCGCAATTTAGAATTTTCGGTAATTTGCGAAATATTGATTACCTATATTATTATTCATAGTTAATTTCAGTGTGGTATCTTAATTCTGTGCCAAGCATAGTTCTGTGATTTTGCCAGTGATTGCAGTGCAAATTTAAACGGTGAAGTGGTGATTTAGTTTTTTATTGTTTTCGTTGCTTTTGACGGGAATCGGAAAATTCGTATTTTTCATACATTTTATATTTGAATTTACTTTTTTTTTTAGTGTTAATAGTATATTATGCAGTCAAAAATTCTGCCTGTTTACAGAAATTTTCTTTTTTGAACTCATTTCTTGTGCTGCAATTGGATTTTCGTTAATTGGCAAAACGTTGATTATTTATATTTTGATATCTCAAGTAGGTATGCAAATACTCATTGTTTCAACGTAACCTCGAGCTTGAGAACATTGAAAACGATTTTTCTCTGACCTTACCTGCCTCTCATATATCTGAATAACATCTGCCTATAAGATTCAAAGCTGTAGCTAATATACAAAATTTCCGACAAAAAATCGATCAATAGTTAAAATCCCGCCTCACATGTGCAGGCATTAATCCATTTTGTCTTTCTTTTGTCTGCATGAAGTGCAAACATATGGCGACTGCCATTAACATTAATATAATACCCAGTCTCCTTAAATGCCTTTTCAAGTTTTAGAAGGTTTCCAATAAGTATAATAAAACACATTTCAAGTATTCACACATAATACCATTGTGAGGAGGAAGAGAAGAATACGACAAGAAGCTTATGGCATCAAAGACGCAACTTAAAGCACCCTTAATGGATTTTTGCACACTCAGATGCAACACAGTCTAATCTAGTAATATTCCTGCAGCATCATTTGCCAGTGCATTTTGAGGAAATTTAAACTTAAATTTGTTCCGTAATCTCGTTTGGCTTTGTCTGGGAAATCAACTTGAAGGCATAACCATAGAAGCAGTAGAAAAGGAGTCTCAAAAGCATTAAGCAAAAGGATTATACTCCCGGGTTTTAAGTTTTTAATTCATTTTTTTGTCACAGGATCAAAAATGCATGTGCTTTAAAGTGCAACCACAGGCAAGACATTTATTTTCAGTTAGGTATAACAGAATAGAGAATATGTAGAGTATCTACTGATGCAACATATCGAGTTTTGGGACACATGGTATGCTCAATTGAGTAAGTAGGTCGACGTGGCCCGGAAAACGCTTATACTGCTCAGCATAAAGGCTCATGATTTATATAGACCTGTATGTGGCTAAGTAAGGATGTGAAAAGCACTCTTAAGGACTTACCATCAACTGGAGTCGATTAAAACATTGTTTTGAAAAACCTGATGCCAAAAATGTGTAGTCTAGTTTTATCTTTGCAGATATGCCTTAAAACATTGCTATGGAAATTGATACTATCGTTCACTGCAGCATATGATGCACTCGTAGCAAGTTAAAGCTAAATACTTTCAACAGGAACTGATGTCTTTTACAAGATAGTACGAGGTAAAGGGAGTCTCGAATTTGTCGGCGAAAGGCGTTAAAGATGTGACAAACATGATTACATATTTCACTTGAAATTTCAAACTTTTGACCCGCATTTTAGTTTCGAAATTGGAAATATTGAAAATCCGAGAATTTAAGTATAATCTCAATGCTGTATATATTAGAAGGCATTCTAGTGCTTTACTTCTTTAATAGTTGCATACCTATACAATAATTAAATAATTTCAGCGGTATTAATAGCACTGATAAATCCGATGACGAAGAGGAAAATACTAACGACAACTTAACATCCGACAACAGCGAAATTTCCAGCTGCAATGAGAATGACGAATCGGGAAAGTCAAGCCGAGAATCGCCACCAAAGGGTACCTGGACATTAGCGGGCTAAGAAATCGACCAACTCTTCCACCAAGAAGAAGTCTATAAGACTGCGAGATCGAAGTAGCCAAGCTGCCAACTGTAGCCCCTGTTGTAAGTGTAACTCCACCAGTAACCCAGCAGCCATTACCAGCTAGTATTGCAACAACAATGCCAATCACCGCAGAGACAACTGAAAAATCTGCGCCACCGAAAGAATCCGAAATGCGGCCATTTATATGCTTTTTCGGAAAAATTTAACTAACTCTTAAAAATATTAACACTCTGTGTGGGCATTTCCGGGATTCTTTTTTCTTTTTATTAACTTGGAATGGTAGGGAGGGTAATAATACTCAATCCATCTCGGGTTATCAGATATAATACGGATTCCCTTTTTCGCAAATGCCTAGATAGCCGCCACCGAGTTCTTTCGTTTCTTTTCTTCTTTTTACATCGAGCATAATTTTATGTTTGTTTCGGGTATAAAATCTGGAATAACCCACCCCGGACTGTAACAGCCGTAGATTACCAGGTGCTCGAGACACAGAGTAAATTATTGGGAAATTTTCATGCTCTTCCCAGCCCGTCGTTACAAAAATACCAGCAAGACAGTAATTAACGCCATCGGGATTGAAGGGTTTTCCAATAAGAGGTGTTCTTGTGAATGACCCGCTATTACGGTAGCTGTCACTTTTGAAGCTTTTATTCTTTGACAATTGTCGCATCTGGGGCTCGGAAAACCCAAGAGTTATTGTTGAGAAGCCTCTCCATCCTCAATGTGTGACTGTTTGGTGCGGTCTATGGTCCGGGGGGGTCGTTGGACCTTACTTTTTCGAAAATGAGGTTGAATGGATTGCGCTATCGAGAAATGATTAATGATTTTTTTATGGCCGGAGTTGGATGGTATTGATCTGGACAACGTTTACTTTCAACAAGATGGCGCTACGTGCAACACAAGCGACGAAACCATTGATCTTTTACGGGAAAAGTTTCCGGACCGTGTTATCTCTCGAAGTGCACTGGGTCAACCATTTTTTGATGACCTTTTGGCCATCCAAGGCATCCATTTCCACAGGATTATCAAATTTCTCAACTCCACAGGCTGGTTTTGAGCTCTTTTAACTTCCTTCACCTCCTTTTCATATCAGGTTCCGTTAGTTGTGGTTTCAAAACGGCGCTCAATGCGCTACTTGTGTTTTTCCCTCGTCGGGAAATACAGCCACCTAAACCAACCAACCATCTCTCGAAGAGGTGATCACAATTGGCCACCGAGATCTTGCGATTTAACACCTTGCGAATTCTTCCTTTGGGGCCACATGAAAGATAAAGTCTACGCCAACAGCCCAGCGTCGATTCAAGACCTCAAAGACAAAATTTGTGAGTCTATTGAGGACATAGGGCAGCCACTTTGCGATTTGGTTATGGAAAATTTCATGAAAACGGTATGGTCCTGTATGCGTGCTCGTGATGGCCATTTGGCTGATGTTGTTTTTCATTATTAACGGCATACCTTCCTCTTTATTATGAAATAAACATCCGATCATTTGTCTCAAAAAATTACATTTTTCTTTGAATACCAAAATAACACCTCTAATTAGAAAACCCTTTAGAAGACATTCCAGTGTTGTACTTCTTAATCCCAAGAAATGTCAATTACTTAGAGCGTATACCTACTTTTGACACTAGGTTTTGTGATTTCGTATTGTTTGCTTAGTTGCACGAAATAAATTACTAAGACTCTTGATTTTAAAAAATAATATACTTTTATTATTAAAATATCTTAGGAGCTAAATAACGTGTAGTGTCAGTCTACGATGTTAATTATTACTGCTTGAAAATGGAACCAAAATGTTCTTATATACTATGCAAGATCGATATGAAGTATCGATCCCTTTTTTTATGGCACCTACTCATAAATAACGAGTGTTATCTGCCTGAGTCATTTATTGTTTGTTTGGGTTGGAAGAGGACCTGGAGTGTTCGTTTGGTTTTTCTTAATCTTCTCTTCTCAGAAGGATACTTGGGACGTTTGTTGAGAGCGGGGGTATTCCGTCGTCATGTGGTTGGCATGTGTGTTGCCTGTCTGTTATCTCTAACATAACTCCTCCCTCCTTTGTCTTTTGTTTCTCCCGAAACAAATATATAAAAAGAATTAACATTATTATAATTATAATTAAAGTTATTCCATGCATGCTAAAGTTTATGTTTTTGTGTGAATGGAATTTTTCTTCTATTTCATTTATATTACTTATGTTTAAATCGATTTGTTTTAATTTTACACTCGTTATGTCATATGGATATTCTACATCTATAGGGATGGGTTGGTTTACAATTGTATATTTGTTTGAAAACGTTTGGTTATTAATTTCTAGTGTACAGTTTTCAAAAGTGATCAAAGCATTTCTTATGATTACAATCGATTTTCTTTCGTCACAATTATTATTTATTTTAACATCACTATTTATTGAAAGTACTGCTCCTTTCATTAATTCTATTATAACATTTTTATTTTTATTTATTTTCTTGGTACAATTTATAATTTTATTGAGACAGTTTACAAGTGGTTTTAGATGTCTTATTTCTTTATTTTCTGTATAGACATAGTTACTTCCATTTACTCTAATCAAAAATTCACTTTCAATATCTAATTCTTCATTGTCTTTATTAGGTATTGGAGTAAGGAAATATTTATCAAATGTTAACATTTTGTCAGGAATTTGGATTACAAATATCAATAAATTTTCATGAAATTCTCCAACGGATAATTTAATTTTCTTCAGCTTATACAGATCAACATCAAACTCATCGATTTCTTCTGAAGTTAATAGACTTTCTAGCATTATTTGCAATCTACTAGCTAGTATTATATGTTGGATTTTTTCAATAAGTTCTTTTAATGAGTCTAATCTTCTCAGGTATTCTAGGATATTTATTCTTTGCTCAATTAAATTTAATTTTGCTTTGGGGCCTAACTCTATATTGACGTCCATTATTAAACTTTTTAAAATATTTATATCTTCTTGGAACTGGTTATTGATTTTTATCTGTTTGTTGTTATTAGTTATCAGGTTATGACTTTTTTCTTTAATTGTTTCTAATTGTTCTTCCAATTCTTTTTGATCTTCATCATCCATGGTTCCAAACATAAATTTAAAAACTCGTCCGCCAAGGTTAAAAAGTCCTCTTCTTGATCTTTTATTCTGGTATCCTTTTATACTTTTTAATTCACTTTTGACTAGTTTTAATTCTTTTTGGATTAATGTGAACGATTTGGATTGATTATAACTAGATGGTGGCATTGATTTCTTTATCGAAATCCATTGTTCAGCTAGTGTATTATATATAGAATTTATCTCAGTTAAGTTTATGATGTGTATTATTGAGTTAAATTTATTCACTATTTGTATTTTGTCTAACTTTATCATGGCATAGCCATTACTATTATGAACTTCTTCTACTTGTATCTTACTATGCACTAAACTAGTGATAAAAAAAATAATTACAACCTTCATTTCTTGACTTGTTCGGTTGGCGTTCACTATTCGACTGATGAACTCTTTTATCTTTTATTCTGAGCTAGGTAGTGTGTTATCTCCTATTTGTATTTTGAAGTTGAAGGATGGTTTCCAGTGGTTTGTTTTCTAGTTTGAGTGTATCTGTTACTGGGGTTTGCCTTGATTATATTGTCGCTATTTTTAAATTTAGATTTTCTTTCTTTCTGTATGTTGCTGTGGTGTTGTTCTTCTAATCTATTAAATTTATATCGTGGTTCAGTTTTATGTCGTTCTGTTCTAGAGTTTTTGACAAAGCCTTGGTATCTCTGTTCTTCATAATTTTCACGGTTCTCATTCCTTTTATTGATAGTTTTTAGTTTTTTTGTATGAATGTGTTGGTATATTTTTTCTTTAGCAAAATTACCCTTCTGAATTTCATATGGGGTATGTTTTGTTGTTGAGTGAACCGAGTTATTATAATAAAGTGTTGCTTTGTGTACAGCCATGCGAATTTCATGTATGTTGGGTGTAGTTTTTCCGTTTAAAATAGCACGTACTTTTTCAGCAAGTGTTCTATGGAATACCTCTATATCAGAATTCCCTGTATGACTATTGGGTTTAGAAAAATGAATTTCTATACCTAATTCTTCTAACATTTTTACTATTCTGGGGAAATTGAATTCGTTATCCATAACATATCGTTTGGGCTTACCATGCGTAGCTATTAGTTGTAGAATTGTCTCTTCTAAAGTTTCGTGTGAAACATTGGGTACATATGTGGTAGTGGTTAGTTTAGAAAATTTATCTACGCTAGTTAAATATTTTGTCATAGCTATACAGTAGATATCTAAATGAACTATTTCGTTAATGTCTTTAGGTGTATCTGATAAGCAGAATTTCTTTTTAATGGGGTGCCTATCGTATTTGCTTTGTTTGCAAATATTGCATGAATTTATCACGTCGTTAATTAGTTCTCTCAGATTTTTGAAATAGATTTTTGTTTTTAATCCTTGGTAATTCTCTTCGATTCCAGAATGCCCGGTTTCTTTCTCGTGGTACAATTTAATCTGTTGAACAGTTTCTTCTTCTGAGTTCATGTCTTTTGCGTAGGACATGCATTTTATAAATTTTATCCTATTTCCGTATAGTGTAATTAATATTTGTTGTAGTATATTAAAATTACTTTCATTTACTACAGGGTTAACATATATTCCCGTTATTTTGTTCTCTATTAGAGGTATTAATTTCTCTTCTATATTTTTCTGTTTTAAAGAATCAATACCTAAGAATATTCTTCGTTTTTTGTTTAACATTTTAACTTTCGTTTGAAAACCTAACGTCAGGATTATTTGCTGATTATATATATTCACACAAGTATCTTTTATCGGAAAGTGGTCATTTGCTTCTTCGTTTTGGGAATGGATCGTTGGTTCTACAGAGTCTAAAGCGTTTATTTCTTCGTTATTCGTGATTCCTCTACTGAGAAAGTCTGCAACTGTATTGTTTGTTCCTTTGAGATACTCGATTCTCATGTCATATTCACCTAGTTGAAGTACCCATCTCTGGAGTCGAGGTGAAATATCTTTGCCGAGGTTTTTGGTTTGAAGCCATTTTAACGGTTGGTGATCCGTTTTTAACTCAAAACGTCTACCATATAAGTAAGGTCGCAGATGTCTTACTGACCAAACAATTGCAAGTAATTCTTTCTCGGTCGTACTGTAGTTTCTCTCATGTTCATTGAGTGTTCTACTAATGTACGTTATTGGATGACCTTTTTGAGATAATACTGCACCAATTGCATAGTTGGATGCATCTGTCGTTAACACGAATATTTCATTAAAATCAGAATATGCAAGTACAGGTTCTGTCTGAAGTGCATTTTTGAGCTCCTGATGTGCTTTTACATAGCTAATATCAAATTTATCAATTTTCGTATCTTTTTTAAGATATTTAGTTATAGGTTGGGCAATTTTTGCATAGTCTTTTATAAATTTTCTGTAATACCCTGTTATACCCAGGAAAGATTTAATTTCTTTTTGTGTAGTAGGCAGTGGTATTCTTTCGATAACTATAGTTTTGTCAGAATTAGGTTTAATACCCTTGTCAGTAATAATATGACCTAAAAATTTGGTTTCTCTTTTAAGAAAATTGCATTTATCGATTTGTATTTTAAGGTTATATTTCTTTAATCTCTGGAATACCAATTTCAAATTAAACATGTGTTCTTCGAGAGAAGTACTGAAGATTAGAATATCGTCTAAATAAACTACACAGATTTTATTAATCAGTTCGTCTAAAACTTCGTTCATCATTCTTTGGAAGGTGGCTGGGGCGTTTTTTAATCCAAATGGCATACGTAACCATTCGTAATGTCCATATGGAGTTAAGAAAGCAGTTTTCTCAATATCTGACGGATCCATTTTAATCTGATGGAATCCTTTCGCAATATCTAATGTCGAAAAATATTGGGCTCTTCCGAGTTTGTCCAATATCTCATCGATATTAGGTATAGGGTGTTTGAACTCGATTGTTTTCTCGTTCAATTTACGATACTCGATCACCATACGCCACTTCTGTTTTCCAGAATTGCCTTCTTTCTTTGGGACTACCCAAATAGGTGCATTATAAGGTGAGGTACTTTTCTTAATAATACCCTGAGCTAATAAATCCTTAACTTGTTTTTCGATCTCTTGTTCGTGTATTTTGGGATAACGATAGATTTTGCTAAATATCGGACTATTATGTTCGGTCCTAATATTGTGCATGGTTTGAGTGGTAGATGTTAATTTATCTCCTTCTTTAAAAAATACATGTGTATTTTCTTCAATAAATTTATTTAAAATGTTTTTCTCTTCTAAATTCAAATCCTCTACAATAGTTAAGTGTATGGATTTCTTCAAATTCATACGGACATTTATTTTTATTCCTATAATTTTCGAAATAAGTTTTTCTATTATTTATTTCTACAAATCCTTCTCCTAGGTCTATATTTGCTTTGATGGGTTTTAATAGGTTTTGACCTATTATTCCATCGAATTTCTTATTTTTTATTTTCATCAACTTCCATGCAATTGTTGCATCATGTTCGTTGAATTCAACAGGCACTTTAGTTATGATTTCTTCTTTAATGGTACTAATTGCATTATTAGCGCCTTTTATTTGAGTTGGTATCCGTACAGGATTCCGTGGTATTTCTAATAGTTCAGATTCGTCTAGTATACTTGTAGTCGAACCTGTGTCTATTAGAACTTTTAGTTTTTTATTATTAATAGTTGCAATTATTATGGGAAGTGCTTCATTTTCCCTATCAAAGTAAAATTTGCCTCATGATGTTCTACGTCTACATTGTTAACATCCATGGGCTCTTGTCTTGAATTACTAGTTCTAGGATTATTAATGTTATTCTGCCTATGGTGATTATAAGGTTGCCTATACTGGTAATTATTTCTAAGTATATTATTATTATTTGCCCTAATCTGATTACTATTCATCTCTATGTTGTTTCTTTGATGAAGTTGTTGATTGTTATGTATAAACTGAGGTCTTTGACTATAATTATTATTTTGATATTGCCTCTGGGGTTGATATGAGTTATTTGGTTTGGGATTAGGAAGGGTTTCTCTCAATTTTTCACTAAGGTTCTTATATCTAGTTATTATTTCATAAGCTTCTCTTATGTTTTTAATTTGTTGAGCAATTATAATGGATGCTTGGTTAGCATTTAAATTATTTATAAATTTATTCATAACTAAGCTTTCATTAATGGCAGGGTTATATATAGGACTTACTTCTAATATACTCTTTTTGTTGAGTTTCAGGAGGATGTCTTTTGTCTGCCTATACAATTGGTGAACGTCTCTGGTTTGGATGGCATGCAAATCTTGCAGGATCTGTTCGTACGTCTCATGTACACCAAAATCTTGAATTAGAGCTGCTTTTATTAATGGCCATGTGGGCTGTAGTATCCTTCGAAGCGTATTTATTGCATTTCCTTGGATTCGGTTCCGAATGATGAGGGTCGCTATCGTTCTGTTTCCTTCCGTTATGTGTTCGTAAACATAATCGATGTACTCTATGAATGCAATTACGTCTTCCTCGGGTTTTCCGGAGTATATGGGAACTTTCTCTAGTCTTCCTAGAGTAATAGTCTGGTCTGCTACCGCTGCTGCTGCTGGATGCGCCATTTCCGTTGGCTTTCTGTTTCTCTGTTTTGAGAACGGGTAAAATCGGTGATTGGTCGAGTTGTTCGAAGGTTTTTATTTCCTTAAACTGTTACGATCCGGTGCGTCAATTTCCTCTATGGATTTCGTGTATAGGGTTACTAATTATTCACTCCTGAACACTTTAACACTTTCACTGATTTTAATTTTTTAGGTTGCAAGTTAATTTAAAATTTAACTTGATCACTGGATACTTTCTCTCACTACAATATACGGGTATAGATCTGAGAAGTATCCTACCGACTGCGCCAAATAAATTACTAAGACTCTTGATTTTAAAAAATAATATACTTTTATTATTAAAATATCTTAGGAGCTAAATAACGTGTAGTGTCAGTCTACGATGTTAATTATTACTGCTTGAAAATGGAACCAAAATGTTCTTATATACTATGCAAGATCGATATGAAGTATCGATCCCTTTTTTTTATGGCACCTACTCATAAATAACGAGTGTTATCTGCCTGAGTCATTTATTGTTTGTTTGGGTTGGAAGAGGACCTGGAGTGTCCGTTTGGTTTTTCTTAATCTTCTCTTCTCAGAAGGATACTTGGGACGTTTGTTGAGAGCGGGGGTATTCCGTCGTCATGTGGTTGGCATGTGTGTTGCCTGTCTGTTATCTCTAACATAACTCACGCGCCTCGTGTTGAAATTTCGCTTTCCGAGCATGCACATGCACATGCACAATGCATTATGCTACTTTATATAATTCGGTCCAATCAAATTCTTTATTCTAAACTTATATATGAATAGCTGAAGTATAGCAATATGTATGTGTTTCAAATAAACCGCAATGATTGACGTATCGGCCAACCTTCCACTTTTTCATTTAAGTACTTTACGGTACACGACTTACAAAGCGAGAAACATTGGAATTCAATATTGATGCCACAATAATATCCAACGATTGTCCTTTCGACTTATTATTCGTCTTATAGTGAATGCGAAACTCACGGGAAATTGAAGACGGTGCCGTGACATAAGACCAAGCGTCATAATTCGCGTCAAATATGCTTGAAAATAGTTTATCCAATGGCAAAGTGTACCACATGTTGGTTTCATTATTGCCAAGCTTTAAGAAGAAAGGCTTAAAAAATATTATCATTTATCAGCTGCCTCAACAAAAGCAAGGAAGCGAATAGACTTTTCGGAAAGTTTTTGGTACTTGCGCTCTTGATGCCTGATGATTATGTTCTCAGCTTTTCAAATTCTGAATACAGAATCGAATGCTAAACATTTAAAAACAAAAGGGCCGAAGTGTGTTCAAGGAGTTTTTGACGTACCTACTTTAGGAGGCAATAGATGGAGAATGTAATAATTCACCTATTCGTTTTTATTGGAATTTCAATTTATAGGAAACCCGTTTAGTTGTATCCGTATTTAACGCCCAAATGAGGACCACAAGTGATCTTGAAGGCTACAACAGCCGCCTTGGTCGAAAGCTCACAAAGCATGGAAATTTTTATCTTTTTCTTGATTAGATGAGGATCGAATAAAATCAAGGGAGCTTATCATGTCCTTAGACGGAACGTTCGACATTTTTGAACCTCCAAAAAAGAGGCATTATAAGGACAAGCAGGGATAAGTTGAAGCAGCCTTGAATAAACTCGATAAAAAAATCATTTCCATCAACGATTTCCTTAATCAGATGACAAACGAGCACAACAACCTTTTAACAGATGAGACTGCGGCTGCAAACGTTGCGTATTGCCGTGAAGATGATGAAAGTGGAGAAGGGGAGGATAATACAGATGAGGAAATACCAAATGCGGACGAAATAGAAATCCTTTGCGTTATTTGTTGTGAAAACGCGCGTACTATTCTCCTACAACCGTGTTATCATTTTAAATTATAATTAAATGAAATAACCCGATTCTGTGCCCAATTTGCAGACAAATTGTTGCAAACGGCACAAGAATATTTTGTTAAAGATACTATAACGATAAACTTACATTATACAAGCATATGAAAGGATTGAATTTATTTTTTTTATTTTTAAATAAGTGGAAAACATCAAAATGTTAATTAAATTTTGACAAAACTTTTTAATAATTTTAAGCTCTCAGAATGGTTTATGAGTCGTATATAATGTATCAGGTAAGCAAAATCTAATATGCAATCGAAAGTGTCACAAAGCCAAATTGGCCTTATAACGCTTTCTAAAAGTGTCATATTATCAAATGCTAGAATTTGGCTTTATGTCACTTTCACAAAGCGACATAAGGCTTTGTGAAAGTGACACGCTTACAGGTGTGAGGGTTGTATTATTGTCACTATCGAAAAAGAAATGGGAAAATTGCACCTTTTATTTTATTTTTTCGCGCAGTTCCAAATTCGTGAGAAGTGAAGAAATAATTGCACGTAACGTTTCTACCTTTCAAGTCTTTTATGAGGTCCAAAACTACACGATAGCCTTGATTTCGATTGGGACGAAAATTTCTATCCTTACTGGTGTAGACTTGCAAGGACCAAGAAAACTTGTTGTACTGTCGCATAGTGCCCATGCCCATACTTTAATTCCATACTTTCCTGGCTTAGATGGAATGTATTGCTTGAAAGAACATCTCCCACGATATGTTACTAATTGCTCATCCACAGTAAAGCAATATATACAATTTACAATATCTAATATCAATGATATCAGGTGATAAAAACAAATGAAGAGCAGATTTTATATTGCTGCCCAAGGTTTGTTGGAAAAAGCATATTGGGTAACTTTGACCCACGAATACAACATATGTTTTTGAAAAAAAATCTATCATAAAATCTCACAAGTGAACATTATATTATTAAAGTTTATTATAGTTGCATTTATTTCCTAAAAAGAATAAAAGTCAAGAGATTTTGAATGAAAATATTTACAAATACGCGAAATAAGCCCTATGCAAGGTGTGTTTTTCGAGTTTGACCCATATTTCTCAAATCGTCAATTGTTTGTGGTGTGCTTTGTACGTCTTGTACAATAAATAAATCACTTTAGTGACAAAGCGGAAGGTAGGCCGACACGTCAATCATTGCGGTTTGAATGAAACACATCGACACTGCCATACTTCAGTTATTTATATTGTAGGTATAACTATAAGTTTTGAATAAAGAAGTTCGCCGGGTCAGCTAGTATAATAAACTATAGTTGGCAAACCATCACGGCCCGAGAAGTAGTCTTCTTTGCGTACCGAAAGTTTGCTAGTGTTATACCTCTACAGATGTAAAATTCGTCCATCGACAGCTCAACTACTTGCAATAGATTTGTTCATTATTGGTTGAAACATTTTAGAAACCAATATCAGCTTGTATATTAGAAACCAGAATAGTCGGGCAGCCAATTACATTATCGACAAAATAATTGATTTAAAGTAATAAAATAAGAACCATTTGCCTGTTGAAAAATTTCAAGAGGAAGCAGCTGAATCATAATACTTAATGCTTCATACTCCGAAGTAGCAATCACTCATATATCCTCAGTATTAGAATATTTCCCTTCGCATTTCAAATCTATGAAACCTGCATATTTTATACGTTACGTATTCCTTGCGTGCCTTAAATTTATACTAGCAAAACATGACTTGTTAGTAACTTTCGCGATAATGTCGAAACTATAACTTGTTATTTTTGAAGCGAAAATAATAAATTATCCTCGGGATAGCGGAACACTATTACTAAACGTCCATTAATTTGAAAATCTATTTACGCCATGTCATAAGCAGTGCTCCATGCTCCTCCAAAGGAGCTACCCAAGCATTTTGTTGTTTAAACCGTCGGAAAGTCATTAATTTAATCTGTGTGCAACTTATATACACGCGTACGATATAAAAGTGCATTAAATATTTTGCAGCATCATTGCTTTCAAAGAAAAATTGGTGCCACGAAAGTAGACTAAGGAATGACGAGTATCACAGAGTCCTCTATCCTTTTTGTATACCTACAGGGGTCAAGTTATTATAACTGAGATTGATAAGCGACCTTAAATCCCAGCACAGCTTGTATGTTTTATTATACACGTTTAAACGTTCAGAATTGCCAATACGAATGCTGACCAAAACATTGTTGTTGCCACACAGTACTAATTCGAATATTACAGATGCCGGCCGCAAGACAGCAGAAGGAATTTAATGGACAGACTACACACAAAATCAATAGAAATGAAGATTTGTGTAAGCAATACGATACAAATAGCAACCCATAGAGTGTAAGGCGTAAGTAAGGGTCAACTGGGAAGTGACGAGGTGGAACACACTGGCAAGGCTCGACTTAGCTCGCCGCATGGTCGGGGATCTTTCTGCTTTCTTACACCCACAAAAACAGGAAAGAAATGTACTCTTTCCAGAAAATTGTAGATAGCCCTTCTTGTTGTCATTGCCCGCTGTGTGGCGCAACCGTTGGAAAATGGTAAAAAAAAGAAGAAAAAACGGTAGCTGGAAATGCGCCCACTGACCTACAGGAAATTCGATACCATGCTGGATAGCTGGTATTGCACATCAAGGCCGTAGCTAGGGGGGGGATCACAGGGGTTTGAACCCCCCCCCCCCCCCCCCCCCCCCGAAACATTAACAATTGCACTTTCTTAAAACAAGAACAGAGTAAATCTAAACAAAAATGAGCAAATTTGGCCGTTAACCAAAATGCAAGAATGTTCAAATCAAATCAAGCATAGCATTGACTTTTTTCAATTAAAAATACCAAAGCACCGTTACACACTACACAAGAATACCACAAAAATAAAATAAATTCCAAAAGTACCTACTCCGGTACTCCCCAACGACAAATTGTACTCTTATTTTTTTTTATTTCGGATCGAACTATTTTGACTTTTCCTTAACATTCCTTTACCTAAAGGCTGGTATGCAGATCGAGTGAAGTGAAATTTTCACTCCTCTCCAAAAAGTGCTGTGAAATAGAGAGTGAAATATTTTGTTGGAGATTTTAGTTGGAGAAATTTATGCAGGGTGACTGAGCTCAAAAGTCTTTTTTTTTTGTGGCAGTTACTCCAATATTCAACTCTCGCACTTTTATTTTACTAGACAAGAAAACAGCTGGAAGAAACAAATTGTGATACAGTGAAATGTATTGAATCTTTGGAAGATATTCATCCGTGTTCAACCACAATAACAATAAGTTATTGCTATAAAACCAAATTCTGCAACCAGTTGTGGATATGACCGCGCCAAACGTATTTCTAAAAAAATTAAGGTGTTTCAAAAATATTAGAAAGAAACATAAATTCATAGTCAATGCACTTTGGTACACGCACAACGCTGATCTACATACGGATCTAGATATTGTAACAATGGAGAAAGAAGTCGAACAAGTTGCTTAAATGCGCAGAGCTTCTCAACCACGTAGCTTAGAAAAAACCGAATTATTAATTACAGGCAGTGTAATCAGTAGATTAAGGCGGATAAAACACGTTGATCTATAAAAATTAACCAAGTCAATATATTATTTTCTAACAAAAAAGTTCAGAAATTCTACTAATCTTTCGATTAGTCGAACGGCTAAGCGCAATCACATTCGGTTTTCAAAAGTCAGTGCCCTCGGGAGTTAATAATTTTTTAGCATTCAACAAGTATAATAGTAAATACTAATTGAGGAAAAAAGTATGTATTTTAGATCGGCTGAACGGCCCTCCCTTTTGTAGAAGCATCTCTTGCGTAGGTACCTACTTGACGCGAATGAGTTTCGATTATTTTCTTCCAGCGAACCTCCAAACACACAATGGTTCGTATTTTGTTCATGACAATTTTAATAGTTTTCAATTTGGCAAATAATGCCTGATTTGTAAAATAGACAGGACAGTCGTCAAATTTAAATAATTAACAGTGCACGGAAATTACACATATTTTCAAAGATCATCTGCTGACTGCTGGTATTGCTTGAGTAAAACTGGGTAGAAAAATATTCTTGAGGCACCCTGCTTATGGAAAAGATCATCCATGCCACCAAATATTTGTACACCTAACATTATTGCACTATATTCAATGAAAAAAACAATTTTATAAGTGCGAAAAACTTATTATTCTCTTAAGAAAACATCTGAAATTCCAATAAATTTCTAAACCGCAACCTACAAATCTTTTTTCACGCTGAAATGTCAAAAAATTAATGCGACGGACAATAAAAAGCAAGTGAAATAGCTGCGGAGAGATTTTAGTATCGCCACCTACGACTCAGTTTTGGAAGCGATATTTTCCACTCGAACTGCGTACCGCCTAGTGAAATTTTCATTTGGAAAATTTATTTTGACATTTCGCAGTGAAAAATTTGTATGAAAAATTGGATTTCACTTGAACTGCGTACCAGCCTTTACATTCGCTTCGAACACACTCTTGAAAATCCTGAAAATTCATTTTCTTCCGCCACTATTTAAAAATTTTAAATGAAATGAAACAAGCTGTGTATGAGGTATTAACGAAATATTACTTTTTAATTTAAAAATGTCATTCATGCCTTAATGCATGAAATAAAACATCGTTTAAATGTCCGCTGCGATTATTATGCTACTTATTTCAGTGACTGAATAATAAACAGCAGACTAGAGAGACTCTACCAAAACAACATGGCCACATCGAAAGATGAAATTTGAAATTGAAGATTATTTTATTTTCCTCAATCGCTTCCACCCTTTAAATTAAAAAGTTATTTTTTAAAGATCATATCCCCCCCCGAAATATTAGTCTGGCTACGGCCTTGTGCACTATCCCTCCATAAACTGTCAATGGCTTGCTCCACTTTCACCTGTTCGTCCGCGTTCCCTAATTGTTCTTGCGAACGAACCCTTATTTATCCTTGAAATATCCTACTTCCCCATCATATCTCCTTCACCAATCTCACCCTTCCATGTTACTTAAAAGATCATTATTTAAAGTAGGTACCTACTTAATTTTCTTTAATGGGTAGGTACTCATATGTCCAATTACAAACAAAAATATTCTGACTCTAGGTCTTTGTAAGTAAAAATATTATTGGCCTAATTTTAAGCCACCGGGTAGTTATTCAAATGTACAATACTATAAATTATTCCAACCAGGCAATAAGCGTTAAATTTTTTTTCCTCTCGGCTAAGTTCAATTAAATACTTAAGGTATCTATATTTAAGTATTCAATTAAATGCGCATGAATGTTTATATAAGCATGTATGTAAGTATGTAGATTGTGATATGTTATATTTAGTGTAATTCGTTATTTTTTTGTTTATAAAGTGTTAAGAAAATATATTTGTATGTCAAGAAATGTTAACTGTTCACTTACTTGTTACATAAATTCCCCTCTCCTCTCCATGATGTGCGCACATGATGAACTCAGGAATCTTCCTCTCCCTGAACACTGAGCACTCTTAGAATGTTATTACGTAGCTTTTTATTTCTTTTGCTTAACACTCTATGTTTTTTTTCGGTTTCTGGTCGTATATCTCTCTTTTCCCGATTTCGTGAACTTAAAATTTTTAATTTTTCCTGCACACTTAGGTAAATTTTTAAATATTTATTAGTTTAGCGATTAACGAAACATTTGAATAAGTAGACTAACTAAATAATTATAGGAAAAGTAATCACTGAGCACTTTGGATAACACACGACTCTTTGGCAGGTTACACTGCACTGGCTATGATGTAATAGGCAGGCAGCGGGTATTTGCTTCTTGGGTATGTCTGCGGTCCGTTCCTTTTGAAGATCATACTATGACACAAAGATAGCAGTGATACGCTCTCTGAGAATTTTGCACTGGGGCGATGTACAGGTAGCGGTACCCAGTTATCAATTACATTGAGTGGAGCCTGCACGTTAGAGTAGGCAATATCATCCGTGACGTGACTGGTGCCAATATACCCCTGATATTGCACTTTTGCATTCCACAGGTTCGAGACACCTGTTTGGCGTCTATCGGGGTATTGCTAGTAAAATAAATGTCCGTGACTATGTAATCTATATAAACCTACAAAGTTTAGCTTTATGACGCAATTCTTACCTACAGTATTTTTTTCCTCGAACAGAAGACTAGAACAAAGGCGACCATATTCTTCGGTAGATAATATTGTTCTCGTATTATTAAAAGAACAACCAATTATGGCTTTATTGGGTAAGAAGTTTTCTGGTCGCATAAATTCATGTTTTGGCGACGTCCCAAGATTATGCGATTTAACTCCGTGGAGCTGCCAAGAAACAGTGTTGCCATCATGACAAGCGATTTGCTAGGATGTCCAAGGTCGGCTCTGGCACAGCTGCATATGTTTCGCCTAGAAAGAAATGAGCAGGCGTTAGTGGATCTAAGTCGGAATCGGAGTGTTGGCACAATGGTCGCCAATTTAGAATTGCTTCGATTTGCGTAAGGAGACTGTATAGTTGTTCAAACATAAGACAGTCTGTTCAGATGACGCATCGTAGATGAGAAGACAATTATTTATATATACCTACCTAAATAATAATTTTCAATCGGAGACTACCAATAAAGTCTCAAGTCTGACAAAAATATGCGCATCCTCCGACTGCCAATTAGTTGTACCTACTTGAAATTGTCTTGTTTTAATCTCTTTTACAGTCAGTCGGGTTGTTTTTGTTTTTTTTTTTTTAAATTAACTTTTTATTTTGTTTTTTTCTTTAATATATATTTTTATATTTATTTGTTTATCCTATGACACTCCGGGAAAGAATACTAATTTAATGACAATTCACTCTTTGTCACTTAGAAACACATAGCCCTCCCTGTGTTCATGGCCAGTCGGGTAAAAATACATTTTGCTACTTCGTCATGATCGTTAATATTAGTGCAGCCTAAGTTCACCTGCACAAATTCAGAACGTTCTTTTTTTTATGTATTAATGCCTAACCCGTAAATATACGTAGACATCGCGGTACCAGATATGGTAGGTATTACAAAACGTTTTATTCAGGCATCTAGTCAATAATCTGTGGCAATAAGTTGAAGTAGCTTATGTCAATTTTGTTAGTTTTTCAGTGTGAGCAAAAGAAATTTATCTTAATTTTTTCAAATCTATTGTATTACATAGTCCAAGTAAATTAAAGCTGTTCAGTTTTCTTCGTATTTAACGGTTCTTAATTGTTGTAGAGTGATGGGACCTGGACTAAAAGAAAGCTAAGGAAAACGAGAACTTTGTAATGTAAAAAACTCGAATATGGCTTATGTTGACATAAGCTACTTCAACTTATTGCCACAGAATTCATAATTATTATTATTCGTTTTTCTCTGCTCATAAATTGTTAATAGGTATTGAAATTTAATAATGCAAATTTTTCGCTATTTTGCTTATTTCTAATTAATTAAAATTAGCTACAAATGAACTTCAAGAAGTCAATAATTGTAATAGCTTGGTTTTTCTTTACTCGATGTATCAGAAACTTTTGACTCAGTCAGATAGCTCATTAAAGCCAGTACGAATCTTACGCCATTTCTGTTGACACTTTCGAACAGTTTTTTTTTTCATCCATCTTCGACTATTTACCTTGACGTGGTGTGGATGCTTAGTAGGTACCTTTGGATACCGGAGGGCGATTGCAGCAGGGTCTCCCATACTGTAAGGTCTCCGGAGGAGGGTTTTCCGAAGCTAAAATATAGTCAGCCCAATTCTAGTGGTGGTGTGAGCGTTTATTCAAACCGTGCCCAGGGATGAAAGGTTGAGGGTTTCAATCAGCCGAATACGAGCTCCTTCAGGTGCCCTGGCAGGGCCTGTCGTATCCAATTGCCCTACCCCAGCAGAACCGGCTATGTTGGGGCGGACCATTCTTCACCGGCTTACTCGTGGGAATCTTTATGAACTTTCAAAACAAAAAACCAAACAAAAACGAAACAAAAAACGACATTCAAGCTAAGAACAAGGACAACGAACCGACAACTACAAAAAACTACAGGAAACCTACTTCCGACAAGGACGATGATTCCTCAATTCCGTCTGACTCGGATTCAAGATCCGTTGGCGCGTCTGTTTCGGACGCGGAGTCAAGGCAACGAAAAGTTGCTTCGACGTTTGGCTGGCGCGGAAAAAACACCTCTCCGAGCGCAGTCAAATACAAGCAGATACGAGCTGCTAAACACAAGCTTGCCGCAGTCCTGGCGAAACCAGACAGTTCCTGGGATCAAAAGGACAGGGACACGATTCGTTGGGCTGGCGAGGTGCTGAAGGGGGAGGCAATTCAACCTGTTTCGGGTAGTCAGCATCCCTCCACTAGCGGCGCCACCCAACCGTCCTTACCTTCAAACGGCCCAAATAAGTCCAACCCTAGCAAGAGACCCCCTCTTAGCAGGGTTGGACCTACAAAAACTTCAACTCCTGTTTCAGGAGTTACCATTACCACGGTTCGCGGTAACCCGAGAAATCCTCCTGCTTCGGGAAGACCCTCGGCAGTTCCCGCCAAAAAGGTCTCAACGACCAAACGACCCAGATCTGTCGAAGAAACTTCCGCGACATCAAAGAAGGCGAAGAATGCTGATACGGCACACAGACCCTTCAATGAAGTCGCGAAAGACAATATGCTATACGGCATCTACGACAGCGGGAACGACGAAGGCAAAATGAGCGGGGAGAATTGGCTAGCGCTCAAAGCCATCTTAGCCGGAGAAGTCCTTAAATTCTTGGACGAGAATTCTACGGCTGAACCGCCGTCCTTTGTGGATGGTGGCTGGTTCTCTAGCGGGGTAAAACTCGTAAGATGTAAAAACAGCAGCGCGGTTGACTTTCTTAAGTCTAAAGTCCCTAAAATTAGTCCGCTGTGGAATGATGCAGAGCTTCAGGTGATGCACTGGAGCGACATACCAGTTCGCCCCAAAGGACGTGTCTGGCTACCCCCAGGACCATCAACCGAAACGGACATTCTCAGACTTATTCGTCTGCAAAACCCCGATCTTCCAACTAGCAACTGGAAGATCATAAAAGCCGGTGAACCGGAAGAGAGAGGCAGGCTAGTTTCGTTCCTCATGAACAAGGAATCCCTAGACCTACTAAGCAGAAGAGGCTACAAGTTCTCCTATGGCATGGACGAACTTGTCATAAGAGTCCAGGAGAAAGAAGAGAGACTTTTGTCGGGTGTGGTATCCACGCTGAACAACTTAGGCTTAGATGCCGGGTTGGACGGTCCCTCTCCTGTCCCTGAAGAAGAAGGTAACCGGGTCGTGGTTTTGCAGCCAGCTGTTACGGATGGCGGCAGGATAGACGACGAACCTCCTTCCACAATTAACCTCAGTGACGAGCTTTCTTCTGATTCGGAGGAAAGCAACAGAACAGTGATAGAGGCGTCTGTATCGGTCAGCAATGATGCTAAGGCTGCTACAGATTAACCTCCACCACTCCAAAACAGCATCAGCTAACCTAATGCTTCGCCTGCTAACGGGCGGAGAAGACATTGTCCTTATCCAAGAACCATGGGTGGATGGCAAGAACACCATAGTTGGACTAAGGGCAAAAAACTACACCTTATTCTATATAAAAAACCAAGGTAAACCCAGATCCTGTATTTTGGCAAAGAACAGTTTAAAAGCTCGCCTTATACCCAATTTCAGCGATCCAGATTTTGTCTGCGTGGAAACAGACATGTGCAGCAGCAAGCTAAGGATATCGTCCGCTTACATGCCATATGACGACACAGGGCCTATCCCAGCAGCAAACGTACGCGAAGCGATAAAGGCAGCTGAGAGAGACAACATTCCCCTTGTGATGGGCGCAGACGCCAACGCCCATCACACCCTCTGGGGAAGCAGCGGCACAAATAAAAGGGGTGAGTGTCTTTTTGATTACATTATGACAACTAATCTCATAGTATGCAACAAAGGTTCAGAACCTACCTTTATCAATAGGATAAGACAGGAAGTTTTAGACATAACCTTAGTTACTAACTCTCTAAAACTAACATTAAGCAATTGGATGGTCTCAAAAGATGTCTCTTTTTCGGACCACCGTTATATTCAATTTAAAATTGACCTTATTAGTCCACCACTTGAAAAATTCCGAAATCCCAGGAAAACCAATTGGCAGGTATATAATTCCGCCCTAAAGCAAAAGCTTGGACAATTAGATAATCAACCGAATTCACCATCGGACATTGATTATATAGTTGACAAAGTCACCAAATCGATGAACGAAGCCTTTGAAAAAGCTTGCCCCATCAGTAGGCACGTGAAAGGTAGCAAACCGCCTTGGTGGAATACTAACCTAGCAAAGTTGCGCAAAGAAAGTAGGAAATGCTTCAATTCGGCCAAATCCTCTCGCCTACAAGAGGACTGGGACAAATACAAAAACAGTCTACGACATTATAAGGCAGAGATCACAAAAGCCCAAAGGCAGTCGTGGAGACTCTTCTGTGGCAGCATAGAAAGCAGCACCGACTCAAGCAGGCTAAGGAAAATCATTTCCAAATCTCCAACTATGCCTAGCTTTATTCAAAAACCCGATGGGGAATGGACCTCATCAAACGAGGAGACTCTAGATCTTCTCATAAATACCCACTTTCCGGGTAATACAATAGATGTCGTCACACCAACATTACCTTGTTATATGGCTCGGGAAGTACCGGTCGGGATTGTCAACAGCCGTAATATCTATTGGGCCGTTAACAGTTTCCTTCCGTACAAATCTCCTGGACCAGATAAAATAACACCAGTAGAAATACAAAAAGCTATAGATATATTAACCCCCTGGCTCGAGGTGATCTTCCGGACATGTCTAAAATTCGGTTACACTCCTGCATCATGGAAAAAGGTTAAGGTAGTCTTCATACCAAAGTGTGGCAAGACCTCACATGTTTCCCCTAAGGATCTTAGGCCAATCAGTCTCTCCTCTTTCCTTCTAAAAACATTGGAAAGACTCATTGACACATACATTCGAAAGAACTTAATAGCTAACTCCCTGTCCGATTCCCAACACGCCTATCGTAAGGGTTTTTCGGTGGAGACAGCTCTACACTCACTAGTAGGTACCATAGAAAAATCGCTCTCAATCAAAGAGTATGTAATGGTATCCTTCCTAGACATTGAAGGCGCCTTCAATAATGTCAAAGCAGAAGGCATCTCCTGTGCACTCCGCAAGCTGAAGGTTGACAACTGTCTACGAGTATGGATAGAAAACATGCTTAGTAGTAGAGTGGTCTTATCCGAACTAGGGAGCTGTCAAACCATTCGGTCAGTGCATAGGGGCACACCACAGGGGGGAGTACTGTCACCACTACTTTGGATCTTAGTAGTTAACGAAGCACTCACCATCCTGAGAAACATGGGATGCAAAGTTATAGCCTATGCAGACGATATCGCTATTGCCATATCTGGCAAATTTCCAAACATAATAAGAGACCTTATGGAATCTTCTCTGTACAAATTAGTCAAATGGACGGAGACTGTTGGACTTGATGTCAACCCATCCAAGACAGAGTTAATCTTGTTTACAAACAGATACAAAATTCCTGATATAGTTCCTCCAAAACTCAAGAACAAGGAGCTAAAATTTAGTAATCATGTCAAATATCTAGGTGTAATACTAGATAGTAAGCTTAATTGGAAGCTAAATATTCAGGACCGCACAAGAAAGGCCGCGGTAGCTATCCATACCTGCAGGAAGGCCCTAAGTCCCAGATGGGGCCTTCAGCCTAAGGTAACAAATTGGCTCTATACTGCGGTGGTCAGACCTATTCTGTTTTACGGAATCCTAGTCTGGTGGCCCGCACTAGAGAAAAAATGCAATTCCAGATCTATTGAACGTATTCAAAGATCAGCCAGTATATGCATCACAGGGGCGCTCAGGTCCACACCTTCGGCTGCCTTAGATACAATGCTACATCTTCTTCCGGTTGATATATACGGGAAATTAGTTGCATCTATGGCAGCCTTAAGGCTTAGGGAATCTCAGAAATGGACTAACTATCAGACAGGCCATATGAGTATCCTCCCTATCTCAATCCCAACTAAAACGGATTATACTATTCCCTTCGAGGACTTTAATATAAAGTACAAAGCAATAATCCCAGAACGTTCCGAATGGGAGAATGGCACAGTAGACAGTAGATACGCACATGAAATCTACACAGATGGTTCTAAAATGACGGAGGGCACGGGAGCGGGAGTATACTCTCAATCACCCGAAATCAACATTGCCCTACGCCTCCCAGACCACTGCAGCGTTTTTCAGGCTGAAATAATGGCTATAAGAGAGGCAGCCTGTAGACTTGCCTTGTCTGCGATAGACGGGAAAGCTATCGCTATTTACATAGACAGTCAGGCAGCCATAAAAGCCCTGAATACACCAACAATTAGATCAAAGTTGGTAAAACAATGCCGGGAATCTCTTAACGAGATTGCGGACAGATGTTCAGTAACCCTGTGCTGGGTTCCAGGTCACAGCGACATTCCGGGCAACTGCAAAGCGGACGAACTAGCCAGACAAGGAAGCGGCCTTCACCCAACCAACAACAGTGAACCGTACGCTCCTATGCAATCGATCAAATTCTCCCTTCTCAAAAGGGCAATAATGATCGCAAATAACAGATGGAACAGCATAGATACCTGCGTCACATCCAAAAAAATCTGGCCGAAATTAGAGGCTAAAAGGACTAAGAGACTTCTCTCTATAAGTAGAATCAGACTCAGCTCCGTAGTGGGTACACTAACAGGTCACTGTTTGATAGGCAGACATGCACGCAGGATGGGAGCACCCTACAACGATTTCTGCAGGAGCTGCATGGACGAGGAGGAAGAAGAAACCGTTCTTCATCTACTTTGCACATGCCCAGCTCTTGCAAAGCTGCGAAAAAGCTACTTAGGGGATTTCTTCTTCGAGGACCTCAGTGACTTGTCTCGTATGGACATACGCTGTATAAGCAAATTCATTACAAAGACCAAATGGCTCGAATGATCTTCAATAAGTACTCAGCGTCAGCTAACCACTGACCGCACCACCATCTCTTAGACGGGCTGTTTTGCAAATTACAATCGAGGGGTAGACTGTTTCGGTCATCCTTTACTACATTCAAAACAAACTGTCACTCGGTCAAACTCACCTTTCTTGACCAAGTCAAAATACCCTGCAATCATGCGTAGCAAACAGGTCGATTGTTACAATCACCACTACTACCATGCTCTTTTGCAACATCCGCCCTTTTCCTGACAAGCTGCCAGAGGACTTAGCGAATGTCTAACCGTTACGGTCACCATTCGCATATTCGAAGGCATACTGTCCACCGGTCACCCTTGACCAACCTTATTAGGACCATAGTAAGGTACATAACGTAAGGGCGGCTATACAACCATTACCGGTAATACATATCGGTTCACCTTATTTCTACGAGTTGTCGGAGGATTAAAAGTGAGGGGTTCACTGTTTCGGTCACCCGTCGCACATCCGAAAACATCTCGTCCTATGGTTATCCCCAGTCTCACTTCTTCAAGGAGTTGTCAAGGAGTTGTCTGAGGATTACAGGCGAAGGGATGGCTGCTTCGGCCACCCTCCCCTCATCTGAGGATAAACTGCCCCTGGTTCTCTCTACGAGACATAGGAGTCATAGACAAAAGTCACACGCACAAAACAGCAACAATGCCCATTAGAACGTCCGGTCTAGATTAAACTCTGGCCGTCCCCCCCCCTTCCCCTTTAACTCATATGGTATCACAAAGGACCTAAATCAAATTGGTCTAAGTGTGTCTCTCTAGACAGCCATCTTACCTAACCTAACCTAACCTTCGAACAGTTTGGCTAACGATTATTTCCTCCAAACATTTCTTGACAGATGACAAAATTTGCGATTGCGTTTATGTAGACGCAGCATACTCATCTCAGAATCTATAAATGGGTTTATTTAATACCAACACGCAGCGCCCCAAGGAAACTACACATACATTTTTGGTGTTTGGTCAGAAACAAATCTAGGATAATCGCATTGATACAGCTCGATTAACCCGACTAATTCTCGCTAGAAAGAAATCGAACTTCAACAACTTGACAATGAAGAACAAATGTTCACTTTGAGGAGGAGGAAACCATGACAAACTTTCTCTCAACCTACATTTTAATTATCGATTACAGGAAGGCGCATCTAGGAAGTCACTTTTTGACCAACTCAGTGATAGAGTCACTGACTGCATCTTACATTCCAGTGGTATTAGGCTACGACTACGCGTGCCACTTTTCGTGTTTGTTTCTAAATTGTTTGTTTTTCTTTAGATTTCTGTTTGCGTGACACATTTTGTCCAAATTCCGTGACAAAATAGATAGAATTCTCATGCCGTGCTAAGTGACGAAATCAGTTGACCAACGCTTGACAAGCGATCACACGGCGAAACAGCCGTAGATAGCTACCAATGCCATTTTTTGATAAAAATAATTTTCAAATCCAAAAAATTGTATATTTCACCTGTGAAGGCAAAAAATATTTCTTCAAAATTATTTTATTTTTTTATTAAATTTATATTCTTGGATTATGCTCTCAGATTTCAGACTTCTTGTTCATAATGTCCAATCGATATGTCCAATACTCTTAACTTTCAAAATGTTGCTCTCCGTCGTGTGTAGGGACTTCATCTGCGATAACTTCTACACTCTTTCCCGGTTCTACCATTAATTTGGATCGCTTTTTTTTTTGGACGAACCTATTCGTTGATGAAACTGTTTCCCCAATTTTGTTGTTTTCATCATCATTATTTGGCAATCGGTTCCTTATTCGCGCCTCAGTGATAAAAGTGGCCTCTGAGAATCAATTAAGGCTCGCAGATTTAAAAATATATTCCTCTTGAGTCCTAAATCTTGATTACATCAGTAGCTAAAAGGACCTGAGTATTCTCATACTGTATTGATAGACAAGTCCTAGATGCAGCTGATATTGTCGGCTGATCAGACTGGGAGGGTTGAAAACTCGGTGCAGAGGGGTTGATTGTTACTAACTTGGTATGAATTTGTGTGAGGGGTTTGATTAGTGGACTGTATTGGACTGCTATTGTGTGGTGTGTGAAATTTGATATTGTGTGGGGTTTGTTTTTTTTTCGATGGAAGGTGGATATCTTGCATGAGACACCAATGGTCCGACGTCAATTGATAGTGCCGGATTCCTAACGGCTAAAACCACCTCCCATCCCGAACAGGCCGACAATACTTCGCGGGGGTCGGTATAAAGACTTAGCTTGTTGCTCAATTGTTGGAACTACTATTAGCTTTCTGGGGTAATAATTGATTGGATTATTGCTGAAATGGAGTAAAGAATTGTGTTTTTGTTGGCAGTACCTAATAGCAAAGCATTTGCCTACGGCATTGGTGGGTAGAATGACTATAAACCAGACAGTTTTCGCAGACGCCAACTTTTTTTATGATGTTGTACCGCTCAGAGATATAGATTTTCAAGAATTTGTTGCATTTCCGCAATGAGTGTTGCCCTTTGTTGCACACTTTACAATTGCTCCCTTTACCGATTTTGTACGTGAAACGCTGCGTTTGATGTGGCATTCTTACTCGATGGTTTCGGCTTTTGCTGCTCCAGAACTTCCAGTGTCCGAAATCTGGTTTCCAATAATTCCGTAAAGTCGGCGAACGTCGGCATCTCCTTGCTTGAACCCAGTTTCTTCTCCCATAATTTTTGTGTTGAACCTGGAACCTTTTGCAACAAAATGTAATTCAATATTGAATCCCAGTGCTGCACAGGGAGGCCTAGATTTTTAAGGGAATGTCGACACTCGGTGGAAATATCTAGCCATTTTTTTAAACCCAACACACTTTCATTGTGCAAGACCTGACCAAAAAAAACCTTGAATCGCGCATTAACTATAATACGCGCTTATGATCATAGCGCGATGTTAAAATTGTCCACGCCATCTGATAGTTTCCCTTCTCGATGGTTAAATATTGAAGTAAGCGATCAGCTTCACCTGTCAGACAAGATTTAAGATGGTGAAATTTCTCAATCTCAGTCAACAATTCACTGTTGTGAACTAGCGAACAAAACGTGTTATAAAAAGACCTCCAAATCTTGTAGCTCCCTCCGAATGTTGGCAAGGCGATGTTTTGCAACCGAAATTCAGAACGTGAAGATGCACTGGCATCTGATTTATTTTCCACTTCCTCCTTATTCAACTCGACCAGTTTTGTACTGCATGTACATTTCTCTGGCCGTCTCATAACGCCCGTCGATTTCCATCATCTTCTTTTCATCGTCATCAACGAACTCTTCACAATGCTCTGTAAACGTTTTAAATATCGATACCTTCCCGGAAGAATGTATTAAGCGACAATTTTCAGAAAATGACTTTTTGGCATGCCTTACAATTTACAAATTGTCCCAAGCGCCACGTTTTGATCTTGGTTTGACGTCTCTACCATTGATACAAACGAAACTAGAGAGAAATACATATTTGCTGGGTAGATATTTGTTATACCCTGTTGTTTGTTGTAAGCACCAACATTTTTATGCTAAGCGCCATTATATAAAAAATAATTATTGTACTATGCAACACATACCACGAGAAAAAAATTTTGCGTGGCGTTTAGTTTAACTGATATTGTCGCTTAGAACATAGTGCCACCGAAAAGTTGTTCCATTTGCAGTCGCTTGAAACAATTTTGTCTAGCCGTTACTTGGAAACCTTTATTTGGAAATATTTTTAGACTCGCCGCTATGTTGTCATTCCATTTGCCAGTTGTTTGCGTGTTCATTTGAGTGAAGATCGTTGAACAGACAGCTGTAAATTGCGAAAATTGAAGTTAAGAGTTTTTAGGCGATTTGTTATTTTCTTCCTGAGCTTTTTTGCAGTGCAAATTATTTATTATTTTTAATATGAGATGAAATAATCAAAGTACATCTGGTTTGCAAAAATTGAATTTGCCCTCTACAAGAGGCAGACTTATGCTTGAAATGGTGGGAAAATCAAATGAACAATGTGAATGAATTAAAGTAAGTCGATTAACATATTTTAGTTATGCCTAGCTGTAAATAGGGGGTTAATTTTGTTTCTAAGGAAACCAAGGTGGAAATCAATCAACCATGTACAAGTATGTTACGTCAGTCAACGCCATCCAAATCTGACTCTGAAGCAGATCCCTTTGAAACTGATGGAAATTCTTCTTGGCACGATGATTGTATGGATGTTTCAAGTGAAAGCGAAATGGGAACCGATCCCCAAGTAAAAAATGTGCATCACTATCATAAAAATCAGAAGTCCAAAGTCGAAGTAGAAGAGGTATGTAATGAGGGATTGGTGGTGGGTGCTGTGGAAGTGGCCAGTTAAAAAAATCTGTGCAAGCAAATCCGTGCCAAAACTGCCAAAACAAATGTAGTACAAAATTTACGAATTCACAAAGACAAGAAATTTTCAACTTATATTGGGAATTACCATATACTCAGCGAACAGACTGGATTTTATCTTGTGTTGAGCGTGTTCCCGTCAAAAGACGACGAACTAAGAATTTCGAAAAAAAGACAGAAACAAGAAAATATTTTCTAAATTTTGAAGGAAAGAAAGACCAAGTTTGTATGCAGTTCTTACGTAAGACCCTTAATATTTCGAGCCGAGTTGTATCGTATGCTCTTGAAAAAAAATCAGCATTAAATACATCAGTTGTGGATAAAAGAGGTAAAGCTACTCCGGGAAATGGTACCTCAGAAGAACTTAAAGAAGCTGTTTGTAGTTTTGTTGAAAGCTTGCCAAAAGTTCCATCCCACTACTGTCGATCCAAGACAAATCGTACTTATCTGCCTGCCAAACAGAATACTTTAGTGTTTCCAATTTATACAGGAACTACAAATCAAAACAAATCGAAGAAGGTAAAAATGCAGTTTCGGAAAAAATATTTCGAGGGATCTTCAAATCCTATAATATTGGCATCCATGTTCCGAAAAAAGACAAGTGCACCGCTTGTGAAGCACATAAGTCCCCCGTGTTAGATGACGATGAAAAAATTCTTGTTTGTAATCACTCTCAACAGAAACAGAACAGCTAACAATTATTTATGTATGATGAGGAAAAAGCCAAAAACTGTCCATCATTCCATCATCTTTGTTAAAAAAAAAAAGAAGGAAAATTTGGACTCGGTCGGAGTGGATAACCATGATTGCAAATTCAAGGGTAAATCCAAAGCCTTACGAGGTTATAAAATTAACAAAAGATGATTTTCGTGACTGGAAAAAAGAATCTTTAAAATATTTTCCAACGCAGGGAGTCAAAACTAGGGAACAAATTAATTTTAATATATCTGAATCCAACATTTATTTGTTCTCTAAATCATGCTCTGATATAAAGTATTCAATATTTAAGTCTGGAACCACGGAACCACCTTTATACACTTTGGATTTGTGCCGAACTCGTAATCAAGTTAAATGTCTTGCGGAATTTGATGAGCCTGATACTTTATACAATTCAAAACTACCAATATCGGAACCAAAAAGAAAGGATTTAGAAACTCTTTTCAAGAAAAAGTTTATTCCCGAACGATACCTCCAAGAATACCGAAAAATCATTGATATTGCTGGTAAGAAGGAAGATATTTTACCAGAGACTGATGAAGGAGACAACTTATCGGAAAACCAATTTAATTACTGATTCGTCAATTTTGTTATCTCAAAAGTTTTTTTTGATGTGTAAACATTTATGCGCGCGTTATTGGATTCTGGTAGAGTAATTCCAAACATAGGACTTGATGCAACGGATATGCGTAACGGATATACTTATACATATATATATTGCGCGCTGTTGGAATCTGTTGGAGTAATTCCAAACATTTAACTTTCTGTAACGGAAATGCGCCATTGCATATATTTTATCATTGCATATGTTTTTTGCATATGTTTTTATCATTGCATACGTTTTTATAATTGCATACATTTATGAGCTGAAATAAAGCATTTTTTTTTGAAGTTATTACTTCTTTAGGCGCGGCGCGTTGGGCACTTTGGATGGAAAGGAACCAATAAACTCGCGTCACTGTTACCATCACCGTCACTGTTACCGTTACCGTCACCGCCACCGATCGCAATGAAACGTTTTTTGTGTGCATGGTTGTATGCAGCTAGAAAGATAGGATAGTTTTGGACCCGATAGGTGGCGCTGTTGTCGATTTTTCTGAGAAACTCAACCGATCTCAATGAAACTTTGTATGTGTGCATGGTTGTATGCAGCTAGAAAGACAGGATAGTTTTGGACCCGATAGGTGGCGCTGTTGTCCATTTTCTGAGAAACTCAGCCGATCTCAATAAAACTTTGTATGTGTGCATGGTTGGATGCAGCAAGAAAGTTAGGATAGTATTGGACCCGATAGGTGGCGCTGTTGTCCATTTTTTGAGAAACTCAGCCGATCTCAATAAAACTTTGTATGTGTGCATGGTTGGATGCAGCAAGAAAGTTAGGATAGTATTGGACCCGATAGGTGGCGCTGTTGTCGACTTTTTTGAGAAACTCAACCGATCTTAATGAAACTTTGTATGTGTGCATGGTTGCATGCAGCTAGAAAGATAGGATAGTTTTGGACCCGATAGGTGGCGCTGTTGTCGACTTTTTTGAGAAACTCAACCGATCTCAATGAAACTTTGTATGTGTGCATGGTTGCATGCAGCTAGAAAGATAGGACAGTTTTGGACCCGATAGGTGGCGCTGTTGTCGACTTTTTTGAGAAACTCAACCGATCTCAATGAAACTTTGTATGTGTGCATGGTTGCATGCAGATAGAAAGATAGGATGTTTTTGGACCCGATAGGTGGCGCTGTTGTCGATTTTTTTGAGAAACTCAACCGATCTCAATGAAACTTTGTATGTGTGCATGGTTGCATGCAGCTAGAAAGATAGGATAGTTTTGGACCCGATAGGTGGCGCTGTTGTCGATTTGTTGGTATTTCATAATATATTAAGAATACGGTTATTACAATTCCCTCTTTTCTCAATGACGTGTATCAAGCCACACACATACCGCACGCACGGTGTTTACACATGCATATTTCGGGACTGTTGGATACAGTCGCACAGTTTTTTTTTCATAATTTAACTATTACCTAATTAAAGAATGCGTGTTTATTTGAAGATTTTCGCAAATACATTTTTGATAAAAAGCTATTTTAACTTTGTTTATAGTATAAACTGAATAAATAAAAATCAATTAAACGACAATTCTTTGGCATCTTGTATTAAATGCTACCATGTCAATGTTTTAAGGGCCATTTACTTTTGTATCAAGCGACAATCTTTAGACCATAAAAATGTTCTAAGCAACAAAAACTTTTTATCTGGTTAACATTTCGTTCATAGAATAATTTAAAATAATTTGTGGTGCAAATCCCAATCGAAATAATACTTATTAGTACAAAATACGCAAATAATTAATTGGAAATCAATCAACCATGTACAAGTATGTTACGTCAGTCAACGCCATCCAAATCTGACTCTGAAGCAGATCCCTTTGAAACTGATGGAAATTCTTCTTGGCACGATGATTGTATGGATGTTTCAAGTGAAAGCGAAATGGGAACCGATCCCCAAGTAAAAAATGTGCATCACTATCATAAAAATCAGAAGTCCAAAGTCGAAGTAGAAGAGGTATGTAATGAGGGATTGGTGGTGGGTGCTGTGGAAGTGGCCAGTTAAAAAAATCTGTGCAAGCAAATCCGTGCCAAAACTGCCAAAACAAATGTAGTACAAAATTTACGAATTCACAAAGACAAGAAATTTTCAACTTATATTGGGAATTACCATATACTCAGCGAACAGACTGGATTTTATCTTGTGTTGAGCGTGTTCCCGTCAAAAGACGACGAACTAAGAATTTCGAAAAAAAGACAGAAACAAGAAAATATTTTCTAAATTTTGAAGGAAAGAAAGACCAAGTTTGTATGCAGTTCTTACGTAAGACCCTTAATATTTCGAGCCGAGTTGTATCGTATGCTCTTGAAAAAAAATCAGCATTAAATACATCAGTTGTGGATAAAAGAGGTAAAGCTACTCCGGGAAATGGTACCTCAGAAGAACTTAAAGAAGCTGTTTGTAGTTTTGTTGAAAGCTTGCCAAAAGTTCCATCCCACTACTGTCGATCCAAGACAAATCGTACTTATCTGCCTGCCAAACAGAATACTTTAGTGTTTCCAATTTATACAGGAACTACAAATCAAAACAAATCGAAGAAGGTAAAAATGCAGTTTCGGAAAAAATATTTCGAGGGATCTTCAAATCCTATAATATTGGCATCCATGTTCCGAAAAAAGACAAGTGCACCGCTTGTGAAGCACATAAGTCCCCCGTGTTAGATGACGATGAAAAAATTCTTGTTTGTAATCACTCTCAACAGAAACAGAACAGCTAACAATTATTTATGTATGATGAGGAAAAAGCCAAAAACTGTCCATCATTCCATCATCTTTGTTAAAAAAAAAAAGAAGGAAAATTTGGACTCGGTCGGAGTGGATAACCATGATTGCAAATTCAAGGGTAAATCCAAAGCCTTACGAGGTTATAAAATTAACAAAAGATGATTTTCGTGACTGGAAAAAAGAATCTTTAAAATATTTTCCAACGCAGGGAGTCAAAACTAGGGAACAAATTAATTTTAATATATCTGAATCCAACATTTATTTGTTCTCTAAATCATGCTCTGATATAAAGTATTCAATATTTAAGTCTGGAACCACGGAACCACCTTTATACACTTTGGATTTGTGCCGAACTCGTAATCAAGTTAAATGTCTTGCGGAATTTGATGAGCCTGATACTTTATACAATTCAAAACTACCAATATCGGAACCAAAAAGAAAGGATTTAGAAACTCTTTTCAAGAAAAAGTTTATTCCCGAACGATACCTCCAAGAATACCGAAAAATCATTGATATTGCTGGTAAGAAGGAAGATATTTTACCAGAGACTGATGAAGGAGACAACTTATCGGAAAACCAATTTAATTACTGATTCGTCAATTTTGTTATCTCAAAAGTTTTTTTTGATGTGTAAACATTTATGCGCGCGTTATTGGATTCTGGTAGAGTAATTCCAAACATAGGACTTGATGCAACGGATATGCGTAACGGATATACTTATACATATATATATTGCGCGCTGTTGGAATCTGTTGGAGTAATTCCAAACATTTAACTTTCTGTAACGGAAATGCGCCATTGCATATATTTTATCATTGCATATGTTTTTTGCATATGTTTTTATCATTGCATACGTTTTTATAATTGCATACATTTATGAGCTGAAATAAAGCATTTTTTTTTGAAGTTATTACTTCTTTAGGCGCGGCGCGTTGGGCACTTTGGATGGAAAGGAACCAATAAACTCGCGTCACTGTTACCATCACCGTCACTGTTACCGTTACCGTCACCGCCACCGATCGCAATGAAACGTTTTTTGTGTGCATGGTTGTATGCAGCTAGAAAGATAGGATAGTTTTGGACCCGATAGGTGGCGCTGTTGTCGATTTTTCTGAGAAACTCAACCGATCTCAATGAAACTTTGTATGTGTGCATGGTTGTATGCAGCTAGAAAGACAGGATAGTTTTGGACCCGATAGGTGGCGCTGTTGTCCATTTTCTGAGAAACTCAGCCGATCTCAATAAAACTTTGTATGTGTGCATGGTTGGATGCAGCAAGAAAGTTAGGATAGTATTGGACCCGATAGGTGGCGCTGTTGTCCATTTTTTGAGAAACTCAGCCGATCTCAATAAAACTTTGTATGTGTGCATGGTTGGATGCAGCAAGAAAGTTAGGATAGTATTGGACCCGATAGGTGGCGCTGTTGTCGACTTTTTTGAGAAACTCAACCGATCTTAATGAAACTTTGTATGTGTGCATGGTTGCATGCAGCTAGAAAGATAGGATAGTTTTGGACCCGATAGGTGGCGCTGTTGTCGACTTTTTTGAGAAACTCAACCGATCTCAATGAAACTTTGTATGTGTGCATGGTTGCATGCAGTTAGAAAGATAGGACAGTTTTGGACCCGATAGGTGGCGCTGTTGTCGACTTTTTTGAGAAACTCAACCGATCTCAATGAAACTTTGTATGTGTGCATGGTTGCATGCAGATAGAAAGATAGGATGTTTTTGGACCCGATAGGTGGCGCTGTTGTCGATTTTTTTGAGAAACTCAACCGATCTCAATGAAACTTTGTATGTGTGCATGGTTGCATGCAGCTAGAAAGATAGGATAGTTTTGGACCCGATAGGTGGCGCTGTTGTCGATTTGTTGGTATTTCATAATATATTAAGAATACGGTTATTACAATTCCCTCTTTTCTCAATGACGTGTATCAAGCCACACACATACCGCACGCACGGTGTTTACACATGCATATTTCGGGACTGTTGGATACAGTCGCACAGTTTTTTTTTCATAATTTAACTATTACCTAATTAAAGAATGCGTGTTTATTTGAAGATTTTCGCAAATACATTTTTGATAAAAAGCTATTTTAACTTTGTTTATAGTATAAACTGAATAAATAAAAATCAATTAAACGACAATTCTTTGGCATCTTGTATTAAATGCTACCATGTCAATGTTTTAAGGGCCATTTACTTTTGTATCAAGCGACAATCTTTAGACCATAAAAATGTTCTAAGCAACAAAAACTTTTTATCTGGTTAACATTTCGTTCATAGAATAATTTAAAATAATTTGTGGTGCAAATCCCAATCGAAATAATACTTATTAGTACAAAATACGCAAATAATTACCTTCACAGCAAGTTTTATTTGTCTCCTGTAAAATTTAAAACAATGTCGCTTAAAACATTCTTCCGGGAAGGTATCGATATTTCCTCCAACAAAGTTAGGCTTATAGAAACATAATTTAATCAAATAATATGTCATTAAAGTGACAGACACAAAAAGCGGAATCTTTATTTTGACAGTGATTTAAAGCAGCATTTAGATTGGCAAATAAATTGACTCGAATTGAATAATAAATAATTTAAAACATAATATTTAGCATTCGTTTATTTACTCCAACAGAGGGGTTGAACGAAAAAACACCACATGTCTTGATAAACGAAGTGATTCACTGAATTAGCAAACGTGGAAAAACTGCTTTTGTTGAATTTTGAGCATTTTTTCTTTGGGAGTTCCTTCAGCTTTCTAAAATGCACCTCCAATTTCGCTTTAAGGGGGCAAATAATGCCACATCCAAATTTGATGTTATTCGACAGAGCTGCTTCAATTACCTTCGTGGGTAAATGGCTTGCAAATCAGTCACCAAACAACAACTTGTTCCTCAAAACTCTTTGTCTCTGAAATGAAATAATTAAGGAACCAGTCATTAATTATTGTCGCATCAAACCACCTTGTTTTGCTTCGGTAAAAACGAGCTCTAGGTGGCCCACCTTGAACCCATGATTCCCACAAGTGGGTGGCTTTATAAACAACATACGGTGGCAACAATTTTCCACTCGGAGATCCACAAAACATAACAGATATGCTAGTTTTCGTGCTATCCATCACGCGCTCCGGGTATTTTATACCTTTCTTAAAATTAAATTTCATCGTCCCAGGGTCATAACATAACACAAGTTAAGAGCTCTACCTATAATAAAAGTGATTTCAAAAAAAAAATGTTTACATAATAAGATACCTATTCATTTAGATGCGTTTACCTCTCTGCAGGAATCTATTTCCCATTAGATGATTTTAATGTTTCTTGCAAAAGTATTTCCAATATCATATGACCTTGTTTGAACCTTGGGGGTCTTATTGTTTTGCCAATGCCTCGGTAAGATAGTCGAATTCCGCATTAGAAAGGATCTTAACCTATCATTCGAAAGTCGAATGGAAATCCCCTGTTGCTTACCGTCAGAAGAGCATTAGCTATTGCCTTTTCTTCGTCATTTGTAAGGACCGTTGGTCTACCAATGCCCTTTATGCTCTTTTTTTAAGCGGTTGATGCGTGTTCCTTTGGCAATATTGAAATATTTTGAGCATTGATTGATATATCTTTGTTTCGTTCGCATAAGGTTAAGAGCCCTTTCCATGTATTTTGAATAGCCTTTGGTGGCATCTTTATTTGTACGACTTCTACGTAGGTATATAAGCAGGTGCCAAATTGTATTAAAGCACGATAAATATGTTGGTCAATCTTTGCCATAATATCATTGTTAAAATGACAGCGCCCAATGTTAACCGTTTTATATAAAACTGACGTGGGACTCGACTCCCTTGTCCATTTAAGAGCTTGGCAATGATCACAGGCCTGAGTCATACCACCGATACCAGGAATTCGGTACATACAAATAATTTGTTTGGTTTAATAAAATCCACTTCTGACTTTATTTATCACGGAGTAAATGTGTTTCTTTGTAAAGCTGCGATTACACGGCCATTTTTCCGAGTCATTTAAATGAAGCTCTGACGTCAGCGAGAAATGTCGTATTACAGTGCCATTCAAGTTACAATTCGTCATTGGTCATTTGCGAAAAAATTGGCGATCACACGAAATGACTATTACCGTAATTTTTGTCCCAAAATAAAATGACAGGCAGTGCGAGTCATTTAGAATTCTACATTGGTGTGACATTTAAATGACGAGCGAAAAAATGGCGATCACATGGCAATGACTTTCCTTATGACAAGTGACCAATGAGAAAAATATAGCTACTGCCATTTAGTGTTTTTCTTTCGGCAAAGACACATGCGTGCCACCTTTTTAATCAATTTAAAATGCAGTGAAAATAATAAAAATATTATAATAAATAAAAAATGTCAAAAAGATCTTTGGCGATGATGGTGGAAATTGCGGAGACGGCGTGAAAGTACATTAAATCATATTAAACTATGCTTCATTTGTCATTTGCGTAGAAAATGGCATAGCATGAATTTCGTGCCTAGTCATTTTTTTGGGGCTGCCATTTAAATGACGCAACAGCCGAAAAGTTTAGTCAATTGTCCTAGGCGTCATTGAAGAACGATCACACGGCCATTTGTTACCGTCATTTAAATGGCACAAAATTCATGTCATTTGCTATGCCATTTTTCTTGTCATTTAAATGACGCCGAAAATGTTGTCCCAAAAATGGCGATCACACGGAACGACATTTAAATGACGGTTTTGTGACGAGATTTTTACGTCAGAGCGCCATTTAAATGACTCGAAAAAATGGCCGTGTAATCGCAGCTTAACGATGGGGGTTTTCATCTGTTTTCTGTGATCTAACTCGTCTCATTTTTCTAGATTTGACCGTTTTCTCGACGGCATATTTGTTTAAAATCAACAGTCTAGCTACAACAAATAGGTGAACATTGTCAATGTGAAACAGTAAATCAAACAAATCTACATATATTTACCTAAAACACCAATTTCAGCAATTTAAATTCAACAGCGTAACTACTAAAGTTCCACTTCCTTACTGTAGGTACCTATCAACGAAGGTAATATCAAAACAACCACAAAAACAAAAGCCTTAACGAAAATTTGTATTTACACCAACAATAAATCAAACAACATACTTCACCTATTCTTTACTTCTTTGTTTCTTGCTGGTGGGCGCGAGAAGCCTAGCACATCAGTTGCGGTTGATCTAATGGGTTGTTGGCATCGTTGCCATTGTTCTTCGACATTCGATGATGGTGGTATGCTGTTGGAGGGATCGAGAAATTAAGGGAAATGCGTTCCGCGAAGGCCTCGGTCTCTTGCATTTTTTTTCACAGCATTTCTGGTTTGTTGTCATGTGGTGGATATCCACATTCTTAACTTGGCCCGAGTCAAAGTTAATCCCGCGGAATGTTTTTTTTTTTTTTGTGTTGGGAATTCGCTGGAAGTAAAAAATCATCGAAAGACATTGCAGAGCTATACGCGAGGGATGCTTCTGCAATAGTGATGGACTTTAACTCATCTAAAAAAAACTCCCGGGGACTGGCATAAGCCATCCCGAAAAAGATTGCACCTAGTCGTACGACTAATCAGCAAATTTAAAGAGATAAATCCGCCGTTTGTCGGATTTTTAAACTTGTTTTGTTTGAAATTAATACCTAATTTCTTATCCCTTGCTAAATCATACAGATCAAGAGGTTTAATCCGTCTCAGTCTCCTGATTACATTGTCATTATTTAAAAGTTCTGTTATTTCTGTGTTTACGTGGTTGAGAAGCCGATTTATATGCCTCCGAGCAACCTTCTTAACCTCATCTTCAACCATTTCAACATTTAGATCCCTATGCAGATGTTCGGACATACAAAATAGTGCACACGTGATCAATATTTAGTTGACCGTTCGTTGATCTGGAAACCGCCATGTCCCCTTATGGATATCGTGGCATTTCGTTCCTTAGCGAAGTCAATTAGCCTAAGTCGGTTGTAAGTTTTGTCGTGTAGGCTGTGTTTACCGACAATATTCTTAAATATGTTTTCTCTTCCTAAAACATAGGACTTCTTGCCTAGAAGTCTTAACAAATCCGAATCCGAATAGTCGCTGTGTCTGCTCACTTTAACACGGTCCGTTATAGATGTTACAGTTTTTCATCCTCCTTTTGTCCAGCCTATCCCATCGCATTTCCTGGATGGCAGTTACGTCTGTTTTGTAGCAGCTTAGGGTTTCCTCTAGTTGTTCGCATGCACCTCTCCTGTTTAATGTTCTCATATTCCAAGTGCAGATACGAACGTCGTTGACCCTTTTTCGTTTAGCAGGGCCGCCAGCAATAAAATCAGTCCTTTCAGAGGCTATTGGTTGCTCCGTAACAAATATTTTTTTCATGGGTGGGTACAAAGCACAACCCCCAACCTGGAGGGCCAGTTCCAATTTATTAGATACCTCTAGGACAACATCTCTGTTCGAGGGATCTGACTAATCCTTGCGATTTCGAAATGACCCGTATCCGAAGATTTCAAAGCAGTTCATTTTGGTTTGCCTGTTTATAGTTATGCTCTTTTTCGTTTTGTTACCAATTCTCGCGCTTATTAGTGTAGCAAGTCAAATCCGGTTGGATGTAAGACCAGTATCCGATGGCTACAATTTATAGGTAAAATTAGCACAATTGACGTGTAGTAAAAGTTCTAACAACCAGGCATTTGCCAACTTATATCCAATCGAAGTCTACCCTCGTTTTACAACATCCAGTGGTTTGTTCACTGCTTTTAAAAATTCAAACGAGCAGTCATTTCCACAAACAACATGAAGAACAAAAAGAGACAAAAATGTATTCATCGAGAGAACCGTGGAATGTCACGCGTGACATAATATTGGTCACTCAGTGCCAAAAGCGAGTGACGAGCGTCACACGGTATTTAAAATATGTCACCTCTATCCCGTGCTGTGACAGGCATCGTGAACATACGCTTGACAGGCGATCACACGTAGTAACCACTTAGGAGAAATGTTTACTTAATATCGAAGTCTGCATATCCAAATTTTTACTTAAAAGGTGGCATGTGTAATCGCAGAGAACAATTGGAGTAGGTACTTATGTACCCCTGCTCAAAGTCATAATTGATGACTGTTCTAGCCAAGTGAATTATACTCCCAACAAGACGTTTTCATAACGATCAGGCAGAGATTACCCCAGACAGCATTCAATATTTCTGAATGAGCTTTGCAGTCCCATCAAAGAACAATCTTCGGTCGGTTTCAAATATAAACTACGGAAAAGGTGAGACGATATCGCCACCCAGACGGCCAGAAAATGAATGAAATTTGCATACCAATCACCTGCATGAGCTCCCACGGAAGGAATTGAATTCTTCTCAACCTAAGCTAAAGTTTGGAGGCATTCCAAATACCTACCTTTTCCACAGTCCATCCACCTTGCCTGACCATTCCATTTCACATCCTCACCTCTGGATACTTTCTCACATCGACATCTGCGTTACACGTAGACCAATTCAAGAGCTGTAGCCTTTGCCTTATCTGGGTGCGCCAGCACACACGAAGAGAAACATCACAAGTGCTTGTGGATGTCAAACTAATGCATAAATCATCACGGAACAATAACATAATTGCAAAGTCATGTTCTCTGAATGCCAGCAAACTTAAAGGATGACATTTAATGGTTGTAAATCTCCCCAAAAACCTTTTGACAAACTTGAGACCATCTCTCGCCACTTAAACGATTCCATTCTTCACGTTGTCCCGCCCACGGCCCCTTTCCTGATCCTTGTGGTTTCAACATCTCGGTTTAGAAACAAAAAAAAAAAACAGAAGAATGGAAAGGGAGTGGATCTCCAGCTCGGCATAGAGGTGGCTGTGAGTATCGACTGTCGAGTCGACGTCGGGGGAAGTGAGTAATTTTATTGAAATCCGATGTCGAGATGAATGGTGTCGAAGGGATTATGGGATGGGATGATGTAATGCGTATCACACCCATCAACGCATGCTGTCATATTCAGAGATGTGGAATTGAAGGTGGTGTCAGTCTTCTGAAACTTTTGATGGGAAAAAACAAGAACAAGTCGTCAAAAAGTGTAAGGTTTTAATGCTTTCCGTATTTTTTAAATATGGATGCTTCTCGTGGAATTTCATAGATCTTAATAATATATACAGGGAGTTTTCGAAATTCCTGTCTGGCGTAGTGAATAGATAGAGTTGTTTTAAGATGGAGGTATGTTACCTAGTTGGTTTGCATGTAAAAAAAAGGATTCAGTGCGTGGCTGGGTCGCACGATACTTCCTCGTTCAATTGGAGGAAGAGTTGTGTTTTCCAAACCAGTAGTATATTCCGGTCAAAATATTATGGAAATCGTCATAGAAACAGATAAGTTATGATAGGAAAAAAGGGGTTTGATACCAGATCTGGCAACCATGTAACTTTTAGAGTGGAAACCTATAGTGGTAAACGAATATATCATAAAATCATGTTGAAATTTGTCAGAGAGTTGTTTTAAGTTGAAGAAAATGTCCCTCTCAAGGCTTTCTTTTATTTCTGTTGTTTTAAAGACAAAGAAATTCACACTCGTTTTCAATGACACCCCAGATGTCAGCTCTTTAGACAAAGCAAATATACTGGCTGCGCAATTCGCGGCCAATTGGGTTCGCCAATTATACCGCGACAGGAATACAAATGGATTTTTTGCGCTCAACTTCAATCAAATGTATGCGGATGATCCGGAGCAATTCAAGCTGGCAGTGCGAATGGACAAGGATTCATTTGATTTACTAATTAATTTGGTTAAAGAAGACCTAACCAAACACTCCAACAGACCTGTCATATCAGCCAAGTGTAGGTTGTTTTTGACCCTTGTGTAAGTAAAACATTTTAATTCTATACTATAGTTAAGCTTAACTAATTTCATATTTATAGATATTTGGCACATGGAGTCACCAAGCAGATGTTTTCGATGGCTTTTAAAATGGGTTTGACCAGTGTTCAAAGAATCGTCAACGAAACTTGCGACGTTCTTTGGAACTCACTCGGACACATATACTTGTCCGTTCCAAACCAACTTGAGTGGAAAAACATTTCCAAGGATTTTACTACTATGTGGAATTTACCAAATTGTGTGGGTGCTATTGATGGCAAACACATAAACATCACATGTCCCTCGAATTCGGGGTCACTCTTTTACAATTATAAGGGAACATATTCGATTGTGTTGTTGGGAATCTGCGATGCAAATTACACCTTTACTGGCATCGACATTGGTGCATATGGCTCACAAAGTGACTGTGGTTATTTATGGCACTCGGATTTTGGTCAAAAATTATTTGAAAACCAGTTAGAATTACCAGCAGAGAGTTGCCTGCCGCATTCAAATGTCAGCTTTCCACATTATTTTGTTGGCGATGCTGCATTTCCTTTAAAAACGTTTTTAATGCGCCCCTATCCATAGGTAAATGACCTAGTAAAGTTTTTGTAATTCTTTCCTTTAATATCTATAATTTTGTTTAGGAAGCCGTTTACCCTTGGACAGAGAAAACTTCAACAAGGGTCTATCAAGGGCAAGGCGTGTGATCGAAAATGCATTCGGCATTTTCTCAAATAATGCTTCGAAAGACTCATTCAAGCTGCTTGACCAGTTAAAAGATTTCCTGATGTACAATTAATGTATTAGATGTACTTTCATCCGCTTGGTGAAACTTTTTCTGACCTGTAAACATTTAATTGAAATATTAAAAAACAATTTATTTTTTTAATTCTTCAATTTCAGATACTACAGTTTGTAAAAATTTGAATTTGAGGCTGTCTTGTTTTTCTTCTGGGAGCTTAGTGAGATAGCCGTCCAAAACCCGATAAAACTCGTCATTTCTGCTTTTATCTGCACCAAAAAGAATTAAGTTAATTACTGTGTGCATACAAAATGAAAATCATAAATACCTTTTTTCGCTGACATCAGGTTTATAGCAGCGTTCACCAACAAATCAAATTGTCTCGTTGCGTGCTCAACGCATCGACGCGACGTTTACGTGAAGCAACCGAAATCGAAATTGAGGTTGTGTTCGAACTCTGGCTATTCTCGGGAGTAGAGTGGAACACAGCCTCTGAAGACATCTGTGGCGACATGCATTCTTAAGAACTCCATTGCCGGCAAAAATTTCCATTGACTTTGGTCAATGGCTGCGCTTCCAGATTTTGTTTTTTTTTTTAATCTCTTTGAGAAAGCGATCCCTCAGAGATATCCAACGGCTCTGACACTGTTCCACTACAATAAACAAAAACGGTCAATGTCTAAAACTAATATTTTGTTAATGTACCTCCCACGCCAGTTACAACCAAAACATCCATCCAAGCCTTTTCTTTCTTTAACTTGTCCCTATAAATTTTTAGGGACTCGTCGTAGATGCAGGGGTGGCTTTTCACTGCTTCAATCAGTTGCTCCTCGAACATGTTGTTTCTGGAACTAGTGCGCTTTTACAAAATGAGTTTAATTTAAAAAGTATAATATACTTACAAAAATATCGTACTTACTCCAAAGTCCACACTTGAAATCTTCAAAATAATTTAAAATTAAGTTTGAAAATTTAAACAAACATTTTTTTTATTGAACTGTCATCTGCAGCATTTGACATTTTCTCTCACGCTCTCATATTTCCACCGTCCTCTCACGTTGTGCCAACTGTCAACGGAGGCGACGGACAGTAAAGTAGAAAGTAAACCTACTTTATCCGTCGCGTCCGGTGGCGTCCGGCACGTGCGCTGCTTATGGGTCACCTTCCATAAGAGAGCGTGTATTCTATGTATCAACCTGTCAGTCGAAAACGTTGCGGCAACGGACGCGACGGATTCTATGGGTTGGGCCCTTGAAGTGTACTGTCCTCTCGAATCGAATTTGTCTACGGGTACCTACCAGGGATGTTGCGGATATTCACATCCGCATCCGCAATCGCGGAACATTCGCATTAATTTTAGCATCCGCATCGGCATCCGCATCTGCAACAATCAATGCGGAGTTTTTTGCGGATGCGGATTTTGTGCAAGACATGACAAGAAAATGTGTGCGGTGCCAATAAATGAAACCAGCTGCGCGAGTTAAGTATCCATAGCAAGACATATTGAGAAAAAAGATAACATTATTTGTATTCAATGATATCTTTAGTCTCTAGTACAGTCTTGCACACAACGCTACAATGATAACATATGTAAAAGAGATAATATCGTTTGTATACAATGTTGGAATATTATCTCTTCTTCATTATCAAGCAAGACGATTGTACGCTTGGGTCTCCTTGTAGATAGATAAGAAAAGTATATAAATACGACTGTATGATGAATTTATCAACAGTCTTATTGTAACTACATAGTAGCCTTAAGCTCCTTTTAGAATTAGTAAAAAGTATTTCAATAATAAAGGACATAGTTCCAAATAAATATTGTTTAATTTTAAAAGTAAGAAACAAGTGTTTTAATTGGCGATCCTGCCAGGAGGTTAAATATACTTTTTAACTTCAATCGAGCGGACCTCGGGAACAAGTAGTGAAATCTAGTATAAACAGAACACTCGCGTTACCGGTTACAAGAATTACCTAGCATAGCAGGTACAAATATAGCTTCTTCGTACGAAGCAGCAAAGCAATTCAGTGAAAGTGTATATGTGGAGAAAAAAAACACACAAATTCGACGACAACAGACACGAGTTCAAAATGGAACAACTCGCAGTATTAATGGCAAGATTAGAAGCTTTAGAAACCAGGAGCAACACAGTAACACAAACCCTAGAGCACACACGCACAGAGAATGCAAGGTTAGCAGCAATAATAACTAACCAAAATCAAATAAACACTAATTTAGAAACAAAACTAAATGAAGTAAAATCTGGATTAGGCATAGTACCAAACATACCTGTGCTAGAGGAAATAAGAACCACATATACAGATGGTAGTGAAATACAGTTAGACGCATTTAAAAGCCTACCTATTTTCAACGGCGATCAATCAAATTATCGGTCGTGGCGCGAAGAAGCATCCAGATTAATGGACAGCATTAAAAACTTCAAAACACACAGTAAGTACGCAGCAGCATTGACTATAGTGAAAAGTAAAATACAGGGTGCAGCCGCGAATGTGTTAACCAATTATAACACAATTTTTAATTTTGAGGCGATACGTAACAGATTAGATTATACGTACTCTAATCAAGAACCTCTATACGTGCTACAAGACATGATGAAAGCCATCACGCAAAAAAGAAGCACACTGTCTGAATACCACGACGAGATAAATAAAAATCTCAATTTAATAATATCAAAAATCACTATGTCAGGTGATCCGCCGAATATAATCGACAGACTAATTAAAAATGCTAACGACGACGCAGTTCGTATATTCATTGATGGTATGAGTGACAACTTTACAAGAGGATCATTATATTCAGCTACAATAAATGATCTAGAACACGCATTCGCAATTGCTCGCAGAATAGAACATGATAATGTGCACAGGCATTTACATCTCACTCAAGATAAGCACCACAAAAATATGCCACATGAACGCAGAAACGAAAGAAGACCAAATTATTCGAGCCAAACAACGAATTATCAACCCCAGAAGCAATACGATAATATGCAGCAACACAATCAAGGACCACAGCCGATGGAGATAAACTCGAGACAAATTGTACATGCACAGCGACAAAATTGGAATCAATACAAACCCGATGTATATAATCCACCAGCGAAACGTGAACACAGCGGGAGTTTCAACACACACAACAGACCGCAACGATCTTATCAGCAGAACTTCAAGCAGCAGAGAGTAAATAACTCCCGACAACAACGCAGAGACGATGTCAGCAGTACATATGCAGAAGCAGATGAAACGGAATGTATGGTAAATAATAACATAAGAATAGATCATTTAAACTAGTAGACGGGTTGCCCTGCTTAAATTTAACTAGTACTATTTCTAAGGAAATTTATAAAATTCTTATTGATACTGGTGCAACCCATAATTACATTAATAGAAAATGCGATTCTAGCGAAAAAATTAAAATTAAACCTATAAAAATAAAAACAATGCATGGTTATTCTATGGTAGATACAAAGAAAGTAGTTAGGATATTAAAGAAAAATATAACATTTTTTGAATTAGAGGATATTCAGTCTTTTGATATGATATTAGGATATGAAGGACTTAAAGTTCTAAACGCGGAAATAAATTTCAGTAATATGACTCTAACTACCATAAGCAGTGTCGAATCTATTCAGAAAATTAATTACATAATTGGGGAAAATAATATTTATAAAGCAGACATAGATAGACTGATGAAGATTAATAACAGCATAGGACCGTTACCCTTTACAGATACTATAGAAGCAAGCATTAGGACGACCAATGATAATCCGGTTTATGTTAAACAATATCCATATCCCATAGCAGATAACGAATTCGTAAACAAAGAAATACAGAAACTCTTACATGACGATATAATAGAAAAAAGCCATAGTCCTTATAACAGTCCCATATGGACAGTACCTAAAAAAGGTTTGGACGAAAAAGGAAAACCAAAACGGCGCATGGTTGTTGATTTCCAAAAACTTAACGTTCACACTGTAACAGACAGATACCCCATTCCGGATGTCAACATGACAATTCAAAATTTAGGTAAAGCCAAGTACTTTACAACATTAGATTTGGAGTCAGGTTTCCACCAAATTAAAATCAAAACAGATGATAAAGAAAAAACAGCTTTTGCTATAAATGGCGCAAAATATCATTTTAAACGAATGCCTTTCGGGCTCAAAAATGCACCAAGCATATTTCAGAGATGCGTGGACGACATTTTGAGAGACTTTGTAGGTAAATTCGTACACGTTTACATTGATGACGTATTGATATATTCTTCATCTGAGGAAGAACATATACAGCACATAAGTCAAGTATTCGACGTACTCAATAAAGCCACATTAAAAATATCTGATGAGAAAAGTAAGTTTTTTCAAGAAGAAGTAGAATACTTAGGTCACATAATCAGACATGGTAGAATCACTACGAACCCTGAGAAAATAGCAGCTATAGAAAATTTTCCAGTCCCACAAACGGTAAAGGATTTGAGAGGATTTTTAGGTCTTACAGGTTACTATCGTAAGTTTATAAAAGGATACGCAAGCATAGCCAAGCCCCTGACATTATATTTACGAGGAGATAACGGTAAAGTAAACAAAAAACAAAGTAAAAATATTAAGTTAAATCTGAATGATTCAGCATTAGAAGCGATTAGAATTTTAAAAAATTATTTGAAAGAACAAGTCGAACTTTTTCAACCGGATTATAGTAAACCATTCGAGCTTACTACTGATGCATCCAACATAGCTATTGGAGCCGTACTAAGTCAGAATAAGCAACCTATACACTTCTTGTCAAGAACACTGAGTAAGACAGAAGAGAACTATAGCACAAACGAGAAAGAGCTATTAGCGATCATATGGTCCTTACAAAAACTCAGAAACTACATATATGGTATAGCAGACTTAACCATATATACCGATCACCAGAGCCTTATATATTCTGTATCAGAAAAAAATCCCAACACAAAGCTGAAACGTTGGAAGGGAATCATTGAAGACTTTGGAGCAAAATTAGTTTATAAACCAGGAAACCTAAATCTTGTAGCTGACGCATTATCACGTCAACGCATAAATACTTCTACCATAGAAACAGCACATTCAGCTGAAAGTTCTTCTAATGATATAATAAAAACTGTGAATCAGCCTTTTAATGCATACACTGCACAGTTCGAACTTATTGAAGATATAACAAATAATATCGAAACACAAATCTATTTTAGTAACAAAATAAGACTCATAATAAAGTTTAAGGACAAAGACTCTTTACTAAGGCAGATGAAAGAAGTTATACAACCCCAAAAGATTGTAGCTTTGCATACGAAATTTGAAAACATATACAAATATGGTGAAAACATAAAAAAAGAATTCCCACTAGTAAGATTTATATTCACACCAAGAAAACTTCAAGACGTGACAAATTTGGAGGAACAACTAAAACTTGTAAGGGTAACTCACGAAAGAGCACACCGAGGGTTACGTAACAATATACAAGAAATCTCAGAGAAATATTACTGGCCCGATCTAAATAAACAAGCAAAGAGTTTCAACAGAAAATGCATAGCATGTCTATTTGGAAAATATGAAAGAAAACCTATCAGAGAACCTCTGAATAATTCAGAAATACCAACACATGTGGGAACACACATTCATATGGACATATACTTCAACGACAAGTATACTTTCCTTGTAACAGTAGATAAGTATTCTAAATATACAATCCTTCGGGAAATCGAAACTCGAAACAGACTGTACGACGTTATGGAAGAGGTCTTATCTAATTATTTCCCAAAATGTGAACGACTCATGACAGATAACGAGAAGGGATTCAAAACAGAAATGGTGAACCAAATGTGTTTGAAATACAACATAACTAAAGTAGAAACTCCAGTATACAGATCGACAGCGAACGGTCAGGTAGAACGTGTAAACGGTACAATAACTGAACTGTCTAGAATATTCACAATTCAGAATAAAACAAGACTTATCGAAGAAATATTTAGAACAGTGCGTGAATTAAATAATTCTATACACTCAGTTACCGGTTTGAAACCTAGAGACATTTTCTTTAATCAAAATAAATATAGCAATAGTGAAATTATAATAAATAAACTAAACTCAGCATCCAAAAAAGTGATCGAACGTCTAAATAAAGGAACTCGACACAGAGAGTATAAAAAAGGAGATAAGATAATGGTAAGAATCACAGGTCTTAGAAAGAAATCTAACGCCAGATACATAACAAGAATAGTAGAAGAAGATAAAGGAGACACTGTAATCTCTAAAGAAGGAATAAAAATTCACAAGGATAACATAAAGAATTATCATTTTTCAGATGACGAAAATATTAATATTCCTAACATTACTAGGAATTGTACAGAGTCAAGAAGGGCAAGGAAACGTTCAAATAACTGAGTTACTAAACAAGAAGTTTATACTTACGCAAACAGATGACGTGTATTTATTCAAAGAACAAACTTATTTGTTACATGCCACCAACCTGACTTCGATATTTCAACCTTACGTAAATATCGTAACTAGTAAATATCAACCTACACAAGAAGAAAAAATTTGGTTAAGTAAAATTAAGAATTTAGCAGACCAATTACAAGAACATACTAGGCATACTAGATCAATTAACTTTTTAGGAACAGCTTTCAAATATGTGTTTGGTAATCCTGACCATTATGACTTAGTTAACATAGAAACGAGTATAAATAATCTCATAGAAAACAATAATAAACAAAAAACTATAAATTCTAGATTTGAACAAATTTTGCAACAATTCGAAGGTCAGAGCCTTAAAGAACATTTAGTAATAGAACAAGTGTACGAACAATTATTATTATTGACCAGAACAATTAATGCAGCAAAAAATAATGAATATTTATCAGAAAGCCTAGACTTAGATGACATTAAAAATATTATTCAACATGAAATAATTCAAGTACCCATAATAAATATACTTGAGTACTCTAAAATATTATTAGCTAGAACTGATGAATTCTTCATCACAATATATAAATATCCAGTTCTAATTAAATCATGTAAATTGTATAAAGTAACACCTTTAAATTCAAAACATGGAAAAATCATTACAGATAAAACAATTGCCTTATGTAACCAAACTTATTTAAGAACAAGAAATTGTCAAAATCATCTAAGTAAAAACATTTGTGAAATTAACTTTGAAGAAGAAAATTGTCTTATTCCACTTTTAAAGAATATAACTTCAAAATGCAACATTAAACAAGAATACGATTACGACTTAGAAATTGAATCCGGTGTTATGTTATTAAGCGGTAAGCATAAGTTAAATAATCAAACAATTAATGGTATAAACTTAGTTACTTATGAAAATACTATAAATCTAGACGATAAAATATACAAAAACATGCATAAGCAAATTAAAGAAGTTATATTAAGAAATCATAATTCAGAGTCTTACATCGACCAAATAATTAAAGAAGATACAATGTACAAATTCGATAACATAGATACTTTAAAAAAACTAATTATTCCCTTTGAAGAAAAACCGATATTATCAACTATATACACAATTGTAACACTGATTGTTATTCTAGCATTTACGTACGTAATGATAAAAACTATACAATGTATAACAGATCGTCAAAAACAAAAAAAGATTGACGCATATAACAAAACTTATGAAAGAGAAATGTTAAAAATAGCGTCGAAAAATCGGGACGATTTCGTTTAACAAGGGGGGGAGTTAAGTATCCATAGCAAGACATATTGAGAAAAAAGATAACATTATTTGTATTCAATGATATCTTTAGTCTCTAGTACAGTCTTGCACACAACGCTACAATGATAACATATGTAAAAGAGATAATATCGTTTGTATACAATGTTGGAATATTATCTCTTCTTCATTATCAAGCAAGACGATTGTACGCTTGGGTCTCCTTGTAGATAGATAAGAAAAGTATATAAATACGACTGTATGATGAATTTATCAACAGTCTTATTGTAACTACATAGTAGCCTTAAGCTCCTTTTAGAATTAGTAAAAAGTATTTCAATAATAAAGGACATAGTTCCAAATAAATATTGTTTAATTTTAAAAGTAAGAAACAAGTGTTTTAATTCGCGCTACTAGTGTGACGACGAGGCAAATAAATAAAAAAATGTTTTTTTTTACACATACTTTTGCAATTTTTTGAGTGGCCTGTTTTTTCTGCTGGTAGAATGTAGACAGTAGGTAGAGTAAAGTCGAACTGGAGTGACGCCAAAGTACCTAGTTATTTTTTTCGTGTTTCGCCGTGAAGACAGGGAATTTATAATGCCACCACCGACGCAAAGCTTGATATGGTCTTTTTTTAAAATAGATGAGCATAACCGAGATTATTCGCAGTGTAAATTATGTAAAAAGACATACTCTCGCAAGGGCCGTACAACCACATCGTTGAAAAACCATTTAAGATCGATGCACCCGGAGCAATTTAATCTTTTAAACTCCGAAAACAAAAAACAATTGCAGAAAAAAAATGAATCGGGTAAGCAAAAAGAAGCGCCCGAGAGCTCGGAATCTTAAAAATAATTTCTTAAACCGCTAAGCTTAACAACATTATACTTTATTCATATAGTTTCATGTTTCCAGAATGAGCTATGATTTATTTATGTATTCCTTTTTCAGATAAATTAGTCACTCCTCTACAAGAAGCAAAAAGACAGCTTTTGTTAGAGGAAGTATTTCAAAAAGAAAAAAAGTGGGATAATAACAATTTGAACACGAGAAAAATTGATAAACTCATTGGAGAAATGATTGCACTTCAAAATTTACCGTTTAATTTCGTAGAAGGAATAGGATTTCGCAGACTTATACAAGAAATATCACCAAAGTATAATTTAAGGGGGCGCAACTTCTTTACTGATTTCGTGTGCAAGGAACTGTACGAAAGAGTTGCGGAAAAAGTTAAATCATTGATTGAAAATTTTGATTACATTTCATTTACTACTGACATTTGGACGGATCCAAGCTCTAATGCTTCTTTGCTTAGCCTGACTTGTCATGGAATAGCAGTAAACTTTGATCGATCGTCAATTGTATTGAAATGCGAGACTTTTGACGATCGTCACACGGGTGACATAATTGCCGAAAAATTTGACAGAATGCTAACTGAATGGAATATTTCAAAAGAACAAGTGCATTGCATGATTCGCGACGAAGGCTCCAACATGAAAAGAGCTATGCAATTAGCATCATTAAATGACTTGGATTGTACAGTTCACAAAATGCAGCTGGCTATTCGACGTTGTTTACAGTCACAGGAAAACATAAAAGACATCAAACAAAAATTTAAGAAAATTTCGACTCATTTTAACCATTCAACAATTGCTCAAAAACAACTGCATAAAGTTCAGGACAGACTAAATCAACCGCATCTCAAAGTGTTCCAAGACTGTGTTACGCGATGGAACAGTACATTTTACATGTTTGAGCGATTTTTAAGGGTAAAAGATGCGTTAAGTCTTTACATTAACGACAGTAATATGGATCCAATTTTGCCGGAAGAGTGGAAAATCATAGAATGCTGTGTTGAGCTATTAAGACCATTTGAAGAAGCGACACGGGAATTAAGCAGCTCTCAGACCCTCATATCGTCTGTGATTCCATTAATTCAAATGCTTACAAAAAAACTGAATGACTATTTAGCAAGATTGCAGGATTCTGATCCAATTCGGCTGGCAGTCACGACTCTTAAGACTGAAGTTTCGGCGAAATTTGCTACTTTGGAGGAGAACAATTTGTTTGCCATATCCACCTACTTAGACCCTCGCTTTAAGCACAAATTTTTCAAACCAATGGCCGAAGAAAAAATAAAAGAAGAAATTTTTAAAAATATTGTTAATGAAGCTACAGGTTCTCCGAATTTCAAAAAAGCTAAAAGCATGAGGATGAGAGATTTCGTTGAAAAAACTACAGACACAGATACGGACACGGAGCAACCAGGGACGTCCGGTACGGCTAGTAAGCCATGCTTAAAAAGCGATCTTGAATTGATGCTGGATTCGTCAAGTGAAGATGAAAGTCAAGACGAAACATCGGACAATATTAGCCCCGGTAATATTCTTAAGAAGGAATTACTCTCGTATCGCAACAAAAAAAGAATAAATGTTTCTGAAAGTCCTCTTAACTGGTGGAGCGTTAATCGCGGTGAGTTTAAAATGCTATCTGCTATAGCACGAAGATATTTATCGCCTCCACCAGCCAGTGTTCCGAGTGAGCAATTATTTAGTGGCGCGGGACTAATATATGAACCTCTGCGAAACAGGTTGGAAGCTGAAAAGGCCGCGACATTACTTTTTATTAAGTATAACGCACCAATTTTTAAATTTCAATACTAAAATATAAATAAAGATTATTAAAAACTACCATATTTATCATTTATTTATGTACCTAATTATGTATATCTACCTTAAAAAAAAACTTTAATTTTAATCCGCATCCGCATCCGCATCCGCGGATGTGAGCTTTAAAATATTCGCATCCGCTTCCGCATCCGCGGATGTCAAAAATTCTGCATCCGCAACATCCCTGGCTACCTACTCATCAATTTTGCCATGAGTAGTGAGTGGAAGGTATAGGTAAGCGAAAAGATTAACTAATTTACACAAAAATCTTGTAAGGTGCAAAAGTTTTTAATAATACGGAACGTTTACAAAAATTCTTATCTTAATATTTTCGTTTCGCTTCTGATAATTTAGGTACTTACCTTAGGCAAACAAAAACATCAAACCATGAGATAATAATTCACTATAATAGAAACATGTAGTGAACCCAAGATAAGTCGAGTTGAAAAATTTAAAAAAAAATATTAATTATGATTCATAAAAAAATGCCTAATGCTAAAGTTTTTCTTCGTTTGAATAACTGCTACATATTTTAATTATTGGAGGTAATATTAAAAAAAAAGTCTATTCATAATTTTTTTATTTATTATTACGAATTATAATATAACTAAACAATATCACATAGACTTGGTAGGTACTATGCAGTATGCACCTATATTATATTTTATGAGATCACAATAAACTTCACAGTTTTGGGTTCCAGAATTAAATGTAAAAGCAAAAATTTGTTTAAAAATGAAATTAAAATCTACTATATAAAAATAAGTCGGGTTTTCCTTCCTGACGCTATAACTCCAGAACGGCTCAACCGATTTGAATGATTTTTGTTTTGTTTTGTTCGTCTTGAATCAGGGATGGTTTATGAAAAAATAAAAGTCGGAAAATTCTCAACAGTTGGCGTTGTAGGCACATAATTCGTTTTTCATAGGGAAATGCACTTTGAAAAAAATATAAACTGGATAGAAATCAAGTAGTTACAAATACAAAAAAAAAATATTTTAAATTTTAAAAGCAATTGTTGTTGTCAATTATTTTAATTATTTTCCAAGCAAATTGTTGTTGTCAACAATTTTGAAATTTCTTTTTTTTTAAATATAGGTACCTACCTAATAACTTTGTTTATGTTTACTGTGTTACATAAAGTAACTTTTTGAAATGGAGTAGACACTTTGATTTGTTTGATGGTGTCTGAATCCATCATATTTGTTTGTCAAGTATTTTCTGGATCCTTAAATTAGTTCAAACTTCTGAAAGCAGAAATACACTATGAGTCTATGATCATGATCGAAGACGTGTGTTTATTGATGGCGAATAAAGTGCGCAGTTGGGCATGATATCACCTAATCGTCCAATACACGATACATTCAACCACGAATTGCAAAGAGAACAAGAAAACAATACGATACTGACGCATTAGCCGAAGCAGTTCGTAAAAATGTTCTGCTATTGAATCGACTACAAATGATTGCGTATGACTCTTTGATGGAAGCTGTGAACAAAAGAACTGGTAGCATTTACTTTTTGGGTGCTCCCGGAGGTACTGCCTAAACGTTTTTAATTTCATTGCTTTTGGCACGGATTTGATCGCAGCATGAGTTGCCCTGGCAATGGCTTCATATGGAATAACAGCAACTTTGTTAGAAGGCTACCGAACTGCATATAAAACATTGATATTGCCACTGAAAATGCAAATCAACCAGACACCATCTTGAAAAATCTATTGATATAAAGTTTTTCCATGTCAGGAAAAATTCTCAAAATTAAATTTGAGATGGAGTTTGTTTCACTCGAAATTGCATTACCAGGACTTATTTAGTTTCATAATTTAGGCATTCATCTTTAAAATCAATCCTTCTTCTCAGATCTTCAGAAAATGCAATGTAGAAGTTTCTAACGTAAGTTCTGGATTCTGGAATTTCATCATTGTGAACTACAAAAAACTTCTACATCAGTGCCACAAAATACATAATTTAAAGGAATATGATTTTGTTGCAAAATTGAGTTCTGAAATGTCCGTTTTTAGTTATAAAATTGCGACAAATTTGCGAAATAAAAACTTTTATCGAGGAATGAGAACACGTATTCTTGCTTCCTCCGACTGCATTTCTATATTAACGGTATTGATTGTATTTAAAATGTAGGACAAGAAAAGAAAATAGAGCTTCATAATATCTGATCTATTGGTGGTCGGTGTGAATGCATCGTTAATGTCTCGAAAATTCCGTCTGCTGACATATCACGACATTTTTTGTCAAACACTCGTATAAAAACAGCAAAACTTTTTTTCATTATGTTATCTGTGCTTTCAGCGTCTATTATTATTGAGTAGTACTGGCGCTTTGTAATTTCGGATATGTTTGTACTATTTTGTGGTCCTGGTATATTTTTTATTATTTTTCGTGCCTTTCGTCTATTCATAACCAATTTTTTAATTGTTTTGGAGTCTGTTACCTTTTTTTAAAGTAAATTCAAATGATTAAGACACGTCACGGCAATTTGTGCTCAGCCACAAATAAGTTTAACGAAATTTCTAAATTTCTTGAGCTCTCCAATAATCGAGTCTCTTCTTTGGTTGCTTGAAATAGGATAGCCATTTCAAGAGTCGTATTCGAAATTCATACTTCAAACAATTGAAGTTAAGCTCATTTGAAGCATCGTAATATTATTGTACATTGTGGATAAAACAAAGCAGCTCACTCGGAACACATTTGGTACCTACTGCAAAATTTTGAAATGATGACATAAAGGCTGAAAAGTTTGTGTTTTCTTGTAGAGTATAGTCAAAGGAACTAAGATATATGAAATATGTAACGGTGGCTTACTTCGATTTGTAAGAGCAGCCGCGAATGATTAAATATAATATGTAATTAATTTAATTTGTATTTTATAAATTACAATCATTAAAAGATGTAATCGCCCATTGTAGACTTACTCATATTCATCACAAGAAGCATTATCTGCATGAGAACAACCAGGTGCAAGAGAGTCTTCGAAGTCGTCACAATCTGGACATGGAGTCAGATAATAGCTCCTGGCCAAGTTGTGCGGTAGGAGACTGCGAAGGCAACGCCTTCGGTGACTGGGCAGTTTTTATTAACCACCTATTGGAAAAAAGTTATGTGTGTTGGACATAATATTTTATAGTATATTGCCCAAATAGATATCTGCCAAGATCTTACATACCTATATCCATCTTTATTTATTCTATTATTTTATTATTCTGAATTTTTTATTTCCCAAAAGTTGCTGAGTCGTTGTAGGTATCTATAAAACAATAGGTATTCATTTGCAAGATTTGAGACAAAAGGAAACAAAATTACTCACCTATTTTCTTAATCAATTTCGGTATAGGTAAGGTTTATAGGCACAAAATTATATTCAGCAATCACTCCGACGCCAAGCCAAATTTAAAAATAGCGAATTGTGCAACTCATATAAATGTATGTACAACAAAAAGAATAACGTACCATACCAAGTACCAAACCTTAGAAACTTTATAACTTCGCAATTTGTTTTGTTGTTGGCTCACTAACTCTCACAGCGATGGCAATAATTTAAAGCACTAACTAAGGTATAGCTTGGCTGTTCCATCATTTGTATGAATTTTAATATACCAACTGCAAAGTACTTCACTTGTTTGTAAGGGGAAGTTAACATTAGGTAGGTACGTTGTACAGTGGAATTGCGGAAATGCGTTCGCAAGTATAACAAAAATAATATGGATAAACGAATAAATAAAAATTGTAACAGGCCATTGTATTAAATATTCATTGAGTGTAACTATAACTATGTATTATTTTCAAATAAGAAAATACTCTTTGAGGGTAACTTTTTTTTATTTTTTCAAAGTCTATTCTAACTTAAAAGTTGCGATCGTAACACGTTTTTCAATCCTGCTCGTCACTAGTCGAATGCCTATCAGTTCTCTCTTTACATTATACTAATCAGACCAAAATTCATAAAAACCTCTATAATAGGTAACAAGTCAGCCAAGAAAAGTACTGAGATCTAAAAGTACCTACTCCAAGTTCTTAATTCATAAAGGTTTAACGTTTAACAACAAACATTTAAAGTAGATATTAAGAGAGAAATTTTGTTATTTAATGATGACTGAATACAAATTTCATGGGTTCACTGGTCAGGTTTTTAAATCCTTTCGAATCCCAGCTGAACTTGGCTGGGCCCTACCGTTACCGTGTAGCGTGTACTTTGATTCAGTTACTTTCATACAGATTTGTTACCGATGGAAAATGAGTCGCAAAAAAAAAATCATTTAATCTGGCTGACAATGAACATCTCGACGAGTAAATAACGTTTGAGTCCTCCGATTCTCTCCGACGATTGTCAAGACAAATTTTTTGACGAGTACTCATCGTATGTCTCAAAAAATCCATATTCGACGGCAGGTACCTACGTACGATTGGCATTTACTAGCTCCAGCGCCAGATCTTTGTGAGAGCGTTCTCTTTCTTTTTTTCCCTCCTCAGCTTTTCCTTGGGGGCAACAAACCTTTTCTCTATCTGCATTGCATTGATGACGGGAAAATGCAGTGCAATTTGCATGAAAGTCCTTTGTTTCTTTTCTGAGTCCTTGAAATCAAATCGACTGGTATCCCATTGACGTTGGATTTTTTTGGATGATGGTGATAAGGTTTTCATCATCCCTTTCTGTAAATAAAATTCGTTCGAAAGGAAACTATATGTAATTTTGTAAAACAAACCGTTCCAATTGTTTCCGTTTTCTATTGCATTGTCCATAATTTAAATAAGGTTGGAGAAATTCAAAGAAGTCTGTTACTTGCTTGTAAAAATTGTGTTGGAACTTTGACTTCTACCACTTTTTACTCTTTCGAAAATTCTGCTAACCTGGACTCGAAATCTACCACCTTTTACTCATCGCTATTCGCTAATAATATTTCTTTTCCTTCACTGCATTAAATTGAAAATTGTAGATACCTATACCTGGACGTGTATAAATATAGGTACTCGACTTACTTTTACCCATAAACACTCAGCGTCAGCTCTCAGTATTTTTTTCTGAGATGAGAATTCCAACACCATTTACTGAGCTAATTAATATTTAATTATTTGACTGTATTTTGTGTTTAATGATCAGTTGAACCTATAGCGCTTTTTCAGTACCTAGTTCTTTTTATATTGACGCGTTTACCACAAAAAATCTTAATTTTTAAATAATATCCAGAGCAGTAGAATCCACATTGTTGGAACAATGCCAACAGTCACGGGTCTCACTAGGAATTTTACGTAAAACGCAACGAACATTGAACTGCTCATTGTTGAGTGAAGAAAATTGATAGTCGAAGGGAAAAAAAAAGAAAGTTTCACAACTGATGAAATTGTGCTACAGTGGATTTTAATTCAAATTTAAAAAGATGGTACGGGAAATTTTACATTCACAAACCTTTCATCATACATGTCAAAGAGGATCCAAACTAGAGGGTCAACTGCCATTACATTTGCCTACAAGCTGCCTGTCCTGCATAGGAATTCCTAAGTAAATATTAGTATCTGCACAAACCAAAGGAGCGAAATTGCTGCCGCAAGCATGCAATGCAGGGACTTGATATTAATCGGGAGGCCATTTTTTAGTGGAATTTTAAGGGGAATGTGTTCAACATTTTTTGCACCCTTTAGTTACACGGCGTTCACATCGCAGTTCAGTATAAAAGTTTCTTTTCAATATCTATACCAGAAATCCATCTCATGATATTAATTACAGAAAAATCAACATAAACGGTTTTTGCACTTTGAAGCAGTCACAAATTACGACGTTTATCTACTTATTATATTTTCATTTGTTTCTTTACAGTTCTACGTATCTTATAAATTTAACTTACCTACATACTTACCTAGTAAAAATTAACTAATATTCAAAAATTATTACTTTTAAAATTCCTAATCACTTTGCCTATGAGAAAATTCAAAAACAAACTTTGCTTTTGTAAAAGCTTCATTCCGGTAGTATAAAAGGACAACCGAAATGTTGCTTAGGTTATAATTCCTTCGACAAGCGACTCAGTATAACTTCGAGTACCTACTCTAAGGCCTAAGGCATCTTCCTAGGAGATTCGAGGCAATTACTGTTACGCTGCGATTAATGGTTTGGTGGTCAGACAAGGATTTTTACTCAGTCTTCCTGCGCAAAATATCAATAACAGAGTCGCTTTTTTTTTTTTTTTGTTGTTATCGTTTGTAATTTTTCAAATTGGATACAATAAAATAAAAACGTACTTTTATCAAATTAACCCGAAATATCTTTTATTTTCCTACCAAGAGGAAACGAGGAAAAACGAGGCTACATTAACTGTTGATAATTTTGTATGTGGAAAACGTCTCTTATTCTCCCAAATCAGAGAAGAAATCAAAGAAAGAAAATGCATTTGAACATGTTATATGGGATATGGATTCCTTACAAAAAAAAATAGAGAGCGTACCTATATCAAAAGAAGAAGGAGACTCTTATACCAAACTACTAGAAAAAGGAAGAGAGGCAGAACTCGTTTTTGCCGAAAACACAAAACCAGCTGCTATGGCACTCGAAAAGTCTGACATAAAACCAGAAAAGCGCTGTACTTTCTGCCGCCGAAGAAGCCACACCGTAGAACAATGCTTCAAAAAGAAAGGCACTCAGGAGAAGTCAATACCGAGTACACGACGTGGTTTAGCATATTATGGGTGTAGAGCTCCAGGGATTAACCGAGCAAATTGCTCAGATTGCTCTCACGCAAAAAACGAAAGTCCTCAACACCTCAACTTCATTTTGGTTAATTACCACCATAATTGGAAGAGACGCCACAATTACTCGTCTAAAGATATTTGGTCGTGCTCTAGAAGCCTATTTGGATAATGCATAGCTAGAACAAGCTAGAACTACTCATTGACCAAAAGTGCGTGATGCAAAAAGTCAAAGCTGATGTAACCTTGGCAGAAGCAACAAATCAAATGGTTCTTTGCACAATCTGTGACATTGAGATCGGTGGCAGAAAGAAAAGAAATCGCTTTATTTCACTCCCAGAACAGAACAGAACCCGCCCAGATATCGCCAGAATTACGGCAATAATCACGGGGCATTGGCCAATTGGAGACCATGCGGCCAAGCTCGGGATCCCACACAACACTCACTGCCGCAGTTGCGGGAATACACATGAGAAAGAGACTCTCTTCCATTTTCTCTGCAAATGTCCGGCACTAGCGAGAGCCAGACTGCGCACACTGAACCAACCTTTTTTCGACAACCTTAGCGACATTTCGGGTATAGGGATATCAGACATATTACGGTTCCTCAACTCCACAGGCTGGATATAGGCACCGAATGCTTCGCACCCAAACAAACATCACAAACTAGGTAACACGAGTCGTGGTAACAAAAAGGCATATCACAGTGCTACTTGGGTTCCAAGCGGGACCGCCACTTCTACCTACCTACCTACCTATTTCACTCCCAAACGCTACAAAAAACCGCACATTGATTGGAGCAGATTTTCTGCAGCAAGCCGGCATAGTAATCAATATGGGCCTAAAATACTGGAATTTTGAGGATAATCCCAATACCAAGTTTGATTTGTGTAAACTCTAAGCCATATGCGACTTGCCTGCAACAAAATCAAAGAGGTACTTCCGTTGAAACCAAATGCATCTACTAAAGCTGGAAATAAAAGACGAGCCAAAACTTTACCAGATGTGTTAAAAAAATTTCTACCTTGACATATTGGCTACAAAAGCGTGAACATATAAGCCCTAGGGATATATATCATCAACACCAACACATGATAATATGAAGCCCCAGACACCAAACCAAGCGAATGATTACTCTCTACACTCAAATCGGGCAATCTTCAAGGATGCAATACCTTTAACTGAAGTTACTTCAGAACGACAAAGCAGCCACAATCTCTTTTGTAGTAATGAGAAGATGGAAATGACTGACAAAGAGTACGAAGAGACGTATTTTTTACATATACTCAACTGATGTCCAGTTTTTAAAAACATCTGATGGAATTGACCCCAAGTATATGAAAAGGAAATACTAATTGAGTGCAGCACCATCAGCCACTCTTCGCATCCACACTGGCAATAGCGAATCCTTATCATCATATAGACTGTCTCCTCTCAAAAGGGTTCAACTAAAGGATGAAATACAACGGATGCTCCTTATTGGCATAATTGAAGAGTGTGAATCACCTTGGGCTGCTTCAGTTGTAATGATTCCAAAAAAGGAACGGAGGCATCAGAGTCTGCATCGATTATCGGCAACTAAATGTCACTGTGCCGATTTTTTTTGCTCTGAAGTAAAGTACTTGGGCCATATTCTCGGTCCCAATGGCATCAGTACGGATCCAGAAAAAACAGCAGCCATAGAGAATCGCCCAGAACCACGTAACGTTAAACAGGTACTTTCATTTCTCCAAACCCGCTAATGGTATGTATATCGAAGGTTTATACCAAACTTTGCCTATGTATCGAAACCACTGAGCCAACTTACAAAGAAAAATATAACCCGGACGTGGTCAAAAACACATCAGAGAGCATTTATTAATTTAAAAAAAGCTTCTTATAACAGTTCAAATTTTAAAACAAGTCGATACTATAATGCCCATTTTACTTAAAACCGATGCAAGCAATTACGCAATCGGGGGGTATACGGTATTACTCCAGGGGGATGGGCCCGAAGAGCACCCTATAGAATATGCTAGCAGACTGTTGAGCGACGCAGAAAGAAACTACTCAACTACCGAGAGAGAAGCCTTAGCAATTGTAAGGGCGACGATGAAGTTCAGAGGTTACATCGAAGGATCAGAAGTAACTCTTGTAGCCGACCACCAATAACTAAAATGGCTTTTGATTATGACATTAAAATCACCAACAGGGATAGACTAGCTAGATGGGCTCTTCAATTTCCGCCATTCAACATTCAGATTGAATATAAACCCGGCCGTACAAATATTATAGCAGATGCGCTATCAAGAGTCAAGACCACCATGTAAGGAAGAGCATTCGGAAGATTGCAAGATCTGCCATATAAAGGATCCAAAGAACTTCGTGAATCCCAGCTTTTGGACCCCACTCTGAAAGAAATCACCAATTCACTTGAATCGCAAGACGAGGACCTCATCCGTAAAACTAAACGAGGGTACGTTTTAAATTGCCTCCAGATACTTTTGCCCGGGTATGCGATCTGATATTATGCACCATATAAAAAATTGTATCAAGTGTCAACGCTACAAAGCTAGTTATTAAAAACCAGCTGGACTTATTCAAACAGTTTCGAGTAACCAAAGCTTTGAAGTTATCGCTATAGACTTGTTTGAACCACTACCAACAACCGATGATGGGCATCAATGGATTCTTATTGTAGCAGATCTAGCCAACAGATGGGTTGATTTTTTTAATTTAAAAGAAGCTACAGCCGACGCCTACGCAATGATATTGACAGAAAAAATGTTCCTATGATTTGGACTTCCAAGACTTGTGATAAGTGACAATGGCGTCCAGTTTATATCTACAATTATGCAAACACTCACTTTTTGCCTTGTTATACAGCAGACCTTCACACCAGTTTTCCATCCTCAAGCCAACCCTTTCGAGAGAAAAAACCAAGATCTGAATCAATTTTATATACTAGTGTAAGAAGATCACTCATCATGATCCAAGAAAAAAACAACCATTCCATTTGCGATAACTTCTGCGGAATTTCAAAGCATGGGTTACGCAGCTGCCTTTCTGACATTTGGAAGAGAGCTACGTACCCTAGATAATATACAACATGATTTAAGAACTATTGCTGAATCCGAAAACTTCATCCCTCAGATCACACCGTATTTAAAAACTCTTCCAAGTAGGTACTTTTAAAAACGCAAAGGAAACCGAAGAAACCCAACAGGACAGAAGCAAGAAATATGTCAATACAGATAGAAGACGTCAACCGTCTATAGATGTTGGTATTAAAGTAATGGTCACTACTCACATGTCTTAAGCAATGCAGCAAAAGGGATAACCGCAAAATTTGTTCCAAAACGAGATGGACCATTATGTAGTCACCAATAAAATTGGTTCTAATAGCTCCGTTATGTAGGTGCTGGATTGGTTGGTTGGTTTAGGTGGCTGCAGTTCCCGACGAGGGAAAAACACAAGTAGCGCATTGAGCGCCGTTTTGAAACCACTACTAACGGAACCTGAAATTAAAAGGGGGTAAAGGAAGTTAAAATAGCTCAAAACCAGCCTGTGGAGTTGAGGAATTTGATAATCTTGTGGAAGTGGATGCTTTGGATGGCCGAAAGGTCATCAAAAAAGGGATGCCCTAGTGCACTGCGTCTGGTTTTGGCTAGGGCCGGACACTCACAAAAGAGATGGAACACCGTTTCACTCTTGCATTATTCCTGTTTTGTGCATGTGAATTCTATCTATGTCTCCTATGTCTCGTAGGCACCGGGGGCAGTTTATCCTCAGATGAGGGGACGGTGGCCGAAGCAGCCGTCCCTCCGCCTGTAATCATCAGAAAACTCCTTGAAGATAAGTGAGACTGGGGATAACCATAGGACGATATGTCTTCGGATGTGCGACGGGTGACCGAAACAGTCCTTATCACTTTGCCTATGAGAAAATTCAAAAACAAACTTTGCTTTTGTAAAAGCTTCATTTCGGCAGTATAAAAGGACAGCCGCATTGTTGCTTAGGTTATAATTCCTTCGACAAGCCACTCAGTACAACTTCGAGTACTCTAAGGTCTAAGGCATCTTGCGGTGATGAGGATGTGCATGAGGACACACCACACCGGCACTCTGTCACATCAGATACAGTATTCTTGGACAACACTTTTTCAAAGACCTGGAAGACCTCTCTGAGAAGTCTATAAAAGTCATACACAGATTTATATCATCCTCGAGATGGCTCGACTACCCAGTTTCATAGGTTTCCACAGTATGAGGGTCATTAGAACCCCAAGGGCATCACAACGGATATACATTGATCTAAGTGTGGCGGGCTCAGGTTCCCCCTGTCTCGCCTACCCGCAAACCTAACCTAAGGCATCTTCCTAGGAGATTCGAGGTAATTACTGTTACGCTGCGACTAATGGTTTAGTGGTCAGAGGTCAGACAAGGCGTTTTACTCAGTCTTCCTCCAAAATATCAATAACAGCGTCGCTTCTTTTTAAGGTTCCGTACCCAAAGGGAAAAAACGTAACCTTATTAGTTTCGCTCGGATGTCTCTCCGTCTGTCTGTCTGTCTGTCTGTCTGTCTGTCTGTCCGAACCCACTAAGCCAATTTTGTTACCAGGTCTATCTCAAGAACCGATTGACATAGGAGGCTAAAATTTACACACAACATCCGGTATAACCTCTAGTTAAACGACAAATACCAATGGAAGGAATACATCGATTGGTTTTGGATTAATTAGTAATCTGGTGAAAAAAATATTTTCTTTCGCCCAAAAAACGGTTTATTTCTTGATTCACAAAAAAATACATAAATTCCTTTTTTGTAGATCATATATATGTGCTGAATACTGTTTTGCTGAAAAGTTAATAGTTTACAAGATATTTTCAAACAAGATAATTTTACCATGTAAAATACGTTGCTCTCATAAGTTTTAATCTCTACTACGCAGTTGTGCACAATTGACCCCATCAAAGACAGAACCCCACCAGGGTTCCCGCCTGCTAATTTCGTTGGGGAATATAATACATTTTTTTGGGGAGTACAGAACAAAATAAAAGTAATATATTTTTAGTCAATAGTATACATAATGGAAAATTGGCGTGGGTTGGGTACTATAGGTAATAATTAGAAAATGAGATTCATGTGCGAGTAATTTTGTAGAGTAAAAATATTAAGTAATTAAATTAAACTAAATTGTGATGAATTCATGAAGAGGGGAAATATCGAATGATATTATAGATTTCAAATAATATCTGATGTGTTGGACTTTAGCCAAATACGGAACCTTCGGTGCGCGAGTGACACTCGCACTGGCCGGTTTTTTTCTTTTTGTTATCGTTCGTAACTTTTTAAATTGAAGAAAATAAAATAAAAACGTACTTTTCTTAAAATTACCCGCGAAATATTTTATTTTCCTCCCAGATGGAAAATACGAGGCTACAACTTTTATTAAAAGAGTACTTGTATCTTCAAGCTTTTATTGTAGGTTACCTATAGGTAATTTAAAGAAAAAAAACTTGTTTTTCGTCGATTTTAATGCTTGTTATAAAATAAGCAAAAAGAATATATTTATAGAAAACGAAATAGAACATGCGAACAATAAAAATTGACAAAACAATTTGGATACTTACGCAAAAAATACCACACTAGGTACATTTTTTTGTTATAGGAGGTTAATCATATATACACTTCGCTTTAAGGGAAGCACAAATATTTTCTAAGCTACGTTGTTAATTTTTTCTATGTGCGGATATATATTATTTGATGATGCTAACCTGTTTGCTTATGATGTTGAGAGAATAAATCAGAAAGAATAGTTCAAGGAGAACGGAAGTTGACCCTCTAGTTTTGATCCTCTTTGACACATGGTACAACTTTGTTGTTTGGCTCACAGTATCGCAGCTGCTGAACGTAAATTTTCTCATCTAAAAAATATGAAACAAATTAGAAAAGCAACAAATTAAATATCGTAACTGTTCACAATAAGGGGAAGATTTTGAACCCCACGAAATTATTGGTGGATATGCTTCAAAATATAAATTCACAGATATTCACAGAAGTTATAATTTTAAATTCTAAGCGAAAATAAATTGAATTGAATTGGTATAAATAAATGAATTTTTTACCAAGGAAGATTTTGTATTCAACGACTTTAGGTTAGGTTAGGTTAGGTTGAGTGGGGTTGTGAGTTCATCACAAAAAGACCAGGCACCATAGTGGACCCATCGCCATCCCCAGGGAACCGTTACGGTTAAAAACCTAAACCAAAACGCCCAAACAATCAATTTCCCTGCAGAATTTAATAATGGTCCCAATATTGTTTGAGGAACCAACCTCCTCTAAGTGATTAAAGAAGTACCTGCCAAGGTGCTTCCTTCTACTCCGAGCGATTGTTTGGCACTCACATAGAATGTGGAAGATGTCTTCCGTGACTTGTAGGTCCTCACAATACCAGCATATGTCCGAGCTAGCTAGCCCTAGTCTCATGGTATGCTTCCTTAGAAGGCAATGTCCAGAGAGTATTCCTACCGTTAGTTTGGTTCTACTGAAGGTGACTAATTCTTCAGCCTTTCTCCAGTTTAAAATGGGCCACAGCGCTTTTGAGACCCTGTGACCATCTTGTGGCTGCTAAATGGGAAGTTTTTTCAAAAACAACCCTTCTAACCACGGCCATTGGTGGTCTTATGCCCTCAATCATGGAGTTAGGTGGAAGCTCCGCTCCTTCCTTGACCAAAGCGTCGGCCTTTTCATTACCTTCAATATTACAATGCCCAGGTACCCAACATAATCTGACACGGTTCTGCGAACATAATGCCTTGAGCATTGTGCGGCAATTCCTTACTAGTTCAGATTTAGTGGTATGTGACTCTAAAGCGCTTTAAGCGCAGCCTGACTATCAATGTAGATGGCGATATTCTTATTGGATATCGATCTCATCTCAATTACCTCCGCAGCTTTGAGTACTGCCAGAATCTCCGCCTGGAACACACTGCATGTGTCCGGAAGTCTCAGGGCCAGATGTAAGTCCAGTTCATTGGAGAATACACCAGAACTTGTGCCCTCACTGGTTTTGGAGCCGTCAGTATATATCGAGGTCTCATTTACCCTCGACACCAAGTTTCCTGCAATTGATTTTATTTGTAAGTCCATTGGCAAAAGATTCATAAACGCCTCCAGTGCAGCCGTTGGTGTGGTACGTAAGACACCTGTAACGGCAATGCAGACTGTTCAACGACTTTTCTATCACCTTTTTTTAAGGCTGTCTACCACCGCATTGCTATTCTCACGTCCATCATCACTGATGTAGTTTTTACTTAGGTACTCATCGCTCTTCAGGATTTTTTCCTGTCGAGACACAGCAACACTTATAGAAAGACTCCAATAGTCAGTAAAAGAGGCAACCTAACACCAAGTTGGCCGGGATTTTATAAAATTTTGCCATCAGTCAACAATCGGCTTGAATTTAAATCAATAACACTTCTGCTTATTAAAATCCTGATCAAATTGTCTATATGCATGATGACGCATAATTAATTGCTGTTTTCGCTACTAAAAAATTCTAGACAAGATAAATTAAAAAATTCATTTTCATTCATGGGCTCATTTGATTATATGACACTTGCATCTGTATTTATACATCACAAAGCGGCTATTACATTACAACAAATGGTTAAAGTGATTAAATCAATGTTAAGCCCGACTGTACAAAGCGAAGGATATATGTAGTTAGGTAATTGCGCAAAAAACAGCGCTGCACATGTATCTATTTGAAATAAATTAATCACTTTAAATCAAATCCATGTTGGTAGATATTCACAGCGACAAAAAACTCTTAATTCAGCTAAAGCTTAGTGAGTTTTATTCGATATTGATTTCCTCGCTAACAAAAAATTCTGCAAATAAACAAAGTAAACTATACCTGCTATTATATAGCAAAAAATTATCGCCTTCGCAACTATTTATATGCGATAATTCAACTGTTATAACTTGGAACCACGTCGGAAAAAAAAATCTGCCCATTAAGTGAATAAATTTAAGCTTCGGATTTGAATTAAATTTTCAGCAACATATAAAATATATTGTGTTACGTATCTTCCACTATTATATCTGGCTTTATGTCCACATAGAATTATAGTAAGGGCAGGTTGAAGTGGCGGCTGAGCATTTAAACTTGGACAACCATAGGCGCTAAATAGATACCTTTGATTTGTTTTAATTATACTAGTCTCGCTTGTGGTAGAAAATGGACCCTACCTCTTATACCTAAGTATGTGATACATACTTTATGGTTATAAACAAGTATTAGTTTCATTCCTTTTCTTTTGTAATAAGTAGGTACTAAAAATAATATATGTACGGAGACTTTGGATTTTAACACAATTTATGTATATAGAAAAATTTTGTTTCCGTAGTTGCATCATTGAACCCTGAATTATAGAAGTCTTTCCTTTACGGGGTCGGCAAATTGCATTCCTTTATGGGTAAATGAGCCACTCCATTGAAAACGGGTCCTATGGTAAGTGATTTGTATTTCAATACGTCACTATCGTAATTCGGCGACCGATTGAATTTCCCCTAGCTGCTTGCAACTAACCTAAGCGTTTTGTATGGGGGATTCCTTACTTAATTTAACCAGCCTTAATGTCGACATATACCCACAATTCTGTTCATAATGCCCGCAATTGTTGCGATAAGTTATGAGTCGAAATAGGGGAACTGGCCTTTTGTTAATGAGGATAATGTCCAGCGAATTAATGAGATTATTTTTCAGAAACCACAAACCAAGCAAGTCAATTTATTTAAATTAAATATTCAATTAAATAAAGACTCGGACAGTAACGGCATTTTACAAAGCCGAGCTAAAAATTCGTTGTGTTAGAAAGCGCGATCCGCGTGATCCTGACATTTTCTTTCTTTTTTTAAGTGATTTTGTTTGATGCAGTGAACAAATTTCTCGCAGAATTAAAGATCCTAAATCCAGGAGGAAATATCACACACGGACTTTATTTCCTCCTTAAAACGAGTATAGAAGCTGTCGCTTTAAACGCTTTTTTCGTGTGGGTTTTAATTGCAGTTATAAATCGTAAGTACAACAAAGCAAACAAATAAAAATCCATTCACCATTATATTTATTAAAATATATTTTTAAATGTATTTTATGAAAAAGTCATAATACACCCCTTTTTGGGGACACTGATTGGATGTTTAGAGTAGATGGATATTTTGCATACCCCCAACCTTACACCTGCTCCAAATCCAACAGCGACCCAAGGGGGGGGGGACTTCAGTTTCACATATTTGACTGTTTATGCTTTGTAGACTTACTCGTAAATATGTCGTCGCTGTCAAATTCTTCCTATTTCGTCTATCGTCTACTAATCGATTGTGAACTTACCACCCATTCCGGTTGTCCGCAAGACCATAGTGGCATAATGCCGGTCCATTTGAATACAGCAAACAACTCACACCAATGCCAAAGACTATAAACTTTTTCACAAGCCAACCTTAATCTTGAAATAACTACAGAGCATATAGAATTAAAATTTCAAAAATTTATAAAGAAATAGTGAAAAATTCAAGCAAAATTTTGTTGATTAGGTACTTAAATTAAAACATAGAGAATATGAAAAATTGTGCCATTTCGACCAATCTTACAAAGCTGTGGCACAACAATCGGTATAAGTCAGACACAGGATAAAAAGATAAAAAAGTAGTAGTCCAATATGCCTTCCTTTAAGAACACCAGTGGTTATCGATATATTTTTCGAAATATGATTGTGGAATCAATCAGAAAGGAAGGAAGCTATCCATTTTAAAAAGAAGATTGAACTTTTTCTGTAAGCTTATCCAAATAATATCTTTTTCGCCTTTGCCCTAAGATGCTTCTAAATTTGTTGAGCTTCCATATCTTCCATTTTCATGGGTAAAAGCACTTTGAAAAAAAAACAAAACATGCGGCAATATATGTATTATGTAAGCCTACAATTCATAAAATGTAAGGGGGGTGGGGGGCATGCTGTCCCCTACAGCCCCCCGGCTTGGAGTCTCTGTTCAGGGGTGGGAGTAGTTGCGAGTTTGGGTTTATGCAAAGTTAAATAAATTATCAATACTGTCTACTTATAAATAATTTGATTTTGTTTTCCAGTTAGAATAAACAAATTCTCAAATTGTGTAGGTGGGAAATTATTTCACCAAATCGGTGGTGATGTTATGCCCACTTCACATAAAAAAGTGAAATTATTTCCCACTCAAGGTGAAGTTATTTCCCAATCGAATTATTGCCCGTGAAGTTATTTTCTGCACTGTTCATGTTTATGCCTTCATAATGAAACTACAACCTTTTGATATGCAGTGGTGCTGGAAGTATGTGCCGCCAAAATAATTACAACTTTATTGTTTTAACCAAAAAAAAGTTGGAGTGTCCACCAGCAAAATTCACTTACAAATCAAGGGCAAATAATGAAAAATGAAATGTCAAGTCGACATTTATACCATGTTCCCACCAAACTGAAATCGTGAGGTTTCGATGAACTTTTACCGAAACCTTTTAAGTCGATGTGAGTTGATGTGAGCTGTTTGTTGACGTAAAATAATAAATGAGTTCTGCACAAATTAAGGATATAATTGCAGCATTTATACATACAATGGTCGGAAAAAGTATGCTGAAAAAACTGTATGCAATGTAAGTTGGTTTGATAAACTGAAAGAAGTAACGGGTATCTGTTGCTGCGGAAAACAAAAAAGGTGATAATAACTGTAAGACCGCAGAATATTTTCTTTATTACAGTATGCATTAAATTTTCTATCAGGTGCAATGTAGGAAGTAAGGTAAAACGGACCGGAAAAAATTATTTTGACATTGTATGTTTTTTAGTTTCTAACGTTTCGCGTGCGATTAAGACTAAGCTCTGGTAATTACAAAGTCTTATTTTATTATTTAGCTAGTAAAAATGCGAAAAACGTCGGAAATAAGCCAGGTTATACGAAACGAGATGGTGATCAAGTATGATGCGAGTATTTCAGTGGAAAACTTAAGCAAAGTATACAAAGTGTAGGTATTATCAAATCAATAAAGAAAAGAAAAACAAATCCACAAGCAACTTGCCACGTTCAGGCAGACCACAGAAAACAACCGTAAGAGAGGATCGTTTGATAGTAGGAAAATTTAAGGACAATGTCTTAAAAACTCCAAAATCAGTGGCGATTGAACTAAATAATCAATATTGTATTGATATTTGTGAAAAAAAGCTGCTAGAAATCGTTTGATAAAGGTTGATTTTGCTACTTACTCGTATGTACACTGAAAATAAAATACCAGGTAATATTGACAAAACTCTTTTGTAAAATTTCAACAAAAATAGTTTTGTTGAACTGAAAAAAAAAAATTGTTGTCATGATAAATGGAATTTATCAACACAACTTAAGTTTTATCAATTTGAACGATATTTTGTCAAACGGATAAAATATTTACTAAAACCCTACTTTGTCAGATTAACAAAACACAATTTTCAGTTTAATAAATCGATATCCTATCAATTGAACAAATTTATTGTTGAATTAACAAAGTTTTTGTTATATCTATAAAAACAGAACCAAAAATCACTTTTGTAAATGTTTGTCAAATGGACAAAACTTATGCAAAATGTTTGTTAACTAAACAAAATACAGATTATCAATATTACAAACATTTTGTTGAAATGAAAAAAATGTTTGTAGATATGACAGAAATTTTGTTGAATTGATAACACACGTGTTGAATCAACAAAAATAAATTTTAATGTTGCAATCCTTTGAATACAATGCTATTGATTTCGTCATTTGTATTTCACACGTGAAGTAGTAGGGGCGGAGAATTTTTTAGTGCTCATAAAGGTTACCGGTGAAAGTGAGTTACATATTTAAAATGTAAGTGAAAGAATTTAGTGCGGTAATTATATAGGTAAATGTATATTGAAGACAAAACAGCTGCACATACAGCCAAGGAAAAACATGTCCAGCCAAGCCAGACCAAGTTGTGTACAAGTTATGGTTAAATGGAGAGCTTATAAGCGACCTCTTGGATACAAATTGGTAAGAATTTCAAAGAATTTGATAATATAGGATGTTTTAATTCGGAAGTTTATTTTTATAATTATTCATTGACTGCAAGACTATGCTCCCGGATTCGACGCAGCAAACATAACGAAATTAAAGGAGATGAATAAATCTCTAACTGTATCAGAAAGTAAGTATGATATCATACCTTATTAAATAATTAAAAATTGATTCATCGACCAAACTTTTGCTAGATGCTCGTATGTACTCGTATATTACAACAAACGCATTTTTTTTTTCTAAATAGATGGCCGATTTGCCACCTTGTTTTATTTGCTGCATGCTGTTTTTATACCAACCAGCAAGTCAGTGACCAACGAAGGCGGGAAGAGGGTCCACATAAAATATTCTATCGAAGATTCCCTTTATGGTCAATGGAAAGACGTTAGACGAGGTGGAAGGAACATTAACAAGGATGCAGGAACAAAAATCCATCCAGCCACCTAAACTAATTATTGGAATTGTTGTAAACCCCATTGATAGGTATATTAGTTTATTTTGATGGCATAAAATACAATTTTCTTTTAACGTTGCAAGCAATTAATACAAAAATTCTTTTACAACGTAGAAACTAAGTTTGACATTTTGTATTAATTTAAATTAAATTTAAAATTAGTAGGTACTAACTTAATTTTATGAATTGATTGTTGACTATTACTTTTTTTAATAAATGGAATTATTGAACTTAACTATTTGTTTTGTATCATTTATTAATACCTAATCTATTTTGCAAGGGTATTTTGAATATATTTTCTTTATTTAAAATTAACAGATTATTTCTATTCACTCAACAATTTTGTTGTTGAATCAACAAACTAAAATGCTGGAGCTGACAAAATGTTGCTAAGTAACCAACAATCTGTTTATAGGTTCAACAAAGCACAAAGGCAGTGCTAACAAATTATTCTGTTACAATCAACAATATTTGATGTTGATTTAACAAAATACAATAACCGAATTGACAATTTTTTTTGTTAATTTGACAAAAAGATAGTGACCAAATTGATAAATTTCTTAATAAAAGCAACAGATAATTGTTGATTTGACAAAACAACAATGGTAGAATTGGTTAAATCTCTTTTGTAAAATTAACAATGTTTTGATTAATTGAACAAAATATTTTTATACGCACAAGAAGCGATTTTTGTTAGCACAATAATTTTTTTGTTATCGCAACAAAAGTTTTAAGACAAGATAAAACTTACTAATATTTTGTCAATCTAATAGAAGCGTTTTGTTGGACGTATATTGACAAAAAAATTGTTGAATTAAGCCTCATTTTTATCAAATATACCAGGGTTTTATTTTCAGTGTAGCTAGACCTATAACTATACCCCACATTTCACAAAAAAAAAAAAAAAACAAAGTTAAACGCCTGGAATTCGCCAAACAATTTGTACACAAGCCTTCATCGTTTTGGAGGCAAGTATTGTGGACTGATGAGAGCTCTTTTCAGTACCTACCATAGATCAAAAAAGAAAATTTTTCGCAGAATTCCTAGAAAATTGCGAAGAGAAGTGGCACCTGTATGTGAACGAGTACCCCATGGTAGATTTGGTACCAATCGAAGGAACAATGAATAAGGATCAAGCGAGAAATTGTTTGGATAGTCCTTTATTTTGGAGCAACAACAACAATACAACAAAAACAATCAAAACAAACAAAACGAAACACAACCAAGTGCAAGGATCGAGCACTACAGACGTCACTCTTAGCGATCCTCAGACGACACAACTAACTGAGGAAGAAGAAAACCTGCTTCTCAACCCATTCGCCAATCTTGGAGTATGGGATGGGCAAAGCGTAGCAGCGGACACTGACGCTGAGAATATGATTCTGGACGTCAGTGACAACTGCTCTATCGCTAGCTCAAACCTGTCCAGATTGTCTAACTCGTCCAGACGGAGTAAAATCTCCAACAGCAGGAAGACAATTAAACGACTAGGTACCAAAAGATGGGACGAACTCAACGACGCAGAACGAAGACGTCTACATAACGCACGTGCCTATCTGCAGGAGCAGCAACTAATGGAGAATAAGCCACTTGCTTGTACACCGACAGGAACTGCTCCTGCGGGTAACTCATACGCTACCATATTGATGGGGCCACCTAATCCTCAGATAGGCAAGGACCATCCAGGGAACAGGCAGACCCTATCAACGACTACGACAAAGGATGACACCATGGCGCCGTCTCCTTCCCATGTCGAACACTGCATCGGGCCATTAGCCTGTACGGGTCCGGCGGGGAGGGGGACGACGTCGGGTCATGAGAGGACGCCGTTGAAGGGGGATACGAATGTCCAAGGACATACGGGTAAACCAGAAACGTCGACTTCGCATCCGATGACAATTAGTTCACCAACCAGGGAGCTATCACACTCCCCAACCAGGTGCTGCATCGGGCCAATTGCCTGTACGGACCTGGGGCAGGAGGGGATGGCCCTGGGAAGTAAAGTGGAGGGAGGCAGGTCTTCGGAAAACATTCAGGGCCACAGCACCAAATGCGATCGGGAGGCCTGCACCCCTCTTCTACCGGATGACTCTGACCAGAACGTTACGAACTCTACAGACAAAAGTGACGTAACAGCTATAAAGGCCCTACGAGTCACATGTACCCGCAAATCCAAGGTACCTTTAGGACAAGCAGAAATCTTACGGCGACAAAGACGCAATGCAGTAAGGTTTATCCGACGTCTTGGTAAGCGCAATTCGGAGACCTTAACGGACAAAGAAAAGAAAGCGCTCGACAAAGCTAAGAACAGACTGGAGACGCTACCAACAACAGACTCGGACAAGAGAACAAACCCTGACTCTGAAACGACTCCGAAAAATCTGACCGAGAAGGGGAAGAAGGGCCATTTGCCTTTCATCCCAATCGCGGACAGAATCAGGAGAACCGCAACTGGCTCGGGTGAGAGCCCACAACCCAATCCCGAACCAATTGCGAGCACGTCGAAGAGAATCAGACACAACGACGCCCTCTCACCACCAACAACAAACGCGTCCAAAAAACGAAAAGTCTCTATGGTAACTATAGCAGGCAAACAATGCGCTATAGTTGACTACGGCAATCCTGAACGGAAACTGACGGGGGACCAATGGCGACTGTTAGAACATAGGATCCTTGATGGTGTAAATGAGGCCATCACGAAAAAAGAAGAACGTCTCCCACTCTTCGGAAACATCAGCACAGTACAAGGGTTCAAACTCATGACATGTGAAGACGGCTACACTCTCACATGGCTCAAAGTCTTCGTTGGTAGGACTAAAGCTCCCTGGCCGAACGCCGATCTTCGTCTGATCGACAGGAAAGAAATCGTCCGTTTAACGAGACCTAAGGCCAGACTCTTCCTACGCGGACCCCACATTCCCAGAGATCGCATCGAAAGTTATCTCAAATCCCTCAATAGAGAGCAACTTAGCGATACCTGGGAAGTGATTGAAATGGGAGATTACGATGAATCTGGTACGGAAGTGGTTGTCTTGCTCAACCACAAATCAATTCCGCTACTAAGGAAGATAAACTTCAAAGTTCGCGTCGGCATCAACCGATGCAAACTTAGACTAATTGCTAACTCGGCACCAAAATCAACCAAGGAAGGGGTGGCTGCTAAATACCGCGATGAAGATAATACAAATAAACCTTCATCACAGTAAAGCGGCTAGCGCCAACCTAGTCTACCTAATGGAGGTTAGACAAATAGACATGGCTCTAATTCAAGAACCCTGGTTAGCAGGAGGCAAAATTAGAGGATTAGGCTATAAAGGACTTGTACTGTACCAAACAGCACACGTAGACACAAACAGTAAGAAAAGAACTTGTATAGTAGCTAGGGAACATATAAAACTCTTTCTTCTATATAGTTTCAGTGATCTAGACCATACTACAATCAAGTATGAGCGAAGAGGGATGCCACCTCTCATTATAACATCGTGCTACATGCCATACGATGCAACAGAAGGTCCACCGTCAGCGCTAACAGAACTTCTCGTCAAACGGGCTAAAAAGGAAAAATGGGACCTACTAATAGGGTGTGACGCTAACTCCCATCATATACAATGGGGTAGCACAAACATCAACTCAAGAGGTGAGTCGCTTTTTACATTCCTTATAGAAAACAATATTTTAGTTGCAAATAGAGGCTCAGAGCCGACTTTTGTCATTAAAAATAGAGAAGAGGTTATCGACGTTACTCTGTTAAGTAACTCTAGTACGATAGCAGTAGACCAATGGAAGGTATTAAAAGATGAATCATTCTCTGATCATAAAATCATTGAAATTCTAATACCTAATACAGATACTAAAAAAGACCCCAAACCATTCAGAAATCACAGGAAAACTAACTGGGATTTATATAATCAGGAGGTAGAAGCCAGAATAAAAACACTGCATTCAGGTGTAATACATGGTACTGACAGTTTGGACAAAGCAACTGAGGATCTGGCTACACTTCTCAGCAAATGTTTTGAAAAGGCTTGTCCATTGAAAACAAGGAAACCATATAAAAAACGTCCTCCATGGTGGACAAAGGAACTGGCAACCTTAAGAAAAGAAACAAGAAAACTTTTTAACGTTGCAAAGCGCACAAGATCAGACAGCGACTGGGAAATATACAAATCCAGTCAAAGAGCATTCAAGGCGGAGACACAACGGTCAAAACGATGTGCTTGGAGAACCTTCTGTAACGAAGTGGAAACCACCACAGAATCAGCTAGGCTCCGAAAAATCCTTGCTAAAGAACCAACCGCTATGGGGTCCATTAAAGACTCTAATGGTCTCTGGACAGAATCGTGCAATGAGACACTCGAACTTCTACTCCATACGCACTTTCCGGGCTGTACGCCTAATATAAACAGCGATTTAGTAGTAGATAACGTCGTGGACCATACTATTCCAGCAGAAATGATAACGGGAGAGAGGATAATCTGGGCAATTAACTCTTTCTCACCGTACAAATCCCCTGGTATCGATGGCATCTTTCCAAAAATGCTACAAAAATGCGAAAAACTAATAGCTTCACATCTAGTAAACCTATTTGTTAGCAGCTTAAGACTAGGGTATGTTCCAAAATCATGGCGTGAGGTGAAGGTAGTATTCATACCCAAGGCAGGTAAACCCAGTCATACATCCGCCAAAGACTTTAGACCCATCAGCCTTATCTCATTTGTTCTAAAAACATTTGAAAGACTAATTGATAACCTTTTAAGACCGGATGCTTTATCTCAAGCTCAACACGCCTATATAAAAGGCAAAAGCGTTGAGACAGCACTCCATAATGTGGTCAGCATAGTGGAGAGATCACTAAAAATTAAAGAATATACTCTCGCAGCTTTTCTGGACATTGAAGGAGCTTTTAATAATGTCAGATCAGAAGCTATTCAAAGAGTACTAACGAATCTTAAAGTGAATAACACTATTATCAATTGGATAATGTGCATGCTGAAAAATAGAATAATCAGGTCGGAACTAGGAGATGCAAAAATTCAAGTCTCAGCATCTAGAGGCACTCCTCAAGGTGGAGTTCTTTCCCCTCTTCTATGGGTTCTCGTGGTAAACGAGATCCTGATTAAGCTAGAATTTAGTGGAGTCAAAGCAGTTGCCTACGCAGACGACGTAGCCCTGCTTGCAACAGGCAAATTCCTCCCCACTATCAGTGACCAGTTAACAGGATCTTTATCCTCACTAAACAGATGGACAAAGAAGTGCGGACTAGCAGTAAACCCGGAAAAGACAGAATTAGTTCTTTTTACTAACAAGAGGACAATTCCTGAATTTCGCCTTCCCACAATCGAAGGGATTTCACTAACAATTTCTGAACACGCCAAGTATCTTGGTGTAATCCTAGACCGTAAATTGAATTGGAACCTTAACACAAAGGAACGGGCAAAAAAGGCTACGATAGCTTTTTATGCCTGCAACAGAATATTCGGTCGCACCTGGGGCCCTAGTCCTAAAATTATAATGTGGCTCTACACGGCGATAGTAAGACCGGTACTAACTTATGGCAACCTTGTTTGGTGGCAGGCGCTATCTAAAGCCACCAACCTGAAAACTATGACGAAGATCCAAAGATTGGCTTGTATTGGTACTACGGGGGTAATAAGAACCAACCCCACAGCGGGACTTGAGGCCATATTAAATCTAAAACCCCTCGACCTTCTCGTACAGCAATCGGCTGCAAACAGCGCCCTTCGACTAAGCCAGACTAAGAGCTGGAAACCCAGCCAAACGGGTCATGCACAGATCCTCAACAAGTATGCGGGTAACAATATATGCACAGACTATACAACTACCCGCCTAGACTTCGAAAGACCATTTGCCACTTACTTCCCCAGTAGAGAAGAATGGCATAACTTACAACCGCTCTCAAACGAACCAACTATACACATCTACACAGATGGTTCCAAGATGGATGTCGGAGTCGGAGCAGGTTTCTACTCTGAAAAACTTGGTCTATCCAGTTCAATCAGACTTCCTGACTACAGCAGCGTGTTCCAGGCTGAGGTTCTGGCAGTGACAACAGCTGCAAAACAAGTTGCAATGATGGCGATACCTTTTGCAGATATCACTTTTTTCATTGACAGCCAAGCGGCAATAAAAGCTATCTCTGCCGTGGAAATAAAATCAAAGCTTGTAAGTCGCTGTCGCGAAGAGCTAAAGGTTCTTGGCGCTCAGCACAATGTAAGAATCTGCTGGGTCCCCGGACACAAAGGAGTGCCCGGTAATGAAAAAGCTGATGAGCTGGCAAGAAAAGGTTCACTACTTGATCTCAATCAAGCCGACACCACGGTATTAACTCCTCCCTGCAACCTAAAACAGGAAATCGAGAACAAGATACTGGCAGCAACGAACAATAGATGGAGTAAACTCGAATCCTGTGTCATAACCAGGAAAATGTGGCCAATCTACAACAAACAAAAGACAGAAAAAATCCTACAAATGAGGAAACAATCGTTATCCTCTCTTGTAGGCATTATTACAGGACACAACATGCTGAAATATCACAGCAAGAAAATGGGAATCAACACTGATGACCTGTGCAGAGGATGCGGCGATGAGGATGTGCATGAGGACACGCCACACTTTCTTTGCCACTGCCCGGCACTCTGTCACATCAGATACAGCATTCTTGGACAACACTTTTTCAAAGACCTGGAAGACCTCTCTGAGAAGTCTATAAAAGACATACACAGATTTATATCATCCTCGAGATGGCTCGACTACCCGGTTTCATAGGTTTCCACAGTATGAGGGTCATTAGAACCCCAAGGGCATCACAACGGATCTACATTGATCTAAGTGTGGCGGGCTCAGGTTCCCCCTGTCTCGCCTACCCGCAAACCTAACCTAACCTAACCTATTTTGGAGCAAGATAATGCTCCATGTCACAAAGCAAAACTGATAACCAATTTTCAAAGGGATGTAGGAGTGAACATATTTAATTGGCCACCTCAACTCCCCGATTTAAATGAAAATTGAGAATGTGTGGGCTTATATTAAGAGAAAAAGAAGTCCGTGTTTGACAAGAACGCTGGAGCTGGAGGAGACAATCGCTGAGGTCGAAGGTCTTTGGAAGGTCATCAAATAGGAGGATTAATTTTCTAATGAGCTATCTATTCATTGTTATAAATTTGTTTTAACAGTCCTTTTTTTTTTTTTTGACCAATAATATTTTCTCAAAATACTTTTTTCCCCATTCATTTTTAAAATATAATTTTTAATTTCACAAATAAAATATTGAAATAAAATTTTGCAATTTTTTTTAAAGCTCATTGTTATACCATCAACACCTATTTTGTTCCGATTTTTTCGCACATTGAAAAAAAGTTGTGAAGAAAACAGTGTAATGTTTTGGCTGTCAAAATACTTTTTCCAACCATTGTAGGTGATTTCGCAGTACAAATAAATCAATTCATTACAATGCTAAATGTACAAGTTCTTAAACTCTTACATCTAATAAGAAAATGGAAAAAATTCAAAATCGGAAGAAATCAAGAACATTCTTTTGAATGCTGTGGCGTATAATATTTTGACATCCACAAATGAACACAAAATAAACCAAAGTTTATTCTAAAGGTTTGCTCGGTTTGATAACCTCGCACGGATGGATGTACTCTGAGGGGTTTCAAATAGGTTTCGCTGCCAGTGAATAGAGCAAAAAGCGCCATCTACGCGCAAATAGCATATTCGCTGCAATTCACTCCACTTTAAAGTGAATACAGCGTGTGGGTGGAAACGCAATTGAACACATATAGTCCGCACTAATACGGAATGCACTCCTACGCCCCTTGCAACACCCATTAAACCAGATCAAATAACCCAGTCGCATGCTTTCTTTTATCGGCTTAAATGATTTCTATAACTCTGCCGGCGACATTATCAATTCTACACTGAAATTCGTGTGGAAAAAATGAAAACGCCAAAAAAATGTTTTCAAACGTACCTACCCTGCATACATATTTTAAATTTTCATTTCAAAATAAATTGCAAAATAAAGCTGCAGGCTCGGACAGCCAGAGCATTTCGACACACTCTTTGCGAAAATGTGAACACTGTACTACATCCCAAACTCAATTAAAAAGAATGCCTAAAACAAGGGCAACTGAATCCAATGAATCCACAAAAAAAAAAAAAAAACAAACAAAAAAGAGAAAAAAACAATTCCAAATCCCGACAACGTTTCGCCTCAAATCTATTCCAACACACACACGTGATTTAATCGAAAATTCTCACTTCTCGGCACAGCACAGCAACTTTGTCCTCACCATTCGCCGATCGATTGACAAGGGAAATATCCTTAGAGGTAAGTTTGTGCTCCCATCACGTACATATATGCATCCGTAAGGAATTGAGCACATTCATATTCTATAAATTTTTTTCGCTGCACTTTTGAAAGATGTTCGATTTACTGCGTGAAAAACATGACACCTGATACAGCGAAAGTTTAAACGGCACATAAATCAACACCTGTGATCCGGCACCATTTCTCATCCTGTCCTACATTCCTTATTTTTTTGCGCATCAGCAAAAAAAAAATACCACACAGACATGCTATGGTGGAACTTAGAACAGATTGTCGAAAAAAGGATGCGAATCACATTCTTGTACCATCAGCGCAAGGATTACGCGAGTAAACACGGAAGGGGTGTTTTCTTTCTGTACCTCATTCGCTCGGTCTGGTAAGCACTTAATAAAGCTGGACCAGCCGCTCCTTCCAGAGGCTGAAATGATGGGCTGGATAGAGCACAAACTACTAACATACCTCCATACTAGAAGACTACGTGCCTCGGTTGCGCATTCCGCTCCAGGGTCGCATATCATAAATATGTTACTAATCCTCCATATCGCCATCAAACTGAGCTTCTGAAGTACGAGCAGTGAGCAGATAGACGAGGTAGTATCCACGTGCAAGTTGATTGGATGGCCTGTTACTGGCATTTTGTTCTGATCTGTTGGACGTCGAACAGTTTTATATCTACTATAGCCCCTAGGGATGGGTCACTTTTATCTCTTCCTGGTGAGTTGTCATTATTGATGCAATAGATAGACGGACATTGATGGAAGGTGTTGAAGCAGAATCTGTATAGGTGAACTGAATCTGGTGTCGTGTTCTATTTTTATAAATGCATATCCTTTCTGTGTTATGTATAGTGTTGTGTGCATCACTCATTGCTTGCTCTGGGGAGAATGTCTCATTTTTTATCTCGTCTTAGAGGGGTTGCGATTTAGTATTGTGTAGAGTTGGGCCGTAAATTATGAGACCGTCATAACTCATGAAGATGCAGAAATCTGTTTTATGCAGAATGGAAGGTTCAATTTGGGTCAAGGAGTGGAGTGTTTTTGGGAATGCAGTGGATGTTAGTAGTTCTTAAGCGACGGCTGAATGGGAGGGATGTCCGACCAATATGGTAGAGTGCTTTACAAGATTTCTTGTTACAGCAGGGTATGAAGGGAAACACTAGACACTGTCAAACAGTTTTAGAACTGTTGAAAGCAATGAATAAGTGTGCTATTTGAAATATTTAATTTTGGTAATAGTTGCTCCTACATTGTATTCGAACTAATTGAATGTGGTCTCTAATAAAGATGGAGAGTGAGTTCTTTCAAATGAGAACAAGGCAAAATTCCAAGCAATACTCTGTGCGGATGTTTCAAATGAAGGTTTGGTTAAACGAATCATTACTCTTTGCGCATGTAAATATGTACATAAGTGGCGCCCATTCTCAATTAGGGTACAGAATGAGGAACGTTTAGCTGTGTGGACAATTTCGGATTGCAAATAGATGTGCAGTTGCTCAACTACAAAGGAATTCCAGGTGAAGCAAGGGGAGTACATATGAGCAAACATCAAAGGCGAATGTGCATATTTTATTTATTTTCGACAAGAATCCAGATGGTGAATTTGCAACTAGCACCACACATCTTCCAATTGCAAGAAAATAGTTGGGCAAATAACAGATTTTAGAGAGACAATTTTAGATGACCCTCAGAAAATTTAATTTAACAACCGAACCGCAATACTGGACAAGCAAAGAGAGAAAAAGTACTAAGAACAAATGCGAAGTCGAAATCATCTGTTTCAAATTATTGGACATTTTTAAAGCTACACAAAGGTAGAGTATACAGGGTGAAGCCGCAGAATTCTGAGCTAAGCTACTCTGCAAATTTTGTGTCCTTGAATGATATTTAACAAGCATTGGCCCGCTAAATACTATAATAGTGTTAAGATAGGCAAATGAATTTTAAAGGTTTTTATATATAAATAAAAAAGTTAATTTAAAAAACAAAAAAACCCGACTGACTGTAAAAAAAGATGGAAAAATATTAAAACAATCGCAGAGTCTCTATTTGCCTTTTTATACCGAGCCGAAAACCTGGTTTTCGCGAAAAAACTCGAAAACAAAAGTTTTCCCATTCATATTTCAGTTTTTAAAACGGGCCGTTTTCCACGAAAACACCATGGAAACGGCTTCCAATCGTTGGGTTGTTAAAACAAACATACCTTTTGCAATATTCATATTTACGAACGAAATAAATGTCGGCTTGGAAATTTTGAAGATAAAATCTAAGGCAGTGGGTGCGGATAATATTCATCCTGATTTTATAAAAATTCTTCTTCCTGTCCTATTAAACCAAATAACACACATTTTTAATACGATTATAATGACTTCACAAGTTCCCGATGACTGGAAAATTGCAAAAATAATTCCTCTGCCTAAATCCTCGACCCCAACAAACTCAGAATACCATCCAATAGATATACTTCCTTTTTTGAGTTAAGTATTTGAAAAGGTAGTGAGCGTTCAAATCAAGCATTACTTAAACAATAACAAGCTAATCACAAAATACCAGTCGGGTTTTCGTGCCAAACACAACTGCACCACAGCTTTATTAAAAGTAAGTGAAGATATACGTGCTGGATTGGACAGTAATATGTTGGGTTTAATCGTGTTTCTGGACTTCTCCAAAGCTTTTGATTCTGTAAACCATAGTATTCTACTAAAGTTAGAAACTAATTTTTCATTTGATCGTTCTTTATGTAATCTTATGTCATCTTATCTGTCTAATCGGTATCAGTACATTGTAAATGAAAATAAATGTTCGTCGCGACTTTTAGTTCCCTTAGGTGTGCCACAAGGTTCCGTTCTTGGACCACTATTATTTACATGTTTTATAAATGATATATCAGAGAGTCTTAGTATTTGTAAACACCATATTTATGCTGACGATGTACAATTGTACTTGCTATTCTTTAAATCGAACAAAAGCGAAGCACTAACATATATAAATCGCAGATTTAAATGCAATATATGAATGGTCGGAAGAAAACAAGCTAAACCTTAACCCAACAAAAACTGAAGCCACGGTTATCAACAGAAGCAGGCATACTGAAGTTTTCCCACCAATTTATCTCAACAATTCGCCAATTGAATATGTAGATAGTTTAAAGAATCTCGGAATCATTTTTAATCGAAATTTTAGCTGGGATACACATGTAAAAAGTATTGTCTCTAAAATATACGGCGCTCTTCGGGGCCTTAGTCCAACATCCAGTTATGTCCCAACAAATGTTAAATTACGTCTTGTTCGGTCATTCATATTACCTATAGTCCTCTATTGCTGTGAGATATTTGCCGACATGGACCATGAATCCAAAAGGAACCTGGATGTCGCGTATAATAGTTGTGCGAGATATATATTCGGTATTAGCAGACGCGAACAAATTTCACAGTACACAATGTTAATTGCTAGATGTTCCTTACCAATCTTGCTTAAATATAGAACCTTGCTACATAAAATCATTGTTACAAGAGAACCAGATTATCTTTTTAAAAAAAAATAAAATTCGCGAGAACCCAAAGAACTCAACAAATAATAATTCCAAGACATAAGTTTCTAGTCACCACACGTCAATTTTTTGTCCATTCGATTCACCTATGGAATAGTTTGCCCCATAATAACGGGTGATTTTTTAAGAGGTTTAGAACTTAAAAAAAAAAAAACACAAAAAATTCGAAAAAATGAATAAAATATTTATTTGAATCGATAGTTTGAACCTTGCAATTTAATGTTTAAAAATAATTTCATGCAAATGTTGACCGCGGCTGCGTCTCAGGTAGCCCATCCGCTGAGTCCAATTTTGGCATACTCTTTCACACATATCGGCCGGTATCTCACGAATGAATGCATGGATGTTGGCTTCCAGTGCGTCAATCGAAGCGGGCTTGTCCCTATACACATTAGCCTTGACATACCCCCACAAAAAATAATCTAATGGTGTCAAATCGCACGATCTAGGCGGCCAATTGACCGGCCCGAAACGTGAAATTAACTGTTCACCAAACTCGCCTCGCAATTGCGACATTGTTTCGCGTGCTGTGTGGCATGTGGCACCGTCTTGTTGAAACCACATATCATGCAAGTCAAGAACTTCCATTTCGGGCAAAAAAAAGTTTGTTATCATCGCTCGGTAGCGTTCACCATTGACAGTAACGCTGCGATTCGCATCATCTTTGAAGAAATATGGCCCAATAATGCCGCCGGCCCATAAACCGCACCAAACAGTGGCTTTTTCGGGATGCATTGGTAGCTGTTGCAATGCTTCTGGCTGATCTTCACTCCAAATGCGGCAATTTTGCTTATTTACGTACCCATTCAACCAAAAATGAGCCTCATCGCTGAACACAATTTTTCGATAAAAAAGCGAAAATGAACATTTCGAACCGAGCACGAATTTTGATAGTAAAATTCAATAATTTGCAAGCGTTGTTCATTTGTAAGACGATCCATGGTTAAATTGCAAACCAAACTGAAGCTGTTTGACAGTGACACAAGGTACTAAACACACGTGAGCTGTCAAAACCAGTGTTGCCAAAACCAAACCAGCTAAAAAATCACCCGTTATTAAGTGTACGAACAACGTAAATACGTTCAAAACAGAAATTTTTCAACATTTTGCAAGTAAATTTTAATGGAATTCCCTTCCCTTTCTCCTATATCCATTGTCCCTGTTTACATTATGTCTTATCTTTTTTATTTATTTATTATTAATGTATTTTATGTCTTATTGCTAATTATTATTGTAACTTTATAATTTTGATTTTTCACCTCAATTTATAAGCTTGTTCAGTTTTAAAAGATTTACTTATCTTATCTGTACAAATACACGCACAATAAAATATCAAATATCAAAAATAGCTGACCGAAAAAATGGCACAACTTAAAATCATTTTCCACACTTAATTGATGGCCTAATATCATTTTTAAATGCCCTGAATTCATTTTATTTGTTAACTAATGCGTTAGCAATTTGTAACAAAAATAGTTTCCACCGAAGGTTTACGACTCATAGCTGATAGAAACGTCAAACGAAAACTAGTTGGTGGTCGGTGTGATGTGAATGAATCGACTAGACCACTGAGCGAGTTTAGAAAAAAAACTTTGCGACATACCTTCATGTGCGTTCATCTGGAGACTCAAACGGCTTATGATTTTTGTGGTGTGCCCATGAGACGCATGGTTGTGTCTAGTCTAGTCTGGAAAGTCAGGGAATCTCAGGGAAAGGCAGGGAATTTTGAAAGTGGTCAGAGAAAATTCGAACTGTATAATTTTGTTTCAATAAATTTAAATTATTTTATCTGACCTGTGGCTCGCGTTTGGTCAAAAATGTTTCTTTTACAGTGCTTCCTGATTTGTCGGTGCGGATTCATTGTCCTCGACTTGCTCGTACCTGCTTGTGAAAAGCACTTGTATTTCAAATAGTTCTTCCAAATTTTTTTATAGAAACTATACTGTATTTAAAATATAACAACATTTTATATTATATTTCATCTTGCAAGTATTTTTGTTTGCCTACATTTATATCTCGAAAGATGCACTAAAAAAGAAAAACCTGATCAAAAACTCCTACTTGATCTAAATAACACAGCTTTTGTACTATTACAGAAATAGTTTTACTTACTTACTTACTTAGGTGGCGCTACAGTCCGGGGTGGACCTGGGCCTCAACCAATACGCCTCTCCAGTTAGCGCGATCTTTGGCTAACTGCCTCCAGTTGCGCACTCCAAGTTGGTTGAGGTCCCCTTCCACTTGCGCGCGCCACCTAAGGCGAGGTCTTCCTCTACTGCGTTGTCCCTCCGGGTTGAAGTCGAAGATTCTTCGGGCCGGAGCGTTGGTGTCCATTCGCTCTACATGTCCCAGCCATCTTAGACGACTGATGCGCACTTTTCTGACCAGGTCGATGTCGCTGTACAGCTCGTACAGTTCGCTGTTAAATCTCCTCCTCCAAAGCCCGTCAACGCAAACGGGACCTAAAATCAATCGAAGAATTTTGCGTTCAAAACGACCAAGGAGATCTTCATCCGCCTTTGATAGCGTCCATGCTTCTGCGCCATAGAGTAGGACTGGGATGATGAGGGTCTTATATAGAGTCTGCTTAGTGGTTCTTGACAAGGCCTTACTTCTCAATTGCCTTCTTAGACCAAAGAAACAGCGGTTGGCAAGTGTAATTCTTTGATTGATTTCTGATGTGATGTCGTTGTCAGAAACAGAAATACTTTTAGGCTAGTATATTTTCTGCATTTTTTAATAACGAAAATAATTTTATTAGCAGAAGATTTCTTATTTTTTTCAGGGCTTTTCTCTGAAGAAAGTCTTTTTTTAAATAAGGTGAATATTCAAAACTATGTATGAATGAAAACTAATTTGAGTTAACTCCATTTTTTGTTAATATGTTCGAAAAGCAGCGGCACTGACCTTTTACTCAGATCTGTGTCACTCAAATTGCCATTCTGATATTTTCTTGAATCAAAATATTTTTAACTCACATTTTTTACATAAAACAATCTAAGGATTGTGAATTTTTAATATTTTGTTTATAAATATTTCAGTTAAATTTTTGGCAACAAAATCTGAGTGTTTACAGCCAAAGTTAATAGATAATGTGTAATTAGTTTTTATGTATTTGGAAAAAAAATGGTCAGCGAAAACTTAAAAATTGGTCAGGGAAAGTCAGGGAAAATTATTTCGAACAATAGTGTCAACTCTGGAGAGGGAAAAAACATGCTCAGCATTTTAAGACCATAATAGTGGAAGCAGCAAAAACATGACGATATTCGAAGTGTGTTCTCACTACAAGTCTGCAGCCATGTAAAACTGCAAACATAAGTATTCAGAAGTGTAACAGTGGTACCAGGACAATTGATGTATTTCATGGATAACATAAGTTATGAGAAAAACATCTGTATACATAAATAGCACACACATCGCCATTGGGGATCCCCCAAATGATCAACGAATGTTATCCGAATAAATTACCTACTATATGAGACATGCAAGGTAACACCTCTAATGACTTACCTTATCAATCTTTCTCTAAGAAATCTTAAACGCATACAATTTCATCCAAATGCGCTTATTAAGTCGTTATAATCTAGCAGCAGCTAAAAGAGCCGTTTCATCAGTCTGGAGGCGATGCATCGACAATGTATATGTGTGTGCAAAAGTGGGAGGAGCTAGCAGATAGTTACGGCTTGAGCTTGAATATCTCAGCTGAAACGCAACTTTCGATGCTGAAAAATATGTTTGCCGACATCTTGAAAAAAGCGGGCAGTAACATGTACGACAAGCTTATAGCTGAAGCACATTCATCGCAACATAGGCTGGTGTATAGTAGGTTGAACTATAACCTCATTGCAAACGCTTCTACATACTTACTTAGCCGCTATCCTCTGCAAATGATAAGCACAATATTCAAGCTTAGAGGGGAATTGTTTAACCTATATTTTATCCCGCATCGACCTGATCTTCCAATTTTATGTGACTTGTGCAACCTTAAAGAGAGGGAGGATGTATACCATTTCATCGGAAGATGCCCCATTTTAAGAGATTTCCGTATAAGATACTTCGGACGAACTTTACTGGACTTGGATGAGGTTATTGAAATTTTGAACGGTAGTCTTGGATGGGAAGTTTTATACAACTATGCCACAACTGCAAGTCGCTACAGAGCTCGTATCTTGGAAGGCGATTTTTGAACATAAACATATTGTACATATTTAAAGTCATTAGTCATTGTATATTTTTTTATAACTAAATTGTCAATCTGGTAGACGGCCATAAGCCAAACCATAAAAGACTTAGTTAACATTGGGCCTTACTAATAATCATTTCTAACCTCCACACTAAATATTTTCTAGGTCACAATATACAATTTTGTATGGAAAATTTCGCCATTGTGAGTTCGAAAAATTTAGTCTGGACACTAAAAATGATTATTGGTATGGCGGATTGTTTGTAAATACAACCAAAACATTATAAAATTATATTAAATGTTAATAAAGTCGCTATACTACTATACTACTAAGTCGTTATTACACAAATTTATGTTATAGTTTCGACAACACTTACTACCTTTCACGATTTAACCTCCTTAATGAAAGATCCCTCCCTCATATCGAAAAAGATGTTAGTGGAAATCCTTCGTTAGCTTTTTATATTAAACATTACTTGAAGCTTAAAATATGCGACTTACGCTTAATGAAATAACTCATTTATGTTCGTTATTCATCTCCATAGCTAATGCTATTCTTGCAAATTAAACGGTTTGACTCTGTTTGTGATAGTAAAAGGGTGCTATTTTTAGGTGTATAGAACTTTGAAATGGAATAAAACAAAAATGATATTTTTAAATAATTGACATGGAATTTACTTCATTCGAAAGATTTAAGATTTAAATAATGATTTCCGGCATATGACCGCCACGGCTGTCTCGGACGTAGTCTAATCTGGAGGTCCAATTTTCGATTACTTTTTCCAACATGTTTGGCCACATATCGGCAATAACGCAGCGAAAACGTGCCGTATTTATGTATAATGCAGTGGCGTCTCGTCAGGGTGTGCAAGGTGTGCATTGCACACCCTGATCTAACCAAAAAAATCACTCATCGAACACTCAAATAATAATAACACACATAAATATGATGTGCTCAATTACACTTTACACATCCCATAAAACCTCCATCACACAGCCTACTATAATAAAACTCATATTCATCCTTCCTAATTTTTCTTTCAAAATTCCTTCATCGTTGAGAAACAAAGAGAAAAACAATAAACTCGAACGAAATCTGGCTGTGCACGTATTCATCAAATAAATTCATCCAACTCCGAACTAACTATATAATACCTTCCTTCAGCTACAAGAATTCATCCCCATCGTCATTCGTCACCCGCACGCTGTACCTGCTACCTGCTAATGTCGCTTTACTTTGATGAACTTGTAGTGAACTCGTGCACTCGTTTTCTGTGCACACGGAATATTCATTATTTTCTTTTGTTTTGTTCTGTTTCCGTAAAGCGTCATAAGTCAAATATACATGCAATACATCGACGCTCGTGCAAAAAAAAGGAGTGCACGACAGTCGATCGCGATGAATGAATGAACGAATTTTGCTTTTCGTTTAGGTAGTATAAGTGGCTGCAGTTTCGTGCGGTGCTTTTGCTTCTTTTTTTGTCCTATTATTAATTTGAACAATGGAGTTTTTTTTTTGTTTTTTTTATATTAATTAAGAAAACAATAAATAAATCCGTATTTTTATAAAATATATAATTTTAAAGAATTGCACACCCATCTAAGTAATTCACGCGACGCCGCTGGTATAATGATAAAAAAGCCTTACGTGGCTATTTTCCATAATATAGATTTTGAGTTTGTGGATCTTGTAAGTGGTGATGATAATTTACTTATAAAAACATCAGCCTATCTTTCTTTTTCCTTTTGATGGAGGAAATATCCTTTCAGTCATCCGAAATACTTACAGCCGGAGACAGTAACATTCTGCTTGAAATAAATTTAGTTGACGGCATGGGAACTTTCAATCTCTTTCCAGTTAATACTACTGTTCCAACTCATTTTCCTGAAGACTCGGGAACACTTTTGGATGTGTTTTTTTTAAGTGAGCCTAGTAATGTACTTTTTTAAAGATCAGTTTTCAGCGCCAGGTTCTTAGATCTTTGTTTTGATAATCAGTTTTTGGATGTCACGTTTGATTAGAAGTACGAAACGTCGATTGGGACTGTGTGTATAACTTACCTTCAAACAAATTATGCTATCAACTTTATCACTTTTTAACACTCGAAAAGAACGTCGGAAAGAAATCCACATCCAGTGGGGCGAGCGAACAGGCATTCAATGTATGTGTCACGGCATTAGATTGAGATGATCCCAACGTTTGTCAAATTGGCAAGGCACCGTAAGACACAACCATTGCCTTTCGGGAGTCGGTACAAAGATAACGCGCACTCTATGTTGTATGCTTCTGACACTATCAATAGGGAATTTTTGAACCGACATTTACAGTGCAACGGATGTCAGGAAAAATGTCTGTTAATGAGTATGTAATATTAGAGCCAGCGGAAACAGCACATATTACAGAGGAGGAAATTAATTGTATACCTAGACCTACGTATACAATAAAATGCCAATCGAACCATTGACACGGGCTGACAAACAAAACTCTAATTGTCAGAGCCATGTGTGCCAATGGGAAATGGGAGTATAGTTTCTGTATGGCACCCAACAATTATGGTCCCACAAATTAATGATTAGTTGTCCCGCACAGGATGTGATTATGGTAGTCAAATTCATTCAACACAACTGTCGATCCACCGGATGGCAAATATACTTTTGCTTCTAGTGTGTGCTAGTGAGTGCTATGCGAATACCAAACTTCTGTGTGCAATTGTAAACAATGGTATAATGATTTACATTCGCCTTCGACATTGATTGATGTACTATTAGTACTGTCGACTAAATATCGACCGATAAAAGCATGCTGTGGGTGGTGGGTCTGGTGTGGGTAGGGGCACAGGAACGCCCGTATGCCTCGCTCAGAATTAAATGCGAGTTTTCAAAATAAATCTAATTGAGGAGAAAATCTCTGATTTGCGAGATGACGGTCTGATGTGATGTGTTGCCAGTCATTATTCATGTCGCAACTGATATATTTGTCTCCCTTTGCTGTATAATAGAAGAGTACGTCTGGTTTGTGTACATGGTGCGGTTGTGTGGGATGTTTTGTTATTTTGTTACCCTGGGCTTGGGTGTCGAATACGAGAGCTGCGGTTTTTGTAGCCCGTATATAAACTGATTGAAAAACAATGATAACATGATTTGCAAGGCGAATTTCGATTGCATGGGATCAGTATCGTATGTGAAACCGAATGCGGTTGTGTAAATAATTCAAACTTATTGAAAATTTTGCATAATTTTACGAATTCAAGTATCTTTGTATTGCAGATGTTCAATATTCTGTATAATGGATTTGATTTGTGAATTCCGATAACTGCAATATGATTATTTTAACCGCACAAATGGTGGAAGCTTTTGTTTATATTATGGATTGTGAGTTACTTTTTGGTTGCATTAATTGAGTTGTCTGATATTGTTTATGTTATGTAGATAGATAGATGGGTGTGATTTGTATTTTGGAACTAACAAAATGTTGAAGCTTTGATATTTCTCGCACAAAAAAAAATCGTTGATATCGGCCAAATTGACAAATTGTATATCTAAATCAATGTGCATATATCTAGTCCTGCCATAAATTCTGTTACGCGGCGTAGAAAGAATAAAAGTAAACATTTCGTATTGTTGTCATTTATTAAACAACTAGCTGACCCCGCGAACTTCGTTCCGCCCAAATTCGTTAATGTAATGAAAGTAATAATTTCGAGCATGCACAATCCACATGCTATTTTATGTAGACCAATGACAAGCCGTTCTGAATAAGCGGAATCCGCTGAGGTTTGCAAAATGCTTTATTTGGACAATGTCCGTTATAATTTTAATTATGCAACTTAAGAAATAGCGCTTGATTTTATTTTTGAATGGGAGGTGCCAAAAATCGTTTTCCTATACCGCTTATGTTTTGCAAAGCACCACCTATAGTGTGGTATCCTATCAGGTCCAGAATCCAAGTAAAAGTTGATGGTTATAGCGTAAGCGTTGTTCCTACATTTCCGACATATTTCCGTAACAGTCAGTGACGTGCCGTGGTGCTTTCAGTAGGGTGTTCACTAATTTTCTTACATAGTAAGATAGTGTATTTTTAATTATATTCCAGGTTCCAGGATACTACGAGGACGTGATAGACAACTATCACATTTATTTGTTTTTTTTATAGGTACCTATATACGAGTAGGTATATACATATATATATATATTTTGTTGCTATTTATGTTCTATATTAAAGCAACTCTAAAATGGTCAGATAATTTGTTTAAAGAAGTCAAGACAGAAGACTTTGCTTATTAAACGGCAACCACACAGCCAAAGCTTGGAATCACAATTTTTTCATGAAAGTGCCAAATAAAAGATTAAACTAAATTTGGAAAAAGTGGAATTGGTCTACCATAGTAATTTATTTCCAATTTATCAGCTAAACAAAGCTGTGAAAGTGGTCTCGCAAGTAGGTTTTTTATGTCGTTTTCCATTGGGACCACCAGAAATCTTTTTCAGATCTCCATGGCTTTTTAATGTATTTCGTTATTTTGGTTTTCACGAAACTACCCCCATTTGTCTTCAAAGCAAACTTCTTAAAATGACGTCAAACAGCTGTGCAAACTAGATTGGTATTGTGAGAGTGTGTGTAGATCTGAAAAAATATCGAGATCTGCAAAAAGTGCTCTGAATCGAAAAAAAGATTGATTTTTGGTCCCAAAGGAACGTGAAAAGTGATTTAGATAAAAAAAAAGATGGTTTTTTGGTCCCAATGGAAAACGACATTAATTAAAGCAGTTGCAATTTAAAATATTCAAATTCATATTTGTGTCAGTAGTTGGCCTCTGTGTAACCAACCTTTATATTAAATTCCATATCTATACACTGAGAGGACCAGAGTGGAAATGAATAATTATTCATACATCATACCTACCAGTGCTGCCAGGCCGCTTTAACCACTCGGAGTCAGAAAACTAAACAAAAAGCGCTAAAACGCGCTAGATTTTTGTTTTCATAAAAAAACTAAGAGCTAAACTAAGCGCTAGATCTAAAATTCATATGAGGATAGTACAACCACAACATATTCAGGGTTCAATTGTTCATTATTTTCACAAGCCATCAAGTATTTATTTAATTATACAAAATAATTAAAAAATCTGATTTTTCGTCTTCGCTCTCTTCGCGTAACAAATATTTATCGGTTTCTCCAAAACGCATACATGTTGAGAACTCTCGCACGTGGATGTTATATTACCTACATAGTAGTAAAATTTAATTTTTTTAGTTGTTATTATTTTTTTTTGACACTTCATTTGTTAAAATTAATTGAGTGTGAGAACCACAAAATATTTATTTACCACAAACCTAGTAGAGTGGACTTGCAAATAAAAAGCGCTAGAAATTCCGCTAGGCGCTAAAACTTTTTAAAGCGCGCTAAACATACTAACAAACCCCAAAAAAGCGCCAGATCTAGCGCCGAAAGCGCTAAAATGACAGCCCTGATACCTACTACTCGTACAAGGTTCAGGGTTACCGTTAACTTAAAAAAAAGTCACTAACTCGAACCTAAAAATCCACTAGATATGCTGAAATTTAAAAAAAAGTCACAAGAAAAAAATTTTCACTACCTACCAATAAAAATAAAATAAATATTCAATTTTAACAACATTTGTATTTTGATCAATAAATAACTTATAAAAAAAAAAAAACAAATTCAGTCTCAATGTTACAATAAAAAACAAAACAGTTTTTTAAATCACTGCAAATCAGAAATAATTAAATCGATTTCATCTTCATCACTACTTTCATTTACCTCAATATCGGAGGCATTTTCAAAATTATTTCTTAAGAGAACATTTTTAGGAATTTCATATTCATGACAACTTTTTTTTTGTATTTTTAGTTGATTTCTGATGAGCATTATTGAGTTCAAAGTTTTCGTTGACATTTTATTTGTTGTTGTTCATCATACTTGCAATTTGTAAGTGTCAAACTCGAATACCAGGGATGTAACATCACCAGGGGCGTAATAATTTAGAAAAAACATTTGTTTGCAAAAAGTCACTAGAAAAGTAAATAAATTTTTGTCACTAAAGTTTTGAAAATTCCACTAGATATAGGTAGCGACAAAGTCACTAAAACGGCAACCGTGACAAGCTTCTGTAAAGCATAGCGCACCTTCCCTAGCCACAGGCCCACAGGCACAGCGAAAGCACACAGGCCACACAGGAGAACGAAATATTAGGCTCACTGCTCAGGCTCACTGGCTTGGCTGTTCGACGTTCGAGTCGAGTGTCGGATTTGAATTTGGATGATGACGATGAGAATGAGATGAAGATGAACTTCTGTCCTTCTGTGTTCTGTGTTTGAAGAGAACACAAAAACAAAACACACACGACGCACCTCACACACACTCTACGTCTGGAGTGTGGAACGATAACGAAAATGAAACCCCAAGTGTGATGTTGTGACTTCTGACTTGTGAAGAAATGTGAATTGGAAAGAGGTGCGCTCGATGTAGGAGAACACCTAGCCAGGTAAATTTATGAGGGAGAAGGGTTTTTTATTTTGTATTTTGTCTTTCTTTTTGTATGTTATTCTGCCTGGGCACGGTGCTCTAAAGCGAGATGAACACCCTGGATCAGACCCTGATGCGTGAGTTTCATTATCACCAAGTTACTTTGGCTAGGTATTAATTGGAATGGAATAACGATAGAGGGAGTTTTGGATTTTTGTTCGATACAATTTTTGTAACATGTTGTTTAGATTTTAATCACTTATTCTAAAATACTGATTAGGTAATATTCAAAATATTTCGAAGAAACAGAAATGTGTTTACGATTATCAACGTTAATTACACAATGCATAAAATAAGATTTGGACAGGGTGTGCAGAGAACACCTGCGCACCTTTGAATAAACGTCACTGGTAACAGTAACAGTGTGTATAATGTATTTGGGAATGACTTGTAACCGAAATGTGATCGAATTTTAGTGAGCTGTTAAATTGGTTTTCATGTGTTTGTAAGTTGGTTCGCACGAAACAGAAAATGTGAAATAAAAATACTGATACCATTTTCGTACCTTCTCTCTTTAATGGGGATGCTAAAGAACAAAATGTCATGAAAATTGTAATGCATGTAATATTATGTGAGTTTATAAACTGCATATCTTCGTATCCGAGTGCAAAATATTCAAACAAAATCGGTTTTACCACAAATATTAATAAGTCGTAGTAGCAAAACCTCCCGCGCTCAGTTGCCCAGCGTCATTTAAAATTGCAGAAAATCTGTCGTCAATTGTCCATTGCAATTGATGTTTGTGTTCAAATATTTGGATGGTTTGCGCTCGGCGCTATTTTTAATTGCATTTGCCCTCAATGAAGCACTCGGTAATAAACGATATTTTTCGTTTTGTTATCAGGTGCGAAAACGATCAAAGCGGATGGTTTTCCGACACGGGAACATGCGACATACAGTTGACCGTGTGAAAAACATTCATTTTCCAGATTCAGGCCACAAACACTCAATGATTGGCCTTGTGATTTGTTGATTGTCAAGGCGAATGCGACACGAATTAGAAATTGGATTCGCTTAAACTCGAATGGCATATCGGTTGGGAATTTGGGATCATTGGAATTCTCGGAATGAGAGCTTCCTCGCCTTATGAATCTTCCTTTTAGTACTCTCGCGTGAATCACATTGCTCATGAGTTTTGTGACCGCTAAACGCGTTCCATTGCATAATTTTGGTTGATTAAGATTGCGAAGTATGATGACGACTGAACCAACTTTCAATTGTAGATTGTGCGGTGGCAACCCAGGCACATCCATTGAATTTAAAAACTCGGTTGGATAGTTGGTTGCTTCGTCTTCGTTCGTTACGCAGTCGAAAGATTTGAAGGAATGCAGGGAACCAACGATTTGATTTTGAATTATGATCCTAAAATTGCTCTTTCACTCAACCAATCGTAGTTTTTGTAGTTTGCAATGATGTTCGGAAACACTTTGTTAATGAGTTCCTTTTTCGTTGGGACAAAATTGCAACATTTTCGCGGCAACGAAATCAATCCATTCGATGCGTCGACAGGAACATTTTTTCGTTCTTTGTAGTCGGCGCAATAAATTGCTCTCGTCCAAGATTTGTCGGACTGTATTGTTGATATGTCCGATTAGTCGGTTTCTATGCTTTCTCGCGAAGCTTCTAGTTTCAGCTTCGATTGTTGGAATTCCGAGATCCCTATGGATATCGTCGTTTCTAATATACCATGGTGCTTGTACAATTTCTCTAAGGACTTTATTTTGAAAAGTTTGTAGAATATTGACATTTGTTTTCTTGGTACAACCCCAAAGTTGTATACCGTAGGTCCACACCGGCTTTAGCACTTGCTTGTATAAAAGCAATTTGTTCTCAGTACTGAGCTGGGAATGTTTTCCGAGTAACCAGTACATTTCTCTATATTTGATATCGAGTTCTTTACGTTTCATTTTCACGTGCGAACTCCATTTCAGCTTTGCGTCGAGTGTCATTCCCAGGTATTTGGCCTCGTTTGCAAAGGGTATTCGGGCCAAGTTTAGAAAAATTGGCAAGTCATTAGTTTTCTTATAAGTGAAATTCACGTGAACAGATATAGTTTCGTTGAGGGCGATCCGCCAGTTCCTTGTCCATTCATTTACCTTATTCACTGCGGCTTGCAGTTTTGTTGTCGCTTCTTCGATTGTATTACCTACAGCTAGGATAGCTGTGTCGTCGGCGAACGTAGCAAGGGTAGTGCCATCTTCCCTTGGAATATCGCGAGTATATAACAAATAGAGAAGCGGACCAAGGACGCTTCCTTGCGGTACACCGGCCGAAATTTCTTTTAGCTTCGAGTATTCGTTTCCATTTCTAACACGGAAGAGTCTATTCCCGAGATATGATTCTAGAATATCATATAGGCTAGAACTTGATACGCTACTGCAGAACGAGCAACCTGCAGTTTATCATCGGGTGCGATGCAAATGCACACAACATGGCATGGGGCAGCAGCAACAACAATAAAAGAGGTGAGTGTCTTTTGGAATTTCTAATTGGTAGTAATGTTGATATCCTAAACAAAGGTTCTAAACCAACCTTTATAAATGCGATACGCGAGGAGGTACTTGATCTCACTCTTGCCAGTCCATTTATGTCAAATTTCGTAATAAATTGGCATGTGTCTGATGAAGCATCTTTATCAGACCACCAGCATATTAGGTTTGATATACCCGGTCAATCTATACCTGCACAAAACAGATACGATCCCAAGTCGACGGACTGGAACATGTATCGAGAACTAGTAATCTCAAAAACAAATTTGCTTGTCTCTCAAATCGAATCCATAGGGGACATTGATGAGGCGGCTTACCAGCTCAACAACGTGTTGATAACCTTCTACCATGGTAGTTGTGTCAGCAAAACCAGTCTGAGCAACCGTAAGGTTCCCTGGTGGAATGACAGACTAACCAAACTCAGAAGGAAGGTTAGAAAACTCTTCAATCGAGCGAAAATAAGTAAAATGTGGGACGAATACAGATCCGCTCTCACAAATTACAACTTAGAATTAAGACGATCTAAAAGGGCCTCCTGGAAAAAATGCTGTGAAGACATATTAGATATGCCAGTGGCAGCTCGCATCCACAAGGCTCTAAGAAAAGATCATTCTAACTGTGTAGGCCTACTTAAGAAAGCGGATGGAACCTACACGACGGACCGTACGGAAACAATCAAAACCTTACTTCAGGTTCATTTCCCGGGCTCGTCTATCCGTGAATCGCACGAACACTCATACGACATTGATCCCAGGATCTCTGTTTCTAGACGAGTAAATAGTCTATCTGGTAAGATTTTCAGTCCAGACAAGGTGAGTTGGGCAGTTGGTTCCTTCAAACCTTTTAAAGCACCTGGTGGTGACGGCATCTTCCCAGCCCTTATTCAGAGGGTGATTGATGTCATACTGCCAGCAATTACAACCTTATTTAGGGCTAGTTACAATTGGGGATACATTCCTGCCACTTGGAGACAAGTGAACGTAATATTCATTCCCAAAAATGGCAACAGGCCAAGCGAGCTACCTAAATCATATAGACCTATCAGTCTAACATCCTTTGTTCTTAAAACTATGGAAAGATTAATTGATGTTCATATCAGAGGTCAGATATTAATATCTAATCCTCTACACTCAAATCAGTTTGCGTACAGAAAAGGCAAATCCACTGAAGGTGCTCTTCACCATCTCGTCAAAAAGATAGAAGACGCCTTTAGCCACAAGGAAATTGCCCTAGGAGCATTCTTAGATGTTGAGGGTGCTTTCGACAATACCGGATACGACTCGATTGCTAGGACAATCAGTTGTAAGGGTATCGAAGACTCGACGAACCGCTGGATCAGAGCCATGCTGGAAAATCGAGTAATAACATCCTCGTCAGGAGGAGTGGCTGTGTCAGTGACAGCAGTCAAAGGATGCCCTCAAGGAGGTGTACTATCCCCATTGCTATGGTCACTGGTCATAGACAGTCTATTAGTCAAGTTACATAATCTAGGTTATGACGCCATCGGATATGCCGACGACTTGGCAATTATCATTAGGGGTAAGCATTGCGCTACCGTTAATAGTAGAATGAGGAGTGCTCTACTACATGTTTCAGAATGGTGCACTACGGAAGGTTTATCTATCAATCCTAGCAAAACTATTCTAGTTCCTTTCACCAGAAGGAGAATTGTCAATTTAGGACCCCTTATCTTGAACGGAACTACTTTAAACTATTCCAACGAAGTTAAATATCTAGGTATCATCCTAGATAAGAAACTAAACTGGAACTTACACATCAAGTCCGCCACAGAACGTGCCTCTAGAGCCATGTGGGCCAGTAGGAGTCTGTACGGCAGAACTTGGGGTCTCAGTCCCAGAATGATACACTGGCTTTACACCATGATGGTAAGGCCCATTATCTCGTACGCCGCAATCGTCTGGTGACCAAAAGTACTTGAACGAACCACGGCAAACAAGCTTCAGAAGCTTCAAAGGATTGCCTGTCTCGGTATCACAGGTGCAATGCGCACTTGTCCTACAACATCACTTGAGGCCATTATTGGGCTCTCACCTTTGCCGTTCTTCATTATGAAGACTGCAGCTAGATGTGCCATCAAAATGCAGCTAGAATATAGGTTTAAATCAGTTAACCATGTGGGACATCTGAAAATACTTAACCTAATCCCAAACTTGAACATGTTCTGCTCACTCCCGGACACTATGGTTAGGGAGTACAGTTTCGGGAAGCTTTACGAAGTAGAAATACTTGAACGTGCCTCGTGGATAGGCAAATCAATCCCGGGATCCCGGATCCCGGGATCCCGGGATCCCGGACGATTTTTACTCTTTATCGATCCCGGGATTACCAGTCACCAATCCCGGGATTTTCGGGATTGATACTTTCTGTCTCTGAAGGAAATACCTAAGTAATTTTGATTATGCTAGAACGATTCGTCCTTCTGAAAACAAGCATTCAAAAGGCCTTAATTAATCTCAACCATTTTGCTCAGATAGAAGATGCTGATTTTGATTTAGCAGGTGAAATCGTCGACGTTCTTACTCCATTAAAATTAGCTGTTGAAGCAATTTGCCGCCAAGAATCAAATCTGTGTACAGCTGATGCAGCATTAAGATTTTGTATCGATCAATTGGCCAGCAAAAATACAATTTTGGCCAAAAAAAATGACGATATCTTTGTCAGAAAGAATCAAACAAAGACGGCGCACGGAATTAACTGGTTTGCTAAACTATCTCCAAAATCCATCAACACAATATTCTGGTGAAGTATTCTTGTCACCTATAGTCAAGCTACGATAAAAAAACAGATAAAATCACTAATTCAGAGACTTACTGCTACTAACCAACACCAAAACATTTCTAATAGTGATGAAGAAGAAGAAAACAGTGCAAATTTATTGAAACCACCCATCCAACTTACACTAAAGCAGTAACTACAAGCCGAAATTAAAAAAAGTATGCAAACCATTGCACCAGAAACACAAACAGAATCGGATTTACCAGCGTGCATAAGAAAAGAGTTGAATCTCTTTGAAAATGGAGGTACCCGAGGACACCATCTAGATTTAGTTCATAAGTATTTACTGTCCATTCCACCAACAAGCGTAGAAGCAGAGCGAGCGTTTTCAGCGGCCAGTTATATTGGCAACAAATTTAGAAGGCTTGGAGATGATACTCTCGATGCCCTTATTTTCCTGCGTTTTTATTTCCAAAGGTCGAATGAAGACCAAGAGCAAGAATAAATACGCCCTTATATTTTTTCATTTTTTTTACTTTGGAATTAATTTATTTTTTTTTATTTTGTAAACCCCTTGAATTGAGGTATTTTTTTATTTATCTTTATCAAAAATTATCATCTTAAAATTTGTTATGGAGTGTAAATATTTCTTTGTTTCTTAGCAATTAAGTTTATATTAATTTAAATAAACTTCTTAAATTTTGATTCATTTTAATAATAAAAAAGCAGAGCATAATAGTTACGCTGCTTTTTACTTAAAAAGATAATGCACTTTTAATTAATTTCTTAACTTTTTCACCCGTGCATCGATTTTTGCTTTGATTTATTTTTTTTTACCAAAAAAAAAAATATACTGTCCAATCCCGGGATACCCCGGGATCCCGGGATTCATTTTTTCAAATCCCGGAATCCCGGGATTGAAAATTAGCTTCGGGATTGAAATCCCTACTCGTGGACTAATGGTGTTCCGACACTCAACCCAAAAACCTTAGTATGGTATACCGACGAATCAAAAATGGATTCCGGAGTTGGAGCTGGTGTCTTTGGACCCAACACCAAAATCTCGATACCCATGGGAATGTGTCCAACGGTTTTTCAGGCTGATTTAATATCCAAAAAAGGCATGAAAGGCGCAATCATTCAAATCTTCTCAGACAGTCAGGCAGCCTTAAAAGCTTTGGCGTCCAATACAATGGACTCCAGAACAGTTAAATGCTGTCACGATGCTCTGCAAGCCCTATCCAAGCACAACAAGGTAAGGCTTGGCTGGGTGCCAGGTCATCGGGGTATTACAGGCAACGAACAGGCCGATAGATTAGCTAGAGCTGGTTCCGAATCTCTCCTCTGTGGACCAGAACCCTACTGCACAGTCAACTGGACTAGTGCGCTAAGACAAATTAACGATTGGGAAAAACAACTTCGTCTAGAATACTGGGAACATGTCCCAGGTCTAAGACAATCCAAACGTTTAATTAGGCCTTACTCATACAAAGAAATCCTTGGACTCAGCAAGGATAATATAAGAAAGCTTGCGGGCTTTCTCACAGGTCACTGTGGCCTTAGATATCACCTCAACAAAATGAACCTGTGTCCGGAAACAGAATGCAGATTCTGTCTGGAGGATGTCGAATCCTCCGAACACATCCTCTGTGAATGCCCGGCTCTTCATTGGTTAAGAAAACGTGTCTTTAATCGAGAGACTCGTTCGCCAGCAGACATAGCGCAATCTGCTACTAAGGACTTATTGACCTTCATCGGGGAGGTCACTAGTCTCTTAGAATAACCTCTCCCCAATTGATACAATAGATCTTTCAGGTCGCAGTGTCAGCCAACTGGGCGTGGGATATAAAAAAAAAAAAAAAAAATATCATAGGCTTGCGGGGAGAACTTGTCGTAATTTAAATTTCAAGCCGTCGTGCCACACGCTTGAGCAAATCTTTTTTTCTTCAAATGCTTTCTCGATTACGTCAGTAGTTCTATGTACTTGGTCAATCGTCGAATGCTTGGTTCTGAACCCAAACTGGTGGTCAGGGATAAGATTATTGTCTTCAATAACCGGCTGTAGGCGCCTTAGCAATATTCTTTCGAAGACTTTGGAAATGACCGGAAGAAGGGAAATCGGTCTATACGATTTTACTTCATTTGGCGGTTTTCCTGGTTTTAAAACCATTATGACCTCCGCGACTTTCCATTGACTCGGCACGTGTTTTAGTCTGAGCGCAGCATTTATGATATGAAGGAGCTTAATTAATGCTTTCCTGGGAAGAGCTTTGAGAACTTCTCCGGTGATCAAATCATAACCAGGAGCTTTCTTAGGTTTTAGGGATTCGATTTCACGTTTAAGTTCCCTTGGCGTTGCTCTTGTGAGTGTTGAATCGTCAGGTTGTAATTCCGTCCTATTAGTATTGTCGTAGATCGCTTGGCCATCGTACGGTTTAAAGGTTTCTTCTAGATGAGCGGCAAAAACGTCCGCTTTTTGCTTATCTTCCCTTGCCCATTCATTTTGATTTATTCTAATTGGCGGCGCGGGGATTTTGGGCCTTTTGGTGCCTTTTACAGCTTTCCAAAGTGAATAATTGGAATCTTTTTTCGCTGTTAAACTTTCAATGTAAGAACCTATCGCACGATTTTTAAAATCCTTAATGACTGTCTTCAACAAATTGCACAAATAATTCAAATGTGCTTTATGTTGCGGAGCGCGACTCTGTTGCCATTTCTTGCGCGCCTTCCTTTTTTCGTTGACCAATTCTTTTATTTCGGGAGGATATCGTAGCCCGTATTTGGCCGGCGTTTTCCTTGGATTAGGCGTATTATTCCAGGAGGCGATCTGTACGATCTCGACGAAGCGATCAACCTCAACCTCAAGTTCATAGGGTGTCGTAAGTGGAACACTCAGTTGAACATTCTCTTCTATTTCGTTCCTAAAGCCTTCCCAGTTAGTGTTTCTACCAGTTAATCTCGCTGGCTCTAGGTTATTGACTAGTTTTACACTCAATGTTAATATAACCGGTGAGTGGTCAGATGATAGATCAAAGCTCTCTTCAACTTTAATGTGGTGGGTAGGTATTCCTTTCACGACGAAGAAATCTATCAGATCAGGTAGTTTTGAAGTATCAGTTGGCCAGTAGGTCGGTTTGCCCGTCGAGAGGAAATCGCAACTGTATTCCATACCTGCTCCATAGAGCATTCTACCTTTTCGCGAGATGTATCTGGAGCCCCAAAACGTGTGCTTCGCATTAAAATCGCCGCCAATAATGAAGTTTGGTTTGAGCGATTTAAGCAGGTTATAGTGAAATCACTTTTTTCAAGCGCGGAACGCGGTGGACAGTAGATAGATGAAATTCTAAGAGTACGCTGGCTATTTTTAACTCGAATCGTGCACAGTTGCATAGTTTCAAGCTCTATCTTCAGGTCTTCGTATTGTTCAATGCAGTCTTTAATAAGCAATGATGATCCACCTCTGGCGTTCCCCGATGGGTGACAAGCGTGGAAATCATTATATCCTTTTATTTTTAAATTCGATCCCTTTTTTACGTGAGTTTCAGAAATTAAGCAAATGTCAATATCTTTCTCGCGTATGAATATTTCCAATTCGCCGAGTTTTTGTAAAAGCCCGTTTGCATTCCAAGTGCATATTTTTAACATTGGTTTTTCATTCATGTTATTTTTGAAGCACGCGTTTTCCGTGGATTATTTTCGAGCTTAACCAAGCGATCGAGAATAATTTTATTTATTTTGCTTTGTTCTTCAAGTTTCTCGAGAATAATGGAGAAAACATGAGAAACAGGGTCCGGCGAAGTTTCAACGTTTTTCGCTACTTCGAATGCCGCGGCCTGAGCGTAGGTCTGCACTCTGGCTGTCCGAGGGCCACTATTCGATGGCTTTCCTGATGGTAACTTTTCAGTAGCGTTTCTTTTGACAACAGAGGTCGAGGGCCTTTCTATTGTCTCTCTTTCTCTGACAATGCTACGCTTTTGAACCGGAGGTTTTATATTGCCTACTACCTCCTGGGCGGTCCTACGCTTTACCTTGGTAAGCGGCTTTGTTTTTTTATTTTGGCTTTTGGGTAGCGCATCTCTCCGTTTTTGCAACTCCTTAGCTACTTCACAGCCTCTATAATTCGCCTGGTGCTTTCCCTTACAATTAGCACAGGTAGCGGAGGATTGTTTATTTGCTCCACAGTCTTGGGAGAAGTGACTTCCGGCGCATTTGACACATCGCGGCTCTTTTTTGCAATACATTTGCGTATGATTGAATTCTTGGCAACGTTTGCACTGGGGAATTGTTTTCAAATTTCTGCGCACGGGCTCGATTTTTACCACAATATTAAGTATGGTTTTAATTCGGTAGATATCTTCGATATTATCAGACCTTTTGAAGGTAAGCATAAAGAGCGGAAGACCACGCCTTACCAGGATGTCCTTATCTTCTTCCGTTTTTTGCTTCTCTTTCTTGATGATATTTACGGCATCAAGAATTTTAAACCCTTTGGAACGGAGGTCATTTATAACCTCATCTTTGGTGCATGAGGGGTGGAGTCCCCTCGCTACAACACGATGTGGCCTTTCTGACTTTATTTCAAAAGTATACCACTGGATCTTCTCGGTGTTTAGCTTTTGGGACACTACCCGGTAGTCTTCGTGGTTAACGACGTTAATTTTCCACGCATTATTCCTCAAAGATGTTACCTTAAATTCCGATGTTATCGTTCCTTTAAGGAGGCTGTATAACTTATTATAATCCGTTACCCCAACGACGTTTATTGGAGGTGGTGGAAGAATTTGCCCTCGGAGTTGTTTTTCTTGCGGTACTTAACGCGTTTGTTCTCTTAGACTAGGTCTTTTCTTAGGGACCTGATTCGTTTCGCGTGCTAGCTCTTCTTCGTCAGTGTGGTATTCCTGACTAGGCAAGCGTGGTGGAGTACATTCGCGTTCTTTCTGAGAATTAGTGTTCCTTAGAACATTATTTTCTTCTTTTAACAGTTCTATCTCTTTCTTCAGAGTTTGATAGAGTAGATCCATTTCCTTAAGCTCGGAGTGTTTTAATTTCTTCCTCAGAGCTTATATCTTTCACTGAGTCCCGTTTTTCACGCGCTGGCGCTCCCGGCGGACTTCTTTTCCCGGGGTTGTTCGATCGTGATGGAGGCGATCGAGATACCCTTGAACTTTTAATAAAAGGGTTAATGGACTGCAATAAGCGGCTCTCCCGAGAATCCGTAGAGCCGACCTCCGAAGAGGGTGGGTTTTCCAGTAAAGCTGGACTGCCACCTGGGGTAATTAATCTTTTCGTTTTGTTCATTGCATTTTTTGTATACACTACACGCTCGGTATACGGAGGTTGGATTTTAGTCGCCTCTTACGACAGGCATGCCTACCTCGGGTAAATTCTAACCCCTACCCGAAGGTTGATTAGAGAACACTTCGGATCATTTAGCAATGCAACTCGCATGTTTGTCGTCAGCTGAAGTTTCTTCACATAACACCACAATATCGATGATTTGAGGCAAGCATTGATGTCATCGGCAGCGGTCGATCGTGGTATTACTGGTAGCATTTGCCGGAAATCGCCTGAGAGTAAAATCAATGCACCCCCAAAACGTCTTGCGTCATTACGCAGAACTTTCATAGTGCGAGAAGCTTCTACGCACGCTTATGCGACATTGTGAGATAATTTTGCTTGCTACCAAAACTTTGGTCATTGCTGAATGTTTCGCTATGGCAATTTCAATGCCGAATGAGCGATGATGCAACTACTACAGCAATTTCCAATCTTGCACGAACTGTAGCCAAAATCTATGATATGAGGATTGTCTTACCAGTGCCACCAGGCCCATCAAGGAAAAACATGCCAACATTTCCATCATCAATTGACTTCATCACCGTTTCGTACATATCTTTTTGTTGGGGATTCAACAAAGGCACATTCGTTGGAACCAATGCCGCACATGAGGTAACACAATCATGTCTTCTATCGAAACCAATGCCTGGTTGTGCTTCTCTTCATTCATTTCAAAATGTGGATTCTCTAAATGGTCATGAACTCGATGCAAAACGTCATCTTAATCACCCCTACATTTCAATTTACTCACACATACTTAGGCAAGGATCCTGAAAATACGTGTCAAACAAAAATGATGGATTCAAAAACCATGAAATAAAAAAAGTATCTACTCCATTTCAAAAAGTTACTTAATGTAACATAGTAAACATAAACAAACTTATTAGGTAGGTTATATTTTAAAAAAAAATTCAAAATTGTTGACAACAACAATTTGCTTGGAAAATTATTAAAATAATTGACAACAAAATTGCTTTGAAAATTTAAAATATTTTGTTTTTTATTTGAAGTGCCACTACTCGATTTCTATCCAGTTTATTTTTTTTTTTTTTTCAAAGTGCTTTTCCCCATGAAAAACGAAATGTGTGCCTACAACGCCATCTGTTGAGAATGTTCCAAATTTTCTTTTTTTATAAACCATCCCTGATTCAAGACGAATAAAACACAACAAAAATCCTTGAAATCGGTTGAGCCGTTCGTGAGTTATAAAGTCACAACGCACTTGCAACAATTTTATACATAATGTATGTATATGATAATATTTGTTAGTAAAAAAAATTTCTTCACTCGATATGGCCTTGAAACAAGCTTTTAAACGTTCTTGCCACTGAGCTATAGCGGCACGCACGGTTTCCATGGACATCGTGGACGCTGCCATGGTCAACGCTTTTATAAGGCTCTCTAAATTTCTGTTGGGAGTTTTGCAGGAATTGCTCTAAAATTCTGACCACAAACTGTAATAAATTCAGATCTGGAATTCCCGACGGCCAATCCTCTTTTGCTATAAAAGCAGGGCGCCAAGCGACAAAACCACACTGAACAACTTAAATAATAAGCTCAGAAAATCTATAAGAGAATTTAATAACGAGTCTTTAAAAACGTATCTTACGAGTTTTACAAATGATGCTAGTACCGACTACTCGCTCTGGAAGGCAGCAAAGAAAATGAACAGGCCAATAGCTCACATTCCGCCAGTAAAAACCAGAGAAGGTAACTGGGCAAAAAGCAGTCAAGAAAAAGCAAATACTTTTGCAGAGTACCTTGAGAAGGTCTTCAAACCTTATGAAGATAAAGATTATCAAGGAAACGAAGAAACGTGAGAGGAAGACAGACCTATTCGGCCGGTAACAGCTAAAGAACTTGCCAAAGAAATCAAAGAAGGCATAAACATAAAAAAAGCCCCAGGGTTCGATTTAATCACAGGGGAAATTTTAAAACAATTTCCTCGAAAAGGTTTAAAAAAAACTAGCGCAGATTACAAATGCTGCATTTAAATTAAGATATGTGCCAAGCATGTGGAAGGTCGCGGAGGTAATAATGATACCAAAACCAGGTAAACCACCTAGCGAAGTAGCCTCATATCGCCCAATATCGATACTACCAATGTTGTCCAAGCTATTCGAAAAAATGCTGGTAAAACGTCTGCAAAAAATTATTGATGAAAAATCGCTACTTCCAAGTCATCAATTTGGGTTTAGAAACAAGCACTCTACAATTGATCAGGTGCATAGAATCACAGATAAAATCGAAAAAGCATTTGACACGGCCGTCCTTGCTGTGGGAGCAACTGTCGAAACAGCAACAAAAAAGCTCCAGACGGCAATAAACAATATTTCAGAATGGACTAAGAAATGGCAGATTAGATTAAATTACCTTAAGTCAGTCCATATTAATTTTACGTATAAAAACGTACCACACATTCCAGTCTACTTTAACAACAATGTAGTAGAATTTTCTAACACAGCTAAATATCTAGGCATGACTCTAGACGCTAAACTGCGTTGGAAAGCGCACGTTATGAAAAAAAAAGATGAGTTGAACATGCGATACAGTAAATTGTATTGGCTTATTGGGAGATACTCATCCCTGTCCAACTACAATAAGTTATTGCTATACAAGCAAGTTCTAAAACCAGTATGGACCTACGGGCTCCAATTGTGGGCATGCACATGCCAAACAAACTTACAAAAAATTCAGGTTTTCCAAAATAAAGTACTAAGGAACATAGTTAATGCACCTTGGCACATACGCAACGCCGATCTGCATAGGGATCTAAATGTTGAAATGGTTGAAGATGAGGTTAAGAAGGTTGCTCGGAGGCATAGAAATCGGCTTCTCAACCACGTAAACACAGAAATAACAGAACTTTTAAATAATGACAATGTAATCAGGAGACTGAGACGGATTAAACCTCTTGATCTGTAAGATTTAGCTAGGGCTAAGAAATTAGGTATTAATTTCAAACAAAAAAAGTTTAAAAATCCGACAACCGGCGGATTTATCTCTTTAAATTCATTAAATTATTTAAAATATAATTTGCTGATTAGTCGTACGACTAGGTGCAATCTTTTTCGGGATGGCTTACGCCAGTCCCCCGGGAGTTATTTTAGATGAGTTAAAGTCCATCACTATTGCAGAAGCATCCCTCGCGTATAGCTGTGCAATGTCTTTCGATGATTTTTTATTTCCAGCGAATTCCCAACACAAAAAAAAAAAAACAAAAAAAAAAAAAAAAAAAGCAGGAAGCCACTCCTGCGTGATTTTGCCTTTATGCGCTGGAGCAGAGTTTTGTTGGAAGACCTATCTTCCTCCATTAAAGCGTTTTCACAACACCCTATAGCACATCTTCCTGATAAACTTTTGCACCTGTTTTAACACCTTTTTCGAATTAATTGAGATGTGTGATACCTTGGTGAGAGAGCACCCACCAAATCCTTACGGAAGCCGGATTATGGCCATCTAAAGCTTAACTATGACCAAACGAGTTTTGAACTTAAGACATGTTCATAGTTCAGAGGCAATCTCAAGCTTAACTACTCACGTGGTACAACAAAACTAAAACCAAGTATTTTGAAATACATACCTTTTTTAATCATTATTGTTCGCATTTAAAGGATCATTCCTCTTCCATGTTTTCTACCTGGTCATAGTCAAAACATCGTCTATCAGACTAACCGTACCTATACACTTAGCTGTGGGGTATATACACTGGCGGCCCAATATCAGATTTTCGAGAATGATGTCGACGGGATAGGTTATCATTTTTTGACCGAGGTTACTCTCGAATGGAAGACATATGATCTATCAAATTCTGAACAGATGTTGGCATTACCAAAGGTAACGAGTTCCTGAGGCTGACTTCGGAAATATTTCTGACCAAAATCCGGAATTCCCTCAAAATTGGACATATCGCTAGAAAGTGTAGTACATCCTCCCTTACTTTCATATTGCAGATATTGCACAAAATTGGTAGATCTGGTCGATGCGCTATGTAATTCAACTGGACCAACTCTCCTCTCATTTTGAAAATTGTGTTCATTTTATCTGTCATGAAGCAGTTTAAAAAATAAGCTTGTTCTTTAAGTTAATATTTTATTTTGCTGTAGTACAACCTATGTATATAGTGAAGATTGGGCTTCATTTATATATTTTTGGTATGTAGGTAATATTGCCAGTTTTTTTTAATAGGATATCAAACTGCCTTCTCAGAGAATCAGACTGCATATCTGGTGTAATGTTAAGGATAACCCCGCATTCCGACGCAAGACGCTCCCATTCTTGCACTAGATTTCCTCTTGTTCTTATGATGTGATTAAGTACTTTTTTTTGGTAGCACTCTTACAATGTAGTTAAAATGCATTTTTAATGTGTTCAGGAACATAGGAGGTGTTCCCGTTATATACTCGTACAATTTCAATACTCTCACCTTGAAAGGACCACTTTTCACTTCGACAGTACCCCTCACCACCATTTGTAAATATCATCATCCTCGATTTTGTTAGATTTTCAGATAGGCTCCAAGTTCTGCAGTAGTTATCAACCATGTTTATTATAAGGTGTATGCCGTCGACAGATTCTGCAAGAAAGATAATATCATCTGCAAACATGAGAGCGGGGATACTTGTTCATTGTAACTGAATTCCTCCTTTAACATTGTCTGATATGTCATATAGGTATAATATAAACACCTTCGGACAACTGGTTTCTATCCCAAATGAAAGCTACGTTTTTGGAGTGCATTGCTCGCAAAACGTTTACTACTTTCGAGGAACAGAATCAAACGCTGTTTGGAAATCTACAAAAAACGCGTATATATAAAACCTGATTTAACGTTCGCGAAAAAATCAGAATATTCAGAATATTTCAAAAACCTCTCTGTTCATAGTTCGTCTTCAAATAATTATTGGGTAGCGTGCCAAGAAATATTTCCAACAAGCCGATGGGATACAATTCCCGAAATAAAACATAAGCATGTTATTTTGCAAATAAAAATGTTTCCTTGTGCAACTTGAGCTATAGATTGCACTCATGTCGCTGGATTTTATTTATTTAATTTCTTTCTTTATCTCAAGAAAAATTCCAAAATTAAAATGAACTGGTCAGGCTTGACAGGAACTGCAAGGCAAGTACACATACAGCGAAGTAAATGCTATGTTTGAATTTTTTAACTTACTTTAGCAAGGGCTTTTATTTTGGTAAAATCTTTTACTCAAAGCAATTGCTTGTTTTTATTCTTACGACCCATAAAATACACTGTGTGTTGTTCTCTCTGTTGGACCGAACCGGGCCGGCACAAAAGAAAGGCCCCACAATAGAGACTTCGAAAATAAATCAAAACACACAATAGTAAACAACTTTCCTTTTGATATTTTTTTTTCTCGCTGTTGTATCTACTTATATAGTTTACATATTAAAAATTAAAAAAAAACAATTTTCCAATTTTTGTTCACTCCAAACAGTAAGATATCAATATGCAAAATCGATGGTGGAGCGCCGGCCGTTTCAAGGTATAATTAAAGTATAACTCCGATGATACAGTTCTTGAAAAAAGTAAGATTGTACTCTCTGGCATATGCCGTTTTTAATACTGAACGTTTTTCAAGTTCTGTCATAAAGTCCCATTGCCTTGCTCTTCATCCAAAATGTAAATGTGAAAATAGAGTTGTCGTATCGAGCTTAAGATTCGGCTAAGATTTTTTTCTTGGATTGGTACGAAGATGCTATCTATAAGTACTAAACCGCTCGTGTCAGAGGATTACTTATCTGGCTCGTATACATACTACCACCTTTTGCAGTGATTCTTAAAAAAAAACTAGTTAATTGAATACTTGGCCAAAGAATGTCTTAAAGATAACTAGCGATTTAGCTATTTAATCCTCAAAAGACTATACAGGCTAACGAATATCGTTGAACTAACTTTTAAATAACTACGAATGAATTTTATAATTTACGAGAACTATTGCAGTAAAGGTATTTAAATCACTGTCGCTAACCGAGTCCAAAGCAAAACTTTATTATAATGTTTTTAAACAAAATTGTTCATCTTTTAAATTCAAAACTTGCATTTTTTTATTTTTTATTAAAAGATCAAACATTTTTCTTGATCTTGAAGCTATATTTTCGTTGATTTCAAATGAAACTTCTTAAAAAATTTAGCTCTTTGATTCAACTAAACGCAACTCCTCCAGTCATTAGTAATGTAACTGTACTTAAAATTCATCAACACGGAAAAAAGTTTACTGGAAATTATACTAATTTACATTTTGGTTTCTACGTCAATTAGCTTCTGAGATAGGCCTATGTAGTTACCAATTTTGTCTAGTGGGTTCGGACAGACGGACAAAAGCGAAACTAATAAGGTTCCGTTTTTCCCCTTTGGGTGCGGAACTTTTAAAAAGGCAAAATAAAACATTCAAACGTAAAAAAATGCATAAAAAAATTATCAACAGGCAATAAAATAAAAACTTAACTATAGAAATATTTGGCAACCATAAATGTGTTTATTGCAATTTTCAGGGAACAACCGCCTGCGATCCGAGACGGGTTTTTAGAATAACTTTCCTCATATTAGATACAAAAGCTTCGACTTTCGGGAAGCTGCTCCTGGGGTTGAATTACCGCATCCGTGATCGAGTAATACGTAACTGAATTTGTTCTTGTTTTGCTGGTAAAATCCACGAAATTCAGTAACGTATGGCTAGCTCACTGATGCGGTAATTCGGCCCCTGACATTTAGAAAGCGTTATGTAAGTGACGCAAATTACGTAAAACAATTTAAAGTACAAAAGTTGCTGAGATTTGGCAACAGCAACACGTTTTGTCTATTAATTTCATCGAGCCACAACAATCGCATTGAATTATCAAACAGAGTTGCATTTGTTGTCGAGTTCACTCTTTTCAAAAACCTCAGATGTACTCGTTAGTAAATATCCACGTCCACCTATTCGCAAAGGTTCGACAATCGCATTTGTAACGCAGCGCCCGGTCTTGTCTGTTGTTTCGTCCATCAATACGAATAAGTTGTCACCACTTATCGCAGCACGCATTTTGCCAAGCATTTCCAGTACTTACATTTTTTTTTAGTGTATATGAGGAAGTCGAAGAAGGGACTCATTTAGGCTGTAAGCACTCGTTTAAAGTTCCCCAAGATCTAAGGAACTCATATTCTTCGTATTTCCTACTCCAAAGCACTTTCTTATAAGTTTACTAAAACTAATTTCAACCATAAACTGGTCCGGATATTATGACCTATAATAATTTAAATTTCAGCACACACTGTCCCCAGATGAATTACCCTGGTTCACCCCGATGGGCGCTGGTACATACCAACGTTTTCTTTTATCTTACAGAGTTCGATAACCAATATCGGTTTTCCCCTTGTTTTCCCTTAGCTACGCTCCTTTCATTCATTATGTTCAACGGACCGAGAAATATTGGTAGCTCCATTTTGCATCCCAAAATGTACATTAAGAATGAGGAGAGCTTTGCTCTGTCTAACCAGGGCATATCTCTCCACACCATGAAAATGGATAACAAGATGAGGCATAAACTAACGAACAAACTGCTCTACGGCTAATCCAAAAAGTCATTTAATGATGCCTCAAAGGAAAGACAGAAAAAAGGGCTATGATGGAAACAGAATTGTGGACAAGAAAACCAAAAAAAAAAAAGGGATTCAATTGACCAAGGATGAAATTTATTTTTATTTTCCCATGAATGCATGTGTAGGGATCGCCTTTGAAATATGTATTCATAGGAGAATGTATCCGTCCTCAGTCCTCTTGAGGAGACGTTCTCAAGTCATAAATTACTCAACTGATGTCCGTTTCACTTTCACTTTGTGAATCCTTTAGAATTTGTTCGCCTTCTCATCCGGATGTCAGCTATATGAATTTCCCTTTTCGGGTTCTTTTTATCGTAATCTGGAAAAAAGAAAAATATATTTTACGAAAGAAAGTTCATTTAAGCGGAAGAAATAAGTTATCTTACTCCTGCAGATCCTTTGTCCTCTCTTTCAAAAATTAACATGATTAAGGTAAAAAGTTGTACTTCTTTTTTGGAAACACTATACAGATATCGGTTAGGCCTTGGCATGTATATTAGGTATATTATGCATATAGCCACTTAACAGTAACATTCCCTAAGAAAAATAAAGTGCACGACTGGGTCGAACGAAACTTTCTCGATACTAGACAAAAGAAAACAAAATTCTCTTTTGGATATTCATCTCATATGGCAGTTATATAAAATAAAAATATAAGTTGCCAATATTGCAATGGAAAAATACTATTGCGTAACTATTAAGCTGAAAACTGACTGTATGATATTGTTCCGGATAAAAGAAATACTTTGTTTTTGACAATTTATCGAAATCGAAGATGGGGTTTTCGAGATATGAACAATTTTTAAAATTAGCGTTTTCGGTGCTTCAAATTGAAAATTAAGGACACAATAGTTTTGAAAACATCCAATTGAAACTTAGTTTGCATTTTGGTCAAAATCGTTATTGCACTTTTAAGTTAACTAAACAAAACTATATTTTGAAAAAAATACTATTTCGATAATATAGAGAAAAACTTAGCTTGCTATTAAGTTATAAATGACCACATTACCTTAGAAATTACTTTTTGCTACAATCGTATAGACCGTTTTTGAGATATGTCGAAATTTCAAAAGTATCGTTGCTCGAATTTTTAGCCAAAAACTGGGTACGCAGTCATGGTAACCTCACCTACTTAAGCTCAAATGTCAATTTTGGTTGAAATCGTTAGAGCCGTTTTCGATCAAATCAAACTGGTACGAAAATGTTGTATGGGAAGTACCATTAATATTGAGGTTACCTTGCAAAAAAAAACACCTCCCGAGCTGTAAGCCCAAAAACTCCAAATCCAAGGTTTGAACGTAATCCGGGAAGTCGCTTAGGCTGTAGGCCCGTGGAAGGACGGACAGACGGACAGACCGGACAGAATTTTGCGACCCACTTTTTTGAGTTCCTCTATCATCGTAATATCAGAATTGATTAAAATCTCGAGTTCGAAATTTTGTACGAAACCAATATCTTTCTCTTACTACGTAATGGAGAAAGTTAAAAAGTACAACTGCGTTGCAGTATAAACTATTTTATGTACAGCCTTGGAAGGTGTTAGACGAAAAGTTTGAACTTTTCTCTGCAAATGAAATGTACATCGGCCCTATAGGCTGCATGGAACGGAAACTCAACGATCTCTATGTGGCATTTAAAATTTTTTTTTTGTTTGTACATACTTTCCTAGAAAAAAAGGTTATGGGGCGGTTTCAGGGACATAAGTCCCGAAAGAAAAAAACTTGGGTGGGACATAAACTGAATCGAGAACTCTTTAAAATCAATTAATTTATCCAAAATTTTAACATTGACAAGCCCCGTTTTATATGTATTTTCTAAAACTTACAATAGACTGCAATAACTTGTTTGACACTGTTTACCTTGAAAGAATATGGTTTAGCTATAAAATTTTATCATGTACTGTTCCACAATTGGAAGTTTATTGGTCATTTATTTTTTACTGGCTCTCAAAATTTATGTTAATTAATTTTTGCTGTATTTCTATAAATTCGTATTACCCTTCTGTTGGTCATTATTAGCCTTCTCTTATTTATTTCTCCATACTACATAATGTATTTATTTAGTAATATACTCTTCTTTTACACCTATCTATACTGATCTTGTAATTTTTATTTAACTTTGAATAAAGAATCATTAAAACAAAACAATTTTTTTAAATTGATTTACTATGATGTCTCAGATTAATTTTGGAAAACGGGCTGACATTTTCAAGTTCTTCAATGACAGCTTCCTTACAAGAACGATCCCCCTAAACTCGAAATACTAAAACGGCATATAATTCGGACAACTTTGAGATCAAAAAATAAACCGCAAAGATATCTAATATAGGATTTTGGAAGGCCAAAATTCATAGGGGCCCTACTACGAAACTCGATTCTACTATTGATTCTATTCGAAAGATATTTGCGATTCTACTTTCAAATGGTACCTACTCTCTATGAAAGTAGAATCGAATGCCGGTAATGCCAAACTATTTGCCAACAAATTTGCGATTTTCGGACGATTCTCGCGTGATGTTTGACATAACCCAAACGAGTCTCGCATTATGTTTGGAATATGCCAAAAAAATTTATAGTGAAACAATCAAATAATAATAAATAAATATGGACAGTGTCGCAATTTGGTTGGAGTCTGAAGAAAATCAGGAAAAAATTCAACAAGTTGAACGAAGGCGGATTAAAGATGAATCTAATATAATGGAGCTTAGCGATAAAAGGTTTTTCTATTGAGTATTTATTTAAAGGCATTTTTAATCCAATAAAATAACTTCATTTCAGCTGGTGTGATTGGTGTTGTCGATGGAACACACATTCAACTCATTCGGCCGGCTTTGGGTCAACAGCTTTTCTTTAACAGAAAGCTCAAGCACTGTATTAACGTAGTGGTGGTAAGTTGAATTTATAATATACCAATGTACATAATGTATATAATATACATATACCAAAAAAAAAAATTGAGATGAAAATACTTTCCTTTTTTTAACTAGATATGTGACTACGCTATGGCGATAAGATCAGTAAATGCACGATATGGAGGGGCATCCGATGACTCTCATGTCTGGGCTCTTAGTGCTGAAAGAGCTTACCTCAAACAGTGCTTTGAGAATGGGGATAGGTCGTCCTGGATCTTAGGTAAGTAAGTACATATATATAATTTTAAACTGAAATAATATTATAAACCGCTTTTAGAAGACCCTGGATATCCTTTAGAGTCTTGGATAATGACCCCTTACAGAATGGCGGCTGAAGGATCTATGGAGTCGAAATTCAACGACGAGGTTATGTTTGAAGAAGATGGGAACCATTCTATTTCGGAAGAACATTTAGAAAACGAGGAACAATATAATTTTGCTAAGAGAACTAGAAATAATATAAGAAATGATTTGTGCAATTGACAAATATTTTAATTTTTTAAGGTACAATTCTTCAAAAACACAAATAATTACAAAAAAAAAGTATTTTTGATATACAAACGATTTATTTTGAACATTTTTCATTAGTCGAACAAAATTAAAAATAAGGCAAAAGAAAAACGAAAGCTTTCAGTCTTTTAAAATAAGCACATAGATAAATATTTACCTCTTATAACAGTAATAACATAAATTCATTCGTCAAACAATATTAAAAATAAGGCAAAAGAAAAACAAAAGCAAACTCACTTGTAAAACTAAAAAAAACATGAACATTTTTTTTTTTGGTATTAAATTAGTACTTTGAATTCAATTCTTGGCGAAGACCTAAAATCTGCTTTTTAAGTTCCAATTCAGCAACAGCATTTTTGTTCTTTTTAACAGAACTCTCTATTTTGAATTCGAACTTTTGTTTTTTAAGTTTGAGTTTCTCTTCTTTTAATTGGTATATTTTTGTCGTTAAGTTCAAAGACCTTTCTTTTATATCTCAAAATTCCTTTTAAATTTTCGTTGATCTCCTTCAGGGCATCGGTCGAATTGTTTTGGTATCTGATTTGATTCTCAACTTGTTTTTCGAGGAGTGTTTGTGTTTTTTTTTCGTGTTATTCGCGGCTCTCGTACATTTTCTTTTTCAGGGCTCGGAACATCGTTTAAATTTGTTTGAATTTCTCTGTCAGCAACCACACCATCGTACATACCTAGAATCCCATCTTCATCGTCTGCATGTTGTTCATCTATGCAGCTCGTACTTTGAGAACCATGCATTCCATTGACAGCTTGACCTAAGTCAAGCAACTCACTGACCTTCTCTTCCAGTGGCGTAAGAGAATGATATTTAGACGGACCACCACCAGTTCCGGACAAATTAATTTTATTTTTCCTCAACTTGCCTTTTGTGTGGACTTATTTAAAAATTAGTAAAGGGCATTTTGCTGTGATTCAACAATTTTATACCTTTTTCCACCCATTACCATCGCGCTGCGGTGGACCTTCGGCATTCAAATCTCTTGATAGAATTGTCCATAAATGGGAGGATCTTCGTCTGGCCTCCGGTGTTTTTAAATATCCTTTGAATAAGTCGGGATGCCTTGTCATATATTGAACTAATATACCAAATTGACAGTTGCACATTTTGCTGATTCCCTACACATAAAATATATTATATTAATACTTTCACGCAATATTTAATCAAATACGAAAATAAAGTTACATTACCTACAACCACTCGCAAACACATTTGATGTAGAATGATTATTTGCGAATTCGAACGAATTTGACATGAACTTTCGGAAAGGTGGTACCAATTTTGTACCAAGAAAACAAAAAAAATGGTGGGCAGCACTGGAGATGTTCGATTTTCATTTCCATAACTTACTTATAGAACTACAGAGTAGCGCAGTGGCTTAGTGGTTAGTGTGTTGGACTACTAAGCGAGGGGTTCAGGTTCGAATCCCGCAAAAACCCAATTTCCAACTCAGGGTTTTTTTCACTGCGCCACCTCTCGCGAACGTCTGACAAACATCCGAGAGTATAACAGTCATGAAAGAGCTTCTCAATTAGCCGTTTGGAATCGGCATAAAATTGTAGATCGCTTCCATTCGTTCCAAAAATGAAAACTCACACAAAACGAATGGTTGCGAGAAGCTAGGCCTAGGGTCCTTACGGACCTGTTGCGCCAAAAATTATTATTATTATAGAGTAGCGATTTTGCGAATTCGAACAGTTTCACTTTAGAATCGAGTTTCATAGTAGGGCCCCAGGTACAAGCTTATTCTAGCACGAGCATATGGATGAAGTTAAAACCAAGTCATTCATTAATAAAACTGAAAAATCTTTGGGTGACAACGGATTTTAGCTGGTGAAGAGAAGAATAGCAAAAAACATCTCTCCAGCTGAGCAACAGCAGCAATAAGGATGACAGTAAGCTAAGATATGACACTGTAGAACAATGAAGAAGAGATTGTTAGTCTAGAAGAATGACACCAAATATGGCATCAATTTAATAAGATACTATAAACGCAGAGAATCATACACTAAATCAGCGATTGAATTAGCAGAAAACATGGAGAGTAGGGTTTCTATATGACACACATGCTAACAGGACTAGGGTTCATCTGCACAGGTTTCGGCACGATGGCAATTTCAGTTGTCCATGCTGTAGGAGAATTATTCAAAACTTGGAAATGTTTCACTTTCCGAAGTACGAAGAAAATTGCTCCGCTCAGTCCGGTTTCCGTGCAAAAGAGGTTGCAAAACAGCTTTGTTGCTTATTTTCGATGACATTTTTAATACTGCTTGTTTTTCCAAAAGCGTTTGACTCTGTAAACCACCTTGAACTCTGCAAAAGTTGTTAAGCAGTATTTGTATTGATTTGTCTCCTCCTGGTATACTCCAACTTGACTGAACGTCAGCAATGTTTGCCAGTGGGCAAAGAGATTGTTTTTATTCCTAAGGAAAAGAGCAGGTGCAGGTGTACCACAGGGTTGAGACCTTTGTCCACTGCTGTTCTCCTTACATGTAGGAACTTCCTACACCAGCCAGGCATTGTACAGTTTACATGTCTGTGGTAACAAACCATAACTGCTAAAGTCGACTTTAGACGAAATTGAGTTTTTATTCCTTTATATTCATCGTACCCAAATCTATTTGGTAATTTTTTTTCAGCTTTATATTTTCAAAAAAATTGAAATTTCAAAAAAAAAAAAAAAACATTACAGCTTAAGTCACTTTCTTTAGTTGATATCCTTTTCCTTTTTGGTTATACGACTATTTCATTTCGGTGAGGGAATTCCCTCGAAATGAGAGAAATGTGACCTACACAATTGTGTATCTTGTGTTTGAAGTGACACTCCCTGTTTTTCTATTCAGTTTATTTTTTCAAAATGTGTTGTTCCCCATACAAATTTGGATACCCATTTTCGTCCTCTTGTCCTCTAGTGTTTTGTTTTCGCAACAATAAGTAACCTACAAGCTGGGCCAAAAGAAGTCATCCGATGTTGTATGGCTCTCATTTTTTTTTTTCTAAATGAAAAACTTCGATTCGATTTTTTGATTATGTTTGTTTGAACCTTTAGAATATTATTGGTCAAGTCGGGAAAATGATATCGGCCAAATTGGCGCCGTCACAATTGATTGCCATACGGGCTCGTTTTATGGCATTTTTCATCACTTCGGCGAGAACTTCGGGCGACAAATTCTCGCACTTGTGTCGAATGTTGTCCTTGAGGGCTTCTAGGGTCTCGGGCTTGTTCACATGAGACTTCAAAAAACCCCTCAGCTCCGTTCTGTTGGAAACACATGTCATCCAGTCCTAATTCGTCCAATTTCGGCAGAAAAAACTCGGTTAACATGGCCCTATACAGCGCACCGTCCACTGTTGTCGTTTGACCATGCAGTAACTTTGAGGGGTGTAACGGTTACTCATGCATTACTCGTGGATTTTCGGTGGTCGAAAAATCGTCCACTTCATCCTCGAGATTGAGGATGGCTTGGGCGTAGGTTACTCGCGTCTGGCTCAAGTCTTTGACCAAAATTGCGAGGCACGGCGTCTGGTCGATGTTTCCGGCGACAGCCCGAAATCCTCGACAACAGCGGCGATATTTTTGGCACAACGGGCGCTCCGGGACCGGCCATTCTTGGCAACGTCTCGTGTTATCCCATACTCTTCAAGGTTGGTGGCCAAAGGCGCAGTGTTTGCGCATTCTGTGTCGGACGTCCGTGGAATCGGCGACGGGATTCGCGCTGCGCCAACACTACAGACGAATTGTTACGCAAAAAAATAGACGCTACAGACAAATTGTTACGCAAGTAGACAAAATAGATACGATTATTCCGCGTTCTTGGGGAGTGTATCGCTCCATGACTTGTTCACTTGTATTCTACATCTGTCTAGTCCACAAATGTTAAAACAGATTTGACATTGGCGGCCATTTGCAAAAATAAGAGCATCTTCCAATAGGGTGATCTCTTTTGACCCACCTTGTATAACCTTTCTTGGGCAAATAAAAATCTCTAAATCGTGAAAATCGAACAATGCGCTCTCGAGCTATGAGTTCACACACGGACGTCAGTCTCTTTTATATGTATATAGAAAAGAGTAAGAAAATGTTAAACAATTTCTAATTCTTACGCATTTTTTTTATAATCGGAAAAGCCACATCCAAAAATCGGAAAAAATAAACAAAAATACGCTCAATGAATCGTAATTATGATTCACGGTTCACACTTAAATACACATTGATATGGAAATTTGGCTGTGGTGGCATTTTGAAGGCGAAACGATAACTTCCGTGTGAGCAAATTCTTACCATTGTAAGGTAAAATGCGTATGGGGGAAGAGCCGCACTGCTTGTGCTCAATGTTGGATTTAGGGTGGAACCGATGCAAATTTTCTTTAAATTAAATTTTATAATGGACCCTAAAAGTCAGTTTAGTATTTAATTGCGCAAAACCCTCTATAGAATAGCGTTTTAATTTTTTGGCGCATAAGTTATTGTAATCTCACCTCTACCCAACTTAATTTTTTTTTGCGATCACTGGGTTTTTTGAGAAGACCAACCTTTGTTCAAGTTTTTGTCCCTTTTTTCACAAAAAAAAATCTTGAGACAGAGATTTCTCCACTAACAGCCGTTTTCTAAGACCCAGCCAAATATACAATCGACACCAACTGTATACAATCTTTTCGGATACAGATGAAAATATCCATCAAATGTAAGCCAAATTATTTTCTTTGTTTTGACTTAATTATTTGCCTAAGGACAGATTATTTACTTTTATAATACCTAAGGACCTGAGCAAACTTTAATTGAATTTCTAAATGAACTGTTTTAATTGAGCCACAGAAAGTCATCGCCGAGCGAATGGCTGCCTAAGAAATCCGCCCTCCGGGGAATATCTAACAAAACCTGTGCGTTTGATATTGGGTGGACTTAATTCAATGTTTCCACTTTGGAAATTTAATTTAAATACTCACAGGGCAGCATGAACATCAACAGTAAGAACCAACGCTTTATCAGCTAATAAATTAATAAGGAAGATAGTCTTGTCAGTATTACGTAGGTTCTTGTTCTTGTATACCTAAGCATGGAAGCATCAGAAGTTATTCGAAAACAAAATTAAAGAAAATAACACAAAAAAAATATATAATACTTTACTTAACTTATTTCGTTTGTGCAAAGTCAGAGTCTCGGGGGCGAAAGAGTTTAATTGCATGGAACTCATAATTAACGCGAAGTAAAAATGCGAGGGTGGGCGAAAAACAGACTCACGTTCTCGTAACGTTTTGTCGGGGTTGTGCGCTGAAATTGTTTATTCCGTTTTATGAAACTATGCAGATGTAAGAAATAATTCGCTTTTTACATTTTTCAGTGGAACGTAGCTGCCCAATGGGGCTGCTACTGTAACCGATTCACTAGTGCGTATGTGCACCATTTTTAGTTAAAGTTAAATTCAAGAAAGACTGTATTTATCACTCTGTTTAAACAAAGTTTTGGTAATGGTGATGTATATCCGATGATTCTTAAATAAGTAAGAATTGATTTTCTTAATGTTCTGCGGAGTGTGGGCCTAACTTTGCTCGTAACACGCAAAGGACAGTTGGTTATAGTCACTTTCAAACCCATTTTTGGGGCGATTTGCAAACTATTTAGACATGGATGATGTTTTCGAAGAGCAGCGTCTTGTGTAAGACTTTTTTTTACATCAAAGTCATCGGTAATATTTTTGTTTCTGTTATTCTCATAAGGTCATACGCCTCGGTCAATGCTTGTGGTGTATGCGGAATTACAATCGACAAGAGGACAAGGACAATGGGTATCGATTTGACATTCTTGCTTCTTTGCAGGTTTTCTTGAAGTGCAAATATGTTGCCGTTGGTTGTCTTTTTGGCGTCAATCTGATGCTTTCCATTCTTTAATCTCCAATTAGTTTCCACCTTATATTTTCCGATTTTAGACTTCAATATAAAGATTGAATTTTCTGGATATTCGATAAGAATACCAGTGAAACTTGCGATATCAGAAATTGCCTAACAAGGCGACGCTCATAATTGTTACATACAAACCATACACAGGAAAGGACAGTTGTGACCCTGTGGAGAAAATATGAAAATTACCTTTTCATACCAAACCCAAAACCGGGTTTTCGCCAAAACGCACGAAAACTTCATCGAAAACCGAATTTTTCCGTACATATTTCAGTTTTCGAAACGAGTCCTTTGCACTCGTTTTCCACGAAAACGACTTCCAATTGTTGGCTTGTTGGAACAAACACATCTTTTGCAATATCCAGCAAATTCAGCAAAATGGCTGACCGAACAAATGTCACAATTCACAAATTGAAATCATTTTCCACAATTAATTGATGGGCTAATATTATTTTGAAATGCGCTAAATTCATTTTGTTTGTTAAATGCGATCAAAATTTGTAACCACAAAAGTTTGCACCTAAGTTTAATGACTAGTGTCTCACAGCTGATTGAAACGTGGTTCGAGGTTGATCATGATCTTACATTAGGTGACGCGACTAGTAGTAGGAGTGGTAGAATGTTCCTTTTTTTCAAGTTTTTATATGAATACATTGTTTTGATATTAAATATAAAAATTGGTTGAAATGCGAGACCTTGCTGCAACGACATATCTAAACAGTCATCTGTCAAGTAATTTACAAATGTCCCTTCCAATCATTCATGTTTCCTTCATTAAGTACATTAATGAGTTCACCTTCATTCAAAGTTGCTTATTCAAAGTATCTCACCCTAAATTCCCTTAGTACGAGGCATCTGCCTATGCGATGTATATATTTTCTTCTGCTCCCATATTTCTCGTGGAGCTGCTTCCAAATCAGCTTGCATTAAGTAGAGATATTGTTGTCCCTTTGAGTAATCCAGAAACTTGAAAATTCGTGTGCTACTTATCATCGCTCTTCGTTCCGTTTCTTGGCAATCATCTACTTTAAGCCGATCCAAAAGCTGCAGGTTTTTGATGTTCCAGTCCCGTTCCAGCGGTGTATAGTACCAGTGGAAACCACAAAGATTTGCAATATTGTTTATTTATTTCACCCAAAAAAGTTGTTTTTCCAATTAAATTTTGGTAAGTAAACTAAGTTATAAGACAACAATGATGCTAGGTTCATTTATGATTTGCTCTTGAAAGCATTTAATAGAATTAATTTTTGGAGTGAGAAGTACACCACGATAAGTATACTGCGAAGTTATTCTAAAAGCTTGCCCTTTGAAGATACATTTTTCTTGATTTGATAGGCCACCACCATTTAGGACAACTATGATTTCTGATTGTTGAAGGTTCACTTCTAAACACCATTTCTCGCAGTATCTTCAAGACGAACTGTCATCTGTTGCATGACTTCAATGTCGTCTGCAAAGATCACCATTTCGTCGGCGTATATCAGAAGTATTCTTAAAAGCTCGAAATTGAGGCCTCCTCCTATATAATATAGGCAGAGCAAAATGTAACGGCAATAATATGCATCCTTGCTTTACTCCAAAAAGTATTTCAAAATGTTCTGATAGCTCAGTTCTCGTCCACAATGCTGATTGAGTATTATAGTACATACGTATATGAATGTATATATGCATTCCAGCAGATTAACAAATTTGGTTTAGACTACCATTCAATATAACTTACACATTAGCAATCTTCTCGAGATTTTAAGTTGTCTTTAAGTCGACGAAGAAGGCATATACTTTATTTTTCTTGCAAGCTTAATATGTAGGATAGAAGCTAAATTATATATGTTATCTACCGTAGAGTAGTTTCTTTCTCCTACCTCTGGAGTTCAGTTAGGATGTTATTGCTTTTTACCCAAGTGTACCACCTCTCATTTAGGACTCCCACCATGATTTTCATTTTCATTTGAAATGTATTTTTATCTAGACTTACATACTAAACAAAAACGAACAAATCAAATTCAGAACTAACATGTATCTTATTCTAGCTTACTGGCTCTAAGCGAACGCTCTAAACTTATAATTTTCCTTAAAATTAGTGCATTTCGGGTTTTCAACTTTCAATCATCGAATTCTATCAAAATCTAACTTCGGATTTTCTGCGTTTTCGGTCATTCGAATTGAAAGTTAAGGACGCAATAATTCTGAAAACATCAATTTTGCTCTAAGCAAACTGGTAAACAATTTTATTTGAAAGAAGCAATAATATTGGGTTACCCTGCAAACAAAAAAAAAACGGCCCCGAACTGTAATTCCACAAACTCCAAATATGAAGTTTGAACGAAATCCGGGGAGCCTCAGGATAAACAGACAGCATTTCGTGACCCACTTCATTGAGTTCCTCTATCATCGTATTGTCAGAATTGATCAGAATTGGTTAACATCTCGAGTTCAAAATTTTGTACGAATGCAATATCTTTCTTTTACTATGTTATCGAGAAAGTTAAAAGCAATAGCCGCAATAGAAAATCAGGGAGTGGCACTTCCCATATAAAAAAGTTATTTGAAGCATATCTTTACATTTAAGACAGTCTTGGCTTTAAAATTTGTTAAATGGACGTATATTGCCTGTTGAAGACATTCTGCTCAGTGTGGACCATAACCTAAGTATTAAATAAACCGTCAAAAATTCTCTCTTAAACTTCATATCCGTGGGTACGTGTGAAGTAGCAAAAAAAAATTCTAAATGGAGGGGGTATAATGAAATACTGACACTCAGCAGTCATCCTACATGGTGGAATTTTTAACTTTTGTTGAAATTTTGTTGCCGAAAAACCTTACGTGCAAACAGATATCAAAATTTAGGAAATATCAGGAGTCTGGTGAAAAAAATCATTATGAAGTTAATAACTGCGATTTTTAAATGTGAATTTCTTACCTAATAATACAAATTTTATATTGAAAAGAAAGATGTTTTTCATTAACAAATCGAGGGAATTTAAATTCGGTAAAAATAGCAATAAAAAGAGACAGTGCTAAAGTACTGACTGAAAGTAGGGTATTTGGTGTGTTCCTGTCATTTGTTATTTTATTTCACCAAAACATGTATTTTGCAAAATCATTTATAGCTAATGCAATGAACATACAAATAGAGGAATAAACTGAGAAATATTCTTTCTTTGAAATAAATTAAGACATTAGCAATTACTGTGTAGGGACGCCGGACGTCACAGTCCCATTTTTCATACAAAAATGCTGTTTGCCCTGCCACTGTCCCCCTTAGTAAGTCATAATTTAAATAAAAGAAAACATTCAATTGAAAATTTTGAAAATACGTTCTTTTAATATTTTTAACAAGATTCTCTCTGAAGTGCAAGAAAACCTTCAAAGCTGAATGCATCCACTCACGATCTGCCTACATCTCACTTCATGTGCTAAAGTTGTTATCCTGTACGTTTTTGTTTTGTACTGTCATATGTCTCTCTTTCAGTTTTTGTTTTGAAAGCAAAAAATGACTTTACTTAGTTCATACTTATTTATTTACTTTTTTTTTTTTTTTTTTTTTTTTCTTAAGTATATGTACAAAAATAACTTTGATGCTTTTTCCTAATATGTACATAGAAATAAAATAAAATATGTACATACTTATTTTTATTTCACATTTTTTTTGACTTTAGTGTTCAAAAAAAAAAAAGGAAAGTCCCCCTTTTTGAACACTTGTCCTTCTAGAAAGCGCACGATGTCTCCCTTTTCTTATTTTTTTTTATCTGATAACCCTATTTTTGTGTCTGTTCTTAATGAAAATTTATTTCGCCGGTAAATATCCACAGAAAAAAGGCAAAGATTTCAAAGCAACGAACTAAGTAATACTAAGATTTATAATATGATTTGGTTTAGGTGAGAGATATGAACATTTCTGAGTGGGTACCTACGATTTTCCAGTTATAAACTCTTTAAGAAGTTTCTGAGTAATAACAGAAACAAAAAACAAATTACTATAACAACATTTGAAACAATTTAATAAGCAAAGGAATTTCAAACTAACTTAATTAATAAAATGAATTGAGTCAGTCGAAAATATGAATAATGTTTATTTAGAAACGAACGTTTTTGCCCTAGCCATTAAATTCGACCTGCTGTTTTTTATACTATTTTGGTGCAGATTACCTACTAAAACCGCACTTTTTTAATCTTTATTAATAATTTTAACAGATCGATTCTGACAAACCTCACTGATACATGTAACATGGCACAATAACTAAACATAATTATGTTACCTTCCAAAATAATTTACAAGCCTTATAGCACTCAATAATTAATAGGACATACCTATCAAAAATATTTTTTTAAATTCTGATGACGAACTAATTTGTTGTTAAAAATCAATTTATGAATCTATTTTCCTTAAACTGTCCGGTAAAGAAGCGAAACTGAAATGTAGGTACAGTGTCAGAATATATTATTAATCTTGCGTTTAACTACTTTGTTTATTTCTTGAATAACTTAAAAGATTCTGTTAAAATTTGGAAGTGTTTTTACATTTGGGACTTCTCTCTTACTAACATAGGTAGTTATAGGTACTGATTTAATTGTATTTTTTGCATTAAGTTCATCGATTTCTATTGTTTACAATAACAATGTAAACATCCCGTACTACATAGATTATATAGGTAAAATAAACGAAATCGTAATAATATATTCGTTTTAATAAAATACTAGGTGGGCCAAAAGAGATCACTCTATTGGAAGATGCTCGAGGATCCATTACACCCGCTCAAATTTACTGCATGTTCACGCTGGAGGAGTCATCGGGGCATTTTTTTTTTTCGAGAACGCCGCTGGTCAAACGACAACAGTGGACGGTGCGCTATAGGGCCATGTTAACCGAGTTTTTTCTGCCGCAATTGGACGAATTAGGACTGGAGGACATGTGGTACCAACAGGACGGAGCTACACACTACACACTACACACTGCGCGAGCCACAACCGATATTCTGAAGGCGACGTTCCCGGGTCTCGTTTTGGCGATTTGCACTGGCCCGCAAGATCGCCCGATTTAATCGTTCCAGACTTTTATTTGTGGGGTTTTTTGAAGCCTCGTGTTTACGTGGACAAGTCCGAGACCCTAAAAGCCCTCAAGGACAACATTCGACAAGAGTAAATCTATCGCCCGAAGTTCTCGCCGAAGTGATGAAAAATGCCATAAAACGAGCCCGTATGGTAATCAATTGTGATGGCGCCCATCATCTTTTCGACTTGACCAAGAAATTTCTAAAGGTATAAACATAATCAAAAAAAAAAAAAAGAGAGTGTGCTTGTGACCACACATCATCAGAAGTAAAACTCCGAAGCTATACCTAAGTTTAATATTTTGATAATATTTTATGCGTTCTCACATAAAAAATAATATTTTAGATTTAATGTTAGATTGTCCAATTTTTCAAGCTGCAACCAACCATACCTTATCCACAAAATTTCAAGGGTTGAAGTGTTCGGACTTCGGAGAATAGCGTACGACACATGATTTTTTAAATACCAACCGAAGAAGAGTACCTACGTCACTTCCGTCTGAATACCTACCCACTGATGATTACTACGTCGTTACCTTTGCATCGCCAACAACAATGTTCAATTGTTATTTAAGAGAAAGAGACCATTTCAAAATAAATACAAAATTAGTATTAACAAAATTTGTATTAAAAACCACGTTTTTATACAATGCTATTACTATACGTCTATACTGCATGTATAATATATAGCTTTCCTGCTTTCCTTCTCACTACGTTACAAATTTTCTTAATAAAAATTATCCCAGTGGATATATAATATATATAGATAAGATATATGTATAACACGCCACATGTAACGGTTACATTTCCCTTTCCCTTTACCCTTCCACCTTACAGACACAGAAATCTCAATTTTGAAGTCGATGGAAGGACTGTCCGGTGAACAAAGAAAGGCAGGCTTGTGTAAGCCAGTGCTTAGCTCGTCGGTGGGATGGGATCTTCTGATGCGTGTCTTGCGGACTACCGTACTTTTACATGCCTGAACATTTTGGTGGGAAAGTTTTTAAATTGGTGTATTAAAGGGATAGGAAGAAAATAGGGAAAGGATTAACTGTAAACGAAATATATGTAACTTCAACAATCAAGAAGAAAACTAACCCCACCTATCAACTTGGTTGCTAAGCCTTCTCCCTACTCTCCCCACACCGGTACCGAATTTGTTATGGTACCTTTGTGCTGCTCTCCTTATAACCCTACGTACGAATGAGCAGAGTACCGCTCATTTTTCGTAACAACCCCTACGTGAAAACTCAAAACGCTCAACAACTCCTGTTGCCTGTCATCATTGTCCACGTCATCTCAATCACCCCTACATTTCAACTTACTCACTCATACTAATGCAAGGATCCTGAAAATACCTACTTAACAAACAAAATTTATGGATTCAAACACCATCAAACAAATCAAAGTATCTACTCCGTTACTTAATGTAACATAGTAGGTATAAACATAATTTATTTATTATTAGGAAATTTCAAATTGTTGACAATAACATTTTACTTTGAAAATAATGAAAATAATTAACAACAACAATTGCATATAGCTTTCCTGCTCCTTCTCACTACGTTAGAAATTCTCCTCTATCTAGTTGACTGAAATTTTGAAAAACGTTACGGCCTTGAAATTTCACTGCGACTAAAGAAGTTTTACTTCAAAAACGGAATCGAAGTTTTTCATTTAGAAAAAAAAAAAAATGAGAGCCAAACAACATAGGATGACTTCTTTTGGCCCCGCACCTTGTATAAGTAGGTACTGAATTCACCACAATAACGGCCTATTATTTGAATTATTTTAATTTTTTCCAATGTCACCACAAATGAAGTGTCAGTCCTCTGTCTGGTTACTATGTGCAAGTGTATGTGTGTGCGGCTAATTTACTTGTAAATTCCACGGAGACCTTCGCACATAGAAACATGAAAAACAGCTCGTAGTTGTGGTGTGTGTGACAGTAACGCAAAAAGGAGATGTGGCACCTCTCATCCAAAAAATAAAAAATCAAATAACGAAGTTCCTACGATCATAGGCAAAGCCGTCCCGGTACCTATAGAGAGTCATCTGTATTTTGTTAGGAGAAACGGTAGTCGATCGTTGAAAAGTATATGCGGAAGCCTTCTTAAAAATGTTGGCACTAAAATATATATACTAAATGTGCCTATAGTTTTAAACTTATATATATCACCTTTTTCGTGTAGGTACTACAAAATTTACGAGTTCTTGAAACATTGCAGTTTGTGTCTGTTGAGCTGCGTTTAGGAAGTGTTATAGCTCTATCTTCTCTTCTACAAAGGTTTTTGGGTAACGTTTTTAAACAGTTCTTTCATCTCTTCTTGGCTTATTATTTCTTGCTTTGTCTTTAACCAAGCGTATCTCTTTAGTGGTGATTTCTATTGACTCTAAAATCACAAGGTCTTCTGCAAAGTATACTGATTATGGGATTATCACCTCGTATCGTGCTCCTCAAATAAAATTTTATGTTGATACTCCTGGGATGCTACCAAAATAATGAAATTTTTAAATTTCCAAAGAGCTTCAAATGTTTTTCTTTTTTTTTTCGCTCCCATTAAAAATTTTATCTTTTGGATGAATCAAGACATTTGACACGTTCCGCAATCCTGTTTGTTGATTTAAGAAAAATTTTCAACTAATTTATATCCCATTCGAAAAGTCTATAGGAAAGAAACAAATCTCAATTGGCTTCCTTGGGCAGACGCCAGACCAACACCAAGTGGGTGAAGCACCAGCATCAAAATCCACTTCTCCACGCCGCGCCAAAGTATATATACATAAACCCAGTCATGCTATATCCGCCACATTCAGTGTAAAACTCCTACTTCAATGAGTTTTTATTGAAAAAGTTTTTCTACTCCTGGAATTTGTATCTAGTTACTGGAATTCATTCGATTTATCGACGCATCTGTACAAAATTCCGCACGATTCGCTTGTATTTTAAAATTGTGAGAATCCGCTGAAAGCAAATATATTTTTATGAGAAAAAAAAGCGGACAAAGTTGAAATAACAAGGGAACTGCATTATGACACTCAATTCGTTCCACATGCCCGCAATCAGCCATCGAGATAAACAGATGCGAGATACATATTCGCACATTCTATTTCTTTCGGTATCGGGAATAATTTGCTCCCGGCGAGAAGAGACCAGTTTCCAACTACATGTAGGTAGTAGGTACTGACATGGGATGGTGCAAGCCCATAAAATGTGCATCACCCTACCATTAGTCGCAACATCCACCACTTACATTTATTGAAAAATATTTTTCTTCGTTTACATCAACGCACATGACACTTGGTTAAGTTTATTGCATCCTTAGGCCAGAGGACGTGCTCAAAACGATTCCAGCTATTTGCAATACTTCCGCTTGCTGCATTGAACATATATCTGTATTGCTGTAGAACAAGTGTACACAGAACCCATTTTGCTTGTCTATATAAATCAAGAGCGCTTTTAGCTGACCTAAGCGTCACTCAGTCCCAGTCTCACTTGAGTGGCAAAACACGAGAATGGATGCTTAAACGTCTAATTACTACCGACAATTTGCTTATTTCATTTCGCCCGTTCTAAGTTGCAATGACTTTCAGTACGAACGTCCAGCAGTGCCAATCCCAATCAAGTGGGAAACAGCAAGGACTCGTGCAATTTCATCGCACCGCCCACACCGCAGAAGTGAGTTAATCTGTGTAATGGCGGAGCGACTGTAATGAGGTCGTGAGAATATTAACATTGCGTGAGCAGTTGCTGTGCTGTTTTCGGACGGGCCGATAGACGTAGACCATTGGAATTTCCATTTTGAAACGACAAGAGCCTTTTGCGGGGTATACTCGTTTTCGAAAGGTTCCTTTGTAGCTCATTGTGCTATAGGATTGTTTACACACGAAGCACGGACGTGAGCGAATGGTGTGTTTGTATGGGTCATCGAACTCGGAGACGCAATTTGCAAAAGTTAAACGTTAGATGGGATTCGGATTCGGCTGTGTGCTGGAGGTTGTTTACTTGCAATTAGTTCAAAGTGAGGAAATTAGTGATTCTCTTTTCGATTGATGTTGATTGTAGGTCTTGGATCTAGGTTAAGGGTTGGGGTATGGTTATTTTCTGAAAAATTGTTTTGCATCTGCTATCACGCGATGAGATTTGTTATATTTTGAGGGTGGTGGTGGGGAATTGTAATGGAAAATGGTGAAGCGGTGGGTTGGTAAGTGGAAGATTACGTGTTTAAATACTTTATGAAACGATTAGTTTAAATAAATCAAAAGTCTAATTGAATCTCAGCACTAGCAATGCAGCAAAATTCTGTAAATTATTGAAAAGTCAGGAGCGCATAATGGAAGTGTGTAGTTTGTCTGTGGATTTAAATTTGAGTCACGCCTGAGCTACTAGCCCAATCTGTTTATTTTGTTTTTTAGAAAAGCAGAGGACTTAATAATCAGGGATTGAAAACGAACGGTGTGAACTGTAAGCAAATCCTTGTTCCGATTATATTTTTTTGAGCTGAATTTTTACTTTTTCGTATACGGAGTAGGAGAAGTATCGAGAGATGTTCATCCATTCTTATATGACGCAATTCTGTTAGTCTGTCTATGGGTCTATCAGTCCATCGACTCCTACCTAAGGCTTACAGCCTGGCGGATTGGTTTCAAGCATCGTTTTTAGAGTTTTTAAAGTTCGGAGGTGCTATTTTGCACGGCAATACAAAAGTTTGTATTTTTCTCAGAACGATATATTTATACAAAATAAAAATGTATTTTTTTGTGAACTTAACTTTCCGGCGTCTAATGAACACTCATCGAGTGGTGATACAACCAACCACCAACGGATATGGTTGTAATCCACTCGATGATGTTGTTTGATGGGCATTAAGTAAAAACTTGTAATAGTCCTTGTAGCTGGGGTGTTGCAGGTACACGCAACAGATATTCCCTAGACACACGGACAGGGCAACTCAATCCTTCTACGAATCGACCGTGACAACCAACCATCAAGGGTAATTCCAAGATGAAAAATCATCACCAAAAGAACATCAACACCCGAACTTGAACACCCTGAGGTCAATCCAGACAATGATGAATACTGTAAGTATGAATCCAAAAAGACAGCTACAATTAATGTAAAATAGATTTAAGAAAACAAACTTATGCAGTCAACAGTCATCTCATTTAAATATTAATTGTTCACCCCCATTTGTAACCTAGCCTTAAGTCAAATGGTATATACCTACAAAGGAGTTCAATAAAAACAAATGTAAATGTCGATGTCTACTTAAGGTTTATTTTCATTTTTCAGAAGAAAATATGGTGCGAGCATGTTTTCCTCATTATTTATCATAGAGAATACATAATATCTTTGTATAGGTATACATACAAAGATAATATTCAAGAGAAGAAAAAATTTGTTAGAGTAATATCCTGTGACGTAAACAACTTTTCTGTTAAAATGTGACAAATGCCTATCAGTGTTTGCGCTATAGGGCTGCATTTAATATAACGAACTACTGTTTCCCTACATAAATAAAAAAAAAAATAGTTAAAATTGATAGCATTTGCACCATTTGCAAAGGAAAAAAATCAATTAAACTCAGGGACATGCATTTCAATTTATTGGGGTTGATCGTAGGTTTTCTATTTGTTTTCTTTTTTTTAGTTCACTTATTTCATTTTATTTTTAAATTTTTAATTATAACTTTGTTGTATATAAAATGCTCAACATTTTGGTCCGTTCGTACCGGATAAAGAGCCAACGACGAGTTTGTCTGAGCGAGTGAGCGAAATTCTACAAATCCAAATAGAAAAGTCTGCCATTTTTTTTGCATCGACACGTGCTCGCCGAAAGCGAAAATTGTTATCAACGGGGTGCATTACCATCATCTTTAACCCCTAAAACATCATTTTCGTTTGCATCAGCAGCCACCAAAGGGTCTGCCATCATCTTCAACCCTAAAACATCATTTTCGTTTTCATCAGCAGCCACCAAAGGGTCTGCCATCATCTTCAACCCTAAAACAACATTTTCATTTTCATCAGCAGCCACCAAAGGGTCTGCCATCATCTTTAACACCACAAAATCATCAGCAGTCTTATTATCAAGAGTCTGCCATTATCATCGTCATCTTTAACGCTATATTATCACCAGCAGTCATTTCAAGAGTCTGCGGTCAACAGCATCATCATTTTCACACCACAGCAGTCGTCATTATCAAGCGTCTGCCAGCATCATCGTCATCAAGAATCATCAGCATCATCATCGTCAGCAAGAGTCATCAGCATCATCATCGTCAGCAAGAGTCCACAGCATCCATCAGCATCGTCATCAAGAGTCCTCAGCATCATCATCATTAGCACTGGTCATTTTTTGGCTTCACCGAACAAACAATTTTGTAAAAGGTACGTACTTTAATTAATTAAAGGCAAAGTATTATCTAGTTCAACATATTACTTACTTAGTCTTACTTATTTTATACATTTAAAAAGTGCGTTATACATAAAAGTTGCTAATTTATCGCGCGCGAAATCGAGATACACGTAGCGTGAGTTTAGTACCGTTGTTACAATACCCGTTGGTCAGCCATGAGTCTATTAGATAACGTTATTTTCTGCGCCGACCAGTTAGTCGAGTTCCACGCGGCTTTTAGGGCCAAACCTGTCGCTCTTCATAGCCTTGCTATATTCGAGGCGTACAAAGAGGAATTAGTGTCGTTGTGGGTGGAAATGAAAAAGGCTTATGCTGAATACCTTCGTTCAGGGGAGGCTTCTGCTGACGGGTCTCTTAGTGAGGTCAAAGCCAAGTATCAAAGTTCACAAGACACTTACATCACGTGTTCAAGTGAAATAGCTGAGCTAGCGGAGTCGCATAAGCTTAACGCCAAGACAAAGCAAATCGACTTCGACAAGGCAGATACACCAGAAGATATTCCGGCTACTACTTCCAAGATCACTTCCGAAATTTCGGATACTTTCCACAGTATTAATGTCCCACCTTGCGATAGTCAAGATTTTCATGGTAGCTACTTAGACTGGCCCTCCTTTAGAGATATGTTCACTGCGGTGTACATAAGGCACTCTAAGTTAAGCAATGTTCAAAGGTTATTTCATTTAAGAGCCAAGACAAAGGGTGAGGCTCATAACATTGTCAAGAAGTTTCCGCTAACCGACAATAACTTTAATCTCGCCTGGAATGCCTTAAGAGAACATTACGAAAATTAGAGAATTTTGGTCAATAACCAAATTCAATTAATGCTGAACCAACCCTCCATACAGTTCGAATCGTGTAAGGCTCTAAAGCAACTTCAGAGCAACCTTAATGATGCATTGGTTGCCATACAATCGTATGATATACCGGTTGAATCTTGGAATGCCATTATTACTTACATTTGTGCATCTCGCCTTCCAGAGACCACTCTCGCCCTTTGGGAAGAATCATTAGACAAGCCTACCGAAATACCGACATGGGAAGCTATGAATGCTTTCCTGTCAAATCGTTACCGCGTTCTTGAAAGCGTTTCTGAAATGAAGCAAGTTCCGAAGTCTCCTAAGCCCGTTGTCTCAAAAATGAATCCTTCTCAAGACGTTCGTCCTAAAAACGTTCGTAATTTTCATCTAAGCAATAATTCACCTTGCCAACTTTGCAAGGATACGCATCCGTTGCGCCTCTGTCCGGAATTTCTACGCAAACACAAATTCTGCCTTAACTGTCTTGCGATAACACACTTTGTCAACAAAGTTCAAAGTCGAAACACTTGTTTTCGCTGCAAAGGAAAACATCATACCCTATTACATCACGAAGATTCCGCTGATTCTAATTCAGCTTCTTCACATTCTCTTCCCTCCACTCCATCCTCTTCAAATATACAGTCCACTTCCTCTGGCGCGAACGTAGCTAGAACTCATTTCTCTGCAACTCATCGACCCGTTCTCTTAGCAACAGCTTGGGTAAAGCTTAGGCATCACGGTATGGACTTTGATCTACGCGCATTAATCGACCAAGGATCAAAGGTCTCTTTCATCTCTGAGGAATTTCAAAAACGTTTGGACCTACCAGTCAAAGCAGTTCAAGCCCAGATCTCCGGTATGAGTTTAACGGTTACTGCATATTCCTCAAAACTTTGCACTTTCACTCTTTGTTCAAATCTTGAACAGGATTTCGAACTTAACGTACAAGCATTAGTTCTCAAACAGCTGACTGGTGACTTACCATCGTACGCGATAGACACGGAGGATTTTAATTCCCAAATCGATTTCCCTTTAGCAGATCCTTTTTTTCATCGCAGTTCAAAGGTAGACATGCTTCTCGGAGCCGATTTATACCCCGCTATAGTCCGGGATGGCTTAAAAAATGAGGTGCTCGGGTCTATCATGGCGCAAAACACAGTGTTCGGTTGGGTTTTACTGGGTCCTATTCATTCGAGGCCAGTAAACAACGTAACCTCTCATTCTACATTCTTAAGCTTTTTTAACGAGATGTCTCTCGACAAGAAAATTGAGAAGTTTTGGAAGCTCGAAGAGGTACCAGAAGTCCCAATTTTTACCAAAGCAGAACAGTTCTGCGAGGACTTATATAAGGAGTCCACTCGTCGGAACGAGGAAGGACGTTACGTCGTAAAACTACCCTTCAAGGAGGAATTTCCTCGAGAACTCTTTTTAGGCCATTCCCGCTCAATTGCTATGCGACAATTCCTTAAGACCGAAGTTCGTTTAGAGGCTAAGCCGCCTCTTAAAGAAAAGTATGAGGCTGTTCTTTCCGAGTACTTAGAGTTGGGTCATATGACCCCCGTTTCACCGTATGAGGTGATGAACGAGAATCGAGTTCAATCCTATTATTTACCGCATCATGCCGTTTTAAAACCCCAAAGCTCCACTACCCAGTTGAGGGTGGTATTCAATGCATCCAGTACAACCTCCAATGGTGTGAGTCTTAACGATTTACTTTATCCTGGTCCGGTTCTTCAAACGGACATAACACTTCTCGTACTTAGCTGGCGTTTCTACAGGTATGTGTTTACCAGTGACATAGAAAAGATGTTTCGACAAATCTGTGTTCATCCCGAACACTTAGCTTATCAACGAATCCTTTTCCGTGCGACCACTTCTCAGCCCGTCCGCGACTACGAACTTCAGACCGTGACCTTTGGAGTCAAGTGTGCACCTTACTTGGCTATTCGCACCTTGCTGCAATTGGCCAAAGATGTACAGCTATCACATCCACGTGCTGCGTATATCTTAGAAAAGGAATCTTATGTCGATGACATTCTTTCAGGCGCTCATGATGTTTCGAGTGCACTGCTGGCGCAGAAGGAGCTCATATCAGCTCTCTCTTCAGCAGGATTCCATCTGCGTAAATGGACTGCTAACGTCCCTGATCTACTCATTCATCTTCCCAAGGATTATCTTTTAAACAAAGATTTCCTCAATATCGATCAGGATCAGTCTACTAAGACCCTTGGTATACTTTGGAACGCTTCCTCAGACACCTTTTCGTTTTCTGTGAATTCAACCGCCTTCTCTTCGTCTACGAGTAAAAGATCAGTCCTATCAGCTATTGCCACACTTTATGACCCAGCGGGTTGGCTCGCGCCAATCATAGTTTCTGCGAAGTTGCTTATGCAGCAGATCTGGAAAGACGGTACTGGATGGGATGAATGTCTTATTCCAGCTACAGAACAAAGATGGAAAGACTTCCTACATAATTTCGATGCCATCCGGAGTATCCAGATTCCGCGCTGGATAGAATACACCCCATCGACGGTACTCCAACTTCACGGATTCTGTGATGCATCCGAAAAGGCTTATGCCGCGGCGATATATGTCCGCGTGTCGCACGATCCCTCTCTTTTTACGACGTATCTATTATGGTCCAAGTCCAAAGTTGCTCCCATAAATCCAATCTCTCTACCCCGTCTAGAGTTGCAAGGAGCCGTTTTGCTTTCGCGAATGATTCGTGTTGTCTGTGACAATTTTAAGTTCCTAGCCACTAGTGATTTTCGATTGTGGACGGACTCGACCATAGTTTTAGCGTGGTTGAACAAACACCCAAGTGCGTGGAAAACGTACGTCGCGAATAGAACTTCGGAAATACTATCTAACGTCTCTACTATCAAATGGGCTCACGTGTCATCGTCAGACAATCCTGCCGATCTAGCTACCCGTGGTACTACCCCCAGTGAGTTGCAATCGAATCAATTATGGTGGCAGGGTCCCGCCTGGTTACAGGAACCCGAACCCAACTGGCATAATGTAGAGCTTTCTGCACCTGAGGAATCCCTCTTAGAGATTAAGCCTTTGAAAACAAACGTTGGCTTGCTAAACACTGGTTTTGTTACCATTTTTGAGCGATTTTCCTCGTGGCCCAAAGCGGTTCGAGTTATTAGCTATATCTTTCGTTTCTTTTTCTCTTCGCGCCGTCACCCTAAGCGATCGCAATATACTTCCGAAACCCTTCAACTCGAAGATATTGTGTTCACGAAGTCTCGACTCATTGTTTTAACTCAACAGCATTATTTTCATCAGGATTATAAGGCTCTATTGCAAAATAAGCCGCTACACTCGAAAAGTAGTTTGCTAACACTGAATCCATTTCTAGATTCTCAAAAGATCATGCGTTCTTACGGCCGATTAGCTTCCTCAACGTTAACTTATAATGAGCGTTTTCCGATACTTTTACCGTATCAATCGTCTTTTGCTCGGCTGTATGTATCTTACGTGCATCTGCTTTCATTGCATGGTGAGATTCAGTTGATGACCCGAATCATTCGGTCCGAATTTTGGATTCCCAAGTTAAAGAATCTGATCAAAAAGTGTATTCGAACCTGCAAGCCCTGTACCCTACAGAGGAAGAAGACGCTTTCCGAATTAATGGGATCGTTGCCGGTCGAAAGAACCATATTGACACTACCTTTTACAAACACTGGCATAGACTTTGCCGGACCATTTCTGATTAAGAATTATTTCGGTCGTAGGTGTCGCCTCGAAAAGGGATATGCCTGTCTCTTCATATATTTCGCCACAAAGGCAATTCATTTAGAGCCAGCAAGTGATCTGTCTACCCAAGCTTTTCTTGCTGCATTCATCCGGTTTGTTTCCCGGCGTGGCATGCCCGCTCAGATATTCTCCGATAATGGGACCAATTTCGTTGGGGCTTCTACCGTACTCATGCAGGAGTTTCACAAGGCAGTCATCAGTTATCCCCGCAACGTATTCCATGACTTCTCCCAAATAAAGTGGAGATTCATACCTCCGGGGTCTCCTCATATGGGTGGCCTTTGGGAGGCCGGAATAAAAAGTTTCAAAAGTCATTTCCGTAAAGTAGCAGGAAGCGCTAAGTTCACTTTCGAAGAATTTACCACACTGCTTACTCGCATCGAGTCTTGTCTTAACTCCCGCCCCCTATCACGAATGTCCGATAATCCAACGGATATAGCCCCTCTGACCCCAGGTCATTTCTTACGAGGGGGTCCTCTGCTTATGCCACCCGAACCTAATGAAGCAAATAAAACCATTAGCCACATAAATCGCTGGAACAACCTAAAAATTCTACATCATCAATTTAGTCTTCGATGGAAAGAGGAGTACCTGAAGGAACTAAACAAACGGTATAAGTGGAAGTTTCCAACGAGGGATGTCGAAGTAGATGATATTGTCGTCATCCGCAACGAACAATTACCTCCGAATGAGTGGCGACTAGGTAGGGTCCTAAAAGTTTATCGTGGTTCCAATAATCGTGTACGTGTGGCCGATATTAAAACGCAAACGGGGATTGTAACTCGATCTATTGTCAAGCTATGTGTGCTTTTACCTGAATAAGCCCAAGTACTCATCAATCGTTTTTTTTTTTTCTATATGCCTTTTTGAATGTATATTTGGTTTTTATCCAGTAGTATTAAAACTCTAGCTTTCTTTAGCTACCACCTTTGCCATTAAAATTAATTAGAGTACATGCTTTCATTAAATAACTAAATTACATTGTATAATATTTTGTTAAAAAATTATAAAATGAGTTGCATTTATATTTCTTCTCAGTTTTGTAATATTTCGCAGCCGACGCTGCAAGGCGGCCGGTAATGTTTAGCTGAACTTGCTTCCCAAGTCATGCCATAATAATAATTAACTAAACTTGCTTCTCAAGTCTTGCTATAAAACCATACATTTGTGAACAGCCCCTCAGGCTATATTTGGTACATTTAGCAATAATCTAGTACATTTTATGTAAGCTGCGTGCTCACAACTTTCCTTGCATACCTTTCCTGGTATTTTTGTCAACGGAATTCTCTGACATTCCATCATCGACCATCATCGGTAACAGAGTACCAACCATTCAATCGTTTTAATTAAATAAAAAGATATTGCGCAAAATATCACTTAAAGTGTTTCATTTTTATCGGAAGATTTTTCTACTCGCGACAAAAAGTTTCAATGCTCAACAATGTCTTTCATGAAAACGTTTAGAAATCGGATGGACAGTAATAAGTTAAAGTATTGATGAATGTAAACTCAATGTGTTTCAAGATAACTCAAAATTCACTTTTATTCATCATTACTTCATATAGGTACAATTATAATCTTTTTGACTAACTTAATTCAAATTAATATAATTCTGGGCTTTATGCCTCGCCACGCGCTACCGTCTCTGGCTATCGTCACCAACTCACTGACTTGCTACAATATCGTCTTACCACACATTTCTTGTTCAAGTATGAGTGAGCGTGAACACTACACACTCCCCCTCCAGCGAAAGCGTTGTTTGACAAAAAAAAAAAAACAAAAAAAAAGTGATTCCCTTCATAGAATTGTTACTACATCTTCCTTAATCGAATCTTACTTTTTTATTAGCTGGCCTGCCGTTTGGTTCTGAGACAGTAACATGTGCTGGTTTTAAACGATCAATAGAGATAGAGACAAGTTTATTTTTAATCTTTACCACGAATTGTTTCCTTAATTTTCGAATCACCTCATAAGGTCCTTCATACGGGGCAGTTAAGCTAGGGCGTACTTTATCTACTCTAACAAAGACAAACTTGGACTCGTTTAAGGATTTGGGGACGTATACATCCGATTGTGCTGTTTTTCGTGTTTCAGATGGTGTTACTGCTTGCATTGCGTTTCTCAGCTGATCAATGAACGGAGAACTGGTGTCGACGTTCTCGCGAGGTGACGGTTTGGTGATAATAAATTCCCCGGGTACCTTTAGCGCTTGTCCATAAACCAATTCCGCAGCTGAACAGCCAATGTCCTCCTTTACCGCCGTTCTAATGCCAAGCAGCACTAGCGGAAGCTCATCGCTCCAATTTCTAGCGTCTCCACGAGCGATAATGGAAGCCTTTAACTGGCGATGTAGTCTTTCAACCATTCCATTGGCTTGCGGATGGTAGGATGAGGTTCGAATGCGGTGGGAGCCTAGAGTGTTTGTCAGTTCTCGGAACAGTTTTGACTCAAACTGAGTTCCTTGATCAGTTGTGACTTGGTCAGGCGTTCCGAAACGACAAACATACTGCTGTATGAACACTTTCGCTATGGTAGAAGCCGACATGTCCACCATCGGATATGCTTCTGGCCATCGAGTGAAACGATCGACGATCGTCAGAACATACGAATATCCATTTGAGATTGGTAGAGGCCCGACAATATCCATATGAATATGTTCAAAACGACCCTGTGGTATCGCGAAGAAGTCGAATTTGGACTTCGTGTGTCTATGAACCTTCGACCGTTGACACGAGATACACGTTTTCACCCAGAGGTTGCAGTCTTTATTCATTGAAGGCCAGAAATACCGTGCGGACACCCTTTTTCGAGTAGCTCGTACCCCTTCATGAAGCAAGTTGTGCAATGTGTCGAACACTGCCCGACGCAGCTGTTGGGGAATGAACGGGCGGTGGGTTCCAGTACTCGTTTCACACCAGATTTTCTCATCTGTAAAGGGGACCACGAATTCCTCAAATTTTATATTAGTATTCTTCTCTCTATTACCTGCCACGAATGATTTCAGTTCATTATCGTCGGATTGCAACTTGGCGATCTTCTTAAAATCAAAGTTTAGTGTGGTAATTTCCTTGTTTTCTTGTTCCCCAGACCGCGAAAGAAAATCCGCCACAACGTTTTCTTTGCCTACTATATGCTGTATATCACTCGTAAACTGTGAGATATACTCTAAATGGCGTGCTTGACGTGGGCTGCGCTCGGTTTTAGACGTTAGCGCTGTCGTCAGCGGCTTGTGGTCTGTATAGACAACGAAGTCCCTGCCCTCAACAAAAATCGGAAGTGCTTAATTGATAGATAGATCGCTAACAGCTCGCGATCAAACGCTGAATATTTTTGTTCTCTATCTGACAATTTTTTCGAGAAGAAGGCCAGGGGTTCCCAGTTACCATTGTTGTGCTGCTGAAGAACCGCACCAACCGCGGAATTCGATGCGTCTGTTGTGATGCTAATCAACGACTCCTCAACTGGGTGTGCTAATAATGCTACTCTACCCAGACTTTCTTTTGCCTTTTCGAAGGCATCGTTACAGTCTTCGGGCCAACTGAAATGGTCTTTTTTCTTTTTGATTTTTACTAACTTGGCCAGGTGTGTGTGTATGGGTGCCAGCAACTCGGCCAATCTCGGAATGAAGCGGTTGTAGTAATTAATCATCCCAACAAATTGCTGTAACTGACGAATTGAGGTTGGCGGTGGTAACCTGGAAATTGTCTGAACGCGTTCCTCTGACGGAGCTATGCCATTCTTAGTTATTGTGTGACTGAGAAAGTCTAGCGATGTAACACCTAAGATACATTTCGATGCTTTCAAACATAGGCCAAAGTCACTGAGTCTTTGAAAAAGCAATTTTAAGTGTTCGCAGTGTTCCTCTTCGCTCTTACTAGCTATAAACAGGTCATCTATGTACGCGAATACGAAATCGAAGTCTTGTACTACTGCATTGATGAACCTCTGAAACGTCTGACTGGCATTTCGAAGTCCAAAAGGCATCCGGACAAATTCGTATAACCCGAACGGAGTAGTGATCGCAGTTTTGTACACGTCTTCGGGGGCGACTGGTATTTGATGATATGCCCTCACAAGATCAACCCTCGAGAATATCTTGCAGTTATTAAGCTGCATCGAGAAGTCATAGATGTGAGGGATTGGGTACCTATCAGGTATTGTGGCCGCGTTAAGTCTTCTGAAATCCCCACATGGTCTCCAGTCCTCGCTCCCTTTCTTCTCCTCCATATGAAGCGGAGAACAGACGGGAGACAACGACGGTCTACATATGCCTAAGTCGACCATATGCTGAAATTCTACACGAGCTGCTTTGTACTTTTTTGGGTTGAGCCGTCGAAACTTCGAAAACGGCAGTTGACCTTTTGTAAGGATGTGGTGTTGGACAGAGTGTTTTATCGGTCTATTGAAATTCGGAGTGGCTGTCAGCGCCGGATAATCGTTAAGAATTTTGTGAAAGATGTTACTGCTGGAAAATTGTTTAGGCGATGGAGAGTCCACTAGTGCATGTAAAGCATATATGCCAAGCCGAGTCTTTGAATCGACGAGACGACGATTTGTTATATCAACCATTAGAGAAAATTTGTTGAGAAAATCGGCTCCAATGATGGCATGCTTTACTGCAGCCACTGTAAAAATGTGAACGAACTGTCTCCTAAGGCCCAGATTTACTCGTAAAAGTTTTGTGCCATACGTGCTAATGGGTGTCCCATTCGCTGCACAGAGGGAAACATTTGTGTTTCTTTGGTTTGTAGGAAACTGTCTAAATGGAACTACCGATAGGTCTGCTCCCGTATCAATAAGGAATGTCAAGTTGTTGTCTGGGTCACGTACAAAAAGGCGGAGTTGAAGTGGATCGACCCAACTGTTTTCCGCCAAAACAGCTGGTTTATTTAGTTTTTTTTAATTCTTTCATTACCTCCACTTTGAGTGGGAGACAAAACACCGTTGAATTTGCATGTATCAGTACATTTTCGAGCTTGAACACCAAATTGCTTATGGAACCAGCACCAACCTGCCTTATGGGCGGAATTACTTCGAGTCCGTACCCTTCCTCTACCGTAATTTTTATTTGGATTTCGCCCTTGTCGCTCAAATGTTTCTGCTAGCTGTTTAACCATTGCTTTAACCTCGTTTAACTGAAGTTGTAAAGCATCGTCGCGGGATTGCCTACTACTGTGTGCTGTGGACCGAATCTCGGACACGCTCGAAATCGATCCCGAAGCTTCCCAAATTTTATCAGCTAGAGATGTTATCTCGGCTTCAGTTTTACCATCTTGAGAAATGAGAGCGATATTGATTACTTGAGGAAGTCGACGAACCCACAGTTTGCGCACTAAATCTTCACTAAAAATACCTGACGCACCCGCTAGTTGCTTGAGCGCTCTCAAAAACTCGGAGGGTTTCCTATCACCTAACTGCTCGCTGGACAATAGTTTCTCTATCCGTCTTTCTTCGCTAAGCGAATGGCGTTCTATAAGAGTTTTTTTAAAGCTTTGATAAATTCCGCTATTTGGAGGAGATTCGATAAAATCAAGGACAGTCTCAAGTACATCTTGGGGTAAAGCCCCTAGCACGTAGTGATACTTAGTCAACTCTCTACTGATCTTGGCAATTGCAAACTGTGCTTCTGCCTGTATGAACCAAACGGCCGGCGACTTCGGCCAAAACGGTTGTAATTTTATATGTACTGCGCTTACGTCCCCGTTGTTGCTGACGCTTGCGCTGGTGGTGGGTGTGGGTGCGAGGTCACTCTTTACCTCTTTCGTAGAAGTTCTCTCATCTGTTTCACTCATTATTGTTGCACTTTTAAAGTTTCCTTCTCAGGCAGAGTGGAAAATGTAAGAGAGGAGTGCGATAATAGACTGAAATATACAATTGGGTGTAGGTAGAGTTGATGACGATTTCCTTTTTCGGTTACAAGCAAATAATAATTATAGAGAAGATAGAGCAATAATAAAGAAAAATGGGAACAGGAAAATGGAAAAAATGTAATACATATTATATGAAACAATTTTAAATAATAATTATCAGAAAATTTGGAGTTTTTGAAATGTGACTGACTTATAAAAATACTTTTACTACTTCTAATTTTATTTTAAATGATAGAACACAAAACAAATTCTTATTGAAGTACATGCAATTTTTCTTGATAGTATTTTATATCAATGGACTGGATGTCTGTTGCCTTATGTTTGCGGAGAATTCACGACATCTGACGTCACTGTTATATGTATGTATAAGTTGGTTTAGGTCCGCAGGTCGACTAGTGTTGAAGTGTTGGGTGATTTTTGGAGACTTACAGAGACTGGTCGAGATTGGACGATGGTTGCGGCTGCTTTCTGTGTTTGATTATTGTTATGTTGTGTGTTATGTTATACTGTAGTTGTGGTTGTGATGTCCATATATGGATGAGCGAGAGAGAATTTGTTGAGCTGTGCTTGTGATTTTCGGTTTGATTTGATGGAATTGAATTATTTTATTCTTTACCGTACCAATCAAATTGTCCGTTATAGTGAACGTGTGATTTTATGATTATTACTTTTCACTTTTGGGAACTTTCGATACAAATTCTCACTTTATAGCACTTTATTTTTTTAGGTAGAGTTGATATTTGTTGTAAGTTCAATTTGGTGGTGCGTGCATGAACCCGCGTGCTTTATTACGCGTGTAACCTCGTTTTTTATATGTTCGTAACTCGGGGTCACCAATTGATGAATGTAAACTCAATGTGTTTCAAGATAACTCAAAATTCACTTTTATTCATCATTACTTCATATAGGTACAATTATAATCTTTTTGACTAACTTAATTAAAATTAATATAATTCTGGGCTTTATGCCTCGCCACGCGCTACCGTCTCTGGCTATCGTCACCAACTCACTGACTTGCTACAATATCGTCTTACCAAACATTTCTTGTTCAAGTATGAGTGAGCGTGAACACTACAGTATACTACACATTTATAAAATTAACAATCCAATGAAAGAAATAAAACAAAAAATTTGAAGTGAAAGAAGAGAAGTTAAAAAATCAAATTACATAGCGCAACACAATTTCAATTTCTTCATGATCGAAACTGAAAAGGCAAACTTTAACTTTACTTATAAGCTCGGTCAAAGATTTAATTAAACGAATAACCGTGGGAAAACGATTAAACAGTTTACGGAATATAACGGAGTAGAAGATTTTCAGCAAAATAGTGCAAAAACGAGGTAAAACAACAAAATTACTAGAATTAGTTAGAAATTGGACTCAGCTCAGACTCATAAAATAGTGTTGTTATGCTTTAAAGTAATACAAATGTTTAGCAGCAGCAGTGGCGAGTGCAGTGTTACAATATGCTGGCTTGGTGACCGCAGGGAAAATTTAAAACCCAATAGATCAAAGTAAAGTTCGTAGGGCCATAAAAAGACAACGTGAAGTTCTCCAAACTGAAGAATGTCATTCGTCCGTAGAAAGTTTTTATTTCGATGAAAGAAAAGACATTGGTTTGTGAAAAACGAGGTCAACGAGTTCACAGAGTGACCAAAGTAAAGGAGCATATTTCACTAGTTACCGAGCCGGGTCCATACCACCTAGGACATCTAACTATAAGGACATCTTCTGCAACAAGGAAAACTATAGCGGACTCGATAAACTCCTTTTTTTCTGACAGACACCTAGACTTGAGCAAATTATCTGTTATTGGCTGCGATGGTACAGCTACAAGCACTAGATGGAGAGTGGGGTTCACTCAGAAAAAAAAACATTGTTGTGCCAAGGATTTTAGACTTTATAACAACTATTTTCATTGGTTAAAAGAACCCAAAAATCAAAATTGTTAATTAAAGAATGTAAGTGCTGGTAGTGATGTAAGATCCTACATGTTTAAAACAAAAATGTTAGAACCATAAGAGCCATAAGTTGTTGCGCCAAATATAAGTTGTTAGTAAAAGCCAACAATTTGTGTTCTTACTTCAACAATTAAAAATGTCAGACTTTTAAGAGCAAAATTTTGTTACCCCAACAATAAATTGTTTACAATTCGAAAATAGTATTGTTGCATCGACAAGAGGAAATGTTCAAAGTTTTAGAACTTAAATATTTTTGATAAGACTAAATTGTCAACAGCATTTGAAAATTAAATTGTTAAATCAAAAAGTCAAAATGTACTTATTATATGCTTTATTAGCTTCGTATTCAACCACATCCAGATTTAGAAAGATCGTAGAAAATACTAAATTTTGAGTTTTTTAAAACGCACCTCAACTGGTTCCCTGTGTACTAGAAACTAGAGGGTGGACACAGTGAACCGCCGGGTAGTTCACAGTGAACATATAGTGTTTACTTTTTATTCCATAAGAAAAATGAAGAACAAAAACAAGTAATTGGTAAAAATCAGTTTTTATTAAATATTTACATTAAAAAAAACAAAACAATACAATAACATAAGTAATAAAAGCGACGAAAAGTAATAACAACAACAAACAATAGCAAAACATTAACAAAAATAACTTTCAAGGACTTCAGTAATATCACAAAACTTATAACTAACGAAAAATAATAGTAACGAATGTTAAATGCTGTAAGGTCGTTGCTAAATGCTTAATAAAAATATGAAATTCTGAAGCTGGGAAGTGCTACCATATTTACCATTGTTCACTGTGTACCACTAGGAGCTGGTTCACTGTTGGACAAGTGCCTTTTTTGGAGAAAAATATTTTTATAAAAAAAAACAGTTTCACAAATTTTTTTGACATACTAATTTTAATTAATAATAATAATTACCATTTTAAATTGTATCCCACAAATCTCATAAAGCACAATACTTTTTTAAATGGAACAAAAATAAGAAGCACGATTTCTAATTTACTTTTAAGTAAAATCACTTTGTCTTGAGCACAACTGACACAGACGTGCGCACTACTTTAACTCCCAGGTAAATTCACAAAGGATCGTAACGCGGCTCATTTTCTCTTTACTTCGTTTTTCTCTTATAAGTAGAGTTTAAGTAAATTTAAAGATTCACTGTGGCTGTAGGACGTGAGCCACTGTGTGACAGTTTACCCTACTCTCAGTTCTAACTAAGGTACCTTATGGGTCAGTAATGGAAATATCCGCATGTTTTTTAGCATATTTATTTTCCATTTTTCAAAACAAACCATTTAACTTAAATATACATTCCGTTTGAAACATCTAAAAAGAAACGACTGCAATCAATGTGGATAAACAAAACATTTATTTTATTTCAATCTATATCGAACTACTGTTAAATACATAAAACTAAAAACGAAATGATTAACATGCATCTCGAAATCATAGTCTGGTCGTCACTGGATAATGTTGGACTTTCTGAGTACTTCCGAACAATTTCATTCCCATTGACTGTTTCTTTTAGGATGTCTTTAACATTGAAATCGGTTGAACACCCTACTTGTGTTTTATCATAAGCGCAGCACGATAGTAGTTCAAACTAGAAAAAGATACATTCATCTTTTATCATCTTACTACATCTAATGGCTTACTATTTACAAATACAACTTTTTTTTGTGATAGAACTTAAAACATAAAATATGCCGAGCTTCCTACAACTATTTGTACGGTGAGTTTCTTTTTTTTAGGAAAAAATGAGATGCAGTTTCCGGACAGTTGTTTAAATGTAGGTATACCTAAATTCATGTTTTTGATATTATTTGTATCTACTTACACATGGACGCAGTGACTCGGTGGTTTAGTGTGTTGGACTACTGAGGGCGAAATCAAAAATGTTTTTTTCCACTGTTAGCTCCTGGCAAACATCCGGAAGAATAATTGTACTGAAAAAGCTTCTTAAATCAGCCTTTCGGAATCCGTATAAAATTTAAGAACCCTTCCATTCTTCCCAAAAATTTAAACCCAAACAAACGAATGGTTGTGAGAAGTTAAGCCTAGGGTTCTTCCCGCACATCTTGCGCAAACAGCTCATTTTATTTATTTTTTATTTACTTACATTATTAGCCTCCCTCCATTTATAAAGACCGTATCGGAGCTTGATTCGGTCCGCCATCAGCTCTCTTTGGTGGAATACATCCTCTATTTTGTGGGAGTTTATAACTTTGAGTATTCCCCGATTAGAAATCTGGCACTCTTCCAACGCTAGGATTCTTTCGTACGATATTCCCCAACTTAAATATAAGTTAAAAACATCGTTCTCAATGTTTGTTATTTTTGCATTTGCTGTTAATATATTCACTTCGCTTTTACTTGCCATCTTTAACTTTACTGACGCGCTGATCAAGCATAAATTACATTTTTGTTCTAAGTTAACAGTTACTTTGGGCTTTTAGTTAGAGAATAAATTGTTGGGCGAAGAACAAATATTTGATTTTATTTCTTTTGGTCTTCCAGTTCAAGAATACATTGTTGGGCGAAGAAAAAATTGTTGGTTTTATTTTGAAGATGTTTTTTGTTTTCAAGAATAAATTCTTAAACATACCGTTACACACGAGAAACAAAAATTAACAATTTAATATTTGGGGAGACAACTTTCATTTTTGAAAGGTAGCATTGTTACCGTAGGAATTTATTGTGGAATATCCAATCCAAGCTTGATTCGCTAAAGGAAAATTAAATATAAAAATACTTAGCCTAACAAAGTTGTCCTTGAGCAAACAATTTACATTTTTGATTACGTACAAGACGCAGAAAATAGTTATGGGGAGTATATAACTCTTGAGCTGAATGACTTGATTCTTGAGAACTTTAAAACGAGTTCTTGTTATCCAAAATATAAATTAAGGCAAGCATTTTTAGCTTACAATTTTTGTAAAAACTCAACATTCTTCGCCTAACAATGTTTTATTTCCTGAGTGTCCGGCTTATGGAGTTGAACTTGGGGAGACTGTGGCAATGGTTCATATGTGAACTACATGCCAACGAATTGCCACTACGTCATTTATTCATTGAATTGGATGGAGCAACATTAGACCTCAACTCTATTCGAGACCCATTGGAAACTCGTTGGAAAATTGTGCTGACCTTCACGTTGTTGAGTTTTCACAAATCGCAGGTAACCTACCTACTTAATCTAAAACTATTCAAGATTCCTTAAGTACGGATCAAAAATATTTGTTTCAAATGTGTGACGTTATGAGCACGGTTGCCACATTGGTCACTTTTTGTGACCAAATTTGGTCATAACTTTTTCTCTCAGCCACATTGTCATTTTTTATTCCATTTGGTCATATTTTACGAAATGAAATAGGTATCTATATATAAAAGGCAATGAAGTCCGTGTGTGCGAATAACTCGAGAACGGATCTTTGGTTTTTCACAATTTTGGACTCGATGGTTTCGTTTTGCAGCTTTTTGTCGAAAAAACATACCTTTAAGTTGATGAAATAGGGGATCAAAGTTGGGAAAAGCACTTTGAAAAAAATAAACTGGATAGAAAAACGAGGAGTGCGCCTTCATGTACAATTTTTTTTTTTTTTTAAATATTAATTTATTGATTTCGGTGCTTCAAAGTCGTATGCGAAAAGTGAAAAAGTCAAAAATTTCACGTCAAAAAAGTCAAAAAATGCACAACGTATGGCAAGGGTGACTGTTCTTGAAAATGAAAACCCGAGATAGACAACAACGCAATCGGAATCTGGAGAACAGCACATGCTGCTTTTAGTTTCTACATTTGTTCGAAAACAGATGAAGTTTCACATCCTTCGACATTTTTTGATGGTTCGTAAAACCTCCAGGTGAAGTGATGAATCCATTTGCCATTGCGCAATATGACAGGTTTCCTTTCCAGATATCTATCGAAATTTCATTATGAAAAGTGAGGTAAACCAACTGTATTTGCTTTCGTTTCGGTACAATTAGATTTTAGTATTTGGCCATACAATAATTTAGTTGCACAACCTCAATCCACCGAAAGTTTGTAACGGAAAGCGTTTGATTGTGAAAAATTTAAATTAATATGTCATTTTAGCGACGATTTTAAGGAGAAAATTCGAAGTCGAAGATGTTAGGTTTGGTCCTTTACTTTTATAGAAAGAAAGGAAAAGGATGAACGATATGTACGCGAATGCCAAATAGGACGAGAAATTTCAAATCAAGTGTTAATTGTCGGGTGACTGACTGCTTTTCTAATTCTTACACCAAGAGGGGTTATATCTAGCTCTCTCTAGGACGTTCTCTTTTAAGAATTTTTCGAGTTAAGGAACGGCATTGAGTAAGAATTTGTAAGAATTCGTAAGAATTCGTAAAAGTTCATAAAAATTCATAAAACATAAAAGTAAATGAACAGACCTGCTCTTATTTCACGGTTTCTGCCTATTCCGTACGATTTGGAATTTGTATTTAAGCACCCTAAATTTCCCGAGTCCGCGTCTTGAATTTTGAACTCCCATTGTGAATTGTATATTCTCATCTGACGTTGTCGCAAACTAACCTGTTCAATGAAAAAGCGGAATGTCGCGAACATCAACATTGTTATACCTACTTCAAGTTTTAAATAAAGAACTTGAAATGACTGAATTGCATAAAGCATGCATGCTCGAGACTATTATTTTCATTACATTAACGAGTTTGGGCGAAACGAAGTTCGCCGGGCCAGCTAGTTATTAACAATTAAAACAAATAATATGTGATCTGTGTACATGAAGAATAATCTATACATTATAATAAAACTGTAGCCGTTTTCATATGTTAACGGTTGGCTTGAAAACTACTGCACAGATTTCGATGAAATTTTTTTTCAAATGTTTGTTAAGATTCTGAGAAGGAATAGGCTCTTCCTTTCATTGTAACGCCTATTTTTTGGGAGCGTTTTTGACCAAAATGTGTTTTTTTTTCTGACTTTACTTCCTTTAACTCGCCATTACTCAAACAATAATTCTCAATCAATGGAAACAAAATAAAATACTTAGGAGAGCCAACACTTTCATAGTTATTTCAAGCCATCAATCAGCTTTCTATGTCCTCTAGAAGCTGAGCTACAACTAAGGTTGCCAGACGGCCGGGACTCGCCGGAACTGTCCAGATATTCTAATCGGTGTCCAGAGTCCCGGTGAAAAATGAATTGTCCAGTCAAAAGTCCCGGCGAAACTTATTTTCAAATTCCATAATTTTATTGATAAAAGTGTATGTATTTTCAATTTCATCAAATTAAAAATAAAACAATTCAATCACTAGTAATGCGTTTAGCGAAAGAGTTTTCGGTTTACTGAACGACCTATATTACTAAAGAAAAATACCGAATGTCATTTGACTTAATAAAGGCCGAGTTATTAATTCGGTTGAATTTTGACGAAAGCTGTCTAAGTTTGTAGTCATTCACGCCTGAAGGCACTAAGCTTGTAAATTCGGTAACAGACAACATTAAATATTATGTGGCAATAATGTTGTAGTCATAGGCCGAAGCTCAGGCGCTCCTAGGTTTGATTAAAAATACTTCAGTCCGGTCGAAATTGGTGGGTTTTATTTCGGCCAAAGGTACCATAACACCTGCGGTACTGGTATGGAGAGAGAAGGGAGAAGGCTTACCAACTAAGTTGATAGGTGTGGTTAGATTTCTGCTTGGCTATTAAAGTTACAAATATTTCGTTTTGAGTTATCTAATCCTTTCCCTATTTTCTTCCTATCCCTTTAATACCAAAATTTTCACAACAAAATTCAGGCATGTAAAAGTACGGTAGCCCGCAAGACAAGCAGAAAATCCCACGCCACCGACGAGCTAAGCATTGGCTTAAACAAGAATGCCTACCTTGCTTTGTTGACCCTACAGCCCTTTTAGTCAAAATTGAGATCCCTGTGTCTCTAAATGTAGAAGGAAATAGATGTGCGTTAGTTAGATTTGAATGATTTTTGTTTTGTTTTGTTCGTCTTGAATCGGAGATAGTTTAGGAAAAAAGAAAAATCATAAAATTCTCAACAGGTGGCGCTGTAGGCACACATTTCGTTTTTAAGTTAAATTCAATTAATTTCTATAATAAAATAATAATATATAAACATAATTCCTTCGGTGTGAAAGTCGATGACTTTATATCTCGATCACTGATGGGCCAATTTTCATGAATCTTTTTTTGTTTTGTTCGTACTCACGTATTTCAGATTTAGCAAGACTTAAAAGATAGGATTCTTTTGAACCCAATAGGTAATGTTTACGATCCCCAAAGCCACTGCTTTATCTGTCAAATCATAACAAATTTTGTTCAGGTAAAACAACATAATTCAGTCACAATAGGCAGCAGAAATTAATTTTTGTTAATTTAGAGCAAAAGTAGATTTATGGATCGAACTTTGTTCTTTTTATTTTCTTTTTAAGTGCCATAGTATATAATACAACTTTTGAATAAAGAATTTGAATTGATCGAATCGCCTAGCCTAGCCTAGCCTTGCTTCTCGCAACCATTCGTTTTGTGTGAGTTTTTTATTTTTGGAACGAATGGAAGGGATTTACAATTTTATGCCGATTCCAAACGGGCCGATTGAGAAGCTCTTTCATGACAGTTATACTCTCGGATGTTTGTCAGACGTTCGCGAGAGGTGGCGCAGTGAAAAAAAACCTGTGGCGATTACCAGCCATTGTCTAATACATCTTAATTCCGCAGCTGAGGAATTGGCGCAACCGGCAACTGAAGGGTAATACAGGCAGTACTCCTTGCTCATTAGCGACTTGGCATTTGGCAGTACTGTTTGGTGATTAAGGAAGGTTAGCTCCCTGCGTTAATCACCATGCAAACGGGCAGCTATAAATACCAATAGCAGAGGACGAAGAAGGAGTGATCAGAGATCAGTTCGCGAGAAACATATAACTGTAACATATAACTTATAAGTGTGTAAATAAATGATATTTGTAGAAGTGAACGTTTTATTTTTATTTGTGATTAAAACTTGATAGTGAGCAACGGCAAGCTTCGCTATAAATGGTGACCCCGACGTGATCTTATAAAAATAGTGTTCATATACTTTTATGTTACGGGCAAGTGCATATGCCATACAATTTCCGAACAAGGAAAGGACGCAGACTAGTGTTCGCCGATTCCGAAACGTCGGACGAAGACGAAAGGATATCCATCCCAGCACGAAACCAGGATACCGAAATGCTCAATCCAGAAGATACTGCCAACAGTGACCTGATTAAGGAGTTGCGTAACGATTTACTCAAATCAAACGAGGCAATCGCTTTGCTAAAAAAATCGCAACTCGCGCAGTCGCTATCTTCAACAAAGCCCGATATCGCGACTACATCCTCTACTGAACAAAAGCAAGTTCCTGTCAGCGAAGGCTCTTCAACTCGAAGCCCTATGCAGCGAATTCTACTGCCGAAATTTAATCCACAATACCCGTAGCTGTGGCTGACACAAGTGGAAATGGCTTTTCAACTGTACGGTGTTAATGACGACGACGAACGCTATGCCAACTTATTGGTTAGTTTGGAGGGAGACACTTTGCGAGCTGTGGGAGATGTTGTAAACAATCCACCTGTATTAAACAAATTCCTGGCACTGAAAGAGCGTCTACTAAACCATTTCGCTCCAACACCGGAATCGCAGTTGCGACGTATGCTGCGAAGCCATACTCGCACACATGAGGCATCTTGCTGATGGACGATGTGACCCATCAATTATGCGGACACTGTTCTTCGACCGACTTCCGGAGGGCATATGTACCGTGTTATTAGCCACGGGTCAAGATGACTTGGACAAACTTGCCGAAGTGGGAGATAAAATTTTCGACATGTCCAGCTCACATCTGGACACTATATCCCATTCGACGTCGTTGCCAGCAGGTTCACAGCTACAGGCGATTTCGAAAAACAATACTGCAACCACGTTGGACGAAATCAAGAAGGCGGTGGACGCATTGCGCAGAGAAGTCCAAGCTCTTAAGAGGGCTAATCAGCAAAGCAGCAGGTCAACATCCCGCAATAGATCAGTTAGCAGAACCCGAAGTACCGAGACTGATGAGATGTGCTATTTCCATAAAAAGTTCGGGGAGAAAGCGCTCAAATGCAAGTCTGGCTGCCCAAAGTGGACGGAAAACTAAATCCGCCGTCGGGCGTACAGGCGGTCGCCCACGGCAACAACGAAAACGAACGTCACCGTCTGCAAATTTTCGACAGAAGGAGCGGAATATCGTACCTAATTGATACGGGTGCGGATATCTCCGTTCTGCCCAAGAGGTACGCCAACAAAAATACACGGATATCTTCACAACTTTACGCCGCCAACGGTGGTATTATACAAACCTACGGTGTTAAAACAATGGTACTGGACCTGGGACTTCGACGAGAATTTTCTTGGATTTTCACCATTGCTGATGTCAAACAAGCAATCATCGGTGCCGATTTCATACACCACTTCGATTTGACCATCCGGTTAAGTCACAAACTGCTCAGCGACAACACCACGGATCTTTGCATTAGAGGTAACATACTCAAAAGTTCTCATCCAACTCTTAGAACGATCGACGAAACAAACCGGTTTGCTGATATCCTGAAGGACTTCGTGGACATAACAATAAATAAGAACAGCAATGCTCACGAACACCATGTCCAGCATCACATAATTGTCAGGGGACATCCAGTTGCGGAACGAGCTCGCCGGCTTGCTGACGAAAAACTCAAAGCAGCGAAGGACGAGTTCCAGGGCATGATGCAGCAAGGAATCTGTCAGCCATCCAAAAGTGAGTGGGCATCTCCTCTTCAAATGGTGCAGAAGAAATCCGGTGGCTGGAGGCCGTGTGGTGACTACCGTCGCCTCAACCGAATAACAGTTCCGGACAGGTATCCCATTCCACACCACCGGGATTTCAGTCAGCAACTAGCTGATTGCACCATCTTTACCACACTGGACTTGAAGAGCGCGTATCACCAGATACCACTTGCACCGGAGGATCGACCAAAAACGGCTGTAATAACACCTTTCGGGTTATTTGAGTTCAACGTCATGACGTTTGGTTTGTGCAACGCTGCACAAACCATGCAACGTTTTATGGACACAGTACTGAGAGGACTTCAGTTTTGTTTCTGCTTCATTGATGACATACTCATTGCATCTGCCAACGAAGAAGAGCATCGACAACACTTACGCATCATATTCGGCAAACTTCAGCAATTTGGTTTGGTCATCAATATATCCAAGTGCTTCTTCGGATGCTCTGAGGTAAAATACTTGGTCAATTACTCAAAACCTCTGACGATGGACAAGCTGCGGAAATTCCTAGGATTATGGAATTTTTATCGAAGCTGTATGCCCGGTGCTGCTACTACACAAGCCCCTCTAGTCAACTTGACAGTCGGAGCAAAGAAAGGCGATAAGCAACCAATTATCTGGACACCCGAAACGGACAGAGCATTTGAAGAGTGCAAAGCTAGGTTGAGGGACTCTGTTCAACTGGCTCATCCACACACAGATGTGCCTCTAGTGCTGCGATGTGACGCCTCGGATATCGCAATTGGAGCTGTTCTGGATCAACGCATTGGAGATGAACTCCAGCCCCTTGGTAACTAGGTACAAAGTGTACGACAGAGAGCTACTAGCAATCTACAGAGCAGTGAGGTCGTGAAATCCTAATCTTAACCGACCATAAACCTCTGGTGTACGCATTCGACCAGAAGTCCGACCACGCATGTGATCGTGTCGCCCGACAATTGGAGGAAATTGGTCGATTTTCAACAAGAATCGAGTATGTTTCGGGAGCAGAGAATGTCGTGGCTGACGCATATTCTCGCATTGAAACCATCAACATGCCGGTAATAATCAGCACGACTGAATTGGCTCAGATGCAGAGAGTGGACGATGAACTAAAGCTTCTCCTGGCTACTCCAGAAAAGTGTTCACTAAAGCTCCGAGGATTACGAATCGACGACGCTGACGTCATTGTGTATTGCGACGTTGGAGGCACGGACATCCGCCCATATGTGCCAGTAACTCTACGCCGGAAAGTTTTCGACAACACACATGGACTTTCTCATCCCAGCGGACGAGCTACTAAACAGCAGATCAGCAAGAAATTCGTGTGGCCAAATATGTGTAAGGACATACTAGCATGGGCCAGATCATGCTTGCAGTGTCAACGAAGCAAGATTGGTAGACACATTAAAAATACTCCACAACATATTCCGATTCCTAGTGGCAGATTCCAGCATGTTCACATCGATATCGTCGTAATGCCACTGGTACATAACTACAGGTATCTACTGACGATGATCGACCGCTTCACAAGATGGCCAGAGGCGATACCACTCAAGGATATTACGGCAGAGACGATTGTCAAAACCTTTTTCGACAACTGGGTAAGCAGATTCGGTGCCCCAAAAACCATAACCACCGACAGAGGATCTCAATTCGAATCTTCTTTATTCGACGCGTTGTCTAAACTCATCGGAAGCACACACATCAGGACAACAGCCTACCATCCAGCATCCAACGGTATGATCGAGCGTTGGCACAGGTCGCTGAAATCATCAATCAAGTGCCAAGAGACGACAGACTGGATAAGTGCCCTTTCGACAGTTTTGTTAGGACTACGTACCAGCTTTAAGGAAGACGTCAAATCAACCGCCGCAGAACTTGTCTACGGGACAGTACTCAGATTGCCTGGCGAATTCTTTATGCAGGAAGAAGTGACACCAGAGCCGCAGATATTTGTCGAAACGTTCCGAGAACATATGCGGCAATTGAAGTCGACACCTTCAGCACATCACTGCCACCGGAAAACTTTTGTGCACAAAACGCTCTACAGCTGTAGCCATGTTTTTGTCAGGGTGGACTCAGTCCAAAAACCATGTGAGCAGCCGTATGATGGACCTTATGAAATTCTGGAACGTATTTCGGACTACGTTTTCAAAGTAAACGTCGATGGAAAACCTACAACCATATCCACAGAGCGACTAAAACCGGCATTCTACGAAAACTTTGCCGAGACTACACTCGCAACCAGTCCACTACAGCAGGAGTCATTGCAAACGACACGAACCGACAGCAATTCCTCAACAACAGAATCCAGATCATCTCAACCTTCAACATCAAGAAATATTTCCGGAAGACTGAGAACATATCCAGCAAAGAAAAAACAAGTATCTTTTGCGATATAAATGGATTAGCGCTAACACTTGGGGAGGAGTGATGTGGCGATTACCAGCCATTGTCTAATACATCTTAATTCCGCAGCTGAGGAATTGGCCCAACCGGCAACTGAAGGGTAATACAGGCAGTACTCCTTGCTCATTAGCGACTTGGCATTTGGCAGTACTGTTTGGTGATTAAGGAAGGTTAGCAACCTGCGTTAATCACCATGCAAACGGGCAGCTATAAATACCAATAGCAGAGGACGAAGAAGGAGTGATCAGAGATCAGTTCGCGAGAAACATATAACTGTAACATATAACTTATAAGTGTGTAAATAAATGATATTTGTAGAAGTGAACGTTTTATTTTTATTTGTGATTAAAACTTGATAGTGAGCAACGGCAAGCTTCGCTATAAACCCTGAGTTGGAATTTGGGTTTTTGCAGGATTCGAACCTGGACCCCTCGCTTAGTAGTCCAACACACTAACCACTAAGCCACTGCGACCACTGTAATAGTATTTACATGCTCGGAATTATTATTTTCATTATATTAGCCATTAACGAATTGGGGCGGAGCTAAGTTGGCCGGGCCAGCTAGTTGGATATACAAAAAAAGATATTAGTGAAATGCCGAAAAATAATCTGCGGCTGCTGTCAGCTGACTTGTATAACATACATAAATTACACTTGTGTAAGTGCTCCTCGAGTCAAATCCAGAAGCGAAATTCAGGAGTGAATTTTTTGGTTCCGGGCATTCCCGGACGCTTCTTTTTGCCAACTGAAAAACTATATTAGGCAGCCACGCATCGATCATTCTCTTGTCATTTGAAAATTTGAAAAGATAAAATGATTGTGTTAGAAAACATTATTAAAAAGTATCGCTAGTGATCAAAAGGTAAATTCTATATTTTATAACTATATAATACTATCTATATTTATAAAACAAAGTTGCATCCGTAAGAACTGTTGAGAATTTAAAAGGCCAGCTAAAGAACACATATGTATGTGTTATCGTTTGAAAAACAGAAGTTTTTTATAAAGCGAAAAAACAAATAAAAATAGTAAAGAAACAAAAAATGCCTTAAAACTCGAAAAGTGAAGCGAGCGGTGTGCTGTGTGCGGCTCTGTGTGTGTGAGATGTGAGTGTGGGAGTACACGCGGAGCAGCTGTGGGCGACGAAGACGACCAGAATCAGGCGACCAAGTAATTGTTGAGCCTGTCTACTGTTCTATGTGAAAGAAACCAAATCTTCCCGTGGTGTTATCAGCGGCGAAAATGATGACAAGAGCCAGGCGACCAAGAATTTGTCCAGCCTGTCTACTACCAAGCAATTTGATGACATAATATCGAAAGAGACCCCAATTCGGACTTTATTCAACAGACTGCAATTATACTAAACTCGCGTCGCCTTTTTTTACCCAAAATAGTAGCGGTTAATTTCATGTGCTTTCTGTTTATTGACTATTTTGCGCGTAAAAGAACTACACGTTACAATTTTACATTTAAATGTTTTGACAAAGTTGTTTGCGTTGAATTTTTTTAATCGTTATAAAAGTAAGCAAAATTATTTGAATTTAAGAGTTTATGAATGAGAATTTATAATGAAGAAAGAAAAGATATGTTTTATGAAAGTAAATGTAATAAATAATAGGTATAAAGTGAAAGAAAATAATAATGAATTCATATAATAGATATTATGTATGTTGATTGATGGCTGTTACAAAAGTGAAATATCGCTCAAGTTGAACTCAACCACCAACAAGAATGCCCATCACTCGAGAAAGGATCGTCCGATTTGAGCTAAGGAAATTTTAAAAGGAAATTGTACTGGGATGTTTTTTTTATTTTAATCGTAATATACTCTTCAGGGCGGGAACAGCTAGTTCTTAAATAAATGATGAACTGAATGTCCCGAAATTAATTGATATGGGCTTTGGACCATATGTTTTTTCTTATGCTTAACTTAACAAGTTAACTTAACTTACCAAATAAATTTAAATGTAATTCTTGGTACTCAGGTGCCACAAAGGGTTCAGCCTGAAGTTGGGCTTGGATTTGAAAGCTTCGAGGAATCCGTAAAATTCCTCGAGAAATACCAGCAGCAGGAGAAGCAAATCTTTACTATAAAGGACTCCAAAAGGCTGTCGGAAGAGAGCGAGCGGGTGAAGTACTTGTACTTGTACCAACACTTCGCATGCAAATTTGGGAACCAAAGGAAGTACTTTTAAAGTGAACTGTTCTGCCTGCATTAAATTGAGGGCAACGGCAGGAAAGATTATTTTGAGGATTACCGTGAATCGTGAATTTGGAACATTCCAACCATCCAAATTCCAAAGTATAATAATAAAATTACTAAACTAGTAAGTACGTATTATGCATTTTTTCATTTTTTGATCTCATTCCAGAGAATCGAAGGCTGTCACCATCGGAAAAAGTCATGGCACTTAAAACTTTGCAATTGAAACCCAACAGAAAACTATTACAAAATAAAATTGCTGACGACGACAAGAACTTCGTCACGTTAAAGGACTTGTCCATTTTAAGCCAAAACGCAAAAGTTGACAAAAACGACAGCAGCCGTTCAACTTCTACAAAATGAATACGGTAATAAGTTTTTCTTTTTGGCCGTAAAACCAATCAATTTTGCAAATAAATTTATATGCAAAATTTTATTGTTATAAATTCCTTTAGGCTGCCTTTTTTTAATCCTTGGTTGATCTGACCTTTATTTATTATTTTTTATTGCAGAGGAGCAACAGTGAGCCTCCTGCACGACAACAAGAAGTTCAAGGGGCTCTACTTTGCTACAGAAGGGATAAGGAGGGACATGGCTTCATGGCCAGAAATTAAGTTCCTGGATGGGACATACAAATTGCTGAACACCAATTTGAAAACTATGATTTTCCTAATAGAGGATGGAAATGGACGGGGGCAAGTTGCTGCAGTAAGTTTACTATCCACTGAAGAAGAATATGCCCTTAATTGGCTAGTCAAAACGTTCCGCCAGAAGAATGAGGATAGCACGGAGAACTTTAAGTGCTTCATGACGGACAGGAAACTTGTAGAGAGAAACGTGTTGAAACAAGTTTTCCCAAACAAAGCGATATACTTGTGCCCTTTTCACACCCTCAGATCATTTTCTAGGGCAGTGTCGACGGATAAAATAGGCGTAACAAAAATGGAAAGAGAAACATATCTTCAAAAATTAGAATACGAAAAACTATACGCAACATTTGCGGAGACGGTCCCTGGCCAGGTCCTGCAGTATTTCAACGAAAACTGGCATGTTTCGCCATATTTTTTATATTTTTCAATATGTACTAAAAACAAAAGTCTTGTACTAAACCATGTAACGTTGCAAAATGCACATTCAATAAATTCATTCGTTGTTGTACTCTTCAAGATGAAAGAGTTTTCGCTTTCTTGATTTCGCTCATTTTCGCTCGTTTTACTTTACTTCGCTTGTTCCATCGGAGGGAATTTTCCTACAACGTAAAACACAAAACGTAAATTTTCCCGAAGAGCAGTCAGAAAACGCTCTGACTGTACACAGTTCTTAAATTAAAACGGAATAGTTTATAAAAGTTCAGCCCTTTTGTGAAAGTCGACATTAAAAAAACGAAACCATTATAAGACACTTCCTGAAGAGTATATTTCCTCTATAAGAAATAACAATCACCACTATCGTGGAATCCGTCGGAATTGAGTTTCACTTCACCTATTCGATTCCCTTTCACCTTCTACTGCTATCGTGGAATCCGCCGGAAAAGTTTCCTTATCGACATGTTTTGGGAAAGGTAGTTTCACTGTCAAATATTTGTTTTTTATTTGTCAATAAAAATTTGTATTGGAAAATAAAAACGAAAAATTACAAGTTCAATGGTTATTAGTTTAATTATTTAAAAAGAGAATATTCACTTGCTCTTCCAGCTGAACCAATGAAGATTTCTTCTTTTCCTGGATTTTTGATGAACAATTATGATTAGGATCTTGTGGAGTGAAGTCATCCGTCGCTAAATATGTCCTCTTTGTTAAAGAAGCAACTTCGTCCGGTTGTACTTCATGTGCGGGACCAAAATACGTAGCTCCCTCAACCCCCTCAGCTGACTCTGTTTTCTGTTAGTTGAATGAGAGCAACCACTTCTTGCTCATCAGGTGTGAACTGTTGAATTTTATAAGGTCCACCACCAGTTGCTAACATCTCTTTATTGTTGTAAGCGAGTTTCTTTTTTAGATACGATTTGTGGTCGCTCCAAACCTGAAATATTTAACAAAACAGTTCGTACCATGTGTTACATAATTGTGATCTTAGAATACCTTTTTCCACTCGCTTACTTCTTTTGCTGGTGGCTCTTACGTATTCATCTCCAGCCGAAGATTGTCCCAAAACTTTTTCACCTGCTCTGACGGCCTTTTGCTCATATTTTTGCCAATGTCTGGTGATTCCTTCATAAAGTCCACCATTGCCTTAAACTGAAGTCTGTTTGTAGTTTTTTTTCTTGTTTATGTAAATAAATACAAATTGTTTTTTTATTTATTTATTTCTTTTTTAAATTCACTTACATTTTCTTAAAAACCAAATTCTCTCGACGTACAACAACCAAGTTTAAATGAAATCCGCGATGTTTTGGATGCGGGTAAGAAATGTCATTTTCGTCGGGGGAAACCTGATTCGAACGTTTAGGACGATACAGTGGAACTCATTCACATTACCGATACGGGGAACTGTTCACCCTGTTCACTTTGCGGATTTGACGATACCGAAATATTTTTTTATGTGAATAATTCCCCCCGGCGGATTCCACGATAGGGGTGAATATATCACTTATTCTAATATCTGTGAAATTATTGACGCCATTTTCAAAAAAAATAAGCTTTACGAAAAAGAACCTGAGGAAGGCAAGTCCCATATTAAATCGATCAAGCTGGACCCACCCTTACTCTTCTTGAAATTTTGTGATAAATAGTTCCTATTTTTAGTACATATAATTTTTAAAAGAAAAAAGAATAAAGAAATGTTTATTGTTTTTAATGCGCAGTAGGTACAGCGGACCACGAACGACCTTTTTCCCCACGTTAAAATGTACCCACTAACTATTCTTCGTAACATCTTTAAATTGAAAAAATTTCAATACGTGATGGAAAGTTTTTCTTCATCTTGACGAAATTTTCTTCATACCGAAATTTTTTCATAATTATTAAAATTTTTCATTGTATTTTCTTCAATTTGAATAAATTTCTTTAAATGGAGGAAAAATTGAAAAAAATTAATTGATTTTAAGAAGAAAACTATTTATTCTTGTACGTGAAGTAGTCGAGTGCGGATTCAAAGTAGCGTGTTCGTGTCAAGTAATTACCAAATTAAAAAAAAAAAAACCTTTAATAATTGATTTTGCAGAACCATATTCGTCGAATAAAAATTAAGTATTAAATATTCGAATATTCTAACCATTATATAAATTCTTTTACAACGTACATATTTCCCCTATTTATTTATGTCATTATATTAAACTTATATCATACGAAACTAACTGTGCCATAGATGTGCACAACTAAAAAAAAAACTGGGGTTTTGTCGCCGTTAGGGCTGGTAGAATTGGGTTAAGAATTTCGTTTTAAAACATTTTGGTGACATTCAATTTGCCACCGTTTTAATATTATCATAGTAACGTAGTTATTCAAATATTAATCATGACAGCTTACCTATAAAGAAATCTAATTTACCTACCCCTAAAATTAAGAAACTGTAGAGTTCAGATAAAAGAAAAAATATTGTTATTATATAGTATAGGAATAATATAATATACCTATTATATAATATGCAATACTCAATGATTTTCTTTAATTTCAGATAGTCGCTGCTGTGCAATATTTTTTTTATTACACAGTATCCTTGAGCCAACGGCTAAGGTGGTCATTAGAGCTGGTGAAAAAATGACCCACACACGTTTTTTCAATACGCGACTCCCAAGTTAGTTTTGTCCTAGCTGGATCAAGCGTAGCTGCATGTGAGGAGGAGATACTCCGACGCCAAAAAGAAAACGGAAACATTCAACCATTGATGATAATAGCAGGAACAATTTTAGATCCCAAAGAGTTTATCGTTTATTTCGATGGTGTAAAATATAAACAAAATCCTTATTTCGGCCATTGACTTTTGCTTTAAAATTTTTAATCTGTTTAATCTGGAATATCCAGTTGCTTCAATCTTAGTTTGTACGTTTATAAAATCAATATAAATTTTGACAAGAACCACCCAAAAGTAAATTCACTTATTAATGAATTAAATAAAATCTAAATTACCTACTTAATTATTTATTGTTTATAAAGCATTTTTTTATGATTTATTATTACATAAGTACTATTATTACCATTTATTAGTATTACGAATTATTTGAAATTATTTGTAATATCTTAATTACTTTTTTATTATTATAATAATTATAAAAAATCGATTGCAAACCTTAAATTTCATAGTAATTACTTGTTATTACTATTTCAATTACCTGTGATAATATTATAAATCCATTAAATACTATTAATTAACAATATCCTAGAATATAAATAAAAAAAAACATATTTTTAACTTAAAGATATTAATTTCTGTTTTATCTGTTTTAATTGAAATTTAAGAATATTTCATCAATTTCAAGAAATAATAATTGTCAGATTGACAGAAAATAAAGCGTGAAACCGAAGAAAAATCGGCAATTCAAAGAAAATTATGCATCATATTGAAGAAATAAATGCGTGGAATTGAAGAATAATAATTCAGCTTGAATAAAGTAAGTTGTTAAATTGAAGATTTTTTTCTTGAATTTGACTAAGACATAGGTACGTTTAAATGAAGAAAAGTATGTTAATTTAAATGGAACGATGCGTCGTTTTGAAAATTGTTTTTCAATTTGAAGAAACTAGTGGGTTACTATGACAATTTTTTTTTCAATTTGAAGATAAGGAAACGTTAATGTAAAGTTTTTTTTTCAATTGGATAAAACAGTACCTACGTACGTTATATTGAAAAAGCGTTCATTAAATTAACGGCTGCTATCATTCGAAATGAAGAATTTTTCTTTCAATTTGAAGAAACGGTTGCGTAAAAATGAAGATTAATAGGCCTATTATCGTTAGCGAGTCGAAGAATTCGCGTAAATCGAGTTACTTGTCGAAACACTCGCCTTGTACGATTATGGTAGGCGAATTAATTCATTTGCCTACAAATCGAGGGCTACCAAAATAATAAAAACGAAAATGACGTCAATTCAAACATTTATGTCAACACAAAAAAAAAGGCAAAATAAAAAAAATTGAAGAAAACACGGAGGTGCAAAAGACACAGAAACTGGTTCTGTTCCGTGAGCTCAAATAGCTTCTGGATTTGGCTGGAATTGGTTCTTTCGAAACTATATGAGCCGATTTTCATTAAATATATATTTCTAAATGAATTGAATGAGTTTTATACATTTTTATTGAATTTCCATTAATTTTTCTGGATCATAAATTCTATTCGCCTCTGGTTTCACCAGATAGGTACTTTTGTTCGCTAAAATTTTAAGTTTAAGGCGAATGAAATTTCTCAAATTCGCAAACCGCAATAGGGCGACTTTACGTTCGCCGCTGTTTGACAGTTCAGGCGAATGAATTTTGTTCAATTCGCTAACCATAATACAAATAAGTCACATTCCCAGGATTTGTTGTTCGACTCGCTAACGATAATAGGCCTATTAATTTTTCAATTTGAAAAGTAATTTTTCAAAATGAAGAACGGATTAAGTTAATTTGAAGAATGATTATTCATTCAAATTTACGAAAAAATAATTAGTTTTAATCAATAATAATAGGAATGTCAACTGCAGAGTAGACGTGTTTTAATTTGCTCCTATATACGCAGTAAAATTTTTCTCTACCGGCTACCAAATCAAACAAGTTGTGATTCCTATTTCCTACTCTAAAATATTATTTTTTTGCTTCATATTTCTGCACCACGCTTGGTTTTTGTGTATATTTTTTCTTTGGCGAATAATTGAATTGGAAAAAGAAATCCAAGCAAGTAATTTATGTCGACTCTTATCTCCCGCATGCGGTCTCTCGCCGATGGCGATGTTACAAATGAGAAACAAAAATCTGACATCTGACGTAAAAATCCCAAGTTTGCTCTACTTTGGAATATCCAAAGTTGAGCGAGTCAACTTTGAGTGAATAAAAGTAAATTCTCAAGTTGAAAATAAAAATTACCAAGTTGTGTTCAACTTCGATCACGGATCAGCTATAGTAGTAAAATAAAGGGCATCGGTGCAATTTTTAACCGCCTGCGCGTGTGTAGGTAGTACATTACTAATTAAACATTTTTGTAGTCTAGTGGCACCAGCAAAATGAACTCTGTCTGCCATTTTAAGTCGAACAAGCCGCATATGGTAAAACGTATTTTCTTATACATTAACTAAAATTAGAGCATTTCGATCTGCAAAAGGTAACTGAAATATTAATTGACAAGATAAGTGAACAAATTGACAACTTACCCTTTACCCCAGCTTACTTGTCGCATATTTTGCCATGAGAGCTTTCTTAAGATCTCCCATGACCTAACTCCTCAATCACATCCCCGCAAATAAAAACCACCATCCATAGGTCACCGATACTCACTATTGCGCCTCCAATTGCTGCCAAAAATCCACTTTCCTTGATGTCCAACGGCACTTGACTCAAAACCACATACAAATTGAACAGCATCGACAGTTTTACGAAAATGACAGCAATCTGAAACGAATACAAGTTCTTAATTCCAATTGTCAGCTTGTGCAAGTCAGTGTGAACTATTCCAACTTGGGGAGGCACAACGACCTTTATGTTTGCCTCCCAATACGTACTGGTCCCTTTTCACACATCATATCCATACGCTTCACCATTCGCGAAAGTCGATGCTTGTTCGATTTGAAAAGGTACCCCCCATAGAGCATACCAAAATTGAATTGATTTTCCACCGTGCGTAGGACATTCTGCAGCACAACGATGTCGACCGCTTAAGAAATCAAAGGATCAACTTTTTGACAGTTAATCATAGCAACGGTTCCACCCTACTTCGATTGTTGACAAATCATCTTACACAGACAAGGTTCTCAGCTTTTCGTAAGTGCTTACCACATCCGTTGAACGTAGCGAAGCAATGAATCTGTATACGGTTTAGGTCGTTGAATATGTCCTTGGTTAGATATTGAGAATTGACATGACAAAGTTTGAGTAGTTTGTTATTGGCCGTGTGATAATTGACAAACATTTCTACTTCCGAAAGCTGCAAGTCCTACAGTACTAAAGTGGATAGTAGCAAACACAAGGCAATGTTCACAATAACCTAGTAGATGAATATGCTTCGGGAGCTTACTAGTTTGTGTTGACGCAAATCGTAGTAGAAATAACACATTCCACAGAACGTCGAGTATAGAATAACATAGCGATCATCTTTTCTGCACGATTCAATTACGTATACTCACCAGGGCTCTCATCGCGTAACTTTTGAAACGATAGTCGTCGAAACGATTGAACACAACGATATCGTTTTTAGTTTGCTTCATATAACATCATCGTCGGATCGTTCAATCGAATCGTTCATCGTTTTCATTTTGAACAGTTTGAACATGACTGTAAACAAACTCTGACAGCTAAAAAATCAAAAAAATGTATGGAAATAGTTTTTTTTCTTGAATTTGTTTATTTTTCTGTGTTTTTTTTATTGATTGACATTGATTTTGGCCCATTTTATTCACTTCGAGTGAATAAGGCATTTAATGCAGATGGAGAGGTAGTAAGGAATAAGGCAAGTGAAATGTGAAGTGAAAGTGAACGCGTATACGCAGATAGCCAAAAGTGTGTAGGAACCAACCATAGCCCAATGGAATATGCTAAAGTGTGCACAGGTGTGGTAGGCCAGAAGAATTATTGTTTTTCGAAATATAGATTTGTATTTATTAAATCAATCAAAGCGCCAATAAATTAATTGCATTTTTTGGAACAGATGAGAATTTTTATTGCTTAGGATCCAGTTGCAAGACAAAAAATACAAAACAAAACTCAACCCATTTCTTTTTTTGCAAGGATTTCATTCTTTCACAACTCGGATAAGAGCGAGTCACCTCCAAAGAGAACATACCTAAGTGTGTTTTCCTTTAAATATTTTGCTATACTTTTCTCCAAAACTAAAATTCCCTATTCAAAACTGAAAATATGGACCAAAAACGATGAAGCGATTACAAAATAGCTGTCGTTCAATCGAATCGTTTCGACGAGGGTATTTGACGCTTGAATTAGTAACGTGAAGCAACAAAAAACGATGATCGTCCAATCGTTAGGACGATTATCGTTGTTTGGTTGTTACACGAAGTTGAAGTATCGTCGAGACGATGTCGTTCGATCGTTTTGTGCTTACGCGATTAGAGCCCAGTGTTTTTAGTTGGTGGAGTGCAATTTCGAGCTGAGTTCGTGTGTTCCGATTTCAAGTGATATCGTTAACATTGGCATGCATAAATTAAACTATCATTATATATATTTTTAATTTTTTGTATATTTTTGCATTTCACACGGATTCTAAATTGACGTAAAACCGAAAGGAAAACAAAATGGCAAATTTAAAAAAAAATTCACGGAGCCTGCGGCAAGATTATTGCGAGTTGGGGGTCTCAGTATTGTCTCTGGTGTTAACAGCTCTAATATAAATGTTGTTGTCTCTCGACAGACTAAAAAAAAAAACTCAATCTTCCATTGTAGATTGTAGATACACTGCCCGATTAGCGCCCCTCTAATCTTCAGTGTAAATGCTGTTGCTTTTTGATTTGCTGGAGCGTAGAATCAACCTGTCACCGAATCGGGCTAAGGGCTGAAATATCCAAAAAATAACAAAGGCATTCGGATTTGTATATTGACTCTTCTCGCGCGTTTATTCTCTGTGGATTAAAGTTAGGCATTTATGTACATGCATATAAAAATGAGATACCTACATTTAGAAATACAATAGAAATAAATACAAGTAGGTACGTAATATAATAATATGCAATTTTCCTCTTATAGGTTTTTTACACCGAGCCGAAAACCGATTTTCGTGAAAACTTTCGAAAACTTCTACGAAAACAGAAGTTTTCCCATACATATTTCCGTTTTCAAAACGAGTCGTTTGCACTTGTTTTCTACGAAAACATCACGAAAACGACTTCCAATCGTTGGGTTGTTGAAAAAAACACACCTTTTGCAATATTCAGCAAATTCAGCTAAATTTAAAATCATTTTCCACAGTTAGGTAATTGATAACAATCAGGCTTATTCGGCAAAATCTTTTATCAATTTGTTCTGTTATTCTGTTATGAATTTTCATACAAAAGTTCGAATTGTCAAAAAATCTTTTACGGGCTCTAAAATTGCTATTCTGTGTGGAAAAATCTTTTATGAATTCTGTTAAGAATCATAACAGAATAAAAGATTGAATTTTGTGACTTTTATTATAAAAGATTTTTATTTAATATGAATTCTTGGATTGAAATGTTTCTCTATATAATTCCAAGGTGACGAAATGCTTACAAATGGAAACAACATGTAATAAATGTGTGTAAAAAAGTAAAAAAGTTGAAAATTGTTTCTAGATTTATATTTTTGTTTAGCCGAAAACACCCATCACTTTTGCTGGAACTAAGATTTAATAGCGCAGGGTCATAAGTCCACAGGCCAAAAGTCCACAATGGACTTTTTACCCACTTAGGTGGGTTATAAGTCCACAATTGATTTGTGGACAAAAGTTCACAATAATTTGGGCCATAGGTTCACAATTTTAAAATGGAAGTAGGCCATAAGTCCACAATTATCCATATGACAAAAAGAGTTGCTTTAACAACTCAAAAAGTATGGGAATGTTTGATAGATGCCGTGATTGTAATAAGAATAACTTCCAACAGTTGGTCTTATTTCACTCCCACAAAGTGCAATAACGCCAACAAAATTTGAGTAATAAGAAGAACCTTGCACCCACCCCGTAATCCATCAGTAAACCTAAGCAGGGGGGTTGCAGAATTCATAGTTTGAAAACGCATTCTTAAAATGATTGCAATGCTGGAGAAGTGTGTCTTGTGGGTTTTGGAGGCAAACACCGCAAATGAGGTCATTACTAGAATTTTTAGCTTCGCTTTGAAGCTCGTTGTCTTCTTCTTCACCTTCTTCATCCGTGAGCCATAAGACCACAATCAGTGAGGCAAAAATTCACAAGAATTTTGTGTGAACTTTTGGCTCATTGTCCATTGTGGACTTTTGGCTTGTGGACTTATGACCCTGCGCCGCGCCTATAGTGACCCATTTGATCTTCCTGGTGTGAGTAATAATTCAAAATTTGCTCCTTTCACCGACAATTTTATGCTAATTTGCAAAAAAATCATCAGGTGCCCACTTAGTATTTACAAAAAAAAAAAAGCAAAGCTGTTTGTTTTGAAGGTTCGTAACAGATTTCAATTTTCGAAGCTCTATAACAGAGTTTCATAAAAGTTCGAAACCCAGAATACGATTTATAAAAGATCTGTTATGGTCGAGACCTTTTATGATTCATAACAGAAAATTCATAACAGTATAAAAGATTTCGCAGAATAGGCCCAAATATTATTTAGAAATTAACTAAATTCATTTTGTTTGTTAATTAATACGATCGAAATTTGTAACCCGACTAGTCTCTCACAACTGATTGATTCGTCAAAACTATGTTACGGAGCCATACCTAGGGATACAATTAATTAAATAGTCTATATTTCAACTATCTGAAATATTTACCAAAGATAGTTGGAGTACCTGCAAGGGAAAAAAAAAAAAACAAGAATTAGAAAAAAAAAAAAAAGAAACGTAAACAAACTCTTGCATTTGGGTTTGGCCGCTCAACAGCACATTCAATGCTCGTTTAGAGGACAAACCACAATGGGAGTAATATAAATCTTACCTGTGCAATATTTTAAGACGATTTCTGAAAATGAAGGGGAAATAGAAAAACAAAGGGAAAAAGATAGAAAGAGGAAATAGGCAGGAAAAAGAAAGACAAGGTCTGCGGAGATTTTGGGAAACAAAGGAAGGGGTAAAATGCATTCACCGCAATTGCAAAATTGGTTTGCCGACAGGCCTTCATATAGTTATCGTTAACTGACAGCAAGCGGTCGATGCCCTCTTCGTAATCAGCTGCATAATTTTTTTGTGGCACACACAGTGACGAGAAAAAAATAAATCCTGCATATTAAAATTAGTAGGTGAGTTAGGACAATTAATTTTTTTTTGAACAGAATTAAAATTATAATTCCCCATAGTACAGGTGACCATATATACTGGAAGCAAAATATATCCTTACTGGAGAGCTCTAACTGGCGGGTAAAGGTAGGCAGACTATTAGGCATTTTTTTTTGTGGTTGTTTTAACGTCTCCCCCATTTGGGTATACGTCGTCTATCCACGGAAGAGGTGACTCGGGCTTCTGTTAAGCCCAAAATAAGCTGTGCCCGCAAAAGATCTGTGGGACCGTGATTGCGCTATTTCTGCCGTTGGACTGCTAGCGACTCGACAACATACCGCCAGCCAACGGCCCCAAAAAGACGCTAACGGGTCCAAAGCCCACAGTTGCGGCACAAAGACACTTAACAGGCCCGAGTTTTTACACTCCCAGCAAAGGGAATTTTCTCAGGGCGCAAGAAAGCCACTGAGCTCTCCTACCAAAGAAAGCCCAAACACAATTGGCGACATCAGGGTGCTCCGCCACCATCCAACATCCAGTCGCACCACAGCACAACAACAACATATCATCGTTAATAAACGAGGATCTGCAGCACCATCATCAGTGAAATCTTTTGTGAAGTGCCACAGTAGTTTTAATTTTTTTTTTGAAGTTTTAACGTAGATTTTTTTTTTTTTTTTTTCGTTTAACGTAGTCTTAATTTTTTTTCATTTTTCTTTAGAACCTGCTTTTAATATTTTAGTTTTGTGCGCGTTACATATATAAGAAAATAGGTATTTTTAAGCCAAAAATTTGCAAATACGGACCTTCTTGTGCTGGCGCCAGAACAACGGGGGACGTGAAAAACCGTGAGTAATTTTAGTTTCTTTTCTTATATTTTTGAATTTTAGTTAGATTTTAGTTTAGATAGTATTAAGAGCAGAGGATTTTTTTTCTTTTAATTCTGCATAAATGTATCCTTAAGATACAATCTTCTTTTAATTTTAGTTTTAATTTTCTTCTTGGTTTTGGTTTTTTTTATTTTGATATAAGTTTCTTTGATTTTTTTCAATAAAAGAGCAGTGAGGTCGTGAAATCATAATCTTAACCGACCATAAACCTCTGGTGTACGCATTCGACCAGAAGTCCGACCACGCATGTGATCGTGTCGCCCGACAATTGGAGGAAATTGGTCGATTTTCAACAAGAATCGAGTATGTTTCGGGAGCAGAGAATGTCGTGGCTGACGCATATTCTCGCATTGAAACCATCAACATGCCGGTAATAATCAGCACGACTGAATTGGCTCAGATGCAGAGAGTGGACGATGAACTAAAGCTTCTCCTGGCTACTCCAGAAAAGTGTTCACTAAAGCTCCGAGGATTACGAATCGACGACGCTGACGTCATTGTGTATTGCGACGTTGGAGGCACGGACATCCGCCCATATGTGCCAGTAACTCTACGCCGGAAAGTTTTCGACAACACACATGGACTTTCTCATCCCAGCGGACGAGCTACTAAACAGCAGATCAGCAAGAAATTCGTGTGGCCAAATATGTGTAAGGACATACTAGCATGGGCCAGATCATGCTTGCAGTGTCAACGAAGCAAGATTGGTAGACACATTAAAAATACTCCACAACATATTCCGATTCCTAGTGGCAGATTCCAGCATGTTCACATCGATATCGTCGTAATGCCACTGGTACATAACTACAGGTATCTACTGACGATGATCGACCGCTTCACAAGATGGCCAGAGGCGATACCACTCAAGGATATTACGGCAGAGACGATTGTCAAAACCTTTTTCGACAACTGGGTAAGCAGATTCGGTGCCCCAAAAACCATAACCACCGACAGAGGATCTCAATTCGAATCTTCTTTATTCGACGCGTTGTCTAAACTCATCGGAAGCACACACATCAGGACAACAGCCTACCATCCAGCATCCAACGGTATGATCGAGCGTTGGCACAGGTCGCTGAAATCATCAATCAAGTGCCAAGAGACGACAGACTGGATAAGTGCCCTTTCGACAGTTTTGTTAGGACTACGTACCAGCTTTAAGGAAGACGTCAAATCAACCGCCGCAGAACTTGTCTACGGGACAGTACTCAGATTGCCTGGCGAATTCTTTATGCAGGAAGAAGTGACACCAGAGCCGCAGATATTTGTCGAAACGTTCCGAGAACATATGCGGCAATTGAAGTCGACACCTTCAGCACATCACTGCCACCGGAAAACTTTTGTGCACAAAACGCTCTACAGCTGTAGCCATGTTTTTGTCAGGGTGGACTCAGTCCAAAAACCATGTGAGCAGCCGTATGATGGACCTTATGAAATTCTGGAACGTATTTCGGACTACGTTTTCAAAGTAAACGTCGATGGAAAACCTACAACCATATCCACAGAGCGACTAAAACCGGCATTCTACGAAAACTTTGCCGAGACTACACTCGCAACCAGTCCACTACAGCAGGAGTCATTGCAAACGACACGAACCGACAGCAATTCCTCAACAACAGAATCCAGATCATCTCAACCTTCAACATCAAGAAATATTTCCGGAAGACTGAGAACATATCCAGCAAAGAAAAAACAAGTATCTTTTGCGATATAAATGGATTAGCGCTAACACTTGGGGAGGAGTGATGTGGCGATTACCAGCCATTGTCTAATACATCTTAATTCCGCAGCTGAGGAATTGGCCCAACCGGCAACTGAAGGGTAATACAGGCAGTACTCCTTGCTCATTAGCGACTTGGCATTTGGCAGTACTGTTTGGTGATTAAGGAAGGTTAGCAACCTGCGTTAATCACCATGCAAACGGGCAGCTATAAATACCAATAGCAGAGGACGAAGAAGGAGTGATCAGAGATCAGTTCGCGAGAAACATATAACTGTAACATATAACTTATAAGTGTGTAAATAAATGATATTTGTAGAAGTGAACGTTTTATTTTTATTTGTGATTAAAACTTGATAGTGAGCAACGGCAAGCTTCGCTATAAACCCTGAGTTGGAATTTGGGTTTTTGCAGGATTCGAACCTGGACCCCTCGCTTAGTAGTCCAACACACTAACCACTAAGCCACTGCGACCACTGTAATAGTATTTACATGCTCGGAATTATTATTTTCATTATATTAGCCATTAACGAATTGGGGCGGAGCTAAGTTGGCCGGGCCAGCTAGTTGGATATACAAAAAAAGATATTAGTGAAATGCCGAAAAATAATCTGCGGCTGCTGTCAGCTGACTTGTATAACATACATAAATTACACTTGTGTAAGTGCTCCTCGAGTCAAATCCAGAAGCGAAATTCAGGAGTGAATTTTTTGGTTCCGGGCATTCCCGGACGCTTCTTTTTGCCAACTGAAAAACTATATTAGGCAGCCACGCATCGATCATTCTCTTGTCATTTGAAAATTTGAAAAGATGAAATGATTGTGTTAGAAAACATTATTAAAAAGTATCGCTAGTGATCAAAAGGTAAATTCTATATTTTATAACTATATAATACTATCTATATTTATAAAACAAAGTTGCATCCGTAAGAACTGTTGAGAATTTAAAAGGCCAGCTAAAGAACACATATGTATGTGTTATCGTTTGAAAAACAGAAGTTTTTTATAAAGCGAAAAAACAAATAAAAATAGTAAAGAAACAAAAAATGCCTTAAAACTCGAAAAGTGAAGCGAGCGGTGTGCTGTGTGCGGCTCTGTGTGTGTGAGATGTGAGTGTGGGAGTACACGCGGAGCAGCTGTGGGCGACGAAGACGACCAGAGCCAGGCGACCAAGTAATTGTTGAGCCTGTCTACTGTTCTATGTGAAAGAAACCAAATCTTCCCGTGGTGTTATCAGCGGCGAAAATGATGACAAGAGCCAGGCGACCAAGAATTTGTCCAGCCTGTCTACTACCAAGCAATTTGATGACATAATATCGAAAGAGACCCCAATTCGGACTTTATTCAACAGACTGCAATTATACTAAACTCGCGTCGCCTTTTTTTACCCAAAATAGTAGCGGTTAATTTCATGTGCTTTCTGTTTATTGACTATTTTGCGCGTAAAAGAACTACACGTTACAATTTTACATTTAAATGTTTTGACAAAGTTGTTTGCGTTGAATTTTTTTAATCGTTATAAAAGTAAGCAAAATTATTTGAATTTAAGAGTTTATGAATGAGAATTTATAATGAAGAAAGAAAAGATATGTTTTATGAAAGTAAATGTAATAAATAATAGGTATAAAGTGAAAGAAAATAATAATGAATTCATATAATAGATATTATGTATGTTGATTGATGGCTGTTACAAAAGTGAAATATCGCTCAAGTTGAACTCAACCACCAACAAGAATGCCCATCACTCGAGAAAGGATCGTCCGATTTGAGCTAAGGAAATTTTAAAAGGAAATTGTACTGGGATGTTTTTTTTATTTTAATCGTAATATACTCTTCAGGGCGGGAACAGCTAGTTCTTAAATAAATGATGAACTGAATGTCCCGAAATTAATTGATATGGGCTTTGGACCATATGTTTTTTCTTATGCTTAACTTAACAAGTTAACTTAACTTACCAAATAAATTTAAATGTAATTCTTGGTACTCAGGTGCCACAAAGGGTTCAGCCTGAAGTTGGGCTTGGATTTGAAAGCTTCGAGGAATCCGTAAAATTCCTCGAGAAATACCAGCAGCAGGAGAAGCAAATCTTTACTATAAAGGACTCCAAAAGGCTGTCGGAAGAGAGCGAGCGGGTGAAGTACTTGTACTTGTACCAACACTTCGCATGCAAATTTGGGAACCAAAGGAAGTACTTTTAAAGTGAACTGTTCTGCCTGCATTAAATTGAGGGCAACGGCAGGAAAGATTATTTTGAGGATTACCGTGAATCGTGAATTTGGAACATTCCAACCATCCAAATTCCAAAGTATAATAATAAAATTACTAAACTAGTAAGTACGTATTATGCATTTTTTCATTTTTTGATCTCATTCCAGAGAATCGAAGGCTGTCACCATCGGAAAAAGTCATGGCACTTAAAACTTTGCAATTGAAACCCAACAGAAAACTATTACAAAATAAAATTGCTGACGACGACAAGAACTTCGTCACGTTAAAGGACTTGTCCATTTTAAGCCAAAACGCAAAAGTTGACAAAAACGACAGCAGCCGTTCAACTTCTACAAAATGAATACGGTAATAAGTTTTTCTTTTTGGCCGTAAAACCAATCAATTTTGCAAATAAATTTATATGCAAAATTTTATTGTTATAAATTCCTTTAGGCTGCCTTTTTTTAATCCTTGGTTGATCTGACCTTTATTTATTATTTTTTATTGCAGAGGAGCAACAGTGAGCCTCCTGCACGACAACAAGAAGTTCAAGGGGCTCTACTTTGCTACAGAAGGGATAAGGAGGGACATGGCTTCATGGCCAGAAATTAAGTTCCTGGATGGGACATACAAATTGCTGAACACCAATTTGAAAACTATGATTTTCCTAATAGAGGATGGAAATGGACGGGGGCAAGTTGCTGCAGTAAGTTTACTATCCACTGAAGAAGAATATGCCCTTAATTGGCTAGTCAAAACGTTCCGCCAGAAGAATGAGGATAGCACGGAGAACTTTAAGTGCTTCATGACGGACCGGAAACTTGTAGAGAGAAACGTGTTGAAACAAGTTTTCCCAAACAAAGCGATATACTTGTGCCCTTTTCACACCCTCAGATCATTTTCTAGGGCAGTGTCGACGGATAAAATAGGCGTAACAAAAATGGAAAGAGAAACATATCTTCAAAAATTAGAATACGAAAAACTATACGCAACATTTGCGGAGACGGTCCCTGGCCAGGTCCTGCAGTATTTCAACGAAAACTGGCATGTTTCGCCATATTTTTTATATTTTTCAATATGTACTAAAAACAAAAGTCTTGCACTAAACCATGTAACGTTGCAAAATGCACATTCAATAAATTCATTCGTTGTTGTACTCTTCAAGAGGAAAGAGTTTTCGCTTTCTTGATTTCGTTCATTTTCGCTCGTTTTACTTTACTTCGCTTGTTCCATCGGAGGGAATTTTCCTACAACGTAAAACACAAAACGTAAATTTTCCCGAAGAGCGGTCAGAAAACGCTCTGACTGTACACAGTTCTTAAATTAAAACGAAATAGTTTATAAAAGTTCAGCCCTTTTGTGAAAGTCGACATTAAAAAAACGAAACCATTATAAGACACTTCCTGAAGAGTATATTTCCTCTATAAGAAATAACAATATATCACTTATTCTAATATCTGTGAAATTATTGACGCCATTTTCAAAAAAAATAAGCTTTACGAAAAAGAACCTGAGGAAGGCAAGTCCCATATTAAATCGATCAAGCTGGACCCACCCTTACTCTTCTTGAAATTTTGTGATAAATAGTTCCTATTTTTAGTACATATAATTTTTAAAAGAAAAAAGAATAAAGAAATGTTTATTGTTTTTAATGCGCAGTAGGTACAGCGGACCACGAACGACCTTTTTCCCCACGTTAAAATGTACCCACTAACTATTCTTCGTAACATCTTTAAATTGAAAAAATTTCAATACGTGATGGAAAGTTTTTCTTCATCTTGACGAAATTTTCTTCATACCGAAATTTTTTCATAATTATTAAAATTTTTCATTGTATTTTCTTCAATTTGAATAAATTTCTTTAAATGGAGGAAAAATTGAAAAAAATTAATTGATTTTAAGAAGAAAACTATTTATTCTTGTACGTGAAGTAGTCGAGTGCGGATTCAAAGTAGCGTGTTCGTGTCAAGTAATTACCAAATTAAAAAAAAAAAAACCTTTAATAATTGATTTTGCAGAACCATATTCATCGAATAAAAATGTAAGTATTAAATATTCGAATATTCTAACCATTATATAAATTCTTTTACAACGTACATATTTCCCCTATTTATTTATGTCATTATATTAAACTTATATCATACGAAACTAACTGTGCCATAGATGTGCACAACTAAAAAAAAAACTGGGGTTTTGTCGCCGTTAGGGCTGGTAGAATTGGGTTAAGAATTTCGTTTTAAAACATTTTGGTGACATTCAATTTGCCACCGTTTTAATATTATCATAGTAACGTAGTTATTCAAATATTAATCATGACAGCTTACCTATAAAGAAATCTAATTTACCTACCCCTAAAATTAAGAAACTGTAGAGTTCAGATAAAAGAAAAAATATTGTTATTATATAGTATAGGAATAATATAACATACCTATTATATAATATGCAATACTCAATGATTTTCTTTAATTTCAGATAGTCGCTGCTGTGCAATATTTTTTTTATTACACAGTATCCTTGAGCCAACGGCTAAGGTGGTCATTAGAGCTGGTGAAAAAATGACCCACACACGTTTTTTCAATACGCGACTCCCAAGTTAGTTTTGTCCTAGCTGGATCAAGCGTAGCTGCATGTGAGGAGGAGATACTCCGACGCCAAAAAGAAAACGGAAACATTCAACCATTGATGATAATAGCAGGAACAATTTTAGATCCCAAAGAGTTTATCGTTTATTTCGATGGTGTAAAATATAAACAAAATCCTTATTTCGGCCATTGACTTTTGCTTTAAAATTTTTAATCTGTTTAATCTGGAATATCCAGTTGCTTCAATCTTAGTTTGTACGTTTATAAAATCAATATAAATTTTGACAAGAACCACCCAAAAGTAAATTCACTTATTAATGAATTAAATAAAATCTAAATTACCTACTTAATTATTTATTGTTTATAAAGCATTTTTTTATGATTTATTATTACATAAGTACTATTATTACCATTTATTAGTATTACGAATTATTTGAAATTATTTGTAATATCTTAATTACTTTTTTATTATTATAATAATTATAAAAAATCGATTGCAAACCTTAAATTTCATAGTAATTACTTGTTATTACTATTTCAATTACCTGTGATAATATTATAAATCCATTAAATACTATTAATTAACAATATCCTAGAATATAAATAAAAAAAAACATATTTTTAACTTAAAGATATTAATTTCTGTTTTATCTGTTTTAATTGAAATTTAAGAATATTTCATCAATTTCAAGAAATAATAATTGTCAGATTGACAGAAAATAAAGCGTGAAACCGAAGAAAAATCGGCAATTCAAAGAAAATTATGCATCATATTGAAGAAATAAATGCGTGGAATTGAAGAATAATAATTCAGCTTGAATAAAGTAAGTTGTTAAATTGAAGATTTTTTTCTTGAATTTGACTAAGACATAGGTACGTTTAAATGAAGAAAAGTATGTTAATTTAAATGGAACGATGCGTCGTTTTGAAAATTGTTTTTCAATTTGAAGAAACTAGTGGGTTACTATGACAATTTTTTTTTCAATTTGAAGATAAGGAAACGTTAATGTAAAGTTTTTTTTTCAATTGGATAAAACAGTACCTACGTACGTTATATTGAAAAAGCGTTCATTAAATTAACGGCTGCTATCATTCGAAATGAAGAATTTTTCTTTCAATTTGAAGAAACGGTTGCGTAAAAATGAAGATTAATAGGCCTATTATCGTTAGCGAGTCGAAGAATTCGCGTAAATCGAGTTACTTGTCGAAACACTCGCCTTGTACGATTATGGTAGGCGAATTAATTCATTTGCCTACAAATCGAGGGCTACCAAAATAATAAAAACGAAAATGACGTCAATTCAAACATTTATGTCAACACAAAAAAAAAGGCAAAATAAAAAAAATTGAAGAAAACACGGAGGTGCAAAAGACACAGAAACTGGTTCTGTTCCGTGAGCTCAAATAGCTTCTGGATTTGGCTGGAATTGGTTCTTTCGAAACTATATGAGCCGATTTTCATTAAATATATATTTCTAAATGAATTGAATGAGTTTTATACATTTTTATTGAATTTCCATTAATTTTTCTGGATCATAAATTCTATTCGCCTCTGGTTTCACCAGATAGGTACTTTTGTTCGCTAAAATTTTAAGTTTAAGGCGAATGAAATTTCTCAAATTCGCAAACCGCAATAGGGCGACTTTACGTTCGCCGCTGTTTGACAGTTCAGGCGAATGAATTTTGTTCAATTCGCTAACCATAATACAAATAAGTCACATTCCCAGGATTTGTTGTTCGACTCGCTAACGATAATAGGCCTATTAATTTTTCAATTTGAAAAGTAATTTTTCAAAATGAAGAACGGATTAAGTTAATTTGAAGAATGATTATTCATTCAAATTTACGAAAAAATAATTAGTTTTAATCAATAATAATAGGAATGTCAACTGCAGAGTAGACGTGTTTTAATTTGCTCCTATATACGCAGTAAAATTTTTCTCTACCGGCTACCAAATCAAACAAGTTGTGATTCCTATTTCCTACTCTAAAATATTATTTTTTTGCTTCATATTTCTGCACCACGCTTGGTTTTTGTGTATATTTTTTCTTTGGCGAATAATTGAATTGGAAAAAGAAATCCAAGCAAGTAATTTATGTCGACTCTTATCTCCCGCATGCGGTCTCTCGCCGATGGCGATGTTACAAATGAGAAACAAAAATCTGACATCTGACGTAAAAATCCCAAGTTTGCTCTACTTTGGAATATCCAAAGTTGAGCGAGTCAACTTTGAGTGAATAAAAGTAAATTCTCAAGTTGAAAATAAAAATTACCAAGTTGTGTTCAACTTCGATCACGGATCAGCTATAGTAGTAAAATAAAGGGCATCGGTGCAATTTTTAACCGCCTGCGCGTGTGTAGGTAGTACATTACTAATTAAACATTTTTGTAGTCTAGTGGCACCAGCAAAATGAACTCTGTCTGCCATTTTAAGTCGAACAAGCCGCATATGGTAAAACGTATTTTCTTATACATTAACTAAAATTAGAGCATTTCGATCTGCAAAAGGTAACTGAAATATTAATTGACAAGATAAGTGAACAAATTGACAACTTACCCTTTACCCCAGCTTACTTGTCGCATATTTTGCCATGAGAGCTTTCTTAAGATCTCCCATGACCTAACTCCTCAATCACATCCCCGCAAATAAAAACCACCATCCATAGGTCACCGATACTCACTATTGCGCCTCCAATTGCTGCCAAAAATCCACTTTCCTTGATGTCCAACGGCACTTGACTCAAAACCACATACAAATTGAACAGCATCGACAGTTTTACGAAAATGACAGCAATCTGAAACGAATACAAGTTCTTAATTCCAATTGTCAGCTTGTGCAAGTCAGTGTGAACTATTCCAACTTGGGGAGGCACAACGACCTTTATGTTTGCCTCCCAATACGTACTGGTCCCTTTTCACACATCATATCCATACGCTTCACCATTCGCGAAAGTCGATGCTTGTTCGATTTGAAAAGGTACCCCCCATAGAGCATACCAAAATTGAATTGATTTTCCACCGTGCGTAGGACATTCTGCAGCACAACGATGTCGACCGCTTAAGAAATCAAAGGATCAACTTTTTGACAGTTAATCATAGCAACGGTTCCACCCTACTTCGATTGTTGACAAATCATCTTACACAGACAAGGTTCTCAGCTTTTCGTAAGTGCTTACCACATCCGTTGAACGTAGCGAAGCAATGAATCTGTATACGGTTTAGGTCGTTGAATATGTCCTTGGTTAGATATTGAGAATTGACATGACAAAGTTTGAGTAGTTTGTTATTGGCCGTGTGATAATTGACAAACATTTCTACTTCCGAAAGCTGCAAGTCCTATAGTACTAAAGTGGAGAGTAGCAAACACAGTGCAATGTTCACAATAACCTAGTAGATAAATATGCTTCGGGAGCTTACTAGTTTGTGTTGACGCAAATCGTAGTAGAAATAACACATTCCACAGAACGGCGAGTATAGAATGACATAGCGATCATCTTTTCTTTACGATTCAATTACGTACTCACCAGTGTTTTTAGTTGGTGGAGTGCAATTTCGAGCTGAGTTCGTGTGTTCCGATTTCAAGTGATATCGTTAACATTGGCATGCATAAATTAAACTATCATTATATATATTTTTAATTTTTTGTATATTTTTGCATTTCACACGGATTCTAAATTGACGTAAAACCGAAAGGAAAACAAATGGCGAATTTGAAAAAATTCACGGAGCCTGCGGCAAGATTATTGCGAGTTGGGGGTCTCAGTATTGTCTCTGGTGTTTACAGCTCTAATATAAATGTTGTTGTCTCTCGACAGACTAAAAAAAAAACTCAATCTTCCATTGTAGATTGTAGATACACTGCCCGATTAGCGCCCCTCTAATCTTCAGTGTAAATGCTGTTACTTTTTGATTTGCTGGAGCGTAGAATAAACCTGTCACCGAATCGGGCTAAGGGCTGAAATATCCACAAAATAACAAAGGCATTCGGATTTGTATATTGACTCTTCTCGCGCGTTTATTCTCTGTGGATTAAAGTTAGGCATTTATGTACATGCATATAAAAATGAGATACCTACATTTAGAAATACAATAGAAATAAATACAAGTAGGTACGTAATATAATAATATGCAATTTTCCTCTTATAGGTTTTTTACACCGAGCCGAAAACCGATTTTCGTGAAAACTTTCGAAAACTTCTACGAAAACAGAAGTTTTCCCATACATATTTCCGTTTTCAAAACGAGTCGTTTGCACTTGTTTTCTACGAAAACATCACGAAAACGACTTCCAATCGTTGGGTTGTTGAAAAAAACACACCTTTTGCAATATTCAGCAAATTCAGCTAAATTTAAAATCATTTTCCACAGTTAGGTAATTGATAACAATATTATTTAGAAATGAACTAAATTCATTTTGTTTGTTAATTAATACGATCGAAATTTGTAACCCGACTAGTCTCTCACAACTGATTGATTCGTCAAAACTATGTTACGGAGCCATACCTAGGGATACAATTAATTAAATAGTCTATATTTCAACTATCTGAAATATTTACCAAAGATAGTTGGAGTACCTGCAAGGGAAAAAAAAAAAAACAAGAATTAGAAAAAAAAAAAAAAGAAACGTAAACAAACTCTTGCATTTGGGTTTGGCCGCTCAACAGCACATTCAATGCTCGTTTAGAGGACAAACCACAATGGGAGTAATATAAATCTTACCTGTGCAATATTTTAAGACGATTTCTGAAAATGAAGGGGAAATAGAAAAACAAAGGGAAAAAGATAGAAAGAGGAAATAGGCAGGAAAAAGAAAGACAAGGTCTGCGGAGATTTTGGGAAACAAAGGAAGGGGTAAAATGCATTCACCGCAATTGCAAAATTGGTTTGCCGACAGGCCTTCATATAGTTATCGTTAACTGACAGCAAGCGGTCGATGCCCTCTTCGTAATCAGCTGCATAATTTTTTTGTGGCACACACAGTGACGAGAAAAAAATAAATCCTGCATATTAAAATTAGTAGGTGAGTTAGGACAATTAATTTTTTTTTGAACAGAATTAAAATTATAATTCCCCATAGTACAGGTGACCATATATACTGGAAGCAAAATATATCCTTACTGGAGAGCTCTAACTGGCGGGTAAAGGTAGGCAGACTATTAGGCATTTTTTTTGTGGTTGTTTTAACGTCTCCCCCATTTGGGTATAGGTCGTCTATCCACGGAAGAGGTGACTCGGGCTTCTGTTAAGCCCAAAATAAGCTGTGCCCGCAAAAGATCTGTGGGACCGTGATTGCGCTATTTCTGCCGTTGGACTGCTAGCGACTCGACAACATACCGCCAGCCAACGGCCCCAAAAAGACGCTAACGGGTCCAAAGCCCACAGTTGCGGCACAAAGACACTTAACAGGCCCGAGTTTTTACACTCCCAGCAAAGGGAATTTTCTCAGGGCGCAAGAAAGCCACTGAGCTCTCCTACCAAAGAAAGCCCAAACACAATTGGCGACATCAGGGTGCTCCGCCACCATCCAACATCCAGTCGCACCACAGCACAACAACAACATATCATCGTTAATAAACGAGGATCTGCAGCACCATCATCAGTGAAATCTTTTGTGAAGTGCCACAGTAGTTTTAATTTTTTTTTTTCGTTTAACGTAGTCTTAATTTTTTTTCATTTTTCTTTAGAACCTGCTTTTAATATTTTAGTTTTGTGCGCGTTACATATATAAGAAAATAGGTATTTTTAAGCCAAAAATTTGCAAATACGGACCTTCTTGTGCTGGCGCCAGAACAACGGGGGACGTGAAAAACCGTGAGTAATTTTAGTTTCTTTTCTTATATTTTTGAATTTTAGTTAGATTTTAGTTTAGATAGTATTAAGAGTAGAGGATTTTTTTTCTTTTAATTCTGCATAAATGTATCCTTAAGATACAATCTTCTTTTAATTTTAGTTTTAATTTTCTTCTTGGTTTTGGTTTTTTTTATTTTGATATAAGTTTCTTTGATTTTTTTCAATAAAAGTGGCACTCTATTGTCCATGTATCCGTACAACAGTTTTCGTGTTTAGATACAATTTCAGTATGAGCGGTTAGTTTCCAAAGCTCACGGTGTGTGGATATTTGGGAAGGCCGTCCTTTTGTCAGATCGACGATGACAGTACGCGACTAACTCATGACTTGACATGACGTTTTTCGACGTTGGTTTTCAGCCATTCTGGCTTGACTAGTGTTGTGACTGGAGGGTCATTTAAGGGGCTATCTCTCACAACTTCGGCCAGAGAGGGATAGCTATTGGAAATGTCTAAGGACATGAAGGGTGGGTTGGCCATCCCTTGCCAATAACATCTGGCGTGCTTCGAGGTCATGACGAACCTCTACCTCCAAGAGACTACGGAAGGACAAGTTGCGTCTAGGGTTAAAGTAGATAGGCTAGATTTAAGTTATAGTAGGTATAGTTTAGGGTTTAGTTTATTCCGTTTAGGTTAGTTTAGATATAGATTAGGCTAGATAGGTTAGTTTCGCGGTGTCTCTTCCGTTCTTTCTTGGTGGTATTGGCAGAGGTCCTTGGACATTTTTCTTTTCCTACGCTATCTTTTGATTTTAATGGTCCGTTTGTCTGTCTGAGGTCAAAGTAGAGTAGCTTTCTTCCTTTCTTTTTCTTCTTTTATTTTCTCTTGGCATGATACAAAATGTTTGTTGAGCAGGTGGTATGTGGTGAGGGGGCAAGAACACCCCCGTCACACCGCTTAGCCGAGCAACCACTAGCATGCCGCGCCCTCCTCACCTGTACCGAAGCTGCCCCTGTGGCTCGACCCTGGCTCACAACAACTAGTTAGTGGTCGGTGTGAATGCATTGACGAGCTTTCGAAGAAAACACGGTTTTGGGCTTGATGTGAAAAGCATATATCACTTTATGAATTTGTGTTACACATTTAAAAAGCGGTCGTTTTTTTGCATGATTTTTCCGTTTGAGAAATTATTATTCTGATTAGTAAAACCCATAGATATTAATAAACAATTTTTCTAATGATATGCTCCCAACTGCGACCAACCGTGGGGAAATGTGATGGAGTTCGGGAATACCACAGGCCAATAATTCTACGACAGCGAAATTGATGCGAGAATTCAAAATCATTATTTGGGATGAATGCACGATGGCGCATAAACGAGCTTTGGAGGCAGTTGACAGAACGATGAAGGATCTACGAAATAATTCGAGATAATTTGGTATGGCTGTGATATTGCTCTTCTGAGATTTTCGTCAAACGCTTCCCATCATCCCGAAATCTACTGCTGCCGATGAGCTTAAAGCATAGGTACTTGAAATCGTCGCCTTTGTGGCTGCATGTCAAGAAGTTGAAATCGACCACGAACATGAGTGTCGCATTGCAGAACGACTCATCGGCTGCTGAATTCTCGAAACAACTGCTGGCGCTTGGCAATGGCCAAAGTCCTGTTGATGTTTCGACTAGATTGATATCGTTATAAAAATCTCGATTAGATTAGTGAACGTGCAATACTAGCAGCGAAGAATAAGGACGTAGATGTCGTAGATAGCTTCAATTTCATTATTCAAAGTCAAATCGTTGGAAAACTGCATTCGTACAAAACCGTTGCCAGCGTGACCGACGAAGATGAAGCGACCAATTAACCGACGGAATTTTGAACTCGCCTCGCCTGATGTGCTAGGAACTGTGGAATATGAATCAACTGAAATTGTGCAATGTTACGCGGTTATCTGTCAAGAAACTAATGAACAGTTTGATTCAAGCGACGATCATCAAGGGCAAATTTAAAGGAGAGGAAGTCCTTATCCCATAAGTCGCCCTACATCTCGACGAAAATTGATAACGAAAACAACCAAAAAGACACATGTAGGCAGTTAAAGAGCTGTGTTCTTAAAAAGAACAAAGACCATATAATACAGAAGTAAAATTTGAAAAAGGGATCAATATAGTAAATGAACAAAATTCAACATTTTGACTCAAAGTACAGAGTGGACCAAATGCAAGTTTATTTTCAAAAATGCAATAAAATTAGCAAAACTAAATTTTTTCCATTTATTATGGCTTTATTAGTAAGAGCAAACATTTCCAATAATTTGGGAACACGACGTCGTTCAAGTGGCTGCCTCGACTGGCTTCGCAGAAGTGCGACTCATTTCGTTCCGTGAAGGTACTGATACTACTGACTTTCTGTTAAGATTTCGAGCGTTCACGCAAATATATTTCAGTCTCTTTCATCTAGCAACCACCAACGAATCAATATCCGCCAAAGAGCCCCTCTAAAAAAAAATTCCAAACGGAGTGATCATTTGGTGGATTTTATAGAAATTTATCGCGCGTGCTCCTGTCCATGTTTGTGGAAGGCAAGTGACCCTTGTTATCACGATTCCGTTAAACGGGAAGCGGCATACAATATGTTGCTGCAAAAATCCGGTAATCCAATAAAATAAAACAAATAATCAAATTGTGTTAAATAATTTTCTTGTCAAGTCTGGTTTATTTTTGTTTTCTTTTTTCTAGGACCCATTAAGATCCTTCGTGGAAAACAATGAAGAGTCCACGCGGGAACTTACAAGACGTCCGCCGGTTGCGGGTGTCCAACCAGTACCTTCTTCTTCAAGCACTAAAGCAAAAAAAACAAGAAACAGCAATAGTGCATCCCATAATCATGTTTTACAGTTTGTGGCTGATGGATTAAAAAATATTGACCAGCACGCGGCATTTTCTCCAAATACGGAAGAGCTAAATGATATGTCAGTGTTTTGTTTTTCATGTCCACAATACCAAAAGAACAGACTTCAAGTCTTGCAAAATAAAGCAATACGGATAGTGCTTAAAAGAACTCGATACACCCAAATAACATCAATGATAAACTCCCTAAATTGGTTAACATCAACAACTATTCGTGAACGGTACGTATCCAATTATTTATTTCCGTGAAAATGTCACAACAATTGCCAATACAACCTTCAATCTAAGGAGTGTCGGAGATCTTGGGATCCAAAGAACAAGAATCATAACTGAAGTCCTTGAAAAAGGACATCAGAAGACTTAACTATACTGCATTTCAAAGATTCAACAGTCTGCCGACAGATATAAATACAAACAAGTCGAACTTATTATTCACCCCGATTACAGAATCCGATGAATGGTCTGCGGATGGCTTCCGCCAATTTTTTGTACTTTTTCCTATTATAGAATCCGCCGTAAAAAAGTGCATGAATGTCGGTAACGCTGTTTGATTTTTTTGGGATTATGAAATACGCAGCCCATCCGAACTCCATATAACTTTTAACGTTTTAAATCCGCACCAAAGTCATTGCGGACGCCAACGTAAACAAAAATGGAAATTCATAATTAATTCATACACATTTAAGTTTTTGAATATATTTCTCATTTTTAAGCAGAAAAAGAACAACAACTCGTGCGCGAGAAGATGGTGGAGGCAATGAAAAGAGAGTCGGATATTGCGAAAAATTTGACCAAAAAATCGCCAGATTTATTGCAGGAATTTCTGTCGCCATTATCGCATAGGTAATGATTTGAACCACTATTTCCCCAAACAAGTGAGTCGTGACTCGAACCAGGATAATTAGCGTCCACATACCTGATTCTCAGTCAAAAACTGACAGCATCGATAAGAAAGTTTGAAAATGATAAGGAAGTGTTGCGAATCGACAATGCTGTTCTTCCGGCGGATTTGATAATTATATTTATCGCGGATGTGAATGAAGTGTGGATCGAGTCAACTCCCCGGGAATAAATTTTTGCGGATTCTGTAATCGACATGATTATTCAAAAGATAAATTACCGAATTTGGAAAATCAGGTATACCACAGTAAAAGTGAGGTTAGAAACCCAGAGTAGTGTGGGACTCTAACCGCACTAAAAACACCTCCTTAATCATGACCAATCCAAGAAAGATCGACAAATGATTTCAGTTTCAACGTTCAGTTGCGTTTGAGAAGGTATTACAATTTGAATACGGGTTCTCATATTTTTTAGATTATACGGTCGTGAGGTTTAATTCTTCTTAATCTACGAATGTTGGTTCGTACATTTAATACGTCTACTATTTCAGGATTAATATGCATCTGCAGGCGCTCATCGTGACGAATTGCGTACTTTTAAATTACTTCCGTTACAAGATCAATCTGCAAATCACTATGCATGTCATTATGTCTAATACACCATGGGGCATTTACAATTCCCCGAAGGACTTTGTTTTGGAATGTTTGTAGTATATTTACATTTGTTTTCTTAGTTCAACCCCATAATTGGATACCATATGTCCAAATAGGCTTAGGTATCTGGTTATCTTTTTCACATGTTCCTTCGTTATTTTTTTATTTGTAAAGCTGATATGGGTGGCTTTGACTCGTTAAGTTTAATTCACCATCGTTGCGCCGGATCACATTATCTGCATTTTGCAGGTTTTCTGTTGCTTCAGCCACGCATCTATCAGTTGATAGAAGAGCAGTGTCGTCTGCAAATGTAGCTATCATCCATCGTATCAGTCGTATTTGGTATATCGCTAGTATACAGTAAGTACAGGGTTGGTCCCAGAACACTTCCCTGTGGAACTCCTGCTTGTAGTTCTTTAAGTTCAGAATACACTGAACCATAGCTAACTCCAAAGAATCTATTTGAAATATAAGGTTTAAGTATCTCATAGTACTGTCTTAGTAGATCCCTATGAAGTTTATACTCTAAGCTCTTATGCCAGGCCAGACTTTATCAAAAGCCTGTGCAACGTCTAAGAATAACGAAGAACAAACTTGTTTCTCTTATAGTGATTTTTCTATTATATTAGTTATACAATGTACTTGGTCTATAATAATAATAATAATGTTTTTGGCAATTCGGCTTTTATGGTCTATTTCTTTTTGATGCAATTAAAACACGTTTAATTCATTCTTGCACTCTACGTTTCGTCGGTTTTTTTCCAACATCCTCAGGGGTGTGCTTTATTCCTTAAAAACATAACATATATGTGGAACTTAATGATATTGTATTTGTTTAAATCTTATTGCTATTGCTTACGTCCTATTTTTTAAATGTTCTTAATTTGTGTATTGCTGTTGGCGCAACAGGTCTGTAGGACCCTGGGCCTAGCTTCTCGCAACCATTCGTTTTGTGTGACTTTTTAATTTTTGGAACGAATGGAAGGGATCTACAATTTTATGCCGATTCCAAACGGCTAATTGAGAAGCTCTTTCAAGACAGTTATACTCTCGGATGTTTGTCAGACGTTCGCGAGAGGTGGCTCAGTGAAAAAAACCCTGAGTTGGAATTTGGGTTTTTGCGGGATTCGAACCTGGACCCCTCGCTTAGTAGTCCAACACACTAACCACTAAGCCACTGCGCCTACTTGGTCTTTAGTCGAATGCTTATTACTAGACCCGAACTGATGGGTGGGAATAAGCCTTCTTTGCTCATTGATTTTATCTAGCCTTTTTAGAAGAAGTCTCTCAAAAAGTTTTGACAATACTGGTAAAAGTGAGATTGGCCTGTATGAGGCGAGTTCTGATAGGGCTTTACCTTGTTTAGGTATAACTATAATTCCTGCTATCTTCCAGTGATGTGGAACATATTATCTTTTACATTTAAAAACAATTTAATTCATTTAAAAAGTTTTCATATGGCAATGCAATTAATTTTTAGGGTTTTTGTTTTTGGTAACTACAGCTACAACTACAGACCAAAATCTACCACGTCGAAAAGAAAGCACTGTCTTTCGCTTTGCCTGTTTAAGCGGAAGGAAGCAGAAGTTTGTATGCGCGTGTAAGTATTTTTAACTGCGACATTATTTTTCTTACCAAATGGTCATAAAGCTATGGCTGGAGACACCTAGTGGTTTGAATACAAACTGAGTGCAAGTGTTTGCTTAAGTTCTTAGAGAAACACTGGACTTAGTGTCACTAGAAATTGCTTTCGTTGAGTTTAACGATAACCTCTTCAATATCCTCAAAAGAGTTTACTCAGAATTCAAATGATATGTTTACACCACAATCACAATACCTATTTCATTTTACATTAAAACGATTCAATTAAAATCAAAGTCCAAGTCGATAAGTGAGTTTCGCGTATCCTAGTCGTCATCATACATACCTACCTTTGTCAGCTTTTTCCAATAAATGCGGTCACATATATTTCCATAATCCAACGTCCGCCAAAACTGGAGTCACAATCAACGAATTCATAACAATATCAAATTTAGGTAAACCAATCAAGATCCGCAAATGCACTCTCAGTCCCAGCATGAATCGATCTTAAATCGATTGGCCTACAAAGGATCCATCCTAAAAACCATGGCATAACCCAAATAATGAAATATCACAATGAATGATACCCATCCATGCATTCAGTTACCACGAATGTCAATAACGAAGACAATGCGTCTAAATTCCGTCCGGTCCATTTCGCTAAAAGTATTACCCTAGGAAAGACATAACCGCGATACCCTGGAAGAGCTCTAACAATACATAACAATGTAGATGTCGATGACAGGCAGTAAGTAAATAAAATGCAATAAGGGAATTTCAATAAAACGGTGTTGATTTCATCACCGCCATTGTATTTACGATGACCTCTAAAGGGGCAGGATTTCCAATGTGACAATTTTACTCTTATTGCTAGGAGAGAAACAAAACAAAAATTGCATTCTTTTAAATGCATACAGCCAGAGGATGCCAGCAGGATGCAATATCAATTCACAGTCACGAATGCCACACAATTGTAGCAGCAGTTGAAAAAGTTAAGCGGACGGGAAAAAAATGCGGAACAGGGCTTACACACATTTCCGGTATTTCTCTGTTAGTGGGACAGCAATGATATATGCTTGCATAAGGATTCGAAGGCAGTCCCTTTTTTTTTTTTTGCTAAAAATTATTGTTTCCTGGAAGCTGAAGTTTAACTAGTGAGACTAATTGAATGGCGGAGACTTTTCTGGTTTTAAAGAGTTATTTTACTATTGATAAATAAAAGGCACGGAACGGAAGAGGTTAATATATATTTACAAAAATTCTGGCAAAACTCCGTTTAAATCGAAGTAATTTGCAATCGGTTACAACGATACAAATAAGATCCTGACATAATAATGAATTCACCTATAATGATGCAATCGGTTATAACGCTGAAATTCTGAAGTCCTTTCCACACCGTTGCAGAAGCTGTTTTGACGAGAAGGAGGAAGAGACTTTTCTACATTTTCACAGTATTTGTCCGGCTCTCTCACAAAGACGAAAGCTCCATTTGGGAGAGTTCCACTATAATGATCTAAAATTCTAAACGATCTAAAAGAAATCTAATACGCTTCATTCGAAGCTCCAACTGGTTCAACGAGTAGGAAGAATAACTATGAGATTGATCTGACAGCCACTTCAACCTAACCTAACTTAACCTTCCACTTTCCACATCGTTAGCGTTGCCTTAATATGTAGTAATTATATATAGCTAGGACAAAAAAAGCGGATCTTCAACTCCAACACAGTAGAGTAAGACCTCATCTTAGTGGAAGACGACTTGGAGTGCTCGACCGCAACCGAATGCAGTTACTTGAGCACTGGGCTAACTGTTAGATGCGGCCTTGATTTAAACTTAACTGTAGAGCCGCCCAACTGTATGAAAATGACATCTGATATACACGAAAGGATAAGAAAAAAAAATTACCAAAAAGATCCGGACTGTAAATTTTACAATGTGTGTTACGGGGCCATAATTTAGATAGAAGCTGAAAAGAAAGAAAAAAATTGTAGTAGGATGTTAGATATCAAAAATTTCGATTGGAGTTTGCCGACGGAAATACACATCCTGTCAGGCTCCGATATTAAAATACTCTACAAACCTGATTGATTGTTTATCTCACCCATACCTGAATTCGGTAAAAAAAAAAAAAAAAGTTCAATTTCTTACCAGAAATATGTCCATTCGATGTCCCCGTGCTTTTTTTATTTAGACGTTTTGCATTTGCAAAGTTTATCGTGTTGTCTCCATTTTGGTGGCTGTTTCGTTCAATGCAATATGTGTGAACGATAGCAATATATTTTGCAACCGGCATGCAGTAGAATCCAGGTATTTGAGAGAATAGATCAGCGACTAACGAGATCCATTGCTGCCTTGTTTTGCTATAGCGCAGCTGATGCGATTGCCACAACGCTCGCTAAAACAACAACAAATTTTAGGGTCAATCGGTAAATGCCCGAGCGGAGAAAAGTCCACAAACAGAACACTAGATACCGTTGCTATCTAGGCACCGACTATACAATGCCTGTACTTGCAGGCAACGCTGATACTTTGCAATTTCCAGTTTGCTACGCTCCTAGGCACTCTCCCTACGAACGTCTATTTTGCTACTTTTTTTTTAAAGCACGAAATGTCAACATAAATCTTGGAATATTTCTTGAAAAAAAAAGTTTATTCAGTCATTACTCACTTTCCCACACCAATTTATGTTATTTTTTCTACCATACCCAACAAGTACCCATTTCTTCGGATTCAAATTCACAAACGCATTGACTTCCAGAACAATAAATTAAAAGTTTTATTTTATTTGGATCCGATGTGCGTAAAAGACGAAAACGCACCATATACTTAATTTATTAAAACAGTTTTCAAATCTGGCTCCACATTCTGACTGGGAAGACATAAATTCCGAGTGTCGACTTTTCAAATCAAGCTGTCTAGAATCGACAAGCTAAATTACATGCAGCGCAATTGGTAGTGCAAGCCAACAACAACACGTGCACACTACGAGCAGTAGACAACACGTCATAGCGGCACCATAAAATCGACAACCAACGGTCAGCCAGATGGCCCGCAATAAATGCAACACAAAAACCCAAAAGAAACAACATTATCACGAGCAATAAAGCGCCATACATCTATACCAGCGGCGCAAAGAAGGAGCGGAGAAAGAAGATCAGCCGATAACCCGATCGTTTTGCGAGACGACGCAACTGGATCTGCGACCGAAATCCATACACCATACAGCACGCAGGCACACGGCTGCTGTATATTATACGGCAACAAAACCAACGTATACTTACTTGATGTCCGAACCCGTGTGAGCAACGAGCTTAATACAATCCACTACCCTATTTTTGTGTAAATAATAAAAATCATTTCTTTGTGTTCTTGTTCTATGAACCGTGCGTTTTCCTTTTTTATTGATCCAAACACAAGCATTCATTTATTTAATGACACTAATGTTGTTGATTTTTGGGTTCATGTTAGTGAAACGAAAGATGGTCTTGGCAAGCCATTGTTTTTAAAAGTTTCCAATTTAATGAAAAAAGTTCTCGTTCTTCCACATAGCAGCGCAGCTGCTGAAAGAATTTTTTTTTTCAAATTTGAGCTTGACAAAGAACAAGAAGGAACTCATTTAAAATAGAGGCAGTAGATAAAAAAATGGCTGCAAAATGTTTGGTTTCAAAAAGAAACGAAATATGGGTGTTGAATCTTTAATTTTTTTCTAAAAGGTATACCTACTTAAAAACTTAATTTTTGAAATTAAAAAAATTAAACTGTATTAATCTAAGACTTGCCGGAATTCTTATGTGATATTAATTCTGCTATTGGTGCAAAGATCCTACATTTATAATTTTTTTATATGAAATATTATTGTTTTTAAGCCAAAGCTTGCATGCAAAGCGCCTTCAAAGTGAAGTTTTTAATTCTTTTTTTGTTTTGTTAAACTACACTTGTATCTACTAGTCCCTAAAAACATATTTACTTTGAATTAAGAATTAAGTTTTTTTTTGTTTGTTTTAGCCTAGTATGCTGTTCCAGGAAAGCTAAAATTAAGCACCTCTCCAATGTTTCTCTCCACCACTTCGCTTAATGGTCGCTTAATTTTGACAGTGTAAGTTCCGTCAAGAAAAAAAAATGTGTTAGATGATTGACTTGCTCTGTTTAGTCATTTGGTACATGTTTTCCTTTGGGCGGTCGGAAATCTGACACTTCAAAGGTTGACCTCATCCCTTAATTGAGGGAACCCGTAGTGGTTAATATTGAAAAAAAAAAAAGCATATGAAAAAAAAAAAAAAAAAAACCATGAATAGAAGACGGTTAGAAGAAGACGTTGTAATAAGTGCAGCTGTGCAAATCATAGCAATAACAACAAACCGAAGAAAGAAAATGCCTTCTGTACGTGTGAATCCATATTTACAAATGAGAAAAACAAAAGGACGTTTTTCCAAAGGCGTAAGCCATTACGAATATTGTTTAAAACTTATTCCTGTTACAAATATACTTGAAACTTGTAGTTTTTGGACATGGTGTCAAATGTGAATGTGTTCAAGGAAAATTTACACATGGAACCAGATACATTTCAAAAGCTGTATGAACTATTGGAACCGCTATTAAGACCAAAGAGAAATACAAGAAAGACATTCGGCCTTACTAATAATCAATCACTAATGTCGACAACTAGTTAGATGTCAGCTTTAGTAAAAATGTACAGCTTTTGTGAAATGGTACCAATAAACAATTAGACCTCCACATTTACTAGTCCTACAACTTTCTTAGAATCTATTACATTTGTTGTCATTGCAGAATTCAAATTTCATAATTTGTTTTCCTAAAAAACAAGGTCAATGGTCACTTTCACAAGGAGGATTTTATTCTAAAAGAAGGAATACATAAATTGCAATTAAGTTTGCCCAACACATATCTTTCCAATGCTCTTTGAGACTTATTATAAGCAAAAAACAAAACACAAAATAGGAAATGCACAAAATATCCGCTGATCTGTCAAATATCATATGCAAATCAGTAATGCCCTATCGTTCGATGGGACACAATTTTCAGTACTTTTATGGTACGCTTTCCATTGTTTTCTAATACTACATAGCGATTTCTTTATGAGTGCATTTGTGTCTTAATAAAATCCATTTCAAATTATTCAATAAACAAAGCACAGTTTATTTGAATGGTTTCATTTATTCGTAGGCTGGCGATGCAAATCAAAACTTATTGGTGGTCTAAACATCACAATTGCATCGTTGGCAAGAGAATATTTTTGAAAATAGAAATAATATCTGGCTCATTCATTTCAGAATGAATAACAATCGCACGTAGGAAGCGTGTTAAGAACTTATCGCTTCCGGGTTTGAAAATAAATATAATTTAACCTGTACAAAATTGTATGGCTTAATATTACTTTATTCGGGAAACTTAGAAACCGACAAAAGTTGAAATTCGAACTGTTAGGCTGTACTTACACCTCCAGAAGTTAATAAACTTGTTATTTTGCATGTATTTTGCTGAGTTCTGATAATTCCATTTTTATAACTATATATTTTCCGCGAAGGGAACCTTTTCACGCCTACCATTATCTCATTAGAGATCCTCATTCTCGGTAAACAAACTCCTTTTGCAAAGAGTTTGAAAAGGGTTTGGTTGCAACAAAATATCTACCTGTGTCGCCTAAGGTACTGAGAATTGTTGCAAAATGGTACCTATAAGCAGTCCAAACTTTTTATTCTGTTTGCGACGACTGTCAAGAAAGTCTTGGAATTATCCCAAACTTATAAAAAATTTATTTTTTATTAAGCAACTAACAAGGAAAACCAATCAAAAAGCAAAAAAAAAAAACACAGAAATATATGCTTCACGTGTTTAGAAATAAAACAAAAACGCAATATTTTTCAATATTTTGCATACATTTGTACAAATTTGTGTGTGATAGACTTAAAAACCATTTGCATTGTTGTATTACAACGAATAAAATTAGAAAGCATTCACAATTTACTAAAATTAATTAATAATTGTAAACGCTCAGGCTGAACAACATCGTATTAAATTCTCTCCTATTTCGAAATTTAATACCGCGATTTTGGATGGTTGGGCAACACTTGTCTTCAAAATGACATAAGGGAGGATTTATTTAGCTAATGTCCGAGATAAACATGGCTTTCTCAACACTAACATTTAACCCTACAGTTAGCGATAGTCTGGCAACTATATTTGTTTATTGGTAAATGGATTTTGGAAAGTGTGGAGTCTTTTCGTAAAGTGCCAGACTAAAGTTGATTATTGGTAAGGCCGATTGACGGTAAGCATATAGCCTTAAAATGCCCTCCAAACGCAGCAAGCTTATTTTATAACTACGAGGTTTGTATCGCAAACAGATTTATTCGATATCATAATATCATATTTATAAACCATTTACTTATAGGGATTTCATAGCATTGTCTTGATGATGGCTATCTCCGATGCAAACTACAGGTTTGTTTACATTGATGTGGGGGCATTTGGTAGCGAAGGCGATGCAAATATTTTTAGCTCATCTCAACTTGGAAAGGACATTCTGGAAGATAGGCTGCCATTTCCAGAAGACATGCCAATTGGATCAGATATGATCCCGTACTTTTTTGTGGCAGATGATGCTTTTCCGCTTAATAAGAGGATTATAAAGCCATATGCCCCAAGAAAGCCAAAGAAACTTAGTGATGATGTGCGCATTGCAAACTACAGGATAATTAGGGCGAGACGGTGTGTAGAAAATGCGTTCGGAATTTTATGTTCAAAATGGAAAATTGTTAGTGCTTTCTGTTATCTCCACAATTATCTAATAAGATACAATAGAGCTTCATATTGTCCAGCCAAATACGTAGACTATTATGATTAAGAAGGTTGTCTTGTGAAGGGTGACTGGAGGAAACAAATTTCCGAAGATGCTTTAAGCCAATCTACATTCCGGTCAAAGTTTGGTAGACAAAGTGACTGCGGCAAATTCGTAAGGGAAAAGTTGAAGGATTTCGTGAATTCCCCATCTGGTTCTATTCCATGGCAAAACAAAGCCGCATTCCTAGAATAAATACAGGTATATAAAATCAAACTGCTTGTTTTTGTGCACCTATAATAAAAAAGGAATTTCAAATAAAGAAAAAAAAAACATTCACACACTTTAATGTATTACCTAGTTAATGTTTATTGCATCACGATTTTAAGTTCCGCTAGAGCCTGTTGTTGAAAACGAACCCCTAACTTTTCGACAGTAATGCTCTGGGAGCTGTTTAAGAATCCTGTCAAGATTGGCAAGAAGCGAGTAATTTTCCAAACTTGGTTGAACGAATATTGGTTCTTCGCATTTTCTCATTTCGACAAGCTACTTAATTGTCTGAGTGAGACTTGTAACGTTTTCCAACATTGGATCTTTCCTCTGCGGCTTTGTTTGCTAAAATCAGATTAAGTTAAACTACAGTTTGGCCAACAAAGTTTTATTTACATACATAGCTATAAGAACTCGAAAGTGGATTAGCTTTTTTATTTTTTATCCCTGTCTCTGTTGATTCGTCAGTTGAAGAGCTGGTGAATGTTCTAAATTATTGAAAATAGAATGAAATGTTTTATATGAGGAACATATATGCACATTGCTTAATGCTCTCACCGTCTTTTGATTGAAACCGGTGTGAGGAATGCTAAACAACTGGCGTACTCCCAGAAGTCTACAACGTCTACAGGCTCGTCACAAGCCGCCATACCAGATTTCCCTTTCTTTTTTGCTGAAACGTGATACCTTTTACAGTCACGAAGGGACTTCCAGTTTAATTTACAGTCCTCGGCTGCAATACATTGAGATTTTTATTTGAATGTACATTTAACAAATATGACAATACCTGTTTTGTTCAAAAGTTCTGATGCATTAATTGCATCAAGATTGCTATGCAGTTTATCGCCAAGGTTCCAGATACAAGGACGTTCTTTTGCTAATTCCGCCAGGAATTTTTTTTCTCCGGAGGTAAAAATGGTTTTCTTAGTATTTTTTCTTCGTTTCTTTGTTTCTATTTCTCTGGCTCCCTCCTCAAACACCTCTTCCAGGTACTCTTCGTTAAAATATTCCATTTCTAAAAGAAATTAAATTAACAACATCTAATTTCGTTGTGTTGAACTTACCATTCGCCACAGGTACTGTTATCTCCATTTACTTTGAAATATTCGAATACTACTGATATTTTCTGTGATCTTACAAAATTTAAGCACTGGGAAAATGTATTTTGCATTAATACGCTTACTTAAATTCAGTAGAGATTTTTCGTACAGTGGCTAACAAATTTAGCTTGAACTGCGTACTGCTTGGCTTAACTGCTTTGCTTAATTTTATCTTTGGAGACATTTTTGTTTGGGGGCTTAATTTAAGCGCGAGCAGCATACTAGGCTTTTCGAAAATATTTTGGACTTTTGAGTTTTGATACGCAAATTAAGTTTTGCTACAAAAAATTTGCTACGCTAATTTTTTCCCTTGTGGAAGCACTGCTTGCAGGTTGCAACAACCGTTGGCGAAGACAATCACAACACAGCAACCATGTGTGCGGGAGTTGTTCTTGTGGCGATGAACGGCAAAGTGTCAAGCCCACTGACGTGCTTGACTGTGTAATTGCGAACTTCTCTTCTCTATACAAAAAGTTATCGCTTATTCTGTAAGCGCGAATTTTAAACACAAGCAAGAATTCAATTAAGTTTTGTATGTTTGGGTTTTTGCGGGATTCGAACCTGGACCCCTCGCTTAGTAGTCCAACACACTAACCACTAAGCCACTGCGCCTACTTGGTCTTTAGTCGAATGCTTATTACTAGACCCGAACTGATGGGTGGGAATAAGCCTTCTTTGCTCATTGATTTTATCTAGCCTTTTTAGAAGAAGTCTCTCAAAAAGTTTTGACAATACTGGTAAAAGTGAGATTGGCCTGTATGAGGCGAGTTCTGATAGGGCTTTACCTTGTTTAGGTATAACTATAATTCCTGCTATCTTCCAGTGATGTGGAACATATTATCTTTTACATTTAAAAACAATTTAATTCATTTAAAAAGTTTTCATATGGCAATGCAATTAATTTTTAGGGTTTTTGTTTTTGGTAACTACAGCTACAACTACAGACCAAAATCTACCACGTCGAAAAGAAAGCACTGTCTTTCGCTTTGCCTGTTTAAGCGGAAGGAAGCAGAAGTTTGTATGCGCGTGTAAGTATTTTTAACTGCGACATTATTTTTCTTACCAAATGGTCATAAAGCTATGGCTGGAGACACCTAGTGGTTTGAATACAAACTGAGTGCAAGTGTTTGCTTAAGTTCTTAGAGAAACACTGGACTTAGTGTCACTAGAAATTGCTTTCGTTGAGTTTAACGATAACCTCTTCAATGTCCTCAAAAGAGTTTACTCAGAATTCAAATGATATGTTTACACCACAATCACAATACCTATTTCATTTTACATTAAAACGATTCAATTAAAATCAAAGTCCAAGTCGATAAGTGAGTTTCGCGTATCCTAGTCGTCATCATACATACCTACCTTTGTCAGCTTTTTCCAATAAATGCGGTCACATATATTTCCATAATCCAACGTCCGCCAAAACTGGAGTCACAATCAACGAATTCATAACAATATCAAATTTAGGTAAACCAATCAAGATCCGCAAATGCACTCTCAGTCCCAGCATGAATCGATCTTAAATCGATTGGCCTACAAAGGATCCATCCTAAAAACCATGGCATAACCCAAATAATGAAATATCACAATGAATGATACCCATCCATGCATTCAGTTACCACGAATGTCAATAACGAAGACAATGCGTCTAAATTCCGTCCGGTCCATTTCGCTAAAAGTATTACCCTAGGAAAGACATAACCGCGATACCCTGGAAGAGCTCTAACAATACATAACAATGTAGATGTCGATGACAGGCAGTAAGTAAATAAAATGCAATAAGGGAATTTCAATAAAACGGTGTTGATTTCATCACCGCCATTGTATTTACGATGACCTCTAAAGGGGCAGGATTTCCAATGTGACAATTTTACTCTTATTGCTAGGAGAGAAACAAAACAAAAATTGCATTCTTTTAAATGCATACAGCCAGAGGATGCCAGCAGGATGCAATATCAATTCACAGTCACGAATGCCACACAATTGTAGCAGCAGTTGAAAAAGTTAAGCGGACGGGAAAAAAATGCGGAACAGGGCTTACACACATTTCCGGTATTTCTCTGTTAGTGGGACAGCAATGATATATGCTTGCATAAGGATTCGAAGGCAGTCCCTTTTTTTTTTTTTGCTAAAAATTATTGTTTCCTGGAAGCTGAAGTTTAACTAGTGAGACTAATTGAATGGCGGAGACTTTTCTGGTTTTAAAGAGTTATTTTACTATTGATAAATAAAAGGCACGGAACGGAAGAGGTTAATATATATTTACAAAAATTCTGGCAAAACTCCGTTTAAATCGAAGTAATTTGCAATCGGTTACAACGATACAAATAAGATCCTGACATAATAATGAATTCACCTATAATGATGCAATCGGTTATAACGCTGAAATTCTGAAGTCCTTTCCACACCGTTGCAGAAGCTGTTTTGACGAGAAGGAGGAAGAGACTTTTCTACATTTTCACAGTATTTGTCCGGCTCTCTCACAAAGACGAAAGCTCCATTTGGGAGAGTTCCACTATAATGATCTAAAATTCTAAACGATCTAAAAGAAATCTAATACGCTTCATTCGAAGCTCCAACTGGTTCAACGAGTAGGAAGAATAACTATGAGATTGATCTGACAGCCACTTCAACCTAACCTAACTTAACCTTCCACTTTCCACATCGTTAGCGTTGCCTTAATATGTAGTAATTATATATAGCTAGGACAAAAAAAGCGGATCTTCAACTCCAACACAGTAGAGTAAGACCTCATCTTAGTGGAAGACGACTTGGAGTGCTCGACCGCAACCGAATGCAGTTACTTGAGCACTGGGCTAACTGTTAGATGCGGCCTTGATTTAAACTTAACTGTAGAGCCGCCCAACTGTATGAAAATGACATCTGATATACACGAAAGGATAAGAAAAAAAAATTACCAAAAAGATCCGGACTGTAAATTTTACAATGTGTGTTACGGGGCCATAATTTAGATAGAAGCTGAAAAGAAAGAAAAAAATTGTAGTAGGATGTTAGATATCAAAAATTTCGATTGGAGTTTGCCGACGGAAATACACATCCTGTCAGGCTCCGATATTAAAATACTCTACAAACCTGATTGATTGTTTATCTCACCCATACCTGAATTCGGTAAAAAAAAAAAAAAAAGTTCAATTTCTTACCAGAAATATGTCCATTCGATGTCCCCGTGCTTTTTTTATTTAGACGTTTTGCATTTGCAAAGTTTATCGTGTTGTCTCCATTTTGGTGGCTGTTTCGTTCAATGCAATATGTGTGAACGATAGCAATATATTTTGCAACCGGCATGCAGTAGAATCCAGGTATTTGAGAGAATAGATCAGCGACTAACGAGATCCATTGCTGCCTTGTTTTGCTATAGCGCAGCTGATGCGATTGCCACAACGCTCGCTAAAACAACAACAAATTTTAGGGTCAATCGGTAAATGCCCGAGCGGAGAAAAGTCCACAAACAGAACACTAGATACCGTTGCTATCTAGGCACCGACTATACAATGCCTGTACTTGCAGGCAACGCTGATACTTTGCAATTTCCAGTTTGCTACGCTCCTAGGCACTCTCCCTACGAACGTCTATTTTGCTACTTTTTTTTTAAAGCACGAAATGTCAACATAAATCTTGGAATATTTCTTGAAAAAAAAAGTTTATTCAGTCATTACTCACTTTCCCACACCAATTTATGTTATTTTTTCTACCATACCCAACAAGTACCCATTTCTTCGGATTCAAATTCACAAACGCATTGACTTCCAGAACAATAAATTAAAAGTTTTATTTTATTTGGATCCGATGTGCGTAAAAGACGAAAACGCACCATATACTTAATTTATTAAAACAGTTTTCAAATCTGGCTCCACATTCTGACTGGGAAGACATAAATTCCGAGTGTCGACTTTTCAAATCAAGCTGTCTAGAATCGACAAGCTAAATTACATGCAGCGCAATTGGTAGTGCAAGCCAACAACAACACGTGCACACTACGAGCAGTAGACAACACGTCATAGCGGCACCATAAAATCGACAACCAACGGTCAGCCAGATGGCCCGCAATAAATGCAACACAAAAACCCAAAAGAAACAACATTATCACGAGCAATAAAGCGCCATACATCTATACCAGCGGCGCAAAGAAGGAGCGGAGAAAGAAGATCAGCCGATAACCCGATCGTTTTGCGAGACGACGCAACTGGATCTGCGACCGAAATCCATACACCATACAGCACGCAGGCACACGGCTGCTGTATATTATACGGCAACAAAACCAACGTATACTTACTTGATGTCCGAACCCGTGTGAGCAACGAGCTTAATACAATCCACTACCCTATTTTTGTGTAAATAATAAAAATCATTTCTTTGTGTTCTTGTTCTATGAACCGTGCGTTTTCCTTTTTTATTGATCCAAACACAAGCATTCATTTATTTAATGACACTAATGTTGTTGATTTTTGGGTTCATGTTAGTGAAACGAAAGATGGTCTTGGCAAGCCATTGTTTTTAAAAGTTTCCAATTTAATGAAAAAAGTTCTCGTTCTTCCACATAGCAGCGCAGCTGCTGAAAGAATTTTTTTTTTCAAATTTGAGCTTGACAAAGAACAAGAAGGAACTCATTTAAAATAGAGGCAGTAGATAAAAAAATGGCTGCAAAATGTTTGGTTTCAAAAAGAAACGAAATATGGGTGTTGAATCTTTAATTTTTTTCTAAAAGGTATACCTACTTAAAAACTTAATTTTTGAAATTAAAAAAATTAAACTGTATTAATCTAAGACTTGCCGGAATTCTTATGTGATATTAATTCTGCTATTGGTGCAAAGATCCTACATTTATAATTTTTTTATATGAAATATTATTGTTTTTAAGCCAAAGCTTGCATGCAAAGCGCCTTCAAAGTGAAGTTTTTAATTCTTTTTTTGTTTTGTTAAACTACACTTGTATCTACTAGTCCCTAAAAACATATTTACTTTGAATTAAGAATTAAGTTTTTTTTTGTTTGTTTTAGCCTAGTATGCTGTTCCAGGAAAGCTAAAATTAAGCACCTCTCCAATGTTTCTCTCCACCACTTCGCTTAATGGTCGCTTAATTTTGACAGTGTAAGTTCCGTCAAGAAAAAAAAATGTGTTAGATGATTGACTTGCTCTGTTTAGTCATTTGGTACATGTTTTCCTTTGGGCGGTCGGAAATCTGACACTTCAAAGGTTGACCTCATCCCTTAATTGAGGGAACCCGTAGTGGTTAATATTGAAAAAAAAAAAAGCATATGAAAAAAAAAAAAAAAAAAACCATGAATAGAAGACGGTTAGAAGAAGACGTTGTAATAAGTGCAGCTGTGCAAATCATAGCAATAACAACAAACCGAAGAAAGAAAATGCCTTCTGTACGTGTGAATCCATATTTACAAATGAGAAAAACAAAAGGACGTTTTTCCAAAGGCGTAAGCCATTACGAATATTGTTTAAAACTTATTCCTGTTACAAATATACTTGAAACTTGTAGTTTTTGGACATGGTGTCAAATGTGAATGTGTTCAAGGAAAATTTACACATGGAACCAGATACATTTCAAAAGCTGTATGAACTATTGGAACCGCTATTAAGACCAAAGAGAAATACAAGAAAGACATTCGGCCTTACTAATAATCAATCACTAATGTCGACAACTAGTTAGATGTCAGCTTTAGTAAAAATGTACAGCTTTTGTGAAATGGTACCAATAAACAATTAGACCTCCACATTTACTAGTCCTACAACTTTCTTAGAATCTATTACATTTGTTGTCATTGCAGAATTCAAATTTCATAATTTGTTTTCCTAAAAAACAAGGTCAATGGTCACTTTCACAAGGAGGATTTTATTCTAAAAGAAGGAATACATAAATTGCAATTAAGTTTGCCCAACACATATCTTTCCAATGCTCTTTGAGACTTATTATAAGCAAAAAACAAAACACAAAATAGGAAATGCACAAAATATCCGCTGATCTGTCAAATATCATATGCAAATCAGTAATGCCCTATCGTTCGATGGGACACAATTTTCAGTACTTTTATGGTACGCTTTCCATTGTTTTCTAATACTACATAGCGATTTCTTTATGAGTGCATTTGTGTCTTAATAAAATCCATTTCAAATTATTCAATAAACAAAGCACAGTTTATTTGAATGGTTTCATTTATTCGTAGGCTGGCGATGCAAATCAAAACTTATTGGTGGTCTAAACATCACAATTGCATCGTTGGCAAGAGAATATTTTTGAAAATAGAAATAATATCTGGCTCATTCATTTCAGAATGAATAACAATCGCACGTAGGAAGCGTGTTAAGAACTTATCGCTTCCGGGTTTGAAAATAAATATAATTTAACCTGTACAAAATTGTATGGCTTAATATTACTTTATTCGGGAAACTTAGAAACCGACAAAAGTTGAAATTCGAACTGTTAGGCTGTACTTACACCTCCAGAAGTTAATAAACTTGTTATTTTGCATGTATTTTGCTGAGTTCTGATAATTCCATTTTTATAACTATATATTTTCCGCGAAGGGAACCTTTTCACGCCTACCATTATCTCATTAGAGATCCTCATTCTCGGTAAACAAACTCCTTTTGCAAAGAGTTTGAAAAGGGTTTGGTTGCAACAAAATATCTACCTGTGTCGCCTAAGGTACTGAGAATTGTTGCAAAATGGTACCTATAAGCAGTCCAAACTTTTTATTCTGTTTGCGACGACTGTCAAGAAAGTCTTGGAATTATCCCAAACTTATAAAAAATTTATTTTTTATTAAGCAACTAACAAGGAAAACCAATCAAAAAGCAAAAAAAAAAAACACAGAAATATATGCTTCACGTGTTTAGAAATAAAACAAAAACGCAATATTTTTCAATATTTTGCATACATTTGTACAAATTTGTGTGTGATAGACTTAAAAACCATTTGCATTGTTGTATTACAACGAATAAAATTAGAAAGCATTCACAATTTACTAAAATTAATTAATAATTGTAAACGCTCAGGCTGAACAACATCGTATTAAATTCTCTCCTATTTCGAAATTTAATACCGCGATTTTGGATGGTTGGGCAACACTTGTCTTCAAAATGACATAAGGGAGGATTTATTTAGCTAATGTCCGAGATAAACATGGCTTTCTCAACACTAACATTTAACCCTACAGTTAGCGATAGTCTGGCAACTATATTTGTTTATTGGTAAATGGATTTTGGAAAGTGTGGAGTCTTTTCGTAAAGTGCCAGACTAAAGTTGATTATTGGTAAGGCCGATTGACGGTAAGCATATAGCCTTAAAATGCCCTCCAAACGCAGCAAGCTTATTTTATAACTACGAGGTTTGTATCGCAAACAGATTTATTCGATATCATAATATCATATTTATAAACCATTTACTTATAGGGATTTCATAGCATTGTCTTGATGATGGCTATCTCCGATGCAAACTACAGGTTTGTTTACATTGATGTGGGGGCATTTGGTAGCGAAGGCGATGCAAATATTTTTAGCTCATCTCAACTTGGAAAGGACATTCTGGAAGATAGGCTGCCATTTCCAGAAGACATGCCAATTGGATCAGATATGATCCCGTACTTTTTTGTGGCAGATGATGCTTTTCCGCTTAATAAGAGGATTATAAAGCCATATGCCCCAAGAAAGCCAAAGAAACTTAGTGATGATGTGCGCATTGCAAACTACAGGATAATTAGGGCGAGACGGTGTGTAGAAAATGCGTTCGGAATTTTATGTTCAAAATGGAAAATTGTTAGTGCTTTCTGTTATCTCCACAATTATCTAATAAGATACAATAGAGCTTCATATTGTCCAGCCAAATACGTAGACTATTATGATTAAGAAGGTTGTCTTGTGAAGGGTGACTGGAGGAAACAAATTTCCGAAGATGCTTTAAGCCAATCTACATTCCGGTCAAAGTTTGGTAGACAAAGTGACTGCGGCAAATTCGTAAGGGAAAAGTTGAAGGATTTCGTGAATTCCCCATCTGGTTCTATTCCATGGCAAAACAAAGCCGCATTCCTAGAATAAATACAGGTATATAAAATCAAACTGCTTGTTTTTGTGCACCTATAATAAAAAAGGAATTTCAAATAAAGAAAAAAAAAACATTCACACACTTTAATGTATTACCTAGTTAATGTTTATTGCATCACGATTTTAAGTTCCGCTAGAGCCTGTTGTTGAAAACGAACCCCTAACTTTTCGACAGTAATGCTCTGGGAGCTGTTTAAGAATCCTGTCAAGATTGGCAAGAAGCGAGTAATTTTCCAAACTTGGTTGAACGAATATTGGTTCTTCGCATTTTCTCATTTCGACAAGCTACTTAATTGTCTGAGTGAGACTTGTAACGTTTTCCAACATTGGATCTTTCCTCTGCGGCTTTGTTTGCTAAAATCAGATTAAGTTAAACTACAGTTTGGCCAACAAAGTTTTATTTACATACATAGCTATAAGAACTCGAAAGTGGATTAGCTTTTTTATTTTTTATCCCTGTCTCTGTTGATTCGTCAGTTGAAGAGCTGGTGAATGTTCTAAATTATTGAAAATAGAATGAAATGTTTTATATGAGGAACATATATGCACATTGCTTAATGCTCTCACCGTCTTTTGATTGAAACCGGTGTGAGGAATGCTAAACAACTGGCGTACTCCCAGAAGTCTACAACGTCTACAGGCTCGTCACAAGCCGCCATACCAGATTTCCCTTTCTTTTTTGCTGAAACGTGATACCTTTTACAGTCACGAAGGGACTTCCAGTTTAATTTACAGTCCTCGGCTGCAATACATTGAGATTTTTATTTGAATGTACATTTAACAAATATGACAATACCTGTTTTGTTCAAAAGTTCTGATGCATTAATTGCATCAAGATTGCTATGCAGTTTATCGCCAAGGTTCCAGATACAAGGACGTTCTTTTGCTAATTCCGCCAGGAATTTTTTTTCTCCGGAGGTAAAAATGGTTTTCTTAGTATTTTTTCTTCGTTTCTTTGTTTCTATTTCTCTGGCTCCCTCCTCAAACACCTCTTCCAGGTACTCTTCGTTAAAATATTCCATTTCTAAAAGAAATTAAATTAACAACATCTAATTTCGTTGTGTTGAACTTACCATTCGCCACAGGTACTGTTATCTCCATTTACTTTGAAATATTCGAATACTACTGATATTTTCTGTGATCTTACAAAATTTAAGCACTGGGAAAATGTATTTTGCATTAATACGCTTACTTAAATTCAGTAGAGATTTTTCGTACAGTGGCTAACAAATTTAGCTTGAACTGCGTACTGCTTGGCTTAACTGCTTTGCTTAATTTTATCTTTGGAGACATTTTTGTTTGGGGGCTTAATTTAAGCGCGAGCAGCATACTAGGCTTTTCGAAAATATTTTGGACTTTTGAGTTTTGATACGCAAATTAAGTTTTGCTACAAAAAATTTGCTACGCTAATTTTTTCCCTTGTGGAAGCACTGCTTGCAGGTTGCAACAACCGTTGGCGAAGACAATCACAACACAGCAACCATGTGTGCGGGAGTTGTTCTTGTGGCGATGAACGGCAAAGTGTCAAGCCCACTGACGTGCTTGACTGTGTAATTGCGAACTTCTCTTCTCTATACAAAAAGTTATCGCTTATTCTGTAAGCGCGAATTTTAAACAAAAGCAAGAATTCAATTAAGTTTTGTATGTTTATAGGTACGGTGGCCATACGTCCCGTATCTGTCCCGTATGTTCATATATATTTTTCTTGTAACATTTTATTATCTATTTTATAAAATTAACCATTTCATGATGACTAAGAAAGTGCAAATAGCCTCTTAATAATCACAAGGGAATCAACTACAAAAATAATACATCTATTACTACCATATTTGCATACCCGCTGAACTCTTTCATTGAACTTGTCAAACTCACGGCTGTGGGTGAAAAATGGGTTGATATTTTTACACATATCTTAGAAAGAAGCATTGCTTCCGTAACCTTTTACAAATTGTCGAATTTAGCTTGTGTCTGTCAGGTTCACGTAGGAAAGATTTTTTTTCGATAATGAACAATGTATGGACGATCGAAAAAGCCCAGCTATGTAAATGTTGAAATTCTAAAAGCTATATCAATTGTAAAGTGCAATTACAATTTAAGTTGTCTTGAATTCAAAAACTATTTAAAAGAAAACGATAGTTTTGTTAAACAGATTTGTTCATTATTTGTATTGACAAAGAACTTATGTTCGGTAACTTTTTTTTAACTCGCACATTAATATTACAGAATGAATGAAAGTCTGATTTTCTTATTTTGTTTTATTGGTTTTATTATTAATTATTATTTAATGTGTTGTTTTTGTTGCTACTGAGGGCTAATTTATTTTCGTTACTTAATTAAAAGAAGACTTTATTATTATTTATTGTTTTTTTTTTTTTTTTTTTTTTTTTCTTAAACAATTGTTTTTATTTTTTGTTGGTTTTTAGTAAAGAATTTGTAAAATAATCTAATACGTTTTTTTTTTATTATTTTTGGCCATTTGTATGCTGTTATATATTTTTTTTTGTCCCGGGTTTCGCTCTGAAAAATATGGTCCACCCATGAAGTAGATATGAACAATATTAAGGAACAGGTAAAGCTGGAACAATATGAACATTTTTTTTTTTTTTGTATATGCGGTCATAGCTGCTCTGTGCTCTTCGTGTATAAAAGAAAACAAAAATCTATTAATGTTCGAAGATACCAATTTCATCCCCTGTACTTGGCTCGCAAGACTCATGGAGAATATTTTTCACTAATGCCTCAATTGGAGATGTATCCAGTGAAATTTTTTCAATATTTCCGTATGAGCCAGGACCAGGAGCAATTCCATTTCAGTAGTTTTTAAGGAAAATCAAAGACGACATCATACCGAAATGCGTTCTAGATCGAAATGACTACATCTACGCAAAACAAAAACTAGTTTTGACTTTTGAGGTATTTACATACATGTATAATATTTTTCATGGGCACTACAATTAAAGTTACATTTTTTTAAAATGTTTTATATTTCTCGCTGTACGGGAGTTAGTTTCTCTGATTTGTCATTCCGCTTTTTGTTGGGAAAGACTACAGTGAGAAGGTGTACAATTGAGGCAATAAGTGCGATAAATAAACACTTTATAAGAAGTTGTATTGCCTGTCCCAGAAAACCCTATTTCCAAACAATTTTTAAATAATTGAAATTATCGCAATTATCTTGGAGCTGTGGATTGTAAACATGTTCGCATGGTTGCTCCTCGAAAATCTGGAAGCTTTAATTTCAATTACCAGAAGTGTTTCTCAGCAATTCTAATGGCAGTAGTTGACGCAAACTATAAGTTTATTATGGTAAACATCGGGGCTCATGGATCAAATTCCGACCCTACCGTATTTCCATCGTCAAATTTTGAAAAGTGCTGGAACTGTCCTCGTAATCTAAAGGTTCCCGCCGATTTTTCTCTACCCGAAACGCATGATAAACAACCATTCGTTTTGATAGGCGACGAAGCCTTTGGGTTGTAATATAATATGATGACACCAAATACAGGATCTGGACTAACAATAAAGAAAAGGATCAACAATTATAGGTTACAAAGTAATTACCATAAAAAATTTCTTTGAAATATAATTTTGTACGTTACAGGCATTCAAGAGCTCGAAGAATCGTTGAGAGTACTTTTGCGATTTTAACCCACACTTGGAGAATTTTGTTAAGACCCCTGGAAGTACAACCTGCAGTGGCAAAGCCATTAATTTTATGCTCTTGCATATTTCATAATTTCCTCCAAGGTCCAAAGATTATTCCAAGAACACATCTGATCAAGCAAATGAATCAATGTATTTTTTAGTTCACCACAGTTCTATAATGCAAGAGCCAGCCAATGCAGTTGAAATAAGAAACCGATTTGCTGACTGATTTATCACCGAATAAAATGTTGATTTCCAGTATTCCAAATTATAAAAAGTTACTGCTCTTACACTCTCTTTCTGCAACAACAAAACAAATAAATAAGCAAACAATGCTTTATTTGCAAAAAAAAATACTACATTTAAAATTCATTTTAATACACTATAACATTAACATAGCAATAAAAAATAATTAAATATACATTTAAAAGGAATAGTCTTTTGATTTCATTGATATTAATTCGTAAGCATTATTTATATCTATTTCATATCACATTTGGTAACTACTAATAAGCTCTACTAAAAGCTTGTTAAGAAACTACTCGTACTATAATTATTACCGAATGCCATTGATAAGAACACAAACAAAAAAAAAACACAACATTTAGAAGAACATCACAACAAGCTCTTAAGTGCTATTTTGACGAACATCCTCAGCGAAATCAGTTTTCAAGAGTTCAAGCACTCGCATCTGGAAATCGATTTGCTTCGGCGTAGAGAAATGCTCCACCTGAATTGAAATATTCCCAAAAAAGAGATCCATCGGCGTTCTTCGAACGGTGTTTGTGTTTTCTATGGCACTTGAAATGATTTCTAAGTGCTCATCAAAAAAATGAAAAATTTTGTTGTTCTTTGTTGAGTATTTTTTTTTTTTGTTCTGTGCTGCCTGCCCGAGCCCATTGTACACTGCTTTTCATCGACTGATGCGATGTCGATGGATAAACTGGTGGATCATCCAGATCATCGACGTCAAAAACGAACTCCATACTCATGTATTCGTCAGCCACGTCAAAGTTTCCGAAGGCGCTAAAAAAGGGAAAAAAAAATACAATTAAAAAAATGCTATTCCTTCAAGTGCCGTACATACTCTGCACTCTGCTAGATCTTTTATGTAAGGAATCAGAAACTTCAGTGCCTTAAAGTGTACCCACTTCACTGGAGACTTTGTCGCAGACCCGCTGGGTATATTTACTTCTGCGCGGAAGTAACTCCTAAAGCTGTCCCTCAAAGACGTCTATTTCCTTTGGCATTCATCAACTAAAAAGTTCAAATTAAATTATAAATACAGATAGCACATAATATTAGAAAAACATACCAGACTTGTTCAAAATCAGAGCAACATCTTCCAATGCATTGGTCGTTGGACCTCTGGAATTCGTTGCAATATCCCGGAACGCCTTTTGCATAGAGGGAAGAATGATTTTTCACCTCCATTATTAGCTTTTCTTCGAATTCTCTCAACATTGACTTGGCTTCTTCATTAGAAGCATTTGTTTTTCTTGTACGTGAGGACATTGCGCAATAAACATAAGCACAACAAAGAACAGACGTAAGACACGGACGAAATAAAAATCCTGACAGATGGAACAGTAATGAAATGAAATATTTCAGTGGAATGATTTGGTTTTTTGCTGTGGAATTGACTGAGTAGGTCAGAAAAAGTTTCTCGTATCTACCAAAAATTAATAAATTATCTAAAAAAATTTCTTTCTAGAAAATTTAAAGATTATTTTTGTATTTTTGTTTATATAGACTAACTTCATAAACAGGTCTGTAGGGACCCTTGGTCTAGCTTCTCGCAACCATGCGTTTTGTGTGAGTTTTTAATTTTTGGAACGAATGGAAGGGATTTACAATTTTATACCGATTCCAAACGGCCACTTTTACCAACATAAACTAGAATAAAGTATCAAAAACTAAATTTTGAATGGTGTTTTACTGTACCTACCTATTATTTAAACATTGAGTAGGTAGAAACTGCGTAACCCTAGTGACCTTTACTCTACAGAAATATTTTTAGCACGTGGTTTTACGATTACGTTCATTGTGATTGTGATGTGGTTGTGTTCGGTTTAAATTTTGTTTTTTTTAGTGTAAAAGTAAATAGTTTTAACTAGCTATGGTGAAAACAAGGGGAGGGTACAAAAACGTTGGTGTTGTATCAAGGGGTATAGGCTTATGCTAGGATTAGTAGCAGAAAGCCGCAAAAAAAGAGAAGGTATGTAATAAATATAATTGTTACACATATTCACATTTTTAGAATATATATTATATTATAACTGTGGCAATAAGCTAAAGAAGCTTATATCGACATAAGCCATACAAAGTTCTCCATTTCTTTACCTTTCTTTTGGTCCAGTTGCTATTACTCTACAACCCTTAAAAACCGTAAATTTGAAGAAAAATGAATGTAATAGAAAAGATCTAAAAACAATAAGTAGATAAAAATTGGTTTTGCTCCCAATGACAAATTACCAAAATTGACATATGAGCTGCTTTAAATTATTATCACAGTAATATAACCGTTAAAATATATAATATTAGTTTATTTATTAATTATAGAGAGTGCTGCTACGGTACTTAGTACAATAGAACGGCCAGATTTAGATAATATTATTATCTTAGATAATCGCACACAAGTTGAAAGCGAACAGCCTGGCAATATTGAAGGCATGTTATTCATGAGTTTTGTTTTTATTTATTTGTCGCTATGCCAGTGGATCTACAAAATGTTTTATACTAATAATAATAATAATAATAATAATAGTTGGCGCAACAGGTCTGTAGGGACCCAGGGCCTAGCTTCTCGCAACCATTCGTTTTGTGTGAGTTTCTAATTTTTGGAACGAATGGAAGGGATCTACAATTTTATGCCGGTTCCAAACGGGCCGATTGAGAAGCTCTTTCATGACAGTCATACTCTCGGATGTTTGTCAGACGTTCGCGAGAGGTAGCGCAGTGAAAAAAACCCTGAGTTGGAATTTGGGTTTTTGCGGGATTCGAACCTGGACCCCTAGCTTAGTAGTCCAACACACTAACCACTAAGCCACTGCGACCACAAAATATTAACAAATTATATTAATTGCAGTTATTATGGAAGACGCTGGTGTAATATTGGATGCAGAAGATTTCTATACCATTGATAACCCCAGACAAATTGAATGTATGCCTGTTTATTGCTATTAGGCATTGTATTTTTTAACATTTTGTGTTACACTTCAGCTTCTGTTACAGTCGTTATGGAGGATGCTGGTGCATGGTGGAGTTATAAGGCAGTTATTTAGAGAGAAGGGTGAAATCTATACTACTGTAAAAGGAAAGGAAGTCCCATCACGATCTGTTAAAAATCCTTGCAAAACTGCTTGCAAAAAAAAATGTTCAACAATATTTTCGGATGAACAAAGGCAAACAATCCATCGAGAATACTGGGATCTTGGGTATGTTCAAAAGCGTGAGTTTCTTATTAGGTGCATTAAAACTGCATGTAAATCAAGGGAAACAGTCGAAAATAGCCGCAGAAAGTATTCTAGACGTTACTATTTGCCTCAAGACAATGGAAATATTGAGGTATGCAAGATATTCTTCCAAGGTACACTGGATGTTGGTGCAAAACTTTTAAGATACACAGAGAATAATGTCTCTACATCGCTTGGTACTGCCTCTGCAGATGGAAGAGGTAAACAGAGGTCTAGCAACAAAACACCCCCTCATTGCATACAAAACGCAAGAAATTTCATCGAAAATCTCCCCGCTGTGAACTCGCACTATTGCCGCAGCAGTACAAATAAAAAATGCGTACCTCAAGAATATGAATCATTAAGCAATATTTACAGAAAATATAAAAAACATTGCCGGGAAACTGCCATAAAGCCAGCTTCAGATTTTATTTTCAAAAAAATTTTCAAAACTGAATATAATATCGGAATTCACGCACCGAAAAAGGACAAGTGTTCTACTTGTATTAGCTTTGTTTCTCTTATGTCTCCATCAGAGACTGAACAACTAAAATATGACCAACACATCGCTGAAAAGGAGGCAATAAACAAACAATATCGTGCCGATCAGGACAGAGCTCGAACAGACAAATCTTTCATTACTTGTTCTTTTGATCTGCAAAAAGTGTTAAATACGCCTTGCGGTATATGCAGTATATAATTTAACTTTTTATGAGACTTCAACGCAAAATGGATTTTGTTTCATGTGGGGCGAAAAAGATGGGAAAAGAGGATGCAATGAAGTTTGTACGGCCATGGAGTTATACTTGTTAAAATTGGATGCAAGGAAAATAAGAGAAGTAGCATTATACCTACTGCGATAATTGTGCCGGGCAACAAAAAAATCAAGCAATGTTGTCATTGATCATCAACTTTTTAAAAAATGCTACCTGGATTGAACAAATCACACTAAATTTCTTACTCGCTGGACATTCGATGATGACAGTGGACTCAATCCACGGAGTTATTGAACGCTCAGTTAAGAAAAAAACCGTATACGTACCCAGCGAATGGGGCACTATTGTTTCTAATGCCAGGATTGACCCTTTTCCATACAATGTAGTTATGCTACATTCAAATGATTTTAAGGACTGGAAGAGTTTTGCAGAAAAGAAAACTCCATTTATAACAGCAACAAAAAATAAAATAAAAATAAGCAAAGTTCAGAAAGCAGTGTTCAAAAAAAGCTTGAGTGTTTCTGAATGTTTCAGTATTTTTAACTCTGCTGAAGATACTGAAATCAAGTGTTGCTTGGAAATCAAGAGACGATTGCGCACTGGCCCATTAGAAGCTCCACTTCAACTTTACTTTTCGGATCAGCCAATCTCAGAGCCAAAGTACCGAGATCTTGTTGGGCTCTGTTTAAAAGCAGCAATTTCATCTCACCTCCATCATGAGTTCATTGATTTACCTCACAGATCTACGGTAAATGATTCACTTGCTGAGCCTGACGAAGATGAGTTAAGTGCTGAGGAGGAATTTTAACAATTTTATAGAAAAAAATAAAAAATTATAATTTCTTAATTCTTTCCTATTATAAATAATAATATTTTTTTAAAACAGTTAACTCGATTTTTGCTGTTCCGCCAATTTTGATTTATAGGGTAGTATAGAATGGCCCTGTGCTCATGATTAAGGTAAGCAAGTATTGAAGCAAAAAGGGCCAAACTGCTAGAGAGGCCTTTTTTAGTTTTAGCTCACAGAAACCGATCTTATGCAAAAAGGGCCAAACTACACGTTATTGCTCTTTTTAATGTTTAACTATGACAAACAGCGTTTTAAACTGTTTAATTATATTTTTTTATTGCACAGAATATGTAAATCTATCGGGTCCACCATATTCACTGCCTAAAACCACTAAATTTACACCATTAGAAATGACCAAATCTTAGAAACCCAATTAAAAATATCAGATTGGCCCTTTTTGCGCAACACCATCGATATCATAAACGATAAGCAACATTTTAATATAAGGATTGAGTTTAACCATACGGATTAAATGCTTTAAAAAAAGCAAAAGAAAATTTATACGGTTTCGTTTTACGTATGGCTATAACTAGGACCTAAGCTGTCAAATTAAAACAAATTTACGTCTTTTGTGTTTTAATTGCTTGTTACCAGATGCACAAGTATGCGCACAGATAGGTAGTCCGCTGAAATAACTGTTTCTAACCAGAACGCATCATTATTCTGCTAACTACTGAACTTAAACTCATTACCATAACCACAAAGTCACACACTTACACCAGCACCCAAAACAAATACCACAAATCACAACGTCAAACATTTTAGCCAAACGGATCGCCAGTGAAAAACGCGTGCACACAATAAACCTCCACCTTCACACTGTAACTGTACATACAATGGAATCCAATTCAAATTAAGCCAAAACAAAGCGGCACACAATTAATTAGAAAGTTTCAAAGTCGCTTGTGCACTTGTGCAGGTGCACTGCATCTACATCCGCACACGAACTGAATGTCGGCGGCTCCAACATGTAGCTCGTCTACATGAGCCGAGCATGTGGCCATTAATTAAAAAATGTCAGTCGGCCACTTAAATTGTAATTACGGGAATCGACAGAAAAACGGCATTTTAATGAAATGCCTTACACACTCACAGTCTACCCTACCCATATCTTATATGAGTAGATGCCATCCCTCTCTTCAGCTATTTGCTTGGCGCTGCTATGGCTATGTCCTGTGCAAGCTATTTAAATACTCATTAAACATAATTTCCCGGTGCAAGAACCATTAGTTGAAAAAAGACGCGCTTAATAGCTGACATGATGCATAAGTACCTCGCTCACATTTAATTTTAAACTTTATATCATCGACAGTAAGAGGATAAATCAAGCACACACGCACAGCACATGAACACATTCATGCACAAAATAGCGAATCATCCTGTCAGTGGTTCAAAGAAGCATATTACGGAAAAAGAGAAGCGAGCTCAACACTTCCGCGTCAACTTTGCCTCATTAAAAATTTTCAACTGAAATGATCCCCCATGGGAAAGCAGATGTGCCTTGACAGTAACCATACTAGTTGGCAGAGTAATAAAGGCTTAAATTCCATCGCAAAGGGACAGAGCGTGTCTCGTGAGATTTGAGACGAGCAATGCAAATAATATTGCTCGTCAACATTCTAGGTCTAGCTCATAATAGTGTATAGATAAAAATGTAATGGCATTAAAAAGAGGTATGACCCAGGGGTATGGCGTATGGGAGTATGTGCGTCGGCAAACTAGGTCGGGTTCAGTATTCTTTGCGACCCCATGGGCAAGATGTTGAAATGCTTTTATCGTTGTAGACTATTTGTGAGTTCCACTTTGGACCAGCTGCCGAAATTAAGCGTCCATATGGAGAATGTCTCGAACTATGAAAGAATGTTTCTCAACTGAGCGGAGCGAGTACAGTGGTTTGTGGTACATGAGAAGTGTAGACCAAAGAGGATCTAAGCCAGAGGTCCAACTTCAAGTGCACCTACCCGATTTTCACCGCAAATTTTGAATGACAGCGTGTAAAATGTCAAAATTAATGGCCGCTTGGTGGAATTAACATCTACCTTTATGGCGCTGTGGTAGGTATAACTTTTTCAATAAAAGTAACAAATAATACAAAACTCGTATTGCTCTGTTTATTATTTGGAAGTAATTAGTTCGTGATTTATTATAATATAGGTAATATATAATATATAATTTTGCTATTAAAATGCGATTCGCAGACTTCGTGCTCAGTGGAACGTATATGCAAATAAATATGATTTTCTTGTTTTTGTATTCGTGATTGAAATTTGTGCGACATTTTTGTGAAATCGAAAATCCTGTCCAAAGTATCTTCCTGTCTTTATGGGGATTTTTGTTGGCGTAATGTGGCTCAGTAATAGTTTTTGTTGTAGCTTTTCCGTGCCAGCACTGTGTATGGTTAATGGTGAATGTTTTGTAACTTTCAATTTGTGCTTGTTGGTGACGTATTTATTATGTGCTTTGGTTGTCGGTGGCGTATGTGGTGCACCACGTGACATATGCGACCGTTTTGGAGCCTACCCTTTCCCGGTTCAGGCTCTCGTTCCAAAAATGCACGTAAAGGCACAGAAGTAAAGCACGAAAAAAAAATGCACAAACAAAGTACAAATAAAAAAATTTACCCACAGTAAAAATGCTGGCGGTCACGGCTGGGGATAGTTGTTGACCGCCAAATGATGCGTATAAGTACCTATCACGAACACAGAATTAGCTTTCTTCCTAAAACACTAATGACTTCTTTAAAATTCACCACTATCAATAAAAATGCAAATTGAATTTTATTTGTGTGGATTTAAATCCTTCTGCTGCGAATTATTTTAATTTTTTTATTTTTTATTGAATCAAGAAAACTAATAGGTACTTTGGCACTGTGGCCATTAACAAAAATCACCACCACTATTCCCGATCTTTTACCACACCATGACTTCGGCAAGAACTACTGTTCGGCTTCTCCAGCCAATATTGCCCCCTAATCTCCTAATACCACTATCACTAACATTTGTCCAACCTTCCACCGTTTCTGGAGTAGCCGCTACGGATCATGCTATTTTCTTCACCCCATCTCAACGTCATGCTCTTTTGAATTTTCAAATTCCTTCAACATTAAAGCTGAACTCTGTCAACATGCACCAACAAATATTCACCAACTACGAAATCGAGTCTCTATATCCTATGCCTAAACGCATAACTGGTTAACATACCTACTCAATTTGACATTACAGTTTGTCAACAAAAAATTTTGACGAGAAAAACAAGCATGGATTAGCAGGGGTAAGTCACATTTATTTTTTTTTTCTCTATATTAATAAAACAATTAATATCAAAATTTATTTCTTTTGTTTTAGGAAATTTTACATATGTGCACTGGATCAAAAACGAACGAGGGACAAGATTGCTGAACGAAAAGGTGCGGTGAAATTTGATTGCAGGTAAGTGAAAAGAGTTTGTTATTGTGGACAGGACAGCATGAGGGACACCACAGGATACAGGTGACAGGGAGAGGGTATGTTCGATCGAAAAAAAAGGTATAATGGTATAGTAGTGTTTTTATTGAAATTTAATTTTTGTTGCATTTTTCAGGCCCTGCAGACATGGCGAAACGGGTGACTGTAAGAAATCTCTGAAATTGGTGGAGGTTTTGACGACAACGGGGACAGAGACAAAGTCAACCACTTGTTTGTTTTTGTTGATTCAAAGTGGTTAAGGTCTAAACCGGGCATAAGTATCCGTAAGTGCTTAGCATAGTGATATATAGAACGAAATATAAGCATGATTTCCGTCGTCGCATGAAGGAGAACAAATGCATTTTAAGTTAAGTGTTTTTTCGACTTTTTCGACCAAAGCAGGGATCGACTCTTTCGAGCGGAAGCCATAAAAACTGGTGGGGGTCGAAATTCTGCCGAGGTCAAAATTATTTTTTTTAAATTCTGCTTTCAAAACTCTGTTTTCCAAAATTTTGCTTTTAAAATTCTGTTTTTCTAGATTCTGCTTTTCAAAATGCTGCCTTACCAAATTACTGCAAACAATAAAAAAAAAAGTTTGGAAAATGTTAAAAAGCGCGCGCTTTTATGAAGAACGTTCTACCAACCTACTCAATTTTTTTATTGGTTTTAAGTTTGCTCTCTTGGTTTAGACAAATATTCTGTAAAGCACAAATAGTGACAAAAATAAACTATGAAAAAAAAACAGAATTAGCAGAATTTATTTGCTTAAAATATTGACTGTCAGAATTTTGTGTTGAAAGGCAGAATTTTGACCCGCTCCCCATAAAAATAACAGATATACCAATAGAAGACAACGACTCAACCTTCCAAGTAAGATAACAAACTGGGATATTATCATTCAAACACATGGAAGTAATAATACGCATCTGCCGTAATGATGCGAGCACCAAATAGGAAACCGCGTCTTAAACATGGATAACCATATAAATAGTAGTGTTTCCTATGTAGCAGGCAGATTTTAAGAAGACATGAAAGAAAGAAGAGCTCTTGCTACGAAAAAAATAAAAACATTAACTTATAGGTAGGTATAGAACTAAAATTGGCGCAGCCGGTAGGATAAATAAAAAATAAAATAGCTATCTAGTTAATCGAACAAAAATCGTCACACACAAAATAAAGATTTCCGTGAATACTTTAATGAACTTAAATTTTAAATCAGTGAAAATCTAAATAAGAAACACTTTATAGAAGACCATAAAGTTTAAATTGTTCTCATTGTGAATACCCTATCGAACATAGTGTTTAAATTCATAGAAATCTATACACTCTAGTGAACCCAGAGTTTAAGTACAAAATCTTTAAAGCAAATAAAGAACAAAGCAAAGTAGAATTCTTTAAAGCAGATAAAGAAAAACTACAAAGTAAATTAGTTTAATAACCAATGTCAACGTAAACGACTAATGTTAGGAAGTTCCATAGAGGAAAAACTAATTAGAAGCCGAGCAGATGAACAAATTATTAAGTAAAGTCAAAAAGAAGAAACCACCAAAACCCAATTCAGATGACGAAGGAAGCACAACAGACGAAGAAGACAAGACGATCAATTGATTAAAATCAGAAACGCACCGATACCAGAAAGTTGTAAGAATAATTTAAGTATTAATTCTATGAAAAATAATTGTGAAACAAGTGAAACATTATGAAACATTATCATTAGACCCACTAAAGTATATCGAGAAACTTAGTACGTTTGACGGTAGAAGAGACGATTTGTATACGTTCATAGCTAATGTAGAAGAATTATTCCAACATTGAATAAATATGACGACCAATCACAATTAATGTGTATCAACATATTAAAATCAAAATTGATAGGCAAAGCAAAAAGATGCGTAGAAATTCATGCACATCTAAATAAATGGATAGAGATAAAAGAATTATCAGTAAGTAAGTTGACCTTCGTCAAATAAGTTACAAAAAAAATGTAGCGACATTTTATAATGAGATACAGAAAACGTTATGTGAATTAAATCAGAAAACAGTGCAAGAAAATAAACCACTTTATATACCTACCTCATAATAACCAAACTGCATTAGATACTTTTAAAGAAAAAATACCTATTCATATGAGATATCATTTTCACTAAAACCAACTAGCTTACAAACAGCATTAAACGAGTTAACTCAAGCAGGAGTCATAGAAGAAAGGAGGGAAGAAAGATCTGAACCTTAAAGACAGAATTGTATACCACAAAAACCTTATCAAAACATTTTCAACCAAAAAATCCAGTAAATATCAGACCACCAGTCAACTATTATAATAATAGTCCCAATAATAACTATAGAAATCCCAATTACAAAGGTAATAATTATTAGAACCCCAATTACTAAAACAGAAGTCAGAATGTAGAACAAATGGAAATAGATCCCACTAGTAGTCAACTTAGAAGAGTACAACCTCAACAAATAAACCATTCTAATAACGAATTGGAATTAAGAACAAACCAAAATTTTCAGTATTCAGCCTCGGAACTACCTTTAACGGATTGCCCTTTATGAAATTAGTCAAAAACAAACAAATTATCCGAATGCTAATAGACACGGGAGCAACGAACAGTTTAATAAATAGAAATAATACCCCACAAAACTATATCATAAAAAGAGAAAAACCTTTAACTATAAAAACTGTAGGAACTTCAGTTGTAATAAATGAAGAAATAAAAATCCCAAGAAAGATTTATTTACAATGTTGTAGAAGATTGTGTATTCCAAATACTAAATTTCAATCAACATTTCTTTGAAATTATAGGAAACAATATATTAATCCCTAACCAAAGTAAGAACGATTTTGTAACAAAAACTTTAGAATTAAATAGTGAAATAATACCTTTATTCTTCAGTATAGACGAAGAAAAAGAATATGAAAAAGAAATAAATTACTTTAATAATATAGAACCACGAAGTCCCATATTCGACGAACTAGAAAATAAAAGGTTAGACCATTTAAATGCCGAAGAGCATACAAAATTTACAAAATTACTAAAAAACAATGAAAAAACATTTTTCCACAAGGGAGACGACCTGAGTTTCACATCTCATGTAAAGCATAAAATAGCAACAACATAGTAGTAAAAAGAACTAGTCCATATAATGCACAGATATGGACAGTTCCAAAAAAAGAAGATAAAAAAAACCGGCCAAGTGCGAGTGTCACTCGCGCACCGAAGGTTCCGTATTTGGCTAAAGTCCAACACATCAGATATTATTTGAAATCTACATCATTCAATCTTTCTCCTCTTCATGAATTCATCACAATTTAGTTTAATTTAATTACTTAATATTTTTACTCTCAAAAATTACTCGCACATGAATCTCATTTTCTAATTATTACCTACATATAGTACCCAACCCACGCCAATTTTCCATTCTGTATGCGACCTGTCCCAATTAAAAACTACATATTGACTAAAAATATATTACTTTTATTTTGTTCTGTACTCCCCAAAAAAATGTATTATATTCCCCAGCGAAATTAGCAGGCGGGAACCCTGGTGGGGTTCTGTCTTTGATGGGGTCAATTGTGCACAACTGCGTAGTAGAGATTAAAACTTATGAGAGCAACGTATTTTACATGGTAAAATTATCTTTTTTGAAAATATTTTGTAAACTATTAACTTTTCGGCAAAACAGTATTCAGCACATATATAGATAAGAACATGATCTACAAAAAAGGAATTTATGTATTTTTTTGTGAATCAAGAAATAAACCCTTTTTTGGGCGAATGAAAATATTTTTTTCACCAGATTACTAATTAATCGATGTATTCCTTCCATTGGTATTTGTCGTTTAACTAGAGGTTATACCGGATGTTGTGTGTAAATTTTAGCCTCCTATGTCAATCGGTTCTTGAGATAGACCTGGTAACAAAATTGGCTTAGTGGGTTCGGACAGACAGACAGACAGACAGACAGACAGACAGACGGAGAGACATCCGAGCGAAACTAATAAGGTTACGTTTTTTCCCTTTGGGTACGGAACCTAAAAAGGAGAAAAGAATGGCGAATCGTCATCGATTATAGAAAGCTAAATAATGTAACCAAAATAGGTAAATTAACCATACCTACCAATAATAGAAGATATTCTAGATAAAATGGGAGAAGCAAATTGTTTTACTACTTTTGATTTGACAAAAGGGATTTTATCAAATAGAGGTAGAACCAGAAAATAGAGAGAAAACTGTATTCTCTACTTTATCAGGGCACTATGAATTCGCTAGAATGCCATTCGGTCTCAGAAACGCAACGGCGACATTTCAGCGTATGATGAATGAGGTATTAAAAGAATTTGTAGGAAAAATATGTTATGCATATTTAGACGATATAATAATATTAAGCACGTCACTAGAAGAACACCTCTCTTCTCTCGAAGAAGTATTAAAGAAACTCCAAAGTGTAAATTTAAGAGTATCTCTTAACAAATGCGATTTCTTAAAGAAAGAACGTGAATTTTTAGGACATTATAATAACTCCAGAAGGCATTAAACCAAATCCAGAAAAATTAAAAGCAATACAAAAATTCCCTATACAAAAGAAATACACTCATTTTTAGGATTAACAGGTTATTAGGTACCGCAAATTTATAACTGACTATGCAAAAATTGTAAAACCCATGACACTTTGTTTAAAGAAAGACAGCAAAATAAATATAGAAAACAAAGATTATGAGGACTCATTTGAGAAACTGAAACTTGCGATGCAACCCACACTCATAAACAAACACTCAGATTTCTCAAAAGAATTTACTTTGACTACAGATGCAAGTAACTTTGCAATAGGAGCCGTGTTAAGTCAAAACCGTGGACCATTAGGATTTGCAAGTAGAACTTTAAATAAACATGAATGTAATTATTCAACGATAAAAAAAGAATTGTTAGCCATAGTATGAGCAATGAAACAGTTTCGTCACTATCTTTACGGTTGAAGATTTAAAATATTAACCGATCATCGACCATTAGCATGATTGCATAATCTAAAAGAACCTAATAGAACAAAGATGGAAGATCAAATTAGAAGAATATGACTTCGATATAAGATACCTAGCAGGGAAAGAAAATAAAGTTGCGGATGCACATTCAAGAATAAAGATAGATACAATAAATGCATAAGAAGAAGAAGAAGATTTAGTTAGCATCAAACAAAGTGTAAATATCAGAAAGCTCCAATCTAATATCAATCACAGAGAAATCCTTGAACACATTCAAAAGACAAATAATATTAGAAAAGCGAGAAAATACCATAGATGAGATAGCTTTCCCATTCCCAGGAAAGAGAAGAATAAAAATAACCAAATAAAAACTTCGGCAAAGAAACCCATGAATACATAATAAAAGAATGTGATACGAACACAATAAACTGTATTTATGCTACAGAAGATAAATCATTTCTAGAATTCCAATATTATTGGAAACTACACCATAATAATAAGAAACTCCTTAGAACAAAAACCTAGTTAATTAATATTAAAACTCTAGAAACCGAAGAAGAAATAAATAAAATACATTTAAATTATAATCATACAGGAATTGAGAAAAAAAAACTTATTTAGAAATAAAAAGAAAAAATATTACTCACCAAATATGAGAGAACTAATAACAAAAGTGATTAACAATTGCGAACGTTGCAATCTTAAAATAGACAGAAACCCAATAAAACTCCCATACGAGAAAACAATCACACCAGAAGGTCCACACCAATCTTATCACATGGATATATGGATACTTCCCCACTCAATAAAATATCTCACATGTATAGACAAATTCAGCAAATTCGTATGTGTAGAAAAACGTAAAACCAAAAACCAAAAGGATGTATTAAATACCATAACAAAAATCTTTACCTACATGACCAAACCAAAATATATCGTACTAGATAACAATCCTTCATTTCAATCTTATACAATAAAAGAATACTTTAGAGAGAAAGAGATAGAAATTCATTTCACAACTCCTTACAGACAAACAGGAAACTCTGATATCGAAAGAGTGCACAGCACGCTAAATGAGCATTTAAGAATTTTGGAAGGATCAGACAATTTAGTCGACAATAAAGAAAAACCAGTAGAAATTCATTTAAATAGAGTAGATGTAAAATTAGTGCGCGAACGAATAGAAAACAATAAAGAAAAAATATTAAAGAAATTAATTAAAAGGAGTGATAAAGAAATTAATCCTAGTTATACTAGAAAAAATAATCCCGAGCGATTTGACAAACTAAAGACAAAACATAAAAAAAACATTATAAAACAAAAAGTCATTAAAAGACCACACGTACGAATACAAGTTTTGCACAAAGACCAATACAGGAGGAAGAACAAATTTGCAACCATCCTACATGAAAACAGTAGTGATAATCCTCTTGATTATTCATGATACAAGCAGATAACGGTAGTAAAACCACAGGAAATACAAATTATTGAAATTATACAAGAATTTTTTATAATAGAAATCGAAAAGGTAGAACTTATAGAAAAATATATTACAATTATAAATTGTAATTAAAAAGGAATAATCGAACAATTAAAAGCACAGTGTAAATTAATGCCTGAAAAGTATTATAACCAACTTAGTGAAATAATTAAATTAGAACAAAATATTACGAAAAACTTGTTCATGCACGTGAATTTGGTTCTCGTTGCTGCCATATACGTAGAAACAGAAGCTTAAGTCATTGAATAAAGAAACAAATTCTCAATTATTATTTCGTTTTAAAACAAATTTAAACAAATAAAGAATATTTTCCTTCAATAAAGCCATTCTAGTAAAAAAAAACTTTTTGATCTTTTGAATTTGTGGCTTATCAGGCTTTTGCAATAAGCCCTTCATATATTAAAAAGAGTATTAATAAATTTAGGAGGTATAAGTGTTAAGCACGAATAGTGAAAAAAATAAACTGTGAAAAAAAAAACAGAAAAAGCTGAATTTATTTGTTTAAAATATTGCCTGTCAGAATTTTAAAAAGCTGAATTTTGTAAAACAGAAAAAAAACAGAATTTTGAAAATCTGAATTTTTGTGTTAAAAGGCAGAATTTTGACCCGCTCTCCATAAAAACAACAGATGTACCAACAAAAAACAACGACTCAACCTTCCAAGAAAGATAACAAACTGGGATATTATCATTCAAGCACATGATGGAAGTAATAAAACGGCAGATGGAGGAAAAAAATCATGCGAGCACCAATCAGGAAAACGCGCCTTAGATTAGCCATATAAATAGTAGTGTTCGTGTTTGTAATTTGTAGATCTTAAGACATCAATAAAATAAGAGCTCTTGCTCTCAAAGTAAATATTTAAAAAACTCGATATTTTTATTTATAAAACTAAGGTACATATATAAATATTTAATATTCAATTCTCCTTACTATACTTGTAGGTACAATTTTCTTTTTGAAGACTATGTGAGGCTCTACGTTATTTATATATGTATTACAATATAACGTAATTGATAGTTTATCTTAAAGGGTGAGTAGCGCCGATCATCGCTAGACTTTTCTTTTTTGTTCGATGATGTGTCTCCATGTATTCGTTGTTTCCAGTTGTTGTCAACATGGTTGTATTGCATTTTTGCAACATCTTCAGAGTCTTCAAACGAATTTAGTCACACGAATCGTTTTATGGCGATTATGTTAAGAGTATGTTTTATAGTAGTGACTGGTGTGAAGGTTATGATAGATGGAAGTGCAAGCGGAACAGAATACAGGAGAAAAGATATACAGTGCGGCTCCGTCATCGCACATTGAAAAGGTGGAAAACATATTTTAAAATACCTAAATATAAAATAAAAACGTTAAATGCATTTCCACACCACCTTTGAGGTATGCATTTTGGAACGTTAATCGATTTTTTTGTTTGGTGTCCGGTTTCCCCAGTACATATGCATATTGCACAATACTTAAAAAAAAAAGTTTGATTATTTCGCTTAAACTACAAAGGGTGGCAGGGTTGACAACGTCAATGGGATGGTTTATCACCGCCAATATGAACATTGTGAACATGAACATTGTAAAGCCAGTCATCCTTTGGGGACTTGTATAAGAAAATTACACAAAATTAGAAAAAGTATGAGATCAAAAAAAAAAAAGATAACAATGAGCTATTATCAAATTCATTACAAAGTTATAAAATATTATTTACAAATGAGCAACACAGAGATATTTACTTTTAAAAGAACGGAATTTAAGATCGAAATAAATTCGCAATCGCAAAAAATATTTAAGAACGAAGAAAGTACCTATCCAAGTATTCGCAACACTTGTAGGGGGAATAAATCTTTAGTCCTTGGAAAAGGTATTCCGTATGGCCTTTTATATGACACGTTTCGGGGAATAGAATAAAAAAATCCCTATCAAGTCATTTTATGTACGCGACAAACTCCAGAGGTGGAACGAAGAGTTGACAATTATTATATTGCTTGGTGATAGTGAGAAGTAGGCTTGTTGACGGTACAGAACTAGGGGGCATTAAAAGGGCTAATAAGGCGCAGCTATGACTTCCGTAACCAGATCTCCTGTCTTCAACTTCTACAGAAAAGCCAACCACAGACATAAGTGAAACATTTTTCCTGTAATAAACCAGCACCATCTATGTCGTTGGTGTCGTTTATATCGAATATGTTACGCGGTCTAGTCACATCCTTCTCTGTCAATCATTCAGTAAAATTTATCAAAAACAACAACTTGGTCATCCTGAATTACTTTACAATTACCTTTTCTTACTGCTTTGAGATATTGAACACCCCAAAGCCTTTGAAAGGCACTTGCGAATTACATGCCCGTTGGACATATATTATTGCCCCCTGAACTTCTAATTGCGCCGAAGAAATGCTCAAAGTAATCCTGATTTAAATGTCTAGTAAGGATGTAGTTAACCTAACCTAACCTAACCTAACCTAAGGATGTAGTTTAACTTACATTGCTGGAGATGTTGCCACAGCGAAAAACGGAATAAAATATTGAGCAACCAACCTTTAATAAAGGAAAACTTGGAAGTCACGTTCTTACCATCAGAAGTTTCATTGAAATCAGAAGTTTTCTCGCCTTTCCCAAAAACTCTTCCTGCTTTGCATTCTGACTAAATGCTTCTTTAAACTCTTGCGGTTGCTTTAGAGCAGAGGTATTGAAGATGTTAAAGAGTCTGTCAAAAAAAAATAACAAACTCAGCAGTATTTTTAAGAGTTGGCATATCGGAACGTACTTCGGCAAAAGTTGAAAAACCCGCATAAACTGAGTGGCTCAGAACCTGCGTCGCAAATTTCACTCTCATTCGTTGAAAGGTATTTGGCTGTATATGCGCATTGGTCAATTTTGGAGCGGCTTTGAGTTCGTTCTTGGAGTCGACATCATAAAACTGTACAATGTCGTGCCAAGAAGCCGTCTTATTTTCAAAAATGATGGTATTGTTTAGCAGGCAATTGCGAGTGCTTTGAATTAGATGTGAAGCATCATAAAAGAAAAAGATTTTAGCATTGTTGACCAAGAAATAGGGCTTAGCTGAAGTTATCCCAATATCACGAGCTAAGCCCCTGAAGTTGGCACCTTGGTCGCAAACGAAGTGCACTGGAATCAATTTACTTTTTTGTAGCTCGGTGATTGCCTTCACAACTAATTTTTTGAGCATCGCAGGCTTGCAACTGATATGAACAAAATAATAACCAATGGGATGTTTCCACTTCTTCGCAATCCCTTGAGCCATCAGAACGAGTACACTGCTAGCAATGTGCGGTGATCGGTGTTCGTTATCAGCATCACCATAGTCTTCACTACCAACAACTGCATCACTTCTCCTACTATAGTCTACTTGACCTTTAAGAGACATTTCATCCGCAGAAATGGAGCAATATTTTTTAAACATGTCCGGAAGCTGACGTGTTTTAAGTTTTAAACTTAATTCTCTATATACCCTGACTGGGACATCAAACACATCGAAAGGGTCAGAACTTTCGTTGCATTGCTGTGTCTATACCCTTTGGCACGACGGGTAGAGTTTTGCAAGCAGTTTTCAGCCATTACCTTAAGCTAATTCGGCTACAGCTTATGTACCAACTTTGCAACGTCTTACTATATTTGAAGACTAAGAATCTTTTCTTTTAAAAGCAGAAGCTCTGCATTTTTTGCTCTTAATGCTTTCAAATGATCAGCTTTTACTTTCTCCAATCTTTGATAAGCTTCTTCTAATTTTAGTTTAATACTAACCTTTTTCGGAGTGTTTATCCGCAAACAAGCACAAGTTTGGGTCGCAGAGTCAGAAGTTTCATAAATTCATTATTGTTATTTCGAATTTGCTCTTCCTTCAATCATGGAATAGGGGATTCCGTTTTATGCGCATCGTAAACAACCGAGTTTGTGACTCCTGCAAAAAGAGGAGATTCCGTTTCTAACTGTTCCAACTCTGTGAGCGTCACTGTGTTGGTTAGAGCCCAATCTGGGACTGCCCACGTTCGACGATTTGTCTTTAAGGCTGTGAACATCACTTCTGTGAAATGATTTTCACATACTCTGTGACGTGTTTCTAAAGCATCGAGTACCAGATTCACTGTAGAGATAAATAGGAAATTTAAAGACCCGCATAAACGGAGTGGCTTAGGGCTTGCTTCGCAAAATTTCACTCTCATTCGTTGAAAGTTATTTGGCTGTAGGTATATGCGCATTAGTCAATTTTGGAGCGGCTTTGAGTTCGTTCTTGGAGTCGACAATGTAAAACTGTACAATGCCGTCCCAAGAAGCCGTCTTATTTTCAAAAACGATGGTATTTTTTAGCAGGCAATTGCGAGCGCTTTTAATTAGATGTGTAGCATCATAAAAGAAAAAGATTTTAGCATTGTTGACCAAGAAATAGGGCTTAGCTGAAGTAATCCCAAGATCACGAGCTAAGCCCCTGAAGTTGGCACCTTGGTCGAAAACGAAGTGCACTGGAATCAATTTACTTTTTTGTAGCTCGGAGATTGCCTTCACAACTCATTTTTTAACATCGCAGGATTGCAACTGCTATGAACAAAATAATAACCAATGGGATGTTTCCACCTCTTCGCAATCCCTTGAGCCATCGGCAAGAGTACACTGCTAGCAAGGTGCGGCGATCGGTGTTCGTTATCAGCATCACCATAGTCTTCACTACCAACAACTGCATCACTTCTCCTACTATAGTCTACTTGACTTTTAAGAGACATTTCATCCGCAGAAATGGAGAAATATTTTTTAGACATGTCTGGAAGCTGACGTGTTTTAAGTTTTAAACTCTTCACATTAAATTAATGTTGCCGGGTCAGTTTGGCCATGAAGCTATGTATAAAGGTCTTTAAAGGGCTCACAGAAGGTAGAGTAAACATTCCCCTTAATTCTCTATACCCTAACGGGGACATCAAATACATCGAAAGGGTCAGAACTTTCGTTGCATTGCTGTGTCTATACCCTTTGGCACTACGGTTACAGTTTTGCGAATCTGGCAACAGCTTATATACTGACTTTGCAACGTTTAACTCTATTTTAAGGCTAAGCACATTTCCTTTTAAAAAAAAATATCTCTGCATTTTTTGCTCTTAATGCTTCCAAATGTTCAGCTTTTACTTTCTCCAATCTTTGATAAGCTTCTTCTAATTTTAGTTTAATACGTGCTAACCTATTTGGAAGTGTTGTTCCGCAAACAATCACAAGTTTGGGTCGCAGAGTCAGAGGTTTCATAAATAATGAATTTATGAAACTATTGTTATTTCGCATTTCCTCTTCTTTCATTCGTGGAAGAGGGGATCCGTTTCATGCCAAAACTTCAAAAACCCGCATAAACTGAGTGGCTCAGGACCTGCGTCGCAAATTTCACTCTCATTCGTTGAAAGTTATTTGGCTGTATATTCGAATTGATCAATTTTGGAGCGGCTTTGAGCTCGTTCTAGGAGCCAACTTTATAAAACTGTACAATGTCGTCCCAAGAAGCCGTCTTATTCAATGTCTTATTCAATGTTGCCGGATATATTTGGCCATGAAGCTATAAAGGTCTTTAAAGAGCTCACAGAAGGTAGACTGAACATTTCCCTTAATTCTCTATATACCCTGACTGGGGCATCAAACACATCGAAAGGGTCAGAACTTTCGTTGCATTGCTGTGTCTATACCCTTTGGCACTACGGGTAGAGTTTTGCAAGCAGTTTTCAGCCATTACCTTAAGCCAAATTCGGCTACAGCTTATGTACCGACTTTGCAACGTCTAACTATATTTTAAGGCTAAGAATCTTTTCTTTTAAAAGCAGAAGCTCTGCGTTTTTTGCTTTAATGCTTCCAAATGTTCAGCTTTTACTTTTTCTAATCTTTTATAAGCTTCTTCTAATTTTAGTTTAATACTATCCTTTTTCGGAGTGTTGTTCCGCAAACAAGCAGAAGTTTGGGTCATAGAGTCCGGAGTTTCATAAATTAATAAATTTAAGAAAATATTGTTATTTCGCATTTCCTCTTCCTTTAAGAGTGGAAGAGGGGATTCCGTTTTATGAGCATCGTAAACAATCGTAAGCAACAAGAGGAGATTCCGTTTCGAACTGTTCAGACTCTGTGAGCGTCACTGTGTTATGCTAAGAGCCCAATCTGTGACTGCCCACTTTCGATGCCTTGTCTTTAAGGCTGCGAACATCACTTCTGTGAAATGATTTCCACATACTCTGTGACATGTTTCTAAAGCATCGAGTCGCAGATTCACTATAGAGATAGATAGGAAATTAACATACCTACGTGAAGTTAGCCCGCACTTTTTCTTGAATGAAAAACGTGAATTTATTGTAATTCGATAGACATTCTCTTGTAGTTGTTTTTAGAGATTTTTTTCGTTAGGAATGCAACCGTTAGAGAGATACCTACAACCATTTGAAAAAATAAATCCCAATCTCTTAACTACCTACGTGTTATCTCCGAAACTGTAGCAAGCAAAGTGATAAAATGTTCTGTTTTCGAAAGTGTTCGACTTTACTAATCTAATAAAATACAAATTATACCAATCGGCCTAACGGTTTATGATTTATATGAAATAAGCAAAATTTTTCCTTCTAACTTCCGGTCCCCATAACTTAAAAACTGTTGAACTGCATACCTACGATGAAACTTCGCATTTCTATTCTCTGGTTTTCAGGGATTAGGTTTAAACTTATATAATAATCCACCGAATGCTATTAAAAACGAGAGAAACGTTTTAAAAGAGATTTAACAATGTGTATTAAAACGAATTATTAATGATTAATGAATGTCCTGTAATACAAAGCGGCTAAACTTAAAAATGTAATGTGCAACACAAAAAATTGTCAATTAGCTTTAATTACGCTAAATAAAATATTTAACTAACTATAACTAAATTATTATAAGATAGGTATTTACAATCAGAGGAAAAGTCAGCTGTGGAAGTATTATAATGGTGTCCTGGGACGATTATTGCAACGAAAGGGAAACTTTTTTAAATTTGTTAAAATTCTTCGGGGAAGGAGTTTTAAGTCGTACCTCCTTCAATATTGTAGAAATTGATGGTGCAACAGGATGTATTAAAATGAAAAAATATAAAGATAAAGGCCAACTTTTAAAAGACAAAAAAATAACACCAATAACGTTTCGTAATAGATTGGTCTATGAAAAAAAAAACTGTATGCGCAGACTAGGAATCGTATGATTCCGTTTTTGAAGTTTTTTTTCCTTAATTTTTTTTTTATGTTGACACAAGCAATTATTCGGAAAAAGAAGACACGGAAGAACTGCCAGAAGACACCACAGAAGCAGATATAATATTATGTGTTAATTAACTCTTCAACCAAATATTGTGATGTTAACATGCAAAATATTTGCAGATGGACAAATTATAAATATCCATGTTGCCGGGAAATCGTAGCAATTATCAATTAAAAAGGCAAAAGTTATTAAAAACTTTTGTGGTTTTACATTACAATAATTTTTTTTTTAACAGAACAGTTAGTGAGTAATAAATTAATAATTAGGTAGTCAATTAATGAACGCTTTAATTACCTTATCACTCATAAACTAAAAAGGATTTAAACGGGATATTAGGCCAGAAAATAAATATGTTCTGGCCTTATTGCCCTTTTACTTTCTGGTTCTTTTTCCACACTTGTCTGGCCTAATTTCCAACGTTTCTAGCGTATTATCCAATCAATGTTCTGGAGCTTTTTCAAATTTAAACTTAATAAAAATTTTCTGGCGTAATTTCCTCTTTCGTAATTTCCAGGAGCCCAACATTGGCCGCGTTCCACTGCCCGCTAGATGAGCAGCGGCATGTCAAACTCCATATAAAAAAAATTGACATTTTACCATTTGCGCTAGTCGTCTAGCACTTTTTGTGAAATATCTCTTTCAGGGAAATTTCTCAATCTAGCGCAAAACTACCCGCTGCTTTGAGAGAAAAAAAAACAAAAAACAGCTGTCAAAGGAAATCGTTCAAACGTCTACAAAATAAAAACAAAAGTACGAACCCGAGCTGCAATTGTGATAAAATTGGTGATAAGGTAAGTAAAATAGCAATTCCGATATTATTATGGTTTCTATAATATGTAACATTTCGTTTTAAATGTAGTTTGGAAATAATTTTGCGACACGAAATTTTTTATGAAGGAACGTCATATGTTTTTGATGCCAACGAAGATGCCGCTGCCGCTGCGCGACCGTTCCTTCATATGGGATATTTTGTGCTAGAAGACTAGCGGCCAGTGGAACGCGGCCATTGTTATAAGCCAATCGTCAGTAAGCAAGCAGTACCTACTTCCATAGGAATTTATTCGAGTTAAATGTTGCACGGCAAAAGTAAGAAATAAACATTTTTTTTGTGGATTGATATTCTATTGCACTTATGTTTATTTAATGATTTAACGACTTAATTGATGGGGCAAACCGAACAATATCGCGATAAAATGAAAATACAAATTAACAAAAGAATTGCAGCCGCCACTGCACCGAGCGTTCAAGGTTCGAATGTGTCAAACGCCACAGACCACATAAATATTGAAGAAGGTGTGCAACAGGTAGCACTTTGGATGCTTCCAATGGCTAGAAAGAAAAGCGGGCTGAGGTTTCCATTATGCACACTAAGCAAATTATTTTTTTTATTTTTTTTAACTTTCTCCATTACGTAGTAGGTAAGAGAAAGATATTGGTTTCGTACAAAATTTCGAACTCGAGATTTTAATCAATTCTGATATTACGATGATAGAGGAACTCAAAAAAGTGGGTCACAAAATTCTGTCCGGTCTGTCCGTCTGTCCGTCTGTCCGTCCTTCCACAGGCCTACAGCCTAAACGGCTTCCCGGATTACGTTCAAACCTCGGATTTGGAGTTTTTGGGCTTACAGCTCGGGAGGTGTTTTTTTTTTTCAAGGTAACCTCAATATTAATGGTACTTCCCATATAAAATTTTCCTACCAGTTTGATTTGATCGAAAACGGCTCTAACGATTTCAACCAAAATTGATATTTAAGCTTAAGTAGGTGAGGTTACCAGGACTGCGTACTCAGTTTTTGGCTAAAAATTCGAAGAACGGTACTTTTGATATTTCGAAATATCTCGAAAATGCTCCATACGATTGTAAAAAAAATTTATTTCTAAGGTAATGTGGTCTTTTGTAACTTAATAGCAAACGATTTACTGAAGACTCTGAAAGTCAGTCAGACTCGCACTAAACGAGAAAGTTTCGTGCGACCCAGTCGTGCACTTTATTTTTATTTAAATTTACTTGTTCTAAGATGTAGGTATACTATAGAAGAATTTTCCTGCGGAGACTTTTTTTTCTGTTTTATTTTGAATTTTAAAGTTTTCAATTTTAACTGAAAAATGCATGTATACAAACTGCACAAATAGTGCATAACGTTTGTGCTAAGTATTTTCTGTTGCTGTGGAAGGGGATGTATGTGGTGGTGATTGTTGAAAACTATTATAGGTATTACCATATGTCAAAAAGTTAAAACAATTTAGGTTGATTTTGTCTTTTTTGATTTTTTTTTTTTTTTGACTAAAAATAAAATAGGTAGGTACTGCTAAACAGGTACTCCAAAGTAAATATATATGTATAAACTTTAATTCCAGATGCCTGACAGTTGTTGGCATACCCTTAGCGGAGCGACGATGTCGCGTGAGCGGCTAAACCCTGCGAAAAAAAGTGGTAAACACTGTTCTCAACTATAAACAAATGGAAAATATGCAAGAAAAATGTAACGGTGTACTTTTGTAAACTGTTCTAACAGTTAAATATCAAGATTGACAGAGTGCATTTTTACTGCGTTTTTGCAATCAACTTCACTAAGTAGTTTCAAATCAGTGCGATGTCTGATCAAAATTCTGAAAATACGAGTAAGTACGTTCGACTTGAAACCAAGTACTTCGGGTGAGAGGCCGTATGTAAAGCGTCGGTTGTACTCTGAAGAGGTGAAAATGCAGTCGATTATTGCTCGGTTGATAAGAGAACTTGGTAATTTATTTACATTCTTTCAATGTTGTTCATGTTTTACATTATGAAATGAAAATTATTGTAGGTGAAGACAAGCAAGCGCTTGAATGTGCTGTGACCTGCGGGTTATTGCCAAATTCGACACTGTGCCGGGTACCGGGGTACATAGGATCCCAATGAAGATTTTTGTGCGCGGAAAGCTAATTAGCGAGTTCAGGTGCACAAAATCAAGTTGTACAGTAAGAACAAGTCGTGCTGTTGGTTTGAGCAAGCTCGCATGCCTTTGCCAAGATGTTTTTATCTTATGTACTGCTTCGCTAGGAAATATTCCTACGAAACGGTAAAGGTGGATGATTTCACCTCGACTCAATGTCTGTCCCAACGGACTATTCCCGATTGGTATAGTTATTGCCGGGAGACAATAGTAATCCGGTTTTTGGAAACCTTTCAAGCGAAAGGAAAAATAGGCGGACCAGGCAAAATCGTCCAGATCGAAGAGAGCTAATTGGGGAGACGAAAATTCAAAAAAATTGGATGGGTCCAAAGTTTGTCCAGAAAACGAGCGCAGTGCTGAAGTGCAAGTTCCGCTTATTAAAATGCACGTGAATCCAGGAACGATCATCCACACCGATTGCTGGAAGGCGTAGGATTGTTTGGGGGCTCATGGGTTCATTCATAAAAAAGTGAACCACAGTGATCCTGACAATCCTTTTGTTGGCGCTGATGACATACACACTCAAAGAATCAAGTCTCAGCGGCGTGTCGTTAAAAGAGAATTATATAATGACAACTACTCCAATAATTTCGCTGATTGGATTGTTGAATACCAGTGAAGGAGGGAAATAGTGAAAAAAAATTAGATCCCTTTGAAGAGTCGCTTCAAGCAGTTGCATGTGTATGGAGATTTCGCAAAAAAGGTTTCAAATCTCGGTGTATAAATCACATAAACATGGTTTCATTAAAAAAAGTATATTAAAATTTAATAAAAAAATAATTTTATTTCCTCAAGAAGAAAAAAATATTATATTCAGGTTTTTTAGGCCATTTTAAACCAGAAATTTTTTTTTTTGCATAGTGTGCATAATGGAAACCCGCCCCTCGAATATAACAAAAATTGCTATTCGCAATCAGGAAAAAAAACTCCTTTACAACACCTTGCTATATCGCTGGTTAGCCAATACTGGAACTTCGCCCGTGGGGAATCCTTCCAGTATATTTGAGATTAGCCAGCCGAAATTAAATTAAATATAAAATAGGTATAGTAAAAAGAAAGAAAGGATATAAGTGGAAGCCAGTGTTGCTATAGATACCCCACCCGAACTTAGACTATTGGATATGATATGTCCACACTCCACAGGCAGAGGTGACAGAGAATCTACAGTTATGGTTTCATTATTTTTTTGTCCTCGCAACTATTAATCTCGTTCGGTGGACTCTCGTGCAGATTTAGGGGATGGGACTTGCGGATAGTAGGCCTTCCCCTACAATTGAATTGACTTAAGGGTGGGCTCTCGGCCATAGTGTTACAGTTGACCTGTGCAGCATCCTAGGTGATGAGGCTGACCTTCGTACGGTCTTTCATTTCTTTTCGGTAGTGATTTCTGCCTTCGTCTCCTTTTTGTTTTTATCGATGCTGCGTTCTGTGCTTGTTTTCATGTTATGTGGATAATGATTTTCTCACGCACTTTCCGTGCGGTTGGTATTTGTGAGTGCGTGATTGTGTTCGCCCACGCTGTCTGCTGCTCCTTCGTTGCTCCATCGTCGGGACATTGACTCGGGGATCGTCTTCCCTATGCCCATCGAAAAAGACTCCCTACCGATAGTGTGATAGTTCAAGTGGCTTCGTTAATGCCCTGAAGAGTGTCTGTTTAGTTGGCCGTCCGCCTACACTCCCCTGCTGCTCCTCCGTTGCTCCAGCGTCGGGGTGATTCCATAAAAAGGGATCCTCATACCTCCACCCATCGAACATATTACTTTCGTCACATGTGATGATTATGTAAGCTTCCGTAAACTTAAAGTCGAGTCTAAAATTTATTATTAGCAAGTATGGCGCAAACTACAATTTTATTTAATTATGAAAAATATGTACAAAGTTAAATTTCCATAAAACAATTTAAATTTGTATGGAATGTGTAAAGTGTTTCTAAATTTAGAAAAAAAGTATGAATTTACAAGAATAAAAAAAAGTTTCTTTTGTGAATGGTGTGCATTATATTTATTTGTCAGCGTTTTTGGAGTGTAGCTAGGGCACTTTATTAAAATCTTCAAACACTTCTATTTCATGTTGGCCGCAAATAGAATGTTCGCCATGCCTATGTAATAAAATAAAAATCATAACATTTCAATTAAAATAAATGAATTCATGATTGAATGCAGACACTCCACAAGACCGATATTGTGAATACATCAGAAGGTAACTTATTTCACAGTTCAGTGTATTCTAAGTTTTGACATTTCTCACGACATTTTATTTTATATTTTTATATTTATTTGCTTAGCCTATGACACCCGGGGAAATAATACCGATTTAATGACACCTCACTCTTCAAAATCAATCAAGCCGTTTGGCCTAGAGGGCGTCACGTAAGTGCGTACATATTATACGCGCGAAACACATACCTAACCCTCTCCGTGCAAAATCGGGTAAATAATAAAGAACTAAGAATAACAATGCACATAACAATAAAACAATAATACACAATAACACATGAATACATTCTTCAAGGATAAGTTTTGGATAGCTGGGTGAATGATTGAGCAATACTGGCAACGCTTTTCTCCATACTTTCCAAAATGTCTGCGGATCTTTCTTTTGCTCGGGCTTTTTCCTCGCTTTAACCTCGCTGGCTTTCACATTTCTTTCCAATAGCTCGATTTTCTGCTTGTAGTATTTTTTCTTCATTGCGCTTTTAATACATTATGTTTTCAGGAGTCGTATTAGGTGTTTTCATACAACTATCAAAGCGATGACTCGATAAAAGAATTTAATGCTGTAAGTATATAAATTTGATAAATTGGAGTGATATTATTTAAAGTAATTTTTACTAATTGTAATTGATACTTTTGGCTTTGAGATTTCGATTTGTGTGAAATTCCCAGCTGCTAACGTAATGATGTCCTCAAGTTTTTGGAACGAATGGAAGGGATCTACAATTTTACGCCATTACGTAATTTTTGAGAAGCTCTTTCAAGACAGTTATACTCTCAGATGTTTGTCAGACGTTCGCGAGAGGTGGCGCAGTGGAAAAAACCCTGAGTTGGAATTTTGGGTGTTTGCGGAATTCGATGCATGTATTTACAAATAGCAATAAAATTACCTTTCGCCAACTTCGATAATCTTTTTTAGACCCGGGAATTGAATTGAAATATTTAGCGGCATTTTCGCACATAAAAAAAGTAAAATTTTGAGAAAAATTTCCTGTTTTAATAGCAGAATTCATTTCAATAAAGTCAAGCAATGCTTGTTTCTGATCTTTCGAGATATGACCGGTAGGTATTCTTCTTTTTTTTTAGCTGCTTCTGTTGGATAGTTTTTTTCTACCACCACCAAAGAAAAACAACTGTCCGCGCCGAGTGTTTAACAAGAAGAGTTTTTTATTTGTCTATAACATTAGCTCTGTTCTATGTTTTTTCTATGTTACATACAAATGTTGATGAAATAAAAGATGGCTCGCCCAAACATTGTGGCGGCACATTTAAAAATTCGTTGAGTGTTTTAGTGGTTTTTATAGTTCAATTTTATTTTTGATTGGAGTTAAGTTGGTACAATTCAATATTTATGGTGCGCCCCAATAGCTTCCATTTTAATATTATTTTATTTTATAGATAGGTACTTATTTTGATTTGACTATTATTTTCTCTCACATAAATCAAAACACAAACCGTTATTTGAAGTGTCAAACTCACAATTCCGTTTGCGAGTACAATTCGAAGAGAAATTCTCGTATACGGATTTCGAGAATTGCAAATTTTCTATTATTCGAATCGCTTCGGAGAATTTGACAGATAAACGTATGCGAGAATTTTAGAGAATTGGGGTTCAGGGACAAGTGAGTAGGATTATTTGCGAAGTTTTGAGTGCATTAATGTTTGAGTTTACTATTTATAGAAATACATGGTCCTAAAAACCGACAGCATTTATCACGTGGTTAGGTTAGGGAAGGAGGCTCGAAGGCCCATTGTGATTCCCCTTCGTACTGTTACATTTAGGCTGGGATTCGTAAAGGTTACACGATACATTCCACACCACAGTACATTAAACAAGCCCCAAAACAATTTGTTCGACTCTTCATCTTCTGATTGTTTAAACCAGTTAATGCTCTTTTGAGAATTTGAGAAGATCCGGTATCTCTGCTCCCTCCGGCCAATTCCGAGATATTTTCAAAGAACCTGGACCCCAGGGGTCGGAGTCGTCGTTCCTGGAGAGCTGGTCATTGGCACAGGAAATGTTGGATTGTCGTTGGTTTCCTCCGTCTCCACAGCTTCTGCATAGATTCCTCCAGGAATCTCTTATTTGCATTGCATTGTAGCTATTGCAGAAATTTATGGGAACGTGCGTGTGATGCGGGGATAGTCGTTTTCAATGTTTTTCAAAATTCACAAAGTTTATTCTATGAACTTAACTTATTATTTTAATTCTAAATTATAACATTAAATTATTAAACAACCAGAGCCCTAAACGCAACCGCACACGATAGCCTCACTTAGCAACTAGTTCACTCTAGCTACTCGGTGCACTTGCACAGCTGCCGTGAGATGAAAAGACGATGATCTCTTACCTATACGTTTCTCCCTGTGCCCTGGTAATGCCAGTGGCGTAGGATAGTTTATCCAAAATGAGGGAACGAATTTGGCGACGTCGGCGGAGAGCACTACACTATCTCCATCTTGGATGCATCGGTGGAAATAGCGATTTCGTGGTCAATAGTTTGTTCGTCTCCCATTCCTCTCTACTTGGGAGAGAGTTTGAATCTTTGTGTTAAAGTCTTTGTAGGGAATGATGTAGCTATCGAAACCATGTTTCATTCCTATCCTAGTTCCTCGACATTCTCTAATGTAGCAACATGCCCATGATTCGCCCGTTCAAGCAGGGAGGATTCTCTTTGTCTTAGAGCTTTCTATGCTGTGGATGTGGTGCGTTTAATGAACATGTCAAGGGAGAGAAAATGAAGTAGCGTTTCTACTTTTCTATTTTGTCTTCCTCGACAATCTCTACTGCTTCTAACCCAGACGTGTAGTCCGAAACGAGTTCTACTCTATCTTGTGGTAAGAACCTATCTAGTTTGGTTTATTTAATAACAAATAGGTATGCATCGGACTATATTTTTCTGAAAAAAAAAATCATAAAACATGTCATTGCAGTATACCTACAGTTAGTTCGTGAGTTACATTCGCAATCACAAGTTAAATTCACAGTGATTTGAATATCACAGACACAATTTCACCTGTGATTGCGTAATCACGACTTATCTCATCTCTATTTGGATATATGTATAAGCGAAAGACCCAAGTCTAAGATCATTACGTTCGTATACCCTATTGGTATCATATATCATTTTTAGCACTTAAAGTCTACGTGATTGCGCATTCCAATATAATTTTCCTTAATGCAATTCAATTCCATTTGGATTGCCCCCAAATATACAGGGATAATACGATCCCCCCAAATTACCATTTGGCCACTCAATTGGCACATAAACCTGTGAGACAGGTACATTCGCCGTTAACCGTTTATCGGTGAACGCAACCTCTTTTTTAGAAAATTAAATTCCCCTCGTTTCCTTATATGGCAAATGACTACAACAACAACAACAACGCCCCTAATCGCCCGTCATTTGTCCCGGCGAAATCCCTGATTTGCTATTAACAGCAGCACACAGGAAATAAATGTGAGCCATCTTCGAGGATTCGTTGCGGGTCCTTAAAGTCGTATTGATACAAATGGATTGTATTTTTAGCGCGCCCATAAATTCAACCCTCTAACCATAGCCTTAGAATGTTTTCAACTACATATACACAAATTGATGGCGGATTTTTTTTTTTTTTTTTTTTTTTTGCCCTTACTATAGGCCTATGAAGTTCGGGTGGAATTGTGGTGGGGTATCGCGTACACAACCCTCTTAACGGAGAGCCACCACACCTGGCTATATGCGGGAAGTTCAAATGGAGCCCACCCACGTGTCGTCATCACCGCCAACGATAAAATCTTTTCATTTCGCCCAGTTGACAATCTGATAAATTGTAATGGCTTATGCCTGAAGCGAATCAATCAAGTTCGAATGTTAAAATCTCAGCTCCCACCCGGTCCCTTATGTCCTCAATTTCGAATTGCCCCACACCGTGGGCCTCAGAGCCGTTTGGCAAACAGCAGGAGGTTAACGAGGAAATTTGGAGTAGTGATTTCGTAAATCGGTCAGGTTTAATGACATTCAGCCTGGAAGTGCGCAGAGACGTGTTGAAATTAATTTGAGGCGATGGGATTTTGTAGCCAATAGGTACCACTAGCCCCTAAAGCAAAGAAAGTGAAGACTAAAGACGGCGTGCGGCATTTAATAGGTATACACTGACACTGGCACAGGTACCCTCGTGCGCCTATGGGTGCGTGGCACTTTTAATGCCACTATATAGTGGCAGCCTTATCGACGAACGAGTATCGCAGTTTCGTGTAAGGATAATTGAAAGTTATTTTTAAAATGTCTCGGCTGGGCTTCGGTTGTATAGGGCTCACCTTTCCCGGCTATGGGTGATGTGTTACGTTTTTGCATATTAATTTTAATAACTCCTCTGCCACTTAATGTTCCAGTAAGGCCGTGGGATTTTATTTTAAAATCGGGACTAGGTATAGGGTATAGGGATCAGGCGTACTAATGAAGGTTTGTAACAAGGTTTGAAGCGTGATTGAAGGTATTTTAATATTCGGATCAAAAGCATAGCGGTGCTTAGAAAGTGGTAGACTGGATGACTATGCCCAGTCTGAAGGGATGAACAAAATTTCATCAAGCGAAGGCAGTTGGACCTTTATGAAATAGTAAGTGATTAACTGCTGTATGCAAACACTGATTAGATCCAGTAGGAACACTTAATTTTCATATTTCAACTCCGGACTTGAGTTGCCTTTGCCATCTTTATAAGTTTAACATAATGGAAAATAAAGGTTGTTCTTTTTAGAGGTATATAACTTTGAAATGGAATAGGACAAAAATATTTTTTTTAAATTGTCATGAAATTTACTTTATTAGAAAGATAATCTTCTGGCATTATAACTTAAATATGATTTGTGGCATATGAACGCCACGGCTGGCTCGGACGTAGTGCAATCTGGAGGTCAAATTTTCCACTACTTTTGCCAACATTTGTGGCCCTATATCGGATATATAACACGGCGAATGCTGTCCTCCAAGTGGTCAATCGTTTCGGGCTTATCGGCGTAGAATAGCGACTTCATAATATCCCCACAGAAAATAGTCAAGCGGAGCTAAATCGCGCGATCACGGGTCCGCAACGTGAAACTATGAGGTAACCAAACATTTCCTTTATTTCATTTATTTCATTTATTTACTTATCTTGTAATGCCTGTACATATAAAGATATGATATCTACCTCCTACCCTCCACCGGACTTTACATAGAACACGATACCTTCCCGGAAGAATGTATTAAGCGAAAATTTTTCAAAAAATGACTTTTTGGCATGCCTTACAAATTGTGCCAAGCGCCACGTTTTGATCTTGGTTTGACGTTTCTACCATTGATACAAACGACACTAGAGAGAAATACAAATTGTAGTATCCGCCAAATTTGCTGGGTAGATATTTGTTGTAGGTACCCTGTTGTTTGTTGTAACCACTAAAATTTTTATGCTAAGCGCCATTATATAAAAAATAATTGTACTATGCGACACATCCCACGAGAAAATAATTTTGCACATGGCGTTTAGTTTAACTGATATTGTCGACAAAAACCTATGTATCAAGCGACAGTCTTTAGACCATAAAAATGTTCTAAGCAACAAAACCTTTTTATCTAGTAAACATTTCGTTCTTAGAATAATTTAAAATAATTTGTGGTGCAAATCCCAATCGAAATAATATGCTTATTACTACAAAATACGCAAATAATTACCTTCACAGTAAGTTTTATTTGTCTCCTGTAAAATTTAAAAAATGTCGCTTAATACATTCTTCCGGGAAGGTATCGTATTATAAAGAAGCCAAATTCAAGGAGGGGTAAGTTAGCCTAATTTTATTGTTGCTATCCGGAGCAGATTCAGTACTCATTGCCTTGCATTTTAATAAGACCATAAAAAACACTATTAACTAAAACAAAAAAGTAACACTTCCAACCATTGTACATTTTCACAAACGAAAAACATGCAAAACCTTGGAAATACAGAACAAAATATTTGTATGTCCTTTTTGAAGTACAATGGTTAGAAGTGTCTCTTTTTTGTTTTTTTTTTTTTCAATGTCCTTCATACACTACTTCGGTTTTCAATTGAGTTTAACTTTCTCAATTTCCAGTGCTGTCACAAAATGAAATAACTACGACTTTAAATAAATCCGAAGTGGATTTTTGCAGTGACGATTATGCTGATGATCCTATGTACATTTTGCCTGAAAATATTCGTGTTTTAGGGTCGAAAAGCAGTAGTTGTTCCTCAGATGAGGAAGATTTGGATCAGCCTTCTTCTCCACCAGCTTTCTCCGACAGTTCATTAGTCTTGAGAGGCTCAACAACAAGACGCAGAGCAGGCAGTACGATAAGTCGAGGACGAGGACTACTTCGCGGTAGGGGAAGGTATCAGCGACAAAAGCCCACAAGCCGCGAATCCAACGGTGCTGGAAACTTTAACGGTTGGAATGGACGTATTTTCCAGCCATAAGTAAAAAATCGAATGCAAAAAAGATAAATGCGTCAGTGCCACAAATATTACGGTCAATATATAGACGATGACATCCTTTCTAAAATCGCTGACGGAACAAATAGGATTTTTGTTTTGATGAAAGGTAGATCATTAGGGTTGTCTATAAAGGAATTGTACGTATATTTGGGTATAACAATGATTATGTATGCACTTCAATACCCCCAGTTGGATATGTATTGGACAGAAAAGTTGCGAGTTCCAGTATAATTGCTTAGGCGATGACTCGTAACAGATTTTACTCAATTAGAACATCATTAAAATGTGTTTATGATGAAGAAGTTACAGTGGAGCAAAGAATTGACAAAATTTGGAAGATACGACCGCTTTCTGATAGAATCTTAAAGGTTTGCCTCCAGCAAAGTCGTCCTGCTTCTGTATGCATTGGCGAGAAGATAATCCCATTTACAGGAAGATGTCCCATGAGGCTGTATTTCCCTAACAAACCAAATCCTGTTGGTTTGAAAGATTTTTGTGCTTGCCACCCCACATGGAATTGTGTGTGATATGGCTGTGTACCAAGGAGACTCTACTTTCCCACATTCGAAAAGCCAAGGATCTGGTTTGGGTGAAGATGCTGTTTTACATTTAACGGAAACCCTGGTTCCTGCGCATTTGATTTTCTTCGATCGTTATTTCACAACTGTTAAGTTCTGTGAAGATCTGCTGCGACGGGGCTTCCATGGTACTGGTACTATAATTAGAAACCTAGTTCCAAGAGACTGTGTAAAGACGGAAGAGAAAGAGTTTCGAAAGAAAAAACGGGAGACGTCTAAAGTAAAAATTAGGGATTATGGCCAAATAGCTGCTACAATGTGGCTAGACAATAAGACAGTTTTAATGATGACAAAATTAGTGACTGATAATGACACCGAGAGTGATCCTTACCAATTAGATGAACTTTTGCCGAAACATTAAAATTGGAAGGTGATGATAGTGGCGGTCCGATCAAAAGAGAGGCGTCAACAAAAGGCTGCACATCTGCCTGCATATGGTACTAAGCAGAATCGCTGTAGAAGAGATGGCTGTGACAAAAAAACAACACTATATTGTAAAAAGTGCCAGATTTATCTATGCCAGAAATTGTTTTTCCGATTTTCACGAAATTGAAATTTAATTTATATTATTTGAATTACAACAGATATAGGTAATATGAGCTTTTGTTTCACACTTAATATCTACTTGTTCTTTTTATTTTTTTGTTAAATTGTAAGGGCATAATAGAAAAAATGTATGTTTTTAGCATTAATCAATTTCCATTGCCCCAGAGTGGCCATATGTAATTTGAGACTGATAACAATAAAATACAATGAACTACCAATTGTTTTATTTAACCTTTGTTCTCATGTTCACAACGAAACCCCTTCATGTAGTACATACAAAATCGAAGCGGTTCTTTTTTATTTTTTTTTTTATTTTTCCTATATTGACGTTAGGCAAAACGGTCTTAAGTCAGAAACTGCAGTTTTTCGTAATACCAAGTTAAAAATAGTTTACTTATTTGCAAATCGGGATTACATATGTTTGAAAAAAAAATTATGGTAAATAAGCTCTGAAATGAAGACCTATATAATATGTTAATACATTTTTCCAAATTCATCAGTATTTACTGTTTTTCGATGACTTAAGTTCTTGGGACCCTCTTATTTTGTATTATTTGTAAAAGTTTTGTGTATTTGTAAGACTTAAGTCTTTTTCAGTGAGAGCAAAACAAATTTATCTTTTGGTTTTTAAATCTATTGCATAACTATAACGATTTTTAATGGTTGTAGATTAATAGGACCTGGACTGAAGGAAAGCTAAGGAAAATTAGATCTTTGTAATGTAAAAATATCGAATTTGGCTTATGTCGACATAAGCTACTTCAACTTATTGCCACAAAAGAAGTTATATGCGAAATAGGAAATTGTTAAATTAATCAAAATTATAAAAAAAATATTAAGCTAATAACAAAAAAAAAATATGTTCTTTTTATATCTTCTTCTCTACCAAGTCTGGATAATCATTTATTGCGTAGGTGGTTAGAAGTTGGTAAATTTTTGTAAAACTCGTGAAACACAGGTGGCACTAAACTTAAAAGACAGCACAAATCACCTCAGAAATGCAATCAGGCAGCTTCTACATATGAGCATATAGGCAGGAACCTATTTCATTTCTCCTCTGGCAGCTAGAGCTTCATACCACATAATGTAGCGTGTTGAATATCCGGTAGCATTATCGTGAACAGTAAGGTTATAGGTCATAATCTGCCTTTATTAAAATGCTACCGAAGATCGAACAAACAATTATTCAATTAAAACTCATTAAAAAAAAAACGCTAGGTAACTATATTAGACAGGTGATGCAATAACTGTTTATTTTTCTTCTCATGTTTCGTTTTTGTAATGTTTTTCTAAATGCGTTGTAACAAAAAAATATCAAAATATACATAAGTATATTTACGCTATAATCCTATTTGATTATTTCGTTCGGTAAAAAAGACTTAAGTTGACTTAAATCCTTGGAAGAATTTTAAATTTTTTTCAGAGACATCGGTCACAAAGACTTAAATAAACCTAATACGTTACTACCACCCCAAATATGCGTTTTTCTGACTTACGGCCTAAAGACTAAACTATTACGATGGGAAGCAGTCACGCTAGTCTTAAGTCGTTAATACCTACCAAACGAAAGAGAAAAAAAATTGAGTTAAGCCCAATACAAAACCCAAAATGGAATTTTTTGACTTAAGACCTTTTGTTAAGATCTTGGTTATTACGACCGTCAACCTCCGGACCTCTAGTTGACCTTCGAGTAAGGACTAGGTGGATCCTGGTTGTTGCGTTGACCGATTGTCAAACGGATGCGAAATATGCAACGATAACGATAAGAACTCTGTCTATTTTGTGACCGACTAGCAAAGTAACAACGATTGGTGGTTGCGACAGCGAAAGCGAATTAAAACACGATATTTTCCCCGAAGGGTTTTGAACAAGAGTAATAAAGCTTTATTTCTCTGAGGGTTTATATACAAGCTGAAATAGCAGGTTTTCTTCATCCTGAAAGAGACATTACGTTATTTTTAAAAGTTTGAATTAAGTGGCGAATTGGCAAATACAAAAAATATGGTGAATGGTATAATTTAGAGCGAGAGATTCAAATGGTATAAAATTCAATTATAATTGTGAATTATTATGATGACGATAGTGATGACGACGATGAGGAGAATGGTGACAATGAGAAGAATGGTGACGATGATGATGATGACGATGATGCTCCAACAATTATAAAATACAGGATCAAATTTAAAACTACGAGACTTAATATGTTCTTTTACAAAAATTGCATCACCACCTCCGACACGACCTTTCCGATCCGTACGAAAAACTCTGTATCCCTTTGGAGAGCACACATTACATCTTTGATATAAACGGCCAACCACGATTCAGAAACACAAATTACATCTACATTAGATCCTTCAAACATGTCCCTAAACTCATCAATTTTTGAATACAAACTTTGAGCGTTAATATGACAAACATTGAGGCCATCACTTTGTTTACCAAAAACCCTTACCATTGAACGCAGTGTATTACGCATGATTGCAGGAGCAAGAGTAAAAAAACAACAAAAAAAAGTTTAAAGCAGAAGAATAAGTTTAAATCTAAGTTAAATACAAAAGGCCTATATATGTAGATATATATACAATTAAATGAGATTATTTATGTTCTCCGATATGTACTGAAAATTCCTTCACTAGGCTCATCCATTGATCGGTTGACAGCTCCCTTCAGCGTTGGAAAAGAATCGATTAACACAGCTGATCGATTTGGGCGAAATTTAATGTAAACAAAATCCACGTGCGGTGTATGTAATACAGAGGAAATATTTTTTGTCGTTTCAACTGCAATGCGTTTTGTAATAATTTCTTTTTATTTTCCGTAAGGCTTTCGCGCAAATAAATTGTGGAAGATGAACTCGCGGAGTTAAAACCAATGTTGCATAATCGTAGTTGTTTATTTTGTTTACGGTAGAGAGCAATCGATTTCAAAACCTAGTTTTTATCATACGCTGTATTAAACTTAATCACAACTGCGGAGTCGGGGGAACTGGATTTCGGACGTGTGCGGTAAATGTTACGAAGAGACGGTGATTTAATATTTATAGTGTGGCAGATATGATGGAAAATTGATTTTAAATTTTCTTCCACAAACAAAAATGTATAACACGCGATCAGCCTATTTCCTTGAGAGTTCAGTAAAAGTTTAACTGCATTCAGTTCGTTAGTTGTGGCTTTAAGATAATTTTTCAGTTCTGAGACTTCAGTTGTTTTGTTATGAAGATTGGGTTTCGTATACCTACGTAAGTTCATGAGTGATCGTATTAAGTGAATATTTGATGTTATTAATTCCTTTCACTGTTTGAGTTCTAAGTCGGACAAAGAACACGACACCGAGGTTTCTAGCTGCACAACTTTATTGTTTATATCACACATATTACTTTTAATTTCACTGATTTCCGGATTAATTTTGCTTGTGATGTTTGCTTCCATCTCAGACATTTTATTAAAGATGCAATAACTTTGTTTACGAAGCAGTTCTTCCATCATCTCTCGCATATTTTTGCTGTCATCGGGCAGTTTTGATAATGACATAAGCGAAGGGGAACACATCAGAGAGCTTCGCAGCGAATCTGTTTTTACAGATTTCGAGCGGGTCGCAATTAGTTTTGCTGGTAGGTAGTGACATGGGAAAGTGGGTAGGTCAGATGTAAGGTAAAGAAAAAAACAGTGGAATTGGCATACATTTTTGTAGAATATGATTTTGTTGTAGGATTTTTATATTAAATCGTTTATGATTTCTTTATTCACTTGACCACTTAGAAGCGTTAACAGTGAATATACTTGATTTTATACAAACCCGTTGAACTGTTTGAAATTTCGCTCAGAAAAGTAAATAAGAAATTGTAAGTAACACGTCTACTCAGTAGCTGACATATCGCTCAACATCAACGTCCTTCAATAAATCAATTGTGACACGAGCTGTGTGACATGTTGCGCCGTCTTGTTGAAACCACGGGTTGGGGTCGAAATTCTTGCTAAGTCAAAATTCTTTTTACAAAATTCTGCTTTCTAAAATTCAGCTTTACAAAATTCTGCAAATAAAAAAAGATTTTGAAAATGTTTCAAAGCGCGTGCTTTTTAACATTTTCCAAACCTTTTTTTTATTTTTTATGTAAAACATCATACCTACCAACTCACTTGTTATTGAAGTAGAGGTAAAAGGAGTTTTGTTGTTGGTTTTAAGTTTGCTCTCTTGGTTTAGACAAATATTCTGTTTGTTAGTGAGTGAAAATAAATATAGGTAGGTAAGGTACCTATCTGTAATTAAATCCAATAAAGGACAATATAAGGTCATTTTTTGGCTGTTTTTTTTTTTGTCTGCTTGTGGAATCTTTAAATTCGTAAATTGAAAAAAAAAAAAAAAAACAGAATAATCAGAATTTATTTGTTTAAAATATTACCTGTCAGAATTTTAAAAATCAGAATTTTGAAAAGCAGAATTTTGTTAGACCGAACAGAATAAAACCAGAATTTTGAAAAGCTGAATTTTTGTGTTAAATGGCAGAATTTCGACCCGCTCCCGCTTAACTCCTTGTTCCACCACTGAGGCTGGGACTGTTTGGTTGTCTTTTTGAGCGGGCAAACTTGTTCGTAAGCCTTGTTCATTATCTTGCCTAATAAATGGTACTTCATTTCCTATCTGATGTCTAACTATGGATTCGTACCTATTCCAGTCAACTTTCCTGTTGTTTCATTAGTATCGCATCCTACAACAAAGAGCCACTTGTCCCTGGTTAGCAGCAGCCTCAAGATATCAGCCACACCGTTTGCTTCCCTCTTTCTCGCAAGATATTGCGGTTAAATTATTCAAGAGAAATGTCCTTATATTATTTTTTTTAGTAGGATACAAGTCCTAATTTAACCTTCGTTAGCTTTAAAGTAAAGCGTATAGTGGCTAATGGATAGCCCCTGGATTCTGTTGTTCGTGTTGTATCAGTACGGCTACAACGTCATGCTTGATTACATAGCTGATCAAGCACACCTTCGCAGCCTTACTGTGATGCAGGTTTATTTGCATCTTCTTCATCATGGGGTTCTTCCACTTCCGCTCCCTTGGTTTATACCTTAATCATGACCTTCCCCATGCTGTAGCGCACCATCACCTTTGCCTTTTCGAGGGATGGGAGCGACACCTTGCTTAAGCTCAGCAGAAAGTGCTGGCCAAATTGCCTTCAATGTACTGTCTTTAAGACCTTCCATGTGTCGGCCTTCAGTTCCCTGGTCTGCATGTGGAGAAGGGCTAGTAGTTTGTCGGGGTATGTGTACGGCAACGGAACCCATACTCATGCCTTGGGCGGAGAGTACTTGTCCAACTCCTCCACGGTTACGCATTTGAGTTTGGCCCCGCTCCATACCTCGCCAACCCCCAGCACACTCTCTCTGAGGAAGTAAATAGATACCTTGTTCCCACAAGCTTGCGACTATTATCCCATCCAGCGACGTCAAAGAGAAGGTCACAACTCTCTGCGGAAGACATTTTCTTCCACAAAGCGTCCTGAAACTTCTCCTCGACAGTTAGCCACTGTTCCATGTTCAGGCGTCCTATCGGCTTCTGCTCGTTTACGAAGCGGGTGCAACACGGGCGAAGTACCAGCCACTAGTGGACGCCTGAGTTTCTACCCTACCTACGACCGCTGCGGTTGCCGATTTTTTGCCAGCCTGTTCTAACTGAGCCCTATCCCAGGCGCTAAGTGTCCCGACGTCACACCCCCTGAACTGCTTACGTCGGGCATTGCGCATCAGAAGCTTGTTCAGCTGGTGTGCGTTTTTAATGGTCCCTGATTGCGCGACTACGGGGGATCCGAAAGCAGGAGACTACTTGCCAACTGCGCCTCCAGTCCCCTTCGTCGGTTTATTGGCCTATTTACTAAGGTGAGTGTACAAGCCAAATCGCCTTTTCCCTTGTTCTGTTTTGGTAGGAGTACAAGCCGTCCCACCACAAACTCTATCTACCGAAGTGAGAGTACTATAGCCACCTCACTTCCCGCTACGTTAGTGTCATTAGTATGCAGTCTGCATCCTTACTGTCACTAGCTAGCAATACCTCCTCAAGTTCCCTCTCCAAGCCGGAGATGGAAGACTGTGGATCAGATTAATAAGAATCATCTCTCAGTTCCATCGCAGGTATTGTGGAGTTTGTTCCCTCCCTTCCTGGAATAATAATTCCTTTTTTTGTATTTTTCAATTTATTTTTTAAGTTTTTGTTCATATTGGCCCATGAGTAAGGGCGGGAAATACATGGCCGACCCAGTCAGCGCCGCCATACCTGGGCGGGGCTAAATACAACAGACCCTCGCCATGGCGTCTGAGGGAGCTGGTGCGCGACTGGTTTTACCCCCAGCCTTTTATCCTTGGGTACGGTTTGCTATCTGCTCACACCAACACTGGAATTAGGTTGGATTTAAATGTTTACTCCGACCTTTAACTAAATGGATCACGACAAACGATTGAGACGTTAGCGTAAGTCCTTGGCCAGCCATTCAACTATGGTCAGCCATTTTCAGGCGGTCGCCTTTCATCGGGCACCGTAAGAGGATTGGAATAATCCGGAAGCTTTTTTTCGGATTTTTCTTAGATTGATCCTCTACACCGCTATCATCAATATCACTTACTTTTAACAAACAATTCTCCAAGTATGGAATAAATAACACAAACACCAAAATAGCGATCAAAGAAAATGAGGAACGTCAATGAATAAGCTGTCGTGGTTTTCTTTTCGCACGGAACGAAAATGACATCTTTCCCGTTAAGTGGTGACCAGGTATTTAATAAATTTAATAGAAAGTACAAGACAACAACTGGACTAGCACGGCACATAGAAGAAAGTAAACACACCGCAGATTTCGACAACATCAAAATATTAGACAAGGAGAGAAGAGAGAACACTAGATATACACTGGAGAGCTTACGTTTTCAAGAAAAAATATCAAAAGCAACTAACTACAGTGTGGCAATAAAATCTCTGTGATACTAGTTTATAAGATTCTTGTCTAGTAATTTTGTTTATTTATTTACTTGTATAGTGCTTATGTTATACGTATACTATTTGTGTTTAGTTATTTAAAAAAAATGGTTAAAACCACTCGACCAATGTAAAAGTAAGATCCTACCCAAATTAATAATAATTATAGCTAAGACATTGTAATTTCAGGCCAATAAAAGAGAAAAAATCCCCAGAGGAAGTTGAAAAAACATCAACGAAACGTCGGGAAATGAATAAAATAGTTTTATTTCTATTTTGATTCGGAAAACATAGACCAGTAGGCTCTAATACAACTACTTCAATTCGAAAATGACATTCGTTATTCGTTTTTAGAGTTAGGTACATAAAATAAAATAAAAGAAAACGTGCAAACGAAAACGATCGAACGTTTTAATCTTACGGAATCCCATCCCAGGCTCTAATAAACTGAATTCTTGGACTTTCTGTGTTTTTGACACTTTGTCAGTATCAAAATATCTACAATTTAAGAACAAATCACCCGCTGACCGAACCAGCTACATAAATAAATGCAACCACCTAGTAGAGACCTTTGAATTATTATCCCTCCCGATGTCCTTATAACTAATAAAAACAGTGTAGGTCACAAAGCCATACATCCATTCCACCCATAAGCTCCTTAAAACAAAACAAAACAGAGCTTAGCAAAGACACGCAATCTATGCAACACATCTACATTTCTACATACAGCTAGAGCCCCTTATCGTTGAAATAAATCATTGCCCTTGTATAGGAAAACACTGTGTGGATTTTAATTAAGCGAAAACCGTTCCGCTTGTCGATCGATTTAACGTCATGTTAATCTATGTACGAGTAGTAACCACCTTCCGATAGTCAATTTGTACTCCCGACACACCGGAGAGTTCGCGCCAATGGCATTAATTAGAATATCCTAGACACATGGAGCACAAATAAATGAAAAGTAAATCCCAAACACAGAGACATTTCATCAGTCTGTTGTTTGTTTGTTCCACCCATATAGAAGCCTTAATCCGTTTATTCAACATGCGTTCAGCTAAGGGGTGTATTTCTACGGTGGACCTACACAAACACATGCGGGTTGCACACGTATGTGTATGTATATGTTGCATGTCCATGAAATTAACTTTTGAGGGAAAATTACTGGTTAATCGGAGGATGTTCTGCTGCTGGCCTAAAGGATAAAATTTGCGTCATTTCGTTGAGATAACTCCTGGCTTTGAAGCCGGAGCGCCAATACATGACCATTAGGCTGGTTCCATACCCAACCATCCCCATTGCCCAGCCTTAACTGATTTGAAGCAGTTGATAGGTTAACTGAATATGTCTTTGATGTGCGTACTATGGCAAAACATTTGTAATTAAAGGCCCAAATGAAAACACTCTGTTTTAATTATTGCCCCAGAACAATAAGGCTGAAAAGCGATGTTTTGCAGCGATAATATTGTTATATGTTTACTTATCCAAGTCAATGCGTTTGGCGTTGAATTTATTTTAATTGCAAATTGATGGTAAATTTATGTTGACACCTAAAGCCTCTCGGTTCTCGTACTTTAGTGTACTGTCAGTGGAAGCGTGCAATCGTGCATGCGGGCCTGCTTTGTAATGAGATTTTGGGGCAAACGTATAATCAAGGAACCGATACCTACTCCATAGAGAGGTAGGGATGGAATCGCCAAACGTTTTTCGTTTGTTGCCTATCTATATAATATATCGGTGTATGTATGAGCGAGACTGAGGTTGTGCTGAGCTGTGACGTTTTTAACTTTCTCGAATACGTAGTAGGATAAAGATTTTGTATTTGTACAAAATTTCGAACTCGAAATATTAATCAATTCTGACATTACGATGATAGAGGAACTCAAAAAAGTGGGTCACGAAATTCTCTCCGTCTTTCCGTATGCTCCTGAAGCCTACAGCATAAGCGGCGGCTCTGATTTGGTTTAAACTTCGGATTTGGAGTTTGTGGGCCTTCAGTTTGTAATGTATGTACCTATATCTATAACCCCATTTTTAAAACCAAAATAACTGTACTTTTGAAGGTTGGCAATATCTCGAAAACGGTCTAAAGGTTGTAACATAAATGAGTTTCTAAGGTAATATGGCTATTTATTATTTAATGGAAAACTCTGTTTTTATTGATAATTTTCGTACAATGGATTTTTGAAAAAAAACAGTTTATAAAAAAATACATAGCTAGAGCAAAATTTATGTTTCCAAAATTATTCCGTCCTTAGTTTTCAATTCGATTAACCGAAAACGCAAAATTTAGAAACTGCACATAACTACAAAAAACAAAAAAAAGACAAGCACTCCGGGAGTGCCGACAGAAGTTATTACTTGAACAATTACATGTGCATCTTTCGAATCGTCAGGAAATACTTTTAAATGAAGTGTTTCTTTATTGATTATTATAAACTACTGCTACAAATATTATATTATAATTTTCACTTTCATTTAAAGCGCTATTGTAGGTACATGAAAAATAATGCATATTATCTATCCTCTCTTTCTAGATGCATCCAACCATGCACACAAACAAAGTTTCAGTGAGATCGGTTGAGTTTCCCAAAAAAATCGACAACAGCGCCACCTATCGGGTCCAAAACTATCCTATCTTTCTAGCTGCATACAACCATGCACACAAACAAAGTTTCATTGAGATCGGCTGAGTTTCTCAAAAAATCTACAACAGTGCCACCTAACGGGTCCAAAACTATCCTATCTTTCTAGCTGCATACAAACATGCACACATACAAAGTTTCATTGGGATCGGTTGAGTTTCTCAAAAAACGGACAACAGCGCCACCTATCGGGTCCAAAACTATCCTATGTTTCTAGCTGCATACAACCATGCACACATACAAAGTTTCATTGGGATCGGTTGAGTTTCTCAAAAAATGGACAACAGCGCCATCTATCGGGTGTCGTTTTCTTGGTGACGATGACGGTGTCGTTTTTAAGGTGACGCGAATTCACTAATTTCTTTCCATCTAAAAGTGCCCAACGCGCCTAAAGAAGTAATAACTTCAAAAACAATTTTCTAGTTGGATAAAACTTTAAAAAAACAAGTGATGCCTACATCCCAAACAATATTCAATACTCAATTTTCAGGTAAATAGTTTAAAAATAATTGTTTTCAAAATAAACCTTTTGCGATATTTGTTACTGTTTTGTCCGAAATATTTTACGAAAATCGCTCTAGTATTCTAAAAAAAGATCACGTACTTTGTTTCTATCAAAAAAAATCTAATAAATCGGTTTTTTGTTATTTCTCAAAAATTACAGACGCATTACCTAAGGGGTAGTGATCCCTGTTTGGTTCTGGAGCCATTCGTAAATGACACGATGGCATTCTTTCTGAACCCATCTTGAACTATTTCACTTTTAGCGCTGCACCCAATTTGGAAGTCAAGTGTTACACTTCCATGGCATTCTTGTTAATTTCCGACACCTTCGTGATGCCCGCCGATAGACACTGGTACTCAGGAAGCGACCCCTAACCCATCTATTCCAGCAAAATGTTTATCCTTACATTCCATTTTGCAAGCTCCTCCTCCCTATTTCGTGAGAAATTGCACTCCAGATGCCACCACTGCCACGTGTTTTTTTTTTAGTAAACATCACGGTTTACTTAAAATTCTGCCAATTTTATTGAAAAATGCATTGCACTTACACAAATGACTATCCTTCTCATCTCGACTGGTTAACAAACAACACTAAAAACCCCGGCAGCTTTCACGCATTTTAAAACAAACCCAGCTATTAATATAACGAAATGCCATACGCCCAACATCTCCCCGAATGCACAAATCTGAAAATCCTTGTTTATGCACTCCGGCATAAGTGTTGAGTTCTAAATGTTTAAATAGCTTCGCAGCAACTATATACGGCATTCGAGCGGGATCCCCAAGCACATCAACCTGTTAACTGCTCGATGCTGTTTTCCACGCCATGCCTTTGGTAAATAATTTCAGTCTCATGAGAGCGCCGTGTCTCCCCTGTCCTTAGAGCAAAAAAACAAACTACGTGTTCCGTTACATCCACCACTGTTGCACATAAAAACTTAAAAGCTAAACTTGCACCCAAAGTGCATCCTCATCGCACGAGTTTTTAATAAAAAATGATTAATGCGGCAAAAATATTCCCGAGAAGAATAGGATTCAAGTGGAGGAGGCACACCCGCACATTTGAACAGAATTTCACCTGAATTTGGGTGCGGGCACGAGATGAAAACATTAGAGAGGCGTATGCGGTGAAGTACATGATGCTGCCACTACTTGTGGCTTGCTGAGTCGGCTTCTTTTCAAGGGCCATCCCATACAGCCCCCACCTGTATGTAAGTGATTTTATCTTTCGTGCTTGTTACCGTCCCATTGTTGTTGCTACCGCTTCCAGATAGGATTATTGAGACATTAAGAGGCTGTTGAGCTGTACGGTTAAGAAGCCGGTTATTTTGAATAAAAACATCCTTTCTTCTTGGTATACACGCTACACGGTAGTCAGCTTAGACAATGGCGACATTGTGTGTGGGTGGGTGCGGGCAGACCATAAAGTTAGGGCTGCCCTCCGGTTGCACCGTCAAGACCAGCTCACATGAGACAGGGAGTAATAATCGTGATTTATGTGCTCTTTAAAATTATATGAAACCTTTAGAGTAAACAATTTCCCAAGACACAGCACATAGCAAAGGGCATCAACAGGATAGAGGGAGCCACGGCGTACATAGGTGTATGGATATACATCGATGCGCTACTTTTGCAAGATCACTTCCAAAGTAGTTGCAACTTGAAAGTTTACCAACTTCCCTCTAAGTCCTACCCGTAGAGAATATATCTTTTTGCTTTTTCTTGCAAGGAGCAGAACCTCAGCTTGCATTTTTATCCTCCCCTTTAAGGTGTGCGTTGGGAGCGGCAAAGTGTTGTTCCTTGTTTTATAATTTTTGGAGCACACCTTATGCGATGAGCATCATAGATGCATCTCATTATATAAAATTATTGCTGGTAAAATATTTTGAGTACTCTTATGGGGTAGAGTTGAATTTTTTATACATATTTTTTCCTCGAACAGGCTATATGCTTGAGGTATTACGGAATGTACAGTCTTTGAAGCAAGGGGTATGTTTATTACGCTTTTGGTTTAGAACTTTCAGCTCGTGGGAAATATATACGCATGCTTTATGGTACTAAGTTCGTGCACAAGGATATTGAATGATATAGGGGAGAATTGGCAGTGGCTTTTTCTAAAAGGTAGAGAACACCACAAATTCATGTGGTTGGCATACATTTTGCACAGTCAGGATTCTTTTTGGCCGTATCTGCTGTAGTAATCAAAGAGATGTTCAACGTTTGAGGTAGCTGGCGTGCACTTATGTAGTTTTTAAACCTTTTGTGTTGTAAAACTAAATCAATGAAGACAGACAGATAATTTTTTGGCTTAAAATAAGGCATATTTAATTTTGTACAGTGTTTACAGGGTTTGGTTGATTTGTAACTATTCACCTCTATTCTTAGATCCGAATCGAATAGAAAGCTACAACGGCACTAAATAAGGCAGTTCTGGGAGTGGATGCTCATATTTTTGGAATTTTAAATTCAAATAAAGAGTATGACCAAACAAAGGACAAAGGCAATTTACCAAGCACTTCCACGAACGTTTCAGATGAGGGGTCTGATGACGTGGATCAGTTTTCACTGTTGCTTCAAAATTGGACAGCGTAATTTCGAATTTAGATCAAATTTCTATAGAGGAGAGCAACAATGAACAACATCGGCATAATATGGAAATCGAACGACTTCATCGAATCAAGGTGAACTTAAAGAAACAAATTCTGGATTCGCAAATGGAGAATCATATTCAATCTTAAGATACTCATATTATCATACATGCAAGATGCAACTACTGATACCTGAAATAAAACTACTCATTTTAACTTAAAGAAACTGTATTTTTTAATGTTTTAAAAATAAGAATGGAATAGGTTATATAGTTTCGTACGTTTCTTGCTTCATTTATGTACCTTCCTACGCTGTCTATGTATCGATTACTGACAGGGTCATAAGAAGTATAATCTTGTTCTTTGTTATTTCCTATTACAGGGGATTGCTCAACTTTGTAGTGTATGCAGATATTATGCAATGCTGCACAGATATTCGTTATTTGCGCCGCTTTTTTGGAGTATAGTGGAGCTGTCTGGATTTGAGGCAGCATCTGAAGCGATTTTTATACAGCCCAATCGTTCTCTCAACAATATTTCGTGCCTTTGAATGCTGTATGTTATATTTACTTTGAGGACTGCCAGGAGCAGGAGTTCGACATGGAGTCATTACCCAAGGCTCTTAAGTGTAAAGCATATCCGTAATCACCTTTCGAAGAAACTTTCGAAGAAAGTATAATTGATTACCATGCAAATAGAATATGAATTGAATGTTTTATGTTTATCAAGAAGCAGCGTATTGTTCTAAAAGGTGGTTTCGAACAGCAGAAACTTTCCAAACGAGGGCGTCATGGGTAGAGCCAAGTTATGATGGAAATATGTATCATATTCTTAAACTGTTATCACAAATCTTTGTAATGAAAAAGTATTTAAAAATGGATGTATTTTGTTTAAAAATATACTCACAATTAAAACTATTACGCTATAGAACCCCTTCCTATTGTAGAACAGATGCCTAATCGAGATTCAAGGTGTTTTTATTGCAATTTGTGTTCCATCCACGCAACCAACTATACCAGGAAACCTGTGCCTGTTATAGAAGTGCAACTCTATGGCTTCTTTCTCTGTGCCGTTCAAATAGAAATTTATCCATTTTGGACATAGGATGTTTTCCAAATTGTCTAATACCTTGGTCATTGACTTTGAAACTGTGCTGAGCTCAAGTTCATCCAATACTTATTTAAAGGCTGCTTTATTGAGCCGAAAACTTCCAAGTTCCAACAAATCTTAAAGTAAAAAGAATTTGTATGGTGTTCAGCGAAACAAAATTACATGTCGTCCAGCAGATTAAATGGATTCGATTTGTCTCGAAGTAGTCTTCGATTCAAGTTGACCGATTCTTCCTCTAAAAATAGATATACAGCCATATTATATCTATATATATAAAAGGCAATGAAGTCCGTGTGTGCGCGCATAACTCGATAACGGATTGTTGGATTTCAACGATTTTTGGCTTGACGGTTTCGTTTTGGACCAAGGAAGGACATAGGCTACATTTTGCCGCGAAAACAAAACTTTGGGGGGATGAAAGAGGTTACGAAAGTTTGTAAAATGCACTTTGAAACAAATAAAAGGGGTAGAAATCGAGTAGTGATACATCAAATACAAAAAAAAAATTTTAATTTTAAAAGCAATTGTTGTTGTCAATTATTTTAATTATTTTCCAAGCAAATTGTTGTTGTCAATAATACCGAAATTTTCTTTTTTTTAAATACACCTAATAAGTTTGGTTATGCTTTACTATGTTATCATAAGTAGCTTTCTGAAACGGACAAGATACTTCAATTTGTTTGATGGTGTTTGAATACATCATTTTTGTTTGCCAAGTAATTTCAGGATCCTTGCATTAGTATGAGTGAGTAAGTTGAAATCTTTGAGATGACGATGATGACAGGCAACAAGAGTTGTTGAGCATTTTGTGTTTTTACGCGCATAACTCGAGCCGCAGACGCAGTGGCTAAGTGTGTTGGACTACTAAGCGAGGGGTCCCAGGTTCGAATCCCGCAAAAACCCAAATTCCAATTCAGGGTTTTTTCACTGCACCAACTCTCGCGAACGTCTGACAAGCAGCGAGTATAACTGTCTTGAAAGAGCTTCTCAATCGGCCGTTTGGAATCGGTATAAAATGTAGATCCCTTCCATTCGTTCCAAAAATTAAAAACTCACACAAAACGAATGGTTGCGAGAAGCTAGGTCCAGGGTCCCTACAGACCTGTTGCGCCAACTATTATTACTATTATTAACTCGAGACAGTATGGTTAGTTTTTAAAGAGCTTGATGGTTTCGATCTGGCCCAAGGAAGGCCATAGGCTACGATATGTCTCGAAAACAAAACTTTGACAGGGGACTTTGATATAATAGGGGATGAATGTTTGTGTGGGATTCCAAGACAAAGTTGATCATGCCGCCAGTGAGAAGGTCTAACGTGTCACGTCGCAGAAAATCAGGACGAACAGTCAGATCGGAATATTAACAATCGAGAGAATATGTCAGAACTTCGGGAAAGAATATCATGCAGTCGTCCATACTGGAGACCGAGATAGACAACAAAATCGTCATCTGCATATGCATAGCGTTCTATGTTTCTCACATGGTCAATTGTATGTGGCGTGCTCACGTGTCGGCAAACATCTCACTTTGTACGTGTACGCACCCGTAAATGGAACGAAAAATGCTATGTACCATAAAGCACTTCAGTGAAAAAGCGGTAGGTAGGCCGACAAGTAAGTCGCTGCGGTTATTGCAATTGTATTTGTTTTAATATAAATTTTGAATAAATAATTTAAATTGACCGGAAGCGAAAGCTAGGAATTATTAATTTCATTAACTACATTAACGAATTTTTGCAGAACAAAGTTCGCTGGGCCAACTAGTATTCAATAAAAGTGTATAATAGTGGACTGAAATTCATAAACTTTAAATAAAACACTTTAACTTTTTTTGCTGGGGAAAAAGAGCTATGCTCTGGAAAAACCCCATCTTTATTGCTGGCCGGTTGGAAGTGAAGTGAACAATGCTCTTTCTATGTATTCGTGTACAATTTCATATAAATTATTTGATTGCTTAAACTCGTATGTCAATACGTATACGATACAAAAAGCAAAACAAAAATTCGCAATCTGATAACTAAAACATTAAACAACTGATTTTTTCGAAAATTGAATTCATCCAGTGAAACCATTCGAGAATGAATTCCTTTCCCTCGAAACTTGGAATGTGAGGAGTTCATTCGAGTGAAAGTTTTAAATTGGAGGAATAGCCGATTCGATCGAATCTCAGAATTAGCGTGATTATCTCTATCTCTTCTTCTCAAAATATAAAAAGGAAAGTTGCAATAAGTGTCGTCCGTAATTTGTCGGTAACTACGGTGATCAATAGTCTAACAAAATTAAAAAAAAAAAAAAAGAATTTTTTTTTTACATTAACAAATTGGTTTGATTGCTTCAGAGCTTTCTTCGTTACACTTTTTACTTAAGTACTTTATAGCTGTTTTTTAAAATGTTTTTGCTATAATCTCAAACTCAAATTCCTTCCGCTTGGTAGGCACCTTGACGTGTGTGTCCCTGTGAAGACATTGTCTTTGCAAGGGACGCCTGGTGCGGAGGCTTCGTATCGCAATGAATCAACGGGCTATGCTGTCGACGACATAGTCGTCAGAAGGGCCACCCATGGCAGACAGGCTGTTGATGAGCGATCAACTAAGAACTACCGAAAACCCCCCCCCCCCAAAAAACAAACATGAAAGGACAACAAACTGATATAACTACTCCAGGTGGAACGCACAAAAGTGAAAATCCACTCGCGAAAGCGGCAGGGTCACGGATTCTGGAGGACCCAACTTTCATGGAGGACCACACTGATAGCCAAGGGTGTGGAGGAAGAATGCTACTTGACGACAAAAAGACGTTAAATCGACAGGACGCGAAGGATTCGAAGGAAGTTGAAGCTCTGTCAGAGAGTTCTTGGCCGGACATGACCGTGCTGGGGGAGTTATTCTCCTCTCAAGCCAGTAACAGTTCGTCCATTGACTCTGAGACGGAGGACAGGCTTCTGGAGAACACTCTCGTCCCTAGCAAGAGAACAAGAGCTCCTAAAACTACTCAGCAAAAGAAAAGAGAGGGCTATAAATGCTCCCTGCGATTCCTGAGGAAGATGAAGGACCGTAACATGGCTGAGCTCTCTGAAAGAGATAGAGCGCTGGTGAGGAAGCACTCCAAGCTGGTCAAACAGTACGAGAATCGTCTTGCCAACAAGACACATCTCGTACCCGCGACTATTGAGGATTCGGTCTCACCAAAACGCCAGTTAGAAGAAGCTAAAGGAGCCGAGAGGAGAGAGGAACAGCCCGCTTCGGAGGCAATCCCCACCCCATCGACCTCAAAGGCGAAGGTTCCCGCCGTCCTACCACCACGAAAGCCGGGCACTATTCGAAAGGTGGTCAATGCCAAGCAATCCCTCCAACGGTCGGAAAAGTCCAAGGACTCGACGGCCGCAGGCAAGGAAACAGCTAAGCAGGCCCCCAAAAGAATCCGCTCAGCCGACGAGGTAACAGGGAATTCGGCGAAGAAAGCTAAGCTGAAAAGCAGCGAAGACCTCACCCTAGCCATTATTGACCGCAGCAACCCTGATGGGAAACTTGCGACCGACAAATGGCTCAAGGTTGAGGCAAAGATCCTGGAGGCCATGATAGCAGAAGGAGAATCTGCTGACATCAATAAATCCTGCAACTTCGATGGGGCAGGTTGGCGGAAGGGAGTAAAGGTCGTCGGGTGCGGCAACAAAGAGTCTTTTGACTTTTTAACTCGCTGCATTCGAAGCCTTGGAGAACTGTGGCCTGGTGCCAAACTAGAAGCCATTCCTGCTTCAGCTCTACCACTGCGGACCCTGGTGCACGTATGGATACCTCCTCCGGTTCCGGAGGAACAATCCATACTCAAACTGGTAGGTCTGCGGAACAAAGAGAGAAAGAGAAGGGTGGCGGTAGGGACCTACGTATTGTGGTGGATCCTAAATCCGCCAACCAAATAAGATCCGCAGCAGGGGTTGTCAAATTTGGGTTGGGGAACATCAAGTTCTCCTTCCCCAGTAACGATGACCAGCGCCGGAAAGCTAAGGGTGGTGCAGATTAATTTGCACCACTCTCAAGCTGCCACCGACGACCTGCTGCTCTTCATGACCGATGAGAGTGTGGACGTGGCCCTAATCCAGGAACCATGGCTAAACAAAGCCAAAATCCAAGGACTGAGGTCAAAAAACTACACACTCCTGCATTCCAGTTGTGAAGGTAAACTTAGGAGCTGTATTCTGATAAAGAAATCAATTAACTTCCTTTTCTCTTATCGTTTCAGCAACAGCGATCTGACAGTGGCGATATGCGACCGCAAGAACGAGCCCCAACTCATTCTTGCATCCGCATATCTGCCCTACGAGGAAGAAGACCCCCCATCACCACTACTAAGGGACCTGGTACAGCACGCCAGCAACACTAGAGCCAACTTAGTAGTAAGTATGGACGCAAATGCTCACCACACGCAGTGGGGCAGCAAGGATATAAATAAAAGAGGTGAGTCTATACTTGATTTTATATTACTTTCCAACCTACATATTTGTAACAGGGGTAGCCATCCTACTTTCCACAACAAAATTAGGGAAGAGGTAATTGATCTAACTTTAGCGCTCCCAGTAGACAGATTCAGGGTCGATGACTGGAAGGTTTCCTCGAAGTGCTCCTTCTCTGACCACTTCAGGATAACATTCACAATTGACTTTGAATTACCAAAAGAACTCCCTTTTAGGAACCCTGTTAAGACTGACTGGAATAAATTTTCTGAACTGGTCGAACGTCGACTTCCACCTAACCCCATAGGTACTTTGTCGAAGGCGACACTCGTTAACGAAGCAGTCAATCTTCTCACCAAGACACTAAATGACTCTTTTAAAAAATCCTGTCCTATTAGTCGCCCTCCCAAAAGAACACACGCGGCTTGGTGGACTAGGGAACTACGACTTCTCAGGTCCAAAACCAGGAAACTTTTTAATAGAGCCAAACTGACAAAAACCGATGAAGACTGGAGTATATATCGCAACAGCTTCAACGAGTTTAAAAAGAAAACCAGAGCAGCCAAACGAGTGGCCTGGGCAAACTACTGCTCCGACATAGAATCCACTACGGAAGCGGCAAGACTCCGGAAAGTTCTTGCCAAAACTCCCTCTCATATAGGGCACCTCTGTAAGGAGGATAATTGTTGGACAGCTAGTGGCCAGGAGACTCTTGACCTGCTCCTCAGAACACACTTTCCGGGATGCACAATCCCAGTAAGGCCGCTACACAGCTCTGATGGCAGCCCCTCCTCACTTCCGATTGAAGAACTGGCTATCATCAGTGACTGCACTAGCACAAATAGAATAACATGGGCTCTTCAATCCTTCCAACCGTACAAGTCGGCGGGACCGGACGGGATTATACCTGCCATGCTACAAAGAAGCAGTAAAAGGACCATCCCATGGCTGCAGGCAATCTTTCGTGGTTGTCTGACACTCGGACTTGTTCCTGATTGCTGGAAAGAGGTGAGGGTGGTCTTTATTCCCAAAGCAGGGAAACCCAGTCACTCCACACCCAAGGACTACAGACCAATTAGCCTCTCATCTTTTCTTTTGAAAACACTAGAAAGGTTATTGGACCTGCACCTTAGGAACACTCTCGAAACAAGCGGTGCTCTGTGTAGTGCACAACACGCATATGTCAAAGGCAGATCCGTGGAAACAGCGCTACATGAAGTAACGAAGACAATCGAGAAATCCCTAGGAAACAAGGAATTTACGTTGGCGGCCTTTCTGGACATAGAAGGTGCATTCAACAACCTGAATACAAGAACCATTACATCCTCACTTGAGGAGTCAGGTTCACCACAGTTTCTGACAAACTGGGTTAAGACTATGCTTAACAGCAGAGTTATTAACAGCAGCCTAGGAGACTGTACGATTAAGAAAAGCACAAATCGTGGAACACCACAAGGGGGAGTCCTATCTCCTCTACTGTGGAACATCTCGATTAACAAAATACTTACATCCCTTGTCAACAGAGGTATCAAGATAGTCGCCTACGCGGATGATATAGTAGTACTAATAACAGGAAAATACCTTTCCACCATTAGAGATATTATGGAATCTACGTTATCAGAACTATCCAAATGGACGGAACATAACGGTCTTTCGGTTAATCCGGAAAAGACCGAACTCATTCTGTTCACCAGGAAATATAAGGTACCAAAATGGGACCCACCGAAGCTTAAAGGTGTCCGACTTAATCTTTCAACCGAGGCCAAGTACCTGGGCGTGATATTCACCTCCAAACTTAACTGGAAACGGAATACTGAAGAAAGAATGAAGAAAGGACTTAATGCCTTTTATGCATGTAGGAAGACCTTTGGGAAAAACTGGGGCTTGCAACCGAACATTGTGCACTGGATGTACACCGCGATTGTGAGACCCATTCTTACCTACGGCTCAGTTGTTTGGTGGGAGGCGGTTAAAACCAAATCCCATCTTAAGAACCTGAACAAGGTGCAGAGAATTGCTTGTCTGGGAATAACAGGCGCAATTAAATCCACACCACAACTAGGTCTGGAAACGCTATTGAACCTGCAACCCATTGAGCTATTCACTAAGAACGTTGCAGCCAAAGCCGCTCTCAGATTAAGAGAGAACAAAACTTGGAAGCCTGGTTACTGCGGACACTCAAGCATACTTGAAATCTTCGATCGGAAGGGACTCACGTCACTCACCGATTACGAGAAACCCAGATATGACTTCGAGAAAAATTTCAGAATCACTATACCCAAAAGGCAGGACTGGAAATCACCCAGTACCATCATTAAAGGTATAGCCGTCTATACGGACGGTTCAAAAACAGAAAATGGAACAGGAGCCGGCATATTCTCAGAAAGGCTTGCTATTAGCCAGTCGTACCGACTGACCGATCACTGTAGTGTCTTTCAAGCTGAGATATATGCGGTTAAAAAAGCAGCACAGACTATCTTATCGATGGGACTACCAGCAATGGAAATAACCATCTGTGTGGACAGTCAAGCAGCACTTAAAGCTATCGGCTCCAATCTTATAAATGCGAAATGTGTTACGGATTGCCTCGTGGCGCTCAGGGCTATAAGTCATCACTCAATTCTACTCTGCTGGGTTCCGGGACATGTTGGAGTGGAAGGGAATGAAAAGGCGGACGAACTGGCCAGATACGGCTCTGATATGAACCCTCAACTAGCGGACGGAGAGGTGTTACCGCCCTTCAACACTGCTAAGACTTTTATTGAAGGCGTCACCACACAACTGGCTAAGGAACAATGGAGCAACACCATCGGTTGCGTCATAACCCGAAGTCTGTGGCCTGTGGTTGACACCAAAAGATCAAAGTTCCTAATCTCCCTTAATAGAAGCCAAATCCGGATGCTCGTCGGCGTTTTAACCGGACACTGCATCATAGGAAACATGGCTAAAAGGCTAGGACTTTTTGCAAATGACTTCTGCAGAAGCTGTAGAGACGAAGAGGAAATAGAGTCCGTGGAACATCTTCTATGCCACTGCCCAGCTTTACAGGAACGCCGCTCATCCTGTATGGGAGCTAGGTTTTTCGAAAGTCTGGACGACTTGGCAGGGGTACCCCTATCAGACATAAAACTATTCCTCAACAGATCGAAGTGGTTTTGTTAGCCACATGTCCTTACATGTACAAACAGGGTACTCACAATGGGCCTTCATGGCTTCTGGGTGAAATTTGCATCAGTTGCAAAACTGCCCTCCCAACCTAACCTAACCTAACCTAATCTCAAACGCAAACGTCAAAAGAACAAGACTTTATTTTTTTAATTGAAAATATCCTCATGTTAAAAGAACACGGCGAGAACTTTTGAATCATATTGGTCCTCAAATAAAGTCAAAATAACGATTCCTGTTGAAGCATATTGATGCTCCTGTTGTTATTGAAAAATCTACATTTTATATTAGTACGAACTTTTGGTTTGATTTTAAAGTTTTATTTTATTTTGTAAAGATAAAATCACTCCAACTCTATCGCCATCTATCGAAAAGCACTGCCGCATAAAGCGATGTAATCCGACGTTACCCGAGGTATTCGCCATCTGGTGACGAGCATGGGAAGATTGCGATGAGGCCGGAGGTAGTGCGTCAGCCATTTTGATGCCGGATTGATTTTTGAGACATTGAATAAAGAGGACATTAAAACTCAGATGTGGGGTTACCATGAATTTAATAGTAAAAATATCATTAATTATAGAACCAAAAATTGAGAATCGTGCATCTAATTGATTGTCCGCCACATATATTGTATTGAAATTGTGTTTCTGAAAATCGGGAAAAATTTGTAAAACAAAAATGGTTTACACACGTGCAGATTTAGAAAGGGCATTAGAAGAGCTCGGTATAAGCTTTCCAGCTAGCGCAACTCCTACCCAACTAAGGACCCTATTGGAAGATGCTACAGGAACAGCAGAAACTGTTCACACTGAAGCCGTTCCGGTACACCATTTCCGCGAGCGATGTGTACAAACAACTCCAAGAGCGCAACAGACTGGTGAAAATGTGATCGCGTACATGCTATCAATGCAGGAAATTGCGGACCAAGCAGCTGTAAGTGAACACGAAGTAATTAGCTTTATCATCGAGGGACTTCGTGACCATTCGGCATACACAACAATGCCATACACTGCATCGACACTGGAACAGCTGAAGCATTTGCTGATTAAATATGAAAAAAAAAGAGTAAGTGACCAGATAACAAAAACACAAGCAAAAGTAACCGATACCCCATGATCGCTATGTAATAAAAGTAATCGAAAACTGTCAGGTTTCCCAACTTCCATATAATGGAATTATAGAGTCATGTCACATACGTAAATGGAGAGATCCATCAACCGCGTAGGCTTGCATCACGGTCGCCCCCCTTTTTTTAATATATCTACTAATTTTCTCACAGACGGTAATACAAGTGAAACTCATGTTATATTCATTGTAAATATTGTACTCATTATTTATTTATTTATGTACTTAATTGCTGAATGATCGAGGACGATCATGTTATCAGATTGGCCGAACTGTAAAGATAAAATCACTCCAACTCTATCGCCATCTATCGAAAAGCACTGCCGCATAAAGCGATGTAATCCGACGTTACACGAGGTATTCGCCATCTGGTGACGAGCATGGGAAGATTGCGCCTCATCGCAATCGGAGGTAGTGCGTCACCCATTTTGATGGCGGATTGATTTTTGAGACATTGAATAAAGAGGACATTAAAATTTATTATACAGATATGTTTTTAAGATCATTAAGATTAATAAACGAGTAAATCAATTTCAAACACTTATTTCCATTGTTATTTGCGAAAAGATGCAAAGAGGGGTTGTAAGTTCATGTATTTCCTTTAATTTTTTTTTTTTATTAAATATTTTTTTTTTTCTTCTTTTAAGAGTTTTTTTTTTTAAATTAGGTAATTACATATTCTGTAAATTGTAAAATGGTAGGCTTAAATAAACAACAATAATTAAATTCGCTCCTTACAATATAAATAGTAAGGGTATTCACTTAATCCCATAATTTTATGCAACTCGTAAATTCATACATTTTTGCGCTGCCTTACGTGTACACCCTTCGGAAATAGCTATCATTGCGTAATTCGCGTAAATCGACTTTCAAGTCTCTTGTCAAACTCAGTTGTTCTTAGACTTCGGAAAATTATCGACATGCCGAAAGTAAGTGAAAAGAAACAACTGCTTAAATTCTTTGAGAAATTGGCAGTAAATGAGCTACTTATATTGGAAGTTTTTGGCGAAAACAAAGGTAAATACATACTTATTTCCATCAAGTGTGATTTGATAATAATCGATTGACATAATTTCATTGATATCCAGGCCTTTAACAACATAAAGAGAACAAGATTTTGGACGAGCTAATTTGTTCACTAGGAATCGTTCAACTTTCCGATATGCAGCTAGATTTCTTCTCGATTATTTGCCAAAATCCAAACACTTTGGGCCTTACCAATAATCATTTTTAACCTTCACACTAAATATTTCCGAGGTCACAATATGCAATTTTGTATTGAAAATTTCGCCGTTGTGAGCTCGGAAAATTTAGTCTGGACACTAAAAATGATTATTAGTACCGCAGTTTGAAAACAACATTTTACCGAACTTAGATGAAGGTAGATTTAGGCCCATTTTATTCACTGGAAGTTGAACACAACTCGGGGAGTTTTCCATATAAAAATCCCCAAGTTGTGTTCAACTTCGAGTCAATAAAATGGGCCTTAGAGCGTTAATACGCCTAAGTTGGACAAATTTTGCTTCCGTTCTTGATGAAATCCGAAATGACGAGGTTTTTTAAGGCCGGTCGAAGTGCATCGATCTCCAAAAGACAAATAGAGTCTTTAAATCTATTTTGATTAAAAAATAAGTTTCCGAACTGGCCAGATGACGACGAGCGTATGGAAATGGTTTCAAAAACTTTTTACGAACTGCCACACTGCGTTGGATACGTTGATGAAACTGAAATAAAACTAGCTCAAAAACCTTTTAACTCGGAAGATCCCGAGGCTTATTATTCTCGAAAGCAGCAATATTCTATTAAAGTGCAAGCAGTGTATGACTATAAGAAAAGTCATATGGTTATAGGTTACCCCAGAAGCGTTCATGACAGTAGGATTTACTATAATTGCGATTTGTCAACAAAAGCCACCGAATTCCTTAAGACACCACAATGGTTGGTAGGCGATAGTGCATACAAGTTGACAGCATTATGTTATCACACCGTACCGATCAAATTCAACGGAAGGGACCATGGAACAACGAGCTTATTTCAATAAAACATTAAGTACATATCGAATCAGAATTGAACACTGCTTTGGTCAGCTGTAGGAACAGCTTAAAAGAACTAAAAATTTCCATAAACAGAGGCCGGAGTGTGAAATTTGCGTGTCGTTGGATACTTGTTTGTGCTATACTACATATAACAGTGTAGTAAAACGAGATGAAAAGTATGATGCCTTTGAGGTTGAGCTGATATCTGATTTAAGTATGTAACAGGGAGCTGAAAGCGATGAACCTGAAAACAGAGTCGATTTTTTTTTTTCTGTTTTTGAAGGAGAAGTCAAACATCTTGCTCTTTTAGAAATCTTAAAGGAGTGTAATTATTAAACCAAACTGTATTAATTATAAATTTGTATTTACAAAGTTCTTATGTATACCTACCTACATAATAAATACATGAAAAAATAAACATTGCAGAGCAATCATTTTGACTTGCATTTAATTTTAATTGAAGTTCAAACTTCTTAATACGCTCCAGTGAATCAGCTTCAAGTCTCATTTTAGCCACTGCAAGCCTCTCATCCATTTCTAATTCCAGTTTTTTTATTTCTATTTCCTGGTCTAATTTGAGCTTACTCAATTCCACTTCGTTTTTTGGTTCTTTCTTTTGATAATTAGAATTGCTTGGTTTCTAACTCCAGTTGCTGTTCCCATTTACTTAGTTCGAAGTTCACTTCTTTTCTTGGATTGAAGCTAGCAGTGAAATTGAATTAGAATTGCAAATGTTTTTTTCTTAGGCTTCTGTGCAATTATTTTTTTTTTTAAGTTTCGAAACTGGTTCCTTTGGTTGAAGCTTGGTGTTATAAATGAATAAATCGCCATTGGAACAAAATTTAAATTTATTGAAATTAAATTAAATTGAAAAAAGTGATTATAGAAATTCTTGAGTACCCAGGTTGCTGGGAACTAAAAAATTAAGTGAAGGTCCGTTCACTTTCAAAGATTCAATATCTTCGATTTATATTTTGTAGGTTGTAGCTTTTAAAGTTGTTTGCAACACTTGGCTTTCATCGTTTTGTGTTCTGGCACGCTTGCACTAGTCTCATAAATCACCTTATATAAAGGTGGATCCCGCAACAAATCTCCATCTACATCTTCTTCGTCGGATGAAATAAAACTAGTGTCATCTCCAGTTGTCTCAAAAACTACATTGGGGTTAATGAATATTTATTGTTGATTTTAAGGGGCCCGGGATATGACACAAAAATATGGCTGATGTATTCTGAAGTACAAATATTTTGAATAAATATAATCGTTTGCTTTAAAACTTGTTTACGGTAATTAAAAATATTGTCCTCTTTTTTGCATCTGCTAAAATGGTCACCGTAAATTCATAGGGTTGTGCTTGATGTTGTTCGTCAGGCTAAACAACAAATTTTTGGCGTTTCCCAAAGCTCCCAAGTAATTGAAGGTATTTACGAAATTACATGCGATGCCATATTGTTAAGAATACCTCAACCCAATGGAGACGTCGTTTAAGACGCTTCTTTACCAGATAATAGTCAAAGCGATTGGGTGAGTAGCTAGAACTTTTGAAGAGGACGAGGTATTTGGAATCTGCCTCTTTAATACCCGATTTTTCTTCTATAAGATACCATGGAGCTGGAAATACGAAATGAAAAAGTGATTCATCCGTGGTGAATGCAAATATACAACAAGAAATTTCTTCCCAGATTGTGGAGGAAAATATACAAACCACAATTCGTAAGCTTTGCTTTTAGGTTGTTAAACGAGTTAAACTATTTTTTACCATTTTGCAGAACCTCACACTTCAAAAAGCGTTGGAAACCCTATTAAAAGCCCCTCTATTTTCGAAAAATTCTTAAAATATCCTAAACCAATACAAAACTCCGTTTGAAGATTGTTCAAGGATCGCCAATGTCAATTTCATCTCAGGCTTGGAAAACGTTCCAAAAAACAAAGAAAATGAAAAAAATTTAAACCGCCGAAGTTGAAAAAAGAAAGTTTGAGCGACAAAAGAAAATAGAAGGAAAGAAAAACACAACTAAGGGAAAAAAAACTGTCCCAAAATGTACTTCTTGTAATAAACATGTCCTTACGGTTGTGGAAGAAGAATGACTAAAGAATACAGGCTGTGATAAATGCGAAGAATGGTTTCATCTCCAATGTACACAATGTTTCAATCATTTCTTTTGCGCAAGCTGAATTGGAAGACTTTACCTATTTGTCCAAAATGTAAATAAAACAATTATAAACATTTGTTAAATTGCATTTTTAAAAGTTCATTAAAAAATTAATATTTATGTATTAAATTATTATTAGATATAATTCCCAATAGCTTAAAAAAAATATTCTACCTGAATTAAATTTAAGGATGTGTTTTATTTTTCAGCTTTACCCTCAAAAATGAATTAAACTAATTAAATTTTTATTTTTTTTTTTTAGTTATTTATATTGATATATATATAAATTAATTTTTTTTAACTTTTTTATAATAAAAAATATTAAATAATTAAAGCCCTTTAGTTGTTGCGAAAGCCAATAAATTATAAAATTAATTATTAAAGAAATTATTCGAACATATTAATATTTGTATAGTCACTGTGATATATTTTATGACTTTACCCTATATTTTTAAGGTTTATTTTGGAAGAGATTTTTATATGGAAAACTCCCCGAGTTGTGTTCAACTTCGAGTGAATAAAATGGCCCTTAGAGTCCCTACCTAAGCCATGTATGTAGTTGTTATGTATTATAAATCACTTCCAGCAAATAGATCTGTCGCAGCAGTTAATCCAATTCGTTATCATCGTTTTATTAACTGATGAAACATTCAAAATGATATTGCCCTGCCCGTCAATTACAAAATTTAAAGTATCACCCACTGATGTTCCTTTGTTGCACTGCACTACAAAAATTTTAATTCTTGTGTTTGGCTCAGTCATTTTCTCAAAATATAAATCGATGCAAACGTTAACTTTTACTGTAAAAGTTTTACAGCACTACGTTCCGTTCACCAATTTCTACGTTTCACCGATCTGGACTGTCACAATTTAATAAATGAAAATATTGAGTGAGCAATACACCCAAACCCAATTACACGAATTTAACACGAATCAACAACAATACTGAGACCCCAAACTCACAATCCTCTTGCCACTGGCCCTGGCCCCTCATTTTTTTTTTTTTTTTCAAATTCGCCATTTTGTTTTCTTATCGGTGTTATGTCAATTTAGAATCCGTGTGACATGCAAAAACATACAAAAAATATAAAATAAATGCCACCAGCCGCTGCCAACAGTGGGGGAATGTGATAGAGATCGGGAATATCATATTTTTGCATTACTTTACGCTGTATTGGTTAGTTATTATTTATTTTATTATAAATGTATGCATTTTTCAAATTCGAATAATATAATTTGTTGACTTAACAAAACTATATAAATGAGATGTTTTATATACTATAAACATATTAGGATAAATATGATTGTGTATTTTCCACAAAAGTACACAGCTAGGAGAAAACCAGCTAAAAGTTAAGCAAGACGTTGTCACACACTGGAATTCAACATGTGATATGTTTAAGAGAATCATAAAAATAAAGAATAGCCTAATATCGACAATTGCCATAAATTATGCCGAAATGGACAATATCAATGCTGAAGACATTTAAAGATGTTACTGAGGAAATGAGTTCGGAAAAAAATGTTACAATATCGGAAGTGATTTTAATTTCAAATGCTCTCAAAAACCAGTGCAATAAATTTATAAGAACGGTAGGACTACCTCAAACGGTAAAAAGAAAAATGCTGCAAAGTCTCTTAGATGAATTAAAGCCGAGGTTTTTTGATATGGAATTTAACAATGTATTTGCCGAAAGTGCACTGTTAGACGCTCGGTTTAAGAAATACGTCAGATGAGCGTTCCTTTCAACGGGCTTGTTCCAACTTAAAAGCCTTAGTAACGTGTATCTACACATAAATTCTCTGGAAAACGAAGTGACACCAGAAGTTCATAATGAACCATCTACTTCAAAGCACCAGCCAAAATACTGCCAAATCCAATGTTCCAGTGTCGACACCTTTGTTGGCTAAACGCCTTGAAGCTGCCAGACTGGGAAGTGGGAGCCAAGCTCTAGCTTCTCAGCCTTTGGCCAAGACTGTTGTGGGAAGTATGGGGACGGCAACGAGCCAAGCTCGTATACCTGAAGCTGTACAACCTGCGGCAGCTTCGGCTAAAAGGAAAGGGCGCCTATGCCCACCGATGCCACCGCCGGGCCAGCCTGGTGGTAAGGATGACCCTCTTCGGAAGGGGCTGAGCGGTGCAGGCACTAGATGGTACCTTCGCTACCTCGAAAAGGGCTTTGCACCTGAGGAGGCAAGGAAGAAGGCCGAAGAACACATGGCTAAGCCTGGTTCTGGTCCGACACCCGCGGCAAAGAGGTGCAGCAGCACCATCTCACCTTCTGTAGGTAATGCGCAGAAGAAGCCAAAGGTAGTTGAAAAACTGGAGAGGTCGCGGGCAAAGCCTGCTAAGCATGCTGCTGTCTCACACGGCAAAAGCTATGCAGCGGCTGCAAAATCAGCTGCAGCTGGTGGAAGTCGTGCCATGACGGTGACGGCCGAGCAGGTGGCGGTTATCCCTTGCGATTATCCTAGGGAGATGCTGAATACCGACGAGCTCAAGGATCTAGAGAATGCTCTAGTGGATGAAATGGCCCGTGGATGGGAGCATAAGCTCAAGTTCAAGGGCATACATTTCAAGATGGGGATGCTACTAGTCGACTGTGAGACTCCACAAACTGTGGAATGGCTGAAGACAGTGGCACCCAAACTTAGTAATTGGAAGGGAGTGGGCCTTACTGCAATGTGCGGGAAGGAAATACCACGCGCCCATTCAATTACAATATACTTCCCACGAAGCGCTGACCAGGAGCACCAAACCACATTGGCACTCCTCGAAGCGCAAAACGATGGCCTGAACATCAAAACGTGGAAGACATTGAATGGACGTAAAGAGGGAACCGGGCAAGTACTGGGCCTCGGTATCGACCAGCAGTCCTATGACACCATAAGGGCTCAAAACAATTCCCTCAGCTATAGGTTCGGCAAGGTTGCAGTGTCTGGACTTAAGAAGTCGGAGGAGAGTAAGGGGCAAATGACCCTCTCGAATCCAGCTTTGCAGAGTACAGAAGCCGCAGTGGAGCAACCTGATCCACAGCAGGCTGTATCACTTCCTCCTCCTGCTGAACAGGCAACTGAGGGAGAGACACTAGAGGAGTATATGTCCCTCTCGGAGAGCTCGCTCTCTGATGAGGAACATGACATGACGGTTGTAGAGATGGACGAGGACATCCTACTTCGGGAGGATGATGGGGCAACAGCCCCACCTAAGCAATGACCCCCAATCTGAAAATGGCCCAGGTGAACATCCATCATGCTATAGCGGCATCCGCCGTAATAGCACGGATGTTCACAGCTAACAGACTGGGCATTGTGTTGATTCAGGAGCCGTGGATCCTGAGAGGAGCAGTCAAAGGACTGGCATGCCAGAATGCGAAGGTAATTTGGGACACTCGTGTACTTAATCCAAGGGCCTGCATTCTTATTAATAAAAAATTTAGTTTTATTTTACTTGCAGAACATGCTACGCGAGATTTGGTGCCACTTCAAGTAACCCTTGAACTGGGAGGAGTACTCCGCACCATCATCATCGCATCAGCCTACTGCGCTGGGGACGAACCAGCAGTATCAATGGCACTGCAACGCCTTGTGGAGCATGCAAACAAGCTCCAACTGCCGTTGCTGATAGGATGTGATGCTAATGCTCACAATACCATTTGGGGGAGTACCGACACTAATAATAGAGGTGAGTCATTATTAGAATTTATTTTAAGCTCATCTCTTGAAATATGCAATGTAGGTAATACCCCCACCTTTGTAACTCGAACTAGGCAAGAGGTATTAGACCTCACATTAGGCAGCCGTAGTATGAGTAGATTTGTTAGGGACTGGAGAGTATCTAGTGAGCCATCTATGTCTGATCATCGGATTATTACCTTTGATTTAGATAACACTCGCATCACATGTAACCCAGTTAGAAATCCAAGAAAGACAAACTGGGATCTCTTTGAATCGTCTCTCGAAAATAATTTGGAGCAGGTACATACTAGGAGAGCTCCAGCTTATCATCTAGAATTGGAACACACAGTAGAGGGCATAACATCAGCCATCACAAGTGCGTTCGAAACTAGCTGCCCAATAAGCAGAAGTGCAGAGAAGAATAAGGTACCATGGTGGAGCAACAATCTGTCAAGACTTCGGTCGAAAACACGTAAACTGTTTAACACAGCGAAACGGACTGGAGACTGGCAGGGCTACCGCATGGCACTGACTTCGTACAACAAAGAAATAAGGAAAGCTAAACGAGAAAGCTTTAGGAAATTCTGCGATACAATTGTGCATACTCCTGTTGCGGCCAGAGTGCATAAAGCACTAGCAAAAACAGAAGGGATCTCAATGTCTCTCAGAAAACCGGATGGCAGCTTTACAGAAAATGAGCAACAGAGGGCACGACTTCTATTAGAAACTCATTTCCCTGGCAGTCATCCGAGCACAGACGAAAGGAGCACGACCAATATTCGAAGTCCTCGGAAAGAGGATTGGAAAATAGCAACCGAAATCTTCTCCAGAGGGCGACTAGAATGGGCAATTGACTCCTTTCAGCCTTATAAATCACCGGGTGTGGACGGAATTCCGCCAGTCCTACTACAAAAAGGGCAAGGTAAATTGCTTCCACATTTGGCAAGAATTCTAAAAAGCAGTCTGGCACTGGGCTACATACCAAACCAGTGGAGACGAGCGAAAGTAGTGTTCATTCCGAAAGTGGGAAAAAAGGACCCAAGTCTACCGAAGTCCTATAGACCAATCAGTCTTACTTCGTTTCTTCTTAAAACGATGGAAAAGGCTGTGGACAACTACTTAAGAGAAGATGTACTAAGTACATCGCCTCTTCATCATCGTCAGCATGCCTACAGAGCGGGCAGATCTACGGAGACTGCTCTGTACCAGCTAACTGAGATTATTGAAAGCGCTTTTGAAGCGAAAGAGATAGTATTGTGTGCCTTCTTGGACATTGAGGGAGCATTCGATAACACATCGCATGATGCAATTATTCGAGCTCTTGATAGAAAAGGAGTAAATAACACAGTATCAAGATGGATGTATGAACTCCTGAGCACAAGATCAGCAGAGACTCACACATCAGAAGGTATTATCAAGGTTAACACAGCAAGAGGCTGTCCGCAAGGAGGAGTTCTATCCCCCCTAATGTGGAGTCTTGTAGTGGACGAGTTACTTGAGAAATTGACGAACCAGGGCATCAATTGTCAAGCATATGCTGATGACATAGTAATTATTGCCAGGGGTAAATTTGAGGGAACCCTATGTGACATTATACAAAGGGGACTCAAAATAACTCGAGATTGGTGCGTAACGGCTGGGCTTAGCCTTAATCCGGCAAAAACAACAATAGTACCATTCACGAGGAAAAGAAAACTTGAACGACTAAGGCCGATAAGGCTATCAGGTACAACACTGACAACAGTCAATGATGTTAAATATCTGGGACTAAACCTAGACAGTAAACTCATCTGGAAAATACACACAGAAGAGATAACCAGGAAAGCAACGCGTGCTTTAATGATTTGCCGGAGCCTAGCTGGCAAATCCTGGGGATGTAGCCCGACCATCCTCAGATGGATGTATATTGCTATTGTGAGACCAATGATCACGTATGGAGCGATTGCATGGGCAAAAAGAACCAGTCTTTCCACCACAAGGAAGACACTCAATAAAGTGCAAAGACTGGCGTGCCTGTGTATTACAGGGGCTATGAGAACTTGCCCAACCGCAGCTATGGAAGTGCTATTGGAATTAACTCCATTGCACCTTATGGTTGAGGAATGTGCAAGTAAAACGATCCTAAGAATGGCCAAAGAAGGAATAGGAAGAGGAAAGTGCATCACACTGAGACAGTTTGACGTACTACTCAAAAAACAACCACTATTGGCCTTTCCTAGAGACGATATCATCAAAAGATTTGATTTTCAAAAGAACTTTGTTACTAAGCTCAGCAATAAGAAGAACTGGGGCAATGAATCCACAATTCACAGACTGAGCAATCACACAACAAAGTGGTACACAGATGGGTCGAGAACTGATGAGGGAACTGGAGCGGGAGTATTTGGGCCTGGAACCAAATATTCTGAACCAATGGGCAAAAGTACCAGCATCTTTCAGGCTGAAATCTATGCCATAGACAGGTGTGTCCAACTTAACCTCGACAGAAACAGAGTCAACTGTGATATAGCTATAATGTCAGACAGCCAAGCTGCTATTATGGCACTTAACTCCTACATCATTAAATCCAAACTTGTATGGGAATGCCTACAAAAACTTAATGAACTTGGTAGGAGGAACAAAATAACTCTCTGCTGGGTGCCTGGCCATCTAGGAATAGAGGGGAATGAAATGGCCGACTCCCTAGCAAGAAAGGGAGCATCAGAAACTTTCATAGGTCCTGAACCATTCTGCGGAATAGGGGATCACACCCTCAAAGAAGAATTTAGGAAACTAGAGAAAGAAAACAGGGCAAGAACCTGGCATAACACTCAGGGCATGAGGCAGGCCAAGAAACTTCTGGGGCAATACAACCGGAAGAGATTCCAAGCTTGCATCGGCATGAGCAAAAATAACCTTCGTATCCTAACGGGCTTCCTAACGGGGCACTGTAGACTCAAGGAACACCTCAGGAAACTGGGTATATCTGAAGAAGGTCTCTGCAGATTCTGCGATGAGTCCAGTGAAATCCCAGAACACTTGCTGGGATCATGTGGGGCACTGACCCACAAAAGACTGAAATACTTGGGCAAGTACCAACTATCTGATGAGGAAATACAGTCACTAGAGCCAGCTCTCATCCTTAGATTCTTAAAGGAAACTGGACTGGAGAGAGTGCTATAGGCCGAATTTCTTCCGCCAAGGAGAAAGAAGAGTACTAAAACCTCTAGAATGATTTCGAAAGGAATTATACTATGAGGGGAACTCTTTTGAGGGAATAAACCACTCTGAGGCGTAAGCAGGGGGTACAATAGACCAAAAGGTCGCAGTACAATAACCCCTCTCAAATAATATAATATAATCTACTTCAAAAAAAAGGCGCGTACAATTTGAGCTGACTTCGATAAGCAAGTTAGTCAAATTATTAAAACTTCTAATCCTACGGCTGTTGGCATTATAGAAGTGGATAGATATCTCAAAGAAGTTTTGTTACCACGGAACAAGGATCCATTAAAATGGTGGCATGATAAAAAAGACAAATATCCTTGGCTATACGAAGTGGTTAAAAAGAGATTATGTACATTATAGTTGCCATCTCTGTTCCTTCAGAACGCGTTTTTTTAAAGTCTCGACAAATTTTAGGAACCCTACAGTTCACAATAAACAACTTGGAACTGTTTCCTGCTGAAAAGGTCCGTCCCGCGCCATATCGGTAGGTCCCTGATATACGAAAAACAATTGACTAAGTTTACTCATTCAATTCCTTACACTGAAATATTTTACTGGCGATAGCGACACTGCCCGCCCTTGTTGTCTACAGGTATAGCGAATAGGTACACCCACTTACACTCTTTATACAATTGCAAAATTCATTTAACTAACGTAGGTATAAAAACTCTTTTATTAAATAACCGTCCACTTGCATAAACATGCAAATTAGATTGCAACATTCTCTGCGGCAGCCCAAGCTATAGATGTATGAAAACTTGACAACCCACCAACGGAACAAAGGTAAACAAAACCGAGGCAGACCTATGCAACATCCAACAGTGCGAAAAAAAAATGTATCTCCATTGAGAATTAGGAACATACATTACACCCTACAATCTCACCTGTGCGTCCACAAGATGCTCCGACAGTCGCGTTGCCTGGCACTCGTGATAAGTTTTGTAACGCTTCCTCTGAAGCATCCCCCGACTACATTTGAGGTTTGCATATTTGTCGTGCATTCATTTCTTTCTGGCCTTCTCTCCGTCTCTTTTTTCCACGATGTGTGTGCGGGTGTTTCACTAGGCCCGCCTGAAATATTCATCGCATGTAATAAAGCACAAATGAAAAGAAAACAAGAAGCGATGTGGAGCAAGGGAAAACATTTTGCCGTCAAGTGCATGTGTTTTCCACCAAGGGATAAAAAGTTTCCACGTCCTGCACCAACAATTCCGTTCGCCTCGTGGCTCGTATTCGTGTATAGTACAGAACCACTTGCAGTGGCTGTTCAAGGATTTGTCTCACTCAAAGGATTTGCACATACACCCCGTGTTTGGGTTGTACGTAGGAAATTCGTTCCGTTGATATCAGGACATGTGCAGGGGCATGGATGTAGTACCCACCTGTATCATCGTCGTCTGGCCATGTTGTTGAGTGTGCAGTGTGTCGTGAAGTGTGCTGTGCTGTGCGACCCAAGCTGTTAGATTCAGCTGACAATCATCCTGTTTTTCTACCGCCCAGCTCAGGTTGCCCTTGCCCTCCTTTAGCGTGTATAGGTACCTACTTGTGATGGATGTCGGTTTAGGTTTTTCAGTTGGTCTTTTTTTGTTCTTTTGCGACGTTTTTACTCACTTGGGCATTATTTAGCGCAATGTGGACATAAGGATGAAATCTTCAGGCAGGACCTGTATGTTCAGTTTTCTCGTTACGATTGTGGGAATTCTGATTGAAATTTATGTGGAAAAATGTTTGATAAATGGGATTGCATTGATGATTGTTGTGCATGGTACTCGTAGAAAACGATTTCTAAAGAACCTGATTTATGAAGAGGATAATCTCGCCCTACCCCACTGCAAATAATTTATATTTGAAATATTCACATTGTTACTAAACAGATGAGTATTAATGTATTTTGTTGTGCGAAGGTGTCAATCTATAAAACAAGTTGCAAGGAAAAACTATATATTGAACAAAATCGAGAACGGTTCTAGTCAGAAGGAAATGTGGTCAATGTTAGTTCTTAAAAAAGAAAGGAAATATATAGATACAAGCTGACCCGGCGAACTTTGTTCCGCCCAATTTCGTTAATGTAATGAAAATAAGGCATACACAATGCGAATCTCCATACTAACTTCTATCCCCAATCTAATCCCCATAAAGTATTTTGTTTTCTTGACAAAAAGTAGTATAACATGCTCTTTTTTAGGCCAATGAGAATTTAAACCAAAAATCATAAAAATCTAACGATTGGTTCCCGAGTTATGAGCGCATATACTTACGTCAGTCTCTTTTATATGTACATAGCTGTACCCACCCGGCTTTGACAGTACATTTCGTTTTAAGTCTTGCTCGGATTTCTCAAAGTGCTTTATTTGGACCATGTCCATTAATGATTTTAATCATACGACTTTAGAAATAGCGTTTGATTTGTTATTTCCTCTTTTGGAACGAGCAAGGCGAAATATATTTAGCCAGTCATGCATTGTGTAAACTGATGCATATTTTTTTTGCGACTCAATTGCACTATGCATGCTGTCACATTCCATCATTGAGTGGCCCGATTCAAGAAACTTTTTTTCTATCTCCTGAATGTGAATCGAATCTTCTTGTAGACAATACAAAAGAATAGCCGCTACATTCCGGTTCCGGTTTTGGCCACCACAAGTGTCCGAAAACATAGAAACTGATTTGACGGTATTTGTACAAGCATGTCCCAATTTCAGCACTTCCTCTTTTTCCGTTAATCTCCGTCCAGGCATAGCAATACGCGTTGTTAGGTGCAGCACTCTCATAAATCGTGAGATTATGACAACACAGCTTTCGACTATAGTACATAGGAGACACATCACTACATGGAATTTGAAGTTTGAAGAACACTTTGAAGGTCAAAAGTGGCGGTTACAAACGAGTTCTCTCGGGTAGCTAGCTCCTTATCGTTCGCTTTGCTGGAAAGAGCTTCTTTTTCACGTTCTTTGTGCATAGAATATTCAGCTTCTAGTTCCTGTTTGCTGTCATTTTTAGCAAACAAATATTTGGCACAAACCGCACACTGATCTTTTTTCGGCTTAAAAAATGAAAAGTTGTACTCCCTTGCAAAAATCCTTCTGTACGTAGTTAAACTAACTGCTTTTCGGTTTTCTGCAATCATTTCATTTTGATAAAGCTCATGCATTTTTGCAATTGTCAACTGAGAATCAAGGTACTTTCTGAAGAAGATTTCCTACAAAAATGGGACTCCATCACTGGAAATTTTTCAATATGTTTATTTACTGCAATTTTATCGGCTTCTGTTGTTTTTATTCCTGGAGCATGGCGGCCTCGTTTATCCGATCCCCCAAATGTACCGGTTACTAAGTTTGCTCCTTTGATAGCAGATCTAAGTGGTCCATCGTTAATTGATAACGTCTTAAGGAAAAAGGTGCGGCAAACTCGAACACTAGATTCGTTTTTCAAAAAACAGAATTTGATCGCTCGCCTTTGTCTTGCTGGCTCACTACATATTATACTCCGCAAAATAAAATCTTTTTTTCGGTTATAATCCCCGATTCCCCAATATTCCCTGCAAATGTTTTTTCTCTCATTGTTTGTAAAGCTATCAGTACACTTGTAGTAGCATTTGCTACAATCGATGGTTTTGGAGACTTCTCAGGAACTACACAATTTTTAGAAAGGTAGGTTTGTCCCAAACTGCGTTTTTTTTCTCCACGTTGTACAACCAGCTCTCAGGATCTACCTTGTTCCACCTATTCCGTTTTTTTATGGGTAAGTTGATCTCTTCAGGTGAATCAGATGAACTTTTATCATCTGGTACAAAATCTATATCTCCATCTACATCATCGTTATCGAAATCAAAGTCTTCCTGTTGATGCTAAAGAACAGATAATAATGTATTGAGCTAAAACTAAAACAAGCAGGTCAATTTACCGTGTCCGGTTGTTCGACTTCTATCTCATAGGAATTGGCATTTACATTATTACAATAATTATCGATTATCTACATAATAACAAAACTTTATCTTAGTAGGTACTTTTCATCTATATTCTTTTTCTGTTAACTGTACTTCTGCTTTGCCTGTATTTTGTATAGCTAAGTTTACCATTCTTTTTCCCCTGCTTTCCATTCTTAAAATTCACTGCACTAAAAACTTATAAGCGAAATTAAATAAAACTATACAGCCTTCCTTTGATACACATTCACAACAGAATATAGATTCAACCGACAATTCTGTGTATTATGAGTTATGACGTTTTACAATCGATTATAGTAGGCTTAGTGAATTTCAACAAACAAAAAACTGCAAAACGTTTGCAAGTCAAAACCCCCTAAGTCCATTTAGGGAGTTTTCACTGACAATAAATTCGAAGTGTTTTGTTTTAGGGAGTTTTCATTTTGTATAATAAATTAATAGAGATACTTAGGACTTAGGGAGTTTTCACAGAACACAGATTTCGTTATTCGATTATAGATGGTGTATTTATATCAGTTTTGAGAAAAATGGACTAAGGGAGTTTTCATAGAACGACGACGAATTGGTATTTTGGGTATGACTTGTTACCGAAATGTTCCCAAATTTTAGTGAGCCGTCAAATTGGTTTTAATGTATTTGTTAGTTGGTTCGCACGAAACAGAAAATGTGAAATAGAAATACTGGTACCAATATAAAACGTATAGGCACACAACCTTCCCTCTTTAATGGGGTAAAGCACCTAAACGAACAAAGTGTCATGAAAATGGTAATGGAGGTAATATAATGCGAATTCAATATAATTACATAAATTTATACCCGAGTGCAAAACATTTTAACGAATATCATCACTCTAAACACCGGTAGCTTTGAGCTGCCCTCCCCATAACCCTACTCACGAATGAGCAGAGTACCATGATTGTTACTCACTAATTTTTCGTAACAACCCCTACGTGAACACTCCAAACGCTCAACATCTCCTGTTGCCTGTTGCCTGTCATCATTGTCCACCCAATCACCCCTACATTTCAACTTACTCACACATACTATTGCAAGGATCCTGAAAATCATAGACATACTGTATATGGACTGCTAGTGAAATGTCATTTTCATTTATACTTCTGCGAGAAAATATGTTCCAAAACAGCACAGGCTCCACAGTTTGCCAGCGGATTAGCAAAGAAGCATAGCCGCCGTCAAATTTAAATTTCCATAGTAACGTAAACAAAAAAGCTACATTTTTTCAAAAATAAGTATGTTTCCATAGAAACATGTAAACAAAAGAGCGACATCTTGTGCGAAGAGACTCATTTCGATAGTAAAATGTAAACAAAAGAGCGTCATCTATTCGAAAGATGCAAAGCTACAAAGAGTGCTTTTCAATTACTATTTAGGAATGTTTATTATTTTGCAAAACAAAACGAAAATAACAATTTATTTACTTATTAATCCATAAACTGAAAACAAAAATGCCTACAGGTATCTTCCATGTATCGTTCAATCAAACGAATACTTATATCGTGGGAGTGGAAAATTAGTGCTTTTTCTGTCCCAATGGAAAACGACATGAGCGAGATTCATACCTACTTACACTAACACCAAAACCAACCAGAACATTTGTCAAATTTTAAAGTGTGTTATTAATCACGTATTTAGAAGACAAGCGAAAAACAGAGAAAAATTTACATTTGGCCGCTTCAATGGATATCAACATAAATTGAGTGGATTTCTATAAGCGTAAATTACAATTTAAGAACAGCTGACTTTTAAAACACGCACTAACACAAATGCGAAGAAAGAAAAATCTCGTTTTATGTTCCATTGGGCACGAAAAATCTGAAATCTGAGAGAAGAATCCTAAAACCCCAATGGAAAACGACATAAATTAGGACGTTTGAAGTTTACTTTATTTTCCGCTGACAAACTGTGGCGCGTCAGTATTTTTGGAACATGCGTGAAGTTGGCTACTAGCAGTCCATATATAATAAGTCAATGGGGACGTTCGGATACCTAGTTTATGTAAAACGTCAACTAGATTGGTCGTGACTATGAATCCGAACGCGTTGACTAAGCAAGTTGAATTGTTTTTGTATTCTCGCGGTCAGCGTTACCTTTGTTGGAATTTGCGCTTTTTTATTTGGAAAAGCCCCTTCATAAATTTTTAATAAATTGCTATTTTCAAAAAAGTACATTTAAAATGTAACGCGGCTGACAATCACTACACTATTATAGTGTTATGCGAACTAATGGTTGTTAAATATCATGTGAAAATTCTAAATTACCAGAGTGGCCTTAGAAACCACACCTTTTTTCTCTCTTCGCGCCTTTTTCGACTCCTCAGAATTCTGCAACGGCCACTCTGTTTTTTTAAATTTGACTCTTCGAAATGTCAACTGAGTACGCAGGCAGGATTTTCTTGACTAGATTGGTCGGCTTCCCCTCCATAAACGTCAACTGCAAAAACTATACACGTGAACACTCTGGGCCAATAAAAACTGAGACGCATCTAGTCAGACAGCTGTCAGACTTACTAAACTACGAATCCGAACGTCCCCAATGCTGAAAATACTTGACAAACAAAAATTATGGATTCTAACACCATCAAACAAATCAAAGTATCTACTCCATTGCAAAAAGTTACTTAATGTAACATAGTAAACATAAACAAACTTATTAGGTATATTTAAAAAAAAAGAAATTTAAAAATTGTTGACAACAACAATTTCCTTGGGAAATAATTGAAGTAATTGACAACACAATTGCTTTTAAAGTTTGAAATATTTTTTTTTGTATTTGAGGTGTCACTACTCGATTTCTATCCAGTTTATTTTTTTTTTTTTTCAAAGTGCATTTCCCCATGACTTGTTGTGGTGTTAACTTCTTTCTTTTTTGTTGCCTTTTGCGAATTTGTCGGTCACTACGACCAATATTCAAACTTCGTCGTCCAAGTATTTTATTATTTTTTCAGTATTATATCACTGCAATTTGTACACTTAGGTATGTTAAACAAGAACGTTTTCCTTGGTTATTATTTGTGCCGGAAATCGAATGGAAATGTTATTTACCTATTTAAAGTTTATTAAAAACTAATTTGCAGTTTTTGTCAAAAAAATATTGTACCGACAGTTAAATGAAATATGAATTTAATTGTTGTTGATACAAAATTGATATGCAGTGGAATCTAGCTTATCGTAAATATCTCCAAGCGCCACCCTTGCTTTCTTTAACGGGCTCCCGACCCGTGAAGAGTCTCTGCCTGAGACACTGCAGCCTTCCATCCTCTGCGATCCAGGGCACGCTGCTTCCAGTTTGCCAGACCAAGCGCTCTGGCATCCGCGATGGCTTGGTCTTTAAAACGGAGGTTCGGTCTTCCTTGTCGCCTCGAACCTGGGGGCTGGGATTCAAAGTTCCTCTTAGCTGGAGCATTGTTGTCCATTCGCTCGATGTGGCCGAGCCAATGTAGTCGACGTAGTTTTGGCTTTTTGGACTACATCCACATCTTGGTACAGCTCATAGAGTTCGCGGTTGTATTTTCTCCTCCATTCGCCCTCCACGCGCACAGGACCAAAAATGAAGAATTTTTCTTTCGAAGGAGCCCAATATCAGCTCTCCCTTCCTGCTTATCCTCCAGCACTCGGCGCCATAAAACAGAACTGGCAGGATGAGTGTTTTGTAGAGCGTACATTTCGTCCTTCGAGTTAGGAGTTTTGAGCCCAATTGTTTTGCCAAACCGAAGTAGCAGCGGTTTCCTAGTGTAATTCTTCGCCTGATCTCCACTAGGGTGTCATTCGTGGAGTTCATATTTACACCGAGGTAGATGAACTCCTTAACTACCTCGAAATTGTTGCTATCAATAGTGACGTTTTGTCCTAGGCGGTGGACAGATGAGTTTTTGTTTGTTGATAGCATATACTTGGTCTTGTCCTCGTTTACTTCAAGGCCAACAAATTTCGCCTGTTCCTCAATCGCCGTAAAAGCCTCAGTCACTGCACGCTGGGAGCGACCGATGATGTCGATATCGTCCGCATACCCCAGTAGCTGAACGGATCTGTTGAAGATAGTGTCTCCGTGTTGACACCTGCATTATCTGCTCCAGCACGAGATTGAAGAAGTCACATAATAGCGCATCTTCTTGCCGAAATCCGGTGCATGTTTGGAATAGTTCGGAGGAGCTACTTCCAAATTGCACGTAGCAGCGCGTGTTCTCCAGCGTTACGCGACACAGCTGGATCAGTTTTGCCGGGATCCCGAATTCGGCCATCGCCATATAGAGCTCCTGACGATGAATGCTATCATATGCGGCTTTGAAGTCTATGCTATTTATCAATAGGTGGTGAGTCTCGACTTGAAATTCATTGGTCTTTTCCAGGATTTGTCTCAGTGTGAAAATTTGGTCTATGGTCGATCTGCCGGGCCGGAAGCCACACTGGTATGTGCCGATTAGTGTGTTACAGAACGGTTTAAGACGTTCACACAGTACGTTGGATAGGATCTTGTATGCGACATTTAGCAGGGATATGCCTCGATAGTTCTTGCAAGACATAGGATCGCATTTTTTGTAGATGGGACATATGGAGCTGATAGCCCAGTCATCGGGCATGCTTTCTTCCATCCATACTTGGTTGATGATTTGGTGCATGCGCCCTACCAAAACATCACCACCGTATTTGAAGAGCTCCGCTGGTAAACCATCAGAGCCTGCGGCCTTGTTGTTCTTAAGTTTTTTTATAGCTAAGCCAACTTCTTCTATACTGGGTGGTGGAACCGGTTCTTCATTGACTGGACGTGGGTTCTCTTCTTGCCCTATCATTCTCTCTACATGATGCCCATTTAGCAGCTGCTGGAAGTGCTGCTTAAACACATCTACTATTCCCTGCGCTTCGGTGACTTGGTTTCCTTCTCTGTTTTGAAGAGCCTGCGTTCCGGTCTTGAAGCCAGCAGCCAGTTGCTTGGCTTTCTTGTAAAATCTCCGGATGTTGTTTCGATCATGAGACTCTTCAATCTCCTTGAGCTGGGAGGCTGCGTAAGCCCTCTTCTTTTGACGCAGTATCTTCTTCTCCTCCTGGCTCGATACTCTTCCCTCGCTGCCCTTGTTTTGCACTGCAGCATCTTCATATGTGCATCTTCTGTCACCTTTTTCCGACGTACGCATTCATCATCATACCACGGGCCTTTTCTCTGGGGTGGCTGGTACCCTATAGTAGTTTCGGCTACCTCCTTGATGATGTCGCGATACTGGGACCACTGGTTGTTGGCGTCTGTGGTAGGTGAATGCACAGTGGGGAGTTTCTCACTCAGGCGCTCTCTGTAGACACTGGCTACTCCAGGTGTGCTTAGGCGTCCAACGTCGAATTTCTTCTTTTGAGCGGTTCGCAGCTTCTTCTCGTTGGACAGTCGAGCTCTGAATTTAGCAGCGACAAGAAAATGGTCAGAGTCGACGTTTGCCCCTCGGAATGTGTGCACGTCGAGGATGTTGGATGCGTGCCTAGCATCGATTAGCACATGGTCGATTTGGTTGGCGGTTCGACCGTCTGGAGAGCGCCAGGTTGCTGTGTGGATCCTTAGCCTTGGAAACCTAGTGCTACTTATCACCGTATTACGAGCTGCTGCAAAGTCAATTAGTCGGTAGCCGTTGTCTGTTGTCGTTTCGTGGATTCTGTGCTTACCAACTAACCCGCCAAAGATGTTTTTCTGACCGATTTTGGCATTGAAGTCCCCGAGCACAACTTTGACGTGATACTTCGGACATGCCCCGTAGGCTCCATCCAGGAGGTCACAGAACTCCTCCTTGATAGGGTCTTCAGCCTCGTCGGTAGGGGCGTGTGCACATATTAGGCTAATGTTTTGGAAAGTAGCTTTGATGCGGATCACAGCCAGGCGATCACTTATCGGCTTAAAGTCAATAACTTTTGACCCAAGCCGATTTCCCACGACGAATCCGCATCCTAATACATGCAATCTTTTATGGCAGGTGTAATAAATGTCGCAATTTTTCCTTTTCATCATACTTGATTCTATCCATCGTATCTCCTGGACCGCGGTAATGTCTGCCTTGTACCGCGCGAGGACAGACTCAAGTTTTTGAGTAGCACCTGGAAAATAGAGCGTCCGCACGTTCCAGGTGCATACTCTTAGATCGTTGTCCGTTGACGATCCGGGTCTGGTTGCCGTTTGAGGGAATTCGTTATCCGAGGCTCCTCGTGTCTCTCCCATAACTAATTCTTTTTTTCCATAGTCGGGAAGTTACCCCGACGGCACAACCCCCAACCTGGAGGGCCAGGTCGTTGTTTTCACCCTAGGACAGCGGACCGGACAATCCGAGGCCAGTAACCCACTTCGGGATATGAGCGCTGCCGTTGACCCATTAAGGGTTCATCTGCCACCAACTCTTTTCCAATAACCTGGCGTGTTATTGGAGATCCCTATAGACCTGGGGTCCGAGTACGTCGAAGCAGCTCTTATAGGGATATCACTAGGTAATTCGGCCTAACTGGAATTGTAGACGCCACCGTTGAGTGAGGAGACACTCAACCCCCCTCTCTCGTCCGCTGCCTCCAACGACCTTCCAAAGGGGTTGGTTACCCAATCTCCAGTCGAGGTAGTAGGCAGGCACCCACCGGTCACCAACGTGGAGGTGAGAGTAGGAATTTATTGTGAGAGGCTAAGTGAGAACGCTTGTGTTCTCATAAAACGAATCACAACCCTTCAACCAAGTGCCACCCATCAGGTCCAATTTTTTGGAAAAACTTTTGTGTTATATGGTGTTAATTTGAGCCAAATCGGTCCATAAATAAGAATTTTCAAAAAAGCGACCCCAGCGCCCCCTATAGGGTCTAAAATAAACATAAACCATCCGGAGCACCACACAAACATATGGTGTGAATATAAGGGGGATAGCTGCTGTGGTTCAGCCATGATGGTCAGTCATATATACGCACAAGCGTTTTTATATATTAAGAATATGTTCGATTATAATAGTTTTAAATGAAATTAATATACCTAAAGGAAAAATGAAATATATTATAAGCACGTAGCTAGGGGAATTGCCCCGAAACCCGAAATAAAAAAAAATAATAACTAAAACAGTGTATAATATAAATTAAAATTTATAAAAATATTTTTTTTGGCCAAGTCTATGACGGAGACGCAAATTTAGCTGGCAACTTAAGTGGAGCACAGTGCAGGATTAGCCAATAGTATCCAAACGCCTGGACCTGGCTCTGTCTATAATGCCATGTCAACTCCTGCAATTCGCAATTGCCTTGGTGTAGTTAGTGAAATAGCTAATTTCTTCCGCAACCATTCAAATGCAAATTTAACTTTCAAAAACGTCTTTAAAAAACACACACCAGAGAGCCGAAAAACTCGACTTCTACGCCTTTGTGAAACAAGATTCTTTGAAAAGCACGACAGTATTATTTCCTTTGTAGAGCTCTTCAAATGCATCTCAATAAGTCTTGAAGAAGTAACGAGCAGAACGTGGGCGATATCTTCGAAAGCGCTAATACTTTTGGCAGCGGTCCAAAAAAGTGATTTCGTAGTAAGCCTGACGGTACGCGAAAAACTATTCAGTTTAAAGTTCCCCTTATCAGTTTTCCTACAGAACAAATCCTTAGATCTCGTTTCTGAAATCGATCACACAAAAGAAGTTCTGAATTATCAACTTGCCGAGGACCTATTTGAAGTTCAATTAAGAGCTCAAAGAACTTCATTGAAACAGACAATGAGTTACAATCCAGAAACCTCTATTACTGAAGCCTATTTCCGAGTGTCTATAGTGATTCCTTGCATAGATTCGTTAATACGAAATCTTACGGACACATTCATGGTTAACGAAGATGTTCTACCATCGTTTAAAAGCTTTGCTCCCAGGTTTTGCTGTAGTTGAGCGAGTGAACGAAATGAAAAAGTTAGCATTTTACTTTTATAATGCAATTTCGTTGTCATCTGTAAAATCTGAATACCTACATTCTTTGGACCTACATGAAGTTAGCCCGCACTTTTTCTAGAATGAAAAACTGAGATTGCAGTTCGATAGACATTCGTTTGTAGTTGTTTGTAGTGGATTTTTTTTTCGTTTGTAGTTCAAAGGTTAGAAAGTTAGAAGCATTAGAAACAAATTTCAGCCCGCACTTTTGGCTTTTTGAAACAAAAACTAGCCAGTTGCATTTGAAATAGTTGTTAAAAGTATTAAAGTAGAATGTATAAGGAAATTAACTTTTGAACAAACCCTTAAGGTATTTTAATTATGTTAAACAGAACTGAACTATGATCATTCGAACAGAACTATAAACGTCAAATAAAATACCTTCTTCTGGATTTATAACTCGTGGCAAGTGGTTCGCCTTTTTTCTTAACTTCGCTCTGCATCTTTCCACTTAATATTTTATCAGGTTATGTGCCCAGAATGCGCAAATAAACATAAAGTCCGTTTTGTTAAATATTAAAAAAAGTTTTTTCGTGTTTTACTTTTCTGATGACCTTTTCTTAAAGTCGATTTCGTTAGATTAAAAAGTGTCATGGCATCCAACGTTGCACAAGTAGAAAAGTTAAAAGGTCGCGAAAATTTTGATGTGTGGAAGATTGCGGCGAAGTCGTATTTGGTGATAAAGGGTCTGTGGAGTTACATAGAAGCAGAACCACAAGCAGATGCAACTGCAGCAGTTTTGGCCAATGACTTGAAGGCCAAGTCAGAACTAATTTTGTTGCTCGAAACACAAAATTATTCGTATATAGCAGATGCAACTACGGCGAAGAGTGCGTGGGATAGCCTTACAAATGCCTTTGAAGACACCGGGCTATGTCGAAAGGTGGATTTATTAAAACAGCTCGTGCAGCTAAAATTGAACGAGTGCGAGTCTATGGAGGACTACGTCAATAAAATGGTTATGACGGCGATAAAGGTAAAAAAGGCTGGTCTCAATATTGATGATGAAATCATAGCATCGTTGATGTTGGCAGGGTTGCCAGATGATTTCAAGGCACTTGTGATGGCTGTGGAAAACTCGTCAGATAGACTTACTAGTGATGCGGTTAAAACGTTGCTTTTACAGCAGGTTAAATATGACACAAAATCACCAAACAGTGTCATGATAGCAAAAGCTAAAATTAAACCGCAAAAAGCAAAATCGCGTGTTAAATTTCGTTGCTACAATTGCGGAGAATTAGGGCATTTTGCGAGGCAGTGTCCGTCTAAAAAGTCAGATAAAAATGAATCGGTATTATTTTCTTCGTTTTTGGTGAATAGTTCGGTATCGAAAGATGTTTGGTTCGTTGATTCGGGTGCTTCAGCACACATGACCATGTGCAAATCTTTTTTGAAAAATCAAAGAGCACCAACGAATAAAGAGATAGTCGTCGCGAATAATGAAAAATTACCTGTGGAGTGCGTAGGTGATATTAGTATGACTCTGGTAAACGACAAGAACAAGATAAACGCTATCGTGAACAATGTTCAATACGTTCCAAATCTGTGCGCGAATCTTATTTCCGTTAGTCAGCTTGTTAAAAATAAAAAGACAGTTCGTTTCGAAAAAGAAATCTGTAAAATTTTTGATGAACAGAATAACTTAATCGGTTCGGCGAAACTGGTGGATAGTATGTATCGGTTAAATTGTGAAATGACACAACATAACGTCGCGAATGGTATTGCCTTACATACGCAAACAAAAGCAAATCTGTGGCATCGTCGAATGGCACATATATGTGATGCAAACTTGAAACATTTAAAATCCTCGGTGAAAGGTGTAGATTTTTCTGAAAAAATGGACGAAAAATGTGTAGTGTGCATCAAGGGCAAACAAACGCGAGCGCCGTTCAAATCTATTGGTACTCGGGCAAAAGGTGTTTTGGACTTAATCCATTCTGATGTTTGTGGCCCACTGCCAGTTAAATCTTGTTCGGGGTACAGATATTTCGTTACTTTCGTAGATGATTTTAGTCGTAAACTGTTCATCTATCCAATGAAAAAAAAATCTGAGGTGTTTGACATTTTTTTGACATTTAAAGCGCTAGTAGAAAATCAATGCTCTAAAAAAATTAAAGTTTTACGTAGCGATAATGGGTCTGAGTATGTTAATAACAAATTTAATCGTTTTTTATCGGTTTGTGGAATACAGCATCAAAAAACAGCACCCTATACGCCTCAACAAAATGGTGTCGCTGAAAGAATAAATCGAAATATTCTCGAACGAGTCAGATGCATGTTGTTTGATGCGAACTTGGACAAACGTTTTTGGACTGAAGCTGCGTTAACAGCAGCATACTTACTCAATCGTGTACCGTGTAGAGGTGAAAGGTCAAAAACTCCGGAAGAGCTTTGGTCAAAAGTGAAGCCAGATCTGTCCATGCTTCGTGTTTTTGGGTGTAAGGCGATGGTGCACATTCCGTGTGAGAAACGGCAGAAGCTTGACCCAAAATCAACTGAGTGTATATTCTTTGGATACAGCAGCGAATCCAAAGCGTATCGTCTTTATGATAAAGAAGCGCGGCGAATTATCATAAGCAGAAACGTTATTTTCTTTGAAACTGAACAGGTATCTAAAAGTAGTGAACATAATTCTAATCATTTCTTCTCATCCACAGACGAGGAATGTGAAGAAAGCTATTCAACAGTTCAAAATGTCAATTCTGATGGAAGCAGCAGTGAAGAATTGAACATTGGTGGTGTCGGTGATTCTGATGAAACTGTTCCTGAAACTGAGCATAGCTGCCGTGATGTGCTCAAACCTGATGAGGAGGTAACAGTTACTGGTGAAACTGAAGAAGATGCTGCCGAGTTCCGTGAAGCTGAAGACGAATCGTTCCTTGAAGATGCTACCGAGTTCCGTGAAGCTGAAGACGAATCGTTCCTTGAAGAAGCGTACGAGTTCTATGAAGCTGATGATCAAACGTCAACTGAAGAGGTTCCAGTAGTTCGTGCGGCCAATGATCCATTGGAAATTCGTAGATCTGAACGAATTTCGAAGAGAAAGCTTGAAAACCAGGCAAGTTTTAATGTTATATTGCAACATAATGATCCTGTTACAGTGAAAGAGGCACTATCAAGTCCACATGCAAATAAGTGGCAGAAAGCGATGGAAGATGAGTTCGAATCCCTCCAACTCAATAACACTTGGACCTTAGTTGAGCCACCGATAGACAAAATTCCACTTAAATGCAAGTGGGTTTTCAAAACAAAGCGAAGTGCTTCTGGTGAGGTTTTGAAGTATAAAGCGCGGCTGGTCGTTAAGGGATGTTCCCAAAAAGAAGGTATCGATTATCAAGAAACCTTTTCGCCCGTAGCTAGGTACACGTCAATACGTTTTTTGCTGGCACTGGCGGCTAAATACAATTTGAATATTCGTCAAATGGATGCTGTTACGGCGTTCCTCAACGGCGAGATCGAAGAAGACATCTACATGGTGCAACCTGAGCAATTCAACGACGGTTCAAAGAAGGTTTGCAAATTGTGGAAATCTTTGTATGGCTTGAAGCAGGCGAGTCGAGTCTGGAACAAGAAGTTAAACAACGTTTTATTGAAGGCTGGCCTCAAGCGATCTGAAGCTGACCAATGTATTTATTTCACGGTCAACAACAACAAGATGACATTCGTCGCTGTGTACGTAGATGACGTTCTAATCATTTCCAACGACGAATCCCAAGAAGCTCTTTTGAAAGAAGAACTTAAGAGCAATTTTCAAATGAAAGATTTAGGTGATGTCTCATCTGTGCTGGGAATACGCATCACCCGAAATAAATCAGCTGGGACAATTGCCCTCGATCAGTCACAATACATTCTCGAAATACTAAAACGTTTTGGGATGTCTGACTGTAATTCCGTGTCAACACCTTTGGATCTAAATCAGAAGATCTCGCAGAAGATGTGTCCAACAACACAAACTGAAAAGGAGCAGATGTCAAAAGTACCATACATGGAGGCGATTGGAAGCCTACTTTTTGCAGCACAAACAACAAGACCGGACATCAGCTTTGCAGTGAATTTACTCAGCAGATACAGCACTAATCCAGGGAAAGCTCATTGGGCGGCTTTAAAACGAGTTCTCCGTTACCTAAAGGGAACTATCAACAAAAAACTGATTTACACGAAAGACCCTACTTCTATTGAAGGTTTTTGCGATGCGGACTGGGCAAGTGATGTAGATCAGCGAAAGTCAACAACAGGCTATGTTTTCACCATGCAAGGTGCAGCAATATCTTGGTCATCGAAACGGCAACCAACTGTTGCATTGTCAACCACTGAATCCGAGTTCATGGCGAAGGTAGCTGCGATTCAAGAATCAATCTGGTTGCAGCGTCTCGAGAAAGAGCTTTTCTCAAATTGTTCAAAAGGGATGTTGTTGCACTGCGACAACAAAAGTGCAATTAATTTTGCAACCAACAACGCATACTCAGCTCGAACAAAGCATGTGGAAACCAAATCCAAATTCATCCATGAGAAGATTCAAGATGGCGTCATTAAACTGGTTAATGTTCCTACAACAGAGATGATAGCAGATATTCTTACGAAAGGGTTGCCAAGCGTGAAGCATTCTTTGGATTCAAACCGACTAGGTTCTGGGTAACTTAAACATTTATTCTATCATTGAAATATGAATTTGTATAACTTATTCCCTGAGTTAACGTAATTTATTTAATTCATTCAGGGAAAGTGTTAAAAGTATTAAAGTAGAATGTATAAGGAAATTAACTTTTGAACAAACCCTTAAGGTATTTTAATTATGTTAAAAAGAACTGAACTATGATCATTCGAACAGAACTATTTAAACGTCAAATAAAATACCTTCTTCTGGATTTATAACTCGTGGCAAGTGGTTCGCCTTTTTTCTTAACTTCGCTCTGCATCTTTCCACTTAATATTTTATCAATAGTTTGTAGTTGTTTGTTGTGAAATTTCTTTTAGCAGAAATGTCTTATTTCCGAGATATAAGGACATTTGTTTTTGCACCTGTAACTCCGAATTTACAAAAGAGAGAAATAATTGACCACCACTGGTGCATAAAGCATATCCTAACTTAAATAACTGCATTTAAAATTTCTGAATTCACTTAAGCGTTACGTAATAAAAAGCAATCAAAGTCAAAAAACGCATCCCTTTAGAGTTGCATCCATATATGGGCTTCCCAACAACAACAAAACAACGGTAAACACATTTTCGCAGAGTGCCCCTCCACATGAGTGCCCCTCCACATGAGTCACTACTTGTCAATAAACCCCGATTTTATCCAACAATGCAAATTCTGCAAAGCTGTATTCCTGACTATCTAATCCAATTCAAATTTTGTGATTTTATTACAAAGAAAAAAAATTAAATGAAACTTAAGCGAACACTACTTCATCATATAAACTCATATCCATATTCCAGTCTAATGCTTTCTGTTAGATGTATCTAAAGGAGCAACAAAAAATGGACTCTTATAAATAGATAACGATTTATTGAAAATTTAAGAAAATGGTTGAAATCGTCTTCCCAGACTTATTTAAGGGGACGGATATTTCAAATGCTGGACAACTACAAACGACAAAAACTAGTTGGTTGTTAGAAAGCATGTGTGCTCTATCTAATAAAATCTTAAATGTCGAAATTGACCAACCCAAAAAGAATTTATATGCAATTTAAGCAGCCGATATAAGACCGCGTTATCTTCGAAACGGTACTTTGCCGAGTTATGAAATTTCCTATTTCAACAGTTTTCCACCTCACCAATCTAATAAAACAAAAATTGTATCAATCGGCCTAACGGTTTATGATTTATTTGAAATTTAAGCAAAATTTGGGCTTCTAACTTAAGGTCCCCATAACTCAAAAACTGTTGAGCTACAAACGATGAAATTTTGCATTTCTGTTCTCTGAACCCTTTTCTACGTAGGTATGATATCAAATAGAAGACAGCCCGCATTACTGGACACTTTTTATTCGCAATTTAAGGGGAGCCTATAATGGTCTACATTGACCAATTTTTTTTTTTCAAATGGTTCTAACTTTCTAACGGTTGAACTACAAACGAAAAAAAATTCAATACAAACAACTACAAACGAATGCCTATCGAACTGCAATTCACGTTTTTCATTCTAGAAAAAGTGCGGGCTAACTTCACGGTATTTTTCTGCTCTTCAAGAGAATTCTTCTGTTCTGCGAACTTAGATTCGATAGAAATTTTAATGTTCTTCCATCTTCGCATGAAGTAATTCCCTCATAGAGCTTAGCCCTATTTTATTATCAGCCATGATCTATATAGATCATCGATTTACATGCACTTACAACAACAGCATATGATCCTGCTTCTCATCGAGATCATGAACCAACGATAATGGAATACAGAGATATATATCTTTCCAGTGGAAGGGCGGCTGCCTACAAGCTGTTTTCCAGAAAAATTCATGAAGTCACACACACCTGCTCATTTTTATTATAGTATATGTGAGTTCATGAATTGGACTTTGATGCAAGAATTAGGTATTCTCTATTGTGTATTTCACTATTTTTTTCATTTTAATCCACACCTCCACAAAAACCAAACAAATTCAAAACAAAACACAAAATAATTAAACACCGCGATACTCATAAAAGCAAGATGATTCGCGGTCGGCCATTAGCAACATGCCTTTTTGTTGGTCACACGTATTCACAGACGGGGGTTGAAATTACAAAAACAACAATGTAAACAAATGGGTTTTGGGGGGATAGACGTACGAAAGATAGCCATCTCTTTTATTCATTAATCTCTGTCATGAACCAAAGATAATGGAATACAGAGATATATATCTTTCCAGTGGAAATGCGGCTGCCTACAAGCTGTTTTCCAGAAAAATTCATGAAGTCACACACACTTGCTCATTTCTATTTTAGTATTTGTGAGTTCATGAATTGGACTTTAGTACAAGAATTCAGTATTCTCTACTGTACATTTCACTTTTTTTCTTAGTTTAATTAAAACCTTCACAAAAACCAAACAAATTCAAATCGAAACACAAAACAATTAAACACCGCGATAAACATAAAAGCAAGATGATTCGCGGTCGGCCATTAGCAACATGCTTTTTTGTTGGTCACACGTATTCACAGACAGGGGTTGAAATTACAAAAACAACAATGTAAACAAATGGGTTTTGGGGGGATAGACGTACGAAAGATAACCATCTCTTTTATTCATTCATCTATGTCATGAACCATGATCTGAAAATTATTTCTACTATTGCTCGCAGCGCTGTTTGGCGCTGTTTGTTTCATTGTTGAATGTTGGTGTGCCTGTAAAAGATAGCCATACAGTCACGTTGCCAGAGTAAAAAATTCAATACTCTTCATAGCACAAAAAATCAATAAGCATTTTTTTACATCCAATAAATTTCCCGTCCTTGGAGATTTTGCTTTTTAATTCTGTAAAGGTATGACAAACCCAGCGAAATATTATATATTTTTTTAAGTAAATGTTTAACAAAAAATGTTTATGAAATGTGTCGCAGTTCGTAAATAATAATTGTTTCACAAGTTTTCCGGCAGAAAGGTGAGAGTTGTTTTTTGTTTTTACATAAAGTACAAATCAGGTAGGTACCTACATAATGTCCAGAAAATCTCGGAATATCTAATGAAAAATGTAAACTAGCAGGCTGCATAAATTGAAATTATTTTACAACTGCAACTGTTTTCGCCGAGTTTTTTGGACAAATAGGTTTAAATTTACGTGAAGTGACGATTTTATTTTAACAATCAAACTTATTTTGTGTGTGTGCGGAGAGAGAACTATGGTATTATTATGAAAATCATAATGCTTTGTCTCAGAATTATTCCAATCTAAGCGGATCAGATGTGTAAACTGCGGTTTTCATTATATTTCGAACTGATTGGAAACACTTTAAATAAGTTCTTAAAAAACTCTCACCTTCAAAAATTAAAAATTATTAATTTGATTGATATGGCAACACCCCCGACAAGCAACTGAAGTGTCGTTTTACAGAATGTTTGCAATATGGCTGGTGGCATGGTCGTATTTTGAAAGCAACTGTTGCCACAACTCGTCTATGATCCGTATTGTTTTATTTTCGTGATCTGATTCGGATCAGATCACGCTGATAAAAAAATACGGCTAATATCAACACCTGTACTTACATGTTCTTCTGCCACTTCGAAAAGCATGGTTTTTGGATTTTCTCCCTCATTTTGGACAGCCTCGTGCAGATGAAGTATTAGGTAACATTTTCCTTTTCCACTTTTCGGTTATTCTAATAATACACTTATTACCAAAACAATATCACTTAAAACAATTCTCGAACTTTTCAACCCAATCACTTCACTGTATTATTCGAGGTATTATTTTACTTAGGTACCGATTACTATTACGAAATTTAATCGGTACCTCTACCTTGAATTCCAACCTTCCACATGGCTGGTGCTAATCGGTGCTTACTCCAGACATCATCCAAAACTTGTCAGCTATAAATCAACAAAAGAAGTATTTAGGTACCTAAGCTTGGATATTTTTTGACAAAGTATCGTGCCCTAAGGACCCGATTCGAAAGATAATATCATCCCAAATTGAGATAAATAATCAAAACAGAAACTATCACTTAATCAATGCTGGCTAGTGTCAGACTGACTCGGAGGAGGTGACATTAGATGTTGTACTTCACTTTAGCTTAGATAGGATGTATGTGTTAAGTCCTACAACAAAAACAAACAAATATTGACCAATTTTCAGAACTTTATATTTCTGTCGGTTTATTGGACTTAAAAAAAGAAAGGATTAACGTAATTTATTAAAGTCACCTGGAAAATGGTGAAGTCCCTGGCGAATCGGGCCTTAACCATTAACGTGGTTAATTTCCTGGTGAATCGGCCCCCTGGGCTTCTCTTGATTTAAAGTTTGAGAGCAATAGATGGGATTTAAGACATTGTGAATAGGGCCTCTATTCTTCACCGTGATTTGCAATCCTTTGACAATTTGCAAAGCTGTCAACTGGCAAGAAAAAAAAAATCGATGTAAACACAGACAAAACGCAAATCCTTCCCTAAAAAAGAAGGAATTGCGGAGCAAAATGGACGAGGGCCATGTCCTGGACGAAACATTTTCTGGTTATTTGATATAAAAAAACAAAGTAGCACTATGATAATCCTTCTTATTACAGATTTAATTGAAGAAATCGCTTCCGAAAAAGGAACTGACAACAACCCCACCAATGAAGAGCAAGCAGATTTGAAATGTTTTCAATGTTTTAAAGAATTCCAATCAGAATTTGATTTGTTGCATCACATTGAAATTGAACATTTCACACATAATTGTTCCAAATGTAGCAAGCAATTCCCCACCGATAAACGACTTAAGAAACATTTAAGAGATGCCCATTTGACTGGAAAGTTCCCCTGTCCTCTCTGTGGTATGTTAAATTTGTTCTTATTCGTTATTTGTATGTACACAAAATACGCATGTTTTCTTATAGATAAAGTATTCACACGTAAAGATCACTGCAAGGATCACATATATACGCATTCCTCAAAACCATTGTTTCCATGTAAATATGAAAATTGCGACAAAGTTTTCCGGCAGTCGGGTCATCTTAAGCAACACGAACGTAGCCATACGGGTAATAACCGCAAAATGTGTCCCTTATGCAATGAGAGTGTCGCACAATTGTCCAAACACTTAAATGCTCATTTTAAATTGAAGCAGCATTCGTGCATGACTTGTGAGAAATCCTTTACACGTCGTAGTTATTTGTTAGAACACCAAAAGATGCACTTTGGCGGAGCTGGATTTATTTGCGATGAATGCAAAACGGAGTTCAGAACCTCAAATGCTCTGTACAAGCACAAGCGAAGTAAACATAGAATGGAGCGCTACACTTGCGAACTACCTGAGTGCAGCAAGGTGTTTAATCGCAAGGATAACATGATATCGCACATGAAGCGTAGACATAAGTTAATCGTAGAAACAGTTCTGGTCGATGATAACGCATTGATTTGAAACAAGTACAAATAAGTGGGGTACATTAGTCGTACCCAGACTATTTTATTTATATAAATGTATAACAATAATAATTATTGTTTGTTGTGACTGAGGACTAAACGTAGTTTTAAGATTTTATCTAGGTTAATCACTCTTTTGAAAGCTCGGTTTATTTTGCTGAATACTCGTCTTAGGTTAAGTTCAAAAACACATTTTCTATTTTTATTCAAGAGAGTTTTATATCGTTGTGCAATTTTGTAATCTGTGTAACCAACTGCAAATGGTACATATAAGTGTGATTATTAATGTTTCTGAGTTTTTGCCATAAGCTTACTAAAATATTTGACAATCAAAAGTTTAGTAACGGAATTGATATTTTAATTGAAGCATAACACGCTAAACACTATACTATGACATTCCCAACCTTGATTTTAAGTTTATTGTGAGTATAACAAACCTTGCGAAGAAAAAATGATATTAACAATTTTGTTGTCACCCTTTCTAGTCAAAAACTTAATATTTTTTTACATATTTTTATTTATTTTATTTATATACCTTATTTTATACACAACGAATGCTATTATAAATTGTTTTTTTTTTTTTATATGAAACTATAATATCAACCAGTCAGATTGTAATAAAAATACAAAATTACATTAAGGAATAAATGTACATGTGGCTTTTCTCGCCTCAGTATGCTTATTTTGGTATCACATTTGCAAAGTATGTATGTATGACTCGCTGTGACCAAAAATGACAAGTGGAAGACGTTATTGCTTTCTACAGCTACATTCATGCTGATGGGATCTATTGTCATCAGTTCAGAAGAAGTCTGGAACAACGGCGCAAAGCCATTGAGTCGGTGTACCGAGTAAAAGGGAGAAACTTGTTAGGCGGAACGCGGAAGTCATCCTAGGCAGCATGTCCCGAAATGAAAACAAAGAATAAACGAAAAGTCTAAAACTAAGAGAAAGGACAACTCGACACATTATTTGCAGTCTTTTTACGCCACTACCTTTTGAGGCAACAGGCTAATGGGCCAACTGGCAGATACGGATACATGGCCTCCGAGCTGAAGAGAATATAAGTTGTGCGAATCCAATTAGCATGTTCAAACCAGAGACAATAGGTTTGTTCCTTTACTTTTAAATCTTACGATTTTTTACAAGTTCTTACGAATTTTTATTCGTTGTCGTTCCCTAACTCGAAAACATCGTAAAAGAGAGCATCATCGAAAGAGCAAGATATTACCCCTCCACTGACAAATCTTACGAATTTTTACTCAAAAAAATTCTTGGTGTAAGAATTGGAAATTCTGTCAGTCACCTTACAATTTACAGCTAATTTGAAATTTGTTGCCCTATTTGGCTTAAATGCGTGCATTTGTTTTGATTAAAATGGTATCAAATTCAACAAATGCTAGTATAGTTAAATCAGTCCAAATTTTCCACATACTCGGGTCTCGGATTCATGAAGAAGAAGTTCGATTAATTTCAGATCACGTTTATCGCTACTTAGATTTAAAAATTAAATTAAATTAAAATTAGCAACGTACTCAAGTTAATCAGACATTTTAACGACTTTTCGTAGGTACCTACCACTTTTTTGAATATTTGAATTATGTATCTGTTATTTTTCATAAGGTTTGTTTGACTTGGGCCCTAGTGCGCACTGGGTTAACCCTAATGTGTTCGATATAGCACTGAACTCGCCCTGGTACTGAAAACCTGTGTTTGACATGACTTCTAGGGCGCCCTAGTTGTGCACTGAACTGACCCCAGTTATTTTGTCGGGGCAAGAACTCAGTGCTGAGTTGCGCTGTCATTTCGCTTGCTGTTATTGGTTTAAATTTGATATTCAAAAGGGAATTGTTTGAAAATAACAACTTTTATAATGTAAAACTTTATATTACGTAAATGGAATGAAAAAAAAAACTGGAATCGAAGCTGAATACATTTTTAAATGCATCGCCTATATTATGGAAACAGCTTTATCAACTTGTTTTCATTATGGCAAGCAGAGACAATACTGAGACCACCAACTCCGGCCGATTTTCCGTTACTTGCCTACAAGCTATATTAAAATGGGGTGGCAACTGTAAGGTGCATTAGTATTGCTACATAGAAAATCGTATTGACAAATGTCACGAAACTTCAAAAATTTCGTTTCACCAATACGCTGGCACCTTACAGAAGCCACTTCCGCTGTGGGCAAAGTTGCTTGCCACCCGCTTCCGCTGTGGGCAAAGTTGCTTTCTGCGTTCATCAAATTTTGTCCGTTAAATTTGAAAATAATTATTACAACTAAATTTTGTGTGAACAATGATCAATTTGAAAAAAATAATTGTATATTTATTAGACATAAAAGAAAGATGAACAGTTCTGAAGAATAATAAACACAGTTAACATAAATCGAGTAGAATATGTTTATCACATAATAGGTCTGTTTTTTTGAGCTTCGATCTCAGCAAAGCAAAGTAAAGTAGGATTTTCAGCACGCTAATTACAACAACTACGCTATACTTGACACTTCGAGACTTGCAATGGTTGTTCTAATTGTGTGCTGAAAATCATTGATCTGAGATTTCAGATTTCTGCTGCCAAAACGAACATGAAATCTGAATTATATTGGTATGTGTGTGTATTGAGTTGGCGGCAAAATAAAACATTTTTGCACTTGCACTCGAAATCCATTTCAATTGATTTTCACACATTACATCATTTCGAAATAATTTAATATAAAAACTCGGTCCCATACGCGTAAAATAAATAATTCAGTTAAAATCCCAAGTAACAATTTTACTTCGGTAAGGCGCTATCGAAGCTATTTCCCCTCCCGCAATATTAACTGCATAAGACCTATAAGAAACAAATTTGGCGCACTTTATACAGGTAGGACACTACCGAAACCTTATAGAGGCCTTATAGAAACTTTATAGAAACCTTATAGAAACCTTATAGAAGCTTTACAAAAGCACAAAATATGAAAAGAAAAATAATTTTTTTTTTTTATTCTTCAACTTTTTCAATTTCTTATTTTGTTTTTCGTATATAAACATTATCTATCTACTACAATTGACTCGATTGCAATTTTCGTTAAGTGAATACTCCCCTAATATAATTTATATTTTACTTGCAACGGGTCGCACTGAGAATCGAACATGAGTCCTGCTGCGCAGTACTCCAATACACTACCCCTAGGCTAATTCGTCATAATAATGTAGCAGTGGTAAATCTCAACTACTTGATACATTTCAGAATTTCGTTAAGACTTCCAATCGCAAGTCGTTAATTGCATGACATTGCATTGCTTCTATAATGCCTTCTGTGAGAAGCTCTAACGAAGCTTCTACTTCCAACCACAAGCTTTGCCGAAGCAATACACTATCCATCATCTCCTCACTCATTTTTAGAGGTCTTAACGAAACTTAATTTCATATCCCTCTATAAAGCCTGCGTGTATGCTTCGCAAAGCTTTGGAAAACAATTGTTACCCCTTTCATAATACACATTTTGTCTCTTTTACACGAAGCTGACATTTCAACATGATTTAATGCTATAAAAATGAGGAAAAAATGAGAGAAAAATGTAGTTTCATACGGGCTTTAATGCAAGAATTCGGTATTCTCTAATTTCACCATTTTTTCAGTTTAATCGACACCTTCACAAAAACCAAATAAATTCAAAATGAAACACAAAACAATTAAACACCGGGATACACAAAAAAGCAAGATGATTTGCGGTCGGCCATTAGCAACATGCTTTTTTGTTGGTCACACGCATTCACAGACGGGGGTTGGAATTACAAAAACAACAATGTAAACAAATGGGTTTTGGGGGGATAGACGTACGAAAGATAACCATATCTTTTATTCATTTATCTCTGTTCAGTATTTGGCATCGTAGAATACATTCGAAGTGAGATTCACCAGTCGGTAAAGTGAATGGGGCATATTCATAGTTATAATATAAACCTGGGTCTAACTAAACTCGAGTCTAAAGTTAACCCACAGGAAAAACACAACTGCTATTCATAAAGAATTTGGCAGCTCTGTTAGTTGTTTAAGCACAAAATCTACAAACGCGTACTTACCAAAGATTCTTTTGTTGTGATCGGCTTACTGTCAAATTGACATTTTGACAGCAAATCCAATACAACTAAAGAAAAAAAAGATTTAAGATTTTATGTTCGATTTGTCAGCAGAAATCTGAAATCTCAGATCAAAATCTGAGAAGCCAAATCGAAAACGACATTAGACCCGAGTCTAACGTGTATTCTACTACAAATCTATTACATAAATACTTTGTGACAAAGAAATTATAAAAAGCATAGACAAACCATACTGAGACCCCCAACTGGCAATCCTCTTGCCGCTGGCCCCCTCGATTTTTTTTCAAATTCGCCATTTTGTTTTCCTATCGGTGTTATTTGAATTTAGAATCCGTGTGAGCAACAAAAAAAAAGCGAACCAAAAAAAATGTGGTGAGTTTTCTTTTGACAGAAGTCGATTGACAAATGTCAAAATATGTAAACACAATTTAATTTTTCCTGCAACAAATTGAAAAAATGTAAGTTTTCGCGTATTTTTAGTGTTTAAATTAATAAATAAATACATTATATGTCTTACAGATTTGCCCAAGCTGCAGGAGAATACACACCAACAAGAGTTTATGGTCAAATTCATGGAATACGAAGCACAAAGTGAACAGGCGAACGTTGAACAAAAGCGTATCGATAACAAAAAGCGTAGGAAGACCGTGATTGTAAGTTGATTTTAATTTACATGAACCTGACAACGAATTGATAACCATTTTGTATCCACTTCTAGGAAGATACCAAGCAACAGCAGCATCGTGTCCAATTGGCAAGGCGCCGGCCGGCCGCTATGAAGATCAATTGTCGCAGCAGCAACGTGTCCAGGAGGACAATCTCAAAAAGTAAGTACATATGTATGTATATAGTAAAAGTTGTGTAAATTGATTTCTGCACCTTTAACACTAGGCAAGAGAAAAGTTTCGCACGCCAGGAAGCGTGGCAAACCATCGAACTATTCGAGCACAAGATGAGAATGAGGTCGACTGGGAGAATCATGACATCAACCTAAAACAGATTCGTCTAAAGGCAGAAGAAAATTGCATCACTGTCATCATCAGCATCAAGACTGCTGGCACAGTCATTGGTACTGGATTCAAAGCAATGCTCACTGATTGGGACAACGTTTTTACTGCTGCTCGTGGTCTCTCGGTGTGTGTACTCTTCCAAGGGAGCAACTGTTGTTGTTTCTCGGTACATTGAGGCTCGTATTGGAATCCCCTGCAATACCTCAAACGAATGAAATCCAAAACCAAAAGTAAGTTGTTGGATGCTGCATCTTATAAAGAGTTTGTCTTAATAGTTTGCTTTTCTTATATCATTATAAAACATTCGCAGCCCAAAATGACACCAAGTGAGACGAGAGCTGTTATCAGGTGCATGTCGTGATGTGGAAGTGATGGAAAGTGAAACCGCACACAGGGCTGTGCCCATGGAGCAGTATACAGACGCAGATGTAGACTTCTCATAAACGTGTTATTATTAATCACATCTATCACAGAATCCGTCGTATTCGGAATTTTGCTACGTATTTCGTAGTAGGGGAAATTGTTTGCTACGAACTTCGAAATTCATAGCAAACATTTCCTCTCGGAAACCATTGAATCCAATTGAAGTCAAAAACTGGGATTATTCTCGCCGCAACAACTCTCACCAAATTTAGAGCAAAGGATCGATATAAGGTTTGATATCTTACGCAACCCCCTAAGGACTAATACTTAATTTAGCTTGATTATATGTTATTTGCAGGAGTAACTATCTTGAAACCCGCCCTAATTTACAAAACTTCGTTGAACAAGCACTTGTCACACTCTTGGCAAAAGAAACCAAATACAGATGGTTCGACACGAACAAGAACGAGTATAAATTATAATATTGTCGAAGATGTAAAGAAGTTTCTTCAGGTTTGTTTATCGAATTTCAAATTGGCTTTTCATTCGAATGTTTTATTTTATGTTTTCAGCCAGGCTCGGCTGAGCAACGTACCTACTGTGGAAATTCTATTCATTGTAGAGGCAGATGTGAATTTGTCTTTCTCGAAGAATCGCCACATCCTTTCGCGACGAACAGTCGTACGACAATTTTCTATTGTCTTATTCGCTGCTAGTAACAGCATGAGACAATAACAAGAGTCTTAATTTGATGGATGAATCACAACAAGCGTATGTTAATTTTAAATGTTAGTTATAAGCAGTTTGAGTATTGAAATTCTTGTTGTTTATTTCAGTCTTACATATATTATCACAACGAAAAGGAAATGTAGCAGAAGATGCTGGGTCAAGCCAACAAATTGGAACAAAAGAGTAAGCAGCCACAGCAAAGAGATACCCCAGAAAGTTCAAAGGTATTATTAATTTTTTTCATTTCAGGTATCCACACTATCGCAAGGAAGCCAAACGAGTAAGCAGCCATAGCAAAGAGACACTCCAGAGTTATTGTAAATGATTTCAAAATTAACATATCTTTAAAGAAATGGTGCCTATTTATTTGGGTTGCAGGCAAATACTGTCTTGTATACTACTAACAATCAATAAATCCTGCAGCAAATTTGCGAAGCGACTATATGTGTGTTTTCTTCGACTTTTTAATTTTTTCTAAAGCGTTCCTTGCTGCAAAACTTAGAAGTAGAGAGTTCTTCTAGCTAAAAAAAATGGAAAAACACCCCCGAACAACAATCCACAACAAAGCAGCCGTTCATATACGACATCCGAAAAGGAAAGACCATCCATTTCATCTATATAGAATTAACAAATCTTTATTTACTATAAATAAACGTATAATACACAAGTTAGGTTGGTTAAACCGAATAAAATGATCCTATGTCCAAATCTGGTAATCACTGTGTAGTAAATTGAGATGAGGTCCATGCCAGGCGCTATTTTAAGTTAGTGAATATAAACTTAAAGCTTTGGTACACTGCTCCTCCGAGTTAAATTGTATTCTGGAAATAGACAATTGTTTTTACTGCATATTCAAAACCACAGATGCATAACACTTACTTAATTGAGTACGAGTTTCCCGTTGATGGGTTAATGATATTTCCCTTCTCCATTTTGTAGGGCAAGCAAAACTCTGTGTCTCGGCTTTTCCACCTCTTGCTGGAACTGTACGAGGCACTCCATGAAGGCAACCATTGCTGCATCGAACTTCGATCAAAACCACTTTCGTTAGGATCGATATCTAAATAGTGTCATTTTATTGTTAAATATCATTTAGCTAAAACTGATTCAATGTACTTACGCGTTATTCTGCCATTGCGTGATCATTAATACTACCCAAACTCCCATCCAGTATGAGTGGCTTTTGGCATCTTTGGCAGGCAAAGCTGACCGACACTCTATCATCAGTCATAGTCTTTCGGTGACGGTTCTTTTCAAAAAGTTTCATTGATTTTATATTTTATTTTATATAAACAACGTTGAGGCGTAGAACAGGATTTGACTGCTGCCAGGCGGACTTGTCGATGCTTTCCATTGGCTTTTCCCAGTAGACGTTTTTACGCCTAGAACCAAGTCATAGGTATTTGTTGGGAAATAGTTTTTGCATTATAAATCCATTCCTTTGCTGCACAAGGATCGTTGGAACGTGCTTTCTGGACTTGAGCTATGATGTACTTTTCTCCAGTACTTAAATCCATTGCACAAACTTTTGATAAAATCACGAAATCGAAAACTAGTTAAATGAAAACAAATATACAAGTGTCAAGTCAAATGGAAATGAGCTTGACAAGAGTGGTGAATCTGTTGTGTCAGTGTCAGTTTCAACCGTGGTGGGCTGTGACAATCGTGACTGTGTTCAGACGCACAGCTTTTTTTTAAAAGAATTGCAACTCAAATTTGGTGAACAAGTATATTCTTATCTCAGTACATTTTCATCAATTTTCATATTGGTTGTTTTATAACATTCCGTAGGTATTTCTATTCAACAAAAATACTGATTAACGTTTATTGTTCCATTATAATACCAAAAGATACGACCTATAAATATATTAATTTAGGCTTTGAAATACGAGACGTGTAAAAATAAAACAAATACAAATACGTATACTCTATTTTAAATTATATATAAAATAACGGAGAAACTCATAATTTATACTTAATAACAGCAACGATATTAATGTTGGTATTTATAAATTATAACTAAACTCCAGAAGCGACATTATGTGATAAGCATATTATACTCGATTTATGTTAACTGCCTCACGAATGTTCGCTAAAAATGTTTTTATTTGTTTATTATTCTTCAGAACTGTTCATCTTTCTTTTATGTCAAATAAATATACAATTATTTTTGAAAATTGATCATTGTGCACACAAAATTTTGTTGTAATAATTATTTTCAAATTTAACGGATAAAATTGTGTGAACGCAGCCAGCAGATTTGCCCACACCGGAAGCCAGATTTTAAGCAGCGGAAGCTGTTACGTTTTTTTGAGGGTGTGTTGGTGAGCCGGATTTTTTGAAGTTTCGTGACATTAGTCAATACGAATTTCTATGTATCAATACTAGCGCAAAAATTTGTCACAAGCCCATGGTAATTTAGCTTGTAGGCAAGTAACGGAAAATCGGCCGGAGTTGGGGGTCTCAGTATTGTCTCTGATAAAAAGAGCAAGAGAACAAAACTGGTAGAAAGCAGAAAAAAAAAATATTTGAATATATGATGTCATCAAAAAAAAGCCGCAGGGTTAGATATTCAATTAAATATGAAAGAGCTGCTGGATATAACAGAATCCCGAAGCTAAAAGACCAGTGGCATCGGATGAAGAACTCAGCACGGAAAAATGTAAGCCAAATCAGAGTAACACAAAGAACAACTGGAAATGTATAGTTGTTATAATGGAACCAAATATCACATCATTATTTGTGAAATTCATAAATTTTCTTTTCGTTCAATTGGTTTTGACGTTTAATGGAGTTCAAAACAACTTAAACATACGTTCTGTCGTGTTTAATGTTAGACTCGAGTTTTTCGTTTAGACATGGGTTTAAATTGTCTATGAATTACATAAACTCCGGTTTAGCTTAGTTATAACATAGAAATAGCTTATCAAAGATCTATGAATATGCCCCAATGCGTTTAACACCATCGTAGAAAACGATGGAAGTGGAACTTTGACATTTCAAATACGCAGGTAATTCATTGCGTATCATATCGTTTCTGGTGCGGTTTCATTGTGATTTTCTAAAAATTTTGTAAATTCGCATCATCAAAAACATGAAAATGTTTTTTAATTAAACGAAAACACTAGTAATCCTCAGAGATAAATAAACTTTATAAACAATTTGAATAACTATTGTATTTCAAAAAACTCAACGTGAATCTCAAATACGCCATATTCCACGATAGGGGTGAATATTTGCGACGTACACTTGATACCAGAGAAAATTCTTCCCCGCTTTGCATACCTACCTTCTTGCAATCTCGAGTTTCATGCGCTTACAATTTTTATTTCAATATGAACGCAGCCACAAATACTACTACCTTCATTTTTCCTAATGTAGTAGACTATGAGCTTCAAGAAAAAAAGCTTCACTATACTGTAAAACGTCACACATGTGACGTACAACAAAACTATTTTGAATTGGTCATATTTTTTGTACTAAACTTGACGTCTGATCAAATCACTGCATTTTGCGAAACATCTGTGCAGAACACTTTTGGCTTGGCGCTGGGTCGCGAATAATTTTGGGAGTTAGAAAGTTTCTTATTCAAGTTTCCAGTTAGTAATAGATCTTTAAACAAATTTAATATCAATAACAAACAAATATTTCCATAGAAATGAGTTCCAAATCTTACTTCGAAACTCCTGAAGAGTCTGGTGGGAAACTTGCCAGAAAAGCAAAAGAATCGCCATTCATGATAATAGGTAAGTGTATTTTTGAGATATATTTGAATGTTGTGTGCCATACATAAAATTCAAGATCAAGAACTGATTAAAAACGAATCACAAGGCGCCTGACCTTGACCTTAAGGTGTTCCTCGTGTTCTCAATCTCATCACTAAAGTGTCTCGGTTCGCTTTTATGTTTCATCCCAAAATCGATTATCTAATATAAGGTAATCCACTATCACTGTGTTCGGTATACAATTATATCTGAGTAAGCTGACGTAATATTTTTCAAGTCACTAGACGGCTTGTGAAATCTTTGCAGAATGGATTTTTTTATGGAGAGGCAGGCATAACTTCAACTACATACTACACGTATTTCAGCGGCAATATGAATCACAATCACGCGGCCGGAGGACCTTTCAGTTGGTATTCCAGTCCAGTTTGGCCTTCGTCACCTATTTTAAGAAATCGCGAAAATTCGCATTTCGTTTTTCAATGGAAAGTTTTTTTCTTGTTCTTTGTCAGCTGTTTCCCCTGACTGGCTACGTCATTTATGACTAGTTGTAGAAATAGAGAAGCATGCATAGTATATACCTAGGTATTGAAATAAATGTTTAAGTGGCCACATATTGTGGGACACGGACAACTTGAATGCCTCAATTCTTATTCTGTTCAGTTCTTCAAAAATTATCTTTGCGTTTTGTACTTTGATGTACAGCGACGATAATGTTTGCATTGATCAGGTAATTGTTTGCTCAACTTTGTTTTAAATGCGTATCGTAGATCACTTTCATGTGCTTGGCACGTTGTGTTATCTGCAAAAAAAAAAATTGTTGCATAAGAGGGTGGCATACGTGTGAGAGGTTCTTCCCACATTTTTCATTCGAGCTTTGTTTTAGAGGAATATGCAGCTACCAAACTTCATACTACGATTAGTCATGAATCTAATGAACTGAAAATACGAGTCGGTATGTAGCTTTAAGTCTACTCCGCTCGTTGTCATTGGTTCGCTGAGTTAGTGTTTGAACTGTAATAGTTGCTAGCCATTAAATCAGAACGCTGAAGGGGTAGATAGAAAATGGTATCAATGTAGTGCAAGTTCACAACGCGGATCTCGGGTTGCATGACACCTGAAATGAAAAACATGTCCATACTAATATTAAAGCACTGAATGTGACTTTTTGTTTCAAGAAAAGACAAAATATTCGTTGTGAAATTACGAAATAAAAATAAATGGTTCTAATTAAATTAGATCCATATGAGAGAATCAAGACTATTTGTTGAGCTGATGTTACCGATATAATAATCATTCCAGGCTAAATTTTTCGAACTCGCAATGGCAAAATGTTCCGTACAAAATTGAGACATACGAAATATATAAGGTGAAGGTTAAAAATGATTATTAGTAAAGCCCAATATGTTTAAGAAAATGTACGTTGTATATCTCATCATCAGGTTGGGTATCTTAAGGCCTATCAATGCAGCACAACCAAGACATACGACTATTCGCTCGTTTCGATTAAGTGAAAACGAGTTAATGAGGATCGCAAAGAGGAAACGGATTTTTCGATTTCCAAAAGGTTTATTTGCCCCCTCATTGGACATTTTTTTTATACAATTCTGTTGAATGAGAATGCTCTACTACATGTTTTAGAATGGTGTAAAACGGAAGGTTTATCCATTAATTTTAATAAAACTATTCTGGTTCCTTTCACCAGAAGAAGACTGGTCACTTTAGAACCCATTATCCTCAATAGAACTGCATTAATTTACTCCAACGAAGTAAAATATCTCTGAGTCATCCTTGATAAATTCGTAACTGCGTGTCTCTAGACCAATGTGGGCCTTTAGGTGTCTGTACGGCAGAACTTGGCGTCTTAATCCTAGACCCATTATCTTGTACGCGGCAATTGTCTGGTGTAGGTACTTGAACGAACTACGGCAAACAAGCTTCAGATGCCTGCCTCGGCATCACAGGTGCTATGTGCACTTGTCCAACAAAAGCACTTGAGGCCATTATTGGACTCGCACCCCAGCAATTCTTCATTACGAAGACGGCAGCTGGATGCGACATTAAACTGCAGCTAGAATATAGGTTTAATTTGAACATGTGGAACACCTGAAAATACTTAACCTAATCCCAAACTTGGACATGTTCTGCTCCGTCCCGGACACTATGGTAAGGGAGTACAGTTTCGGGAAATTATTCGAGGTAGAAGTACATAGTTGGCTGGACCAATGGTATCCCCGGACCCAAAAAGCATAGTCTGGTGAACCGACGGACCCAACACCAAAGTTTCGATAGCCATGGGAATGGGTCACATGGTGTTTCAAGCAGAAATCCATGCGATCGAAATATATAAAGGTGTAATCATAAAAATCTTCTCAGACAGTAGCTTTACAAGCCTTCGCGTCCAATGCAACGGACTCCAAAACAGTTAAGTGCTGTCACGATGTTCTGCTAATCCTAGCCAAACTCAACAGCAGATATAGTGCACTCTGGTACTAAAGACATTGACCATCATCAGGTAGGTCGCACGTTTTTTTTTTTTTTTGGTTGCGTCCAAAGGATGTGCAATCGTCGAAAGATACTAGTTGCCAGTGCTACTAGCATGCACGATTCGCGGGATATGTTTCTCCAGTGCCTCGCGCCTTACGTACTAAACCACACCCATGTACTCTTCTACCACTCTCCCCGCGGGACTGCCGTTAGGTATTACTTCGCGGGGCTGGTTAGCAACTCATGCTTAATCATCAACGACAACGTCTGCCACTTCGACCCATCTTTGTCTTTCGGCTCTTCTTAGCTCGTTTTGTACGCTCGTTATGTATGAACATATTTCCAGCCAGTCGTGTTCTGAGCTCATCATACGCTCTATGAGAAGCTGTGGAATGGGTAAGTTCACTCTGCCTCCTGAAAATCTTCTGTAGTGGAACATTACGTGCTCCGTATCCTCTTCTTCATCTGGGCATTCGGGGCATAGAGGCGAGCTATCGTGGCCGAATCTGTGAAAATAACTTCGATAGCCGCCGTGCCCGGACAGGAACTGCGTGAGGTGGTAGTTGCAGTCCCCACTTTTTCTTCTTGTCCAGACCTCGATGTTTGGGATCAGTTTGTGGGTCCATCTGCCTTTTGCCGTGTTATCCCACCGGACTTGCCACAGTGCTAGAGATGTTCTTAGTTGTAAGAGCCCCTGCCCAGACCGGTGCAGCGTATATCAGTATTGAGCTGACCACCCTGGATAACAGAATCCTTCTGGCGTATCTAGGGCCACCGATGTTTGGCATAATCCGGGAAAGAGCTGCTTGTGTCTGTGACGCCCTTTTGCTGACGTACTGGATGTGCGTTTTAAAGCTTAACCTGTTGTCGAGCATTACTCCTAGGTACATTAATGACTCCTTTGATCTAATTAGTTGGTTTGGGTGCTGGTCATAGATGACATACTTAAAGAATTAAACAATACAGGTTTCAAAGTCATCGCATATGCTGATGACGTAGTTATCATTGTTCAAGGAAAATTTCTAAACACGATGAGTGAACTTATGGAAACAGCCCTCAATAGGCTTAGAATATGGGCCGAAGGGTGTGGACTACGAGTCAACCCGGAGAAAACCGAACTAGTACTATTTAGTACAAAATACAAGATACCACCCTTCAATCCACCCTTTATGCATCTTTTGCCACTGGACTTACAAATAAAATCAATTGCAACAAATAGTGCGCTACGGCTCACCAATATTGGACTCTTTAAGAACAGTAGGATTGGACATAGTACTATTTTGAAGGAATCATTCTCCGAAAAAAGCGGATGAAAGTCTTGCTACACTAGACTTTGACACACCCTATGATGTGTTGTACCCTGACGGAGAGGATTGATATAGGAACTTGGTTTCGAGGGTGAATGAGACCTCGATATATACTGACGGCTCCAAAACCAGTGAGGGCACAGGGTCTGGTGTATTCTCCAATGAACTAGACTTACATCTGGCCCTGAGACTTCCGGACACGTGCAGTGTGTTCCAGGCGGAGATTCTGGCCGTACTCAAAGCTGCGGAGGTACTTGAGATTAGATCGATATCCAATAAGAATATCCCCATCTACATTGATAGTCAGGCTGCGCTTAAAGCGCTAGAGTCACACACCACTAAATATGAACTAGTAAGGAATTGCCGCACAATGCTCAAGGCATTATGTTCGCAGAACCGTGTCAAATTGTGTTGGGTACCTGAGCTGCCACCTAACACCATGATTGAGGGCATAAGACTACCAATGGCCGTGGCCAGAAGGATCGTTTTCGGAAAAACCTCCCATTTAGCAGCCACAAGATGGTCACAGGGTCTCAAAGGCACTGGCCCATTTTAAACTGGAAAAAGTCTGAAGAATTAATCAACTACAGTAGAACCAAACTAAGGTTAACGGTAGGAATACTCTCTGGACATTGCCTTCTAAGGAGACTAGGACTAGCTAACTCGGACATATGAAGGTATTGTGAGGACCTACAAGTCACGGAAGACATCTTCCACATTCTATGTGAGTATCAAGCAATCGCTCGGAGTAGAAGGAAATACCTTGGCAGGTATTTCTTTAATCATTTGGAGGAGGTTGGTTCCTCAAACAATATTGGGAACATTATTAAATTCTACAAGGAAATTGATTGTTTCCTGGGGATGGCGATGGGCCCACTATGGTGTCTGGTCTTTTTTTGTGGTGAACTCACAACCCCACTCAACCTAACCTTACCTAACCTAGACTGAAATGTATTCAGCTTATTCAATTTCATCTAGCATCAGTAGATAATGTCTCTCGGGAAGAAGGGGGATGAAGTAAAGGCATATGCTGTTGCATTTCGAATTCTTGTTATAAATTGACCAGTGGTTCCTGGTTCCCTAAAGCAAATCCTGAATTAATTTTTTTGGATAAAGTGGTACGAAATTACAAAAGGACGTCAATCTCTCTGGTATTAACCTACATATAACAGAACAGAAATCCGTACGAATTCAAATTCGCTCGGAATTGATGGGGATTGATGGACTATGGAATTGTGTTTAGGTTAGGTTAGTTTGAGTAGGGTTGTGAGATCATAATAAAATGTACAGAGAACAACTCCCAAAACACTAAATTCCCTTACAGAATTTGAGTATGGTCTCAATCTAAAAGCGAACCTTCTCCAAGTTGTTAAAGAAGCACATAGTTTTGTAGTTAAGAGTATCACAATTTTGGTTGTATCACTGTTAATTATTCGAAATTGTTTTATCATGATGACAAAGCAATAGCTAGAAGCATTTTATGTCAATGGGCGTTATTAATATGGTGTTCGATTGGGTGTTCTCAGTACACTTTTTGCTCTCAGAGCACTTTTTATGTCCGTAGCAATCTTTTTCAAATTGAAGAACACTTGCACTTTTTTTCTACAGCTAATAAAGGCATTGCATCGGGTGAAGGTATTCGTATAAATTATTTATATATAGACATTTAGAGATCAATCGGGACACAAATTTCGAAAGTTTGTAATATAAAATTTAACCAGTGGATGGAAAACGCTATGAAAAGTGTCGAAGGCTACACAAATTCGAATCGCACGAATAACATCACAAATAAAGTGCACGACTGGGTCGAACGAAACTTTCTCGATACTAGAAAAAAGAAAACAATATTCTCTTTTGGATATACATCTCATATGGCAGTTGTGAATTTGCATTAGTAGTTATAATTTTAATATGCCGATGCTCGTGTGTGCGGTGCAAATGAAGTTTTTGTTTTTGTAAAATTATCCAGACATAACAGTTGTAAATATTAGGTTCGTTCGGGTACTTTTTTGCCAACGTAAAATTATTTAAAATTTGCTAAGAAACTGTGCAAATGCGATCACGTACTGAGAAAATTTAAAAAAATGAGAGAGAAATCCATTTCCCCTCTTTTTATTTTTTCGTAATTATCTACTCGCCGAATTTCGACTTACTGAAAAATGAAAACTGCCAACTAAGTGACTGCTCAAAAGTTTGACATGTAAAACTAGTTATTTTCGTTTTCAACGACGTCAGAGGAACAAGTTATAACTGAATGTTCTCCTAGAATATATCAGCGCATTCAAATGGAAAGTTTAATAGGCATTTAGTTTGAAAAAAATTCAATTCCAACTTATTTTGTAGATGCTGCATTTTACAATTATGCCAAACATGACATTTCTTAAACTTTTTGTAAGAAAACCGATCAGGTACTTCTCTTGAAATTGAGAGAATTCTCTCTCGATTTTAGAGATTTAACATTTTTCATTTTTCTATGCTTAAAGTACACGAACGGACCTATTGCAATGTTTAGTTGGAAAAATACTATTGCGTAACTTCTAATCTGAAAACTGACTGTATGATATTGTTCCGGATAAAAGAAATACTTCGTTTTTGACATTTTATCGAAATCGAAGATGGGGTTTTCGAGATATGAGCAGTTTAGTTTAGTTTAAACTATTTACATTTTCAATAAGTTATATTATTTTTTACATAATTGATTTTTTTTTTTTTTTTTTTATAAATAATAATTATGAATACATATACTAATACTGTGATTTAACCAATTCGATAACATATTTTTAGTTTGAGTGTTTAAGCTGTTGAATAATTTGAATCCTTTATATATAAGGGAATTCTGGGTATTTACATTAAGAAAATTAGGAAGTTGAAGGTCATTCCTGTTTCTTAGGGAATATGGTTGTAAGTCTCTTATAAATTTTATATAGTCAAATAAATATTTTGGCATTAGATTATTTACAATTTTGAATACAAACACTAAAACATTCATAACAATTCTTTGTTTGACAGATAGCCACTTTAACAAGTTCAACATAAAACGGATTGACATATATCTATTGCACTTTAAAATACATCGCATGGCTTTGTTTTGTAATCTTTGCAGTCTTAAAATCTTACTCTCATTACATAAAAACAAAATGGTGGAACAATACTCGAAATGTGGTTTAACAATGACATTATATATTTTTATTGCACTTATTGTTGAAATTTGACTCCTTATTCTTTTCATAAATCCTATTTTTTTGGCAATTTTTTTACAAATGTACTCAACATGACTTCCAAACAAATAATAATTTTTGGTCTAAAACTACTCCCAAATATTTTATTTCTTGTATTTTATCAATTAAAACACCAGCAATCTTGATTTCGTTGTCATCTCTTTTCTCGTTTAGCACCATTAGTTTTGTTTTTTCAATGTTCAACTTCAATTTGTTTTGCATAAGCCACTGATTTATAGAGTCTAAGTCTTCTTGTATTTTGTTTTTACTGTCTATATCACTATCACTTGAGATATATACAACTGCATCATCCGCGAATAAAGCCAATTTACTGTGTTTTACAATGCTTTTGATGTCATTTATATATAAAGTGAACAAAAGAGTCCCCAATACAGACCCTTGTGGAACACCGTAGTCTACTTCAATTGTGTCAGATATTTCTCCGTTTACTTTAACTCTCTGTTTTCGATTTTTTAAATACGACTCAAACCACAACAATTCTTTATCTCTAACTCCATATTTATTAATTTTCATTAGTAAAATGTCTCTACTTACAGTCTCAAATGCACGTTTTAAATCCAAAAAAACACAATAAACACTTCTCTTTTTAGCTATTTCCTCTTTCCACGATGTAACAACTATATTGATGGCAGTTTCACACGAGTAGCCCTTTCGAAAACCGGATTGTAGGTCCATTATTAAGTTTTTACTTTCGAAATACTGATAAAGTTGTTTAAATATCACTTTTTCAAAGATCTTTTCACACAATGGCATAGCATTAACGGGTCTAAACTCTTCGCATTTCACTGTATTAACAATTTTTTCTATTGGGGTAACTAATGATTCTTTCCAGGAGTCAGGAAACTTGCTTGTAGACAGAGAACTGTTAATTATTTTACACAAAATTGGACCAAGTAATTCGAATTGGTCTAAGTAGATACTGGGGCTCATAAATTGAAAATCGCGTTTGTTTTTAATATCTTTTAGAGATTGTTTCAAATCATGTAACGAAACATTATTAAATTTGAACACACTTTCCACTTCTTGTACCTGGTTCACAAAAGGAGTTAAGGGAATTGTGTTTATTATTTCGACTATACTTCGAACAAAGAAACTATTGAATTTTGTTGCTATCATTTTATTTTCTTTACACATTTCGGAACCGAATAAAACATTTTTTATTTCGCTTTTGTCTTTTTTTAATACATAGTGTTTTAAGTTTTTCCACATTGTTTTTTGATCCAATGAACCAGATATTTTTGACATTACGAATTCACTTTTACGTTTAGATATTTCACTTTTATATCGATTTCTTATGGTAGTATAATTTTTCCAGTCATCGTCTAAACCACTTAATACTGCTTTTGAATATTTTAAAATTTTTTCATTCTTAAGATTATTTAAAAAATTGTTGAACCACTCGTTTCCAATAGATTTTGCAATTTTGTTTGTAACAAACACAGCTAATAAATTTATATCATGTATATTTCGCCAATTTATAAAATTACTTTCTAAAACTTGCCCAAACAAACTTTTTCTGTATTTGAAATAGGGAAATATCTTCTTCTGCTTCTTTTTTTTATCACAAATTATATCAATCACAATAGTTTCATGATCACTTATTTTTAGATCTTTTACAGTTTTTGCTTTAACCGTCGTACTGTTTGTTACAACAAAATCGATTAATGTGCTTGAATTCCGCGTAATTCTAGTTGGTTCGTCTATGATTTGCATACATGCATTATCTTTTATTAGTTGTTCAATCTCCTTTTTATAGTTACTATTAGGGGATAGCCAATCAATATTAAAATCACCGATTACTACAATATCTTTATTTAAATCATATAGTTCATCCATCAGTCTTGCAAATTCATCACAAAAATATCTAGTGCTTGAACTTGGGGATCTGTACATACCAACAATAACACACGAGTAGCTGGTAAAATGAAATGTGTTTACTGACCACCATAGCTCCATGTTTTTAACAAATTTGTTGACATTTGAGGCTCTAAGATCACTTCGAGTATATATTAAAACACCACCCGTATGAGTTGATTCTGTGTCACACCTGTCGACCAACGAAAAGTCATCAAGATTTAATTCACTATTCTGAACTTCTTTAGTCACATGCGTTTCTGTTAACACTAATGCTTCAAAATCATTTGTATTGATTATGACTTGTAACTCCGCAAGATTGTTTAAAAAACCACATATATTAAGGTAACAAACCCGCACAGATTTTGATTGCTAGAAAGAAGTTTTATTTTTTTTAATCTCAATTTTCTTTTTATACACTTTACACTCATCACTTCTACAATCATGTTTTGTGTCCAAGTTCAAACCCAATCTAGAGTTCGCTAAAATACAGTTCTTACATTTAAATGACACACTCGTACAGCTCTTTGCATCGTGGTTATCACTACATTTCGCACACACTATTTCATTTCTACAGTCCTTTGCTTTGTGGTTATATCCCCAACATTTATAACACCGTTTAATTGAAATAAAATCGTATACTACACATCTGTCCCAACCTATATTAATACGTTTTTTCTCAATAATATTTCTATATCCTTCTGTTTCTATGGATATTAAAGCACTATAACTTGTTTTTTGTTCTTTTTTAACACAGTACATTTTTAAACACTTAAGGTCACAGTTGATATCATTTTGTTTTTTAATAGCTGATAAAAGTTCTTCTTCACTCAACTTTTCATTCAGTCCGCATATCTTTATACATGGATTTTGCAAATTCGGCACCGAAACTTCATATTCACTTCCTAACTTTTCTTTCACTTCCTTTTCTATTATTTTTCGTAAAATATCATCGTCACAGCTGATGAGAATAGCTCCATCTTTCTTATTTACAACCTTATTCACTTTTAATGCGAGTGATGAGGGATCAATTTTTTCCTTGAGATCTTCTTTTGTTTTTGTATTTTTTTGAACTTTCCTAGGTTTTATCATAACAGGTTTCTACAATTAGCGTTTTCGGTGCTTCGAATTGAAAATTAAGGACACAATAGTTTTGACTCTAAGTTTGCATTTTGGTCAAAATCGTTATTGCCGTTTTAAGTTAACTAGACAAAACTATATTTAAAAAAAAAATACTATTTACATAAATCCATTGTACGATAATATAGAGAAAAACTGAGCTTGCTATTAAGTTATAAATGACCACATAACCTTAGAAATTAATTTTTGCTACAATCGTATAGACCGTTTTCGAGATATGTCGAAATTTCAAAAGTACCATTGTTCGAATTTTTAGCCAAAAACTGGGTACGCAGTCCTGGTGACCTCACCTACTTAAGCTTAAATATCAATTTTGGTTGAAATCGTTAGAGCCGTTTTCGATCAAATCAAACTGGTACGAAAATGTTGTATGGGAAGTACCATTAATATTGAGGTTACCTTGCAACAAAAAAAACACCTCCCGAACTGTAAGCCCAAAAACTACAAATCCGAGGGTTGAACGTAATCCGGGAAGCCGTTTAGGCTGTAGGCCCGTGGAAGGACGGACAGACCGGACAGAATTTTGCGAATTTTGTTCCTCTATTATCGTTATATTTATCAGAATTGATTAAAATCTCGAGTTCGAAATTTTGTACGAAACCAATATCTTTCTCTTACTACGTAATGGGGAAAGTTAAAAAGAGCAAGTTACGTTTTTCCGATTAGACACATGAAATTTGAAATCTGAGAGCGAATCTGAAGAAGCCCAATCGACTACAGCATAATAACCATATGTTTCAAAACTAGAGTAGATATGTTATATAGAAGCCCCTATCTACTATTTTTCTATGCTGCAGATTTTAAAATGAACCTTATTCCTATTGTTAATTAAAAAACTGTGAACCTTTCTTGAATAAATTTTAGAACGCAATAAATGCAGCCATTTTATTTCATAAGTGATAAAAGAAGAAGGAAACAAAGAACACAAAAATAAAAGCAGAGTTGCCAGTAAATTACATATTTCATTGATTTGACATATTCTTGATGTCATTACCAGATATAATATAGAATGATCTTCAACAATTCCTTCTAATTATTTCAGGTTTGGCTGGTTTCATTGGCGCTGGCCTGTGGGGTGCATACAAATACAAGACCCGAGGTACCATGAGCACCAGTGTGTTTCTAATGCAACTTCGTGTCGCCGCTCAGGGCACTGTGGTTGGTACCTTGACACTTGGACTTGCATACGCCATGGCAAAGGAATATCTTTTCGACAAGAAGACAGAAGAGTAATAATAATTGTTTTATTTTTATGCTTAAGTTATGCTACAATTCGAAAACGTTTATTAAAAACAAACATGTTCGACCAGAGGTTATTAATACAACTTTTTAATTAATCATTCGCATTCATGTACATGAACTGTTTGTTTCCATTTACTTTACCTTTTGTGTTTTTTTTTTTAATGTTTATTTTCAGTTTGACCATTCAAAAACCAATTGGCCACTAGTTGGACGTATTTATCATTTTCATTTCAATTTCTGAAACACATATATGTATATTTAACACAGTATAATACGGGGGAAATAAATTTAAAGTCAAACATCCATGCTAAATGTAGTAAAACCACCTCAACCAACCCAAACCCAAGTAATGGGTATACATGTTTATTTTTGTGGAATTAAACGATTAATGAAATAAGTAAATGTTGCTGTTGTGTTGCCTGTGATAATGACTAAACAAAGTAGTAAATACAAAACTAGTACAAGGTACTATTTCAAAAAAAAAAGAAAAGAAAAACGTGTATTTTTCATTTTATTTATTTAATAAAACAGAACAAAAACAACCAATAAAAGTATTCCTCTTTATGGCATTTTGTTGTTTGAAAATTTTTCAACCGTTATGTAAGCGCATGAATCGGGATGACGAAAGCTGGCATCGAGCAAGGCAGGGAACGGTCTGTAAGCCGTTTGTGCTCAAGAACAGGTTAACTAGGGCAGCCTTTCTAATGGTGAGGGTGGACACAGTTTCACGTCCGGGAAGACTTCTTTCGAGCATTTATGTGCAGGCGCATTAGAGATCCCATTTCTTATAGTTCAAGGTGACCTTCTCCAGACTGTTTTTCCCTCATCGTTCTACGGAAGTGTAACTCCATCTCAGAAAGTAACTGTTGAAGAGAATATTATTTTGATTGAAACAGAAATTCGTAATTAAAAACTAATTGCAGATAAGTTTAATACATTTTTCGTGGACAGTGTTATGATATGCGTATAAGATCCTATCCAACGTACTGTGTGAACGTCTTAAACCGTTCTTCAACACACTAATCGGCACGTACCAGTGTGGCTTCCGGCCCGGCAGATCGACTATAGATCAAATTTTCACACTGAGGCAAATCCTGGAAAAGACCAACGAATTTCAAGTCGAGACACACCATCTATTCATCGACTTCAAGGCCGCGTATGATAGTATACATCGTTAGGAGCTGTCAAAATTGATTCAGTTGTGTCGCGTGACACTCGAAAACACGCGTTGCAACGTGCAATTTGGAAACAGCTCCTCCGAACTATTCCAAACATGCACCGGATTTCGGCAAGGGGACGCGCTATTATGCGACTTCTTCAATCTCGTACTGGAGCAGATAGTGCGTAGGGCAGGTGTCAACACGGAAGGCACTATCTTCAACAGATCCGTTCAGCTGCTGGGGTATGCGGACGACATTGACATCATCGGTCGGTCACAGCGCTCCGTGATAGAAGCTTTCACGGCGATTGAAGAACAGGCGAAATCTGTTGGTCTTGAAGTAAACGAGGACAAGACTAAGTACATGCTATCAACAAACAAACAAACATCTGTCCACCGCCTAGGACAAAACGTCACTATTGATAGCAACAATTTCGAGGTAGTTAAGGAGTTCATCTACCTCGGAGTAAACATGAACTCCACGAATGACATCCTAGTGGAGATCCGGCGGAGAATTACCCTAGGAAACCGCTGCTACTTCGGTTTGGCAACACAATTGGGTTCAAAACTCCTAACTCGAGGGACGAAATGTATGCTTTACAAAACCCTTATACTGCTAGTTCTGCTCTACGGCGCCGAGTGCTGGACGATAAGCAGGAAGGGAGAGCTAATACTGGGTTCCTTCGAAAGAAAAATTCTTCGGCGGATTTTTGGTCCTGTGTGCTAGGAGGGCGAATGGATGTAGTCCAAAAAGCCAAAATACGTCGACTACATTGGCTCGGCCACATCGAGCGAATGGACAATAATGCTCTAGCTAAGAGGATCTTCGAATCCCAACCCCCAGGTTCGAGAAGACAAGGAAGACCGAACCTCCGTTTCAAAGACCAAGCCATCGCGGATGCCAGAGCGCTTGGTCTGGACAACTGGAAGCAGCGTGCCCGGGATCGTAGAGGATGGAAGGCTGCAGTGTCTCAGGCAGAGACTCTCCACGGGTCGGGAGCCCGTTAAGTAAGTAAGTAAGTTATGATATGAGCATAAACCGGCCAATTGACATTGTTCAGTATGTCAATTAAATAGATGAACTTATGTGCCGATTTGAATGTTGTAGGGTGAATCCATATGATATCTACGTTGAATGAAACAAAAAGAAAAATATTTAATTTATAGGTATGCCCTATAAAATGATTTTCGACGCGTTCGGAGTAGTAGAATACGTGCTCACATAGATTATTAAGAAACCATTAGATTCGTTATGTTATCCAAGCTAGTGGAATGAATCGTTGGTTAAACCCATACAGAAGGTGTATGGCTCGATAAGGTTTAAAGATTTTTGACCAGTAATCGCGTTACCAGTACATATATGAAAAGATAATTGAGAAGATAGTCAAAAGTCAACTACAAAAATAAAGACACTAAAAACGCTAAAAACATTATCATTGAAAATCAATTCGGGTTTAGAAGTTATCGATCGTGCTTTGAATTGTGTTAATTGGAAAGAAGACATAACAGCCGGATCTACTATTATAGCAGTATTATTGGACCTTAAACGAGCTTTCGAAACAGAGGACAGGAATATTAACTCAGAAATTGAAACACTACGATATTTGTGGCAATGAGCTACAGTTAATCAGGTCTTATTAAGCCAGCGAACTCAAAGAACATCAGTTAAACGCTTCCACGACGATAGTCCATCTCCTCTGTACCTGTCCAGCTCTCTCACAAAGACGAAAACTCCATTTGGGAGCGTTCTACTATAATGATCTGAACGATCTAAAAAACATAGACATTCGAAATCTCCTTCGCTTCATCAGAAGCTCCAATTGGTTCAACGAGTAGGAAGAATTGAATTTCAGATTCATGTGGTATCACAAGGGACCCTATAATGGTCTAAGTGTGTCGGCTTGCCGACAGCCACTTCAACCTAACCTAACCTTCCACGACGATTCGTTCTACGTACCGAAGCGACTCGCAGTCGGACTACTTCATCCTGGCCACGACCAAAGAAAATGAATGCAGGATTATGTCGAATCCTCTAAACACATTCTCTGTGACTGCCCGGCTTTTCGTTTGTTAAGAAAACGTGTCTTCAACAGAGAGACACGTACACCAGCAGATATAGTGCGATCTGCTACTAAAGACTGAGATCTGAAAAAGATTTCTGGTGGTCCCAATGGAAAAAAGACATTATTGACCTTCATCAGGGAGGTCGCACGTCTGTTGATATTTATTTTCCCATTGATACAATAGATCTTTCAGGCCGCAGTGTCAGCCGACGTGATGTTCAAAAAATTACAATTTCTGTAACGCTAATTCACATAACGAGGGCAAGGGTTAAAAGGAAAGAATAAGAGGCAAGAAACATTTCTGTTTCAGTTACTAAATTATATCCAGTAGGTAAAATGTGCTCGCTTTGCTACTCTTTTGTCTCCGAAAGCCCTAAGAGCAGCAGTAAACGGAAATACCAAGACAAAATGGCTTATAAAGGAATCTTAGTCGCACCTGCAATAGCAAAATGAATACAAATGTGATCGTTGTGTCCAAATTTACATGCAAATTAAAACAATTCCATAGAAACAGATGATGACGATTGGTCTACGTACCGAAGCGACTCGCAGTCGGACTACTTCAGCCTGGCCACGACCATCTTCGTCAAACCCGTCGAATTTCGTCATCCTTATAAAGTCCTAGCAAAGGAATTCCGAACAAGTAGGTACGTATACATCTACAAACTCCATGCCTTGTTTTTTCCTAAGTGGAGCAGAAACTCCGGCAAGTCTGTTCAAACAACTACTCCTCATCGCCGGAATCGAACCCAATCCTGGCCCCCAGGCTTGTATTTATGCTGCCGCAAAAACATCAAAAATTGCGTGTCAGCTGCGCAACTATGCTCGGGACTTATTAACCACAGAGAATGGGCAACTCAGTTCAAGGGCCGATGCTGCCGTTCCGGGCACACCAGAACTGCGAAACAACATCCCAACCCTCAATTTTGAATCGGCTCAACCTGCCATAACATAATACGCCAGAACGCAACCTCTGTGAAAAGTAATCCCTTCAATGGTGTCACCTACGCAATTGCTCAGACCTGAGAAACCATAGAATGTGGTCCTCAAACTTCATTGGAAGATGCTGCCTGAACTCTCAAAGACAACAGCAAGCACCAGCCCAACCACAATAATTGACAACTTTAAGTACAACCCCACTGTTCCCCCACCAACTACAATTAGAACACCGCAGCCGCTCACCGATCACAAGGTTCTCCAGATCAACTGCAATAATTGTCTTTCAGGTGAAATCGCCGAAGTGACCCATTTCATGGAACAATACAACATCCGCACAGCTTCAATTCAAGAAACCAAACTCACCGCAAGAAACACACTCAGGATTTCAGACGAATACTCAATCATCCGTCATGTGAGAACCACTGACCATGGCGGCGGACTTGCGTTCATCGTGCACGATAGCATACAATACACACCAATCCTGCAACCCGCAACCTCGGATGACATTCTTTAGTAGCAAACCATCGCAATAACATCTTATGTACCAAAAATTGCAATCACCAACATCTACATTCTGCCCGTCGGAAGCTGCCCATCAGGATACTTGCCTTCTTTAGAACACATTCTCAATAGTGACGCCCACCTCATCCTAGGCGATATCAATGCTCACCACGAAGCTTGGAATCAGAACATCGCCAGAGATCATGCTTGGTTCTATCTACTGATCATCGTGGTACACACATAGCACATGTGATTGACGGCTCAAACTTCGGCATCCTCAATGAAGCAACTCCCACCAGAGTCAAGGTAGCTGCCATCGCTTCCCCGACATCAGTCTAGCTTACGCTTCCATGTTAACCAACATCACATGTAATACAAGTGTCCAACTAAATTCTGACCACTTACCAATCACCATTACAATTAATAGCGACTGTGTATTCCACCTCTTCGAAAAAAGAATCTTCCTTAACTTCAATAAAGCCGATTGGAACAGTTTCCCAGCCTAATACACCTGGGAGATTCCGGCATTAAATAAAACCTGTGCAATCTTCAACCTCTCAGCTCAAAACTTACTGATCCCTGGGTCATGGAACACCAGCTCAAACCAGGGAAACCAGCAGATCAAGACAACTCATATCGACCAATCTCCCTTCTATTTCCGAAGCGAAAATCCTTGAGGCCCTTCTTCTCCCAAAGCTCTACGAGCACCTACCGCTTGCCAACCACCAACACGGATTCCGCAAAACTTCATAGTAGCAAACAATTTCCCCTACGGAAGAAGTTCGTAGCAAATAGGTACGTTCCTCTACGATGGATTCTGATAGTTCTTTAGGCCTTTAGGGTTTCGTAGCAAAATTGCGAACACGACGGATTCTGTGATGTTGTTGACAGCCAGTGATAAAAGCAGTTCCTCCTACTGGAAATAGTCAGTTTGACTAGCACCATAATTCGCAACGCCGACCTCTGCTTGCTTCCTAAAGGTCTCTGCAAAGATCAATAGCAGTCGAGCAACTTACAACTCTCAGCTTCGGAGAACGATTGGAATTACATTTGCCTCCATTGAATAAAATATAAAAACTTGGCATGCACCTGAAACAAAGTTATGCTGAAATGCAATAAAAACACACGCCATTACATTTTACATGTCTTGTTATTTTATTTAAATGTACGTATGTCTATACATTTTATGCGAATTAATTTCAAAGCTGAAAACACAGTAAACTGCATTTATACAACTGGAGCTGTGGTGGTTGCAGCCTGTTCTTCCTTGATGCGATCCTTCTTGAGTGGTCCCATGAAAGCCAATTTGTCGGCGGCAGACTGGAAACGACCATGACCCATTTTGGAGGATGTATCGATGAACTTCAGCTTGATTTGCTCCAAAGAAGCACGGCTGGTGTGCACTAACAGCGACTTCCGCAAAGTAATGACGCGTTTCTTGGATCCAATGCAACAACCCTTTAGCATGACAAAGTCATTGTTCACTTCACCGTAATGTGGGAAGCCACCCATTGGGGTGATGCTCTTGTCGGTCAAATCGTATTCGGTTGACGCGTTGTTCTTGATGACCTGCAATAGAAGAAGAATGTCAGTAAAACAAAACTGGTCCACGCAAAACATGATCTGAATGAAGAACTGTAGTCAGTCCTATCATTTAGATATCATGTTGGTATCAAAGAAATATTGAATTTTATGATGTCGGTTCTTGAATAGTGTGTCTCATCAATCAGAGAATAAAAAAAATTCAACCTATCGGTAAGTTTACCTTGCCATCCTTGGTGTGGATTCCAGCACCGATGCGATAGATCTTCTTATTGATCTCGGTACGGTGATGGTAGCCCTTTTGACCAGCACGTGCGACAGTGAAGGACACACGACTTGGATGCCAAGCTCCAATACAAGCCACCTTACGCAGACCCTTGTGCGTCTTGCGGGGCAGTTTCTTTGTGTGCCAACGGCTGGTCACACCCTTGAAACCCTTTCCCTTGGTTACACCAACGCAATCAATGACTTCGTCTTGCCCGAAGACATTGGACACGGGGACGGCTTGCTCCAAGTGTTCCTTGACCCATTTAACTTTGTCTTCAATAGTTCCACCGTTCAATTGGATTTCCATGATGTGGGCCTTCTTTTGGCGTTGCTTGATCAAACGAATCTAAGAAGATACAAATACAAGTTAGCAATCAAATGCACGAACAAATTTTGGAGAGATATGTCCGTGATATGGTCTAACTGTACGATAATCGCCAGAAAGGCTACACACAGTTAGTGGAATATATCAAGAATCGCCACCCGAAGGGCAATTTGCTCTACGACGTTACGGAAGAACTGTGCATTGACAATCACAGCGTGTCCGTTTTTTAGGTCACCACGCCACAAGCTTTCACCCCAACTCCGAAGAGAAGAGACTACTGACTACTGACAAGTTTTGCAATGCCAAGGACGTCGTATGTAGTTTTACAAATCTTGGTTGGATAACTCACCTGCGAGTGAGCAATGACGCGGATGACCTTGCAGTAACGGACCATCTTCCTGAAGTCATTTTCAATGCTCTTCTTGCCAACATCGTCGGTCCACTTCTTACTAGCCTTGGAGAAAGCCTTCTTCTTGCTCTTGTACCTATTTGTTCCGAACACACGAAGAAAGTACATAATTTGAGTCCAATATGGATCGACATTTTGTGATGTAATGAACAAGGTCCCCACACGCGTTCCAGTCAGAGATACAAGCTAGAGTTCGACAAAAGAGAGAAAAGGGGAGCAAACCTCATCGCTGCACTATGTACAACGAGCGGAGATTACACTTCCACGCCGTGCTCGCTAATTTCAACAAATAGTCACAACATCTTAAAGATGAGTACTACACGCTCACACGACTACATGTTTTAGAAGCCCTCTCAAATCGATCGAAGAGCTTTAGTTATTCTCATTAGTTAATGTAACAAAAAATGAAACGTGAAAGGAATGCGGTATGTATACACAATTTGCTTTTAGATTCGCATCAGAAGGAAGGCAGCAGAGATGGTACAGGGAGTATCGTCATAGGACTCAGATACCATCTTTCATCATTTAGGAATTCAAGCAAAAGTGCAACCATACGTAATAGGAATGAGGAACAAAATAAATGAATAAAAAAAATGCTTACCAGTTCTTGTAGAAGCGACGACGGCATTCTTCTGACAAATGCTGAGCCCAAACATTGACCAAAGCACGCAGACCAAATGGAGTCTCGATATAGCCGACAGCTCCAACAACCATCATTGGTGGGGCTTCCAATACGGTCACTGCCTCTACGACCTCCTTCTTGTTGATCTCTGTAAGTGATATAAAGCATGTGTTTAGTGGACTGCTTTCAAAATGATTTAATCTTGTCATAGATGAGAAAAGTCAGTCCGCCCTAGTTGATTTTAATCACAGTTGAATCATTTGTTTCTAACCATAAATTTTTAACTTTTTATCATCAGAACAGAATTAGAATTGGATTTGTGTAAATTTGACGACACTTACTTGATCCTGGACGATCAGCCTCGCGAACAATGTGAGTCATACCGGCTTTGTAGCCTACGAAACATGTTAGATGCACTGGCTTTGAGGCATCATCCTTGGGGAAAGCCTTCACCTTACCACGGTGCCTTGTCGACCTCTTCTTGGGGTAGAAGGCCATGGAACCATGGCGAGGCGCCGAAAACTTACGATGAGACTAGAAAAGAACACAAGATTCGTTAAGTTAAATATATTTCGAAGGTTAGTTTAAAGAACACGTGGGATTTTTCTTCAGGAATTGTAGCAGAAAATCAAAGCAATTAACAAGTATGTACTAGGTAATCCCAACTTCTTTTAGTTAAATATTCGTGTTCACAAACAAATGCCTTAACACTTTCACTTTAAATAAAGTACATGAATTATTATTTTTCTTACCATTCTAAATTAATACAACGCGTCCTATCTACTCAGACGACGATGAAAGAAAGACGGAATGGCGACAGATTTTTCATGAAGCCACCTCGCTGTTGTGTCATTTTTGGGTGTTCAGAATGATGGCCGCTTCAATACTTCCGGTGGCCATTCTTCTAAGCAAAAAAATTATTAAGGGTGAAAACACAAGAATACTTTTGTTGTTAATACATAGATGGAACTACAAAACCTACGGAAAATTCGGGAAATTTTATAGGTACCTACATCGACATTTATTTTTATACGGAAAATTTTGAAAATGTTGCGTGCAATTGCTCCGGAATGACTTTTCGAATGGAAAAATAGGAAATTCTTAGTGTAAACCTCGCAGAATTCCGGAAAAACGGGGAAAAAAATTGTGCATTTTATCGCATGATTTGATGTAAAGGCATGTATAATGATGCATTCACACGGCCACACATTCCTATCACGGAACATTAAAGGGATGCTGTGTGACTGAAAGGGACAGCATCACCTAACACGCAAAACAACGTGCGTCGGCCATCTTGTTTACGTAATAGGAATTATAGGAAAGCTCCGCATGTTGATATTTTTATAGCGATGGTTAAAGTAATTCCGTGTTCCTATAAAACAATATGGCTTCCGGAAATGATGAACGGACAACTATTTATTTTTTCGTGTAATTGATTGATGAACAACTGTTGGATTAATTTACTGAAACTAATTACCTACCACTCTCATTTCAAGTGTTTCAAATCAGAAATAGAAATCAATAGCGCGGAACCTGTGTCTATTTCCCTTTTACGTATCTATAATTATGGGTAGAACATCCATGACACTTTAGGCGTCTGATTTGTGATCTCATTCTTACGCCTTCAAAAGCATTGACTGCGGATAAACGGATTTCTCTGTCCTGTTTCATGCAAAAATGCGAGTGCGTGATGATTTGGGTTGGGTACGATTAATCGCTTTGAAAAATACCGATTGTAAAAAATCGATCAACAAATTACCGGAAAAAAAAATGTCGTTCAAGAAAAATGTCTACTGTTCAAAATATCGACCGGGAATATGTCGATTTTTAAAATGTCGATTTTAAAATGTCGACAAGAGTTAAGTCAATGATGTTGACAGGTGCGAGCTGCATGTGTATGGGGGGGCATGCTGCCCCCCTGCAACCCCCCTGCTAGGGTTTACTGTTGGATTACGGGGTGTGTGCAAGGTTGATCCTATTACTCAAATTTTTTTGGCGTTATTGCACTTTGTCGGAGTGAAATGAGACCAAACTTGTCGATAATTTGACCGACATTTGAAAAATAAAGTCGATATTTGAAGTGTCGAGATTTTAATATTTCGATATTTTTAAAAGTCGACAAAAACTTTGTCGAGATTTTAATGAATGGCAAAATCGACATTATTGGTAGTCGATTTTTTTTTCTCGGTAATTCGTACGTCTCTCGATGATTTAAATGCAGTTTAAGCTGCGGTGATCGTTTCAATTGGTGTTGGATACAACAATTATTATAAGACACAATTTTTTCAAGTTTTATTGTTTTTATTATTTACTATTTTATAAAAGTATTTTGTAAAGCAATAAATTGTTTAAGGACGTGATTTAGCTCATGTGATTTATAAATCACGAAAGGAGTCTCCACCGAACTTTACGTTTTTAAATTTGACATCCAGCAGAAAGAATTCATCCACTTCGGAGAGGGTAATTTTTTTTTTTCGTTGTTTTTCTTTTCTTATCACACCTCTGCAAAAAATAAAACAATTTATGATTGTGGTACTTAATAAAAATATCAAAATACACCGAAACACGAAGAAAATTGAAATTGGGATAATATTTTTGACTGTAGCCGTGTTTTTTTGAGCTTCGTTCTCAGCAAAGCAAAGTAAAGTAGGATTTGCAGCACGCAATTACAACAACTACGCTCTACTTGACACTTCGACGACTCACACTAGTTATTCATTCCCAGCAAGATTCACTTGGGAGTAAATGTATACTTCTGAACACCAGGGGGAGAACATTTTTGTTGCCCTCCTTGTATAATATGAATTTGTTCACAAAGTTTCTCTATTTACAGTAGCTACATACTATTCGTTGGTTGTGATTGGTGGAAATTCATAAAGAAATGCATAAGCGAACTAATTTTCAAATTAACAAATAAATATAAGGGCTTTTATTAATATATGCAATAAATTATTTTTTATTTAAGCTGCAAATATTGTTTTAGACAAATTTACCTTATTAATACTTGTAATCGTAAGATATTAGTGTATTAATCTTTGAGAACCATTTCTTGTACCAGTACATCTTCAGATTTTATATTTCTCCACTGTTTTTTAAACACCAAAATATGAGGAAGTATCAATATCTTGGAAAATTTTATGAAAAGGAAATTGTATTTCTCTGACTGAAAAAAGTTACTTCATGTGATGTGCCCAATCATGTTGTTCGACTTTGAACTTAAGACAGTGATGATTAAAGATTAAAGACAAAAGAAACTTTCTGTAAATTTAAACGGAATAAAACAACTGCTTCCTTAAACGTTATAAACTGAATTCATTTATTACCACAAACTTGATGGCTTTATATATGACAAATTATTGTTTATATACAAGACAAGTGCTGTCACATATATGGAAGGTATTCTCGACATGGCCAGCTGTTGGTTGCTGTGACGTCATCGCGTTCGCTTTTGTGGAATCCAACATTCTCCCCCACCGATGAGCGAAGATCATCAATCATTAGTTTGCCGGTATTGCTTTGCCCCTTGTGCTTTCACATAAATGTTGCTTCTTAAACTCTCAATGACGTACGTACATGAATATCCATGCGTTTAAGTACATGAAAAGAAAAGACTCTTGATTACTTTGCTTACATATAGACAAACAATAACAAAACAGTAATGCAAACAGAAGAGTAAACAGAAAACAGACATGGGAACAAGACTGTTCATTAGTTTTACGCAAACAACAGTTCTTGTGCGCTCTGTGGTGATATTGTTGTTGTCGATCGAAACGATTCTGCTGGTCGCTGCTGCTGCTGTGTGAATCTTCGTTCGTTGTGTGGTAGCGGTGCATTGCGTAGCAAAAACAAAAAAAATCAGTCAGTTGACTTCAATCGATGCAAATCGTTTGGTGGTGGTCGTCGGTGAAGTGCGCGAATTAAATCGAGTGTTAATATTGTTTGAAATTAAGAAAATACATGATTTGTGATGTGTTGATGAATAGTTCATGTGAGTATTATTAATTTGAATATTATTAAATTTCCTTTTCTTTTAAAATTATAGTGTTATATGTGTTTTTTTTTTTTTTTGGTTTTGTTTTGTTTTATCATTTTTTTTTGTGTGATGCGTCCCTCGGTGGTGTGCATGAGAGTATTTCGTTTCTCTGTAGTTGATTGTGCGTTATAATTGTGTGTGTGTCGTGTGGTGTGTCCCTCGTTGGTGTGCAGTGTGCATTTTGTTTTCTGTGTCGTTTGTTTGTAGAGAAACAAAATGGAAGTGGACTGTATTCTTTGGACGTGTGGTGCTTGTGTTGGGTTTGGATATTGTGTGGTGCATGAGAGCGCGACCGTTTTCCGTGTTGGTTTGAGGGATTTTCATTTTATTTATTTTTCTGAGTTAAGTTGTGTTGTGTTGTAATCGGTATGAAGACAGTAGGGTGCATGAGTTTTCATACAGATTTTATTTAGTGTTTACAATTATGAATGATGTTATTATTATTAAATTTATGTGTTGTATGGTGCTGTTGGAGGACGCAGGTATATATATATTTGGTTTTTCATTATTATTATTAGTTGTTTTATTTTATGTCTAGTGTTGTTTGTTCTTTTGTATTGTTGCACGGAAGAGGGCATAGTTTTGTTATTGGTCTGCGGAATTCTCCTTGCTGCGTTTTGACCTTGACCACTCGTATCAGTTTGTCTGCTCCAGGGTAGGTTTCAATTACGCGGCCTAAACTCCATTTAGCAGGGGGAAGCCGTTCGTCACGGATGAGTACCAAATCGCCCTCCTTTAGCTGCGGTTGTGGTTTTAGCCATTTTGGACGATGTTGGAGACGACTCAGGTACTCAGTTTGCCACTGCCTCCAGAATGTCTGCAAATGGGCTTGAATAGCTTTCCATCGGTCAGATAAATTCTGCTTTCCTATAGTTAGGTCCGTTTCGGGAACTGTAAATAAACTTTCTCCAATTAAAAAATGTGCCGGTGTTAACGCTTGAAAGTCCGAAGGATCTTCTGTCAGGGGACAGAGGGGTCTCGAATTAAGACACGCTTCGATTTGTGTTAAAAGCGTGGCGAGCTCCTCGTAGGTAAGTGTCCCATTACCCAAAATCCGTTTCAAGTGGAATTTGACGCTCTTTACCCCTGCTTCCCATAATCCTCCAAAGTGGGGAGAAGCAGGGGGAATGAAGTTCCACTTTGTTCCTTCGGTTGCCAAGACGTTGGCTATTTCGTTGTAGTCTGTTGTTCCGTTTTTCAAGAGTCGACGTAGTTCAGAGTCGGCTCCTATAAAGTTTGTGCCACAGTCACTATATATTTGTGCGCAGACGCCACGCCGCGCTGCGAATCTGCGGAAAGCAGCCAAAAAAGCCTGAGTTGTTAGGTCGGTGACAGCTTCGAGGTGAATTGCTTTGGTGGCCAAGCAAATAAAAATGGCCAAGTACGCTTTGTGGCACTTAGCTCCACGACCTTTCCAAGCCCTAATGTTGATGGGGCCTGCATAGTCAACTCCAGTATGGGTGAAGGGTCTTGACATTGTGACTCGAGGTGCAGGTAATTCTCCCATCAACTGTTGAGACTTCCGGGCCTGGAATCTGTAGCAAGTGACGCAGCTGTGGATGTGCTTTTTTACAGCTCTTTTAAGCCTGAATATCCAAAATTTGTTTCTCAGGTGTGCCATCATCAATTGTATCCCTCCGTGCAGTGTTTTCAGATGGGCCTCACGTATAATTAACTCTGTTAACGGGTTACTGGGGTCCAAGATAACAGGGTGTTGTTGATTATAGCCAATGTTTGCTTGGCTGAGTCTTCCGCCGACTCGGATTATACCGTGGCCGTCTCTAAATGGATTTAAAGATCCCATCCCTCTTATTTTTTCGATGCCATTTGGAAACATCTGCCTTTGTGCTATCCGAATCAGTGATGTTGTGGCTTCGTCGAGTTCCGTTGGTGTAAAAGGTACACAACTGCCCTTTTGTGTATTTCGAGTGCGATTGCGAAATTTATATTGGTGTTGACGAAAGATGTGGATAAATTTCTGGCAATACGCAACAATCCTTACCAACTTTTGGAGAGCTGAAGCCTTGCTGATCAGTTGCAGAATTGAGTTGTCTTCTGCATCCACTCGGAGACAACGCGTACGCTTCTGCCCTTCTTCGGTTGTCAGATTCTTTGGCTGAGTCGGCATCTGGAAATCCCACGATGTTTGCAGAAATGACGGTCCATTCCACCATAAACGTTCCTTTATGAGCGCCGAGGGCAGTACTCCCCGGGAGGCTAAATCTGCTGGATTCTGCTCTGTTGGAATGTGTTTCCAAATGGCCGAACTCGTAAGCCTCTGAATCTCTCCAACTCGATTCCCGACAAAGGTTTCCAAACGTGTTGACGGCGATCTTATCCAACAAAGTGTGATTGTTGAGTCGGTCCATGCATGAACTCTTGCTCCAGTTAGATTAAAAATCCTTGTGACATGGCTGAGAAGCCTCGCTAGGATGACTGCTCCGCACAGTTCCAGTCGAGGAATGCTCACTGGCTTAAGTGGAGCGACGCGAGTTTTGGATAGCAAGAGACTCATGTGGACAGAACCATCTTCACCCAGTAATCGCATATAGACGGCTGCGCCGAAAGCCTTCTCCGATGCGTCTGAAAAGCCGTGAATTTCTACGTTTGTGTAGTTTTGTGTCAATTGCACCCATCGAGGCAACCGAATCATATTGATTGCTTCCAAGTCTTGGAAGTATAGATTCCAGCTTTTTTCCAGCTCTTCGTCAATAGGCTCGTCCCACGTCATCTTCTTTGCCCAAAGTAATTGTAGAAAGCACTTTGCTTTTATGACGCACGGTGAAATCCAGCCCATTGGATCAAAGAGCCTGGCTATGGTGGACAAAATTGATCTTTTGGTTGCTTTTGGATGACTTGGTGGAGAATACTTGTACCGGAAGCTATCTGTATTAGGATGCCAGTGAATCCCTAGCATTTTGAGCTGTCCCGAACCTTCTGAAGGGAATGAAAATGCCGCCTCCCGTTCATTTAAAGGAACCTCCTTTAAAAGGCCCACAGTGTTGGACGCCCACTTGCGTAGGTTCAAACCAGCTGATCCCAGTGTTGCTTTCACTTCCCTTATCTTCATTTCAGCTTCTTTGATGGTGTCCGCTCCAGAAATGAGATCATCCACATACATCTCCTCTCGGATCATCGTCGCTGCTCGTGGAAATTGAGGACGTACCTCTTCTGCCAGAAAGTTTAAGGTGCGGATAGCCAAATATGGAGCAGAAGCTGTGCCGAAAGTGACTGTTCGCAGTCGGTAGATTTTGATAGGCTCAGATGGATCCTTTCGCCACAAAATCAACTGGTAAAATGAATCCTTACCGGTCACCCAAATTTGACGGTACATTTTCTCGATGTCGGCTGTGAAAGTGTACTTATACAGTCTCCATCTAAGAACAATGTCGATGATGTTGTTTTGCAGCGCTGGTCCAGTCATAAGCCTGTCGTTAAGTGACGTTCCATCCGATGTTTTGTAGGACGCATCGAAAACTACCCTCAACTTTGTCGATGAACTGCTCTCCTTTATAACTGCGTGATGTGGCAGAAAATAGTGTGGTATGTTTTCCAACATTTGCTCGTTGACTTCGCTCATATGACCCATCCGTAAGTACTCTTCAATGCAGTTAACGTAGTCCTTTTGTAAATTTTTGTTTTTTATTAGACGTCCTTCCAGCTGCTTGAATCGTTGAAGAGCTCCTTCTTTAGATCGCCCGAGTATTGGATAAACACCTCCTTTGAAAGGAAGGGCAACTTCAAACCTGCCATCTGCTGCGCGCTTGATATTGTTCAAGAAATGTGTCTCGCATGCGACGTTTTCTGGAGTTTCGGGTGTTTGAAACGGTGCTTCTTCCATTTCCCAGAATTTGCGCATATCAGTATCAAGGTTGCATATTTGATGAAAGCTTTTGACAGGCTGTGACGTGATTGGAACACGTCCGAAGAGAATCCATCCGAATTTGGTGTTTTGTGCTACAGGCAAATTTACATTATTTGGCCTCACCAACTCTGGCAAGAGAATGTCAGCCAACACGTCACCGCCTAGCAACAAATCAACCTTGGCTGGCTTAAAAAATGATGGGTCGGCTAAGCTCAAGCCGTCGAGATGTTTCCAATCAGCAACTGGAACTGTTCGGGCCGGAATATGCCCAGACAGCGACTTATAGACGAGAGCCTGTGCGTTGACTACAAACGTTGAATAATGGGACCCAATTGTAATATCAACGATTTTATTACATGTGCCGCTGTTGACCATACCTAGCCCGGACACCTCGACAAAGGTTGATTTGTGTCTCAAACGTAGTAGTTGAATTGCTGACTCAGTAATAAAAGATGCCTCAGAACCAGAATCCAATAATGCACGAAGTGAAACAACTTCCCCAGACGAACCGCTAACCTTGACAATAGCTGTGGCCAACATCACTTGGGTGTTCGTGTGTGGCACAGAATGGTATGTGTGGACGGATTTGCTGCAACACGGCTGATCTTCAATCGGGAGTTGAACATTCGATGCATCTCGTTGATTTGGAGGATGTCGTTCAGTATTTGGTGGCTTGAAACTCGGAGCATTGGGATTAATGGCAGAGGTAAGACAATTTGCATTTTGTTGTTGAGAATTTTGGTTAAAATTTGATGTATTATAGGGGTGAGAGTGCGACATGTAATTGGTTTGTGGAGACGAATTGTGCAATAACGAATGATGGGGCTGCTGACAATAATAACATCTACGGGTACTTGGACAACTTTCAGACAAATGGCTATAAGCTAGACAGTTCCTACACAAACCTAGCTTAGAAATAGCTTGACAACGATCGTTAATACTCATTTTAAGAAAACGGTTACATTTGCGGATGGCATGTTGACCTCTGTCGCACAACTTACAGGTAAATTTGGATTTGGCTGCCTGTGCGTGAAAGGCTTTTCGTTGAGGGACCTTCTTTGATGGATCAAGAGTCGTTTTTTCCTGCTGGTAACAAACAGCCTCGAGAGTACGGAACCTCGATTCCAGAAATTGTTTAAACTCCGCAAGCGTCGGTAGCTCCTTTGTGTTTTCCTTTGATCCCAGTTTCTCCTCCCACAGCTGCTGCGTTTTCGGAGGTAATTTTTGTAGCAAAACGTAAATTATTATCACATCCCAATGTTGGACAGGCACTTTTAAATTACTTAGGCTGTGAACTATTTCAGTTGAGGTATCCAGCAGTTCCTTGATGGCTTCAGATCGTTCCTGAGTTACTGAAGGTTGGTTAAACAGGCACTTCAACTGTGTATTAACCAGAAAGCGTTGATGATCATACCGGTCTTCCAAAATAGCCCACGCCTTAACATAATTGCCGTTGGATATAGGTAAATGCGACAATATTTTCTCCGCTTCACCCGAAATACTTGTTTTCAGATAATGCATTTTTTGTATTTCAGACAACGACGAGTTATGGTGAACAAGGGAAACAAAAAGATCACGAAAACCCCTCCATGATTCGTAATTGCCAGAAAAAACAGGTACCGGAATATTTTTCAACTTAATGTCTGAGCTTTGAGTAGACAGAGTGACATTCGGACTTGTTTCTTTGACCTCAACCACCTTCACTTTGTCCATTGCGTCTAGCAGACTCGCACGGTAATCGAAATATAATTCACGAATTTTTTCATACGTCTCCTCTATTTGGACACATTTGTCCTCTTCACCATCAGACAGCGACCCTATGCACACCTCATAAATCTCTTCTGCTGATTCCATGGATTTTTCCAATAACGACATACGACCAGACAAATAATTTGCAGTACGAGCGTTGGAACCCTTTTTTCCAAAATTGGCGATGTCTTTCTCCAATTGAGTAAGTGCTCGTGCAAGTTTATTTTGTTTCATATTTATGTATGTATGGATTTTCAGATAAATACAAATAAAATGATAAATGCACTTACTGCGAATTCCTGCAACTTCGGGTCTGGTGTTCAATCAACGATCGTCTCACGATGATGGCGGCACAAACAGCACACAAAAAGGACAGCAAAAATCAGCAAAATTCTCCAAAGGTTGAAGTAAATCCAATTTATACGATGCAGCACACAAATTGCACACAAAAGAACATACAAAATTTATATCCGCAAAAACTTGTTGCGATGTGTAGTGTCGGGGTTATATTTTTCTTAAAAATCCGGCTCGTGGACCAAAATGTTCGACTTTGAACTTAAGACAGTGATGATTAAAGATTAAAGACAAAAGAAACTTTCTGTAAATTTAAACGGAATAAAACAACTGCTTCCTTAAACGTTATAAACTGAATTCATTTATTACCACAAACTTGATGGCTTTATATATGACAAATTATTGTTTATATACAAGACAAGTGCTGTCACATATATGGAAGGTATTCTCGACATGGCCAGCTGTTGGTTGCTGTGACGTCATCGCGTTCGCTTTTGTGGAATCCAACACATGTTGTATCATGCTACTTACTGAACAAGCCCACACTGCCACCATTTTAGATAAAACCTACTGTTCAGAAAGCTATGCTGGGTATCGTTTAAGTGCACATATTCCTACCTACTTTACTTTGCTTTGCTGAGATTGAAGCTCAAAAAAACAAGCCTTGTGTTGTTTATTTTTATTTGTTGAATAACATTGAATTGAATTGAAAGCGCTGCAGGTATGTTCGATTTTATTTTGTGTGGATTTGCGATGACAGATACGTAATTAAAAATTAGACACGTCTAAATCACGTAATTAGTAATCACGAAAATGTATGGTAAATCACGTAATTTATGAGATGATTTACCTAAATTAAGTGGATTTAGCTAAATCACGTTGGTGGGAACATGGTATAAATCTTATTAAAGAAATCGAATGTGCGATAAACTGATACAGCCTTACATGTATGCCATTTATGCATCCGTGAGCGAGCCATACGTTACTGAATTTTGTGGATTTTGCAATTTAAACAATAACAAATTCAGTCACGTTCGTATTACTTGATCACGGATTCGGTAATTCAACCCCTGACTTATTTGCGAAACAAATTTTAGCATCACTTATCATATGACTATAAAAATACACCATGTGGATTATCATTTACCTAATTTCGTTTTCCATTGGGACAGAAAAAGCACTTTTTTGAGAGTCTGAGTAGTTTTTCTGCTCTCGAAATCAGCTGGCTGGCAGATTTCATGTTCCATTGGCCGCAAAAAAAAACACTTTTTTTCAGAGTCAGAGCAGTTTTGCGAATCTCGATATCTGAGCGAGATTCACACCTACTTACACTAACACCAAAACATTTGTCTTTTGTCAAACTTTAAAATGTGTTAATTACGAATTTAAAAGGAAAGTCCGTGAAAAATAGAGAAAAAATTATATTTTGCTGCCGCAATGGATATCAACATAAATTGAGTGGATTTTCATAAGCATAAATTACAATTTAAGAACAGCTGACTTTTCAAACACGCACTACCACAAATGGGAAGGAAAAAATCTCGTTTTATGTTCCATTGGGCACGAAAAATCTTAAATCTGAGAGCAAAATCTGAAAATTCCTATGGAAATCGATATAACTGGAAGCCCCTTAGATGAAGAAGGAGTTTAGTGACATTTGCATAGTTTCGACTTTCGACACATTTGAGCTCAAAGTTTTTGAACTTTGATTGTATTGTTACATTCGGGCTGGGATTCGTAAAGATAAAACACTATTCCGTTTAACTTCTCTAATAAAATTCACTTTTATTACACTTTTATCGACTATTCTAATATTTCACTTATAAAGTACCAGAACACTATTACTTAAACAATTCTTCAACGTTTCAAACCAATCACTTAATTTACTCTATTAGTTTTCACTTATTTATCTTCACAAACTATTACTATCTCGAACTTTAACAAATCACTTTTATAAATCAACTGTGTCTCGCCCTCTTCTAAAAGCTGTCCTTTTATACCCGCTCCGCCATCTGACGAGAACTTTCTAGCTAATTCTAAGTGGTTCTAGAACAAGGTTCAGTGGTGACAGATTCCAGTCTCCAATTGGAAGTGACACTTGAGTGGAACTTGTTTTGTGACTTTAAGGCCTGGTTTCACCAAACTGTCTAAGGCCTGGTTTCACCAAACTGTGACTAAGGGCTTGTTTCACCACTTAAGTTACACGATACCTTCCACGCCACAATATCCCCCTCTTAAACTTGTTCGTCCCGAACAAACTCGTTAACATTTTCACCATTATAACGATGAAGACGATCCACATGAACGACTTTCAGCTTGCCTCTTCCTCGTTGGATGCGATAGACAACGTCGTTGATGCGCTTTACGATTGTATAGGGCCCTTCCCAGTCTTGTTGCAACTTAGGCGATAAACCTTTCCTTCGATGAGGGTTATACAGCCATACCAGATCTCCTTCCTGGAATCCTGTAGTTGTCGTTTTAGTATCGTACCTCGTTTTCATGCGGTCACTGGCTATCTTAATCTTATCCCTAGTGTCTCGATGCACGTCCCTGATGATATCCCTGAGGTCCGTAACGTATTCCTCCTCATTCTTGGGCTACCCCCTTCGGGTAGGGGTTAGAATTTACCCGAGGTAGGCATGCCTGTCGTAAGAGGCGACTAAAATCCAACCTCCGTATACCGAGCGTGTAGTGTACCTATACAAAAAATGCAATGAACAAAACGAAAAGATTAATTACCCCAGGTGGCAGTCCAGCTTTACTGGAAAATCCACCCTCTTCGGAGGTCGGCTCTACGGATTCTGGGGAGAGCCGCTTATTGCAGTCCATTAACCCTTTTATTAAAAGTTCAAGGGTATCTCGATCGCCTCCATCAAGATCGAACAACCCCGGGAAAAGAAGTCCGCCGGGAGCGCCAGCGCGTGAAAAACGGGACTCAGTGAAAGATATAAGCTCTGAGGAAGAAATTAAAACACTCCGAATCAAGCTTAAGGAAATGGATCTACTCTATCAAACTCTGAAAAAAGAGATAGAACTGTTAAAAGAAGAAAATAATGTTCTAAGGAACACTAATTCTCAGAAAGAACGCGAATGTACTCCACCACGCTTGCCTAGTCAGGAATACCACACTGACGAAGAAGAGCTAGCACGCGAAACGAATCGGGTCCCTAAGAAAAGACCTAGTAAGAAAAGGAGAGCCGGTTCTTCGCCTGAAGTCGAGCCTCTAAGAGAACAAACGCGTAAAGTACCGCAAGAAAAACTACTCCGAGGGCAAATTCGTCCACCACCAGTTACGTCCCAGACGTCACCTGAACCCCAAATCCCGTTACCCCGTGCATTCCCCTTTCGCCTAACGGCACTACCATAACGGGTCCCCACCATTTTTGCCAATACAGCAAAACCATCCGAAACGGACACACCCCCTCCTCCCCTACCGCCAACGAACAGAGAAATGAAATACTCATATTTCATCTTCCAAATGAAATATGAATATTTCAACAACAAGTGCATTCCTTTGAAATGCACTTCGCGCTACGTTGAATAGTTCAAGTAGAGAATATATTATTTAGTTCTAATCCGACAACTAACTTGAGAGGTGCAGCCTCGCTATGGACAGCGGCCTCCCTCGTTAGAATTAATAAATACTAAACACTTGTAAATCAACTTAAAATAAATAAAAATAATAAAAGAAAAAACCTGTTTGGTTTTTTTTATTACGAACCACGATCAAGTGGATATAATTGGCGCAGTCGTGTAGTCTCGAATACGCGAACACAAATTTTGGAAAAAAAAAACGTTATCGCGGTTAATTTTAATTATTTGATTCGAAAAAGAACTCCTTCCGCATAAGGAAGTACAAATAAGTACGTATAAGTACAAGTATTCAGTGAAATATTTAACTCTGGTTAATTAAAACTCGAAAAAGAGTCAATAAAAATCAAATATCTCAACTAACAATTATTCAGTGAAATATTCCGACCAAGGAACAAGAAAAAATAAAAGTTCGTGTAAGAACATAAAAATAACTCCTTTCGCATAAGGAAAAATAAAAATATTCAGTGAAATATCTATTCCGTCCAAGGAACAAAGAAAAAATACATAAAATTTTTTTTTTAACTTCATCTAATTTTAACTAACTGACTCGGAAAAGAATTAAACATTGATCGACGAACGAGCAGAAACGAAGTATTCGACCAACGAAGACAGAACATGGCACAAAATAATATCGAACAGTGCCTAGTGGCATTGACGCAACTACTAGTGCAAGCAAATCATCCAACGAACCTAAGGGCTCGAATTGAAAAGGAGATCCGTTATCTCCCAACGTTCGAAGGCAATCAAGGGACACTGCCCTCATTTGCCGATTGTGTGACGAAAACACTACTAAACTACAGAGAAGAAGAGAGGGCACAGGTCTACGAGCTGATATTTGACACAAAAATTCAGGGACCAGCGAGGAACTTACTCAATATCAACCCACCAGGGAATTGGACCGACTGTCTGGCGAGACTCAAGAAGCACTTTCGACCATCGAAGGACGAAATGACAATTACAAGAGACATCGGAATGTTAAGAACACTATTTATTATTCTATTGACAATAACAACGACAAACGGACAAAAAATTGACATACAAAAACTAGACGAAGGAGAAGGATACATTACAATCAGAGACCAACAAATTGATATAATTGAAAACTACACAAAGATATTACATAGTGTTAACTTAACTTCTTGGACAGAAAACCTCAACATTTTAGAACACAATATTGACAAACTTAATGACAAAAACGAATACCCATCTACTGTTCATAATTTTAATAACTTAGTTAAAGAAATAGAAAATATTTTAGGATACCAACACCATAAGTCAAAAAGAGGATTATTTGACATATTAGGGAAGGGATTAAAATATTTAGCAGGGACTATGGATCACGAAGATGAACAGGAAATAAAACAGAGTCTAGCAACTAATGAAAAGAACAACAAAAATTTAATAGACGGACTCAATGACCAAATAAGACTAAACAATGACTTTAACGAAGCAACAAACAATATTACTAGACAGATTAATATACAACAACTTGAAATTAAAAGACAGTTTAACACTTTAAACAATGCAGTAAACGAAGAATATGCGAGAATGACAATAATGCAACACGCATTCCAAGTAAATTATGATATACAGCTACTTAGAGACCAGGTTAGGAAAGTCAAGGAAAATTTAATGCTAAGCCAACTGGGAGTTCTAAGCACTGATTTACTAGCACCAAAAGAAATTCAAAAATTCAATATAACAATAAATAAAATACCAAACATAAAAAGTACTGCTATTATTCACGAAGATCATATAATATTCATTTTACTTATTCCAATTTATTCCAACAAAAAATTCTTTAAACTTATTATTGAACCTATTCCTAACAAAAATAATTTAAAAATTGTAATATCAGATAATCATGTTGTTACAAATGGTAATTCAATGTATTATAACAGTAATAATGAAAACTCAATGTACAATATTAATAATGGAATGAAATTAAAATATTTACGAATTGTAAATGATACTTGTTTAGCTAATCTTTTAAAAGAAAACCCACATTGTGACTTTAAGGAAAATAAAAAAATAGAAATAAAGCAAATAGCAAACAACATTGTAGTAACGAAGAATTTGCCATATACAGAAATAATTCATAATTGTCACAACTATAGCATAAGTATAAAAGGAAACAATGTTATAAGATTCGAAAACTGTAAAATTACAATTAACAAGATTCAATACGAAAATTTTATATATTATGACAATTTTATAATACCAAATTTTAAAAACGTATCAATTAAAAGAATCATAACGAACTATTCCGTAGACGAACTACAAGTTAAAAACATAGAAAATCGAAAGCTTATAAATGAAATCAAAAACAAGAATACCGCGCATGTATCTATAAATATTGGGGTCACGTTCATAATAGTAATCATTTTAATCGCATTAATGTTCATTTTAATTACGAAAAATAAAGCTAATAAAACGAACATTAAAGTCGGTATTGAAAGTATAGATTCTCCAGAGCAGAATCTTAAGGAGGGAGGAGTTACGTCCCAGACGTCACCTGAACTCCAAATCCCGTTACCCCGTGCATTCCCCTTTCGCCTAACGGCACTACCATAACGGGTCCCCACCATTTTTGCCAATACAGCAAAACCATCCGAAACGGACACACCCCCTCCTCCCCTACCGCCAACGAACAGAGAAATGAAATACTCATATTTCATCTTCCAAATGAAATATGAATATTTCAACAACAAGTGCATTCCTTTGAAATGCACTTCGCGCTACGTTGAATAGTTCAAGTAGAGAATATATTATTTAGTTCTAATCCGACAACTAACTTGAGAGGTGCAGCCTCGCTATGGACAGCGGCCTCCCTCGTTAGAATTAATAAATACTAAACACTTGTAAATCAACTTAAAATAAATAAAAATAATAAAAGAAAAAACCTGTTTGGTTTTTTTTATTACGAACCACGATCAAGTGGATATAATTCACCTCCAATAAACGTCGTTGGGGTAACGGATTATAATAAGTTATACAGCCTCCTTAAAGGAACGATAACATCGGAATTTAAGGTAACATCTTTGAGGAATAATGCGTGGAAAATTAACGTCGTTAACCACGAAGACTACCGGGTAGTGTCCCAAAAGCTAAACACCGAGAAGATCCAGTGGTATACTTTTGAAATAAAGTCAGAAAGGCCACATCGTGTTGTAGCGAGGGGACTCCACCCCTCATGCACCAAAGAAGAGGTTATGAACGACCTCCGTTCCAAAGGGTTTAAAATTCTTGATGCCGTAAATATCATCAAGAAAGAGAAGCAAAAAACGGAAGAAGATAAGGACATCCTGGTAAGGCGTGGTCTTCCGCTCTTTATGCTTACCTTCGATAGGTCTGATAATATCGAAGATATCTACCGAATTAAAACCATACTTAATATTGTGGTGAAAATCGAGCCCATGCGCAGAAATTTGAAAACAATTCCACAGTGCAAACGTTGCCAAGAATTCAATCATACGCAAATGTATTGCAAAAAAGAGCCGCGATGTGTCAAATGCGCCGGAAGTCACTTCTCTCAAGACTGTGGAGCAAATAAACAATCCTCCGCTACCTGTGCTAATTGTAAGGGAAAGCACCCGGCGAATTATAGAGGCTGTGAAGTAGCTAAGGAGTTGCAAAAACGGAGAGATGCGCTACTCAAAAGCCAAAATAAAAAAACAAAGCCGCTTACCAAGGTAAAGCGTAGGACCGCCCAGGAGGTAGTAGGCAATATAAAACCTCCGGTTCAAAAGCGTAGCATTGTCAGAGAAAGAGAGACAATAGAAAGGCCCTCGACCTCTGTTGTCAAAAGAAACGCTACTGAAAAGTTACCATCAGGAAAGCCATCGAATAGTGGCCCTCGAACAGCCAGAGTGCAGACCTACGCTCAGGCCGCGGCATTCGAAGTAGCGAAAAACGTTGAAACTTCGCCGGACCCTGTTTCTCATGTTTTCTCCATTATTCTCGAGAAACTTGAAGAACAAAGCAAAATAAATAAAATTATTCTCGATCGCTTGGTTAAGCTCGAAAATAATTCACGGAAAACGCGTGCTTCAAAAATAACATGAATGAAAAACCAATGTTAAAAATATGCACTTGGAATGCAAACGGGCTTTTACAAAAACTCGGCGAATTGGAAATATTCATACGCGAGAAAGATATTGACATTTGCTTAATTTCTGAAACTCATGTGAAAAAGGGATCGAATTTAAAAATAAAAGGATATAATGATTTCCACGCTTGTCACCCATCGGGGAACGCCAGAGGTGGATCATCATTGCTTATTAAAAACTGCATTGAACAATACGAAGACCTGAAGATAGAGCTCGAAACTATGCAACTGTGCACGATTCGAGTTAAAAATAGTCAGCGTACTCTTAGAATTTCATCTATCTACTGTCCACCGCGTTCCGCGCTTGAAAAAAGTGATTTTACTAACCTGCTTAAATCGCTCAAACCAAATTTCATTATTGGCGGCGATTTTAATGCGAAGCACACGTTCTGGGGCTCCAGATACATCTCGCGAAAAGGTAGAATGCTCTATGGGGCAGGTATGGAATACAGTTGCGATTTCCTCTCGACGGGCAAACCGACCTACTGGCCAACTGATACTTCAAAACTACCTGATCTTATAGATTTCTTCGTCGTGAAAGGAATACCTACCAACCACATTACAGTTGAAGAGAGCTTTGATCTATCATCTGACCACTCACCGGTTATTCTAACATTGAGTGTAAAATTAGCCAATAACCTAGAGCCAGCGAGATTAACTGGTAGAAACACTAACTGGGAAGGCTTTAGGAACGAAATAGAAGAGAATGTTGAACTGAGTGTTCCACTTACGACACCCTATGAACTTGAAGTTGAAGTTGATCGCTTCGTCGAGATCGTACAGCTCGCCTCCTGGAATAATACGCCTAATCCAAGGAAAACGCCGGCCAAATACGGGCTACGATATCCTCCCGAAATAAAAGAATTGGTCAACGAAAAAAGGAAGGCGCGTAAGAAATGGCAACAGAGTCGCGCTCCGCAACATAAAGCACATTTGAATTATTTGTGCAATTTGTTGAAGACAGCCATTAAGGATTTTAAAAATCGTGCGATAGGTTCTTACCTTGAAAGTTTAACAGCGAAAAAAGATTCCAATTATTCACTTTGGAAAGCTGTAAAAGGCACCAAAAGGCCCAAAATCCCCGCGCCGCCAATTAGAATAAATCAAAATGAATGGGCAAGGGAAGATAAGCAAAAAGCGGACGTTTTTGCCGCTCATCTAGAAGAAACCTTTAAACCGTACGATGGCCAAGCGATCTCCGACAATACTAATAGGGCGGAATTACAATCTGACGATTCAACACTCACTAGTGCAACGCTAAGTGAACTAAAACGTGAAATCGAATCCCTAAAACCTAAGAAAGCTCCTGGTTATGATTTGATCACCGGAGAAGTTCTGAAAGTTCTACCAAGGAAAGCATTAATTAAGCTTCTTCATATTATAAATGCCGCGCTCAGACTAAAACATGTGCCGAGTCAATGGAAAGTCGCGGAGGTCATAATGGTGTTAAAACCAGGAAAACCGCCAAATGAAGTAAAATCGTATAGACCGATTTCCCTTCTTCCGGTCATTTCCAAAGTCTTCGAGAGAATATTGCTTAGGCGCCTACAGCCGGTTATTGAAGACAATAATCTTATCCCTGACCACCAGTTTGGGTTCAGAACCAAGCATTCGACGATTGACCAAGTACATAGAACTACTGACGTAATCGAGAAAGCATTTGAAGAAAAAAAGATTTGCTCAAGTGTATTCCTTGACGTCTCACAAGCCTTTGATAAGGTGTGGCACGACGGCTTGAAATTTAAATTACGACAAGTTCTCCCCGCAAGCCTATATGATATTCTAGAATCATATCTCGGGAATAGACTCTTCCGGGTTAGAAATGGAAACGAATACTCGGAGCTAAAAGAAATTTCGGCCGGGGTACCGCAAGGAAGCGTCCTTGGTCCGCTTCTCTATGTGTTATATACTCGCGATATACCAAGGGAAGATGGCACTACCCTTGCTACGTTCGCCGACGACACAGCTATCCTAGCTGTAGGTAATACAATCGAAGAAGCGACTACAAAACTGCAAGCCGCAGTGAATAAGGTAAATGAATGGACAAGGAACTGGCGGATCGCCCTCAACGAAACTAAATCTGTTCACGTGAATTTCACTTATAAGAAAACTAATGACTTGCCAATTTTTCTAAACTTGGCCCGAATACCCTTTGCAAACGAGGCCAAATACCTGGGAATGACACTCGACGCAAAGTTGAAATGGAGCTCGCACGTGAAAATGAAACGTAAAGAACTCGATATCAAATATAGAGAAATGTACTGGTTACTCGGAAAACATTCCCAGCTCAGTACTGAGAACAAACTGCTTTTATACAAGCAAGTGCTAAAGCCGGTGTGGACCTACGGTATACAACTTTGGGGTTGTACCAAGAAAACAAATGTCAATATTCTACAAACTTTTCAAAATAAAGTTCTTAGAGAAATTGTACAAGCACCATGGTATATTAGAAACGACGATATCCATAGGGATCTCGGAATTCCAACAATCGAAGCTGAAACTAGAAGCTTCGCGAGAAAGCATAGAAACCGACTAATCGGACATATCAACAATACAGTCCGACAAATCTTGGACGAGAGCAATTTATTGCGCCGACTACAAAGAACGAAACCGTTCGACTTGGCAAGATAAGATTAACCGCGTTTAATTTGCGGAACACGCAGGATCTTTCATTGGAAAGTAACCTGTCATAAGTTTTTATTTAATGATAGAAAAATTGCTTGATAAGTTATATCTTAGTTGCAGTATCTAACAATCTTTAGAAGGGTGGTGTTTTTAGTCAGTAAAAATCTGACACTACTATGAGAACGCGCTTGCTATTCTCATAGTGTCTTTGGAAGATTTTCACCTACCCTCGGAAAAAAAAAAAAAAAAAAAAAAAAAAAAATTCTTGGGCTCTTCGCATGGATATCCAAACATCAACTCGCTAGGTAGGCGGACTGTTCGACCAAATAAGATTTCAGATGGAGTATGTCCTGTGGTGTTATGCACTGCTCCTCGATAAGCCAATAAAAACATGGGAATCTGCTTATCCCAGTCTCTCTGGTCTTCGCCAACGACCTTAGAGAGGTGTTCATTCAGTGTCCTGTTGAAGCGCTCCACCATCCCATCTGATTGTGGATGAAGCGGGGTTGTCCTTGTCTTGTGAATCCCGAGTAACTGGCACACTCCTTGGAAAATCTTCGACTCGAAGTTCCGTCCTTGCTCTGAATGCAGTTCCATTGGTACACCGAATCTGCTTACCCAGTTATTGACGATTTGCTCCACCACGGTTTTAGCTTCTTGATTTGGGATAGCAAATGCTTCAGGCCACTTACTGAAATAGTCCATAACAACGAGGATGTAACGATTTCCATTGTTTGTTTCAGGAAACGGTCCCGCAATATCAACTGCTATCCTTTCGAAAGGGGCTCCAACATTGTATTGATGCATTTTGCCACGGACTTTCAGTCTAGGACCTTTGCTGGCCGCACATGTAACGCATTTCCTGCACCAAGTTTCAACGTCCTCCCTTGAATGAATCCAGTAAAAGCGTTCCCGCACTTTTTCGAGCGTTTTATTGATTCCCAAGTGGCCTCCAGACACTCCATCATGCAATTCCCTGAGCACTTCCTTAACCTTTGACCTGGGTACAACAAGCTGCATTACGAACGACTTTCCATCCGGGCTTTCCCATCTTCTTTTTAGAATGCCGTCTTGTACGTGAAGGGAGTCCCACTGCGCCCAGTATGCCTTCAGCTCGGGGCTCCTATTGGATATCTCCTGCCAGTCCGGTTTTCCCTCATGCTCCTTCCAGGCGATAATCGGTTCGATATCCGGATCTTCCCTTTGAGCCTCCCGTATTTCCCGCGCACTCCAGCCACCAATGGGCATAGCTCTCACCCTTTGAACGGACGCGACATCTTTTTCCTCGTGTCGTAAGCAATGTTTGCAATTTGCTTTGCACGGTCGACGGGAGAGAGCGTCTGCATTAGAGTGAAGACTTCCCTTTCGATGTTGTATTTCGTAGTCGTACATCTGCAGCCGTTCGATCCACCTTGCGACTTGGCCTTCAGGATTCTTAAAGTGTAGTAGCCACTTTAAAGACGCATGGTCTGTGCGGAGGATGAATTTTCGCCCATAAAGGTACTTATGGAAATGTTTTGTCGCCAGTACCAAAGCAAGGAGCTCGCGCCTGGTAACACAGTAGTTCCTTTCTGGCTTTGAGAGAACTTTGCTAAAGTAGGAAATTACTTTCTCTTGGCCATCATGCACCTGGGAAAGGACGGCTCCAACTCCCACATTACTAGCGTCTGCATCGACAATAAATGTTTTCCCAGGGGTGGGGTATGCTAGTATGGGGGCGTTGCACAACTGTTGCTTAAGTTCCTTGAAGCTGTTTTCGCACTCACCTGACCATTTGAATTGTTTGCCTTTTTCTGTCAGTTGATGCAAGCTCTTCGCGATCCTGGCAAAGTCCTTTACAAATCGTCTGTAATAGGTCGCAAGTCCCAGGAAGCTTCTCAGTTGATGTTTGTCTTTGGGAACCGGCCAGTTTTTCACTGCATCGACCTTCTCCGGATCAGTCTTGACTCATTTGGAAGAGATGATGTGCCCGAGGTACTTCACTTCTGGTCTAAATAGCGAACACTTCTTCGGGTTAAGTTTTAGTTGCGCACTTCGTAGCCTTTGGAACAACTCCTTAAGGTTATCTCGATGTTCGTTAAATGTTTTTCCTACTACGATGACATCGTCCAGGTAGACCAAGCAGGTTTTCCACGTTAGTCCCAGCAAAACGCGCTCCATTAGACGTTCAAAGGTAGCCGGAGCATTGCACAGTCCAAATGGCATTACTGTAAACTGCCAAAGCCCGTTTCCTGCTGTGAATGCTGTTTTCTCGCGGTCTTCTGGATGGATCTGCACTTGCCAGTAGCCACTCTTCAGATCGAGAGTCGAAAACCATTTGGCTCCAGATAGTGTGTCCAGGGTGTCGTCAATTCTTGGAAGGGGGTAGCTATCCTTCTTGGTGACGTTGTTGAGTTGGCGATAGTCCACGCAGAATCTCGTACTTCCGTCTTTCTTCTTGACCAGGACGACCGGCGATGCCCACGGACTTTTTGAGCTTTCAATCAGTCCTTCCTTTTCCATCGTCGACACCATTTCTGCAACCTCCGTCTGCTTAGCCAATGGTAGTCGTCGGGGAGGCTGACGAATCGGTCTCGCATCTCCGGTGTCGATTCGGTGTTGTACGAGATGTGTTCGGCCATACTCGCCGTTCTGTGAAGCAAATATATCAGCAAACTCATTGATTAGACTCCCTGCCATGGATCGCTGCTCCTGATCCAGCTCGCACTCTCCGAGTATATTCTTTTTCATTTCCGATATCTCCGTAGGTCTAACCGCTTTCACATCACTTGCATTGGACAACTTTGTGACCGCAGTAATCGGTACGCACTTTCCAATCACTTCTCCTTGCTTTAGTTTCACGCTTTTGTGTTCCACATTGAGGACACGAACGGGAACCATGTTGTTTTTGGGTTCAACCAGCATCTTTCCGACAATATAGCTCTGATAATAATTTTCTGGATCTGACTCGACTAGGTAGAATCGGTGGCTCCCAGGATCACCTTCCAGCTTTGTCCAAATAACTGTCTCTGACGAAGGTGGTAATATTTCGTCCTCACTTACAACTGTCCTTAGAGCTGTGACGTTCTCGTTCCCGTAAACCATCGGAATCTCGACGTTCTTGTACTTTATAACTTGCGAACCGATGTCGAGCACTATATCATGCGTCTTCATAAAGTCGATTCCGATGATGCATTCGTCACATATATCAGCCACTAAGAATGCATGGGAGAAGACTATTCCTGCAAGGTTTATCGTCAAGAGTACCTCACCATACACCTTTGCTGTTGCTCCAGTTGCTGTTTTCAGACAGTAGCTGCTGGTGTTGTGCAGCCATGATTGGCGAACGATGTCCCTTCTGATTATGGAAGCGGTGGCACCTGTATCGATTGTAGCCACATACTTTTTCCGGCCGATATGGGCTTCCACTGTCAGGCTCCTATTACATCGTTTGGTCTGGGAAACCTGAATTGTGGTCCCGGGGGCGTCGATTCCAGAAACCAGCTTCTGCCCCGCGAAGTTGGTTCTTACTCGTTTCCCGACTGATGGCTTTGTGATGTTCCATCCGCCGAACGCTCAAACGCCTCCTCGTTCCTAGCTCTGCAATGTGGACAACTGCCCTGTCTACGTTCGGCTCTGCACTGTCGTTGTAGATGTCCAATTTTGTTGCAGTTCCAGCAACGGATCGGTCCTCTTCGCGAACTGTTACGGTCGACTACTTCTGTTCTCTGGCACGAGCATTCAACGGATGTCATTTCTCTCACGCGGTGAAATCCTTGAGATGCTTGGTCAGCAGCTCTCATGGTTAAAGCAAATGCCAGTGCCTCAGGAAGAGTTCTCTTTCCAGCCATTCGTAGAGCCATCTGCAGTTGTCTGTCCTCTATGGCTTGTGTAAATGCCTCAATAGCCATTTCATTGATGACATCCTCGCCGGCATTGGGATAAGACAAGTGCGCTAGCCGTTCGATATCAGCTTGCAGTTGCTGGAGTGTTTCTCCCCTCTTCTGGATTCGACTGCGAAGTTGCACTCTATATACTTGCTGCATATGGTCGTCACCGAATCGCATCTCAATAGCCTTCACCAATGCATCGTAGTCGCGTTGTTTTTCTGCTGAGACAGTTTGAAGCAATTCTGCAGCTGTACCCCAAGTAGCATTCGAATACACATTTTAGGCCTGGCGACGTTCTGGTGTCAATTCGTGATCCCATTTAGGAACCTATGTTTCGAAACAACTAAGTAACAGTTCCTTTTATGCTTCGGAAGTGGCGCAACGCAAAGTAGGAATTGTTTTTGACGCAAATCCTATGTACCATCTTTGGACACACAATTTCAGACGCACTTACCTCGCTGTTACGTTTGAACTCCTCACGCAATAACGTAACAGTGTGAATAAAGTGTGTAGCCATAACAATTGTCAACACAAATTGGGAAAAATGCCCTATTTATATTTAATATTATTTTTGTGTATCTGTACTTCCATATAATTTGTTATGTTATGATAATGTCATTCATAATATTCTGACTGCATCAAACATTTCATTATTAAACGGAAAACAGATACTCAAATTTTATGGGGAACATCATTTTGCCTTGAAATGTTACTAATGTACTTCGAAAAAAGTCGTTCCCCTTACAAAATATACTATATTTAATCAAAAATCTGTTTTATAATTATTTATGCTATTTTAAATGCTGATAAGGAGCATTATAAAATCAGTATTAAATAAATCTGCGATGTCTATATAGACATAATAGCAACATTTGAATCCAATTAATTACACCATATACACCAAAACTCTAAATTTTAAATTTCTTATTTCCCACAATCATTTTTTTTTTCTTCAAATACAAAATGGATACCTAACAAATTCCTATTTGGGAATAGTGATGGAAAAGCGGATACAATTGTATCTTTTGGATACAATCTAAACCAATCGAAAAAGTTACAATTTACCAAACATGTTTTTGCTTCAAGAGTTACGCATTTACAATCCTTCTTTAAAAGATACAATAAAATACATTAACTTAAACTACATGCAAAACATTATTTGCATTGCGTTTGTGGAAGACCTCCGGGGAAGAATGAATTTCGAAGAAAAAGTGTTTATTTGCATATATTCTTCGCCAAACTGTGTTATTTCAGGAAACATTTCATTTCTAATACCTAAAAAGGTACTACTTTTTCTCCTTATGATTGATTGCGACAAAATCTAGTTGATGGCGTTAATAAGTAAGTAAGTAAGTTCATTAAATCATGACCTAAGTAAATATGTAGTAAAAAAGTTTGTGGGCATATTGTAACTATAATATTCATATATTTGTATAATTTTCCAAACGAAAAAGTTACACTTCAGCCCTAAAAGTTACAATTTCAATCAAAAGTACAATCAGCAAAGTTCATTTTCATCACTGTTTGGGAATAGTCTTCCCAATAGGGAATCGCGTTTAATTTGTGTTGACAAGAAGTTCCTATTTAGCAATATGTTCTTATTTGCGAGCTAGTGTTTCTTGCTAGGAATTGTGGCTATTATGCGTGCTAAAAACTTCCCAATTTGGGATTCGCGTTTAATTTGTGTTGAACAGGAATTCCTATTTAGGAATTTGTTCTTATTTGCGGGGAAAAAGCAAAACGTCAAAAAGTGTTCAGTATGACAACTGATGCTTTTTTGTTGATTTTTGTTCTACTCTCCGTAGAGTCTGCTTATCTCTACGCACCTTCCAAAATGTTATTTATAAAGATTTTTCGAACTCAAGCAACGTTGCATTAGTGCTGCGTAAGTTAAACGCGAAAATTTGGGTTCAGAGCCTGCGTAGAGCTTTCGTAAATAATGTTTTCGCATCAAATGTCACTTGGTCGTGGTCGGATTGGATTGTAAACAAAACCAAAAAGTGAAATTAGTTTTTGTTGTTCACATGTTGTGCAGATTTCTGCCAAATGAACTTAGTTTGCATATATGCAATTATAAAATGTAAATTATGTTTAATAAATAAAAATATATATAAAATAATTGTGCGTTTGTGATCATTATTTTCTCTACTTCAGTTTTGTTGTTGTGGGGAATGTCTTAGGTATAGGAATTGTGTGCACTAATACACATCTGCACACATTTTTCACGCTGCGGAGAAAATGTTTCATTGAAGAAACAATTTTGACACAATAACGTACCTGTGCTCTCAGAAAATTCCTACATAGGAATATTCCTAAATTGGAAATGTTACCTAGCATGTGTCTAAAATGTTACTTGTTGGGAATATTTTCTGGTAACAAAACCGTCTTAACGACGTCGCTCATGACACATGCCAAATGCTCCTTGGGACCTCGTAATGCGAGTGTTAATGCAATCGACTTTTCCTCGTCGTCCCATCCATTGGTCGTTGCAGCTGCTTCGAACTGTCTCTTATAAATTGGCCATGATGTTTGACCATCAAAAACGGGTGGTTGCATCTCCTTCCTTCTTGGGCAGTCAGCAGAATATTCCCGAGCCTTCTGCTTCTTGACTTTTTCCAGTTCTTTAGCTATGTTCTCGATGTTCGCGCCAAGCTCTTTAGCTATGTTCTCGTGTTTATGAAATGTTTTATTAATTTCCTCAAGCTTTGTTTCATGCTCGTTTAATTTTTCATCAATCGCATCGATTTTTACATCTAGAACATTCTTAAATTCTTCTACGGCGTCTTTTTGTGCGGCGACAATGGAATTTTTCTGTTCTTCAAGAGAATTCTTCTGCTCTTCTAAGGAATTCTTTTGTTCTTCTAGAGAATTCTTCTGTTCTGCGAATTTAGATTCCATAGAATTTTTCTGTTCTGCGAACTTCAATTCCATGGAATTTTTCTGTTCTTCTAGAGAATTTTTCTGTTCTGCGAACTTAGATTCCATAGAATATTTCTGTTCTTCCATCTTCGCAAGAAGTAATTCCATCATAGAGCTAATGTCAACGCTTGTACTTACTTGTTCTTCTGACACGTCGAATAGCATGGTTTTTGGATCTTCTCCGTCGTTTTGGACAGCTTCCTGTAGACGAAGGATGAGGTCACTTTTTCCTCCAGCTGTGGATAGATTCCGTTTTTCTAGTTCACTTTTTAATTGGGGTATGCTTAGTTGCAGCAATATACGACCCATTTTGTTTGTCTCTTGTAATTTAGAAATTCACACAAATTCACTTTTTTTTTTTTTTAAACTACACTTAGACACTTAGCACAGAATAAGTTTTATCCCACTTCTGACACCAATATTACATTCGGGCTGGGATTCGTAAAGATAAAACACTATTCCGTTTAACTTCTCTAATAAAATTCACTTTTATTACACTTTTATCGACTATTCTAATATTTCACTTATAAAGTACCAGAACACTATTACTTAAACAATTCTTCAACGTTTCAAACCAATCACTTAATTTACTCTATTAGTTTTCACTTATTTATCTTCACAAACTATTACTATCTCGAACTTTAACCAATCACTTTTATAAATCAACTGTCTCGCCCTCTTCTAAAAGCTGTCCTTTTATACCCGCTCCGCCATCTGACGAGAACTTTCTAGCTAATTCTAAGTGGTTCTAGAACAAGGTTCAGTGGTGACAGATTCCAGTCTCCAATTGGAAGTGACACTTGAGTGGAACTTGTTTTGTGACTTTAAGGCCTGGTTTCACCAAACTGTCTAAGGCCTGGTTTCACCAAACTGTGACTAAGGGCTTGTTTCACCACTTAAGTTACACGATACCTTCCACGCCACAGTATTAACAACTCAGACTAGTACCTGAGTGGCAAACCACAGGAAAGATATATGATTTTTTAAGAGTAGGTAACCTTTTTTATTTAGTCAAGTACAATTTTTGTTGATTAAAAAAAAGTGCATTTACCTCCTTTTTTCGAAAAATATTTTTCTTTAAAAATTTAGTTAAAATAACAAAGGAGTTACGTGACTTTTTTTTTTTAGACTTTCTTTCTTCTTTTTTGTTTTATTATATGCTTAAATATTCGCGGAAATGGCCTTTTTGTAGAACCAATTAGGAATAAACTGAATCCTTAAAATTTTTGATTTTTTCGATAGAAAGTTCTTTGTTTTTTTTTTTCTATCTGGGAAAAAAGTCTTGGATCTTGTCAGGAATTTTGTTAGACTTAGCTATTATTACTGTATGAAATTGGGGATCTTCACCATAGCATTTCTTGTACATATACGAACCGTACTTCCACTTAACTTCATCTCTGAAGAAAATTTTTTCGTATGTAAATGTATTCTTAGTAGAATTGCGAACGAAAATGGTTTTCCATATCAATTACGACAGTAGGTATTCCCCTTGCTTGGATTTGTTATGATATCCCTGTATTGTTTTGCAGTACATATACTTCATGCTTGCGTAGCTCTTTTTCTCTTCTACCGAAATCCCAATCACTATGCCCAAGTTGGTGTGTCCCACTTCTGGGAATTTGTGATCAATCACATCAAATTGCTTTAGCAATATCAGGGCCCATGTTCTGTAATTATCACATCTATATATTTATCACTAAAACGATACAAATTGAAAAACATGTTACTATGTTTCCGATGTGAAAATTTATCGCATGAGTTACAGAACATGGGCACAGAACTTGATATAGACATAGGTATCAAAAAGTATTTTTTATTTTGCCTAGGGCACGAGTCGGTCCAAATTTTCAATATTCTTCGCTTGTTGAAAAAAAATTTCTGTTGAAAAAATGTGTAAAGTATGCGATCATCACCTCGGTACTTCCTCTGTCGGCAATATCTTCCGTCCATGTTAACATGTATGACATTTCTCTACCCAAAGTAGTGATATGAATGCCCAAGTTACGGAACCACATCTGTCTGAGATAAAAAGCTTTTGAAGTCGTTAATTTTCTTTTATAACGGCCCCTTTGTGTGATATATATACTCCTTTCCATGTTCTCTAATCCAAGACGACACACGCCGATTCCATTTGTTTGGATTACTATAAGTGGGCTCTTTTTGGCGATTTGCACTTCCCCTTATTGTTGACTTGTTCTAATGTTGCAAGTGAATCCAAAGTTTCAGCTGTTCATCATTTTCTCCCTTTCCATTTTTCTAATGTATAATCTTTTGTATTAGAGAAATTTATATTAATGCACACTTAAAGTCCGATAATGTTAATTGCCAATTCGTGTGTTTCACGGTTTCTTTCACAAAACAGCCAAAAGAAAAGATTAATACTTATTATGACTCGTTTGGTTGACTTTACAGTTTAAAAGTAACGAAAAGAATAGCGAAACTGTTGACTGTAATTTCAAACAAAGGAAACATAAAAAACAAAAAATTAAAAATAAATCGCTCTAAAAAAAACTCAAACACACGAACTACATAGTATGTATTAACGCAATACTAATACCTGAAAAGGGTAAATACATAAACATAAAGAAATGCAAGAATCTAACATAACAGTACTTTACTGCATATAACTCTCTAATCGCAACTCGCAAGCCAAATCTAACATGTAATCTGATTTTTATTAATGGTTTTTGTGTGTATTGAGTTGGCGGCAAACAAAAAAAAAAGTTTTTCACTTGCAATTGATTTTCACACATTTATAGTAGGTAATGCATTTCGAAATAATTCAATATCAAAACTCGATCCCATACACGGAAAATAAATAATTCAGTTAAAATAGCAATCCTTCCAACGATATACAATAATTCTAAACCGACGCTGTGTGTCATAAACAGGGAACGGATTTTGTTGACCTAAAAAATCAAAAAAAGGCATAAATGCCTTTTATTAAAAAGCAAAAAAAAAAAATGTAAGCATTATAATAGCACTGTATGACCATATACATTTTAAAATGTTCTGGCAACAAACGTCTGCGATTGTCCCTCAAAAGAGCTTTGAAAGAGCTGAAGGACCTGTCTACATGGGAAGAGACGAGTGGAGCCCAGTTAAAAGATGTCACGTCATCGACATTTATGTCGATTTCCATTGGGACAGAAAAAGCACTTTTTTTCAGAGTCAGAGCAGTTTTTCTGCTCTCGAAATCAGCTGGTTGTCAGATTTCATGTTCCATTGGCCGCAAAAAAAGCACTTTTTTTGAGAGTCAGAGCAATTTTTCGAATCTCGATATCTGAGCAAGATTCACATCTACTTACACTAACACCAAAACATTTGCCTTTTGTCAAACTTTAAAGTGTCTATTAATTACGTATTTAGAAGACCAGTCTGTGAAAAATAAAGAAAAATTTACATTTGGCCGGCGCAATGGATATCAACACAAATTGAGTGGATTTTATAAGCATAAATTGCAATTTAAGAACAGCTGACTTTTCAAACACGCACTACCACAAATGCGGAGGAAGAAAAATCTCGTTTATGTTCCATTGGGCACGAAAAATCTGAGATCTGAGAGCAAATCTGTAAAATCCCAATGGAAATCGACATTAAAGGGAGTTTGGAGTCAGCGCCATTTACAACACAATTTATTTTTCGGATGCTGTAGAGTCCTTCGTTTGCAGAAAAGACGGCTTTGAACTTTTTCACCACAGCTTTTGCTTTTTGCAGTTTCTTATCGATCCCAATTCATCGGTGGAAAAGTTCACACACAAACGCAGTTGTAGTTGGTAAGAAATTTATCCAAAAAGCCAAACTAAACACAGGCATTTTGCCCAAAAAGGTGTTTCAGCGATTTTATTTTTTTTAAATTTTGTAGTTAAGAAGAAAGTTCACATAAACTTTCAATATGGCCAAAAAAAGGCAGAAAAAACCATATTGGTAAAAAAGGCAAAAAAGGCAATATGGGTGACAAAAGGCAAAAAAAGGCAATGTCAACAAAATCCGTTCCCTGGTCATAAACATTGGTGTTAGTGAAAGTATGGAACAATTGAGATTTCCCAAAAGTGATCTGAGATCAAAAAAAAGATTGATTTTTGTGGCAAATCGAACTTGAAAAGCAATTTCGATCAAAACAAAATTATTTTTCCTGAAAAAGATTGATCTGTTTGCCAAATCGAAAACGCCATTAAATGTTGTATACTTTTTAAAGTTCAATGCGCATTATACCTCCTTTGCAAAAAATAAAAACACTTGTATTACTTTTTCAGTACTTAAAGGAGTTAAGTGATTTTAGCACCTTTTTCCATAAAGATTTTTCAAAGTTGTATGGCGTTTACTACCTTCATACAACATTCGTGTAGAGCTAAATAGAAAACTAAGTATCGTTTAACTCCTTCTTCACCTAAGCGCTTCAACAATATAATATTGTAACGGACCTCATATAGTCCGCTGCGAGTTGGCCGTGGGTATCGTCGAACAAACAACTTTGTTTTATGTTTTTCAATTTAAAAAAATCTTTATTGAGACGTTGAGACGTTCTTTAATATTCTTTGCGTTCGCCGATTTAAAATGAAAACAATACAAAAGTCTCCTTTCTCTGGCTTATGCCGACAGTAAGCTCAGTTCAGAAGATTTCCGCGCTGGAGTGTAACAACTTTAGGTGACTGTAGTATACCTTCGACCGCAGAGATGCCAAACGCCAGAATGATTTCGCGAGCGCCCTTTTGGCTGCCGGTATTTATACCTAAGCCCATGGGAGCTTTTAACTAGTTCATGTAAACATTGAAGCTTTGAATCGGTTCACGCGGTTCTTTTACAGCGGTTCTTTTACATCGGTTCTTTTACAGCGGTTCTTTACAGTGACTTACAAAATGTTCATTCTTTGTTTAATTCAGTTCAAATTGTGTTCATTATATAATTCAAATTATGTAAATATTATATAAACAAAAGTAGATAATAATGAGTAAATAAAAAAAAGTTATAATTCATATACGTTTTGTTAAATTTCAGAGTTATTATTTATAATAATGTGGTTGTTATAGTCTCCCCCTCTGCCGCAGAGATCGCCCCGATGAGGCGGCAGGTTGAATTGGTGGCTTCTTTGGTCGTCCTCGTCTCCTCAATGGTTGCACTGGTAGGTCATCTGATGGATTCTCGGATTCTCGGTTGTATTTAGTTAACAATTTAACATTGAGGCATGGTAAGTGCCCAGGAGAAGTGTGAGATCATCTTGACCGGCGACCTGATAAGTTGAGATTCCGGTTTGCTTAATGATCACATATGGTGCTCTTCATCTTTCTCCCCCTGGACTAAAACTGCACCGATAGCGTCTGTTTTCAAAAAGTAAGGCTTATCTTCTCTAGCTTGCTGTAGAATTGGTGCTTTTGTAAGAAGGGCTTTTAAGACATTAAACGATGCTTGCTCTTTCTTGTCCCATTTCCACAAACTTTTCTTTTTTGTCAGGTTACTGAGTGGTTTGGATACTTCAGCAAAATTTTGGATAAAGCGTCTATTATATTATATATATATATATATATATAATATTACTTCCTTAACATTTCTTGGCTCCGGTCGCTCGAGAATACTGGATGTTTTATCCGGATCGACTTTGAAACCTTCATCCGTAATTAAGTGCCCAAGATATTTGACGATTGAACAACAAAAATTTGATTTCTTTCGATTTGCTTTTAGCTTGTTATGTTTGAGGCGCTGGAATATTCGTTGCAGATCGTTATAGTGATCCTCGAAACAACTTGAGAACAGTATAATATCATCCAGATATACGAGTATTGATACGTCTGGAAGCCCAATACAAAATTTGTCCATTAGTCTTTGGAACGTGGCTGGCGCATTACGTAATCCGAATGGCATTCGGTTAAATCTAAACATTCCGTATGGGGTAACGAAACCTGTTTTGTCTAGATCTTCATCTGCAATTTTAATCTGGTAATATCAAGACTGCAGGTCCAGAGTGCTTTTAAATAAAGTCCTTTTGGTCGCGTGCAAAAGATCATCGACTCTCGGTAATGGGTGCCTATCTGGGACTGTTATGTTATTGACTTTTCGGTAGTCAACACACAACCGAATTCCGCCATCTTTTTTTGGTACTAGCACGACAGGAGCTGCCCACGGAGACTCGCATTCTTCGATTATTTCGCTTTTTAAGAGTTTATTGAGTTCAGATCTAAGTTGTTCTTAACGAGTTGGCGATAGTCTGAAGGGGGTTACAGCTAGGTATTGGGCTTTCATTGCCAGTGTTGATGTGTTGCACTGCATATGGTGTGGGCTCGGATAAAGCGTCGAACACAACACTTTCTGTTATAAGCAGTCTATTTAGCAGTGTTCTTATCCCATCTTTAATACCTTCCCACCAACTCCAGCAGCAGTGGAAAGCTTTTAATGGCATCATCCTCGCTTACGCGCTCGATCTCTTTGAAGACAGTTATGGTGGATATAAAACGCTCCACCACTACCGGATCTCTTTCGCCGTTAAATCGGGCAGTGCATTGGCTAAAACTGGAATTGCTTGTAGCTTGATTTTGCTGCAGTGATAAACTTCCGCAACTGTGCTTCAGAGAAAACAGCCATGGCGCCGTTTGTAGTGCGGAGTAAATTGTGGGCGGCAATGTGCGAACTTCTACGAATTTCGTTGTCTTCCGTTGTTACAATGTTGTTTACGTATGCGTTGTTGTTGTTCTTATGGCCCAACGTTGGGCGCCAGTGTAACGGACCTCCTATAGTCCGCTGCGAGTTGGCCGTGGGTATCGTCGAACAAACAACTTTGTCTTATGTTTTTCAATTTAAAAAAATCTTTATTGAGACGTTATTTAATATTCTTTGCGTTCGCCGATTTAAAATGAAAACAATACAAAAGTCTCCTTTTCCTGGCTTATGCCGTCGTGGACTACAGTAAGCTTAGTTCAGAAGATTTCCGCGCTGGAGTGTGACAACTTTGGGTGACTGTAGTATACCTTCGACCGCAGAGATGCCAAACGCCAGAATGATTCCGCGAGCGCCCTTTTGGCTGCCGGTATTTATACCTAAGCCCATGGGAGCTTTTAACTAGTTCATGGTAAACATTGAAGCTTTGAATCGGTTCACGCGGTTCTTTTACAGTGACTTAGAAAATGTTCATTCTTTGTTTAATTCAGTTCAAATTGTATTATATAATTCAAATTATGTAAATATTATATAAACAAAAGTAATAATTAGTAAATGAAAAAAAGTTATAATTCATATATGTTTTGTTAAATTTCAGAGTTATTATTTATAATAATGTGGTTGTTATAATATTATATAAAATATGCTCAAATCTATTGCCAGTCAACTTATTTGTAAAACAAAAACAAAAAATTGTCCAGTTAATTACAATAAAAAACTTGGAACTCATCCCTGATGTGATATCACCCTGATTGAATGCGTATCCCTTGCAATTGAAAAATTATAAAAAAACAAGATCCATTAGTTGTCAAACTCAAACGCAATTGTATTGGTTAATCTAAAGCAACTCTGAGAAAAAAAATCCAGATTCGCAAAGTGCTCTGAAATCGGAAAAAGATAGTTTTTTTTTCGTACCAATCGAACGTAAAAATTGACTAAGGGCAAAAAAACTGGTCCAATCGAATACCACATTAAAACCTACGCTCAATTCGTTTCACAGAAAGGACAGCTTCTTACGAGTGCCTTGCAGAGGTGAAAAAAATCTAATTTATGCTACTCGAAGGTGGCTCCGCAGTCCGCACAATAATATCAAGAACTCCATTTTTATAAAAGACCAACAGCTTCCCAAAAACTTTCAAAGTCAAATCTTTTTTGGAAAACTCTCAACTTAATTATCATTGTTGACTCAAGAAAATATTGAAAACATTGAAGAATATTCTTTGATACCGTTTTATTTATTTCAACTTACTAAAATAATGTTTTAAAAAATGAATTTACATGAATATGATATAAGAAATGTGTGCAAATCTAATTTAACTGATATTTATTCGCTGGCGACTAATGTCGTATTGATATTTCCAACTATAAGGTTTAATGATTGCCTTAAAAGCCTATCTCCTCTTTCAACCATGCTATCCATATTGGTCCAGAGTAACAAAAATACTAGACCAAAGAAACAAACTTTAACCAACTGATCCATAATGTAAAGCCGACGTAAAAGTTTCTTTGCCCCTGGTAAAGTTGCTGCGCTTTCCCCCAGCATAAAAGTTCGCATACCACTGATGTATACGCGAATGTATTCTTCCCAATTTATTTGCTCCTCGCATATGTCGAATATCTCCTGATCAATGGGACTTAACTTTGCGCTCAGCTGACAAAAGCGATCATTTTTGAAATCCCAAGTTCGTGTAGTGTAAAACTGAAGTAGACTTAGACCGCCTGACAGTTTTTTCTGCACCCTCACTAAGCTGTAATGAAAAGCATTGATTAAAATAAAGTTGGAATTTGATAAAAAGCCACAACTTACAAAGGTTCCTTTCCAAATAGGAATAAAAAGAAATCAATGAAATATGCGGGCAGGTAATGGAAGAATATCACGCAGAATAAATGTTCGTAGAAGTTTTTCTTGATCGAGCCATTGGGATACCATAGTGAAAAACTCAGTGGAGCCTCGTAGAAAAAACGTTTGCCAGTTTCTATACTCTCACCCCATGTCATAAGCACTTTGTTAGACAGACAAACGTTAATAAAGTCTACACCATTTGACTGTCTGCTACCTCGATCCCAACCAGCGGCGATAAGTGCGTTTATAGCTGTGTCGACGGGGATTATTGTTGCTGGAAAGTCAGGATTGCAGTGCATCGAACGAAGAACTCCTCTGGCAGCTCCAATCATAAGACCAGTAGGCCCGTTAACACCTTCAACCCAACCGGGCATCGGCTCTTTTAAAGCAGCAGTTACTGTGAAATATAGATAAATACAAATTTAATTTAATTTGTTTTTAAATGCGATTTTATCTACACACTGAAACTAACATACAATTAGTGGTGGGATGCAACTAGTTGGTCACATCGAATTCAAACTGATTGCCAGCTAGATACTCTTCAAGACGTAGACGTAGATTTCATGCACGATGGCTTAAATGTGAGTAAACCACAGCAGAAAAGACTCTTCTATTAGGAGAAATAGCTGACTGTGTACTGTAACTACCTAGTTCTATGTACAACTCATTCATCTCAAGGAATTTCAAATCACTTCACCAAAATAGCAACGAAGAATTTGAAACAAAGATATAATAGGCCTGGGCCGGCATTCTGTAAAGCGAAATCGTTTAAACGTTTTCGTGCACACGAACAGTTTGCTTCATGTATAACATCAAAGAAATTCTCGTGGGCGCGAAAAAAAAACGAACAAACACATTTTCTTTGACGTTTTCACTTTTCTTGCTTCAAGTAACCTTAAAAACAAACATATTTTATCGTCTCCACTAAAGAAAACAAACGACAGCTATTTTGTTGACGTTTATCATTTTCTCTTTGAATTTGAAGATTGTGCTGAATATTTTACTAGAAATGCTAACAAACTATTTTTTGTTGACCAGCAAAAGCGACGAAAGTGAAATGGAAAATGAACACGTAAACTTAAAAAAAAATAGAAAAAATCAGCGGGATTGTTCGAATCCTCTCACATTACCTGACAAAAGGTTAGATTATTTACAATAATTGGTTCTTAGTTAGAAAGTTATTTTTTTCTTTTAGTTTTGTTCAACGTTTTAGGTTAAACATAGCTGCCTTTAAGTACGTGCTGGACAATATTCATTTGCATACAGGTACACGAAATACATACGTGCCTCCTACTTTAAACTTTCCTCAACGTCAAAACAACTTAACGAAAATAAATCTACATACTGGGACAGCCAAAATATAATTTTGTTGTCACACAGTTCCTCAAACCTAAACGAATGTGAACAAAAAAACGTTAGGAGTTACATGAAGCAGATTTTCGCTTTCGTGTGATTTATTTCGTTTTTTGAAACGCGAGTGGTTTTCGTTTCGTTTTTTACAGAATCCCACCCCTGTTTTTTTTTAGCTTCAATCTCAGCAAAGCAAAGTAAAATAGGATTCTCAGCACGTAATTACAACAACTATTGGGAGACTCGAAGTGTCAAGCTTAGCATGAATGAAATTGTAGGTCCCTGCGTCCCAAAAGTAAATAAGTACGGACCGGTTGCGCCAACTATTTATTGTTAACTTTCTCGATTACGTAGTAAGAGGGAGATGTTGCATCCACAAAAAATTTCAAACTCGAGATGATAATCTGTCTTTCCGTCTGTCCACAGTCCTACAGCCTAAACGGTGGGCCGGTTTTCGGTCAAACTTCGGAATTGGATTTTGGGGGCTTACAGTTCGGGGCCTTTTTATTTTTTTTTTGCAAGGCAAACCTTACAGCGGACCAGTAAGAATGCAGTAAAGGGGAAGGGTAATGATCAATATGATTCGAATCATAACCTCGTCGTATAAATAGAGAGAAGAAGAATAAGAAGAACCTCAATAGTACTTTCCATATACAATTTTCATACGAGTTTGATTTGTTCGAAAACGGCTCTAACGTTTTCAAACGACTATGCCATGGGCTGTATGGCATGGCGCCAGCCTGCATGAACCAGAGGTTCTCCAAATCCATGTCTTCAATTTCAGTAAAAAAAAGTGTTCGTAAATAAGAACAACTCGGATGTTAGAAACAATTTTTTTTTTGTTTGGTTTTGAAGGCCTGTTATATCTGTCGTGGACTGCACTTGTTATTCAAGGCGGTTCGTTTTACAAAAGCTAGCAAAACTAGTTGCATGGCTACTTAGAGACTTAAAAAATATCTCGGCTTTGAGACATCACCCTCACAAAAAATTTCTTCCCAATGCTATATTATATACCTACACATCATAGTGTTGTGTGGAATGTAGTGTGGAACCTGAAATTGTAAAGTGTAAACAAACCCAATAGTCACCAAACGAGTTCCACTCACAATTGGAGACTGTCAAATAAGTGTAAGTCTCCAACGGTGCCGTGAAATAACGCCGAGCGAAATAACGCCGAATTCTAATATTCTAAAATTCTAAAATTCGGCGTTAATTCACTTTGTGAAAGCGAAATAACACCGAATTTAAATGTTCGGTCTTATTTCACTTTGCTAAAGTGAAATAAAGCCGAGTCGGTCTTATTTCACTTTGCATTTACAAATACGTTCATAAATTAATATTAATTTTTGAGATAATGGTAATTTGCGCAAATTATTAAATGTCTATGGGGGGACATGCTGCCCCCCTGCAACCCCCCTGCTTGGGTTTACTGTTGGATTACGGGGTGGGTGCGAGGTTTTTTACTTATATTTTTTGTTGAATTTTCAAATTGTTGGGTGGGACATAAGGCCAAAAATCTCGAATTTACTTTTTATTTTCGAGATTTTTTCGAGACATAGTCTTTCGATATTATGGTACATTCGAGATTTTCCTACATTCCAGATTTTTGCATTCGAATTTAAAAAAAAAAAATTTCGAGATTTTTGTCGTTCGAGATTACGTCATGATCCCCATTTGCTTCGGCTTTATTTCACAAACAATGTTCGGCGTTATTTCACTTTGTTAATGTGAAAGCGCATCAATAACGCCGAGTTTTCCAATTCGGCGTTATTTCTCTTGGCGTTATTTCACGGCACCGTCTCCAACTGAGCTAATTCTAGAACCAGCCGGAATGTTCTCGATAGATGGCGGAGCGGGTATAAAAGGGAAATTTGAGAAGAGGGATTTACAGTTGATTTTTAAACAGTGAAAGTTTGAAATAGTAATCGGTTTACGGATAAGTGTAAAGTAATGCAGTGAATTAAGTGATTGAAGAATTGTTTTAAGTGATATTGTTTTGGAACTTAATAAGTGTATTATTATAAGAATAACCGACAAAAGTGTAATAAAAGTGATTTTGTTAGAAAAGTTCAACAGAATAGTGTTCAGTGGCGTAGCTAGGGGGACAAGGGCCCTTGTGCATAGGGAGAGAATCGGGCCCTCCTCCCCTCTTTCCGCGTAGTTTGAACTTATGTTGTCCTTCAAAATTATTGATAGGGAATAAGAATAGGAAACAGTGAGTTGCATCATCCCTATCCATACGTCGTCTCTATCAAAATCTTCATGTGTTCAATGGAAGAAAAAGGGATTAAATAAACAACGACTCACATGACAATATAGAATATTTATTAATTAAGAGAAAAAACGAACTCTAGCAGAAAGCGCGTTTCGTAAAAAAGCTATCTAGTTTGGGCATTTTTTTTTACTTTCTTCTCTTTCTTGGCGTTGTTTTCGCTTTGCGGCACCGCTACGTTCCTTTTTTCTTTCCATAATTTTCAAATGTTAACTATCGAAATTTTAGAAATTCGGAGTACTTACTGAGATTTTCCTATATTGCTTGTCAATGTTTAGCATAGATTACAGGAAGCTCAACAAAAAAGAACCATAAAACAGCTTGTTTGGTAATGATGCGGTAAAATCAATATTAACTCATAAGAAGATATTATAATTTCTATAATAGCTTGTTTGTCAATTTGAACTTGAGTTTAGAACAAATATAGTAAATAAGAACTGATCTCATGACCGTCAAGCACGTGAGCTGATCCAATGTGCTACGGGCGTACTCATCCAAACTACCATAACTGAAATAACGATAACAGACAAACAAACAGCACAAGCTTATCGAGGACCTTGGCGCATGTGTTGAAAATGTCAAATAAGGAGTTTTATCATTGGTGATGTTGATTGAATAAAAAAAATAGAAATTGAAAATTCTCGAGCCTACTCACAAGAATTTTATTTTTTTTGGAATTTTTTAAATTTTTAATTTTTTTTTTTCAAAGCTGAGGCTAGAGGGCCCCCTGAGCTCCGGGGCCCTGGTGCACTGCACCACCTGGCCCTATGATAGCTACGCCACTGATAGTGTTGTATCTTTTCGTAAAAATAGGTTGGTTATCAGTTCATATACCATGTTTTGGAGAGTCCATTTCTGTGCACGGGTTCCTTATTTTTTATTCTCTACTTAAATAACGTTGTTGATAAGATAGAATGTAATTCTCTATTTAAAAGAATTAATAAGTTCTTGGCGTACAAGGTTTCGCATTTCATTTGATCTAAAATCATTCTTCGATAGAAGAATCTGATCTTTCTTTCAACCATCTGTAATATGTTCGCTAATTTCAGTCTGCATATTCTTGTTTTACTATCACACCTTTTGTCTCAAGTAATAACTCATTGTTCTGTGATTTTTTACATTTTTGCAACTTAGAGATTTCGATCCCTGAGGTGCAAATAACTCTTTCATTATTGAATTGAGATAACAATCCTAGTATGGATGGCATCCCGCCAATATTACATCAAAAAGGCTTCTTCGCCTTTTCTGTACCTCTGTGTTTAGTTTTTAGAATTTTGAAAAATTGGAAGAGCTCATTTCCAACGCCCATATATAAACCTGGATCGAGACATGATATTACTAACTATCGTGCAAACTGCAAGATTTCTACGATGCCTAAGTTGTTGGAAAACCTAGTTTGTGGCAAACTTACACATCTCTGAAAGATATTTATCTCCCCGTTTCAACATGGCTTCGTCGCAGGCAGATCTACAACCACTTATCTTGAAATTTTTTGTAATTCTGATTTGAATTACCTTGAGAATGGCTTGCAATGTGATGTACGGGCTTTGCTAAAGCATTTGATCGCGTTAACCACAATATTAGAATTTCCAAACTAACTGGGTTAGGGCTTCACTCCAATTTCCTAAAGTGGATTCGTTCTTACTTAACGGATGGTAGCCAGTATTTTCTCGTTCACCAGTTCTCGTCACCAGTTTATGTTACCTCTGGAGTACCTATCTCAAGGTAGTCATAATGGGCCCTCTGCTCTTCTTTTTACTTATTAACGACATTCCCGACTTGTTTTTTAGTTCAAATAGCGTCTTATGATTGCCGACGATTTGAAGGTGTTCCGACCTATACGTTCAGTTCACATGGTGTCACAATAATGACCTTCATCTCAATGTCTCTAAATGGCAAAGCCTTTCTTTTTATCGTAACATCTCTCCAATTCACTTTACGTACCTAATAGATAATACATCTCTGCTCATTATTTCACCCAAAAAAGATCTTGGAGTAATTGTTGACGTATAAAACTTTGCTGTTGTAAGTATCCATTTTATAAAGTACATTCTACAAGAATAGAGAAGATCCAAAAGCGTCTTACTAGAGTAGCCGTTCGTAGACTGTGATGGAACAATGAAATGCCATCTTAAGAGACGGGGCTTAAATTATTTTTTATCTTAACTCTTTTTGAAAACAGGCAATATTTTTCAATTATGTTTATTCGTGATTTGATAAATTGTCATCAATTGCCGTTTCCTATTATCATTAATTGGATTTTATGCTCCTTCGAGAGCTCTAAGAAATCGTCCTTTGTTTTATGTACCTTATCATCTTAGTGGGGAATCATTAAGGAATAAATTCATTCTTTTGTTAGGCTTTGGTGGTGGGAGAAAGCCTCCCAGAAAACTGTGAGGAAGCACCTGGATAGGGTTCAACGCTTGGCATGTATAGGAAATACAGGTGCATTACGGATAACAACAACAAGCGCATTGGAAGTGATCCTGGGGATCTAAACGCTAGACTTATTTATTAACAAAACAGCGGCCCCAACGGCACTTCGTTTGCATCGAGATGCGAAATGAAACAATCGTGGTACCATCTATGGAAATAGGAAGATCCTGGAACTCGCCAAAAACGAGATTAGGGAGCTGAACATGCCTATGGATGGGATCACAAGGGTGCGTGTTATGGAAAGGAATCACAAAACTCGTATTGAGGACGGATTACTTCCAGAAAAAAGGAGTGGTGAAATAGTGATTTTCACAGATGGATCCATGATGGATATACCGGAGCGGGTGCCGGTATTTATTCAGAAGAGCCGTATACCAGGCTGAGATGATTGCATTGCTGCATGCGTTGGACTACTTGCTTGAGAGTCAGGTGGAGGGAAGAAATATCCTTATAGCACTGGACAATCAAGCGGTGATCAGACGCATGGAACGAACAAAGATTACAACATCATTGGCACTGGAATGTGTACTCAAGCTCAATAAGTGTTCATCTAAAAATGAAGTAACACTGACTTGGGTACGAGGACACATAGAACGCAGAAAAGGCAGACTCCCTTGCAAAACAAGGTTCAACTAAAAAGTTGCCAAAACCAGAATCATTCGATTCAATTGGCAGAGGAATGGTTGAACAGCTGATTCACAAATGGAACAGTGTAGACAGGCTAAAATGACAATTAAGTGGCCGACCTGCTCCACTCAAAGAAGGGCTCTAAGCATGAATCGAGGAACATTGAAATGGGTGGTGGCTTTGTCTAAAGGACATGGTAATTTCGGATATCACTTAAGGAAGATGGGCCTTGGAGAGGATGAGACTTGCAAACTATGCCTGGAGGAATCTGAGACAGCTGCACATATACTGTGTCAATGTCAAGCTTTGGCTGGCAGAAGAATGAAGATCTTGGGACATCATTGGGTGGAGACCCGGTCGATGGAACAGATCACACATAAACAGATGCTAGCGTTAACACTAGGAATCGAACCCAGGAAAGAACTCTGGAGAAATCCAGAGAGTCTAGATGGGTAAGATTTACAGTGGTAGAGAGACGAAAAGAGACCCGTCAATGGTGATCTGATTCGATTATCTATCAAAAATTATATACATAGGCTTTGGTGGTCGTTTCTAAGTATATCGTTTGTATATTAAGTAATCTAGCGAGAACATCAGGTGCACTCATTTGATTGAAAATAAAATAAATAAATAATAATTAACAAAACTTTCTGTTACCTATAGATGGGCGGCAGACAACTATAGGCAATTTACTGTCATACGTTGCCACTAGTCCTTCCGTTAAAGCTTTGCTATAAGCGTATGTATTAGGCAGTCCGTTTAGCAGTCTAGAATATTAAAAAAAAAAACACTTCCAATAACTATGCGGGTTCGAATTGAAATCCAACTTACCTAGGTGTTACCAGTTCCAGTGATTTGTCATCCAAAGTACGAACCATCTCGAGTATTCCATACGGGTTATTCGGCGGAGCATATGCCCTCTCCTCCAATGTACTTTCGTTGCACTGGCAGTATGACGTCGACACATGTACCAATGCCTTAAGGTTGACTATCTTTTCGGCAAGCTGCATCATCTTACTTGTCCCGGCTACATTCATCTCGATCATTGGTCGTAGGGGCTGGTCGAAACGCACATTTGCCGCACAATGAAAAACTACTTCCACATTTGTGATAAGCTCATTCAGGTCATTCTCGGAAATTCCAAGGCGTTCCTCAAGTACATCGCCTTTTATTAATTTGATTTTATGCACAACATCGGGATTTTTTTCCAAAATTTTATCAAAGATCTGAAATGGTTATAATTAGCGTGTTAACAGCCATCGCAAGACCATTCAAATTACAAATAATACTGTGAGAAGCCTAGTTTGCTAGTCAGTCGTTTGTCATAAGGTAAATAACCCGTCAGATAATGGATCTTTATACTCGCACACGCGGAAACATTTGTTAGAAATTGCACAACATTGCGTTGAAAGTAAAAGTGCTTGGGCACTTACTTTGTCGCCAGATAAATCACTTCCATGACCACCTTTTAATTAGACGGCTGTGAAGTTCCAGTACGTATTAAGTTGGCATTTCGAAGCAGAGTGGGTATATGATATGTGCAATTAACGTTTCGTTTTGCAATGCAAATACGAATGAATTGCTGTAAAATCGCGCGTTTAAGAATCATCACGCCTTGGGAAATGCAAGCGCCTGATCGTTTGAAGAATTGATTAATATACTTTATTTGCAGACTAACTTAATTATGCATAAACTCCACTCCAGGTGGGTATCTATAAATCGTAATGCCTGATTAGGTAGGTATGCAATTTGAAATAAATGAATGGGCAAGTTTATACCGACTTGAGGTCAGTGTAAGGGAGGTTAAGCAGGATAAATGTTATTATCGGATGACAGTAATCACTCGACCGAGGTGTTTAGTTAATGTTTTTTTTTTTCTTTTTTTGTAATTAATACACGAATTAAAAGAAAAACGTGTCTCGTCTTTCGAAAAAAATTCTTCCACAGGGGTTTTTAATTTGCATTTGGAAAACCCGTACAGTGTTAATAATTTTGATAAAAAAAACAATCGTTTGATGCAAATATATTCAGAAAGTACGTAATGGATACTATATTTATGTGGTAAATCACTAAGTCATTCATTGACTCATTTTCTATATACCGCCTTTACATACAAGGGCTGCGGGCGGGTTTATACATAGATTGCCGATCTCCCATCCCGAATTCCAATTCTTCAGAGGGAATCCCCAAACGAGTAGAGGAAAAATGTCGGATATCTAAGCACGCTTAAAGTGACCAAACCACAAAAACGTGAACCGTTCCGCCCCGAGACGTAAATCTGATCTTCCTCGTGCAATCTCTGCTAAGTAACAGTCGCAAAACAACGATGGAATCTGGAGTTGAGTTACAGCATCCGTGATCGAGTAGGGAGTAGGTACTGTGTGACTGAATTTGTTATTGTTTTGCAAGTAAAATCCATAAAATTCAGTGACGTATGCTGTAGTTTCACCCCTGATGTCAAAAACTCGCATCCGTGATCATATAGACAAGGGTTAGAACAAACACCAAATTAGAGACCGACGACCTTACTTGACACCGACTTCGGTCCTCCTAATAACAAATCCATATAATGGGTCGTATGAATAAAACGTAGCAATTGCTTTTACTCAAGATAAATGTCAAAAGCGAAGCATTTGCTACGTTTCGTATGAATAAAAACCAATTTGAGTTAGTTCCCACTTGTGACATGTTGACATGTAACTTTAAGCAATTGTTCCGTTTCACGCGTGAAAATGTGGACATTTTGGCTAATACTTTCTTAAATGATAGATTTGAGACGCGTGGTGGTGCTCTTTCAAATATCCAGAAAATTAAATCTTTCCTAAGGTATTTAGGAGATCCGGGGTTTCAAGTAAACATTTCAAAATTCATGGCTTAATAACAAGTGAAAAATGTATGTATTTAGGTTGGTGTTGGAGAAGATCTTGGTGTTCTTGTTTTTCTTTTAAGTTTTGTTCACTTTTGACAATTTTCCCACAAAAATTTGAAAATAAATTCAAAATAAACAAACCACCAGACAGTTGTGACTTGTCAAGTTTGACAGAAATTGCAAGGCAAGTACACGTACAGCGAAGTAAATGCTATGTTTGAATTTTCGAACTTACTTTAGCAAACTAGGTTTTTATTCATACCGATTCAAAGCATTTGCTAAGGGCTTCTACTTTGCTACAACCTTTTGCTCAAAGCAAATGCTAGTTTTTATTCATACGACCCAATATAAAATGGATTATAATTCTCAAAGTGACAGCTTGACAAATCTTCAGCATTGTTCCTTCCATCGCTCGTGTATTACTCGTATATTGCGATATACATACGTACCTATACTTTAACTACAGGTTTTTAAACAGTACTTTTCTAACAAGTGCATTGAAAAAGTCTTCTGGCTGTTTTTGTCCCTTTAGATTTGTTTACGTTTACTTTCATCCCTGCTTTAACACAGACGACTTGCAACTGATATTCTCTTGTTGCCATCATCTTACACTTGGGACTAGGACAGGAAAATCATAAAACAAGACTAGCTGAATTGGGATTCTGGTAGGGCGAAAATTTATTTTGGGACTTTCATTCAGATATACGAACTTCGGAACGATTTTAAACGAAAGAAGTGAGCCACTTTAGAATCAACTGTGCAGCTTAGGTGATGAATCCGGTTCTATTATTAAAAAAGTTAAAAACAGACAAGGGGCCAATAAACATTTTTAGTTAAACATCTAAGTTTAAGTAGTCACAGTGGCTATATTTTCCATACAATTTTCGCAATTGTGAGCCTCCGTAAACTTCATGGCGAGACTAAATTTTTTTATTAGTACGCAAGGAGTCTTAGATACTTTATAGATTATATAAACATCTAGCTGATAAGCAAAATGGAAAGTATCGAGTGAACACTTTTTCCTGATTCGCAGGACACACTTCAAAACGCACTGCACGGCTTTGACCATAGAAAACAATAAATAGCTTGTTCGACAGGTCCGTATATAGGGACACTAAACCTAACTTCTCACAACACACAACCATTCGATTTATGTGATTTTTTCAATTTTGGGTATGAATGAAAGGGATCTGCGAATCCAAACGGCTAATTGAAGAGCTCTTTCATGACAGTTATACTCTCGGATGTTTGTCAGTTCTAGAGCTGAAGCAGTGGGAAAAAAGCCTCAAGTTACCTAAACTTTTTTTTCGGGAATGGAACCTGGCACCCTTCGCTAAGTAGTCCAACACACTAACCACAAAGCCACTGTGCCTATCAGATGTAAATTTTTTTGAATTTTTTCTTAAGACAGTAGAACGTCTGATTAATATATGAAAATTACTCATAGCAGTGCTTATACGCGACTTTTGTCTACAACTTAACATCCATACCGAAATTTGGAATTTAGATAACGCGAATTGTTACAGGTTCAACTTAACCTTAACTCATAATTTGTTTTTACATCGCCCTTACCAATAATCAACTTTCGTCTGGCAGTTTACGCAAAGTTTCAACACTTTCCAAAATCCCTTTACCAATAAACAAATATAGTTTCCAGAATATCGCTAACTGTAGCTGTATAGGGTCAAATGTTAATGTTCAGAAAGCAAAGCCATGTTTATCTCTGGCATTTGCTACATAAATCTCTGCCCAGAAATCGAGCAAAAGTGCAAAAAAAAAAATGAAACTGAATGCATTTAAAAGAACAGAATTTCTGCGAAAGTGTATAAACTAAGTAACGTACAGGGTACAGAATAATTTTTTGAAAAAAAATGCTCGATATTTTGCGACAAAATACACGTAAATAGATTACATACCTATCTTAGCTGGAAAGATACTTTGTTGTTCTGAGTAAAAATTGAAGCATACGTGCATCAATATTCACATAAAAACCGCATGTAGTTTAATATTTCAAAATATTGTTGGTTTTTTAAGAGTAAACACCTGTATTTTCCAAACTAGTGTAAAATTTTAAGATCTGTCTTGATCTAGCTAAGCTAGTGATCTCAGACGTATCGTACTCCGTCTAATTATGGTTTGGCCAAGAGTATAAATCATTTTATGCAAATATTCTTAAACACCTCTGGGAATTCTTTAAATGAAATAGGTACATATAAATAAGACTTTTTTTAAAAAAAAACCTCCTCCGACGTTTTTGAAGAGGAAATTCTGTTCTTTCAAACGCATTCCGTTTCAATTCAATCGCTCCAGTAACAATTTATCAGTCAGAGAAACAAAAAATGTAATTTTTTGCCGTTTATTGAATAATTTGAAAGCGATTTTAATACGATACAAATGTAGGTACTTATAATTCAATCGTGAAGTAGTATTAGAAAACAATGGAAAGCGAACTATAAAAAGTACTATAAATTGTGTCCGATCGAACGACAGGACATTACTGATTTCCATATAATATTTGATAGATCAGCGGATATTTTGTGCATCTCCTATTTCGTGTTTCGTTTTTGCTTATATTAAGCCTCAAAAATCCCTTTAAAGATATCTGTTGGGCAAATTTAATTACAATTTTTGTATTCCTTATTGTAGAAAAAAGTCCTTTTTGTTAAAGAAACCATTGACCTTGTTTTTCATGAAAACAAATTATGAAATTAGAGTTCTGCGATGACAACAAATGTAATAGATTCTAAGAAAGTAGTCGCACTAGTAAATGTGGAGGTCTAAATGGTTATTGGGATTGGTATTGGTGCTGTACATTCTTATTAAAGCTGACATCCGACATTATTAGACGAAAGGATAATATTCTTTCGTTCGTACGTATTGACGTTAGCTATTAACTGCCCTTAATCTAAACATACCTACAGTAAGTAGTTGCTTTAAAAAAATTAAAAGGTGAAAGACAACTTTATTACGGTTGGAAGTAAGCCGCTTTATAAGTCTTAACCTTAAAACAACAAAGAAGTTCCTTCATCTATGTCAAAATCATTCCATATCATAGTTATATATTTTCAAATCTTGAAACTTTGAAAACTTGAGATTTCGAAAGAGCAAACTTTATTTATTGAACAATTTTTGTACCGGATGGATAATTAAGTGAACAAATATCGAAACGATTGGCTTGGTGTGATGCAATGAGGTGGTGCTTAGGCTTACTGGCCTGTAGCTCTGAGGTTCGTTTGCTGGACTACTGAGCAAGGATTCACAGTCGCGGGTTCGAACAATTGAAAAACACAATTTTAAGACATTTATTCGATTGGGAAGTAATCAATATTTTTGAGTGGTCCTCAGAAAACTTCTTAATTTAGCCTCTCAGCACCTACATTCACCACCAAATAAAAATAAATAAACGAACTTAAACAAACGAATGGCTACGAAAAGTAAGGACTTATGTAGGTCTGATGCTGGATTCATTTCAGTTAAGAGTAGAAGTAGATCGCGGTACGGCTTTTTTTACCCCAGTTTATTCAACATGGGTGAGTATAAAAACTCTGAAGAGTTGTGTACCTGTAAATGTAGTTGCATTTTGGATATTAAAATAAACAGCGACTAGTAAACATTCAGCCAGTTTTATTTTATTTACCAGCAGCACAAATCGACTCTGCTATCTTATTCAATCTTACTATACATATTTACATACTCAACTTACCCTACATTTTAGGTACTCCTCCTTTCTGGCCACTGCAGATACTCCTCTTTTTTCGCGGATCAGTAGATATAAGCATTTTAGGTCCTGGCAATTGCGTAGTAGTTTTTCGACTAAAACCTTTCCCATAAAACCTGTGGAACCAGTGATAAGAATGCTCTTGGTTGCATACCAATCTGCTACAGTGGATCTTCCCAATGCATCATTGTTTATGATCATTTTGCTGACTCCAATTTAAGCGGCTTTGTCTGAAACGATAAAAATCCAGTTATAACATTTTTTCAATAAGATGTACGACGTCTATAACGTAGTTTAAATAAAGTAATTTATTTGTTCATTAATGTTTAATTTTGCCTGCATAGTTTCAGGTTTAACGTATGCATTAAGTAAATCTATATACCTATAAGAGTTGAGAATGAATGTAAGACCGGACGGTCAAATATTGTCTGAAATTATAAGGTCATTCACCATTAACAATTAGGAACTCTGACGGACTGCTTTGCAGTGAAGCAGAATTCAAATCTGTGGCGTTATCGCTGCCAAAAATAGAAGTAGAAGAGAAGAAGAATTCCAGGCTTTTGTGATAAACGAGTTGATGTGTTGATTTGCTTACCTGCTTACGGTGCAATGTCTTCAGTAAAATTGTATTAAGTTATTTCAATGTGAATTCTTAGGTATATGATAAAATGACTTAATTGGTTAAAATGGATATATGCGATCAGTATGTTAAATATCTTTTCAATCTACTGCTTATTACTCAGCTTTGGTACCGAAAAATAATACAACATCAATAAATTAATATTCCGAATCAAGTTAATTTTTTTTTCATCAACTATTTATCTGTGTTTAGTCATTTTGTACTTTTAGCTTTAAGCGTTTTAAAAAGGATCGTGGTTGTCAATTAATGTGGTTTTATTTCTTTTTATTGGGTATAAACAAAAACCAGCAGCAGGTTCTCGACAATCTATTATTATCTTTGTGATCGATTATCCGGTAATAACATGTCTGCTGAGGTTGACCTTTTAACGAAAAGGAGGATATCGACTTATTTGTTTCAATTCGTATAATGCAGTATTCTGATAAATTTTATTTCAAAATCGTATAATAGCCAATAGGTGCAGAAAGACCCAGTGTATACGGTCATAGGAATGAATGTTAATTTGTGAACATTCAATCCGGCCCACGAGATGCTCACCAATCTGATGATTTTTCATGTGAAAATGATATCGAGGGATGTTTTTATTTTGCAAGAATAGAAGAACAAGATGTAAGAGCTGTCATTGGTATAAAATTAAAGGCAGTTGGTTTTGATGAAATACACCCGTTTTTTGTAAAAATAATTCTGCCACATATACTTCCAGTTATAACCCATATTTTTAACACGATCATTTTAACAAGTTCTTTTCCTCAGTTATAATGGAAGGTTGCGAAAGTAATACCGATTCTAAAGAAAGCCAGCTACTCGACTTGCAAATCCCGAATACCGATCTATTTAAATACTTCCACATCTGTCAAAAGTTTTGGAAAAGATCTTGCATAAAAAATATCGCTTTTTCTTAACAATAACAAGCTCTTAAGTAAATTTCAGTCTGGTTTCAGGGTGAAGCATATAGTTGTCTTTCAGCTGTACTAAAAGTTACTGACGACCTAAGGTATTCTATGGACAAAGACCTTGTATCTTTTTTCGGACTGCTGGACTTTTCTAAAGCGTTTGATACAGTAAATCATAAAATACTTGTATCCGAGATTAAGAACTATTTTCGGTTTTCGAACTCAGGCTCCAATCTGATATACATACATACCTCACAAATACATAACAGGCAGTTGTCTTAAATAGGAACGTGTCCAACTTCTTAGAACTTTGCTCTGGTGTTCCCCAGAGATCAATACTTGGCCCGTTGTTGCTTACAATGTTTATTAATGACCTTCCGCTTGTAGTCGAAAATTCTTATCTGCACATGTACGCTGATGATGTACACATCTATTTAAGTTGCACGCTTGGAATGATCGAAGATTGTGCTGATAAATTTAATAAAGATCTAAAAAATATTACGTCTTGGTCAATTTTTTGGACAGTGGAATGCCTTACCCCTAGATAAACGAAGACATCGCGGTACCAAATATTTCGAAAACGTTTTATTCAGACATCTAGCCAAGAATTGATAAGTATTATGTAAATTTATGTATTTATATTTGTTTTGTTTTTCTCTTAAATTATTTATGTTGAATACCTGGTATTAATGTAGATTTCCTATCGTCTAAATTGAATATGCTCACTATTTTGCTTATCTCTATAATTGTTTAATGTTATTCATATTTGTTTAGTTAAATTAATTCAAAACTGTAGGTATTAAATTTTCCTATAAATGGACTTCAAGTTTAATGAAAAATATATTTTCTAAGTCAATAAATAAATAAAAGATGTTATAATTTTTCAAATGGCGAACATGTGGTTTCAACCGCACACGTCGCGTAATCTTAGGTTTTGGCGATTTAAACATCCCATACTTCTTTCTTTGGGGTTACTTGAATAGTCGCGGGCTTATGTCAACAAACCTTAGACAATCGCAGCCCTTTAGGAGAATATTCAACAGGAATGCGAACAGTTGTCTGTTGTCATCGGAAATCTTGCGGAAACTCATCGAAATTGCGATGAAATGGGCACAAATGACAAAAGATAGTGACAAAAAAAAAATTGTAGTGGTCCAAATAAAGATTTCCATCACTCAAAATCATTTTCTTTTAAAATTGGATGATTTTTTTAGCACCACTATGTAATTATACTGTTTAACTATCACAGAGTTTGAAGTAGTGTACTCTTACTGTGATAGCACGTATTCAATAGATCGAAATCTAAATCTAAAAGAAATTGTCAATTGACAACTTGTTGGCATAGCAGGTACTAGATCTCAAAAATTTAAACTTTTCTTAGAAACATTCACAACCATTTATTCAATTAAATTCAATTTATTATTAATTAAGATAAATATCCTTTATAGTAAGTACATAGAGTTAAGACAATAAGAAATTATTCAATAAAACAATGTGTAAGTCTTAAAGTTAAATTTAGAGAAATAGTAACGTAATAGTATAAGAAATAGAAAAGAAGTTTAAATATAAAAATAGAAAATAAAAGAGAATGGAATATAGAAGGTAGGAGAGAGAAGTGAAGTAGAACTTTAAAAATAGAAATTTAGAGATTAGAGTAGGAGAGAAAAATAAAGAAAAACTGCGCTCTTGAAGCGAGCGGCATTGGAGATGGTTCGAATATTTGTGGGTAGAGAGTTCCATAATTTGATGGCGTAAATAAAAAATAAACGGGACGAATTAAGATAGTGATAACGTGATGAAATCAAAGAAAGGGTTCTAGGGGTGCCGTGAAATAACGCCGAGAGAAATAACGCCGAATTCTAAAATTCTAAAATTCGGCGTTATTTCACTTTGTGAAAGCGAAATAATACCGAATTTAAATGTTCGGTCTTATTTCACTTTGCATTTATAAATAAATTCTTAAATTAATATTAATTTTTGAGACAATGGTAATTTGCGCAAATTATGAAATGTGTATGAAGGGACATGCTGCCCCCCTGCAACCCCCCTGCTTGGGTTTACTGTTGGATTACGGGGTGGGTGCGAGGTTTTCTACTTATATTTTTTGTTGAATTTTCAAATTGAGATTTTTAGCCTTCGAGATTTTTGTCATTCGAGATTACGGCATGATCCCCATTTGCTTCGGCTTTATTTCACCAACAATGTTCGGCGTTATTTCACTTTGTTAATGTGAAATAATGCCGAATTCTGAAATTCGGCATTATTTCACTTTGTGAAAGCGCAATAACGCCGAGTTTTCCAATTCGGCGTTATTTCTCTCGGCGTTATTTCACGGCACCGTTCTAGGGGAGAGTTAAGAGAAAAGTTAAGTTTTTCATATAAATACATATAGGATCCTTAGCTGTTATTATGGTATGTAAAAATATACAATTTCTGGCGTCAATAAAATGTTTAAGATTTGTGCCTAAAAGGCTTTGTGCCTATTGTGAGATATGATCATATCTGCGTAGTCCATAAATATATCGTACCGTGTCGTTGAATGCAACTTGAAGCTTGCGCTGGGATAAGGAATCGACGTTACGGTATACAGCCTCAGCATATGTAATTAAGGGCTGGATAAGGTTTATTATCAGTTTCCGTCTGGTGGTAATTTGCACTTATCCACAACTTTCGAAGACATCCATAAATTCTTCTTATTACATAGTTGATATGGTCGTATCCTGTTAAGTTTGAGTTGATAACAATTTCCAGGCTAGTAGCAATTTGAACATATTTTAGCTTATTATTAGATAGTACGATAACAGGCAGAGTGTTTATTTCCAGTTTTTTGCTTGATAAAGGAATAACCTGCGACTTGTCTGGATTTAAGAGTAATCCATTAGCTAGATACCAGGAATAAATACGGGAGAGGTCCTCATCAAGGTTGTATAAGTAGAGCTGAGCGTCATCAGCTTACATACAGATGGTAAGTAATTAAAAAAAAAAAAAATAATAATGGGACCAAGGATTGATCCTTGTGGTACACCCTGCTTCACTGGCAAAAGAGATGAAGATGTATCAGAAATTAAAACTTTCTGAAATCTATTGAAAAGAAAGCTTTCAAAAAGTCGAACTGCACTGTTGCTAAAACCAAAGAGATTTTTCAATTTCCATCAAAGAATTTTGTGGTTAACTTTGTCAAAGGCCTTGAAAAATCAAGCTATCTTTCTAAGAGAAACCTAGTCACCCTCAATTGGTTTCCAGCCCACAGAGGATTTGAGGGTAACGAATCAGCTGACTTATTGGCTGAAATCGGAGCAACCACTCCGCTTATCGGACCTGAACCCTTCTGCGGAGTCTGCAAAAATCCATTTCAGGAACTATATTAAGAACCTTTCTCGCATCGATTCAAACGAGATCTGGCAAAGCACAGCTTATCCCGCTCCATAATATAATCTAATCCAACAATAAAATTCTTCAACTGATATAATTTATCGAGTTATTAAACAGGGAATGGTATTTTGTTATTCTTACAAAGTAGTTTTGTAGTAAATCTTTTATCCGTTTAAAAGAATATCATTCAAATTGACGAAACATAAGTTTTAGAAGTAAATTTCATTTATCATTACAACAATTTCCATTGTCTGCTTTGAGGGTTTCGAAGGCAAAGAAGAGGCTTATGAGCTTCCCCGCTAAGGCTCGACAACTCTCTCCATTGCCCCAGAACATTTTTGCGGCCTGCCAAGCAGCAACATTTATGCGGAGTTCCTGATTAAAGATACAGTACTGATGTTCTGACAGACCTCATGCCGTTCAATCAAATAAATATCATTAGCAAATAAATACCTTTTTTCAATTTCCATTTTCCTTTTCGAACTATACCTTGACTTTTCCAAGTCTCAGCAAAAATTTCCATAACATGTTTAATTTGAGTAAGCTCTAAGCATATCCGTATGTTGCGACAGCACCATAAACTGCAAATGAACACTTTTCCTTGTAATCCCACGTGAAATCTACTTGTGTAGTGTTCACTTTCCGCCTGTTCTATAGATAATGAGTAACCTACTTATAGTTACACAGACTAATTATTTAGCATGCAACTGAAAATAAATAAATCTATAATAATGACAATTAACCCAAATACCGCAACACCCGTAGAAAACCGTATTCGCAATTTCAAATTGAGTGTCGCATTAACTAAATATCACCTGCCATTAGTGTATACGACTATATACTCGTACATAAAACTCTACTCATTCATCAAATTCTCGTTGTTGCACCATGTAAGTGTAAGATGTAACTTAAGCTGAAATCACTTTATACTAGGCGGGCCACCTTCGGACGGCAACTTTCGCTTTTACTTGCTTTTGTGATTTTCCTGATCGTTGTGCTTATCAGATTCCGCTGCTTTGTGTCTACAATGTCAAGTTATTGCCCATTTATATGCTTCCTCGATTCGCAAGGCTTGGGTTTCACAGTATAACAGTTGCATTAATGACAGTACCAAACGAGCGCAATGGCCCACTTTGGATCGATTCGTTTTTAAGGTATTTTCATCTCAACTCAGACCCCGTCATCTGCTGCATTGCATAAGCGCACTGCAATGGCGATTACACAGAAAGTGAATTCCTGACGATGCGTCAATGTTTGCACGCGATCTTGAGGAGAAAATGTAGTAACAACATAAATGGATATCGTTCGTAACTGTCTGACAGAATGAATGTGTGCACTTTAACATTCATTTTAGACATTCATTGTCAATGTTATTTGTTTTTCAGTTTTTGAATAAAGAACAAGGTTGACATTTTTTTTTTATAAAACACGTCTAAATACAGAAGTGATAATTTCTAAGAACAAGCTCCATGTAATTACGGTTCAATTGTAGGTATTAATGACTACCCAATTAACCAGAATTGGCATGACTTCGACTGATTTTGAGTACTTACGATTCGATTAGTTTTGAGACTAATAACTCAAATAGATGTAACCAACCCACTAATGTCGATATCGATAACATTAAACGCAAATAAATAAATCAGCTTATTAACAGGTAAACACGCTTTATTTGAGTAGGTACTTACTGTACATTCCAATGACTACGAGTATACATATTCTGATATCATCTTTAGTGTGCGGCGTGTATACCTGTTCACATTACATTCTTTTTAATTTTGTGTGGGAACGGAAAAACTTACAATGTACGAGTATAACAATATAATTACAGAAAAAAAACATCAACAATGTTCAATTGTCGATGTGGAACTCCCAGCCGACAATGCGGAAAACACGGAAATGCAATATGGCGAACTTTTGATATTTGCAACTTGCAAGACAAGTTAAACATTTCAACAAGTTGCTTAATTTATGTTTTTGCGCTCGAACTAAACAAAACGAAGTCGAATTTTTTAAAACATTTAAATGATTGATGTTAATAACTAATAAGTATCGTACATGTTACACCCAACGTGTCACACTGTTGGGTGATTGTAATTGGTATATTTGAACATAAAGGTTAAACGGCTACACCTTGTATAATTACATGCAATTTACTGACAGGTGGTTGTGTTGGGTTCCCATAGTTATTAAAGCGCACTCTGTTCGGTTTCATGTGGGTTTCGTTAATTTAAAATTAAGTTAGCCTATTAATTGTTATTTAAAACAATTTTTCGTCTGTTACTGGAGCGATTCAACTGGAGGTTACATTAATTTTTCTCCAGTTGCTCTAAGACGATTGGTATCAACTGATCCTTAAAAAAACAAACTGTCCGTCTAAACTGAGCAGTAAAATACTTGCATTCGACAAGTGACTCTTCTGTTTAAACTCTATTAGATACTCTACTAAAAAAACATATCACTTATAAATCCAGTCTGTTCACAGCTGGGGAAGTTAGCCCACACTTTTTCTATAATGAAAAACCTTGATTGCAGCTCGATAGGCTGTGTAGCTTAACCGCTAGACAGCTCCAAAGTTTGACATGTAAAATTAGTTATTTTCGTTTTCAACGACGTCAGAGGAACAAGTTATAACTGAATGTTCTCCTAGAATATATCAGCGCATTCGAATGGAAAGTTTAATAGGCATTTAGTTTAAAAAAAAATTCAATTCCAACTTATTTTGTTGATGCTGCATTTTACAATTATGCCAAACATGACATTTCTTAAACTTTTTGTAAGAAAACCGATCAGGTACTTCTCTTGAAATTGAGAGAATTCTCTCTCGATTTTAGAGATTTGACATTTTTTATTTTTCTGTGCTTAAAGTATCTACACGAACGGACCTCATGTCAAATACATTTATTTTTTCTGGGTATTTTTGACATTCCGAACTGTGGAGAGTGTGTTCACAAACCGGACTCTACATGTAAATCTGGTCAGTTTTGGAGATTAATTTTTAATCTCATTTATGAGATTAACTTTTGTATGATAAATCCCGAGATTTATGCGGGATTTACGGAAATTTTTCTAAATCTCGCAGATTATCTCCGGTGCAAACATAGCATAACATTTTACAGTTAGCGATATTCTGACAATAATTATATTTGTTTATTGGTACAGGGATTTTGGAAAGTGTGGAGTTTTTGCGTAAGCTGCCAGACTAAAGTTGGGTATTGGTAATAGCCTTTTCACACCGAGCCGAAAACCGTGTTTTCGTCGAAAACTCGTCGATGCCAGCTAGTTTGATGTTTCAATCAGCTGTGAGACACTAGTCGCTAAACTGCTGCGCAAACTTTTTTGGTTAGAAATTTAGATACGTCTGCTGAACAATATAAGCTTTGGTTTAACACTTAAGAACTCAGCCGACTTGTATCCAGCAATCTTCTTTTTTTTTAAATGAACACATCAATTATTAACTGATACGTAATAAATTTTTATTCGTGAAACAGAAAATTGCTGTGCATAAATCGACTATGTTCACATTTTTTTTAAAAATGCTGCCGGCCTGTTATTTCATGAATCAGGACTACAGTAAATTGATTGACAAGTCCGCAGACACCTTCGGCTATATTGCAATAATATCCGTAATTATCTATATAAGGACCTATATTCCGATAATTCAAACACGAAGTCGTTAAAATAAAATCATTTCATTTACAGGAAGTACTTATTAAGAGATTTTAAATAGTAACAATATGACAACGAAAATTAGGAAATGTAAAATAACTAAACAGGTAAATAAATCATTATACTGTGTTCCATACGATGAAGTCATTAAGAGTTAAGTCAGCAATAAAGCCAAAAATACTGAGCGATAGACTAGGAAATAAATAAATTAATTACGAAAGTAACAAATTACATAAATTATCAGTTAAACGAAAAGATGTTGTTATATACAAAACAATGCTAAATCCAAACATTCTGAAGATCAAAATCCATTGTGAATATTTTAAACGGTGCTTCAAGTCTGGCAGAAGTCGATGGCCATAAATATTAACAACAAATATGCCTACCGATGTTAATCAGCATGTCAAATAGTTAAACATATATCTGAAGGTATATAGTAACCTTTTTTGATGCTAGGAAATAAACAAGTGAGACATTGTATAGTGTATAATCTCTCTAATCTTTACCGTAAGCAAGTAATTGTGATTGGTAGTGCGCAGAGTTTTATATCTATGATGTGTAAAATGTATATAGTACTTAATCAATTGAGAAACATTTTGGGAAAAACATCCGGAAATGTAGGGAGATTGCAAAAATCGAATATTAATTTTTTGTATGGAAATTTCTGTGCAATTGTTCCGGAATGGCTTTTCGAATGGAAAAATAGAAATTTCTTGGAAAATTCCGGAAAACGCAAAAAATTTATCGCATGTTTCGACGTAAAGGTGAACATTCGCTGTGAAGCTTGAAAAATTTCGGATAATTTTGAATATATGACATTTATCGAAGTTACTCGACTCAACGAAGCAAAATATGTAGTTTGAAAAAAAGAAAAAAAATGTTAACGCGCATATGAATGGTTTTCCAATGAGAGGTGTTATTGTTAATGACCCACTACTTCGGTAGCTATCACTTTTGAAGCTTTTATTCTTTGACATTTAACAAGTAGAAACTACGCCATTACTAAAAATGGAACGATATGCTTCAACAACGCATTGAAATTATTAAAATTCACTACAAAAATGGTGAAAATCTTGCAGTCACGGTTCGCAAAACTAAAACATTTTTTGGTCGTCGTGAAACACCTTGTCGGACCGCAATACAGAAATTGGTGGAGCATCTGGGGCTAGGAAAACCCAAGAGTTATTGTTGAGAAGCCTCTCCATCCTCAACGTGTGACTGTTTGGTGCGGTTTATGATCCGGCGGGGACCTTACTTTTTCGAAAATGAGGTTACGAAAATGAGTTACGGTGAATGGCTTGCGCTTTTGAGAGATGCATAACGATTTTTTATGGTCGGAGTTGGATGGTATTGATCTGGACAACGTTTACTTTCAACAAGACGCGCTACGTGCCATACAAGCAATGAAACCATTGATCTTTAACGGGAAAAGTTTCCGGGTCGTGATATCTCTCGAAGCGGTGATCACAATTGGCCACCGAGATCTTGTGATTTAACACCTTGCGACAGTGTCGATTCAAGACTTCAAAGATAAAATTCGTGAGGCTATCGAGGACATAGGGCAGCCACTTTGCGATATGGTTATGGAAAATTTCATGAAAAGAATATGGTCCTGTATGCGTGCTCGTGGGGGCCATTTAGCTGATTTAGTTTTTCATTATTAACAGCATACCTTTCTCTTTATTATGAAATAAACATCGGATCATTTATCTCAAAAAATGGCTTTGTTCTTTGAATACCAAAATAATGCCACTTATTGGAAAACCCTTTATTAATCGACGACAAAATTTCTTTCAGAACATGCTAACCCTACTAAGAGGCCTCTACTCAGAAATCGAGCAAAAGTTCAAAAAAATACTTGTAATAAATGTAATAAATTTTGAATGTTTGTGTTTTTTTTTTATCCGTTTTAACTACATATTATCATCAATCAATTTTTAAATTTAATTTATACGGTGTTTCTAAAAACTCATTTAAGTGTAGACATCTTTCTTTTTTTTTCCTTCTCATTTCCACCATTACATCGAGAGAGTTTTGAGTCGCCGCACAGAATTACAATGTCAGCAAGTCAATCGTCGCTGATTTTTTAATTTTTTTTTTGTCAACAAAACTCACACAAAACGAATGGTTGTGAGAAGCTAGGCACAGGATCCCTCCCTACAGACCTGTTGCGCCAACTATTATTATTATTATAGCAAAGCAATAACTTGGAACATTTGTCAGAAAATTGGTATTTTGAAATTCTATTCAACAACGAGTGCTCCCAATTTGTAATATATAATGATACATATTAATGATAAAGAATTTGAATGCAGAATTTTATGTCGCTGCAATTGTGCTTTGTACGTAGATATTTTTAGTTTTGTTTTTTTTTTTCCGCTGTGAGAATGGAAAGTTTTCATTCCCTATCCGCCTATCCCTATTCCCAGTAAGTATATGTACTGTGGTTGACCCTGAGGTCAGCCCAGACAACGCTGCGTACTACGAGTATGAATCCGAGAAAACAGCCACAATTTATGTAAAATAATTTCAGAAAACAAACACTGTCCACCGTTGTAGGCCTCTGTTGTTGAGCCCACGCATTTGAATATTTATTATTCACAACTATTTGTGACATAAGCTTATGTCAAATTGTGTATACAAACATTTAAATAAAACCAAATGTAAATTTCAGAAATTTGAGAGTCTCTTCACGCATTCGAAAAAATTTAGCTGGGTGAGTGACAATAAAAAAAGTAATCATCAATGCAAATGAACTATATAATTTCGAGGAAAAAATTAAGGTATAAAAATGATGAAAAAGATGTATTTGTGCAGGCTTGATGAGGAAAAGATGGTAGGTAAATACTTCACATTTAGTTATTGGAGTTTGTCTTTAATTTTTTTTAATCACCAGAGCCGCGGAAAAAAAAATTATCGCAAGATGAGGCAATCGAGTTTCTCGCATCACCCAAAAACAGCATCAAATTCAGCTGCATTTGAAACGGGCGCAAAAGAATTTGGTGCGTTCCAAGTCTGCAAACCATTGGTTGGCGTCGTATGAATTGTCAGCGTCACCAGAAAAGCGACCCACCATAGAGTCGATGGCGGACGAATCAATTGGGGTGTTCTGTTTCTACTTCCTTTTCAGCAACAGCAACTCCTTTTGACGGTTTAAGTTTTTATGTTTATTTTAGGTTGATCCCACTTCTGAGATATAGAAATCAGGAATTTATTAATAAAAAGTAAATTACAAAAAGAAAATATGACAACTCGTGTCGTTGATGAAAATTACAAGATGGCCCTCATTTAAAACTAACGAAGTTGGTTGTGGTTTCAAAGATGCTTAAGCAAGAAACTAAAAATATTATTGAATAACAAAAATATTAAAATATAGAAACATGAAAAAATGCAATGAAATTTCATTATTTTAGCACTATTTATTCTTTCAACATTAAACAAGTTTAGTGCAATAGTAGTCAGTACTATTTATTCCCCCACTGAACCGAATATGATCAGTAGGTAATTTAGAAGATTTCTTTATTTAATGACAGACAGTCAAATTCGCTTAAAATCAAATAGAGCTACACCAATTTTATTTATATGATGATGAAATAAAATTCTGTGTGGTCGATTTTCGACCACTGGGCAGTGAGAAAAATCCCACATGTAGGTACTCGTACGTAGAGGAAAACGGACAGATTTTTAATATTTAAAACCGTTTGCTGTAAACGTAGGTATTCTTTTTAATATTATAAAAAATGCCTGATAAACGAGAAAGTGTATTTTTTTTAAGTTCTGTAAATGATATCTACGGTTTCGAATCGCGTTTCTTTTATAAATGGTATTTAGTTTTCAGACACGAAGAAATGAACTTCACATCAGGATCAGAGTCATATACATCTGAATCGGATGTGGGTGGTAGCAAAAAAAGGAGTAACTTCTAAAAGCGTGGGAGGAAAAAAATAATTCCAAATATTATGTGGCCAAGCTGATTTTTAGGGGAAATCTTACGTCGGTAGGGAATTTTTGGACCCATCGTAGGTATTTTTGGTTTTTGGATGTACTCTCACTGCCACTGTGCGAACCTAGTTACAATAGATAAGTATAAAGCCGCAGCAGCTGTAAGTAGGACCCTGGCCTTTACTGTCCTAAACTATTCGTGTAAGAGTCTTTTTTTTAAACCAACAACATTATGTCATTACCACACGCCTGGGCTTAGAAGTCTTACTTTTACTTGTGTCAGCTGTCAGCTATGAACTTTTATTGGCCCAATCGAAAAAGAAATGTTTGGCGTGATTTCTATTTCTTGGTGGTTGTGTTCATATACAAATACCTCAAAAATACGAACAAATTATTTTATAATTTATTATTTTATTCGGTTTATGAAGCATTAATTTCGTAATTAACACCTCTTGACAAACTATAGTTTATATTTTATACAGACATTGATTAGCTACATATTAATTTAGTTATATCAGAATGATCGATCATAAAATAACCTTTAGCTTTTAAGATGGTGTAATGTTTAGATTGATCTTGATGCTAACTGCTTTAATTTAATTCAAGCTTTGGCGTTCATTCAACCGGGGGATATGGAAATATTCTTCAAGATTCTACGAGAATGATGACTTTATTTTATTTTTAGGCGGCTCTCCCACAGAGGCAACAAGCAACTGGCAATAGGAAACTTTCGATATTATCGCTGACAATTATTTTACATTGAATCAAATTAGAGGTCTCACATTAAAGCAACTCATTATCGGTCGAAGGAAAAATTTTGCTCATTGCGGCAACATTATTGCTGGCGCGTAGTATCAATATTTTCGAGTAGTTTAGGTCTCTAGAGACTTTTGCGCATGTTACTACGTTTTATCTAATTTGAAAAATATGTTGGACAATCCCGTTTATAATAGAAAGTTTGTAGAAATATTGGAGTATGATGTGCTTTGAGTTCCCTTGCCTAGATATTTCCACCATGATTTAATAAATTAGTAAATGCAGGGTGCACCCAATATTTCCTTTTATTTTTTGTGTTAAATAATAAACGAGATATTTTCAGAGTCTAAAGAGATTTTGTCTACGAAGCCTCATGGTAAGATTAAAGTTACAAAATGCTTACTTACTCAAAATGGATTCACTTTTAATAAATGCCCGATCGAAGTTAAATTAACGCTTAACATCGTATTTTAAAAAATTGGATTTGCTTGGATACTACGTACTAATTTCTTCAAAATATATTTGTAGCGTTTTTAAAGTCAAATACATTTAATTGTAAGATGAGTCATTGTCAAATTTAAGTTAGAGCATAATATTTTCAAAGTTTAATGTATTTCAATCTACGATCCATTATTGTTGGATCGAAATTTATAAAAATTGTTTCAAAGATATGTGAATACGTGGTTATATCAAACTACAAATATATACTTTTGTTAGGGAACAAATTTTAATTCATGCTACTCTGATTTAAGAATGTTCGTAGTCGATGCTAAATCAATCCGAAAAATATTTATATCGAAGTCGTTTTCTTTGATCTTACGTTGTTGGAAGAACAAAGCGAGCTTTCACTGTCGCGTTTGCAACGGCGCGGCGCAGGGAAATAACACCGCTGTCAACAACTTCACATATAATAATTCAATGCAATAATTACATATCGGGTGGAAATAATTTTCTTTGAGAATTAGAAAGCAGCGTTTTTCAAGTAGTAGGTAGTACCTAGTATAGTATTTATTTAGTAAAAGTTACTATGTATTACAATAATTCATATTATCTATTATATAAAAATCAATCGTTGTGTGTTAGTCGGGTAAAGGCTCGAGAACTGCTAAACCGATTTGAATGATTTTTGTTTCATTTTGTTCGTCTTGAATCAGGGGTGGTTTAGGAAAAAAGAAAAGTCGGAAAATTCTCAACAGGTGGCGTTGCAGGCACACATTTAGATTTTCATAAGGAAAAGCACTTTGAAAAAAAAAAATAAACTGGATATAAATCGAGTAGTGAAACTTCCAAAACAAATAAAAATTATTTTAAATTTTAAAAGCAATTGTTGTTGTCAAATATTTTAATTATTTTCTAAGCAAATTTTTGTTGTCAACAATTTTGAATTTTTTTTTCTTAAATATACCTAATAAGTAGTTTATTATGTTACATTAAGTGACTTTTTGAAATGGAGTAGATACGTTGATTTGTTTGATGGTGTTGCAATCCATCATTTTTGTCAAGCATTTTTAGGATCCTTGCATTAGGATGTGTGAGTAAGTTGAAATGTATGTGTGATTGAGATGACGAGGACAATGATAACAGGCAACAGGAGTTGTTGAGCGTTTTGAGTGTTCACAATCATGGTACTCTGCTCATTAGTGAGTATGATTATAGGGAGGGCAGCTCAAAGATACCATAACACCTTCGGTACTGGTGTGGAGAGAGAAGGCTTACCAACCAAGTTGATAGGTGTGGTTAGTTTTCTTCTTGGCTTTTAAAATTACAAATATTTCGTTTAGAGTTAATTATTTTCCAATTTTCTTCCTATCCCTTTAATGCCAACAAATTTTAAAATTTTCGCATCAAAATTCAGGGTCAGGCATGTAAAAGTACGGTAGTCCGTAAGCCAAGCAGAAGATCCCACTCCACCGACGAGCTAAGCACAGGCTTAAACAAGCATGCCTGCCTTGCTTTGTTGACCCTACAACCCTTTCACCGAAGTCAAAATTGGGATTCCTGTGTCTCTAAATGTAGAAGGAAATAGATATGTGCGTTAGTTAGATTTGAACGATTTTTGTTTTGTTTTGTTCGTCTTGAATCAGAGATGGTTTACAAAAAATCATAAAATTCTCAACAGGTGGCGCTGTAGGCACACGTTTCGTTTTTAACTTAAATTCAATTAACTTCTAAAATATAATAATACAATAACAATAATTTATAAATATAATTCCTTCGGTGTGAAACTCTATGACTTTATATCTCAATAACTGATGGGCCAATTTTCATGAAACTTTTTGGTTTTGTTCGTATTGACGTATTTAAGGTTTGGCAAGACTTAAAAGATAACATTCTTTTAGACTCAATAGGTAATGTTTTCGATTTCCAAAGCCACTCAGGCGATTTCCATGTAAATTTGTTGTTGAGTATGGATGGTTCCAATTTGAAGGATAGGATACTTTTAGACCCTATAGGTGGCACGTCAATCATTGCGGTTTGATTGACACACATCGATATTGATATACTTCAGTTATTTCTATTGGCCCTTAGCAATAAAACATTTTAGACGCGACTTTTGGCAACAAATTAACTTTTAGTCTAAATTAGAAGTAATAAAACATTAAATTTGACTTTATGTTGAGAAATAGTTAGATTGGAGTCACCGCCAGTGATGCAAAGCCGGATCTAAATTTTCATGTCTGAACCCTTAAAAAATTATGCCTTTTTTGAAAAATCATGCCTTTTTGGTAAAGAAGATAAAAATTGCATATCTTAAAAATTAACTGCAACTAACCTACAAGGCGATTCAAGAAATTGTTATCAGAATGTTGGTCGATTGATAGGCAATTCAATCTTTTTTTATCTCTATAATCCAAGGTTTTGATTTGGTGAGTAAGTCAAGTAGGTTATTGGAAAATAAGCACGACGCACAGTTGTAAATAAAAATGTTTAATGCGACTTTGATTAAAGAATGTACCAGATTTACCAACTTCAAAATGTATTTGTGTGAATTGATTCTAAAAAAAGAATTCACAAAAAATTGATTGTAAAACAGTTCAAACAGTTCACAGAAAAATGATGCCTATTTTCTAAAAACTATTCCTCAAGTATCGGAATCAACATCACTGACTAAGTCAAATATAAAGTCTCATTTGTCACAAGCGTTTTTTCGAATTTCCTCTTGCTTTATCTGTTAAATCATAACATTTTTTTTTATTTAGTTCACATCATCAACAACTTGAAGTTCGCCTCACGTGAAACAACAAAATACAGTCACAATAGCTAGCAGAAGGTGATTTTTGTTAATTTAGAGCAAAAGTGGACTTAAGGACCGAAGTTTGTTATTTTTCTTTTCTTTTTAAGTGTCATGTGCAATGTGCATGCTCGGAATTATTATTTTCATTACATTAACGAATTGGGGCGGAACTAAGTTCGCCGGGCCAGCTAGTGTACTTATAAAAATACATATTTACATTTTCAGGTTTACATTTAAAAGGAAAAAGAAAGTAAAAACTTATTCATATTTTGTATTCAAATTAAGAAACTGATTCTCTTATGTGTATTATCAAAAGTTTTTTAAATCGTACAAAAAGAGTTTCGTTTTTTATTTCTAGTGGAAGTTCATTAAAAAGTTTTAATCCTCTATAGTCTATAAAAAAAACATATTTTGAGTTCGAACATCTCTGTACAGTTGTAATCTAAAGTCAGAATTCGATATTAAATTATAGGGCTGTACATCTTGCGTATATCTTAAATTAAATGACAGATATTTAGGAACCATGTTATGTTTCATTTTGTACACTTACAACAACTGCGATTTGGTTTTATAAGGGTAAATCAGTCGGCTAAGATACTCGTATCTATAGCATGGGGAGGCATTGCTCCGACCCGAAGAGTCTTCAATAGAAACACCTTAAAAAAAAACCTCCTCTTGGAATGTGGCCTAAACAACTCGAAGACGGCAGACGCATGTTGGTGAAGGCCAAGGTCCACCCCGAACTAAAGCTTTTACCTTAGTAAATTAATTCAATTCAAATTCAAATCCAAAAAGCAATGATTATCAAAAATTCGATTCATCTACAAATATGTATAATAAATATAAACCGCTAATTCACTTCATATACGGAAATTGCTGTCTCTGTTAAGTCCGTATGAAACTACTATTTGCTCTAGTTTGTTTCTCATGTTAAAAAGTCAACTTCGTGTAAAAGAGGCTAAAAGTATCAAAAGGGAAATCAATTGTTTGCAAATTTTCAAACAGATTTATTTTCAAATAATCTTGAAATGTCAGAAAAAAAAACCTGTAATTTCAAAAAAAACAGCTGAAAAATTTAATTTGATGAATAAATTTTTATTGCATATTTTTTTTAGGAGTCTACTCAACCCTCTACGGTTGGTACGTACGGATATTCACTCCTATCGCGGATTTTCGATGTAGTTTTCGTACTGCTCTTGTTTTATTTTAAGTATCAAATAGAGCTTTATGTATCAAATAGAGCTTTATCCTCCTTAATCCTCTGTCAGATTGAAAATAACTCGGAGTCTACAAGCACAAGCACAAGCACGCGAGGAAGCTTAAATTTTAAACATAGCTAACCTACATGTAGATCCTAGGAACACTAACAAAAAAATAGTGGGACCAGTCGCTTAGTAGTCCACTGTCCACTAAGTCAATATGGACAGTCGGCGAATATATTTTGGGCTGTTAATTTTATAATCAAGAGTAGCTTGCAGTTTTCATTCTTGTCAGAACCAAATTCAGGGAAATTTTAAAATTATTGAGGATGGGTATTTTTGTTTGTTTTGTTTTTGCTGTTGTTTAAAACACTTTTGAGAAATCTCAATTTTTTCTCAGATTTTACACACACTTTCGGTTACGAATTGTTTATCGTTAGAAGGATTGCTTTTTTAACTGAATATTATTTATTTTACGCGTATGGGATCGAGGTTTTATATTAATTTATTTCAAAATGCATTTCTATAAATGTGTGTAAATCAATTGAAATAGATTTCGAGTGCAAGTGCAAAAATGTTTTTTTTTTCCTACCAACTAACACACAAAAACCAATAAAATTCAGATTTCATGTTCGATTTGCCGGCAGAAATCTGAAATCTCAGAACAAAATCTGAAAAGCCAAATCGAAAACGACATTAGTGCTCAGTCACGAATTTTTTGACTAGATTCGTCGGCTACTTCTCCATAAATTTCAACGGAAACAGCTGCTCACGTGACCGATATCAGCCAATCAAAACCGAGATACATCTAGTCAGACAGCTGTCAGACTTACTAAACTAGATATACTTGAAAGTCCCCATTCACACGACTGCTTGTCACATTTGCTTGGCATTATTTGTTAATTTGCGTAACTCTCCGCAGTCGATTATCGAGCCTAATTGATGACGGATAATTATGAGGCCTGCGTGAAATATTCTCCATACGAAATCTGACAGATCATTGTGATAAATTTCTCTAGTTTATGTGGTCTTTACGCGTTGAAGTGAATACCTACCCTTAACTGTAACTGTAAGCCATGTTTCTGGTAACACAAATTTTGGATATGTATTTGAATATTTTTCTCGTTGAATAATATTAGAAAATGCCAACATAATTACATACCACACAACTTCTTTTGATTACATGAGTAATAGAATATCACAATTTTGTCAACACTATTCGCGACATGCACAATTGCACATGCACTTCATCGCTCAGGTGGAAGAAAAGTTGAAAATAAAATATTAAACAATCCGAGTTCTTGTCTAAAATTTTTCTCAAATCGAGTTCCTGAATGCGAACAGATTTATCATTGATTGCGGTAACAGAGACTTTGTCCAAAACGCGTGTTCATCTTCTGAGTAACATCTGCAATGACTTAGCAGATCATCGCCTAAATCCAAGCATTTAATAAATGGTAATTTTATGTAGGCGACGAAAGATGTAATCGTCCGATAGATTCCGACATCTTTTTTTCTTTCAGAACTAACGAAATATGGTAATGATAAAGACACGCAAATCCAATTTCATCATTTTTAACTACGATGTGCGTGGGGGCACATAAACGCTCCAAATGTTTTAATTTTTAACACTGTTATGCGTTAGTAAAGGGTAAACTCACCGTTAAAATGTTGACGTTTCGCCGCACAATGTTTATTTGAAAAATTAACACGAATTGCTTTTTTGTTGTTTTATTAATTAATTGCAATTAATTAATTCTTACTTATATTCACTTTTTGTAGGTATATTTTTTTTTCTGCGGATATAAGTATTTTGTTTTAATTAAAAATATAAATATTTTTTTTAACACTTCGTTCACACGTTTAATACACGTTGATTAGCACGTTTACCAACATACGCGATATCACTGCGACCACTTTGAACGATAAGAAACTGAAAATACTTTGCGCAGGGACCTGGACCACCATTCAAAAAATGAAATGTCTCAGACGAAGTTACGGCGGGAACTGAAATCAAATCGTCAAGGGTTTGTGATCATATAGAAGATACAGATATTTTCGCCAGCACAAAGTACGAGTACGATGCTGATCGGTTAAAATTCCTGATATAGCATACGGTAACTACAAAGCCTTAATTAACCCCACGGTAGGTGGACAGATTTTTGTTACAGCCGCAGGTGGGTTTAAAGTAATGTGTAATACGTGCCTCTCCCTCGCCAATTAAATACTTCTCTTTATTCTCTCTCATAGGCATAGTGCTCTGCTGTCTGCTATTGCTAAATGATTTTGTCTGCTCCACGTTGTTATCTCTCATTTTTATTGAGCAGAAGCTATACCATTTTGTGTTAAGTTTGGAAGCACAACAAGCTAAGTTTGTGCTGGAAGCTGTGTGTGTCGCTACATAGGTTATTACTTGGGCTAACCGGATTTTAATTGGATTTGTAGCTCAAAAATAAAAGAACTGTTGCTGTTTGGAACTTCTTGCAATTGTATATCGGACTTACGAGATATTCCGCGATGGCGTGTTTTAATCAGCTGTAAGTTTTCTATTAAATTTTCCACAGAAACCTATGTATTTGTAATATTGTCTATGGAAATATATATGCTATAGTTTGCACCAAATAAGTTTGGGTGAATACCAAGGTTTTGAATATTGTGCTAATTTGTTAAGTGTGGTGTAGTATTTGCCCAATTCTCTTTAGAACGTTTATTTTTGCAGTCTTTCTGCTTGGTTGTTTATTTCCAAATGGTTAGATTTCATGTTTCAAATTAACATATTTTATACGAGTTCTATTTATTTACGTAACATATAGATGATTCAGTATATATATATGATGCTTTCGAATTTAGATAAATCACATTCATCTCTATAGAAGCTCATGTATTTTAAAATTTGTAAAAAGTCGTTCCTATTTGAATCAAGTAATTGTTTACCTTGAATTGAGACGGAGAATAAAGCTGACATAAAAGAACCGATATTTTATACGAATTCTTTTAACTAATCATTTCATTTCGGATTTGCATAATTTTGTTCTTAGTGGTTTTGATTTCATAGTCCAATCGCATTCACCTCAACAGAAGGTGACAATCGGCCTTGCCACTTTAGTCTGTCAGTTTATGCAAAGACTTCCCACTTTCCAAAATTTATCTACAAATAAACAAATATAGGTGAATATCGTTAACTGTAGGAGAGTCCAATTTTAATGTTGAGAAAGCCATGTTTATTTATTTCGGGCATAAGCTAAATAAATCCTCCCTTAATGTCATTTTGAAGACAAGTGTTGCCCAACCATCCAAAATAACGGTATTGAATTTCGTATCTAATAGTAGCAAATCTTAATACACTGTTCTTCAGCCTGAGTGTTTAAAATTATTATAATTTAATTTTAGTAAATTTTAACAGCCGTATTAATAATTGTCGCGTAACTAAATGTTATTGGCAAACACATTAGTTATACTCAAATTGCTATTAATAAACATTTTTAGAAGATAACTAATGCTTCATAACTTTCATATAACTAACTAACGGCAGGAGGTCTGTTAGCGAGTCAATAAATCAAAAAAAAAAAAAAAAAACATCAGGCACTCCGGGAGTGCCGACAGAAGTTATTACTTTTATTGCGCAGGAAATATTTAAAACTGTTTTAGGAGTAAAAAGTAAAAACAGCCAACAAAAAATTCGACAACAGCGCCACCTATCGGGTCCAAGACTATCCTATCTTTCTAGCTGCATACAACCATGCACACAAACAAAGTTTCATTGAGATCAGTTGAGTTTCTCAAAAAAATCGACAACAGCGCCACCTATCGGGTCCAAAACTATTGTATCTTTCTAGCTGCATACAAACATGCACACATACAACGTTTCATTGAGATCCGTTGAGTTTCTCAGAAAATCGACAACAGCGCCACCTATCGGGTCCAAAGCTATCCTATGTATCTTTCTAGCTGCATCCAACCATGCTCACATACGAAGTTTCATTGAGATCGGTTGAGTTTTTCAGAAAAGGGACAACAGCGCCACCTATCGGGTCCAAAATTATCCTATTTTTCTAGCTGCATCCAACCATGCGCACATACAAAGTTTCATTCTCACAAAAATCGACAACAGCGCCCCCTATCGGGTCCAAAACTATCCTATCTTTCTAGTTGCGTACAACCATGCACACACACAAAGTTTCATTGAGATCGGTTGAGTTTCTCAGAAAATGGACAACAGCGCCATCTATCGGGTGTCGGTTTCTCGGTGACGATGACGCGGTGTCGTTTTAAAGGTAACGCGAATTCATTAATTTCTTCCCATCTAAAAGTGCCCAACGCGCCTAAAGAAGTAATAACTTCAAAAATTCGTTCCCGTCAAAATGACAAATAAAATAAATTTAAATTTTGAAAATTGTGGAACAAAATGGCTGACCGGTTTTCAGTGTTTTTAAATAGTGTAAATATTTGGTGAATATGATAGGGGAGGATTCGGTTACCATCGCCCCAAATCGAAAAAAGTTTACCAAAAAAGAAAAAAACCCTATTTACAAATAAAACATTCAAAAATAAATAAAAATGTTCTGTTGTTTTTTTTTTTTTTTTTTTCTTTTTCATTTGTCACAACTGAAATTCACTAGCCAGCCGTGATGATAGCCAGTATGTAATAGTTTTCAGCTGTTTTCAGTACAATTTGGTTAGGTGATGCCAGCTATTTTAGAGAAAACATCAGCTAGTTACGGCTAGTTATTATATGAGTTATTTTCTTTTATTAATAGGAATATTTAACTCATATGTTATTTATTTAACTAGGTGCTAGGTAATATACGAGTTAGAGATTAGTTACGGTTTTTTTATTAATACGGCTGTTAAAGAAATGTTCCCAGGATATTAATATTTTTGAAAATCTCGAAATGTTTAACGAATGTAAAAAAAGTAAAAAGAAGAAATGCAAAGGAATATGAAAAGCGAAAGAAAATCCTTTTGATGATTTTGATGATGACGAGTTTTACTGTCGGTACGGATTACTTAAAAAAAAACTGTTCACTTGATCGAAAATTTTAATATTCAAGAGCCTACAACAAATCGCTTGTTTCCAATTCCTGCATTTTTGCTAGTTGTAGTTACCTACTCGTAATTTTTTTGTTTATGTTTTGTGCTTTCTTGCTGTCATTTCATTAAAGTTTGTTTAAAGAGAATTCCCCACAACGCATACAAATTTACCATAACCGAGTGGAATTGTGTCTCTGTTAAAAAAAAATGTGTCAAAATTAATTAAGTCTCTGTTGAAAATAAATGTTTAATTTTTTGTTAAAAACCACCGTGTTGAAAACGTTAAATACATGCTGTTAAAAATAATACACTTAATTGTTGTAATCAATTAAGTTGCAATAGTAGATAATATTTACCAGTGTCGTTATCCTGTTTGGTTAAATTCAAACAAGTATCTTGGTTAAGAAAAACCTATACTAAATTTGGGGTCTTAACTAAATAATTGGTTATTAATTACCGTGCTACACACGTTCAACCAGGTGGGTTGGCTAATTTTAAAAGAAGTTTGTTAGTTTCTACCGAATAAGTCGGCTAATAACAACAGAGTAACTTGGTTAAATTCTCCCAAGTTAGTTTGCTATTTACGACGGAAAAAAATTGGAGGGGAAATTGATAAATCGGATATTTTTAATCCACTAACTCTGTAAGAGCTATATTAACAGTATCACTTGGTAGTTTTTAGCCGAAAGTTGGTTGTTTTTAAATAAGTGATTTTTCTGCGTGCAAGCTTTGCATGGTTTCTCAATCTGTCTGTTTGACAAAATTCCCGTCTCTTCAACTATAAGCTTGGAACTAGTTGTTAGCGTTTATAATGAGCTAAAAATTTATTCATGGTTTTGTGAAATAGTTCACAGTCGAGGCTAAAATTGGTTATAAGTAGGTTTACACCGCGATGAATATAATTTATATCGTTATATATATGTAAAGTATATGGCAGTCCAGTACAATTCTCATTTACATTTTCGGTGGCAAGCCGCTCCAGCAATAAGCAACACATTTTTAGGTCAGTATAATTTTTTTAACAAGTCGTAAGAAAAATGCAAATTACGACCTGTAATTTTATGAACCAAAACCAGGTGGGTATTAATAGCGGTGGCGTTTGGGCCGCACGGGCAGACCCAATTTATGCCGGCCCTTGTAAGTTTTACCTACACATAATGTAGGTATGTCAATGAACTTGATAAAATGTTCAAATGAAGAAATTTTCCTCAATCTCAATCTCTTTGGTGAATTTTCTACATTTTACATTTTATTACAGAGATTTGGTTTTTAGATTAAATTTCTAGTCGAAATCGAAACAACACAGTTCAATTTAATGTCCACATTTAGCGAGAGAAGTCTCAAGTCAGAAGTGTAGTCTCAAGCAGCACTGCCGAAAGTAGGTACTACAAAAGGAGTATTGTACTCCTTTTTCGTCTGCCGTTCTCCGGTGCTCCCAAAAAGACAAATTGTACTCCTATTTTTATTTTCGGATTTAACTATTTTCACTTGAATTTACATTTCTCTACCGATAGTAAATTGTTACGTTCGAATCGAACGAACTACATATTTAAAGGATTTCCAATAAGGATGCGTCGATGCTAAGCTATTTTTTAACTTTCTCCATTACGTAGTAACAAAAAGATATTGGTTTCGTACAAAATTTCGAACTCGAGATTTTAATCAATTCTGATATTACGATGATAGTGGAACTCAAAAAAGTGGGTCGCAAAATTCTGTCCGGTCTATCCGTCTGTCCTCAGTATTAATGATACTTCCCATATAAAATGTTCGTACCAGTTTGATTTGATCGAAAACGGCTCTAACGATTTCAACCAAAATTGATATTTAAGCTTAAGTGGGTGAGGTTACCATGAGTGTGTACCCAATTTTTGGCTAAAAATTCGAACAACGGTACTTTTGAAATTTCGACATATCTCGAAAACGGTCTATACGATTGTAGGAACAATTTATTTCTAAGGTTATGTGGTCATTTAAAACTTAATAGCAAGCTCAGTTTTTCTCTATATAATCTTACAATGGATTTATGAAAAGAGTATTTTTTTAAAAATATAGTTTTGTCTAGTTAACTTAGAACGGCATTAACGATTTTGAGCAAAATCCAAACTTAGAGTCAATTTGATGTTTTCAAAACTATTGTGTCCTTAATTTTCAATTCGAAGCACCGAAAGCGCTAATTTTAGAAACTGCTCATAGCTCGAAAACCCCATCTTCGATTTCGATAAAATGTCAAAAACGAAGTATTTCTTTTATCCGGAACAATATCATACAGTCAGTAGTATTTTTTCAAATAAACATTGCAATATTTGCAACTGTTATGTCTGAATAGTTTTACAAAAACAAAAACTTCATTTGCACCGCACACACGAGCATCGGGATATTCCTGAATTATTACATAATCTTTCTAAAGATATCGGTCTATCACGAGCAACACTTCCAATAATTGAAAACTTAAATTATATTCCAATCAAAATTAAAAACATATCCTTAGGTCAAAAACAGAAACTGCTACTAGGTACGCTTGTCCTATACTCAAAAATCAAGTGAGGAGTATGACCTTATAAAATAGTACAGTAGACGCTTGCGACATTGCCAGTTACTGAGAGCTTTAACCTTTAAAAACTTATATTGTTATTTTATATAACTGCCGTATGAGATGAATATCCAAAAGAGAATTTTGTTTTCTTTTTTCTAGTATCGAGAAAGTTTCGTTCGACCCAGTCGTGCACTTTATTTTTGTTTGGAATGACCATGACCATGTATATATAAAATAAAACATCGTTAAAGTCCGAGTGCTCCTGTTTTGTTGTTGGCTGTTTTGTTTACCTAACTGGTTTTAACGAATTTGGACACCTAAAACTGGAGTCGACTTTCAAGGGCCATAAAATGATTGCAGCACATATTGTACTCATTTGATACAAAGGTTAGGCGCAGGGACATAAGTCCCGAAGACATAAGTCCCGAACTCATTTTTCGGGACTTATGTCCCACTTAAGTGGATTATAAGTCCCGAAATCTATTCTAATCTAAGTCTTTATATGGAGATTTTTATGATATAGTTTTTTTTGTATGAAACATTTGTTATTGAAGATGATTATAAACTATACAATAACTTAAAAAAATTTAATATATATGGGCACCAGCAGTAAATCATTCAATTTAAGGGGAAGCGCGAGTGGTGGATGCTATTTCGGATACAATCGATCAATGACTGGTCCTGTGAATTTATCGTAGAAGGAGAATTGTATTATTTAAAAATCCCTATAGATACAACCAATTATATGATCATACCATCATACATCAACTGCAATCATTGGGAGAGGGACTTCGGTATACTTAATAAATTTTTGGAAAGCAATGATACTGATAATATTATTATAATTGGTGACTTAAACACAAGGATTGGGCAAAAAGAAGGCAAAGAAAATGCTTTCGCTGGAAAAGTAAGAGAATCAAAGGAAGGTATCTTAAATTCGAGAGGAAATAAGTTATTGGATCTAAGTGACACATACCGCGGTACTAATAATCATTTTTAGTGTCCAGTCCAGACTAAATTTTTCGAGCTCACAATGGCGAACTTTTCTATACAAAACTGCATATTGTGATCTAAGAAATATTTAGTGTGAAGGCTAAAAATGATTATTGGTAAGGCCCATAGAGTTTTCGCATAATGAACGGCGTGTGTGATTCTGATAAATGCGAATTACTTTCGTTGGACAGCAAGGATGTTCAGTTATCGATTGCTGCATAGCAAAAGGAGAATGGATCGCTTTAATATCAGACTTTAGATCATCTCCCTATAACAGGCAAGAAAGTACTCCACAGCTACCACCAAAATTGCGATGGAAGAATGAAAAAGCTATGGAGTACAGAATGAATCTTGAGCACAGGACTCAAAGCGTCAGTGAAGTAACGATTGCGGACATTGAATGTATATTTTCAAATCATATAATCCGACAAATAGGCAATTGCGTATAACAAACAAGAAAAGGAAGGAGAAATGGTTCGATGGCGAGCATTGCGAAAACGGCTTTTGGATGGCTCAAAGCTTTCCGTAAATACAAAAATTCCATATTTAAGAATTTATACATAGAGACGAATAATGGCTATAAAAAGATATGCAGAGAAATAAAAAAAAATCTTTTATGATTCAGAGTCATTAGAGAGATTCAAAGGAATTTTGGAAGGCAGTAAAAATCGTAAACGGAAAAAATGCACAAATAAGTGTCGAGCTAACTGCGAATGCACTGCAATCTCATTTTCAAAAATTGCTAAATCCAAATACAAATGCGCTATGTATCCACTACGCAGTACCATCGTTCGCAAGTGATAGATGTGCCTTTTACGAAGGAGGAAGTAAGCTGGATAATCAACAGATTGAAGGTTGGAAAAACACCAGGAGTGGATTGAGTTGCAGTGGAATTTTTTTAAATATGGAACAGATGATCTTGTCGGTGTACCAGAGACATTTAACAAAATCATGGAAACGGGTGATATACCGCAACAGTTCAAAAAAAGGAAACATAGCAGATCCAAACAATTATCGCGGAATATCTTTCTGTAATGCCTCCTATAAGATCTTTGCAGGGATCATGACGTAATCTTGAATGACAAAAATCTCGAAATTTTTTTTTTAATATCGGATGCAAAAATTTCGAATGTACAAAAATCTCGAATGTATAAAAATCTCGAAAGACTATATCTCGAAAAAATCTCGAAAATAAAAACTAAATTCGAGATTTTTTTTATCCAAAGAAACAAAATTTGGGCCTTATGTCCCACCCAACAATTTGAAAATTCAACAAAAAATATAAGTAAAAAACCTCGCAACCACCCCGTAATCCAACAATAAACCCAAGCAGGGGGGTTGCAGGGGGGCAGCATGCCCCGTCATACACATTTCACAATTTGCGCAAATTGTTACCAATGTCTCAAAAATTAATATTAATTCGAGATTTTTGCTTTCGAGACTTTTTTAATTCGAGATTTTTACATTCGAGATTTTAACATTCGAGATTTTTTTTTCGAGATATCGTGATAAACCCATCTTTGCATCCCTATTAAATCATCGACTGGGCAAATGGAAACATGATGGTAACAAACTCAAAGAATTTTAGGCTGGATTTTGAAGCGGATATTCAGCGAAAGATAATATTTTTATTTTTCGGAGTAAAGCTGGATGCCTTCGGCAGTCGGCACAGTTAACAAAATATCTTGTTCAAAGTTCTTCTCTTCACAGACGATGTTGTCCTCTTTGCATATTCACCTGAAACACTGCAATGTATGATAAATAGGCTTGAAAAGTACTGCAGATTGTGGAATTTAATAGTTTGAGTAGGTCGAAAGTAATGATCCTCAAGAATGTCTTGTAGGGAGAACTGACACTTCAATAGGGAACCGATTGAGATAGAGAAACTGCTAAATACTATGTAAAAATATGTTTCCACCTACCTCAAACGACACCGAACTACATGATTGCAATCGAAACAGGATTAACACCGCTCGTTATTAAAACTTAAGCTACATTGGGATATTTACTCAAAATATTCAAATTGTCAGTTTGGTTTTGCACAACAAAGATAATATGTACCAGTCCAATGACGATTAGTGTAGGTACTTCTATCGATATTTTTTAATAACTTCAATTAATATAATAACTGAAGTATATGAAATATTTGCATATTTATATATTTTCTTTATTTAGGTATGTACCTTTTAAATTTATAATTTACTTTCAACCTGCCTCGTTATTTATGAATTAGCTATGGTGTCTTTTAAATCTATTCAACCTAACTGCAATATTTGCTTTTAATTTAAATTATTTTGTATTAGTTTAGTCTAGAGACTTTGAATATTAATAATTGTTTCTTATTTTTGTATTACCTTCTTAAAAAATATGGCTTTATTACAGAAAATGTTTTAGATATATTTCCTTATACTAGAAACATATTACGACAAACATGGTTGCGTATCTTCCGCTTGTGAATGTTGTTAACTTCGATTTCATGAGTACATTTTTCTTAGTTAGGTGAAGAAATATTGCTCAACATGTTTCTATTTTTCCTCTACCCATTTACAGTGTTGATTTTTCTTAATATTTTAAGCAAAAGCACACTTATTCCTAAAAAAAATTCTATTCACATTTAACGTATAAAATTCTATGAAAGCTGCCAGCAACTTTTCCGAAGGCGGAAGTGGTTTATATTTTTTCGGAGTGTGTTGGTGAGCCGGATTTTTTGAAGTTTTTTCACATAATTATGTCAATACGAATTTCTATGTATCAATACTAGCGAAGGCAAAGTAACGGGAAGTCGACCGAAGTTGGTGGTCTCGTATTGTCTCTGCTGTCGACATTAGTTGGAATCAGCGGATTTCTTCTGTTTCACCGCTCTAAACGTTCTAACGTTCTAAACGTGGACTGCCTTCTTTGAAACATATGTTCAAATCATAACCGAGTTCATTGATGGCTCCTTCCAACGACACTAGAAGTAAAATAGACTACTAAACAACTATCGACAAAAATGGAAGTTTAAGCTCCCTAATTATTTTTTGAGGATAATTATGCTCCATTAACCATTGTCATTTGTTGAGTATTCACTTATAGCTGGCTTTGGTTTTTGCGTTTGAAATTTGTTTCCTTCAATTTATTCCTTTTTTTTAAACTTTTTCCTGTTTATATAACAGCACTCTATTATTGAATTATTAAATAAACAAAGCATATTTTTTTTAATTATCCGTAGGTAATAATTCTTTCCAAATGGCGGGTGGTGTTGCCAAAGCGCCGTAATACTTTAAATTTACAGGAGCTCACAATTGCAAAATATATGAATGAAAATATAGCTATCTAAAATTACTAAAATTTAAGGTCGAAATTAAAAATGTTTTTTGGTAAGGCTCAATAACTTCCGAAAACATGTTTTACCATCCGGATTTGTGTTGTTTTTTTATTATGTTTAGCTACATAAATTTTTCTGTAAAAAATCAGTTCTTCTGGCATTTAAGGACCAAGGTTATTATTTTTGATTATTGAGTTACTTATTGGTGAAGCTCATAACATTGCTTCCACCTTTGACTTGAAAATATGGAATTGTTGCCCTTGAGGCATTCATTATTTCCTTGAATGTTCCCGCAATTTCTATACCAAACCTCCCATTACAAAATATTGGCTTTTTCTAAAGCATACTCCTTTCATGTCAGTTTTTGCACAACAGTTTGTCAAGGGTTTTTTGGGTACCTTTACCTTTGTACTACTGTTGATCGAATGAGAACTTTATTAACTTTCCATTTTATTGTATCAATCCAGCGGCATCCATACTGGCATTTATAACCAGCGCCTGCATAGTTAAGATGTTTGATGTGCTCAGAGATCAAATCACCATACAATAGAGGCATATTCTAATATAGACCGCACAAAAGCGATATACAAGGTCTTGAGAACATAAACATCAGAAAACTCACAAGCATATCGCCTTAACATTCCCCATGCTCTGTTTGCCTTGTTTGTGATGGACTCAATATGGTAAGTAAATAATAGCTTGGTAACTAAAAAAACACCCAAATCTTTGATTAGATAAACACGGGGAATGATAATACCATCAAAGGAATACGTATACATGATAGAAGATTTACAACGAGAAAATGTTATGACAGAACACTTCGAAATGTTTAAACAGAGGTTGCTTTTTGAACACCACAGTTGAAAATTCTGAAGATGCAAATTTAAAAGGTGAAAAGGACGACTATCATTACCAGACATATAAATCTTAAAGTCATCCGCAAACATCAACAAAAAGCATTCAGGTAAATATTGAACGATATCATTTACAAACAGGATAAAGAGTAGTGGTCCAATATGACTTCCTTGTAGGACGCCGGAGGTTACAGATATATTTTTCGAAATATGACCACGAAACTTTACATTATGGTATCTATCCGAGAGGAATGAGTAAAGCCAATTTAAAAAGAAGACTGGAAAACCCAATCTTGTAAGTTTATATATCAGCAATTTATGGTCAACCCGATCAAAAGCTTTGCTAAAATCAGTATAGATAGAATCAACCTGGTTACCTTTACTGATTTCAGAAACAACGAAATTCGTGAATACTAAAAGGTTTGTTACAGTTGACCTCTTTTTAACAAAGCCATGCTGATTACTACAAACAAGGGATTTGCAGTACAAATTTAATCTTTCGCTAACTTGGGAATCAAACAATTTTGGTATAGAAGATTGCTTACATATACCTCTATAGTTTTCAATTTTATTTCTCCTACCAGACTTAAAAATGGGGACTATAAAAGAAGTTTTCCAAGCAGATGGGAATGTGCTAGAACGTAAAGACAAATTAAAGATATGACAAAGAATTTTATGTAAAGGAAACGCACAGTTTTTAAGAAAAATAGGAGGAACTCCATCTGGGCCATGGTTTATGCTAGAATCCGAAGAAGCTAAAGTTCTGAAAACATTGTCTTCAGAAAATTCCATATTATTAAAAAAGAGTAGTATGGGAGCCATCCATATAATCAATAAATTGCTCATCATTCAACGAGTCATACTATTCTGTATATCATTTACATATATAAGGTATGCATGGTTAAGAGACGTTTTTAACTCAGACTTAAGCCTTCGAAATATAGTGTAGTCCTCATTCGCCTGACTACAACGCCATTTTCTCTATGCTCGATTTTTTAATGTTTTCAGGTTACGAGTAATTTCGTTATCCCAAGGACATGAATTAATATTATTTTTTATGCGAACAACAGGCACATATTTGAAAATAACTGAATTAATAATAATAATAGTTGGCGCAACAGGTCTGTAGGGACCCTGGGCCTATCTTCTCGGTCGATTGAGAAGCTCTTTCAAGACAGTTATACTCTCGGATGTTTGTCAGACGTTCGCGAGAGGTGGCGCAGTGAAAGAACCCTGAGTTGTAATTTGGATTTTTGCGGGATTCGAACCTGGACCCCTCGCTTAGTAGTCCAACACACTAACCACTAAGCCACTGGGCCTACTGAATTAATACCATCATATAATTTGGAGCAGATGTCATTAATATCCAATAACAGATAAGGATTCCAGTCATAGCTTGTTGAGCTCTGCACAAATATCACTATAATTGGCATTTTTGAAATCAAATCTGAAGGATTCACAATTAAAAATCTCATTCAAATTTAATTTACAAAAAAGGTTTAAAGAAGGATGATATGAGTCTTCCGGAACTAGAGGAGTGAGACTCCTGGACACATGAGTTTCGTCACTGTTGTTAGTAAAGATGAGATCCAAAGTACGATTCATCATATTTTTGATATGATTCACCTGGAGTAGACCAAGAGAGTGGAGCCCATCAACAATCAAAGCACCAATTGTTGATAAAGAGTTGACAGGGCTGAGATATGTGCTAAAGATAAAGTATATATAAGCCAGCGTATATAGTTATCCCACAATACCCAAAGTTCAGAATCAGTTCTGGTATTTTTATTAGTCATTTCAATATAAGTTAGTTTCGGTGAAGCTAATGCCTTAACGTCTGAAGGTCTGAGAAAAGAGAACTGTAAGTAATTTCAGGTTTACCGGCGTACCTAGATAGGCTGAAATAAATTGAATTAAGTACGCCAAATGGTATTAAGAAAAGGAATATGGCAATTGGGTCATTTAGTTAAATGAGTAGTTGATTCCAAAGCAGTTTATTATCTTTAAGTTCTTGTGTATTTTCTAAACCAATCTCACTTCCGTGATATTTACCTCAGATTTATCTGACAAACGAATCTCTTACAGGGCCAAAAAGATCATAATTGTAAATATCGCTAAGATAGGGTGGCATAAGGTATAATTGAGTCAATAAGAAAAGCTGAGTGATCTTCACGTCATCGCCGGATACTTTTGGTCAAATGATTGTTGTACATAAGCGCAAACAAAATGTGTGCGGTCACTGTCGTCGCAAACACGCTGTATATGCCCTTGTATTTGAAAAGTTGAATGGTTCCTCTGATTCATGTGGGAAATCAAATAAAATGTGCAACGCCTTGCTCGGATTAGATGTCAGAGTCTTTAACATTTTAAAGTTAGACCATGATCAAGTACAATACCCAAAGTTAAATTTTGTGTGCTTAATAGTGACTCAAGAATAGGATAGACAGCTGCACAATAAAATGCCGTTTTATTTTTATTATACTACTATAGGTACCTACTAGTTGGCCCGACGAACTTCGTGCAGCTTATAATTAATTAAGTTTTTAATATTCCTTTCTAAAATCAAGCCCATATTGAAAGAATAAAACTCTTTTGGGATTAAAATCAACTCAATGCATAGTTGCGACTTCACAGATTTCCGGCTTCGATATCGGGTAACTATTTCAGCGATAGTGGTTGAATCGACTTGGTCCGGTCAGATTTCCACAATCAACCAAAACAAAATGTAGGCATGCAGCAATCCGCCATACGATCGAATACATCCAGCAGCGCCGTTGTACAAAACATTCTGCTTAATGAAGAAGTCCACGATCGTTTTAATATAATTTTTTGTTTTTTGGAAAAATCGTGGGGAACGCCTTGGAGCTGTGAAATCCCTCCCCATCGCAGATAGCAGGTAACGTGATGAATGAGTCGGGGCGTTCGTAATATATTTGTGCATATCCCTGGCGATTGCAACATATGACCCTGTGAAAATTGTCAACCGGCCGAATCTAGAAATCTAGAGGAACTCATGATCTCTTGCATGTTGGTTGAGTTGAGTGGAAGGGGGAGTGGGGCAATTATTGATCCACATATGACTTCATTTAAAAGCAGCCGTTGCATTGTTAGGTGTATGTGTGGAAAAGACGTGATTGCGGTTTAACTTAATCACAATTGCTGTAGTGGAGATGCCAAAACGTATAATATAAACTCACCGAAGAAAATTATATTCAAGTGCGCATGCAAAGCGAAACGGAGACAGTGATGTTAAATCGGGGATTTATCCCTCTTCATGATATCTTCTTACTTAAAATAAGCTAAAAGGGTCAAAGGGATTTTTCAAACCTCATAGTTACAAAAAAAAGGATTCTAGTTTCATTAAGAATAAAAAAATTAGTCATCCTACGAACAAATTAAAATATATTCGCATTTAGAAAAAAATCATTGAAAGTATTTGAATGCCTTAATTTTCTTTCTTTTTTTATTTCCCTAAACTCTCAATTCACCCCATACTAATGAGATGAAATTCCAAAATAAAACAACAATTTGACACTTGCAGTCGTGAACTTATGTGTGCGCTTTTTTCAGGTAATTTCTTTTGATTGTTTTAAAAATTCAAAAGAAATGAATTTATAAGATATTTGTTGCAGATTAATGTCAGCAGAACAAGTTAATAAGAACAAATTCCATTCAAGATATATATGGAGGATCCCCAATTTGCTGCTTGGTGGAGTATGGTTCAAACCGACGATTACAAAGCATTTTGCAAAACTTGTGGGACGATATTCCACTGCGGCAAAACCTAGATCGTGTCAAACCAAGATTACGTTTTTGGTTAGCTTGCATATTTAATGAATGCATAACTTGTATTTGTTAATAATAAAAAAGTCAGAATTTAATGAAATACTTGTTTTTTTTTAATATTTCGTGGGATCAATGATTTTAAAGTCACTGAACGGAGCTCGATTTAAATTGAAACGATTCAGAATTATGATATCTCCATGTTGGTGTGTTGATCTGAAAAAATATCAAGATTTGCAAAAAGTGCTCCGAATCGAAAAAAGCTAGATATTTGGTCCCAATGGAAAACGACATAAAATACATCTAGTCAGACAGCTGTCAGACTTGCTTAACTAGGAATCCGAACCTCCCTAATAACACAGACAGCAAAAAAAAGAAAATGCGAGAGAAAGCTGTCATCAACAATTTACGGGGAAAATCGGGTAGGTGCATGGAAGTTGACCGTCTAGTTTGGATAGTCTTTGATCAATAAATAATTCATTCCCATACTAATAAAAGCACCGGTTGGCTTAATTCACACGTCTTTGAATATATAAATTATTGAAATTGACCCACGTCATGCGTTGAATAAATTTGTTTGTTGCCTTTGAGCATTCGTTATCAACTATACCTAATCGCAAGATTTTAGAATGCTGTAGTTTATTACAATATTGCAAGTAATTGCGAACATTTATGTACTTGCATGAAAAAGTAAACTTGTCTTCTACAAAAATATTTTAAAACAAGACTACCAGCAAAAGTAGTTTGAGCAGGAATGCAACACATGTATATGACTCATATTCTCTCTTGAAATAAGTAGAATGGAATGCACGGTACAAAACCTTCACAAAATAATTATATGGGTAGATGCAAAAAGAATAAAATAGGTGATAAAATAAAGTGACGACCGGATCGCATGGACTAGAACTTGTATAAAACTGACAAACAGTCCATGAAAAGGACTTCATGAAAACATTTTCAGGCAGGGTTGAAAAACGTCTTACAATCGTAACTTTTAAGTTACAATGGACTTTGAGAAAATACACAATCGCCCAAAAAATAAGCTACCCTCAAATAGCATTTTTTGAAATTTGAATAAAATCATGCCGACCCTCAATGGTAGGTACCTACTTAGCAACAAAATATTTTAGATACGACTTTTGTCATAAAACCAACCATCTTTTAGGTAGTCTAATTTATAAGAAATGAAACATTTAGTCTGACTTAAAGTTAGGAAATAGTTTGATTGGAGTCACCGCTGACTAATCTTAAGTGGCATCTGTCAAGTTAATAAGTACCTAAGGTAATAATTAGTTTGGGAATTTAGGGCTTGCCACTTTTTATGTAATGATTTTTTCCTTAATGCCTTAAGTGTGTTGTATAAACAACTAAACGTAGCACAAATCAAAAACGATTTTACTTATTCATAATTCAACTTAAAGTTTGCTTCTGGTGAAACAATAAAATTTATGTCTTTTTCCATTGGGACAAAAAAAGCCCATTTTTCAGATGCAGAGAAATTTTTCTGCTCTCGAAATCAGCTGGCTGTGAGATTTCATGTTCTATTGGCGGCAAAAAAAGCGGAGTCAGCAATTTTGCAAATCTCGATTTCTGAACGATATTTACACCTACTTACACTAACCCCAAAACATTTGTCAAACTTTAAAGTGTGTTATTATTTACGGTTTTAGACGACTCATATATACAAAAGTTGCATTTGTCTGCTACATTGTATATCAACATAAATTGAATGGATTTTTATAAATATACAAATTATAATTTAAGAAAAGCTGACTCCTGACTCTTATGTCGTTTTTCATTGGGCAAAAAGAAGCGTGCGGAGAGTCCGGAATCGAAAAAATCACTTCTGAAACCGTTCCATTGGCAAAAAAAATACTCTTTTGGTGATTCTGATCTGAGGAGAGAATTTCGCTTCTGGATTTGATTTGAAGTCAGAATCCACTCAAGAAGCACTCACACAAGTGTAGTTTGTGTATTTTATACAAGTCAACTGACGGCTGCCGTAGATTTTTTTTGGCATTTCACCAATACTCTTGTGGATTCAATCAGTGCCTTGATTTTGTGCGGTTTTTGAGGCGATGTCGCTAGGGAACGTTCCGAATCGGATTTGAGTGTGTGAGTGAGGCCGCGCGCTGTGACCAACGTGACCGTAGTGCAATAATTTGGCACTTTTTCGAGGACCCTCATACTATTTGTTGCTACTTTTTCCCTTTTTTTAGTATGAAAATTCACTTTGGGAATTTTAGAAACGCTGTGATTTCCAAATGAATTTCTATAAAATATAACGGTGCTGACTATCAGAACACGATTATAGTGTTAGGAGAGCCAACAATTGTTAAAAATTGTGCGAAAATTGTTAAATTGCAGACTAGCTTTAGAAATGACAATTTTTTCTTTCACCGCTCTTTTTTTGTTGCTTTTCACAATTTCGCAACGATCTCCCTGATTGTTAGAGAAAGGTTATAAATTTTGGTTTTAGTTTCACAATACAATATAGACTGTAAAAAGATCACTCTCTCACAACGTTTCTTTTATAAATAAACCCAAAACAACCAAATAACATTAGAATTAGAGGTCTTTAAGGTTGTTCTGCGGGTAAGCTAGACAGTACTTTAGATGCAATTCGTTTTTAAATGACAAATTTTAAAATGAAAACCTTTTAGCTTTGATTTTTATTTATAAATATATAAAAAATTAATTGAATTTTGTTTATAAATTATATCAACTCATTTTTATATCTACTTTTAAGATCTCTTTCAATTTAGTTTTGTGTGCCTTTTTCTGACGCTGTTACATAAATTCAGTATTTTCTCCCAATATTTAACAAGTATAAGGCGCAGTGGCTTAGTGGTTAGTGTGTTGGACTACTAAGCGAGGGGTTCAGGTTCGAATCCCGCAAAAACCCAATTTCCAACTCAGGGTTTTTTCACTGCGCCGCCTCTCGCGAACGTCTGACAAACATCCGAGAGTATAACTGTCATGAAAGAGCTTCTAAATTAGCCGTTTGGAATCGGCATAAAATTGTAGATCCCTTCCATTCGTTCCAAAAATGAAAACTCACACAAAACGAATGGTTGCGAGAAGCTAGGCCCTGGGTCCCTACGGACCTGTTGCGCCAAAAATTACTATTAAGCCGGCTTTACACTATTTACGCGTTATTTTTTTAAACATATTCATTTTGAAATCACAGTTTTTGAAAACTTTTTTAAGTACTATTCACATGAGCGCGAATTGCGAACAAATGAATTTAATTGTATTTATGAATTGAAAATTGATTTGTATACTATTTACCACCAAAGCCTTATATTAAATTAATCTTAAGTCTAATCTAAAAAAAAATCGGACTCTCAATCAATTTAAAAGCTCAATTTACAATTATTACAGCAATTGAAAATTCTTGCAGCGAATTGTCACACTTTATTCACAATCCACATAAAACATTCGCGGATCCACAAACCCACGAATGAAAAAATTCTATCGCATTTAACATTAAACAATGATTGACGTGATTGAAGTGTAAAAAAATTCGCTTGTTCGTAGTTCGTTCGCCTTGGCTCTCATGCGAATAGTCCTAAAATGTGAATTTTCCAAATAATAAAAAGGAACAAAGGATCAACAAATTGTATTAGTGTCTTCGAAAAAGGTACCCAATTTTCGCACAACGGTCACGCTGTTGTCATTTCTTCTCATCCGACATCCTTCTCGCTACCTAAAAAGGTCGCGTGTGGGAAAGCTCGCCTGGAATTTGCAGGAACAAAGCGATATAAGAACAAGAAAAATTGGAAGTTGTCAGTTCGCGACATCACTCACACATTTATAGAATCCGCCTATACGTGAACCCTTTCCGACACCGCCATTGCGGAAAAAACCGCGCAAAATCAAGGCACAGAAGCAGTTTTCTTGTTCCATTGTACTACAGAATGAGTGGATCCCCGAGTGAAACCAATGGAAAATGACTTTAAATCACCCACCAACACAAGTGCAAAGAAAGAAAAATATCGTTTTATGTTCAATTGGGCACGACACATCTGAAATCTGAGAGTAAAATCTGAAAATCCCATGAGTCACAATAGTTAAAGAAGGTCCCTCCTTAGGTGGCAGGAAATACAGAAAGGAACGTTTATACAATTGTATTGTGCAACAAGAGTTGCAAGACATGTACTGCGCTAACTGCAGTGACACGCGCCATAAAAACAGTAATGTAAACAGTGAAATGAGATCATTAGGGGCATAAGTGAAGACAGAAAGCACAGCCTTATAGCAGCCATCCAGTTGAAAGATTCTTCATGACATGGTTTCTTGGGGACCCACTTCAATTTATTCTCATATTTCAATTTTCAAGTACCTACTCGTACCTAAACTAACATTTCAAGTTTGAAAAATGCGCCGAACGATGTTAGATTAGATTCTTTCAAGCCTAGAGGAGCATTATTCTAAGCAACGCAGCCTGACATTTATGTATAAACGGAATAGGTAATACTGAAGATCATAAGAAGAAAATACTACGAGTTTCATGTGACACATGTGTACGGAAAGATTTTCATATCGCCAACAAAACAAAAGAAAAAATTTTCGCTGTGATTCACTTCCCTCACAATTGTACGCACATTCATTAATTTACCTTGCAAAACTGGACTGGCAGTCACAATCTTGTTTTTAAACCACAAAGAAGTGCGTGTTCATATAGCATACCGTTGACTTTTGTATATAAGAAGACACCGGTTATATTCAAGGACATAGTTGATAGTTTCATTAGCCTCTGCAATTCTGCATCTTTCCAGTTAAATTAAGTCCGTAGATAAAACATACAAACAAAACATGGAAATTATATAACGATTGCAAGGATTGAACTTGGCTCTATAACAAAAGGAAAATTAATAAATACTCGTATCTTTTGTAATAATCAGTTTTATTACATAATTTTTGCAATTGGCCTTCCACCTTTGGCAACACTCATTAATGTGAAATTTATAACTTTCTCCATTACGTAGCTTCGTACAAAATTTCGAACTCGAGATTTTAATCAATTCTGTCCGGTCTGTCCGTCTGTCCGTCCTTCCACAGGCCTACAGCCTAAACGGCTTCCCGGATTACGTTCAAACCTCGGATTTGGAGTTTTTGGGCTTACAGCTCGGGAGGTGTTTTTTTTTTAAAATGTAACTTCAGTATTAATGGTACTTCCCATATAAAATGTTCGTACCGGTTTGATTTGATCGAAAACCGCTCTAACGATTTCAACCAAAATTGATATTTAAGCGTAAGTAGTTGAGGTTACCAGGACTGCGTACCCAGTTTTTGGCAAAAAATTCGAACAACGGTAGATACTTTTGAAATTTCGACATAATCTCAAAAACGGTCTACCTATACGATTGTAACAAAAATTCATTTTTAAGGTATAATGTGGTCCATTAGAACAACAGCAAACTCAGTTTTTCTCATTATTATCGTACAAAGGATTTTTGAAAATTGTATATTTTTAAAAATGTTGTTTTGTTTAGTTTACCTAAAAACGGCAACAACGATTCTGACCAAAATGCAGACTTAAAGTCAAATTAATGTTTTCAAAACTATTGTGTCCTCAATTTTCAATTCGAAGCACCGAAAACGCTAATTTTAAAAACTGCTCATATCTCGAAAACCCCATCGTTGATTTCGATAAAACTACGAAGCAATGCTTACATATCGAACAATAACTTATAATCGGTTTTCACCTAAATATTTACGCAATAGTATTTTTCAAATAAACATTGCAATATTTGGTACAGTTTTGTCTGGCAAATTTTACAAAAACCGCTCTAACGATTTTGACCAATATGCATACAAAAGATAATGTAAGTATTATTAATAAGATCCCGTACTTTCTTTTTCTCAAAAAATTCGAAGATGTGAGTTTTTTAAATTATTTATCAAAAAATACTACAGAATTCACGATCTATGTGTTTTCAATGCCCTATATCTTGAGAGTTGTAAGACCTTATAAAATAGTAGGTACAGTAGCCGCTTATAGCCCTCTAGCCAGAACTTGCGACAATTGTCTGTTACTGAGAGCTTAAACTTTTAAAAACTTATATTGTTATTTTATATAACTGCCATTTGAGATAGATATCAAATTTCTTGTTTTCTTTAATCTAGTATCGAGAAAGTTTCGTTCGACCCAGTCGTGCACTTTATTTTTTATCAGATCGTGAACACACTTTTCTCATCTCTAGCACTGAAACAAATGACAGATCCATTTATTCTGAAAAAAAAACCTGAAATATTTGCTCTCAATTATTAGTTATACAAAAAAAAAACCAGAAAGACAAAATACTTCCATATTTATTGGAAGATGATGCAGACAAAATTATGGAGAGAGTAAATACGAAAATGATAATGAAATCCTTTTTGATCTTGACGATGACATTCCATTAATAATTTTTTTTTCTAGAGTTTACAATTTGCGAACTGTCAACTTGACAAGGCTACACTTTATGCCCAAAACACATGTGCAGAAATTCTGTACGCAGCGCAGAGTGCAGTGCTGCAAGTAAAACAGATGTGCAGAAAATTGTTCGACATCCATTGCATCGGCTAATATGGCAACTGTCTTTCGCCGACTAAGCAGCTGATGCGTTTACAACCAAAACAAAAACAAACACAACCAGCAGTGTCAAAAGCCGATGATGCCAAATACTTGATATTGCAATTTATTTTCTTTTGTGTTGTGGTATGTTTGAATTTTGCAGCAAATTTAGAAATAGAGACATGTTGCAGTACTGCAGTGAGTGCAGAATTTACGTGTGTCTATAACCATATCAACGTGTGTATTCTAATCGTGCTGCGCAGTGAGTTCTGCACATGTGTTTTGGGCATTACTCTTTTGAATTTTTCAGGTACAATAGGGTCAGGGTATAGATGAAGTGCAGTGTGTCAACATTTTTGTCAGTATATTTTGTTGTTGGAGTGCGAAAAAAAGTTGCACTTTCGCAATGATACAAGACCAGTTGCACCGGATCGCAAATACCCCTAAATATAATAACGTGCTGTTATGTATGATGGTAGTGAAACAAGTTGACATGTCCGTGCGGTTAGTAGGTACAACAATGCTTTTTATTTATTTTCTTTTTTTTTTTTTGTATTGCCAGTTCTGTTGAGGACATTATATATATTTATTTTAAGTAGGTATACAGTAAGCCAGGGGTCGACAACCTTTATTACATCAATCAACAATTTCAAATATATAAATCTAATATCGATAACCACATGTCAAATGTTCATGATTCTTCTTATGTATTTTTATTTCGTATTGAATAGACCGAATTACATAAAGCAGCATGTGCATTGTGCATGCTCGAAATTATTATTTTCATTACTTTAACGAATTTGGGATCGTTTTTCAAATAGAACTATGTATTTATGTACGTTGTTGAATGACGGATGGTGCTGCATTCATACAAGTTATTCCAGGGTTGGCAGTTTAGGGGTTCTCCATCGTAAAGCTGGGGGGAGATACATATTGTTAAGGGGAAAATCTGAGTTTATTTTCCAAATTATATTTTATTTAGGTATATTTTGTTATACCTTATCCTTTTTTATCCTTAATTCTTTTTTTTTTTTTTTATCCGCGGGTAGGTGAAAATCTTCCAAAGACACTATGAGAATAGCAAGCGCGTTCTCATAGTAGTGTCAGATTTTTACTGACTAAAAACACCACCCTTCAAAGATTGTTAGATACTGCAACTAAGAAATAATTTATCAAGCAATTTTTCTATCATTAAATAAAAACTTTTGACAGGTTACTTTCCAATGAAAGATCCTGCGTGTTCCGCAAATTAAACGCGGTTAATCTTATCTTGCCAAGTCGAACGGTCTCGTTCTTTGTAGTCGGCGCAATAAATTGCTCTCGTCCAAGATTTGTCGGACTGTATTGTTGATATGTCCGATTAGTCGGTTTCTATGCTTTCTCGCGAAGCTTCTAGTTTCAGCTTCGATTGTTGCAATTCCGAGACGATGATGATGAAGTAAATATATGTTTGTTATTTTAAAATGCTGTTGAATAATCGATCGAGATGTTGCTTTCTTGTGCTGTTAAGTGGAGGTTTCTTTTGCATTTTTTTTTTTTTAAATTCAAGTGTTGAGCACTTTTAGTCACTCGACAAACAGATGATTTGCTGGCACTAACCGCTGCTAATTCCTTAATTTTGCCCGTGAAGTGAGCAGAATATGATGCCATTCTAATTATTTTTCGCTTTTCCTGTGGTGACAAAGCTGTTTTTCCTGTGGTGACAAAGCTGTCTTGGTCCGTCCTTTGTGTTTTTTTCCATAGGAATCAGTATCTTTTATGTAATCTCGAACTGAATGATCACTCCGTCTAATTTTTCTTTCAATATAACCTTCCGAGTGGTAAGTGTCAATTTTTTACCTTTCTTCATTTCAACTTTGAATGAAAGGCACGCTCTTGTTGAAGCTTAAAATTTGCAGTAAAGTCAAATTCGCGTAACGGGTAATTGCCAACTAACAAAAAATAGTTTTTGTTTTTACATGACTGAGAAGGAAGAGAACAAAATAACCGTTAACAGTTAAATGTCTCTCACCAAGCACATATTTCTTTTTTCTCCATTGAGAACTAAATAATCTTTCTTATAAATGCAACTACTTTGTAATTAAAGCACGAACGAACAAAATTAAATTTAAATAAAGTGCACGACTGGGTCGAACGAAACTTTCTCGATACTAGATTAAAGAAAACAAGAAATTTGATATCTATCTCAAATGGCAGTTATATAAAATAACAATATAAGTTTTTAAAAGTTTAAGCTCTCAGTAACAGACAATTGTCGCAAGTTCTGGCTAGAGGGCTATAAGCGGCTACTGTACCTACTATTTTATAAGGTCTTACAACTCTCAAGATATAGGGCATTGAAAACACATAGATCGTGAATTCTGTAGTATTTTTTGATAAATAATTTAAAAAACTCACATCTTCGAATTTTTTGAGAAAAAGAAAGTACGGGATCTTATTAATAATACTTACATTATCTTTTGTATGCATATTGGTCAAAATCGTTAGAGCGGTTTTTGTAAAATTTGCCAGACAAAACTGTACCAAATATTGCAATGTTTATTTGAAAAATACTATTGCGTAAATATTTAGGTGAAAACCGATTATAAGTTATTGTTCGATATGTAAGCATTGCTTCGTAGTTTTATCGAAATCAACGATGGGGTTTTCGAGATATGAGCAGTTTTTAAAATTAGCGTTTTCGGTGCTTCGAATTGAAAATTGAGGACACAATAGTTTTGAAAACATTAATTTGACTTTAAGTCTGCATTTTGGTCAGAATCGTTGTTGCCGTTTTTAGGTAAACTAAACAAAACAACATTTTTAAAAATATACAATTTTCAAAAATCCTTTGTACGATAATAATGAGAAAAACTGAGTTTGCTGTTGTTCTAATGGACCACATTATACCTTAAAAATGAATTTTTGTTACAATCGTATAGGTAGACCGTTTTTGAGATTATGTCGAAATTTCAAAAGTATCTACCGTTGTTCGAATTTTTTGCCAAAAACTGGGTACGCAGTCCTGGTAACCTCAACTACTTACGCTTAAATATCAATTTTGGTTGAAATCGTTAGAGCGGTTTTCGATCAAATCAAACCGGTACGAACATTTTATATGGGAAGTACCATTAATACTGAAGTTACATTTAAAAAAAAAAACACCTCCCGAGCTGTAAGCCCAAAAACTCCAAATCCGAGGTTTGAACGTAATCCGGGAAGCCGTTTAGGCTGTAGGCCTGTGGAAGGACGGACAGACGGACAGACCGGACAGAATTTTGTGACCCACTTTTTTGAGTTCCTCTATCATCGTAATATCAGAATTGATTAAAATCTCGAGTTCGAAATTTTGTACGAAACCAATATCTTTTTCTTACTACGTAATGGAGAAAGTTAAAAAAAGTTGTTGCCTCTAAAAGAGTGAACCGCACTGTACATATGATGAGTATGTATGCTAAGTTGGAAAGTATATATATGCATGCAGCATTTGTTATAAATTCAGTAGGTGAATGCACAACATGTATATTTATATAAAATTCGAATAATTCATTCAAGATCCGAGAGAACTGCCCCGAAATTCAGAATTGCTAATGAAATTTGTTGGAGCACTTTTTCAGACACTATTATGTGAGATTTGGTTTTATGTTGCTACTTTTTTGCTGTTTTCTAAAAAAATACTGTGGTGTGGAATGTATCGTGTAACCTAAAATGGTGAAGTGAAAACAACCCCTTAGTCACCAAACAAGTTCCACCCAAGTGTCACTTCCAATTGGAGACTGGAACCTGTCAAGTAAATGTATTTCACCACTGAGCTAGTTCTAGAACCCATTAGAATTAGCTAGAAAGTTCTCGTCAGATGGCGGAGCAGGTATAAAAGGACAGCTTTTAGAAGAGGGCGAGACAGTTGATTTATAACAGTGATTGGTTAAAGTTCGAGATAGTAATAGTTTGTGAAGATAAATAAGTGAAAAGTAATAGAGTAAATTAAGTGATTGGTTTGAAACGTTGAAGAATTGTTTAAGTAATAGTGTTCTGGTACTTTATAAGTGAAATATTAGAATAGTCGATAAAAGTGTAATAAAAAGTGAATTTTATTAGAGAAGTTAAACGGAATAGTGTTTTATCTTTACGAATCCCAGCCTGAATGTAACATTGGTGTCAGAAGTGGGATAAAACTTATTCTGTGCTAAGTGTCTAAAAAAAAAAAAGTGAATTTGTGATTTTTTTGAAATTACAAGAGACAAACAAAATGGGTCGTGTATTGCTACATCTAAGCATACCCCAATTGAAAAGTGAACTAGAAAAGCGGAATCTCTCCACAGCTGGAGGGAAAAGTGACCTCATACTTCGTCTGCAGGAAGCTGTCCAAAACGAGGGAGAAGATCCAAAAACCATGCTATTCGACGTGTCAGAAGAACAAGTAAGTACAGGCGTTGACATTAGCTCTATGATGGAATTACTTCTTGCGAAGATGGAAGAACAGAAATATTCTATGGAATCTAAGTTCGCAGAACAGAAAAATTCTATGGAATCTAAGTTCGCAGAACAAAAGAATTCTCTAGAACAACAGAAAAATTCTATGGAATTGAAGTTCGAAGAGCAGAAGAATTCCATGGAATTGAAGTTCGCAGAACAGAAGAATTCTCTAGAAGAACAGAAAAATTCTCTTGAAGAACAGACAAATTCCATTGTCGCCGCACAAAAAGATGCAGTGGAAGAATTTAAGAATGTTCTAGATGTAAAAATCGACGCGATTGATGAAAAATTAAACGAGCATGAAACAAAGTTTGAGGAAATTAACAAAACGTTTCAAAAACACGAGACAAACATCGAGAACATAGCTAAAGAGCTCGGAACAAACATCAAGAATATAACTAAAGAGCTCGAAATAGTCAAGAAACAGAAGGCTCGGGAATATTCTGCTGACTGCCCTAGAAAGAAGGAGATGCAGCCACCCGTTTTTGATGGTCAAACATCATGGCCGATTTATCGGAGACAGTTCGAAGCAGCTGCAACGACCAATGGGACGACGAGGATAAGTCGATTGCATTAACGCTCGCATTACGAGGTACAGCTGCAGAATTGCTTCAAACTATCTCCGAAGAAAAACAACGCGACTACGAGACTTTGGTGAAGGCTATTGAGATGCGATTTGGTGACGACCACATGCAGCAAGTGTATAGGGTGCAACTGCGCAGTAGAATCCAGAAGAGGGGAGAAACACTCCAGCAACTGCAAGCTGATATCGAACGGCTAGCGCACTTGTCTTATCCCAATGCCGGCGAGGATGTCATCATTGAAATGGCTATATTGAGGCATTTACACAAGCCATAGAGGACAGACAACTGCAGATGGCTCTACGAATGGCTGGAAAGAGAACTCTTCCTGAGGCACTGGCATTTGCCTTAACCATGAAAGCTGCTGACCAAGCATCTCAAGGATTTCACCGCGTGAGAGAAATGACATCTGTTGAATGTTCGTGCCAGAGAACAGAAGTAGTAGACCGTAACAGTTCTCGAAGGGGACCGATCCGTTGCTGGAACTGCAACAAAATTGGACATCTACAACGACAGTGCAGAGCCGAACGTAGACAGGGCAGTTGTCCACATTGCAGAGCTAGGAACGAGGAGGCGTTTGAGCGTTCGACGGATGGAACATCACAAAGCCATCAGTCGGGAAACGAGTAAGAACCAACTTCGCGGGGCAGAAGCTGGTTTCTGGAATCGACGCCCCCACCCCCAGGACCACAATTCAGGTTTCCCAGACCAAACGATGTAATAGGAGCCTGACAGTGGAAGTCCATATCGGCCAGAAAAAGTATGTGGCTACAATCGATACAGGTGCCACCGCTTCCATAATCAGAAGGGACATCGTTCGCCAATCATGGCTGCACAACACCAGCAGCTACTGTCTGAAAACAGCAACTGGAGCAACAGCAAAGGTGTACGATAAACCTTGCAGGAATAGTCTTCTCCCATGCATTCTTAGTGGCTGATATATGTGACGAATGCATCATCGGAATCGACTTCATGAAGACGCATGACATAGTACTCGACATCGGTTTGCAAGTTATAAAGTACAAGAACGTCGAGATTCCGATGGTTTACGGGAACGAGAGCGTCGCAGCTCTACGGACAGTTGTAAGTGAGGACGAAATATTACCACCTTCGTCAGAGACAGTTATTTGGACAAAGCTGGAAGGTGATCCTGGGAGCCACCGATTCTACCTAGTCGAGCCAGATCCAGAAAATTATTATCAGTGCTATATTGTCGGAAAGATGCTGGTTGAACCCAAAAACAACATGGTTCCCGTTCGTGTCCTCAATGTGGAACACAAAAGCGTGAAACTAAAGCAAGGAGAAGTGATTGGAAAGTGCGTACCGATTACTGCGGTCACAAAGTTGTCCAATGCAAATGATGTGAAACCCGTTAGACCTATGGAGATATCGGAAATGAAAAAGAATATACTCGGAGAGTGCGAGCTGGATCAGGAACAGCGATCCATGGCAGGGAGTCTAATCAATGAGTTTGCTGATATATTTGCTTCACAGAACGGCGAGTATGGCCGAACACATCTCGTACAACACCGAATCGACACCGGAGATGCGAGACCGATTCGTCAGCCTCCCCGACGACTACCATTGGCTAAGCAGACGGAGGTTGCAGAAATGGTTTCGACGATGGAAAAGGAGGGACTGATTGAAAGCTCAAAAAGTCCGTGGGCATCGCCGGTCGTCCTGGTCAAGAAGAAAGACGGAAGTACGAGATTCTGCGTGGACTATCGCCAACTCAACAACGTCACCAAGAAGGATAGCTACCCCCTGCCAAGAATTGACGACACCCTGGACACACTATCCGGAGCCAAATGGTTTTCGACTCTTGATCTGAAGAGTGGCTACTGGCAAGTGCAGATCCATCCAGAAGACCGCGAGAAAACAGCATTCACAGCAGGAAACGGGCTTTGGCAGTTTACAGTAATGCCATTTGGACTGTGCAATGCTCCAGCAACCTTTGAGCGTCTAATGGAGCGCGTTTTGCTGGGACTAACGTGGAAAACCTGTTTGGTCTACCTGGACGATGTCATCGTAGTAGGAAAAACATTTAACGAACATCGAGATAACCTTAAGGAGGTGTTCCAAAGGCTACGAAGTGCGCAACTAAAACTTAACCCGAAGAAGTGTTCGCTATTTAGACCAGAAGTGAAGTACCTCGGGCACATCATCTCTTCCAAAGGAGTCAAGACTGATCCGGAGAAGGTCGATGCAGTGAAAAACTGGCCTATTACAGACGATTTGTAAAGGACTTTGCCAGGATCGCAAAGAGCTTGCATCAACTGACAGAATAAGGCAAACAATTCAAATGGTCAGGTGAGTGCGAAAAGAGCTTCAAGGAACTTCAACAACAGTTGTGCAACGCCCCCATACTAGCGTACCCCACCCCTGGGAAAACATTTATTGTGGATGCAAACGCTAGTAATGTGGGAATTGGAGCCGTCCTTTCCCAGGTGCACGATGGCCAAGAGAAAGTAGTTTCCTACTTCAGCAAAGTTCTCTCAAAGCCAGAAAGGAACTACTGTGTTACCAGGCGCGAACTCCTTGCTTTGGTATTGGCGACAAAACATTTCCATAAGTACCTTTATGGGCGGAAATTCATCCTCCGCACAGATCATGCATCTTTAAAGTGGCTGCTGCACTTTAAGAATCCTGAAGGCCAAGTCGCAAGGTGGATCGAACGGCTGCAGATGTACGACTACGAAATACAACATCGAAAGGGAAGTCTTCACTCTAATGCAGACGCTCTCTCCCGTCGACCGTGCAAAGCAAATTGCAAACATTGCTTACGACACGAGGAAAAAGATGTCGCGTCCGTTCAAAGGGTGAGAGCTATGCCCATTGGTGGCTGGAGTGCGCGGGAAATACGGGAGGCTCAAAGGGAAGATCCGGATATCGAACCGATTATCGCCTGGAAGGAGCATGAGGGAAAACCAGACTGGCAGGAGATATCCAATAGGAGCCCCGAGCTGAAGGCATACTGGGCGCAGTGGGACTCCCTTCACGTACAAGACGGCATTCTAAAAAGAAGATGGGAAAGCCCGGATGGAAAGTCGTTCGTAATGCAGCTTGTTGTACCCAGGTCAAAGGTTATGGAAGTGCTCAGGGAATTGCATGATGGAGTGTCTGGAGGCCACTTGGGAATCAATAAAACGCTCGAAAAAGTGCGGGAACGCTTTTACTGGGTTCATTCAAGGGAGGACGTTGAAACTTGGTGCAGGAAATGCGTTACATGTGCGGCCAGCAAAGGTCCGAGACTGAAAGTCCGTGGCAAAATGCATCAATACAATGTTGGAGCCCCTTTCGAAAGGATAGCAGTTGATATTGCGGGACCGTTTCCTGAAACAAACAATGGAAATCGTTACATCCTCGTTGTTATGGACTATTTCAGTAAGTGGCCTGAAGCATTTGCTATCCCAAATCAAGAAGCTAAAACCGTGGTGGAGCAAATCGTCAATAACTGGGTAAGCAGATTCGGCGTACCAATGGAAATGCATTCAGACCAAGGACGGAACTTCGAGTCGAAGATTTTCCAAGGAGTGTGCCAGTTACTTGGGATTCACAAGACAAGGACAACCCCGCTTCATCCACAATCAGATGGGATGGTGGAGCGCTTCAACAGGACACTGAATGAACACCTCTCTAAGGTCGTTGGCGAAGACCAGAGAGACTGGGATAAGCAGATTCCCATGTTTTTATTGGCTTATCGAGGAGCAGTGCATAACACCACAGGACATACTCCATCTGAAATCTTATTTGGTCGAACAGTCCGCCTACCTAGCGAGTTGATGTTTGGATATCCATGCGAAGAGCCCAAGAATGAGGAGGAATACGTTACAGACCTCAGGGATATCATCAGGGACGTGCATCGAGACACTAGGGATAAGATTAAGATAGCCAGTGACCGCATGAAAACGAGGTACGATACTAAAACGACAACTACAGGATTCCAGGAAGGAGATCTGGTATGGCTATATAACCCTCATCGAAGGAAAGGTTTATCGCCTAAGTTGCAACAAGACTGGGAAGGGCCCTATACAATCGTAAAGCGCATCAACGACGTTGTCTATCGCATCCAACGAGGAAGAGGCAAGCTGAAAGTCGTTCATGTGGATCGTCTTCATCGTTATAATGGTGAAAATGTTAACGAGTTTGTTCGGGACGAACAAGTTTAAGAGGGGGACATTGTGGTGTGGAATGTATCGTGTAACCTAAAATGGTGAAGTGAAAACAACCCCTTAGTCACCAAACAAGTTCCACCCAAGTGTCACTTCCAATTGGAGACTGGAACCTGTCAAGTAAATGTATTTCACCACTGAGCTAGTTCTAGAACCCATTAGAATTAGCTAGAAAGTTCTCGTCAGATGGCGGAGTAGGTATAAAAGGACAGCTTTTAGAAGAGGGCGAGACAGTTGATTTATAACAGTGATTGGTTAAAGTTCGAGATAGTAATAGTTTGTGAAGATAAATAAGTGAAAAGTAATAGAGTAAATTAAGTGATTGGTTTGAAACGTTGAAGAATTGTTTAAGTAATAGTGTTCTGGTACTTAATAAGTGAAATATTAGAATAGTCGATAAAAGTGTAATAAAAGTGAATTTTATTAGAGAAGTTAAACGGAATAGTGTTTTATCTTTACGAGTCCCAGCCTGAATGTAACAATACTAATGTTTTAATAAGCCATATCAAAAGCTTCATTGCATATTTTCGGATCACATAGCGCAAAATTTTAATCTGACATTTTGCTGGTAGGATGTGTTGTTGAGTTAAGAGCAATTCTTGAAAAATATTCCGGACACTTCTGTCGTATTAAGAATTGAACTGGAAGTGCAGTGTTTTCTTCAATGAAACATAGAAAGCATTAAAAGAACACTTCTACATTTAATCTTTAGAAACGGCAATTCTTTTCTGAAATCGAAAACGCCATAGGCACTTAGCTATCGAGAGTTCAATTGCCACATTTGAATCTGTTAACAGGTTAAACAACTCGGATTCTTCTGCTTTCGTATACATCGTGCTGTCATCATTGCCTTGAATGACGTTTTGCTACCAGTTTCGTCTTCCTGATTTTGGACTTTAGCACCTAATGAATAATTGGTGGGAGCTTGTTTCATTTCGACTTTCAGTGGATGTCAATTAACAAATATGGTTTTTTTCTGGAACAATAAAAGTGTTACTTTTATTGATATAATGAACCCTTTGCCGATATACATTAGTATGTATCTCTGTATAGCGAATGGTGCACCCCACGATAAGGAACGTAAATAAAAGTTTGTTGGAAAACCCTGAAAGTATTTAAATGGCAGGACAATTATCTATGCAATTTTAGATCAAATAAAACCTTTTCAATAAACACATTTTCCATTACTGTTTTTTTTTTTTAAATAGTCATGTCGATTACAGAATCCGCAAAAATTTATTCCCGGGGAGTTGACTCGATCCACACTCCATTCACATCCGCGATAAATATAATTATCAAATACGCCGGAAGAACAACATTGCCGATTCGCAACTCTTCCTTATCATTTTCGAACTATCTTATCGATGCTGTCAGTTTTTGACTGAGAATCAGGTATATGGACGCTAAATATCCTGGTTCGAGTCACGACTCACTTGTTTGGGGAAATAGTGATTCAAATCTGGTTCAAATCATTACCTATGCGATAATGGCGACAGAAATTCCTGCAATAAATCTGGCGATTTTTTGGTAAAATTTTTCGCAATATCCGACTTTCTTTTCATTGCCTACACCATTTTCTCAAATTGTGCACGAGTTGTTCTTTTTCTGCTTAAAAATGAAAAATAATATTCAAAAACTTAAATGTGTATGAATTAATTATGAATTTCCATTTTTGTTTACGTTGGCGTCCGCAATGACTTTGGTGCGGATTTAAAACGTTAAAAGTTATATGGAGTTCGGATGGGCTGCGTATTTCATAATCCCAAAAAAATCAAACAGCGTTACCGACATTCATGCACTTTTTTACGGCGGATTCTATAATAGCAAAAAGTGCAAAAAATTGGCGGAAGCCATCCGCAGACCATTCATCGGATTCTGTAGTCGGGGTGAGTATAAAAAGTCGACCTATATAACGAACGCGCGATGTAGTGAATGTCATCAAACATTATAATAAATCGTTATACTGGACGTCCACTGTATTATTGTATGTACATTGTGCAAAGTAGAGACATAATGCAGAGACCAGAGACAATACTGAGACTTCCCGTTGCTTTTTTTTTTCTTGATAGCCAATATCGGCAGTGAGCCGACCTTTATAACTAGGAAAGAAATAGACGTGAGGTGTTAGACGTAACACTCTACAGTAACTCACAAACTCTAACTGTGAAGGAATGGAGGGTCTCCTCTGAGCCCTCCTTTTCAGATCACAGGATGATAGAATTTCTAGTAAACGAAGAGGTAGTAGTTGTAGGTAAATTCAGAAATCCAAGACTCACCAACTGGGACTCATTCGTCTCAGAGGCAGTGAAAAATGGTCAAAATCTGAAAGATCAAGCAATTGGGACACCAGACGAAATCGATGCATTAACAGAGAGTTTAAACAAAATTCTAAGTAATGCATATGATAAAGCCTGTCCTCTACGGACAACCAAGAAAAGGAATTCTCCATTGTTGTGGTCTAAGGACCTCCTTGAAATCAGAAAGAAAGCCAGATCCTTGTTCAATTTGGTTAAGCGTACTGACTCCCAGTCAGACTGGGATCTATACAAAGCCGGTCAACGTAGGTTTAAAAGTGCTGTCACTAGTGCTAAACGCGCGGCCTGGCATTCTTTCTGTAATGAAATAGTAGACACTAGAGAATCAGCTAGGCTTAGAAAAATTTTATCAAAAGAACCTGCGGTGCCGGGATATGTCAAAGATAACAATGGCAACTGGACACAGTCTTCTGAAGAGACATTAAGTCTGCTTCTAAACACGCACTTTCCGGGTTGTATCAAAACAACCGTCCAGTCTGCACCAAGCACTGAAACTATTGCAGCATCAGTTCCAGCTGGTGTAATAACCGAAGAAAAACTTAACTGGGCAATTGAAACTTTTTCCCTTTTTAAATCTCCTGGGCTGGACGGGATTTTTCCAATCATGCTCCAGAAAGCCAGGTCAATTGTTATACCAGCTCTGATGAGGCTCTTCACGCGCTGCCTTGAATGTGGTCACATTCCCAGGGCATGGCGTGAAGTAAAGGTTGTCTTCATTCCGAAGGCAGGCAAATCCAGTCATACGACTGCTAAGGACTTCAGGCCTATAAGCTTAACTTCCTTCATCCTAAAGACCTTGGAAAAGCTTCTGAACGTTTTTATCCGCAGTCGACTTGACAATAATGTGATCTCAACGGCTCAGCATGCCTACATCAAAGGTAAAGGAGTTGAGACTGCGTTGCATGAGGTCACTGGCATCATAGAAAAGTCCCTAAACGACAAAGAGTACACACTAGCCGCGTTCCTCGGCATTGAAGGAGCATTCAATAATGTTAAGACGTGTGCAGTGAAGAGAGCACTACTCAATAACAACGTAGACCAAGCGCTTACCAATGTAATTGAAAGTTTGCTCAAAAAAAGAAATATTAATGATGAACTAGGAGGCATTGAACTTAGAGTGACAGCCTCAAGAGGTACACCACAAGGAGGAGTCATCTCCCCCCTACTCTGGGTCCTTGTCATTAATGAAATATTATTAAAGTTCGAAAACAGAGGGGTCAAAGTAACTGCTTATGCAGACGATGTAGTAATACTTGCTACAGGCAAATTCCTACCGACCATAAGCGAACTACTAGGTAACGCATTACGAACACTTAGTATGTGGGCAAACCAATGCGGTCTTGGAATCAATCCACAGAAGACTGAATTAGTTTTGTTCAGTAACAAAAGGGTGATTCCAAACTTCGATCCTCCAACTATTGAGGGTATACCCCTTAGGGTTGCCGAGAGTGCAATCCTAGATATAATCGTAGATAGGAAGCTTAATTGGAAACTAAATGTGTATGAAAGAGTAAAAAAAGCTGCAAATGCTTTTTACGCATGCAACCGAATCTTCGGCAAAAGGTGGGGACCAAACCCCAAAATAATTCTGTGGATGTATACGGCTGTTGTGCGTCCAATACTCACGTACGGTAGCTTAGTCTGGTGGCAAGCCACAAACAAAGCTTCGAATCTCAAATTAATGACCAAAATACAAAGACTAGCATGTATAGAAACAACCGGCGCAATAAGGACAACACCTACTGCTGGAATGGAGGCTATCCTCAACTTGTTACCTCTAGATCTATACATGCAAGAATCTGCAGCCAAAAGTGCCCTCAGGATCAACCAAACAAAAAGCTGGAAACCCTACACAACGGGACACACACAGATTCTGAATAAATATGTGGGAGATGCGGTCACTTCTGACTACTTGTCTCCCCATCTTGACTTTGACATACCATTCTCCTGCTATTTCCCCAGCAGGGAGGAATGGAACACAGATGAACCCACAAAAGGAAAATCGATATCCATCTACACAGATGGCTCTAAGATGGACCGTGGAACAGGTGCTGGAATTTGCTCTGAAGAGTTAAATATACACCACTCAATCAGATTACCTGATTACAGTAGTGTCTTTCAAGCGGAGGTTCTGGCAATCGCCGAAGCTCCCCATATGGTGTCAATGTTAGCAATACCAAATAATAATATTACTATATTTATTGACAGCCATCAGGCGGCTATAAAAGCAGTATCTGCTATCGAAATAAAATCGAAGCTAGTTCACCGCTGCCGTGAAGAGCTTAAGGTTCTCTGCTCGCAGCACACCACGCGTCTCTGCTGGGTCCCTGGACACAGTGACAAAACCGGCAATGAGATGGCTGATGAATTGGCAAGAAATGGTTCTGCTATGGACCAAGATCGGGCGATTAATTCAATCAAACCACCACTCTGTAATCTCAGAGAGAGGGTAGAAAATAAGACCCGGATGAAAGCCAACAACAGGTGGAAAGAATTAACCACTTGCGAAATAACCCGGAAGCTATGGCCGGAATACAATCCAAGTCGGACTATCAAGCTTATGCGGTTTGACAGAATGTCGATGTATAAACTGGTAGGAGCCCTAACGGGTCACAACTTCCTAAGATACCACACAGTGAAATTGAAACTCAAGAATGACGATATATGCAGGGGTTGCGGCGACGAGGAGGTACACGAGGACACACCTCACTTCCTCTGTCAATGCCCAAGTCTCTGTCACTTGAGGAATAGAACACTTGGAAGATACTACTTCCATGACATACATGAAGTTTCAGATACATCTTTATCTAATCTTTACAGGTTCATAAATGCATCAGAATGGCTGGACAAGGTCGAGTAACCAAGAGGGAATGACTCTAAAGCCAACAACATCGGCTAACCCCCCAATAAGGGCATCACAATGGGTCCACATGGACCTAAGTGGGGTGCGGCAGGACTCGTTCTGACGGACCCACCCATAAACCTAACCTAACCTCCCGTTGCTTTGCCTCCAAGCTATATTTTTACGGAAGTGCCTATATTTGGTGCCACTTCCGCTGTGGGGAAAAGTTGCTGGCAGCGTTTATAGAATTTAATGCGTTAAGGCCGTGTGTCAAATTATCCTCGGATAATTTTTTAAAATTTCTGTGTGTGTTGAATAAAAATTTAGCTTTTGTGAAATCTGGCTGTGTCGATTGGGCTAAATTTTTAACATTTCTCAGTAGACTTTTGACGATAGCACAACATAATACGAAGTTTTACTAAAAACAATAAAATCAAAGAACAAACATACAATTAGTTCAATAACAATAACTGATAATATGGATCATATTACATTCAATGTATTAATTCCCCCTGATGTCAATAATATTGCTGCAGTATCAAAGCCTTTTAAGCCACGATTACTTGCCCCACGCAGAAGACGAACAAGAGAAGTGTAATTTTATATTCAAAATTCAATCGGTATGAATTCAAAAGGACCATTCACATGAGACCGAATTGCGAACCCCGAACTGGCGATTATTCCAAGATTCTGACATGAAAACTTTTTTAAGTCGAAGAGGTCCAGGTACCCGCGAATCATATGTATTGTTGAAGGTTAAGTTTGAGTGCATTTTTCATTCGCAGGTTTGTGGATCGCGACTGTTTTATGTGGATTGTGAATAAAGTGTGACAGTTCGCGGCTAGAATTTTCATTTCGCGGGAGAATTGCTGTAATTGTGAATTTCGTTATTTTAATCAATCGAGTCTCGGTTTTTTTTTAGATTAGGTGTTATATTAATTGAATATAATAATGCTTTTGTGGTAAAACAAATATCAATTTTCGGTGCAGGGAAATAAGTCCCCGGGAACTAAGTCCACTGAGGGACTAAGTTCCCACCAAGGGGGAAATAAAACCACTTTTGTGAAGTGACTGAGTTCTCATATAAGGTGGGAAATAAATTCCGAAAACTCCGAGTGGTTTTATTTCCCTCTAACGTGAAATTGGTGTTATTGCGCTTTCAAACTATGTAATGCATATGGGGGGACATACTGCCCCCCTGCAACCCCCCTGCTTGGGTTTACTGTTGGATTACGGGGTGGGTGCAAGGTTGGTCTTATCAAATTTCGTTGGCGTTATTACGCTTTGTCGGAGTGAAAATACTCCAATAAAAAATCGTGAGTTTGTTGTCCAATTTTGTTTGGAAGTTGTAGGTACCTATGGTCTGTTATTACATTTTTTCTTTCGTTGATTTGCTGCCATTTGATATAAAAAACTCGAATGTAAAAAATGTATCCTATGAAGATGATTTATTATCTTGCTCCCGGAGCAGGATAATTTTTTGACAGTTGAAAAATTCGTTTTCCACCACGATAGTGTCAGAATAATATCCGAGGATAATTATTTAGCCCAATTGACAAACGGCTTAAATTTGAAACTATTAGTTACGAGTGGATAGTATTTTTTTTAGAAATTAATGTACTTTTGCCGTAAATATTCATGAAAAATCAAAAATGTAGATTGGTTGAGGGAAAATAAAAGCATTTTGGGCAATTTTTCTTTAAGAAAAATATTACTCATGAAATCGAAGTTAATAAATATTCAAAAGCGGAAAATGCACAACCATGTTTTGTTCTAATGTTTCTAGTACCCACATACATAATATAAAACATTTCATTTAGGTAGTTTTATTAACCAATCACATTATATTATTCGACTTATTAAAATACCTATGTAATAACTAAACCATAGCATTCAGTAAAGTAAAAATGTGGTATTTCCGAACTCTATCACATTCCCCCACTGTTAGCTGAGGTTTCACAGCAATTATTTTATATTTTTTGTATGTTTTGACATGTCACGCGGATCTAAATTGGCATAACACCGATAGAAAAACAAAATGGCGAATTTGATTTGGAGAGGATTTTGAGTTGGGATCGTTTGTTTTTGGCAGAGGCGTTACTTTGCCTACAAGCTATATTTTTATGGAGCGGTCAAGATTTGGTGCGCTAGTATTGATACATATGATAATCGCGGGATTTATCATACAAGAAACCAAACGCACTGTTGAATTCGGCGTCACTTTTGTATTGGACTATTCGTTACGAACCAGCAGCTAAACGGTAAAAAACATTTTCATTCATTTTATTATCAACATCATTGAACATACCCATTACTTGGAGAAATAATATATCTATCATCCGCCAGAGCTCCTTTGCCTACCAGCTACCAACTGTCACTAGTCAGCTGTTTAAGGGAGAGCGAGATAGTGATATGCAAAAAATTGTGTGCATGCGTTGCAAAGTTAAATTTGTTGATTTTTGTTTTTTTCAGTTTTATTTTAGAAGCTTTCAAAATCTGTGATTCCTGTTACCCACCACCGATTCCCGCAGATAACAACAGTACGAAAAAACAGGGAAACTCGCATCTTTGGAGAAGATTACTTGTTGACCAAAAATCGCAACTTTGTGGTAGGTGATGTGCTCCAAAGTGAATTTTCCTATCGAATATTATATAATTAACGTTCTGTGATCATCATTTATTGTGATTTTAGCTGCGTTTTTTCCAACAATTTATGCGTTTATTGAATTGTTCAGTATATCGACATCAAGTACCTACCTACATTCGAAAAATTAAACTACCATGAATTGTAGCTGACGAAATAAGTAATACCTACCTAAATGATTGCCACTATGGAGCATACTGACGACGATGGGAAGAATTCCCCAACAGATAGTATTGAGACACAAAGGGTTATATCCTTTGATTGGCATGAATTTGCTTGTGGCTGCGGTGCTGCATTTGTCAATCTTGGATTAACATACCCCATTTATAAAGTAATATTTCGCCAAATGCTCCATGGAGTAAGAATAACCTCGGCGTTTGGTCAACTACGACACGAAGGATTTACTTATCTATACCGAGGTATTTTCCCACCTTTAGCGCAAAAAACTATATCGATGTCAATAATGTTTGGAGTGTACGATGGCACAAGGCACAGTTTAGTTGATGTGTTTCACATGAATAACTATTTAGCAAAAGTATTAGCCGGATTAACGGCTGGCACTTTTGAGGGGGCGTTACTGCCATTCGAAAGAGTTCAAACTTTGTTGGCAGATTCGAAATTTCACCAGCATTTCAAGAATACACCGGGCGCATTTCGGTATGGTATACAAATGAATTTACTTATGTCAGTTGAAACCAAATCTTATTCTGTTTAAGGTATGTGCTAGCGAATCACGGATTTTTGGAGCTATATCGAGGAATGCTTCCTGTTCTATGTCGGAATGGACCTTCCAATGCAATGTTCTTTGTGTTGCGCGAAGAGGCTAACATACGAATACCTGAAGACGTAAGCATATATTTATTTTTATTTTATTTTTATTTTTTTTGTACTGTGCGTCAATCAGTCAGTATCGATCTTTCAAAGTTCAGTTTTCAACATTCCGGGTAACTACGGCCTCATCTCCTGCTGTGCATTCCACCAACCCCAGCAGTTTTGCTGGGTTTAAGTTTGGACATCGCTATATTCTCTTAGAAAATCACTCAAAGCTTGAGTCCGGAACTCTTCGCTCAGTAGTATTCCACACTAATCACAAATCCACTGTGCCCAAGAATTAATATTTGTTCAATATTTATAGTTATGAGGTTAATTCAAAGGACACCTGGTGAAATTGCACTTCTTTGCTTATACATCTTAGTATTGTTTCCTTATTTCCTACTAAGATATTAATTATTGCAAGTGAAACTAAACTTAATAATTATTTTCGATTGCTGCAAACTCACACCAAAAATATCTAAATATATTCTGTGTACTTCAATTTTAGGCTTCTCTGGCTTCCCGTACAATACAGGAGTTTATAGCTGGTGCAGTCATTGGAGCATCTATTAGTACACTGTTCTACCCACTCAATGTCATAAAGGTATCAATGCAGAGTGACATGGGACATAAAAACGAGAAAATGTGGGCCGCATGCCAAAGGATATACCACGAACGTGGTAGTCGGATTTCATACTTTTATCGTGGTTGTGGTTTTAATACATTTCGATCGTTTATGAGTTGGGGCATCATGAACACTGCATACGAAAAAATCAAGGAACTGATTACATGAGTGCCGAGCTAAATAGTGTGATAAAAATTCGGGTGCATTTTTGTTTAGCCGGGAAACCTTAACTGTTGTGGGCAAATTTTTAAACGCTTTGGCATTATGGGTTAAGTTTGAAGTTTTGTACAAAGCTTGCAACATAGATCAGCATCGACAAACGTAGATATAGGCACGGGTCGCAATGCCACGGCTGTTTTGTTTACTACTGTTGTTAATAGTGTAAATGTGTTTATGCACGATTTAAGAGCGCCTGGCTTAACGGTCAGTAGGAACAACAAATTATGTTCAGTACAGCATAATAGTGACAACAAATACAGGAAGGTTCAGCCACCCCGCAACTGCATAATAAAAACTTTAAATGTATGTATTTCTCTGCTGAAAAACATGATTAAGAATTTAAGCTAAGTGTTGTTTTGTCCATTAGGCATTGCTCATGTTTATGTGGTACTTTCTGACCTATCGCTTTGCTGATTGTTTATGCAATGGACTCCACTGTTCGACATTATGTGAGATACTCGAGGAAAGTACCTGTTTCCTAACTTTATAACTTACAAACTATGCTCAACGCTAAAAATACAAAACCCTCAAATTACAGGTTTCCCGATAATGTAAAATGTAACCAAAATTCGCAAGTGTATTATTTAGAATAGTTCTGAGAGGAAATAGGTTTTGGCTATCATTAATACCAAGCCGCTTTCATCCCTAGAACTAGAATTATAGGGGAGTGTATAAACCAATGCATGTATTTATTTTAGATATTGTTGTTTGTTGTTTTAATGCCGTTGCCGGAGTCCGAAGAAACAGAATGTTTAAGAACTTGATTGTTGTATAATCATCTTAGGCTTATCCGATAAGTAGATTCTGACGTTGCATTTATATGTAATATAATATTTCGCTATACCACTAGTTGTTACTGTTCTTATTCGGATAAAATTCATCATGTTAGCTGTTAACCAATTTTTTCTGACTGAATGAATTTTTTATAGACGTAAATAACAAATGCTTGAAAATTGTAATAAAGAGGAAAATATAAACTTGAACGGTCGGGTTTTATTTCAAATGTTCTTTTCAGATAAAAGCTTAAAGTGTATCCTTGGAAACATAAATTACATCTTAGGCAAAGGCCACGCGCTGAGCGGCAAGTGGCCATTTATTAAGCTGAAATTTTTGAGCTATTAATTGTGAAAATGTCGTTGTCGAGTGCTGCTAGCAGTAGTCTTTTAAGAAAAAAGTCCTTTACCATTTTTAACTTTCTCCATTACGTAGTAAGAGAAAGATATTGGTTTCGTACAAAATTTCGAACTCGAGATTTTAATCAATTCTGGTATTACGATGATAGAGGAACTCAAAAAAGTGGTTCACAAAATTCTGTCCGGTCTGTCCGTCTGTCCGTCCTTCCACAGGCCTACAGCCTAGACGGCTTTCCGGATTACGTTCAAATCTCGGATTTGGAATTTTTGTGCTTACAGTTCGGGAGGTGTTTTTTTTTTCAAGGTAACCTCAGTATTAATGGTACTTCCCATATAAAATGTTTGTACCAGTTTGATTTGATCGAAAACGGCTCTAACGATTTCAACCAAAATTGATATTTAAGCTTAAGTTGGTGAGGTTACCAGGACTGTGTACCCAGTTTTTGGCTAAAAATTCGAACAACTGTATTTTAGAAATTTCGAAATATCTCGAAAACGGTCTACCTATACGATTGTAACAAAAATTCATTTTTAAGGTAATGTGGTTCATTATAACAACAGCAAACTCAGTTTTTCTCATTATTATAGTACAAAGGATTTTTGAAAATTGTATTTTTTTAAAAATTTTGTTTTGTTTAGTTTACCTGAAAACGGCAACAACGATTCTGACCAAAATGCAGACTTTAAGTCAAATAGATGTTTTAAAAACTATTGTGTCCTTTATTTTCAATTCGAAGCACCGAGAACGCTATTTTTAAAAACTGCTCATATCTCGAAAACTCCATCGTTGATTTCGATAAAACTACGAAGCAATGCTTACATATCGAACAATAACTTATAATCGGTTTTCACCTAAATATTTACGCAATAGCATTTTTCAAATTAAACATTGCAATATTTGGTACTGTTTTTGTCTGGCAAATTTTACAAAAACCGCTCTAACGATTTTGACTATAGGTATACATAAAAGATAATATAAGTATTATTAATAAGATCCCGAACTTTCTTTTTCTCAAAAAATGTGAGTTTTTTAATTATTTATACATAATTACGGTATATTTTTGTAATAGGCTTAATGCCCCATATCTTGTGAGTTGTAAGACCTTATAAAATAGTACAGTAGCCGCTTATAGCCCTTTAGCCAGAACTTGCAACAATTGCCTGTTACTGAGAGCTTAAACTTTTAAAAACTTATATTGTTATTTTATATAACTGCCATTTGAGGTGTTATGCCCCAAATATGCATAAGTAGGAGCCGAGTAAAAAATTTCTTGGAAGCCCCCATCGTCTTCGAAAAGGTGGGAAGGGCCTTATTTTACAAAGATTGCTGGATCATCTTCACTAAATTCACACCAATGAATTTCTCTGGTGTTATGGATTTTGCGAACATTTGCGAAAGCAAAATAAACAGAATGTGCTCGTTCCTGGAAGACGACGTAACTTCAAAAGACTTCAAGGATGCTTGCAAAACAATGGTGAAGGAAGTTTCAGTAATAGCAGAAAACTTGAAGGTTAACAACGCCTATCTACAGCATAAGTTTTCACACAAACGCAGCAGAAGAGCCCTTCTTAACGTAGTGGGAAGTTTTTCAAAATGGGCTTTCGGCACTATGGATAGCGAAGATTCGGAAAAAGTGTACAACAAATTGCAAATTCTGCATAAAAATAGTGAGGATACATTCACACTGATCAACAAGCAACTAACGGTGATGAAATCCAACTACGACACCATAGGTAAACCCCTTACCAAAGCAATTGCAGACATTGACGCAATTACGGCATGAGCTAGTAGGTATACTCACAACCAAGCTACTTGAAGTACAACACCGACAAGCCGTTGAAATTGCAATATTGAATGAACTCTACCAAGACCGGAAGAGGACAAAATGCGACAAAATAACAACAATGCAGCGTGTAACCGTGTCAATCTGTAAACACCAAAGACCGGTCTTCACAAGGAGTAGCGAAGAATGCCTTATCGAACTCTTGCAGCACACAGCAACAGCTCAAGAGCGATGCCAACACATTGCCGTTCCCGCATCAGAGGGTACGTTCGTAAAAATGGCTGCCAGTAATTCCTGGTTGTACAACCTCCGAAACAATATGACACTGAACATCAATTGCAACGGGGAACAGTACAAGCCGTTACTAAGGAGTACCGGGGTCATACGGATACTTAGACCATGCGACATCGGCACGCGGGAAATGAAAATACCGTACGAGCAAGAGGTCAGCAGCACTGTCGAGTTCAAGCAGCCAACAGTTGATTTCGCAGGAATATGGGAGACACTTCGAGTACAGTTCGATACCAGCAAAGTACCAGCAAACTTAACAACAAACAAGAAGATGCTACCGATACGACTGGGAAGCCATGCAGACATTAATGCAGTCCTGACCGAGGGAAAAAAATCTCTGGAAGATCTGCAGAGACAAATAAAGCAGACCGAAATTGAAGAAACCCTCCGAAACCAGCAATGGACGACAGCAAGTCATCAATACTCATTAATGTTGGTGTGCTTGATATTAATCCTGGGAGTAACTGTACACATAATAAAGAAAAGATGTAAGGCACGCAAAGAGAAGAAAACGCTGCTGCAGGCACATACAGCAGCAAAGGTAGAAGAAATGCAAATTCGCGTGGCCCCAAGCCCACCAAGGAGGAAACAGCAGCCGAAAAGAAGAGTTGAGATGACCCCAGCCTCAGGAGATCTAACGTTTGCCAGGGTTTGAACCTAATTTAAATAAGTTAAGGATTGAATTATAATATAAATAACTCTTAGCAAATTTTACTTGGAAATCTACCCTTCGAGTATCACATAAAAAAATACATAGAATATAAAAATTTTAGGTTTAAATTGTAAAATACAATTAGGAGATAAGCACCTAGTGTGCATGTTTTATTTATTCACATAATCCACATCTGATAATATTGTCATTCAGTAAGAAAAAACTAGAAAGTAAGTTTCAAAACACCAACCAATGTATTAATTTACCCAATAAGGTAACGCTAAACGTTATTATTATAATAAATAAAGACAGACCAATTTTTCTGAGACCTGGCTTGAACTTCCGAAGGGGGAAGGGATGTTATGCCCCAAGTATGCATAAGTAGGAGCCGCGACCAACGGAGTCATGGTTGCGTCAGTGAATTGGTTTCACAGTGGAATTGTAATAACTAATAACATAACAACACAATTCCACAGCACAACAATAATTCGCTTACGTGACGCAATCGCTCAATGGGCCGCGGCCTACTAAGAAATTGCAAACACTTCGGGTCATGCTGACAAACGCATTTTCCCGAAGTGACCAAAGCGAAGTTCCAGGTAGATCTTTGAGAATTCGGCGAGTCGAATTTCAAGCTACGACACGGACGGTCTTTTGTATACACGATAGCAACCAACAGAGGTATCCAATTTTTTGTTTTCTTTAATCTAGTATCGAGAAAGTTTCGTTCGACCCAGTCGTGCACTTTATTTTTTTTTTTTTTTTAATAAACACGCGCTAAAGAGGTTATAACTACTATTATGGTGTAGTTTGAAGTACACAGCGCGGGCGTTAAGAAAATTTGGATAGAGAAGATAGGAAATTCCGATGCACATTGGTTTTAAATGTCTGCAAATTGCACCGAGGGGGAAAGATCGAGCTGGGCAAGGCATTCCACATTCGTGTTGTACTGAAAGAATCTCTATATTTCAGAGTAGGTACCTACGACCGAAAATAGGCTGAAGGGTAAACTGATGGGCATTCCTGGCTTGGCGAGTATTGCGATTGAATTGTTGAAGGGGTGGAATAAAGCTGGCTATTTCATTTGAGCACTGTTTGTAAAAACAGCGATAAAACAATGAGAGACTTGTTACATTTCTGCGATGTTCAAGCGAATTTATAGACTTCGCTATAATTATGTCTCCAATGAGTTTTAAGGCACGATTTTGTATCCTATCCAGGAGGTGCAGTGAGGTTTTAGACGCACCAGACCAGATATGTGAGTTGTACTCAAGTTTGGGGCGAATGAACGCCTTGTATATGGCAGCCAGATCAGAAAGGGTAAAATATTTCTTGCACCTTTTAAGGAAACTTAGACATTTCGCAGCGTTCTTGGCGACTTCGTGAATGTGGTCGTTTCAACGGAGTTTGGCATGGACACACATACCGAGAATGGAAAGTCTTTCGGTTTCGGCGATGCAAGTGCCATTCATGGATAATGGCTGAGGATTCTGGTTTCGCTTTAATGACAGCAGACAGCATTGAGTTTTGGAAGCATTAAATTCCACTCTATTGGCTGAACCCCATTTTATAATGCTGTCGAGGTCGGAATTTAATGAGCTTAACATACGTTGCCGTTCCAGTTCTACGGCCGAAGAGCAGGGACGTGAGTCCTGGAATGAATATGAGAAGCTGAGGGTGCTGTTATCGGCGAAGGAGTGGATTGGATTAGAGCTAGAGGTTGCAGACAGGAGGTCATTTATGAAAATGAGAAAGAGAGTCGGAGACAAAACGGAGCCTTGGGGAACACCAGCATTTATGTGGTAAATTTCAGACTTGAAGCCATCCAATACAACTTCAATTGAACGGCCAGAGAGGTAGTTTCTCATCCATTGAAGAAGAGACGCATCGATCCCATATGCACGCATTTTCGATAAAAGAGCTTGGTGCCAAACTCTGTCAAATGCCTTTGAAATATCAAGCACAACAATTTTCGTTTCACCGGAGTGATGTAGAGATTGGTTCCACTTTTCGGTGAGATAAGCAATCAAATCACCAGTTGCCACGAAAACCATACTGCCGGTCATTAATTAGTTTTCGTGATTCAAGATATTTCATGAGCTGACGATTTATCAGCATTTCCATATCCCATGGCCTTAGAAAGAATGGATGTAAGTGCTATGGGTCGGTAGTTGGTGATGGGAGAAGAAGATTCGCCTTTTTTGGGGACGGGCTGGACAAATGCTGTTTTCCACCTTCTCGGGAAGAGTCCAGAAGAATAGGACAGATGGAAAAGCTTACGCAGTGGTTTTGCCAGCGTAGAAGAACACCTCTTCAGAACAATTGGGGAAATACAATCTGGACCAGCGGATCTATTTATGTTGAGATCATTAAGTACTCTTGCCACTGTACGAGTGCGAAAATGGATTTGTCCCATGGTGTATTCGACGCTCTCAAGTACAGGTAGAGGCAAAGCGCAATCTGGGAGCATTGAGCTGGCTGCAAAATGTGCAGCAAGCAGATTCGCTTTGTCTAAAGAGTTGACAGCTGGAATGTCATTGTAAATGAGCGTTGGGATCGAAGATGAGACCGAATTCTTTAAATTTTTTTTTAAAAGACCAAAAGTTTTTACTACCCTTGGGACATTGTAGTATTTTTTGCCTCAACTTTTGGTCATACGAGAATTTAACACGCTTGATAATGGTATTGCAGTCATTTCTGGCTCGCTTGAACTTTTTTCGGTTTTCCTCAGATGGGTTGGCCTTATGTGGCCACAAGCGATAACCGCTTAAGTCGACTTAAGACAAAAACTAGATTTTCGCTTCATTATAATACGCGTGCTCTGTTCTACCATACAAAAAAACCCTGGCATTTATACTTCAATTTTCGTTGAAATAAACCAAAAAGAAAAAACCGCTTAACTCATTCTCATAACTAACGGCATATTTAATAACCGCTTAAGTCATAAAAGAATTTGGAACTGCAAAAAGTCGGTACCAAAATAACGACTTATGTCGATTTAAGATACTTTTCCAAATCAAAAAACTATTCACAAATCCATCGAGCATATTCTTCTAAAAACGGCTTAAATCGACTTAAGCGTTTATTGAAAATTTAACCAAGCTCTTTCGTGATAGCCAAACTGAGATAAGTCGTTATTGCGAATTTCAGTTGGATACATCGAAGGAGACTATGTGGGGTAAGCGGTTTTTAAAAAATTCAAATTCTAGGAACTGCAGAACTATGTTGAGTTAAGGCATTGTTTCAAATGCGAGAGGGAAATATCATTTGAGTTAAGCGCTTTGGAAAGTCGAGTGCCTTAAAGAATTTAATTGTTGCGAAGATATAATAATCAGTGTTAGTGTAATTAATAGTGTTTGTTAAGTTTAATCAAAGTTAAGTGTTGCTTAGATATAATAATCAAAGTGTAAGTCATTGAGAAGTGGTGTTAAAAAAAGTATTAACAATATGAGTTCCCGAGCTTTGCAAATTTTAAACATGGCTAGGAAAGGTATTTTTGGTACACCTGATCAAAAAAAAAATCAACAACGGCAGAAAAGAAACGCTTCCTGCGATAAAACAAGTGATTTGGGTAATTTTTTTTTTACATTAGGTCTATTTATGAGTGTGTATGTGAATGTTTGTCCTAGCATCTGATGGCAAGCTGTTCTTGGAACCCGTAGTCAACGAAACGAAATCATCTATAGATGAAGTTGACTATGACAATCTAGATGTACTTTTCGAAGAATTTGGTGGCAACGCAGACTTCGAACTCGAACACGATTTCAGTTCAGACGATTCTGTACGCGATCCCAATTTCGAGCTGTCACATCTGGATATTTCCTCAGATTCTACCCATGATGAACTTCTGCAGATGGGAAAGCAACTAGAGCAAAATTTGGTCGATTCTTCTCAACATACTACAGTTGAAAATCAATTGGAAATTGATTCGAGTAAAGCAATTGCTTTAAAAAGAAACAATGGAGAATCCTACATTCGAAAAACTGGATTGGTTGCGGCAAGAAAATGTAATCCTCTTAACAGCTGCCGACAAAATTGTAAGGAGAAAATCGGTTTCGAGAAACAGAAAGAAATCTTCAAATGTTATTGGGCTTTGGGGACGTTCAACCAAAGAATCCTTTTCATCGGTGGTTTGATAGAAATAGATGATAAAAAATCGCAGACTTTGAATAAAAACGAGATTCGACCCCGGAACCGACAGCATCATATAAAGTACTTCATTAGCCATTTGTGAGCACAATGTTTTTAACATTTTTGCAATCCAACTCTAGCATTGAAGTCATAGATCACAAGTTCTTAGAGCCAGGTCACACTCATATGACGCAGATCATGCCTTGATAGAAAGAAAAAAGAAACGAACAGAAGTACGGATTCATCATCCACATGATTGGTTTAACTTTGTCCGAAGCGTAGGTCTAAAAAACCCATTCAGTGTAATCGAAATGTGCCACCAAGATTTCCTCGACTTTGGATCTGCTTCAAAAACAAAACTTATGTGGAGAGGGCGGGATGAAGATTCCAACAAATTTGTTTGGAATAAAGTGAGATGGTTGAGATACGATAAAAATATGTTTGGCAAGATTCTATACAAAACAACTCTTGATAAAAATCAGCCATTTTCAACATTAAATGTTGCAAAACGTGGTGTTAACTCACTTAAAATGAGTGATATTCCCAAAGCCCTGGCCAAAAATTTAATAATTTCTAAGAAAAAAGATGATCTTATAAGTTTATTTTCTTTTATTGATACTGCGTTTCATGAATTTTATAACAACTTATATACGGAGATGCAACCTGTAGCTGATATACATCCTGACTTAGTTGATGAAGACGAAAATGAAGAATCTTAAGTCCCTTCTTATTTTTAAGTTTTTTTACGAATTTTTAATCGAATTTTCTGTTTTTTAATAATTTTTTGTTTCTTTTTGTCATTGTGAACTGCTTTTAAAAAAAATGTTAATCTTATGTTTCAATAAAAAAAAATAACTTAAATTCATATAAGTGAAAAGAGTGACAATGAAAAACAGCTTATCTCATTTAAGAAGACGTGAAGAACATTTTTCAGTTTGCAATAAGAGCTTGAGTGACATTGGTAAGCAAGAAGGTGTTAAATTAATTTTGGAAAAACAACTTTAAAAATACTTTATGCAATAAAACTGCAAATAAACAAGTTAGAAATAAAATGAAAAATTATGATGATTACGGTTGAAACCCTCTTTCAAAATCTGTGCACTTTTCCTTTCTTAAATGCACCATTTTTTTCCAGTTCAAAAATGAAGTTTGAAAGTGCATTTCCCGATAATTTAAATATTAGACTTAAGCGGTTTTTGCTTGTGGCCACAGTATGACCGAAAACTTAACTCCTTTTGTCTGATAGCCTTTTTACAGCTCGAGTCGTACCACGCATTTTCTTTCGGTATGATACTCTTTAGGTCCGTTCGTGTACTTGCAGCATAGAAAAATGAAAAATGTCAAATCTCTAAAATCTAGAGAGAATTCTCTCAATTTCAAGAGAAGTAGGTACCTGATCGGTTTTCTTACAAAAAGTTTAAAAAATGTCATTTTGGCGTAATCGTAAAATGCATCTACAAAATAAATTTAAATTGCATTTTTTACAAGCTAAATACCTATTAAACTTTCCATTTGAATGCGCTGATATGTTCTAGGAGAACATTCAGTTATAACTTGTTCCTCTGACGTCGTTGAAGACGAAAATAAATAGTTTTACTTGTCAAACTTTTGAGCTGTTACTTATTTGGCAGTTTTCATTTTTCAGTAAGTCGAAATTCGGCGAGTAGAAAGTTACGAAAAAATGAAAAGAGGGGAAATGGATTTCTCTCTCATTTTTTTAAATTTTCTCAGTACGTGGTCGCATTTGCACAGTTTCTTAGCAAATTTTAAATAAATTTACGTTTGCAAAAAAGTACCCGAACGAACCTTTTATCCTGTTAGGAATAAAGGATTTCATACATAAGGTGATAATACTAGACACCATATCAGCGGCGGCATCCACGTCGTTATCGAGGAAGCATAACGACCAGTTAAAACTCTTAAAGAAGCTGTTAAGTCCGCTCCAGTTGGCTTTCTCGTATTGCCATACGGTTCTTTTCGGTTGGAGTACGAGAAATTAGCTGATATGATGCAGTGGTCCGACGAGCCTAAAGGCGATAATACTTCTAAAGAGTATTTATCAGGGTGGGAGGTAAGAAACAAGTCCAGAGTGTTGGCAATCTGACCGTCAATATCAGGTACGCGTGTTGGCTGGAATTATTTTAAGTTTAAAAACAAAAACAAGATTTGGTGTTCACCCAATAAACCGAAAAGGTTACGGCGAATTCCACCATTTGTAGGAGCAATCTACGACAACATGAAAACCGATCCATGCAATATCTATACGTATGTCAATACTATCATTTGATTTGAAAAAGTTGTCACCAAAATTACAAAACTACAGAAAGCAATTTCAGCAGAACCGAATCTTATTTTAGATATTAAAAAAATGCTTTTAGATTGTTGAAATCATTTTCTGAAAGCATAATGCAGGACGGCTTTGAACTTCTGAAACTAAAGTTTCAGTGTCAATTTTTGCCACCATGATTTCTCGCCGCTCAGCACTACACTAAAATAAAAATAAAAAAAGCAATGGCTCTGTCTTAGCAAAATACATCACAGACGACGATCATCAAGCAACATGATCGCGCCGCCGTATCTACCCCTGGCCACCCACCTCCTCCAGACACCATCGCACATCGCTGATAAGGCACATTCCAGTCGCCTATACTCGCCATAAACCAAACACACAACATATCACCATGGAGATACGGGACACTATGCGACGATTCACTATCTGGGGCATGGATACTTGATACCTCGCGCCGCCGTTAATGGTCGCATGCCTTGAAGGATGAATACGGCATCGACGACAGCGGCGACAAACAATATCCAATGTATTTCCCACGTCCTCTCATCGTGATTGCTAGTGCTGGCACCCTCTTCGTGTTGTGGCGATGGATATCCAAGCCATGGGCTTGGTATCAGCTAGTGGACTACCTACGCGGGATTTTTGATGACGCTGCATGTCGGTTTCTATGGGACTGAAGGTGATGCGCTGCTTCGACTGCCGAAGCACAGTTCAGTTGACTTCGGAACATACTTTTGGTTGGTTGTACCATTCCTCTATGGTGATCGGAAAAGCAAAATACCCGACATTTTAGTGCCTCCTGTGAGGAATAGTACTATTCGCGTAAATTGTAATAAGAATTGTGTCAAGTGATCCACATTCGGTTGTGTCCACATTTATTGCCTAGTAGTCTGTGCTTACGTAACAAGTGTGTGTGCGTTCATTGCCCTGCTCTACGTCGCGAGTGTTTTATCCGGTCCCCAGCCACTCATATAGAATGGCCGAGCTGAACCGACGATCGGCGGCTTGCACCGCGATTAAAAGGATCCACGACACGATACGCGGCATGGACCCATCTGGTCTGGATGAGATCCAGATCCAACTGGAGCGCCGTACGATCGACCTGCAATACGCCCGGTTCATCAACGCCCAAAGCGCACTGGCAGGCGATGCCTCTCCTGAAGCCATCGAAGAGCACGACCGGGTGTTGGCTCTCGTGGACGGACAGTACAACGCGGTACTTCGGGTCTTCAGCGAGCGCCTCAAGGAGCTGTCCGCAGTCCAGGAAGATCCACCGAAGATGAGCTCGCGGATGGACCTTAAACTGCAATCCATCCAGATTCCCTCCTTTGACGGAAAATGGCACAACTGGCTGGCGTTCAAGGACATATTCGAGAACCTGGTACACAATGCCGACCTCCCGACAGCCTATAAGTTGCAGAAGCTTCGGACGGCTGTCCAGCCGGGCAGCGTCGATCTGGTAGGAAGTATCTACAGCGTTGGATACGAGACTCTCTGGGAAGAGCTCAAGGAAAGGTACGATAACCCCAGACGTTTGGTAGAAGCACACGTGCTACGGATGCTCAACCTAGCGCCAGCCCACGAGGAATCATCGAACAACATCCGCCGAATAGTGTATACGGTGCAGGAGTCTTTGCGGTGGCTCGAATTCATGGGCCACCCCGTTATCCACTTTGACACTCTTATGGTATATCTGGTAGTTGCGCGGCTGCCAAAGGACACTCAGCAGGTATGGCGAATGTATGGATCGCCAAGGGACATCCCTACGTTCCGCTCCCTACTGGACTTCTTAAAGCAACGGGCCGCCAGCTTGGAGGCAGACGTCGTCCTCCCTACCATTTCCGGCCGACGGGGGGCCACATATCAACATGACTTGAAGCCACGTCCTACCGCTCGGGCGCACCTAGCAGCAGCAGATCAGAAGCGATGTAGCCATTGCAAAGAGCCTCATCGCCTGTACCAGTGCAGGAAGTTCATCGACATGGGCATGAACCAGCGCCTAAGCATGACAAGGACGGTGAATGCGTGTTTCAACTGCCTGGGATCGGGCCACAATGCCGGTCAGTGTCCATCAAAGGTCTCCTGTCGCATATGTAACGGCAAACACCACACACTCCTGTGTAAACCAAATCAAGCAGCTCTTCCCCATGGCAGCAGAGGTCAATTAATCCCACCACAGCAATGCATGCAGTCGTACGCAGACCCACCATGGACGTCCGGACCATTATGTCGAAGAGCAACAGTGGCTCCCTCATCTCAGCTCCACGGTTCTTCTGGCGACGGCGCTAGTACATGCATGCGAAGCAGCACCGGAATCTCACCTCGCCTGTGCACTCTGCGACCTTGTGCCGCAGGTAAGTTTTATAACAACTCAACTAACCAATAGACTTCGTCTTCGCAGAACCAGACTAGACGTGTCCGTGTAAGGCATTGGTGCCTCTCGACACGCCATGGCAAAGGGCCACGTGACGCTGTCACTCCGCTCCACCAGATCGACGTTCACAATCTCGCAATGCCGCATTTGCGTGGCATCCCACTATTAGACAGGCCCTTGGGTACGCCTGGAACCATCGACTTACTGCTAGACGCTGATGTCTGGGGTCCCATAATCCAGGACGGGGTCATCCATGGCCCACCCCACGAATCTTATGGTCAACGCACCCAATTCGGTTGGGTCGTATTTGGCTACCTGCCATCCAATCACTCCACAGTCAGTCGACGGAAGTGTCGACCCCGGAGTACACACTGGACCGTTGGCTACAGGCCAACCTCGAACTCCGCAATCGATACGTGGAGTTCATGCGCGAGTACGAAGGACTTGGGCACATGGAACGGGCAGGTCAACATGGCGACCACCCCAGATGCTACTACATTCCTCACCATGCGGTAATAGGCAAAAATTCCGTATGGTGTTAAACGCATCTCACGAACCACTACTGGAGTCTCTCTAAACGACTTGCAGCTGGTGGGACCCACCATAAATGGATTCTATCGCCCGCATCATCTTGTGGAGAAGATAGGTGCTAGTGGCACCCGAGCATCGCAACTACCAACGGATTCTCTGGAGAGAATCACCATCTGACGAATTGTCTGTCTTCCGCTTGACGACGATTACATACGCGGTATGGCATTCAGTCCATACTTTTGGTTGGCTGCACTGGGCACCTATTACTATTAAATAAAGCATAATTAAATAAAGTTGTTGGTTTTTATTTCTCGTTCGCGATTCTCTTGGTGTCGATTCCACTCCCCTGGTGATCGGAAGAGCAAAATACCCGACATTCATAATATAACGACCCAGGGTCCGTATGGGCCTGTAGTGCCAACATTTTTTTTTTAACCTTAGGTTAGGGTTCCTCGTCACTTTTTTTGCTCGTAATTTTCGGGTACATTGCAGAACAGCTTTGGAATTGACAGAGCAGTTCAAGATTTCTCGTCACTACAAAAGAAGATTGGATTCTGGAGGAAGGGTACCAATCAGCGCTGAAACCCAATGTTTAGCTTTCTTGCAGTATTGATAAAATACATTATGCAGTGAATACAAAGACAAATCCTTTATTTTATGTCAGGTTTGCTTTCAATAAAAGCTCATATGAAATTTCAAATTAATGTCGTTTTCCATTGGTTTCACTCATTCGGTAGTCCAATGGAACAAGAAAACTGCTTCTGATTGAATCCACAAGAGTATTGGTGAAATGCCAAAAAATAATCTACGGCAGCTGTCAGTTGACTTGTATAAAATACACAAACTACACTGGTGTGAGTGCTTCTTGAGTGGATTCTGACTTCAAATCCAGAAGCGAAATTCTCTCCTCAGAATCACCAGAAGAGTATTTTTTGTGCCAATGGAACGGTTTCAGAAGTGATTCTTTCGATTCCGGACTCTCCCGGACGCTTCTTTTTGCCCAATGAAAAACGACATAATTGAACACCTTTATACCATATGCATATCATTACTTATTGCCAAGGATCATATTACCTATACATTTCCTTCTACTACCGCAGAAAAAAGTGAAAAAGCAAGAGGGTTTGCACAGATAAAAGAAAATATTACATATTAAGAACCTGTATTCAAGTCATTTTGTATTTCAGATTGCAGGAATACCTAATGTCATCGGATGTATAGACGGCTGTTACATTATATTTGAAAGCCAGCAGGAAAAATTCGATCAACCTATGTAAATCGTCATGGATTGATTTCCATCACCCTTCAGAGAATTTGTGAAGCGAAAAAAAATCATTGATGTTTTCATAGGTGCATTGAGCAAGATGGTCATCAAAAAACCAAGTACAGTCGAACCCGCTTAAGTGAAATGTGGAAAAATCCTTATTTAAAGTTCAATTAAAAGGGTTTTTCATTTAAGCGGACCTCGGATAACTGAAAAAAATTCCACTTAAACCGACTTTGTATATGTAACGGAAAGATCGTTTCATTTAAGAGTTTAATTACAATGCCAACAAATCTTTTGACGTTCAAAAACAGAATGAAATTGTTAGACATTCAAAACAATTTTTTTTTTGATGTGTAAACATTTATGCGCGCGTTATTGGATTCTGGTAGAGTAATTCCAAACATAGGACTTGATGCAACGGATATGCGTAACGGATATACTTATACATATATATATTGCGCGCTGTTGGAATCTGTTGGAGTAATTCCAAACATTTAACTTTCTGTAACGGAAATGCGCCATTGCATATATTTCATCATTGCATATTATGTTTTTATCATTGCGCATACGTTTTTATAATTGCATACATTTATGAGCTGAAATAAAGCATGTTTTTGAAGTTATAACTTCTTTAGGCGCGGCGCGTTGGGCACTTTGGATGGAAAGAAACCAATAAACTCGCGTCACTGTTACCATCACCGTCACTGTTACCGTTACCGTCACCGTCACCGATCCCAATGAAACGTTGTATGTGTGCATGGTTGTATGCAGCTAGAAAGACAGGATAGTTTTGGACCCGATAGGTGGCGCTGTTGTCGATTCTTTTGAGAAACTCAACCGATCTCAATGAAACTTTGTATGTGTGCATGGTTGTACGCAGCTAGAAAGATAGGATAGTTTTGGACCCGATAGGTGGCGCTGTTGTCGATTTGTTGGTATTTCATAATATATTAAGAATACGGTTATTACAATTCCCTCTTTTCTCAATGACGTGTATCAAGCCACACACATACCGCACGCACGGTGTTTACACATACATATTTCGGGACTGTTGGATACAGTCGCACAACTTTTGACAGGTTACTTTCCAATGAAAGTTCCTGCGTGCTCCGCAAATTAAACGCGGTTAATCTTATCTTGCCAAGTCGAACGGTTTCGTTCTTTGTAGTCGACGCAATAAATTGCTCTCGTCCAAGATTTGTCGGACTGTATTGTTGATATGTCCGACTAGGCGGTTTCTATGCTTTCTCGCGAGGCTTCTTGTTTCAGCTTCGATTGTTGGAATTCCGAGATCCCTATGGATATCGTCGTTTAATATACCATGGTGCTTGTACAATTTCTCTAAGAACTTTATTTTGTAAAGTTTGTAGAATATTGGCATTTGTTTTCTTGGTACAACCCCAAAGTTGTATACCGTAGGTCCACACCGGCTTTAGCACTTGCTTGTATAAAAGCAGTTTGTTCTCAGTACTGAGCTGGGAATATTTTCCGAGTAACCAGTACATTTCTCTATGTTTGATATCGAGTTCTTTACGTTTCATTTTCACGTGCGAATTCCATTTCAGCTTTGCGTCGAGTGTCATTCCCAGGTATTTGGCCTCGTTTGCAAAGGGTATTCGGGCCAAGTTTAGAAAAATTGGCAAGTCATTAGTTTTCTTATAGGTGAAATTCACGTGAACAGACTTAGTTTCGTTGAGGGCGATCCGCCAGTTCCTTGTCCACTCATTTACCTTATTCACTGCGGCTTGCAGTTTTGAAGTCGCTTCTTCGATTGTATTACCTACAGCTAGGATAGCTGTGTCGTCGGCGAACGTAGGAAGGGTAGTGCCATCTTCCCTTGGAATATCGCGAGTATATAACAAATAGAGAAGCGGACCAAGAACGCTTCCTTGCTAAAATTTCTTTTAGCTCCGAGTATTCGTTTCCATTTCTAACACGGAAGAGTCTATTCCCGAGATATGATTCTAGAATATCATATTGGCTTGCGGGGAGAACTTGTCGTAATTTAAATTTCAAGCCATCGTGCCACACCTTATCAAAGGCTTGTGAGACGTCAAGGAATACGCTTAAGCAAATCTTTTTTTCTTCAAATGCTTTCTCGATTACGTCAGTAGTTCTATGTATACTTGGTCAATCGTCGAATGCTTGGTTCTGAACCCAAACTGGTGGTCAGGGATAAGATTATTGTCTTCAATAACCGGCTGTAGGTGCCTAAGCAGGTATTCTCTCGAAGACTTTGGAAATGACTGGTAGAAGGGAAATCGGTCTATACGCTTTTTCCTTATCTTCCCTTGCCCATTCATTTTGATTTTGGTGCCTTTTACAGCTTTCCAAAGTGAATAATTGGAATCTTTTTTCGCTGTTAAACTTTCAAGGTAAGAACCTATAGCACGATTTTTAAAATCCTTAATAACTGTCTTCAACAAATTGAACAAATAATTCAAATGTGCTTTATGTTGCGGAGCGCGACTCTGTTGCCATTTATTACGCGCCTTCCTGTTTTCGTTGACCAATTCTTTTATTTCGGGAGGATATCGTAGCCCGTATTTGGCCGGCGTTTTCCTTCGATTAGGCGTATTATTCCAAGAGGCGAGCTGTACGATCTCGAAGAAGCGATCAACTTCAACCTCAAGTTCATAGGGTGTCGTAAGTGGAACACTCAGTTCAACATTCTCTTCTCTTTTGTTCCTAAAGCCTGCCCAGTTAGTTTTTCTACCAGTTAATCTCGCTGGCTCTAGGTTATTGGCTATAGTGTTACACTCAATGTTAATATAACCGGTGAGTGGTCAGATGATAGATCAAAGCTCTCTCCAACTTTAATGTGGTTGGTAGGTATTCCTTTCACAACGAAAAAATCTATCAGGTCAGGTAGTTTTGAAGTATCAGTTGGCCAGTAGGTCGGTTTGCCCGTCGAGTGGAAATCGCAAATGTATTCCATACCTGCCCCATAGAGCACTCTACCTTTTCGCGAGATGTATCTGGAGCCCCAGAACGTGTGCTTCGCGTTAAAATCGCCGCCAATAATGAAATTTGGTTTGAGCGATTTAAGCAGGTTAGTACAATCACTTTTTTTCTAAAAGTACGCTGACTATTTTTAACTCGAATCGTGCACAGTTGCATAGTTTCGAGCTCTATCTTCAGGTCTTCGTATTGTTCAATGCAGTCTTTAATAAGCAATAATGATCCACCTCTGGCGTTTCCTGATGGGTGACAAACGTGAAAATCATTATAGCCTTTAATTTTTAAATTCGATCCCTTTTTCACGTGAGTTTCAGAAATCAAGCAAATGTCAATGGGCCTTACCAATAATCATTTTTAACCTTCACACTAAATATTTCTTAGGTCACAATATGCAATTTTGTATGGAAATTTTCGCCATTGTGAGCTCGAAAAATTTAGCCTGGACACTAAAAATGATTATTAGTACCGCGGAATATCTTTCTCGCGTATGAATATTTCCAATTCGCCGAGTTTTTGTAAAAGCCCGTTTGCATTCCAAGTGCATATTTTTAACATTGGTTTTTCGTTCATGTTATTTTTGAAGCACGCGTTTTCCGTGAATTATTTTCGAGCTTAACCAAGCGATCGAGAATAATTTTATTTATTTTGCATTGTTCTTCAAGTTTCTCGAGAATAACTGAGAAAACATGAGAATGAGAAACAGGGTCCGGCGAAGTTTCAACGTTTTTTTCTCCTTCGAATGCCGCGGCCTGAGCATAGGTCTGCACTCTGGCTATTCGAGGGCCACACCACAACAGAGGTCGAGGGCCTTCTATTGTCAAAACAAATACATAACAAGCAGAGATAATTGAAAGCCCGCTTCGTCTTTACTTCATTTCATTTTTCTTTTTTATTTAAACGGAGTATATTCAATGAAGAGTTACACATTTGTTTGAGAATTTCTTTTCAGTTATCCGAGTTTTTCATTTAGGCGGGCTTAAATTAAGCGGAGTTATTTGTATGAAATGTTAGAACAAGTATAAAGGGACAGGTTGAATGTTTCATATAAGCGGGTTTTTCAATTAGGTAGTCATTTATCGTACTGCTCCTGTTTCATTTTTGAAGCCTGAAAAATGCAAAAAAAAAATCTAGTGTCATTCCGAGTTTGAGTTCCATACGCATGTTTTTTCGTTGAAAAAAAACTTTTCTGACATGTAAAAATTAGGCTGGGAAAATATATTTTACAATTAAATTCTGTGAAGAGCGCAGTCGGGTAAATATTGCTTACTTAAATTGAGCTTGAACTGCATAATATTTAATTGAAACAGTTTTGCTTAATTTTCAGATGTTATCAGTATTTCTTTATGAGTTCTTTAATTACTGTCGGTTGAAATAGCCAGGTACAAGCTGTTAAACAGTCGTTCACAGAGCTGTAAATAGTTGTAATTAATTCCAAATATAGGGCGAAAACAATGAAGAATTAAAACGTATTTTTAAAGGCTAAAAAGTTACAGCCGTATTTATTAGATTCGCTTACGACGCCTCTACGACGTTGTTTAGTTAAACATCGCGTAAATATTTACGCAGCCTCTACGTGGCTTTCATGAAATTGTGATTTATAAATATTTTTCCGCAGTAATTTTGCTAAACGAGGTTTGTGTCTAAATAGGTAAGAATTTCGATAAACTATTACAGAAAACACAGAAATCTATTACCTTTTTGCCCTAAAACCGACATCAAGTGTGATTATTTTGTAAATGAAATCATTTTACACAATAAAAAGTCGAATTATCTAAAACAATTCCGTAAAGTCTTCGAAGGGACTGCTGAAATATCAAACTGCAATCATATTATCTATCAGCCGTATTTATTAGATTCGCTTACGACGCCTCTACGACGTTGTTTAGTTAAACATCGCGTAAAGATTTACGCAGCCTCTACGTGGCTTTCATGAAATTGTGATTTATAAACATTTTTCCGCAGTAATTTTGCTAAACGAGGTTTGTGTCTAAATAGGTGAGAATTTCGATAGACTATTACAGAAAACACAGAAATCTATTACCTTTTTGCCCTAAAACCGACATCAAGTGTGATTATTTTGTAAATGAAATCATTTTACACAATAAAAAGTCGAATTATCTAAAACAATTCCGTAAAGTCTTCGAAGGGACTGCTGAAATATCAAACTGCAATCATATTATCTATGTGTTTTCCTATATGCATATTGCTATTTCTATTCTACCAACCACCGCCAAATCCAATGCCAGGAGGCCATTTGTAAACATATTCACACACATCCTAAGACATTCCCCACATGCAACAAAACTGAAGTAGGTATATTTTCATTTATTAAATATAATTTCAATCTTATAATTCCATATGCAAACGAAATTGCATTGGCAGAAATTTGCACAGCACTCGAAATGAATGAATAAACAAAAATTAATTTCACTTTTTGGTTTTGTTTACAATTCGAAGACGACCAAATGACATTTGATGCAAAAACACATTTACGTAAACTCTACGCAGGCTCTAAACGCAAATTTTTGCGTTTAAAGTTACGCAGGCTTAAAGCGAAGTGCTTTTTGTTTATAAATCACGTTTTCCTGCGTAAGGCCATTTTAAGGGTTGCGTAAAGTTAGGCAGACTCTATAAAAAGACACTGTGCACAACACGTTTTTCAAGGAACAAACCAAATAAACTTCATTACATAAAAATTCTTTGCGTCGAAAGCCAAATACATATTTCAGATAGGTACATATTTTATTAAACACGTATTAAACATGCAAAAGTATTAGAGTGAACCGAAGAACCAGTCAAATAATTTTAACTTTGGTATATTTTGGATTTCCTATTGTGAATTCACTTATCACAGATAAACACCGGAAACTAAGTTGTATGTTGGCGAACCTGATAGCTGATTGGCTATGAAATGTCAAAACAAATTTTTAACCGGAGCCAACTTCAGATTTCTTTCTTTTTGACGTGCACTTTGTAAAAAGCGGTGTGTATATTTCTGTAGAAAATCGCAAAAATTCTTAAACATCCGCTAATTTAGCATAAAAATCGATCAATCATCTAATCCAATATATTTGTAGCAATGTGAAACGTTAAACATTTGTTTGCCGATTGTTTAGGAATTTTGCGATATTTCATCTGTAAAATTTGTTGACATTTGCAATTATTGTGTCTTATATCTCTGTTCCAGCTTCAATATGACTATCCGACCAGCATACAGGCCAAAAATTATTAAGAAGCGCACAAAGCACTTCATCCGGCATCAATCGGATCGATATGCCAAGCTTTCTGTGAGTTAAAACTTTTCCTGCGACCAGTATTCTGATTCTAATCCGAGTTTGTCTTCCCTCAATCATTCCAGGCAAAATGGCGTAAACCAAAAGGTATCGACAACAGAGTTCGTCGTCGTTTCAAGGGCCAATACTTGATGCCAAACATTGGTTATGGTTCCAACAAACGTACCCTCCATATGCTCCCAACCGGCTTCAAGAAGTTCGTTGTCCACAATGTCAAGGAATTGGAAGTTCTGATGATGCAAAATCGCGTCTACTGCGGTGAGATCGCTCATGGCGTATCGTCGAAGAAGCGCAAGGAAATTGTTGAACGTGCTAAGCAACTGGCGATTCGTCTAACAAATCCAAATGGACGTCTGCGTTCACAAGAGAATGAATAAGCTAATAAGTAGATTCCTGTTTTTATATTTAAATAATATCAGTACTTGTGCACACAGACACAATTACTATCATCGAACGCCAATACATGATGAAACTAAAGTTTGAAAAAAAACAACAATTTTCTAGTGTTTTGCTTTTATCTGCTAAGGAAGTTTCTCATGATTTAATAGTACCATAAGTGGGGTAATCGATCACCCGGAAAAATGTTGTACTCAAATCAATTTCACGGGGAGAATCTGTGAATATAGTGGAAGTTGTGGTATTTGAGTCTGATTGGACGTTCAATCTTTGGTTAGGTAAATTTTGGACAGAGTTCTTTAGAGGTTTTGGTGTTTCTATGGGTTTTAACGTATTCGTTAATGAAATATGAAGAAATGCGGCCTTGTACCTTCATGAAGACATGGAAAACTATCGTCGTTCAACAATGATTTGCAAGGTATTGATGTGGATCCCAAAACTACTGCTTTTTGCTCAGCGAGTGTGTCAACTATTCATCCGGTACGATATTTGTTACAATTTCTATGCGAAGTGAAGCTAACCACCCTTTTTCGAACGCTCGAAGATCTTGTTTCTGAGGTGCAGAGATCCATCGAAAGCTTTTGCCTCTGTTTTCAAGCTTCGCGTGTTACTGATTTGGAGTTGTTTAGGCAATGTAGGTATCGACTGCCGTAAGGTTTACTTCTTGGGGCAATTACCAATTCGTTCTAAGTCATTGCTCTTGCAACCCTTCCGCTTAGTCTCTCCTCGGCTAGCTCTTCATAGATCTCCAACCAGTCTGTTGCGACCTCAACATTGTGGCCAAGAGAATATAACAGCTGTCTAGGCCATCTAAAGTTGAAGAGTTCCTAAAATCAAACTTGTCTAGCAAACCTCGGTTGTATTCTGTAACAGCCCTAGCAATCTGCCGCATATGTTACGGGTAGTTCTAGGAGTTAAATGCATACAAGTATCTGACTACGTTCAAAACTGGCAAAATGCAATTCAAACAACTTGATTAGCTGTGCTGTAAAGAGAGAGAGAATGCATCGTATACAAAACAAAAATTTTGAACTTTATTTCAATTTTTGCGTTTTTACAACATGAATGCCAAATACACTTTTCTTCGAAACCGTCATCGTCTCAATTAGGCTTACTTACTATAAGATTCATTGCCATTTGATACTGTTTAAGAAAAAACACCAGCTGTTAGAGTATGTATACAAAAAACCCGATTTTTTCCAAAACGAAACATCTGAAAAGTTCCGTTCTTTCAGAATACCTGTGAAATAAAATCAGTCAGCTGAAGAAATGACATGGTGCTCCTCAACCATATGCACCTCCAAATTATGCTGTGTGTCAAACATGTTGTCGCATATAATACAGGGCAAGTTTCTTATTTGTTTCTTCTTCTGTGAAGACTTGTTTTTATTAATTGTTTCCGAGTCAACGGTGTGAGTTTTCAAATGCACCTTGAGGGTGTACTTTTCAGTGAACATTTTTGCACACACCTCACAAGGATACCTAGGACGATCCTCCTGATGCGTCACCATATGGTGTTTGTACGTTCTCATCGATTTGAATGTCTGGTCACATTTATCGCAAACCAGCGGCTTCTCTTCGGCATCATGAATCATCCTATGATTATATAGCAGGTTGGGTTGGGAGAATCTTAGGCCGCATTTTTCACATTGGAATTTCTTTTCGTCCCAATGCATGTGCATGTGTCGAATTACGTGCGAGCGTCGAGAATACTTCTTGGGGCAGTATCTACACTCGTTCTCGGTTTTGCCCCTATGAACGTTCATATGTAACTCCAGATATTCCTCATCTTGGCGTATAACTCCACATATGTAGCACCTCCTAGCATGAGAATTCATGTGCGTGCGTAGACAATATTTCGAGTTCATCTTTTTACCACATATCGAGCACACATATGAAGCTTTTCGAGGATTTGATGAGGAATCCATTGATTCACAGCGACTGGTATCATTATTTTCATTATCAACGTTGACATCGGTTTCGGTATAACCACCGTCGTCTTCATTGTCCGAGACAGATTCGATAGATTTGACAAGATTTTCCTGTTTGATTACAATTTCGTTGCTTTCAGTCAAGCTATCAATCATATTCATTGAATTTTTCAACAGCTTTGTGAGTTCTTTTTGGTGCTTGAGTAATTGAACCATTACCTTATCATATTCAACCAGTTTTTCATAGCACAGATCGCAGGTGTAGGTTGTGTTTGCGTTCGTAAATTTGACAGTCATTTCAATACATTTGGCAAGGTGATTTAGAATGTCTTTAAGAGATTTCTTGGAAATGATGACATTTGTTGTATTTATGTCCTTAAAATCAGACGTGGAATCGCCTTTCCGAGTGCACAATATACATCTTGGTGTGATAAAAAGGCACTCCTCCATGTCTGTAAATGGTTGAAGTTATTTAAAGAGTTTTAATCCCCTAATTAACTAAATATAAATATATATACAACTGATAGAGAATGTTGATTTTCAGTGGTTTGGTTTAGAGATTTGACCACAGACGATCCAAACACCAAACTAGAGGGTAATAGGCTTTTCACACCAAGCCCAAACAGTGTTTTCCTCGACTAGTTTCCGTTTGACTTTTCAATCAGCTGTGAGACACTTCTAGTCGTTAAACTGCGGTGCAAACTTATTTGGTTACAAAATTCAATTGCATTAATCAACAAACAAAATGAATTTAGTGCATTTAAAAACAATAATACCCCATCAATTAATTGTGAAAAACGATTTCAATTTGTGAGTTGACATTTGGCTGAACGAACCCATTTTGCTGAATTTGCAAAAGGTTTGTTTGTTCCAACAACCCAACGATTGGATGTCGTTTTCGTGCAAAACGATCGTTTTCAAAACTGAAATATGTATGGGAAAACTTCTGTTTTCGATGAAGTTTTCGTGTTTTGGCGAATATCCGGTTTTTGGCTTGCTGTGAAAAGCATATAAACTTCGGTGCACCTACCCTATTTTCCCCGCAAAATTTTGAATGACAGCCCACTCCCGCGCCCACTTATTTTCCTGTTTGTTAAATGTGAATAATGTCGTTTTCCAACGGCACCACCAGACATTTTTTTTTAGATCTCAGATTTTACGTGGCGAATTGAACATGCAACGAAATTGATCTGCTTTTGTAAATGGATTAGTACGTTATTTGACAACAATATCAGCTGTTCGAATTGCATTTGTTTTTGCAAAAATCACAAATGGATATCGACTTGAAAAATGTTTCCTCTATTGCACATACAAATGGAGTATTTGTGGTGATTCGTAGTCTTCAGATGACGAGAAAAACTATAGAGATAATAGTTCCTCCTAAATTATATCCTTGGCTATTAATGTTCTTCGTTATTTTGGTTTTCACGAAACTTCGAACATTTGTCTTCAAAGCAAACTTCTTTAAATGACGTAAAACAGCTGTGCGAAGTATGTTGGTATTGTGACAGTGTGTGTAGATCTGAAAAAATATCGAGATCTGCAAAAAGTTCTCTGAATCGAAAAAAAGATTGATTTTTGGTCCCAAATGGAACATGAAAAGTGATTTAGATAAAAAAAAAGCTTGATTTTTGGTCCCAATGGAAAACGACATAACTGTTCGGTTCGTTTGACGTGGTTAGCATCGTTAGCACAAGTCCCCACTAGTGTGCGCTGAGAAGTGTCAGTTATTTTTCACCCCCGGCTAAAACCAGAGCTAAAACCAAAGACAATTGAGAAATGGAGGGTGTACCCTAGCGGCCATAATTTGAACCCTACTAGACATACAAGTTTGACAGATCAGCGAAAAAATATACGTAAAAGAAGCTAAGCGAGATTAAATATTTAAATATTGTGGCAAATAAATACATTTGTTAATTAAAAACATACAAATAAATTTCTAAATAGTTTACAGTGTTGGAAAATAAAGAAAAAGTGTTGGATCGAGTGTCTCATTGTGGTGTACCCAAGTGCAACTCATATAGAGAACATGGTATAACCGTGTACAAAAATCCAAATGAAGTTTAAAACTCGATTCCTTGTAAAAAAAAAGTGGTAAATTGTTCTTCGCATGGGAAAATAATTTCCTAAGTTCTTTAAAATATGTAGTTTACATTTTAAAGAAGGCAATATATTAAAGCCAATTGCAAGAGATAATAAAACATACTGCACGCGTTTGCTCGAAGTAGCATTTCCCAGCAGAAACCTTCCAAAATTATCATATCGAGAAAGTCAGAGATAAATCTTGGCTAGTTGCGTCAGCTACACAATAATAGATACCTAATGCTGCATAATAAATAGAATATTAACAACAATTCGAAGTACTTCAAACAGTTAAAAAAGAGTATAATCCAAAAATAAACAAATTGTTTACACGAAACAAACACAAATTTTTCATTCCACGATTCAAACATAATTTATTGACCCGGGGTTATTTTATTTTCCCTAAACAATACTTGGATTTTAGACTGACAAGGCATTTATATCAATTAAAATAGTTTTTCATTCATAAAATAAATAAATTACTTTTGCAAAAATACATGTACCGCTTACCGATGACAGATTTCTGTATGTCTGATAGGGTTCTTTTCTTTGCCACCAGATATCGCAGGCCAACTTGTACATTTGTCAATGGTATACAGAGATCAAAGATAATGGAATACAGAGATATATAACTTTCCAGTGGAAGGGCGGCTGCCTACAAGTTGTTCTCCAGAAAAATTCATGAAGTCACACCCAAGTAGAAATTGCTGGTTGTAGTGTGCACGCTGTTCTCACATTTTAGACATGTTACCGTAATGTGTGTATAATGGGTCGTATGAATAAAAACTAGCATTTGCTTTGAGCAAAAGGTTGTAGCAAAGTAAAAGCCCTTAGCAAATGCTTTGAATCGGTATGAATAAAAACATACTTTGCTAAAGTAAAGTCGAAAATTCGAACATAGCATTTACTTCGCTGTACGTGTACTTGCCTTGCAGTTCCTGTCAAACCTGACCAGTAAATTTGAATTTTTGAATTTTTCTTAAGATTCTAACGACTTTTGTGGAAATTGAAATTAAAAAAAAAATAAATACAGAAATATAAATGCAATTTTTATCTTCAATTTCACCTGAAAATATGATTTTTGTTTGCCGAATAGCTTGTTGATGCTTCCGTTCTACTTTAGGTGCCGGGAATCGTATCCGATATTGTTGGAAATATTTATTTGTTAACAAACTAGACAAATAGTTACAAATAGTCGACCTAGATCTCCGCTATAATATACGCCTACCTTACAAATGATTCTGCCTAAATGTTTTCATCTGAAAGAAATATTAGCTTCGCTTGAGACGTTGGTTTTCCTGTACAAACAGAATTCAACTTAACTATTAACAATATTTAGATTGTTTTATGTTGAAAAATGAGCATACAAAATATTTAGCAAAAGGTCTGAGTCAACAAAATAGCAGACTCAGAATTTGCATAGCATTTGCTTTGTCTGACAAGTTTTATTCATACCGATCTGAGTAAAAGGTCAGTGCCGCCGCCTTTCGAACATGTCAAAAGTTGGAACTAACTCAAATTGGTTTTTATTCATACGAAACGTAGCAAATGCTTCGATTTTGACATTTCTCTTGAGTAAAAGCAATTGCTACGTTTTATTCATACGACCCAATGTATCAAAGTGCGTAATGTTTGCACTGCAGGATGTAACGCGTTGACCAAAGTGGGGAATAAGTTTTACCTCATAAAATTACTATTTTGGGAAACACACATAATGGGATTTTGGCTATGACTTGTAACCGAAATGTGTCTGAATTTTAGTGAACTGTCAAATTTGTTTTCATGTGTTTGTAAGTTGGTTCGCACGAAACAGAAAATGTGAAATAGAAATACTGATGCCAATATAAAATGTAAACACATAACCTTCCCTCTTTAATGGGGATGCTAAAATACCTAAACGAACAAAATGTCATGATAATGGTAAAGCAGGTATAATATTATGCGAATTTAATAATTGCATATCTTCGTACCCGAATGCAAAATATTCAAACGAAAATCAGTTTTACCACAAATATCAATAAGTTGTAGTGGCAAAAACTCACGCGCTCAAGAAATATTGAGTATTTATAATATTCAATTCTATTTTCAAGCTTCTTTTATTCTTTTCCCAGGGACATTTTTTTTTCTTTTTTCTGATAATGGACAGGGTTGCCGTTAACTTAAAAAAAAGTCACTAACTCGAACCTAAAAATCCACTAGATATGCTAAAATTAAAAAAAAAAAAAAGTCACTAGAAAAAAATTTTCACTACCTACCAATAAAAAATAAATAAATATTCAATTTTGACAACATTTTTATTTTGATCAATATAAAAACTTATAAAAAAAAAACAAATTCAGTCTCAATGTTACAATAAAAAACAAAACAGTTTTTTAAATCACTGCATTAAATCGATTTCATCTTCATCACTACTTTCATTTACCTCAATATCGGAGGCATTTTCAAAATTATTTCTTAAGAGAACATTTTTAGGAATTTCATATTCATGACAACTTTTTTTTTGTATTTATAGTTGATTTCTGATGAGCATTATTGAGTTCAAAGTTTTCGTTGACAATTTGCAAGTTTCAAACTCGAATACCAGGGATGTAACATCACCAGGGGCGTAATAATTTAGTAAAAACATGTTTTTGCAAAAAGTCACTAGAAAATTAACTAGAATTTTTTAGTGACAAAAAATAAATTTTTTTCACTAAACTTTTGAAAATTCCACTAGATATAGCGACAAAGTCACTAAAACGGCAACCGTGATAATGGATCCCAATTAGAATCAGAAGACGGCCATTTGCCTGCCATATGGATTTCTTTAGGAAGAATCACAGGGTGCATGCACAATGTTGTTTTGTGTGCGTTTATTATTATTGTGTCGTAATATTTAAATAATTCATTCTTTTAAATTCTATCTATTTAATGAATGAGAACATGTAAAAAAAAAGGTTGGTTAAAATAATAAGAAAGGAATTTGCAAATGTTATGATGTTTCCGCCACTAAATTTTGGTAATGCGATTTTGGTTTGCTAAAATCTATATAATAAAGTGAACATTTTTACATGTAGGTATGTTACTGAGATATAACTTTAATAAATATAACGTTTGTAGTTCATTTGGGACATTTTTTTTGCTAAAGAAAATTTGTGTAATAAATCTTTGCAGAAGGTTTATGATATTTCTAGCATTACTACAATTACATAATGTATGCGAAACATACTATTTATTAAAATATATTGATAACATTTGATAAAAGTTGGAATATTTTCTTTATGTAGGTACACATTTCATTTTTTTACAGTTTAATCTGCTGCAGTTTTATGTAGCCAAATCAAAAAACATTCTCATTTTTGTCCTACTAAAATACTGAAACGTCGAAATTTTATTCGACGTCGTGCTACAACGGCAAACAATTTTCAGTACACTGTTTAAAATGAAAATTAATTCTTTAGGAGGAAAACTCATGAAAAGATATTAGTATTCTTAAATAATGAAGTCTATATTACAAAATTTCGATTCTTTTTAGATAAATTCATTGTTCATCGTTTGACTATTCACGATATTTTTTTTATGCAACCTTTTACGATTGGTGCTCAATGTCATATAATATTCTCCGTGAACACCGCTCGCCTACATTTAAAGGAGCATGTTACGTGTGTGAGTATAAATGCTCTACCTACTTCGTCTGTGTAGTGTGTACACCTACAGCAGACATTAGTTTGTGGTATGTGTGAAGGTTGTTTGCAAATAAAAGCGCCAAAATACTATGGTAACTCTCGGTGGACACAAATTAGACTTTGCGCTGTCAGTTCGCCTAGTTGTTAAGTGGAAACATAAAACAGCAACCTCGCAGGTTTTGTGTGTGTTGAAATGTAACTTTAAAGGACATTTGTAGCTTTGAGGCCATTAATGGTAACACAAATGTCAAATAGTTACCATCTTATTGGAATGGAGCTTATCGACACAAAACTGAGTCCAATATCCCGTTTGGCGACTATAATTCAATATAATAGTCACAAATTTCTACTTGGGCACACACTTGGTCATTTCTATTATAGTTATGTGAGTTCATGAATTAGACTTTAATGCAAGAATTCGGTATTCTCTAACATAGACAAACCATACTAGTATTGTCTCTGTTCTCTAATGTGTTTTTCACTATTTTTTCAGTTTAATCAACACCTCCACAAAAAACCAAACAAATTCAAAACGAAACACAAAACAATTAAACACCGCGGTGCTCATAAAAGCAAGATCATTCGCGGTCGGCCATTAGCAACATGCTTTTTTGTTGGCCACACGTATTCACAGATGGGGGTTGAAATTACAAAAACAACAATGTAAACAAATGGGTTTTGGAGGGATAGACGTACAAAAGATAACCATCTCTTTTATTCATTCTTCTCTGACATAAGGGTTAACCCAGTGCGCACTACGCACCACTACGCACCACGTCAAACAAACCTCTTGATTCTCGAAAAGTGTTTTTTTTTTTGCGGCAAACGGAACATGAAATCTGACAGCCAGCTGAAAGACGTTTTTAGCTAAAGGAACGCACCCATATTTTGATAAAGTTTGGTAAACAGTGAAATTCTTTCTAGGAAGTCTTCAAAACAAGTGATTAGTTTCTTAAAATACTTGTAAATTCGTGGAATTATGGCAGAGGACTATAATCTCATAGACATTAAAAACAGATGCATATTATGCCAACAAAAATGCATCAAAAAAAGTAATTTCAAATATATCAAATCAACAAATCTGCATACATCTAACAAGTCAATTAAAGACATTCTCGCTCATCTTGGCAAATGCATAAAAGCAAAAGTTAAAATAGTTCTGCCAGACAATGCACGGATCTGTCGTTCATGTTATGAAATACTGGCTGAATACGATAAGTTAATGCTTACACTGCTTTCGCATCAAAAACGTCTTTCAAACATGCTACAGACTTCTATGGAAATAAGCATGCAGTACGATAGTGAAAGTGATGAATCCATGAAATGCCCGTCTGATATAAAAAAAGAGTTTGATGACAGCTCCAGCAATAAAGATTTGAATCAAAGCCATGGTGACGAGTTTAATGATAACAGCCATGACAATGAAGAGTTAAATGATGCCCATGACAGCGATGAATCCAGTAGCGACGCTTCAGACTCCGATGCTCCCACATCATCTGCATATTTTTGCTCAGCATGTGATATGAATCTGAGCTCGAAATTAGCTCTACAGCAACACGCAGAGAGTCATGCTAAATGCTACAGGTGTAAGATATGCGGAGTCGAACGTAAAAATGAAGAATATCTTGAATTACATATGAATGTCCACGAAGGTAAATCGGAATTTGAGTGCAGATACTGCACGAAAAAGTACCGTCAACGTGGAAGCGTCATTCGACACATGCACTTGCACTGGGACAAAAGAAAATTCCAATGTGAAAAATGTGGACTAAGATTCTCTCAAACAAACCTATTGAACAATCATATGATGCATCACGATGCAGAGGAAAAACCATTGATTTGTAGTTTGTGTTGTCAGACATTTAAGTCAATAAAAACTTTCAAGCGTCACATGGTCACACATCAAGAAAATCGGCCAATGTACCCATGTGAGGTATGCGGAAAGAAGTTCACAGAAAAGTACACCCTCAAGGTGCATCTAAAAACCCACAGTGCTGCTAGTGACGAAGTTGCGCATGAAGTAAAAAGGTGTTCTTCCAGGCGAAAAAAGAGCGTAGCTCAGAAAGAGCTGCCCTGCATCATATGCAACGCCGTGTTTACTACAAAGGAAATTTTGGCGAAGCACATGGCTGCGGAACATGATGTTATCGGTCCAATTTTTATTTGAACCACTACCTGTGTATTGTAAGAGTAGGTACACAGAGTTTGTATTTTGGATATCTCTGACGCAACTTTTATTTCAGGAAACCATAGAGAAAAGCTGGAAGAGCCACCGCCAGACTTGTTGATCATTTCACCTGCCTTGGATCAATGAACACAGCTAAATCAAACAGATCGTGGACCACTTAACAAACGTTCAAGCAATGCAAAACATTACTCCTGTGTTTTGAGTAAGTTTTTCTTAGTTTTTGGTGTAGCACCAACGTTAAAAGACGTCCCAGACGTCCCTTTTATAGAGGAAGGGGCAACTATCAACAGTTTATTATATTCGATGTACATAAACAATATACTGCAAAGTTTTAAGGAGTTTAAAATAATTTTTTTTCTTCATTACAACCATATGCTTTCTTAAAATGCTATACAGTTTGCACTGAATCAGGTCAACTGCGTTTTGAGAGGCCCTTTTCAGTTATGCCCGCTTTGTCCGAGATCTTTTTACACTGTTCAGACCTATGTCGAGGTTCAGACAGATCAACCTCAGTTGCTTTACTTTACAGCTTATGTTAACAAAGTCCGCTATTGTGTAGTCGATGTCGATATTATTTATCAATCGAGTAATTATATTGTGAGTATTTATTTCTCGCTTTATGTAAGTATATAACAGATTTACAGTAAATTTATAAATAAGGGGTTGTAAATTCGATACACATAAGAATTTGTTTCTAAATAAGCTAAATGTAAGTACTTTAGTTGATAAATAAAAACTCATCGTTTTCATCTCTTGTTTAAATATTGATTTAAGTTCTATTCGGCTCTTCATTTTGGAGTAAAAAAGGCCTTGACTAACAAACCTCCCTATTCAGCCCGGCGTTGTGCGACTTTGGTTATTTAATTCTAAAACATAATCGGCCTTACCAATAATCAACTTTAGTCCGGCACTTCACGAAAATACTCCACACTTTCCAAAATCCCTTTACCAATAAACAAATATAGTTTATTAACTTCTGGAGGGGTAACAGGTAGTACGAGAATATGTGTGCATAGAAATGTGCGTTTTATATTTTTCAGTTCGAATTTAAACTTTTGTCGGTTTCTAGGTAAGTTTTCCGAATTAAGTATATAAGCCATACAATTTTTAATAGGTTAAATTGCATTTATTTTCAAACCCGGAAGCGATAAGTTCTTAACACGCTTCCTACGTTCGATTGTTATTCATTCTGAAATGAATGAGCCAGATATTATTTCTATTGTGGTGTGGAATGTATCGTGTAACCTAAAATGGTGAAGTGAAAACAACCCCTTAGTCACCAAACAAGTTCCACCCAAGTGTCACTTCCAATTGGAGACTGGAACCTGTCAAGTAAATGTATTTCACCACTGAACCTTGTTCTAGAACCACTTAGAAATAGCTAGAAAGTTCTCGTCAGATGGCGGAGCGGGTATAAAAGGACAGCTTTTAGAAGAGGGCGAGACAGTTGATTTATAACAGTGATTGGTTAAAGTTCGAGATAGTAATAGTTTGTGAAGATAAATAAGTGAAAAGTAATAGAGTAAATTAAGTGATTGGTTTGAAACGTTGAAGAATTGTTTAAGTAATAGTGTTCTGGTACTTAATAAGTGAAATATTAGAATAGTCGATAAAAGTGTAATAAAAGTGAATTTTATTAGAAAAATTAAACAGAATAGTGTTTTATCTTTACGAATCCCAGCCTGAATGTAACACTATTTCCAAAAATATTCACTTGCTAACGATGCAATGGTGATGTTTAGACCACTAATAAGTTTTGATTTGCATCGTCAGCCTACGAATAAATGAAACCATTCAAATAAGCTGTGCTTTGTTTATTGAATAATTTGAAAGGGATTTTATTACGACACAAATGCACTCATAAATAAATCGCGAGGTAGTATTAGAAAACAATAGGCGTTTTTCTTTTTTAGTTCAGAGCTGAGCACTGAACAGAGTTCGAGCATTATGAGCGCGCTCTGAACCATGCGTGCTCAGAGCATTCAGAGGATGTTTTGTTTTTCCTGTTTTTTTTTGTCCTTCAAATGTGACTGGAAGTGTGTATGTACATGTCTACTCAGCTTTTTACTCAGGATGCTCAGTCAATTTATTCTGAGCTCATAGAGCGCGCTCTGATCATGCTCTGAGCGAAAAAAGAAACACAAATTCGAGCTCTGAAGTGTCTGAGCTAAAAAAGAAACACGAACTTTTTGTATAACAGTTCAGGTCGTGCTCTGAACTAAAAAAGAAAAACGCCTAATGGAAAGCGTACCATAAAAGTACTGAAAATTGTGCCCGATCGAACGATAGGGCATTACTGATTTGCATGTGATATTTGACAGATCAGCGGATATTTTGTGCATTTCCTATTTTGTGTTTTGTTTTTTGCTTATAATAAGTCTCAAAGAGCATTGGAAAGATATGTGTTGAGCAAATTTAATTGCAATTTATGTATTCCTTCATTTAGAATAAAATCCTCCTTGTGAAAGTGACCATTGACCTTGTTTTTCAGGAAAACAAATTATGACATTTTATTGGTACCATTTCACAAATGCTGTACATTTTTAATAAAGCTGACATCTAACTCGAGGGGGAAGTAATCAATAGTTTTGAGTAGTCCTTGACTACAGATTTTCTACTTGTGATTGCATGCGAATTCGTTTGAATACACTGTGATACACTGTGATTCACCATGAATACGCACAGAAAAATTCCTTGAATACACCTGATTACTTCCCCCTCGATCTAACTAGTTGTTGTCGACATTAGGTCTGTTCCCTTACAATAGGCGTTTTTCTTTTTTAGTTCAGAGCACAACCTCAACTGATTGATTATTAGTAAGGCCGAATGTGTGAAGGCATAGGTAGTTATCATCATCATCAGATAGGGTATGTGGACGATGCTGCCATCATCGGCCGCTGTAAACGGCCTTCAAAGAGTTTTTTTTGGATGATGTTTAAAAATTAAAAACACGTAGATTTAATTACTTCGACCATATCGAATGAATGGACAATAATACTCCCACCAAGAGGATCTTGGTGAGGTTCGGGTGCTAGAGCGTTTGATCTGGATAGAGGATGGAAGGCTAATGTGTTTCAGGCAGAGTCACAGCATATTTACGCACCGATAACGCTACCGGTTTTAATGTCCTTATATACAATTTTTAGCCAGCGACAAATACAAAGGCAGTGAAGAGTGGTCTCATCCCACTCTATATCCTCTCAGTTCCTACCGAAAAAGAAAATTCAAAATACATAGACGCAAATTATATTCAACAACTTTATTGTTTTAATAAATTTGTTTCAATTCCACTACCTTATATGTAGGTATCTGTTTATTATCTTTTATTAACATATACGCCCACGTACTTTTTAATATAAAAAAATAAGATGCCGCTAATTCAAATAAAAACCTTAATTTGACCAATAACATCGTGTTCTTCGGCCATGTGTGCTTCCAAAATATCTCGGGCACCATATACTGCGTCGCATATGATGCAAGGATACTCTTGTATTTGTTTCTCCTTCTTTATTTGTGTTGAACGAAGTCTTCTTATCGCTTCAGAATCTTCTTCGTTAAGCCCTTTGTGGGTTTTCGAATGTATCTTGAGCGTATACTTCTCGGTGAATTTTTTGCCGCACATCTCACATGGGTACATAGGCCGATCCTCCAGATGCGTAATCATATGATGACTGAACGTTTTTTTTGATTTGAATGTCTGACCACATTTATTGCAAACCAACGGCTTTTCCTCCGCTTCGTGATGCATCTTATGGTTGTATAACAGGTTACCTTGGGAAAATCTTAGACCGCATTTTTCACATTGAAATTTCTTCTTATCCCAATGCAAATGCATATGCCGAATAACATTAGAACGCCGAGAATACCTTTTGGGACAGTATCGACATTCATTTTCTGATTTGCCTTCGTGGACATTCATATGCAATTCCAGGTACTCCTCATCTCTCCGAAAGACACCACAAATGTTGCATTTTTTGGCTTTAGCATGTGCATCCAGATGGGCACTTAAAGAAGATTTTGAACTTAGTTTCCTCTGACATATTGAGCATTGGTATGAGGTAAATGAAGAATTTGTTGAAAACTCTTGGGTAGTATTATGCCAGGGCTCTTCATTACTATCATCATGACCATCGTCATCAGATACACCTTGCATTGATAAATCACTTTCGTCCTCCTCTTTCTTCACAAAGTCGTCAAGCGTATTTATCGAGGTTTCTAGCATACTTGAAAGTTCTCTTTGATGCATTAGCAGTTGAAGCATGATTTGATCGTAATCAATCAGCTTTTCGTAACACGAGCCGCAGACGTATGAGTTGTCCTCAAGAAGAACTTCCGTTTTAATACATTTGGTAAGGTGCAGGAGAACGTCTTTAATGGACTTTTTAGATGAGTGAACATTTGTTGATTTGATGTTCTTGAAGTTAGCGTTTGCATCGTATTTTTGTCGGCATAGTAAACACCTAAATGTAAACAGATAGTCCTCTGTCATTGCCATATCCGTTCTTAAATGATATTTCACTTTATTTTCGAAAGATTTGAACTTTTACTGTGTACTTCTGAAAACTGAAACCTCGATTTGTTTATTGTAAAAAAATATGTTGTTTATGACAGTTTGTGTTTTGCACAGATGGGAAGCTATCAGAGATAAATAACTTTTGTATTAGCTAGTTTCTTAAAAAACGCACACCCACTCAAACCAAAGGTAATGGAATAGAGAGTTATATAAATTTCCAGTGGAAGGGAGGCTGCCTACAAGCTGTTTTTCAGAAAAATTCATGAAGTCACACACACCTGCTCATTTCCATTATAGTATATGTGAGTTCATGAATTGGACTTTGATGCAAGAATTAGGTATTCTCTAATGTGTATTTCACTTTTTTTCTTAGTTTAATTAAAACCTTCACAAAAACCAAACAAATTCAAAATAAAACACAAAACAATTAAACACCGCGATTCTCATAAACGCAAAATGATTCGCGGTCGTCCATTAGAAACATGCTTTTTTGTTGGTCACACGTATTCACAGGCAGAGGTTGAAATTACAAAAACAACAATGTAAACAAATGGGTTTTGGGGGATAGACGTACGAAAGATAACCATCTCTTTTATTCATTCATCTCTGATTTCAGCTCTCTCTTTGCAGAATGTCATGATTCATGAACATTGCAATGCTATTCATGATTTTTTTTTAGTATAGGTATACATTACAAAAATTCGAAATCCTTTTGATTTTTCAATGTTCATTTAAGATTTAACCCTTAAATGCATGGTGACCCATATCTGGCACAATCCATTCTTTCGCCTATATATTTGCATGTAAAGACAAAATTTAAGTTAGCTCATCGAGTGCCATATTTGGCACATACGAAAAACACAAGGATACCATTTTTATTGGGGTGCCATTAGAATATTCCAAGAAAAACACTTATGAGTATAGGTTATTTCAGTTTGAGTTCGTCAGTAGAAATCGGTTGATTGCAGAACGTGTTGTGCATTTTGTGTTATTAATTGGTGAATGTAGAAATTGTTTTCAACTGAAATAATACTGCATAAATCGGTAAAAAAATAAAATGGTCCACAGCAACTTTGCAATTCGTTGTAATAAGAACTAAATTGTTTGTGCCATATATGGCACATCATGCAATAATGTGTACCATAATTTGATTTTAGATGTTCGGCATTTCTAATGCTACTGGTAGCAAAAAATCCGTTTCTGACGAAGAATTCTGCAAAATGTTAGCAAAAATACCTAGTAGCAGTGCAGATGGTAGGTATGGAAAGCTACGAATATGACGCAGATGATCCTTGCTCCCGAATGATGCGAAAATGAAAAATATTGCTTGGTTCGAATCCGTTGAATACGTGGCCAATTTCCAAGGTGTCGACATATCCAATTTACTTTGGAAAGACAACAAAAGCGTGAACAACCTTTGTAGGTTCTGATCCAGTTACAAAAATTAACAGGTTCGATCGAAAAAACAAAAGAAAATATCTCAATAAAGTGTCCTGCTGCTATAACCACCCCATGGAACGCGTCGATTTAATGGACATCTACATTGGACGATCGAAGATATATCAATGAAATCCAAAAAATGGTACATGTGTCTTTTTCATCATATAATAGATTAAGCCATCATCAATTCTTGGCTTACCTATGTACAAAAAAAAACAAGTGGTCAGAAACATATGCACATGGATGGATTCCGAATTGAGCTGTCGAAATCTTTGTGCAATATAGGAATGAGCTCCAGCATCCCAACTAAATTGGGAAGGGCTTCAGGAAGTCCATCTGTTGAATATTAACATGCCGCGAAGAAAAGACAAGTACCAGCAAATTCCATACCAAGCAAGGATGTTAGACATGATAAAATCAATCATATGCCCATTTGGGACAACGTACGCCAAATATGAAAATTTTCAAGTTTATACCTAGTATTTACCTATATGGATTATTTATTTATTTATATGTTTTTGTTTTCTGTCAGTCCTTTTCTTTTGAAACAAAACTAAACGACGGTAAAATGGATTTTATATGGTTTCATTATTTTGTTTGTTATATCGACTGTCAAATGCTATATGAAATAAATTGTATTTTAATCCAATTATCCAATATTTTGTAACGTCCTTAATGCATAGTGTGCCATATATGTCACAAATGCATTTTAACAAATTACTATTACTTAAAATATATTTTTTTAAAAACTATTTATAATAGAATGTTTAATAACTCCATTTCTATCATTAAACATTTTTTATTTAAATTTTTGAAAAATCATGCATTTAAGGGTTAAAACACAAAACATAAATACTTACCTACCTGTCAATTACCAAATGTTGGTGTGGAACTCATGTGGAATGTAAAGTAAATTAGAGTGGAGGCGTTTAAGGAATAGAATGCCGATACTAAAACGACACTATGTAAAGCGACTCGACACAATAAACGTCAGCTGTCGATTAATATAAACGCCACATGGAATAAGGGTGAATTACAACAACTGCGCTAGACTTGACACTTCGAGAATCGCAATAGCTGTTGTAATTGCGTGCTGAAAATCCTACTTTACTTTGCTTTGCTGAGATTGGAGCTCAAAAAAACACGTATAATATTGAGACCCCCAACTCGCAATTTTCTTGCCGCTGGTCCCCGCGAAATAAATCGAAGATAAAATGTTGGCATAAAAAATGGAGAGAATATTTGCGTGAAAAATAAAAAACGCAAAGCAAAAAAAAAAAACAGAGCCAAAACTGAGATATTTTTTGGCGAGATATTTATTTATACACTTACTTCGGTGGCGTTACAGTCCGGGGTGGACCTGGACCTCAACCAATACGCCTCTCCAGTTAGCACGATCTTTGGCTAACTGTGTTGTCCCTCCGGGTTGGAGTCGAAGACTCTTCGGGCCGGAGCGTTGGTGTCCATTCGCTCTACATGTCCTAGCCATCTTAGTCGACTGATGCGCACTTTTCTGGCCAGGTCGATGTCGCTGTAAAGCTCGTAGAGTTCGCTGTTAAATCTCCTCCTCCAAAGCCCTTCAATGCAAACGGGACCGAAAATCAATCGAAGAATTATGCGTTCAAAACGACCAAGGAGATATTCATCCGCCTTTGATAGTGTCCATGCTTCTGCACCATAGAGTAGGACAGGGATGATGATAGCAGAGATGTCAAAACTAGACATGGCTCTATATAGCTCGTTTCTATAAATGCTGTCGTATGCGGCCTTAAAATCGACGAAAAGATGGTGAGTATCGATCTGGACATCTTGGGTTTTCTACAGGATCTGCCGTAGTGTGAATATTTGGTCGGTTGTGTACTTACCGGGCCTAAGACCGCACTGGTAGGGATCAACCAGATCGTTGACAAAAGGTTTCAGGCGTTGGCGCAGTTTAGAGGGTCTCCTTTCTTGTGGATCGGGCAAACTATGCTGAGGTTCCATTCATCAGGCATACTTTCCTCCGACCAAATCTTGGAGACGAGTTGGTGTATGCTCTCTACCAAGTCATCTCCCGCTGCCTTAAAAAGCTCGACAGTCAAGCCATCTGGTCTAGCAGCCTTGTTGGTCTTAAGCTTGGATATTGCTATCCTCACTTCATTTAGGTCAGTTGGACGGAAGTCTTGGCTTTCATCGTCCAGGTTGAATGGTTCAATCTGCCTGACAGCGGAATTGATGTCGTCTTCGCCGTTTAACAGTCTGCAGAAATGGTTTTTCCATATCCTCAGCACCGACTGTGGCTTTAACACAAGGTTTCCTTGTTCGTCTCTACAGGTCTCTGTTCGGGTCTTGTTGCGATGACACGTTCTTTTTACCCTTTGGTAAAACTTCCGAACATTGTTCCTGGAGTAGCACCTCCGTAGGTAGGGCGCGCTTCTCATGCTCTTTCTTTTTCTTCCGGAGAAGCCGATGTACTTCCCTCTTTTTTTGCTCGTAGAGCTCACGAGCTGCTCTCGTCCTTCTGTGCAGCGCCGCTTTGTATGAGCTTTGTTTTGCTGCATGTGCTTGCCGGCATTCTTCATCAAACCAGGGGTTTCGTAAGGGTGGTCGTGTGACACCCAGCACATCGGTTGCGGCGTTTCTGATGGCTTCTTGGCATCTATGACACTGGTCTTCAGCACTTGATGCTGGCTGCATAGGACTTCTCGAGAGGTTGAGGGATACGCGATCGACAAAGGCTCTGGCGGTTTGTTGTGATTGTAGCCGTTCAACGTTAAATCTCCTCACAGTATTTCCCTGTTATTGTGGCGTTTGAGATATCCGCATACGCACCTTGGCTACAACAAGGTAGTGGTCCGAGTCTATGTTGACCGCTCGGAATGTTCGGACATCTAGAACACTGGAGGAATGGCTTACGTCGATTGCAACATGATCAATTTGGTTGGCGGTTTGATGATCTGGCGACCGCCATGTTCCTTTGTGGATACTGAAGTGAGGAAACCGTGTGCTAGCTATAGAAACATTACGCCCCGCAGCAAAGTCAATTAGCCTAAGTCCGTTCCCAGACGTGATGTCGTGTAGGCTGTGCTTCCCGATTGTGCTACCAAAGATGTCCTCCTTTCCTATTTTGGCGTTAAAATCACCTAGGACAATGTTAACGTCATACTTAGGACATTGCTCATATGTTTTGTCGAGGAGCTCGTAGAAACACTCTTTGGCAGCATCATCTTATTCTTCTGTGGGGGCGTGAGCGCATATTAGGCTGATGTTGCCGAATTTAGCCTTGATGCGGATTGTTGTAAGGCGTTCACTAACGTGTCGAAAGCTCAAGACTTCTTGCCTAAGTCTGCCGCTTACAACAAATCCGCATCCAAATAAACGCTGCTTTTGTTCCCTATAGCAATAATCACCGTAGTAAATGTCACTGGTTTTCATCCGTCTTTTGCCCGGTCCATCCCACCGCACTTCCTGGATGGTGGTGATATCTGCTTTGTAGCAGTCTGGGGCCGGTTCCGGGTGATTCAAACATTCCACGTGCAGATACGATCGTCGTTGTCCTTTTTTCGTTTTCCAGGGTCGTAAACAGTGAATCCGTCCTTATCCGAGGCCTTTGGTTGCTTCGCAACAGTACTCTTTTTCCGTGGTTGGGTAGTTAGCCCCACGCACAACCCCCAACTTGGAGGACCAGGCCCTAGATTGACCCTAGGATAGCGGGTCGGATATTCCGTTGGCAGTAACCCACTTCGGGGATACGAGTGCTGCCGTTGGCCCATAAATGGTTCATCCGCCACCATCTCTATTTTAACACCCTGACTAGTTCTAAAAATTCCTTACTGACCTTAGCTCCAAATACGTCAGAGTAGCTCACGTAAGGTATCTGCCATCTTGACTTTGGCACCACCGTTGATCCAACCTTGTGGATTCATTCGCTGTATGTACTCTTTCAGAGTGGCTCATGTAAGACCTCTGAGACTCGATCAGAGCATTATAGTGTTGCTATTTTCTTCGTGCTCGACACTCGCGCTTATAAGTTTAGCAAGTCAGGCCCGGGTGGACGAGACCAGTACCCGGTGGCTACCACGGGGAGGTAAAATAAGCACAATTGATGCGTATGGAACAGTAGCAATAGCTGGGCATCACCAAGTTGATGCCAATCAGTGTCTACCCTATTCATACAACACCCAGCCACCAATTACTTATAATGCCTTTTTTTAAAAGTGGAATAAATACAGCACTTTTCAGGTATTGAGGGAAACAACCATTTTGAATAATAATATTAAACAAGTATCATAATACGTCCACCACATAGAAACACACTTTCTTCAACAACACACTCGATATACCATAACAAGTACATGCATTTTTGTTCGATTGTGAACAGTTGCAGTCCAATGGAATTCTTACAGATGGTTTCAGTTTTTGGGAGATTTCGGTAAAGTACTCATTGAGCTTTGTAGGCGCAGTGGCTTAGTGGTTAGTGTGTTGGACTACTAAGCGAGGGGTCCCAGGTTCGAATCCCGCTGAAACCCAAATTCCAACTCAGAGCTTCTAAGAGCTTCTCAATCGGCCGTTTGAAATCATTGAGCTTGTTTGAAATGTTAACTGAATTGGAGTAAAAAGTTGTTAATACCTATTGGTTGCCTACTTTTTCCCAAAATGCTGTCAACTACCTTCCATTGATCTCTTGTATTACTCCCAGCACGTTCAAATGAAACAGAAATCAGTATAAAACTCGTAACGTGTTTCCTTAATATTTATGTGCACTGACTTACACAGATTGTCATAATATTTTTTAAGCTTTATATTTTGTGGATGACTTCTACATTTTTTTGCAAGATTGTTTTTCTTTCTTTTTAGTGATTTGAAAAAAAAAGATTCCATGGGACACATTCGTACAAATTGAAATGTAGTTATTTAAAATTGTAAGAAAGAGATCGAATGCAATTGATGGGTCAGGTGCATCATAAACTGGCTCCCAAAATTCATATTTCAAACATTAATACACAAGTTATATTAACTTTCTCCATTACGTAATAACAGAAAGATAGCTATTGTCGTTTTCGTACAAAATTTCGAACTCGAGATATTAATCAATTCTGATATTACGATGATAGAGGAACTCAAAAAGCGGGTCGCAAGATTCTGTCCGGTCTGTCCTGCCGTCCTTCCACAGGCCTACAGCCTAAACGGCTTCTACGATTACTTTCAAACCTCGGATTTGGAGCTTTTGGGCTTACAGTTCGGGAGGGTTTTTTTTTGCAAGTTTTTTATTAATGGTACGTCCCATATAAAATTTTCGTACCAGTTTGATTTGATCGAAAACTGCTCTAAAGATTTCAACAAAAATTGATATTCAAGCTTAAGTAGATGAGGTTACCATGACTGCGTACTCAGTTTTTGGCTAAAAACTCGAACAACGGTACTTTTGAAATTTCGACATATCTCGAAAACGGTCTATACGATTGTAACAAAAATTAATTTCTAAGGTAATTGGTCGTTTACAACTTAATAGCAAACTCAGTTTTTCTCTATATATTATCGAACAATGAATATTTGAAGAAAAATATTTTTTTAAAATTTAGTTTTTTTCAGTTTACCGGAAATCGACGATAACGATTTTGACCAAAATGCAAACTTAGAGTCAAATGGATGTTTTCAAAACTACTGTGTCCTCAATTTCCGATTTGCTGCAAATCGCAGTCAGACCCAGTCGTGCACTTTTTCTCATTCTTACTAAGAGTACGCATGAATAAATTATGATCGATGCATAAGTTTTAGTCGAATCGGTCACTCGGGTAGGATCATTAATAAAACTCTTCGGACCATTAGACTTGTAATTCTCAGTATCTCTATCAAATTCATTTAAAATATCAGTATTGATATCGCCAATTACTTTTAAGTTCTTCTCTTTACTAACTTTCACCAATTCAAGCGTGAACTAAGACCTACCCGAAAGCATCTGGGGCGCTATAGTTTTTTTTTCATAAAGGAGGTTGTTTTTAAGCCAAGACGAGCCCCCTTGTTTGTAGTGGTGGCGAAACTCTTATAATGATGTCCCCCGTCGGACGGTGCTCGAACCCACTCCACCCGGGTCATAATCACCCAACAACATCATGGACAACGTCTTCCCTAACAGGAAATCTGTTTTAATGAATTAAAACGAATTCTGATGCAATCATCATCATCGACTTTTCAAAAAGTAATAAAAACACCCTGGAAACCGTTCCATCCCCGGATAAATCACAAATTGATTGTCAATTGAATCAGAGCATCTCAGTTCTAATTGCCGTCCAACCCTACAATTAACTTAATCTATACCTCATCGCAGCACGTTTCCCTCACCTGTGAACAAGAGCTAATACTATTTGTGCGTGTGGCAAACATGCGCAAAAATAACATTCCCTTGTCAGAGTGTCTAAATAATGTTGACGGGTTTTATAGGCAACATCTCACTGCGATTGTTCGATTGTATTTGTATCTGTTCTGAAAGCAACATCCTATATCAATTTTGGGTTTGAATTCCTGATATCAGTTGATTATTTACACTCGACAATTCCGGTCCGGTGTTCGCATGCTGACGGGCTGCATCTTCGAGGGCACATCTCCTGCAAGTGATTAATATAAATAATAAATAAATTTATGGCCATATTATGAATAATAAGGATAAGTGTGCAGAGTGTTGTATACAAAATAATTTATGAGTTCATGGCATTGTACATTAGTAGTGATTTGTTCACCGTCCCTTTCCATTTAATTGTACAGCTATAGAGATTTTTGCGGTCTGCGTGTTTATTTGTGTCCCGTTTCTGGGCCGAAGGACTTATCATTTGTTTGCTATAAATACCCATACGAGTAGCTCTATCGAGTTGTGCAAATGTGCTGCGATTACCCGCAAATGCCTCTAGTTAACTTGTTGATACTACTGAATATGGTTCGGGAAAGGAGCTGCTGGCACGCTCGCGATACTATTAATTATGGAGGGAAATAAGTGATTTTTTTTTCCTTATTGGTAGATATTAAAGTCAATGGCATATATACCGCTATTAGTTAAGTGACTTCAAAGCACTCATATTCCAGTGGCGCGGTTTCGTCGTGTCAAATGAAATTATTTTGGACAATCGGATCAATACGGAGAGGGGGAAATTTTGTTCGAAGCTGTATCCCTGCGGTTATGTGCGAGTACTCGCTTTCAAAGGTGGAACATGCTCGTTTCAATAGGCAGTGAACACTTTTAAAGAATACGCTGCTGGAGTTAATGCAATCACCGAGGTAGGTTCTATTATAAAGTTATGTCTGAACACGGAGCTTCTTTTATTACATTTACTGAGTGTGTCGGTAATGGAAAGTTGTGGTACTTTGGAAGTGATAAGATTAACTTGACTCACATTATTATACTCATGTCAGTGTTGTTTTAGTTAATTATGAGGTAAAGTCGCTTTTACTGTTCACTAATGGACTTGGGGGATGGTGGGATTTGATAAATTTCTGGTAAGTGCGCCCCCTGGGTATTGCCTTAGCTTTAAAGATGGATTTATAATTCGGATAACAAATTCCCTTCAAAGAATAAACACACCAGGAACCCTAGATAAGGGACAAGCTTAAATATGAGTATCAAACAATTCGCAATTGGCCTATTAAGTTTATATGGAGGTATATTGAAAGAATTTGTATTCAGTAAACTGGGCGTTTACTGGCTTTTTTTTTAGAAAGTGCCTGCATTTATTTTAAGTGCGTACATACATACTCGTACGAAATTTGCAATCAAAAGGAGTTTTCATTGGAGAATCAGGGACACTGATGGAAAAAGTACTTACAATGAAACCAATAGACTGGCAGTAAGACACAGGGCCGTCTTAACTTAGGCTGGGGCCCTTGGGCACACAAGAATTTGGGGCCCTTTTGGAAAGTACAAAAAGCGAATTATAATAACATTTTGTTAATAAGTGTGACCAATTATTATAGGTAATCATTAATCAAATACAGTATAATATGATATGTCATTAATGATATTAGAATGCTGCTGGTTTTTTGGTTATGATTACGATAACGGTTTCTTTCGGGATTTCTGTTGAGCAAAATCTTCTATTATATCCTTAAAGTCAATTTTTTGAAGGATATCACTTTCTATGCACATAATTGACAAATTACTCAATCGTTCTTGTAACATTGTTGTTCGCAATTTTTTATTCTCTTGAGCTGCGAAAATGACATCGTGTTTCAGCACGGATCGTATCGTACGCGTATACCCATGCGAAGGACTTAGTGGAAAAATCAGCATTCAAAATTTTTTAATTTTTTTTTGTCCGTAAATTTCAAGTTCGAAAGTATTTTTTTCAAAAACTATTAACAGTAATAGGTCGGTTAAATTTTTTTTTTTTTTGCACTATACTTTTTTTTTTGTAGGCGCAGTGGCTTATTGTTTAGTGTGTTGAAATACTACGCGAGGGGCCCCATGTTCGAATCCCGCAAAAAAACCCAAATTCCAACTCAGGGTTTTTTCACTGCGCCACCTCTCGCGAACGTCCGAGAGTATAACTGTCTTCAAAGACCTTCTCAATCGGCCGTTTGGAATCGGCATAAAATTGTAGATCCCTTCCATTCCTTCCAAAAATTATAAACTCACACAAAACGAATGGTTGCTAGACGCTAGCCCCAGGGTCCCTACAGACCTGTTGCGCCAACTATAGGCAAAATTGGGCACCGAATTTTTATCTTTTGCTCTCGAATAACACGTATCCACTATCAATTTCAATCACAGAATGCAGTGAAGCGATAAAGTTTACCTACCTACCATTTCGTTGTCCTTACGCATGCCGGCACGCACGTATAGGCGTTCCATATCACCAAATTACATGAAAAAACTGATTTCTTATGGCATCAAGTGATTCTTAAAGATTATGCCTGCTGCTGCTACAGTATGAGAATCGCATATAGCGATATCTCTATACTTCTTCCCACTCCACCGGCTTCCATTATTCGGCAATTATATTTTGATTTGCTTTTGCTGTGTCATAAACTGACATGGTAACATGACCAACCGTAAAAGGCATAAGGCTCTTTGCCTATACAAATGAATGGAGCGAAGTGAAAGGTGCAAGAAAAAACAAGAGCCTTATTCTCAACGCTTATTTTGAAGGCTCCTTGTCTGGCAAGGAAAAAATATGAACCAAATTTTTGTACAGGAATAAGACATCTGTATATTTTTATTCTCTGTCCTGAAAGTTTTATACATCATTCGGGGATTCCCCCAAACAAAAATGTTTTGAGAATAAATGTATGAGAGAAATTGTCGGTACTTCGGGGCCCCCTGAGAATGGGGGCCCTGGGCACGGGCCCCGTGTGCCCTTATGGTAAAGACGGTATTGGTAAGACATGTACTACACTTACTTAATTTTGGTTTTTTGTCCTTGTATGCCTACGACAATTTGATTTTGCGGTCTGAGGATTTTTAGAAAAAGTTTCGATAACTCATCAAATTTTAAAATTTGAGTAGCTAGGTAGTATAGTAAGAAAAAAACACAAAAAAATATTTCCGCAATTCCATCCATTTGTCTGTCTGCTTCGGAGGCCTGCATCCTAAACGCATGTTCACAAATCACTTGTGGAAACAAGTAAAAGACTCGAGGCTTGACAAAAAGCCCGTCACAACTATCGTGGAATGTGGCGTATTTGAGGTTCACTTCACATAATACTCGAACTACTTTCACTTTCCACGTGCATCGTGAAATCCGCCGTTAGAGGCTTTCTTATCGACAGGTATGTTCATTCAAAGTTGGTCGCAAATCAAGCTGTCTTGCATTAAATGGCAGCAGAAATAGAGCAATTTAAAATTTATTTTGCAGAAATCAAATTAAAAATAAATTGATAGTACCTATATAGGCTTATATTTGAGTAGAGTATACCTAACTTAACAATGTGGAAACAGCATCCTATACGACGCGACGGTAAAATGCGTGCATATTAAGAGGAACTGCAAAGGACATAATGGAAATACACTTGTTATTCCAATCGTTTATAAAGTTTATTCATCACTCAGATTAACTAAGTGCGTTCGTTTAAATGAAGCAACATTTTTATGTTTTTGATGTTGCGAACTTATAAAATTTTTAGAAAATCACAATAAAACCGCACCACAAACGATAGGATACGCAATGAAAAGCTGCGTATTTGAAATGTCAAAGTATGTGTGGAAAGTTTCACTTAGATCGTTTTCTATAATTGTGTTAAACGCATTCACTTTACCGACAGATGAATCTTTCACTTCGAACTCAGAGACGTGCCGTGATGCTTTCAATAGGGTGTTCACTATATTTTCTACCATAGTACACTGCCAGTACGTGATAGACAACGATACAATTTCTAAGTTTTTATTTTATAGATAATATGTAGGTACCTACACATACCTACATATTTTTTTTTTTTTGCTTTTAACTTTTTCTATTGGAAAACAATGTGCTAGTTTAAAGCAACACTAAAAGGCGCAGATAATTTAAAAAAAGAAGACTTTGCTTACAGAAGGGCAACCACACAGCCAAAGCTTGGGTTCATAATTTATCGGTTAACATCGGTTATAACGACGTATCGGTTATAACGACCAAATTCTTAGGTCCCGGCTGAGCTCCATTATAAACCTATTGAAAAACAAATCGTTTACAACGACCGATTTTTTCCTTGTTTTGAAATAAAATATTGGTTATAACGACTAAGATCGACGCAGCTGTTGGTGCGACTGCATTTTTTCTGAAACGGTAAACTATTTATGGGTCTGTACATGCGATGTATCTGTTTAGACAGTCATGTAACAGCTCACCGTTTGTTGAGATATTATTATTCTTTATGTTTTGCGCTTATTATTGGTTTTGAGTTTGTTCAATAGTACTAGATGGGGAAATTAATTAGTGTAAATTTTTCTGTGTGACGAGTGGTCGAAGAGTTTTGATGTTATTCGGTTTGCATAAAGTTAAATGTATGTACTTTGTAAATAATTCTCGTATGTATGTACATGTACATATATATGTCTGGTACAAAAACTATGAAAATAAGTAAAAAAAAATTGAAAACAGATTAATTTACGTATGCCTTGATATCGGTTACAGCGACCTATCACTTATAACGACCAAAATCGTCAGTCTTTTGAAGGTCGTTATAACCGATTCTGTACCTATATCTAATAAAAGCTTGAATTATTAAATTTGGAAAAATGGAGTTGGCCCGCCAAAATAAACTATTTGCAATTAATCAGCTGAATACAGCTGTGAAAATGGTCTCGCAAGTAGCTTTTCAATTAAAGCAGTTGCAATTTCCAATATTCGAATTCATATATTTTTCAGTTGTTGTCCTTTGTATAACCGACCTCTATATTAAATTCCATATAACTATACACTGAGAGAAACTGAGTGGAAATTAATAATTATTCATATACCAGTTTGTATCTGGACTCGGGAAAAAATCGTTAAGCTCGAGTTGTAAGCTCTTGACTTTTACTACAACTTGATCATCTTTCTTAATTCGCCGACTTTGCAGAATTACAGTAGCGGCTTCAGAACAAATCCCACACGTATTTTGATCAAAATCGTTAGAACGGTTTCTATAGAAGTTCCAGACAAAACAGAGCCTCAAGGAATTCCTTCCAAGAAAATTAAGCTTAGTAAAGTGAAAAAAAACTGACAGGAATAATATGATGGGAACTTGATCTACCGGAAAATCGCTAATGAATTCCTTGATTGAATTTGTTTTTTTAAACTTTTAGAAAAGTGAAAGCTGTAACATCCTCGAGCTTTCCACAAATGGAACATTTTAAATTGAGAAGAACTAGGCTTTTGAAGACGCCATCAATAGGCAAAGAAGATAAAAAGGAACTATGTACCTGTGGTTTCTAACACACAATATACAGAGCTCACTATGCGATGAAACAGTACATCCGATTTTTTCGACTTTTTTTGTACTTTTTCCCACTTTTTTTTTCGATGTAGTTCAGGCTTGCGAATTTAAAATTAAGGACGCAATAATTTTGAAAACATCAATTTAACTCGTAAGCATGCATTTTGGTCAAAATCTTTTTTTTTTTTATTTTTCTAAAATCCACTGTACGACAATATAGAGAAAAACTGAGTTTGACTGATGCACACGGAAAAAATAATAAACTGATGTGAAATAAATAGCGTAGCTATTTCTTTTTAATAAGATTTTTAGTATGTTTGCGGAGGCAGTTATCGGCACCCTAATCGAATAATCAGGCCTATTCGACAAAATCTTTTATCAATTTGTTCTGTTATTCTGTTATGAATTTTCATACAAAAGTTCGAATTGTCAAAAAATCTTTTACGGGCTCTAAAATTGCTATTCTGTGTGGAAAAATCTTTTATGAATTCTGTTAAGAATCATAACAGAATAAAAGATTGAATTTTGTGACTTTTATTATAAAAGATTTTTATTTAATATGAATTCTTGGATTGAAATGTTTCTCTATATAATTCCAAGGCGACGAAATGCTTACAAATGGAAACAACATGTAATAAATGTGTGTAAAAAAGTAAAAAAGTTGAAAATTGTTTCTAGATTTATATTTTTGTTTAGCCGAAAACACCCATCACTTTTGCTGGAACTAAGATTTAATGGCGCAGAGTCATAAGTCCACAGGCCAAGAGTCCACAATGAACTTTTTACCCACAAATCAATTGTGGACTTATAACCCACCCAGATGTGCCAAAAGTTCACAATTTGGGCCATAGGTTTACAATTTTAAAATGGAAGTAGGCCATAAGTCCACAATTATCCATATGACAAAAAGAGTTGCTTTAACAACTCAAAAAGTATGGGAATGTTTGATAGATGCCGTGAAATAAGACCAACTTCTAAAAATGTACCTTATTTCGCTCTTAAATAGTGTAATAAGAATAACTTCCAACAGTTGGTCTTATTTCACTCCCACAAAGTGCAATAACGCCAACAAAATTTGAGTATTAAGAAGAACCTTGCACCCACCCCGTAATCCATCAGTAAACCTAAGCAGGGGGGTTGCAGAATTCATAGTTTGAAAGCACATTCTTAAAATGATTGCAATGCTGGAGAAGTGTGTCTTGTGGGTTTTGGAGGCAAACACCGCAAATGAGGTCATTACTAGAATTTTTAGCTTTGCTTTCAAGCTCGTTGTCCTCTTCTTCACCTTCTTCATCCGTGAGCCATAAGACCACAATCAGTGAGTCAAAAATTCACAAGAATTTTGTGTGAACTTTTGGCTCATTGTCCATTGTGGACTTTTGGCCTGTGGACTTATGACCCTGCGCCGCGCCTATAGTGAACCATTTGATCTTCCTGGTGTGAGTAATAATTCAAAATTTGCTCCTTTCACCGATAACTTTGCAAAAAAATTATCAGTTGCCCACTTAGTATTTACAAAAAAAAAAAGCAAAGCTGTTTGTTTTGAAGGTTCGTAACAGATTTCAATTTTCGAAGCTCTATAACAGAGTTTCATAAAAGTTCGAAACCCAGAATACGATTTATAAAAGATCTGTTATGGTCGAGACCTTTTATGATTCATAACAGCAAATTCATAACAGAATAAAAGATTTCGCAGAATAGGCCCAAATATTTTGCATTTATATATTTAAGCCTATAAGGCACCCTTTTTTTTTGCTATTAGATACCAATTAACAAAAAAAATGTTTTCGCTCCACCATCTGTCCATATCGAACTAGGATTTCCCATCTACAAAGGACACTGACCGTATGTGTAAGTTCGTATATCCTTAATTATTATGAAATAATATCGCCCTTGGGCGTACACAATATCGCCCATATCCCAGTATCCCAAATTGTCCAAGTTAATTACAATTACGCCTACAAAATCTCGTTGTGTCAGTTTATTTCGGTTCTTGCAGTGGGGCGAATATTGTTCGCACTAAGCCTTACTCAATCCAAGTGTAACAACCTTTTTACAAATTAGTCTTTCGTGGCGTCAGAGCTCCATACCAAATTCATGTTTAACTTTTTATATTCAGACTCTCTTTTAATTGTGTATTGTTACTTTTTCGATTTGGGCTGGGCATACACTTTGTTGTTGAGGAACTTTTGTTCCACCTTTCTTGGGTAACTCCATTTACCCCTGTCAAAGGGATACATCGGAAGATACAGTCTCATGTTCTTGTCATGCTTTCACTTTCAAACGTTATTGTAGTAGACACGGAATATTCTGCCTTCACTGTGTTTTTAAATCGATCTTAATTAGTTTGCGAATTTATACACTGAATGGGCAAGCAGTGTGCGTTTGTTTCTATAGCCTTCTTGGAATGTAATATTTACATCTAATTTCCATGCATTGGCTGTCTGAATCCAAATTTTCGACCACATCATTGGCTTCGTTAATTAACTTGTCCATCATAATAATACTCGTATGAAATTGTATCCTGTAAAAATTCAGTCTGATCAACGTCTTGTTTACGATTTATATACTTTTGCCAACACACTCATACTCACAATCATTATTTATCTTATCAGATTCAAGTTTGAACCAAAACATTGCTGGAAGATTTTTGCGCAAATTGTGCTTTAATCCCTGTCCTCCCAAGTGGAATCCATGAAAACGGTGTTAACTCCCTGCTGAGTTTGTTAGGGTTTATTTCACCTTTGTTTGAAAACAGAATAAACAAAAGGATCCATATATTCACGGGATAGCAAAAGCTTTTATGTTCTGCATCCCTTATCCATATTATACACCCATGCGAATTTTTTGTGGCCCTATGCTATTGTTTCTTAGTGTTTACGAGAAGGAGGGTAGGTTAAGGGTTAAAATGTAAAACCATCAACAGGCTTTTTTTTTTGTTGTATATACCATTAATGTGTAGTCTACGGTCAGATACCTAGTATTCTACTGAAAAATTGGATTTAAATGAGATTCTTTGACGGCTTTGTTTGTCAGTTACCTAATTCGTGTAGTCTTAAGGCTGTCACCTCATTGTTTAGAAAAGTAAAATTCAAATACGTGGAGCTTATTACGAAATATTTAGCCGTCGAAAGAAAATTCTCCGCAACGCTGATTCCTTCGGATCCTTTAGTCGCATTCGAGGTATCCGTTTTCGGACATAATATTTTTAATTACGAACATTTTCCTGCAAATCGTAAACGTGAAGCTTTCAAAAATTTCAATTAAAAAAGCCGTTCCGATGGATGCCTCGCTATGGTATACCTAGGGCACATTTTTTTAATATCTCTTTTTAGGGTGATGTAATTAAAAACGCCTTCGAAATTCTTACAGATAGGCGTGTGTTCAACAGTCAAATTGATAGGAAACACAAATTTAAATTTTAATAAACTCATTCTCGGTTATTCATAGCAAATAAATAAATATTATTTCTATTAGATATGAGTGTAGAATTTATAAAATAATTTAAATGCCTATTTTCATTTATTTAAATATGGTGGCAAATATTACCCTGTCAAAAAGGTACAGTTTTTTTTTAATATCAGAGAAAAATCAACTTAAATGATCTTTGCACTCTTATTAAAAGGGATTTTGTAGCTTCAAGCATTTATTGTAGGTACATTTTAAAGAAAAAAATGTTTTTCGTCGATTTTAAGGCTTTTCATTTCAAAGTCGCATATTAAACAAAATTAACACATTTTTTTTTATGTTGTGGGGAAAAGGCTATTTTAGTTTAAGCATCACTTTTGTGAAACCCCACATAAGTAGATATCTGAGTGAGCTAATTGGGTAAGCAATAATTTGAGACACTCAAATCACAGCTGACGATAGATACCTGCGAAATAATTTTCTTGCATGTATGTAGTATGGACCAGTGTACTACCATACTGTAGTGGTAGGTCTATAGGTACACTACACAGGCCACAGGGTAGTTTCGCCTTTGCATTGTGTTGATAACACATTGGGCCTTACTAAATATTTCCTAGGTAACAATATGTAATTATGTATGGATATTTTCGCCATTGTGAGCTCGAAAAATTTAGCCTGGACACTAAAAATGATTATTAGTACCGCGGATTAGGTTAGGTTGAGTGGGGTTGTGACTTGTGAGATTGTCACAAAAGACCAGGCACCATAGTGGGCCCATCGCCATCCCCAAGGTACAGCGGATTATGACCTACATAAAGTTAGCCTGCACTTTTTCTGGAATGACAAACTTGAATTGCAGTTTAATAGTTATTTTAATGAATTTTTTTTCGTTTGTAGTTCAACCGTTAGAAAGTTAAAACCATGCAAAAAAATTTCAGCCTGCACTTTTGGCTTTTTAAAATAAAAACAAGCCAGTTGCATTTGAAATCGTTTGTAGTGAAATTCGATTTTCTCAGAAATGTCTTATTTCGGAGATAGAAGGAAATTTGTGTTTGCACCTGTAACTCCGAATTTCCAATAGAGAGGAATTATTTGAAATTGAATTCTTTGGTGCATAAAGCACATCCTAACTTAAATAACTAAATTTAACAATTTTCGAATTCACTGCGGAGTTACCTAACAAAGCAATAAAAGTCAAAAAATGCATCCCTTTAGAGTTGCATCCATATATTGGCTTCCCTACAACAACAAAACAACGGTAAATACATTTTCGCAAAGCATTCATCCGTGCCCATCGACATGAATCACTATTTGTCAATTAGTAACAACCAAACAACCAATCAATAAACCCCGATTTAATCCAACAAATTTTTCTATTCCTTCGAATTAAGGCTGGGTGGCAGGGGTAGACGTTTCTGCGCCCCGTAGTTTCTCGCAGTTCTTAAGAGATAATTGACCGGAGTAAACGGTTTTCAATAGCCAGTAAATAGACGCAGGTAGCTATTGAAGCACAATTTTATTTTTCGACCTTGATATTGCATAAAGTACCAAAAACCCCCTTTTTTGGGTGTTTTTTTCTGCGCCCCGGTGGGGCAATCCCTAGATCAAACATTTTTATTTTTTTTATGATTTACTTTTGTTACCAATGAACTGCTCGAGGTAGCTATTGAAGCACAATTTTGATTTTTTGTGCTTCCCATCTTAAAACTGCAGGTTAATATTACTAAAAGCAAACAATCTTTGTGGAGGAACAAGGAACTATTTTTTTAATCTGTAAAAAAGAGAATGGGCTTTGCATATTTGTATGTCTGCTCAATGAATAAAAGTTTGATGTTTAGTTCACAAAATAGTTAAATTCGAATTTTGAAAATTTTAATATTTTACTGCATTCTGAATTTTGTTTCAGAGTTTACGCACGCTTATGCAATGTAGTTCACAAAATATCCGACATGGCGTTATTCGATTTTTCTCTAAATTTACTCTCTATTGAGAATACATAGTTTGCAGATTTTCGCTCACTAGAGCTGCTTGAACAAAAAATGACAAAAATTTGTTTATTTCGTTTTGTTTGGGTTTCTGATAGATACATACTATTATTCTTGCTGTTTGATAAAGTGAAGAAAGCAACAATGAGATAAATTTTGATAATCCGAGAAAAATTTATGTGAGAGTGGGTGGGGACTGGGTGATGACTTTGTTGTTGTTGATGTGTTTGAATTTTTTGCTTTGTTTGTAGGAGTTTCAAATATTATTGTTTTATACATATTTCCTTGGAAAAGGCTAACGTTCAATATTTGTGTTTTTATTTAGATATTCTGAAATAATTTGCTTACTATTTTCTACTGTTACGAGTTCAGATGATTGAGAAAAATAGCAAGATGCCGAAAGCGCTAAAAATAAAAACATTCATTTGGCTTCAAAATATTAATTATTTTTGCTTTATAAATTCAAAATAAAATAATTAAAATAGGTAATGTAATTAAAACATTCCTGTATAGTGCATTGTCAACACTAATACAAAGTGAAAATGGTATTATTGTTGAACGGTGTGGACTTTTTATTGCCCTTCATCAGCTAGAGTCTAGACTCTAGACTCTAGAGACTGGAAGGTGTAGAAAAAGAAATTAATTGTTTGAAAATAAATTATGAACATCTATTTGGAGCTAAAAGACTCAAAAACTTTTTTTTTAATTTAAGAGCACGTTCATATTACCAAGAGATAATTTAGCTTTCCAGTGTTTGGGCCCTACGATTTTGTGTACTTATTTGCTAAAATTAAAAGAAGATGCATTCTGAGAAATGTAAATGCAAAATCCGAGAAAATCTAAGGCATATACAAGTATCGAACACCTAACAAAAAACAAAGTCCATAAGTAAATTTCTGCTTAGATTAAATGCCCTGTTTGATTGTTCTTGTTTTTTTAATCTCCTTTTACATTGTGCTGGTAGAGATGCTCAGTATGACTTTCAGATGTAAAAAAACCACCTTATTCCTGTGAGCTGTCTGGTTAAAAAGCATATAAGCTTAAAAGTAGTACTGACACTTCCCATCCTGTTTTCTTTCCGCTCGTTACTAGACTCCTAAAGAAAAACCGGTATAATGTAATAATCGGTAAGAGTGATATGGAACTGATTACATAATACGTATACACATTATATTATTCTAGAATATTTTGGTGAATTGAAGTTTTTAAATACGAGTACCTAGGTATAAAATGACTGAGAGAAGCTCTGCTTTTCTAATTGGCAGATAATAAAAGTGCTTAACTTGCTAAGCATTAACGTGACTTAAATTAGACTGCAAGTTCACAGTGAAGCGTTGAGAATGAGAAGGTGGTGACATTTTTGAAAATGTTGATGTTTTTTATCCGATAAAGGTGTTATGTGACAACTTAAATTTTGGTCTATTCGCCGATACTCTACTGTACTTAATATAGGAGTTGGATATGGTTAAAGGTGGTAAATACACAAATTTTTCAGGTTTCGTAGCGGAAATAAGTGCTGTATAAAAGCGTTTAAGACATTAATTTGTACAAAAACACCACTTATTATAACGTATGTACAATAAATTAAGTCACGTTGTCTAAAATAGTATTTTCTTTATGTACTTTTCTTTCGTGTTACCGAACTCCAACTTCGGTTTTAGGCAGATTTATGGGCAAACAACTTTAAACCTCTTTTACTCGAAACTAGAAATTTGTCTCTTAACACCTTCTCATTCTCAACGCTTCAGTTGATATAATAAAACACGTAATAACATATCGAACATATCGTTTTTAGTTCCCAAAAATGTGTAGATTACCCACATATCATTAAATTAATGTAGTGTAATTATGTATCGCCTTAGTAGTACAGAATACTAACAGCCATATACTTCGATTGTCCCACAAAGGCCGAAACGTAGAGTTAAAAAATTGATACAACTTTGAGCTTGCTCAAATTTAAGAAAAGTTCTAATAATATTAGCGGTAAGAAAGATTGTGCAACCCCTTGGTATAGAATTCCGTGAAAGGACAATAATAAATAGAAAAATGAATAGTGTATTATCCTAGGCTAGGTTCCGTGGGCGTTTCGCATATATTCTAAGATTAACTATACAAGAAACCCATCCCAGACCCGCAAACAAAGCAAAAGCTACAAACAAGTCAAAACCAATTTTATATAAAAAAATATAAATTATTGAATCTTGGATAAATATCTTGAAAAGTAGAAAATTTGCGATTGGATTTGTACGTAATTCGTAGAAAACTGGATATCACACACACTAACATTTTCAGTCTATTCAGACAGAGTTTGCAGCTCAATACAGCTAGCCTATCGCCCTAGGCAGTCAGCTTTTCCTTTTTGTTGTTTTTTTGTTTTGATTTTTTGTGCAGCGAATTTGTTATTATTTTTATTTAGTGAACGTTGAGCGAGTTCTCATTTTACAGACTCTGTAGTCACAAATGTGATCTTAATGCGGGAGGGTGTGCTCGGCTATTTGAAATTCTGTGCACTAATAACGGGTGATTTTTTAGCTGGTTTGGTTTTGGCAACACTGGTTTTGACAGCTGACGTGTGTTTAGTACCTTGTGTCACTGTCAAACAGATTCAGTTTTGTTTGCAATGTAACCATGGATCGTCTTACAAATGAACAACGCTTGCAAATTATTGAATTTTACTATCAAAATTCGTGCTCGGTTCGAAATGTTCATTTTCGCTTTTTTATCGAAAAATTGTGTTCAGCGATGAGGCTCATTTTTGGTTGAATGGGTACGTAAATAAGCAAAATTGCCGCATTCGGAGTGAAGATCAGCCAGAAGCATTGCAACAGCTACCAATGCATCCCGAAAAAGCCACTGTTTGGTGCGGTTTATGGGCCGGCGGCATTATTGGGCCATATTTCTTCAAAGATGATGCGAATCGCAGCGTTACTGTCAATGGTGAACGCTACCGAGCGATGATAACAAACTTTTTTTTGCCCGAAATGGAAGTTCTTGACTTGCATGATATGTGGTTTCAACAAGACGGTGCCACATGCCACACAGCACGCGAAACAATGACGCAATTGCGAGGCGAGTTTGGTGAACAGTTAATTTCACGTTTCGGGCCGGTCAATTGGCCGCCTAGATCGTGCGATTTGACACCATTAGATTATTTTTTGTGGGGGTATGTCAAGGCTAATGTATATAGGGACAAGCCCGCTTCGATTGACGCACTGGAAGCCAACATCCATGCATTCATTCGTGAGATACCGGCCGATATGTGTGAAAGAGTATGCCAAAATTGGACTCAGCGGATGGGCTACCTGAGACGCAGCCGCGGTCAACATTTGCATGAAATTATCTTTAAACATTAAATTGCAAGGTTCAAACTATCGATTCAAATAAATATTTTATTAATTTTTTCGAATTTTTTGTGTTTTTTTTTTAAAAAAAGTTCTAAACCTCTTAAAAAATCACCCGTTACATGTAAGCATGTTTACATGAGCTCGGAGTTCATAGCTGAGGGACACCCACTCTTAAACACAACAAAAAATGCAGTCTCTGCAAAGCCTGTATTCCTGGCTATCTAATCCTAAATTTTGTGATTTTATCACAAAGAAGGAGATTTAGATGCAACTTAAGCAAACACTACTTCGTCACATAAACTCATATCAATATTTCGGTTATTAAGCAACTCAAAATAGTGCAATAATTTGTTTTCTAATGCTTTCTGTTAGATGAATCTAATCGAACAAAAAAAAAAGTGACCTCTTATCAATAGATAATGAATTATTGCAAATTTAAGAAAATGATTGAAATCGTCTTCACAGCCTGATTTAAGGGGATGCTAATTTTCTCTCCAACCAGAGAAATAGGTTTTCATTCGTTATCATTATCATATCAACAATCAACAAAGTCCATGCTTCGACTACTCGCTCAAGAGTCCCAACACACTAACAACTGAGCCGCTTAGCCCAGCGTTTGCTCCATGGTCGAAGGTGATTTTTGTTGAAATAGAATATAAAATTCTGTGCTATTTGGGGTCAAAGACTACATTTTTAAATGAAAGCGCCTTAATAACAGTACACTGAAACAAAAAGGTGCATGATGACAATGAATATACCTACGATTATACGTGTATGAAAATATTCATAATGGTATGAAACTTTCATAAGATGCATGATTTGTTCATAAAAGCAATTTATAGAATTCATAAAAAAGTTATCCCTTGGCTTACGCAGTCTGTCATGAATGCAATGTATCCAATAATAATTATTGTAGCTATCAATATTTTCATCAAATGTTAGACTTTTCGGAAAACGTTCATGGTGTTTATGTATTTATTCAACGAATTCATGTGTAAATAAATTCATTGAATTTATGTAAAATGTCAGAGTTCATATGAACGAAGACTTAAAGCGCATGTACCCTTTATCTACCTTTATAAACGAATTCTTCTTAGTATCTTCCTTTAATCTTACGGTGATGAGTGATCTGAAAATCCTCGAACCTAAGACCGTATTAAAAAAGGAAGGAATTTTTTTGCATTTTTTTATTATTTTACAATTTTTTAACTTATCTTCTCTATATATATAAAATTGTTGCAAGTGCGTTGTGACTTTATAACTCACGAACGGCTCAACCGATTTCAATTATTTTTGGTGTGTTTTATTCGACTTAAATCAGGGATGGTTTATGAAAAAAGAAAAGCTGCAAAATTCTCAACACGTGGCGTTGTAGGCGCACATTTCGTTTTTCATGGGGAAAAACACTTTGAAAAAAAAAATAATCTGGATTGAAATCGAGTAGTGACACTTCAATACAAAAAAAAAATATTTTATATTTTCAAAGCAATTGTTGTTATCAATAATTATTTTAATTATTTTCCAAGCAAATTGTTGTTGTTAAAAATTTGCTTATGCTTACTATGTTACATTAAGTAACTTTTTGAAATGTATTAGATACTTTGATTTATCTCATGGTTCTTGAATCCATCATTTTTGTTTGACATGTATTTTCAGGATCCTTGCATAAGTATGTGTGAGTAAGTTGAAATGTAGGGGTGATTAAGATGACATGGACAATGATGACAGGCAACAGGAGTTGTGGAGCGTTTTGAGCTTGCACGTAGCGGTTGTTACGAAAAATGAGCGAGTAACAATCGTGGTATTCTGCTCATTAGTGAATAGGGTTATGGGGAGCGCAACTTAAAGGTACCATCATAACACCTTCGGTACCGATATAGAGAGAGAAGGGAGAAGTTGATAGATGCGGTTACTTTTCTTCATGGCTGTTAAAGTTACAAATATTTCGTCGGTCGCTATACTCGACCGTTGGATGTGCCTCATGCGCACATTCTCATTTGGTTAGTTGAAAGAATGCAACCAGATCGAGTTGATGGCATCGTTATGTGCCGAAGTTCCAGATCCCGAAACCGATCCAGACCTGCATGATGTCATAATTACAAACATGATTCATGGAATGGTTTGAAAATGGTATCAGTATTTTTATTTCACATTTTCTGTTTCGTGCGAACCAACTTACAAACACATGAAAACCAATTTAACAGCTTACTAAAATTCGATCACATTTCGGTTACAAGTCATTCCCAAATACATTATACACACTGTTACTGTTACTGAAATGTAGGAACAGCGCCTTCACTATAACCATCAATTTCTACTTGAGTTCGGGACCCGATAGGTGGTGCTGAAAGATAGGATACCGCGCTATAGGTGGTACTTTCCAAAACATAAGCGGTATAGGAAAACGATTTGTGGCACCTCCCTTTCAAAAATAAAATCAAGCGCTATTTCTAAAGTTACCTACATAATTAAAATTATAATGGACATTGTCCAAATAAAGCACATTGCTAACCTAAGCGGATTCCGCTTATTCAATACGGCTTGCCAATGGTATTTAAGCATCTACATAAAATAGCATGTGCATAATGCATGCTCGAAATTATTACTTTAATTACATTAACGAATTTGGGCGAAACGAAGTTCGCGGGGTCAGCTAGTTAAACATAAAATACAAATCTTTCTTCTAACATAAATATGGTCATTCATCTTCATCTCCTAGACGATGGTGGCATGGTGCCCAAAAATATTAAAGCCTATTGCGAACTGTTGATTCAGAATTTTGTAAAAAGTTTTATTTCCAGTATTGTCATTTCCTACGGCCGAAATATAAGTGCAGGCACCTCATTGACTTCACTGCTGCGTTATCTAAACTAAAACAAAAACAAAAAAAAAGGAAATGGATATAAGTTCAATGTGTGCCGTGTTATAAGAAACTATTATATATAGATTAGAAAACAAATTACCACTATTAGTATCTGCTACATCTATTTTTTCAAGCACTTCCCTCATAGCTTGAATGGATTTCCTTTCAAAGGAACTTTTTTAATAGGCTGACTTGTTCGGACCATTGGAAAGTAAATTTAATTTACTCATTAGCCCCATGACAGATGACAGTTTAACTTAAATATAAACAATAAAGAAACTTCTTGCTTGCTCATCTAATCTTAACAGACGTTTTTTGCTTTTGTTCTTGATGAATAGTCAATTTCGACAGAAATCTATCAGTTTCCTGGACGACTTTCAAAAACAGTTCCAAATTCCTTGTCAATCTTATACAAAATAGGTAAAGATGTTACTATAGTTGTAATATTAATGTAGATAATAAATAAACTTACCAAACGATATCGGCTTATACTCACACAAACAAGAAAAATTTAATATAATGCTTTTTGGGTCATTACCTTGGAAATTTCAACATGATAATACACGCAGAAAATTCACTTAGGTATTTAAAATCAATCAACGAGTCAACTTGTTTAACGAAACGCGGGTAAAAATAACCGATTTATCAATATCCTCTCCAAATTTTCTCGGTCGTAAATAACAAACTAACTAACAACAGAGTAACATGGCTGATATCAACTGATAAAGTGTGTTATTTGTAACAGTATGATTTAACCATTTTAGCTCGCTAGTTTTCAAAAACAAATACTAGTTTATTTTATACAGAAACTTATTTAATTTTAACCAAGCAAAAATTCCACTCAGTTAAGGTTACAATTTCTGCGTGTACCACTCGAGTTATAAAGAAGTCTCTTAAGAACCAAAATGTAGCCTTGATAGAGTGACCTCCGTATTCCCTTGACCTCAATATCATCGAGAACGTTTGGGGATGGCTGTCGCGTAATGTCTATCAATCGGGCAGACAATTCGAGTATTTAAAAAACTCCATTAAGAATGCCTGGACCGAAGTCTCATTGGGTCTTTTAAAGTCCCTTTACGAGCAAAGCCTGACCGAACTTATGAAGTGATTTTAAATAAAGGTAGCTACACATTTATACCAATTGCATTATAAAATAAAAATATGATTTAACACATAGTTTTTGGAAGATTTTGTTATTTTATTTTACATATGTTTAAGTCTTTGAGTCAATTGATTGATTAAAAAAAGTATTACATTTTTTGAGGTTCACCCACAAAAACCATAAATTAAGAAGTAACCCTTGGACTTAGAACTGGGGTTCGGTTTGCTTATTCGTTTGCAAATTTTGTACCTACGTTTTATGATTTAAAAAATTCAATATTCAATGGAAAGCCCTTGGGTCCATTTGATTGATCGGCAGTGTAGGTATTTTTAAGCGGTCCTATATTTCCACTCCTAACGAGTTATGAAGGGTGAAATATGTTTTTTTTCTAATGCAACAACCCATCCTCTTCTAAAAAAGTGATCCAAAATCGTTTTCCACTGAACTGCAATGGAAATATCGGATCGCTTAAAAATGGGTCAATTTAGACCATTATAGGTTCCCCTTAAATAAATAAAAAGTGTCCAGTAATGCGGGCTATCTTCTATTTGATATCATAGGTAAAAAAGGGTTCAGAGAATAGAAATGCAAAGTTTCATCGTTTGTAGTTCAACAGTTTTTGAGTTATGGGGACCTTAAGTTAGAAGCCCAAATTTTGCTTAAATTTCAAATAAATCATAAACCGTTAGGCCGATTGGTATAATTTGAATTCTGTTAGATTAGTAATGGCAAACACTTTCGACACAGAAAATTTCATCGCTCTGATTGCCACGGTTTCGGAGATAACAAGGTTTTAAGGGATTGAAATTTTTTTTTTCAAATGGTTCTAACTTTCTAACGGTTGAACTACAAACGAAAAAAATTTCACTACAAACAACTACAAACGAATGCCTATAGAACAAAAAAAATTAAGCTGCAATTTCGCTTAAATTCCATATAAATCCCAAACCGTTAGGCTGATTGATACAATTTTTTTTTTATTAGATTGGTGAGGTGGAAAACTGTTGAAATAGGAAATTTCATCACTCGGCAATGTACCGTTTCGAAGATAACGCGGTCTTATATCGCCTGCTTAAATTGCTTATAAATTCTTTTTGGTTTGGTCAATTTCGACATTTAAGGTTTTATTAGATAGAGCACACATGCTTTCTAACAACCAACTAGTTTTTGTCGTTTGTAGTTGTCCAGCATTTGAAATATCCGTCCCCTTAAATCAGTCTGCGAAGACGATTTCAACCATTTTCTTAAATTTTCAATAAATCGTTATCTATTGATAAGAGGTAATTTTTTTTTGCTCCATTAGATACATCTAACAGAAAGCATTAGAAAAAAATAGATTTCACTATTTTGAGTTGCTTAATAACTGAAATATGGATATGAGTTTATATGACGAAGTAGTGTTCGCTTAAGTTTCATCTAATTTGTTTTCTTTGTGATAAAATCACAAAATTTGAATTGGATTCGATAGTCAGGAATACAGGCTTTGCAGAAATTGCATTTTTGTTGTTATAAATTGTTTCAAAGGGGTTAGGTTTTAATGTTATTCGAAGGAATAGAAAAAATTGTTGGATAAAATCGGGGTTCATTGATTGGTTGTTGTTGCTAATTGACAGGTAGTGACTCATGTCGATGGGCACAGATGAGTGCTTTGCGAAAATGTGTTTACCGTTGTTTTGTTGTTGTTGGGAAGCCCATATATGGATGCAACTCCAAAGGGATGCGTTTCTTGACTTTGATTGCTTTTTATTTAGTAACGCTTAAGTGAATTCAGAAATTTTAAATGCAGTTATTTAAGTTAGGATATGCTTTATGCACCAGTGGCTTTAAATTATTTCTCTCTTTTGTAAATTCGGAGTTACAGGTGCAAACACAAATGTCCTTATATCTCGGAAATAAGACATTTCTGTTAAAAAAGAATTTCACTTCAAACAACTACAAACGATTTCGAATGCAACTGGCTAGTTTTTATTTCAAAAAGCCAAAAGTGCGGGCTGAAATTTTTTTCTAATGCTTCTAACTTTCTAACGGTTCAACTACAAACGAAAAAAATTTCACTACAAACAACTACAAACGAATGTCTATCGAACTGCAATTCACGTTTTTCATTCTAGAAAAAGTGCGGGCTAACTTCACGTAGGTTAATTTCAGGTCTCCCCCAAGAATATGATAACACTGACTGTCTAGTTGAAAAATTAAGCGTAATTGTTTCACTAATTGCAATCTCGTGTTGAGGGGTATCAGCCATAATGGAATCAAATGTAAATCCGCTCATATTCTGTCAATCGATCTACTAACCCTATTATGGGTATAACCATCGATTTCAATGTAACCGCACATTGGCTAAGCTTGAATAAGTCCATGCAATCCTATTACAGTTCCCCCTTAGAGTATGATTTTTAAACGCTTCAGTTGTACTGCCTTTGTGGGCTCTTTGTGTCATATTATTGGGCGCGTGACACCTTCCAATACCATGCCAGGGCCGCACTTAGGGGTCAGAAGGTTCTAGGGCAACAAAGGAGTGGAGGTCCCCCTAACTTATTTTCCAAATAAAATGCACATTTTTTCAGTCGAGTTTTTTAATAAATAATTTATTGTGAAGCCAAGTATATTCTAAGCTCCCACCAAGCTTATTGAAAAATGACAACAAAGTAAATTACCGAGATGAAAATTAAACAAAAACAAACCGGGAAAAGTACGCCATTAAAGTTAAATGCACAATACAGCGCAGTGGCTTGCGGCTACCAAAGGTACTAGATTATAATAGTGGCTGAAGGCACAAGTTACGTTGTAATAATTTTTCACTTAAACAGTAGATGCACTTTTATGTGTACCTAGAAAAGAGTTGACACCATTTTTTAATCAATGGCTAGGGTAGGTAGGTAGATAGGAGTGGCAGTTTAACTAAAAACGCAAGTAGCACCATGTGCCGTTTTGTTACCACAACTCATTTGACCTGGTTGTTTAAGATTATCGGATAGGAGGTTTTAGATCCAGCCTGTGGAATTCAAGAAGGTTATCAATTCAATAATAGTTACTACTTTTCGGGACCTGTTCAAGGGCGTCGAAGAAGGGTTTACCAAGAGATCTTTGTCTGGCCCTAGCTAGTGCCGGACAAACGCAGAGGTAGTGAGTGAGTGTTTCCTTTTCGGCTGCGTCATTACAGCTACGGCAGTGTGTATTATGTGGGATGCCTAGTCTAATGTTCCTCTATTGGCCAGTGGCCTGTGATTATCGCTGTTATTCTGGCAATATCTTTACGTGATTTGCTTAGGAGGTAGGTTGTTTTTTCGGTGCAGTAGTTTGGCCACATCCTTCTGGATATGATACAGTGCGCCAGCCTCCTCCATTTGAGCTCCTTACGGCATTCTAATACTAATTTTGAAATTATGTTGACTGAGGCGATATCCTTGATAGCAGCTCAACTATCAATAAAAATGTCTAACTTTTGCCTTGGAACTATGTTTGAATCAATGGCTAAGTCGCTAATTATTTTTAAGAAATTCTTTAGTTAATGTATTCATTTACTTATACTTACTTAATGTGGCGCTTTAGTCCGGGTTGGACCTGGGCCTCAACCAACAAGCGTATCTTCCTCTACTGCGCCGTCCCTCGGGTGTCGATTCGAAGATCTTAGGGTCGGAGCATTCACGTCCATTCGCTCTACATGACCCAGCGACCGCAGTCGTTGGACCTTCACTCTTCTGGCTAGGTCGATGTCTCTGTACATCCCGTACAGTTCGTTGTATCTCCTCCTCCATTCACCGTCTATGCAGACAGGACTTGGACCGGGACCGGAAATTACTCGGAAAATTTTCTTCTCGAAGCAAACAAGAGTAAGCTCATCCGCTTTTGATAGAGTCTCTGCCTCTGCACCATAAAGTAGGACTGGGATGATTAAGGTCTTATAGAGGGTCACTTAAGTTGTTTGAGAGACGGCTTTGCTACTCAATTGTTTTCCTAGCCCAAAGAACAAAGACACAGCGATCGGCAAGAGTTATCCTTCGTTTAATTTCAGAGCTGGTGTCATTGTCTAAGTTCATAGCGGAGACTAGGTAGACAAGGTCCTTTATCACCTCAAAGTTATATCTGTCTATAGAGACATTCTGACCAAGACTTCGGTGTTGGGTGTCCTTTCTTGATGACAGCATATAGGTACTCTGTCAAGCCCTCATTGACCGCCAAAGCCATTTTCGACGCTTCCGTCTCAATCTCAATACTCACGAACGCGCCAGTGACATGACGCTTCGTTCTTCCGATTATGTTAGAATTTGGAATATTTTCTTTTTCGAAGTCTCCATTGTTGGTGACCCTCTTTTCTGGAGGCCCGCGGGCTTAAGCCCCGGTTGCCCTCTCCTAAATCCGGCCCTGCTCTATGGCCGTTAACTAGTGTATAATATGTTGCGAGGTGAGTCTTTACACGTACCATACATGTATCGTCATCGTCATATTTGTATAACTATACATGAATCACTTTAATTAATGATGATGGGTGCCAGTACTCAGAATATTCTCTACGACATAAACAAATATTTACGTTTCCAGTTTCGTAACTCTTCATCTTTAAAAATTATCCAAAACAGGATACTCATACGACATACCTAGACCTACACCGCAAACTGAACATATTTTAGTCGTGAGTTGCATACACGCGTCCGTATATTTCACATCGACCTGAGCCTTACCTGAGCGTCGATGTTATTTCTAACAAATCGAGTTCCACTCCAGTGCATGTGTCTTTCTCTTTAATATTTACGTACCTAATCGAGTAGAGCATTTTAGATTATTCTCTGTAATTATTATTAAATATTTCTAAGACGCCACATCTTCTCACTCCTGGTCTGGGATATGTATAAAGCAAATCTAGCAAGAATCCTGGTTTTAATTTGTTTTGTAGTGAAATAGGTATCCACCATTATGATTCTTGTGAATGACAGAAGAAATATTCGTGAAGCTAAATTTATCTTAAATTCGACAGAATTTAATCGGTCTGTGGCACAGAAGAGGATGGTACATTTCCTTGAGCAAGTGCTTTGCATAAATAAATACATAATTTAGGCTTGGCGATGATAACGTTGACGTTGCTGACGTCTAACACACGACGAACGATGTGGGGAATAAATGGTACGCATCAGTAAAAATTGATTCGAACACTTGAAGCTAGACCCCGTAGGACCGGTTGATTCATATTTTATCTGCAAGGCCAAGGACTTACGGCAGGCGATGTTCTTATATTTATTTATTTATTCGCCCTTTAAATTCTCTTTCGCTTTCCATTACGTGAATTTACTACAGACACTTTTTTTTTTACTTTTTTTTTGACGCATGACGCAGAAGTTTACCTATTTCAATTTGAAATGTATTTATATATAGACAAATTCGGTTTTAAGCGAATAATTGGAGTGAAAACAAAAATGTTGTGCAAAGTGTTTAAAGTTTTTAATACACGTGACAACTTTCCACATTACGTACCTATATGTATACTCGTAATACTCGTAAGTCGTTATTATGAAAGTTATGCAGAAACACAAATTGAACAGTCGTTCCTAATTGGATAACTCTTATGCACGAGGCGTCGAATGATTCTTATAGTTTCAATTTGAGCTACACACCTAGAGAAGTAACTATTTCAGTTAGTCCCCTATGATTAAACTTTTTTAATAGACCAGTTGGAAAAGTTAACTTGGCGATGCAAATGGTTGTGTTATAGGAATTGATACTTGTTTCCGGTAAGGGTTTTCATCTTATCCTTTACACCCCTTATCCGATATAATACCTGTCCAGGAAAAGCTTTTCAACGCAGAGCCCGTTAAACTCGAAATTAAATCGTAGATCCATTTCATTGGTCTTAAAAATTAAAAACAAATTATATCATTATATGCATAACAAAAATTTCAAATCCCGAATAGCTCACGTTATTTTTTTTTCCTTGGAGTATGGGGACGACGTAAATATAAAAGTTAAGATCCCAGACGTTTTAAATGTCGTTAAGGTTTTTTAATTGTCAGATGAATGTCAAAGTCAGCCACAAAGTACACGAAACATCGAATGAACGTAGATTAACTTATCACCTAAGTTGTAATAATAGTATAGTAGTCGGCAAAAGAATTTTGACAGAATTGCAGTCGCTTTTCAAGTCGAATAATTCCTAACGGCTACGGATTAACTGTCTACCAGTTTTCACTCAGATAGCGTATGTAAATGAGATCATTTGAGTTCCATGGTTCAGGCCTATATGTGGTTAAAGTGCAATTTTTTTACTGGCAAAAATTATTGTTACATTCAGCCTGGGATTTGAAAAGATTAAACACCATTCTAATAATTCACTTATGAAGTAGGTACCTACTAAAACAATATCACTTAAAATCTTAATCGATTAAAACCAATCATTTAATTCACTGTATTGCTCTACACTCATTTATCTTCACAACCGATTATTATTTCGAACTTTACCAATCACTCTCTAAAAATCAACTATGTGTCCCCGCTGCCAAACCTGCCTTTTATATTCGCTCCGCCATCTATCGAGAAGTTTCTATTCCGCCTGGTTGCAGAATAAGCTGAGCGGAGACTTACACTTATTTAACTGATTCGAGTGTCCAATTAAAAATGGCACTTGTTTGGTAACAAATGGGTTGTTTAGACTTCACCATTTCAGGTTTCACGATTCATTCCACAAGCATTTTAACAAATTCTTTTATCAAGATTTGTTTGGCGGAAACTAATGTTATCGTTTAAATATTAATTAAATATGATAGTTTTAATGTATACAGGTGCATTTTGATTTAAATATGGGGAAACGACAGAGTTAAATAAGAAAGATCGACTAGCTTTAAAAAAAAAATAGGGGAAGAATTTAATTTGTCCAATAAAACTGTAAATATCAAAATCAATAATCACATGAGAACGATATCTGTGTAAAATTTACCTCCTTAAGCCTAGTATGTTTTTCCAGGGAAGCTAAAATTAAGCGCCTCTTTTTGAACTAACCGTTCTCCATTGGTACTGTTTGGTTTGAAATTTTGTTGCGAATACCGATATTTTCTCTGATGATGATGTATTTTGCATTAATACGATTGTTTAAATTCTGTACAGAGTTTTCGTACAGCGGCTAAGAAATTTTGCTTGAACTGCGTATACTGCTTGGCTTAACTGCTTTGTTTAATTTTATATTCTTAGAAATTTTTGTATGGGGGCTTAATTTAAGCGCGAGCAGCTTATTAGGCTTTAGAGTAAAAATGAAAAAGTTACAGCGAAAGAGTTAGAAGGATGGTAGATATATTTAAGGAAGTTTGTTAAAAATCCATGTTTAAGTTCCAAAACTCTCCCGTATGACACTACATTTTTCTCTCATTTTTTCTTCATTTTTATCACATTAAGGGCCGATTTTTCAATAGTCATACAAATCGCCTGATTGTTAACTAACGATTAAATTTACTTTACTCTTTATCTGCTAGATATAAACTTTGAGTTTTTCAATCATAAAATAAAAGCTAGATAACTATTCGAAGGTAAAGTTGTGTGAGTGAGACAGATGGATTGACTATATGCTGTGTTAAAGCATAGAGGATAGTCATGTTCAAAGCTTGACGTCTGTTAAGAATAATGGATGTAAGAGTAGTTGGCTATGCTATATAATAAGTAACGATCATTCTGAAAGGATTTAAAAATTTGTATGTTTTCGCTAATCACCCTTTGTCTTATATATTTGCATGTCCGAAAAAGGATCTATAATAGTTTATTATCCTTTTTGTATACTTCCAGTAGTTTTTATGTTTATGGTGCTTGTAAAAGGATCTAGAATGGTTCATCTTTTTAGTTATTTTTTCTTCCTTCCTTGTCCTTTTTTATTGGTTTCTAGCATACCTGCTAGTCAGCATTTCGAATAGATGCTTTATGCGAAATGCAAAAAGGAGGATCAGTGGTGAACGCCAGAGAGTTGGAAAAGTGTTCTGCAGGAGTTTACTTCTATATAATCATTAGCCGTTTTAGTTTCAGTGGCAAACATTTTAAATGTTTTTTTTTAAAACGCTAAAATTATATTTGCTAAATTTTCCAATTTGACAGTTCTCCGACTTTAACTAGAGATTTATATTTTATCCGTCTCACAAAGGGGCAGATATCTTTATGAGACAGTTAGCTGTTATATTCTTCGAATAGCTGCTATTCGACTATTGAAAAATGGATTTATGTCTTATCTGACAGTTAACCCCTATCTGGTTGCCTATCTGACTATTGAAAAATCGGCCCTAAATCATGTTGAAATGTCTTGTCAGCTTCGTGTTAAAGAGACGAAATGTGTATTATCAAAGTGGTAACAATTGTTTTGCAAAGCAACCACAAATTTTCAAACGAATTTATAACAACAAACTTCAAAGTGAGGGGAGGCCAGGGATCCCAGATAGAAAAATTTGACAAAATTGCCGACTTTCACCCCAATCTGAGATCACTACGGGAGGCAAATACAATTTACCGCTAGCACCTGTTTTTTATGTGAAAATCTGTTTCATCAACCGACCAACAACCCATATTTATTAAACCAACAATTCAACAATCAATTATACGAAATTAATAGGTATTTGTCCGTTCATAACTGACGTTATGACGGACGTCAAAATAAAAATATTCTGAAACCCCCGACTCGCAAACCTCTTGACGTTGACCTTTTTTTGTTGTTTTTCATAATCCGCCATTTTGTTTGTTTATGATATCCGTGTTATGTCAATTAAAAAAGAATCAAAGAAACACAAAAAATACAAAAAATATGCTTTCAACCACAAACAGATGCTTACATTAGTACCAGGTCAAGAATAAAGATGTATTACTCAGTTCACTTAGTTAAAGGTTTAACAATTGCTTTTGTTCTATTGGTATAAGCATACCTTTTCAACAAGCATGAAAAACTTATTATCAATCGCACCAGAGAAGTGCAAATTCTACAGCGAGTACCTACATAGTATACCCAAGCGGAACTCTTTTTTGTATCGGCCGATATTTTGTTCCCAACCAGAACCATCGCTTGGTTTTTATTTATATTCACAGCCAATCAAGATAATTTTTAAGCAAACAAATTTAGGGTAAAAGGTTCAGTTTTCCTGTTCGCCTTGAGTTGTTGCTTATAGAAATTCGACATTAAGGTCTCGTAGCTCTAGATCGGTCGTTATTTTATCAGAAGGTAATAACAATAATGAGGAAACTTTTTATTCAATTACCATTTTCGGTTGATGGACCTATTCCTATCTATAAAGACGCAATTGAAGTGAGTGCTATCTACCTTGCCGCTTCCCTCTTTCCGGGTATGCTTTGTCATAGTTCCACTTTTACTGAGTGTGTGCTTGGCTGACAGATTGTGTTATGTTATCACTTTGAGCTAACTATTTTTTTTTGTATTTGCTGTTTTCTATTTCGGGCCAGAGAGCATTAATGTTGCATAAGGTTTGTATAATGTTTGGCCCTTTTTTTTCTTTTTTTCTCAGAGTACCTAGGTATGTAATATGTTATCTTTTATGTGTGTCAGCTAAAGCGGCACATACACCCCCGACCATTTACTACTAAATTATGTATCTGATTTCCCATTTGCAATTCGGGCTGACACCCTAATTCTATTAATACTGTCTGATTCGAGCAAGTGGGTCTGTGAGGCACGTGAACAACGAGTATGTTCGCCTCGCTGTCTACCTCAATGAACACACCCCCTTCATCGCCTACGCTGTGTATGCACTACACCATTTCCTATATGAAGTAGATGGCTAGAACTTCAATTTGTACACTTTCGCACGTGTAAACAACGTTTGAGTTATCGCTAATTGCTATATCATATCTTACTTTACGCTTTCACCCACAATGCTATGCCTAATGAAAAGTATAGTCAATTTCGTTTCGGATAGAAATAAAAATAGGAGACTAGGCTGCACTTATGTCTTGTACTTTGATATCATTCCTTGATTATCGTACATAACCTACAAAAGCCTTAATTGACTGTGTCCGCAGAATAAACATGCGAAGGCTGAACATCCAGAACGGCAGACGACCAGTTCGGTGAATTTCTGCATCTTCTTAAAGTTTTCTTCAATCAGTTTGTCGTTTTTAGTTTTAGCCATGAGCTTCACACAGCACACCATGTTAGAGCCATACCCAGATATGCTGAAGGTGTGTTGCGGTTCGTCGGCTGCATACGTTTTATTGTTCAGCGAAAGAAAGACATTCTAATAAGACACATGATCCCACTGTACCAATAATCCATCAAGATTAAGACTACTACATTTTTGCAATTTCAACGCCAACATTTAGAAGAAGAATATCACTTTCTATGTTATACGACACCATCACCATGAAGATTAAGACAGTTCCAAAAATCCCGACGGCAGCGCGGCTCCAAAAGGCCCGACATAGACGGTAGCCAGCAAAAAAGCCGACACTGCTGATTTAATGCTGAAATCTTGTTTTGACTTTCATAATTTGATAATTGAAAATCATTCGGGGCTTAGGAAGCAACATTCTTGTGAAGGCGCACTTAACATGGTCATATCAGACTGGAAACAACAACTCGAGGCTAAAACTAAAATAATATGTGTTTTTCTTGATTTAAAAATGGCTTTCGAGACAGTGGACACAAACATTTTATATGAGAAATTGGAAAAATACAGAGTGCGTGAAAAAGCACTAGCCTGGATGGTTTCATACCTATCAGGTAGAAAGAAAAAGACAAAAGTGAACAATACAATATCTGATGAAATTTCAATTAACATCGGTGTACAACAAGGGTCCGTTTTAGGCACGTTTCTTTTTAACGTCTACATAAATGATATTGGTATAGTGTAAATAAATAATAGTGAATATGCCCTATTTGCAGATGATATGATGATTTGATCTAAAATGCAAAGGGATTTGGATGAGCTTAGTTTATGGCTTAAAGCTAATAAACTTAAGTTGAATGTTTCTAAAACAAAAGTGATGATAATTGGAAGCAATTTAACAAGTAATAGTGTCGTAAACATTAGAGTGGATAATGAAAGCCTTGAAATAGTTTCTGAAATTAAGTACCTGAGTATAGTAATGGACAATAGATTGACATTTAGTAAACACATCGATTATATAGTGAAGAAAATATCAAAAAAAAAAAACAAATTTACTAAGAAGAATACGCAGAAATATTTCAACAATTAGTGCAATAAACATGCGATAATAAAACCACACTATGAATTCTGTCTCTCAATTCTTTTTTTGTTTAACAAAGTAATGATTAATAAGCTTCAACTTCAACTGACGTACCCAAACAAATTGTATGGCAGAATCCTAGCCCTGGATCCACCAGATACTGTAGACCTGTGCGTTTCCAACTTAAAAAGGAAACTGAATAATTGAGCATAGAAGAACAAAAATACATTCAAGATCAAATCGAGAAATTGTCGAGTACTATTGTTATTGCTTTTGATCATAATATATTAGTAAAACATGACCTTAAACTAACAATAGTGGATGGAAGGTTTGTGTAATGCCTTGACGCATACCTCATCACAGATCTGCTACATTTGTGGGGACAAACCTTCTGCCATGAACGATATTGAAAGTTCCTTGCAAAGAAACATAAATTTCGAAAGTTTGGATTTCGGTTACGTTTTTTTGAATTTCCTATTCATTTAGCGTATAGGCTTGAATTCAAAAAATAGCGAAAAGGCAAAATTGAAAAACCTCTTTACGAAAACCAGATAAAACGTATTCAAAAAGAGTTCAGGAAAAAAACTGGTCTCATTATTGACAGGCCTAAACAAGTAAGTGGAGTAAAAAAAATGTTATTAGAGAAATGCGCAGTTGCTTTGCCACAAACGCCAATGCCTTTGAAAAGTATACATTACAAACTGCCAAGGAAATTGTTAATGAATAGGTATCCATGGTACCATACGCCAGCTTCTGTACAAATTGTCCAGCACTCAATATTGCCCATAGAATAATAACTGAATAAGTTTCTGAAGCTTAAAATAAGGAAGTAATAATGTTAAGTGAAAAAAATACGCGAAAAATTTCAAATTTCCAACACTTATTTGATAAATGGACTGTTCCTTTCTTCGGACCTACTTCTATCAAACGCTCGTGTTCTTGAAAAAAAAATTAAAAATCAAGTTTACCTGTGGTTATTGGCGTTAGACTTATTGCTTATTAGAAGTATCTTCTGGAAAAATTACAAGCGAATCGGCAAGTCCAAATCATTGTCCATAATTGACTGAAATGACTTTCTGCTTATGCCCATTTGAGCAGATAAGCTTCTTGTCGAAACTCTTGGATTGTTTTGTATGGCAGATTGGCAACAGCTACAGCAGCAATTGTTTCTTCCGTCCGAACTGAAGGGTTTCGATGGTAAGTCTTATATCGATTGTCCCATGCTCGGCAAAGTTGTTAACAAGTCTCATTATGGTCCACTTGCTCGGAGGATTGCCGCCAAACATGCGCCTATACTCTCTTTGAATCGTAACTATGGACTCCAGTGCGTGATAGCGGCGTACAATCCAAATTTTTGTGTCAGTGTCCCAAGTCCCAGTTAAATTTTGTTAAATCTAAAGTAAGGCAATATGGATTTCAGGTGATTGAGAGTATACTCCCGCTCCCGTGCGTTCCGTCATTTTGGATCCATCGGTATAGAATTCATGTGCATATCTATTATCTATTGTGCCATGTTGAGGCAGGCCACCGGCACTATCACCCTTATGGCAAACTCAGCATAAGCGCGAGCCAAAAGGGGTTGAAATGAAACACCCCACAAAAAAAACACAAGCCATTTGATCGCATAGCGAAAACAAACAACACAAAACAATAAGACACATAATTACAAACTGGGAAGAAATCCACGACAAAGAAATGACAATTAAAAAAAACACCGAATATAAGACCAAAATACTTAATAACAACAATCATTAAAACAAAAAATATTAAAAAAAAAAAGCCGGCCAAGTTCGAGTGTCACTCGCGCACCGAAGGTTCCGTATTTGGCTAAAGTCCAACACATCAGATATTATTTGAAATCTATATCATTCAATCTTTCCCCTCTTCATGAATTCATCACAATTTAGTTTAATTTAATTACTTAATATTTTTACTCTCAAAAATTACTCGCACATGAATCTCATGTTCTAATTATTACCTATACCTATAGTACCCAACCCACGCCAATTTTCCATTCTGTATGCGACCTGTCCCAATTAAAAACTATTGACTAAAAATATATTACTTTTATTTTGTTTTGTACTCCCCAAAAAAATGTATTATATTCCCCAACGAAATTAGCAGGCGGGAACCCTGGTGGGGTTCTGTCTTTGATGGGGTCAATTGTGCACAACTGCGTAGTAGAGATTAAAACTTATGGGAGCAACGTATTTTACATGGTAAAATTATCTTTTTTGAAAATATCTTGTAAACTATTAACTTTTCGGCAAAACAGTATTCAGCACATATATAGATAAGAACATGATCTACAAAAAAGGAATTTATGTATTTTTTTGTGAATCAAGAAATAAACCGTTTTTTGGGCGAATGAAAATATTTTTTTCACCAGATTACTAATTAATCGAAAACCAATCGATGTATTGCTTCCATTGGTATTTGTCGTTTAACTAGAGGTTATACCGGATGTTGTGTGTAAATTTTAGCCTCCTATGTCAATCGGTTCTTGAGATAGACCTGGTAACAAAATTGGCTTAGTGGGTTCGGACAGACAGACAGACAGACAGACAGACAGACAGACAGACAGACAGACAGACGGAGAGACATCCGAGCGAAACTAATAAGGTTACGTTTTTCCCTTTGGGTACGGAACCTTAAAAAGATAAGCGAAAATGGCCGACCGGTTTGCAAAATTCATTTGTTTTGACAAATTTTTTTTTATTTTAATTTTAGTTTTTCCTATTCTTCGTTTTTCCCTGTGGTGCATTTTGTCGCATATTCATTAAGTTTTGTTTTGGAAGCCATGTTCCATATCGTTTGCGATCGTAAAGATTGACGTCACTAAGTACAATTATGTTTTGATTTATTTATTGATGCATTGTTGTTTAGTCAACTGCGTGTTAATTTAATTTTGTAATCTACATAATTTATTAATTTGTTTAGGTTTATAAGTTATGTTAGGTGTTTTAAGCTATAGGATATGTATAAAGTTAAGGCTAAGTATTTATTTTAAATACGACTATGGATTCGACTTGACGAATTTGTATATTACCTACAGTCGAAAGAATGACGATAACAAAAGAAATTAGAACAACCAATATAAAAAGAAAACAAACGAAAGAACTAAAAGAGGATAATAAAAAGTATTTATATGGGTGAAGTTCAAGATCACTACAGAAGAGAACATTATATAGGGTCATTGAACTTGGCAAGAGAAAAAGTGACAAGAAAAGGTACAAACTAACTGATTTTTGCATAGAAAAATCCATACAGTGGCGCGCACGAATCATATCGTTTCCTTTTTTACCTTTTTTTTTGTTTTTGAAAAAGGCAGTTTCTGTTGTGTTCGAAAAACAGGCAGACATTTAATAGAGCAAAACAGTCTAGCTACGAGAAATCCAAACAGAGAAGTCCCATAGACTGAGTGCGCATTAATCTCTGAATTCTGTTCCACAATGTGGCCAGAAAAGACAGGACGTTGTCCAGGGATTCGTTAGGAAAAATTCAACCGGTGGTCCAAACAGTTGGAGTCACTAACGGTGCACCGAAACATACTGCAACATAGCGTATTTGCAAGCGCGCAACCGACTTCAACAGCCATCCAGCCAGAACAATTTGTAAAGTAACATAAGGTTAGGAGTATTAGTTTAAGTAGTTTTTTTTTATTTGCTTTAATATTAAGTTTTGCTCGCGGTTAAGGTATATTGCCATAATTTATTCGTCGTCCTTCCTAGTGCTGGCGCCAGGACAACGGGGGATCGTTTGCAACCGTAAGGAATAGTAATAAGTTATTGATTTGAATTTTTAATTAGGATATTTAGTACCCTTTTTTTTATAATATTAAGAGAAGAATTCAATAGACTTTTTTAGTTTTTTTGAATAAAATGTTTGTTTCGAACTTATAATTTTCGTGGTGATATATTGATTCAATATGTGGATCATGGACAGGCCGTCCTTCAATGGGTTACTGACTTTGACGACTAAACATGACATAGAGACTAAATTTTCTCTGATGAGGTCGTAGGTTGTGACTGGGAGGAACCTTTTGGGGCTATCACTCGAAATATCGGCATTCGGTAGCATTCGGTTGTTCATTTTTATCTTCTCCTTTCTTTTCTTGTCCACTTTGATTAAACCACAGTCGAATTAACGTACCTTTCATTGTTTCATTGTTTTGATTTTTTAATGTTTTTGGCACGAAACAAAATGTGTGTTGAGCAGGTGGTGTAAGGTTAGGGGGCAGGAACTACCCCGTCCGACTAGCAAAGCCGAGCAGCCGCAAGCGTGCAGCGCCCTCCTCACCTGCATCGAAGTTGCCTCCGTGGCCTATACCCTGGCTCACAACAGCCATTCGGAACGTTCTGGGATTATTGCTTTATATTTTATATTAAAATCCTCGAAGGGAATAGTATAATCCGTTTGATCTGGGATTGAGCCAGGGAGGATATCCATACGGCCTGTCTGATAGTTGGTCCATTTCTGAGATTCCCTAAGCCTTAAGGCTGCCATAGACGCAACTAATTTCCTTCCCGTAGATGTCGACAGGAAGAAGATATAGTATTGTGTCTAAAGCAGCTGAAGGAGTGGACCTGAGCGCCCCTGTGATACACATGCCGGCTTATCTTTGAATACGTTTCATAGGTTTAGAGTTGCATTTTTTATCTAGTGAGGGCCATCGCTCCTTGTATTTTAGTTTTGGAGGCGCTATATTGGGAATTTTGTATCTGTTTGTGAACAAAATTAACTCTGTCTTGGATGGATTGACATCAAGTCCAACAAGGTTGATAGAAATATGAAATTTCTGATTAACAAACACCAGATCTAGTTATAATAATAATAATAATGTTTATTAGTTCATTGAACTTTAAGTTTACATATATTACAGTTATAGTTGACGAATAAAAAGTAGTCTTAATAACGAGATTATTTTCAGTAAACAATTAACAAGTTAACAATTTCTTTTTATGAAGTCTATAAGCTTTTGCTTGAATACAAAAATTCTTTGCTCTGTCTTTAATTCATTTGGTAAGTTGTTGAAATAAAGTAAACCCTTGTACATAAGCGTGTTCTGCGTACTGGTTAAATTGCATCTGATTGGTCTTAAATTATCAGAATTCCTCAAATTATACCGCTGGACATCACCGACTCGAACAATGTTTGACTGCAGGTATTCAGGTAGCATCCCATTCAATATTTTAAAAATAAATATCATTGCATTGAAGGTTAACCTCTGCTCAACATCCATCCAATTTAGAGCATCCAACATGTATTGTATCGGTGTATACCTGTTGCGTCTCAGAATCGTTCTCATAGCTTTGTTTTGTAATCGCTGAAGTCGATCTTTGATTCCCTGTTGATTGGCATACAAAAGAGTAGAACAATAGTTTAGATGAGGCAAAACTAAACAATTATATATTAAGATTGCACTTTGGGTTGTCAGTACCGATCTTATTCTAACTAAATATCCTATTTTCTGGGCAACTTTTCCACAAATCATTTCAGCATGTTTCTTAAAATTTAGTTTACTGTCCACAATTATTCCGAGATACTTAATATTTTCCACACATTCAACGATATCGCCATCCATTCGTACTTCAATTTGCCCCTCCAGCCTGAATTTCACACATTTAGTCTTCTTTAAGTTTAATTTCAATTTGTTCATCTTGAGCCAATTATTGACACTTTCGAGATCCGCATTTAACTTGCTGCAAAGTTCCTCAATGTTTTTCCCACAAATATATATAAGAGTGTCATCAGCAAACAAAATAATTTTACAAAAACGTACACAACTCTTAATGTCATTTATATATATTAAAAAGAGAATTACACCCAAAACTGATCCTTGGGGTACCCCCAAATCAACAGCAATCGACTTCGATATCACATCATTTATTTTTGTCCGCTGTGTTCTTCCTGTCAAGTATGACTTAAACCACTGCAGTTCTACACCTCTTACACCCAGTATTTCTAATTTTTGCACTAAGATACCTCTGTCAATGGTTTCAAACGCCCGCTTTAAGTCTAAGAATACCGCTATCACAGAGTTACCAATATCCACCTCCTTCTTCCAATCAAATATTACCCAATTTATGGTTGACTCACAGGAATGTCGTCCTCTAAACCCAGACTGTTCTACGGCTAATAACTTCTTGCTTTCCACGTAATCTTGTAATTGGGCAGCAACGAAACGTTCCATTATTTTCTCGAAGAATGGTAGCATGTTTATAGGACGAAACTCTTCGCAGTTAATCGTATTGATGACTTTTTCTACTGGTATAACAATAGATTCCTTCCAATTATGTGGGAATGTTCCGGTCTGGAGGGATGAGTTTATGATCTTCATTAAAATTGGACCTATTATTTCAATTGAGTTAAGTATCATTTCTTTATATATTCCGTTAACGTCTTTCTTATTATTGCACTTTCGGATTGTATCACATGCGTTGCTTCAGTAATCGTGCACCTGTCCCATCCAACACTAACTTTACCCATCCTCATAATTTCGTTATAACTATTAACATCCAACTCAATTACTGCACTGTAGGTAGCTGCTTTCTTACTATTGTTTTTCCATATAGCCTTAAGTTTAATGTCCGCTTCACTTAGAGCATCATTTTGATTTTTTAGGCAAGATATTAATTCACTTTCTTCCCACTTTTCTGTAATAAAGTTAATTTTTGCTCTAGGCTTTCTACTTTCCAACATATTTACGTTATAATGGTTCCCCATATTTGCTTTTACACTATCTTCAATTTTCTTTACTGATTGCTCATTATCACAGGACACTAAAACAGCTCCATCATTTAGTTTAATTATTCCCGAAACCTGTATTCCAGATGTAGAGGGATTTACGCTTGACTTCAACTCCTTTTTGGTTTTATCCGCACTTTGACTAATTTTTGGTTTAACAACAACCGTAGCCTTCTTCTTAAGTTCACTTGCATAAGTTGTTTTTTCTTTTAGGGTTTCACCAATAACTTTTTTAATTTCACTTATAACCACATTCTCGTTTGAAACATTTGACTTAATAGCTAATTTTTCTTCCATTTTATTATAACTGTCCTTGAGATTATCACATATCTTGTTACTTTCAGTTTTGTGATACTCCATGGCATCATGCATTTTCTTTATTTGCTGCTCCTGCGATATTTTCAAACTCTGGATCCGTTCCATGTATCTTCCTTCTATAGCTTCAAGCAAGGTTTTTATTTCATATTCATTTTTGTTTAAAGCGTTTTCAAATTCATTTTTATATTCTTTTAGATATTTATTGTTTTTATTTACACATTTTTGCATCTCCTTTAATACATCATCCACGTTTCGAATGTACTGCATGCAATCATCACACACAAGTCTCACCTTACCATTGGTATCTAGGATGCCAGCACTAAACTGGTCCAAACCACAGCACTTTATGGCAAGATGGTACTGCTTTCCGCAAACACCCTGGCATTTCACCCCAGATTCACCTCGAATCGCCGATTTGCATTGACTGCACTGGTCCACCATCTTTTACGTGACAAGCAGTCCAATGAACTAGCTCATCTGCCTCTCCGATTAAGAAAAAAAAAAACAGTCTCATACAGCGGTCTCGTAAAATAAACCGGCGCGCGCGAATTTGTGGTAAATGTCAAACAATTGTAAAAGCAGCACTTGCAGATGAACAACTTATTTCGCTCAGAAAAAAGAAAAAAAAACAAAAAGTAAGGCAAAACCTCACTCCAAAGATCGGTTTTAATTCAATAGTTTAAATTAATCAACTCAAAGTAAAGAACAATATTTATTAACACTGTAATTTAACTTTTTATTCGCTCCGATGTAACAACGTGCAACAACGTCAAACGTCAAACCGTCAAATTCCATATAGACTAGCCTAGGGGGTCGCGACCCACAGTTTGAAAAACACTGGACTAGACTATTAAAAAAAACTATTAATTTGAACACGATTGAATTGACCAAAAATATATATGACCGCAATTCCAATGTTTGACCTAACATTAAAAGGAACTCGATATTTATCCTCAAGCTTCCATGCAATGATTTCAATTACCCAAAAAAGATTAGAGATCGGATAAATAAATATTAAACAACTCTAAAGAGCTACCCGATGTAAGAGCAATTTATATATTCTACGAGTATTATATTCTTTATTTAAAAATGGTCTTTTCTAAAGCGCGCTTTAGTTTTTGTGCCACATTTTAGAATATATAAAATAAAATATCAGAGTCCATTAAAAATTGGGGCATCCCCTGTAGGTAAGTGTTTATATGGATTATACATATTTACAAGCTATTACGAGCTATGGAGCTACTGCAAGTAATGGGGTTAAATGCTCCTTATTTCTTTTTAATGAGAATGCCAATAATTGTTACGAGTGTACAAATTTGAAAATATTTATTCCAAGCAAACTGTGTTGTTAACAAAAAAATTCTTGTAGTGCTGTGTTACAATCGTTAGCCAACAATAATGGCAAATATTTGTGTTATGAAATCAAACAAAGTGAAATAAAAGCTATGTGTAGAGTGTAGGTAGCTGGATGGTTATTTTTCTATATAGAAAGGAATAAGTCAAAAGACTCAAATGAGAAGCATCGTTTATATCTTCGTACAACTAAACGTGTAGGTATCGTACGAACATCATAAAACATGATACGAGTATAAATGTGATACTCCAATCTTCATGCCATCGCCCATCAAGTCAGATAATTCAGCAATCAGTAACAGATACAGCTTCCTGTAGTCGATGCTACATTTCCTCAAAGATATCCAAAAATACGGAACATTTTCATTTAGAGAGCATAACTCTGCACGATAAATAGGTAGACATAATTGCTTAGCTCGAATTTTGTTGTTATATTATCGTAACTAAATCTGAGGAAAGCCCTATTAGCTAATGAACGGTACATTTGATGTTGTACGTAGACCTAATATCAAGGTATTATTATTCCACCCTGTTTATTTGCTGTGAAAAAAAATTTTTGTTATAAGATTAAGAATAAATAAATTGTTAAGTACCTTGTCGATTTGCTTTCATCATACTTTATTTTTTCGAAGTCCAACCGCTCCCTGTCCAACTCCATCTGCTTGCTTCGCACTTCCCCATCCCAAACGTCATGTCTCGCCCTTGCCTCTGACATTCGCCTGATTTCACCAAACATATAACCTTGCCAATTTCCACCTGTTTCCTTTCAATTGCCATTAATTCTTCCTTCGCCGTACTGCTGTTATTACGGCGATATCAAGGTGGAGATACATCTAGTCAGACTGCTGTCGGACTTACTAAACTAGATACTTGAACTTCACCAGTGTCCCGATTTCAATGGTTTCTTGCCATCTGAAAAGTTCCCAATGCACCTAAAGAAGTTTTCACTTCAAAAACTGAAATGTGAATGAATGAAAATTTGTTGGCGCTTAGATGGACAACGAACAAGTAAAGCTGTCTTAAAAACCATACTCAACATTTATTCAACATGTCCTGGCACTTTTCGCTGATGTTTCGGCCCTGAGCCCTATTAAATAAACGAACTCTTTCAAATGCTCGATTGAGTTGAGTTGTTTATTTTCTAAAATGGACATGATTATTAAATATACATAACCTTCGAATTCAGACAAACTTACAATTTTTAGTAGGCTCATGGCGATGGGTCGGTTTTAGCTATGATTTTTCTAAAATGGGGGCAAACCAAGAAAGGCGGAAATTATATTTGACAAATGGGTATTATTAATGAGAGCGTTCGGAGCTTATACGATCCGTATATTTTGAAGTCTGAAATCAGCTTCATGGCCACGGTTGCTGTACTTTAAAACATATTCTTTAATAGAGTTTACATATTCCTTTTACATTTATAAATCGATCACAGCGAAAAACGGGGAATTGGGAAACGTAGAACAGCTCTTCGTAACATTTTTGTAGAGTGTACCTCCGCTTGAAAAATGTCTAGTGATTTTCCCAGTGCTATAGTTCTTTGGAACCTGGTCCCATAAACCCCAGCACCGGTTGCATCATCTTCCATCTTTGAACCGTCGGTGTACCAGATTTGTGATCCTGATGGTATTACGAATTGGTTAGTACTCCAGGTACTTCTGTCAGATATAAACGATATTAAAATTCAATGCAAAGCTTTGTAATACAAAATTGCAGTCGTTTGAATTCGAATGGTAATCCGTTGGAATCATCGGGATGCGTGTAATAAAAAAAACATCCTCTCCTCTAAACTTCCCCTTCATAATCGTCTCCTCGATGACGTTGTTCATAACCAGTCTCATTCCATTGCACATTCGAGGTTGATTGATGTTACGTAACATAATGATTACTGAGCCTGCTTTTAATTGCAAATTGTGAGGTGGTAATCTGGACAATCTTTTTTTCAAAAGGAAATGTGTGCCTACAACGCCACCTGTTGAGAATTTTACGACTTGTCTTTCTTTCATAAACCATGGCTTACCAACCAAGTTGATAGGTTTGGTTAGTTTTCTTCTTAGCTATTAAAGTTACAAAAATTTTGTTTAGAGTTAATACTTTCCCAATTTTCTTTCTATCCCTTTAATGCCAACAAATTTTTAAATTTTCGCATCAAAATTCAGGCATGTAAAAGTACGGTAGTCCGCAAGCCAAGCAGAAGATCCCACTCCACCGACGAGCTAAGCACAGGCTTAAACAAGCATGCCTGCCTTGCTTTGTTGACCCTACAACCCTTTCGCCGAAGTCAAAATTGAGATTCCTGTGTCTCTAAATGTAACGGGTGATTTTTTAGCTGGTTTGGTTTTGGCAACACTGGTTTTGACAGCTGACGTGTGTTTAGTACCTCGTGTCACTGTCAAACAGCTTCAGTTTGGTTTGCAATTTAACCATGGATCGTCTTACAAATGAACAACGCTTGCAAATTATTGAATTTTACTATCAAAATTCGTGCTCGAAATTTTATCAATTTATCGAAAAATTGTGTTCAGCGATGAGGCTCATTTTTGGTTGAATGGGTACGTAAATAAGCAAAAAAGCCACTGTTTGGTGCGGTTTATGGGCCGGCGGCATTATTGGGCCATATTTCTTCAAAGATGATGCGAATCGCAGCGTTACTGTCAATGGTTAAAGCTACCGAGCGATGATAACAAACTTTTTTTTGCCCGAAATGGAAGTTCTTGACTTGCATGATATGTGGTTTCAACAAGACGGTGCCACATGCCACACAGCACGCGAAACAATGGCGCAATTGCGAGGCGAGTTTGGTGAACAGTTAATTTCACGTTTCGGGCCGGTCAATTGGCCGCCTAGATCGTGCGATTTGACACCATTAGATTATTTTTTGTGGGGGTATGTCAAGGCTAATGTGTATAGGGACAAGCCCGCTTCGATTGACGCACTGGAAGCCAACATCCATGCATTCATTCGTGAGATACCGGCCGATATGTGTGAAAGAGTATGCCAAAATTGGACTCAGCGGATGGGCTACCTGAGACGCAGCCGCGGTCAACATTAGCATGAAATTATCTTTAAACATTAAATTGCAAGGTTCAAACTATCGATTCAAATAAATATTTCATTCATTTTTTCGAATTTTTTATGTTTTTTTTTAAAAAAGTTCTAAACCTCTTAAAAAATCACCCGTTAGAAGGAAATAGATATGTGCGTTAGTTAGATTTGAATGATTTTTGTTTTGTTTTGTTCGTCTTGAATCAGAGATGGTTATAAAAAATCATAAAATTCTCAACAGCTGGCGCTGTAGGCACACGTAGGTTTTGACGTATTTAAGGTTTAGCAAGACTTAAAAGATAACATTCTTTTAGACTCAATAGGTAATGTTTTTGATCTCCAAAGCCACTCAGGCGATTTCCATGTAAATTTGTTGTTGCGTATGGTTGGTTCCAGTTTGAAGGATAGGATACTTTTGGACCCGATAGGTGGCACGTCAATCATTGCGGTCTGATTGACACACATCGATATTGATATAGGTACTTCAGTTATTTCTATTGGCCCTTAGCAATAAAACATTTTCGACACAACTTTTGGCAACAAATTAACTTTTAGTCTAAATTAGAAGAAATAAAGCATTAAATTTGACTTTAATTTGAGAAAAATCATGCCTTTTTAGTAAAAAAGATAAAAATTGCATATCTTACAAAGGAACTGCAACTAACCTACAAGGTGATTCAAGAAATTGTTATCAGAATGTTGGTCTATTGATAGGCAATTCTATATTTTTTTATCTCTATAATCCAAGGTTTTGATTTGGTGAGTAGGTAAGTCAAGTAGGTATTGGAAAATAAGCACGACGCACTGTTGTAAATTAAAATTTTTAATGCGACTTTGATTAAAGAATGTACCAGATTTACCAACTTAAAAATGTATTTGTGTGAATTGATTCTAAAAAAAGAATTCACAAAAAACTGATTGTAAAACAGTTCAAACAGTCAAATGATGCGTATTTTCTAAAAACTATTCCTCACTGACTAAGTCAAATATGAAGTCTCATTTGTCACAAGCGTTTTTTCGAATCTCCTCTTGCTTTATCTGTTAAATCATAACAATTTTTTTTTATTTAACTCACATCATCAACAACTTGAAGTTCGCCTCAAGTGAAACAACAAAATTCTGTCACAATAGCTAGCAGAAGTTGATTTTTGTTAATTTAGAACAAAAGTGGACTTAAGGATCGAACTTTGTTCTTTTTCTTTTCTTTTTAAGTGTCATAGAGTATTTAATATAACTTTTAAATAAAGAATTTGAATTGACCGAATTGCATAAAGAGGCATGTGCAATGTGCATGCTCGGAATTATTATTTTCATTACATTAACGAACTGGGGCGGAACTAAGTTCGCCGGGCCAGCTAGTTTTATATATATTTACATTTAGCAAGTTATTTATATACATATATGTATATAGATTTACTAAAAATATACGATTCATTGTCTAAAATTAAACATAAATAATGTATCGTAACTTTAACACTGCAAATAAAAAAAATAAATAAAAAAAGGCCATAATAATAGGATTAGCAAGAAATTGTCAATGTTTGGCTTTTGTTTTGTAAGGACTAAACGCAAATCTCCCCGTTCTGTGATGAGCATTCAGCTTCTTTTTTTCTGTTAATAAGCTGGTAACGACACTTCAACTTTTTACGACTAGGTATGGCGAGGGATACGCTAACAAAAGATTTCTCACAATTTCCCTTAGCCCAGGATATTTGTCGGGTATTTCTGCTTGGAGCCAAAATGTTTAAAAGCCTTTTTTTAAATTTCACCTTCAGCTCCTCATTAATGCTAGGCTCGAGTAGCTCCTCTTATAATACTACTAGCTGACCCCGCGAACTTCGTTTCGCCCAAATTCGTTAATGTAATAAAAGTAATAATTTCGGGCATGCACAATGCTATGTAGATTGTAGGTGCTTAAATACCAATGGTAAGTCGTTCTGAATGAGCGGAGTCCGCTGAGGCTTGCAAAGTGCTTTATTTGGACAATGTCCATTATAATTTTAATTATGCAACTTTAGAAATAGCGCTTGATTTATTTTTAAATGGGAGGTTCCACAAATCGTTTTCCTATATCGCTTATGTTTTGCAAAGTACCACCTAGTGTGGTATCCTATCATTCAGCACCACCTATCGGGTCCAAAACTATCCTATCTTTCTTGCTGCATCCAACCATGCTCACATACAAAGTTTCATTGAGATCGGCTGAGTTTCTCAGAAAATCAGAATATCGGGTCTCGGGTGTCGGTTTCTCGGTGTCGATGACGCGCTGTCGTTTTAGAAGAAACCCGAATTCATTAATTTTTTCCCATCTTAAAGTGCCCAACGCGCCTAAAGAAGTAATAACTTAAAAAAAACCTTGAACTCAATTTCTATATACACCACCATATGTACGATTGTACGTCCATCAGCGCACGTCATCAGCCACCTGCGCATTTCCTCAGAAACATATTGTCGCTGTTGATTACATACATATTCACATTCACGTCGCATACTTCTCTATCTCTTTCGTTTCACTTAATTCGAAGAGAAAACACCACGCAGTTTTTTTTTCATATGAACGTGCTTGTGCGATGTGCGCCACCCAACCACCAAAGCAGAACGACGATCAAGAACCGCGGCTGCTGATAAAGTTCGATTTGAGAAAATAAATTTTATTTTATTTTTTTGTGTTAGATTTTAGGTTGTAGCTCAGCTTCTAGAGGACGTAGAAAGCTGATTGATGACTTGAAATAACTATGAAAGTGTTGGCTCTCCTAAGTATTTTATTTTGTTAGCATTGATTAAGAATTGTTTGAGTAATAGCGAGTTAAAGGCAGTAAAGTCAGGAAAAAAACACATTTTGGTCAAAAACGCTTCCAAAAATAGACTTGACAATGAAAGGAATAGCCTATGACCTTCTCAGAATCTTAACTAACATTTCAAAAAAAGTTTCATCAAAATCTGTGCAGTAGTTCCTGAGATTAGCTCGTTCAAACGAAAAAACTCTCCAGCTTTATAATATTAATATGATAATATGATATGATATGATATAATATGATATGACATGATATGATATGATATTCCACACTTCCGTTTCATCAAATGGATTTGTGATCTATGGTGCTATTTCCATCGTGAGAATATCTTCAAATATATTCTTGAAGTCATCATGCAAGGCATTCAAATGGTGAACGTATGTCCGTCCGAATATCTTCATTAAGACATTCTGCTTTGGTATGTTTGGAAACTGGGAGACTTCGCCTCGACTAATATTTTTCTTCACAAATTAAAATTTTGCGCACACCTTGTTTTAGTCAAATTTAAGCTGTCCCCTTGTAACTGCAAGTTAATATCATTGAATTTTTTGAGCAGATCTGTCAAATACGCGATGTCTTTCAATTTGATCAGGATTTCTTTCCAGAAACTCTAAAACTGATTCAAACTGGTAGACCCAAATTTGTTTCATGCCAACGTAGACCCCCGTCGAGTCTCCCGTGGACCCCTGGACCACCTTGCGAACTACTGGTATATAACCAAGAGTTTAAAAATTAGGCCAAGCGGGCTTTTTTTTTGTCAAAATACTTCTGCCGATGAGTGTGAAATATTTTTTCTTAAAATACATATTATTAAGTTTTTTTAAGCTTCGATCTTAGCCAAACAAGTAAAAAGTAAAGTAGGTATAGTATTTTCAGAACGCAGTTATACAACAACTTCTGCGAATTTTCAAACTGTCAAGTAGAGCATTTCACATCGATCTGGGTTGAAATATTTGGAGCCGTTTTCGAAAAAAGTAAACTTCTCTAAAACCGTTATATGGGCGTTAGATATCTACCGTTTATAATCCCACCAACTCCAAATTTCAAGTTTGAAACAAATCCGCTCAGCCGCTTAGGCGGCTCTAGACCTCAGGAGCCAATGGACAAGCAGACAGATGGACAGAATTGCGAGACCCACTTTTATCCTCAATTATGTTAATGTCAGAATTGTTTAAAATCTCCAGTTTGAAATTTTGAACGAGTATAGGTACAATAGGTCTGTTACCTTACTTTATGGTTAAATTTTTGGTATATGTCACATTTTTCTCACTGCCAGAGAATTCGCTCACCGAAATGAAGGATACCCAAGCAAAAAGTAAAGGAACGCACTGAACCACAAATTTAAAAAATGTGAATTTTTTTAGGAAAACAAAGCGCAAAATGTATATTTAAGACCAAGATTTTGATTGTTGTTATTGCAGAAATTAAAAAGTTCAATTCTTTTGCTTCTTACATCTATTTCAATGTTATACAAGCACTAAATATAAATGAAAACAAATAAAAAGTCAGTTACAATTTAGCATTTGAACGATTTGCCAACCAACTGTCATTTGCAGGTTTTTTTATAGAGGGAAAATGTTTGTTCTCTCTTTTTGGCTCTCTTCTGACCAACTTTTGTGTAAGGGAACGAAGTTTGACTAAATTTGGCTAATATCTTCGAATGCATTATCGTTAGGGACCAGACCAGACCTAATATTTGTCTTTCTCTTACTGCGTAATCTAGAAAGTAAAAAAAAAGGTTCCCTAGTGTGCTGTACCTACTTTTATTGTACACGTGCCCATCCATTACATTTAACTTTTCAATCTCTCTATATCTCACCGTACCCAGAGTATATCCATTAATGAGTAGGGACACTCTCCACGTGTTTCTTATCAGTTTACAATTTGCAGTACACATACACGAGAAATAGACGGCAATAAAAGTGCTCTAGTAAAAGAGGGATGGAAGAGTAGTTGAATTATTTCAAAATGTGGTACAGGGTGTGACGAAAAAAAAAAGCAAAATCAATTTGTAATATTTCTTATTGAACATTTTATATCTAATATATATTCACAAGTGTGCTACACTTAAATATTTTTGTTTGTTGGTACATTTTTTGTTATTTTTATTGAACTGTTTTAAAATAAAGTAAACCCGTACTCGGAAGTAAAATTTGATGAGAAGTTCCTTATTTTGATTTTTGCAACAATTGTAATGAAATTCATTTTTCAAAAAGTTAAAAATATCCCCCTCACAATTATTTAGGTAGTAGGTAGGTAGGTAGAAGTGGCGGTCCATCTTTTAACCTAAGTAGCACTATGATGTGCCTTTTTGTTACCACGACTCGTGGTTTTTAAGGGGTGTAATGCATTATATACTTGTATCCAACCTGTGGAGTTAAGGAAACGGATTATATCTAATATCCCTTTACCCGAAAAGTCGCTAAGGTCGTCAAAAAAAGGTTGGTTCAGTGTCCGCAATCTGGCTCTTGCTAGTGCCGGACATTTGCAGAGGAAATGGCAGAGAGTTTCTTTCTCATTTGTATTTCCGCAACTGCGGCAATGAGGGTTGTGTGGGATCCCAAGTTTGGCCGTATGGTCGCCAATTGGCCAATGCCCCGTGGTTATTATTATTATTTAGGTAGTACATAATTGCAAAACAAGAAATAAATTTTTGTTCAAGATTCTCTAACGAGTCTAAAAATTCTTGATTAGGCCGTCGTGTCAATTTCGCATCTTCATATTCTTTAAAATCTGTAAAAAGGGAGGAAACGTTAAGTTGCGGACTCAATTTTAACTCACACTTGTGGTTTAGGCGGTATTTTTTTAAAATATAACCTGCGAAATAGTAGAATGTATTATCAATACCAAAGTTCACAGTTTTATAATCAAGTTCATCTTGCCCGATCCATAACTTATATTGCTTACCTCTCACTATTATCCGGTATTTTGAAATATTTAACTCCAACATTTTTTTTCTCCTCTCGCCCACATGCCAAACACTTAAAATAATGTTTTCCCATTATTTTATTTGGAGTTTTTAAACTATGCAAACTTGCACTTCAAATTCACTATTTCACTACTTTTAATTGTTTGCTACACGCACTGACACGGAACACCCTTTCTTTCGTCAATTGATGTTAATGAACGACTGATAACAATCCAACTTCGGACCGCCTTTAAAAATACGTGCGAAAAAAATGTAAACAATCCCCTCTACAGCCAACCTAAGTAATTAGTGTGACCATCTGCTATGAAATATATTACCTAAAAAGTGGTGGCAATAAAACTTCAAATCGTAAAAAAATGGTTATTAACGAAGTCGTAACAAAGCAAAAGGGTTGAATTTCGTGATATAGAATGAAACATTTCTTTTTCATGTCCATAAAAAAGACCATTTAATCAATAACCAAGGGCAAAAAATACAAATATTACCAATTCTACTAAAGCAAAGCTGGTTACCTGATCATAAAAATTCATACCGAGAGAATACTAATACACTGACAGTCACTCCAGGCCGCCTTTAAAAATGCTTTATGAAAAAATCCACAATCGTTCGTCGTACACAGCAAGCCCCATGTAGTGGTTCATGTAAAATGTGTTGCGTACCCTTTTCTTCTCAAGCAGTCGTTGTATTCAGGTAAAAAGTATTCTTTCGACCTGCTTCCACTTATTGTACGATTTTTTCTGCATTTTGCTTTGTGGTAGTAGCAAATGCATATGTAGAGAGAGTGTCCCTACTCATTAATGGATATACTCTGACCGTACCTACATAATTCCATTCTAGGAAACCTTATTAACTCAGTTAAACCACCTACGGGCTAACTGGGGTACATTTCCCATCCGAGGACGCCGTTATTTCCCATCTGTATTATTTAACGAGTTAACACATCTGGGGATGCTACTGAAAGCACTACATACTCGTACATATTGAACATAGGTACTCGAAACTCGTACATATACTTACTTTTTTTTTTTAGCTGAATAATGTCTAACTGAAATATACACGCGTTTCGCATTTCATTTCAGGTAAACTAGGGAGGTGAGGTGTTGAAATTATCACGTGTGACGAAATCAACACAACAACGACAAGGATAAAGGTTGACAAATACAATAAACCGAGCGAATGTGATCCGTTTGCTTATAATACACGTATATATATAACTCCGTCTCATAAGCCCGATACATAACCATCAATTCCGGACGAACATCATCAAATTATTTACCCGTCACACTTTTCCCTAAGTCACATTCCCTGTTGATAATCTTTTGTGTCAGCTACCTGTATCCAGCCTTCAAGCAAGAAATGGTTCATCCCTTACGTTCGGTTTGGCATCTTTAGAAAATAGGACAGGAATGACCCTAGAGGGAAGTTAAGCTCAGGGAAAGGTAATTGTCGCCACTGTGACTTGTTTATATAACACAGTCATGAGGGAGACGTCATTTGTGTCAATTTAAAATAAGTATCTGCAAATAACATACATTTACAGGGCATCCTTTAAGCTGGCGGCCAAATTGAGCGAGAGAACTGGGATGCCATTAAAATGGATCAAATCGCTAACGCAAAGTAAGTGATTAGATAACTGATACGATTAAATTGTCATTTGGTTTTTGATTTCAATTTTCTTTTCCTAATTCCTGAAATGTATCTTCTGTTGGTGGTGATTATAAAATGCGTCCCCCTTATTAGGGCAGCTGACCCCATGTCAACATGGATTATTTAAATCTTTTTAATTCAATTCGGTTGTCCTTACCGCGTGGACATAGTTAATGGGACTCGTTTCCTTTTTTCGTTTCAAATTATATTATTTTAAATTGGGCAGAACTTTTCTCCAAATCCAACATATTTTTGTTTGCTTAAATCAGTCTGTCAAAGGAAAATTATACAGTATTTTAGGATATTATGAGTTGTTTTACTAACGGCCATATTATTCACTCCGGGTGTAACGCAAATTTAATCTAATTTTACACCTACGAGCAAAGAAATGTCAAAAGTGTAACCTAAATATGAATATTATGATATTGAGTTTTAACCCGGGTTAAAGTAATTAAACTGGTCTGCGGAGTGCGGTTTAAAATTAATCGGATTAAACGCTGTCAAGTTTAAAACGAGAAAACGGGTTTAACGACTGAATATTATAGACTTGGGTGTCTTTTTTGGGTTAAACTCACTTAAATCCGGATGTAAACTTTAACCCGGATTAAAGGGAGTGAATAATATGGCCGTAAGATTTAATCACATAAATAAAATTGGTATAGTAGTTCTATTCGACTTATATTCAGACTATATCTACATTTTTAAGCGAAAAAATCTTACAAAACTGCCGGTTGTATTTTATTTGGTACATTTTTCACAGGTCTGAAATGAATTCCTAGGGCCATGACCACCATTTCTATTCTTTATCTCTATAAAATGTAAAATATAGTAAAGGAATAATTTTTAGGCGGCCTCTAGACGCTCAATATTATTGTGAAATATGATGCACAATAGCTTTGGGTCTGCACAAATTGGGTCTGCTCCGGGCGGCACTAACACACGCTACGCCACTGACTCGCGGAGATGTTTCTTTATTGACACTTGAAATATAAATGAACAATATTACCCACAGACGATACAATTTTTCTAAATTGCGCAAAAAATTTCAAAGCATTTTGATTTTGTACAATATTGCACAACCTTGCAATGAAATATAATATTGTGCAATATCAAATATTTTACAATAATATTGAGCGTCTAGAGGCGCCTTTACGGTTTTTTGTTATAGTGCCCGGCCTAGAGTTAAAAAATAATTAAGGGCGCATTTATATGATACAGTTACTTCCAACTTAAGGAGGACATTTGCTGGTACAATATAGGATGTTAAGCTCGAAAATTTTTCGAAAATTTTAAATAATAACGCTCTAACGCCACCGGCAGGTTATTCCTTATGAGCCATCACTTGTGCAGATTCAAAAGGCTACAAAAGGCGTCTGTTTTCCCACGGCCTTGTTTTCTTTGTATATTGTGATCGGCCATCCAAAGGGGGTGGTGCCTATCGAACTCTTGGCTTAGGTGTAAAAATGACAACGAACGGAAATGACTCCCCAAGGGACTTTGGTAAATCCTACGGCCCCGCCCGTAGTAAACTGTACATCGGATTTGAGGTTGCGGCAAATTTCATGCACAATAATGATGAACGAGACGTCACAAAAACCGAATTAGCAACAAGATTTCGTAGTTGTCGACCTTGCGAATCATACTTGAACAATCTGTCTGATTTCGAGAAGGCGTTTGATCCGGTTAATCGTGAATGCATCTGGAGATCGCTTATTGGTTGACTCTGTTGGACTCTTCATCTTTCTGATTGTTTAAACCATTTGGAGCTCTTTGCGAATTTGAGACGATAAGGTATCTCCGATCCGGCCAATTCCGAGAGATTGTCGCTGTTATTAAAGAGTCTTTTAACAACGCAAGGTGTTTCGTTTTGCACAATGGACAGATTTCCGACTCCTTTGATGTCCGTCAAGGAGTGAGACAACTAGATGTCTTGTCACCAATTCTATTTTTGCTGGCAATGGACGATGTGATGACTGTCACGGTGGGTGAAACTGAAAGACATGGTATCCACTGGAGAGTCTTCCTTCATGCTCATGCACATATCTGAAAATAATGAAAGCTCCAAGCTTAATTCATCCAGATATCATAATATTGAAAAAAAGACAAAATACTTCACCATGACAGACAGTCCGTATTGCACCTGATAGAATCCCAGATACTTGACCTTCGTGGTCGTTGTTAGTTCCGTTTCGAAGAGCGTTAAGGGTCGAAATTCCAGATTTTTCCTCTTCTTAGTGAAGACTATTAGATCTGTTTTTCCCGCATTATTGGAGAGCCCTTCTTCCAGACACCACCGCTCAACCACTCTGAGCGCATTCCTCATGATATCTGCGGTGACGTCTATGAATTTGCCTCTGGCCATTATTGCTATGTCTTCGGCATATCCCACTGTGTGAGTGCCAGTCGCCTCAAGTCTGTCGAGAAGAGAATCCACAGCCCCTGCTAACCCTTCCTCTAAGTTTTGAGGTTCCCGTCTGAATATTTATCGCCCTTGTATGCAACATATTGTCCACCCATCTTACCACCAGTGGGTTAACCCTACGTTTTTCCATGGCTTGTTTCAGACTTTCAAAGCATATCTTATCGAAGGCACCTTCAATGTCCATTATGGTGGTCATCGCAATGCCCCCGGTATTTAGCTCTTCTTCCGCAACGCGTACTACTTGATGTAGCGCTGTTTCTGTAGACATGCATGCCCTATAAGCATGCTGCCTACTGTTTAAAGGATACATCTTAAGCGCAGTACTCTCCATGTAGTCCACCACCACCCTTTCAATTGTTTTTAACATAAAGGATTTTAGGCTAACTGGTCTGACGGACTTTGCCTCGGTGTAATCCTTTTTCCCCGGCTTTGGAAGAAAGACCACATTTGTCTCCCTCCATGTAATCGGGATGTAGCCTATTGCTAGGCATGCAATGTACATATTCCTGAGCCTTGGTGCAATTACGTCTACTCCCCATTGCATTAGGCCTGGAAATATACCATCCGGCCCCGCGGTTTTGAAGGGTGAAAATGTTGCTATTGCACCCTTGACAATCCTATCCATCCTGTTCGCTCCTTGTTTCCTTGAAGCCCAGAGCTGATCTGACTTATAGCTTCCTGGAAAGTGTCCTCATTTGTGTTGTGAGGGCGCTTTTTGTGTATGGCTGAGGTTAGCTCGCCGGATCGCCAAAGTCCTTCCTAAAGAAACACTAACTTTAGTTTTCAGAGGAGTTTCCTTTATTACGATTTTCTCAGACTTAGTTTACAATAATTGGTATCTCCAACAATTTATATTTAACGTTAACAATACTTTTACAATGATTATAAATGGCTTGTAAATATAATCCACGGTTAACGGCAGCAGCGATGTCACCGGTTCGGTCCTCGGTTGCAGCTCTGGTGGGCGATAGTTCTGGCCCCGGCGGTCTTCGAGTCCGTCTGTTGACAGTCTCGGCGGTCTTCAGGTCCGTCTTTCGACAGTCCCGGCAGTCTGCAAGTCTGTCTTGCGATAGTCTCGGCGGTCTTCAAGTCCGTCTTGCGACAGTCTCGGCAGTCTTCAGGTCCGTTTTTCGACAGTCCCGGCAGTCTTCAAGTCTGTCTTGCGACAGTCTCGGCGGTCTTCAAGTCTGTCTTTCGACAGTCTCGGCGGTCTTCAGGTCCGTCTTTCGACAGTCCCGGCAGTCTTCAGGTCCGTCTTTCGACAGTCCCGGTGGTCTTCAAGCCCGTCTTTTGACAGTCTCGCCGGTCTTCAAGTCTGTCTTTCGACAGTCTCGGCAGTCTTCAAGTCTGTCTTTCGACAGTCTCGGCGGTCTTCAAGTCCGTCTTTCGACAGTCTCGGCAGTCTTCAAGTCTGTCTTTCGACAGTCTCGGCGGTCTTCAAGTCCGTCTTTCGACAGTCTCGGCGGTCTTCAAGTCTCCCTTGCGGTGGACTCGGCAATTTGCTGGTTACCCGCAGGCCTACCAGCACCAAAAACTTCAAGTGGTCGGTCAACTACTTGAGGATCAAACTCAGCAGTACACGAGATTGGTACTAGTCAACTCTGATGTTTTCTCGATTTTATTGGGATCTTGCTGGTGGTCTAATAGAATACCAACCAATGAACGGGTGTGAATTATATCACAGCTGTGAAAATTATTGCTTCCCATATATTTTGTTACTAACAATATTTGGACTAGTGCGCGGGGGGGGGGGGGGGGGGGGTACCTAGTGCACCCAATCGTATAGATAGGGGGCGGCACTGTCAATTGTTGTTGGGCGCAAGTGTGTCAAATGCACCGGCACTGTGCAGGCAATGCTGCGAGAAAACAGATAACACATACTGGACCACCGCGGGGGTGTATCCTGTGTATCAGTGTGGGGGGCGGAGCAGATGATCGGATGTTGTGTGTGCAGGCACTGTATTGGCGATTCAGTGCGGAAGAAAATACGGGGGTGAGTGGAATGGGTGGAGTGCAGTCGATACAGCACAGTGGGGCATAACAAAAACTATGTGGTAGGTGGCACAGTGGGGCAGGGCACCTACTGGAGTAAGAGCAAAAAATTATGTAACGAATGCATCGTTACAGTGTGATCCAGTGTTTCCACCATCTCCCCCGCTCTATTACGAATGAGTCCGATCTTGGAAACTGGATCTCTCGAGACAATCTTTTGTAGTCTACGGACTTCAGGTGTACTCCTCATACTCGAGCGAAAGTCCCTCCATGATTCCCTTTTACGTTGTCGCAGAGTGACATTAAGCCCTTTCTTTTTCGCCTTATAGTCATCCCATGCTTCGGGTTCCCCCCTCCTCATGGCGTGAGGATCTTCCTTAGTAAGATCCTGCCTTAGTTGATCCTTACATTGACTATGACAATAAATTTGGCTCGCATAGTCCTCTATACTTATCCAGAGCGTCCACACTGTAAAGGCATCGCTCGGCTATTGTGACGCATAGAAGGGAGAAAGGACATTAACAACTCCAAATTCGCAACTATGGAGGCGGTCGACAAAGAGTATTATTAGCCTAGGCCCCGGTTAGCTTTGAGATGTAGTGCCTCATATGTAAATAAGTAATTATTTGGACGTGGAGCTCAAAAACAACCTGTACCTACCAAGAAACCCAATGACGTTGATCAATTATTTGCTTGACATTTCTAAGAGGTCATCGAAAAAAGCAACGGCTTAAATAAATGAATTAATAATAAATAAAATAATTCTTCTGGTAAATAATCAAATTCCACAATTTCGTCCACCAGATTTCTTTTCTCATCTAAAACTCGTATTGGAAAACGTTAGAATCCACACCACAGTGTCAAGGTCAATGAACTAAACACTCATGCCATTCACCCTGTCCAGATGTATTCAATTTATAAAATTATGCTTAGCATCGTTGAATGTAAATATTGATATCTGTTTGCACAATCCCCATAACAATACCGCAAAATGTTTGGAAAATCTGCCTTAAAAACATCTTCCAATCCACCCTAAAGCAAAAGTAATCAGGAAAGTCACCATTATAAATACATACAATACATGCAGGGCATAAAAGTGCTAAAAATTCCGAAAAATTTATTACTTTGATAAAATTCTGGATAATGGATATGGAATACGGGATACCTGAAGCTACAAGCACCGCTGCCGTTGTCACAGTCAAGGGTAAATTATGAAAACACGCCGAAAGTTATATCGATTTAATATCATTTCCCGGATGTTTTTTTTTTAGATTGATTGTTATGAGAGCATCAAAAGAAGGCACAAAAAAGCGGCTTTAAAGAGGCTTATCTGTATGTGCGAATACAGGTACCTAAGTGAAAGACGCAGGGAAATTTGGTTTAATAATAAATATTTTAATGTACCCTAACACGAATGGATGATTTCGCTGTCAAATTTTTGCACATTTTTCAGGAGTATTGTAGGTACCTATTCATTCAATTGACGGATGACATAGAAGTGTGTATATAAACTTTTGAGTGGAACAGCAGCACCACCCGGGAGGATTTTAATGAACAATGGGGGCACTGCAAAAATTGAAAACTGCAGCTTCAACTGCCACAGACATTTATAATCTCGGTTAGAGAGAAAAGCTGCAGCACATGCCTTTAAATTTGGACAGGTCGCCGAGCGCATTTCACTCAAAGTCTATGGAGACCGCGTTATTGATGCACTATGTGAAACAGTATACAATCTAGGACTAGGTAATACCTAGACAATTTATACCTATAATGCATATTTGGTGGCAATAATATCAAATACGCAACGATAGAAAATAAATTATTACAGTCTGTTTAGTGACTGTGAGCTGCATAGAAAAAGTAAGAAAATTACTGCCTTTTTTAACTTCAGCACCATATGATAGGACTTGATGGGCCAAAACTACTTCTACTTCTTGTCGCATGAGACTGTTTGAAACTGCAATCACAATAGCAATCTTTGGCAGAACTCGGTGGATCGATTGTGCTGTGGGTGCAGTCAATAATGAGGACCTTGCATCAAGTCAATATTTTTAGCCTAACGGCTTTTTTCACTTACAATTTAAACAAAAAAAAAAACAATCATTTGGTGCATAGCCGAGGCAGTTGCGACTAAAAATAAGCGCGTTATAGCACATGTATCTGCCACTCTAATTCGTTTGGTGGCATGAAGTCAGTAGGTACCGTTTTGTGTTCGAGCCAAGTGGACATATTTTTGTGATCGGTGTTTTGGTGTAATAGAAAAGTTCAATAGGAAGAAAGATTATGTTTTTACTACTACTGAATATGGCGAATGTATTAAGCAAGCCTTTAAAAACTTTAGAGCTGTAAATGTCGACCAAAATATGATTTTTAAATTCAGTCAACATTACGAAGGTCATTTAAAAAAAGTCATTATAAATACAGAAAAGATTCGATTTAAAATATCACAATATCGCATTTTTGAATACAGTAAAGATCACATTGAAACTGTTGCAGTCAGTTCATCAACTGGGATGCCTTTATTTGAATATTTTCCTATGACGAGAAAAGCTCAAGCTAAGCTGTCTGTTTTGCCTCAAGAACTGATGTACCATCATTCATTGCCTTTAAAAATGTCTAAATACAAAGATGTGATGCAACTTGTAAATGACTACGTTCCACCAAATAAACTGTACTTCTACAAGGCTCTTAAAAAGGAAACTGTTGGACTAAATGATGACGTTTCTAGTGAAGATGACGATACTCTTACTTACTTACTTAAGGTGGCGCTACAGTCCGGGGTGGGCCTCAACCAACAAGCGTCTCCAGCCAGCGCGATCTTTAGCTAGCTGTCTCCAGTTTCGCACGCTAAGTTGGTTAAGGTCCCCTTCCACTTGCGTGCGCCACCTGAGTCGCGGTCTTCCTCTATTGCGCCTTCTCTCGGGTATGGATTCGAAGATCTTCCGGGCCGGAGCATTCGTGTCCATTCGCTCTACATGACCCAGCCACCTCAGTCGTTGGACCTTCACTCTTCTGACTAGGTCAATGTCGCTGTACAGCCCGTACAGTTCGTCGTTAAATCTCCTTCTCCATTCACCGTCAATGCAGACGGGACCAAAAATAACACGAAGAATTTTTCTCTCGAAACAACCGAGAGTTACCTCATCCGCTTTTGACAAAGTCCATGCCTCTGCGCCATATAGCAGAACTGGGATGATAAGGGTCTTATAAAGGGTCACTTTAGTTGTTCGAGAGAGGGCTTTGCTACTCAATTGCCTTCTTAGCCCAAAGAAACAGCGATTGGCAAGAGTAATTCTACGTTTAACCTCAGCGCTGGTGTCGTTGTCTGAGTTCTGATGACGATACTCAGGCGAAAGTTAACCTATAAATTTTTAATTTTCTCAATGAATGATCTGCTTTTCTTTTTTATTTATTATTAAACTAACTTTTGCTTTTTTTACATTTGGTCATTTTTTTTAATGTTTAAAGCTAACATGAACTACCTATAAATTTAAAATTTTCTTAATAAATGATTTTTTTTTTTTTCTTTTTATATCTATTTTTTCTCTATCGGAAAGCAAATATATTACAATTTGGTGCAAATGAGGGGCAGATCCAAACTTTAAAAAATCGCAGTAATTACTAATATTGCTTATTTAACTTAAAACTTGATTAAAAAAATGTGAAAATATGCAAAGTTTCTAAAAGCATATCATTTTAAAACATTCGTGTAATAATTAATTTTTGAAAGAGTTTTTTTTTTTTTTTGATTTCCCACAAAAAGTTAAATTTGGACTTGCCCCCCTTTTGATGCAAGGTCCTCAATTGCTGCTAGATTAAAAAAAACATGACAAAGTCAACTGATATTTAAGCGAAATCATTCGTTTGATTTACCTTAATTTCGGAAATCCAGATTTGTTTTGGAAAAAGTCACTGCTTCTTTTCTTTTCTTCCTCATTAGTTCATTGGAAAACGCATGGACTTAAACTGCTAATAAAAGTAATTGCTATGTTTAAGAGTACGCTCACTGTGGATTGTGACAGATTGAAGCGGTCAGCCATGTCTCTATACTCAGTAATGCCAGTTTGGGGGTTTCCTCCCTAGACTTAGCGCTTTTTTTGTTCGACGGGGGAAAATCTGGGGGGAGAAATTGTTTAGAGGGATATCTGGGGTTTTTCAAAATTCTGTTTTACTTACAATTCGCTGTAATATAATTTTATAAAAGAAACAATATCATCAAAGTTGGGTAAGGGCTGTGGAAATTCTTACAAAATATTTTCAAAATCCAACATGCGTTGTATTTATTTGCCGCGCAATCTTGCATTCGAAAAACCAAACTTACATATTTGCGTTTCAATTTCAAAATTTCTTCTTCAAGTACAAAAACACCAAATCTGGGGATTTTTCAGAGTTATCTGGGGGGAAATATTTTGACCGTCTGGCAACGCTGTTACACTACATGCTTCGTGACCGGAAAACCAAAGGAATAGATAGATGAGTGTTTCCTGCACATCGCTTATCTGCTCGCAGTTTTTGGTAGTCATCGAAACACTCAAACATGTTGCATAGCTTTTCATATCGTGATTCGTGACCACTTTATTCGAAAGTGTTTTTTGAATTCTTCGTTGCTGAATGATGGTACCACCTCAGATAAATAATTTTTAGCAAGGAGGGTTCTCCACCATGAAATTCTTAATGCAGTGTCGCTTTTTCCTCTTCTTTAATGCTTGTAGTTCAATCACTCAAACTCTTCCACATACTCGGATTCTTCAAGAAGAAGTTCGATTAATGTCATATCAATTTCATCGCTTTCTTAGTAAATTAGCAAAGTCCTCGAGTTTATCAGACATTTTAACGACTTTTCATACCACTTTTTTTTAATATTTGAATTATGTATCATCTGTCATTTTTCATATGTCGTTTTCCATTGGGCAAAAAGAAGCGATCGGGAGAGTCCGGAATCGAAAAAAATCTTTCTAAAACCGTTCCATTGGCACAAAAAATACTCTTCTGGTGATTCTGAGGAGAAAATTTCGCTTCTCGATTTGAAGTCAGAATCCACTCAAGAAGCAGCTGACAGCTTCCATATATTATTTTTTTGGCATTTCACCAATACTTTTGTGGATTCAGTCAGAAGCAGCTTTCTTGTTCCATTGGATTACAGAATGATCCCCGATTGAAACCAACGGAAAACGACAAAAGATTACAACAAAAGCGTTCCCTAACTTTTTCGTAAGTGTCTCCCTCCCCAACCCTTCCATTTTGACAGCCTTTTCCATTTTAACTACAAAAGTAAGGGAACAGACATATTATGGTGGATGGCAGAAAAACACAGAATAAAGCGTTCCTAGATTATAATTTTTTTTTACAACTTTCAGACATCACTAGTCACTGCTCACTAGGTACTATAGTGGAGAAGGAGATGGAGCAAATTAGTCGTCGGTTAGTTTATTAACAATCAGTTTTATTCGAAAGGCGAAGTGGCTTAGTGGTTAGTGTGTTGGACTACTAAGCGAGGGGTCCCAGGTTCGAATCCCGCAAAAACTCAAATTCCAATTTAGGGTTTTTTCACTGCGCCACCTCTCGCGAGCGTTGGACAAACATCCGAGAGTATAATTGTCTTGAAAAAGCTTCTCAATCAGCCGTTTGGAATCGGCATAAAATTGTAGATCCCTTCCATTCGTTCCAAAATTTAAAAACTCACACAAAACGAATGGTTGCGAGAAGCTAGGCCCAGACCTGTTGCGCCAACCATTATTATTATTATTTATCCGCAACTTATGAATATTTTATCCTCCAGGATCTCCTTTACCCTAGTTAAATACTGTAGCGCTATTGATTCAAAGGGCGATTAAGTAGTTTTCCTGCGATTTCACGATAGTTATTATAAATAGCCATATATTGAAGCGACATCCGAGAGATTGTGAGGCAATGGATCTTTTTCCAGATTCGAGTGTTCTACATCATAAATCCCGAGCTTTTCATTAAATTAAGTTATAACTTTTGCTATTTATAGAGTTTACAAAAAGACGTCATCAAACTCTGCCCTCACCCTTTATATGGGTAGCAGAGATCTAATGTCCACCGATGGAGTGGTTGAGCCTCTAAGGGGAGTAATTGTCGTAGATCCAAAGTTCCTTTGTAGCCAGACGATTTATGGACAATTGACCCTTACTTTTCGGTAAATGATTGTTGTTGTTTAATCTATAGAAATATCTGTATAATCATTTTATCCCTATCCATATAGTTATGGTAGAGAGGACGAAGAGATAATGGGACTCAAGTTTTGTAATGAGGTCGCTGTGGCATTGAAACAAATTTGGCCAAGAATGAATTACGACGGCGAAATGACGCTTCTACAGGTGAGTTTGAGCACTGGTTTTACTCAATTGAATCCTGCTGATGGAATGCCTCACATTTTCAGCAAGCCTTAGTGGATAGATTAGGTGCGGGTGCACATCCTTTTCAAATTGATATTGGAAGTGTAGCAGCAGCCAGTGTGCAACTACTTCCTGCGAAAAAGTACAGTGGAGACCCGATTGGGACGAGTTATGATGTTAGAATATTTATGAGTAAATTTCTGATAAAAGATAGTAAGACCCACAAAGAGTTTTTGAAAAACATTTTTTTTGTCTTTAGCCGATTTGACAGACGAAAAGCTGGAGGGAAAAACCACAGTCAGGTTGGGAGTTCGGGTCATATACAAAATTCCATCCAACTTCCAATCAATTCAGCAATCCAGCTTAAGCTGTACATCAGTGCCGAAGAGCAGCTTTCGTTCACGCCTATCGCCGAAAATTTGTAGACTGCACACTAGAAATAAGTATCAGGATGAGAGAAGTAAAAGTACCACAGCTATAGATGCTGTTTCCAATTCAACGACATCAGTATGTGTGGAGGCTGTGGAGGAACGACTCAAATCGAAATTATTTCAGATGGAAGAAGAGGTAACTATGTTTGAGTTTGTTGTGTTGTTTTGTTGGTATTTTATAGTTATCGTTTTTGCTGTGCGATATGAACTCAGGGATGTGGTTGGTAAGACTGTTTTCTAAGATGCCTTCTGTCTTCTGAGTGTTGTACCTATGTTAGGCAGTGATCAATTCTAAACTTTGGCACTTTATTCGCAGTCAATGCTATCAAAGGCGTAAGAATGAGATCACAAATCAGACACCTAAAGTGTCATGGATGTTCTACCCATAATTATAGATACGAAAAACGGAAATAGACACAAGTTCCGCTCACCAACATTTCTGCAATTGTTTGAAAACATTTCTATTTCTGATTTGAAACACGTGAAATGAGAGTGGTAATTAATGTCAGTAAATTAATGCTGCATTTACATGGTCACACATTCCTATCACGCAAAATTAAAAGGATGCTAAATACTAAATAGCCGTGTGACCGAAAGGGACAGCATTACCTAACACGCAAAAAAACGTGACACGTATTTAGGTCGGCCATCTTGTTTGCGTGATAGGAATTATAGGAAAGCTCTGCATGTTGATATTTTTATAGCGATGACTAAAAAAATTTCGCATTCCTATAAAACAATATGGCTTCCGGAAATGATGAACGGACAAATATTTATTTTTTTCGTGTAACTGATTGATGAATTGTTGGTTTATTTTACTGAAACTAATAACCAAATCTCATTTCACATGTTCCAAATCAGAAATATTAATGTTTTCAAGCAATTGCAGAAATGTTGGTGAGCGGAACCTGTGTCTATTTCCGTTTTACGTATCTATAATTATGGGTAGAGCATCCATGACACCATAGGCGTCTGATTTGTGATCTCATTCTTACGCCTTTAATAGTATTGACTGCAGATAAACGGATCTCTCTTTTCGGTTTTGTTGCAAAATTGCGCGTGCGTGATGATGTAAATGCGGTTTAAACCAACAATTCATCGATCAGTTACATGAAAAAAATAAAAAAATGTTCTTTCATCATTTCCGGAAGCCATATTGTTTTATAGGAATCCGGAATTTCTTTAGTCGTCGCTATAAAAATATCAACATGCGGAGCTTTCCTATAAGTCCTATCACGTAAACGAGATGGCCGACCTAAATGGCATGAAGCAGATTGTCTCTTTTTACAGTAATAGGCTTTTCACATTAAGCCGAAAACCGTGTTTTAGTCGAAGACTCGTCGATGCATTCACACCGACCACGAAATGGCTTTCGTTTGATGTTTCAATCAGCTGTGAGACACTAGGTAGTTGTTAAACTTCGGTGCAAACATTTTTGGTTGCAAATTTCAATCGTAAACAAACAAAATTAATTTAGTGCATTTCAAAATAATATTAGTCCATCAATTAATTGTGGGAAATGATTTTAATAGCCCGATTCTGCTGTTGTGAGCAATCACAAGTCACAAGCTCTTGTGAGGTTTGTTGTGATTCGATAACTTTTTCCGAATTCTACGATAATCATGGTCACTTTCAAATCGGCACAATATTTTTCACAAAAGACCGAACTCGTATACCAAGTTATTAAAAATATATAAAATAACATTTTTTGGGCAAAATGTGTGAAATATGAACAAAGAAATGTTTTACAACTGAAGGATGAAAATTATTAACGACACTTGTCACAAATCAAATTCCAACCTTCCTTAGTTTTTTTTTTTATACAAATATGTATTTTTCCCAAAATAGTTGCAAATGTAGCATAAAATGTCTTGTTCAGGTCATAAAGTCTGCGGAAATAGGGAACCAGGACCCTCAAATGCAATGATTCACTTGTGAGCCGTTATGACTGGTTTTGAATTTTTTGACCTGCTCCATATGAGATCACAAATTGGATTGTTTTTGTGAGCCTCACATATACACCCCTATCGAGGTATCCGTTCTGATACGACTTTCGGAAAACTTCTCCGATGACATATAGCGCACCTTGTCGCATTGCGTGGAACCGCGTTATAACACTTACTTTTGACAGCTACATGGCACATTTTTTCCGAAACTCTCCGACAACTAATTGCTGCGGAATATTTGAATGCGAAATGAACGCGTTTATATGCTTCTTCTATTTTGTTCCGAAATGGATACTTCGAAGTTCGAACGCAATTTTAGTTCCGATCGGATTTGACTTTCGTATCGGAATTTTTTCCGAACGGATACCTCGATAGGGGTGATTGTGAGTGTGCTGACAGAATACGAAAACCTCACAAAATCAATTTCACCACACTTTGTGAGGGTTTTGTGACTTGTGAGGTATCAGTGAGGTTTGCCAGAATCGGGCTGTAAGTTGTCAGTTGTGACATTTGTTCGGTCAGCCATTTTGCTGAATATTGAAAAGGTGTGTTTTTTTCAACAGCGGGAGAGTCCGGAATCGAAAAAATCACTCCTGAAACCGTTCCATTGGCACAAAAAATACTCTTCTGGTGATTCTGAGGAGAGAATTTCGCTTCTGGATTTGAAGTCAGAATCCACTCAAGAAGCACTCACACAAGTGTAGTTCGTGTATTTTATACAAGGCAACTGACAGCTGCCGTAGATTATTTTTTGGCATTTCACCAATACTCTTGTGGATTCAATGAGAAGCAGTTTTCTTGTTCCATTGGACTACAGAATGAGATGATCCCCGACTCTAAACGACTCGTTTTGAAAACTGAAACATGTATGAGAAAACGAAGTTTTCGAGTGTTTTCGCGAGAACCCGGTTTTCGACTTGGTTTGAAAAGGCTATAAGGAAGAATTTCGTTGCAATTGCAACTATTGAAATCGAAAATAATCTTGAGAACATTAAATTTTATTTTCCCTCCTGTTGATACCATTTTAATTCGCAAAAAACCAAAACAAGTGTACGCATTTATGCCAAATACGACAGCTGTTAATATTGTAAGGCGACTGACAGACTTTACAATTCTACACAAAGAAATTTGTTGAGTAAAAAAAAATTCGTAAGATTCTCAGTGGAGGGGTAATATCTTGCTCTCTCGAAGCCGCTGTCTTTTACGAATTTTTCAAGATAGGGAACTGCAATGAGTAAAAATTCGTAAATACCATGTTCCCACCAACGTGATTTAGCTAAATCTACTTGAATTAGGTACACACGAAAACGTTTGATCGTTTCGCCTTACAGAATCTGCCCACTGGTTTTTCTTAATAATGCCAACCATTGATGAGGCTGATCTTGCGGTCATAGGTCAGACAAATGTTATGCCTCTTTGTTTTTTTTTTAAGTCTCAAATTTTGATTTCATTTGGATGAAAACACCTCGCATAGAGTATACCAAATTTGTTTTTATTTTATAATATACAACCGTGCTCGTCTTCAGTATCCCTCATCCGAGATTTCAATATCATAGTCGGTGTATTGTGTTTTTAGAATATTCCTCGATTCTGCATGGTCAGCTTTGCCAAATCCCTTAAAATAAATTGTTTACCTTATTAAACTAAATCGGTTATGATACAATTTTTATGATTGTTTTACCTGTGAGTAACCATACACCTTGATAAGCTTCGCTCCGGGATTATGTTCAATGCGTCCGCCACCTAAACATTCTGTACCCAGACCGAGTCCTTTGCACGATTCACTTGCTCTATCGTAGATATCCGCTGGAAAAGAAAATAACCAAACCAAAAGAATATTTTATTTAGCAGTAACACATAGTTGAAAATTTTCTCATTTCATATGAACAGGGACCTCAAAGTTTTATTGAGAAACCATTTCTATGGACCGAGGGAAATGTTAGTCTAAAATCATCACTGGACAAATGTGCGTACAAGCACGGGGAAGTTGTAAGCGTTAAAGTTCAAATAAGGAATAGCAGCCGTAAAGTGGTGCGGAAAATCCGGGTAATAATATAAATATCCACTTACATCCTGTCCTGTGTAATTGTTATTTTATTGTTTTGTATCTAGATATTTGCTGTGCAACATGTTGACGTGTGCATGTTTAGCAATGGCAAATTTAAGAATATTGTTGGGGAAATTGTGGATACTAATCATATCAAAGCGAATGGTACATTCAGCAACACGTATACGATTATGCCGACGATTGGTGAGTCTTTTGGTTATGAGAAGAACATTACCTTTTCCCAATTCATCTCCCCAAGCAGTTAACTATAGTCAAAGATGAATTCCTGTCGCCCGTATCAGAATAAAAGTTGGTCCTTTCTTTTCCTCCCCTATTACTGTCTGTTTACTTTTATACATTACGCACATTTAAAATTTTGTGATTATTTAGCATTTTTCAATTCTAGGTTCCACCAAAAATTGGATTGCAGTTGAAGCGATATTTCCGCATGCACAGCCATCAGATCGCCCTGGGACAACAAACTATAAACTCGCATCCAGCACTATTCAAGAGACTCCAACGAAGGAACGAAATGTTTTCGCAATTTATGTGACCTATTATATTAAGATAAAGCTAACATTAAGTGCTCTAGGCGGTGATATGTCTCTGAAGCTACCATTCATACTGGGTTATGTAGGAGAGGGACAAAATCCAACTGAAAGTCGAAGAAACTCTTCGAAGCTACTTGATGATTTCGTTTCGAGACGAACACCGACAAGTAGAAGGAATTCTAAAGTAAACAATGATATCACGGCTACTACCGATAGCAGTGCATGTGCAAGCAAGCCCAAGGATATTGAAGATGGAGCTACTTCAGTACACTCTACCTCTATTAAAGTGGATATTCACAGGGATAATTAGTATATTAGACAAAAGTATTATAGTATAATGTGTACCTAATTATTATTCTGTTAGTTACTTTCGAATTCATAAGACTGTTGTTAGAAGCAGTAAATCACTTGTCTAACTTATGCAGGTATCAATTATTGTCTTTAAATAAATTAACTCTTACCAAATACATTTATACCTATAATGAATAAAACGCGGTTTTGATTTTACTCACAATGCCACTCTGCATCCGAGTACCCACGGACGATTTTTTTACTTGGCTCACTTCCATCGGCCTGTTCCTTGCCGTATACTTTTATAAGGACATATTTAAAAATACCTTCATCTATTTCCACAAGTGGCACAGCCTCCAATTTGGCATCAACCATTTTGCATAGAGAACGAATTGCTGGAAAGGAATTTAATTATTTCCTTAATAGGTATTTATACATTTTTAAATCAATGTGCAGGACTCACGGAAAAGTATTTGTCGTTGACAAGTTATAAAAATGCTCACAGCTGATTTGAGCATTTTGAATTGTACTAGATTTGACATTACTTCGACTTCGTGATGCCATGTCTTTCTTTTTATTATTTGCTGTTACTACAATTTATGATACAGTTTATGATACATTTTTAGCACGGAAAATTATAGGGTTGGCATGCCCAATACCTACTAGTCGTTTTCCATTGGGACCACCAGAAATCTTTTTCAGATCTCAGATTTTACGTGGCGAATGGAACATCTGCTTTTGTGAATGGATTAGTGAGTTATTTGACAACAATATCAGCTGTTCAAATTGCATATGTTTTTGTAGAAATCACAAATGGATATCGACTGGAAAAATGTTTCCCCTATTGCACATACAAATGGAGTATTTTTGGTGATTCATTGTCTTCAGATGACGAGGAAAACTATGGAGATAATAGTTCCTCCTAAATTATATGCATGGCTATTAAATATATTTTGTTATTTTGGTTTTCACGAAGCTTCGCCCATTTGGCTTGAAAGCAAACTTCTTAAAATGATAGCTGTGCGAAGTACCGTCAAACAGGCTAATGTCGTTTTCCATTGGGACCAAAAATCAATCTTTTTTTTGATCTAAATCACTTTTCATGTTCCATTGGGACCAAAAATCAATTTTTTTTCGATTCAGAGCACTTTTTGCAGATCTCGATATTTTTTCAGATCTACACACACTCTCACAATACCAGCATACTTTGCACAGCTGTTTACGTCATTTTAAGAAGTTTGCTTTGAAGACAAATGGGGGAAGTTTCGTGAAAGCCAAAATAACGAAATACATTAAATAGCCATGGATATAATTTAGGAGGAACTATTGTCTACATAGTTTTCCTGGTCATCTGCAGACTATGAATCACCAAAAATACTCCATTTGTATGTGCAATAGCGGAAACATTTTTCAAGTCGATATCCATTGTTATTTCTGCAAAAACAAATGCAATTTGAACAGCTGATATTGTTGTCAAATAACGCACTAATCCATTTACAAAAGCAGATTAATTTCGTAGCATGTTCCATTCGCCACGTAAAATCTGAGATCTGAAAAAGATTTCTGGTGGTCCCAATTGACAAATGTACAAGTTGGCCTGCGATATCTGGTGGCAAAGAAAAGAACCCTATCAGACATACAGAAATCTGTCATCGGTAAGCGGTACATGTATTTTTGCAAAAGTAATTTATTTATTTTATGAATGAAAAACTATTTTAATTGATATAAATGCCTTGTCAGTCTAAAATCCAAGTATTGTTTAGGGAAAATAAAATAACCCCGGGTCAATAAATTATGTTTGAATCGTTTAAAAGTGGAATGAAAAATTTGTGTTTGTTTCGTGTAAACAATTTGTTTATTTTTGGATTATACTCTTTTTTAACTGTTTGAAGTACTTCAAATTGTTGTTAATATTCTATTTATTATGCAGCATTAGGTATCTATTATTGTGTAGCTGACGCAACTAGCCAAGATTTATCTCAGACTTTCTCGATATGATAATTTTGGAAGGTTTCTGCTGGGAAATGCTACTTCGAGCAAACGCGTGCAGTGTTTTTTATTATCTCTTGCAATTGGCTTTAATATATCGCCTTCTTTAAAATGTAAACTACATATTTTAAAGAACTTAGGAAATTATTTTCCCATGCGAAGAACAATTTACCACTTTTTTTTTACAAGGAATCGAGTTTTAAACTTCATTTGGATTTTTGTACACGGTTATACCATGTTCTCTATATGAGTTGCACTTGGGTACACCACAATGAGATACTCGATCCAACACTTTTTCTTTATTTTCCAACACTGTAAACTATTTAGAAATTTATTTGTATGTTTTTAATTAACAAATGTATTTATTTGCCACAATATTTAAATATTTAATCTCGCTTAGCTTCTTTTACGTATATTTTTTCGCTGATCTGTCAAACTTGTATGTCTAGTAGGGTTCAAATTATGGCCGCTAGGGTACACCCTCCATTTCTCAATAGGTTTGTTTGACGTGGCTAGCACTAGTGCCCACTAGTGCGCACTGAGAAGTGTCAGCTGATTTTCCCGCCTACCCAAAAACCTGCACAACCCTGAAAATTTGGCTATCATATCGAACGCAAAATATGCTGCCCTGAAGTCTGGCAGTTTTTGAATTTGAAAAATACTTATGTTTTGGTGAACGAAGTGCGAAGATGATAACACTTTGTTCTGTTTATTGTTAAAAATGAGTAAACTCAATTCTGATCTTGTGCTTGCCATAATGCAAACAAGTTGATATATTGTTTGCAATATAATGCGATGCACTAAAAAATGTAATTAGCTTTGATTCCAGATTTTTTTCATTCCATTTATCTTTAAAATAAGGTTTTAGTCCATAAACGTTGTTGTTTCAAACAATTCCCTTTTGAATATCAAAATTATTGTATTTATCTTTATTACGATATTCAAATAAACGAATAACAGCAAGCGAAATGACAGCGCAACTCAGCACTGAGTTCTTGCCCCGACAAAATAACTGGGGTCAGTTCAGTGCACAACTAGGGCGCCCTAGAAGCCATGTCAAACACAGGTTTTCAGTAGCAGGGCGAGTTCAGTGCTATATCGAACACATTAGGGTTAACCCAGTGCGCACTAGTGCGCACTAGGGCCCACGTCAAACAAACCTAATGGAAAACGACATTACATTGACCACTTTTGAATTTGAAACAGGTGTATCGTTAACGATTTTTGTACGATTGTGAAATAAATGACACCAGCATAGGGGCTTGCCTTTGTACTTTCATATTCCGAAGCTAGAATTGGTTTAAATACAAACGTGGAGGTAGTTTCTTAACAAAAACTGGATGGTCAATGTTTGACCCGCTTTAGGGTAACTTTGGGCATTTCTTTTGAATAATTTCAGTGACGGAGATCTAACCGCAATTTCTTGCGAGAGAGAGGGAGGCAAACCGGTGTGCCTAATATCGGCTTATCTGCCGTACGAGTCGACGGCAGTGCCACCCGGTAACTTAAGGCAGCTGCTGACCAGGGACAAGTGGCTCTTCGTCATTGGATGCGATGCTAATGCGCATCATTCGCAATGGGGAAGCAGTGACATCAATGCTAGAGGTGAGTGTCTTTTTGATTTTATCTTATCGACCAAACTTACTATATGTAACAAAGGCAATACCCCAACATTTGTGGTACGGAATAGGCAAGAGGTGCTCGATATTACTCTTGCATCTTGTACTGATTCCCTCACAATTGAGAAATGGAGGGTATTAGAAGAGGCATCCCTTTCGGATCATAAGTGGATTCGCTTTCAGATAGGCTTCCACAGTAAGGCTACGATCACCTATCGAAACCCCAGGAAAGCTGACTGGAATAGGTACGAATCCATAGTTAGGCATCAGATAGGAAATGAAGTACCATTTATTGAAACGTCATTAGACTTAGACAGGGAAGTTGATAACTTAGGCAGGATAATGAGCAAGGCTTACGAACAAGTTTGCCCGCTCAGAAAGACAACCAAAAGGTCTCAGCCTCAGTGGTGGAACAAGGAGTTAAGCTCCAAAAGAAGGCAAGTTAGACATTTCTACAACAGGGCCAAAGTTGTGGGGGACGACATTACATGGGATCTATACATAGAAAGTAAGAGAGAGTTTAAATACTTGATCAGGCAATCCAAAAGAAAATCTTGGAAGCTCTTCTGTGAGGCGATCACAGATACTAGCGAGGCTTCCAGACTTCGCAAAATGTTGGCTAAGGACGCAGCTGTCCCTAGCTTTATTAAGAAATCGGACGGTTCGTGGGCCGAAAGCAGCGAGGAAGTTCTGGAATCACTAGTGGAAGCACACTTTCCAGGAAGTAGTGCGCCAATAACTCCATTATCTAATGGATATAGCATTGGTTCGGGAATAGACGTAAGGGTTGTTGACAATGTCATCACTGGGAAGAAATTGCGATGGGCAATTAAGTCCTTCGCTCCGTTCAAAGCACCTGGCCCCGATGGCATCCTGCCGGCTATGCTTCAAAGGGCTCCAGGTATAGTTATGAACATGATTGGAAATCTTTTTACACACTGCCTGCGATTAGGCTATGTACCCAGGGCATGGAGAGAAGTACGAGTGGTATTTATACCCAAAGCGGGTAAACCAAGTCATACTTCAGCGAAAGACTTCAGACCCATTAGTCTGTCGTCTTTTCTCCTCAAGACACTTGAAAGGCTTATCGATATTTATATAAGAAACAAGTGTTGCAACGGAACTCTATGTAATGCTCAGCATGCATACTTGAAAGGTAAATCGGTAGAGACGGCTCTACACGAGGTAATAGGCAAAATTGAAGGCAGCCTTCACCAGAAAGAATATGCATTAGCTGCCTTTTTGGATATTGAGGGTGCCTTTAATAACGTCAGGAAAGATGCAATCAAAAGCGCCTTGGAAAAGATAAATGTCGAGCAACGCATCACCAATTGGCTATGCGAAATGCTCTCGACGAGAAACATCAATTCCACTCTCGGAAACAGTTCGATAAGGAAATCTGTTACTAGAGGCACCCCGCAAGGAGGGGTTATCTCTCCCCTCCTCTGGGTGCTGGTCATAGACGACATTCTTAAAGAATTAAACAATGCAGGTTTCAAAGTCATCGCATATGCTGACGACGTAGTCATCATTGTTCAAGGAAAATTCCTGAACACGATGAGTGAACTCATGGAAACAGCCCTCAATAGGCTTAGATTATGGGCCGAAGGGTGTGGACTACGAGTCAACCCGGAGAAAACCGAACTCGTACTATTTAGTACAAAATACAAGATACCACCCTTCAACCTGCCCAGACTTGATGGAGTGGAGCTCTCTCTCTCGGAGAGCGCAAAATATCTTGGCACGGTATTAGACAGGAAACTAAATTGGAAACTTAATGTACAGGAAAGAGTCCGCAAAGCTTATAATGCTCTCTTCATATGCAAGAGAACAGCAGGAAAGAAATGGGGCATGAAGCCGTCAATTTTATATTGGCTTTACAAAATGGTAGTAAGACCCATAATTACATATGGGGCTCTTGTCTGGTGGAAAGCCACAAACAAGAAGTATGTACGGGATATGTTGACCAGGGTACAAAGAACAGCCTGCATTGCCGTTACGGGTGCTTTACGTACCACACCAACGGCTGCACTGGAGGCGTTTATAAATCTTTTACCACTGGACCTACAAATAAAATCAATTGCGGGAAATAGTGCGCTACGGCTCACTAATATTGGGCTCTTTAAGAACAGTAGGATAGGACATAGCAGTATTTTGAAGGAATCATTCTCCGAAATACCGGAAAAGTCGGATGAAGGTCTTGGTACACTAGATTTTGACACACCGTACGATGTGTTGTACCCTGACAGAGAGGATTGGTATAGGAACTTGGTGTCGAGGGTAAATGAGACCTCGATATATACTGACGGCTCCAAAACCAGTGAGGGCACAGGGTCTGGTGTATTCTCCAATGAACTGGACTTACATCTGGCCCTGAGACTTCCGGACACATGCAGTGTGTTCCAGGCGGAGATTCTGGCAGTACTCAAAGCTGCGGAGGTACTTGAGATGAGATCGATATCCAATAAGAATATCGCCATCTACATTGATAGTCAGGCTGCGCTTAAAGCGCTAGAGTCACATACCACTAAATCTGAACTAGTAAGGAATTGCCGCACAATGCTCAAGGCATTATGTTCGCAGAACCGTGTCAGATTATGTTGGGTACCTGGGCATCGTAATATTGAAGGTAATGAAAAGGCCGACGCTCTGGCCAAGGAAGGAGCGGAGCTCCCACCTAACACCATTATTGAGGGAATAAGACCACCAATGGCCGTGGCTAGAAGGGTCGTTTTCGAAAAAACTTCCCATTTAGCAGCCACAAGATGGTCACAGCTAGATGGTCACAGGGTCTCAAAGGCACTGTGGCCCACCTTAAACCGGAAAAAGTCTGAAGAATTAATCAACTTCAGTAGAACAAAGCTAAGATTAACGGTAGGAATACTCTCTGGACATTGCCTTCTAAGGAAGCATGCCATGAGACTAGGACTAGCTAGCTCGGACATATGCAGGTATTGTGAGGACCTACAAGCCACGGAAGACATCTTCCACATTTTATGTGAGTGTCAAGCAATCGCTCGGAGTAGAAGGAAGCACCTTGGCAGGTACTTCTTTAATCACTTAGAGGAGGTTGGTTCCTCAAACAATATTGGGACCATTATTAATTTCTGCAGGGAAATTGATTGTTTGGGCGATTTGGTTTAGGTTTTTAACCGTAACGGTTCCCTGGGGATGGCGATGGGCCCACTATGGTGCCTGGTCTTTTTGTGATGAACTCACAACCCCACTCAACCTAACCTAACCTAACCTAGGGTAACTTTGACCAGTATATTTATTGTTATCAAAAATTGTAAGTTAGGGTAGTTTTATTAAATTTTATTAGCAGACTAGCTGACCCGTGCTCGCCTTGCTTCGCCAGAGTTCCACTTTTCAAATTTAAAACAAAATAATAAGAGCTATACAAACCCACTTCGGTGCTGTAAGTGACGTGTAGCAAGAAACAAAGGAAAGAATGACTTAGTTTTATAATTGTAGGGATTTTTTAATTATGTAGTTGTCGCACATAAAAACGTCACCGCTCTTTTTTGTGTTGATACCTATTCGTGCGATTTGAATATGTACAGTCTTCGACACTTCTAAGCGATTTCCATTCACTGGTTAAATTTTATATTAAAACATTAGAAATATATCCGTCCCGATTGATTATTAAATATTTATACATAAATAATTTACAAAAATTGATTCACTCGATGCAATGCCTTTCTTTGCTGGAGAAAAAAATCACTAAAATGTAAACAAACTCTACCAGTTGTCAAATTCAAACGCACTTGTTATTGGTAAATCTGAAAAAATATCTTGGTTCGCAAAAGTGCTCTGAAATTTGAAAAAGATTGCTTTATTTGTACCAAGCGAACATATAAATTGCTCTGAGAGAAAAAAAAGTGCTCTCAGAGCGCCCAATCGAATATACCACATTACATTCAAATTATTAAATTTCCCTAGCGAACAAAAAAATCGACAACAGCGCCACCTATCGGGTCCAAAACTATCCTATCTTTCTACCTGCATCCAACCATGGACACATACAAAGTTTCATTGAGATCGATTGAGTTTCTCAAAAAAATCGACAACAGCGCCACCTATCGGGTCCAAAACTATCCTATCTTTCTAGCGGCACACAACCACGCACACAAACAAAGTTTCATTGAGATCGGTTGAGTTTCTCAAAAAAAAAAATCGACAACAGCGCCACCTATCGGGTCCAAAACTATCCTATTTTTCTAGCTGCATACAAAGATGCACACGAACAAAGTTTCATTGAGATCGGTTGAGTTTCTCAAAAAAAAAAACGACAAAAGCGCCACCTATCGGGTGTCGGTCGCTCGGTGTCGATGACGCGGTTTCGTTTTCAAAGTAACCCAAATTCATTAATTTCTTCTTATCTAAAAGTGCCCAACGCGCCTAAAGAAATAATAACCTCAAAAAAACATAAGGCAGAAAAGGTGCAGTTGCATATGCATGCATACGAAAAAAAACAATACCGAGCACAAACGGGATTCGTTCGTGGCATGCATCATCAGATCACAATCAATATAGCGCATTTTAAATCACAATTGAGTGTGACTCCCTCCCAATCTCAATTACATTACATTACATACCTGACCCAGCGTTCCCTCCCCTGTCGTTAGGCAAAGTTCTCATTGCGGTAAAAATTGGTACTCAAATGGGTCTGAAGGTAGTACGCAATAATGTACCTAAAGAAAACGGCTTTATGGTATTTTTCAATTAGAATCGGTAATTTGTTTAACAAAATTCACTACTATACATTTTCAAATATTTGTTTTATATGACCACACATTTTTTATTCATTAAAAAAAATATCACAAAGAAAAGCTTATTTTAATTTAACATAAATTATTTCATTCATCCACAAAAAATAAAGGCAAAACCTTTAAGGTTTATTTATATTTAAGAATAAATTATAAGTTAAGTATGTATATAAAAATGAACGAAAAAAAAAACAAAGAAAAATATTCCACAGTTATATCATAATTTTTGAACATTAAAAAATGTAAAAAAAACCTTTTTTATAAAAAACATAAAGTAGTGAATTATACATTCATATCACAATTCAATATTCAGCGATTCAGAAAAAGAGGCGCATCCTGCGCGACAATTTAAATTGGAACATGTATTTTGTAGTTTAAGTCTGTTGTAACAAACAATTTTTGGAAAATTTGGAAAATAAGAAATGAGTTATTGATATGAAATTATAAAAAGTAGTACGCGGCGATCCAAAGTAGTATCGTACTCAGTTAGAAAAAATGTACTCAAAAACTAAAAAACGCTACAATTGTAGCACGGGAGGGAACGCTGACCTGACCTGACCACAACTCCACTCTCTCCACTATCACCTGTTCAATTTCAATTTAAAAGAAGTGAGAAAAAAAACAACACAAAGCACAAAAGGTGTATGAAAAAAAAGAGAAACAAAAAGCATACAGCATTCAGCAGAGAGAGAAACAGGTTTTGCCGCACACACACACAAAATTTCCTCCACTGAATGCCGGGCAAATCCAACGATCTAGCTTCAATCGAACATTTTACTTTTTTGAGTTGTATAAAATTTATAGTTTAATGCTTATTGTACAGCTTCAGGACTACGTACAAAGATTATTTATATCTTAAAATCTTTGTACATAATTGAACTTTATATTAAAAAAAAACCTATTTTATTCGGTTGAGTCATTCCAAAGCTAGGAGCTAGAAGGCATTCGAGAAATACAACTTTTGTTAGATATCAGCTTAAATCTCCGCTTCCGGACAGCGGATAATGATTAAACATTATCCTAAATTCTAATATCGACAATTTCCAATGCAATTGTGAAAACCGAAATCAATTTCGTGCAGTACTTCTTGTGCCTTGAGCACACAAACTATTTAAAGCCGGAAAAAAGTTACAGTTTTATTATTAGTAAGGATAAGGATAAGGATAAGGATAAGGATAAGGATAAGGATAAGGATAAGGATAAGGATAAGGATAAGGATAAGGATAAGGATAAGGATAAGGATAAGGATAAGGATATGTAATATTAAATTAAGCTTTTGAATTAACTTCATAGTGTTTTTAAACGAAGAACTAATATTAATAAGTAAGTAGCGTAAAGAAATAATTGTGAGTAATAATTAAAAACAGTAAGGAAACCCTTATATGAGAAGTCTTGAGCCTTTAAGGTACATTCGTCTTCTGGGCATCGTCTAAAACATTATCGTTACAATTCTTTTAAACATTATTTGCATTCTAGAGACCTACCCCAAACCTAGACATCCAATATTTGCTTTTGTTGGAGCACAGTAATGCAAAAACTTCATCCACGCAGAAATTGCCATTACCAGGCTCAAATTCAGACGAGTGCTGATGTTTGTTACATATCTTTCTTTTTCTTCCAAATTACTATTTTTTTAGTGAAGGATTTTGGTCTTCCAATATCTTTTGTACGCTTTAACTTAAACCTATTGATTAATGTTCCTTTTGCAATGTTGAAGTCCTCAGCGCACTTTGTGATAGACCTAGTACCACTTTCAACAAGGCTAGGTTAGGTTAGGTATGTGGGTTGGTAGAGCAGGGTAGACCCTGCTATACCACACTTAGGTCCTTGTGGACCCATTGTGATACCCTTTTTGGGGGTTAACCGTCGGTGTTGTTGATGGTCAGCTTGTGTTATCCTTCTTGTATTTACCCGATGCCGTCCAGCCATCCTGATGCCCTCAAAAACCCTTAAAGATCAGAAAGTGTAACATCAGAAAGTTCTCGTAAGTCATGGAAGTAGAAGCTTCCAAGTGTTCTGTTTCTCAAGTGACAGAGGCTCGGGCAGTGACAGAGGAAGTGAGGTGTGTCCTCATGGACCTCTTCGTCTCCGCAACCTCTACATATATCGTCATCCTTGAGATTTAGTTTCATCATGTGATTTCTTAAGAAGTTATGACTCGTTAGAGCCCCTACCAGCTTAGACAGCGATGGCCTGTCAAACTGTATAAGTTTGAATGTTCGGCCTTTGTCATATGCTGGCCATAGCTTCCGAGATACTTCACAGGTAGTTAGTGCTTTCCACCTGTTATTGGTTTTTATACGAATCTTGTTCTCCAATCTCCACTCGTTCTCTGAAATTACATAGTGGAGGCTTGGCACTCGACTGTAGTGCTCTATCATTATCCATTGCGGACCCCTTTCTCGCCAGTTCATCAGCTTTCTCATTGCCGGCTTTGTCACTGTGTCCAGGGATCCAGCAGAGATTCGTGGAGTGCTGCGAGCAAAGAACCTTGAGCTCTTCGCGACAGCGGTGAACTAGCTTCGATTTAATTTCTATAGCAGAAATGGCTTTTATAGCCGCCTGGCTATCAATGAAAATGGTAATATCTTTACGTGGTATTGCCAACAATGACACCATTCGGGCCGCTTCCGCGATTGCCAGAATCTCTGCTTGGAAGACACTACTGCTATCAGGAAGCCTGATGGAGCAGTGTATGTTCAATTCCTCACAGAGTATACCGGCACCGGTTCCACAGTCCATCTTTGATCCATCTGTATAGATGGATACCGATTTCCGCTTTGTGGGTTCATCTGTTCTCCATTCATCTCTGAAAGGAGTAGGTGAATGGTCTATCAAAGTTCAGGTGGGGAGACATGTAGTCGGAAGTGACATCATTCCCAACGTTTTTCTCTAGAATTTGTGCGTGCCCAAAATTGCATGATTTCCATGTATTAGTTTGACTAATCCTCAAGGCACTTTTGGTAGCAGATTCTTCCATGTATAGGTCCAGAGGAGTTAGATTGAGAATTGCCTCCAAACCTGCTGTGGGTGTAGTTCTCATTGCGCTGGTTGTTCCTATACATGCTAGTCTTTGTATCTTTGTCATTGCCTTGAGATTGGTCGCCTTGCCCGCGGCTTGCCACCAGACTACGCTGCCATATGTGAGTATTGGCCGCACGATTGCCGTGTACATCCACAGGATTATTTTGGGGTTTGGTCCCCACCTCCTGCCAAAGATGCGGTTACATGCGTAGAAAGCGTTAGCTGCTTTCTTCACTCTTTCATTGACATTCGGCTTCCAATTAAGTTTCCTATCGAGGATCATACCCAGGTATTTCGCCCTATCCGTCACCTTTAGAGGTATTCCCTCAAGAGTTGGTGGCTGGAATTGTGGTATTATTCTTTTGTTTGTAAAAAGGACAAGCTCGGATTTTTGGGGGTTGACGCCAAGGCCGCATTGCTTTGTCCACGTACTAAGTGTTCTTAGTGAATTCCCTAGGAGGTCACTTATGGTTTGTAAGAATTTGCCTTTTGCAAGCAAAACTACATCATCTGCGTATGCAGTTACCGTGACCCCCATATTCTTAAATCTGATTAGTATCTCATTAATGACAAGTACCCAGAGTAGAGGGGAGATGACCCCTCCTTGCGGAGTGCCTCTTGCAGCAGTTACTCTAAGTTCTGTGTCAACTATTTTCGCGTTGATATTCCTTTCACTAAGTAAATTTATAATCACATTAGTAAGAGATTGGCCAACATTTGAATTCTGTAGTGCTCTCTTGACTGCGCATGTTTTGACATTATTGAAGGCACCTTCAATATCCAAGAACGCCGCCAGTGTATATTCTTTATCTTTTAATGACTTCTCTATAGTGCTAACTACCTCATGCAATGCTGTTTCCACCCCTTTGCCTTTGATATAAGCATGTTGGGCAGAGGAAATCGCATTGTCATCTAATCGACTGCGTATAAAGACGTTCATTAGTTTTTCAAAAGTTTTAAGAATAAATGATGTCAGACTTTTCGGCCTGAAGTCCTTAGCGGTAGTGTGGCTAGATTTCCCCGCCTTCGGAATGAAGACGACCCTAACCTCTCGCCAGGCTTTCGGAATGTATCCGCATTCCAGACTCCGAATGAAAAGCCTTTTTAAGATCGGTGTAATAATGGTCTTAGATTTCTGGAGCATGATTGGAAAAATGCCGTCGCATCCAAGGCTAAGTGCAATTTGAATTTGGTCTTCATTTGCACTGTTATAATGGTCTATTTGATATGTTTTTTGGAGCCATATATCTTGAACCTTTTCTTGAATAGGTGTCTACCTACTAAGCCTATGAAACAGGGAAAATATAAGTGGTCAATGTTAGCCATTTGTGTTGGTTTAACTTTGACCACCCGGTCAGAGAACTTGTTTACTTTTGGTCAAAGTTACCCCCCCTGTTCAATGTTAGCCTGTTTGACGGTATATTGGTATTGTGAGAGTGTGTAGATCTGAAAAAATATCGAGATCTGCAAAAAGTGCTCTGAATCGAAAAAAAGATTGATTTTTGGAACATGAAAAGTGATTTAGATAAAAAAAAAGATTGATTTTTGGTCCCAATAGAAAACGACATAAAAAACACATGTGCAGAAATTCTGGACGCAACGCAGAGTGCAGTGCTACAAGTAAAAGTTTGGCATGCATTGCATCGGCTAATAGGGCAACCATAATAAAAAATGTTCTTTTCCTTTTTTTAACTACTTAAACTTATGAATTACAAAGCTAGTAAACTAGCCAAATAATTTTTAAATTTTCTAAAATATCTATTAATCAGCTTTTTACTTAGCCTGCTCAGTCAATTTATTCTGAGCTCATAGAGCGCGCTCTGATCATGCTCTGAACGAAAAATGAAACACAAATTCGAGCTCTGAAGTGTCTTAGCTAAAAAAGAAACATTACCTTTTGTATAACAGTTCAGGCTCTGCTCTGAACTAAAAAAAAAACGCCTAGTATTACGTGTCTATGATTTTTATAGAAATGGCCAAATATGATCACGTCACTTGCTTAGTATTGTCTCTGATAAAGATTCGCAAAAGTGCTATGAAATCCGAAAATATTGTTTTTTTCTTGTACCAAACGAACATGAAAAGTGTTCCGAGAGCAAAAAAAACGTGCTCTGAAAGCACCCAATCGAATACCACATGAGGATTTTCGCTTTCCTATAAAACAAAATGGCTCCCGGAAGCGATGAACGGACAATCATTTATTTATTTTCTTTAAATGATTAATGAATTTTTTGATTTAATTCACTGTAACTAATTAATCGGAAATGGAAACGGGAAACGATATTAAGTTGCAGATGCACTTTACCCACTCATTAACCTGTATACTGAATCACCTTTTCATAATATTGTTCCTAGATTTGAACTTGTTGGGCCTTGGCAGTACGTAATCTTGTCTCTTGTCAAGAAGAATTGTTTTAATCGGTCTAGCAAACATGGGTCGTACCTCATACGTCATACACATATGGACATTGTCATTCTTGTTATATATTCGTGTATCCATACGGTTTAAGAAGTCGGGCGAGCCTGCAGTTTCCGGACGATACCAAAACCAATGAACAAAAATACGATTTATTATTTTCCATTTTTTTTTTCATTAATTCTATTTCCTTTTGTTTTCGTTTTCTTTTTTTTTTAATTTAAAAATAATAAAATTGTATATATAATATTTTAAGTTTTGTCCATTTTTTGTTTTATTTTGACTTAAAAAAATATCAATGTATATATAAATAAATAAAAAGATGTATTTTTATTTCATTTCTTTCATCTTGTTTTTCTTATACTTCACGACACAGTTTCATGTATATAATATATATTTTTATTTATATGTTAATTATAATAGTATAATAATAATAATAATAAAATTAATTAATTTTTTTTCCGGTTAGAAAGTAAAAATTAAACATAGGTATTGTTAATTGTAAAAAAATAACATTAATATTCCTTTTTTATCATATCATTGTTTTAATTAATTATAATTATGTTTTGATTATTTCTCAAAATGAATATCATTTTGTTAACATTATTGGACTTCAATATTATTAACAAAACTTATTGCAGGCAGTCCGTCTTGCTCATACATACTATAAAATGAAACAGAAAAAAATAAAAATAAATAATAGAGACGACGTAGTTAAAATGACAAGAAGAAACAAAAAAAAAAAATACATTTACTTTTATTTTTATGTTTTAAGATGCGCTTTGCGAGGAAAATTGTTAAACACATAATTTAGCACCATTTACCATAGTTTATTGGACGCTGTTAATAATAAGTTTAAATCGGTGAATTGTAGTACAAAGTAGATCGGGTAAGTTGACTTTCGACAGTGAATGTTCTAATATTTTGTTTATTTGATTTCCATTTAGTGATTAGGTACTTTGACTTATTTAAGTAAACGAGTTTAAGAGTTTTCGGCATCATCCTGCGTCGACAAACTTTATTTTTATCGTATTTAACTTTGATATATGCAAATCGAAGTCTTAGCCAAATGCACTGTACATTAGTAACATCAATTGTATCTTTTTGCGCCATTACCCGCTAGATTTCTAGCGGTACTTATTTTAAGAAAATTACCGTGCAAGGAGAACTACCAGATCACTAGCGAATTTCTCAATCTAGCGAGTACGGTCATTATTTTTATTACGGTCATTACCAGAAAAAGTCAAGTGCAGCACTACAAACAAACCAGACGTGACGGGCTCTATAATTTGTTTCTTCCGGCCACAGTGTCTTTCAATCAGAATGGGGAAATTTTATAGCTAAGCCGATGCGGAATATGTTTATGCAATTATAAAAAAAATACAATCGGCGTTTGTATCGTATCAAGTGCTCAATGCCTTAATTGAATTCCTTATTTGATTATACAGACTATTGTTGTTGCCAACACATCGTCAAATGCTTTGGCTGCAACTTTTGACAATGCCCAATAATTGGACGCAACTAGTAACAATAGTCCCTATACATTCGGTCGCACTGTGAACGTCATTGTCACTGGGATAAATTGGTACGTGCAGCATCGATATAGTTGGGAATACCGAATCGTAGTCAATGTAGTCATACATAAGTCAATGATAGTCACAGGTCGCATCTTTAAATACATCGATTGAATCGCCTTACCGAAGTTTACCAAAGCTCACAATTGCGAAATTTCCATGGAATTGAATATAGCTCCTTAAAATTAAAGTTCAGGTCCCATCGCGATCTATGGGAAACCAATTCGATCCACGGAAAAATATGTAAAGTTGGCTGGTCCTATGACCAACTTACTTGTTGTTGTTACCCACTAGCTCTGGCTATGGCGCCTTCAGCTTGAACCTTCCGGCAGTAATCTGCACTTAAGGCGGGGATCCCACACAACTCTTAGAACAACCTGAGAATCACGGCTCGCAAGCCAAATAAATACCAAGTATGTTTGTTGATGATGGAAGTCGAAGTGTTTTTGGATATTACTAATTGCTTTTGGCAATTAGTTAAATGACCGCTGGTGCGATCCCTTCACAAATACACATCGAAACCTCTTGCGAATGAATGACAAATATCTGATACTAAAACTTCCATGAAAAAGATTCTCAATTCCACCGTTCGGACGCAAAATAATATTGTAAGTAAGTTCGCCTTAATAATTAAAAACGCCCAAAACAATGGTTGCAAATAGGTAGGCCTCATTAATCTATTTTCCATGGTTCAATAGAAATGAGAATCTGACGAATTGGCTAGACGAGCATGCATCCGGTTCAACCGTATCCATTCCAGTGATGCCAGATGATGGGTATTACCCATTTCGTGGGCATTTTTCCTTTCAAAACAAGTTAAAAGGACGAAAAATTATTTGTTTTTTAACGTTCAAAACTAACAAAAATTGTGTATTCTGTTTTTTTCGTCGGAATGGGCGAAAAGGCCAAATTGGTGAGCGTCGTGGGCAATTCAGTCTGAAAAGTCTGACATCACTGACCCAATCACCCCTATTGAGGTATTCGATCGGAAGAGAGTTTTTCCGTTCGAGGTATCCGTTTTGATACGACTTTCGAAAAAAAAATCTCCTATGAGGACATATAACGCACCAATTTTTCACAGCTACATGGCACATTTTTTACGAAGCTCTTCGACAACTAATTGCTGCGGAATATATGAATGCGCAAAGAACGCGTTTACCTATATGCTTCATTTATTTTGTTCCAAAACGGATACTTCAAACGCAATTTTAGTTCCGATCGGATTTGACTTTTGTATTGAAATTTTTTCCGAACGGATACCTCGATTAGGGTGAATATTGCAACGCCAATGTCGTTGGATCCATTAAGAAATGCCACGCTGACAAACACTATACAGGGTGGGTATATGATACCCTGCAATGATTTCCATTGACAACAATACCATAGCAGACAATTTATGGGTAGGTACATAATCACAGCATTAAAATGGTTTTAAAGTGTCCACCGACTATATGAATCGCATAAACCATATATAGCATCTAAATCGAAAGTTTAACTTATGAATACACAATCTATACCGAAAACAATAGTAAAGTTCATTAATGGATTAATTCTTAAAATAGTGTTCTGTGCAATTTTCCTCAACAAAATCGCTTACAAGCTACTGAGTTAGTTTTCATTTCTTAATTTTTCTATTTTTCAGTGTGAAATTTAGATTCCTATAGTACGTTGTTCGGGCAGATCAATAATTCACTTGTTATCCAGTTGTTATCGGTTAAGATTGGTAAGGTCTTGTGGCAAATAGACTTAATACTTATTCAATAATTATTTCTTCAATGCTACGCGCGTAATCGGTGAAAGCTACAAGCATTTCTTCCCTCCAAACTTCAAGAAAATTGGCAGCAAAACAGATTGTTAAGTCACCGCGATAGCGTTTAAAACATTTTGTTACTATTAACACAGGGACGGAACTGAACTTTTTTAACACTAACTGAGGATATTTAATTTTGTTTCAACTGAATGTGCAAGAGCCCCTAAAACTTCAGTTTATTATAGTTGAGAAAACAACAAGAACATAAGTTTACTGACTGTAACGATGTTTTTATTTGCTTTCCCACAATCAGCTAAAAAACACAGTCTTGTGAGCCAAAACTATTCTTGTAATAAGTCCCTTCTTCGTTTGAAACAGAAGAAAGCTTATAGCTTTCGTTAAACAAGAGACAATTATCGTATAGACGATATCGTTTTTGAAACTTTAGTGACCATAATAAATTATATTCTGCCAGGGTTTTTAACACTATCATCAGCTTTCATCGTATTTGTCGCAAATAAACTGGAAAAGGCTCTCAAACTCGTAATATGTCTGTTCCTTTACAAAAACGCATTCGAACACATTAGTCAAATTTATCCAAGCTTCGTTCACTTCTACCCAACTTTTGCGTAAGGGAATGAAGTTTGACTAATGTATTCGAATGCGTTACTGTAAGTGAACACACCTAATTTCTGCACTGGTCGCTGGTTTTGGAGGTCTATCGTTTCGACGCTAATCGTTTAAAGAGTTTCAGATTGAGTGCCTGAGAGAAAGAATTTCATTCTTTTTTTTTCGGGACACGCTTTGTTTATTTCACTCTTTTCTTTCACGTTCACGTATAAGAAATTCTCTTTGCACTCTGGCCTGCATTAAATTAACTCTGGTGGTAGGCAGTGGGTTGAAGAATAAAAGATTAATCTGAACAACTCGTTTGGCTTTCGAGCAGGGCATGGAGTGTCAGTAAAAACTGACTGATATTATACAAAACTCAACTTAAGACTCACGGCCCAAGCGACAAGGCACAATCTTTCAAAAGTCGGTTCAATTATTTGCATACGGCATTTGATAGTAAAGAAACGATTAAAAAAAATGCAAAACCATTAGGAAGTGACATCAACTATTTAACTTTATTATCCCGTAAACATACAAAATATACTGCCAGTCGCTGTTTCTTTGTGCAAAGAATTGAGTAGAAGAGCCCTATCCCGAATAACTAAGGAGACATTTGATTCTGGATCACCGGTGTCCTGTTTTATGGCGCTAATGCTTGGACTCTATCTAAAGCGGATGTACGTTTCTAGTTCGATTCGATAGAAAACTTTTTGTATGAGCACTTGAGCAGTACAGTGACATCGATCTGGGGCCCTACTCTGTATTTCGTTCCGAAAGTCATTTCTATTCGAAAGTGCTTTTCGTTCCGCTTTTGATTTTGTACTCTGTTAAACATTCGGAACGAAAAAAAAACACTTTTCCCTTTTACGGATTGGTTGTTTCGAGTCTCGAATTAGTTCTCATGAAATCTGCCAAATCAAGAATTCAAAACAAAAAACAAACAAGGCGGATAAGGCAAAATTGCGATTTTGAAAGAAAAATAAAACAAAAAAATGGATTCGGTTGCACTTTGGATTGATGCAGAAAATAATAAAGAACGAATTGAACGAAAAATTATACGGGACAAATCAAATATAATGAAAATGTGTGATAAAATGTAAAATTTTAGGTATTGGTGGCAAAGATTCATTTCACTATTTAACTATTGTTTATTAGGCCTGTTTTTTTGAGCTTCGATCTCAGCAAAGCAAAGTAAAGTCGGATTTTCAGCACGCTAATTACAACAACTACGCTCTACTTGACACTTCGAGACTCGAAATAGTTGTTGCAATTGCGTGCTGAAATTCCTACTTTACTTTGCTTTGCTGAGATCGAAGCTCAAAAAAACACGGCTATTATTTTAGTTTTGTTCAGAACTTTCTCCTTTCGAAGAACGCTTTTTTGTATGTTTTAGGATGAACTCTGCTCCTTTAAGATCAACTGCAGTTCCAACTATCTTGAAACTAGCACAACAAACAACATCAAGTGCTGTTGCAAAAATGTCTGCAGTGCGATAGTAAAAGTATTGTGTCCAAAACATATAAATTTTAAAATGAGTGAAATAAAACGTAAGAAAAAACATAATCTTCATGATTTCTTAAAACAATGAAAGTGCCTTTACAAATTATAGATATGTGACCATGAAATTGTTCATACGGGCAGTAAATGCAAAGCACGGTGGTGCAGCACATGATTCACATGTATGGAGTCTCTCGTATGAACGTGAATATTTAATTCAAAAATTCTGTTTTGTGTCCATTTTTCTGCTGGAAGATTCACTATAATTAAATTTATTTGCTTGAATTGTTATTAAAACTAAGTTTTTCTATAAAAAAAACATACATTTAAAGACATTCGTCGTCATTTCCGTCATCACATTGGTTGTAGAAACAAATTTTCCGTTTTCGAATGCTTTCGACATTCATAAACGAGTTACCAGGTACGAAAATTCCACTTTCGGAATTGTCATTCCAAAAGTAGTAAATTTCTTTACACTTTAGAAATAGAGAGTACGAAATATTCGTTTTCGAAAATTTTCACTTTCGGAACGAAATACAGAGTAGGGCCCTTGTCCGGAAAATGTCTATGACAGTGCAGACGAACAAAAATGGCCTGGCGCGTAGAGTGAAGAAGAAGACCTCGTAAAGAGTAGCACAAGTAGCCAAAAAAGACCTAGCTTGGAAGTTAAGACCTTTAATATACACCGGCATATGAGGTCTGCAAAGAAGAACTCGAAAAAAAAAAAACAGAAATATCTGCTAACGGAAATAACCTCTGTATTATAGACTGCTTGAATCCAAATGATTAGAGTGTCGCTTAAAGGAGTGTTATGTACAAATAGCAGTGTTCTTCGAAATAGTTCCGAGTATTATTAGAATTGGTTGTTGTTTTCCCCAGAATAATAATTCATACTAGTTAAGGAAATAGACTTATTTCTAGGTTTTCGGGCTTAAATATTTTCTATAAAGCTTTCCATAGCAACTGGCGGACATTCTTTGTACTCTTCAACTAAAATACGTGCTTAGTTTTACCAATGGAGGAATTTACGTCTACCACGAACAGAGCGTACTACGGCTTTAGTGCCAAAACAATTCAAAAATAAATTATTACATTATGTGTTTTCGTTTGTCGTTTGCAAAAATATTTGCAATGCTTTCTTATTTGTTTTATCTAAATAAGTGTGTGTTTGCTTTTGCTTCGTGTATATTGTTCATACTTGTTTTTTTTTGTTAATTTGCAGCTTATCAATTACAAAACGTTTTAGTATTTTTTGTTGTTTCGTTTTCTCTTTTTTGTTTGTTTTATTTGTGGCTTTGTTTTCGTTTTTTGTTATAAAATTTAAAAAATACAACTTTTTACAATTCTTCATATTAATAATTTGTTTATCACTAAATATTATTATTATTGGTTTTCTTTTTTTTTGTTATTTGCGATCGGTTTTGTATTATTTTTGTTGATATATAAATTGCATGTTTTTTAGCTGTTAAATTAATTTGTGTTTTGTTTGTTGTTGTTTTTGTTTTTTTTTTTCTTGGTATTTGTTTATAATTTATGTGTAAAAAAACTGACTAAAAGAAACTTAATATCTAATCGGATGGCTTGACCAGACCCATCACTTTGCCTTCGAACAAAGGCAATATATCCGAGTCATTAACTATTTCTTCCTGGATAACTGGACTATCGGGATCCTCACAATGGGTTTTGAAAAAGAATCTACAAAAAATATTGACAGTGAAACCAATATAATAGCTGTTAAGGGTAAATGTTTGGTGGATGCGGTAACAAACCTAAAATTCCCCTTTTTCGGCAGATAGTCCTTAAACTGTTTCAATGTTGGCTGAGTACCAGGAATTTTAGATCGGTATGGATATTCCTCATCACAGAACGAGAAAACAACAGTAGTCGTTTCCTGTGGTTTAGCTGGCAACGGTGGTGGTGGTGGATGATGTATACTGCTACTGCCACTACTACTGCTGCTCATCGATTGAGCCTGCATAGCTGGCAAAGGATGTTGTTGTGAGTAACGACGAGACCGACGGGTCTCGTCTTCCAGTCTTCTTTTTGCCTCTTCTAATTGTGAGGCGGTACTTGAACCAGATCTCCCGCTGTGTAAAAAATTGGACAATCAGATTTATCGGTAGAATACGGAAGATGTGTGCGTACTTACCTGGCATCTTTGTACTTCATAAGAGTATCGGCTGAGATTAGACTAATTCCACTATCAGTGTATATGGAAGGCCATTTATTGGTTAGCTTCCTTGAGGAGGAACTATGATCGGGCATTGACTTTGAGTGTTTCATTGAATGCCCACCTTAAAAGTAGGAATGGGAAATTTTAAATAACAGTCATTATAAATGCAGATATGGGATCCATACTTAAACTAATGGCACCATCGCTTAGCATTCCTGAATCGTGTGTTGTGCGCCTTCTCGTTGGCAATGGAGGGCACGGCGACATTGTACCTGGTGATCGATGTGGCGTTTGATCTTTCCATACACGTGAGACATGTTGATCGAGAATGTCCTGATCGTTGTCTTCGTCGAGAGCGAATTTTTCGCATATCGCTTGTGCAAATGCACGATCACTGGCAAGCCTTTCACTCGATGGAATGGGTTCATCCGAAAAACGCTAAAGTAAACGATATTGTCGTTTGATTAATAAAAGGGCAGTAAAGTAAAGTAAACCGAATATTTAAGATTCTGTAATGCGAATAGTTTCAACATTTTCGGGTGCACGAAGAAATTTGCTTGTGTAGATTAGATTAGATTAGTTTAAAAGGCGGGAGAGACTTCAAGGGGTTCTGGCCCTGCAGCTTTTTAAAATAGCCTACTGTGCCTTCCCAGGTAGGTCCCTAGAGCCATATTTTCACTCCAGAGACAGTCAGGTAGACAAGAATCTTCTCTGGGTGTATGTCAGCAAGGGTTGCTGAATTTCATCGCCTAGGATGTTTTTGGTAGGACTACATAGAGCCGAACAATCCATGAGTATGTGAAGAGAGCATTCATCACTGAGACGCCAATACGGTGGAGATGTTTTTTCACGTGACCATAGCTACTGATAATTGCTGTAAGGATTCTCAGACTATTTATGTCCAGATTAATCAGGAAATTCTCTTGGGGAGAATTTAGGGAAACATTTTCTGGTGAAGTTCTATCCAGCTGTAATTCGCCAAATCTCGTTTGACTCGATGCGAGATAGGTTATTAATGTAGTTCCTGAAATGGTTTTTACTGACTCCGCAAAAGGGTTCAGGTCCGATAAGAGGAGTGGTTGCTCCGATTTTAGCCAGTGAGTCGGCTGATTCATAACCCTCATATCATCTGTGGGCTGGAATACAGTGGAGGATGACTAGGTTTTTCTTAGAAAGTTCGTGGATGGCTGTGAATGTTTCTAAGATAATTTTAGATTTTATGACAGATGAGTCAAGAGCTTTGAGAGCTGCTTGGCTATCTGAAAAGATAAATATGGTTTTTACCCGTGTGTTAGAACTTGGATTTATTCTAGCGCCTGTGTACTAGATGATATTGAGTCGTGATGGATTAGGTTTGTATTTTTCCCATTCTTCCCTAGGGGGGATAATTATGGAGAAGTTTTTGTTGAAGACATATTCCGGTAGCATGTCGTCTAGAGGCATGCTGAATGGTCTTGAAGGCTCCATGGTGTCGAGTAACGACAGATGACCTCCATGATAGCAATAGGGGTCAAAGTTATTCGAATGGAGCAGGTGGTGAATACTGAGTCTGCGTTTGAAGAGGTGCTACGCCTAGGATGACATTGAGTGCCATAGTAGGAGTGGAGCGTAAACAGCCCGTCATGCAGTTTTCGGCTATACGTTGAACTCGTTCTAGCTTTTTGACTGTGGTGACTTTGTTAGTTTTCGTCCATCAGAATGCGGCAGCATGGGTGACCGCTGGTTTTACGACGAGCGAATGAAGCCAGCATATCATCCGAGGTCTAAGACCCCAGTTCTTACCGCAGACCCGACGACAGATCCATAAAGATCAGGTGGCTCTGTTTACGGTACGTTCAGTCTGCTGGTTCCATGCTTGTTTGCTGTCAAGGATAATTCCCGGGTATTTGGCTTCCCGAGAGAATTCAATAGTTTCGCCGAACATACTATTTTTTTTTTTTTTTGTATGTTCCCACGCCCAGTAGGCTGACACTGCGACCTGAAAGATATATTGTATCAATTGGGGATATGTTATTCTAAGAGACTAGTCACCTCCCTGATGAAGGTCAATAAGTCCTTAGTAGCAGAGTGCGCTATGTCTGCTGGCGAGCGAGTCTCTCGGTTAAAGACACGTTTTCTTAACCAATGAAGAGCCGGGCAGTCACAGAAGATGTGCTCAGAAGATTCGACATCCTCCAGACAGAGTCTGCATTCTGTTTCCGGACATAGGTTCATTTTGTTGAGGTGATATCTGAGGCCACAATGACCTGTTAGGAAGCCTGCAAGCTTTCTTAAATTATCCTTGCTGAGTCCAAGGATTTCCTTGTATGAGTATGGCCTAATTAAACGTTTGGATTGTCTTAAACCTGGGACATGTTCCCAGTGTTCGAGACGAAGTTGTTTTTCCCAATCGTTAATTTGTCTAAGCGCAGAAGTCCAATTGACTGTGCAGTAGGGTTCTTGTCCACAGAATAGAGATTCGGAACCAGCTCTAGCTAGTTTATCTGCCTGTTCGTTGCCTGCATTACCCCGATGACCCGGCACCCAGCCGAGCATTACCTTGTTGTGTTTGGCTAGGGCTTGCAGAGCATCGTGACAGCATTTAACTGTTTTGGAAACCATTGTATTGGACGCCAAAGCTTTTAAGGCTGCCTGACTACCTGCCGAGCATACTGGGACAAATAAGGAGATCTAGTTTTCTCCGTTTTGTAAAAGGGGCTATCGTTGTCTTCTTTAGATTTATAGAAATACCTTCTTTATTGCACCATCTCTGAACAACAGATATGGCGAATTGCAGTCTTTCTGAGACCGTGCTTTCGAATATGCCACTGATAACGATTTCCTACATCGTCGGCATATCCTATGCCCTATGGCATAGATCCCTTGATTAGTTAAGGACTTGAGTAAGTCGTCAATGACAAGGGACCATAAGAGAGGCGAGAGGACACCCCCCTGAGGACAATCTCTAGTTGTGAGTGCCTTGCTTGTCTAACATAGGGCGAATCATTCGTGCGCACGAAAACATTTTATCGTTTCGCCTTACAGAATCTGGCCCAAACTTTGACATTTAAATATGTCCACATAAATGACGCTCATCCCACGTCAACCTCATATCATTTGGGATGACTCAAGAATTGCGACATCAAAATGCAAGTGATTAATATTTTTAGCAATTATTATATTATTAAATTGATGTAGTCAAACCAAAAAGCAAATCAAAGACAAAAGGTTGTCGGACAAGAAAGAATCCAGATGAATGGGCGGTTATATCAGTACCGGCAATTAATATAAAAAGATTGGTAGTACAATTATGTTGATTGGAACTTGCACTGTGCTTCTCAATTTATTTCGTGAAAATGTCATAAGAAAAATATAGAAGAGATCTAGAATATTTACAGATGAAAGCAAAAACACGAAAAGATGCAAATGCGTACGGGTATGGAATAGAAATTTGTAAAGGCAATAAAAAGGTATCTGAACTGAAAATACTTAGAAAAAGGGATAGAAGATGGCAGTGCATCTTTTTGTCTCCACTGTTATTGTGCACTGTCACCGCAGCTGTTATTCGCATTTGGTCAGCATTTTTATGGGTTTGGAACAGCTTTCGTTGATGAAAGGGTTGAATACCGACACAATCTTTAATGAAACGACTCGTCGTTCGTCGACCGGCAGATTACCGTTAGAACCGAAACGTCTTCTTAATACCATGTTTCCACCAACGTGATTTAGCTAAATCCACTTGATTTAGCTAAATCATCTCATAAATTACGTGATTTACCATACATTTTCGTGATTACTAATTACGTGATTTAGACGTGTTTAATTTTTAATTACGTGTCTTTCATCGCAAATCCACACAAAATAAAATCGAACGTACCTGCAGCGCTTTCAATTTAATTCAATGTTATTCAACAAACAAAAAAAAAAAAAACAACACAAATGTCAAAAATATTATCCCAAATTCAATTTTCCTCGTGTTTCGACGATTTTGGTATTTTTATTAAGTAAAACAATCATAAGTTGTTTTATTTTTGGCAGATGTGTGATAACAAAAGAAAAACAACAAAAAAAAAAAAACTACCCTCTCCGAAGTGGACGAATTCTTTCTGCTGGATGTCAAACTAAATCACGTTAAATTTGGTGGAGACGCCTTTCGTGATTTATAAATCATATGAGCTAAATCACGTTGGTGGGAACATGGTATAAGGCGTTTTTCTTTTTTAGATCAGAGCTGAGCACTGAACAGAGTCGAGCATTATGAGCGCGCTCTGAACCATGCGTGCTCAGAGCATTCAGAGGATGTTTTGTTTTTCCTGTTTTTTTTGACCTTCAAATGTGACTGGAAAGGTGCATGTACATGTGTACTCAGCTTTTTACTCAGGATGCTCAGCCAATTTATTCTGAGCTCATAGAGCGCGCTCTGATCATGCTCTGAGCGAAAAAAGAAACACAAATTCGAGCTCTGAAGTGTCTGAGCTAAAAAAGAAACACGAACTTTTTGTATAACAGTTCAGGTTGTGCTCTGAACTAAAAAAGAAAAACGCCTTTAGTTAGCAAAAAAAGTTCGGGAAAATTTACATAGGTAAAGTATGTCCAACCGGACTGAAGCACCATCAAATGTGGCTCCCATCTTCTTCTTCTTCTTATAAATAAAATTGGTGTAGTTCTGTTCGACTTAGAATGAATTTGACTGCCTGTCTTTAAATGCAAAAATTTAGAAACTACTAAATATATTTTGGTGTACTTTTCACAGGCCTATAGACAGGGGTTCCCAATTTTTTTCGGCCACGGAACCCTAAATGATCAAACTTTTTTTGGCGGACCCCCATATCACCACACTTCAAAACTTAAAACAAAGGAAAATAAAAAAAATCACACTAACCACGATTATGTTTTTTTACGGAACCCCTTTTACCCTTCCACGGAACCCCAGGGTTCCGCGGAACACCATTTGGGAAACGCTGCTATAGAGCATACCTAGGCCTACAATCTACACTTTTTTTTAACTCTATATCTCCACAAATTCCGGAAAAAATTGATTTTTTGATTTTTTCTTTGCAACGCTTTGCGTTCGAAACAACTGGGAGCATTTAAATATAGTAAATACCACCTTATAGAGGACATCTGCAGGTTCCAGTTAGGCTATCTATTTACACGATAACTTAAAAGGTTTTTGAATAAATAGGCAAAATTTAAATAATTTCTTCGATTTTCACCTGGGTGATTTGATATGCACTTCATTCTCAAATCAAACATACACGCAATATAATGACATCTCTTTTGACATTAGTTTACTCTTGCGACGGAGAGGGAGACAGACGTAGGTAGTATTTTGTTTGGTTTGCTAGAAAAACAGAAATGTCAAATCAGTGATCTCAGACTTTAGAAGCAGGTTATCCCACGGTTATACCAAAAAAAAATTCCTTCTAACCATCGCCAAAATTTAAAAAATCCCACATTTATGCCACGAAATACTATATTTAAAAAAAAAGGTATTTCATTAAATTAACTCTTTTTTTATTATCAACAAATACAACAGCACGCAATTACAACAACTATTGCGAGTCCCGAAGTGTCAAGTATAGCGTAGTTGTTGTTATTGAGTTCTGAAAAACCTACTTTACTTTGCTTTGATGAGATCGAAGCTGAAAAAAACATGCCATATAAAAGCTAACAAAAATAAATACATATGTATTTGAAAATGGCTGGTATGCAAACAACTTTATTTCGAAATGTTTTAACAGCAAACTGTCTTGCGATCTCGGTTTTGCCGCAGAAGAAAATGAATGCATTCATATACCTATTTTCAATGACTTTTTTCTAATCAAGAAAATATACTATGAGCTTTAAAAAATTCCTTTGACCCTTTTAACTTATTGCCGATCTGGTATCACTGTCAAATAAGACTAATGCGACGGAGAGAGAGACAGAGGCAATATTTTGTTTGGTTTGCCAAGAAAAAAACAAGCCATAAGAGATGTGTCAAATATGTAGGAAAGGTTTGTTTATCTCTGTTTTGCTTTTCAAAAAAAAGTATCTTCGTCTTGCTCTCTTGGTCAGTTCCTATGTCTCTCATTCATTCATAAATCCTGTACACACCTGGTACCGTAACGGTAATAAGAAGGGAAACGATTTATTCTATGTAGGGGTAAGAACTATATACTTGCATGTGCAATGCAATCATAAACTATGCATGCACAATTAGTGATATGATGAAATTGTAACTTTTAGGACTAAAGTGTAACTGCCGTTATGGAAATTCGTAGGTATATGAAGTTGAGTTAAATATGCCCACATTCTTTTTACTACACATTTACTAAGCTCTTGATTTGAAAAACAAATATATTCCCTCCTTGGCCTTTAATTAAAAGAAGTCAATATTTCGAAAACATTATTGGTGACATAACATATGACCACAATTAAAATACATCACATTGTTTTTGAAAACATAGGAATTCAGACTTTCAAAGGATAAAATAATAATATAAGTTAGTCCCACCTCAGGATTTATGCTTATTGCTGCGCCTTGATCAATATCACTAGGATTATGTGTGAGTTCTTTCCTAAAAGAAAACTTACAATTTTAAAATTATTACATGCGTCATTTGTTAACAAATTCTGGGTTTCAATTCACTGAACATTTGTAATATTTGTATCAACTATCAACTGACACAATTGTATCCGCTTTTCAATCGCACTACAGTGGGTGAAGGTATGAAAGGTGTAGACACTATTCTTTTGCACCGTCTTTGTCCTGCTCTTTTGGCCAATTTATAATTTAGATTTCATTTCATTTTATTCATCCATAAATCGCATTTTAAATTTAGATGGAATGTGGTTTGTGGGCGGCTTGGGATTGAAAGAGATAGGGTGTGAAATGTATACGGGACTGAATGAGAGTGATTTACAATTTCAAACGAATACCTGTAACGGTAATAAGAAGGGAGACGAATTATTTTATACAGTGGTAGAAAATATCTCTTATTCGCTAACTCAGGCGTTATGAGAAAAATAAATTTTTTTCGAAAAACATGCCCCCTACAAGATAGAAAATTTCTTAGATGTTATTTTTCTATCAACTGTTCTGAAACAGGCGAAGGCAAGGCACGGGCGAAGCCGGGGGTTTCAGCTAGTTTAATACTATAATCCTTTCTCTCGTATCGCAAGGAAATGCAAAAACAACCTACAGGTGAAACCAACTCGTACTTAATAAAAATAACAAACAAATGGTAAAAGTTGCTGAAATAAAAAAGTAGTCTTGAAATTTTTAATTTTAAAAACAACTGTCCTTCGAAATAAATTTAGAAAATAAGAATCGCAGCCGTAGTTAATATTATAGAGGAGAATAAAAAATCTTACTTCTAGTCGTGTACGATCTTCCAAGTCTTGCTTTCGTTTGACCTCCTCTAGTTTTGGAATTAGCAATGCAACCAGTTCCGATGTCTTCAGTGGACGATGTTCATTCGAATGCAGTCGTTGTGTTCGCGGGATAACCTAGTAAGTATATCAAACCGCATAAGTAAGTGGCAATTTCAGACAAATTGTAAACCATACTTGAAAAGTATTTGTTTCCTTATTGGCTAAAGCGCTTTGCCGTATTGCTTTACTTTCCGAAGAGTTGTGTCTTCTCTGAATATAAGGACGACCATCCCTATAAAATATAAACAAATAGAAACATAGATCAATCTGAAGTTTAAAAACAATCAAAATAGTATTTTACACTTTACTTGCTACGTAAACATCTATGCTAAATAAAAAAGTAATTGTTTGTATGTGCAAGAATACTTACATCGAACAACTGGAGAGCGACATCGTATCGGAATCTGTTCGTCCGCCGGAACTTACACTTGCTCTTTCCGAGTCTACCCTCGAGTTGGGCATGTATGAGGTGCTTGGATTTGCTGTATACACATAACCATGGGCTCTACATGCAGGAAATATTTTTGATCGGGATATTTTTTTTTTTTTTGTTTTGTTTTGTTTTGGAGAGGATTGAGTGGATGAATTTGTCCATGCATTTCCAAATATATATAAATAAACGTAGGTATATATATTCATATTTGTTGACACACAAAAAACAACAATACACGGCAAATTGCATTCAGTTATACATTATAATTCAGGTGTGTGATATGATGTGAATGTTGTGCAGAAAATATTGCAGTTTGCAGTAAACGCATATATTTAATTGTTTTTGTTTTCGTGTACAGACATAAAAAACATAAAAAAAGGAAAGAGAAAAAATGTAAATAAATTAAAATAAACAAAATCAGTAGAAAAAAGAGATATAAAGGTAACGGAAATGATATTTTTACAGAAATTTGCAAATGCTGTTTTAGATATTCACACAACTAATTTAAAACAACGATTTATGCGACTATAACATACGAATGAAATATTTTTGAAGCTGTGTGATAATGTGATATGCAGAAAAAAGTTCGGAAGGAACTTCCAGAGTCCATGCGAGGACATGAAGCCAACCTACCCTGCCCGCAGATTGCAGTTGCGAGCAGGTTGCGAATTATAATCAACTAGTCTACTGATCTATGAAGCTTAGTATGAGATGAGTTGAAAAGTTATCGATTCCGATTGGTTGGGCAATCACCGACGATTCAGTGGGGTAGAAACAACTTTGTGATCAAGCGCTTGCTGTATTTTTGGTCAAATACATTGGCATGTAAAAACGGCAATTAATATTTTTCAGCGGGAAGTACTGTTTGACTTGCCTGGCGCAGGATACTTGCTAAACAAATATATAGCTATTGTCACGTCATCTTTATGATGAGTATAAATGTCACATTAATAAAGAAATGCTATCAAAGGAATTCGAAAGAGTAGTTGTAGAACACAAGGCAACTCCATCATCTCGACTAAACAGAGTCAACTGTGATATAGCTATAATGTCAGACAGCCAACTCCTACATCATTAAATCCAAACTTGTATGGGAATGCCTACAAAAACTTAATGAACTTGGTAGGAGAAACAAAATAACTCTCTGCTGGCTGCCTGGCCATGTAGGAATAGAGGGAAATGAAATGGCCGACTCCCTAGCAAGAAAGGGAGCATCAGAAACTTTCATAGGTCCTGAACCATTCTGCGGAATAGGGGATCACACCCTCAAAGAAGAATTTAGGAAACTAGAGAAAGAAAACAGGGCAAGAACCTGGCACAACACTCAGGGCATGCGGCAGGCAAAGAAACTTCTGGGGCAATACAACCGGAAGAGATTCCAAGCTTGCATCGGCATGAGCAAAAATAACCTTCGTACCCTAACGGGATTCCTAACGGGGCACTGTAGACTCAAGGAACACCTCAGGAAACTGGGTATATCTGAAGAAGGTCTCTGCAGATTCTGCGATGAGTCCATTGAAATCCCAGAACACTTGCTGGGATCATGTGGGGCTCTGACCCACAAAAGACTGAAATACTTGGGCAAGTACCACCTATCTGATGAGGAAATACAGTCACTAGAGCCAGCTCTCATCCTTAGATTCTTAAAGGAAACTGGACTGGAGAGAGTGCTATAGGACGAATTTCTTCCGCCAAGGAGAAAGAAGAGTACTAAAACCTCTAAAATGATTTCGAGAGGAATTATACTATGAGGGGAACTCTTTTGAGGGAATAAACCACTCTGAGGCGTAAGCAGGGGGTACAATAGACCAAAAAGTCGCAGTACAATAACCCCTCTCAAATAATAATAATAATAATCATCTCGACTGCATTGACGACGTATATGTTTCCTTTCTCTCAGAACCACCACCAAATTGTGGAGCACCACCATATCGGGTATGAGAGGAAAACGAACGTCGTGGTGATGAAGACTAATAGCGTCGAAACAAGGATCATCAGTTTCGGTACTAGTTCGTTGTATCAAGTTACCATTATTGGAAGAAAGATTAAAGGGCTTCAAATGTAGTGTCTCAAAGAAAGGGGAAACTGAACTAAATGTCGATAGAATTGGGAAAGCGAAATAGGTATGTGAAATGATGTCTAAAGTTTGGCAGACCATTGTATTAAATTAAATTAAGAAGGCTACGTTAAAACCAGTCCAAAGTTGAATCAGCGCTGTTGTGCAGCAGTTGGAAGTTCTGCAAGAAGCTACGAGTGGGCCTGGGGTTCTACTATGTATTTAGTTGAATTTACGTCGCCTTTGTGTCATGATACAAGCCTCTTGGATAGAGAAATGATTGTAATCAAGTGGGATCTCGAATAGGATTAGTTTTAATGATTGAGAAGCATATCCATAACCTTGAGTGCAGTGTTATAAAGTATAAAGTCGGCCCTTTTTGGTACACTAGATCTTCGGCTTATATCCAATTGGCATTACCCATGAAGAAGTAAAAAAAAAAAAAAAATGTGCGACTGTATCCAACAGTCCCGAAATATCCACTTAGCGGGTTGCAGCCTTGACGTGGCTAAGTGGCTGAGTAGTCAGGGAGAAGAACGTGAGACGAACGGTAGGACATTCCACGGTGTCCTAGACTAGTAACCTACTAGTAAGCTTCTTGATGAAACTAAAAGCAATCCCAACGGGTACAACGGTGACTGTTGATACCTGTTGAAATGGAGGTACACCTTTTCCTCAGATTGGTTGCCCAATCTAAATTGGTAGTAACCCTCGGGACAACCCTTGGGTTATGAAATTTTGAACGCACGGGGAACTGTGGGATGAGGGCAGCCGCCCATGTCCTGTCTTGCAGTCGCCTTCGCAAAATTCTTGGCGAAAAAGCAATCCAAAAATGTTGTAATAGTAGGCATTAGTTGATACACGTTGGACTTGTGGAGTGGAGAAGCAAGCGATATGTTGTTAAAACGAAGTTATACTGTTGGACAAAATGTTGTTAGGGGTACACCTATCCTCTTGAAGTAAAATTGGTAGTAATCCTTGAGGCAACGCTTGGACTATGAATTTTTAACGCAAAGTAGTCAGGGAGGGTGAAAAAGTGGTGAACGGGACAGCTTACCATAGCGGTATGGGTCTCTAGTAATCACTCTAGTAATCTTCTAGACGAAAAACTAAGGCAGTCTTACTTGTTGAAACAGTTTACTATGACACCTGTTGGTCTGTCTTGAGGTACACCTATTCCTCAGATTGGGGTACACAATCTAAATTGGTAGTAATCCTTGAGGCAACTCTTGGATTATGAATTTTGAACGCAAAGTAGTCAGGGAAGACAATAAACTCTTCTAGGCGAAAAAATTTTTTGAACGCAAAGTAGTCATTGAAGACAATAAACTCTTCTAGACGAAATCAAAAACAAATCAACCTGTTGAAATAGTTTACTATTGATACTTGTTGAGATGTTTTGAGGTACACCTATTCCTCGGACTGGGTTTTGGAGAAGTCCAAATTGGTAGTGACCTTCGGGTTGAAAAAGCTCCACCATTAGCTATATAATGGTACCACGGGTGATGGGGGTAGCCCTGTACCTTTGGGTGCAGCCCCATCAGTGAGGTCGGCCTCATGGGGGCTGTGTGTTTATCCAAATGCGGAGACAAAAGGCGTTCTTTTAAGAACGAAGAGGTGTCAGATGGGCTTCGCTCATACCAATGAGTTTGACTGTTACCAACAACCTAACAGCCAAGGATTGTACCAGGGTGGGCCTAGTTTAACCCTGGGGCGTATGGTCAACGTCTTTCTCAAGGACTCTGATGTGGGTATGCCCACCGTGAGATTAAGCCGTCAAGGCAGGTGTTCACGTAAAGCATAACTTTTCATTCTCAGTCCCGAAATATGTATGTGTAAACAGCGTGCATGCGGTATGTGTGTGGCTTGATTGAGAAAGGAGGGAATTGTAATAACCGTATTCTTAATATATTAGGTATGAAATAACAAAAAATCGACAACAGCGCCACCTATCGGGTCCAAAACTATCCTATCTTTCTAGCTGCATACAACTATGCACACATACAAATTTTCATTGGGATCGGCGACGGTGATGGTAACAGTGACGCGAGTTTATTGGTTTCTTCCCATCCATAGTTCCCAACGCGCCTAAAGAAGTAATAACTTCAAAAACATGCTTTATTTCAGCTCATAAATGTATGCAATGATAAAAACGTATGCAATCATAAAATGTATGCAATGATAATACACAGCGATGCATTTCCGTCACAGCTAGTTGAATGTTTGGAATTACCCCACCAGATTCCAACAACGCGCAATGTAAGCAATGATAACAAAATGATGCATTTCCGTCACACATATCCGTTGCATTAAGTTCTATGTTTAGAATTACTCCACCAGATTCCAACAACGCGCGCTTAGATGTTTACACATCAAGAACTTCGTCCGACGTAGCTCTGCTAAGACTCCAGAAAACCCGAATAATTTCATCAGATATCCAACTTAAAATATTTCTTGCCTATAGCTGTTTTTTTGTTTTAGGATCTAACGACGAAAATTGTGTTGTAAGGTCTTATCCGAAACGCTTAACAAACTTTGCATAAGACCTGACACTTTCAAAAGCCAGTTAAGATAATTTTGGTCGTTTCGAACACAAAAGTGTTTCTTTTTCAATCTACATAAGACGGGCTTTGTAGAGATTTAACAACTGTAAAATATTTATAAACGGTAGAGCGACTTTTCCACTCTGATCCCCTGCGCCATCTTGTCTACAAAGACCATGTAAGTAACATGTAAGTTAAAAAGCCCAACCAACTAAATATTCGCAACTGGAGGGTAATAATTTACCTAACGTGAGAGGTTTATTCTTTGATGCCAAATATCGAATACCAACCATTGAGAACGGCTGGGCCCAGCATTGCCAGGAGAACGTTTTTACGAAAGAAAATTTTGGGAAAACCCTCCGGAAATGTCGGGAAATTGGAATATTAGGTGTTATTGTTCCCGAATGGCTTTTCGAATGGAAAAATAGAAAATTCTTAGTGGAAAATTCGAAAAATTCCGGAAAAACGCCAAATTGTTTTCTTTGACGAAATTTGCATTTTGTCGCATGATTTAGATTTTGGACGATGCAATATTATTTGTGAAGCTTGGAAAATTTCAAGATAATTGTTTGTGCGGCAGCCTGCTGTCGACATTAGCAATGCCAGCGCCAAGTCGTTCGATGCACGATGAATTCAATCGCGAATAGCATCGGGATCAAAACTAAGATTAGCTGGAAGAAAGAGTCCGAACAAATGCGCCACTGTTGAATAACGTGTACAATTCGATGATAAAGGTAGTTGACCATGCAACGGGAGGCATTTACTATCTCGATGCTCCCGGTGGGACAGGCAAGACATTCGACATTTCGTTGATTCTGGCAACAATTCGGTCAAGATCCGATATTGCGTTGGCTGTTGCATCCTCTGGCATTGCTGCCACATTGTTGGAAGGCGGTCGAACTGCACGTTCCCCTTTGAAGCTGCCGATAAATCTTCTCACGGTTTACAAGCAAACGTGCACAATGACCAAGAATTCGGCGACAGCGAACTTGATGCGATAATGCAAAATCATCATAGGGGATGAATGCACGATGGCACATAAACGAGCTTTAGAGGCAGTTGACCGATCGATGAAGGGTCTACGAGGTGATTCGAGACAATTTGGTGGGACTATGATATTGCTCTTCGGAGATTTGCGTCAAACGCTTCACGTCGTGTCATCTTGAAATCTACTGCTGCCGATGAACTTAATACATGCCTGAAACCGACGTCTTTGTGGCGGCATGTCAAGAAGTTGAAATCGACAACGAACATGAGAGTCGCATTGCAGAACGAACAATCGGCTGCTGAATTCTCAAGACAACCACTGGCATTGGCCAAATTCCTGTTGATTTTTCGACTGGATATAATTGCGAGTTCATATCGTCGAAAGAAGAGCTCATCGCCAAAGTGTTCCCCGGCACTGCACAAAATTTTAAGAACGAACAATCGGCTGCTGAATTCTCAAGACAACCACTGGCATTGCCCAAATTCCTGTTGATTTTTCGACTGGATATAATTGCGAGTTCATATCGTCGAAAGAAGAACTCATCACCAAAGTGCTCCCCGGCACTGCACAAAATAATAAGAATCTCGATTGGATTAGTGAACGTGCAATTAGAGCAGCAAAGAATAAGGACGTCGACATCTTGAATTTCATTATTCAAAGCCAAATCGCTGGAGAACTGCATTCGTTGAAATCCGTTGACAGTGTGACCGACGAGGATGAAGCGACCAACTATCCGACGGAATTTTGGAACTAGCTGTATCCGAGGCATTATTTACAGCTGAAGTATGTTGCGGAATCTGAATGATCCGAAATTGTGCAACGATGTGCGGTTGTCAGTCGAGCAACTGATGAACAATGTGAAGCAAGTGACGATCATCAAGGGCAAATTCAAAAAAGAGGAAGTCCTTATCCCACGAATTCCGATTATTCGAACAGATCTTCCATTCCAGTTCAGGCGGATTCAGTTTCCAGTTCGATTGGCTTTTGCGATGACAATCAATTAATCGTAAGGGCAATCGTTGGAAGTCTGCGGGATTAATCTCGAATTTCCCTGTTTTTCGCACGGTCAGCTTTACGTTTCCTGTTCGCGTGTAGTTTGTTTTTTCGCCGGAAAACAAATCGAAAAAAATTGTTTAATTTATCGCTCTCTCCTGATTTGGATTTCGTTCAAATAAATCACATTGAAATTTTAACTATGTGTGTTTTATTATCACTCTGGAGTTTATCTGAAGGCTTTAAATTGGGGAGAGACGAAGTTCAAGGGGTCCGCTCGTATATTATAAAAAACCCTTAAAAATCTAGCCTTCAAGCTGTGACAAAAGAAGAGAAGCTTTTCCAGGCCCCTGTTTCAAAATGGTTCTACATTCGTAATAGAAAAAAAAATTGTCAATAAATAAAATTAAAATATAGGAGTGACAGCAAAACAGAATCTCCCACTTGTCCGACACCCATAGAATTTGTATATTTCTGTATTTAACAAAGAAATCTTTTTCCAGATGGTTATCACTTGAGACACATGACACAAATGTACATATTAGCATGACATTCACATGAAGAAACTTTTTTAAGCAACAAGAAAACTATTTACAAAATGGAATATGAAAAAGAAAAAAAAAAAAACAATTCTATTCTCTAATGAAACGCATATATAGCAGGTAATTTAGATGAAAACTCACCCAGGAGGTCGAATTTCCAGTCTTCTTTTCTGTGTCGCCAATAGAAGGTCCCGTGTCAGCCGCATTGGCATATCGGCCGACATCCGCCCACCTTCGACACGTAACTTTTCAAAGTCATCACTTATCGATAACTCTGAGTCCTCATGTAGCGTAGGAAGAGTTGAGCTGCGCGGAAGGGTATCAGTTGCACTTACAGAACCACTTGAGCTAGCGGAAGTTGAAGGACCATATACACTACCGCTGGCACTGCAAGTACCAGCGGGTGCCCCACTTGTTCCAGGGGCTAAAGCGGCCATTGGGATAAGGTTTGGATTTTTCGATGAAGCACCCCCAACTACTCCACCATTGCCATTTCCACCCCCGCTAGCACTGCTGCTACTCCCACTGGTCGATGTAGCACCGCTGAAACGCTCTTGAGCTGCTGACATTTGCTGAATGTACTCAATGTACATTTCCGAACCCAAGAACGTAGGATAGATGCGTTCGTTAATTGTCTTCTCGACATCTTGCTGCAGGGGATCGTAGATCTTCGGGCTAAGTTGAATTTCATTTTTAAGACCCGCCTTAATGGTGCGTCGCAGGTCTTCCGAAATCGAGAGTTGACTCTTTCGGAGAAATCTATAGCCGCGGATAGAAAAAGTGTTTTTGATACGTTTTTGTAAAGTGTTACATGTGTTATATAGCTCTAACCTGTATATAGCCCCAATGATTTGCTTCACCTTTTCCGGGTCTGATTGTTGTTTCAGACCTTCGCAGGCAAAGTAAAAGTTTAAATGATCATTGTAAGCGGGAGCCTCCTCTTCGACGTACTTTTTGAACAGTTCAACACCATCCCTATCTTCGAGAAGATACGACAGCCTTAGTGCCCAGTTCAGATATGATGGCGGGGAATTTTTTAAGCTTTCCGAGACCCCTTCGGTCATCTAAAAACAAATAGTTATGGATGCGTAATAATTATTTTTTTGTAAACAGTACAAGCCAGTCACAACAACGAACCTTTTTAACGCGACTTTCTTCTCCGGGAACAGGTGGTCTTGGCCCACTACACTCATTATCTTCATATTTCTTAAAACCTGGCGTATGGCTCATGCCAAATACTAGTTGGACAGATTCAGCTACACACACGTACAGCCCGATTCAATAATAAATTGAATTAATGTGGATGTGTTGTCCTTATAAAAATGTCTTTGTGGAATAGGCTTTCGCTTTCAAAAGACGACTATTTGGAAATGATAGTTATTTAATCTAAGAAATGCATTTGCTTGTTTTCCAAATGTTGTTGTGGTTGTTCCTTTTACTAAATGTGTTTGTTGGTTTATAATTTAGTTTGTTTACTGCCTCGGGTAAACGTTATTCATCGCTAATTGTTGTAGAATTATTGACTTTATGATATAGATTAATTACTTAGCTTAAAAACAAAATAATACGTTGTAAGTTCTTCTTCTCTTTTTTGATTGGACATTTATAAATATAAATATTAGCAACGATTTTTTTTTTTCTAATTTACAATTAAAAAAATGGTGTCCAAAATTTTAAAAATTCTTGGACATGGAAGATTTTTTTCAAATATATTTACTTTATTTTGGAAGGCATACAGACAAGGCCTGAAAAGAAAGACAAGAAAAAAGTGCATTAGTAAATGAATCTCAATTATAACTTGTATTGTTCTTTATAAAATTGAATGAAACACGTCTGTCTGTCTATTTGGTTGACTTTTATACCCTTTCAGAATCTTTATCCGATCTGAAATCCAGGGACTTTTGACTATCCGTGGGTTATCTGAGACTGTTTTTAGAGATGTACGAAGGGTTTTGAATTAAGGGGCATTACACCTCCTATAAACAAATGCATGCATAGTTTGCAGTACTTGGTATATACCAGGGATGTTGTGGATATTCACATCCGCAATCGCGGAACATTCGCATTAATTTTAGCATCCGCATCGCATCTGCAATAATCAATGCGGATCCTTTTTTTGGATGCGGATTTTGTGCAAGCTGCGCGTGATACTAATGTGACGTACAATCTAATCATTCGCTCACACAAACTTTTGTAATTTTTTGATTGGGCTGCTTTTTCTGCTTGTAGAGTGTTGAGTGAAGACGAATCGGAGTGACGCCAACGTTTAGAATCATCTTTATGGTTATATGAATACGAAGAACGTTTATTAGTTATTGTTTTCGTTTTATAATGAATTTCTTTTAAAAAAAATCTTTTATAAATAATATATTCGAATCCGCGGATGTCAAAAATACCTACATGGATGTATTTCGTTATGTGGCGATATTGAACAACGCGGTGTGGCACCTTCCGTACAACGTAAATAAAGGGTCTTGCATTAGTAACTTGACAACTTCAAACTTTCAGTAACGCACCTTTAAGTCGATTACCGAAATGTCAATGTCATAATATTCATGTGGTATTCGATTCAGATATAAGCCCAGCGTACAGTCAGCTAATCTTTATGCCGAATTCACAATGTCGCGTTGACGCGCGAGTTACGTCTAACGACATCATAACAGAAAATACCCATCTCCAACGACAACAACATCATCCGTCAACATCTCAATATAGCGGTACATCAATTTAGAGATAACAGCCTAACAACAGAGCAGCTCATCATCTACTTTTATTGCAGTCAGTGTTACTTCGTCTCTTAAATAAATAACATTGTTTTGTTAAATGTTCGTTTTTGTTGTTTTTGTTCGATCGGTCATGTCCGCTCGTAACTTGCGCGTGCGTTGACAGATTATGTAGAAACAAAGCGTTCATATGCTGCAACACAAAAAACAGCTTCAGGCGTTGAGTCGACTTTAGATCGTAAATATCGTAAAGTTCAACGCGACGCCTGAGTAGAGCTACTTTCTACTATCACGCGCGTTTGATTAGATATAGTGGCACAGATCCACAAATAGTTTTTTTTTTAAAGAACACTTTTCTATTTTTTCAATGCCGATTAATAAATTTAGTGTGTATAAATGACGTATTCTATTTTTTTCTTGAGCAATTACTGATTTTTTATGTTTTTCTTTGATAAAAAATATTAATCATTGGTCGTGTATTCACTTTAAGGTTGTTCTTTGCTTGTTATGCTGTTATATATGATTTTTTTTCCATTTCGGCGAATACTCTACTCTCTCAACGCGCATTCGCTTCAAAGCAGCATTTCGTTTTACAAAATCGTTGCTCGCGCTTTGGCACTTAAAATCGTAAAGTTTCGATAAAGCGTGTCCAAGCTCGACGACGCACGCACGCGTTCAACGCGACATTGTGAATTCGGCATTATGCGCCCTCTTAAATACAGTTAAGCAGGAAAATGTGATTTATGCTGCATTTACACGGTCACACAATTCTATTACGGAAGATTGAAGGGATGCCAAATACTCAATAGCCGTGCGACGGAAAGGGACAGCATCACCTAACACAATGCAAAAAAAAAACGTGACACGTATACAGGTCGGCCATCTTGTGTACGAGGTAGGAACTATAGGAAAGCTCCGCATGTTGATATTTTTACACCGATGGCTAAAGAAATTCCGCGCTCCTATAAAACCATATGGCTCCCACAATTGATAAACGGACAAATACTTATTTATTTCGTATAACTTATTGATGAATTGTTGGCATTGTTTACTGAAACTAACTACAACTCTCGTTTCACATGTTTTAAATAAGAAATAGCATTGTTTTTTGCAAAAATCACAAATGGATATCGACCAGCACTTTGAAATATGTTTGGCAACTAGGCACTCATTGGCACCTAAAATCTATAAATTTGGCAGTCATGAATTCAAAAAAAAACTAAAATATTGGTACATTTGTTTGACTCCTGTGTAAACCCCCAAATGAAAAAAATGTGCTTGGTGGTTAAAACAAAAAAGTCAATTTGCTTTTTATGTTAAACTAAAAAAAAAAAACATCTGCCAGCTTTTTAAACGTCAATAGCATCAAAAAGTTTTCGATTCGATTTGTAAGTATAGGTTCTTATTAATAAAACAACGAAGTTTTTATTAACACGAGTAAAGAAACAAACCTTGAGTAAGTATACTAATGCATATGCGAAAAAAACATTTAGATATTGACAAATTCATTTTATTTGAGCTTTTTCAAAAATGCAGAAATTATTTCTCAAGTTCCTGCTAAAGTGCAAAGGCAAGAATTAATGTGGCATTCGTTTGGCAGAAAGGAACACTTTTTTTTGCTTTGAGTCACATAACATAAAGTTCAATGGACAGAACCTATCCATTTTATCCTTTTTGGATTTTAGAGAACTTTTCCGGGATTTCGGCGTTTCTTATAACTATAAGAGTTGTGAATACAAGTCCGTTGGAAATTGAAAGCTATTGGAGCTTGGAGCAAATTTGTAAATCGTCGTATACAGCAGTGGCCACCATTTTAGCTTTATTTTATGGCTCGAAATTCGAAAGCAATTCAGACTTAGCCGCGCAAATATATGAAAATTTTAATGATTATAACAGTGCATATTTTTACTTCCTCTCATTTTAAAGTTAACAAATAATTTGAAAATTTCAAACGCGAGGCAGCAAAAATGTATAAACTTCTTCCCACTTTAAAAGGTTTTTTTTTTATTAAATGTGTTGCACAATTTTGTTAAACAGGAATTTATTAATGAAAAAAATGTTAAATCTGAAATTTGTATCGATAATCGAAATATTATGCTGAGCTTACTATTTTAACAAAAAACGAAATTTCATTTGAGGATATTGAAAATATAAAATGCCACTGAAAAAAACTTCCGACTGATTTCTTTTGTAACGGGTGATTTTTTAGCTGGTTTGGTTTTGGCAACACTGGTTTTGACAGCTGACGTGTGTTTAGTACCTTGTGTCACTGTCAAACAGCTTCAGTTTGATTTGCAATTTAACCATGGATCGTCTTACAAATGAAAAACGCTTGCAAATTATTGAATTTTACTATCAAAATTCGTGCTCGGTTCGAAATGTTCATTTTCGCTTTTTTATCGAAAAATTGTGTTCAGCGATGAGGCTCATTTTTGGTTGAATGGGTACGTAAATAAGCAAAATTGCCGCATTTGGAGTGAAGATCAGCCAGAAGCATTGCAACAGCTACCAATGCATCCCGAAAAAGCCACTGTTTGGTGCGGTTTATGGGCCGGCGGCATTATTGGGCCATATTTCTTCAAAGATGATGCGAATCGCAGCGTTACTGTCAATGGTGAACGCTACCGAGCGATGATAACAAACTTTTTTTTGCCCGAAATGGAAGTTCTTGACTTGCATGATATGTGGTTTCAACAAGACGGTGCCACATGCCACACAGCACGCGAAACAATGGCGCAATTGCGAGGCGAGTTTGGTGAACAGTTAATTTCACGTTTCGGGCCGGTCAATTGGCCGACTAGATCGTGCGATTTGACACCATTAGATTATTTTTTGTGGGGGTATGTCAAGGCTAATGTGTATAGGGACAAGCCCGCTTCGATTGACGCACTGGAAGCCAACATCCATGCATTCATTCGTGATATACCGGCCGATATGTGTGAAAGAGTATGCCAAAATTGGACTCAGCGGATGGGCTACCTGAGACGCAGCCGCGGTCAACATTTGCATGAAATTATCTTTAAACATTAAATTGCAAGGTTCAAACTATCGATTCACATAAATATTTCATTCATTTTTTTTGAATTTTTTGTGTTTTTTTTTTTAAAAAAAAGTTCTAAACCTCTTAAAAAATCACCCGTTACATACAATTTACTCAAATGAAGTAATTAGCAATAAAAATATTAATAGGTAGTTTTTGTTTGAATATATGAGTTTTATTTATGGTTTGGTTTTGGAAGTGTGGCACAAAGTTGCCACTGTAGCTTTAACGCTGATATCGACTTGAAAAATGTTTCCGTTTTTGTAGAGTATAGTAATTCTTCCAATATTATATGCATGGAAAAAATGTCGCCTGAATTATTTCAATTCCACATATACTACATTGCACAACTCGAGTATAAAGTTAACCTACAGGTAAAACACAACTGCTATTGATAAAATTCATAAATTAATATAAACAAAAACATATTTTTCTACACAATATAAACAAAACAAGTTCCCATAAATGTGTTAAAATATTTTGTTTCAATATGACTTCGAAAAAGCATTAAGATCAACGAAATAAAATAAACAAAAGAAAGCCGATTTTTTTTTTTTGTATTTTCACCGTTTTTTTTTTCTTTGCAGTTGAATTTTAAGACAGATTTTGAATTTGTTTCTTGTCAACTTTTTCGCATTTGATTTGCGGGGGAATCGGGTAGGTTCACGGGGGCTGACGGTCTATATAATACTTAAAAAATCAAGGCAAACATTATAATTCCGCTGATTGCGATGATTTGCCATTGGTTTTCAAGCGCTTTTAATTTCCCTATCGCTTTCACTATTGTAGCATCTTGCTAAAAATGATAATTATGCTGACTGTATGTAAGTATACAACAGAAGTAGAGTGTGGGTGAGAGCAAAGAGACTAAGCACCCATCACCCTATTATCTATTTGGTTATCTCGTGTGCATGAACGATCAAGAACGAAGTCAGTCTCAGTCCGACTACCGACCGTCGTGCATTGGCGAGCCGACTTTACATTTGGCGACGAGCAAAAGTGAAAAAAAAAAAAAAAAAAAGATATAAGTGTGTATCGGAAGTAAAATACGGTAGTGAGACAACGAGGAACGAGAGTTGAAGAAACTGAAATATAAAAAGTAGGTAAGTGAAACTGAAAAAAAAAAAAAACAACACACAAAACATTACGGCATAAGTATGCAAAGAATAACAAAAGAGAGTGCAAGTGCATTTGTCGGGAGAAATAGGAGAAACATTGGAATTGGTGGAATTGATATCGGTCATGCCTATGAATAAAAAAAAAGAGAAAAAAGCAAATCTTGTTTACAATAATTACATTGGTGCAAATGTGCCTTCATTGAATTGAAAAATGTGGTCCAAATGTACCTTCATTTGATTGAGAATATTAACATTATTAATAAATAAATTGGTGCAAAGGCGCCTTCATTAAATTGAAAAAGCATTATTATGATTTATTATGATGCAGTATTTTGTCTTAATAAGGTGGAATATTTAATTGTGGAGGAGAGATGTCGAGCACGTTACCCAATCTCGAAAACTTTTTAATTGACGTGGATAATACCACCGTTGGGATAAGATGGGAACGGTGGAAAAGGGCTCTTGACATCTATATGGAAGCAGCAAATATCGATTCGCCAACCAAAAAGAGAGCAATCTTGCTTCATTTAGGAGGTCTCGGTTTGCAGGAGATATTTTTTAGTCTCCCAGGCGCAAATGCTGATCCAACTAAAGAAGATAATGTTTTTAAGTTAGCAATAGCCAAGTTAGACGCTTATTTTTTGCCAAAAAATAGTAAAGTTTATGAACGACATGTTTTTAGATTAATAAAACAAGACAACAATGAAAAATTTGATCAATTTTTAGTTCGACTAAGAAACCAAGCAAACAAATGTGGATTTGCAAATATAGAAGATCACATAATAGATCAAATAACTGAGAAGTGTATATCAGAAGAATTAAGAAAACAAATTTTAACGATAGGGGATAGTGTCACTTTAGAAAGAATAATAACAGAAGCTAATACACTTGAGATTGTCAAACACCAATTAGGGGAATATGAAAATAAACAAAAAACACAAGAAATTAACAAAATAACAAGTAAAACTGAAAACCACTATCAAAGAGATGTAAATGGTAAAGATCGGAAGAAAGAAGAACAAATAAGATGTGGTAGATGCGGTAGCAAAAACCACTCCTCTCAAGACATAAAATGTTGGGCTAGGGATAAAAAATGTCATACCTGTGGTCGTTTAGGGCATTTTAGGCAATACTGTAAATCACAAACAGGGCAGAAGAGAAAATTTACACCTAAAACCGAAATCAATCCAAATAATCCAAGGAATAAAAGAGCTAGGGGAGAAGAAATAGATTGTGTAGAAGGAGAAAAGGAATATGTTTTTCATTTAGATGGCGATACTAAAATTGAATGCCGAATAGGAGGAATAGCTATTGATCTGATTATAGATTCTGGGTGTAAATATAACTTGCTGACAGATAAGACTTGGGAAACAATGAAACTGGAAAAAATTAAAGTTTACAATCAAATAAAAAAACCAAACAAAATTTTCTTAGCATATGGTAGTCAAAATCCTTTAATAGTTAGAGGATCATTTGAAAGCGAAATAGAAGTAAACGATATTAAAAGAAAAGCTACGTTCTATGTTATACAGGGTGGGACGAACAACTTGTTAGGAAAAGAAACCGCTATTCTCTTGCAAGTGTTGAAAATGGGTATCCAGGTAAATCAAATTAAACAAGAAATATTTCCAAAGTTTAAAGATATTGTGGTAGATATTCCAATCGATGAATCAGTCAAACCAATTTCTCAGCCTTGCAGGAGAATACCGATTCCATTGGAAACAAAAGTAGCGCAAAAAATCCAAGAACTTTTTGACAGCGACATAATTGAAGAAGCAAAAAGACCATCAAAATGGGTATCACCAATAGTCCCTATTTTAAAAGGAAATAACGAAATAAGACTTTGTGTAGATATGAGGCGAGCAAATGCTGCGATTATGCGCGAAAATCATCCACTGCCCACGATGGACCAATTCTTGCCAAAATTTAGCAAGGCAAACTATTTTTCGAAGCTGGATATAAAAAACGCGTTTCACCAGGTAGAAATCCATCCTGATTCAAGATACATAACGACATTTATTTCGCCAAGGGGATTGTTTCAATATAAGAGATTAATGTTCGGTATAACATGTGCACCGGAAATTTTCCAAAAAATTTTAGAGAAAATGCTAATTCAATGTGAAGGAACAATCAACTTCATCGATGACATTTTAGTGTTTGCAAGCACAGAAGAGGACCACGATAAACGATTAAAACAAGTGCTCATGACCTTAAAGGAAAATAATGTCTTACTAAATAAGGAAAAATGTATCTACAAAGCTCAACAGATTGAATTTTTGGGGCATCAGCTAAGACCGCAAGGCGTAAAACCTTTACAAAAATATATAGATAGTATAACTAAATTCAGAGCCCCGGCAACAATAGAAGAGCTGCAGAGTTTCTTGGGATTAGTTAATTTTATTGGGAAATGGATTCCCAACCTAGCCACCATAACAGAGCCATTTAAGAAGTTGTTAAGAAAAGGACTTGGGAAAAATGTAAAACTGAAAGAGTTCTGGTTGAAAGAACAAAGCTTAGCGTTTGAAGATCTTAAAATATCTCTAACGAAAACGATATCATTGGGATATTATGATGTGAATGATAAGACGCAAGTTATTGCGGATGCAAGTCCAGTGGGGCTTGGGGCAGTATTGATACAAATCAACGCAAAGGGCCCGAGAATAATTGCCTTTGGAAATAGAACGTTAACCAACTGCGAACGTAGATACAGCCAAACGGAAAAGGAAGCCCTGGCGTTGGTTTGGGCAGTAGAACACTTCAATATATATCTTTTTGGGAAAAAATTTGACTTGGTTACTGATCATAAGCCTTTAGAAATAATTTTTGGCCCGAAATCAAAACCATGTGCCCGAATCGAAAGATGGGTTTTAAGGCTACAGTCTTACAAATACCAGATTATGTATAAGCCAGGCAAACAAAATATAGCTGATCCGTTGTCAAGATTGTGCGAATATTCCAACATACTCCCCGTAGGTGATGATATATATGTACGTGAAGTGGTAGAGCAATCAAGGCCTGTTTCTACATCCATAAAAGACATTTGTAAATATTCAGAATCTGACCCTGAAATTACTAAGGTAAAGAAAGGTATTTTTAATAATGATTGGGATGATTCGGTGAAAAGGTACAAAATTTTTCAAAACGAGCTATGTTTTTACGAAAGTATACTTTTGAGGGGAAATAAAATAGTCATACCCGAGAAAATGAGAAAAAATGTCCTAGATGCAGCACATGAAGGTCACCCAGGGATTGTTTCTATGAAAGGTCGGCTTAGAACGAAGGTATGGTGGCCGGAAATAGACAAAGATGTAGAAAATCTAATTAAAACATGCAAAGGGTGTACAATGGTCGCCATGCCCCATCTTCCAGTTCCATTGAAAAGACGTGAGCTTCCGGTCGCAGCATGGGTAGATATCGCTATTGACTTAATGGGACCACTTTCTAATAGCGAATTCCTTTTCGTTGTAGTAGACTACTACAGTCGTTATAAGGAAATAAAAGTTTGTTCAAGCACTACTAGTTCTAACATTATAAATATGTTACGAGAAATTTTTAGCAGGCTTGGTTTCCCTGTGTCAATTACAGCCGATAACGGGAAACAATTTGTAAGTGAGGAATTTAAGCAGTTTTGTGAACGGTGTAATATCATACTTTTCAATAGCATTCCATATTGGCCTCAACAAAATGGGGAAGTGGAAAGGCAAAATCGTGATATTTTGAAGCGTTTGAAAATAGGGCAAATCGAACGCAAGGGATTAAAAGACAGTTTATTTGAGTATTTAATGATGTACAATAGTACTCCTCATTCAGTGACTGGAAAAACACCTTCCGAATTATTTTTCAATAGGCTTAGCAGAGACAGAATTCCAGCAATCGAATCAATAGAAAAAAAGATAAATGATTCGGAGGTACGTGATAGGGACAAGCAAATGAAAGAAAAAGGGAAAGAATACGCTGACAGGAAACGAAGAGCCAATAGTTCTGACATTAGTGTAGGGGACAAAGTGTATATAAAAAACATGGATAGGCAAAATAAACTCAGTCCGAATTTTAGCGAAACCACACATACCGTAGAAAGCTCTCGTGGAGGAGATATTGAGGTAAGGAACGACCTAACAGGGAAGACTTTTAGGAGAAATATTGTTCATTTAAAAAAAGTAGAAGGAGAATGGAAAAACATGAACAAATAAAAAAAATATATGTAGGTATATATACCTATGGTTATCTGAAATATAAGTTCAAAATTTTGTAAATAAAGTAAAAAACAAATCTATGGATATATATGTTATAAATATATAAAATTTGAAATTGTATATAAAATTATTGGTTAAAGGAAAAGTTATATGTTCAAACATTATAAGACAAACCTAACCCCTAATGAACTCACTTTGTTAAAATTGTATAAGAAGAAAGTGAAATAAAACAAGATTATAAAACAAGGAAGAGATGTAGCATCTTGCTAAAAATGATAATTATGCTGACTGTAAGTATACAACAGAAGTAGAGTGTGGGTGAGAGCAAAGAGACTAAGCACCCATCACCCTATTATCTATTTGGTTATCTCGTGTGCATGAACGATCAAGAACGAAGTCAGTCTCAGTCCGACTACCGACCGTCGTGCATTGGCGAGCCGACTTTACAACTATGAAAAATCATAATTCGCAAGGATAATCGCTGGATATTTGTGACATCAATACTTGAATTCCCATGTTTTTCAAAAGGTCAATCGTATGTGTCGTGCTCACGTGTGAGAAAAATCTCCCGCTTTGTAGGTCGTGTAACGTAAAGCACTTTAGTGAAAAAGTGGAAGGTGGGCTGACACGTCAATCATTGCGGTTTGATTTAAACACATCGACAATGCTATACTAAGTTATTTCTATTGTATTTAATTCAACTTTTGAATACAGAATTTGAATTGACCTAATTACATAAAGCAGCATAAAGTGCATTGTTCATTCTCGGAATTATTATTTTAATTGCATTAACGAATCTATGGATTATAAATTTTAGATTGAATAAATAAAATGAAATGAAATGAAACAAAGTTCGCCTTGTCATATATTTAATGATAGTCTCGCTTGTGGTCGCAAATCGACCCTACCCTATACCGTAGTATAAAAATGTACCTAAAACACTTTTGGATATTTACGTTGTTTTATTTTTACAAAAACGACATCATTATATCGAAAAAAATAAGTCCCTGAATCTGTCAAATGAGTGTAAGTCTCCACTGAGATTTACACTCTCAACCTTCGTCTTTTTTTCTTAAAAGTGATTTCGAAAAAAATTCGGAGTAACCAAATCGGTCGAAATGCAGAACACTGAAAATGAATTCACTCGATTTACAATTTCGATTCCGATTTCATTTCACTCGATTTCTGGAACCTAGCTGATAGTTGATTTTTAAACGTTCGAAATTGTAATCGGTTGTGAAGATAAATAAGTGTAAAGAAATACACTGAATTAAGTAATAGGTTTGAATTGTTTAAGAATTGTTTTAAGTGATATTGTTTTGGTACTTCATAAGTGAATTATTAGAATAGATTAGAATATTTATTAGAAAAGTTCAACAGAATAGAGTTTTATCTTTCCGAATCCCAGCCTGAATGTAACAATACCTACTTACGTATTAAATGAAAATGTTTGGTGAAATCGTTACTTAACTAGCTAGTCATTTTATCTGTTCTTTTTTTTGTAGTCATACAAAGTACAGCGCAGTAGTAAATGCCTTTGTCTCACTTCCAAAAAAAAAAATAGAACTTTCTTGGCAGTTCTTCTCTCTGTGTGCAATTTTGATCCAATCCAGGGGCCCTACTATGAAACTCGATTCTAAAGTGAAACTGTTCGAATTCGCAAAATCGCTACTCTGTAATTCTATAAGTATGTTACGGAAACGAAAATCGAACATCGTTAGTACTGCCAACCATTTTTTTGTTTTCTTGGTACAAAATCGGTACTACCTTTTCCGAAAGTTCATGTCAAATTCGTTCGAATTCGCAAATAATCATTCGACATCAAATGTGTTTGCGAGAAGATCGATTTAAGAAGTTTTTATCTCAGAATGTAAGTAAATAACAGTTATAAATTAATAACTAATGAATATTTCATAAACATGGTAACATATATGTATAAATTTTTTTTTTTTTTTTTTTTGTACCAGGGAATCATTTCATTGTTATTGATTTTCATTCAAAAATCCGAAAATATGTGGACTAATTTGTCCAAAGATTTGAATGCTGAAGGTCCACCTCAGCACGGTGCAGCGGGATGGAAAAAGATAAACATAGCTTCAACACTGACAAATTTATTTATTTTATTTTTGTTTCATTAGGTTCGGGCTGATTTTAAAGTACATACCAAAGGCAAGTTGAGAAAAAATTAAATGAATTCGATCTGTTGAAATATTATTCAACAAGTACATGAAGGCATCTTTCGAAAGGCGGTCGTTTTTAACAAAGCTGAAATAAAGTTTTTTTATTCGATTCAAAATGTCTTTAAATAAATACTCAATAGAAAAACCTTTTTTCGCTTAGCCTTCGTTCAACTTGTTGATTTTTTCCTGATTTCCTTCAGACTCCAACGAAATTGCGACACTGTCCATGTTTATTTTTTATTATTTTATTGTTTCACGATAATTTTTTTTTGGGATATTCCAAACCAACTGCGAGACTAGTTTGGGTTTTGTCAACCATAATGCGAGAATCGTTCGAAAATCGCAAATTTGTGGGCAAATAGTTTGGCATTACCGGCATTCGATTCTACTTTCATAGAGAGTACCATTTAAAAGTAGAATCGCAAATATCTTTCGAATAGAATCAATAGTAGAATCGAGTTTCATAGTAGGGCCCCAGGTATATAAATTAGCGTACAGCTTTCATAAGTGCAGGATACGAGTGGTTTACAAGAAAAAAAATTGTGAAAGTGAATTCGTAAAAGTGATATAATTATGAATACTAGTAGGTACCTATCGCTTGTGGTCGAAAATCAACCATACCTTTTATAAGTACATTTTTATACTAAAAAACGTACTACAATTATTTTCGTTATTTATTTATGTTTTTTTATAAGCAAAATGAAAAAATCGAAAAAAAAAAAATACGTAAATGAGCTGCTCCATCGGATACAGTCTCTAATCTAAGACGATTTATATTTAAATAGGTATACGTTACTATGGTAATATGGTGGCGACAAATAATAAATAATTCCCCTAAATAAATTTCTTACATTTCTTATTGCTTAATTTAAGGGGCAGGTAAATTGCATACCTTTATGGGTAAATGATCCTCTCCAACAGGTTCTAATCTAAGATAATTAAATACGTTACTATATGGAAACATGACGGCGACAAATTGATTGTCACCAAAATCCTTTTAGTACCTGTTTTGTATGAGGAAGTCATAACTTAATTTTACCAGTCTTAATGGCGACATATATCCATATATCCACGATTTTGTGTTTGTGCACATCTATAGCACAGCACCTTTCAAATAAAATAAGTTTCATTCTCCTCATTTCATATTAAATACCAAAAAAGCGTACGGAAAGCCCAAATGTTCACGTATTAATATAATGATACGGAAAACATGCGCATTTTATGATTATTATTATGATTTATTTATCTTGTTTCTTATAGCTTAAAATGTTAAAAATGTTTTTTTTTTTTTTAAATAATTTAGAGTGGGGCTGACCTTATGAGACATTAATTGTATGATTATCCTAGGCTCAGCCACTTTTTCTCATAACTGAAAATTTGTAAATTAAATTGGGGCTGGCTACTGCGGTACTGGATACTTGCGTGGCCGACTACTGAAGCTGAGGGGCTGACTACCCTTTTCACTCAGTTTCTAAATAGTTTGCATTAGGTAGCTCATATACCTACTTAATAAGTTTATTATTTTCCAAACTACAGACTTAAAACAATCAGAAGAAACGATTTAAATAGTATTTGAAGAATGGATTTTTAAGGACCAATCAAACTAAGAAAAAAATTTAAAGGGCTGACTACTGGTGCCATCACCCTATAACTTGTCATATTTCTGTGGTAACAAAACCCTACGTAGCTTGCCAACTTGAAGATCAGAATGCACACAATGAGAATCAAGTCATATTAAATAAGGCTAATGCACACCCCGCAATACATGCAGACGTAACGAAAACGCCGCCAATTAATTCTCAATAAATTTCCATTTCTTCGCTCCCAACTTGACCGGCATCCATTCAATAAAATCTTCGACTCATTAATAGAAAGAAAAAAATATATAATAATCCCAAAAACGTTTTCTTGCAAACGGCAGCGCATAATTGAAAGATGTTCATCCACAAAGAAGCAGACGAAGGGAACAAAATCGGCACACAAACAAAATACCTATAACAATGCGCAAATAAGAAATCGAATCGCGGCCATTTTGAGATGGTTTTTGATTGGTTGATGAAATCGACCAATGTGATATCCTGTACATAGCAAAGAAGGACAATGCTCCATTTTGTGTGCACACACAAAAAAGAAATATTCCCACAAACGAACGAGCAAAGGGATAAGCAAAGCAACAAACATTGACGAACTAAAAATAATAATAAAAAAAAAAAACACCCTAGCCCACAACCAGCATGACGTGACGACAACAATGATGACGAACGAAATAACAGAGAGGGCGCGTCTTCTACAAACAAAAAGGATGTAATGCAAAAGCAAGTGAGTTTTTGATGTTCCTTGATGAGGATATCATCTCTCCTTCTGACGATTATACGTTTTGACGTAATAACCGACGAGCGGCCATTGTTCAAGTACAATAGATACAAAAATATGTTTTATACTTTTAAGGCATACAGTCATAGAAACAGATGCTGCAGGAAACTTCTACCGCAGACAATGTATTATCTGTGTGCTGCCATATAATGAAGGGAGACGAGGAGAGTGGTACTACACGAACAAGCTAAAGCCTTGGAAAACAAACAAACCAAAGAACTGGGTATGTGCCCGATAGATATAGAAAAAAGCTCCTTTAGCCATTCCCATTATGCACTTTAATTTAGAAAGGAGCTAAGCCATTGTTTGGCCATTCGGCTGGCGGTAAATGATACGTTGCTTTCTTTTTTCTATCTCTATTCGTGTTAACAGCTCTTTTCTTCCTTATTATGTATAAGCATAATGGCTGTGTGCTGTTAAACATTTAGTTTTTTTAGGACCTAGCTTTTAGCTGGTATAGTTTCGCGGCATTTTATAAAGGTGCTTCAGACAATGGGAAAGTTGTTTCGCATATTGCGACCACCGTTATCAATGCTCGTAGTTGGGTGCATATATATTTCATCTATATGCTTGCTCTACAATGTAGAAGAGGATGAATATGAAATAGATAGAGTAATTATAGAAAGTTAGAGTAATCGATGAGATGTAAGAAAACAATTTAATAAGTCTGATCCGAACTTAACATTTCGAGAACAAAGAGTCGGAAATCCCTAGTGTGAAGTTTATGCTGCATTGTTTTCCACTTAATCGCCAGCTCCTTGTTTATAAATCGATCAAGAGTCACAGTAACTTTGATTGGACCAAATTTCCTGCATGGATAAACAGTAGGGAGGTAGGTAGGTAAGTACGAGTATATAAACAGAGCTGAGCATTTTTGGAGACGACCAGAGACCTATCTGCATAGATAGATATAGACGAGGAATTTCATTTTCTTCAAAAAGTTGTTGTGAAATCATAGAACGAGTAAGAAACACTTTTGAGTGGCTTGGCAGTGTTAGTTTTTTATTAAAATAACTTAAGATATATATATATAGCTGGCCCGGCGAACTTCGTTCCGCAAAAATTCGTTAATGTAGTTAATGAAATTAATAATTCTGAGCTTTCGCTTAAGGTCAAATTAAATTCTTCATTCAAAAATTATAATAAAATAAATACAATTGCAATAACCGCAGCGATTTACATGTCGGCCAACCTACCGCTTTTTCACTGAAGTGCTTTATGGTACATAGCATTTTTCTTTCTATTTACGGGTGCGTACACGTACAAAGCGAGATGTTTGCCGACACGTGAGCACGCCACATACAATTGACCATGTGAGAAACATAGAACGCTATGCTGATGACGATTGTGTTGTTGTCTATCTCGGTCTCCTGTATGGACGACTGCATGATATTCTTTCCCGAAGTTCCGACATATTCTCTCGATTGTTAATATTTCGATCTGATCGTTCGTCATGATTTTCTGCGACGTTTGACCTTCTCACTGGCGGCATGATCAAATTTGTCTTGGAATCGCTGAATCCCACACAAACTTTCATTCCCTATATCATCCTGACAAAGTTTTGTTTTCGAGACATAAAGTAGCCTATGGCCTTCCTTGGGCCCAATCGAAACCATCAAGCTCAAAATCTTTAAAAACTAACTATCCTGTCTCGAGTTATGCGCATAAAAACTCAAAACGCTCAGCAACTCCTGTGTTGCCTATCATCATCGTCATCTCAAACATTTCAACTTACTCTACTCCATTTCAAAAAGCTACTATTAATGTAACAATACATAGTAAACATAAGCAAACTTATAAGGTGTATTTAAAAAAAAAGAAATTTCAAAATTGTTGACAACAACAATTTGTTTGGAAAATAATTAAAACTAGTATCGCTTGTGGTCGAAAATCGACCATACCTTTCATAAGTATGTAATACTAAAAAATGTTTTTTATAAACGAAACGAAAAGAGCGACATCTATAATATACACTGCCGATCAACCAAATAGACTCAGACTTAATTTTTAAGAAAATGGAGTTTATTATTTTATTTTAAGAGTATAATTTAAAAAACTTACTAAATGAGCGTTCTAAGTTGAATGGTTATTTAAAAAAAAAACTTTTTGTGGGTGAACATCAAAAGTTATCATTTTTATCGCTCAACTAAATAGACTCAAGGTTAAAAACTTAATATAAATCACAGATTTATTGAAAAAAAAAATAGTATCAAATAAGTTATTATAATTGTTGGCGACAACGACAACGATGACGGTGACGGTGACATAACTCCAATCGCGGAGGTATGTGTGCTTTAATGTTAATTAATAGTGTGTATAACCACCTTTATTTAAAATCACTTCATAAATTCGGTCAGATGTCAGGGATTGAATCGTAGACAGCCTTCAGATAGTCCAAGGACACTTGGCTCCAGGCGTTCTTAATGGCAGATTTTAATAATTGTATATCCTCAAATTGTCTATCGGATTGATAGACGGATTGATACGCGAAAGCCATACCCACAAATTCTCTATAATGTTGAGGTCACGAGAGTATGGAGGCCACTCCATTAAGTTCACATTTTGGTCATTTAACCACATCTTTACGACTCGAGCAGTATGGATTGGGGCATTATCCTGTTGAAACGTCCAAGATAATGGCTCAAAAAGGTTGGAAAAATGGGGGAATGCATTTTGGAGCAGCTCTTTATATCTTATTGCGTTCATCTTAAATGAAACGAATTGAATATCAAATGTTCCATAATAGGATATGGCACCCCACACCATTAAACCCCCCTCACTACTATGGTGACGGGTCAAATAGTGTTCTTCCTTTCTGATATCATGGAATTAGTAGTTGAATCCATCCGGTCCATCCAAATTAAAGCGTTTTTCATCGGAAAAAAACGATTTGATGCCACTCTCTATTCCATGTCATGTGACTCCGAGCAAAGAGACAGCGAGTTTGCTTACGAATGTCTGTAAGCGGTTTTTTTTTAGTTTTAATCTCTTAAGATGTTTTGCCTTGCGGATTACTCGTCGAACTTTGAGTTTGAAGCTTGTCGAAGGATCCTTCGCTCCTCGCGAGGCGTAAGTGCTTTCCAGGACGGTTTTTTCATATTTCTTCCGTAAGCCGATGGGTTTCTTAAAAAATGGCGAACAACAGACTGACTTCTAGAAATTTTTTCAGCGATTTGTCTGGCTGAAAGATTGCTGTCTCAATATGCCAATATTTTGTCTCTTTCTTCCGAAGTAAGTGCTGCTCCACGCCCCATTTTGTGTTAAATTATTCAAAATTTGATTAAGAAGACAATTTGACACTTTTCACTTGCACAGCTTATCAAAAACTAAAATTACAGCTCCTGAGTCTATTCTGATAATCGCCTAGAATGCACATTCTCTCGGCATAGGCAAAGCAAAATAGAAATATGTAATAACTGTAAATTTTTTGCATTCAACTCTTATCGCTAAAATTAGTCTATTGCTTAGCTCTAAAAAACAACAACTGTGGCCATAGCTAACAGCATAAAAAAGAAAAGAAAAAATATGTTGGGTCTATTTGGTTAATCGGCAGTATAGGTATCGAAATAAAGTGCACGACTGGGTAGCACGAAACTTTCTCGTTTAGTGAGAGTCTGACTGACTTTCAGAGTCTTCAGCAAATTGAAAATTGAGGACACAATAGTTTTGAAAACATCCATTGGACTCTAAGTTTGCATTTTGGTCAAAATCGTTATCGGAGTTTTCCGGTAAACTGAAAAATAACTAAATTTAAAAAAAAATACTTTTTTCAAAAATCCATTGTACGATAATATAGAGAAAAACTGAGTTTGCTATTAGGTTATAAATGACCACATTTCCTTAGAAATTAATTTTTGTTACAATCGTATGGACCGTTTTCGAGATATGTCGAAATTTCAAAAGGACCGTTGTTCGAATTTTTAGCCAAAAACTTTGTACGAACTACGCAGTCATGGTAACCTCACCTACTTAAGCCTAAATATCAATTTTGGTTGAAATCGTTAGAGCCGTTTTCGATCAAATCAAACTGGTACGAAAATGTTGTATGGGAAGTACCATTAACATTGAGGTTACCTTGCAAAAAAAAAAACACCTCCCGAACTGTAAGTCCAAAAACTCCAAATCCGAGGTTTGAACGTAATACGGGAAGCCGTTTAGGCTGTGTGCCCGTAGAAGGACGGACAGACGGATAGATCGGACAGAATTTTGTGACCCACTTTTTTGAGTTCCTCTATCATCGTAATATCAGAATTGATTAAAATCTCGAGTTCGAAATTTTGTACGAAACCAATATATTTCTCTTACTACGTAATGGAGAAAGTTAAAAATACTAAATGAGCTGCTCCATCGGAAACAGACTCTAATCTAAGATGATTTATAATTTAATAGGTACGTTACTGTGGTAATATGGTGGCGACAAATAATAAATAATTCCCCTATATATAAATTTCTTACAATTATTGCTTATTTTTAGGGGCAGGTAAATCGCATACCTTTATGGGTTGATGATTCTCTCCGACAGGTTCTAATCTAAGATGATTAAGTACGTTACTATGGAAACATGACGGCGACAAATTGATTGTCACCAAAATCCTTTTACTGCCTGTTTTGTATGGGGAAGTCATAACTTGATTTTACCACTCTTAATGGCGACATATACCCACGATTTTGTGTTTGTGCACATCTATGGCACAGCACCTTTCAAATAACATAAGTTTCATTCTCCTCATTTCATATTAAATACCAAAAAAGCGTACGGAAAGCTCGGATGTTCACGTATTAATATAATGATGATAATTGACAACAACAATTGCTTTTAAAATTAAAAAATTTTTATTGTTTTTGTATTTGAAGTATCACTACCCCACCCCGTTTATTTTTTTTTCAAAGTGCATTTCCCCATACAAACTTTCATAACCTCTTTCATCCCCTCAAAGTTTTGTTTTTGCCTCAAAAAGTAGCCTATGTCCTTCCTTGGTCCAAAACGAAACCGTCAAGACCAAAATCGTTGAAATCTAACAATCCGTTATCAAGTTATGCGCACACACACGAACTTCATTGCCTTTTATATAACTATATAGATTTACTTCTTGAAAATCTATTATGAATACATAGATATGTACTTACATAAGATAGGCCAACTCTCATAAAAAGGAAAATCCCGGATATATTGATATTTTGATATTTATTGATATAAGATATCTCTGTACATTTGAGAATTAAAATTCTTATAGAATGAAAACATGTACAGGTTTAGTTAGGATAGAGTGAGTACAAAATATAAATATTTAGCAGCATATAAAAAAATATGTAGACAGATTAAAACATGTTTATGAAAAAGAAAGGACATTTTTAATTGCTTTATACAGGGTGTTTTTTTTTTAAGTTGGTTTTTCGAATAGAGATAAAACTGACATTTTGTGGTCAAATCGGGCAACTTTAATGTCATTTATGTTCAGTTTGGTTTGCCATTTCATCAAGAACAGGTTGACAAGAACAACGCAATTTATTTCGAAAATAATGACCTTACAAGATCCAGCTTGTGAAAGAATTAAAGCCGCGAGACAATGCAATGCGTCGTGATTTTGGTGTATGGCCGAAAAGGGGATTCCAAATGAGACCCTTGAGAGGCCATTATATCCACAAAAACTGACCGTTTGGTGTGCTCTATGGGCTGGTAGAGTCATTGGGCTATACTTCTTCCAAAATGATGCTGGAGAGTCAGTTACCGTTAATGGAGACCGGTATAGAGCCATGATAACCAACGATTTTGTTCCCGCATTGAATGGAATGAATGTGGATGAGATGTGGTTTCAACAAGACGGCGCCACATGCCACACAGCGCACGTCACAATCGATTTATTGAAGGAACATTCGATGAGAGCATAATTTCGCGGAATGGACCTGTCAATTGGCCACCAAGATCGTGTGATTTGACACCATTGGAGTATTTTCTTTGGGGATATGTGAAGTCGCTCGCCTACGCCAACAAACCAGAAACGTTGGGGTACTTGGAAGCCAACATTCGTGGCGTTATTACTGACATACGGCCCCAAATGCTCGAAAAAAGTGGATGAAAATTCGACATCTAGACTTATTGGCTTTATTCGAACCAGCGGCGGCCACATGCCCGAAATCATATTTAAACATTAATGGCATAAAATTATCCTTCCAATAAAGCCAAATTGATGGACATTAAAACGATTTTCTTCTGGTTTATTTTAATTCGAAGTTCTACAACTCTTAAAAAAAAAAAAAACACATAGATTACATAAAATTCGAATAATATTAAGGCTGGGTGGCTAAGGGTAGACGTTTCTGCGCTTGCAGTTCTTAAGAGATAATCGATCAGAGTAAACGGCTTTCAATAGCCAGTAAATAGACGCAGGTAGCTATTGAAGCACAATTTTATTTTTCGACTTTGATATTGCAGAAAGTACCAAAAACACCCTTTCTTGGATGCTTTTTCCTGCGCCCCGGTGGGGCAATCCCCAGATCAAACATTTTTATTTTTTTTTATGATTTAATTTTATTGCCAATGAACTACTCTAGGTTGAAGCATAATTTTGTTTTTTTTTTGTTTACCATCTTACACTGAAAAAAAAAAGACGTCGTCATATTGACGAATGGCGTTCATAAACATGCCATTCATTGATATGACGTACTTTTTATCAATATGATGAATAAATTCATGAAAACTTTTCGACAATTGATGAACCGTTTTTCAATATGAAGAAAGTGCTTTCATCAATTTTTTTGGCAGGGTTCTGATAAGAATTTGGTGTATTTTTTTATAAGCTACGTTCATCATTTCATCAATATGACGAAAACACTTCTTTCGATGAATTCAGTTATTTGTTCATCCAGTTGATGATTTATTCGTCTCGTTGATGCATGGAATCATCGTATTCAAGTACGATTGCCAAATTTTGAATTTTCATCATATTGATAAAGGCGCTCATCGTATTGATGACGGCTTTCATCATACTGATGACCGCGTTCATCAAAAAGCTGATTTTAGTTTATATTAACGAGAATGTTGATGTTGATGGTGAAGCGTTTATTCTTATAGATGAACTGAATTCGTTATATTGATGAAAAAATCAAATTAAATTGAAATCATCATATTGATGAATTTCTTTTATCGTTTTCTTCATTGTGATATACAGATTGTTAATATGATGTATGATGTAGGTGTACACACACGAAGTTAATACAGCATTTATAATCACACACGACATATGACATTAATCAAGCGTAAAGTATCTACACAGGGTGGCAAAAAAAAAAATTGTGAATGCTTTAACGATGAACAATGAATATCTTAAAAGAGTCAAAATTTCGAAAAGTGATTTAGAAATTTCATCGTATAGATAGTTATATGTTTATTTTTTAATTAATGTTCCCACAAAAGTATTCATTTCTATCTTAAACATTGTGTTGAAAATTGCTTGCCGTTGAATAAACATTTTAATTAGCTTTTACTACGGGCGACTGATAATGAAGTGTGAAAAATTCAATAAAAACGGTGGAAATTTAAAAAGGTAATCCCGATTTTCCCATTATAAGTATAAAATGTTATTATAAATGTATATATTTAAAGTATTTATTATGTAATCTGTAGAATGAAAGTTATATTATTCGAAAAGTAGGTACTGTCTCATAGATGTGCACACACAAAGGTGTTGACTTACAACTTTCGTTTAAATGACGTTATGTAAACGAACGTTTTTCGACATAAATTTTTTGCGCTTAAAACTTATTTTCACAATTGCGTATTTTTTTCGATATCTAAATTTGTAAAAAAGACGTAAATATCGAAAAGTGTTTTAGGTCTTTTTAGTATGCATACTTATAAAAGGTGTGTAGGAAGAGTAGCATTAAATAAATGGAAATAGAGCTAGAATTGTCATGATTTTTTTTCACCGATTTTCCTTTGGTTACAAGTATTGCCAATGAACTGCAATGTTATGTTTACCTTATTTTGCCTCTTTTAAGAAAGTATGTAAGGCGCATATTTGAATATTTTCAAAATCAATTCAAGATTCAAGCTCCTTGATGCTTGAAATTATAAAATTCAAGAGAATGGATCAATTAAATATTGATTATGATTAAATAACAAAAAACGCAAAACACTTTTCAAACACAAAAGTATATACCTACATGCACCCTGTGCCCATACCTCAAGAAATGCATATGGCAGGCAAATGGCGGTTTTCTGACTCTAATTGGGATCGTTAAAAAAATACTAGCATCTGAAATGTTAGGGTCTGTGAAACGTTGCTCATGCCTGAACTTCCATCGCAATCCTATTTAGAAATAAGGTGAATATTACGCATTTCATTGCAATGTAAACTATCTATAAACTCTTTGATACCTTGAAACAAACGCTGATCGAGCAAATTTTGTAGGGGCGATTCTCCGGTTGACTCAGTTATGTCCAAATTCTGAGGATATCACTTTTTTTTGCTTCCGTAATAGCTTCATAGCTAGGATAAATATTCTTATTGTGCTCTTTGGCCGCATTCCTTATTATATAATATTGAAATTTGGTTTAACAAGTATTGATAAAGCCTCATCTGCGGTATATATGGAATAATATCATTGTCAACTTTTTTATACTTTCCCGCGCGTGTAGGAGATGAAAAAAGAATCCTATTTCCCTTGTTCGGGTTATATTGTAATTCGGAACGCAAAACTTTAGTTTTCCTCCTCTTTGATCTCTCACTTAGTTGTACAAAATCAGTTTGTGGGCGTCCAACAGGTCCATAGGCTCACCGTGAAAACGGAATTTCAAGCTCTAACCAGGCTTAGTTCTTGTTTTTAAAAGCTTGTAAATTTCTTGAGGTGGTCGCAGTGGCTTAGTGGTAAGTGTGTTGGACTACTAAGCGAGGGGTTCAGGTTCGAATCCCGCAAAAACCCAAATTCCAACTCAGGGTTTTTTTCACTGCGCCACCTCTCGCGAGCGCCTGACAAACATCCGAGAGTATAACTGTGTTTAAAGAGCTTCTCAATCGGCCGTTTGGAATCGGCATAAAATTGTAGTTCCCTTCCATTCGTTCCAAAAATTAAAAACTCACACAAAACGAATGGTTGCGAGAAGCTAGGCCCTGGGTCCCTACAGACCTGTTGCGCCAACTATTATTATTACATTTCTTGAGGAAGCCAACCATCGACTTTTATATTCATAGACAAAATTAGTTAACATATTCGTTGTTTTCTCTGAAGCATCAATGCAAGTCAATTTTTCTGCAAAAAAAAGTTCATGAGATGCTTTTAGGAAGTCAGTTAGCTGATTTCTTGACATAAAAATAAGATTTGATTGTGAACCTGTATCAAAAACGAGAGAAAAAAACCTTATTTTCAGCGTTTTTACAGTTTTACTTGACGATATTTTGCAAGATCGCAAAATATCGCAACTTCTTAATGTGATTCCTTTAAGCATATATTAAGGTAAATATCAAGCGCCAAAAAACCATAGTTTTGTTTTTGTCTCAAAAGGTATTGCTTTGGGCACCTTCCAAATATAAGTAAAATTACATAACTTTGCGTTTTAAATATTCTACTTACTTCTACAACAGATTCCATAACAATTTATTTTATTAAGTTCACACAGAAAATTGAAAAAAACAGCAAAGAATGTAAACCACTTTTCAAACGCCAAACTTGGTACTGCACGCGCTTCACAAAAGCTTCCAATTTAGAAGCATCAACTGACGAAAGGGTTGCAACAAAAATAGCGGAATTAATTATATTATAGGCTCATGTAATAGTAACAAAGTGCTAAGAATAAAACAATAAAGACAATTAATAAGTTTGAATTAATTCAAATTCAATAAATCTTGTGTGAGTGGTTAATTTCAGTTCCATATAAGTAAGTATAGCATTTATCTTGCACTTAAAAAAGGTGTTGAACAATAAAATTTATTTTGCTCTGCAACATGACAACAACAGTTTTAATGGCTTCAAGTGGTACGAACAAAATTCAATGACTTATTTTCTTTCTTCTTTCTTTAATGTCGCTTACGATAAAATGGCGGAAAAGGGCAAACATTGCGACATTTGAGATCTGCTTCCATTTATTGACCCGACTTATCATATCTTTTACAAAAATTAATATTATGCTAGTTTTATTTAAGTAGGTACTAGATAATTATATCACAATATTTTATATCCAAGTTTTCATTCTTATTTTCAGACTGTCGGGATGCTGCTCTCTTGTGGACGGGTACTTAGTACACACATTAAAGTTTGTGCGAAAGGATCGGAAGGGAATAAAAACAAGAATGAAGCCAACTGTCAAGGACTCCCAAGAATCATTCATCTTCGGGACAGTTGAGGAAAACATCCAGCACCTGCAACAAAAACAAGACAATGTCCAGCCTTTTACAATTTTGGTGCGTGAGCGGTGAGGATGTAAATAATTTTAAGGAAATATTTTTATATTTCGATGGGGTAAAGTTTCCCTTCAGGCTTCATCCGTGCAGTCGATATTTGTTTAAAGTACAAACCCAAGGGAAATAAAGAATAGTTTGAATTCCTTTAAATATATGTATGAAAAGTTTAATTGTAAATTCCAAAGTAATTTTAAATGGTATATATGACTCTTTCTTTTTGACATTCAAATTCTTACAAATTTCAGGAAAAGTTTGGAAATGAAAAATAAAATGTAAGTGAAAGTATTTTTAACATATACGTACTGCCACAATAAACTATTTATAGAAATTTTAAAAATATATTTAAGTTTTATTTATTTATATACGAATCGAATTTATTTGACGGGGCTAATGAAAGCCTCTGCCAAACAAAATTAAGTAACTTTTTTTCTATTTAATGCATCTGGTTTTTTTTTTTTTGCAGATTGATTTTTGATTTAACAAAAATGGATAACTGGGACACTTGTTAACAATTTGGTCGAGCATGGGACAGTCGAAAGAAGACCTTACCATCGAAATCCTTCAGTTCGGATGGAGGAAACAATCGCTGCTGTAGCTGCTGCCATACAAAACAATCCAAGAGTTTCGACAAGAAGCTTATCTGCTCAAATGAGTATAAGCAGACAGGGGGATCATTTAAATTCCATTATTTTTAAAACTAATTGCTATATTTATCTAATAAAAAGAAAAATGAATTCCATACACTGAAAAAAATTTGTTTGAGTTTCTTAATGTAGCAATTCGCCAGCCACCCTGTATATAAATAATTTAATTATTTATATATATTAATAAATAAAAATTTCAATATTTTACAAAATTTTTTGATCAATGGGTTATTTGTGGCAATAAGCTGAGTTCTTTGGGTCAATTAATTAATTTATTGCAACAATAAACAAGTTTATCAACAATCTGTTTCTTATTAATGATTTTAGAGATGCGACGATAGCAATTACTTCTAAAGGTGATTTCCTTTCTTTTTCCATCTCTTTGGTTTAAAAAAAAACGTGTTAATGAATATATAAAACAAAATGTAAAAACGCTTTGCTTAGATTTGAATTAAAAAAAAAATGTTTCCAAAACTGCCGGACAGTTTCCGTTAGATAAAAGATGGAAACACTTGCGAACCGATGTACTGCCCAACTAATTCCAATTAAGTTTTTCCGATACTGGACTTAAGTTTGTGAAAAACGTTGTTCAAGCCTGCTCTGTTTACACCTCCAAAATTGGTGTTACAATTGTCCGCGGAAAATGCTACGCACTTCGTCGCGATTTCAAATTTGTCAGTGTCACTTTTGTTTCGCAGATTGTACAAAACGCTTTATATTTAGTTAAATTGGGTTTTGTGAGGAAGAACTTGTATTGCTTTCGCACCTCTTCATTAAACACACATTTCCTCTTGATCATCGTCTGCCAAATATCGAATTTGATTACATTAAAAAATATATTTGATCTAGCTACCTACTTACGAAAAATAAAATTAAATGCATAAAAAAGAACTGAGCCTAAATGACTTCTTCTTCTTTTTGTAGATATGTGCATCGTTTCTTGTTTTTTTGGGCAAGAAGGACTTACGTTGTGTCTTTTTCAGATCATTCCGTTAATAATCTGTTTTTTTTATTTTTTTTTTTTTTTCTATATAACTAACACGCGCTAAAGAGGTTATGACTACTCTTATGGTGTAGTTTGAAGTACCGCATTGAATTGTTGAAGGGGTAGAATGCAGTTGGCGATTTCGCTTGAGCACTGTTTATAGAAATAGCTATAAAACAATGAGAGACATGTTACATTTCTGCGATGTTCGAGCGAATTTATAGAATCCGCTATATTTGTGTCTCCAATAAGTTTTAAATCACGATAGGTATATTATTAATTTATAAAATAGCCAGAGACTAGTGAAATAAACTAAACAAAAACGAGTAAAGCTTCGCACGCGGATGCATTTCTCTTTTTCACACGTCAGGAGTATTTGAGTGAGTGAATAGATAATAGACCGATTTGGTATCTATTTGATTACTCAGAGAAAAAGAACAAAATTTGTAATGTGTATAAGTTAAGTGGACATCACATACATACTACAGGTGACAGGGACAGCTACAGATGTGTGTGTGGTTGACAAAACATATAAGAATTAAAAATACATTATATATAAGAGCTACCACTGCTAGTTTTTATGGACGTACGTTTTAAAATGAAGGAATTGTTTTTAAATTTAAATTAAAGACAGGTATTAAAAAAGAGAACAAAAAAAGAGCCAAGCGAAAAAAGAAAGTGTAAAATAGATCGCTGACAAAAAAGAAGATGTGTTCTCTTAAAAGAAATGTTCTGAAAACCGTAGAAAATATTGCGCCAATTAACCGTTAACTGCAATTAACCGTTTATAGCCGCAATAAACCGTTTATTGTACCAATAAACTTTTTCAATAAACTGTTTTTAAAATCACTTAACTTTTTATTGAATCAATTTTATAAGAATCCATTAACAGTTTTTTGAAAAATTATGGGGAAATGCAATCAATAAACAGAAGTTCATTGTCGCAATAAACTTGTTAGTTGGACGAGTTTTAATAAAAAAGTTCATTGTCCCAATAAACTTTTTAATTGATTTTATGTATTTATGTACCTTTTTTGGTTCAGTGATTAGGTTTGCATCTTACCTAAAAGACCGCAAACAAAGGGTTAATATCGGCGATAGTTTAAGTTCGGAAAAATGTATAAACACAGGCGTTCCTCAAGGTTCTGTTTAGGGCCCTATTCTATTTTTAGTTTTTGTGAATTCACTATTCATTCAACGTTTTATAGGCAAAATGACAGTTTTTGCAGATGACACTGCTTTATCATACCTACTCCAAAAAAAAAAAAAAAAACACAATTTTAATTCATTTATTGTTGTCAATAATGGACTTGGAAATTCTGAGCAAATGGTTTTTTAACAATAAACTGATTATAAGTGATAAAACTAAATTTATGATGTTCAACATTTTGTGTTCTACTTCTACCTGTGAAGACATGGTGTTGACCTATCATTCACCCAGTTGACCCGAATATAATCTGTCAAATGTGTGCACTATTGAAGGTGTTGACAAATTTATGTATTTGGATGTGATATTGGATAGCATGTAAAGCTATGGAAAGATCATACTAATATAGTTTAGCCTTACTAAACAAAAGCATGCTATTCGTATTTTATGCAGAGTTAACCGCAGAACTCACAGCTTTGTGTTATTCAGAAACCTTGATGAACTCCCAATTAAGCATTTGTATTTTTTGAACATTCAGGATATTCTGCTTCCAGATTGTATGGGGCCTATAATTTACGTGTAAGTAATCTTAATTTAGTTAATATACCCACAATAAACAAATCACACTTTTAGCTGTTCTATAAGGTCACCGCGCCTCGTTTATTCAAGAATTTACCTTTAGGTATAAGATGCGAGAGACCACAGCAGTTTTCTTAAAAAACTTAAAATCGTTACTTTTTCATTTAATTATGAGAAATAGATGCACTTAAATGTAATAGTTTGATTTTTTAATAATATAGGTATAATTTTTTGTAAGTTATTTTTTCTTTTCTAATTTTTCTTCTTTTTTAGATTGCACAATATTTTCACAACTATAAGTATGCAATGATCCCCATACAAACACATTTGCTTAACGATTTTAAAAATATAAGGACACATTCGCCCCTGTTCTTTTGACAATTGAATGTTCCTATCTATTTCATTGAACTTCAAGGCAGGTTTTGATATTTTTTTTATTAGTAATAAGAAACATATGTAAGCCTTAGGCTCTTACATGAAATAAAGTTTAATATTAATAAATAAAATAGCCTATACTTCTGATTTAAAGTTGTTATGTTTTAACTGAATTAATTGATACACAACATATCGGTGTCTGAATTAATCCGCAGCAAATGAGGTAGACACAACCTACAATTTTCGAAAATAAACCATCCTGGTTTAAAGACCTAGACAAAAGTTAACCCTTCCTTGTCAGATCTTAACAAATTAAGTTGATATTTGTATTTGAACACATAGGTACAAACAGTTTTCTTTTGTTGGATTTAATTTCCAAACTACGTAAATTAATAGGCCTATTATCGTTGGCGAGTCGAACAAAAAATCCTGCGAATGTGACTTATTTGTATTATGGTTAGCGAATTGAAACAAAATTCATTCGCCTGAACTGTCAAACTGCTGGCGAACGTAAAGTCGCCTTATTGCGGTTGGCGAATTTGTGAAATTTCATTCGCCTTAAGCGACAAATTTTAGCGAACAAAATTATTTGGTGAAACCACAGGCGAATGGAATTTATAATCCAGAAAAATTAATTAAAACTCAAGAAAAATGTATAAAACCCATTCAATTCATTTAGAATGTATATATTTAATGAAAATCGCCTCTGATAGTTTCAAAAAAAAAACAACTCCAGCCAAATCCAGAAGCTATTTGAGCTCATGGAACAAATATAGCCATTCCAATGTGTGTTTCGTTCACTAAGCCAACCACCCCATGAAATCCAGTTTTAACGAAAAATGAGGAAAGGAGCTCATGGATTGTTTTTATTTTCGGTCATTTCTGTGTTTATCCATTTTTTTGCACCTCCGTGCTGTTTTCTTCAATTTTTTTATTTTGAATTTTTAAGGTTCCGTACCCAAAGGGAAAAAACGTAACCTTATTAGTTTCGCTCGGATGTCTCTCCGTCTGTCTGTCTGTCTGTCTGTCCGAACCCACTAAGCCAATTTTGTTTTTTTTATGTTGACATAAATGTTTGAATTGACGTCATTTTCGTTTTTATATTATTTTGGTAGCCCTTGATTTCTAGGCGAATGAATTAATTCGCCTACCATAATCGTACAAGGCGATTGTTTCGACAAGCAACTCGACTTACGCGAATTGTTCGACTCGCTAACGATAATAGGCCTATAAAATGCAACAGTCGACTCCAACTGCCTCGCAAACTCTGCTACCTTCTGTTCTTCGTTTAATTGAGAACAATGGAAAGAAAAACAAATATTTCTAATAACAACGTATACGCATCCTAAATCAACAATAGAAATTCGATATGGGAAACAACTGAAAACCAAATCATATTCATCTCAAAGACCAACACAATAAAAAAAAAAATCATAAATTCTTTACAACATCAAATTCTATCAATATTTCACGCTCCAATTGTAATCCTCTTATAATTGAGTTGCAAGACCAAGGACGAAGAAAGAAACGAACAAAAAATAATGCCGCCAGATGATTGACAGCACAACTTCAATAGTTTCGCAGAACAACAAATCCTCAATTATAACCAACACAAACAAGAAGTACTTGTGTGCACATCTTAAGCGTACAAAAAAAAAGGGAAAACTGCAGCGCCAGCGGAAAATGATCCCTCACAAGGATCGCTTCTGCAGATTAGCGCTCAAGTGTGCCAATATAATGCACCTATAATCTCTGGCATCGTTTTAATTGGAAAATAGGAGCACAGCACAAGTAATTGGCCATCTTACATGCTTATATGACGACGCCCCGCTTCTGAGTGTGTGTGCAGCAAAACAATTTGTATCTCATAGACCACTTAACCACGAACTTGCTCTATCCATATTTGCCCTAGCCATAGTGACGGCAAGCCGACAATGCTGGTAGATGCACTGGTATAGATATAATATAGATATATATTTATGTATGTAAAAAGTGCACAGGCACAGGCATTAAGCAACACGTGAGTCTCACCTGAATACGATTAACCAACAGAGCACTCATCTTCTCCGCATCGCGCACCGCAACTTCAATGTATACACGTGAGAACGAGAACTGTAGGACACAATACAACTGGTGACAAATTAGTGAGAAATAAGCGAGCAGCCAAGAAGTCCTTGCCGATATGTTGTGTACAGACGCACTGAATAGTAATGGGACAATGTTAAACCGACGACATGCGACGCGTCACTTTGTCTATTGTGTTAGGGATTCCCGAGGATTTGCCGATCCTTCTAGATATTCGAGTGTTCGTGCTCACCGCAAAGGTTCTAAGGACTCAATGAGGACACAGGGTACCGACAATCGCAAATGACAAACGCCGAATGCGACTTTGGTGGTGACGCACATCACAAAGCTGAAAAGTCAATCCCTGTCCCATTCTGTCTGACGACAGTGGTGGTATATATGGCTTGTTGTCACGTGCTACACAGCAGGAGGATCTCTCCTTTTCTCCTTCGTTCTGCTGGGTGCGCGCTATTTCTCTGGACAAAGGACACAATTTTCGTCCGCACAAGATGCAAATACTTGCAAAGAAAAACTTTCCCACCGGCATTTTGATTCTTTTGTGCGAAAAAGAGATAGCCTCTCATTAAAGAGCGTTTTGAGGCTAAACAGCGCAAGTGCACTTTCACAAATGCACTAATGATTTTGGCATGTAAAACATACATACGAAAAGTTTCGTCAATACGGATACACACAGCCATCCCCTAGCTGTGTACGTCATGTAGCGTTACATAGAGAGTTAATTTCATAAGGATGATGAAAGGATATGGACGACTGCTTGTCGTTATCCTAGCGGCCTGAGGGGTGGTGGCACTGATAGATGGTGGTGGTTTGGTGTGCCGTTTGATGTTGCAGAAGGCATGGCTGCTGGGACATCATACAAGCAATGAAAAACGAGAAAGGAGTGATTTGGGTTTCGCTTTGAAGTACTACTCGTTTGGTGATTGTGCGGCGCCATTTTGCATGTCCTGTTGATTTAATGGGATTTGAATTACACTAATGGCTATGGTTGTTAGAGAAGAATGCTTTGTAGAATGCATCCATGGGTTGGTCTTTTTTTCCTCTCTCACTCACGTCTTTCGTATTAATGAACGACACTTAGACAAAATGAGAGCCAGTATACCGCGCCTTTATAAAATGAAATACAGCTCTCATGGATAGATTTCAGCTTTTTCAAACAACGATTGATTCTTTCAGCCATAGTTTTAACGAGTGAATCAGACGACCATGCCTCAACTATATATATATACACTCCAGACAGCTGTGTGTCAGATGAAAAGTTCTGCACTCTGGCCGGCACCTCGTTTTGAAATAAAATAATTCCGTCTAGTCAGGAAAAATAAACTTGACCTATGAGTGGAAAATGTTTTTGTTTAAAGTTTTCGTATTACTTTTTGTTTTTTTTTTTTTAATTTAATTTTTCTAAGGGGGCTTTCCCGTGCGCTTTGGCGTATGCAAGAGAGAAAGTTATTAGGGACGATGTACAGAGGCAACATTTTGTATGTAGTTGAACTGATGCGGGACTTGAAAACGAGAGTGTTTTTGAAGGCTCTGTGTTACTGTGAAACATATACATATACTGTTGTTAAAATACGCTTAATCAAAAGGGAATTCTTTGACTTTTCTGAAGAGTCCCTCTTACGTAGGGTTAAATGTTGGCGTGGCAGCACCTTTACTGTTGCTTTTCTGTATTCTATTTGAATGGAAAATTAGGTTTGGTCTGAAGGAGAGCGTAGACGAAGGAATGATTACTTCTTGTGACAGGGTTAACATTACTTTCAAATTGCTTTGACATGATGTGCTGCGTTATGTTGCTTTTAATTAGGGTTCTCGAATCCCCTGCTTTTGTGAGGACAGATCACAGATCTCCTATTCAGCGATTTGTCTTTCCGTCCTTTAAATCTTACAAAAACTATTTAGTTAAACCTATTTAAACTTATGGTAAAAGGTCATTCATTTTTCGATTTGAAAGTAATGCTAAATAAAACACACGCGCGATATAATTATTTTTGATGAACATTTTATTTCATTATAAAGTTGGACTTTGGAACTAAGTGTGAAAAACCATATCATTCAAATGGCCGCCTCGGGAAGATTTGCAGCGATTCTTCTAAGGTAATTTTCAACTACCTTTTCGCACATTTCGGGGGTATCTCAGCCAAAACTTGAGTAATGTTGGTTTTTAATGCGGCTAGAATTCGGTAACTATTCTCGTTGACACGGTCTCTTGCGTAGACCCACAGAAAAAAGTCCAACGGTGTCAAATCGCATGATCTTGGAGGCCAATTGACGTTGGTAAAACGTGAAATTACGCGGACGAGGAAATTTCTGACACAACAAAGCCATAATTGGCCGCGTTGTGTGGATTTTGGCCCTTTCTTGTTGAAAGCACATATCGTCCAAGTCTTCAATCGCCGGCCAAAAAAAAAATCGGTTATCCTTCGAGCATATCGCTCCGAATTGATAAATCGATAAATTCGGATCATCAGCAACAAATGCCAGCGCTACCAACTTCAAACCACGAAATGAATGACCCTGTATCTTGAAAAACTGATAAGAGTATCTTTTCGCAATTCGCCGGTTAATGGGCACAAGTGCCTAATGATTACAGTGAATTTGGTACCGAGAATGATAATATACACCTTGGTGTATTGACATTCGGAGACGATAGGTACCTATACACAGCTTAACAAAAATCTGAGTACCCTCCGACTGCCAAATAGTTAGGTATAGTGTCTTGTTCATATTTTATAGTTTTTTTTTTCTTTACAGTCAGTCGGGTTTTTTTTTTTTTTTTTTTTTTAATTAACTTTTTCATTTTATTTTTTAACCTATGACATTCCGCGGAATAATATGAATCTAGTGACACCTCACTCTTCAAAATCGGTCAAGCCGTTTGGGCAACAGGGCGTCCCGTAGGAACGTACATAGGAAACACATAGCCCTCACTGTGTTAGGGTAAAAAGTGAAAAAATTTTGTCTCTCTGATGACATTCATCCTGCCGAGGTGGGCATATGCCCGAAGTTGTGTTGAAAAACTTATTGCTCTCGATTGAACACCAATGCGATAGTTTCGTGTCTATTGCTCAAAATCAAAGTTATTAGTGGACAAAAATACACAATTACTAAATTTTTATTTTTTTTATGTGAAAATTGTAAAATAGTGGCAGTTAAATTCGAATGTCTAAGTCTTTCCTCGTGTCATAATGAAACTTATTTTTATTCAAGTAACTTACTGTTTCTCAAAATCAAAATCAAGGCTTACCGTAAGTGTGGACTGTCTATTTACCAAATAGGTAAAGAACTCAACAAAGCCGCAAAATCATACCAACATTTTTAAAGAACGAGTCCAAGTATGGGAAAAATATGAAAGGGTCAACAGTTAGTGCCGTTACAACTGCTGGGAAAAGAGCTATTCTGTGCTCCCGTCAAATTCAAACGACTCTGCGGCCAAAATAAGAGAAAACAAGTGAGTTTTGGAGCAAGCGTGTCTACGGTAAAGGGGATTATTTCGAAGACTAAGAACTTGGAGCGGATAAAATTTAAAACAAAAATAAAAGGCCTTACCCATACGGCAATAATTCCATTTACATATTTTTTCTTAAGCAAAAAGAAGCCAAAATTTCGACATAGGGGCATTGACAACATTTTAACATTCTTTCTCCTTTCGGCAAACCAATAAACAACGCTTTCAATTGTTCAAAAAGATGTATAAGAGTCTTTGCATATCCCAACAGTCTTAAATATTCAGCACATGCAATTTCACAAGACTCTTTCAGTGCTGTTTCATGTGTTGTATAAATATACGAATATATTTTGACGACAATACATTCGATGTCAATGGAAATACATCACAAGCAAATTTCTAAGAATTGTGTACAGCGCACCCGATTCCAATTAAATGTGGTAGCCATTGTTTCATTCTGAAAAAGGCATTCCGCCTTACCAATAATCAACTTTAGACTTGCAGTTTCGGAAAAGACTCCACACTTTCCAAAATCCCTTTACCAATAAACAAACATAGTTTCCAAAATATCACTAACTGTAGGGTTAAATGTTAATGTTGAAAAAGCGATGTTTATCTCGGGCTTTATCTAAATAAATCCTGCCTTAATGTCACTTTGAAAGACGAGTGTTGCCCAACCATCTAAAATCACGATAGTAAATTTCGTAATAGGAGAGAATTTAATACGATGTTGTTTAGCCTGAGCGTTTACAATTATTAATTAATTTTAGTAAATTGTGAATGTTTTCTAATTTTATTCATTGCAATACAACAATGCAAATGGTTTTTAGGTCTAACAAACACAAATTTGTACAAATGTATGCAAAATATTGAAAAATATTATATTTTTGTTTTATTTCTAAACACGTGAACTAACGGGTGATTTTTTAGCTGGTTTGGTTTTGGCAACACTGGTTTTGACAGCTGACGTGTGTTTAGTACCTTGTGTCACTGTCAAACAGCTTCAGTTTGGTTTGCAATTTAACCATGGATCGTCTTACAAATGAAAAACGCTTGCAAATTATTGAATTTTACTATCAAAATTCGTGCTCGGCTCGAAATGTTCATTTTCGCTTTTTTATCGAAAAATTGTGTTCAGCGATGAGGCTCATTTTTGGTTGAATGGGTACGTAAATAAGCAAAATTGCCGCATTTGGAGTGAAGATCAGCCAGAAGCATTGCAACAGCTACCAATGCATCCCGAAAAAGCCACTGTTTGGTGCGGTTTATGGGCCGGCGGCATTATTGGGCCATATTTCTTCAAAGATGATGCGAATCGCAGCGTTACTGTCAATGGTGAACGCTACCGAGCGATGATAACAAACTTTTTTTTGCCCGAAATGGAAGTTCTTGACTTGCATGATATGTGGTTTCAACAAGACGGTGCCACATGCCACACAGCACGCGAAACAATGGCGCAATTGCGAGGCGAGTTTGGTGAACAGTTAATTTCACGTTTCGGGCCGGTCAATTGGCCGACTAGATCGTGCGATTTGACACCATTAGATTATTTTTTGTGGGGGTATGTCAAGGCTAATGTGTATAGGGACAAGCCCGCTTCGATTGACGCACTGGAAGCCAACATCCATGCATTCATTCGTGATATACCGGCCGATATGTGTGAAAGAGTATGCCAAAATTGGACTCAGCGGATGGGCTACCTGAGACGCAGCCGCGGTCAACATTTGCATGAAATTATCTTTAAACATTAAATTGCAAGGTTCAAACTATCGATTCACATAAATATTTCATTCATTTTTTTTGAATTTTTTGTGTTTTTTTTTTTTAAAGTTCTAAGCCTCTTAAAAAATCACCCGTTATATATTTTTGTGTATTTCTCTGTTTTATCTTGTTTAACCGCTAGTTGTTGCATTTTGATTGATTTTCCTTTTTAAATAGTTTACAAGCAAATAATGGATGCTTACTAAAAAAAATATTTTATATAACTTTCCAAGACTTTCTTGACAGTCGGCGCAAACGGAATTTATCTTACTTAATTTTGGACGGCTCATACATTTTCGCAACAATTCTCAGTACCTTAGGCGATACAGGTAGTTTTTTGTTACAACCAAACCCTTTTCAAACTCTTGTCAAAAGCAGTTGGTTAACCGAGAATGGGTATCTCTAAGGAAACAATGGTTGGTAGTGCGAGAAAATGTGGGCCTTAAAATGTGCGCTTTATATTTTTCAGTTCGAGTTTAAACTTTTATCGGTTTTTATGTTTCCCGAATTAAGTAATATATAAGCCATACCTACCATATTTTATAGGTTAAATTGTATTTGCATCGTAAGCCTACGAATAAATGAAAGCATTCAAATAAACTTTGCTCCGTTTATTGAATAATTTGAAACGGATTTTATTACGACACAAATGCACTCATAAAGCAATCGTGAAGTAGTATTAAAAAACAATTCAAGCGCACTATAAAAAGTACTGAAAATTGTGTCCGATCGAAAGATAGGACTGATTTCCATTTGCATATATGATATTTTGTGCATTTCTCATTTTGTGTTTTAATTTTTTTGCTTAAATAATAAGCCTCAAAAAGTCTTTGAATATATCTGTTGGGCAAATTTAAATGCAATTTATGTATTCTTTTAGAACAAAATCCTCCTTGTGAAAGAGGCCATTGACCCTGTTTTTCACGAAAACAAATTATGAAATTTGAATTCAGCAATGACAACAAATTTTTCAGATTCAAAGAAAATTTTCGCACTATTAAATGTGGAGGTCTAATTGTTTATTGGTTCCGTTTCACAAATGCTGTACATTTTTACTAAAGCTGACATCCAACTAATTGTCGACATTAGTGATTGATTATAAGTAAGGCCGATTGTTCTTTCCGACTCGGTTTTGACCTCCAAAATTTGCTTTGGAATTATCCGCACAGAATGGAATCATTTTTCCTCTCAAATCGTATTCTTCAGCTGTTCTTTGCTCATTGACACTTGTTGATGTATCACCGGCTTCCGATGAAACTTCCAAAACTTTCGCACAGACACCAAAATTCAGAAGAAAATATCTGACGGGAACCGGAAACAGCTTATGTAAGTGAATCGTGATTTTACGCTTCCATATAAATAGAAACGAAATGACTCCTTTAATTCTTCGTAAAGAATTTTTCTAATTCGTGGGGCGAAAACATTAATGCGTAATAATAACAAATTTTATTCTTGACTTTAAATTCACGGAAGCTCACAACTGCAAAATTTGTATGGACAATATAGCAACTGTGAACTACTAAAGTTTAGAGTCGAAACTAAAATTGTTTATTGGTAAGGCCCATTGACAACTATGGTTTGACAATTATTTTGAGAGCATGTAAACTTTTTAGTTTTGAAGCACGTACGAAATATTTTTGTGTCAGAGGGAGCAGAGCAGTTGCAGAGAAGGTGGGTGTTAGTTTCCTCCTTCTCGCAGAAATCGTTCCAAACCTTTTTTTTTTTTTTATTTAAAACATTATACCTACCAACTGACTTGTTATAGAAGAAGGTAAAAGTAGTTTTGTTATTGGTTTTAAGTTTGCTCCCTTGGATTAGACAAATATTCTGTTAGTTAGTGAGTGAAAATAAATGTAGGTATCTGTAATTAAGCCCAATAAAGGAAAATATAAGGTAATTTTTTGTCTGTTTTTTTTTTTGTGTGTAATTGTAATTTGTTGACAAAGTTGAAAAATATTTGTTTTCTTTAAATTCGTAAATTGATAAAAAAAAAAAACAGAATTAGCAGAATTTATTTGATTAAAATATTGCATGTCAGAATTTTAAAAAGCAGAATTTTGAAAAGCAGAATTTTGGAAAGCAGAATTTTGTTAGACAGAACAGAAAAAAAGCAGAATTTTGAAAAGCAGAATTTTTGGGTTAAAAGGCAGAATTTCGACCCGCTCCCTTCTTAATAAGGTTGGTCAAGGTGATGACCGGTCGACTGTATGCCTCCGGATATGCGGGTGGTGACCGTATCGGTTAGACCCTCGCTTTTGTGCAACGTATCAAAATAGGGCGAATGTTGCAAAAATCATAGAAGTAATGGTGATTGGAGCAATCGACCTTTTTACTACGCATAATTTCGAGTGTTTCAACTTGGTCAAAAAAAGGTGAGTTTGACCGAGTGACGGTTTATTTTGGATATAACGAAGGATGACCGAAACAGGCGGGCCATTTGGTCTTTGTTCCGAATTTGCTGAAACAGCATATGTCTGTGCGAGACAAGTCACTGAGGTCCTCGAATAAGTATTCCGGTAAGTTGGTTTTTCGCAACTTTGCAAGAGCTGGCCATGCACAAAGTTGATGAAGAGCGGATTCTTCTTCCTCCTCATCCATGCAGCTTCTGCAAAAATCATTGTAGGGTGTTCCCAATTTGCGAGCGTTCCTACCTATCAAACGCTGTACTGTTAATGCACCCAGCTACGAAGCTGATTCAGTTTCTTCTTATAGAGAAAAGTCTCCGAGTCCTTTTAGCATCTAATTTTGGCCAGGATAATCATGTGAAACACAGGATAGCTGGGAGCGTTGTGCCATGCCGTAAAGAGCAACGCCTTACTTTTTGCCGTGCTACCATTTTGGCGCTTTTGGCCTCGCTCGAGTCTCGGCCGCACGGGTGAACCCTTGTTGGCGGCTGTCAGGCACCCATGGATGCAATCAGGATGGTGACCAATCCATAAGATTGATGGTGACCAATCCATAAGATTGCTCACCACCCTGATTATAATTAATTAAGGCTAAGTAGCTTAGGTAGTTTTAAGTAGTTGTCAGCAAAATCCAATAATAAAGTTTTCTAAAGTTTCTTGAAAATTAAAAAAACAAAACAAATCATAGATATAGATAGATTTAAGGCCGAAAGGCAGTAATTTTAAGGATATTGATAAGTTTAGAGTGCTCGCTCAGAGCCAGTAAGCTAGAATAAGATAAATGTTAGTTTTTAATTAGATTTAATCGTTTTTGTGTATATACTACACATACTAAAGAAAGAAGTAATAAAAATGAATTTAAAATGAAAAAAAAAATGGGCGGTATTATGGTTTGGACAGCCGTACCGTAATATGACACTTTGCGGAGTTACAGTTCCTAACACCTCGTATCATTAAAGTAATACTTCAATAAGGAGGAACTGATAACAGGAATTAATTGTAGCTGGGTCTGCATTTCGCTTCAAGAAATTATATGATTCCTTACCTAGCAAGATGTATGAGGTTATTTATAACCAAAGCGGAAGCACCCGTTACTATTTTTTTTGTCTGTAATGCCAAAATAAATATCTTAATTGTGTTCCTAATAAATTTCTAAGTTTAATATTGAAAATAATTTTTCAATTCTATTTGTAGGTGCTATTCAAGTGGACCAAGTGGTTGGTATATAACATATTTTAAATAATATCACTTCAAAATATATAAAACAAAAACTTGGACTGTAAATATGGACTCCATTCCTTCTATTTTATTTACAGAATTTAATGACCTTGAATTAGAAAAAAAAAAACGAGTCATTGGCATTATTATTTTTAAAGATACTAAACTTCAAACACACACCGAATGGGTGGTTCTATTTAAGAGCCGTGCTACGTGTTAAGTGTGCTTCTATTTCTTTCGCAACTATTTTAGTTTTCCTCGTAATGTCATAAAACATATTTTAGTTTTCCCCTTTGATCCAAACCATGGAAATCAATGATTTAGGTATATATACATAGCTATAGAAATCATAAAGTTGAGAATAAAAATATTGGAACAGAAAAGAATAAAAAAGTAGGTAGAGTTTTCTGTGATTCATAAATAGAAATGTTGTCTGAAACTATTCTACTTCTTGTTTCATGTTTGAGTTGTATTTCCAGTACATGATAAGTTTTGATAAGTTGATAAGTTTTCAAATTGTAACCTTTTTGCTTTTTCAATTAGTTAAAGCTGAGTATATTTCATTTCTTCATTTGTTCATTTTCATAAAATACTTTTTAAATGGTTCCAATCAACTCTAAGCTATGTTTCTGGTAATGCAAACAATCACCCTTATTCCGAGTGGCGCTTACGACGGTTTATGAAATGCCAATTTGAATTTGGAATTACGAGAAACGTTTTTGAGTCGTTGAACGCCATTTGACACTGAACGTCATGTGGAACCTATTGGCGTACGACACACATCATGTGAGAAACTTCACTGCTATTCTGTAAGGCGTTGAACGCCTCAAAACGACAAGAAAAACGACGGTACTTGTCGTTTGCAAGTTACTGAACGACAAGCAGTGAACGACGGCTAAAAATGTATTTATATTCTTAAATTGGCAGTTTATTCAAATGACTAGAGTAAATTAGATTAATTTTAAGGGTAAAAGTAAATAACCAGAAACAATTTAAGACTTTGGTTGAAATAATGGAAAAAAAATGTTGATACCAAAGTTGAATGGGACTCTATTGCTCTAACCCTTAATAGCTTAGTTCCACCATCAAGAGATGAAAAAGAGTGGCAAAAAATAAATCTATAACTTAAAACTATACAAATTTAATTAGCTAAATGCACATATTTCACAGGTTTGGTCCGATATTAAAGTAAAAAAAAAAACTTCTTCACAACAAAAAAGAGTGTGAAGCAACTGGAGGACCTTCATTCAAACAAAAGTATCAGATTTGGCAGAAGTTGTGGGTGAATTCCAAAACGCAGTACTTCTTTATTACTGCTTAATCAAGCGTTCCAAAACGTAAACGGATTACTATGATGCAATGCATACTTTTCTAAAACGCATTGTGAATGCATCAACTGCGCAAACAAAAGCAAACAGAGCATCGTGAACGATTATGATGCAAATGACATTTGACATTTCAGTTTATACCGCCAAATAGAATGGATTCATCGCCGGAGTCGTAAGTTAATATAATGTAATAATGTTTTAATAATTTGCTAATTTTACTCTAATTTGCAGTAATAAAAATAAAAAGTGGACGAATGAGTCCATTAAATTATTGGTGAGTACCAGAATGCAATTAGAAAGAGATTTTTGCAACAAAAGAAGGAAGAAAAAGGTGTTGTGGAGAGTTGTTCTGGAGGAAATCAAAAAAATTAAACCAGAATTCAATTTTTCCGTGGATGAAATCACCCGAAAATTTTTAAACATGAAGACAAGCTACAAAAGAATTAAGGACCGAAATTGTACAACTGGAGAAGCGGCAACGTCGTGGGAGTTTTTTGAAGTCTTTGGTAATGTGTACGGAACACGACATTCGGTGCGTGTTCCACCTGATAATGTGGATGCGTCTTTGGAGGAGTCAGATGAAAACAATAATATGAAATACTTTGAGGAATTCATAGACGATCCGGAGGCTTCTGAAGCCCGTAACCTCGGACCACCACACAATAAAAGAAAAACAACCGAACTGATTGACTTCATCCAGTCAGAATCGGATAAGGACAGAGAATACCTGAAGCAGTTAGTGGATATTGAAAAAGCCAGGCTCAAAGTGGATCAAGAAAGAGTGGAAGAAATGAAGGAGTTGAAAGGTCTCCTCATTCAATTAATAAATTGAGTAAGTCGTTTGTTCTGTAAATAAAATAATAATCAAATTATAAATTTCTGATTATTTCTTCAGTGTGCCATTTAGATTATTTGAAGTTCGGACCGTGTAGCGTGTACCTCAATGGAATCATTACTTAATTATTATTAAACAAAGCAAATGTGAAATGAACTGTAATATTTTTTTTTATTTCTGAGTTAATTCTTTTTAGTTTGTTAATAGCATTATATACATAAATACTTAAAATGTATTGCCTTCTTATTTCGGACAAACTTTAGGCGGAGAATAGTGTAGTAAGTCGTTCTCTTTTTAGTTTAGCCTCGTTGTTTGGAATTGGATGTTGGTCATCATTTATATTTTCTTCTGATGGTGAATCTACGGGACACTGATTCATATACGAGTAATTCGGGATTTCATGCAAAATAATAAAATTGTGAAGAATCACACATGACATTACAATTCGTTTAACTAATGGAATCTTTTGCACAGGTATAAAGTTCTAGATTCTAAATTTCTTTTTTAAAATACCGAATGCTTGCTCAATAAATACGCGTGTTAACTGGTGGAATCTTCTTTTGGTGCAGGGATTTTAAAATGGGTTCCATCCACACATCCCAAGACGAATGGGAACGGATTAGAGCGCTTTTCTTCGAATTCCTCTACAACTTTATAGCGGTATTCATCGTTTTCAGGCCACTTTATGAATTTATTTTTTAACTTTATTATTAGCATCAATGTTTTTGTAAATATTCTATAAACGGTTCCTCTTCCCATTCCAAAACGATCAGAAATCTCACGAAAGCTACATTGATTGGCGAGTTTCCAGAGAGTTACGTAGAGGCATTGCTTCAACGAATAGGCAGGTCTACCGGTTGCTCTAGATTTGCGCATGGGTTTTAGAATTCTTTCAAGCGCTTTCATAGATGAGGAAAATAAAGTACATTAATATGGCTTAAATTAAAAAATCCATTTAAACTTACCAGAAAACGTGACTCTATTCATACGAAAATGACTAAAAAACACATCGTTTGGATAGGATTCTATAACATTTAAATAATTTCTACACTTCGGTACATTTCTTTTTATTTGTTTAATTGAAGAAAGCAAAGACATTCTCCGAGTAAACTGCTTCCTTCTTAAATAAAGAATATGCTTAAACGTTTTGGCATTGTACGAACCAACATTGTTTATTAAGCTGTTAAAAACGATGGTTGTTACTAATAGTTTGGACATTGTTGATGTTTGAGACATTTTACGATAGTTTGCATCAAAGTCGTTCCAAAATTGCAAAGCATAACAAATGCAAAGCAGCGCGAAAGCATTCATAACCTGGCATCAGAAAAACAGTGTGCATTCACAATTGGAATTCAGCCTGTTTCAAATGTTCTTAGCTACGAAAAAATGATAAGTCCGAAAGGAAAAGTCTTGGGTGGTGCACAAATTGGTTTAACTTCGAAGACATCCACATAAAAGACAAATCTTTGTACATCCACATCGACTTCAGCTTCATTCATCCATGCATTGAGGTTAAGTTCGAACGAATGCTTTATTCGTTAGTTTGTGGAACGCGAATTGAATGATGTGGATTGTGAATAAACTTTGACAATTCGCGCCAAGGGTGTATTCGTTCGCGGCAAAAAGTTTGCAATTCGAAATTTCGTAATTAAACTGTTTATTAACATGTTTTCTTAATACCTTTTTATGGGATAATTAACTATCCTCCTCTTGGAATAGTAAAATGTACAATTTTCTGTTCATAAATGCATCAAAATTGGTTTGTTCGCATTTCAGCAATTCGTTCGCTCGCTCTCATGTGAATAGTCCTTAAGGCTTCTAAAATGAAACGCCTCAAAAAACGACAATCGTCGTGAAAGTAAAACGCAAGGGTGAATATTTGTGTTATGTTTTCCATTGAATAGAATTTGGCAAATTCATGTGTTATATTTAACTTTAATAGCTGAATGTGTACAACAAACTGTCGTCTCTGGCAGTTTTCATTAGTTTGTTCATGTTCCTGTTTTTATTCATTCTCAGTAACTGTAGGTTCACGCTTATTTTGAGATTCGATTTCGTTCGAAAGTGTCTCGAATTCGAAGAATCTGTATTTTGACATTCGAACAGATAAGAAGTTCGTCCTATCAATCGAAAGGTAATTTGTCTTTCGAATGTTTATCGTATTTTGACATTCTAATCATTCGAAACAAATGTCATTTTTTATTCGTGTGTATTTTCCTAACGCTGAACAGCGATTGCTTCCCTTCAACTTTTTTCTGACGGTTTATTTACAAAAATGTAAGTTTAAATTAGCTGTTTAAAGTAAGAAAACATAGACTTCCTTTATATAGGACGCATTCCAATTGGACAAACCGGGAGCAAAAAGAAATGTTGATCAGAAGGAGAATCATGAAGTTGCAAAAGGGTTCTCAACGAACCGTGTAGATATAGGACGATTTTGGAAGGATGCCGCCGACAAGCTGAATAGTTACGGAGCTACGTGGAAAAAAGTAACTCATCCAGAACATATTTAAATGGATTTTTGTTAAGGCATTAATTCCTTACAAATCTTTAAACAAATGAAAATATAAAGAAAATTAAACGTGTTTGGAACAATTGCCATGATTTGTTTTCACTTTCAACGAATTTCGCGGACAAAATATGTGTTTTGTATACCTACAATAAATAGAAATGTCAAATGACATCAGACAGCCGACTTCGAGAGTAAAATTCACTTGAATTCATTTGATGACATTCTCGATAGTGAATTTTATTCGTTCGAATCTCAAAATACACAAAGTTCATTCGAACGAATAGAGACATTTATTAGAATTGACTATTCGTTCGAATCTCAAAATAAGCATGACTATCGTCAACTGTCATCTCTTACTAGACTAGTGTGAAACTTTGAGTAGCCGGCATCATTTACTTTGTGTTTGAGAGCTATTTAAAGCAATAAACCTCTAAGATTTTAATGAAAATGGAAAAAAGTGAATTTTGTGTGCTGATTAAATATTATTTTTCATGTAAAAAACCCCTCACCGAAACCAAGGAAAGGCTAGATACATACTAAGGGGTATCTGCACCATCAATTTCAATGGTTAAAAAGTGGTTTACTGAGTTCCGTTGTGGTCGTACCAGCACAAATGACACCGAACGTTCAGGACGCCCCAAAGAGGAAAGAGGTCGTTACGCCAGAAATCGTCGATAAAATCCATGGAATGATATTGGACGAACGGAGAATTAAAATTCGTGAGATGACTGAGGCATCAGGCATCTCAAATGAGCGGGTATATCATATTTTACATGAATATTTGGACATGATAAAGCTATCCGCGGGATGGGTGCCGCGATTGCTCACAAATCACAATCGAGCATAAACGCACTCAACCGAGTAACCATTTCAAAGGATTGTTTAACGATATTTAGCCGTAATCCCGAGGAGTTTTGCGCCGATCCGTAAACGTTGACGAAACATGGATCCACCACAAAACACCAGAGATCAAACAAAACAGTGGGTTTCTACAGGCGAACGTGCACTAAAAAAGGCTAAAGAGGGTCTTTCTGCCAACAAGGTCATGGCCACAGTATTTTGGGATGCACGCGGTATCATTCACATCGATTACCTTGAAAAGTGTAAAACGATCACCGGCCGCTATTATTCAGAGCTTTTGGATAGATTCGATACTGAATTGAAAAGAAAAAAGTGCTGTTTCACCAAGACATTGCCCGGGTGCACATATACACACGCGTGCAGTCAGCATGGCAATATTCCACAAATAAAGCTATGAACTGCTACCCCATGCAGCATATTCTCTAGATTTGGCTTCTTGTTACTATTTCCTGTATCCAAACCTAAAAAAATTGCTGGGCGGTAAGAGATTTAGGTCCAATGAAAAGGTAAACATTGAAACAAATGCCTATTTTGAGAGTTTTGAGAAAACCTATTATTCAAAAACTGGGCTAAGTGTAAAGAGCTAAGGGCTAAGTGTAAAGAGGATTATGTTGAGAAATAAAAGCCTTTTTGGCCAAAAAAAAATGTATCTATTATTCAAAAAGTCACTGACTCATCAAACAATCCTCGTATATCAACATCTATCAGTCAAGCCATCCGTGGATCAGAAAAATAGAAATTTTGCAACATCAAATATGTGGAACCGCTTGGATTCACAAAAAAAATTATTACAAATCTCTGATCCATTTTGTCTGACCATACTCTAAAAAAAAAGTTTTCTTATGTACATAGCCCCATACTGGAAGCCAAATGCATTTACGAGTGCATTATAAGTCCTTGCCCGGCCTCACATTCATTGTTACGAGTATAAGTGCCCACCCACAAACACCACACGTATGGACCCTTGAAGCTGAAAAGCATTTTCTTTTGATATAGTTCACATCAGTGTGGAATACATTTCACAACAATTTCATAACATTCGCACGAATTGTTTCGATTTCTCTTTGATCCGTCAGAGCTTGTGTGTGAGTGTGGTTTCCCTTTGACACCATATTGCATATACGAATGCTTGAATGCTTTACAAAAGAAGACATCAATGCATTCCATCAAATATGATAGAATCCATTCAGACAGATAATTGAATTATTTCTAAGCCGCACGAATAGTTTCTACAAATCAAATTTATCAATTCTTTTGAATCAAACAAGAAATATATATAAGTCAAATTGTACTCACCGTGAGAAAAAACAAATATTAATTGTGGACCGAAATGTGAGTTTATATAACAACAAAAAACAACGGGATCAACAAATTAACTTCGATTTCTCCTTCTACTCCAACTACTGCTCCTTTTTTGTGTGTTTTTGATTATTTAAGTAAACGTATTAGAGTTCCTCTACGTATATGTATATAACAAACAAATTTAACGATATTTCCTTTAAAGAATAACAAATAAAGCATCAAAAATTCCACTCGAAACGTATGCACATTTAACTTGTTTTGATTTAATGGTTAAAAATTAGTATTAAAAAATAATCATTCGTTGACATTTTTTATCGAACTATTATGTTTTATGTGAGTTGTTGTTTTTTTTTTTTTTGCTATTTTACTAGACCTAGATAGAAGATTAATTAACAAGAACACATTCTTTTTTTTTTTTAATTTACTACATTTTTCTTAGCTTTTCTGTTCATGTTTTGATGTTTGTATTTATAATTTATTTTATTATTCCTCTTTTTTATGCTGGTTTGTTTTACGCAATTTTCGATGATTTATTAAAAGAATTATTTAATGTTCAGAAAAGAGAACATTTTGTTGTGTTGTTGTTTTTTTTTTTTTTTGTTTTTGTTTGTTATCCAAAAGGTAGATTCGTTGTCACGATGTGTTCTTCGTCTGGTTAATAACAATCTCTTCAATGCATTCTTTTGAAAATCTGAAAGAAAAAGATAAAAAGATCGTTTTAATGTTGAAATTAATGGATTGGGTGGGCGGCTTCATTGATGACAAAAATATTTAAGAAATTATAATGCGTCTGTCGCTGGGATTAACTGTATATTAAATGTAAATTATTTCTGAAAATTCAGCGCATCTGACAAGGATAAAAGAGAGCTCTTTCACATATTGTTAAATTGCCAAGCTGTCTAGCTAGGCCATGCGGAAAATATTTCTAGCTAAAAAAAATAATTTATTTGTTAATTTGTTGGTCCATAATTCAGTTAAAGCATTTATAATGGACCATATATTTTCGTTGTTCACATTGGCGGTATGCGTTTGAAGTTGATATTTTAATGTAAATAATTTGAAATGATGAGTGGGGTAACGCACAGATCAAAGACTAACAGGTATGCCTTGGAGTATATAACATTTGAAGCGACAGTAGCTACAAATTTTAAAGCTTGAGCTTAAAAGGAAGAATTTATGTGAAGACATTGATGGAGACCTTGAATGGGTTGCAGCAGGCACAGATTGTAAAAACTTCTATTCTCACTTCGGAATGAATATTACGAAACGGGGCAACAGTAGTTAAGAGGAACAGGCATTGGCTGTAGAAACAGTATAGCGTTGAGGAGAAGTTGCTGATAGATTTCGGGTATTAAGAGGCCTCTATCACTATTGTAGGACGTAAGGTGGAACCAGCGTTGCCGCTGAAAAATTTTAAAAAGGGAATAAAAAGGGGCCACCACATAAAGTACTAATAAAAAACAAGAAAACAGATCAACAAAGACAATTATTTTTAACAAAAAGCTAATTTATTCATCACGAAACACTTGTTTTCATATGTTTGCAATCGTTTTCGGTCAATAAAGAGTAAAATTTTACTTAAACTGGAAAAGGGGCCATTTTGATGAATTTTCAAAAAGTGGGGGCCAAGGGTCCTGAGCCTCAAAAAGGGGACATTTGGCCAAACGGCAACGTTGGGTGGAACTTGCTTGAAGCTCAATTTATCTTTGGAGTAATAAGTTCGTAATGTAGCTAAATCACTTCCCCGGTAATGGCCTTCACTTTTGAAATGTATTTAGAAGGCGGATTTTCAGTGCAGTTTTTTTTGTATTAGGCTAATATTAACTCAGGTCACTATCTGCCAGTAGTTATATCAGAGATGCAGAATCCACCACACAAAAATATCCAACGGCAACAGTAAATAGATTTGTTGTTCCAAAGATACTGCCGCAATAGAAAATCTGAGTTTTTGCCTATCGCGTATTACTTAACCTCAAAGCAAACACATCAGCAGTGTCAAGTGTCAAGATCAACTAGAAGAAGCAGTGCAAATATTTACACTGGATATACAAAAAGCTGCAAGGGCTGCAACTCTCAAGGCAACAAAAAAGAACAAACAAAACGCATATCCTTGCGAAATATGTGAAATTATTACAGAAAAGAGGAAAGCTTGAAAACGCTGGCAACAGACAAGGGCGCCAAGCGACAAAACCACACTGAACAACTTAAATAATAAGCTCAGAAAATCTATAAGAGAATTCAATAACGAGTCTTTAAAAACGTATCTTACGAGTCTTACAAATGATGCTAGTACCGACTACTCGCTCTGGAAGGCAGCAAAGAAAATGAACAGGCCAATAGCTCACATTCCGCCAGTAAAAACCAGAGAAGGTAACTGGGCAAAGAGCAGTCAAGAAAAAGCAAATACTTTTGCAGAGTACCTTGAGAACGTCTTCAAACCTTATGAAGATAAAGATTATCAAGGAAACGAAGAAACGTGCGAAGAAGACGGACCTATTCGGCCGGTAACAGCTAAAGAACTTGCCAAAGAAATCAAAGAAGGCATAAACATAAAAAAAAGCCCCAGGGTTCGATTTAATCACAAGGGAAATTTTAAAACAATTTCCTCGAAAAGGTTTAAAAAAACTAGCGCAGATTATAAATGCTGCATTTAAATTAAGATATGTGCCAAGCATGTGGAAGGTCGCGGAGGTAATAATGATACCAAAACCAGGTAAACCACCTAGCGAAGTAGCCTCATATCGCCCAATATCGATACTACCAATGTTGTCCAAGCTATTCGAAAAAATGCTGGCAAAACGTCTGCAAAAAATTATTGATGAAAAATCGCTACTTCCAAATCATCAATTTGGGTTTAGAAACAAGCACTCTACAATTGATCAGGTGCATAGAATCACAGATACAATCGAAAAAGCATTTGAAGAGAAAAATGTGTGCTCTACAGTATTTCTTGATATAGCACAAGCTTTCGATAAAGTCTGGCACAAAGGACTGATACACAAACTACAAAAGCAACTGCCGAAGCAGTATTCGACCATTCTGGAGTCTTATATATCAGATCGATTCTTCAGAATTAAGCAAGATACAGTGTTCAACATTAAGAGAGATTAAAGCTGGTGTACCGCAAGGCAGTGTGCTAGGTCCAGTCTTATACCTACTCTTCACTAGCGATTTGCCTGAAAGTGTAGAAACCACCATAGCTACTTTTGCAGATAACACAGCCGTCCTTGCTGTGGGAGCAACTGTCGAAATAGCAACAAAAAAGCTTCAGACGGCAATAAATAATATTTCAGAATGGTCTAAGAAATGGCAGATTAGATTAAATGACCTTAAGTCAGTCCATATTAATTTTACGTATAAAAACGTACCACACATTCCAGTCTACATTAACAACAATGTACTTAGTAGAATTTTCTAACACAGCTAAATATCTAGGCATGACTCTAGACGCTAAACTGCGTTGGAAAGCGCACGTTAAGAAAAAAAAAGATGAGTTGAACATGCGATACAGTAAAATGTATTGGCTTATTGGGAGATACTCATCCCTGTCCAACTACAATAAGTTATTGCTATACAAGCAAGTTTTAAAACCAGTATGGACCTACGGGCTCCAATTGTGGGCATGTACATGCCAAACTTACAAAAAATTCAGGTTTTTCAAAATAAAGTACTAAGGAACATAGTTAATGCACCTTGGTACATACGAAACGCCGATCTGCATAGGGATCTGAATGTTGAAATGGTTGAAGATGAGGTTAAGAAGGTTGCTCGGAGGCATAGAAATCGGCTTCTCAACCACGTAAACACAGAAATAACAGAACTTTTAAATAATGACAATGTAATCAGGAGACTGAGACGGATTAAACCTCTTGATCTGTAAGATTTACCTAGCTAGGGCTAAGAAATTAGGTATTAATTTCAAACAAAACAAGTTTAAAAATCCGACAAACTATTCAAAATATAATTTGCTGATTAGTCGTACGACTAGGTGCAATCTTTTTTCGGGATGGCTTATGCCAGTCCCCCGGGAGTTTTTTTAGATGAGTTAAAGTCCATCACTATTGCAGAAGCATCCCACGCGTATAGCTCTGCAATGTCTTTCGATGGCAGTGTCAAGTGCAGAGGATCAGTGGCAACACCCTTGGTTCGATAAGGAGTGCCGCCTGGCATATGCACCAAGTCTGTAAGAATGTTTTAAGATCACAGTTACAATTTGTCTTATTTTATATTAACTATTTGCAAATATACTATTTGAACGACATGGACGTTACCGCAAGGACGCAGCGAAAATTATGACGGATGTGGCGAAAATTAATCTGTCTGATAACAATAAAAAAAAAAGTATAAGCTATTATCGTGTAAGGACTCTGAACACCGGGCACTCTCAGGCAAGATGTAAAAGTCAATATCAATGTGGACAGATAAAACTGCTATAAGTATAGTGAAAGACTTGGCCACTTACAGGGTTACAGGCTCTACAATAACCTCGCAGAGTAGTAGCAGCTCGCATATTCTTAGCAAAGAATACAATACGCTTTCGAAATAAAGACCTCTCTCGCTGTATGGTGAAAAAGCAACGCTCAAAGCGGAAGAAATCCTTCTGGAACGCGGTAAGATAGAGATTCTTAGGATTACATTTCGTCCAGTTTGAAGAAGAAGATTCAATGACACACAGATAAATTTTCGTGCTCCACATCGAAATTACACCGGTCAAAAAGTGGAACGTATGAAATGAACAACATGTATCAGCGCGAATTGTATTTAAGTCCACCCCTCCCAAATTTATTTGAATTATAGTCACCACACGGTAAATTTGACTCAGATTTGTGTCGATAAACGCCATTCCAATAAGATGGTAACTATTTAAAACTTTTGTTATCAGTACGTGTCTCAAAAATGCAAACTTTCTTTACTGTAACATTTCAAAGCACACAAAAACTGTGAGGTTGCTATTTAATGTTTCCATTAACATCTACGCGAATCGACTGCGCACAGTCTAAATTGTTTCCATAGTATTTTGGCGCTTTTATTTGCAAGCAATCTTCACACATACTTCAAACCAACTATGCTGCTGTAGGTGTACGAAGTAGGTACAGCATTTATACTCCACACGCAACGAGCTCCTTTTAATGTAGACGTGCGAAAAAGGGCATATAGGGTGACATAAAAGCAAACATCGTGAATGAACAATGATTTTATCTAAAAAGTAACGAAATGAGTAATTTCGCCGTTGTAGTGCAACATCGAAGAAACTTTTAATTTCACTGTGGTATATTGTGGTGTGGAATGAAATGTGGAACCTAAAATGGTGAAATGTAAACAACCCATTAGTCACCAAAGAAGCTCCACCTCCAATTAGAGACTTGAATCTGTCAAATAAGTGTTAGTCTACACTGAGCTAGTTCTAGAACATGCCGGAATATTTGAAATACAACAGAAAGTTCTTGATAGATGGCGGAGAGGATATAAAAGGGAGATTTGAGAACAGTTGATTTTTAAACAGTGATTGTGTAGCAATCTAGTCACCGAATCGCAGGGAATAGTAGAAATGTGTTTAAGCAGCACTTCCAACAGCTGCTAAATGGGCATCATGTAGAGAGAGTGATAGGACAAGAAGAGAACCCACGTCGAGTCAATGAAGAACCAGTATATCCCTGCTTAATGTCGCATACAAGATCCTATCCAACGTACTGTGTGAACGTCTTAAACCGTTCTGCAACACACTAATCGGCACATACCAGTGAGGCTCCTCCGAACTATTCCAAACTTGCACCGGAGATCCGTTCAGCTACTGGGGTATGCGGACGATATCGACATCATCGGTCGCTCCCAGTGTGTCGTGACTGAGGCTTTTAGGGCAATTGAAGAACAGGCAAAATTTGTTGGCCTTGCAGTAAACGAGGGCAAGACCAAGTATATGCTATCAACAAACAAAAACGCATCTGTCCACCGCCTAGGACAAAACGTCACTATTGATAGCAACAATTTCGAGGTAGTTAAGGCGTTCATCTATATCTCGGTGTAAATATGAACTCCACGAATGACACCCTAGTGGAGATCAGGCGAAGAATTACCCTAGGAAACCGCTGCTACTTCGGATTGGCAAAACAATTGGGTTCAAAACTCCTAACTCGAAGGACGTTATATGCAATTATTAAGTTCGCATAATATTACCTGCATTACCATTTTCATGACATTTTGTTCGTTTAGATTGTTTTTGGCATCCCCATAAAAGAGGGAAAGTTATGTGCTTACGTTTTATATTGGTACCAGTATTTCAATTTCACATTTTCTGTTTCGTGCGAAACAACTTACACGCACATGAAAACCAATTTGACAGCTCACTACAATTCGGTCAAATTTCGGTTACTAGTCATTGCCAAAATATCATTAATGTATGTAATTTTAAGAGCTAAAACTTATTACCCACTTTGGTCAACGTTCCATCCTGCACTGGAAACAGTACGCACTTTGCTACATTATACACACTGTTACTGTTAAGGAAACATGTCTGAAATGTAGGAACAGCACTTACACTAATACACTGAACCAGATTCGATGTATTACAAAAAGATCAGATTATCGAATTGGTGTTTAATTAATTCCCTACACCTTAATATTAAAAAAATGTCAAAGTTTAACGTTTTGTCGAAACCGTTCATCTATCAGCTTCTCGTATAAAATAACCGGCGCGTGTAACTTTCAATTATTGTAAACTTTAAAAAAGACTTTGGGGTCATTTTTGATAACAAAAAACGTTTTTTTTTTTTCGTTTGTTATATCTACTCTTCGATATTGTAGTACTATTTGGTGCACTTTGTAAGAAGTTCACTTTTATAGAACAGAGAAATTACAAATACGTTTACTAGGGTATTAGTGAAAAGGCTTCCTTGGGATACTGTCATGCTTTCCTATGAAACAAGATGCAAATTATTTGGTATCTTGCCTCTTAACATTCGAAGAAAATTCTCCGAGGTCATGTTCATTCGTGATGTAGGTATTGGTTATCATATTGATTGTTCCGATATTTTGGCCTTAATTAACTTTAATGTTCCTGCAAGGATGCTTAGAAACCGTGCTTAAGAGAAACCAATACCGTTGGCGATATGATTGATTTTAGTCCAAGCAGATTTTCTTTTAAAAATAATTTGCTAATAATTTTAAGTAATGGTGGCTGTTGCTTTGAGCAACAGAAAGAGGAAAAATGAGTTAGGGACTTGCTGTTTTGGAAATCGTTGTCTCCCAGTTTTATTTGTTATTATATTGGATTACTACAAATTTCCTGAAAATTCATTGAAATTTGTTTAACATACAAAATGAGATTTAATAATACATTCTTTTAGTGGAACAAGTCCGAAAATTTAATAATAAATCAAAGATAAGTAAATTGCCTCCAATGGCTTCTTCTTTCAGTTTCTTTTTGCCAATAATTTCAAACCGCCAGACATCAGACGTTGCCAGTCGCTGACAGTGGCAATGTTTAATGTAGGTATTTTATTTATTGTGTTTTGTTATTGTCAAGTATCCACTAAGGACTAAGGTATTGAGACTTTGTTTAGTGAATAAATAATAAATAAATAATCATTGATTTTTTTCAATAATTTTCTTTTATACCGAAAGCATGTAAATTGCTGTAACATTTATTAAGGTTAAAAATTATGGCTGAGTTCATAAAAGTAAAAATGCGGCAGTACTGCAATTTTTGCATTCATTAATGTAAAAAAACCTGCATTATCTTTGCATGACGGCAATTTTATTTGCGATCAACTCTGCATTGAATTTTATTTTGTTGCCGATTTGCAGGAAGATGGCAGGAACAAATATGTTAGTAAAATAAATGAAAATTAAATAGATACATCCAAATTTGAAGGTTTTTGTTTTATTAAAAAGTTAAAATATATTATTTGTAACACACAAATAGGAATGAAAGTGAACAAAAATTGTGGATTTTTGGGCAAAGCGACGAAAGTGATAAAGAAGATGAGATTCCAAAAAAAGAAGACTAATGGACCGGTCAATGATCTGTGAACTGTAAATGTTCAAATTTTGTGTCAATGAAATAAACCATAGGGGTATTCACGATTCGATGCAACTGGTCTTGTATCATTGCGAAAATGCGAAAGTGCAACTTTTTTTCGCACTACAAAAACAAAATATACTGAATAAAATTTCGCAACACTTTTGCACTTTATCTATACCCTGACCCTATTGCAACCGAAAAATACAACAGAGTAGCCTTATGAAGTTGACAGTTCATTTAAATTCTTGATTCCTATGTCTTGCTATCAGAAAAAAATAAAGATGATGGAAACGACAGTAAACAATTAAAAGCAATTTTCCCCTTTCAAAAATTTTTAAAAGTTTTATTTCAAAATAAATGTCAATTGTCCAACTGGAACTGTCATTTGTTTCAGGTTTGCTAGACATGAGAAAAAGTGTGTTCACGATCTGATAAAAAAAAATAAAATTTCGCAATTTTACTAGGCCTGTTACATCGAATCGTGAATACCCCTCATATTGTCATTTTTTTACTGCATATATGAACTCTTTTTTGGAAACGCAAAACTACTGCAAACTTGCAGCAGTGTTTCTGTTTATAATTGCATTAAATCAATATTTTTTGCATGGCATGAGCAACAATGTTGCAATTATGAACTCGCCCTATGTTTTTTTCAGTCGCTGCAATACTGTGGTTTAAAATAGCTAAGGTTAACATGTACTCTGTTAAATTCCTAAACATGAATTCTTCGACAGTATTTTTATGCTCAAGATTCGAGGTATTAGGAATAGGGAATTCAGATGCGTCGCAACAGGTACCAAGAGCCAAAAGCACACGATAATGTTAGGGGTTAGATTTGTTTTAGTCAGGGCGAAGACGTCGTAAGGGATCTTTTGGGAATTGAGAAAGACTTTAGAAGTTTTAGTTCGAAGACCCCTAACATTTTGGTAGTAAAGGGCTTTCAACTAAATTGGGTTTCGTTGAAAAAGACCAATCGATTAAAAGCACTCGATGTTTTCGGCCTCAATGGGTGATAAAGTATTGGCGTGGGTAAGATACGTAAATCAATATCTCCGGCAGTCCAAATAATTTTGTGTTGGTTAAAGTCACGAAAAACATAGTCTGTCAGATGCGGATGTGAGATTTTCAACATAGCGAATGGCATCCAAGTATCCAAGCACTACGAAAAACAGTGTTCAGCACTACGAAAAGCAGTGTTCTAGTAGGTATATATAGACAAAAACGATGATGCTTTGCCACAGATTTCGATATCCGAGAAATCGTCAAAATTTAGTTCCTTTGGATTTAAATTTTTTTTTCTGATTGCTATAAGAACACCACCGAATCGTTCAAACGATTGAACTAAAACTGGGCTCTTGTCAATGACAAATTTTTTGACAGATTTATGATACTGCGTAGAAAGAGGGCAGAGGCTTACAATACCAATTTTACCTACTGCAATTTCCAGTATTGTAAGATACTAAATGAGTTTCCATACAGGATATTTTCATGCATTCTTACTTCTATTAACACATCTGTTAAACGCAAAGGAAGACATCTTCCTTTTTCATCGAACCTCCGAACGCCTGGACACGTGCCGCGGACTGAGCAGCGGTGACTACGAATAACTTTTTAATATTTTCCTACCACCCATTATATATTTTTTTTCTCTTGATTAAAGTTGGAGTAATAGTTTGTTCTTATAATAATAAAGTTAAAAATTTTAACTAGGAATCGAGTTGCGTTGCATTCTTTTTTATTTCCAATCGAGCAGCAAAGAACCCAACACTTATGGCATGCTTTGACAGCTTTGCTATGGCTGGTTGCGATGATGTAAAAAAAAAAAATCGGCAGTAAGTCAGCATATCACGGTTCAGAATATGAAATAACAAAAAGTTCTGTATTATTTTTCAATAAGAAAATTACACAAAATGAATTGCACTGAGCAATTATTGATACTGGATTTATGCTATGGATCTCATCAAGTAAGAGTTGTTATCATGAGCTGTACATTGGATGTAGTCCAGAAAACCAAAAGCTGGTTCACGAAAGTTCTACCCAAGGCTATCTTAAAATCGCCCAAAGGTTTGTGACCATACAATATAGATCGTTCTCCTTCTCGAAGACCAAGCCATTATGGATATCAGAGCGACTGATTTGGACAAATGCGTACAATGTTCCCGAGGTCACAACGGATGGAAGGTTAGTAAAGGAACTTAGATAAGAGTAGTTTGGACACATCCCCCCAGGAAGCGAGTTCCAAAATTATATTGGTTGTATGTCTTGAACTTGCCAGATTCGGCTCAGCTCTGTGCATGTCTCATGCGGAGGAAGTCTTCCCTCCGCTGGGATATGTAAAGAGAGAAATCCTCCTGCACTTCACCTCATGGGCTGAGACTAGATGGTTGAACCTGACGAACTGCGTCATTTCAAGGAAGATCTGGCCAACCTACGATGACGCCTTTTACCAAGGTATCGCAATGGACCTTACAGCCACTTCAACCTAACCAAACATAGCTCAAAAGGTGATAGAAATGGAAAAGGCCAAGGTCAGTGACTAGTCATTCCAAACTGGTTATGTGACTACATATGATTTTCAAATTCGTTGTCTCTTCAAGTTGTTCGCCCTTTCCCATTTGTGGTACACTCGATTGGTGAATTATGCCTTTTTTATTATAACCAAGGTGTATTTCGTTCACTTTAAGATGTTATCCAATCATTTTCTAGACGATAATACATCATCTGTCAAGGAAAACGTTCTCCTCAACATTGACTCCATGTCGGCGTATTGTACAGCGAGATATCAAATACATACTTTGATCAATTTAGACCTAGGTTAGATTACCTATCATACCCATCATATGGAGCATATTATGCTAGTTTCAGGCTTTAGCTTATGTTGTTTTCAATTGGTCAAAAAAATCTATATTTTTTTCGATTCAGATCACTTTTTGCGAATCGCCATCCCCAAGGAACCGTTACGGTTAAAAACCTAAACCAAATCGCCCAAACAATCAATCTCCCTACAGAATTTTATTATGGTCTCAATATTGTTTGAGGAACCAACCTCCTCTAAGTGATTAAAGAAGTACCTGCCAAGGTGCTTCCTTCTACTCCGAGCGATTGCTTGACACTCGCATAGGATGTGGGAGATGTCTTCCGTGACTTGTAGGTCCTCACAATACCTGCACGTGTCCGAATTAATTAACCCTAGTCTCATGGCATGCTTCCTTAGAAGGCAATGTCCAGAGAGTATTCCTACCGTTAATCTTAGTTTGGTTCTACTGAAGTTGATTAATTCTTTAGACTTTTTCCGGTTTAAAGTGGGCCACAGTGCTTTTGAGTCCCTGTGAGCGGCGTCATTACCTGTTGTTTTGAATTAGCGTGTCCAGTTACAAAAAAACTCCTGTAGAAAACCGGTACCTTGGTGGAATACCGAACTGCAGTGTATCCGCAAAGAAACCAGGAAGCTCCTGAATCGGTCTTTAAAGACCAACTTAGAAGAAGACGACTTAAGTCAACTAGATACTTGAATGCGGCCACTGCCACAATACCAATATACACGGGCGAAGTTTCGTGAAAACCAGAATAACGAAATACATTAATAGCCATGGATATAATTTAGGAGGAACTAGGTATTATCTTTATAGTTTTCCTCGTCTTTCTGGTGGTCCCAATGGAAAACTTAGCTTTACTCAGATCAAGTAGAATATATGCAAATATGTACATAGTTCTTTGACATTCTCTAGCCAAATTTATCAGTCTTTCAACGAATTGAATCAATCTACCATGTCGTTACGTTATACCTAACGTAATCGACACCGATGCCATCAGTTTTTATCTATGTACAGGTAGTTCGCTTAACAATTTTTTCGGAAACCACCTACGCTTTGCTGAAAGTTGCCCTACTGGCCAACACCATGTACCATCTAGAGTGTCAGCTACACTCAAGCCTATTCTAACCTCTAGATTCCTCGAAATTTACAAAAGATCCTCCAATCGCGAAACATAATCTTCTCAGACCTATCCGGACACATTCACTCTTACGTACGAGTGTGCATGTAGATAATCAGAAATCCTACCTATCCTGCGAGTATTCTAAACAGAAGAAAAGACAAATATAAAGCATTAAAAACTAGTGATTACAAATATGAAAATCCATTTATTACCTTGACACGGGATTGACGGCTGATATCACCAATTGTTTTTGTGTTTTCCTATTGCTTGGCCATTCGAAAAGCTCTGCAAGTTTCATTATTTTCCATTCAAAGAACTTGAATTTTTCCATTTAGAATAATGATTCAAATAAACATTCGCTTATTTATAGCTCCAACAATGGATTTTTTTCATTTCTCGAGGAGGCACTATGTATTTACATCGAAAAATGAAAACGAGAAAAAAAAAACTATTTTTATCCATTTTTCGAAGCTCAAATGCATAACCTTGAAAAGGGAATTTTTGTTACTTACTTGGTGAAAACCGGTAAGTGAACCTTTAATTTACTAATACACTGCCATAATAGCCAACCGATTTTTCCATCAGCTCGAAATTAGTAAAAGGAAACATTTAAATAAACAAACAAAAATATCACCATGAGGCGAAAAAGATGAAAGGAAACATAGAATAAACTTCAACAGTATCGGCAACTCCCAGTCGAAATGGAAAAACAACGACAAAAATTCAGTAGGTAATAAAGTAAAAATTAAAGGAAACACAGCTTGTACAAGGTACAACTGAAAGGCATGCACGAGCGCAACGCAAACTTTTTTTTTAAGGTGTGTGTCATTTCATCGCAGTTGTTGTCGATTTCGATTTCAAATTGTATACAACAACTGTGCAATGCACATGTGTACTGCTATGTTGTACCTGCCTGCACTGGTAGTATGACAGACTGAACCAGACGGAACACCTTTCGAAGGACACCAATAATTATGCTTATGGTGTTGGATGCAGGTGCGGTACCGTTTTTTTTATTTTTTGTTGATGAAAACTCTCACTCACCTTTGATTATTTCTTTTTAACATTTCTCTCGATCTGTTTTTGTTGCTTGTTCGGTGATTTTCCCTTGGAAATTAAATTGAAAACATAAAATGCGGACGGGTAGGTTGCAAACATAAATAAATAATTCATTTTGATTCTTCTTCGCTGGGTGTAATCAACAACATTGCACTTTTGTTGGTGAACGACGACAAACTGCTGCCAATCATCATCGAACAAACGATTCCATTCAATGATTCGCTGCTAGATTCCATAATAACTTTTTTACATTTTAATATAATGGTCGACACTGGCATATCGCGTATATGATGAGATGATTTTCCAAAACAAGACACAAGGAATGAGAGAGAGAAGACTGCCCTGGCGATGATGATGATGTTGGTTGGGTGCTCGATGGAAGAAGGCAGCAGCAGCAGAAGCACCAGCAGCCCTGCAAAGTCACTCACACCATTTCACTTTTTTTTCCCGGTGCAAAGATTAATGCTTTGCATTTGTTAATACAAATAAATAGTATAATTTAAATTGCAATTAAGAAATATAAAACACAGTTGCACGGGATTTGTGGTTCCACAATTTTATGTGTTCCCTTTTCTGCTTATTGCATTTCGCGTTCACGCACGCAGGTATATTCTTGTTGTTTGTGTTAGTTAGGACGTTTTATTCAGATATGCATTCGGTATTTTCTTAGGGATATTAATTGTTTGGGGGTTCGAATTGAATTTTATTGTTCTTTTCTAAAGCAATGAATTACGGAATATTGATAAACGTTCACGGAAAACTACACAAACGCGACACCTTAAATAATTTTCTTTTTCGTTTTTGAGTGTGTTGCACTTTGAGGTTATGTCAGTTTTATTTTCTGAGGAATTTTATAACAGCGAAGTTGGATGCGATTGATATTAAAATTTATTGCTCAAATTTCGATTTGAAGGCAGATACGCATTGTTTTTGTTTTTATGTCAAAACTTATAAAAACACATGTACAAATATGAATAGAGGACATTTTTTCCCATGGAAATCAATTTTGCTGAATTTTCTATCATATTCAGAGCTATGTTTAGATATTTTAGTATATATGCTTTCTCGAACTGAGCACATTCGACATTAGTGTGACTATGACTAGAGAGATGGCGCTCGTCACACGCATCTGGGTGAAAAACCCTCGCAGAAAGGAGCTGTGCACAAAATAAAATTTTACTTGCGAATTAAATTATGGAAGCACCACCATAATTAATAAAATGTAATGAAATGAGGAAAACAATGTTGTAAAAACATAAACCTAGGGTGCTTTCTGTTTGTATGAACTTTGCATTGAAATGGAAAATTTAAACTGCTTAAAATTGTAAACTGTTCTTGTTTCACGTTATTTTTTTGAAACAAAGTAAAGTGGATTCTTCAGCATACATCTACACAATCTACACTACACCCTTCTTTAAAAATTTCCGACATTCTACCAACGAGTTCGTAGCAGAAGAAGAAGTCAGAAGTGACTTAAGGACCATTCACATGAGCGCGAACTGCGAATAGGCGAACTGCGAACAAATCAATTTATCTGTATTTATGAATTGAAAATTGCTATTTGTTTTACCACAAAAGCATTATATTCAATTAATATAACACCTAATCTAAAAAAACCGAGACTTGATTGATTAAAACAACGTAATTTACAATTACAGCAATTCTCCCGCGAATTGAAAATTCTTGCCGCGAACTGTCACACTTTATTCACAATCCACATAAAACAGTCGCGATCCACAAACCTGCGAATGAAAAATTCGCTCGAACTTAACCATCTACAATACAAATGATTCGCGGGCACCTGCGACTAAAAAAAGTTTTCATGTGAATGAAATGTCAGAATCTACGAATATTCGCCAGTTCGTGGTTCGCAATTCGCTCTCATGTGTATGGTCCTTTAGGGGTTGGATTTTGATCGCTATGGTTAACACCACAGTGGCCCTGAATAGACTTTTCACAGCCGAAAACCGAAGAAGTTTTCCCATACAGATTGCAGTTTTCAAAACGAGTCGTTTAAAGTCGTTTTCCACGATTCATTATAATAGCACATTGGGGCATATTCATAGATCTTTGATGAGCTATTTCTATAGCCGTGTTTTTTTGAGCTCCAATCTCAGCAAAGCAAAGTAAAGTAGGATTTTCAGCACGCAATTATAACAACTATTGCAAATCCTACTTTACTTTGCTTTGCTGAGATAGAAGCTCAAAAAAACACAGCTTATATGTTATATCTAAATGCCTTCGGACCAACTCAAACTCACGCTAATCTTTTTTTCTGCTTCCGACCAGTGTCGGAAAAACAACAGCCGAATTTATTAGATTCCCGTACGACGCCTCCACATGTTGTTCATTTAAACATCGCGTAAAGATTAAACTCTTAAGTGGCTATTCTGAAATTGTTATTTATAAACATTTTCCGTGATAAGGCTGGTATACGGAGTTCAAGTGAAATCCAATTTTTCATACAAATTTTTCACTGCGAAATGTCAAAATGAATTTTCCAAATGAAAATTTCACTAGGCGGTACGCAGTTCGAGTGGAAAATATCGCTTCCAAAACTGAGTCGTAGTTGGCGATACTAAAATCTCTCCGCAGCTATTTCACTTGGTTTTTATTGTCCGTCGCATTAAATTTTTGACATTTCAGCGTGAAAAAAGATTTGTAGGAAGTGGTTTAGAAATTTATTGGAATTTCAGATGTTTCTTTAAGAGGATAATAAGTTTTTCGCACTTGCAAAATTGTTTTTTCATTGAATATAGTGCGATATTGTTAGGTGTACAATTATTTCGTGGCACGGATGGCCTTTTCCATAAGCAGGGTGCCTCAAGAATATTTTTCTACCCAGTTTTGTTCAAGCAATACCAGCAGATGATCTTTAAAAATATGTATAATTTCCCTGCACTGTTAATTGTTTAAATTTGACGACTGTCCTTTTTATTTTACAAATCAGACATTTGGGCCTATTCTGCGAAATCTTTTATTCTGTTATGAACTTTCTGTTATGAATCATAAAAGGTCTCGACCATAACAGATCTTTTATAAATCGGATTCTGGGTTTCGAACTTTTATGAAACTCTGTTATAGAGCTTCGAAAATTGAAATCTGTTACGAACCTTCAAAACAAACAGCTTTGCTTTTTTTTTTGTAAATACTAAGTGGGCACCTGATAATTTTTTTGCAAAATAGCATAAAATTGTCGGTGAAAGGGGCAAATTTTGAATTATTACTCACACCAGGAAGATCAAATGGGTCACTATAGGCGCGGCGCAGGGTCATAAGTCCACAGGCCAAAAGTCCACAATGGACAATGAGCCAAAAGTTCACACAAAATTCTTGTGAATTTTTGACTCACTGATTGTGGTCTTATGGCTCACGGATGAAGAAGGTGAGAAGGTAAGAGGACAACGAACTTGAAAGCAAAGCTAAAAATTCTAGTAATGACCTCATTTGCGGTGTTTGCCTCCAAAACCCACAAGACACACTTCTCCAGCATTGCAATCATTTTAAGAATGCGCTTTCAAACTATGAATTCTGCAACTCCCCTGCTTAGGTTTACTGATGGATTACGGGGTGGGTGCAAGGTTCTTCTTATTACACCAATTTTGTTGGCGTTATTGCACTTTGTGGGAGTGAAATAAGACCAACTGTTGGAAGTTATTCTTATTACACTATTTAAGAGCGAAATAAGGTACATTTTTAGAAGTTGGTCTTATTTCACGGCATCTATCAAACATTCCCATACTTTTTGAGTTGTTAAAGCAACTCTTTTTGTCATATGGATAATTGTGGACTTATGGCCTACTTCCATTTTAAAATTGTAAACCTATGGACCAAATTGTGAACTTTTGGCACATCTGGGTGGGTTATAAGTCCACAATTGATTTGTGGGTAAAAAGTTCATTGTGGACTCTTGGCCTGTGGACTTATGACTCTGCGCCATTAAATCTTAGTTCCAGCAAAAGTGATGGGTGTTTTCGGCTAAACAAAAATATAAATCTAGAAACAATTTTCAACTTTTTTACTTTTTTACACACATTTATTACATGTTGTTTCCATTTGTAAGCATTTCGTCGCCTTGGAATTATATATAGAGAAACATTTCAATCCAAGAATTCATATTAAATAAAAATCTTTTATAATAAAAGTCACAAAATTCAATCTTTTATTCTGTTATGATTCTTAACAGAATTCATAAAAGATTTTTCCACACAGAATAGCAATTCTAGAGCCCGTAAAAGATTTTTTGACAATTCGAACTTTTGTATGAAAATTCATAACAGAATAACAGAACAAATTGATAAAAGATTTTGCCGAATAGGCCTGATTATTTGCCAAATTGAAAACTGTTAAAATTGTCATGAACAAAATACGAAACATTTTTTTTTGTGTGTTTGGAGCAGAGATTACTGAGTAAAAGAGATGGTTATCTTTCGTACGTCTATCCCCCCAAAACCCATTTGTTTACATTGTTGTTTTTGTAATTTCAACCCCCGTCTGTGAATACGTGTGGCTAACAAAAAAGCATGTTGCTAATGGATGACCGCGAATCATCTTACTTTTATGAGCATCGCGGTGTTTAATTGTTTTGTGTTACGTTTTGAATTTGTTTAGTTTTTGTAGAGGTGTTGATTAAACTGAAAAAGATAGTGAAATACACATTAGAGAATACCGAATTCTTGCATTAAAGTCCAATTCATGAACTCACATATACTATAATAGAAATAAGCAGGTGTGTGTGACTTCATGAATTTTTCTGGAAAACAGCTTGTGGGCAGCCGCCCTTCCACTGGAAAGTTATATATCTCTGTATTCCATTATCTTTGGCCTACAAGCTGTTTTCCAGAAAAATTCATGAAGTCACACACACCTGCTCATTTCTATTATAGTATATGTGAGTTCATGAATTGGACTTTGATGCAAGAATTATGTATTCTCTATTGTGTATTTCACTATTTTTTTAATTTTAATCCACACCTCCACAAAAACCAAACATATTCAAAACAAAACACAAAACAATTAAACACCGCGATTCTCATAAAAGCAAGATGATTCGCGGTCGTCCATTAGCAGCATGCTTTTTTGTTGGTCACACGTATTCACAGACGGGGGTTGAAATTACAAAAACAACAATGTAAACAAATGGGTTTTGGGGGGATAGACGTACGAAAGATAACCATCTCTTTTATTCATTCATCTCTGGCTAGAAGGTACGCGAGACCGAGAGATGCTTCGATAATAGGTAGGACCTTTCAGCCGACCTAAAACACCTACCGAGGGCACTGACTTTTGCCAACCGAACAACAATATCAGCTGTTCAAATTGCATTTGTTTTTGCGAAAATCGATATCACGAAAAAATGGATATCGACTTAAAAAATGTTTCTTCTATTGCACATACAAATGGAGTATTTTTGGTGATTCGTAGTCTTCAGATGACGAGGAAAACTATGAATATAATAATTCCTCCTAAATTATATCCATGGCTATTAAATGTATTTCGTTATTTTGGTTTTCACGAAACTACCCCCATTTGTCTTCAAAGCAAACTTTTTAAAATGACGTAGAACAGCTGTGCAAAGTATATTGGTATTGTGAGAGTGTGTGTAGATCTGACAAAATATCGAGATCTGCAAAAAGTGCTCTGAATCGAAAAAAAGATTGATTTTTGGTCCCAATGGAACATGAAAAGTGATTTAGATCAAAAAAAAGATTGATTTTTGGTCCCAATGGAAAACCACATAAGCAACTTGTTCGACTTCTTTCTTCACTGTTTCAATATCTAGATCCGTATGTAGATCAGCGTTGTGCGTGTACCAGAGTGCATTGACTATGACTATGTTCCTTTGTAATATTTTTGAAAGACCTTAATTTTTTAGAAATATGTTTGGCGCGATCATACGCACAACTGGTGCCCGTAGGTCCATAATGGTTGCAGAATTTGGTTCGGTTTTATTATTTTACTTATTGTGGTTGAACACGGATGAATATCTTCCAATAAGTCAACACATTTTACTGTATCACATAATTCACAAAAAGTGAAGATTCCAATTTGTTTCTTCTTGTCTAGTAAAATAAAAGTGCGACAGTTGAATATTGGTGTATTCTTTATTTTATAGGTAACCTAAGATCTTCTTGAACTGCCGCAAAAACAAAAACTTTTGAACTCAGTCACCCTGCATGAATTTCTCCAACTAAAATCTCCAACAAAATATTTCACTGGCTATTTCACACTTTCACAGCACTTTTTGGAGAGGAGTGAAAATTTCACTTCACTCGAACAGCGTACCAGCCTTAACTTTACAACGACTTTCGTGTCGAGGTAAGAATTTCGATAGACTATTACAGAAAACACTGAAACCTATTACTTTTTGCTCTGAAACCAACATTAACTGTGATTAGCTTCGTAAGTAAAATGATTTTACACACTAAAAAGTCAAATTATCTGCACAACTCCGAAATGTGCTGGGCAATCATATATATCCATGCTTCCTCGTCGAATTCCACCAACAACCACCAAATCGTATGCCTATGGCCATTAGGAAGTTATGTCTTCATCACGCACGACAAACAAATCCTAAGACTTCCCTACCAGCAATAAGACTGAAGTAGAAAAAAATAAAAACACAATTATTTGATATTTTATTATTTATTAAATATAATAAATATATTTTAAAATTGCATTTGCAAAACGAAATTTTAACACAAAAAAAAGTTTACACAGCACACGAAAATTATGTCGTTTCCGATTTGGCTTTTCAGATTTTGATCTGAGATTTCAGATTTCTGCTGCCAAATCGAACATGAAATCTGAATTATATTGGTACGTGTGTGTATTGAGTTGGCGGCAAAATAAAACATTTTTGCACTTGCACTCGAAATCCATTTCAATTGATTTTCACACATTTATAGTACTGCATTTCGAAATAATTTAATATAAAAACTCGATCCCATATGCGTAAAATAAATAATTCAGTTAAAAAAGCAACCCCTTGCAACGATAAACAATTTGTAACCGACGCTTGTGTCATAAACATTGGTGTTAGTGAAAGTATGTGTAAAATCTGAAGAAAAATTTAGATTTCTCAAAAGTGATCTGAGATCAAAAAAAAGGATTGATTTTTGTGGCAAATCGAACATGAAAAGCAATCTCGATCAAAAAAAAAATTGATTTTTTGCCAAATCGAAAACGACATTAGTTTCACTTTTTGTTTACAATCCGACCACGACCACGCAGCCCTAAAGTAACGTTGCTTAAGTTCGAAAATACTTTATAAAACGCATTTTCCTGTAAGGGCATCTTAGAGGGTGTGTAAAGATAATCAATTGGGCTTATAAATAATTCTGTAAGTTTATAAAAATAGAGACAACTATTTAAAATTCAATTTCACCAATATGTCGTCAAAATCAAAAGTAGGTACCCAGGGTAACAGCGACAAAACAAAAACAGCTGCTCAAAAAATATAGGCAATGAAAATACCGGTGGAAGTTAGAAGGAGAAGTTCAAAATGCGTATGAAATTGAAAACAAAAATGTTATACCTACTCTTACGTGTTTTGTAATTGTAATTTTTGAGAAAGGGGACGGAGTTGATTTTTAAACAGTGTAAGGCCCGTTTCACCAGGGGTTTCACAATTTCCTGGTGATTTTTAGAAAAAATAACTTACGTTAATTCGGTTACGGCCCCGGTTTTTTCCACTTCGGTCCATGCAAAAATAAAGATTCCAACCGCTAAACTGATAGAAGTATAAAATTCTGAAGATTGGTCCATTTTTGTTTGTTTTTGTTTTAGGACTTAAAACAAACAATCTATCTCAGCTAAAGGAAGTAAAGTACAACAACTAAAAATGTCACCTCATCCGAGTCATTCTGACACTATGCCAGAGTTTGATTAAGTGCTAGTTAGATATCTCTGTTTTGCTTTTTTATCTCAATTTTAGGGAGATATCTCGTGATCGTGTCCTTAGGGCCCGATTCTGGTTCAAATATCCGGCTTTATCAGGATCGCGGCCTTGGCATGAGCCTATTCTGATCAAAGTCTGGCTGTTACTTACTACAGAAAGTTGATGTCAGTTCGTAATAGAAAATAAGTGTAAGGTAGTGAGTTTTGTGGTTGGTTTGACGTTTAAGAACAGCAAGTGCTGTTGTTTTGGTACTTATTAAGTTAATTAAGTTAATCGATAAAACTGTAATGAAAGTGATTTTATTAGAAAAGTTCAACAGAATCGTATTTTATCTTTTCGAGCCCCATACAATTGAACACTATTATTTCATTCTCATTTGTGTTGGCGTAGCTATAAATTTAGTCTGTGTGCTGTAATAATCTTTTAGCCGTATGGAGGAACTGGCCTAATTGGGTCTTAGTATAACCTTCTTTGTTTGAGTGAAAGTTTTTTTTTAGACTATAATATTGTATAACTACTATCTTCGGCACAAAGTCATGGTCAGGTCAGACACTGCTGTGATGTATAGTAGGTATGAGTGTTTCTTCTATTACTAGCTGTAATTATGTGGTTTGCTGAGGAGAAATATCTGCAACCTCAAATTAAATAAATTAGGTTAAGTAGAAATGTTGTTGCTTTATTTATAAACTATAAACACTCCAGCGATGCCGGGCAGGTCTACCAGTCGCACATATTTCTAATCAAAATTAACGGCTTTAACCTAAAATCTTTCAATACATTTTGGTTGTTAGATATCATTTATCACTAAAGCTGTAATTGAGTAAAATATAGGCAATAATTTATTATACATATTATTATATAGATTCCTACTAATTAACGTTTTTTTTTAAATACACTGAGAGTTTTTTTTATCTCGCAATGAACAAATTAGCCGAATAATTCAAAGTTCAAACTCAAGCCGTCATGATTTATTTTTTCGAGCTTAGTCTTCTCTTACGACTTACGGATATGACGCGAACAGAACAATAACCCGAATGACAATCACCACCCCCATCACATGAGTCAGTTAGGTAAAGTTAGCTTTTGTCAAAGAAATTTTAATCAATAAAAAGCGGGATAGAGTTCGTCAGTAGACTTTGCAAAATGAAAAGAAAATCAAATTACGCGCCCGTTGCTTTTTATCATTCTTTGTACCCTTAGCCGTGCCCACTGCCCGTACATCATACAGACAAAACATGGCTGTATCTGGTATGGTTTGTTATGGTTATAGTTGTTAGTTGTTAGCTTAGCTGTTTTGTGACTTTCAAACTCAGAGTCAGATGTCACAGTCACAGCTCACAGACAGAGCGATAGATACGTGCATCTCAACTCAACACTTCCCGTTCCGTGGTGGTAGCGGCAGTTGAGTTCGGTTTGTTTAATCGTTAAGTTGTGTTGCATGGTTACCAAAGCGTTCCTTCAATTGAAAACAACAAATATATGTGAATTATCTGCAATCGAAGTTATTGCACTAATTACAATATAATGCACAAACATTTTGGCTGAATATTTTTCGAATCTGCATTCTCAATCAAAAGCCCACAAAAGGATAAAAGGAATATCTAAAATTAAAATGGCATCTATAATGAACAATGACACAGAGGTATGCAAAGAGAAACAACACATCAAAATCTTTTGTTACCTATATTGTAAAAAAAAAAATATTCCATGCAATTGTGTTCTGAATCTGAATTCGCAAAAAAATGATAGCTTGATGGACGGATAAAATATTCTAAAGCCGATAGCCCTCGCAGCTAGTGCTCAAAATTATGTTAGCATATATTTAATATTTTATGTTAATAGATTATAATAATAATAACATATTCTAGTGATAGCGGGTTTTACTAACAATCATCTTAACCTTCGCTTTGTATATTTTGCATGTCGGAATATGCGATTTTTTATGGTGAATTTCGCCATTGTGAGTTCGAAAAATTTATACTGGACAGTAAAAGTGATTATTGGTATTGCGGAGTGTGTTCTGCACTTTTAATGTGAGAAAAAGAAGGATGTGGACAAAGGAATGCCACAAGTACATTTTAAATATACCTAGGTTTACTTTCTGAGGATTGCGTCATGGGTATTGCCTATATGGACAGCTACTACATAATTAAACAAAGCATTTCCGACAAAAAAAAAAAGTAATATCTTTTACAGCATGTAAAATATGAATTATGGGAAAAACTGCAGCCTCAGGAATTGTTATGGTATACGCATTTTGGTGTGTCTGCTTCAACAAACTGTCCGTATACTTTTCTTTAAACCTTAAAGCATATGAAATGAGTTAAATTCCCATAGAAATATTATAGTACCAGTAGATTTTACTGAATCAGAGAAAGCGACAACATTATGTCATAAATGAGAAACCTAAGGTTTACTAACAACAAATTCTACTTTCCATTTTAAATTTGCGCACACTTACAGCCTTGTTTATAAACGTATTATAGAGAGTGTAGGTATAAAGTTAAACATTAATAAAAAATGTTTTCAAAGCAAAATCCTTATTTATAAAAATGTTAGAACTGCGTATAGAGCATTTGGAAGTTGTTTAGTAGGGGAGAGGGGGGCACCTTTGAACACTTTTTGCTTCCAAGTCTCATAAAAACCTATGTTTTTGAATTATTGATCTGTAAATTCTTTTAACTTTTAGAAATGGATCTTGGCTTTAGTTTAAATGCATATTTATTTCCGTTTTATGAAGATTTCGATTTATTATTATCTTTTGAGTGTAACAGGTCCTTATGTTCAAAGGTGCCCCCCCCTGTGGGGCAGCTTTGAACTAGGCTGGGGCACCTTTGAACGGCAGTTTTTATAATTAATTATTCACCTGAAATAAGCCTTCACACTTTAATTAAATTATAAATTAGTTTTATTTTTAAATTAGAGATAAAAAACATAAATAAATTTAATTTTTAGGTAATGTGGTCCATTATAACAACAGCAAACTCAGTTTTTCTCATTATTATCGTACAAAGGATTTTTGAAAATTGTATTTTTTTAAAACTACGACGCAATGCTTACATACCGAACAATAACTTATAATCGGTTTTCACCAAAATATTTACGCAATAGTATTTTTCAAATTATACAATGCAATATTTGGTACTGTTTTGTCTGGCAAATTTTACAAAAACCGCTCTAACGATTTTGACCAATATACGTATAAAAGATAATATAAGTATTATTAATAAGATCCCGTACAACCAATATGCATGGGAAACTGTTTTTAAAATAAGAATTTTTGAGAGGGTCTTTATACACACCCTGAACAAGAAAGTTCTAGTAAATAAGGCTGTTTTGAAATTTCTTAGAATATTTATTGTAATTGTGAACTCCTTAAGTAAGGGGAAAGTCAAGTCCCTTACGGGAATAACCAGGGCCTGGATTTCTGCCTTCTGACAGCCTTAGAAGTAAATGAATCAAATAGGGTGGCAAACAGTTGAACAAATCAATTATGGACTTATAACCCACCCAGGTGAGCCAAAAGTTCACACAAAGTTCTTGTGAATTTTTGACTCACTGATTGTGGTCTTATGGCTCACCGATGAAGAAGGTGAAGAAGAGGACAAGGAGCTTGAAAGCGAAGCTAAAAATCCTAGTAATGACCTCATTTGCGGTGTTTGCCTCAATTATTTTAAGATTTCGCTTTCAAACTATGAATTCTGTATGGGGGGCATGCTGCCCCCTTGCAACCTCCCTGCTTAGGTTTACTGATGGATTACGGGGTGGGTGCAAGGTTCTTCTTATTACTCAAATTTTGTTGGCGTGATTGCACTTTGTGGGAGTGAAATAAGACCAACTGTTGGAAGTTATCCTTATTACACTATTTAAGAGCGAAATAAGGTACATTTTTAGAAGTTGGTCTTATTTCACGGCATCTATCAAACATTCCCATACTTTTTGAGTTGTTAAAACAACTCTTTTTGTCATATGGATAATTTTTGACTTATGGCCTACTTCCATTTTAAAATAGTGAACCTATGGCCCAAATTAGTGTGAACTTTTGGCTCATCTGGGTGGGTCAAAAGTCCAGGACTTATGACCCTGCGCCATCGAATACCACATCAGTGTTTATTAAAAGTAACTTAAATCTAATAATTTTAAAGTAGGTAGGTACACAGATATAACTTACTGAATAACTTTATCTTAAGTATAGAAATGGAGCTATCTGCTTACGCAATAGGATTTGATGCGCTGAATAAACTCCGCTACATAGAAAATATTAAGAATGTCGGTAAAGACCCTCACTTATTGTCTTTATCAAAACAATGACTGTGAAGGTTTTTCAGTTTTCAATTATTTCATAAAAACGAAGTCGGTATACACTGGAATTGTGTGCAATAAGAGTCAGAGCATCACCAAACCTTCGTATCCTAACGGGCTTCCTAACGGGGAACTGTAGACTCAAAGAACACCTCAGAAAACTGGACATATCTGAAGAAGGTTTCTGCAGATTCTGCGATGAGTCCAGTGAAATGCCAGAACACTTGCTGGGATCATGTGGGGCACTGACCCACAGAAGACTGAAATACTTGGGCAAATACCAACTATCTGATGAGGAAATACAGTCACTAGAGCCAGCTCTCATCCTAAGATTCTTAAGGGAAACTGGACTGGAGAGAGTGCTATAGGACGGATTTCGCCCGCCAGAAAGAAGAGTACTAAAACCTCTAAAATGATTTCGAAAGGAATTATACTATGAGGGGAACTCTTTTGAGAGAATAAACCACTCTGAGGCGTAAGCAGGGAGTACAATAGACCAAAAGGTCGCAGTACAATAACCCCTCTCAAATAATAATAATAATAATCACCAAAGGTCAAGATCTTTTTGAAGTTGTATGGTTAAAAGATGTTAAGGCTATTTTTCTACATTGGTCTTCTGGCAATGCGTTTTTTGTGCCGCAGGAATCTTGAAGCTGATAGAGATGAGTTGAATTTACCGACAGCTTGCCTAAATATTTGTCACAGTAGTTACATTATTGTAACTAAAATGCCTGGAACAAACACGAGCTTTTTTGGTATTGATTTGCTTTAAATTTTGTTTGCGCCTCTCATTATAGACAGAGTTCGAATTTAAATTTTTGTTCGTAATTGTGGAAATAGATACAAAAAGTATGTTTTATTTTTCGCTGCGTTGTTTGGACAGTTTTTAATGCAGCAATTTGTAGGCATTTTCCCTTATTTTATTATGTTAATTGCCGCCGCCACAACACGCACGATAATGGTTCCAAAAATTTTAGCAAACACAATCCTGCAATGTTTTTAGGTAGTATTTTGCAACAGTTTATTTCGCCTTTTAGTTTAAAAAAAAAACATGATTTAACTGTTGAATTACCCCGAACACTTCTTGTTGAGCAACGATCTCCAACCTCCGGACTAATTTACTGAACGCGAAACTCTCGATTTTTGATGCACGCAAGTCATTAAATTATTTTTTAAGTAAACTCAACGTATTAAGAGACTGCGCTATTTTGGTTGCTTATCCTATGTTATATTCTTCGAAAATGGAACACAGTTCATTTTCAATAGGTTTATTATTAGTCTAGAGTCTAGACTCTAGAGTGAAGTTACAACTCAGGACTCTCAATATTCAATCAAAAATCGAGACCAGCATGCATTATAGGGATCAGGCTCAATTATACATCCTTCGCACAGTCTGCTTGGCACCATTTGACCCATTGCGGAGGAGGGAATTTATTCAAATGAGTAGAGAAACATTGCGAACTTTTTTGTTTGTATTAATTTTAGACAATAAATCTAAACTATCTTCATCTGACCTAATTGCGAATATCAAGCTGCATTTGCACAATTTTTTGTGGAGTATATTTCTCAAGAAGGAACAAAAAACGTAAAAGACTATTACTGACCTAAGCATATATAGCCTCATAAAATACAAACAGAATGTTTTCGATATAAAAACACAAAAATATGCGCTTTATTCTCCTCTGTTCTTTCTTTTGTTTGCTGTTAATAGTCAACGCTGACAAACAAAAATTCATTTATAAGACATGCCAAATTAATAATGCAATAAAAGCCAACAGTAAAAGTACGGATTTGATTAAAGTCACGTGCAGTATTACAATTCTCTGCCCATTTTGCAATTTACCAGTCGTGGCGATATTGCTTTATTTCCGGTAAACTGCATAACCTTATTGCAAACAGCTTCAAAATGTGAAATCAACTTGAATTGAAATCTGAACAAGTTTGCATCGAGCCACTACCAATATTATGGTGATATAATAGCAGTGAGTAAGATGATGCTATTTCAGATTCAGTGACCGCTACGCTACAAAAAAAAAAAAAATAAAAAATAATTAGGTTCGTATTTGGACATTTCACATTTTGTTAGTTGCGTTTGTTGAATTGAGTATGCAAACCAGTATTTAGTGCATTGATGCCATAACAACGAAACTGAATCTATTGATATGCAAGAATGAACAAAAATAAGATCGAGGGAAGTTTTGCACCTTCTGAAAATTTTATTTGATTCATACGATATAAATATATAATTACTCAAATGTTAACGACCCTTAAACGGTGCTAACAAATAAATATTTCCAACAATATCGGGCACAATTTCCGGCATCGAAGAAAAAATTAAGCATCAACAATTCCAGGTGCAATTGGATTTCTTATCATAGAATGATATAGACACCTACTGGGTGTTATTGGATTTGCTAATTAAAACGGCTGAAATTGTAATTTTTGTGGAATGTTTTACAATAGATTTCGCATCGAAAATGTGGTATTTCAAATTGTTAATAATAAATTTGGGATGGATTCAGAACTCCGGAAGTTGTACTGGACTCTTTAAAATATCTGAACTATGGAAAGGCAGCTGGATCGGATAGAATTCCCTGCTTATTTTAAAAATATAATACAGGGGAGCTATTAAACGAACTTACTTCCTTGTTCAACTTATAAGACGAAATTTATTCTAAGCCTGTTTTGTCCTCTATATATTTAAAAAAAAAGCAATTTTTTAATTTCTCATACTAATATTGAAGCCAATAAAATCTGGTTTAATTGTATACCTTATCTGTTTCCCATTTATTCCGCTCTTAACCAAGAGCGCTAGCTTTCTTAATGGTACACTTTTATCACAGGCAAGTTCACCATTTTGTTTTTCTGTCGGTGTAATGGCAATTTAGAAACCGTGTGACATGCAAAAACATACAAAAATTATAAAATAAATGCTGCCAACCTTTACCGGGTAGAGTTTGGGAATACCACATTTTTACCTATGTGAATGCTATCAGTTAGTTATTAAATATTATGTTTAAAAGGCGAACATATTTGGATAAACATGGTTGTGTGTGTTTTGAATATTATTAACTTCGATTTCAAGAGTACATTTTTCTTAAATAACTGAAGAAAGATTGCTCAAAACGTTTTTTTATTTTCCCTCAAATAATCTACATTGTTCATTTTTCATAAATATTTAAAGCAAAAGTACACTTATTCCTACAAAAAAACTATCCACACGTAATGAATAATTTCAAAGTTAACGGATATAATTCTCCGAACATTTTTGGGGGATTTTGGGAAAATTTTCCCCATTTCATGTCCGTTTTTTCCCCATTTCAATTCATTGAAGTAAAGACGCATTTTTAATATAATAAAAATTAGTTTTCTTATTTTTAGCCATTTTTTTAAAAAAGGTGTTACAAAAATAAAAAAAAACAATAATATTCAAAGTATTTCAGTTTAAACTAATACAAAATAAGTAAAATTAAAAGCAATTATTGCAGGTAGGTTGAATAGATTTAAAAGGCATAGGTTATTCACAAATAACGAGGCAGGTTGAAAGTAAATAATAATTTTGAAAGGTACATAAATACAAAAAAATTATAAATAAAAAAAATATTAGGTATTTAAGCTATAAATTATATTAATACAAGTTATTATATAACGATAGGTACACTAATCGTCATTGGACTGGTACATATTTTTATTGTGCAAAACCAAGCATTTTTATCGATGCAAAGATCAAAGCAACTTTTTGATCATTTTTGCAGCATAATTTCGTCTGTAAAATTCCGTAAAGTGTTTCAGCTTCGAGCTAAGTCGCTTGATTCTATAAGCGCGGTGATTTTTTTATGTTCGGGTGATATTTGAAAGAGCATATTTTAAGAGCACTTTTCCCCATTTCCCCTATTGAGTCAAAAATTTCCCAAAATGGGGAAAAATCCCCACATCTGGCATCGCTGGCCCATACTATTGTAAGTTTTCTTTTATGAATACGAACAGTTTTGCAACGTTTGTCATCAATATCAGACGCCCAACATGAATAAAGAAACATTCAATTACGCTGAAAGCTTAAGATAAAAACAAATGAATGTTCATTCATTTTTACAAATGTGTTTTTGTATCTGGAACGTGTGGGTGAAAGATAAAACAATCTAATGGCAAACCCAAAAACCCACAAGAATGATTCTCTGTCGGTAAACAAAAGGAATCCCCCGCAGTTTACACAAAATCAACTAACTGTTTAAATTCCGAGTGGGCTTGGCAATCGGTAATTAGATTTATCAATTCATATTTCTCATAAAGAAAACAAGATAAATAGTCAACATTGGTGCCACCTTATCTACGATACGACAGATTTCAAGTCGTTGACTGGGTCGCACGTTAATTGCTCCTTTAGGCCCCAGTTAGAGCCATAGGTACGTAAAATGCAATTGAAAAATTTGGAACAGTGTGGAATTAAATCGAAAAAAAAATATTCGTACGGAAAAATTAATAATTTTTTTTCTGGAAAATTTAAAGATTTTGATAAACTAACTTTATAATTCTTAAGCAACATTATTGAAGACCAAGATTGAGTTAAACCGTTAGGTTAAAGTCTTCAAAAAAAGCAAAAGAAAATGTGTACGGTTTGCCTTATGGCTATAACTGGGGCATTGGTGACAACTTTGGAACACCGACCGATGAAAGTTGAATAACAAAATGGTGACTGTGGTAGCATTGTAGAGAAAATATTTTTGCCACAGATTTTATCGGACTGTTCCTTTGATAAAATATCCGTTAACGCAAAGGACACGTCGTATTCTATGGGTTCGTTCCAACTATTACAAAGATTCTTTGACGTCTGCTTTCAAAGCTTTCGTTTTAAACTATTAAACAGGTACAAGCTACATGTCACACATTTTTAAATTTTTTATTTATTTATTTATGTGGAATAATTGAAGCGTTATTAAAGCAAAGTAGAGCCGATAAGTAAAAGAAAGTTAGTAGAAAAGCAACACGAAAAGGAAAGAAAAGTAAGATGAGTTAAGGCAATGTAAGAAAAGAAAAAGTCAAGCAGTCGATAAGCGCCAAGAACCGAGTTAAGTTGTCCGCTAAGTTTCGTCCAACCCATTTACCCATTCCTCCCCCATTTTATTCAAAATTTTACAAAAAGAAAAAAACAAATCTATTTTTTTTACACAATTTTGCGTTAATAAACAAACCTAAATGAACTAAAACGGAAACTAATGTGTTTTTATTTAAATAAAGTACCTAAAGACTACATTTATATCAATGTTTTTAGTTCAACAATTGTTATACTTATTGTCGTTTTCCATTGGGACCAAAAATCTTTTTTTTGTTGATCTAAATCCCTTTTCATGTTCCATTGGGCAAAAGATAAATGTTTTTTTTTCGATGCGGATCACTTTTTGCATATAATTTTGGAGGAATTATGATCTACATCACTGTCCTCGTCATCTGAAGACTACGAATCACCAAAAATATTCCATTCATATCTAGGTACAACAGGGGAAACATTTTTCAAACCGACATCCATTTGTTCTTTTTGCAAAAACAAATAGTGTTGCCAACATGAAGTTCTATGCCTCTAAAAAAAAAAAATATGCTGATTTCCGTTTTACATATCTATAGTTATAGGTAGATCATACATGACACTTTAATGTGGTATTCGTTTGGGTTTCTTCAGATTTGCCCTCAGATTTCAGATTTAGTGTGCCTAATCGAACATAAAAACGTCTCTTGCTCTTTTTTGTGTTGATATTTGTGCGATTTAAATATGTATAGTCTTGGACACTTTTCTAAGCGATTTCCATTCACTACTTAAATTTTGTATTAAAACATTAGAAATATCCGTCCCGATTGATTTCTAAAAATGTATACATAAATAATTCACAAAAATAGATTCACCCATCAGTTGTCAAACTCAAACGCACTTGTATTGGTAAATCTGAGAAAATATCTAGATTCGCAAAAGTGCTCTGAAATCTGAAAAATATTGCTTTATCCTGTACCAAACGAACATAAAAGTGCTCTGAGAGCGCCCAATCGAGTACCACATAAGAGTCTGATTCGTGCAAAAATGTGAGTGCGTGATGTTACAAATGTATCATAACTAATGTCGTTTTCCATTGGGACCACCACAAATCTTTTTCAGATCTCAGATTTTACACGGCGAATGGAACATGCAACGAAATTGATCTGCTTTTGTAAATGGATTAGTGCGTTATATGACAGCAATATCAGCTGTTCAAATTGCATTTGTTTTTGCAGAAATCACAAATGGATATCGACTTGAAAAATGTTTCCCCTATTGTACATGCAAATGGAGCGTTTTTTGTGATTCATAGTCTTCAGATGACGAGTAAAACTATGAAGATAATAGTTCCTCTTAAATTATATCCATGGCTATTAAATATATTTCGTTATTTTGGTTTTCACGAACCTACCCCCATTTGACTTCAAAACAAACTTCTTAAAATGACGTCAAACAGATGTGCAAAGTATATTGGTATTGTGAGATTGTGTGTAGATCTGAAAAAATATCGAAATCTGCAAAAAGTTTGATTTTTGGTCCCAATGGAACATGAAAAGTGATTTAGATCAAAAAAAGATAGATTTTTGGTCCCAATGGAAAACGACATAAGTCATCAGCGCATTATCCAATATTCTCAGAGGCAGCAGTAGTTGTCGTTTTCGTTTCTATTCTGACTTAGCAGCCGATTAACTGTCTAAAAGGTTTTGCTAAATTGTTTATTTGATAAGTTTATTGTTAGCTAGTTTTGACCCTTACTTTACACAATAGCTGAATTTAAGAATGTAATATAAATATACACGCATAAAAGAATTAGCAATTTTAAAATAAAGTTGAAAACTTCTTCCTTAACTACTGAAAAACAAAACAACCTTAAAATTTACTTATTACCTATATATTTTTGTGACTTAACAAACGATTTCTGTGTTCTTGTTTCCAGATGAAGTCAATGGACGCGAATCGATATGCGACTAAAAAAACAATCGCCCAGGGCATGCTGGACATTGCTCTATTAACAGCAAATGCATCGCAATTGAAATATATTCTTCAAGTGGGAGAACAACATCAATTCTACAAACTGATGTTGATCTTAATAAGCCTTTCGATATTCTTGCAGGTAACTAAACCATGTTATTGCGTACAGCAATTGCTTTCTTCCACAACAATATTAAAATGTTATCAGTCTAAAAGCCTTTTTACACCAAGCTGAAAACCGTGTTTCCATCGAAAACTCGGCGATGCATTCACACCGACCACCAACTAGTTTTCGTTTGAATTTTCAAACGACTTTAAACGACTCGTTTTGAAAACTGAAATATGTATTGCAAAACTTCTGTTTTCGTATAGAAGCTTTCGGGAGTTTTCGCGAAAGCCCGGCTTTCGCCTAACTGTGGAAAGGCTAATGTTACAGAACACAATCAAAATTACAACGACATTTGTGCCCATTGGTGTTTTAAGAGCGAAATTCAGGAGCAGCCTTTTTAGGTTATTAATGCAATGAGCATGTAGAACCAACAAAAAAAAATAAAAACAGCTTAGGGTAGGTAAAGAACTGTCCCACCTTTTGCCAAAGCCTTACAATTACAGTATAATGCTGCATTTACATTATGTACTTGTACATGTACATGTACCTAAATCTGCATGAGAAACGAAACGAAACGTAGCTAATAAAGGCTAAAGTGAGGTTAACCCAATTTCAGATTTGCAAATTGAAAGCAAACACAAATTCCGACCAAATCCATTTCTGCAAACGTTTTCATTGAAAAAATGTGATATGAATTTATCAGCTAACAATAAATTCAACGAAATAAACAATTTTTATCATGCTCTTCCGAAAGCAGTTTTGTAGGAATGCAAAATTCCAGAACTTTTACATAGTTAATTGCCTAATTCGTAGCACGTAAGCCCGACCAAAATACTAAAGATAATGTTGTCCCTTTCAGTCAGACGTCTATATTTAGTAGGCAGATATTGTACATCCCTCTAATCTTCATATATAGATTTGCGGTGTCCGAAAATTGCATCTACAAATGCCACTTTTTATGTCAAATTTTGACATGCCAGCGTCATTATGAAGTAAACTACATTATGAAGTAGATTACCCACGAAAAATTGCGCGTGTAGCTTAAGAAGCAACATTTGTATGAAAAATAACTGTTTCTAGATATATACTCAAGGTAGTTCCATATTCCTATGACAAATTTCAACATTCGGTCCTATGAGTTAAATCTCCAAAAGCAATTTTGATAGAAGAAATGAGAGCAATAAATAACTAATATTTCGTTAGTTGGTTCGTTTACGTTAACGGAAACACTAGTTCTCAGTTCATTATTAAACATCCAAAACGTAAGAACTTTCTGTTTAAGCCCGTATGACACTACATTTTTCTCTCATTTTTTCCTCATTTTTATAGCATTAAATCATGTTGAAATGTCAGCTTCGTGTAAAAGAGACAAAATGTGTATTATGAAAGGGGTAACAATTGTTTTCCAAAGCAACCACAAATTTTCAAACGAATTTATAGCCACAAACTTCAAAGTGAGGGGAGGCCAGGGATCCCAGATTAAAGAAAAAAAACATACCATATATATTATATTGTTTTCCCCCAAAAAATCCCCTTTTGCTAGAAAAAATCAACAAAATTACCGACTGTCCCCCTAATCTGGGATCACTGCTGGAGGCAAATACAATTTAATGTGGAAATGTCAAAAAAAAAGCTGCCAGCAGCTTAAAAAAATGGAAATTGAATAGATTTTCAATGCATTTTTTTTGACATATCCACATTAATTAGGCTGGTGTGTACGCACTCACTCCTATCGGGAATTTGCATAGTAAACTTTCGTCCTGCTCTAGTTTCATTTTTAAAGTCTGAAAAATGTTGAAAAAAATGTAGTGTCATACGAGCTTTAGAAATTGGAGTTTGTGAATGTTTCTATTGAATTACTGTTATAAGGCAAGGATAATTATGATTTATGACCTAAGAGTGTGGTGTCGTACTAATAATCATTTTTCCCATCAGCTTAAATATTTTCTTGGTCCACAATTGGTTAAGTTAGGTTTGGCGGATAGCGATGAGTACTCCGTGCCACACTCAGGTCAATACTGACTCATTGTGATCAGGGATGGAAAATGCCATTTTCCAATTGTACTGTAAACTGTTTTAAGATTTGATTTTCTATTTACGGAAAATTTAAATATACTGTTGCATATACCTACCCGTAAACGCAGCCAAAAACTAGTTGTCAGTCTGACAGTTTCCTCCGGTCAATTCTTCTTCGTTTTTCTACTAAGCACCAGATTATAAAATTAACGTGGCTACAAAAGAAGAGGTAAGCTTGGCGTTTTCATTTACTCTGCTCCTTATAATTTTTTTTATTTAGGCGGAAGCGGAACAATGCAGATAGATAAATTGAATCGAATTAAGGCAAATTGTACTTTTGTACTCGAGCAAACTCATTTGTATCGAATTGGATGCAATTGTATCAACTTTTCCATCCCTGATTGCATATTGTAACCTAGAAAATATTTGGTGTGAAGTCAAAAATAATTATTATCTATAAAAAACTGTAATTAATTACTCACTGTTCTATATGAACTTATATTAAATAGCATACGAAATATACTGCGACACATAATTAGGTCGAACATTACCACGTGTTTACCAGAGTTGCGGACTAGCCACGTAGCAGAGCAGCAAATGCTTCGGGCCTCCCGCTTTTGGGGGCCCCGCGCACCAATACTTTCTGACCGTAAGTATCTATTTAGATCGAAGCGGGATAATATTTGTTCATATCAATGTATAGGTACAATAGTTTATGTAAAACGTCAACTAGATTTGTCGGGCGGTACTATGAATCCGAAAGCGTTGACTAAGAAACTTGAACTGTTTTTGTATTCTCGCCGTCAGCGTTACTTTTGTTTGGTTTTGCATGTTTTTTTTTGGAAAAGGCCCTTCATAAATTAAAAACTGAGGCACTGAGGCAACAAGCAATAAGCTATAAGCAACTAGCAATAAGGAATAAGCAATCGTAAATACAGGCATATTTTTCCAATATTTGTACGAATTTTGTATTAAAAATTGGATCGTTCGATATATTTTCCAAAATTAATTCAAACCTCGTAGCCATGCGCAGAAGTTTCTAGCGGCCTGTCTCTTCACCGAGGGGGAAGTAATCAGGTGTATTCAAGGAACTTTTCTGTGCGTATTCATGGTGAATCTCAGTGTATGACAGTGTATTCAAACGAATTCGCATGCAATTACTATAGTAGCAAATCTGTAGTCAAGGACCACTCAAAAACATTGATTACTTCCCCCTCTTCACTGCTTTTCAACATGCGCTGTGTATCGCCAGCAATAATGTTGTCGCAATCAGCAACATTTTTCCTTCGACCGATATTGAGTTGCTTTAATGTGAGACTACTAATTTGATTCAATGTAAAATAACTGTTAGCGATAATATCGCATGTTTCCTATTGCCAGTTGCTTGTTGCCTCAGTGAGAGAGCCGCCTTATGCGAACTAATGGTTGTTAAATATCGTGCGAAAATTCTAAATTACCACAGTAGCCTTAGAAATGATAACTTTTTCTCTCACCGGCAGCGGCCGCTCTGTTTATTTAAAATTTGACTCTTCGAAATGTCAACTAAAGTATTTTTTTGACTAGATTTGTCGGCTTCCCCTCCATAAACGTCAACTGCAAAAATTATACACGTGACCACTCTGGGCCACTTAAAACTGAAACACATCTAGTCAGACAGCTGTCAGACTTACTAAATTAGGAATCCGAACGTCCCTAATACTTACCACGAAAGATTTGTGTCAAAACGTTCAACACTGGTTACATTACACGCAAGTTGGCAATACTGCAAAACTGACTAATATTGCATTTTGGAAGACATTTCCAATAACGTGGATAATCAAGCTTACGGACTAGTTTCAAAGTTGAGTAGGTATGTTGGAAACGGGAAAAATGAAAGTATTGTGGAACGGAGCAATCGGCTGATAAATACCTTAGTAATAGATACGCCCCTTATGAATCACTGCATGAGTACATTCAAGCAATGATAACCCCATTTTCAGATATTGAGGCAAAAGCCAAAGATCTGGCTGCTGTTAGAAATAACAGCAAGAGAAACGAAGCGAAAAACACCATTATAGCAGCTCGTCTACTATCGACGACTTTGTTGAAAATCAAACACCAATTTCAGGTCCCTCTTCATAACGTACTAGCTGCTTTAGCTAAAGGTATGAAAGCACATCATAAAGTTACTGGCTTTTATTCCGATGCTTGTAACAGAAGAAAAGGTTTTTTTTAATAGCTTTGTTTTATTTATTACCATAAACTTAATAACCTATAGCAATCCGAGGACCCCTTAATAGAATTTGCTACAGGCCCTGCCCTATCTTAGTCGGGCACTGTTTACCCATCATTATTATAAAACAATTATTAAGTAGAAATAATTAGATGTAGAAAGTTTAATAAATGAAAACATTGTCTAATTGCATTTTTATTGGTTCACAAAATAGATTGTATCTGGCGTTCTGAGTTTATCACTGAGCTTCTTGCGCGATTGTCGAATGCATATCCCCGAATTTCATGCGTCAGCTAATTTTCTTAATCATGTTCGGACTGGGTTTGCATTTATTACTGCAATGTTAAATTTATTCATATCGGCTTTTGATTCACGATTGCCTCCCCCAAACGGAGATTTTTTGAATAATATCTAAAAACAAAAGTTCAAAAATTGTATATTTTGTAATAGTAATTGTTAAATTGTATATAAATCATTTGATCTTAATAAAAAGTGTTTCAAAGTTAATGTTGAAGTTTTTTTTATTTCGAAATTTCTTTCATATTCATTACTAAACATACTAATTACAACTTAAACTTATAGAGCTCTGCAACAATAACCTGGTTCAAACATCACCCTAAATTGTTGATCGTTCATAAAATATTATACACTGTACCTTCGTAAAATAAAAAGAAACAGACCTAGCACTTTTTGCTATTGGTAGATTGCGCTCAGTCTTAGTCACATTACTGAATTTAACATACCTGAATTTTAACTTTTATAAATTTTGTCACCTTTTACAGTAGCCACTAAATATTTCTTAAAGTCTTGCAATTGAAAATATAAAAATTATATACGGCAGTTTTTGCAAATCAAAAATAAATATACGTACAGTTCTCGATCTGGTTAAGTTTTTTACGGTTGCTCCCTATGTTCCGATACTACAATGTTGAAGTTAAATTTTTTATAAAATGATTGGCCCTTGCTGATATTTTTTTCAACCCTTCAAGTTAAAGATGAAATGAATTGCCCTATATTTCAAAAATAGTGAATCTAAATCTGAATCTTACTATCTGAGACCCCCAACTCGAAATCCTCTTGCCGCTGGCCCCCTCAATTTGTTTTCAAATTCGCCATTTTGTTTTTTTAGCAGTGTTATGACAATTTAGAATCCTTTTGACATGCAAAAACATACCAAAAATGTAAAAGAAATGCTGCCAACCCCTGCCAACAGTGGGGGAATTTGATAGAGTTCGGGAACACCATATTATTGCATTACTGAATGCTATTGGCTAGTTATTACTTATTGTTAAAAGGCGAAAAAAAATTGATTTGTTTGGTTAATAAAATATCTACTAGAAACATATTACGACAAACAAGGTTGTGTATTTTCCGTCTTTGAATATCAGTAATTTTTTTTTTTCTTAAATAACTGAAGAAAAATAGCTCAATATTTTTTTATTTACCCCCAACCAATCCACATTGCTCATTTTTCATAAATAATTTTGCAAAATACACTTACTCCTAAACCAAAAAATAATATCCACACGTAGGTAACGAATAATTTCAAATTTAACGTATAAAATTCTATTAATGATGACAGCTATTTTGCCGACAGCGGAAGTGGCATATGCAAGGTGCGAGTGTGTTGGGAAGCCGGAATTTTTGAAGTCTATACGATTTTCGATGTAACAATACTTACGCGCTTAGCATTTCCCACCCCATGGTAATATGGTTGGTTGGTTGGTTTAGGTGGCTGTATTTCCCGACGAGGGAAAAACACAAGTAGCGCATTGAGCGCCGATTTGAAACCACAACTAACGGAACCTGAAATGAAAGGGGGTAAAGAAAGTTAAGAGAGCTCAAAACCAGCCTGTGGAGTTGAGAAATTTGATGATCTTGTGGAAGTGGATGCTTTGGATGGCCGTAAAGTCATCAAAAAAGGGATGACCTAGTGCACTGCGTCTGGTTTTGGCTAGGGCCGGACACTCACAAAAAAGATGGAACACCGTTTCACTCTTGTTAGTGTCAGCACAGCTACGGCAGTGGGTATTGTGGGGGATGCCAAGCTTGGCTGCGTGAGTTCCAATGACCCGTACTAATTGCCGTTAGTCTGGCGACATTTATACGTGTTCTGGCTAAAAGGCTATTTGTTCTGGCATCATCGTAGGTTGGCCAGATCTTCCTTGAAATGACGCAGTTCGTCAGGTTTAACCATCTAGTCTCAGCCCATGAGGTGAAGTGCAGGAGGATTTCTCTCTTTACATATCCCAGCGGAGCTGAGCCAAATCTGGCAAGTTCATCGGCCTTCTCATTCCCTTCGATGTTCCTATGGCCGGGAACCCAGACGAGAGTGATATCAAACCGATGACAAGCCCTGGTCAGTATCTCCCTGCATTCCCCAACAAGTTTGGACGTTGACTTAGCTGAACCGACAGCCTTAATCGCGGCCTGACTGTCGACGAAGATGCCTATTTTTCTTTTGGGAGTCGCACTATTGTGGAGCAGTCTACACGCCTCCTTAATTGCAAGTACTTCTGCTTGAAATAGGTACACTGGCTACGTTGGGTAGGCGAAGACTTTTAGAGATGTTTAATTCTGTTGAGAAAATGCCTGCTCCTACTCCACATTCCATCTTGGAACCATCTGTGAAGATAGGTATGTCGAATTCATTAACGACCGCATTCTCCTCCCATTCTGATCTAGAGGTGAATCTAACAGAGAAGTTTTTATGGAAGTCGTATTTGGGTACTATGTAGTCTGTAGACATACGACCTTTGCCGTCAGGAAGGGAAAGAAGGATGCTGGTGTGGCCATAAGGCCTTTCAGACCAACACTTAGATTCCTTCAATCTAACAGCAATGTTTTTTATATGCAGATCCACTGGCAGGAAATTTAGAATGACATTGAGGGCAGCGGTCGGACTTGATTGCAGGGCTCCTGTGATTCCAATTCCAGCTGTTCTTTGGACTCTACTTAATTTAAGGACGTTATAGAATTTGCTTAAAGCGGGCCACCATACCAGTGATCCGTAGGTGAGGATGGGACGTACTACCGCTGTTTACATCCAGCGAACCATCTTTGGTTGAAGCCCCCACTTCTTGCCGAAGGTTTTACTACAAGTGTAGAAAGCTATGCTTGCCTTCCGCACTCGGTGTTCGATATTGTACTTCCAGTTGAGTTTGGGGCATGACTCCAAGGTATTTAGCGCTGGTGGATAAAGGAAGATTTTGGTTGTTTAAGCGGGGAAGTGAGAAGGTTGGTATTTTGGTTTTGGTGGTGAAAAGCATCAGTTCAGTTTTAATTGGGTTAACGCTGAGGCCACAACTTGTAGCCCAGCCGCTAATCTTACCCAGAGCCCTTTCCATGGTAATATAGCTTGTAGGAAATTAACGGAAAATCGTCCGTAGTTGGGGGTCTCAGTATTGTTTCTGGTACCTATAGGTAGTGCTACCTGTCACTTGCAGACCATCTCAGATCTAACATCTAAGCTTATACGTTATACGGCATCGCAAATACTGGATTTCATTGTTGGAAAAAAATGAATATTTTACGCCGGTAGCAGGTTATCGAAGGAATTTAATTTGCAGTCTTGCAATGTGAAAGCGTAAACATATTCAAGCAAGTACCTACCTATTTTAGTTTTTCATTGACCTGTGACAGTGACATGTGGAAAATATTAAATAACGTACACTAATATTTCTTAACTTTTGCATCAGTTTCTAAAACTCCTTCCATTCACTTGTTTTTAGCTTCTGGTCGGGATTTTGTTTGTCATCATTGGAAGTTTAAACATCAATAAGAAGAAAGATCAAACCGCCGCAATAATACTGAATGATGTTATATTAGTTAAAATCTTTATAATATCTATTGTTAATGTGGTAATATCTGGTTTCGGAATAGAGTATTCATCGCAACCTTTAAGACTTCTCGATCGAGACAGCAAAGAGCCATAGAATTTAGTATATAATTATAAGTTATAAACAATTTTATTTACCTTTTTTTATATATGGTATAGCATTTGTTTGTGTGCACTGATTTTTAATGATATTACAAATAAAGTTCTTTAACAGAATACCTATAAAGCTGCGTTTTATTGTATACACAGGTGGTGACTGGGTTCCTGATTACGGTCCAATCTCTAGTAAGCCTCCATAAATCTGTACATCAAAGGAACATAGCAAATTTGCTTAATCATCTTATTGTTGCAATGGTTTTTTGACCGTTTTTTGTGATGTCATGAAGATGAACTTTGGACTTGATCCTGCTGTTGCTGTTTCAAGTGGGACTGCACCATAATACTTTTTTTTTGTATTTTATATTTTAATTGTTGTGTCCTTTGGGAGGCGATTGTGGAGTTGGAAATTAATAAACGCACATTCCAAGTATACGTGTAATATTTTATTTCTGTCAAATGAGTTATAATTATTATTTAAAGGGGCGATTTTTCAATAGTCAGGATAAATCGCCTGATTTCAAATTAACGATCTTCTAGATATAAGCTTTGAGTTTTTCAATGATAAAATAGGAGCTAGATAACTACTCGAAGGTATAGTGGTGTGAGTGAGACAGATTGATTGACAATATTCTGTGTTAAAGCCTAGAAGATAGACATTCAGCCTTATTGTGAGTTTCGCCCGGAAAGCATTTCACCTGGCGAAATTCTGTCCGCCCGAAATTTTAAAAGCTATTGCGAGTTTCGCCCGAACGAATTCTATCTTCGAATCGATAGTGACATTTCGAACACAGACGAACACGCCTAATATGTGTTTGACAGATTGAAAATAAAATAAAGAAAAGTCTAAAATTTGTATATTTATTGTTATTTTAAGATAATTAGTATATAATTTGTGCACTGCCGCTGTTAATACTGGAGGAAGAGGAAGAAAATACTCTGGAACGAGTAACTCGAAGGCACTTACGAGATATAGGTATGTGATCCCTTGGAGTGTTGGAGTTGCGCGAACCATTGTAAGAATTAAACGTTTCAGAATGTAATTTGTAAGGAAAAATTTCAGATTTTGTTGGTTTCACCAGTATTAAAGAATCAAAGCTTACTAACGCCTTGTCCCTCTGTCCAAACAAAAAATCCACCCATTGTGAAACCAGCAGGTTGTTTGCGTTTTTTTTGCAGAGGGTGGAGATCAAAAAGGTGTTGGTAAGCACCACGAATCCCCTTGCTTCTCCGTCATTTTGTTAAGCAGTAAATCGCTTTGTCTTTTGTTGATTGTTTTGCTTAACTTACATGGTGAAGCTTCACGGTCTTCTCCTGTTCGCCTCAAAAAAAATAATGGAAAATGTACGTCGTAAATAGCAGTATATTCCGCCCGAAACAATGCTGCCAATAAGGGGAATTTTTTCGAACATCAATTTTTTTCGCCCGGAACTCATGATAAGCAAAAAGTGAAATGTCATTTTTTTCGGGCGGAATATTGTTCGGGCGAAACTCACAATAAGGCTGATTATCAAAGTTTGACGTTTATCATTACCCGTTTTAGTTTCAGTGGCAAAAATTTTAAATTTGCAACTTAAAACGCTAATATTATAATTGCTAAAAAGCGGGAGAAGTCTGTTAATTTTATCTCTTCAGAAACACGAGCAGTGTGGATATTGTGTTCAAGTTTCAAAAAACTAAAATTCCCTCACAAACAAGGAAAAAGATGCTGAGTGGAAAAAATGATGTGTAATGCTAGTGGTGTGGGGTGTGGCCGCAAGAACTTCAAAAACGTTAAAGCTAAAGTATGAAAGCATTAAACTGCATTTACACCATCACGCACGCGCATTTTTGCATGAAACGGGTCAGAGAGATCCGTTTATCCGCAGTCAATGCTATTAAAGGCGTAAAAATGAGATCACAAATCAGGCGTCATGGATGTGTCAGAGTGTCATAGATGTTCTACCCATAGACAATAGACACTGGTTCCGCTCACCAACATTCCGCAATTGCTTGAAAACATTTCTAATTCTGATTTGAAACAAGTGAAATGAGCTTTGCAATTAGTTTCAGTAAATTAAGCCAACAATTCATCAATCAGTTATACGAAATAAAAAATAAATAATTGTCCGTTCATCATTTCCGGAAGCCATATTGTTTTATGGGAACGCGGAATTTCTTTAGTCATCGCTATAAAAATATCAACATGCGGAGCTTTCCTATAATTCCTATCACGTAAACAGATTCCTTTTTGATCTCATTCTTACGCCTTTTATAGTATTGACTGCGGATAAACGGATCTCTCTTTTCGGTTTTGTTGCAAAATTGCGCGTGCGTGATGGTGTAAATGCGGTTTAATAGCTAATTTAAACCTGAACAAAAAGTTAGGCCGGAACGACTTGCACGCAAGTTTGTGCAAAGAGTCCATGAGACTGGCGTTACCTGTAAACAAAACGCACGGTCCCCGTTGCCTAACAAACTTGCTGAAAACGATACATAAAAGTTCAACAATTTCTCCTTAATCCAGTTTTACGCGTTAAAGTAATATTGCGATGCAATATAATAATATGAATTACTTGATGTTCAATAATCAATTACTAAAATTTAAAAAAAATGTAACAAAAAAACGTTTTAATGGAGTTATGTTGTTTTGACCAAACTTTAGACTTTATTCCAACGTGCCTAGATTGAAAATAATTTTAGCAACACGTTCTTTTCAAAAAATCAAAGGCCTTTATTTAAGTTTAGCAACGGAAAACAGGGATAATAATTAAACGAAGGAATAAAATAGAAATGTTTAATGTAATAAAGTCAAGTATCTACTTTTTTGATATGTATAAGTAGAACTATTCCTCCTCAGAGCAATCATTTAGATCAGGGTCCGCATCATCCATCCTATTTTTGCACTTTGTTTTTATAAAAATCATGAAAGGTTGTTGGAATCAAAGGTAGAAGCGAAATAATATCAATTTTCTTTTCCTCCGATATAAGTGGTGGAGGAACATTTTGCAAACCAAAAGAAAGTGAACTTTTGCCTCTTCTTCTAAATTTAACACATCGAAATTCAAACCACAAATTTATGCTCAGCCATCTCAATGCCGATTTCGGGTGTTTGCAAAAACATTGCAGCAACAATTCATATACCATAAACGTATGAGAACAAAGCAACAGTTGAGTAACATGTTATTTTGACCTGGGCCCTATTTGTTGAAGAAAAATCAGGAACAGGAAAATATCTCGGAAGCGTAATATTAAAGACAACCTGTTTCGATGGAATTCAAAGTAAGAAGAAAGTTTTATTATAAGTGTCAGTGTCATAATGACAGCGTAAACTACAGGGTGTACAATGTTGTAAAAATAGTGTTACCATACATAGATAAAATAGGTTCTCATTTATTTTCTACACCCCCACTAGAATCTATTTCTCAAGTCCCATGGACTTAGCACAAAAAATTGACTTCTCTGCTGGCAGCCCCTTCGTCATAATGTCAGCCACCATTTCCAAAGTTTTTACGTAGCTTAGCTTGATTCGCTCCTCGTTGATCACACTACGAACAAAATGATGTCTTACATCAATATGTTTTGTCCTAGCATGATAAGCATTCGTAGATGATAGACAAATTGCACTCTGGTTGTCGCAGAATAAGTGAATCTGGTCCTGCATCTCATTTATAAGCTCCTTTTGCAAGCCCAAAAGCCACAGCGCCTCTTGTACAGCCAAACTAAGCGCCATGTATTCTGCCTCAGTAGTCGACAGAGCAACGGTAGGTTGTTTTCGGGAGCACCATGATATCGCGCCTCCTTGCATTGTATAAACGTAGCCCGTAACAGATTTTCGATCGTCGACATCACCAGCATAGTCGGCGTCACAGTATCCAGTTATTGTCGTATTTTTCCTTACATCTCTTGAGTAACACAATCTCCAGTCTGCAGTACCTTTCAGATAGCGTAGAATCCTTTTTGCTGCTATCCAATGGGCCTTCCCTGGATTTTGGTTGAATCTGCTTAAATGGTTGACAGCATAACTGATGTCTGGTCGTGACACCTGAGCAGCAAATAGCAAGCTACCAATCAGTTCCTGATATGGAACTTTCCACATCTCTTCCTGTTCAGCTTGTGACTTGGGCGACATGGTTTTACTTAACCTTTGGTTGTTGTCCATCGGCGTCAAGCATTCGTTGCAATTGGTCAACCCAAATCTGTCAACCATTTCATGGATATATTTCTCCTGATCTACCCAAATTATACCTTTTGTTCTGTCTCTCCGTAAACGTAGCCCCAGAAATGAGTTAGCAGCACCAATATCCTTCATGTGAAATTGTTTCATCATGTTCGATTTTAAACGATGTTTTAACTCGGGATGATTGTCTATGATTAATAAATCATCCACATAAACGGCGACTGCGATAAATTTACAATCGATGTGCTGGAAATAAATGCATGGATCCAACTCCGACTGCTTCAATCCAAAGTTTTTCAAAGCACTATCGAGTTTTAAATTCCACGTTCTTGATGACTGCTTCAAACCATAAATGGATTTCTTTAAACGAAGCGTTTTATTTCCAATTCCAAAACCTTCTGGTTGTGTGATATAAATTTCCTCTTGAAGATCGCCCTGCAGAAAGGCAGTAATTGCATCCATCTGCTCAACATCCAAATTGTTTCGAGCAGCTAAGGCTAAAAGAAAACGAATAGATTCGTACCGCACAACAGGGGAAAAAGTTTCTTCGTAGTCAATGCCTTTTCGTTGGCTACACCCCTTTGCCACTAGCCGAGCTTTGTAGTGGCACATTCCACTGTTTGCGTCCACTTTTGTTTTAAACACCCATTTTGTTTTTAGCGGCTTTTTTTCCGGTGGCAACTCAGCCTCCTCCCATGTTCCATTCGCTTGCAAGGCGGCATATTCGTTGTTAATAGCTTCTTTCCACCGATCAGCATCATCTCTAGAGATCGCTTCTACATAAGTTGTCGGATCAAAATTTGTTTTTTTACTCGCCATATATGTCACGTTATCATTATATTTTTTAGGTATTTTTGCTCTTTCCGATCTTCTTACAATTGCAGATGATGTGGGCTCTTCCAAAGTTGGGGGAAAGTAATCATCGTCAGAATAAAATGACTCACCTGACTCGGTAGTGTAGTTATCAGCTTCTTCCTCAGCAACAACAGCAACATTTTCATCTGTCACAGCAATAACAGCAGTATCTTCCTCTTTCGCAGCAACAACAACAGCATTATCGTCATTCGTAGCAGCAACAACAGCATTATCGTCATTCGCAGCAGCAACAGCATTATCGTCATTCGCAGCAGCAACACCATGGCTATAACAACTTCCACCGTCAATATCAACAAATGTTTCCCCCACTGAGCTTTCTAAGAATGAAGAGAACATGTTATTTGTATTTCCTTTAACACATACCTGTCCAAAAGGCTGATTTTCCAGGCAAATAACATCACGGCTGATTAGTAATCTCTTCTTCTTCGGTTCGTAAACTCTATAGGCTTTTGAGTTTTCGCAATAACCGAGCAGTATACAAAGCATTGACTTAGGATCCAGTTTTTTCCTCTTTTGACTTGGTATATGCATCATTGCCGTCGATCCGAACACTCGAAGATGACTCACATCTGGTTTCTTTTTGGTCCAAATCTCCTCCGGCGTTTTAAAGTCCCCCAGCACTCTTGTCGGCGTACGGTTAACTAGGTATGCGGCATACAAAACCGCTTCAGCCCAAAAACTTTTCTCTAACGCTGCATCGGATAACATACTGCGAACCTTTTCCATTAAGGTACGGTTCATCCTCTCAGCCTTGCCATTCTGTTGAGGTGTGTACGGAACCGTTGTTTGGTGTTGAATTCCACAGCTGCTTAGATACTTCAGGAAATCGAGGTTGCAATACTCACTGCCGTTGTCTGTTCGTAGAGTTTTTACTCTACGATCTGTTTCATTCTCCACTCTATTTTTAAACTCGATGAATTTTTCTTTCACTTCCGTTTTTGATTTAAGAATATAAACGAAAACTTTGTGTGAAAAATCATCCAAGAAAACCAAAAAATATCGTGCACCACCGAGAGATGAATGCTCAATTGGTCCGCACAGATCCGAGTGCACCAATTCTAGAAAGTCTCTGGACGTATTTTCAGATGCTTTAAATGGCTTTCGAGAATGTTTGCCTTCTAAACATTTAACGCAATGTATCTCATTAGAATCAGCGAAGTCAATACCCGTGACAGCTCCGCTCTTCATTTTGATTAACGCATTTTGACTTGGATGACCGAGTCGACGATGCCATAGCTCATACGACAACCTTTTCTCGACCATCATACTGAGTGCGTCTGCCTGCATTCCAGTATTTAATTTATACAGCTTACCGTTTACCTGACTTCCAGTAGCAATTACTCTTTTGTAGTTGTCCGAAATAATACATTTGTCGGCTTTAAATGTGATGGTGTAGCCGTGTTGTGTCATCTGGCAAACCGACAAAAGATTTGCACACAAATTTGGAATATAAAGCACATTACCAATCGTCACCGTCAGCAGCTCATCTTTCGCCAAAAATTGCATTTCGACGTCACCTCTAGCTTTGACATCCAAGTTAAAACTATCTGCCACTGTGACTTCTTCCTTGTTGACCGAACACACATTTCGCAACCAGTCTCTACGATTTGTCATATGCTCTGATGCTCCTGAGTCGATAAACCAATCTGTGCTGTGATCTTTGCTCGTCCTCGCTACGAACGATGTGAACAGCACCACATTTCGCTGCTTACTTCTTCCATCCGTTGTCTGACCCTTATTCGGACAGTTTCTGGCTATGTGCCCGTGAACTTTACACTCGAAGCACTTAGGCCCTAATGCACGGCGTTGATTGCCTTTCTTCACAACTCCTTTGCCGCCACTGCCACTATATAAAACTACAGGATTTGCACCACCACCAGACCAACTATCATCATCCTTGATGTCCTGAAGTAATTTGGTTTTTATTGCGTCCGCTGAAATCTTTACACCAGAGCTTTCTAGTGCCATAATCATTGGCTTATAATTATCGCCTAACCCTGCCAGCAATAACGTACCAACCCATTCATCGGAGACTTGCATACCGACTGCATCTAGTTTATGGGCGGTAGAAATCACTTTGTTGACGTAAGTTTCGACGGAATCGCAATCCTTTAAACTTGTTGTTATTAATGTTCTTAAAAGTCCAACACGCCTGGTTAATCCATTATCTGCAAACGCCGCTGCCAGCTTATCCCAGACCTCTTTTGCTGTTTTTGCTTCCTTGACATGAATGTAATTGATTGGTTCGATGAGAAGAATTAGTTTGGATTTCGCCTTCAAAACCTTCTTCACATCAGTCTCCGTTCCAGACACGCATGCCCACAGATCTTCATGTTGAAGGAAATTCTCAACAGCAAATTTCCAGTCCTCATAATTTTCACGTCCCTTCAGTTTCTCGATTGCCGGTATCGATGAAGTCGCCATAACCTCAATTTAAAATCCGAGAAAATCTGAGAAATCCGTCCGCGGAATTTCAGGAAAACTATATAATTATGATGAGCAGATTAATCCGTATTTTCCTGGGCGAACCTGGGCCCATAACCTGTTGAAGAAAAATCAGGAACAGGAAAATATCTCGGAAGCGTAATATTAAAGACAACCTGTTTCGATGGAATTCAAAGTAAGAAGAAAGTTTTATTATAAGTGTCAGTGTCATAATGACAGCGTAAACTACAGGGTGTACAATGTTGTAAAAATAGTGTTACCATACATAGATAAAATAGGTTCTCATTTATTTTCTACACTATTCCACAAAACAATTTATCAACTTTGCACTTTGCATTTTGCAAATTACATTTTTTGGCAAAGTGACAAGTGTTTCTGTTCCACAATATTCTTTGCAAATCTCACTTTGCAATAGAAAATTTTTGCAAAGACTTTGCGCTCTGACAGTCGTCAAGTGTCATATCGTTCATTTTTTTTTTTGTAATTTCCGTAAAAAAAAGATTGGTCTCTTGGATTTCGACCAGCCTAAGAAGAAGACGTGTCTTTTCATTTTGTACTTTTTATGATTTCCCACCCGAACGAAAGTTGCAAAATAAAAATTGAGAAAAAAGTTGCAGTGTTAAAATTGATCAAAGAAGAAATAATATTTTATTTGCTAGTTTTCAAAACAATAAAGTAAGAATTTTTTTATGAAATTATTGTAAATATTTGGAACATATTTAAGTCTATTTAAGTCTATGGGTTATCAGAACCAAGCATTCGACGATTGACCAAGTACATAGAACTACTGACGTAATCGAGAAAGCATTTGAAGAAAAAAAGATTTGCTCAAGTGTATTCCTTGACGTCTCACAAGCCTTTGATAAGGTGTGGCACGACGGCTTGAAATTTAAATTACGACAAGTTCTCCCCGCAAGCCTATATGATATTCTAGAATCATATCTCGGGAATAGACTCTTCCGGGTTAGAAATGGAAATGAATACTCGGAGCTAAAAGAAATTTCGGCCGGGGTACCGCAAGGAAGCGTCCTTGGTCCGCTTCTCTATTTGTTATATACTCGCGATATACCAAGGGAAGATGGCACTACCCTTGCTACGTTCGCCGACGACACAGCTATCCTAGCTGTAGGTAATACAATCGAAGAAGCGACTACAAAACTGCAAGCCGCAGTGAATAAGGTAAATGAATGGACAAGGAACTGGCGGATCGCCCTCAACGAAACTAAATCTGTTCACGTGAATTTCACTTATAAGAAAACTAATGACTTGCCAATTTTTCTAAACTTGGCCCGAATACCCTTTGCAAACGAGGCCAAATACCTGGGAATGACACTCGACGCAAAGCTGAAATGGAGTTCGCACGTGAAAATGAAACGTAAAGAACTCGATATCAAATATAGAGAAATGTACTGGTTACTCGGAAAACATTCCCAGCTCAGTACTGAGAACAAATTGCTTTTATACAAGCAAGTGCTAAAGCCGGTATGGACCTACGGTATACAACTTTGGGGTTGTACCAAGAAAACAAATGTCAATATTCTACAAACTTTTCAAAATAAAGTCCTTAGAGAAATTGTACAAGCACCATGGTATATTAGAAACGACGATATCCATAGGGATCTCGGAATTCCAACAATCGAAGCTGAATCTAGAAGCTTCGCGAGAAAGCATAGAAACCGACTAATCGGACATATCAACAATACAGTCCGACAAATCTTGGACGAGAGCAATTTATTGCGCCGACTACAAAGAACGAAACCGTTCGACTTGGCAAGATAAGATTAACCGCGTCTAATTTGCGGAACACGCAGGATCTTTCATTGGAAAGTAACCTGTCAAAAGTTTTTATTTAATGATAGAAAAATTGCTTGATAAGTTATATCGTAGTTGCAGTATCTAACAATCTTTAGAAGGGTGGTGTTTTTAGTCAGTAAAAATCTGACACTACTATGAGAACGCGCTTGCTATTCTCATAGTGTCTTTGGAAGATTTTCACCTACCCTCGGATAAAAAAAAAAAAAAAAAAAAAAAAAAAAAAAAAAAAATATTTAAGTCTATATTTCATTTTGAAGGTAAATAAATTGGATAAACAGGCTGCCTGGGAGGAAGTTTTGGGAAAAACTCAGGCCTCAGTCGCAAATAATTTAGACACGGGAATCTTTCTTTAAGAATGCCAAAACTATTTTCAATTATGCGCCGTCTTTTTTTGTTGCAACGATTGAAAGCCTCTTCAGCAGGGTTATCGGGATTTCGGCGTAATGGTGGTATCAACCAGTTTTTCAGTCCGTAACCACTATCACAGTAACACCCTTGAGTCGTGAACGCTGCCCGACCAACTTGTCTTTACACTGTAAAATGTGTAGTCTGGCCCGTATATCATCATATCATCATTGTGTTTCGATTAATATTCCCAGTGCCGATGTAGTAAATTTGTCGCTTACTTATGAAAATGAAAACTATTCAATAATGTGCATTTACAGACTGCATGACTTTAGTAAAAGTATTTTCATTGATGAGTTCAGTTCTATTTTGAGTAAAGCCAAAGCTTATAATAACTTAATAATTCTAGGTGATTTAAATATTGATATTTTAAATGAATCTGACAGAGACACTGAAAACTATTTATTCTTGATGGCTTCTTATGGTCTCAAAAGTATTATAAATGTACCAACCCGTGTAACTTATTCAACCAAAAGTTGTATTGACCATATCTTCACTCGTTTACATAAAAATAATAAGTCGCTTCTTTGTGGTAATGTTTATGATTTTAGACTTACCGATCACCATATGATAACTCTTAGTATTGGTAACCATACTAAGTTCAATGATGTTAATAATTCATTGCGGAAAGAAGTTCGTACAAATTATGCTATGCTAAATGAATGCCTAAGATATGAATCTTGGGATTCAGTCTATTCAGAGAGAAATCCTTCCATTGCTTATGACTTGTTTATAGAGATTTTAAGAAAATATATAGAAAACTGCACATTCTCGAGTATGCATGCTTCGAATCGCAAAATCAGAATAAAACCTTGGATGACTACTGCACTCTTAAAGAAAGTGAAAAGGAAACATCCACTTAATCATAAACTAAAGAAATACTATGGTAAATTGTGTAAAGAGGTAAAAAAAGAAGTAGCAGAAACGCGTGACCGTTACTATATCAATCAATTTCAAAACGCTAGAGGTAGTATTAAAGACGAATGGAAAATTGTTGATTCTATTTTAGGAAAAGGTAATAGTTCTAAATCAGTTGATGTTTTAGAAGTAAATGGTGTGGTTTTATCTGATAATAATAGCATTGATAACAAGTTCAATGAGTACTTCATTGAAATCTCAGAGAATCTAAAGCCTTCTGCAGAATCAAATAATATTTGCAACTGTAGTACTTCACAGGAAACTCCCGCAGTGAGAAGTCAGGTCAACAGTTTTGTTTTTAATACTATTTCATCCGAAGAAATATTTAAGCTTATTATGTCTCTAAAAAACAAAAGCTCTTGTACAAGTGATGGTATTACGAATGTGGTTTTAAAAAAAGTCGTCTTTAATATAAGTGATATACTATGTTATTTATTTAATCATTGTATAAGTAATGGATGTTTCCCAGAATCCTTAAAATGCGCAGAAATCGTACCTCTTTTTAAAAAAGGAAATCGCAAGGATATGCGTGACTATAGACCTATATCACTGCTTCCGACTTTTTCTAAACTTTTTGAGAAGCTACTAAAATCGCGCATGGTCTCTTTCCTGGATGATCAGAATTTCTTTTCCAATAACCAGTTCGGTTTTAGATCAGGTAAATCAACAGAAGACGCTATTCTTAAATTATGTACCCAATTGTATGATGGAATTAATAGTTCTAAAGTTACAATGGCTCTTTTCATTGACATGACGAAAGCGTTTGACATGGTGGATCACAGTTTGCTACTAGATAAATTGTATGATGCTGGCTTTAGGGGATTAATTCATGATTGGTTTCGCTCTTACCTTACAAATAGAAAGCAAGTAGTCGGTATTAATGGAAGTTTTAGCAGTTCTCGTACAATTAAGAATGGTGTTCCCCAGGGCTCTGTTCTGGGTCCACTTTTGTTTTTAATCTATATTAACTCCCTCTTCAGTCAGAATTTCAACGGGTTACCTACTGCGTTCGCTGATGACATAGCTTTCTCCTATCAAGGATTATCACAGTTCGATTCTATTATAAAAATTGAGGAAGATCTGCAAAAACTAAGGCATTGGTTTGCATATCACAAACTGATTGTAAGTGAGAAGACTAAATTAATGGCCTTCCAATTGTCGGGAAATGTTCTTACCGATTTCAATGTGTTTTTTCATTCTCATGACTGCAAAAGGTTTTCGTTACCTATACATACTTGCGGCTGTACAAATTTCAATGAAAATATTTCATGTTCTAGTAGATACTTTAAAATAGAATCTGTCAATCAATATAAATATCTAGGGGTGATTATTGACTTCAATTTGAACTGGAAAAGTCATACGCAATCAGTAAAATCTCAAATGATGAGGGTAGCACGCAAAATGTATCTTCTAAGGCCTTTCTGTTCAAAAAAAGTTTTAACTATGATTTATTATGGTCTTGCAAACTCTAAGTTGCAATATGGTATTACGAGTTGGGGAGGTTCTTATGCGAACAGTTTTTGCCCTTTACTTAAGGCTCAAAAACATTTAATTAGATTACTCTGTGGAAAAAATCGATTTGCTCATAGTTTTCCTTTGTTCAGAGAGCTGCGAATTCTGCCTTTAAGACATCTTTATGTTTTTAAAGTTCTCAGAGAGTTCTTTAAGCAAAGTGGCAACACTCCTAATAGAAACTCAAGACTCTACAGCTTACGCGTTAATAACCTAGCACTAGTTAATGTTCCTATTGCACGTAGAACCAAATTTACGCACTTTTTTACTACAACCGCACCAAAAATGTTCAATAAATTACCGATTGCTGTTAGAAGAACTTACAATTTTCATTCATTTTCAAATAAAGTAAAAGATTGGCTATTTACTATCGAATACAATAATATTGAATCATACTTTCGCTTTGTGTCGTAATAGTATTCATAATTACATTTCCTATAAGCTTGTATGTATATTCCATTTAATTAATTATTTTATTGTTATATACCCCATATCAGTTTACTTAATTGTTAAATTTTACTCCTGCGAGTCATTCCACACTAACTTTAAATAGTTACGGAATGATTACTATTATTCTTCCTTATTATTGAATTAAATTGTTGTTTTAATATAGTATCTAAGATGGATGAATAAAAAACAATACAATACAATACAATACAATACAATACAATATTCATATCATATTATCATCATCACAACTTTTCAGCAATACCACTGACGTCATCGGGACACCGCACTATATTTTGAAACAAAGCGTCTATTATAACGTCGACAACTCTATGGATGGTTCTGCAAACTGTTGATTTTGCAACATCATGCATAACTGCAACACCATGGTACTGGCAACCATTTCCGAGCCAATGCAAGCACAGTAGCAGTTGATTTTTAGCCGATAGAGCATGATTGCGCTGTGCATTGTGCTTTAATTTCTCTCCAATTTCATTCAAAAGGAAGTCAACTTGAATTTGATGTAAACGATAGCACTCTTTAAAATAGGTTTTGTAATCCCGAAAAATTAATTCGGTCTCTATAATTTCTTGTTACAACTGCGTCTTCACTATCGTAGAACAAAAACTCACGTCTTAACATTTTGAAAGCTTCACTAGTTAGGTATAACAATATGAATTTGTAAGGCGATCGTTTACCTTGCAAACTTTTGACAAATTTATCAAAATTTGCTTTGCAAAAATAGAGTTTAAAGTTTTTGTGGAACGAAACAGCATAATTATTTGCAAAATCTTTGCAAATTACACTTTTTAATATTTACTTTGCACTTTGCACAAGAGAACGTACGTGGAACAGAAACTGCAAAGAAAATATAAAAATTACACTTTCAATTTCAACTTGACAATTTTCAAATTTTATAGTTTTGAGGAACAGAAAGTTTTGCAAATTGACGAAAAATTTGCAAAATGCAAAGTGGTTATTATTTGAAAAATTTAAAGGTTGCTCGGTCAAAACAGTACAGGTGTGGACTTATGTCAATGTGACCAAACACAATTTTAAAAATACTTGTAATGTGTGTTTAGGACCACTCAATAACTTTTTATTCGATTTACTGAAACTTATGCTGTTAAGACCAAACGAAAATAGATTTTTTTTTTTAACAGTTTTGCATAGGTACTTATCTAAATTTCACAAAAAATGGACTTATGTCTTTTTGACCAAACACCATAGATATGTTAAAGATATGAACTCATGAACAGGATGTCGCGCTATGCCACCCTGCATATCTCCTCCGACCTTAAAGAAACGGTTCAAGCCCTTTTCAATGTGAACAAACATAAACACAAATTTCATGAGAAACCTACTAAGTTCAGAGATAGCTAGAGTTCGAGAACTAATTTAGACGAGGTAAGAGTGTTAAGCACTTTTAATGCAACTTGGCTATCGCTGCAAACGCATATACTTCTAGCCCTCCACGTGTTTGTCACAATATAGCGCATAGCCATACGGATAGCGAAAAGCTCCGCTTGGAAGACCGACGCATGGTTACCTAAGGGGTAGTGTAGTCTAATATTCTCGCTTTCCATAAAGACTCCAGAACCAAAATCATGTTCGATGACATTCTTTCCCTGGCTCAGAGTCTGGCCGAAGCCATTCCATTGCCTGAGGAAAGTTGACTTGGTAGTTTTGTCGCAGTAGGATTTCTGGTGTCATTGTGTCAAACGGCATATCCATAAGACAGGGGTCAAAGGATAATTCTCGCACAAGTTCTTCAAAAATGCGTGTGGTACCAAAAACCACTTCACTTTAATCGAGAGATGGTTTTCAGCGTACACCCCATGATACAAATATCAAGAGGGTATGTTCATCATAGTATCTAGATCATAGTATCTAGAGCAGAGTCCGCAGTGCTAGGGAAGGCCCCTGTGCATCCAAGACAGACCGTTCTTTGAAGTTTCGCAAAAGAGGCAACACGTTTCCACGAGAGGCTGTTCCAACATACAACAGATGCATATGTGAGATGCCGTATAGATCCAAAGGAATCTTTTAGGAGATAGGCCCCATGTCTTGCCAAAAGCGCCTTTTGTACTGCCAGAAAGTTGACAGCGCTTTATCGGTTTTCGATTCAACAAGCTTGGGCCAAAGAAGCTTTCTGTCGAGGATTACTTCCAGTTATTTGACTTCATCGAAGATAGTCGTTGTGACGCCTTTTAGCACAAGCTGAGCTAGACAAGTGACATTCCTATTTCCTACTTCTCGTAAAGAGAACAACCGTAGTTTTAAGACTATTCACTGAAAGCCCATTTTTTGCGCACCAATCATCGATAAGGCCCAAGGATCTCTGCGCCTGAGAGCAGACAGTCCTTAGGTCTGAACCGACAGACAGAACGGCATTTAGGCTTAATATAAGAAAACATTATAAGGAACATTAAATTAATTTTTTCATTTCTATTAAATTTAATTTTTCGTTGCACTTTTTGTTTTAATGTCTTTGTTGTTTTTTGGTTATTTTTGTGTTGCTTTTCGGCAACACTGTATGGGTGGTCACGTTGGAGCGTTTGATAAGCACTGCTCTATAGCTAGTGTACGTGTATCGATGTCGCAGCGCTTCGTTTTTAGCTATACGCCGCGCGTAGTTGCAGTTGATATTACATCACTAAAGCTTATGCATGCGAACAAAAAACACTCTCTTGCTCTCAAAAAATGATCATAGCTATAACTACCCAAATATACATAAATACATGTAGTAGCGAAGTAGCGACAAGTTGTCGCCGACAATCAATCAATCAAGCAACGAAATTGCAATGGTAATAATGCCGTTGCAATTTCGTTCCTCGATTTGTTGTTGAATCAAAAGAAAAGAGTGATAACAATCCTTACTATAATAAAACTGTAGCTTTTTTCCGGCTGTAAACAGTTTGTACGCATTGGGCTCAAAAAGTACTGCACGAAATTGATTTCGGTTTTCACAATTGCATTGGAAATTGTCGATATTAGAATTTAGGATAATGTTTAATCATTATCCGCTGTCCGGAAACGGAGATTTAAGCTGATATCTAACAAAAGTTGTAATTCTCGAATGCCTTCTAGCTCCTAGCTTTGGAATGACTCAACCGAATAAAATAGGTTTTTTTTTAATATAAAGTTCAATTATGTACAAAGATTTTAAGATATAAATAATCTTTGTACGTAGTCCTGAAGCTGTACAATAAGCATTAAACTATAAATTTTATACAACTCAAAAAAGTAAAATGTTCGATTGAAGCTAGATCGTTGGATTTGCCCGGCATTCAGTGGAGGAAATTTTGTGTGTGTGTGCGGCAAAACCTGTTTCTCTCTCTGCTGAATGCTGTATGCTTTTTGTTTCTCTTTTTTTTCATACACCTTTTGTGCTTTGTGTTGTTTTTTTTTCTCACTTCTTTTAAATTGAAATTGAACAGGTGATAGTGGAGAGAGTGGAGTTGTGTGTATGTAATGTAATTGAGATTGGGAGGGAGTCACACTCAATTGTGATTTAAAATGCGCTATATTAATTGTGATCTGATGATGCATGCCACGAACGAATCCCTTTTGTGCTCGGTATTGTTTTTTTTCGTATGCATGCATATGCAACTGCACCTTTTCTGCCTTATGTTTTTTTGAGGTTATTATTTCTTTAGGCGCGTTGGGCACTTTTAGATAAGAAGAAATTAATGAATTTGGGTTACAGAAACTCAACCGATCTCAATGAAACTTTGTTCGTGTGCGTGGTTGTACGCAGCTAGAAAGATAGGATAGTTTTGGACCCGATAGGTGGCGCTGTTGTCGATTTTTTTTGAGAAACTGAGCCGATCTCAATGAAACTTTGGACGTGAGTATAGTTAGATGCATCTAGAAAGATAGGATAGTTTTGGACCCGATAGGTGGCGCTGTTGTCGATTTTTTTTGAGAAACTCAACCGATCGCAATGAAACTTTGGATGTGAGTATAGTTAGATGCATCTAGAAAGATAGGATAGTTTTGGACCCGATAGGTGGCGCTGTTGTCGATTTTTTTTGAGAAACTCAACCGATCGCAATGAAACTTTGGATGTGAGTATAGTTAGATGCATCTAGAAAGATAGGATAGTTTTGGACCCGATAGGTGGCGCTGTTGTCGATTTTTTTTGAGAAACTCAACCGATCGCAATGAAACTTTGTATGTGTGCATGTTTGTATGCAGCTAGAAAGATAGAATAGTTTTGGACCCGATAGGTGGCGCTGTTGTCGACTTTTTTGAGAAACTCAACCGATCTCAATGAAACTTTGTTTGTGGTCATGGTTTTATGCAGCTAGAAAGATAGGATATTTTTGGTCCCGATAGGTGGCGTTGTTGTCGATTTTTTTGAGAAACTCAACCGATCTCAATGAAACTTTGTTTGTGGTCATGGTTGTATGCAGCTAGAAAGATAGGATAGTTTTGGACCCGATAGGTGGCGCTGTTGTCGATTTTTTTTGAGAAACTCAACCGATCGCAATGAAACTTTGGATGTGAGTATAGTTAGATGCATCTAGAAAGATAGGATAGTTTTGGACCCGATAGGTGGCGCTGTTGTCGATTTTTTTTGAGAAACACAACCGATCGCAATGAAACTTTGTATGTGTGCATGTTTGTATGCAGCTAGAAAGATAGAATAGTTTTGGACCCGATAGGTGGCGCTGTTGTCGACTTTTTTGAGAAACTCAACCGATCTCAATGAAACTTTGTTTGTGGTCATGGTTTTATGAAGCTAGAAAGATAGGATAGTTTTGGGCCCGATAGGTGGCGCTGTTGTCGACTTTTTTGAGAAACTCAACCGATCTCAATGAAACTTTGTTTGTGGTCATGGTTGTATGCAGCTAGAAAGATATGATATTTTTGGACCCGATATGTGGCGCTTTTGTCGTTTTTTTTTTTTGAGAAACTCAACCGATCTTAATGAAACTTTGTTCGTGTGCATGGTTGTATGCAGCTAGAAAAATAGGATAGTTTTGGACCCGATAGGTGGCGCTGTTGTCGATTTTTTTGAGAAACTCAACCGATCTCAATGAAACTTTGTTTGTGTGCATGGTTGTGTGCAGCTAGAGAGATAGGATAGTTTTGGACCCGATAGGTGGCGCTGTTGTCGATTTTTTTGTTCGCTAAGGAAATTTAATAATTTGAATGTGATGTGGTATTCGATTGGGCGCTCTGAGAGCACTTTTTTTTTCTCTCAGAGCAATTTATATGTTCGCTTGGTACAAATAAAGCAATCTTTTTCAAATTTTAAAGCACTTTTGCGAACCAAGATATTTTCTCAGATTTACCAATAACAAGTGCGTTTGAATTTGACAATTGGTAGAGTTTGTTTACATTTTAGTGATTTTTTTCTCCAGCAAAGAAAGGCATTGCATCGAGTGAATCAATTTTTTTAAATTATTTATGTATAAATATTTAATAATCAATCGGGACGGATATTTCTAACGTTTTAATACAAAATTTAACCAGTGAATGGAAATCGCTTAGAAGTGTCGAAGACTGTACATATTCAAATCGCACGAATAGGTATCAACACAAAAAAGAGCAGGTGACGTTTTTATGTGCGACAAGGCACACGAAATCGGAAATCTGAGAACAAATCTGAAGAAGCCGAATCGAATACTATACATAAATGAGATTGTGAGGGATAAATAGAAGAGGCTAACTATTTGTTTGGGTTGTTTTACTGACAGTTTTTCTTCTCTTTTTTGGGTAAGAGTGGCTGGATTCCACTGAAGTCTATGTTATATATATTTACAAAAACTACATAATTAAAAAATCCCTACTATTATAAAACTAAGTCATTCTTTCCTTTGTTTCTTGCTACACGTCACTTACAGCACCGAAGTGGGTTTGTATAGCTCTTATTATTTTGTTTTAAATTTGAAAAGTGGAACTCTGGCGAAGCAAGGCGAGCACGGGTCAGCTAGTAGCAAATAAAACAAACATAATCAACATTTTAGATGAAAAGAAGTTTCAAACTTCATTTAATTCGAAATAAAATTGAATTAAAAGAATAATTTTGCCGCCCCTAAAATTTGCCGCTCCGGGCAATTGCCCGGCTTGCCCACCCCTAGATCGGGCCCTGCTGCGAAGCCGGCTGGGGCAGCCACATGGATGAAATCGCATTATTAACTATTGGGAATCTTTTCTCTTTTTAATAACTCGTAACATACCCAAACCCAATATATCCCCTGGGTAATATATTAAAAGCAGCTTTTATGAAGACTGCTCTAGAATTAACAATTATTCAGGTGTTCCGTGGATTACACGGTTTAACTCGAAAAAGACTACTCATACTCAATCTCTAGAGACGCGCATATTGTATAAGAAGTCCAAGTTTATACTGATAGATAGCAAATTAATGTTGGCTCGGAGTTGTCCAACCCAGCAGTTAGAAACCAATAAATCGACAACGTTTTCTGTAGAAAGTCTAGGGCGAACAGATTTACTTCAACATTTGACGATCTTGTCAGTTATTAGTTAGCCTTCTCTGAGTAGTCTCAAAAGTCTATAACTTTGCACCAAGTGAATATGTCAAGAAGAACAAGGGTCGAATTTTCACACCCATGACCCAGCAAAACGTCCCGGAATACTGTGATTTCACTTGCATTGCAAAGCAAAAGACCGATTCCGTCACGTACTTCTTCAAAGGTTGCACTAATGGCTTACAACTTAATCACATAATAAATAAGGACAACATTGTTTGGAATAAATAACTATATATTTGAAATTCGTCTTTTTCTTTTAATTCAAATTTGCATACAAAGTTAACCAAAAAAGTTAAAAAAGGAAACTTAAAAAAATTAATAGTAATAATGGAGTTTTCTGCGTCTACAACTCTACTGGCTAGCAAAACTCCATTCAATGTTCATTCGCAGTTATCATTGAGTATTATGAATGCAAGTTACTAGGTTTCTAGGTACAATTCTCAAGCTGTCCTATTGTGCGATCTTCGTTTGAGAATACATACTTTAAATGCGAATGTGTGTTGTTTAAGTTGTTTGACTTTATTTTGTATTAATTAGAAAAGGAAACATATATAAAATTTACTGTTTTATCCTTGGCCTACTATAATAAATAATGCAAAATTCTCCAACTATTGTGACTAAGTCACAAAGGAAAGCCGACTTTTGATATACGAGTAGTAATTTGAATAATTTTCTTTTCATTTTTGTGAATGGATGACGCACCTAAGACTTGTCATTATAAATTTTACATTTCAGGTTTGAGCGCCCAACACAACTATAGCAAAGTAAATAATGACAACAGAGGAATAAAGCAGACGGTAGTAATACAAAAAAAAATTAAATAAACTAGAAAGTCTTTCTATGCACAGCCCGTTGGCCCTCTTCTTCGTACTCTCGCTTTGAGATCCACATTTTCTTGAATGTATCTAGAGAAGCCAGAATAGAACCTCCCATCCATGTCGAGTAGAGACGTTCTTGGGGAGCAGCAATCTGAAATGAGACACCCAAAAGACTTGAAGATATTCATGGGGAATGGAGAAGTGGTAGCCTACGCGAATTTTCAAATCCTTTGATGTGTGTTTTTTCATCTCCGTTAGCAGCCTATCACCAAAGCCTTTGAACAATGTTGAACCACCGGATAGAACGATATTCTGATAAAGCATCTTTCGCAAATCCATATCGGACTTTTCGATCGAATACATAAGTACATCTTGAATGCCCTCGCACTCCTCACCTAGGAGGTCGGGTCTGAAGAGGACTTCTGGCGCTCTAAACCGTGCTGGGCCAATCTAAAAGAATGATTCAAATTCAGAAGCGTTTACATAATGAAGACAATCCCATATACCTCGAGTGTCTTTCCATCGGGTAATGTATAAGCAGCCTTTTCGGTTTCGATGTTTTCTTCCTTCTGTGGATTACTGGCCAAGTAACAGACTTTCTCCTTGATCGAACGCACGATTTCGAATTCCGCTGTTGAGCGGAAATTGAAGCCTTCCTTTCGTATCAATGTTCGGAGGTATCGTGTCACATCTCGGCCAGCGATATCTACACGCATAATACTGTGAGGCATTGCGAATCCTTCGTAGATGGGAACAGCGTGTGTCACACCATCACCAGAGTCTAAAACCACGCCTGTTACGCGTCCAGTTGCATATCTGGAATGTTTGAAAGTAAAATTTTACATTGCATCCAGTGCGGGCCGTATGATTTTGCGTACAAACTGAGGACCGCTTGCATGGAAACGAAAAGTGCTGGTGCATTGATACCCTCAAAGAAGAACTCCGCAGCCTTTTCGCGATTCCTCCGAGGGTTTAGGGGAGCCTCTGTAAGCAACACGGGATGATCTTCTGTGAATGTTGCTAGTTGTTCCTGCAAGTAAATTTCTTTTAGAATAAAGGTGGAATTTACCGGTGCGAGATTAAGTATTATAGCAGAGACTGTGAAGCAACTCTGAGAATGGTCTAAAGTGTTCGTTTAAGATTGTACTTCGATAATTGACACTTTGGCAGACCAGCTGGTTCCTGCAAGCATTCTGGGCTAACTTTTAAGTCCCTTTTGTTGTGCTTTTTGACGTTGACCGTTATAGAGAATGACCTACGGTAATCTGCAGACAGTTTATCGAGAGCATAAACTACCGCAACAGAAGGAGCCTCAACACAGCTGCTTACAGGCACCACCATTCTTGACTTTCTGCAATTCTTTTCCTACGCCCATAGTTTAGATCTTAGTCGCAAATGACTGATACTACGCAAACGTTGGATGGTTAAAGATCAGCCCAACACCCCGATGATGTGCGGCCTCACAAGTGACACGAAAATTACTTACTTTGCTGTATATGTAGCTCCAAATGCGCTCCATGTCATTCCAATCTGTAACAATTCCATGTTCCATTGGATATCGTATGCTAAGTAGTCCCCGGTGCTCTTCGGCTTTTGGTCCAACAAAAATATCACCTTCCAGAGCACCGGCCATTACCCGCACATGTTTCGGTCGGCCAATGCTAAAAGAAAATTCACAATTACACCACTCAACCATTGGTTATCATGAAAGCACTACAAGCTGTACTTACTAGTTTGGAAATCTGCATTTTGGAATATGCTCACCGGCAAAACCGGCCTTGATAACTCCAGAACCCTATGAAAAATTAAATCAATTGGCACATAAATATTTCAGTCATATTTCAGTCATATGCTCAAATTATTCAGCTTCGCATAAATCATGAAAACCACCCCAATTCCCCAGGTTGACATGCTTCTCGTGTCCAAAAGTTCACGCAATCAACGCAAGGCGATTCTGGGATTCGCGCCAAAGATCGGTCTGTCCGTTGTCGACTACAAGCGAGACGAAGAAATAGATAACTTCTATATTTCCTGTCAAAATCAAAGAGACTTCTATCGAGATCCGTACAGGAAGGTGCGAATTAATCCCGACTTCTTAGTACAAGGCCCATGTGGACAAAGGAAGGATCGCAATACGACCATTTTGGGACAGCCTTTCCGATCGGTGATCGAACGTCATCCGATAATTTATCCGCTGGCCCAACAACCACTTGAATGTATGGAAACCATCAATCTGTCTGGAACATTTAACAAATTTTCTTGTCGCAAATATAAAAGGTAAATGATTTACACAAATGAGGTGTTTTCATTGCGAGTTGGAAAAAATGTCCCGATTTTTTAGGCATTAAAGCTTCCGTGGCAGATGAAAGTAGAAAAATTTAGTCATCTTTTTACAGGTAAGGCAACCATCATCGTTGGGGGAGACGCAGAGCGTATGATGTCATTGGCACTTTTTTTTCTTGTTGGCTTGCAAGTTACACGACCGCACCTTGATTTTTATTAATTTTTACAATGAATTTTATTATTTACCGCAACTTACATTATCAATAACAACAGGCTGATTGACCACGACATCATAGGGTTCCATAATTGTTCACAAATTAAATATTTCCTTTCTAACAAATCGGTTCTAATTTAGTTCTTTTCTTCAATTGCAACGAAAAAAAAGCTTTCCCGAAACCACGGCCAATCAAAGAGTTGACAGCTTTCACTTTGACAGTTATTCAGTCAGTCATCGGTTGAAAGCAGTGAAGTTTGTGGTGGTTAAATATTTAACTTGCCAATCGAAAGCAGATTTAGTACTCCGAAGGCTCCAAAGAATACAATTCACGGTAGAAACATGTGCACCAACAGATTTATGTCGTTTTCGATTTGGCTTTTCAGATTTTGATCTGAGATTTCAGATTTCTGCTGGCAAATCGAACATAAAATCTGAATTATATTGGTATTGGTGTGTATTGAGTTGGCGGCAAAAAAAAAGCATATATACACTTGCACTCGAAATCCATTTCAATTGATTTTCACACATTTATAGTACTGCATTTCGAAATAATTTTATATAAAAACTCGATCCCATACGCGTTTAATAAATAATTCAGTTAAAAAAGCAATCGTTCCAACGATAAACAATTCGTAACCGACGCTGTGTGTCATAAACATTGGTGTTAGTGAAAGTATGTGTAAAATCTGAGGAAAAATTGAGATTTCTCAAAAGTGTAGTAGTATTGTCATATTCCCGACCCGTTGTTATATTATCTATATAGTCGCATTATCGAATCACCATGCCGTTATTTATACACATATATAATAAACACACATAAACTGTGATGTGCATTGTAAGTGCTCTGTAGCACACGCACACTTAGACTTAAATACGTAGAATAAGTAGAATAGAATAAGTAAAAATAAAGAAGAGGCAGTCTCACGCCACAACGAGAACAGATCGGACGTGTTTCATTTTTGAGCGTAAATCCATACTACAAATCCTCAGAAGTGGGATCAGTGAACAAACAATAAAAAAAAAATTTACAGACCAGACCGTAGCATCCCCTCGCTTGAGTGAAAAAAAAAAAGTAAAAAAAGAAAACTCGTGTCGTGCCACCACTCGCTGAAAAAAAAAGTGTCGTGTCGTGCCACCAAAAATAATTTTTTTTTCTTTCTGTGCTTTGTTGTTTGCTCTGCGTTTGCAATGGAAAACCCGACCATTAATCCAGACGAGTTCACCGTTGCAGAGTTGAGAAACTGGTTGCAGCAGCTGGGTATGCCAAGCAACGGCAACAAAGCCACCTTGGTTGTTCGCCTCAACGGCGTACCAGCAGACGAGCGAGGAGAAAGACCAGATAACGTACAAGAAGAAGAAGAAAGACAACAAGAACAAGAACAAGAAAACAAAACGACAGAACAACTGATGGCAAGAGAAATTAGACTACTAAGAAGGGAAGTGGAAGTCACAAAGAGGGAAAATGAAGTGCTACAAAAAATCGTTAAGTCTATGGACACAGGAGAAACGGGAATGAAAAATGGGAAAGAAAAAACAGATAGTGCGGTGACAACAGGAGAGCTGGACATAATCCAAAAACTGAATCTCTGGAAAGAAATGCTGCCGGAGTTTGATGGCGGATCTGACGTGGATGTCTGGCTAGCACAACTGAAAAACGTGGAAGACGTCTATAACGTGGGAAAAAAAAACTTGCACACACTCTTCATCGCAAAATTGAGGGGTAGAGCGCAAGAGTGGTTGCACGGACAGCCGAATTTTCTGAGAGACGATGTGGACAGCCTAGCGACTGGATTGCAAGCAGTGTTTGGTACGAAGAAAAATAAGATGGAAATACGAAAAAATTTTGAGAGCCGAAAGTGGAAAGTAAACGAAAGCTTTGCGGAATATTTCCACGATAAATCGAGACTGGCAACGGGATTGGAGATGGACGAGGAAGAATGGACGGAATACGCGATCGAGGGATTTTCAGACGACAACATGCGTCTATACGCACATGTGCAGGGGTATACTACGAAGGCAGACCTACTAAGGGCGTTCAACAAAATCACACAGAGAAAGACGGAGACAGGACTGACAGCGAGTACGTCACAAAACAGGCAGACAGGAGCGACAACAGATAGCGTAACAGGTAGACAAACGATAGCACAAAGGATCGCAGTACGATGTTACAATTGCAACTCGGTAGGACACATGGCAAATGTCTGCTCTAAACCGAAAAGACAGTACGGGGCGTGCTACGCCTGTGGTGTCATGGGACACAAAGTGTCAACCTGCCCTGAAAGGAAGTCAGCGGTACACCAGTTGTCCAAACAGGAAGAGTCGGAAGATTATGTAAGATGTTTAGAATTTAAATTTACTGATAATAATAGTAGTATTCCCTTAGATTGCCTGATAGATTCCGGAAGCCCAATAAGCCTAATCAAAAATTCGTGTATACCAGTCGGAACGTCAGTATGGCGCTGTAAAAATAAAGAAAAATATTTCGGCATAAATAAAAGTTTGTTAAAGTTATATGGAAGACTGTCTTGTGTCGTTTTTTATAAAGAAGTTGCAATAAACGTAAGTCTGAGGGTAATGGACGACAATTCCACGGGCTATGAGGCAATCTTGGGGAGAGACTTTCTCAGAAATGGAAAGTTTAAGTTAGTGTCACAGTTAGAAAATAATACGGTTACGGATGTAGTAGAAAATGAAAGTGAAGATTTCGAAAAACAATTTATGTTAATAGACTGCGAAGATAATTTGAGCTCAAAGTTAGAATTAGAGATTGACGAAGATGTAAGTTATGCACGTAAAGAAGAACTTAAGAAGATATATAAGACCGAATATCTTTTTGCCGATCGCCCTGCAGAACCGGTAATTAAAACTAAAATGAACTTAACATTAAACGACGTAAAACCTTTTCATTGTCGACCACGCCGGTTGTCGTACGCTGAGAAAAACGAACTTGGCTCGTTACTGGACGAGTATCTTAGTAAAGGATATATTAGGGAAAGTGAGTCGGAATACGTTTCACCGATAGTTTTAGTTAAGAAGAAGACTGGAGAGCTTAGGATGTGCATAGATTTTCGTACGTTAAATAAGGCGACAGCAAAAGATAGTTACCCAATACCAGTAATCGATGATTTGTTAGACAGATTGGTAGACAAAACAATTTTTTCTAAATTAGATCTCAAAAACGGATTTTTTCATGTATACATGCACGAAGATGCGGTGAAATATACGTCCTTTATAACACCGCTGGGACAATACGAGTTTCTGAGAATGCCGTTTGGCTTAAAGAATGCTCCGTCAACTTTTCAGAGACACATTAACAAAATATTTGCTGACATGATTAGAAACGACGAGGTTATAGTTTATCTAGATGATATAATGATAGCTACAAAAACATATGAAGATCATTTTAGGATACTCTCTGAAGTTTTGAGAAGAATGGTGGACAACAGATTGGAGCTACGGATAGATAAGTGCAAGTTTCTTCAAAGCAAGATTAAATATTTAGGTTTTACGATCACGGGAGAGGGCATACAAGCAGACGATAGGGGTATTGAAGCTATAAAAAATTTTCCGGTCCCCCAAAAGACTCACGCGGTGCAAAGTTTCATAGGTTTGTGCTCATATTTCCGCAGGTTCGTTAAAGATTTTTCGACTATAGCAAAACCGTTGTATGATTTGATTAAAAAGGATAGAGAATTCAAGTTCGGTGACAAACAGCTAGAAGCTTTTGAGATTTTAAAAAACAAATTGATAGAAGCTCCAGTGTTGGCATTGTATAGTCCGAAAGACGAAACCGAGCTGCACTGTGATGCCAGCGCACTGGGGTTTGGGGCAATCTTGCTACAACGAAAGCAGGACGGAAAACTGCATCCAGTTTTTTATTTCTCCAAAAGGACAACCGAGTCGGAAGCAAAATACCATAGTTTTGAATTAGAAACACTTGCGATTATTAGCGCCTTAAGCCGTTTTAGAGTCTACCTACAGGGCAAGAAGTTTAAAATAGTAACTGATTGTAACTCGTTAACCTTAACTTTAAACAAAAGAGAACTCAACCCCAGGATCGCCAGATGGGCGTTAGAGCTACAAAACTATGATTACATCCTAGAACACAGGGCAGGTACTCGTATGCAGCATGTCGACGCGCTAAGTAGGTCAACAAATATAATGACGATCGAAACAAATACTTTTGAAGAAAACCTGATAATATGCCAAGGAAGGGACGACAAGATAGTTAGGATTAAGGAGTTACTGGAGAGATCAGAACACTCGTTGTACGAGATGAGAAACGGAGTGGTGTATAAGAAGAAAAATGATAGTAGTGTAGTGTTTTATGTACCAACAGAAATGGAAAACCATGTGTTATACAAATACCACGACGAAGTAGGCCATGTAGGGACCGACAAAACATTAGAATTAATATCGAAAAGTTACTGGTTTCCCAAGATGAGAGAAAAAATAGGTACACACATAAAAAACTGTTTGAAATGCATCGCTTTTTCAGCGAAGCAGGGTCGCGAAGAGGGATTTCTTAACAACATTCCAAAGGAAGAAAAACCGTTCATGGTAGTCCACATAGACCACTATGGCCCAGTTGACAATTCAAGATCGGCTAAAAAATACATACTGGTGGTAATAGACGCGTTTACGAAGTTCGTAAGGTTGTACCCAACAAAGACCACAAATACAAAAGAAGTAAACCGATCGTTAACAGACTATTTCAGAGCGTATAGTAGACCAAAGTATGTCGTGTCAGACAGGGGCAGTTGTTTCACTTCCACAGAGTTTAAAGATTTTTTGGAAAAAGAAGGCGTCCAACACATAAAAGTCGCGACAGGTTCCCCGCAAGCAAACGGGCAAGTAGAAAGAGTAAACAGGAGCTTGGGACCAATGATAGCTAAGTTAGTCAAACCAGAAGAAGGAGTGTTTTGGGATCACGTTTTAGAAGAAGTTGAACACACGCTAAATAACACGATAGGTAGAACCATAAAAGAGCATCCAAGCATAATGCTGTTCGGGGTGAGTCAGAAAGGCAAATGGTCAGACAAACTGCAGGAAAGTTTAAAAGAGTTGAATTCAGGAAAAGTACGAAATTTAAAAGAGATCCGCACCAGGGCAGTCCAAGAACAAAAGAAATCCCAGGCCTATAACAAACAGTATGTAGACAAAAAACGGTGCAAACCAACGAAGTATGAGGTAGGAGACTATGCCATGGTGAAAAATTTCGACTCACATCCTGGAGCGTCAAAAAAACTAATTCCGAAATTTAGAGGACCTTATCGAGTTGAAAAGATTTTACGAAACGATAGATATCTGTTGAAGGATGTTGATGGTTTTCAACAATCACGGTTACCTTACCAAGGAGTATGGGCGGTCGGCAACATGAAACCGTGGTTAAGTAAAAAAAAAAAAAAATAATAATAAAAAAAAAAAAAAAAAAAAAGAAAAATTGTAAACCGGAAGATCAGGTGATCTTAAAGGTCAGGAAGGCCGAGTTGTAGTAGTATTGTCATATTCCCGACCCGTTGTTATATTATCTATATAGTCGCATTATCGAATCACCATGCCGTTATTTATACACATATATAATAAACACACATAAACTGTGATGTGCATTGTAAGTGCTCTGTAGCACACGCACACTTAGACTTAAATACGTAGAATAAGTAGAATAGAATAAGTAAAAATAAAGAAGAGGCAGTCTCACGCCACAACGAGAACAGATCGGACGTGTTTCATTTTTGAGCGTAAATCCATACTACAAAGATTGATTTTTGTGGCAAATAGAACATGAAAAGCAATCTCGATTAAAAAAAAAATTGATTTTTTGCCAAATCGAAAACGACATTAATGAAAAATTAGGGTTTTCAGTGTGGAAAAATAAAATATACCAAACTAATATCGTTATTGATAATTTATGGCATTTCAGATTTCTGCGGTCAAATGGAAACCAAATTGCAATTTTTACACATTTATACCAACTTATTTTGAGATAATCTAAAATAAGAACTTGTTTCCGCAAAGTGAATAATTCTGCAAAAGTGCAGTGGTGGTCCAGTACTTTATAACTAGTCTAGATTCTTTAAATAGAAACATTCTTAATATAATATCGAACACATTTCACCTGCAGAAAACGTTAAATAAAATGTGAAAACATTGTTTTCATTCAATACGTTTTATTTCATTTCATTTTTTTATTCAAGTGAAAAAGTCTGGATCATAAAGCAATCGGTGTTCCCTTTTAAGGACCATTCACATGAGAGCGAATTGCGAACCACGAACTGGCGAATATTCGTAGTTTCTGACACTTCATTCACATGAAAACTTTTTTTAGTCGCAGGTACCCGCGAATCATTTTTGTATTGTTGAAGGTTAAGTTCGAGCGAATTTTTCATTCGCAGGTTTGTGGATCGCGACTGTTTTATGTGGATTGTGAATAAAGTGTGACAGTTCGCGGCAAGAATTTTCAATTCGCGGGAGAATTGCTGTAATTGTAAATTTCGTTATTTTAATTAATCAAGTCTCGGTTTTTTTTTTAGATTAGGTGTTGTATGAATTGAATATAATGCCTTTGTGGTAAAACAAATATCAATTTCCAATTTATAAATACAGATAAATTGATTTGTTCGCAGTTCGTCTGTTCGCAGTTCGCGCTCATGTGAATAGTCCTTTAGTTCGAATACCTACCTAGTTAATGGAAACAATCTTGTGGAATGCACACTTCTTGTTGGTGTGCTAAAATTGGTGTGCCATTGAACACACCACAGCCATCTGTCAAATTTGCGTTGTTTATTTTTTTTTAATCGATTTGGTTTTCTTCCTTGAAATTGTAATAAAGTTTAGTTATTTTAGTGTCTTGAAAAATTGTTCTGTAGTTCTAATGGCGACTAATCCATCAACCGCAACAAGGCCAGAGCCTCCGCCTGGGTTAAAAGCTCTCATCAATCACTGTTCGGTTGTATACCCAGATCAACCAAATCCACTGCAAGTGACCACCGTTCTCAAATATTGGCTGGGCGGTCAGGATCCTTTGGACTACATTAGCATGTACCTTAATAGGGGCGACAAAGATCGCGGCATTCCAGCCCACTGGCATTATATTAGCTTCGGATTAAGTGACTTACATGGCGATGGACGGGTGCATGCCGTTGAACCACCAATTGATGGAGTCCGAACTTCTGGAATAGGATTTGAGCTTACATTTCGTCTTCTCAAAACTGACACGGATCCTGAATGTGTAAACGGAAAGCAAGAACGACCTCCGACGTGGCCAGCGAACCTTCTACAAGCTCTAGCTAGGTACTGCTTTCAAACAGGCAATCGGTTCTATGTTGGTGACAATGTGCCTTGGCGCAAAGGCTTGAATGGTTGCAAGTCAATAATTCAGAATATTCTGCTGGCTCAAGATCCACAACTTGGGACATTAGAATCACCCTTTGGCTCTGTAGAGTTTTGTCAAGTTGTTGGTGTCACGGAAGAAGAAATCGAACAAGCTTCTCGATGGAATGGGAAAGGTGTTTTAAATTTTTTAATGCAAGATACGAAGACAGGTGGCGAATTTCTTATTACTGACATGAATCGATCTCAGAGCGTCTTTGAACTCTTCCCAGAGACACTCCTAAGTCTGCAAGATGATTTGGAAAAGCAGGGATCCGACTTGGCTGGAGTGAATGCTGACTTTACATTCCGTGAAATTCCCAAGCAGAACTTTAAGCAAGAAATAGATTCAGAGAGCTTGAACGAACAGTGCCTTTCGCAGGAGAACAACAAACAAACCAGTAATGCCATCGGAGAAGGCAATGAATTCCTGCAGTCGATGTCGGTGTGTAATTCGTTGCAAAAATCTTGTCCAGTAGATTTTCAGCCCAATGCTGCAAACTGTATACCGCTAGATGGTATAGAAATTACCTTAGCTCCGTACGCGGCTAAATTTTTGTTGCTGTCGATAAAGGATCGCATTCGCCATGGTAGACACTTTACCTTTAAATCACAGAACCTGGCGCTAACATTTGTTGCCGAAAGTGTGACTGGTTCTGTGGTCACCAAGGAGTATCCCTTCGGAGTACTCGGATATTGGATACAAGTTATGATTACAGACGATTTGGTTACGAGAATGATAGAAACATTCCAAAACTCACTTGATCCCAAAAGCGAAGTAACGGAGAAGCTTGAGTTTGAGTTTCCTGATAAGAGTTTGAAGATCATCATTGCAAATCCTCTACCGTCATCAGTTAATTTGGAGAAAATAGGACTTATTTGATTTATTTTATAACACGGTAATGCCTTGTGTCTAACTTTGCACTTCTCTTTTTTATAATCAATCGAACAACTAGTTTTAGCACAACAATAATGTGAATAAAAATATTTTTGTACTCTAGCGGCCTGTGGAATGGATTTTTTTTCTGGGAAGTTAACAACTTCTTTTGGTAAGCTGTTGAGTGTTGGCAGTCGTTTAGGTTTAACGAACATTCCATACGTAAGCGGGTTAAGATTTTAGAACAAAATGGTACCCAAAAGAAGAAATAATCATTAGTCAACAATTTGTCGACTTTCTTATACCTGCTGCAAACAAATTGAATTTGTTATGAATATTGCACTAAGAAGTTGTGGAGTGCAATAATTGTGCTCTTTCTATTAGTTGACCTCGTCCATGACAGCCCAAAAGGGTGTATTCTACAATTCGTCGGCTGAATGCTATCTGGTTCAATGTCCATTTTTCAAAATGTTGGCAAATCGATTTTTAAAGTTCAGATTGAAAATTTTTGTTTATATCAGAAAATTTTTGATTGGTATTGATTTTTTTCTGAAAGCCTTGACAATTTTGTTTTTAAAACAAGTCGCAGAATTTGTTTTTCTTTTATTTTGAATTAGTTATAAAATAAAATCAACAAGGAAGTCATTTTGGATATTGAACAAAGTTATATGGAATAACAATAAGTTGGTAAAATTGTCGGATATTGAACAGAAAAACTCAATATTGAACAACATAGAAAAAAACAAAAAGTTTTTTGAAGTTGAAGTTGATTATGTTATATAGAACAAAAAATAGTCCTATTGTTTGAAAATTTTAAAGAAACAACCAAAACACATAATGTACCTACCAATGTTTTCTTTTGGAGCGAATCAAAATCACGTGTAAGTAAAAAGATTTATTTGTTTCTTAATTCAAATCTTTATTTTATGAAAAAGTTAAAAAGATATGCATTCTTCTATGCCCATTGGTGGCTGGAGTGTGCGGGAAATACGGGAGGCTCAAAGGGAAGATCCGGATATCGAACCGATTATCGCCTGGAAGGAGCATGAGGGAAAACCAGACTTGCAGGAGATATCCAATAGGAGCCCCGAGCTGAAGGCATACTGGGCGCAGTGGGACTCCCTTCATGTGAAAGATGGCATTCTAAAAAGAAGATGGGAAAGTCCGGGTGGAAAGTCGTTCGTAATGCAGCTTGTTGTACCCAGGTCAAAAGTCATGGAAGTGCTGAGGGAATTACATGATGGAGTGTCTGGGGGCCACTTGGGAATCAATAAAACGCTCGAAAAAGTGCGAGAACGCTTTAACTGGATCCATTCAAGGGAGTATGTTGAAAATTGGTGCAGGAAATGCGTAACATGTGCGGCCAGCAAAGGCCCGAGAGTGAAAGTCCGTGGCAAAATGCATCAAACAATGTTGGAGCCCCTTTTAAAAGGATAGCAGTTGATATTGCGGGACCGTTTCCTGAAACAAACAATGGAAATCGTTACATCCTCGTTGTTATGGACTATTTCAGTAAGTGGCCTGAAGCATTTGCTATCCCAAATCAAGAAGCTAAAACCGTGGTGGAGCAAATTGTCTACAACTGGGTAAGCAGATTCGGTGTACCGATGGAACTGCATTCGGACCAAGGACGAAACTTTGAGTCGAACATTTTCCAAGGAGTGTGCCAGTTACTCGGGATTCACAAGACAAGGACAACACCACTTCATCCACAATCAGATGGGATGGTGGAGCGCTTCAACAGAGCACTGAATGAACACCTCTCTAAGGTCGTTGAAGAGGACCAGAGAGACTTGGATAAGCAGATTCCCATGTTTTTATTGGCTTATCGAGGTGCAGTGCATAACACCACAGGACGTACTCCATCTAAAATCTTATTTGGTCGAACAGTCCGCCTACCTAGCGAGTTGATGTTTGGATATCCTTGCGAAGAGCCCAAGAATGAGGAGGAATATGTTAAATAACTCAGGGATATCATCAGGGACGTGCATCGCGACACTAGGGATAAGATTTAGATAGCCAGTGACCGCATGAAAACGAGGTACGATAGTAAAACGACAACTACAGGATTCCAGGAAAGAGATCTGTGTCCATGTTCTGTAACTCATGCGATAAATTTTCGCATCGAAAACATAGTAACATGTTTTTCAATTTATATCGTTTTAGTGATAAATATATCGATGTGATAATTACAGAACATGGGCCCTGGTATGGCTATATAACCCTCATCGTAGAAAAGGTTTATCGCCTAAGTTGCAACAAGACTGGGAAGGGCCCTGATGGGTTGATTGGTTTAGGTGGCTGTATTTCCCGACGAGGAAAAACACAAGTAGTGCATTGAGCGCCGTTTTGAAACCACAACTAGCGGAACCTGAAATGAAAGGGGGTGAAGGAAGTTAAGAGAGCTCAAAACCAGCCTGTGGAGTTGAGAAATTTGATGATCTTATAAAAATGGATGCTTTGGATGGCCGAAAGGTCATCAAAAAAGGGATGACCTAGTGCACTGCGTCTGGTTTTGGCTAGGGCCGGACACTCACAAAAAAGATGGAACACTGTTTCACTCTTGTTTGTGTCAGCACAGCTACGGCAATGGGTATTGTGGGGGATACCAAGCTTGGCTGCGTGAGTTCCTATAGGCCAATGACCCGTACTGATTGCCGTTAGTCTGTCAATATCTATACGCTTGTTCTGGCATCATCGTAGGTTGGCCAGATCTTCCTTGAAATGACGCAGTTCGTCAGGTTCAACCACCTAGTCTCAGCCCATGAGGTGAAGTGCAGAAGGATTTCTCTCTTAACATATCCCAGCGGAGGGAAGACTTGCTCCGCATGAGACACGCACAGAGCTGCGCCAAATCTGGCAAGTTCATCGGCTTTCTCATTCCCTTCGATGTTCCTATGGCCGGGAACCCAGACGCGAGTGATATCAAAGCGATGACAAGCCCTGGACAGTGTCTCCCTGCATTCCACAACGAGCTTGGACGTTGGCTTAGTTGAACCGACAGCCTTAATCGCGGTCTGACTGTCGACGAAGATGCCTATTTTTCTTTTGGGAGTCGCAATATTGTGGAGCAGTCTACACGCCTCCTTAATTGCAAGTAGTTACTTCCGCTTGAAATACACTGGCTACGTTGAGTAGGCGAAGACTTTTAGAGATGTTTAATTCTGTTGAGAAAATGCCTGCTACTACTCCACAGTCCATCTTGGAACCATCTGTCAAGATGGGTATGTCGAATTCATTAACGACCGCATTCTCCTCCCATTCTGATCTAGAGGGGAATCTAACAGAGAAGTTTTTATGGAAGTCGTGTTTGGGTACTATGTAGTCTGTAGACATACGACCTATGCCGTTAGGAAGGGCCCTACACTATCGTAAAGCGCATCAACGACGTTGTCTATCGCATCCAACAAGGAAGAGGCAAGCTGAAAGTCGGAAATCAAATGCAACAACGGTGATCTCGTTTGATATTGAACAAAAGAGAATGAAAGTATACGGTTGGATATTGAACAAAAACTAAAATTAATTGGATATTGAACAAAATAGAAATGAAGGAAGTACAAACGCATATTGAACAAAACATTCAAAATAGTGGATATTGAACAAGAAAGAAATTATAAAATCTTTTTTTAAAAATGTACTAGAAATTGTTCAATATAATACAAAAAAGATGAAAAGAGGTTTATTGAACAAAAGTGACGTGGCAAATCGTTAAAAAAGTCTCCTATTGAACAAAACAGTTCTCTGTAGCTTGAAAACTAAAAGAGATAGAACAAAATGGTTTGCGCCAAACGAAAGAGCATCCCAAAATTATGAAGACTGCATACCTAACTCAATTTCGTAAAAAATGGCCTTTAGAACAAGATAGCATTCAGCCGACGAATTATCTTGTTTTTTCAACATAAAGGTATGCGAAAATGGTTGCAGCACCTCTGTGTACAGCAAGTGTATCATGTGAGGCTTGAACGCCCAGTTTTTGACAGAGTGCGTAGCTGAGTCTTTAGCATAGGACTGAAAAAAGAAACACAGATGTAATTTCCTTTTGTAATCGTGATAAGAGTGGTGAAACTTCTAACTGTAAGGTAAGGGTTTTTCTAAGCCTACTCTCTATTCTTCGGTATGATTGCTCTTCGTTTGCTCGCTACCTACAGATTGTGTACTGAACACAAATGTATTTTAATGATTCCCTCCTGATTTGCTCGGTACAGTATGTAAATGAGGTTTTTTTTACTGCATGCGGCGTATCATTGATAATAATATCGCGGTTCCAGATCTACTTTTCATGCAGTTACATACGTACGTGGGCTATCACATCTATGAAAACAGTAATGGGAATAAAAAGCGTGCAGCGTACACTAAAATCAATAACAAAATTTGTTTAATCAATAGCCAAGGATAATTAACATTTAACTTGGTCCCTAGTTTGGACCAAGAACTTTACTTAGGTGTGGACTTTTGGAAGTCGTTCCAGATAGCACCTAATAAAATTAGTTCAATATCAATTTGAAATATTTCAAATATTTTTTTTTGAACAGTAATCTAAATTGGAAGCAGTCAGGTCGAAGTTTCTCTGTTACACCCAGCATGGGCTCGGAAAACCATCTTTAGAAGAGCATGTCATCGATGCCGGAAAGTCGGAACCTGTAATGTGACTACCCCGTTTCTCCAGTACAGTCACTTTTGTATAATGAAATCGACAGGATGATAAGTCTCGGCGTTATTGAGGAGAGTGAGAGACCTTGGTGTTCACAAGTTGTCCTTATACGGAAGCCAGGCAAAAATCGACTTTGCCTGGATTCTCGTAAGATGAACGGGTTAACCAAGAAGGACGCTTACCTTCTCCCTCATATCGACGGACTTCTCGGCCGACATCAAGACACGTATTTTATCAGCAGTGTTGATTTAAAGGATGTCTTTTGGCAAATACCGCTGGAGAGACGGAGTAGGGAAAAGACTGCTTTTACGGTTTCTGGAAGACCCTTATACCAATTCAAAGCCATGCCTTTTGGGTTCCGTAATGCAGACCAAAGGATGTGCCGACTTATGGATAAGGTTATTCCTTCGCGGTTGAAAGATCGTGTCTTCGTGTACCTCGATGACTTGCTTATCATTGCTCCCGATTTCGAGACCCATCTCGCTTTACTTGAGGAGGTCGCTCAGTGCCTGCGGAAGGCTAATCTCTTCATCAACTTGAGCAAGTCGACGTTTTGCTTCAAAGAGATCAAATACTTGGGTTTTATAGTTGGTGGTGGGATGCTCAAAACCGATCCCGATAAGGTTGAAGCGATCGTCGATTTCCCGGTTCCGAAGAGCCCAAAAACAGGTACACAGGTTACTTGGCCTCGCTGGGTGGTACCGACGGTTATTTCGGGACTTTTCCAGCCTGACTGCCCCATTAACTGACACTCTGAAAAAGAGGAATGAAACATTTTAAATTACTGAAGAGGCTTTGGAAGCATTTGAACGATTAAAGAGCGCCTTGACAACAGCTCCAGTACTTACCCATCCAGATTTTACCAGAAGAGTTTTAATTCAATGCGATGCCTCAGATCTGGCAACAGGTCGGGTGCAGTCCTATTTAAGATAAATGATGCCAAAGAAGAATCCCCTATACACTCAAAGCGAGTTGTCGTTTATTTCTCTTTATTCTTCCCAGTATTTAACACATACTTTTCCCAAAAGCTAAATAGCTGTCAGAAGAACTACAGCGTTACGGAAAAAGAACGCCTGGCTGCTGTAATGGCTGTCCAAAAATTCCGTCCCTACGTTGAAGGCATGGCATTCACCATAATTACAGACCATTCCAGTTAAAATGGTTGATCGCGCTCAAAGATTTGAGCGGTAGATTGGCGAGATGGAGCCTTAAGCTCCAGGCCTTCAACTTTGAGATAGAGCATAGGAAGGGCTCATTAAATGTAGGTACCTTTTACTATTAAACAAAAATTAGCTAGTTTAGTTATTCGTTTAGTTAACAAAAAAAAAAAAACTTTATTCAAATTGAGACATCAGAAATCAATTTAAGCATAAGCAAAAAAAAAACGTCATCTCCTTATGTCGAATTTATACATAATAATGCAGCAAACAAAAACAATTCAAACAAGGTCCTGTTTTATATACCTCCTCCACATCACTGTACAAAGCTCCTGAAATAGAAGGCAAAAGAGTTCTATTCGAAAAATATAACAAAAGGAAATAATCAAACTCACCATTCAAAATAAGGCGCGTTCTAATTAGAAAGAAACGTTCTCTGCTCGAGTTGTTTTGCTGCGATATCATTCCTTTTTTCTAATAATTTTAAAACTCCCTCCTGGAACGCAACATTCTGCCTATTTCGTTCCTTTAATAAACTTAACAAGTTATTTTGAAATTTGGCATCAGACTCCATTTGCATTTCCAGCAGAAGCGTGTTGTCATCGATTGCAACTGGTCGCTTAACATGCCTCCGCTTACTACTATTGCCGAACGCAGTCGATTTTCTTGAAAAAAAAGTTCGTAAGCTTTGAATTTTGTAAACCTAAAGAACTTACCTCTTCACGGGCTCTAACGTTATTTTTCTGGCGGGGTAGACTTTCTGTTGTACAGGAACTGCACTACCTGGGAACTCGCACAGGGCTTCAATGTGGCATGCATGGTCATCATCTTCCACTTCGGTCTCCTCTTCCTCCTCTTTCTTTAACGTCACCTCCTCCACCTCATCCTCTTCGCACATTGGGTTTTGAGGTGGCGCTCCAAAGACTTTAGTGCTGCTGTCGTATTTAAACCGAGCTTGGTACTACAAAATTTCAAAATAAAATGGTAAATGCCAAATAATGTACAATCATTTTGTAGAGCACAGCAAGACGAATTCAGGGATACCAAATACTGAGCGATAGCTTTTATCGTTCTTTAGAGAGTGGTGCGAAAGTGTAGCCGAGACTGCTCTAGAAAACTAGATGTGCTACCAATAAGTCGATATTTGATATCTTTGAGTAGGTCTCACTTCGCCCTTCAAAATAGTAGCTTGCGTTTAATGTAAAGTGACCAGATTTACTTGAAATAAAAGCGGGACACATTTCCAAAATTTCGAAGGGTATTGAAATTAGGTTATGTTTTAGTAAAACAATAGAATAGTACGTAAAATAAACGTCAAATGACATATTTATTTAAAAAAAAATTAGACTTCATAACTGTATTGATGCGGCCGAGTCCATTACTTTGGACTCATGTTTTTGTCTTCCGGCATGGCGAATTATGTCACTTTGTCCTCCTGCAGATATTGAAAATTCGCATTCGCACTTTTTGTTTGCTGCTGCTGAAGTGGATGCCATTCTATTTCTATTTATGTATAATGATGCGATAATATTATTAAGTAGGTATTGTGCTAACATTTGAGTTAGTTTACCTATCTACAAATATCCCTCCAATATACTTCACTACACAGCAAATTGTTTTGTTTTCGTTTCAAAAGTGACAGACTACAAGCAACAAAACTGACAATTCATTTAAGATGGAGTATACTGTATACCTCATTTTCTCATTTTCTTCCTTTAACAGCTCTTACGTTTGTTTTATATGCTCCAATTTATATGCACAGGGATAATAAATAGTAATCATAAAATTGCTTTATTTTAAGAATTGTAGAAACATACACACATTTTTACAAAAGTAGTACCTATAAGCGGGACATTTTTTACGAAAGTTGGAAAAGCGGGACGTTTAGCGGGACAGCTATGGCCGCGGGACAGAGACCTCAAAAACGGGACTGTCCCGCTAAAAGCGGGACGTATGGTCACTTTAGTTTAATGTTTATCTTTGTTGTTACAAATTTGGTAGAACAAAATGCATCTTGAATTCATTATTTTCTTTGAAAAATAAAAAGAGTTGGTTTTCAGTACCAAATTTTTAACGAACATAAAATGCCATTCAATTTTGATTTTTGAAGGTCGTACTCTTATATTCTGTAGTACCTACATATTATTAGGAAATATACCTAGGTGCTTGTTTTATGTCATTTGAGTAGATACCGACACTTTAAACTAATGTTTTTGTTATATATTTATGCGCACTAAAAAAACTTGAGTTCGGTAGACTAAGTACTTACTTTCCTACATTCAAAAGCCTTCTTAGCACGTAGCCCAGTAGCATTTAGTTCCCCATCAAGATCACTCCACAACATTGCTGTTTCTGCCCTTCCCTTGGTCGTACGTGTTATATAGTTTTCAGCAATATCTGGATGCTCCTCCATAAAATGCACCAACATGCTAATTTGTTTGTTATTTGCTGTCCTAATGTGTTAATAATTTAAAAATCAATTTGATGTTTCAACCAAATAGATAAGTACTTACATTTTTACTTTTCTAAAAGGAAAAAGAAAACAAACAGTTGGTAAATTTGTTGTATATTTTTCAGCTGTCAGTTTGTTTACAATCCTTTTCAAACTGTTAAACGATGAACGACTTCGACTGAACGATCCGACGATGATGTTAAGCGGCATATGCATGCATGGTTCAAAAACTCATCACACATGTGAGATTGTACTAGAAAATTTTGTTTGACGTAGGTAGCATAATATACACCCATCAAGCATAAGTCTTCCATCATTTATTTTGACTTAAAAAATATACGGCAGAAACAGGTATAAAAGAAAAAATCGACAATCGTCTAATGTCGTTTTCGGATTTTGCTCTCCGATTTTCGATTTTTCGTGCCCAATGGAACACGAAACGAGATTTTTCCTCCTTCGCATTTGTGGTAGGCGTGTTTGAAAAGTCAGCTGTTAAATTGTAATTTAAAGGCTGGTTACGCAGTTCAAGTGAAATCCAATTTTTCACTGCGAAATGTCAAAATGAATTTTCCAAATGAAAATTTCACTAGGCGGTACGCAGTTCGAGTGGAAAATATCGCTTCCAAAACTGAGCCGTAGGTGGGGATACTAAAATCTCACCGCAGCTATTTCACTTGGTTTTTATTGTCCGTCGCATTAATTTTTTGACAATTCAACGTGAAAAATTATTTGTAGGATGCGGTTTAGAAATTTATTGGAATTTCAGATGTTTCCTTAAGAGAATAATAAGTGTTTCGCACTTATAAAATTGTTTTTTCATTGAATATAGTGCGATAATGTTAGGTGTACAAATAGTTCGTGGCACGGATGGCCTTTTCCATAAGCAGGGTGCTTCAAGAATATTTTTTTACCCAGTTTTGTTCAAGCAATACCAGCAGATGATCTTTGAAAATATGTGTAATTTCCATGCACTCTGTTAATTATTTAAATTTGACGACTGTCCTTTCTATTTTACAAATCAGGCATTATTTACCAAATTTAAAACTATTAAAATTGTCATGAACAAAATACGAACCATTTTTTTTTTTTGTGTTTTTGGAGGTTCGCTGGAAGGGAAAATCATCGAAAGTCATTCGAGAACTAGTAGGTACGCGAGAGATGCTTCGACACTAGCGAAGGCCTTTCAGCCGATCTAAAACACCTCCCGAGAGCAATGACTTTTTTTTTTTTTTTTTTTTTTGTTTGTAGAATTTCTGAACTTTTTCGTTAGAAAATATATTGACTTAGCTAGCGGGGTTTGCTGCTACTGCTTCGGACTGCTGCCTTAGAATGTTGTTGATGCTCCGTATTGCTGCGTACCTGAAAAAAAAGGGGACAGATTTTCTGCTACTCCTGGTTTGTGCTGCTGCTGTTGTTGCTGATTTGCAGTAGTGTTCCTGTTGTCCTAATTGCCTGTTTTTTTTTTTGTTTCGTCTGTCCGTTACATTTTGGGCAAAACCAATCTGCCTTACTGGGGGCACATTTTAGTCTCACACATGTGAAATCGTACCAGAGTAAGCAGCTTTCGCAGACTACGCTCTCTGTTTTTAGATGATTTAAATAGCTTCCGCATCTATGTATGGCCTCATGAGCATTACATCAATACTTTCACCCATGAAAGAATCTCTGATTCCTCGATGTTCTAAATCCAGGTCCTGCGTATTAAATATATGGTCTCCATGCAATGTTAACTCCAAAATTGTGTCCTTTACCAGCCATGCAAGCATTTCTCGCTTTTGGCAATCTTGAATTTTTACTGCGAATGGGGTGACGGTGGCAGATTGCCTCTTAATGCCAGTTTTTGTTTTTAAATAACCAGAAGGATGTCCAGTTATTTTTGTTGGTTTTGGCATATCAATATCTTCGATGGTTATTGTATCAATGTTTCCAACTCTTGATTGTTGCTGGTTGAAGTGGTGATTGTGCTGCTACGCTGGTCCGTACTAGCTGGTATGCACGATTCGCGGGATATTTTTCTCCGCTGCCACGCGCCTAACTAAACCTTACCTCTATGTACTCTACCACTCTCCCCCACGGGGCTGGTTAGTATTTTCGGTTGTTGTTGTTGTACCAACTGTTAATAGGATATTAAGGGTTATATTTCATTTAATAATGTGTTTTGCTCACAGAACTAACCTATTTCTCTACATTTGGGACAAAACCATGGATCCTGTAAAGGTGTTCTCTTAAACCTTACACATGGGAAGTCATGCCATAGTAGACAGCTTTCGCATATGATGCATGGATTGCTTAAATCCTTATGGCAGGTACCACATGTATATGCGCCCTCTTCCTTCTTGGCTAGGATTTTGACTTTGATGAAGTCCAATGCCCCTGCCGTCAGATAAGACTTGATCCAATTGATATCCACCGTGAGTCTGGAATCGGGTATCGGGGAAATCAAATCGGATTCCTCGACAATGGATTCTCCATCAGTTACCATTTGTAGTTGTTCGCCCGAAACTACCCAAGACAATATTTCTTTTGATTTTAAGAATATGCTTTTTTCAGCGAACTTTTTTGCAGAACTGTGTCTTGGCAGACCGTATGCCGTTAATGTGGTTCCTTTCGGACGCCCACGAGAATTTGTTTCCGCAATTTGAATCTCGCTGATGCGTGTAACTTTATCCAGCATATCCACGTTATGGATTTCTAGAGTCGCGTTAAAAGACTTATTCAAAATAAGGTCTGAATTATTCAACCGTCTTGTGCGAAATTGCTTTTGAAGTGCATCGCACTCTTGCAATCTCTTATTTTCTAAAAAAAAATAATTGTACTTAGGTAAGGCTCATAATTTAAGTCGTTTACTTTTCTTACCCATGTCTTCGTCCTTGAATGTTTGGATTAACTGGTTGATGGCAATGATCCGTTTTATAACATTACAACCCGACGATTGAATTAAGTTGTCCATTTCTTGAACTGCCGGGTATAGTGGATGGCGTAGATGTTGTTCCTGTTTTAGTTTTTGGTGTTGTTCTTGTAGTTGCTGGTGTTGTTTTTGTATTATTTGATGTTGTGAATGTAGTTGTATGTATTTTTTCTGCTCCTGTTGTTATGGTGTTGTTCTTGTTGTTGTTGCTGTTGTTGTTGTTGTTGTTGTTGGTGCTGTTCATGTTCTTGTTGCTGTTCCTGTTCTTGTTGTTGCTGCTGCTGTTGTGGCTGCTCCTGCTTCATTTTGGTGTGGTTATGAGACCAATGCATTTGTGTTATCACTAGCTTTGTTTTCCTAACATCTGCTCTTATTTTAATTAGAGCAGGGCAGTTAGTTTTGTTAGAACTTATTGAAAAAGAAATTTAATGTTTTTTGTTTTAATTTTAAAATTGTTTATTTTGTATAATTTACATTTTTTCTCGCTTGCCATTTCCTCTGGAAATTAACTCACCACCTCTGACTAACTTGAATATTACTTCTTCATATTTAATGCTTTCATTTGAAGCTCCTGTTAATTTTTTGGTATTTTTTTTTTTGAAAACTTTTGTTGTTCAGCTATAGAATACAATTCCGACGACTTTTCGAATTCGCTATATTCGGCGAATGTTTGGCCGATGTAAATACTGTTTCCAGAGATCTATGAATCAATCAAATTGCAAATAGTTACAATAAAAAAAAAAACATAAAACGCTAAAGTGAATTATGAATCATTAAACATATCGACCGCAAAAGATCTTTCATAATTCATATTATGGGAAAAACATCATACAATCTAATCTCATTAGGGTGGGGGACATCTTGTTCGATAAGAGGCATTTTAAAAATTGCATAAATTTACACACTCTATAATACGTTTATAAATAAGGCTTTGAGTATCGTTTTACACAAATTTTTATTCGAATTATTTGTAACGGGTGATTTTTTAAGAGGTTTAGAACTTGAAAAAAAAAAAACACAAAAAATTCGAAAAAATGAATGAAATATTTATTTGAATCGATAGTTTGAACCTTGCAATTTAATGTTTAAAGATAATTTCATGCAAATGTTGACCGCGGCTGCGTCTCAGGTAGCCCATCCGCTGAGTCCAATTTTGGCATACTCTTTCACACATATCGGCCGGTATCTCACGAACGAATGCATGGATGTTGGCTTCCAGTGCGTCAATCGAAGCGGGCTTGTCCCTATACACATTAGCCTTGACACACCCCCACAAAAAATAATCTAATGGTGTCAAATCGCACGATCTAGGCGGCCAATTGACCGGCCCGAAACGTGAAATTAACTGTTCACCAAACTCGCCTCGCAATTGCGCCATTGTTTCGCGTGCTGTGTGGCATGTGGCACCGTCTTGTTGAAAACACATATCATGCAAGTCAAGAACTTTCATTTCGGGCAAAAAAAAGTTTGTTATCATCGCTCGGTAGCGTTCACCATTGACAGTAACGCTGCGATTCGCATCATTTTTGGTGAAATATGGCCCAATAATGCCGCCGGCCCATAAACCGCACCAAACAGTGGCTTTTTCGGGATATATTGGTAGCTGTTGCAATGCTTCTGGCTGATCTTCACTCCAAATGCGGCAATTTTGCTTATTTACGTACCCATTCAACCAAAAATGAGCCTCATCGCTGAACACAATTTTTCGATAAAAAAGCGGAAGCAGCGCGCGATGAACATTTCGAACCGAGCACGAATTTTGATAGTAAAATTCAATAATTTGCAAGCGTTGTTCATTTGTAAGACGATCCATGGTTAAATTGCAAACCAAACTGAAGCTGTTTGACAGTGACACAAGGTACTAAACACACGTCAGCTGTCAAAACCAGTGTTGCCAAAACCAAACCAGCTAAAAAATCACCCGTTATATCAAAATTATGCAAAGAAGTTGAGCATTATAAGTGAATATCCATAATTCCTGAAAGTATGCAATTCGTTTTACTGTAAATCGTTGTCTTCTTAGTCTAAACCACAGAAATAATAATATTATTTATCTGTGGTAAAACTATAAATTCCAAATCAATCTCTTCTGGTCGCAGTGTACAGGGCCTATTACCTACTTATAACCATGATTGCGTACTTTTAGCGATTGCGAACATTAATTTAAAATGAGTTTTTCTTTGCATGCTATCAGTATACAATATTTACCTCAATGTTTACAAATCATCCCTAAACAAAAATTGCCTACAATATATATATATTTCATGTATATATTATTTAACTTGGTTTTACTATCTGAAGAAATAATGGGGCCGCCTAACCAATGAATAATTTTATAGTTCATAGTGGCTATACTTCCCAAACAAATTTCGCGATTTGGAGTTTCCGTAAAATTAGTTACATATTAGGATATTGTACTTTGTAACGGTATACATATAAACATATGTTACCCTTCCACCTTAGAGACACAGGAATCTCAATTTTGACTTCGATGGAAGGGCTGTCCGGTCAACAACGCAAGGTAGGCATGCTTGTTTAAGCCAGTGCTTAGCTCGTTGGAGGGGTGGGATCTTCTGCTTGTCTTGCGGACTACCGTACTTTTACATGCCTAGAAATTTTTTTGGGGAAGTCTTAAAATTAGGAATATTAAATGGATAGGAAGAAAATAGGGAAAGGATTGACTCTAAAATGAAATGAAAAACTTTAGCAGCCAAGAAGAAAACTATCCACACCTATCAACTTGGTTGGTAAGCCTTCTTCATTCTCTCTTCACACCGGTACCGAAGATGTTATAGTACCTTTGAGCTGCCCTCCCCATAACCCTACTCACGAATGAGCAGAGTACCATGGTTGTTAGTCGCTCATTTTTCGTAACAACCCCTACTTGTACTTAAGGCTCTTAACAACTCCTGTTGTCCGTCATCGTCATTCACGTCACATCAGTCACCCCCACCTCCTATCAACTTACTCACTCATAATGATCCAAAGACCCTAAAAACAATTCACAATTGATGGATTCAAACACCATCAAAATAACAAAAAAAAAAAATCACTCCATATCAAAAAGTTACGTAATGTAACATAGTAAACATATTTATTAGATAGAACATAATAATGATTATATTAAAAAAAAAGAAAAAAATTTCGAAATTGTTGACAACAACAAATTATTATTTATACAAAAAGAAATATTCAAAATTATTGTCAACAACAATTATTAAAAACAGGAAAATTATTCTAGAATCCTAAAGAGACTAGATATAAAAAAAAAAAAATGTCTCAAATAAAATTTACATGTATTTACAAAATTTACAACTAATTTGTAAATACGAATTCGTTATTAGATGAAAATAAGAAAAAAAAATATTTAAAAGAAAAACGTACCATTCATGCTGGATGCAGGTGCACTTGCAGCTGGACGATGTACCTAAAATAAAAAAAAAAAAAATCGAGCTGTCGTGGGACGGCCGAAAGAAGCGAATCATTGGACGTAAAGTATTGGCCCGTGTTACGTGGCGGCCTATTTAAAATTCATTTTAATTTTCCATAGTGCCAGTTAGTTTAGATTACTCTCTCTGTTCCTCTTTCGCTCTCTACACACATATATTTAAGAATTTTTCGACTTTTCTTTTTTCCTAAACCATCCCTGAATCAAGACGAACAACACAAAACAAAAATCATCCAAATCGGTGGAGCCGTTCTAGAGTTTTCATCTTCCAAGTGCGCCATGGAGGCAGAAGTTAACGCTACGGTGACGATTTTTTTCGGTTTACTCCCCATCTTTTTGAATAATTTATATGCGTGACCCACCGACCGTCCGTAAAAAAGCTATATTCGCTTCAAAAACAAACACTACCAAAGACAAAAAAAAAAAAGTCACCAGAGAAAAGCACTAAAACGAATAGGTATTACAATTCACAAATAACAACAAAACACTTAGGTATAGATATTAATTAGGATAATACAAAAAAAAATATTAGAATTTAATAGAATGCAACACAAATGTAATGAAATTAATTAAAAAAAAAAAAATGGTAACATAATCTTCAAACGTAAAGGATCAGTAACGGGAATTGCAGATGGATAGTGGTTAGATATGATTGATTTGATTAAAATATGTCTATGGTTTGATGGTGGTTAGATATATGGTATATATATTCCTTTTCTTTTTATTAAGGGATTAGGTATTTGAAAAGGGTAGCACATATATAGGTATATTCTTTTTATGTTATTAGGTCTTTAATGGACCATATTAGCACAAACAAAAAAAAATGTCAACAACAAAACAATTAACACACATGCACTTAATACAATCTTTAACATTAGGGACGATGTTATAGATACAGGGGAAAGTCAGGGTTTTTTTTTATTATTTAATTAGATTTTTTTTTTTTTATATTTTCCACAAATTTGACTATTAGAATTAGAAGTATGTTTGACGACTTTTTGAATAATGGACATTTTTTTATTTTTCTTCCTAAAATGAAATTTCTTTGAATTCAACAGCCATCTAGTAGTGGATTGTGTGAGTGTTTTTATGAGTATTTTGAAACAAGTGTATAGTGTTATGTATGTTTAGTAATTGGGTGTAACTGTAATTGTAAATGTAAGTAAGAATGTATATGTTGATCTGTAATGGTGGGTATTGTTTTTATGATGTGAGGGGAGTGCATAGGTGTACTGTAGGGTCGTCAGCGCCCCTACAACTTACAGATTTCCTTGCCATGGTTTTATTAATTTTGTTTATTTGTTACTACACAAATTGCTTAAATTTTTGTGAAACTTTTTCACTTTTCGAATTAATAACTTTTTACAGATGAAGTACTCAACTCATCAACTCAAATCGTTACGAGAAATTCAAATTATTTTCATACTCCGTTATTCGTCTCGACAGGGAAATTTGATGTGTCAAAATATTTGCAAAAAGCAAAATTATTAAGCAACCACACAATCATTATAAGGAGTCGGCCACAATAGCTTGTTAATTCATTAGGTATAGCAAAAGTTAATAAGTTATGGCATAAATAAAAGAACTTTGAACTGTTTGTAGTATGCATCAAATTGTTAGTTTTAATGTCGTAATCTTATGTGCGGATTAGAACCATGTTTTTTATTAAAATTATGCAACGTCTATATTTTTTTTCATGAAAATCCTAGGTACTTTATGTACTTTGCTTTGCTGAGATTGGAGCTCAAAAAACACGGCTAATATTATAATTTTCAAAGAAACATACAAAATTTCAATACATTTGTTATCACGTATTTTGTGATAATAAATTGTCATTTCAAGTGAATTATGTAGTACGGTAAAAATGAGGCGATTTTCATTCTATTGTATGATCTACGCAGTTCATGCGATCACAGTGTTTTTATAAATCATAGAATTCGATTTTAAATAGAACGGTGTTAAAATTAATAAATTTATCTTCTCAAATTCTTTCTATTATTTTTCGCCATACATTCAATTACATAAATCTTGAACATCCTACGAATAACAATTAATAATTTTACCCAAAAGATTATATTTCCATTAAAATCCAATATTTTTTATTATTTCAACTAACATTTCTTTATTAGAATCTAAACTCAGTTACAGAGTTTTTGTTGTATACCTTAATGTTGATCAGTTTATTGCAAAAATGTTTTACGGCGGAACTTACGCTGGCTTCCGTTTTATCTATTAGGTACTTATTTATGGCTTGTTCATTCTCTCGCCTTTATTAATAACGTAAATTCCTTATTAATCGACCTATAATTATTGGTGTGATCCTGTAGTCTCTTTATATGAACTTCACGAAGACAGTTTACAGTTACGTTATCGAATGCAATTTACGATAAAAGCGGGAATAAGTTTTTAATTCTCAACGAACTTTCTAACGAACCCGAGTAACAATTTTACTTCGGTAAGGCGCTATCGAGGGTATTTCCCCTCCCGCAATATTAACTGCATAAGACCTATAAGAAACAAATTTGGCGCACTTTATACAGGTAGGGCATTACCGAAACCTTATAGAAGCTTTAAATGTTTTGTAGATAGGTATTGTTGGTGTGTGAGGACAAGAACCCTCACCATTTCGGCGAGCGAAGTCGAGCAAAGCAAGCGTGCCCCGCTCCTCGCACCCAACACTCCCCCCCTTCTCTATCACATCCTTTCCAACTGTCATTTCCTCATCCTGTGTCCGGTCATTTTCAAATCCCAACGTCCTTATAGTCCTTATACATGCCTATTACAAACTACACGTTACGATTTTACTTTTGAATGTTTTCACAAAGTTGTTTGCATTGTATTTTTTTAATCGTAATAAAAGTAAGCAAAATTATTTGAATTTGAGAGTTAATGAGAATTTATAATGAAGAAAGAAAAGATATGTTTTATGAAAGTAAATGTAATAAATAGTATAAAATAAAAGAAAATAATAATGAATTCATATGATAGATATGTATGTTGATTGATGGCTATTACAAAAGTGAATACAAACTACAATCGTAGATTGTATCAATATCGCACAAGTTGAGCCCATCACTCGAAAACGGATCGTCCGATTTGACCCATTTTTTCTTTGATGTGTCTGGCTTCGGGTACTGGGATGTCTTTTTTGAATGTCCCGAAATGAATTGATATGGGCTTTGTACCATATGTTTTTTCTTATGCTTAACTTGCTAAACTTAACTTAGCAAATAAATTTAAATTTTATTCTTGGTACTCAGGAGCCACAAAGGGTTCAGCCTGAAGTTGGGCTTGGATTTGAAAGCTTCGAGGAATTTTAAAAATTACTCCAGAAATACCAGCAGCAGGAGAAATAAATCTTTACTATAAAGGACTCCAAAAGGCTGTCGGAAGAGTGCGAGCGGGTGAAGTACTTGTACCTTGTACTTCGCATGCAGATTTGGGAACCAAAGGAAGTGCGAATCCAGCGGATCACGAAAGAGCAACACTTTTAAAGTGGACTGCTCTGCCTGCATTAAATTTCGGGCAACGGCAGGAAAGACTATTTTGAGGATTACCTTCGTGAATTTTGTTGCAGTGTGTATTATGTATTTATTTAAATCGTAGCAATTTTTTGATCTCATTCCGGAGAATCGCAGGCTGTTACCATCGCAAAAAGTCATGGCACTTAGAACTCTGCAATTGAAACCCAACAGAAAACTATTACAAAATTAAATTGCTGACGACGACAAGAATTTCGTCACGTTAAAGGACTTGTCCAATTTAAGCCAAAACACAAAAGTTGACTAAAACGAATTGACAGCAGCTGTTCAATTTCTACAAAATGAATATAAGTTTTCTTTTTGGCCGAAAAATCAATCAATTTTGCAAATTTTAGGCTGTTTTTTTTAATCCTTGGTTGATCTAACCTTTATTTATTATTTTTTATTGCAAAGGAGCAACAATGAGCCTCCTGCATTACAACAAAAAGTTCAAGGGGCTCTACTTTGCTACAGAAGGGATGAGGAGGGACATGGATTCATTGCCAGAAATTGTGCTCCTGGATGGGACATACAAATTGCTGAACACCAATTTGACAACTATGATTTTCCTAATAGAGGATGGAAAAAGGCGGGGACAAGTTGCTGCAGTAGGTTTACTATCTACTGAAGAAGAATATGTCCTTCACTGGTTAGTGAAAACGTTCCACCATAAAAATGAGAATATTAAATGCTTCATGACAGACAAGGACCTTGTGGAGAGAAATGTTTTGAAGGAAATTTACCCAAACAAGGCGATATACTTGTGCCTTTTTCACACCCTACGATCATTTTCTAGGGCAGTTTCGACAGATAAAATGGAGATAACAAAAGTGGAAAGAGAAACATCACTTTTTGGAACAATACAAAAAACTATACGCAGTATTTGCGGAGGCGGTCTCTGGCCAGGTCCTGCAGTATTTCAACAAAAACTGGTATAAAATGAATGAATGCAAAACCCCCAATAACAGTACGTTAGTGGGATTCGTGAAAAGTTTTTTTAAATGGTATAAGTCGCATAAGATGGAATCAAAAATTAGAACCGGAAACCAAATTCTGAAACGACCAGTAATCGAAGAGGCGGACACAAGCGGAGACGAGCTAAAATTTCGCCAAGTACTGACAAAATTGACCTGTGAACTTATCATGGAACAAATGCATTTGCATGCCGCGATTACACTTGTAAAGACAAATTCATCGTCCAAAACGGGATATATGCATTTTAAGGGAAATGACATAAGAGCCGAACCAGGGTTTTGTGATTGCCCCATTTGGAAATCGTCCAGGTTGCCTTGCAGGCACATTTACGCAGTGCGAAAGTATTTCGGATTAGAGTTGTTCGATAGGGAATTGTGCACGACGCGATGGACGAAGGAACATGTTCTAGCAAACCAACGAAACAACGAAGACAGCACGAAATACGAAGAAACCATTTTTCCACCAACACCGGTGATAAGTTAAATCATCCGGAAGGAAGTCTTGACTATTGCGCAAAAGCAAAAGATGCTAGCCCCCTATGTAGCAGAACTACTAAACTTGGGAATTTCGGCATGTGGCAAGGATTTCGAAGAGAGAAGGAAAACGCTGGAAAGTATTTTAACTGCATGGAGACAGGGGCTCCACGTAAAAATTAAAACTGCTGATTGCAGCAACCTCGCACCAAGCAGCAGCAGCACAAGCTCACCAAGCAGCAACATCAGTTCCACAAACAGCATGATCACGACTTCAATTAACAACACCCAAGAGTTGGAAACAGTAACGGCGACAGCGACCATCGATACAATAACCATCGAAGATATTGATATGCCAAAACCTACAAAAATAACTGGACATCCTTCTGGTTATTTAAAAACAAAAACGTGCATTAAGAGGCAATCTTCCACCGCCACCCCATTCGCAGTAAAAATTCAAGATTGCCAAAAGCGAGAAATGCTTGCATGGCTGGTAAAGGACACAATTTTGGAGTTAACATTGAATGGAGAGCATATAATTAATACGCAGCACCTGGATTTACAACATCGAGAAATCAGAGATTCTTTCATGGGTGAAAGTATTTATGTAATGCTCATGAGGCCGTACATAGATGCCGAGGCATTTAAAAAGTTTTAATAAAGTGCACGACTGGGTCGAACGAAACTTTCTCGATACTAGACAAAAGAAAACAAAATTCTCTTTTCGATATTCATCTCATATTGCAGTTATATAAAATAAAAATATAAGTTGCAAATATTGCAATGCTTAGTTGGAAAAATACAATTGCGTAACTATTAAGCTGAAAACTGACTGTATGATATTGTTCCGGATAAAAGAAATACTTCGTTTTTGACAATTTATCGAAATCGAAGATGGGGTTTTCGAGATATGAACAGTTTTTAAAATTAGCGTTTTCGGTGCTTCAAATTGAAAATTAAGGACACAATGGTTTTGAAAACATCCAATTGACACTTAGTTTGCATTTTGGTCAAAATCGTTATTGCGCTTTTAAGTTAACTAGACAAAACTATATTTTTAAAAAATTACTATTTCGATAATATAGAGAAAAACTTAGCTTGCTATTAAGTTATAAATGACCACATTACCTTAGAAATTAATTTTTGCTACAATCGTATAGACCGTTTTTGTGGTATGTCGAAATTTCAAAAGTATCGTTGCTCGAATTTTTAGCCAAAAACTGGGTACGCAGTCATGGTAACCTCACCTACTTAAGCTTAAATATCAATTTTGGTTGAAATCGTTATAGCCGTTTTCGATCAAATCAAACTGGTACGAAAATGTTGTATGGGAAGTACCATTAATATTGAGGTTACTTTGCAAAAAAAAAACACCTCCCGAGCTGTAAGCCCAAAAACTCCAAATCCGAGGTTTGAACGTAATCCGGGAAGCCGTTTAGGCTGTAGGCCTGTGGAAGGACGGACAGACGGACAGACGGACAGACGGTCAGACCGGACAGAATTTTGTGACCCACTTTTTTGGGTTCCTCTATCATCGTAATATCAGTATTGATTAAAATCTCGAGTTCGAAATTTTGTACGAAACCAATATCTTTCTCTTACTACGTAATGGAGAAAGTTAAAAAGATAAAGGAATACAGGTATACATGCGGAAGCTGTTTAAATCATCTAAAAACAGAGAGCGTAGTCTTCGAAAGCTGCTTACTCTGGTACGACTTCACATGTGTGAGACTAAAACGTGCCCCCAGTAAGGCAGCAGCACAAACCAGGAGTAGCAGAAAATCTTTCCCTTTTTTTGAGGTACGCAGCAATACGGAGCATCAACATTATAGAGCACCAGTTCCGAGCAGCAGCAGATGCCACCTTTTTGTCAGCAGTAATTACATTCCGGAGCAACAACAAAATTCCGAAGCAGTAGCAGTAAACCCTGCTCCAACAACACATGGAACATAGCAAAGAAAGAGGCTCATGAAGCAAATGAATGCACATCGTAATCAGCAACAATTAGCAACACCGTCTAAGGACTAACAACACATGGAACAACTTTATCCAAACAGGAGCAAAAAATCTACAAAAAAATCAATTCTTTTGTTTTCTATTTACAGGCAAAGAAACAATGGGTCGTATGAATAAAAACTAGCATTTGCTTTGAGCAAAAGGTTGTAGCAAAGTAAAAGCCCTTAGCAAATGCTTTGAATCGGTATGAATAAAAATATACTTTGCTAAAGTAAAGTCGAAAATTCGAACATAGCATTTACTTCGCTGTACGTGTACTTGCCTTGCAGTTCCTGTCAAACCTGACCAGTAAATTTGAATTTTTGAATTTTTCTTAAGATTCTAACGACTTTTGAGGAAATTGAAATTAAAAAAAATAAATACAGAAATATAAATGCAATTTTTATCTTCAATTTCACCTGAAAATATGATTTTTGTTTGCCGAATAGCTTGTTGATGCTTCCGTTCTACTTTAGGTGCCGGGAATCGTATCCGATATTGTTGGAAATATTTATTTGTTAACAAACTAGACAAATAGTTACAAATAGTAGACCTAGATCTCCGCTATAATATACCTACCTTACAAATGATTCTGCCTAAATATTTTCATCTGAAAGAAATATTAGCTTCGCTTGAGACGAAACAACTGCTGCTTTTTCCGTATGTATTTCGTTGGTTTGCCTATACAAACAGAATTCAACTTAACTATTACTAATATTTAGATTGTTTTATGTTGAAAAATGAGCATACAAAATATTTAGCAAAAGGTCTGAGTCAACAAAATAGCAGACTCAGAATTTGCATAGCATTTGCTTTGTCTGACAAGTTTTATTCATACCGATCTGAGTAAAAGGTCAGTGCCGCCGCCTTTCGAACATGTCAAAAGTTGGAACTAACTCAAATTGGTTTTTATTCATACGAAACGTAGCAAATGCTTCGATTTTGACATTTCTCTTGAGTAAAAGCAATTGCTACGTTTTATTCATACGACCCAATATAAATAACAGGCAATTGGAATCTTGCCATGGTGGCAAACCGTGGTAACAAAGCAACACAAAACAAATTTCTGCCTCATTTACTTAAATATTAATGATTTTTTTTTACAGGAAACATGATGGCCAACCGCAACTACTACCTTAGTTAGTTTAATCTAATGCATGCATAAGCACTTTTTTGAGTCCGAGCAGTTTTTCTACTCTCGAAATCAGCTGGCTGTCAGATTTCATGTTCCATTGGCCGCAAAAAAAAGCCATTTTTTTTTTTCAGAATCAGAGCAGTTTTGCGAATCTCGATATCTGAGTAATGTGGTATTCGTTTGGGCTTCTTCAGATTTGCCCTCAGATTTCAGATTTCATGTGCCTAATCGAACATAAAAACGTCTCTTGCTCTTTTTTGTGTTGATATTTGTGCGATTTGAATATGTGTAGTCTTGGACACTTTTCTAAGCGATTTCCATTCACTACTTAAATTTTGTATTAAAACATTAGAAATATCCGTCCCAATTGATTTCTAAATATTTATACATAAATAATTCACAAAAATAGATTCACCCGATGCAACGCCTTTCTTTGATGGAGAAAAAATTCCATAAAAATGTAAACAAACTCCATCAGTTGTCAAACTCAAACGCACTTGTATTGGTAAATCTGAGAAAATATCTAGATTCGCAAAAGTGCTCTGAAATCTGAAAAAGATTGCTTTTTCCTGTACCAAACGAATATAAAAATTGCTCTGAGAGCAAAAAAAGTGCTCTGAGAGCGCCCAATCGAATACCACATAAGATCCACACCTACTTACACTAACGCCAAACCATTTGTCTTTGTCAAACTTTAAAGTGTGTTATTAATTACGTATTTAGAAGACAAGTCTGTGAAAAGTAGAGAAAAAATTACATTTGGCCGCCGCAATGGATATCAACATAAATTGACTGGATTTTCACAAGCATAAATTGCAATTTAACAGCTGACTTTTCAAACACGCACTACCACAAATGCGAAGGAAGAAAAATCTCCTTTTATGTTCCATTGGGCACGAAAAATCTGAAATCTGAGAGCAAAATCCGAAAACGACATTAGACGATTGTCGATTTTTTTCATTTACACCTGGGCTCTAATCGCGAAAGCACAAAACGATCGAACGACATCGTCTCGACGATACTTCAACTTCGTGTAACAACCAAACAACGATAATCGTCCTAACGATTGGACGATCATCGTTTTTTGTTGCTTCACGTTACTAATTCAAGCGTCAAATACCCTCGTTGAAACGATTCGATTGAACGACAGCTATTTTGCAATCGCTTCATCGTTTTTGGTCCATATTTTCAGTTTTGAATAGGGAATTTCAGTTTTGGAGAAAAGTATAGCAAAATATTTAAAGGAAAACACACTTATGTTCTCTGAGGAGGTGACTCGCTCTTATCCGAGTTGTGAAAGAATGAAATCCTTGCAAAAAAAGAAATGAGTTGAGTTTTGTTTTGTATTTTTTGTCTTGCAACTGGATCCTAAGCAATAAAAATTCTCATCTGTTCCAAAAAATGCAAGAAATTTATTGGCGTTTTGATTGATTTAATAAATACAAATCTATATTTCGAAAAACAATAGTTCTTCTGGCCTACCACACCTGTGCACACTTTAGCATATTCCATTGGGCTATGGTTGGTTCCTACACACTTTTGGCTATCTGCGTATACGTACACTTTCACTTCACATTTCACTTGCCTTATTCTTTACTACCTCTCCATCTGCAAAATGCCTTATTCACTCGAAGTGAATAAAATGGGCCAAAATCAATGTCAATCAATAAAAAAACCCAGAAAAATAAACAAATTCAAGAAAAAAACTATTTCCATACATTTTTTGGATTTTTTAGCTGTCAGAGTTTGTTTACAGTCATGTTCAAACTGTTCAAAATGAAAACGATGAACGATTCGATTGAACGATCCGACGATGATGTTATATGAAGCAAACTAAAAACGATATCGTTGTGTTCAATCGTTTCGACGACTATCGTTTCAAAAGTTACGCGATGAGAGCCCAGGGCCAGTTTGCTTCATATAACATCATCGTCGGATCGTTCAATCGAATCGTTCATCGTTTTCATTTTGAACAGTTTGAACATGACTGTAAACAAACTCTGACAGCTAAAAAATCCAAAAAATGTATGGAAATAGTTTTTTTCTTGAATTTGTTTATTTTTCTGGGTTTTTTTATTGATTGACATTGATTTTGGCCCATTTTATTCACTTCGAGTGAATAAGGCATTTAATGCAGATGGAGAGGTAGTAAAGAATAAGGCAAGTGAAATGTGAAGTGAAAGTGTACGTATACGCAGATAGCCAAAAGTGTGTAGGAACCAACCATAGCCCAATGGAATATGCTAAAGTGTGCACAGGTGTGGTAGGCCAGAAGAACTATTGTTTTTCGAAATATAGATTTGTATTTATTAAATCAATCAAAACGCCAATAAATTTCTTGCATTTTTTGGAACAGATGAGAATTTTTATTGCTTAGGATCCAGTTGCAAGACAAAAAATACAAAACAAAACTCAACTCATTTCTTTTTTTGCAAGGATTTCATTCTTTCACAACTCGGATAAGAGCGAGTCACCTCCTCAGAGAACATAAGTGTGTTTTCCTTTAAATATTTTGCTATACTTTTCTCCAAAACTGAAATTCCCTATTCAAAACTGAAAATATGGACCAGAAACGATGAAGCGATTGCAAAATAGCTGTCGTTCAATCGAATCGTTTCAACGAGGGTATTTGACGCTTGAATTAGTAACGTGAAGCAACAAAAAACGATGATCGTCCAATCGTTAGGACGATTATCGTTGTTTGGTTGTTACACGAAGTTGAAGTATCGTCGAGACGATGTCGTTCGATCGTTTTGTGCTTACGCGATTAGAGCCCTGTTTCTGCTGTATATTTTTTAAGTCAAAATAAATGATGGAAGCCTTACATAAGGTTGATGGTTGTATATTATGCTCTACCTAATGTCGTTTTCGATTTGGCAAAAGATCAATTTTTTTTTTGATCGAGATTGCTTTTCATGTTCGATTTGCCACAAAAATCAATCTGTTTTTTTGATCTCAGATCACTTTTGAGAAATCTCAATTTTTCCTCAGATTTTACACCTACTTTCACTAACACCAATGTTTATGACACACAGCGTCGGTTACGAATTGTTTATCGTTGGGAGGGTTGCTTTTTTAACTGAATTATTTATTTTACGCATATGGGATCGAGTTTTTATATTAAATTATTTCAAAATGCAGTACTACAAATGTGTGAAAATCAATTGAAATGGATTTCGAGTGCAAGTGCAAAAATATTTTATTTTGCCGCCAATTCAATACACACACATACCAATATAGTTCAGATTTCATGTTCGATTTGGCAGCAGAAATCTGAAATCTCAGATCAAAATCTGAAAAGCCAAATCGAAAACGACATTAGTCAAACAAAATTTTTTAGTACAATCTCACATGCGTGATGAGTTTTTGAACCATGCATATGCCGCTTAACATCATCGTCGGATCGTTCAGTCGAAGTCGTTCATCGTTCAACAGTTTGAAAAGGATTGTAAACAAACTGACAGCTGAAAAATACAACAAATATACCAACTGTTTGTTTTCTTTTTCCTTTTAGAAAAGTAAAAATGTAAGTACTTATTTATTTGGTTGAAACATCAAATTGATTTTTAAATTATTAACACTTTAGGACAGCAAATAACAAACAAATTAGCATGTTGGTGCATTTTATGGAGGAGCATCCAGATATTGCTGAAAACTATGTAACACGTACGACCAAGGGAAGGGCAGAAACAGCAATGTCGTGGAGTGATCTTGATGGGAAACTAAATGCTACTGGGCTACGTGCTAAGAAGGCTTTTGAATGTAGGAAAGTAAGTAGGTACTTAGTCTACCGAACTCAAGTTTTTTTAGTGTGCATAAATATATAAAAAAAACATTCGTTTAAAGTGTCGGTACCTACTCAAATGACATAAAAAAAACACCTAGGTATATTTAATAATAATATGTGGGTACTACAGAATATAAGAGTACGACCTTCAAAAATCAAAATTGAATGGCATTTCATGTTCGTCCCTTAAGTTAGAAATTTGGTACTGAAAATCAACTGCTTTTATTTTTCAAAGAAAATATAATGAATTTAAGATGCATTTTGTTCTACCAAATTTGTAACAACAAAGATAAACATTAAACGCAAGTTACTATTTTGAAGGGCGAAGTGAGACCTACTCAAAGATATCAAATATCGACTAATTGGTAGCACATCTAGTTTTCTAGAGCAGCCTCGGCTACACTTTCGCACCACTCTCTAAAGAACGATAAAAGCTATCGCTCAGTATTTGGCATCTCTGATTTCGTCTTGCTGTGCTCTACAAAATGATTGTACATTAATTGGCATTTACCATTTTATTTTGAAATTTTGTAGTACCAAGCTCGGTTTAAATACGACAGCAGCACTAAAGTCTTTGGAGCGCCACCTCAAAACCCAATGTGGGAAGAGGATGAGGTGGAGGAGGTGAAGTTAAAGAAAGAGGAGGAAGAGGAGAACGAAGTGGAAGATGATGACCATGCATGCCACATTGAAGCCTTGTGCGAGTTCCCAGGTAGTCCAGTTCCTGCACCACAGAAAGTCTATCCCGCCAGAAAAGGAACGTTCGAGCCCGTGAAGAGGTAAGTTCTTTAATTTTTCACAATATAAAGCTTACGAACTTTTTTTCAAGAAAATCGACAGCGTTCGGCAATAGTAGTAAGCGGAGGCATGTTAAGCGACCAGTTGCAATCGATGACAACACGCTTTTGCTGGAAATGCAAATGGAGTCTGATGCCAAATTTCAAAATAACTTGTTAAGTTTATTAAAGAAACGAAATAGGCAGAATGTTGCGTTCCAAGAGGGAGTTCTAAAATTATTAGAAAAAAGGAATGATATCGCAGCAAAACAACTCGAGCAGAAAATGTTTCTTTCTAATTAGAACGCGCCTCATTTTGAATGGTGAGTTTGATTATTTCCTTTTGTTATATTTTTCGAATCCAAATCTTTTGCCTTCTATTTCAGGAACTTTGTGCAGTGATGTGGTGGAGGTATATAAAACAGGACCTTGTTTGAATTGTTTTTGTTTGCTGCATTTTATGTATTATACATAAGGAGATGACGATTTTTTTTGCTTATGCTTTTATTGATTTCTGTATTGTCTCAATTTGAATAAAGTTTTTTTTTTTTTGTTTACTAAACGAATAACTAAACTAACTTATTTTTGTTTAATAGTAAATGTATGTACAATTGGTATGTTTAAAGAGGGATTCATTAATGTCGTTTCGAATCCTTTCGGCGGCCTTCTTCATACAACTAGTAGATATTCGTTGCGACATTGTAATGCAAGTAAATGTTGTGTAAAAACAGCAACTTTTTGGGCTGGTTTTTACTTTTTCTTTTTTCCAGAAGGATGTGCCATCGACCTATGGTATAGACCAAAACAGAAGTTTGTAAAATGGACCAGCAGTTTTTGCATACCTTTATAGATGCCAATTATCTTTTCAATAATGTTTTTTGCTTTAGCATCAATACTATTAAAATGGGATTTCTGTGGATCCGTGAATAAGGTGAATCTTTCTAGGGGACATTCACTGTCAATTAAAATGTAGTGTACAGAAAGTTAGAAAAAAGCTTAAAATCATTTTTAGTTGCATAATTAGGAACCCACATAATCATTAAAAGAGCTAAGGAAAAATTACCTTTCATTAGAATACTTCCAAACTAATGATTCTTGAGCAGATCTGGCATACCTTGTGTATATTGCCGTAGTTCGCATTTCATAATATACAAACTTTAAAAGTAAAACATTTGCCGGTAATATCATTTTTGGTTCTTAAAAGAACTTACAATCATCGCAATTAAACTATCCCTTTCTGTTTAAGAAAATGTTTTCGTTTTCTCTTGGCATTTGGAAAAATAAATGTGTCCCGTCAATGCATCCCACTAATAAAATTTAAAAAAAATATATATTTATAAAATATATATAATACATATATAATTTTTGGCGCAACAGGTCCGTAGGGACCCTAGGCCTAGCTTCTCGCAACCATTCGTTTTGTGTGAGTTTTCATTTTTGGAACGAATGGAAGGGATCTACAATTTTATGCCGATTCCAAACGGCTAATTGAGAAGCTCTTTCATGACAGTTATACTCTCGGATGTTTGTCAGACGTTCGCGAGAGGCGGCGCAGTGAAAAGAACCCTGAGTTGGAATTTGGGTTTTTGCGGGATTCGAACCTGAACCCCTCGCTTAGTAGTCCAACACACTAACCACTAAGCCACTGCGATAAAATATATCGAAGGTTAAAGTGCAGAACCTCGTAAATTGTAAAATTTAACAAAAATATTATTAATTTACAAAAATCATAAAAATCAGAGCCATTGGCCATGGCATTTTCAGAGTTACAATGTTGTTCTGAACATTTTACAGGAAAATCAGAATTCAAAACTTCGTATTATAGATCGCATACAAAATGTGGCAGTACCTCGTAAGTCTCCTACTGTCAAAGTGAATTGATTACTGTTCACGTCGGTTTAAGATTCTTGTATTTTAAAGTGAACTGGATGCTGTTTTTTTTTTCAATAAAAAGTTAAAATTGGTTTTAACTTTTTGAATTTAACATAGGTACATTTTAGATCAAACATAATAAAGTATCTTGATGTGTTTACTTAGTTATTGGTGTTTTCAATTCGACAAATAACTACGAGGTCCTGCTTTGAGTGATGTAATAAAAAGTTATACTGCATTTATGCACAATGGCTTCTCGGGCAAGATTAGCCTTGAAAAGGGTGATGTTTTGTACAAGAATCGTTGGATGATCTTTTGAACGGTAATTACAACTCCTTTAGAACATAACTAGCTGTGCCCGCAACTTCGTACGCGACGTGAGACTGTGTAATTTCCAATAAAAGAGATACTAATAGTTAAGTTTCAATACCTACATGAGATAATTATACTTTTTATGTTAATTTTTTTTACAAAGCTTCTTGAAATACAATATGTATTTGAAGTTCTGTTGCCTGGATCATACACAAATTTGTACCCACACCAACAATAAATCAAACAACATAATTCACCTATATCGTCTTTACTTCTTGAATTCTTCAATTCTTTACTGTAAGGTAGGTATCACCTTCACCGCAGGTACTATAACCGTTAAAACAAAAAAAAAATATCAGGCACTCCGGGAGTGCAGACAGAAGTTATTACTTCAACATTTACGTGTGTATTTTTCGAATTGTCAGGAATTTTACTGCACAGGAAATATTTAAAACTGTTTTGGGAGTAAAAACAGCTAACAAAAAAATCGACAACAGCGCCACCTATCGGATCCAAAAATATCCTATCTTTCGAGCTGCATTAAACCATGCATACAAACAAAGTTTCATTGAGATCGATTGAGTTTCTCCAAAAATCGACAACAGCGCCACCTACCGGGTCCAAAACTATTCTATCTTTCTAGCTGCATACAACCATGCACACAAACAAAGTTTCATTGAGAGCGGCTAAGTTTCTCAAAAAAATAGACAACAGCGCCACCTATCGGGTCCAAAAATATCATATCTTTCTAGCTGCATACAACCATGACCACAAACAAAGTTTCATTGAGATCGGCTGAGTTTCTCAGAAAATGGACAACAGCGCCACCTATCGGGTCCAAAACTATCCTATCTTTCTAGCTGCATCCAACCATGCACACATACAAAGTTTCATTGAGATCGGTTGAGTATCTCAAAAAAAATCGACAACAGCGCCACCTATCGGGTCCAAAACTATCCTATCTTTCTAGCTGCATACAACCATGCACACAAACAAAGTTTCATTGAGAGCGGCTGAGTTTCTCAAAAAAATCGACAACAGCGCCACCTATCGGGTCCAAAAATATCCTATCTTTCGAGCTGCATTAAACCATGCATACAAACAAAGATTCATTGAGATCGATTGAGTTTCTCAAAAAATCGACAACAGCGCCACCTACCGGGTCCCAAACTATTCTATCTTTCTAGCTGCATACAACCATGCACACAAACAAAGTTTCATTGAGATCGGCTGAGTTTCTCAAAAAAAAATCGACAACAGCGCCACCTATCGGATCGAAAACTATCCTATCTTTCTAGCTGCATACAACCATGCACACATACAAAGTTTCATTGAGATCGGCTAAGTTTTTCAAGAAAATCGACAACAGCGCCACCTATCAGGTCTAAAAATATCCTATCTTTCTAGCTGCATTGAACCATGCACACAAACAAAGTTTCATTGAGATCGGTTGAGTTTCTCAAAAAAGTCGACAACAGCGCCACCTATCGGGTCCAAAACTATCCTATCTTTCTAGCTGCATCCAACCATGCACACATACAAAGTTTCATTGAAATCGGTTGAGTTTCTCAAAAAAAGCGACAACTGCGCCACCTATTGGGTGCAAAACTATCCTATCTTTCTAGCTGCATACAACCATGCACACATACAAAGTTTCATTGAGATCGGCTGATTTTCTCAGAAAATGGACAACAGCGCCACCTATCGGTTCCAAAACTATCCTATCTTTCTTGCTGCATCCAACCATGCTCACATACAAAGTTTCATTGAAATCGGTTGAGTTTCTCAAAAAAAGCGACAACTGCGCCACCTATCGGGTCGAAAACTATCCTATCTTTCTAGCTGCATACAACCATGCACACAAACAAAGTTTCATTGAGATCGGTTGAGTTTCTCAAAAAAGTCGACAACAGCGCCACCTATCGGGTCCGAAACTATCCTAACTTTCTTGCTGCATCGAAGCATGCACACATACAAAGTTTCATTGAGATCGGTTAAGTTTCTCAGAAAATGTACAACAGCGCCACCTATCGGGTGTCGGTTTCTCGGTGTCGATGACGCGGTGTCGTTTTAAAAGTACCTCGAATTCATTGATTTCTTCCTATCTAAAAGAAGTAATAACTTCAAAAAAAACCTTGAACTCAATTTCTATATAATACCACTACCACCATATGTACGATTGTACGTCCATCAGCGCACGTCATCAGCCACCTGCGCATTTCCTCAGAAACACATTCACATTGTCGTTGTTGATTACATTTTACATACACATTCACTTCGCATACTTCTCTATCTCTTTCGTTTCACTTAATTCGGAGAAAACACAACGCAGTTTTTTTTTTACATGAACGTGCTTGTGCGATGTGCGCCACCCAACCACCCCAAAGCAGAACAACGATCAAGAACCGCGGTTGCTGATAAAGTTCGATTTGAGCAAATAAATTTATTTTTTTCGTGTTAGATTTTAGGTTGTAGCTCAGCTTCTAAAGGACATAGAAAGCTGATTGATGGCTTGAAATAACTGTGAAAGTGTTGGCTCTCCTAAGGATTTTATTTTGTTTGCATTGATTAAGAATTGTTTGAGTAATGGCGAGATGAAGGCAGTAAAGTTAGTAAAAAAAACACATTTTGGTCAAAAACGCTCCCAAAAAATAGGCTTGACAATGAAAGGAATAGCCTATGTGTTGCTCAAAATCTTAACTAACATTTCAAAAAAAGTTTCATCAAAATCTGTACAGTAGTTTTCACGCCAACCGCGAACATATGAAAACGGCTACAGTTTTATTATATTTATAGATATGTATTCGAGGAAGATAGGGATTATTGAATACTTTTTTAATTCATTAATTTGATGACGTGATGGAATATGATAATGTTCCCAGACCTGATGAAAATCAGAATCAACAAAATTTAATTCTCTCTTACGATGACGGGTGTTTAAACACGAATCAGAATCAATATTTAATTATTACCTCTTATGAATGTGAGTCAAACATTTATCCGAACCAAAATTGGACTGTTTCCTACGAAGACGAGGTTCCAACGAGATGTTAAGCGTGGTTACAATTTTTAAAATGAATGATAATGACGTCATGTCAACAAATCCAGAAAAAACTGATGGTGAGAATTTATTTTAAGGCATTGCAATCCGAAATACTTATTTATTTAAGATATTAATAAACCGGGTATGGCTATAAAATTCAAGAAAAATATTAGAAAAGAAAACAAAGAGCTGAGGATGCAGGGTAAGTCATTTTTGGGATTAACAAAACCTAAATCACAGAGAAATACATTTCAAAATGCTAAAAGAGAAGCCCGTGTAATGGGAGAACGCTGTAAGTGTAAGAAGGGTCCTTGAAACGAATGCCATAAGTTATTATGATGAAAGGAAATTAATTTTTGATTTTTAATTTATTGTATTTTATATTTCTAAAAAAAAAAATTAAAGGAAGATTTAAGACGGGTGTTTAAAATGTGTAAAATGTACATTGCTACCACAGGGATAAAAGAATGTTCAATTTTAATTTGGATAAAAAAGAGCAAGTTAGGAATAAAAGACAAAACAGCTTCCAAGGAAAAAGCTCTACGCCCCAATAATTATCATTTGACCTTCATGAGAGAATTTCTGCAGAACGTTAGCAAGTTGCTTTCGCACTATTGTTACAAAACTGGTAAGTTATTGTGGTACTAATTTAAAAGTTTTGGGGTTCTTCTTCGTGCGTGTTTTACTTGGTAAAGCGATTTCCACCACACCTCCTGCACATCATGGTTATTCAATTGGTGAACAGAAAAGTCAGTAATCGTGGCTTTATAGCGGTCACCATTGACTGTAACGTTCTGACCAGCATTATTTTTAAAGAATTGCGGACACATTATTCCACCAACCCATAAAGCACACCAAACAGTCAGCTTTTGTGGATGTAACGGTGTCTCAACATACACTTAAGGATTATGATCACTCAAAATACGGCGCAGTGCGCGATGCGTATTTCGAACAGAACCATGATTTTCAAAATAAATTCGCACAATTTGGAACCGTTGTTCAGGCTTCAGTCTATTCATGTTGAAATGCCAAACTAAACTCAAAATAAATCTTGACAGCTGACAAAATGGCCGCCAGTTAAAAAAGTATTGCCAACTTAAAGTTCTGTACCTCTAAATTGAGAAGTGGTACCTACTTTCGTACTCGGGGAAGTCAAATAGCACAGAAATTAGTGCAATAGTAGGTAAACCTGTTTTCAACAGTGATTTGCCGTACTTAAGGATGATTCACATGAGAGCGACCAACTACCTACGAACGAACGAATATTCGCAAGTTTTGACAGTCCATTCACATGATACATTTAATTTGGTCGCGGATACCCGCGAATCCAATGACAGTCGCCATCATTTGTCTCTATGACATTTAAAGTTTGAGGTTAACTTCAAACGAATGTTTTATTCGCTAGTTTGTGGAACGCGAATTGAATGATGTGGATTGTGTATAAACTTTGACAATTCGCGCCAAGTGTGTATTCATTCGCGCCAAAAAGTTTACAATTCGAAATTTCTTTATAAACTGTTATTACCTAACAAGTTTCCTTAATACATTTTGATGGGATAATTAATTATTCTCCTCTTGGAGAAACGTTCACAAACGCATCAAAAGTGGTTTGTTCGCATTTCAGCAATTCGTTTGCTCGCTCTCATGTGAATAGTCCTTTATAACAAATTTTGTCAGTGTGTCTGTTTAAACCTACTATTTAAATTTTTGTGTTTTTTTTCCCCAAATCGACTTCTTGTGTTGTGCAATTCTACTCGGGCGGTTTCTTAAGTGGGTTGTGTTTAAGGTACGACAGAGCGAATGTAAATTCATTTTTTTTTTTAAGTGACGGAATCATCATGCTACCGGAAACGGGATAGAGATGATGTAACCAGTGATGATGATGATTTCGCTTCCAAAATCCATAATAATCATGTTGTGGTTTGTCTTTGGATACGTATTTAAGCTGCGGTCCTTTACAAAAGGTAGACGTACATAAATAGCAATCACAAATTGCAACCACATACCATACATATACTTACACATTGAATTATCCTGTCAGGAGGTGCCCATTCATATACCTACATCATGCATAGCATACAAGTACCGTTTACTTTATTATTAATTTATTTTTTATAATATATTAATATCCTATTTACTAAAATTATAGCTTAAATTTTAAATGATTTATTTACAAGTAACTGTTTCTCTTATTAAAATAGATTACACCCTGTGCTTTAGTCGAAATCGTGCATTATCATTGCTGGTTAAATTGATGTGATTAGTAATTAAAATTAAGCTTCGTCGTCTTTCTCTTATGAATCATCACCTTCAGCAACACTTTCGCCATCCATCGAATCATTGCAAACCGAAAGATCCGATTCGGATGGTTGGCGATTGCTTCCCATTTGCCGTATATCCTCGCAATTATTATTTTTGATTTCATCCTCGTTGCCCGACGGCAATTGTGTCTGACGAAGAAGCGCCAACCGCTGTTGCGTGATTTCCAAATGATGTTTCCTCCACTTTATCCTTCTGTTCTGGAACCACACTTTCACTTGTGCTTCAGTCAATTGAAGGGTGTGCGCCAAATATAGTCTTTCTGGACCCACCATGTACTGTTGTCGTTCGAATTCGGCCTCGAGTCTTTCCAATTGTTCGGGGGTGAATATCGTACGCACTCGTTTGTTTTTCAGAGTTGACTTTTTGCCAATGCTTTCTGAAAGGAAACGAAAAATGCAAGAGATTTTTAAAGGCTGCACACAAGAATTGTATAGAGTAGTGTAGAAAAAAAAAAATAGAATAAAATTCACAATATCCACGAGGGTTTTCATCATATTGTCCTTGGCACGATTAAATAATAGCGATGCATGAAAAAAAGGATGCTTTCTAATTAATATGTGTTTCCTGGATATCTTTGGGTCCAGAACTGCAAAAGCAACTTTAATCTCAGTCTAACAGATGCGCCAAGTGTGAACAATTTTCTGTATCTGAAAAAGAAAGTAACTAAAGCATATGATGAGAGAAAAAAAGGCTCTGGGTAAAGCACATATCCCAATACTTAGGTACAGCCATTTTCCACATTAAAAATGATAAAATATTCACAAATGGAGTACGAAGTTCAATACTCTTTATATTATGACGAATTTAACACGATCCAAGCAATAATAAAGCGATTGGTAACACTACTTCGCAAAAACAAAGATGCAAGCCAAGATGTTCCAATGTTGCAGGACATTGAGCATTGAGAGTGTTACTCTGAATACTGGTAGTATATTCCAAGAGTCATCCAAGCACCTCTTGTCTATGTTTAAGTACATGAGTTCGGCTGACCAAGCAAATTATAAGATCATCCTTAAATTAGGTAGGTATATATTTTGCAATTAAACAAATTTTATGCAAATTATTCTTCTATATTTTTATTTTAAGATGCTTCCATAGCTGCATAGTATTACTATCACCTGGCGTAGACAACAGGTTAAGGTTCCATCTATGATTTCATTTAAAATTAATTTACTTGAATCCTTTAAAAAAAAAAAAAAAATTTTAAAATACTTTTGTGTATAAGCGCGAGTGTTGAACACGAATTAAGAAAATAGCAACACGATAATGCTTTGTCGGAAAGACTGACTCAGCGAGTCTCAGAAGTCTTACATGAGCTCCTCAGAAAGAGGACGTACCGGGCGGCGCGCGGATGAATTCATTAGACTGAATCAACATTGTCGTCAACAGTCATGATGACAGTTACCTTACTTGAACTGCTTCGACATATTTGGAGCTGAAGTCAGTAAGGATTTTTCAGGACTAGCCAGGAGGAATCCGGCCGCTTCCGTCCAAGGGTCCAACAGAGGGCCTGGCCCTTTAGGTTGGGGGTTGTACGCCGGGGTAACTGCCCGATTGCGGAAAATCAAACCAGTTCCGAATCAACAACAAGCCTCGGATACGGATGATTTTACTGTTGACGAACTCCGCAAACGAATAAAGGACAACGAATTTCCGATCTGCCCGTGGAATGTTAGGTCCCTCAACAGACCGCGTGCAGTCGAACAGCCAGCGGAGGCCCTGAACTGCTATATAAAGCAGATCTAACCGCCATCCAAGAAGTGCGATTGGATGGACCGGGCAAGAAGAAGATGAAAAACTGCGATTTCTATTATGGCGACTGCTATCGGCAACAAAAACAACGCTTATTTGGATGTGGATTCGTCGTTGGCGGTAGACTTAGACAAGATGAACACAACTTGGGGATTTTTATATAGGAAACTTCCCAAGTTGTATTCAACTTCGAGTGAATAAAATGGGCCTTAAGTTTCAGCTGTGTGAACGAGCGCCTCACGACAATCCGCGTCAAGGCTAAATTCGCCAATATTAGCCTAATATGCGCCCATGCACCCAATGAGGAGAAAGACGAAGACACCAAAGTTAGGTTCTACTTAGACAAGGCATACGAGCAGTGCCCTAAATATGACATTAAAATTGTCCTAGGTGAATTTAATGCAAAGATAGGAAGAGAGTGCATCTTTGGTAGTAACGTCGGAAGGTACAGCCTACACGACACCACATCCGATAACGGATTTAGGCCGATCGACTTCGCGGCGGGGCGAAATGGTGTTACGACGAGTGCCGGCAAGCACATGCAGCGAAACAGAAGGCACACAAAGCGGCGCTGCAAAAAAGGATCAGAACTGCAGAAAAGAAGAGACGAACACCGGCTTCTCAGGAGAAAAAAGAAAGAGCACGAGAAACGCGCGATTAAGGAAATAGAGAGATGCTAAAGCAGGAATGAGGTTCGGAAGTTTTACCAGAGGGCAAAAAGAACCTGCCAAGGAGCCCGAACCGAAGCCTGCAAGGACGAACAAGGGAACGTCATAGAAGAATCGCAGTCAATGCTGAGGATATGGAAGAACTACTTCTGCAGACTGTTTAATGGCGATGACGAACTAAATCCCGCTGTCACGCAGAATAAACCATTCAAACTGGACGATGAAGACCAAAAATTCCGTCCACCCGCCATATCTAAGATTTAGTTCAACAAAAGCCGCTGGAGTAGCTATTCAAAGCGGCAGGCGATGACTTCGTTAGGAGCATGCACCAACTCATCTGTAAAATATGGTCAGAGGAAAGTATGCCCACTGAGTGGCCTATCAGCATTGTTTGCCCGATCCTCAAGAAAGGAGACCCTCTGAACTGCACCAACTACAGAGGTATTATCTGACGTGTTGTGTGAACGCCTGAAACCTTTCGTCAAAACCCCGATTGTTCCCTATCAGTGTATCTTCAGGCCAGGAAAGACTACCGTCGACCAAATATTCACACTGCGGCAGATCTTGGAGCAAACCCATCAAGTCCGAATCGATACCCAACACCTTTTCATCGATTTTAAGGCCGCCTACGACAGCGTTTATAGAGACGAGCTATACGGAGCAATGCTTAGTTTTAGCATCCCTGCCAAACTCGTCCGTTTGTGCAGGATGACAATGGAGAATGCACGCTGCTCCATCAAGATTGGTAAACAACTCACCGAAACCTTAGAGGTGACTTCTTCACCATCGTTCTTGAAAGAATAGTACCTACATAACTCAAACGCTAACACCAGAGGCACTATCTTCCAAAAGTCCGTCCACCTACTCGCCTACGCCGACGACATCCACATAATCGGCAGAACGCAGCGTGATGAAGTGGTAAAGGACTTTGTCTACCTAGGCTCCGCTATGAACTCAGACAACGATACCAGCGCTGAGATTGAACGAAGAATAACTCTTGCCAACTGCTGTTTCTTTGGGATAAGAAAGCAATGGAGTAGCAAAGCGCTCTCTCGAACAACTAAAGTGAGAAGTGACCCTTTATAAGACCTTAATCATCCCAGTCCTACTTAAGGGTGCAGATGCATGGCCTATATCAAAATCGGATAAGGTTACTCTTGCTTGCTCCGAGAGGTAAATTCTTCGAGTAATGTTCGGTCCCGTCTACATAGACGGTGAATGGAGGAGGACATACAACGACGAACTGTACGGGCTGTACAGCGACATCGACCTAGCCACAAGAGTGAAGGTCCAACGACTGCGGTTGCTGAGTCATATAGAGCGAATGGACGTGAAATCTTCGGCCAAAGATCGTGCTGGATGGACACACTCTTGTTGGTTGAGCCTCAGGTCCACCCGGACTGTAGCGCCACCTAAAGTAAGTAAGTAAAATCTTTTTCGTCACTGTTATATATATTTATACATAGTCGGCGCAACAGGTCTGCAGGTCTGCAGGGACCCTGGGCCTAGCTTCTCACAACCATTCGTTTTGTGTGAGTTTTTCATTTTTGGAACGAATGGAAGGGATCTACAATTTTATGCCGATTCCAAGGCCGATTGAGAAGCTCTTTCAACACAGTTACACTCTCGTATGTTTGTCAGACGTTCGCGAGAGGTGGCGCAGTGAAAAAAACCCTGAGTTGAAATTTGTTTTTTTGCGGGATTCGAACCTGGTACCCCTCGCTTAGCAGTCCAACACACTAACCACTAAGCCACTGCGCCTACTTCGTCACTGTTAGTTATATTTTTTACCTCTGTATGTACTAAGATAACGAACTTTTAGTTCAAGAATACTAATTTTCGTAAACACACAAATTTCTATTCACAAAAGAACTACATGATACAGTGACACAAAGGTGCATTATGTACTTAGAACCTTATTGTCCTAATTCTATGTGAATTATCTTTGGGCAAGAGAGTTCTATCTATGTTATACAACAAGGGTTCCAGCAAAATATTTTTTTAGACATAATTTTAAAGGAATAACTTAATATGATTCAAAAACTGTTTATGAATTAAATTGAAAGAGATTCAGAAAAGCTAATTACAACATTCAAACTTTGTTTTCTGAAAAGTTGTGTTGGTGCATTTAGAACCTTCTTGTTCTATGTAGGGTCGCGATTTTAACCAATGACAAAAAGCAAAAACATTTACGAAAAACAAAAATTATCACTGCCTTCGATTTTCTTTTATTTTTCACAACTCACAAAACATTATACTTAGGTGCATTTTTTTTAAAGATTTTGTAAAGTTCAAAGTCTGTACGGTACGACACTCATTATTAACCCCATAAATTTTTGAAATTGTATCATCAGGAAAAAAAGTATATGAGGTAACAGAAATGAAATGGTGTCTCCTGAAATAACATGGTTTGGCTAAATATGTTCATATTAAAAACACTTCGCCATCGAAATTTGTTCTTCCCCGGAGGGCCGGAGGTCTTCCACAAACGCCATGTAATAATGTTTCTCATTAAGTTTAAATTGGTGTATTTCATGATTTGGCACATTGTTTATTGAACAAGTTTATTTATAAGTGAATTTTTACTGTGCAAGCATGTATGATACAATAAAAATTATTATTATTACTATTAAAGGTGTCAAGAAAGAAGGATTGTAAAGCCTGAACTACATCGAAACAAAAGTGGGGAAAAGTAGAAAAAAGTGAAAAGCTCGATATTCATTGAAAACACACGCATATTTATATGACATCCATGAAGAAAACCTGAACTAAGAAAGCTCAGAGCTTTTTGTTTTAACATTTCAAATTTCCAGAGCAATTATAGACAAATTTAGCTGAGTGAAGTGCAAAAAGAGCTTTTCCTTTCGAAACTGACAGGAATTATATAATTGGAACGTGATCTACCGGCAAATCGATAATGAATTCCTTGAGTGTATTTGTTTATAGAACTTTAGAAAAGTGAAAGCTGGAACATGCTCGAGCTTTCCACAAAGTGCAAATTTTCAATTGAGACAAAAGTATACAGAGTGCACTTTGGGATGAAGCAGGACATCCGATTTTTTCCACTTTTTTGTACTTTTTCCCACTTTTGTTTCGATGTAGTTCAGGCTTTAACAGCGTAACTTTTGATGCAAAAATTGTATTTATAAATTTTAACTTTTTGAGTGGATTGTATCTGTGTAACTTTATTTTCTAATTGTATCCAAAAGATACAATTATTGTATCCGCTTTTCCATCTTTGCTCTGAAATCTTAAAAAGATTGCTTGTGTTTGTACCAAACGAACATCAAAATTGCTCAGACAGCGCCCAATCGATTCACACCGACCACCAACTAGTTATCGTTTGACGTTTCCATTAGCTGTGACACACTAGTCGTTAAACTTCAGTGCAAACTTTTTTGGCTACAAATTCGATCGAAATAATCAACAAATAACATTAATTCAGAGCATCTAAAAATAACATTAGTCCATCAACTAATTGTGGAAAATGATTTTAAGTTGTGAGTGGTGACATTTGGTCGGTCAGCTGTTCTGCTGAATTTGCTGAATATTGCAAAAGGCGTGTTTGTTTCAACAACCCAACGATTGGAAGTCGTTTTCGTAGAGGGTTTCGATTGTTTTCGCCAAAACCGGGTTTTCGGCAGCTTGTACGCAAATGTACCGTTTCTGCTCCAAGCTGACCATCTAGTTTGTATCATCTTTGAACAGAATGTTAACTTTGCGCTATTTGATTAATGACAATATAAAGGCAGAGAAGTCAGAAAAAAGTACGTGATGGTCGAAAACGCCAAAAAGAAGACGTACCAAGAAACCGCATAAACGCAATAAGGCTTTTTTTAGTTTCAAGAAACATTTCGAAAAAAGCTTTATCGAAATCTAATCAGTAGTTTAATTTGCTGCCATACAAATTCTCATTTAAAAAGGCAAACTTTACAATCTTTTTTAGTGACTCGGATGTAACTGATTCTGAACTGAAACTTCAGCTGCTTAATGTTGAAAACGTGCACGGAGTACACACGTACAGAATGTACGTACTTTAGGGAGTTAATTCCCAAGTAAAGAGTTTCGAATATGTAAAATATAGAAAACATGTTTTGTGGCACCTTTTCAGTGGTGTTTGCTAAAACGCCAAATACGCAACAAATTCCATAAAGGATATCCACAGTTTGGAGTTCATGCAAAAAATTCTTGTAACACCTACTTACCGCTTTTGATCTTTTCCCTCTGAAATCCCAAATTAGCCTGCTGCTGGGCATGATGTTGATGCAATTGTTGTAAGCTCTGTAGGGCGGACGGAGCATTAACGGCAGCGGCAGCAGCTGCTGAAACTGCGGCTGCAGCCGCTGCATGATGTCCAAAAGCGTTCAGTCGCATGTGTCCGGCGTTTGGCACGCTATCGCTTACTCCCGTCACCGATGACGGCAAGTATCTATTAACTACACTATTCACCGAATTCATAGTATCACATTCGTATTTATTTACACTGCCACTGACACTGGTGTTTGCCTGATTGGTATTGTTCTCCACATGGCTGCTCCTGGGCTGGTGATGGCTGTTACCATGATTGTTGGTTATAGATAGATTCATAACACTGTTATAATCCTTGTGGCTATTGTCTATTGCGCTCTTTTGGAGCCCCAAAATAGCTGCTATGGTAAAGGATTTGCCAACATCCAGGGATGTATTGCTATCCAAGTGTGGCGAACTGTCGATGTGGTGATTGTGGGTCATGTGTGTATGCTGGTGCTGCTGGGCATGTTGCACGCTTGTTGAGTTATGTAATGCCAGGAAGTGCGTTAAAGGATTCGGATGATATTTCGACGGATTCTGCAGCATTATAAATGTTGTCTTTCAACGAGCGCTGATTCGTGCGTACTGCTGATCCTCAACTTTTCATTTACGGTCAACAGCCGTTCCAGACACACTCTGCAATAAAAGAAAAGAAATGTCATTCAAAGAAAATTGCATATGGTAAGTGTGGTGTACATATGGATGAAGGATTAGTCGTGGGGGGCAGAAAGGTACCGGCGCGTATCCATACGAAACATGAATGCAAGACAAACCCCTTGTTGTCTATACAGTGGGTTCATCATTCTGGCACTGTAATGGACACTCGGGTATGGCTACTTGTGTGTAATTGATGCCACTTAATGGTCTACGCACTCAATAGCCTCTTCCTTAATGCAACTCGCTTCGTTGTAAATCTGCTCGAAAAATGGTGTAGGTACCAAAGACAATTAACTATCCGGCAAAGCGAAGTGCAGACTCACAGCATCGCCTGTCATTTATTTAAGTTTCTTAACTTAAATAGGCAGTTTTAGAGACGCTTTTATCAAATGCTCTCTTCGGTTGTGCAATCAACTCGGATCGAATCTTCCGGCAATTGATTTCCGAAGTGGACTTTTAATTACTACCCTTACTATACTACTATTACTATATCTGAAATCAGGCAAATGCCAATTAGTTGCTGCAGATATGCACGTAGATAATCAAGCTGCAAGTGACAATAAGAATGTGAGCTGGTAAGTAGGTGCACATACGTTCGGGTTCGGCATGTGCGTATTAATTCCATATGGTGTCCAAGTGCATTATGCGGTGAGTGGTATTGCATTCATTGCATTACATAATTGTTCTGAATGGTGCAGTGTAAGCCGGTATTGTATTGCAGCTGACAAGACAACACCAGCACCAGGTGTAGGGAATGTCTTCTGGTGTAAATTTACTCTAAAGTCGATGACAGGCACTCTCTTGCCGACAATCAGAAAAATGATGAATGAACCTAGTTGTGGTTGAGGCTTCAAGTAGTCACATGAATTAAAGAACAATTGAGTTTAGAGAGCAGTAAATATGATACTCGATTTTATGTTATGAATACCTGACCTGGATACAGACACTGTATTGGAGTACAACAGAAATATTTTAGTTGGACTTTCTCTACATTTCTCCAGAGACGAAGTATTTCGTCTAAATGCAGTTGATTTTTCGAAAAAGAACAGTGTATTTCTTGTAAGTGCGGCAAATGTGGCCCACGTGGGTAATATTGCCTACCCCTGTATTTCAGAAACCATAATCAACATCGAAATAAAAAATGTTTTACTGCGAACACGCTCAAACCGGTATATAGCCATGGTTTTTTGGGGTAAGTTTGGGGCGATGGGTTTGGTAGATATACGCGGCGCATTTTGGTTTCTCTACATACGTTGTAATATTTTGGTAAGTTTTCTTAAGTGTTTTAACATACAATTTTGTGTTTAATTGGTAGGTATATTTTTTCTCAAATTAAATACATAGTATTAAATATTTTCTTAATTTTTAAGGTTCCGTACCCAAAGGGAAAAAACGTAACCTTATTAGTTTCGCTCGGATGTCTCTCCGTCTGTCTGTCTGTCTGTCTGTCTGTCTGTCTGTCTGTCTGTCTGTCCGAACCCACTAAGCCAATTTTGTTACCAGGTCTATCTCAAGAACCGATTGACATAGGAGGCTAAAATTTACACACAACATCCGGTCTAACCTCTAGTTAAACGACAAATACCAATGGAAGGAATACATCAATTGGTTTTGGATTAATTACTGGTGAAAAAAATATTTTCATTCGCCCAAAAAACGGTTTATTTCTTGATTCACAAAAAAATACATCAAATCCTTTTTTGTAGATCATGTTCTTATCTATATATGTGCTGAATATTGTTTTGCCGAAAAGTTAATAGTTTACAAGATATTTTCAAAAAAGATAATTTTACCATGTAAAATACGTTGCTCTCATTTATGTTCTAATCTACTACGCAGTTGTGCACAATAAATTTACCCCATCAAAGACACCAGGGCTGTCGCTTCATAATTTCGTTGGGGAGTATAATACATTTTTTTGGGGAGTACAGAACAAAATAAAAGTAATATATTTTTAGTCAATAGTTTTTAATTGGGACAGGTCGCATACAGAATGGAAAATTGGCGTGGGTTGGGTACTAGTACTAATTAGAAAATGAGATTCATCTGCGAGTAATTTTTGAGAGTAAAAATATTAAGTAATTAAATTAAACTAAATTGTGATGAATTCATGAAGAGGGGAAAGATTAAATGATATAGATTTCAAATAATATCTGATGTGTTGGACTTTAGCCAAATACGGAACCTTCGGTGCGCGAGTGACACTCGCACTTGGCCGGTTTTTTTTCACATTAAAATTAAAAAAAATATTATCAAGTGTGTTCAAAATTAAAATGAGTAAAAAAATTAAGTGTGTTTGAAGGTGGGCCAATTAATGTGTTTATAATATGACCAACTAGGTCACAATTGCCACCTTTTCTCGACTGAACTATTATTTTTTTTATCTTGGTGGAAGGAGGACATGATGGAACATGGAAGCCATATCGACAATCAAGAAAGTTCCCCGCAGAAACATTGCGTTAATGGCCCACCCTCGACCATTTTTAGCAAGTAGCATGTACGCTGAGAATAACCGAAAATTCAACATTCTGTTTTAATTTTTTTTTTCATTTATTTAACGAAGTTTTCGTTTTTTTAATAAGGTTCGAAAATAATGAACAATTTGTAGTTTTATTTAATTAACAAAGACCCTTGTAATATACATTCGGAAACGAAAACTATTTATTTTGATTTTTAGCTACCTATCCAGTAACTAAAATGTGTCAATACTTATAAACAAAACAAAGTCTAGGAAACAACACCTCAAAATATCGGAGTTTAACAATATATTTTGGTGGTACTTTGAACAATTTGCCTGCAAATTGGACAAAGAATTGGATTATTAAGCTTTAAGTATGTGTCTGACAATCCTGTATAACAGTTTAAACACATTTTGAAGTGATTACAAGGTTGTAGAAGGATAGTTCTTGAGCCTTTTTCAAAATCCGTGACAAAAGAGCTTGGGAAAAACAAATATAATAATATAGGTAATAAATACATAAATGAACGGGTAAACCTAACAAGTAAAATTGCATTAAATGCATGTAAATCTTAATATAATAATTATGTATTTAGTAATACATGATCGTCGTGAGCAAAATGGATTAAACAAAGTTGTTTATATCCGCAAGATGGGACAACGCTTAAAGTGCCGTCCAGAAGATACTTTTTCTGGCTCCCGTCCGGTAACTTCCGTATTTCCTCAGACATTATCGTAGACATAAATATAGTGTGCGAAAATCTCGGTTCAATAACAGTGCTTCTGTAGAATGGATCACTACGTTTGTACAGAACCATACCAAAATCATGCAACACACTTCGATTCTTAAAAATTGCACATAATAATTATCTCTGAAGCAGATGTGGGGGCTTCAGGAAACGAACTGTTTCGGATGATTATAAGTTGTCGCCGAGCTTTGCCAAACTGAACAGACGCACTAGTTTCACCTCTACCACCCAAATTTGCCATTTAAAAGATGTGTAACACAAGTTCATCAACTAATGAGATTAAGGTAAAGTTCACTTGTTTTTCTAACAAGTAGGTACAGTTGGCTTTATAGATTTTTTAGCCTAAAGTCCTGGCACCTAGTGCTATATGTTCTATTGTTTATGTAATTCATTTATGTAACAATAAAGTTGTAATAATAATAATAATTTACAGATTCTTTTGCCCTTTTTCTGAATGCGGCATTGTTTCGCTTTAAGAAAGTGAAATAATGCCGAATTGCGAAAACATTTGCTTCGGCTTTATTTCACGAGCAATGTTCGGCGTTATTTAGAATTCGGCGTTATTTCGCTCGGCATTATTTCACGACAACCCATGTTCTCATAACATGACCTTATCTTTGCCACCTTCTATTTTGTTTGTAGTAAGCAATTAATGCCCCGTGTCCACAGAGATATTGATCTCCTTCATCTGGATATGTTAAGAGTTAACTGGCAGACCTAGTGAAGTTAGCCCGCATTTTTTCTAGAATGAAAAATGGGAATTGCAGTTCCATAGACATTCGTTTGTATAGTTGATTTTAGTGAAACCTTTTCGTTTCTAGTTCAACCATTAGAAAGTTTGAACCATTAGAAGAAAATTTCAGCATGCACTTTTGGCTTTTTGAAATAAAAATTGTAGTGAAATTAGTTTTTCTCAAAAATGTCTTATTTCGGAGATATAAGGACATTTGTGTTTGCACCAATAACTCCAAATTTCCAATAGTGAAAAATTACTTGAAATCACTGGTGCATAAAGCATAACCTAACTTAAATAACTGCATTTAAAAATTCTGAATTCGCTCAAGCGTTACTTAATAAAACGCAATTTAATTAAAAAAACACATCCTAGAGTTGCATATGAGATGTGATTCACTCTTTGTCAATTAGAATCCAACAAATTTTTCTATTCCTTCGAATAACATTGTGTTAAGCCTTGAGACAAAATATTCTTCCAAAAATAAAATTGTTGACTCAGTTAACAATTATTATTATCAAGAATAACAATGAAAAATGATAACTATTTTTATGATAATCTGATTTAACTATACATATTTATTAACTAAATGGTTGTTTCTTAACAAGTACATTAAATTGTTAAAAAGCCCTTTTGAATGTTAATTGAGAATTAAATGTTTCTTACGGCAATAATCTGTTCTTTATTATTATTATTATTATTATTTCTTTATTATTAAGTTACTTAATTACTATAACAATACACGACAATATAGCACTAGCTACCAGGGCTATCGGCTAGTTGAAAAAAGTAGGTTAGTTTTTAAATATATTTGTTGATGTTTAGTGTTTCTAATATTTTACTTTTTGTATATTGGTTTCTGTGGGAGTTTGTAACATAAGTGGAGTGGTGGAGAAGTTTTTTACTGTATCGTTGATCTTCTGGCATTCGAATAAATGTTTGTTGGAGAGGACGGAGTTGCTATGGCAAAGATGGCAGGTTGGAGGATAACTTGTGGCTAGCAGATGACCGTGTGTGAGGCTTTTGTAACCCATGCGAAGTCGAAGAAAACATTTTACCGACACTCGTGAGCAGTTTGTAGGGTATAATGCCATTTCTGCCCGAGGGTTAATTAGAGTAGTGGTGGTGTGCTCTTTCCACATATCCCGCCTTTTGTTGTACCACGACGTTTTTATATGTTTTTGGAGGTTAGTTTTGTTGTGTGTATAGAAGGTGATCAGTGGTTCTGTTGTTGCAGCTTTAGCAGCTTTGTCGGCTTGTTCGTTTCCTGTGATACCGGCATGTCCAGGAACCCACATAATCTTAAGTCTGCTTTTGTTTATGATAAGGTTGTCTCTAATTTTTTCTATTATCGGTGTAGAGTTGCGTATATTTAGAGTGGCATGTATTGCGGATAGGCTGTCACTGCAAATAAATACCTTTTTGTTTGGGAATAGTTTTGTTGCATGGTATACTGCAAGCGCTTCGGCAGCGAATATGGAATAAAATTGATTAACTATTCCATTTGTATCTACTACAACCGCAAAAGCTGTACATCCTTCTGTCTTTGATGCATCGGTGAATAGAAGAGTCCAATTTGCATCCACAAATTTCTGAGTAAGATCCTTAAAAACTGAGTTGTATATTTAGTTGTTAGTAGTTGTTTTGAGATATTTGTGAAGGTGGGTTATAATAGAGGATTCATCGACTAACCATTGCGGACATCTGGGTGCCTTGTGCGTTTGAATATTGATTGGAATGTCAGACAGCCACGGGGAATGCAGTGCATTATAGATTGCCGATGACCTTCGGGACACTGTTCTCCGGGACAACACCCTTTTGGAGTATATGATAGGAGATTCTCTAGACACTATGATTTTCGGGAGGAGGAGGGCTGTGAGATATTCAAGTCTTTCTTCGACTGAGAGCAACGCAGCTTCTATTTGCATAGACACAATCGGAGTCGTCCTGTACGCTTTAAGAGCCATCCGAATGGCGGAGTGGTACTGTGGTTTGAAAAGCTGGAGCGATTCCTTTGGGCAGTTGCCATAGATGACTAAGCCGTAATCGATCTTGGACAGAATGATGGATTTAATAACTCTTATTATAGTGTTTACATGCGAAGAAGAATGTTTAGATGTAAGATACTTAATTACGTTTAGTCTTTTTTTAAGTATGTACAATGGTCTATAAAATTAAACTTAGAATCAAATATAACGCCTAATATACTAAGGGAATTCACATTACAAATACTAATGTTCTTAAAATTAAGTGTTAGCTGTTTTGAGCAGCTCGTTTTTCTACAAATATGTAATATTTTAGTTTTTTCTAGAGAGATTTTTCCACCAGAGAGATTACACCACTGGTCTATATCTGTTAGCATATTGGAAAATGTGGAGGTCGCGATCGCGTTAAGAACAGGTTTTCAGGTCAACCTGAAAACGAACAAGTGTTGATAAATCATGTTGATGCTGCCACCCTTGAAATGTTTGTAAGTTGGGGATTATTCTGCGACGGTCTAAAAGCATTCGAAGATTGTCCCATAGCTTCCCAGGAACTGCTCAAAATTATCAATTCGCATGAAATTTATAACATCTTCAATAAAAGATAGTTGATGGAGGATAGGATCAAATTCCAGTATGGTGTTAACAAATTGAGAGAAGTAGGTGTACATAAGCACCAACTAAAACTTAATTTAATTGCCTTAATTACTGTGTACTGTGATACTTACAATAGATACTATGTTAGGTGTATAATTTTTTAAACCAAAAACATTTATAACATACCTAACAATTCCCTTTTGGGAACAACTTTTTTATTCGATTCGAAAAATAATATGTTTTTGATATGCCAAGAATTTGAAAGTATGTATATTTTAAGAAAAATTTCGGGCATATCAACTAAAAAAAAACAAAAAGGTGCTTTTATATAAAAAATATTATTAATTTTTCAACATGTGTAAAAAGTGTCACTTCAAACAGCTCTGAAGAAGTTTCATTATATTACCTACTTAATTTTGCGCGTTTCTTTTTTATTCTCCGTTGCCCGTAAATATGTATTTTTAATATTTGTGTTAATTTTTGTCTGGAGAAGGAATAGTTTTTGGATTACTCAAACTAGGGGTAGTTTTCAAGGTGAGTTTAGTTTTGTTGCTGCATTATATTTCGAACATTTAATTTCCGTCATAAAATTTTGTAGGTATCTATATTATCTTACTTAAAAAAAATATACCTCAAATGGATTTATTTCACCAACCATTATTTTTAAAGAATCTTGATAACGAGTTCTTTACGGAACAATTGAAGTTCTTAGAAATCTGTCAATTTAAATTTTTCAACCAACAATTTTATGCTTATTTTTTGTTGACAATTTGATCTTGTGTCAACAATTTATATTTCTTTGCCGTTATGAAAATTCGTAGGTATATAAATATTAGGTTAAATATGTCCACATACTTTTTACTACATATTTACTAAGCTCATGATTTACAAAAAAACAAATATGTTCCCTCCTTGGCCTTTGAATAAAATAAGTCGATATTTTGAAAACATTATTGGCGACATAATATTATGACCATAATAAAAAATACATTGTTTTTGAAATCAAAGGAATTCAGACTTTCAAAGAATAAAATAATAATAATAGTTGAGTCTCACTTCAGGATTTAGGCTTTTTAGTCCGCCTTATCACTATTATTTGTGAGTTCTTTTGTAAAAGAAAGCTTTCAATTTTTAAATTATTATATGCGTTTCTTAACAAATTCTTAGTTTCAATATTTCATTGAACATGTCGTCGCCCGAGAATTGGTTTGTTCCATACGCCACTTTTGTCGGTTTTGAGTTAGGAATGGATTCTATGGTAATTTTGTATGCTCTTTCTAAATCTGTGATCAAATTTGCGCTACGTCTTTTCAATCCCGAGATATCCAACATCAATTTTGTTCCATATCCACCAAAATCAACATTTTCTAGAATTGTTTTGTGCCATAAACCATTTTTTGGCGTTTGGGACATTTTTTCCATATATTTTTTGTCAATTTTTTTGTCAGAATTGTTTTGTTCCACGTGCATATTACGGTGACAAGGGATAGAAAAAATACTAAGAATGTTGAGAATTGGTTTGTCCTACGTGCACTTGTGTTAAAGAAATGCTATGTTTATGGGACAATGATCGCAAACAAAATTTTAGTATTGGTTTGTGCCATATCCATTACAATTGTTTAGACAACCCGAGACAATTGTATGAAATCAGTTAGTCGTGGCTTGGCTGCCAAAGTGGAAGGGCGTGCGCGGTCGAAATATACGATACCCCACCTTAAAATCCATCATACTACGGAGTGATTCATGTGTTCCGCAGAATAGGAACAAAATCAATTCCACCGCAATTAAAATGTTCCTGAACCGAAGTGATGTAGAGATGATTGTCCAGAGATATTCCGAGCCGGGACATTCCTTAATTCAGGAGGTGGATTGTATTCATTCGGCAATCGATAAGTATTTGAAAAACCTTGAGATTCATAGTCCACTTCACCTAGTCAAGCTTTTAACAAGCATGAACACAGCCAAAGTTGAACTTAAAATTATCAAATGCTTCCTGAAGATTTTAAGGCGTATTCCATTTTGGCTAACAAAATGGACTTCAGCAAAGTACCTTTTTCCAAAGTAAAAATATTACTTTATGAAAAAAATTTCGCTTTTGAAATAAAATTTAAAAACTCGGCGAAAGAAAAAGAGTACAAAACTGTAAGTTTATTTAAGACAGCCACCAAGGGTGCACTACCAACACCGAAAAATTTGCTTTGTGCAAAATTAACACAAACCTTTAAAACACCGATCTCAAAAGAAAAGAAAAAAGACCTTAAAGACTTGTTACCGTTTTTACCGGAAATTGATAAGCAATATCTTAAAACATTGCTTAATATTTAGAAACTAAAAAAGTGATAGCAGTAGAACTGCTTTTTTATTTTGTTTTTTTGTTTATTTTTAAAGAAAAATGTTTATTTTTTATTTTGTTTTTTTAATAAAGACTTTATTGAAAACAAAGATATAATCGATTTTCTTTTAAAATTTTAGCATCCAACTACATGCTTTCTTGCCTTTCACATTATATATTGATGAGAATTGGTTTGTGCCATATTCATTTTTGTGTGTTCCACGTGTATGAAAAAAAAAATCATATTCAAAATGTATGAGGTGGGATACAAGCCAAAAAAGTAGACTTTTGTGCTGATTAACGTATCTTATTAACGGTAAGGCAAAACACTTTGAAAATTGGTAGGTGAAGTCTTAATAAGACTAACTTCAATTTAAAAAAATAAAAATTAAATCCTATCGCACAGTTTCGGAGTACTAAGTACGCGAACCTTTAAATGCGTTTTTCTCGAAAAAGTGTCAATGTCGTATGGAACAAACCAATTCTCGGGCGACGTGTGTTAACTGATACAATTGTATCCGCTTTTGGCGTGTGGGGCGTGGGATTGAAATAGATAGGGTGCGAAATGTATACGGGACTGAAAGAAAATGATTTAACATTTGAAACGAGTACCTGTTAAAATTACGGAAGGAAGACAAATAATTTTATGCAGTGGGAAGGAATATCCTGTTATTGGCCAGCTCAAGTGTTATGAGAATATATATTTGTTGGCAAAAAATATTGCCCCCCTGCAGGATAGCAAATTTCTTAGATCTTTTTTCCATCAACTGTTTTGAAACCACATTTTGCACAGGCGAAGCCGGGGGTTACAGCTAGTTTTATATATTTGGAAGATTGTAACTAATTACTTTAAAGGCCACTAAAGGTAGACTCTCGCAATCTTTTAAATCTTTCCCTAGGTCTTATAAAGCTGCTTGGTCCAGTCGGTCACGACCATCAAGATATTCAAACAGATGATGCAAAGAAAGTTCATTTGTGTGTAATTGACAGATGAACCACTGTAATGGTATTTTTAATTTTTGTTCCAAGCATCGTATAACACCTCCTTTAGATCCTGTATTGGCAGCAGTTCCGTCACAACCTACTGCAAGCAAGTTATCGCATGCTACACTTCTATCATCTAAAAAGTGTTTTATTTCCTTACTCACTATGATGGCTCTTCTTGGCTCTTTGACTTAACTTATAGTTCCTCGCAAACTATTTTTGGTCTGGAGGAATCTACCACTACCATATAGTGAGGGTTTTGTCTGATTTTGTCCTTGCCGCCATCAAAATATATCCAGAAGCTTCTTGGAGTAATAACGGCTTAGTCATTCAAATACTTCTTTGCTTATCACGTGCTCGTCTTATCTTGCTTCGATCGATTACATTACTTGTGCGTTGTGCTTTCCTTTGTTATAAGGCCTTCTTCTTCTGAGCTCTGTCTGGAGACAGCTCTTCCAAAGATGTTGATGGTTGGTGTTCTAACGACAGCTCTTCTTTAAATTGATTTTCATATGATCCTTAAGAAGATGAAGAAAGATCTTAAAGATAACTGCATGTCATCAGACAAATTAGTTTCAACGGTGTATTTTTCTTGTCTCCTTTCATACTTTCTTTTTCTCATTATTTTCCTCATATTTTTCATGGAAGTTCTATAATGTCGGTGTTTCCAATTCCCTATTTTCGTTCTTTCCGTTGGTCAATCAAAAAAATTCTCTCTAATTTTGGTACTTTTGGTTGTTTTTCACATTAGCATGAATCAACATTTTAGCACTTACAAGCTGCTATATCGAGAAGAGATTTCGCCTCATCCCTAAACAACTGAATGCGCTTTTGATATGAATCTAAACCTCTCCTTGATTTATATGGTTTGAGTAAATTTTGGTAATTATCAGGGTACCTATACTGTTTTATCTTCCTTATAACTGAACGATGTTCGATAGTTGGAATAGACGCTTTCTCCCAAAGGTTCAATAACTTTTCACTGATATTCTCGCATGTTTTAGTACCTATCTAAGTTTTTATATTGAGTTTCACTATTTACATCGTATAATATCTTCGTAAGTCGGCAACATGTAGGGCTTAATATCTTGTCCGTGGCCAGACACTGTACACAGTAAGTCGCTCCTCAGAGTAGACCCCGACATTTTTTTAATTAAACTGAAATAATAACACTACCGAGCACTAAAACCAAAAAATATTCAAATTATATTACTAAAGTCATTATTAATTTATTTTTAAACAGAAGATTCACGCACAGGAAGTAGCTTGATCGGAGCTATATGAAACTGGAAAAAATATCATATTGAAAAATGCTGATGTATCAAAAAAGGCTATAACTTTAAGTTACCTGGGGCAGTGAACGATTTCAATGATCAGTGAAATAAAAAAAGTGGATTTAAAGAAAAGTTTTAATCAGAATTAAGTTATTTTTTTCGTAAACAAATTCCACAATTGATTACCTTTATTTTGATACCAACTATCTCAAATATTGTTTGATTAATCGCCTTAAAATAGTAAATCAAAATTTTCAATATAATGCATTTCAATGATAGCTATAACTGGGGCCTTAAGTATACTTCAATTCAAAAAAATTGTTTGCATTTAGTTAATATGTTCACGGGTACAACTTTGAAAAGCAGCCCATTCAGATTTGGTTAAAAAAAATTCATATTAAAACGATCCACCCTGCTGTCCAGCCTGGCTCTCTTTCATTTACACACATAGCTAATTATAGGTCACACCATTTATGCAAATACTGAGTGAAAACTGAAGACAGTTAACCCGTAGCCGTTTGGAATTATTCGCCTTGAAAAGTACTTGCATTTCTGTCAAAATAACTTTGCCGACTAGTGTAAGTTACTTAAAACCTAACTCATAACTTACTAATAATCATTTTTAAAAAATGTAGGTATAATTGTTGTCTGAAGAAATTAAAAAGAAATGAAGAAATTTTAGCGACGGATAATCCGAGTCCGTGAAGCCGGATGATTTGATTATGTAAAACCCGGTACAAGAAAGTACTACAAGAGTTATTGTTATACAATGAAATGAAAATTAAAAATTATTTATGTTGGGATACATACACTATTTAATTATTACTATCCCTTGGTAATCCAAATGTGATTTGAGTACAGAAATCCATGACACTTTTATGTAACTATATAAATTTAAACAGAATTTCTTATAATTCACTGTCACTTTAGTTTGATTTTCCGCTTTCCAAAATTTGTATATAAAATTCACAGAATTTATGGTCACTATTGGCACTTGTTTCGATTCGAAAAAAATATTATTAGTAAAATTTATTCACGACCGAGATTTGTGTGTTCACATCTGCGAATCCGCTTGTTGACTGAGTCGGACATAATGGAACCCGCGACAAGACAGATGAATATTAATATTCCCTATGTATCTGTACATGAGAAGCACTTATGTATTTATGATTTCAACAAACTCGGATTATGCACATCATCGTTGTGTCATCATCATCATCATCATCATCGTCATTGTCGTCCTCTAACAGCAGCAGCAGCACCACCACCACCACCATCACCTTCCGCAACTGAATGGAAAATATTTCGCATCTCTGAATTTAACCATCCACGTCGATTGTCCAAAAAAGCGTAACTAAACATCGCAATCGAGCTTCAGTCAATGCAACACCCCTTAAAGAGAACACACTGCGTGGTGGAAATGAATAGGGATGAGGATTCTGAGGGGATGAAAACAAAATGGTTTAACCTATAAAACCTCTTGGTGAGTATATTGGCCATAGTTTGATATCAATGTATCCGGTAGATATATTTTCACAAACCACCCACAAGGGCCAATCATTCTGGCTAAAGGACTCGCCACCATATCTGTGTCTGTACCCGGAGCACACATACACACCATGCCGACCCCATGTGAATTAAAGTGGGTGGTTTTCGTATGGCACGCACATTTCAATCATCATTAGTGCTAATGTACCCACAAAAATTAGGGGTGCTTAGCTCTTGATTTAGCTCTCTAGATCCGGTCGGAACGATGAGGCTAATGTCTGCCGGCGTGATTGTGCGCGTCTTTGTGCCTGTGTCGGTGGTTATGGCACTCAGGGCCGGGGGCCAATCTCAAAACGTATTACTATGCCGATGGAGGTATGCGCTGCAGTTGTGTTGGAGTTTTCTTTGTTCATTTCATTGTGTTTTATTTCGAATTGAGGTTTTCCACCCTCAAAAAACGTCTCTGTAGTTGTATAGTGTTTTACCGCAAATTCAGATTTTCGTTCTCTTTTGCACTTGGTCATGTTTGTATACAGTTTAGATGATGGTTTTGTTGTAGTTGTGCATCAGGCAGCCATTTAAGTTGGGGATAAAGTTGTTTTTTTTTCGTTTGGTCTTGTGGAGCCCTTTCCGTGATATAATTTCATTTTACTTGGTTGAAGGGGCAGCTCCACTGTTTTTCTTTTTTAATGGGGTACTCTATGAATGGGTTTTACATATAATCGTGCATGTGTGTGGAGTAAGCACAGGGATGTTATATGTAGAGTGGCGAAGCTTTTTCAACTTTTGTGTTCGAAATTACAACTTTTCTGGGGGTCTTTTTCTTTTGGCTAATCTGTTGGTGGTATGATGTTCTTTGTAGTTTGTAGTATCAGCAAGAACTTTGTTCAGTGAGGTGGAGGAATACATTTACAGTTCATGCAAGATTATCAAGTTCATATTTTCAGGACTTTCATGGAGTTCTTCCGTCTATATGTATCCATACTCGTTTAGAAAGTCTACTAGTAGACGCACCTAATATCAACATTTAATGATAGGATTTGGTGGAAGAGTCTTTAGGAGCCAATAGTGGCGATATTTTGAAACTTTTCCACAGACCTAAGTAGGTACATAATTTACAAATGGTTGGTTGGTTGGTTTAAGTTACTGACGAGGGAAAAACACAAATAGCGCATTGAGGGCCATTTTGAAAGCACAACTAACGGAACCTGAAATAAATTGGGATGAAGGAAGTTAAGGAAGCTTAAAACCAGCCTGTGGAGTTTAGAAATTTGATAATCTTGTTCAAATGGACGCTTTGGATGGCCGAAATGTCATCGTAAAAGGGATGACATCTACACGCGTTCTGGCTTTGTAGGTTGTTGGTAGTCTCAGCGCTTGAGGTGAAGAGCAGGAGAATTTCTCTTTTTTACATATCTCAGTGAAGGGAAGACTACCTCCGCATGAGACACGCGCAGAGCAGAGCCTGGTCTAGCAAGTTCATTGGCTTTCTCATTCCCCTCAGTGTTCCTATGGCCGGAAACCCCGACCAGAGCGATTTCAAACCGATGACAAGCAGTGGTCAGTGTCTCCCTGAAATCCACAACAAGCTTGGACGTCGACTTAGTTGAACCAATGCCTTAATCGCGGCCTGACTGTCGACGAAGATGCCTATTTTTTTATTCTGGGTATAACTATGCTAAGGAGCAGTCTGCAAGCCTCCTTAATTGCAAATACTTCTGCTTGAAAGAAGCTTGCTGCGTTGGGAAGGCGAAGAGTTTTAGCGATGTTTAAGTCTGTTGAGAAAATGCCTCCTTCTATTCCACAGTTCATCTTGGAACCATCTGTTAAGATAGGTATTCATTTCATATTATTTACGACCGCATTCTCCTCCCATTCTATGATCTAGAGGGGAATCTAACAGAGAAGTTTTTATGGAAGTTGAGTTTGGGTACAATGTAGATATACGACCTATGCCGTCGGGAAGGGAAAGTAGGATGCTGATAGGGCCTTTCGAACCAACATTTAGATTCCTTCAATCTAACAGCGCTACACGCGGCAAAGTTTTTTATGTGCAGATCCACGGGCAGAAAATTAAGAATCACATTGAACGCCTCGGTCGGACTTGATCCAAGGGCTCCTGTGATTTCAATTCCATGTTGTAGGTTTTGCTTAATGCGGTCCACCATACCAATGATCCGTAGGTGAGGATGGGACGTACCACCGCTGTGTATATCTAACGAACCATTTTTGGTTGAAACCCTCACTTCTTGCCGAAGGTTTTACTACAGGCGTAGAAAGCTATACTTGCCTTCAGCACACGGTGTTCGATATTGGACTTCCAGTTGAGTTTAGGGTCAAGCATGACACCAAGGTACTTTGCGATGGTTGATAAAGGAAGATTTTGTTTATTTAAATGGGGGAGTGAGAAGGTTGGTATTTTAGTGGTGAAAAGCATCAGTTCAGTTTTGCTTAGGTTAACGTTAAGACCACAACTTGTAGCCCAACCGCAAATCTTACCCAGAGCCCTATACATGATTTCACTTATGACGTTCGGAAATATTCCTGATAATAGAACCACCACGTCCACATCCGCATACGCAACGACTTTGATACCTTCCCTGTCGAGACTTGGCAGGATTTTGTTAAGTACCTACCATAATCCATAAGAGAGGCGAGATCAGCCCACCTTGAGGTGTTCCTCTGCTGACCTCTTGGTTAGAAGGGTGTTACCGAGTTTTGCTTGAATGATCCTTGTTTTGAGAATGGAAATGATCCACGAAGTGACGAAATCCTCTACACCTAGATCTAAGAGAGATTCCTGCATCGAAGCACCCTTTATATCAAAGAAGGTAGCTAAGGTATATTGGTGATGGGAGAGTGACCTTTCAACTGTATGCACTACTTCATGAAGAGCGGTCTCCGTCGACCTGCCCTTGAGGTATGCGTGCTATGAATGACATAAAGGAGACCTTTCAAGTTCGGTTTTTATTTGAAGGCCAAGTACACGTTTTAAAGTTTGGAGTATGAAGGAGGTTAAGCTAATAGGTCGGAAATCGTTCGCGGACTCGTGACTTTTTTACCTTAATTCCAAGACTGAGGTATGTGATTCAGTAGGATACTGCTTCTGTTAATTTCAAATAGTCGGAGCACAACTATCCTGTCATGTTTTTGAAGCATGATGGGAAGAAGGCCGTCCTACCTGGGTGAATGGCCCATGAGATCTTTTGCTTGGTTACAGTGGGTTCTATTTTTTTCTGGTACGAGGGAACATTCCACCGCGAATACAAAATGATACCTCATTAGGTATCGCCCAAATTGTATCGTCTGGGCGATAGCGTTTCGACGATTATTGGCTTACGTGAAGCAAAAGTTCAATCGTTAAAACGATATCGCCTTGACGATAGACGACAATTGAAGCTACGTGAAGCAAAGCTATCGACGATAATCTACATACGGAATGAGTTCACAGGATTGTGTGCGTACTCTAAAGCATGTCTGAGGGAACTTACCAGATCATTAGTGTAAATATTAAACTGGACCGGAGAATTCACAGCTCCCTCTTGTAAGCCAATTTTAATTTTGAAAACCCTGCTCGAAGTCCCATTGATAGCTTTGACAAGGAACTTTTTTCATATAACATGTCATAGGAACATCATATATAGGAAAAGTTTTTGAGTGCCCAATCTGGTCAGCTTATAGAAGAGCCCCTCCAACCATACGGTATCAAAGGCCTTCTTAAAGTCGACCATGCAGAAACCCGAGCTTGGATTCTTACATTTATTCCACTGAATGTCGGAGACCCGTTCCGACGCGGCATGAATAGTGTCATGCCCCGCTCTAAGGCCAAACTGGTTGTCTGGAATAATCTTATTTTCGACATGGCAAGGTCCGCAGGGACCTATTTTTATTTCTATGGAATTTAGAATGAAAAGGTTTTGTTTAGGTAATAAGAAAGATATAAACTATTTTTTTTATTTAGTAATATTATAAGTAGGTAATTAATTTTTAAAATGAAAATAGGCTGCCAAAACTATTGTTGTGTAGGTTGTTCCTCGGTAATATTTTGTTTGCAGGTGTAGGATCGATGCATTAGTGTGGAATCCTCTGCACAAACTATATTGTTACAAGAACAGCTATGCGCCCTGGTTTTTCGCTGTCGCGCGTACTCAGAACGGCATAGGCGACATGGAGGCCTGTTAGTCCTATCCGCGAACGACGGCGCAGCTCCTTCTGTTGGTGTTCATATTACCTTAGATTAGAAGAACAAAAATTGATCGATATTCCGGTTTTGGAGCTTACAATTGTTTTTTACCTTCACATCGAATGCTTTCATTGCTCTCTATATGTGCTTCAGTTTCGGCATCGGAATCAACACCAATATATTATGTCAGGTCGTCATCAACCTCACCTTGAAGACCAAGAGCAGGAATATCAACACCCTCGTCGTCACTCATCTCGTCTGCGAACCTATCATCAACTGCGCGTCTTTCATCCTCACTCATTTGCTGGTAGCGTATACTATGACGTACCACTATTTCAGCATTATCTAGATTTCCGCTTGCCATTCTTTATTACCGACTTTATTTTTCTTTCAATTCAATCTAACATTTTGCACTCCATGTTTACTGTTTACTGTCTAAACGTTGTATGATTTAGTTAACGAAATTGGACTTACTTTTATATACTTTTGTACGTCTACCTAGCGCATAGCTTGAACATCTGCGTATATGTACCTGTACCTACAGTAATTTTTATCCAAAGGTACCAAAAAGTTGTTGAAAATTCAAAGAACTCATTTGAAATGTGTACAAACAATAAAACAAGTCAAATGAAGACAACAGAAAGTGAAATAATAAGTGATTTTCACACGTTCCCGTACTAATCACTTTTAAACCTCAAACTAAACTATTCGTCGTAACGCCTTTTTTTAACGATTCTAAACAAAATTCTCTTGGAATACATGGTAACTTTGGGGGAACCTTGTCCTGGCCGAAATAGGAGTATTTTCAGTTTGAAAAAAAGTCCGCAGGGACCTTCTCATTTAGTCGAAGGGTTAAAATAAGAGTTCTCGAATACCTTGCTAACATTTGGGAGCAAACTAATTGACCGCAGATCAGCTCCCAAATAAAGCTCCCATCTATTCCACCCTCTCCTGCGGGTCTTCGACCACGAAAAACCCGTGTCGTTCGAGTCAGCACTTTCCAGACTTACGTAAGCAGTCAGTAGTGCCTGTCTCTTCTAGTTCGTGCGTGGTATAAGACCACATGAAATGTCGTTATGATCTTTCCGCCAGTTCATTTATTTGTGGGAACATGTTCGGGCTACGGAATTTTATAGCACGAATTGTTTTAAGTTTTTGGTCATCGACTTCAGATCGTTCCTGTCAGTAAACTGTCTGTTTATCCGTTTAAGCCTCGAGAGCAACCTACTTTTATGTCTGTATACAGAGCATCGATTGTCGCGTTTCGATACTTTTCAGTTTGTTTTTCTTCAGTGGAGCATCCTACCCGAGTCTCCAATTGTCATAGATATTCTGTTCATCGATGGACTCCTTCAAACCTCTAAAGGTAGAGAGGGAAGTAATAATTTGAGAGTATAGCAAATAAACTAAAAATAGCTTTACGCAACACATTTCCACGAACCAAAGTTGCTGACTTTATTCACACAATAAAATCTAGCAAAAAACCAAGACCATTCGAAGGTTATTTATTTTAAACCAAAACTGTTGCGTTAAAATTAACGGCCAAAACCTTGGTCATTTACATTCTTCCTATTCCTGACGCATTTTAATTTTTTTGCCTTTCGTCCCTTTCCTACTTGTATCTTCCGGGGGCTTCCCTTTCGCCCCCGGAGGATGACAAAAACATGCTGTCTTAGAGCCCAGATGGACGGTCGGGAATTTCTCAACGGGTGGACGGACGGTCCCAAAACCCAAATTAATAACTAAAAATAAGGGATAACGACGATCAATCGCCCAAAAGGCCGCGTGTGTCCATCCTAAATACAACAGCAAACTAAATAAGAAATATATAGAATAAATAGAAATAATAATAATTGTCTGGTAAGGGTTGGCAAAAGCAAACCCAAGCATGGATCAACGTGGGAGAAGAAGTTGTCAGAGCTCGGGATGATTCGCATCAGCAGCTGTCAGCGCTGCTGACTCACTTTTTAGTTAGCCGCCTGATAGACAAGACACAAGAATCGTTTTAAAGTAGAGAAAAACTACGAGATAAAAAAAATAACGATATACTGGTAGTGTGCAGTGGATATAATTGAAATTTATAAAGTGGCTGTAGCGGAGAGCTTTTGGCAACGCCATTCCCCAGTATAAAGGACGTTAAGCTGTTTCCTTAGGAGAGCAAGAAGAAAAAAAAAAACAGATAAGTAGGGAGTTGTGAGCGTGTTATATATGGATATGCTGTTCGTAACCGATTGGTTTTGATATATATTCACAAATATTGGTCGAGTGAGGCTTCGTTCCGTTATTTAACCGTAGCCATTAATGGCCGCCTAATACTTTCGCTATTTCGTTCTTTGACCGTCTTTCGTGACCGTTATTCATCGAACCGCATGGTAATCGGAAGTTATCCGTTGGCCTATTTCATTCGCTTCCGTCTTGACAGATCGGAAAAAAATTATCATTTCGACTTGTAACCACTCGGTCAGCGGCGGCTGCATTTGTTTACCCGATTCTTGTACGCTCTAGAATCGTTTCCCTATTTTCCCTTTTACTCGAAGTGCAACAAAACCATTTTGTTATTTTTTTTAAACACAAAACTGTTACCGAGCAAAAAATAATTTATTTTTCAAAATAGTAGTTGTTGTCTCACTACAGAGAATATTATTAGTAAGTTTTAAAAAAATATACAAGTATGTCCCTAATTTATATTGTTCCTCCTCCAACTTTTTCGTTGTTGCATAAAGTAGAAAAAAAAACTTAGATATTTTTGATTGAAGGTAATAATTTGATTGCTTTATTCCATACCGGCAATAACGAGAGAGAGAGAGAGTCCTTAACAAATTTTCTAGCTCTAAGTACCCACCTACGTTCGACAACGAAACCAATTCTAAACGAATTTGTTTATTTTGTTGTTCGCGAATCATCAAATTGCAATTAAAATCTCAAAATTGCCGGAGAAAAACAAATAATTTTCTAATTAGTTTGCTTTTTCGGATGCAATACTATCCGGCAAGTGGCTATAGCAAAGTATACGCTATACTCGTTATAGCAACCGCACAACCCTCTGGTCCTTTTCGAATATTTTCAAATATTTTGCCATCAATCAAAGTTAGCCAACATGAAAATATGCTTTTCATTTGGATCCTCGGTTAAATAGATATATACAATAGGTGCACAGGCACACTGCGATATGAGGTGCACCTCGAAGTGGTCCTATTTCGGATTAATTCATGTTTCCCAGCATCCTAGCATTTATTATATATATGTAGACATATGTATTTGCATTGTTGAGTTGTAGTCCGAAATTAGTTTAGCTAAAATCCAAAACAATGTGTGGTATAGATGCTCTTATCATCATTCCCTATACTAGTTGGCATTGGATAATTGCTTTCATTTTCCCTAACGGCATACGAATTTCTTCTCTAAACTGCAATTTTAATTGCAAAACATAAATGAAAATTATTATTAATTCATTGTGCAATGACTCGAAGTAGATTCGAAACCAATGATGGATGGTTTTGAACGGTTCGATTTGGAAATGTTATTTCGATTGCAATTGAGGTAGATTTCGATTTAGAAAACCAATCATCTCTAAACACAATCAGAATGTGGGAACATTTTAACTGTTTTTAAGAAGACCAACTGCTGTTTGGATATTGTGAGTGGGTACGTCTACATTTTCTGTTCGATGATCATGGTATTAAATACAGTCGAGTCCGGATTAAAGGTCATCTGTCGCGTCGACGGATTGACGTATTTGACGAAACTAGCTGTCCCATAGAATCCGTCGCATACGGCGACAGGCAGTGTTTTAGTAATATTTATTTGTCCCAAAAAACTTGGTAATTTTTCTCTTTCCAACGTACTTAAATTCCCTTTTAAATAATTAACTTGACTTTTACTCACTTTTTTGTGAGAGAGTGTGTATTCTATCAACCTATCAGTCGAAAACGTTGCCGAAACGGACGCGACGGATTCTAGCGATTGAGCCCTTAAATCACTAGAAGGGATCTACAGTGGAAAAAACGTTTGTTCTTTTTCTAATATTGAATCCCAGGCGCAGCGTTTTTACCTTACAAGTCAAAATATACTATGTAACAGATTGCTCAATATTTGTTGAATCGGTAGACTTAACAGATGAAATGTCAGTAGAATGAATTAAGAAATGCAAAAAGCAGGTCCTTCAGATATAATGAAGAATATAGCATGATCCATGACATAAACTAACTCATGTTTATTTGGAGATTCGAACGACTCACACTGGGACAGAATAGCCTTAAAACTGCCATCAAATCAATTAAAGCTTAAAGCTGTGAGATTTTTTTAAGTGGATCTATCGTTTTTATTGGTATATGCTATATTAAAAAAAACAAATTTTTTATTAAAAAAAAAAACGGAATTTTTTTTTTATTATAATTTATTCAAGATAGAATAAAGAATCGTCGTCGTCGTCATTATGACTATCGTCATCAATATCTACATGAGCTGTTGCGTAATCATTTTGAAGGGATGGAGCTTTCAACATAAAAAGTGCTTCTTTAGGATTATTTTTGACTTTGTTTTTGACTGGCTTTTCCTTACTGGTGATAACAGGATCGGAGCTCAATAAAAAAAGTTAAAAATATCCCTATTCGATTTTTCTCTGCTACAAAAATAAATTATTAGAAGACATTCCTAAAAAAAATAATAAATTTTGATTAGCATACGTTTTAGTATAATTTTTATCTTTTCGCGAAGTACCTTAAAGTTGGTCTATTTCGTGAAGTAGCAAAAAGGAGCAGGAAATTTCAATTGTTTTTATGACCTCAAACAATAACGTTTATTTTCGTGTAATTTTCATTGCTTAATATTTCTTAAAACCTAATTGAAATATCTATTGTTAAAAAAAATCACTTAAACACAGTTACATACCTGAAGAAGAAGGTTCCATACCTAAATAACACCAAAAAGTAATTAACTTTACCGAAAAAAACTAATCTGAAAATGAACGTAATTCACTTATAAGAATTGCTTGACCTGCAAGACGTGAGTATAATCTACCGTTGTTACGAACCGGTTTTGTTGCGAATGTTGTAAATAGTGTCCAACTGTGCCCTAGTTAGTACTCTATGTAAGTAGTATATAAAGCTTTCCCGCAAAAAAAAATTTTTTTGTAATTATCGGCACTTTTTGGTCGTTTTGCCCCAATGTGCGACTGGTAAATTCAAACGAATAGCTATATGCAATTCCTTACTATACTCTGTCCAGCAAAAATTGTCAGTACAGGGAAGATAGGATGTTTGTTTCTCAGTCTGGTTGCATTGACTTACATAAATAGGTCCCTCTTTAAAGCTCTAACAGGGTTGCCATGGTTTATATGATAATTCGCCATAACTCAGAGAGCAATACTATTAGGGTTACCATCTTCAAATTTAAACTAAAAATATTGCTGAACAAAAAAAAATCCGTTAACACACAAAAACAAAAAATCAAAACGATTGAGATAACAATAGATAGACATATATACCTAGATTTCATATTTGTTAAAAAATGATTACCCGTCAGTGCGGATCTTTGCGGAAACAGTAGCAAAAAAGGATCATAAAATCTTTTCTAGGCATTTTCTTTACTGGCGAGGAGTGACCGGATGTGGTAAAACCCAACGACCGACAATAAATGGTATAGGCTTACCTGCTTCGTCATTTCGATATTTCAGTGTGAAAATTTATTTAATGAAAAAATAGACAAATATGCAAAAATATAACAAAAATTCTAAAATATGCCAAAAATATGCTCTACAAAGTGAAATATGCATTTATACCATTTATACATCTCTGAAAATACGTACTTACTTCTGTATATTAAAATATTTAATACGATATCCCCAAAAAATGATTTCGAATGAATCCGGTTGCCCTAGTAATGATTACAATTACAAATGCAACGAATTAATTGATGAGTTTTGTAGGAACCCCTTGGCGAAGGTTTATTTTTCATTTATACGTTCCCAGTCTTTTCTTTTTCATAAGCACACGTTAAAAATGGAAAGATCAGATATAACTATCATTGAGGTCAAGGAGCCAATTGAAAATATGAAGAAAATGCTCAAAGAGAGTAAAGCCTCAAATTTTATTGGTATGATGGCTAAAAAGCTAGTAAATGGCTTAAAAAGGACAAATGTCGATCTAGAAAATGATATAAGAAAATTTGAAGAGGAGGTTGTTAAGTTCTACAACATTGCAATCGAATATATTGAAAAATGGGGGTCTCAATTGGATCATTTCAAATCGTTTGACTGGATGACTTTAACCAAGGTTCCGGAGTGGATTGACGTGGAGGAGAGCATTTTATATATGAACGACAAAGGCGTATCAATCAACGGCGATGCTTGTTTTCCTCAATTCATTCATTTGAAGGACATCATTGCAGCAAACATAGAAAACGAAGAATGGAAAACAAAAAGTATAACTAAAAGATGGGTGAAGGTTTATGAGATAGAGACTTCGCACGAGCTGGATCAATTCAAGAAAATTTGTCAGTATATTTTCAGCATTCCCGGCCATAACGCAACTGTAGAGCGCGTATTTTCGTTGATGTCCGCTCAGTGGACAGACGAAAGGAACCGCTTGGGAGTCGACACGGTGGAAGCTATTCTACAATGTAAATTTAATTTTAACTTGAGTTGTGAAGAATTTTATAAAATCGTTAAAGGGAATAAACAATTATTGTCGCAGGTAAAATGATCCGAAAAATATAAGAAATAAGAACTACATATTGTATTCGGTACGTAGGTATACATTCATGTAGGTATAGATATAAAACTTGTAACGAATAAATAAATAAATAGTTATGTAAATAAATGATTCCCCAGTTGCCCACCCATTTTTGCTTGAATACTTTTAAAAAATCAAAGATCACCAAAATGTCCCGACAAGGTTTCGGGAAAATTTGGCAACCCTATAGTAATCACTATTGATTTATCGCAATATCACTACAACGCACTTATGTCCACTTGTTGCATTAATGAAATGAATGCATTAAAACATCTCCGAATAAACCTTATTTCTAAAAGACAACATTAAAAATGTGTGTACTGAATATTATTGGATCCTTCAGAAATACATACATATTAAAACCGAATGGCAAAACCCTATATTAACTCGCTCTCAAAAGCACCAAAACCGGAAGTTCATTGACAAAATCCATAGAAAAACCCTAATGACATGCTTGCATTGTAGATTATGGCAACACTCTTCTGATGTGCTTCAGCTTCAGTCACACCACACACACTGCTTATTTTGCTTCGTGATAATAGCAAGTGAACACAAGCCGATCATGCTCATTCTGCCCGCTAGTGTTCCTTAAACATCGATAGTTTAATATTTCGATAGTATCGATAGTTTCGGAGTAAAAAAATCATTCTTCGAAACAAAATCATACAACATTCTAATATTTTCAGTCAATTCTCATTACATAAATTGTTGTAGATATAGCAGATCATACATCAGTTCTGTGAAACAGAAATCATATAGCAGAACTGAGAAAATCATAGAATGTATGTGTTGTATGATTTGTGAAACAGGGATCAGGTGTAGGAATATTAAAATGTATTAATGTCTGAAATTTAAATCAGAACTTTTTTCAAATAGGTTTTCAATAGTAAATTTTATTGTTATTAAATTGCGAAATGCGTACCTACTCATATAATTCAAGTAAAAAATGCAAAAAAGAATGCATGATTAAAATTGAGCTACAAGTTTTAGCTTTTATTAATTCAACTCAAATCTGGTCATACTGGCTTCAAAATAAAATTGTTCTTGATTCTGTTGCCTTTTCCAGAAAAGGCAATTATTGTTTTTTTTGATAACGAGCAGGAAATTCCACACAGGAGGAGGATAATGAATGCCTCAAATAAATTTGAGCTCGGAAATTCCAAGTATACGTATAGAGTACATAATTATAGTTAGTTTGTTGTCCAGTTCTTAATTAATTTATTTTTTTATGGTTTGTTTGGAATTTCAGATTAAACAAAAATGCATTTCGATGTGTAGGTATTGAAGGAACTGGTAACTGAACATCCTTGTCAATTCATCCAATCATAATGTGTCTATCAATTTGGCGTAGGAAAGGGTGCAAGCACTCGATTGTAGCTACATAGATGTCTCTCATCCTGAAGCAACGCATGATACTTTAACATGGAAGGCAAAACGCCAGAGGCATACAAACAAATTTCTGGAGATATTTTATAAAATAACTAAATCATATCCGTAAATCAATTGGATTTAGTAGGTGACGCAGGATATCTTTTGGAGCCGTTGATTATAACACCCAATCGAACACTAGTTAGGGGAGGCCCTGGCTGTAACACACCATTCTAGAGCCCGCAATATAAATTAACGAGCAATTGGAGTGTTGAAGAGAGATGATTTCGGTTTTCTCCGGGTTGACTCTTAGTCCACGCCCCTCGGCCCATATTCTGATCCTATTGATTGCTGTTTCCATAAGTTAACTCATCTTGTTTTTTTCGGAATTTTCCTTGAACAATGATAACTTCGTCATGAGCGTAGTGTATATGCGATGACTCTGAAACCTGCATTGTGAAACCTGCACCCAGAGGAGGGGATAGATGACCCCTCCTTGGGGGGTTCTTGTAGTATAGAGCTGTTTCCGAGAGCGGAATTGATATTTCTCGTCGCGAGCATTTCGTATATCCAGTTGGCAATGCGTTTATCTTTTCCGAAGCACGTTTGATTGCATCTCTCCTCACGTTATTGAAGGCACCCTCAATGTCCAAAAATAGTAAATAGTAAAAATATACTAAATAAACGAATACATACATACATACATACATACAAAAGGAAACTAGTGCAAATTCTGGTAAATTCAGAGGCAGAATGTACCAGAATTTGCACTAGCTTCTATCGATTTACCTTTTAAATATACATGCTGAGCATTACATAGAGTTCCGTTGCAACACTTGCTTGTTATATAAATGTCAAGCCTTTCAAGTGTTTTGAGGAGAAATGACGACAGACTAATAGGTCTCAAGCCTTTCGCTGAAGTAGGACTAGGTTTACCCGCTTTAGCCCTAGGTACATAGCCTAATCGCAGGCAGTGCATAAAAATATTTCCGACCATATTCGTAACTATACCTGGAGCCCTTTGAAGCATAGCCGGCAGAATGCCATCGGGGCCAGGTACTTTGAACGAAACGAAGGACTTAATGTAATGCAGTTTCTTGCCAGTGATGATGTTGTTAACAAAACTTACGCCTATTCGTGCGCTTATCTATAAGGTAACGTAGCCATTAGCGTGCTTCCAAATTCAAGAAGTCCAGTTTTTTATTTGTACTCCCTACGAAGCTGCTCAGAGCTCTACATTATTTTTCGAGCCTATTACAGGCTTAGAGTTATTGAAAACCTATACCTTAAGAAACTCGAATTCTTATGGCAGAGATTGTATTTACAATCGTTTAAAGAACATTGCATATTTTGTTGTTGACGTCTTAGCGCATATTTTCAATAAAAGTGTCTTATATAGAGTTTTCCCCGTAGCTCTTAAATCTGTGGATGTTGTTCCACTTATCAACAAGGGTGATACAAATGACGTAAGCAACTATAGACCAATTTCACTTCTTCCTTCAGTTAGCAAAGTTTTTGAAAAAATTGTGAGCCACAGAAAAACCAGAAAAACGAAGTAAAGAGAAAATAAACCGCGTTTCGATCCTTTGTGAATTTACCTGGGAGTTGAAGTTGTGCGCTCGTCAGTTTCGGTGGTGCTCAAGAAAAAGTGTCTTGTAGGTAAACTAGAAATCGTGCTTCTTATTTTTGTACCATTTAAAAAAGTAATGTTAACGAGATTTGTGGGGTATACCTTTTAAAATGCCAATTATTATTATTAATTAAAATTAGTATATCAATGAAATTTGTGAAATGTTTTTTTTTTATAAAAATATTTTTCTCGAAAAAGTCACTTGTCCAACAGTGAACTAGTTCATAGTCGTACACATTGAACAATGGTAAACATGGTCGCACTTCCAGTCATCAGAATTCCGTATTTTTATTATAAGCAATAAGCTACGACCAATCAGCATTTAACTTTTTCGTTACCATTATTTTTCGTTAGTTATAAGTTTTGTGATATTACTGAAGTCCTTTTTGTTAATGCTTTGTTATTTTTTATTGTTGTTATTACTATTCCTTGTTTTTATTACGTATGTTTTTGTATTGTTTCCTTTTTTTAACCTTAATGTTAAATAAAATTTGATTTTTATCAATAACTTGTTTCTGTTCTTTATTTTTCTTATTTATCTCACTGTGTCTACCCTCTAGTGTCTAGTACAACCAATTGAGGTGCGTTTTAAAAAACTCAAAATTTACTATTTTCTATTATCTTTTTAAAGATGGATGTTGTGAAATACTAAGCTAATAAAGCCAATAATAAGTACAATAGTTTCAAAACTACATCGAGTCAAACGCAAATTGGTTAACTGTTGGACAGTTTAACCTAAATGTGATTATTGGAAAATATATGTAGATTCTTATGGTATACAAACTCAAAACTATACACAGTGCACTTGGGTTGTTTTGCACGATAATATACCTACTTCAAGATTCAAACATCCAATTACCTACCTACTTGTCTGTATAAACGTGTCAATAATTTCCCACTGGAAATCGTCAGGCTCGATCCTCAGTTCCCCAAATCAAAATTATAATTATATATTATTTCTGTAATTTCTGTAGTGTGTTTCTCCCTTTTGCGGTTCACACGCTCAACCAATCTTAACAAATCAAGTGTCAAAAAAAAGATATTTTCAGGGTGCTTATCTTTGCATTTTTACTTTTTTTAAAATATTAACTATTGAAAAAGTTGAATTTTACTACACTAAATTTCAACTACGCAGTTGTGTACATACTTTGATTCGGGATACACTTTTCTTTCGTTCTTCATGCGCATGCCTGTACAAATTACAAACGACGTCACGAAAGAGAGTCGACGGCCGAAGAGCGTACAGTCAAGATTAGTGAAAACATATAATGCTCTTATGACTCTTGTCTTAAGACATTCACAGATAGGAAATCTAAGAAAGAATTTTAATTTCAAAATCTACGGAGGAATTGGTTAGGTAGGTGTTGTTGAATGTTGATATCCGAAATTACTCAACCGATTTCAATGAAATTTTGTGGATACCCATCCAGTTGATTTCAGTTTTAAAGATAGGATAGTTTTGGACCCGATAGTTCCAAATGAGAGGCACGGAAAAACCGGGTGGGTTGACTGACGTCTGTGTGTGGTATTCATAACTCGAGAATGGATCGTTCGATTTTTACGATTTTGGGTTTGGAGGATTCGTTTAGGATGGACATTATGCTACTTTTTGTCGTGAAAATAAAAGTTTAAGGGGGTGAGATTGGGAATAGAACTTAGTATGGCAACCGCACTTTGTAAAAAAAATATACTGGATAGGAAAACGGGTTGTGTCACTTCCAATACAACAAAACTTATTTCAAAAGTTTGATTTTTAAATTCTTTAGATGTTCCGGGCTCACCGCTACACAATTTTAATTCGAAAGTCGGCTCAGTTATAATTTGGTTGAGCAACCCCAATCAACCGAAACTTTTTTAACGGATTGGGTTTGATTTGAATGTGAAGAATCTCAAATTAAATGTCTTGGAAGCGAAGATTTTGACTTAAAAATTCAAGCAACGGATTCCGATGATTTGCAATTGGTTTCCGAGCGCCTTCAATTTCCCATGCATATCGCTTTCATTGTGAAAAAAATAATAAGTCGCAAGGACAATCGCTGGATATTTGTGACATCAATTATTGAACTCCCATGTTTTTCAATCGTATCAATCAACCGTATGTGGCGTGCTCACGTGTGAGCAAAATCTTCCGCTTTGTACGTCGTGTACCGTAAAGCACTTTAGTGAAAAAAATTAATGCTGACACGTCAATCATTGCGGTTTGATTTAAACATATCAACAATGCTATACTTTAGTTATTTGTATTGTTTTTAATATTACTTTTGAATACAGAATTTGAATTGACCGAATTACATAAAGCAGCATGTTCATTGTTCGTTCTCGGAATTATTATTTTTATTGCATTAACGAATTTGGGCGGAACGAAGTTCGCCGGGTTAGCTAGTTATAATTATTTCAACTAAATTAATAATAATTTCCAATCCATAAGTCGTTACTTTTATCACAGCTGACTTACCCCAGAAAATAATTTCATTGGTTTTCTCCCTGCCAAGTGTATTACCATACCTGCTACTCCTAGAAATAAGAAATAAAATGGATGAATATCTCCATTTTGTTAGCTACCCATTGCAAATCATAATTCGTCAAATTGCCTGAGAAGGTATTGGGGTGCACTCGCATTTACACTCCGTGTAGTGTATAATAATGTTGACGGGGGTGACTATGACTGTAGCAGCCCCCTTACACATAAGGGGGAATTGATTTATTCCTTCTTTATTTATCCGTTTTTGCAAAATTACCAACCGAAAGGCAGCCGGAGCAAGCTTGAAGGGGACGAAATTTTTACATTGTAATTCGGAAAAGAAACGCATGCGTTCATAACATTTTTTCCCTCTCGTCCTTACTTGTATACATATTTGTATATTTTCCGCCCTTTTGTTCCATAATCAAATTATTATGTACCTATTGCTGGAGGTTCAGTGAATATTTACATGACGGACACGGGGGTATGTACGGTAATTTTGTGGCTTATGTGGTTTTTATGGAATATTAAGCCAATAAAGACAGAAATCAAATTAATTGAATTGGCACGCAGTCTTTTCAAGTTTATAAATATTTCACAGAAAGATGTCAAACAGGTGTTGCAGCATGCGCTGCAAGACAAGTAAACAAGTGAATATGAACTGTAATTAAACTTAGGAATACAATCTTTTGCGTAACCTTCCAGGGGGAGGGTGTATCCTGTATAGTAGCTAAGAAGGTGTAGCGTTGAGTTTTGGTCGGGCTGGGTCAATTTCGAGACCGATTGTCGAGACGATATTTCGATATTTTTTTTTATAATTTCCTCACTTTCGGCAAGCTTGGAACGATGCATCTTGAAATGGCGAACCTTACTGAATTTTTTGACAGCTGGAATTTCATTGATAACTTTAACAGCTGCTGAAACTTAACTAATATAAAAAGTATCATAGCTATCTTGGGCCTATAACATACAACATGACAAGTAGACAAGTCTAAATCCTACAAATTATCTCTGTGACAGAACGTTAACCGTTGCACTTGTCAAAAGAATTAAATTCCCTTGACTTGTCGGCATTCTTTGATAAGTGTTTATAACATGTGAAGATGACAAAAATCACGGCGGACAGCAAAAGTATTATAAACTTGTCTTGCAGCAAGATTGTGTGCAGTTGATTTTGATTGCCGAAATATTTCAATATACAGATGATCACTGATATCAAAATTATTTCTTGGCTTGCAAACTTTTAACCTGAGCCGTGGATCACTTTTCTCATCTCACTATCACCGTCACTATCAAAGTCGGAATCAATAAAGTAGGTAGGTACCTATATTTTAAATTATATATTATTTTGTTTCCGTATTTGATTTCTGCTTTTCCAAAGGTATTACATTAAAAATGCACTTGCCATCTTTTGAACCATTCAAATCACCTTTCCTCATTGAACCACAGTTCAACAAGTGTGGAAGCGAAAATATAGCTCGACCAGCGTACTGAGCCTAGTATGCTGCTCGCGCATAATTTAAGCCCCCATACAAAAAATTCGCCAAAGATAAAATTAAGCAAAGCAGTTAAGCCAAGCAGTACGCAGTTTAAGCTAAATTTGTTAGCCACTGTACGAACACTTTCTACTGAATTTAATTAAACGTATTAATGCAAAATAAATTTTCCTATAGCTAAATTTTGACAGATCATAGAAAAACTCGATATTCGCAACAAAATTTCAAACGGTACCTAGGGAGAATGGTTTGTTCAACACAAAGAAATTTGTTGTTGTTAATTTAATTTCTTTTATAGAAATGGATGATTTTAACGTGGAGTACCTGGAAGGGGTTTCTGAGGAGAGAGCTATAGAAGTACAAATAAAGAAACGAAGATAAAATACAAAGAAGACCTACATAGTTAAGGAACGTCCTTGTATTTGGCACCTTGCCTTGGCAATGGACGTCGGTCGGTTCGGAGGGAATCGCTTTGGAACACAACCACTCTAATGAAAACGTAGCCAACGATGATTTATAAGAGGAAGGTTTATTCTCTGTTGGAGTACAATAAATTACATTAATACCTATGGATCAATAAAAATTATTCAGACTTACTCTTTTTAGCAATTCCTAGGCTCAGGTTCCGATTCCGACGACAAATGAATTAATTTTGGCGCGTATACGAGTAAATTTCGCGGGGCATTGACAGCTTACTTAACGTGCCAGATTGACGGCTAGCTACATTTGCTTCGGAATCGGACCTAAACATCGGTTACATATCAAATTTACTTATAAAAAAAATCTACTACTTGGAGATGTAACTAAATCAGAGCTTTTAAACAAAACAAGTTTTGTTTTATTTATTGTATGTAATATCAAATAAAAATCGCAATATATTGCAGCCGAGCAAATTAAACTGGAAGTCCCTCCGTAACAGCAAAAGGTATCACGTTTCAGCAAAAACAGAAATGGAAATCTGGAATGGCGGCTTGTTACGAGTCTGCAGACATTAATGAACACATAATTAAAGCAAATAATGCAGACTTCTGGGAGTATGCCAGTTGTTTATCATTCTTTATACCGGCTTGAAACAAAAGGTGGGAGCATTTAGCAATGTGCATATGCTCCTTGTATAAAACCTCTCATATCAATAACATAGAACATTCAGGAATTAATCCATAATTTAATCCACTTTCGAGTCCTTATAGCTATGTATGTAAATAACATTTTGTTGACCAAACTGTAATTTAACTTAATCTGATTTTAGCAAACAAAGTCGCAGAGGAAAAATCCAATGTTGGAAAACAAGTGTCTCTCAGACAATTAACGAGCTTGTCGAGGAAATGCGAAGAAGAACCAATATCCGTTCAACCGAGTTTGGAAAACTATTCGCTTCTTGCAAATCTTGACAGACTTTTCAAGCAGCTTCCGAAGAATACTGTCGAGAAGTTAGGGGTCAGTTTTCAACAACGGGGGGTAGCAGAACTTAAAATCTTGATGCAATAAACATATTTAATGATAGGTATACCTACATTAAAGTGTTTGAATGATTTTTTTTCTTATTTGAAAATTATAGCTATAGGTGCACACCAAAAAGCAATTTTATCTCGCATAATATACTCATACATATATATTTATTCTAGTTATGAATACGGCTTTTTTTTGTTTATTTATTTAAGTCTACCATTTTGAAATTTACAGATATTCTTACATAATTTAAAAAAAACAAAAAAACTCTTAAAATAAGAGAGAAAAATATTAAATAAAAAAAAAATATATATATATCACATTCGCTGCCATGCCATTTTTGGCAAAATTTCTAAAGGTGAAAATGGAAAATTGTTTAATGTATTTTAACCGTAATACTAAAAAAATTACCATATTTTCGTGCAGGCCACGTCATTCAAATATGATTGACAAACAATGTTTCCACAATGGCCTCCGCGGCGCCGATGGAGTTGCTCCTATCTGGCGTTAGTGGAATATCCGATGGATGGTTAATGGCCGTGTCATTCATATGTGAATGACGGGACATGGACAAGATAAGGCCGTGAAATTCAAGAAATGAAATTTTTTAATAATTTTACAAGAAATTTTATTTCAGTACCAAAAAACTAAACTTCAGCTGTTTGTGAGAAGAAAAATAACAATAAATAATAATAATAATAATGAATAAATTATTGTCCACAAAAAAAGAGCTACTTGTGCTCTGGATTGAAAAACTGAAGGCACATTTGCGGCTGTCCAGGACAATCATAGCAGAACGTATATACCATTTTTCCTTTATTTCTGGCTGCTGAACGACCTTGTTCTTTCTTCAGTTTTGTATAACAGATGGAACATTTTCTACGATTTTTTTTTTCATCCGGGTTAGTTTGATGAATAAGATGATGTGTGCTTCCAGATGACCTAGGCCGGTTCCGCCGCTGATTGAGCGGTATTTCCAAGAGATTTGATACCAAGATTTCTCTGAATCGCGTAGGTATACCCATTTTTTTTCCACACCAACTCTTCTATATCACTTTACGACTTTCCGAATCGTCGTTGCATACGAAGCCATCTGATAAGACAGATCAATGCCAACTTTGCCTGCATTATATAAAAGGACCGCAAATCTTTTGATGGTAACCTTTCGATATTTGCGTTTATTGGTTGTCGCCTGATGTTGGCTTGTGGAAGGCTGATCTATACTGGTTCTAGATAATGGTTGCTTCTTTCGATTTTTACTTGTAGGAACTAATATCGGAGCATGTTTGGTCGATAAGAGCCTTACGTCGTGGGTGTCCTTCCATTTTAGGACAAAAATTCCATTCCTACCATCTTTTGAGACAATTTGGCCTTGTTTAATGTTTGCCAGAAGAACTTCTTTCGGGATATCTTTTTTATTTGCTCAAACGCAATGGGTTAGTTTTTCCAACAAGTAAAGTGCTATTTCATATAAGCAGCTACCCTCATCGATTAGGCTTTCAGTCAACTTCACGCATACATTTCTTGCTAATCCGATTTCTCTTTCACCTGACGCAGATTTTCCAGTATAGACTTTTATTGCCCAAGTGTAGCCATCAATGGAACATACTTAGTTTGAAAAGCTTTATTCCGTATCGATGGGATTTATTTAGAATGTATTGACGGCCCCTCCAGGAAATGAGTGTCTCATCGATAACTATGTCTTCACCGGGGTAAAATAGTGCTTTGAACTTTTTTTTTCCAAAATATCAAGAAGGGCCTGAATTTTATTTAGGCGGTTTTCTTTATCGCTTGTCTCGTTGTTTTCAAAATGGAGCAGTGATAGCAAAATTTGAAAGCATCATTAATCCAAAAAAATTGTAATTTCCTTAGCGTATGCATTGGTCATTTATTCTGGCATGTTTAATTTTGTTCTTACCTGCTACTTTTCGCTCTGCAAATCTATTTGTTTCGGTGGCAATGTGCTGTATAACCTCATTGTCTATCAGCAGATCAAATACTTAAAAAATAAATAAATAGTTGGCGCAACAGGTCTGTAGGGACCCTGGGCCTAGATTCTCACAACCAATCGTTTTATGTGAGTTTTTAATTTTTGGAACGAATAGAAGGGATCTACAATTTTATGCCGATTCCAAACGGCCGATTGCGAAGCTCTTTCAAGACAACTATACTCTCGGATGTTTGTCAGACGTTCGCGAAAGGTGGCGAAGTGAAAAAAACCCTCAGTTGGAATATGGGTTTTTGCGGGATTCGAACCTGGGAGGGGACCCCTGCTTAGTAGTCCAACACAATAACCTCTAAGCCACTGAGCCTACAAATACTTCTAAAGGAGTAATATTTGATGAAAGCGTTTGTTGCAACCCCACTTTACCGGTAAAGGGACAAGATTTGTGTCTTCCGACATAGTCAGTTCACTGGTCTTCTGCAATATTTTCATCGTTATCGTCCTCCAGAAAATCGTTAAGGTTTTCGTTTTCTTCTTCAATTTCCAGCTGATGTAGTATATTATTCATATCGTACTCTTCTGTCTCATTATTTCCTTCGTCGTGTGATGATTCTTCTGGAAGCCATCCGGGACCAAATCCTCTAGTTCCTCACTTGTTATCCTTCGTCGCTTGCTCATCTTCTATACTAATATTCAAGCCTGCAAATCCAAAAATCAAACCAAGTAATCAAGTCACTTTTGACAATGAGCACGTTCAAGTATCTAGTTTAGTAAGTCTGACAGCTGTCTGACTAGATCTATCTCGATTTTTATTGGCCCAGAATGGTCGCGTGGTTAGTTTTGGCAGTTGACGTTTATGGAGGGGTAGCCGATGAATCTAGTCAAAAAATTCGTGACTGAGTAGTAAGTTGACAACTAAGTTGACGTTTCTTTTGTTGTCATCCGTGAAATTTTAAAAGCGCGAAAATTAAATTTGAAAACAGAAAAATAAAAACCAAAATGTATATTAAAATTGAACATGATGGAGTGCAATACACCCTGGATGCTCCTCCAGAAGTCTGCCGCAGGATACGAACAGGTAAATGTAAATTGTTGTAATAATTAGCACTTCAAATAAAATGAAATAATTCCAGACAAATGCTTTGCTTCCCGATATTTTGAGGCAGTTTTTAGGATTAAGGGCCAGTCCCAGGACAAATCATGCAAAAGAGATGCAAATGGTAAGTGTTCGATAAATTCAGTAATATCATAAACACTTAAGTGCTCCGTGCTCGTCAGAATTTTTTTAACTTTAGAATAGAACGTATTGTATACTCCATTGGACACAAAAGTTTTACTACACTGTTATAAAGTGATTCAAAATTTTCAACAAATGCGTCAACCACTTTAATACATATGCTATCTTTTAGCTAATGCAATTACAAACTAAGGAATATCAACTTTAAAGCGATTGCTCTTTGAGATTTTCAACAGGATGTGCGAATGTAACAATTAACACATTATCTGGTATCCCGTATCCAGTATGCAAAGTTGTCACGTTCACATACTGTTGAAAATCTATTAAGGCCCATTTTATTCACTCGAAGTTGAACACAACTCGGGGAGTTTTCCATATAAAAATCCCCAAGTTATGTTCAACTTCGAGTGAATAAAATGGGCCTAAGGCAACCGGTTTAACTTTGGTATCTTTAAGTTCGTATTTGCATTAGCTAGATAGCATAGAATTTTTGATATTGAATGATAACATAAGTAATACGTTTAATTTAAAGGAAATGCAAAGGAAATATCGCACCTCCGGTGGAACAACGACGTAAGTGCACATATTAAATTTTCTGAGTTAAGTATGCCACAATTCTACAAAAAGATATCTCATTCCAATAAAACAAAGACCCAATTGAAAATAATCTATTTGTCTCCAGGGGACAGATATGTCTTTGTACCGTTACACTCTTTTTAAACGAATGTATCGGGAATGCATTGGCTTATCTGTCAGTTGTGTTTCAAATCTCCAAAAGACAACACTCCGATTAGTAAGTCAACGACATATTTGTGAGTTCTGACATTTTGTGTTTAATATTATTATATTTTCGGTTGAACAAAGACGTAAGTGCAAGTTATGGCAGTTTTCTATTGTAATTTTTAAGTATTTTAGTAATATTTTAGTGCGACATCGACAGAAGTGTGGGTTGCGTCATTGTTTGTGGAAAAAAAAATTCTGTTTAAGCGACGTAAGTATAGTTTGTGTCATTATTCAACCAAATATTAGCATCACTTTCTGTATTTAGGACGTTATTACAAAATGTTGGAACGTGGAAAAATGCTTGCAAAACTTGCAATCTCAATGACAAAAGTTGAAGCTGTCCAACCCAAAGTTTCTCCAGTCATGTCAGATATTTGCGAATCGCAACCAAGTACTTCAGCAGCCGCAAATAATGAAGTCAACGAAAATGAGCAATGCTATTTCGCTGCGACAAGAACTAGTGAAACAAAAATGAATTTGAGAAAGGTTTCCCAAAAAACATTCAGTGAAATCAACGATTCGGAAGACGAGGACTTTTCTGCGGATGAAAGTGCTTACTCTCCTACAGAAGGTCAAAGTTCGGAGAGTGACAGTGGTTCATCGAATATTTCCATTAATGACACAACTGATCAACAACCAGAAGTCTCGGTAGTCAATTTACCAGTGGCGTCTCGTCAGGGTGTGCAAGGTGTGCATTGCACACCCTGATCTAACCAAAAAAATCACTCATCGAACACTCAAATAATAATAACGCACATAAATATGATGTGCTCAATTACACTTTAAACATCTCATAAGCCATAAAACCTCCATCACACACACCCTCTATTATAATACTCATATTCATCCTTCCTAATTTGTCTTTCAAAATTCCTTCATCGTTGAGAAACAAAGAGAAAAACAATAAACTCGCACGAAATCTGTCTGTGCACGTATTCATCGAATAAATTCATCCAACTCCAAACTATATACCTTCCTTCAGGTACAAGAATTCATCCCCATCGTCATTCGTCATCCGCACGCCGTACATGGTACATGCTGTCGCTTTACTTTGATGAACTTGTAGTGAACTCGTGCACTCGTTTTCTGTGCACACGGAATATTCATTATTTTCTTTTGTTTTGTTCTGTTTCCGTAAAGCGTCATAAGTCAAATATCCATGCAATACATCGACGCTCGTGCAAAAAAAAGCAGTGCACGACAATTGATGAATGAATGAACGAATTTTGCTTTTCATTTAGGTAGTAACTATAAGTGGCTGCAGTTTCGTGCGGTGCCTTTGTTTTTTTTTTTTTTTCTATTTTTTTAATTTGAACAGTGGAGTTTTTTTTATAATAAAAAAAAATCATGAATTTTTTTTTTATTTTAATTAAGAAAACAATAAATAAATCCGTATTTTTAAAAAATATATAATTTTCAAGAATTGCACACCCATCTAAGTAATTCACGCGACGCCGCTGCAATTTACCTATAAAGAATGGGAAAAAAAGATCTCGAAACCCAGACAGTTGGAAGCAGAATGTTACAAAAAAATTACGTAACTCAGGACAAAGTTATGTTTCGAAAAGGGGTAAGTTTGTTAAAGAAAAAGTTATGGGACCCCCTTGCTCTAATCGTTGTAAGTTGGCATGCTCAACAAAATTTGATGAAAATTTAAGAGCAGAACTGTTCAAAAATTATTGGAGTTTCGCTTCTTTTCAACGTCAACGCGATTTCTTAAACTCGTGCGTCGAACCACTGCAGTTGAAATGCCGTCGTATATCTTTATCTAAAGAAACACCAAGGAGGAGAAACTGTGCCTTTTTCCTAATGATTAACGGAAACAGAGTTCGAGTCTGCAAGCAATTATTGACAAGCACTTTGGCCATCTCCGAAAGAGTACTTCGTTCAATTATTAAGAATAAGGCTTTAGGTGAAGTCATCACCAAAGAAGATAAACGCGGCAAGCATTCCAATCATCCGAAAACCGACAGCGAAATACTGGATTCTATAAGGGCACACATAAACAAATCGAAAGTCATTATTTGAGAGCTCAGACTTCAAGAGAATATATTGACGGCGGGCTGTCTATTGCTGAAATGTATAGGCATTATAAATCGGAAAGAAATTCTCTCCAAAAAAACGTTTCGAGTTATGATGCATACGCAAGAATCTTCAATAATGAATTTAACATTGGATTCTTTGTACCTAAAAAGGATCAGTGCGATACTTGTGAAGCTTATAAAAATGCAATAGGAAAGGAAAAGGAGCAGTTGGAAAGCTCTTACAAGCTACACCAGGAAGAAAAAATATTGAGTCGTGATGAAAAGACCAAAGATAAAGAAAACACATCCGACATTGTATTAGCAACGTATGACTTACAAGCTGTTCTTCCAGTTCCTGTTGGACAAACATCTGCATTCTTTTATAAATCGAGGCTTAACTGCTACAATTTAACTGTAAGTAAATTAACTGATACTTACATTATTTTACTCTAAGATCTTAAGTGCAATGATGCTTATATTTCTTTGATTTAAAATTTGCAGATATCCGAGATGAAAAATGACCACACAGTGTGTTATTTCTGGCACGAGGCTTTAGGGAACCTAGGTTCGAACGAGATAGGATCTTGTGTACTAATGTTTCTTCAAGAACTATCAGTCACTCGTCCAGGTGCAGACGTTGTGTTTTACACTGACAATTGTGGTGGTCAGCAGAAGAATAGGTGAAACAATTACTTAAACTTGGTAATAAGAGTAAAGATTTAACGAGACTTTGATTTCAGATTCATAATTGGAATGTATTTGTATGCTGTGGAGAATCTCAAAATAAACTCCATAACACACAAATTCCTTATTCGTGGTCACACACAGAATGAAGGTGATGCCGTACACAGTGTAATTGAAAAGACACTTAAGAAAGCAAAAAAATCTGGACCTATATACATTCCCGACCAATATGTTTCTCTCATAAGAACCGCTAAAAAGAAAGGAAATGCGTTTATAGTAAAAGAATTAAGCTTTAAGGATTTCTTTGATTTAAAGTTGCTTTCTGAGGAAATCTGTTTAAATAACTCAAAAAACATAAACGGAGATCCAATAAAAATATCAGAGATGAAACTGTTACGCTTTGAAAAAAGCAGCAATGTGTACTTTTACAAAACAAGTTATAAGGAGATAACATGGCAACAAGTACAGTTTAAAACGGTTAAAAGGCGCTCTTCTGCGGCAAAGGAGTTACAAAGTATCATTTTAAAGCCAGCATACTCATCCAAAATACCATTGGCACCAAGGAAAAAAACAGATATATTAAGTCTGCTCAAAAATAATATCATTCCAAGCTACTATGAACCTTTTTTTACTAACATTTTTTAAGTTTCTTTAATATAAAATGACTGTTACTTTTATTCATACTAATTTTAGTATTAATTAATATGAACTGCCAAAAACTATGCTTTATTCCCTTTTTAAAAATTGTTTGTTTCATTAAAAAAAAATATATATTCTATGTTTTGTTTAATAAAAAAGGTTTTAAAAATCTTAAATCGCGGTTTCTGAAGAACCGACTTTTTTGCACTTACGCCGTTGTTCCACCGGAGGTGCGATATGTATTGGTGTGCATTCAAATCCTTCGATGTCAGCCGAAGCACCAACAACAGCTCCAGCACTTCCCATCGTCTCCTCTGCTAAGCCTTCTACTGCAACACAGCCGCCAGTTTCTTCTTATAGTACTTCGATTGCTTCAACTTCTCGTGGAACAGAGCCATATTCTCCAGCCGCGCCGCAAAGCGCAGACGAATCCCCTGCCACTGGTAAGAAATATTTATGCATTCTTTATATGTATGCATAACGACCTGGTTTTTTTTTTAGATGTAGCCTTCGACCACAAGGCAGTGTTGTTATTCCTTGATGAGTGCGTAAAGCTAAAGGAAGATCTGCGGAGTTGCAAGATTCGCAGAAGGCACGTTTTTGACAAAATTGCGCCGAACATGCAACTTCACGGGTATTCCTTTAGCTCAGCCACACTCGACAAAAAATTGGCGAATCTTCGTACAACATTTAACAAAATCAAAGATAACAACAATGCCAAGAAGAGGACAGGGCGCGGGCAGATGTGTTGGCCATATATGGAGCAATTGTGCTCCATATATGAATATGAGCTCGACATAGCCGATGCGCCCGTGGTAACAAGTTTGGTCGTAACATCACCAGCTTCCTCAAGGCAATTATGCAGGCCAATTAGATCGTCGGCGGCTTTGGAGAATGAAGGTGACGAAGATGATTTCCTTCCAAGATATCGCCGTAATAACAGCATTCCGGCGAGGGAAGAACTGATTTCAATCGAGCACAAAAAGGTGGAAATTGGAAAGGCTATGTTGGAGGCAAATATGAGGCAAGACGATTGGGATAGAGATACGCGGAGCAAGCAGCTGGAGTTGGACAGGGAGCGGTTGGAGTTCGAAATGAAAAAGTTCGAGGAAAGCAAATCCACAAGGTACTTAAGCAGTATTTTTTTTTTAAATCCTGTAACAAAAATGTAATTTTTTTTTTCAGCAAATAAACGAGGATGAAAACAATCATTAATAAAATGATAATATGTGCAAACTAGTTTTAAGTATCTTATTTATTTTTAAATTAAGTTAGTCGTAAGTTTTGGAAATAAAATGAATTAAAATAGAGACAATAAATAATTTCTTTTTAAGGTTCCCGGATTTCTAGGTTGACGTTGGGATGGCTGCTGCGAATCCGGCTTCGGGGAAACTTTCTTCCAAAAAGTCGTCTCCGATAATACCAGCACAATCTTTGTGTAACGTGATATGGTTGTGTAATATTACACAAACCGTAAACCGTTACAATTTTGTTTGCCATTATTGGATTGTCGATATCAAGGTACTTCAACAACCTCCGGAAACGTCCTTTAAGTAGCCCGAATGCCCTCTACATGGTAACCCTTGCACTGCTCAGTCGGGTGTTGAAATGGGACTGTCTTTCAGTCAAATGGTCATTGTCTCGAAAGGGAGTTATGAGCTTCCTGAGTAACGGGTAAGCTGCATCTCCTACCAGGTGAAAATCTGCAGGTACACGTACAATGGCGTCTAACTGGTCACAGATGGGGCTATTTCTATACACCCTTGCGTCATGAAGCCTACCTGGTGCACCGACGTACATATCAGTGAATACTGTGCGATGATCACATACGCCTAAGAATTAAACCAATTTATTATTGTATCGTTAACAAGATATCATATGCAAAATTACCTTGCAATATTACAGAGTGAGTGCTTTTCCGGTTGTGGTAATCTGTGGTGTTTGCTACGGGCTGTTTTATTTGGATATGAAAACCGTCAATGGTTCCAATGATGCCAGGTATATATCCACCGCTCTTTTCTTTGAATGCCTGTATTTATTTCAGTTAATTTCTAAGAATATCAAAGAAACGTTGCTAACGTACCTGAGAAATCTCTTCATAATTATGTCTGGAAAACCATTTTATACATACTCCTGTAAAAAAGTTACAATGACATCCAAGATTTCTACATGTGCAGCACTTTTGGAGTAGTTGAAACGATCGCCTGCTGATAGGAAACTTTCCTGCTTACTCACCATCCAAACTGTAAACATAAGTTTCTTTTCGACGTCTGCTATTCGCTTAGCGTTTCCTACTTTCTCCAAAAGATCCTATAAAAATAATGTTACTTGTTTTTTTTACTTTTTTTATATGGATAAATATAAAGTAATGAGGTGACAACACTTGGATGGATTTAACAAAATTTATATATGAGAGGCTAATCTTCACTGATATTGAAAGCAAGCAGGACATTACAGTCGATTCGGACAATCGAATTGGAAGGTCAGAGTAGAAATGACGAATTCCATAGTGTGAGCGTTAGAAGTGAACTGGCTGAAAAGGATCGTTGGTTGGTTGAGGGCTTGTACCTTGTACTTGTAAAAGCATCATCTGCCACAAAAAAGTACGGGATCTTATCTGATCCAATTGGCATGTCTTCTGGAAATCGTAGTCTATCTAACAGAATGTCCTTCCTAAGTTGAGATGAACATTTACATCAAATTTAAAGAGGACCATCCTGACGGTCGACGACACCCTTGATTTAGTCTATTGAATTCATCCGCCGTACGTCCTCTTTTTGAGGAGCTCATGAAGAGCTACGAACGTCCTTTTTGTAGTATCGGCACTGTGCAACACTTGAACATATAAAATGTAAAACATTGAAAATACAGTCACACTATATAAAATGTAAAATTTGTACACAGGATACTGAACTTCAAAGCAATCGGTTCTCAGGTCTCTACACTTTTAAATTCTGCAGAGCACGATTTTGAAACTCTATACCAGAACGAATTAGTACATAACTCTTGTAGTCTACATTCCGTTAATCTAAAAGCTAGTTACCCTGCAACAAGATTAAAAGAACTTCCCCCGTCGATTGGTAGAATTTCATTTTAAATAAATTGAGTGACAATAAAATTGAAATGCATAAAAATGCAGCCAAGCTAACAAGATGAACAATAACAAATTCATACAAATACAGTAATTATTTATTGAATTAAGCACCAGCGCCGTGGGCCTCGAGTATCCTTTATTACTCGATGATTGATGTAAAAAGTGAGCAAAATGAGAATCATTCCCCACGCCAGGTCTGGTTCGAGATCCGTTTAGATTCGCTCAAAATTAAATACCGTGAAACCCTAATCGACATTCACCGACTCTGAACAAGCAAAAACGAAAAGAAAACCACCTGCATCATCCTCATGCTTGAACCAGCTTGTAAATAAACCACCCCCTGGGATTAGACATGGATATCAATAGGCTTGAAACAAATTAATGTCAAACATATTGAAATTCATGCCGAATTACATGCCTCGTAATGTTGCATTCATGCTGTTTATATTATCCTGCATCCCCTGCCCGAAGAAATTGCGATGACAACATTAAACAAGGGTCATGGTATGAAGAAATGGTCCTCTAATGTCACCACTGATGCCTGTGGAAGGGTGAGTTAATTTGTTTTTCAATTGCATTTTTATGCATCCGTTCATTATCCGTCAACCCTCACTGCTGCCGACGGGGATGACTAGATAAGCTGTGAACACGTGTTTGCTTTGTAATAAAATTTGCTAGTTTACGATTTATTACCATGTCGCTAACTACTGCCGATGTGGTACTTCAAAGATCACAGACATTCCTAGATCTCTGGCAAAATTTCAATTTGAATCCACTTAACCAAAATGAAAACATTTTCCACAATCATTATCGAGAGATTGTCATTTGTCGCTGCGCTTATTGACAAAACAAAGTCCAGGAGGTAGGGTAGTATATTAAAACAACGAAAACAAACTGTGTAGCGTATAGCTTCTCCCACTCTGTACTCATTGAAAGGGTTGTAAGCCGACCGTCCATGTGCTATGTGCATCACAAACAGAAACAGCTTTTTGCCATGGCAACCTGCTTCATCCAGTGGACACGGGTCAGTTTGTCCTGTCCGGTGCTTACTCGTTCTGCTTTTTCCGCAAAATCACAAGAACTTAATCCAATTTAGTTGGATTAAAATTGATACATTTTAATTGTGTTGTTTGATTTTAATGAAGCCGGCCTGATCAGACAGAAAAAATTCACAAATCCTCGAATGTTGTCCTGGGGAATGTTTTTTAATTGGAAGGATTTGTTTCATTAGCAAAATAAAAAAATATCACCACACAAATGCGAAAACGATGATTATTTTGGTAATTGTTCCGTAAAACAAGACATGTCACTTTATCTCTCCACGAAAGATTGAAAACTCAATCTACCGCATTCCATGCGATCCCTCCGGGAGATTTTCTAATTGATGGGAATTTCTGCTCGTAGAACGGAAGGTACACATTACACAACAGAAGGAATTTCGTGTAAACTCTGCAAATGGGGTAATTATTTAACCCTCATCATGGGCAACGATTTCATTTACTCTTGGAAAAGGGTTGATACAGACAAGCAGGTGCTTTTAAAGAAAATGTACCAATAAAATGAGTCTCGAGCAAATAAGGCGGTGTCTACTGTCAAGTTAATATAAACGCTAACGTTCTAATGGACATTCAGGGTGAAAATGATAGAAATAGATTTTGTTTATCTTTTCCATAACAATAAAGAAAAATAATTAAACTGGGACTAGGTATGAGTATAGGCATTAAAATTAGCGTAACTACCTCGAAAGGGGTATGAGCATAAAAATAGAGAAAACTAAAACCAAGTCCTGGCTGTTAAACGGCGAAGATAACTTGTACTCGGCGACCACGAAGCTTTCGCGATTTATCGGATATTTCACTATCTTCGGTGGTATTGTATTGTAAGTAATAGGCCCTGTACACTGCGAGCAGAAGGGTATTTAACCCAGGGAGCTGTTGAGGATCTTCATAAACCTCAGTACTCTTCTTGGTCCTATGGTTCCTATATCTGCAGGACTTAGGAACGCCCCTTGCATATGGATCGCTCTACCCCTTGCCACAGCAGGGCATTGGCAGAGTATGTGTTCCGTTGTCTCCTCCTCTTCTCCGCAGAGTCGACAGGAGTCGTCGTCGAAAAATCCCATTTTTTAAAGATGGTATCTTAGTGGCCAGTGACCAGTAAGACACTATGAGCTGGGCTTATGAATATTTTTGCCTGCCTCTGTCCCTTGGATTCCGTCCGAAGTAGGGCTCAGGAGCGGTGAGCAGGCGTGATGCGCCTCATCTCGCCAGACAATCCGCTCTTTCATTGTCCTCAAATCCCTCGAGACCTGGTATCCAAGCAACTGTGCTATCATTGGCCAGATCTTCGAGGAGATTGAAACATTCCCAAACCAGCTTTGATCTGATGGAATACGATCTCAGGGACTTAAGAGCAGCCTGGCTGTCTGGGAGGATGAATATGCGAGCACCTTTAGTGCGTCTTCGTAAGCATTCTCGGACACATATCTCTATGGCGTGTACCTCCGCTTGAAAGATGTCTGGTGATTTTCCCAGTGCTATAGCTGGGCCCACAGACCCCAGCACCGGTGGCATCATCTTCCATCTTTGAACATTCGGTGTACCAGATTTGTGTTGGTTCTACAGGTACTCCTGTCAGATATTACTATCTCAAATTTTCCGAAGAATCGAAGCCTTCAATAATTGGCGCAGTAAACTCATTAATCGGCGCAATAAACCGCTTATTGTCGCAATAAACTAATTAATTGGCGCAATGAACTCATTAATTAGCGCAAAAAATAATTTTATTGGCGCAATAAAATCATTAATTGGCGCAAGGAACTAATTAATTGACGCAATATATTCAGTTTATTGCCACAAATACCGTATTGATACAAATTTTAGTAAAATATTATATTAAATAATTAAATTATTGACATATTATAAATAAATAATAAATAATATATACATTTTTAAAATATCCACAAATAATTAATGGTGGCAATACGTACATGTTAAATATACTTACATTTTATTTCCAAACTTTTCCTAAAATTTGTAAGAATTTTAAGCTCAAAAATGAAACATTTTAGTGCAACGTTATATATGATACTATATTGATTTTTTTTTCATTTAAAATTACTAGATTTTCTGTTAAGTGCCACTGTTGTTGTTAACATGCGATTAGATTCAAGAGAATCTTTAAAAAAATTATTCATTGTCGTAAGTTTGTTGCAGGTGCTGGATGTGGTCCTCAACTGTCTGGATTGATGCTGCCACGAAGATGAATGATTCTTGGGAGACCTTTGTGGTTGGTTTCATGTAGTTTTTATTCCCGTTCGATCCTTCCGCATAAACTTTAATGTGGGTGAAGTGACGTGAAGTGCACACAAGAGAGCAGCATTCCGACAGTCTGAAAATAAGAATGAAAATTTGGTTAGACAATTTTGTGATATAATTATCTAGTACTTCAATAAAACTAGCATACCTAATATTAATAACGAAATCCACCTTTTTGTTCCATATTTAGTTGGCTTTGTTTTAGAGGAGTTCTAATTTTTCTTTAACAGCTGGATTTTGACTTTGCGCAACATGAAAAAAAAATAAATAAATAAAAAAAAACGAATAGTGAAAAAAAAAACTAAAAACAATAAGGGCCAACTTTCCTTACGTCAGATAAAAATGTCTGATATAACAAACAAACATTGGTTAGTAAAATCGTGTTCAAACAACGAACGAATATTTTTGAAAAATAGAATATGCATAAATGTATATTTGATTTTAGTTTTGTTTTTGCTAATGTCCTTGCGACACAATCTGTTTGTTTGTTAGATAGTTAACTGGAGATGGAAAAATCGGCTCTAAATCTAGATCAATAAATAGTTTATTGCTGCAAATAATGGTTTATTGTGACAACAAATGGTTTATTGTGCGAAATAATTGTTTATAAAATGTTAAGTGTTATTTTGTGAACCATTTTGAAATGGAAAATCCATATTAAAAAAAGCTCCAGAAGAAAAAAGGCCAGAAGAAATTAAATACGGCAATAATTAGCAAAATCAATTTTACTTTTCAACACTTTTTTTAAGCGCAAGAAAAATGTAATACTTACTTCTATAGAATTGAAATTAACCACACACACAAGATTTATAGAATTTGAATTGATTGTTTTATTCTTTACTTTATGACACTTTCTTACACTTTATCACAACTTCTTCAATCGACTCGAGAATGTCTACTCACGACAAGAACAAAGAATAGAGTGAATCGTCAGCCAATTTTAATTGTGCGTTTGGGTTTACTATGGTAATAAATAGTTGTTTGCCCCAATAAATAGTTGTTTGCGCCAATAAACAGATTATTCCAACAGTAGTTTATTGTTCATTGCGACAATTAATGGTTTATTGCAACAATAAACGGTTTATTGAACGTTGAAATGGTAATTCCGATTTTTTTGGTGGACTAAGAAAACAAAATAAGTAAATAACTTCCAATTTTAAACATCTTATTTCAAAATCATATCTTTTGGCGCCCTGAATGGTTTAGATTCCCAAATCAGCCCGGCAGATGGCGTTGCATTGGCTTCGCTATAAAATTACAACTGGGACCTAGAAAAAAAAATTAAATTGTAATAAACTATTTATTTAGACAATAAACGAGTTTTTAAAGCTCAAAAATTGTAAATCAATTAAAAAGTTTATGGCGACAATGTATAAGTTTATTGCGGCAATGAAAAATAAGCCAATAAACGGTTTTTATAATTTTTATGAATAGTATTATTTTCAGTGTTTCATGACCTCCGGTATCGTGGAACCATGGTTGCCCCTGACAGTGATTACCACATCATCTGCATAACCTTGTATTATGTACCCCGATTGTGTGAGGTGGTCTAGGAGTTCATCTATGACTAAAGTCCACATTAGAGGAGAAAGTATTCATCCTTGAGGACAGCCCCGAGCGGCCTTAACAGTCGTTTGTGAGCCTCCATACGCCAGATTGATGATTCTGCTTTCTAACATGTTTAGAACACATTTTATGATTAATGGGTCAATCCCTTTCCCTTTCATAGCTTTCTATATGGCATCGAAGGAGGTATTCTCAAACGCTCCCTGGATGTCCATGGAGGCACAGAGAGCCGTTTCCTTTTATGCCAGAGCCTTTTCAATTGTCGTTGTGAGGCTGTGTATGGCAGTTTCGGTAGACCTGCCGGCTTGGTATGCAAATGCAAACTGGCTCGCATGATGTGGGTTACTTGTAAGGAACTGATCCCTTTGTATTGATCGAGGGCTTTCTCCATGGTTTTTAGGAGGAAGGAGCTAAGGCTGATTGGGCGATATGATATCCAGAAGAAGTTGACAGGTTTCTTCAGGAGTGTTTGTAAATTCACCGTTTTGCTTTTTCAGAGAGCAGATGCCGTTTGAGTGATCGCGAGCGAGAACTTTTTGAAGTCATATATCCGCAGGCAGATTTTCAATGCAGTAGCAGTGTTCTGTATTGCCACCAATTGCCATTATTCTTAGCTCTATTGAAAAGTTTTCTTGCTGTGCTTCTAAGGGCGTCAAGCCTGTTATTCCACCATTTAACATCTCTTCGTGTTTTCCTATTTTTAAGAGCACAACTGCTTTCATAGGTGAAGGTTATGTCTTTTTGGAGTTGTTCGGATTCAGTTTCCAATTTCGGAACGGTCCATAGTGGAACTAAACGATTTATTTCTGATTCGAGGACTAACTTATAGGTTTCCAGTCAGAGGATTTTGGGTTCCTGTAAACTGCATTTCTTACGGAGTAACGGAGTATGCTTCCAGGTCGAATCTGATGTGATTGTGGTCCGACGTGGATGCTTCTCCGGAAACATGCCAGTTTGTGATGATATTATACACAAATGGACTTGCGAAAGTGAGATCTAAAACCTCTTGACGAATCGCATTCATTAAGGTTGGTTCTACCCTTCTATTAACCACCACCAAATGATAAGCGCAAATATATTCAAAAAGGGACTCACCTCTTTTGTTTATGTTAGTGCTCCCCCACACAGTGTGGTGGGCATTGGCGTCACAGCTGAGGATCCACTGTAGTCTCCTATCTTTACAGTATTTTATCAAAGCCGCTACTTCAGAAGTTGGAGCTTCCGTAGGGTTTCCAGGGAGGTAGGCAGAGGCGATAACGACCTTCAAATCCCCTTCTTTTTGACCGGCGTTTGATATTGTAATGAGAGCACCCACCAAATCTCCTTGAATAAATTCTGAAATTGGAAAAGTTGTTTTAATTATGTTTTTATTTATCATTAAAGCTGCCCTCGGACGGACATGCTGTTTGTCATAAACTACTTACAGATTTCTTCATTTGGGAGCCCTTTTATGGCTCCAGATAAGGTGCATGGTTCCTGAACCTTAAAAAATCTCCTGCTTAGGACACTAGATGCTGCCTTAGCATGATAGAGATTTATTTGAAGGCACTTAAGTTGCCTTCTGGTGTTGTTTTCGGATGGACGTCGCATATTTATTTTCTTTGGTGGCCCCTCTGTGCCACCTTTTTGCCCCTCCTGCTGTTTAATAAAGCCGCCTTTTCAGGGTCTCGCCTCTCGCATTTGCGGGGTTTGCTAGAGACACGTTGCCTCTGTTTTTCCCGGCTTGCAGTGGTGCCAGTGCTTGTTTTTGGCGCCTTAGTTATCGGGCGTCTATACGAGCAGCTAGGGGTATCATCCGTTGCGGCCTTTGGTGTATTAGCCAGATTCTTTTGGGAACATTGAGCAGATGTTTTTGCTTTGGGGTCTTGGGTAATCCCTGCGCTTGTTGCTGCAGTCTCTTTCTTGTCGCCCTTTGGTCTCGGAATGTCCTTCTTTCTAAGGTGTACATCGCCGAAACCGTAGCTAATGCTGCCTTTTAGGGCATTGCGAGTGTTAGCTGATTAGAGCTAAGGTGAGCTCCGTCATTTGGGGCCTTTGCACCCGGTTGAGTACTCTCCAGTCGTTTACTCTCAGAAAATTGTTTGGGCCTTTCACGAGGACCAGTAGCTGGCAAAGATTTGTGGCCGAGGAGCTTATTCCTCGCTCACAGCTCTGAGTTTGGCATCTTTCCACGCTACGTATGTTGGTATTATTTTTTCCAGCCAGTCGCTCGTCATTTGGTCCTTGCACGTAAAGGCAAGCAAACCAGGTTTGAAGGTGCAACCATGGAACTGGGGCTTGGTAGCATTATCCTGTTGATTGACTATACTGTCCAGGACACTGTTTTGTACCAATTTTAGTTGGTCTGTGGACAATATTGTAGCAGGGTAGTCAATGGGTGTCATAGTGTTCAGTTTCTGCAGCAGTACCAAGTGCCGTATCTGTAGAAACTCTGAGGTCCATAGTGACCTCTGGTTTCAGTTTAAAAGGTATTTATGATGTTTGTTTCCATTTGTTTTTGAAAATTGCGAGAAAGACGGCCACCCGAGGCAGAGCTCCATACCCCGAGATGGCTAGCTTAAACCGGAGGTCGCCTGTTATCCGGAGTTCCCCGTTATAAGACACATTTACGTAGTGCCATTCATCCCATAGGCACGGTTGTTAGACGCCTGGGATTACGGCCATATTTAGTCGAAAGCAGTGGTACCTCTTGCAGCTTGTGGCTCCACACCACGTATGACGATCCTGGGAACAATGTTCCCCGGCATTTGGCACAGAACGTTACTTACTTAAGGTGAGAGGTGGTGGCCTCTTCCCCTTGGTCAGACAACTTTCCAGCTTATAAGACACCTACTGCCCAGTGCTCTGAATATCAAAGTGAAGAAATTCAAGCAAGCGCGGGTAAACGGCGGGAGTAACTATGACTCTCTGGAGTAAACATCAGACGAGATGCATCAAATCCCTACTGGAAGGACCGACGCAGGCCGTGATGCCGCCCACCAACATAATGGAGCCGTACTGGAGAACCGTGATGGAACGTCACTCTTCATCAACACCAGAAGACGAAAAGCTCCACCAACAACTAGGAGCATTATGGACGCCTTTCACCGAGGAGGAAGTTATAATCTGTCGACCCTCCTTATCCACATAGCCCGGACCAGATGGCGTCACAGCACGGCAGCTACGTTCAGTTCCCGTTGAAGTCTTGGTGCGTGTCTTTAACCTAATTCTGTGGTGCAGGAAGACACCCCAACACCTCAACGAATAAAAGACATTAAATGCAACATAGGATAAGCTACCTTTGCTGATGATCTTATTCTATGCGCCACAACACCTATGGGTTTGCAGAAACTTCTAGACCACACATCTCAGTTCCTGTCGTCATGCGGTCTGTCAATCCACCCGTCCAAGTGCATCACCATCAGCATCAAGGGACAAGCAAAGCTGAAGAACACCGTCTTGGAGCAAAGGAGATTTAACATCTCCGGACAAGGAATACACGGTCCGACAAGTGGAAATACTTGGGCATCAAGTTCACTGCCGATGGACGGTGCAAAGTGGACCCACGAGAAAACCTGGTCCCGAAACTAGAACGGATTAGCCGCGCCCCACTCAAACCGCAACAACGCCTTCACATCCTGCGAAATGTCCTCCTCCCGCAGCTATATCATCGGCTCACGCTGCGAAGCGTAAACATAGGATGCCTTAATAAAATAGACAGGATGCTCCGGGCAGAGATCAGAAAGTGGCTCGACCTACCCAAAGACACCCGACACCCTTCTTCCACGACCCCGTAGACCATGGAGAGCTATGAATCACCGCCCTACGCTGGAAGACCCCCCAACTAAGAGCAGACAGGTTAACCAACCTACGACTACCAAACTTGGGAGTCAACATCACAGCGAATGTCTACTTGGCAAAGGAGATTGACAGAAAAACATCACGTCTGAGGGCCGAAGACGAGACACTCAGGACGAACGAGATGATCAACTACACCGAATGGTAGACGGACACGGACTAAGGATAGCTGACAACGACAAGCAGGCTCATCGTTGGGTCAGGGAACCAACCAGACTCCAGGAAGGGGCTTTATACACTGCATCAAAGTTCGGATCAACGCACTACCTACAATATCCAGGACAACACGAGGAAGAACCGCCGGAGATCGACAGTGCAGAGGAGGCTGCCAGGTTCCCGAAACATTCAACCATGTAGTCCAGCAATGACATCGCTCCCACCAAGCCAAACATGGTGTCATAACTAAACATGATCCCCTTCCCTACTCCTTCCCACAGCCCTTCTTTACCGTGCTGCGGTATCAGGCATAATTCAGGACAGCCACTTGATGGAATCTGTAAGATTCCCAACGTCGTCATAGAAAAAAAAAACAGCCAAATGCCTAGTCTCTAATTAGTGACGCGCATGAATGGATTAACGAGATTCCTACTTTTCCTATCTACTGGGGCTTCACTAAATTAATAAGTGCAAGAGAAAAATAGGTGTTGAGTTATCTCGGTTTCGCTAGTAATATGGAATTCAAGATGCTCTACTCACCTGAAATTTTGAGGTTTACCCTTTCTCGGATTGGGTTTGGCGATCCAAATTGGTAGCGACCATTTGCTATATAATAGTACCACGGGGATGGGGACAGCCTCTGTACCAAAACTGTTGCAGCCCCATAATTTGAGGTTGGTTTCGTGGGGGCTGTGGCTTATTCCAAACGCGGAGACTAGTCGCGTCTTCGGTAGTAAATAAGGTACCTAAATAGGGTGGTGGGCACTTCCAACCACGTTGTCTTTTGTTTCACTTTCCGAGGACTGTGAGACTGTGATCTCCCTGACTCACTATAACCTTCTGAGTAACTTGATCTCTGCATTGTGGATCTTAAAGTAAAGCTGGAAATGATTTTTTTTCCATATTTTCTAATGTCTTCTTACCAAATGTTAGAGGAGAATATTCAATATTTATTTTCCCGCTTGTAGATACCATTTTAATAGGTTTTTTATTTATTTAGGGAAATAATTATCGCGAAAACAAAAAGAACTAGACAAGAAAAGATGTGAAACAAACAAAACCTTAAAAGTTGTTTGTATGGACTTGCAGGCGGTAATGCCAGTAGCATGTGGCGATCTCTCATCATTTTTTCTATAAAAGGAGGTTGCCTTGCTTTAATTTTACTATTTTTGAGCTATATCTGATGAAATTGGATCAAGTCTTATGATCTACCTATGTTAGTAAATGTACCGGTGTAGAACAATTGGTTATCTGTTCGGACAATTGCTCTGGACAAAATAAAAGCAAGTATATCCTGTCTTTATTAATTCAACTGGTACAGATTTGCGATTTTAAATCCATAACACAAACATTTTTGATCGTCGGCCACACCCAAAATGAAGGCGACAACATGCATTCGCTGATAGAAAAGAACAAAGCCAGGTGCCTAAAATCAGGTCCGATATACTTGCGATCAGCTTGTACCTGTCATTCAGTTGGCAAAAAAAACGATACAACCTTATGAGGTCCATCAGCTGTAAACGAATGAGGTGTATGATCTAAAAGATTTGTGCACAAAAACAGGAAAAAACTTCCAGAAAAACAAAGATGGGGAAAAGTTGGTATGAGCTGAAATTAACGAGCTCGATAAGTTCCTTTTTTTCGGACAGACACCTAGACTTGAGCAAATTGTCTGTAATAGGTTGCGATGGTACAGCTACAAACACTGGATGGAGAAGTTGGGTTATCCCTTATCCAGCTTATGGAGTTGAACTTGGGGAGACAGTTGCAATGGTCCATGCCAACGAACTGCCACTTCGTCATTTATTTATTAAATTGGATTGAGCTACATTAGGACCTCAACTCTATTCGGGACCCATTGGAAAGGCGTTGAAAAATTGTGCTGAGCTTCCAGTTGTTGAGTTTTCGCCAATCCCAGGTAACCTACCTACTTTATCCAAACTATTCAAGATTCCTTAAGTACAGATCAAAAATACATTTGTTTCAAATGTGTGACGCTATAGAGGTTCCTGTCCTATAGATCTCTCCAATAGAAACCCGGGAAAAATGGCGCATTCGAGATGGTTAACAACTGCCAATAGAATATTGAGGCTTTATGTAGCCACATCGAATCCGAATGATAAGTTCACAATGCTTGCTAAATATATATTAAAAGTGTATGGTCCAGCTTGGTTCAGTATTAAAAAAGACAGTTTTTTTTTTTTTTTTTTTTTTTTTTTTCATTTAATATATAGTGCGATAATATTAAGTGTACAAATATTTTTTTTTTTTTTTTTTTTTTTATTTCAAATTTATTTATTTATTTATTTATTTAACAAAGAAGAAATTCTTAACAATTTTTATAAATTCCTGCGAAGCCTTAATGGCTTTCTGCAGAAGGTTGCATTTCAAAAATATTTAATTTAATTAAGTAAAAGCTTAGTACCTATAACTATAAATTCAATATACTGACAACTGAAAATTATATTGATGCATGCAAAAGGAAGGTCTTGATACTTTTCTTTCTGGTTTTAAAATTCGCAAGATTTGGAGGTAATAGATTTAGTTCAGTTGTAACGCTGTGTTTAAGCTGCCTGTTACCATAGTTGTTGTAGTTGCGGGGCACTTGCAGCATTCCTTCGGCACGTCTTCTGGTGTTGATATCATGGTTGATTGGCATTTTAAAACGGTTATCATCATAATATTCAAGTAGCAAGGTCATCTTGAAGATATGCTGCACTTGAAGCACCTCAAAGCTTCTATCATTTGGAGAAGATCGATCTTTTATTTTTTTCAACACAGAGTTTTGTAGTTTTTGCAACTTTTGAATGTGTGTTTTCGAAGCATTGCCCCAAGCCAGTATCCCATACCTCAATTTAGATTCGATCAAGGCATAGTAAACTTGTTTCAAAACTTGAGGTGTGGCATGATGTCTTAAATGAGCTAATGCAAACATCGATTTTTTTAGATCCGAGCGTACCTTATCAATATGCATGTTCCAGATAAAATGGCTATCAATTATAACTCCCAGGTATTTATAATTTTCAACGACGTCAATTAACTGTTTCCTTGAACTAGGGCAGGCGTTATTTTGGAGGTATATACAATGCTGTGTAGCTTTATGATGTGGACTTCGGATATGCATTAGTTTTGTTTTCTCCGCGTTTATCACCAATCCAATGTCGTGACACCATTTGACAGCTTTATTAAACTCCTCTTGCATAATACTTGTCGCGATCTCCAGCGATCTATGACGAACCACTATTGCGGTATCATCAGCATAAGCAAATGTGGTGCTCTTTTTTAAAAGGCGCAGGAGCTCGTTTGTGTACAAAATGAAAAGGATTGGACCAAGCTTAGATCCCTAGGGAACTCCATATTTTACTTCTTTCTTTTCACTGTACACTTCCTTGATTTTTACACAAAGCAATCTTTTGAGCAGATAATCTTTGAGCCAGTCCGCCATTACTCCTCGTATACCAATACGTTCTAGCGCATCTAGTAGTTTCGCGTGATTTAAAGTGTCAAATGCTTTACTAAAGTCCATAAACATAACCAGAATATGATGACTTTTATTCAAGCTTTCGTTAATGCAGTTTGCGAATTCTCCAAGCAATCTTCCAGTACTTTTTTTCTTCTGTAAACCAAACTGACTATGGTGAATGAGGCAGTGCTTTTCAATAAAACTATATAATCTGTTTGCTATTACATTTTCAAGACATTTTATGACTACAGGCAATATGGATATAGGTCTGTAATTACATATTTCATTTTTGACGCCACCCTTATAAATGGGCCTTACCACCGCCGTTTTGAGAGCCAATGGAATCTTACCTTGTGCCAGACTGAGATTAATAAATTTGCATAAGATTGGAGCAAAAATATCTACATGTCTTTTTAGTTCCACTGCTCGAATTCCATCAGCTCCTGGTGATTTTTGTTCGCCAAGGAAATTGATGGCATTGACCACTTCAGCGATGTTGGTTTCCTTCGTAAAGATAGAGTTGTCTATAATTTTATTTACATGATTCGATGTTACAGAATCGCATTGATGCATTATGCTAAGAGTCTGTTCCGAGAAGAGTTGAGCAAATTTATTTGAAAGACGGTTCTTACAGTCTTCGGATGAAAAATTCTTAGAAATCACTTCATCAACGGTTTGCTTTTTTCTTCCCATTATTTCGTTGATTAGGCTCCAAGTTTTACGAGGGTCAGCTTTAATTTCGTTGAATTTGTTTTTGTAGAAATTTGATTTCTGCATTAATATTTCACGATTCAGCTTATTTCGGTAGTTCTTATATTCGATTTCGTATGTTTTGTTGAGTCTATTATTTTTCCATCTTCTGTACAATTCATCTCTTTTTTTACATTTGGCAGCTAAAATTGGGGACATCCACGGGTTTTTTGTGCATTTGCTCTTCAGTATTTTAGTATATGTTGCTTTTCTATTAACATCTTGTAACTTGCATGCAAACTTTTCATAAAGGGTCACAGCATCACATTCATTTAACACTTCCTCCCAATCCGTTTCACAAATAAGTTCGTTCACCCTGCTTGTACAAATGTATGACATGCTAGTCGATAGCTGATTGTGAATCCGTGTAGTACATAATTGGATAATGATCGGTTATATCACTTTCGATTACAAAAGAATTTATATGTTTGTCAGTTCTGCTAACTAAAATGTGATCTATTGCAGACTTTGTTCCTCTTTTTGGGTCTATCCTTGTAAATTCAGTGATAATATTCATTAGTCCCAACGTTGCTAACATCTCTAAATAGTCCTTCACATAGTTTGATGTCGAGTCTCGTATATTAATATTAACATCACCCAGCACGATTATGTCTTCATTATTTTTCATTTGGGCTATATTATTCCCAGATTCTTCTATGAAAGCTCTTTGACTAAATCCAGGAGGTCTATATAATCCAAATACGTATTTATTTTCAGTAGTTAGGTGTATTTTTATATTTTCATACGATAAGCTTTCCAAAGGTAAGCGTTTATATTTTATATCATTTCGAATAAACATTAAAATTCCTCCACCTCTTCTATTCTCTCTATTTAAAAATTCCGATTCGAAACCATTCAATTTATAAAACTTATTTTCTTCATCTCCTATATTTGTTTCTACGAGAACAATTATTTTCAAAAAATTCATGAAATGGCTTATATTTATACAAAAATTACTCCAGTGTAAACGCAACGATCAGCAGTCTAAATCAACTAGTAATTCCTCATTTCTATTTAGTTTATCCATTTTATTAAAATATTTTGTGCATCTTTTGACTAGGTGTAAGCAACACTTAATGTATACGAGTAATTTTGCTTACGTCGTTAACGGTGCTTATCACAATCGGTTGTGCGTTTAAAAATGGCCCAAAGCTTGTATTCAAGTTAATAAATTTGTCAAGATGGAGAACTAGAAAGATGTCGGCAGAGAGACGTTTTCAACTCAGACTTACACCCCGACTCCACTGGAGATAATTTCTCTCATAATGCATTTCATGAAATGAAATATCATGTGGAGTCACTCTATTTCGTCGTATGATTAGATGTCAGCGATCGTTCTCTGCGATTATTTCTTGGCACGGATGCCTGAAAACGGCGTCTCCATGAGTCTGAATTATGCCAGACTTCTAAGTCAGAAGTCTTGTCCGTCATATTTGCATTGCTTTGGTTGGGCAAATTGTGTTATGACATTTCATTCCACAAGATGCCATCAACGAAGAAACAAGTGAAGGTGGCTCTCGCTTTGAAAGCATTTAACGACCTAGAAAAATTAGAAAACCAGATGTTAGCCGAAAACAAAAGAAAGCACAGATTGTGGGTGAATCCGTTTCTTCAGAAGCGAGGGCTATATGATTTGGAAGCGTATTTGTTAAAAGACGTTTTATGGGACAATGCATCGGATTACAAAAACGTTTGCCGAATGTCCATAGACAAGTTCAAATATCTTCTGGCGCTAGTAAGGCTTAAACGGATCTTAGTTTTGTGATATATGCTATTAGGTATTATTTCCCTTTTCATCGAAAGTACGTCTTGAAATCACGTTACGATATATTGCTACTGGGGATTCGTACCGATCTATGGAGTTCCTTTCACGCGTATCGAGGAAAACCATTAGTAAATTCGTACCACAAGTTCTAGCAGCAATTTACAACGCACTTCAAAGTGAACATATGATGACGGTTAATTCAGATATTTATATATGGAAATAAAATTTTTAAATTATAGTCTTTCGGATGCCATCCACAGAAAGCGATTGGTTCAAAATCGCCAAAGATTTTGACAAATTCTGTGACTTTATTCATACACTGGGATCAATAGATTGAAAACATATTCGGATAAAAGCACCACCACATTCTGGACCAGATTTCTTCAACTATAAAGGTTTCTTTAGCATCGATTTACTAGCTGTGGTAGATGCGCACAGCAAATCTATTTGTGTAGACGTTGGAGGCAATGGTATACGGCTTCAGATGTTGTTGTCTTAAAAAACAGCACCTTATATTCGTCGCTAGCTCACGGTAAACTTAATATACCACCTGCTGAAGCATTAAATGGCCAAGATACTTTGACGCCGTATTTCTTCATTGGTGATTTCATTTTTGGACTTGACAAAAATCTAATGAAGAGATTGACAGAAAGACGAAACTGACAGTATCTCAACAGCATGTTTGACTGTTGAAATGACATTTGGCAGACTTGCTGCGCGTTTCCGAGTTTTTCATAGGCCCATTGAAGACTTGAAGTGTCAGTGGATACTTGCGATCTATTAATTAAAGCCTGCTGCGTATTACATAATTTACTTTCCCCCACTTTGACCAGAGGAGCAGCAGCTGAAATGGATAGACAAAGTATATGTGAACTTCCGAGTACAATGACAAAGCTGACTACACAGGAACTAAGCGGATATAAAATGGCAACGAAAATTCGCGATAATGTTCGAAAATTTTGCGTTACTGAAGGGGATGTTCCTTATCAGTGGGTAAAAATTAAAAAAAGTGCTAGTAACATTACATAAATATATTTTATTTTAAATTATATCACATTCGTGTTTTGAATACATTTTATAAATTTGTAGTAGGTACATAATAACATGATAAACTTCACTGAAGTCAGTTTTAACACAAAATAAACATTTGACATAATTTGACAAAACCCAATTAAAAATCGTCGCAATCAAATATTTCTGAATTTATTTGGACAATGCAAAATAGGTTGGGTGTCAGATCGCCCAAAACCGAATCGCCCAAAAAGCAAAAAAGCACAAAAACTTTTTTGGGTGATTTGATATTTAAATTTTTTGGGCGATATGACATAATATCAAAATGCCAAAAAAGATAATTTTGGACGATTGGTGTTTCGGCAATTTTAGTTGGCCCTGTGTTAAATAGCCCAAAACCAAATCGCCCAAATTTGAAAAATGTCGCATCGCCCAAAGTTTTGTCATAATATGTATAATATGAGAACTCAAATATTTCATATTTACATGTTTTTCTTAATGTTTAATTTGTGTAAACTTGCATTGAACTCTCAACTTGCTTTCTGCATACAGGACAGCAGTAAAATGATTGCGACTCTGCAATAGATTGCGCCTGTAGTTTTAGATCAAACGGCGACGCGCCGCCACCCGACAGCAAAGCGCGTCGCGCCGCCCTCCTCCCCGCGGTGATTTCATAGTATTACCTTTCACAAACATTCACAAACATGGTTATTTAAGTAAATTTATATTCATTTACATACCTTTCGTATCCAAAACTTCTCATAATAAGCCAAAAAGCTGTCAAAATTATTGGAAAATTCTTCGTTGGCTAGTTTTCCAAGCATACCAAATGCTAACTCGATGCCAGGAATTTGTGAAACAATATTGTAGCTTTTTGGTTGGACCTCACTTATTGCCCCAGCTTTTTATTTTTTGTTGTCAGGTTTCGCCGAAGAGCCTGACAGTAGTTGAACCAACAACCATGAAAACTAGCGCTAGGATAAACTTGCCTTAACGCACTTCTCAACCCAAATTCGAAGTCAGTTAAAAAGCTTGCGGGCTCAAATTGAAAAATATTATGTTCAATATACCTAATCGAACAAATGTTTATACGACTTAAGGTAAGATTAGACTGTATGCCAAGTGGTCATAAAATGACAATTTCTGACAGGTCTCCTGTCAAAATATGGTCATACAGTGTAATGGGCATATCTCATATGCTCTAATGACCTGAATGCCACACATGACCATGCTGATTTTGACAGATAAAAATGCCCAAATAGCATATAGTGTAATGGGACAATAAGCACGAATGCCAGCATAAAGCATTATATGCCCATATGCACTTTCTTGAAATTTCGTTATGGCATTGCTGGCATTTTTGATGGAACAAGTATTATTTTGTTGTCACCGGTGTTTGATGAGGTCGTAGGATTGGGATTTGTTTTCTTTTTCTTTTTTTTGTTGATTATTGCATCTATGATTTGCGTAAATTATTTAATTGTGTTTTCTTTTTTTTTTTTTGTGAGTTTAATTAGTGGTCTTGTTCTTGTCCCTAATTGTGGTTGTGCATATACATTTTTCCTGTTGTGAAATTTTGTTTGTGTAGAAATTGTTTGCTTTCTATTTTTTGTGCTACTAATAAATTTCCAACTTCAACTTTTTTGATTTGTTTTTCTCTACAGCATTACCCTTCTACAAGATTGGGTAATAAATAACAAATGCCTTAAATGACCATCGAGGCAAATATGACCGTATTGGTAATTTTGGTCGTATAGTCTAATATAGAGTTTTGATAATTGTGGCATTTTGTTCATTTGACAGCTAATCTGGTCATTTGCCTTTTGGCATTCATATGCATAATTGGCATACAGTCTAATCTTAGCTTTAGTCGTTTTTTTTTTGTTCATTAATATGGACTTAAATGGAAATACCTAAGAAACAATAAATAAAAATTATAAAAACTTGCACCATTCTTACTTTTTCATCAAAGTAATTTATGTATATTATAAAGCAACCCTGCGGTACTATTTTCAAAGTCCCATCCATTAAAATATTCCCGCCTCGTTGATGGAATATACTCTTTAATTATATACATTATTTTTTCGGACACAAAAAGGCAATAGCTGATGTCCCCGTCTTCGATGCAAGCTGCTCTGCGTTTTTTGACACTCCAAATTGCGTCCAAATACCTTCCCTTTGGAATGCCTCAACAACTTCCAGAGGCGTCGTAGGTGATTTTACAAATACTTCGTTTGCAATTCTTTGGAATCCTCTTTTCATCTTGTCATACGACAAGTACTGCGTTCCGGTGCTATCACTAGACCATTAATATAAATTCATTCGTTTAAAACCACAAAACAGTTGATTAATTTCTATTTTAATCACTTACTTTTCGGCAACATTTTTGAATGCTGATCTTATTCCGCTAATTACACCAGCTGAGCCTAGCACTCCGGCGGACATCATGCACCCTGCACGGATTTTATTAATCCCTTATATAAATGTTCCTGTGTGTCGTGTGTGTGTTCTTCGTTTTGTTTGGGCTTCATACAAACCCCACTTTCCAGCAATTTTACACGCGCGGGACATTTTGCTTGATAGCAAACGTAGTATGTTTTGTTTGCTGTTTTGGTTTTTATTTTATATATTTGCTTTTCGCACATCACATATAACAATTTGCTTTTATATTTTTTCCCGTCAACAATTTCAAATTCCATTTCCAGGAAATACAAAAAAATATATTATTTTACGAGTATAATTCACCAACTTGTTTTGTTACCATTTCGAGTAGTGTTTTTACACTGTCTTATCAGGTAATGGCAAATGTTTCTCTAATCATAACTCAATCATGTGGAGAAGAACCAACATTCCGATGTGCCCGTTAATGTAACTGTTACAATTCTTCTTGAACATAATTTTTTTCCCAATTTAACGAAAGTGTCAAATCGCCCAAAAACAATCGGCCTTACTAACAACCAAATTTAGACTCGACCTTAGGGCAAAAGTCGAAATTAAAATAAATTGCGTACCAATAATCAAGTTATCTTTGACTTTACGATAATCGAGACTAATTTTCGATACGAGAAAAGTCGAGTCTAACCCCTTATTTAAGTTGAAACGTCAGTGAAGAAAGTCAATTGGCCGTTTTAAAATAAGGGTAATTTGAATTAGGTAAGTTGAATTGGTAAGTTATTTAAATATAGATATTAGAAATATAATGCTTTTTGGTTTGTCTTGTGCATCAAATTGGACATTCCATTAATGCTGTTTCTCACTCCATTTTAATGTTATGAATATTTTCAGATCCGTGCGTACAATGGCATTATTAAATGATGGACAACAAATAAAGAGAAGTCGCAGTATAAATTGAACGCAATCAATGCGAGCACTTCTATTTTACTGTGCCAAACCATTGGCTGATATCATTGATAGCAAAACTAAAAACGTTGCAATGATACAGTCAAAAAACCAAGCATGGGACACAGTTGCTTTTGCATTTCAGTCCTCTGGATATTCCTTAACTAACAAGCAGTTAAGAGAACAGTGGAATCGCCTGAAGTGCAGTGCTAAGACCAAAATCAGCGACTTCAAAAAATCCCAAAGAGAAACGGGTGGAGGAACACCGCCGAAAGAACCATCGGAACTGAATTTTGAGGTGTCTGAAGTTGCTGCCCTCGATTTCGAAGACGACACCGCAGAATTCGATTCCGATGCACTATATTTCACCGGAAATCTGTAAGTATTGATGCATTTATAAGTTCATAATCATGCGATAATATAGCATATCTATTTTACAGGGAAAATGAAACCACAACGCAGAAACACAACACAGAAAAAAGGATAAGCGATACTCCGAAAGCCATACGCACATCTAATAAAAGAACGCGTGTTGTCTCAACCCCAAGCACTTCGGAGCAATTGCTATTAAAAAGAATTGCCCAAGTCGAGTCCGAAAGCGCTAATAACAAAGAGTTAATAGATCTAAAGAAGCAAGTGCAAAAGAAGAAGCTGGAGGTGCAAGAGTCGAAGCTAATATTAGCCCGGCTTAGAATTAGAGCTGAAGAACAAAAATTATTTGATTATTCGTATAAGTATTCTTTTAGTAGCTATAATCACCTTATGTTATTATTATTAAGTACCTGAATTAACTTATGTATGGACTGATCTTCTTTTTTTCGTTATTTTTTTAATAAATTTGAATACCTATGCGTTCTTTGAAACTTTTTTGAGTTTAAATTTCACGAAACATGTTTCTAAAGTCATCCGCTTCTCTTGTTTGTACCACAAAGATTATGAATGAATATCAAGAGTTTTATAATCGGGTTAAATGGTACAACGCAGGAGTAACTGAGGAGATAAAATCCGCTTATCTGTTCACTTGATTTGAGTATAAATCTCAAGAGCCTTTAAGACGCGACTTACATTTTATACAGTTCATTATCATCTTATCCTCCAGTTCATCAATGAAGTAACATCTTCCTTTAACTGTTCGTTTGATTTGTTTTGTTAATCTTGTAGAAAATATATAAAATTAATGCTGGAAAACATGATAAGATGTGCAGAATCTTGTATTCTTTTTACTTCTTTTATTGCTAATTGAACAACTTAATATAAATGAAATATGTAGGTACTAAGAAAAATATTGCTGAATAAACCGACTTCTGTACGTTCTTCCGGCAATTCTTCTTCCTGGGAAGACAATCAAGCTATCGTCAAGGTCAGGGAACTCGTTTTCCCGATGGACTTGATCAATATTGTCCTGAGTATTTAGTTGCTCCCCGTCGTCTCCGTCCAAAAAACCGACTGCAAAATTTAATGTTAGGTTTACTGAAATAATATATTTGCGTTGTGTTCCTTACCTTCTGATGAATCCTTGGATATATTGTGCAAAATAGCGATTGCTACTATCGTTGCTTTAGCAGTTGTGTAGTTCAGCTGAATCCCATTAAAACACGATCGAAATTTGTTTTTCATCTGGCCAAACAACCTTTCTACCTTATTTCGTGTTCTTATATGAGCTCGATTGTACCTCTGTTCAGATTCAGAAAAGATTGCAGATAATCTGAAGGGAGTCAACAAAATTTTGGAACAAGGATATCCACCATCACCCAATAGAACACCTCCATGAAGTTCCATATTTTGCAGACGCAGGTAAATTGAAGATTCTCTCCATATCCGCGAATCATGAACAGATCCTCTCCATCGGGCTACAATGTCAAGAATCTTCTCATTGGCATCACAAATGATCTAAAAAAAATGTTTATATTAACATAATTATTAATAAGCGAAATGAACTAAAACCAACTTGAACATTGAGAGAGTAAAGATACTTCCTGCATCTGTGGCGAGCTCCAAATTCCTGTCCAGGATTTTTTATTTTAATGTGAGTTCCGTCTACGGCACCAATACACTGCGGAAACCTTGCCGTTCTAAAAAAATTAGCTTTAAGCTGGCGAATTTCATTTGGACTTTCCGGATATTTTATAAATTGTCCCAGTTTGGATGCCAATGCAACTGCGAATTTTTTTATGCAATTGCTCACAGATTGTTGAGAAATATTATGCACATCTCCTTTAAATTACTAATTCAATTTGAATGCTTAAAGTATGAACATTTAAACGTTATTACCAACATCACTTTGGTATGATCCTTTTGCCAGGTATCTTATTGCGGTTAAAGCAATAATTTCAGCAGACAGCGCTCCACTATTCCTAGTTATTGGGGCAATATCTTCGCGAACTATATTTATTATAAATCGAGCAGTGTCTTTGGTAAATCTGTTAAAGAAAATTAAGTAGAATATAATTACAAAAATCAAACCAAATACTAAACCTTGTAATGACCCTAAGGGAGACGGAGAGGTAGATGCGGTGTGCACGCCTAGCTATGCTCTGATGCCAGCTCGTCGTTTGGGGTGGGTTCTTGCATCCATTCACCGATCTCACATCACATCAATTAATTATTGCGTGCACTATTAATATTTAAGCGAAACGAAATGAAGATGAAATTATTTTAACCCGAGTGCCTGTAAATAACAAAGAAACGTATATGAATCAACCTCTGTTCTGAGAACTCAGATGAAATTGTCCTCGCGCCTAGCCCTCCCAACCATGTGCTAAAATATTGGTAGCACCCTTCTGTATCACCCCTCTTATCAAATCCGAATCAAACTACACCAGCCATATCAAACAATAGGTTTAGCACATATTTAGCTTTAACATTGTTTATTAGAACTCAAATTTGTTGCGGTAAATTTCATATTCAAATTTTCATTATGTCTAAGTTTATATTAGTGTTAGATATATAAGTGAAGAAGATATATATATAAGCAATGCTGTTTAGTTTAAAGTAGGATATAAGAATATATGACGTAGGTAATTGTATAATGGATCTAAGGTGGAATTAAGTATGTTATGCTAATGTATTCATAACTAGCTGACCCGTGCTCGCCTTGCTTCGCCAGAGTTCCACTTTTCAAATTTAAAACAAAATAATAAGAGCTATACAAACCCACTTCGGTGCTGTAAGTGACGTGTAGCAAGAAACAAAGGAATGAATGACTTAATTTTATAATAGTAGGGATTTTTTAATTATGTTGTTGTCGCACATAAAAACGTCACCTGCTCTTTTTTGTGTTGATACCTATTCGTGCGATTTGAATATGTACAGTCTTCGACACTTCTAAGCGATTTCCATTCACTGGTTAAATTTTGTATTAAAACATTAGAAATATCCGTCCCGATTGATTATTAAATATTTATACATAAATAATTTACAAAAATTGATTCACTCTATGCAATGCCTTTCTTTGCTGGAGAAAAAAATCACTAAAATGTAAACAAACTCTACCAGTTGTCAAATTCAAACGCACATGTTATTGGTAAATCTGAAAAAATATCTTGGTTCGCAAAAGTGCTCTGAAATTTGAAAAAGATTGCTTTATTTGTACCAAGCGAACATATAAATTGCTCTGAGAGAAAAAAAAGTGCTCTCAGAGCGCCCAATCGAATACCACATTACATTCAAATTATTAAATTTCCCTAGCGAACAAAAAAATCGACAACAGCGCCACCTATCGGGTCCAAAACTATCCTATCTTTCTACCTGCATCCAACCATGGACACAAACAAAGTTTCATTGAGATCGATTGAGTTTCTCAAAAAAATCGACAACAGCGCCACCTATGGGGTCCAAAACTATCCTATCTTTCTAGCGGCACACAACCACAAACACAAACAAAGTTTCATTGAGATCGGTTGAGTTTCTCAAAAAAATCGACAACAGCGCCACCTATCGGGTCCAAAACTATCCTATCTTTCTAGCGGCACACAACCACGCACACAAACAAAGTTTCATTGAGATCGGTTGAGTTTCTCAAAAAAAATCGACAACAGCGCCACCTATCGGGTCCAAAACTATCCTATTTTTCTAGCTGCATCCAACCATGCACACAAAACAAAGTTTCATTGAGATCGGTTGAGTTTCTCAAAAAAATCGACAACAGCGCCACCTATCGGGTCCAAAACTATCCTATCTTTCTAGCGGCACACAACCACGCACACAAACAAAGTTTCATTGAGATCGGTTGAGTTTCTCAAAAAAAATCGACAACAGCGCCACCTATCGGGTCCAAAACTATCCTATTTTTCTAGCTGCATCCAACCATGCACACAAAACAAAGTTTCATTGAGATCGGTTGAGTTTCTCAAAAAAAATCGACAACAGCGCCACCTATCGGGTCCAAAACTATCCTATCTTTCTAGCGGCACACAACCACGCACACAAACAAAGTTTCATTGAGATCGGTTGAGTTTCTCAAAAAAATCGACAACAGCGCCACCTATCGGGTCCAAAACTATCCTATCTTTCTACCTGCATCCAACCATGCACACAAACAAAGTTTCATTGAGATCAGTTGAGTTTCTCAAAAAAATCGACAACAGCGCCACCTATCGGGTCCAAAACTATCCTATCTTTCTAGCGGCACACAACCACAAACACAAACAAAGTTTCATTGAGATCGGTTGAGTTTCTCAAAAAAATCGACAACAGCGCCACCTATCGGGTCCAAAACTATCCTATCTTTCTAGCGGCACACAACCACGCACACAAACAAAGTTTCATTGAGATCGGTTGAGTTTCTCAAAAAAATCGACAACAGCGCCACCTATCGGGTCCAAAACTATCCTATTTTTCTAGCTGCATCCAACCATGCACACAAAACAAAGTTTCATTGAGATCGGTTGAGTTTCTCAAAAATAGCGACAACAGCGCCACCTATCGGGTCCAAAACTATCCTATCTTTCTACCTGCATCCAACCATGGACACATACAAAGTTTCATTGAGATCGATTGAGTTTCTCAAAAAAATCGACAACAGCGCCACCTATCGGGTCCAAAACTATCCTATTTTTCTAGCTGCATCCAACCATGCACACAACCAAAGTTTCATTGAGATCAGTTGAGTTTCTCAAAAAAATCGACAACAGCGCCACCTATCGGGTCCAAAACTGTCCTATCTTTCTACCTGCATCCAACCATGGACACATACAAAGTTTCATTGAGATCGATTGAGTTTCTCAAAAAAATCGACAACAGCGCCACCTATCGGGTCCAAAACTATCCTATTTTTCTAGCTGCATCCAACCATGCACACAAAACAAAGTTTCATTGAGATCGGTTGAGTTTCTCAAAAATAGCGACAACAGCGCCACCTATCGGGTCCAAAACTATCCTATCTTTCTAGCGGCACACAACCACGCACACAAACAAAGTTTCATTGAGATCGGTTGAGTTTCTCAAAAAAATCGACAACAGCGCCACCTATCGGGTCCAAAACTATCCTATCTTTCTACCTGCATCCAACCATGGACACATACAAAGTTTCATTGAGATCGATTGAGTTTCTCAAAAAAATCGACAACAGCGCCACCTATCGGGTCCAAAACTATCCTATCTTTCTAGCGGCACACAACCACAAACACAAACAAAGTTTCATTGAGATCGGTTGAGTTTCTCAAAAAAAAAATCGACAACAGCGCCACCTATCGGGTCCAAAACTATCCTATTTTTCTAGCTGCATCAAACCATGCACACAAACAAAGTTTCATTGAGATCAGTTGAGTTTCTCAAAAAAATCGACAACAGCGCCACCTATCGGGTCCAAAACTATCCTATCTTTCTACCTGCATCCAACCATGGACACATACAAAGTTTCCTTGAGATCGATTGAGTTTCTCAAAAAAATCGACAACAGCGCCACCTATCGGGTCCAAAACTATCCTTTCTTTCTAGCGGCACACAACCACAAACACAAACAAAGTTTCATTGAGATCGGTTGAGTTTCTCAAAAAAATCGACAACAGCGCCACCTATCGGGTCCAAAACTATCCTATTTTTCTAGCTGCATCCAACCATGCACACAAAACAAAGTTTCATTGAGATCGGTTGAGTTTCTCAAAAATAGCGACAACAGCGCCACCTATCGGGTCCAAAACTATCCTATCTTTCTACCTGCATCCAACCATGGACACATACAAAGTTTCATTGAGATCGATTGAGTTTCTCAAAAAAATCGACAACAGCGCCACCTATCGGGTCCAAAACTATCCTATCTTTCTAGCGGCACACAACCACAAACACAAACAAAGTTTCATTGAGATCGGTTGAGTTTCTCAAAAAAATCGACAACAGCGCCACCTATCGGGTCCAAAACTATCCTATCTTTCTAGCGGCACACAACCACAAACACAAACAAAGTTTCATTGAGATCGGTTGAGTTTCTCAAAAAAAATCGACAACAGCGCCACCTATCGGGTCCAAAACTATCCTATTTTTCTAGCTGCATCCAACCATGCACACAAACAAAGTTTCATTGAGATCAGTTGAGTTTCTCAAAAAAATCGACAACAGCGCCACCTATCGGGTCCAAAACTATCCTATCTTTCTACCTGCATCCAACCATGGACACATACAAAGTTTCATTGAGATCGATTGAGTTTCTCAAAAAAATCGACAACAGCGCCACCTATCGGGTCCAAAACTATCCTATCTTTCTAGCGGCACACAACCACAAACACAAACAAAGTTTCATTGAGATCGGTTGAGTTTCTCAAAAAAATCGACAACAGCGCCACCTATCGGGTCCAAAACTATCCTATCTTTCTAGCGGCACACAACCACGCACACAAACAAAGTTTCATTGAGATCGGTTGAGTTTCTCAAAAAAATCGACAACAGCGCCACCTATCGGGTCCAAAACTATCCTATCTTTCTAGCGGCACACAACCACGCACACAAACAAAGTTTCATTGAGATCGGTTGAGTTTCTCAAAAAAATCGACAACAGCGCCACCTATCGGGTCCAAAACTATCCTATTTTTCAAGCTGCATCCAACCATGCACACAAACAAAGTTTCATTGAGATCGGTTGAGTTTCTCAAAAAAATCGACAACAGCGCCACCTATCGGGTCCAAAACTATCCTATCTTTCTAGCGGCACACAACCACAAACACAAACAAAGTTTCATTGAGATCGGTTGAGTTTCTCAAAAAAATCGACAACAGCGCCACCTATCGGGTCCAAAACTATCCTATCTTTCTAGCGGCACACAACCACAAACTCAAACAAAGTTTCATTGAGATCGGTTGAGCTTCTAAAAAAAAAAAAACGGCAAAAGCGCCACCTATCGGGTGTCGGTCGCTCGGTGTCGATGACGCGGTTTCGTTTTCAAAGTAACCCAAATTCATTGATTTCTTCTTATCTAAAAGTGCCCAACGCGCCTAAAGAAATAATAACCTCAAAAAAACATAAGGCAGAAAAGGTGCAGTTGCATATGCATGCATACGAAAAAAAACAATACCGAGCACAAACGGGATTCGTTCGTGGCATGCATCATCAGATCACAATCAATATAGCGCATTTTAAATCACAATTGAGTGTGACTCCCTCCCAATTTCAATTACATTACATACCTGACCTGACCTATCTCCCTCCCACCCATGCACCACATTAATACTCCACCCACAAGGCCACAACTCCACTCTCTCCACTATCGCCAGTTCAATTTCAATTTAAAAGAAGTGAGAAAAAAAAAAACAACACAAAGCACAAAAGGTGTATGAAAAAAAAGAGAAACAAAAAGCATTCAGCATTCAGCAGAGAGAGAAACAGGTTTTGCCGCACACACACACAAAATTTCCTCCACTGAATGCCGGGCAAATCCAACGATCTAGCTTCAATCGAACATTTTACTTTTTTGAGTTGTATAAAATTTATAGTTTAATGCTTATTGTACAGCCCCAGGACTATGTACAAAGATTTTTTATATCTTAAAATCTTTGTACATAATTGAACTTTATATTAAAAAAAAACCTATTTTATTCGGTTGAGTCATTCCAAAGCTAGGAGCTAGAAGGCATTCGAGAATTACAACTTTTGTTAGATATCAGCTTAAATCTCCGCTTCCGGACAGTGGATAATGATTAAACATTATCCTAAATTCTAATATCGACAATTTCCAATGCAATTGTGAAAACCGAAATCAATTTCGTGCAGTACTTCTTGTGCCTTGAGCACACAAACTATTTAAAGCCGGAAAAAAGTTACAGTTTTATTATTAGTAAGGATAAGGATAAGGATAAGGATAAGGATAAGGATAAGGATAAGGATAAGGATAAGGATAAGGATAAGGATAAGGATTATATAAAGGAATTCCAAATTGTATATATGTTTAAAAGAAAAAGAAGGAAAAAAAAATCTTACGCTCGGCAGGCCTGTCGATGATGTTTTCCGCAGAAAGATAATGATGAACGGTATAATTTGTCACCTTAAGGTGTGTCCAGACCAACGAAACATATCATAAACATTTATAATAAATGTTTCATAAATATTTCATTAACATTTATAACAGAAAAAAATGTTTATGAAATGTTTATTAAATATTTCGTTGGTCTGGACACCAATGAAACATTTATGAAATGTTTATGAAATGTTTCGCAGTTTCCCATTCGTGATGGGAAATAATTTTTGTTTCACATATTTCCGGGCAGAGAGTAGGCGCTGTTTTGTGAATTTATGTGAATATAAAAATTGAAATGTCAAAAAAAAATCTTGGAGTAGGAAATAAGGAAGTTATCTATTCATTTAATTAAATTATCTTTTTATTTTTTCAATTTTTTTTTATGATAATGAAGCACGCTGCTAAAAATTCTACCGCTTTAGAGTTCATCATTATTTAGTGCAAAAATGGATAAAAATTAAACATTTCATAAATGTTTCAAAAATGTTTCATCGGCGTCCAGACTGAAAGAAACATTTAAAAGATGTTGAATAAATATTTATGAAATGTTTCTGATGCAAATCGGAAACATTTTATAAACATTTAATAAACATTTATTAAACAAATGTTTCACTGGTCTGGACAAACCTTTAGGTACACCAGATATTATTTAAAAATTACTTAACTTATCCCTTTTTTTTTCTTTAGCTTTAGCAATTCAATTTTCTTTCAAAAAACTCATGATATATGTAGGGATATATACTAATATATTTTAACACAGTTATTTAACAGTTTAGTTGTACTTAGCCGTACAATAGCCGAATATATAATTTAAATAAGTAACAGGTAATATGAAATGTACTTCACGATTTCAAATCAAATCAAATCAAAGGCAATTTATATTATTTAATACACTACACATTCTACTGGGACAAAAAAAGAAACACAAAGCGATGCAGAATACCCGGCGACGACACTGGAACTGAAGGCTGCTGCTATGCTGAGGAAGCGTATCAGCGTGGAATTTAATAGCGGGATAACGCTTGATTCTTTCAGGTGGAGACTTTTGGCTTTCTGCACTCTTGCTGAATAAAGTGAGCGTACCGGTAAATCGAATGATTACGATTTTAACTCGTTGACACCAACGTACGTTTTTTTTTTTTTTTTTATTTTTTTTTTTTTGCTTTATGACAATGGGTGTCAGCAAAAGAGATTTACGGGAAAATAAATAACACAACAAAGCTCTATGCGAATATGATAATCACTGAATTTAAGCGATTGATTAGCTCACTGCACACTTTTGGTGATTGATTTTATCCTTTTTTTTTTTGGATTGATTTGCTCTCGATCTTTATTATTTCGATTGAGGAAATCTCGAAATTGTCTTTTTTCTTGGGTGGGTTTTAATGGACTGTTTTAGTTGATTTAGTTTTAATAAATTTATTTTATAAGTTACTAGTTCTAGTTTTAAGGTACTTTAGATTTAACTTTCACTTTCAATTAAGATCTCCCTTTTTTTTTGTTAAGTGTTAAGTTTCACTAGATAGTAAGTATTTTCGTTTCTCCTTAGTCTTTTGTGTTCTCAATCGATGATGTTAATTGGTCCAATGCCCCACGGAAAAAGAAAGATCTTGCCGCCCTCAAGAAAAAAAATGCCTTCCAGACAAAAGCAAAAGAAAATGGGGCATCTCTTTCCGGGTACACTGAACTGTGTTCGTGTACTAAAATTTGGTTGCTCTTACTTCTGTTCCATATCACACAAGCTCAACTTTCATGACGTAACCATCACAACCTGTAGTGCCCAAAGAATTCATTTTCGTCATATTTTTCAAATGGGTCTATTTTTCTTTTATACACTTTTCTTTTTCGAGAAAACGCAGCCTCGTTAACTATTTGAATATCAGCGAATATATCCTCATCGCTGCTCAACATTATTGAAAAAAATAATTAGAAGATAGCTACTCAAAATAAAAGCAACTGCCAATTTCAGCAAATTATTTGAAAGCTCAGAAAAAAATTATAACGCATTCGAGTTATACTGTCATAATTTTGCGATAAAGTCAGATGTAATTTAACTTCCGATTAATTCGATTGTTGGTACCTACAAATTAAAAGTCGAAACTATAGTTAGTTTCGAAATTAGGTAAACTCGAGTTTACTGTTTGGTTGTTGGTAAGGCCCAATGTTTAATCGCCCAAAATTATTTATATTTTTTGGGCGATTTCACATTATGCGATTTGACATTTTTGTTTTTTTGGGCGATTCAATATAATGTCAAATCGCCCAAAATTTTTGCGCGAAGTGACATTTCTAAGTTTTGGGCGATTCGGTTTTGGGCGATTTGACACCCAACCTGCAAAATATCGTCACTCTCTAACGAAGTAGACGCTGAAGATGCGGTCGCTTGTTGCTTTTTGCTCAAAGCGCGATTTATGTGGAGAGATAGTGTTTGCTGTAAATCAGCCAGTTTCTTCGATTGGCGATAAATCCTTTAACTGCCTAGCGATACTTTTGCCGAAGTCAGTAAATTTATCGTGTTCATCTGTTGAGAAGTTTTTTTTTTTTAAAAAAGATTTATTTTTATTTATTACCTGGTTCAGGCACTTGGTTTGTGCTATTAATAATAGCATTAATTGCATCCTCATATTTAGATGTAACATTACGATCTCGGCTTTTGCGCTTTGCGGGAGAAGTTGATGGCAACAATGAATCCTCGTTGTCATCATCATCATATTCATCATCCTCCCTTGCTTCAGAAGCTCGCCCCAAAATGTCATCCTAATAATATCTTGAATTAAAATATTTTTTTTTTTTTCAGATTATATTTCTTACCAGAACATAATTATTGGTCTTCGTTTTTCGCAAAACAATCACATCATCCAATAACGAAAACAAATCAAAATAAAAAAGATGCGGCTGATACACTTCATCAATCCCAGCTCCAGACTTCTTTGATTGGTCTACTCTTTTTTTTCCGCTACATAAGCGGAGCGCAAGGACTTCACTTTATTTTTTACATCCTTCACGTCCACTCCGAATCGCCTAGCAATTTCTTCCCAGGCTTTTTTTTTCATATCAACCCTTTTATAAATCGGACTTTTGGAGTTCCATAATTGCTCACTCTGTTGGTACATATTGATTAAATTTAGGGTACATATTTTGCGAATGTCGAAATTCAGCCATTATCCGCGCACTTCTTTTACCGAGAATAACCAAAACAAAATGATTTTTTGCTGTCAAACTCTGGTCTTGACTTCAAATGCCAAATTTCAGTCAGAATCTGTCTACAGAGATGGCAGGAAAAAAAGCCTGACTGAAAAGTCTGGATTTCTGTTATTGTATCCTCATGCCGGAGAGTGGTCTTTTAAATTTTTTGGTTTCGTGAATTGTGAATAAACTGTAGAATATATAGACACAATTAATAAATACAAATAACAATTCTTCATTTTTCGTGGATTAATGGAAGTAAAGAAGGTACCTAAGTGAATAATTTATTGGTTCTGCAACTTCTATGAATAAAATGTAACTGCTGTGGTACAGATGTATAATATGCGTTCTTTTTTTTGCTCACAGGATCTAGGTACCTATATAGACCATTTATTTAAATGGTTTACAACAACTTTTGGATTATTGATATTTAGTTTTTCGACCAATTTTTTTTTATTCTTTGTTTTTGGCAATTCTGCTTTTATGGTCTATTTCTTTTTGATACAATTAAAACAAGTTCAATTCATCCTTGCACCCTACGCTTCGTCGGTTTCTTTCCAACATCCTCAGGGGTATTCTTTATTCGTCCTATTTTTTAAATGTTCTTAATTTCTTTATTGCACTTTCGCACGTGACACAACAAAACATAATTAAATAATAATAAATAGCATAACATTGAAGACATCACTACTATTCCCTATCACAGTCATTATAGGTACTTCGTGCTAAAATTGTTATTGTGTTTCTAAACAGAATAAAAATGGCCGAGTGGAGCTGGAGATTACCCCAACATGAAACCAAACACCAAACACAAAAGAATTGACCTAAAAAATAAAGCTTGCGATTCTCTATAAAAGAAGTTCCAAAAAGATGTTATGGACGTTAAAAAAAGGTCCGAAATCTGCGCTCAGCCTATGTAGATGAGAAAAAGAGATTCCCTGCGTTCAGGTTCTGCAATAGAACATTTATTTTAATCGATTCTTTTCTACTACATTTATGGAATTCATAGCAGGGGTAGTCATGAAAGGTAATTTTATATATATACACGAAACCTTTAAATTTATCTCATTGTATGAATGCCTCTATCATGACTTTCGTTTATCTTTATAATATTTTTGTTGTCATTTTAAATCAATTCTTGCCCCTCCCGTCCGAACCCCATCCAGAATAATAATAATAATAATAGTAGAGAGGGTCTAGTGCACTGCGACCTTGTGGTCTATTGTGCCCCCTGCTTATACCTTGGAAAGGTTCGTGCCCTTTTCCAGAGCGCCATCGCATCACAATTCCATTAAGAACCGTGTTTGAGGGTTTGCTCTGTCTTTGCCTTGGCAAGAATATAAACTTTAGAGCACTTCATCCAGCCCAGTTTCTCTTATGAATCTGAGAATGAGTAGTGGGTCTATGGTTTATAAATCCTTATCTGTTAGCTGGTACTTGCCCAGATGTTTAATCCTCTTGTGGGCTAGTGCTCAACAGGATTCCAGAATGTGGTCTGGGGTCTCAGCGCTCTCATCGCAGAATCTGCATAGACCCTCTTCCGATAGGCCCAGTTTCCTCATGTGTTCTTTAAGCCTTCAGTGTCCCGTTAGGAGACCCGTAAGGATTCTTAGGTTGTTTTTGCCTAGACCGATACATGCTTTGAATCTTTTTAGGTTGTAGTTCCCCATAGGTTTCTTAGCCTGCCTCAGGCCTTGGGTATTTTTGAAAGCTGCGGCTCTTTTTCCCTTTTCCATTTTGCTGAACTCTTCTCGTAGGGTGTGTTCCCCTATGCCGCAGAATGGTTCAGGTCCTATGAAGGGCTCCGCCGCGCCCTGTCTTGTCAGAGCATCTGCAGCCTCGTTGCCCTCGATGCCGATGTGACCAGGTATCTAGCAAATGGTTACTCTGTTGTTTTTACCTATTTTGTTAAGCTTGTGCAGGCATTCCCATACAAGCTTTGACTTTATGATATAGGCGTCAAGTGCCTTGATGGCAGCTTGTCTGTCTGACATCACTGCTATATTACAGTTTTTGTAATTTTTCCTGGGGATGATTCGAACGCACCTATCTATGGCGCATATTTCAGCTTGGAAGATGCTGGTACATTTGCCCATTGATTCGTAGTGTTTAGTTCCTGGCCCAAACACTCCTGCACCAGTTCCTTCATCCGTTCTTGATCCATCTGTATACCATTTTACAGTGTGCTGGCTCAGTCCGTAAATCGTGGATTCATTGCTCCAATTTTTCTTATTCTTCTCAAAATTTAATTTCCTGATGCTATCATCTCTGGGTATAGCTAGAAGTGGAAGTTTTTCGTATGGCTCGATATATTCTTTTGAACTAATGCACTTCTCCCTTCCGATTCCTTTTTTTGCCATCCGTATAATTGTTTTATATGCCGTATCCTCAACCATGAGATGAAGAGGAGTTAGCTCTAAGAGTACCTCCATGGCTGAAGTTGGGCATGTACGCATTGCTCCGGTAATGCATAGGCACGCTAATCTTTGCACTTTACTAAGAGTGTCTCTTGTTGTGACTAGACTGGTTCGTTTTGCCCATGCTACAGCTCCGTATGTGATCATAGGCCTCACAATTGCAATGTACATCCATCGCAGGATACTTGGGTTACATCCCCACGACTTTCCTGCTAATCTCTTGCATATCATAAGAGCGCGTGTTGCCTTCTTAGAAATCTCTTCCGTATGCTTACGCCAGATGAGTTTACTATCTAGGTGTACTCCTAGGTATTTTACTTCGTTGACTGGTATCAGTGTTGTGTCTGATAATCGAATTGTTTTCAGTCCCTGAAGTTTTCTTTTCCTTGTGAATGGCACTATAGTTGTTTTTGCCGGATTGATGTTTAGTCCTGCTGTATGGCACCATTCTTGGGTTGCTCTTAGTCCCATCTGTATGATATCACAGAGAGTGCCCTCAAACTTTCCCCTGGCAATCAATACTATGTCATCGGCATATGCCTGACAGTTAATGCCAATGCTGGTTAGTTTCTCCAATAGTTCGTCCACAACTAGATTCCACATTAAGGGTGATAGTACCCCTCCTTGTGGACATCCTCTAATTGTGTTTACTTTGATAGTTCCGGTTGATGTTTGAGTCTCTGCTGATCTGGTGCTCAGTAGTTCACACATCCACCTCGATATTGTGTTGTTTACTCCTTTTCTATCCAGGGATCGCCTGATGGCCTCATGGGAGGTATTACCAAACGCCCCTTCAATGTCGAGAATAGCGCACAATACCGTCTCTTTTGAGTTTAGAGCACTTTCAATCACTTCCGTTAGCTGATATAAGGCGGTCTCTGTTGATCTGCCCGCTCTATATGCATGCTGCCGATAGTGAAGGGGGGATGTCGTTAGTACTTCCTCCCTTAGATAGTTGTCAACTGCTTTAAACGGAACGACGTTAGGCTAATGGGTCTGTATGACTTTGGGTGAGATGGGTCTTTTTTCCCCACTTTAGGTATGAACACAACCCTTGCCCGTCTCCACTGCGTTGGTATATAACCCAAAGCAATGCTACTTTTTGTTATTTTGATCAGGTGTGGTTGGATTACATCCCACCCTTTCTGTAGTTGAGCGGGTATGATACCGTCCACCCCTGGTGCCTTGAAGGGTTGAAAGGAACTAGTGGCCCATTTTAGTCTCCCCCTGGAGCAGATGGCCGATGCTGTTTCCCAGTCCTCTTTTCGGGGTCTGGCTAAAATGGTCACGTTCCCATTATCGCTGCTAAGGGAGCTGTCTGGAAAATGAGTTTCTAGAAGCAGTAGCGCCCGCTGTTCCTCATTTTCTGTATAGCTACCATCTGGTTTCTTTAGAGACGTCGGTATTCCCTCCGTCTTTGCCAAGGCTTTATGCAGCCTTGCCGCTGTGGGAGTATTTGAGATTGTCTCACATAATCTCCTGAAAATATTTCTTTTAGCTTATTTCCTTATTGTAAGCAGTGAGAGCCGTTTGGTATCTTTGCCAATCTCGTTTCGCTTGGCAGTGTTAAACAGCTTGCGTGTTCCGGATATAAGTTTTGACAGATTTTTGCTCCACCATGGCAAATCTTTCTTGCTCCTTTCTTTTCCCAAGGGGCAGTTTTCTTCGAGCGCATTCGTGATGGCGTCTGTAATGTCCTCGACTGCGCTTTCCAACTCTAGAGGATGTGCTGGAGCTTTCTTCATTTCGAGTCGTTCCAGGTTGTTTTCTAGAGCAAATTGGTAGTTTTCCCAATTTGTTTTTCTTGGTTTTTTTTTTATCCGAGGGTAGGTAAAAATCTTTCAAAGACACTATGAGAATAGCAAGCGCGTTCTCATAGTAGTGTCAGATTTTTACTGACTAAAAACACCACCCTTCTAAAAATTGTTAGATACTGCAACTAAGATATAACTTATCAAGCAATTTTTCTATCATGAAATAACAACTTTTGACATGTTACTTTCCAGTGAAAGATCCTGCGTGTTATCTTATCTTGCCAAGTCGAACGGTTTCGTTTGTTGTAGTCGGCGCAATAAATTGCTCTCGTCCAAGATTTGTCGGACTGTATTGTTGATATGTCCGATTAGTCGGTTTCTATGCTTTCTCGCGAAGCTTCTAGTTTCAGCTGGATATCGTCGTTTCTAATATACCATGGCGCTTGTTACGCAGGCTGCGTAATGCGTCCAGGCAGGGGACTTTGCAAATGAGTTCCGACCCGACTGCGTTGAATATTAACAAACCTGTCCGTTTTTTGTTGTTTGTTTATTATCTAAATTCATTTTTAAAGTTAATATAATATGTACACAATACTTATATGCTCATTTTACTTACTCTTTTTAGCAGATCGTGGCGGTGGTTCGGACTTCATTTGCAATTTTAACAAAAAAACCTCATGCTCACTAGAAAGTGACAGAAGCTCGATCCGCGTTCAGTGGCTGCTCATTTGACAGCGGTGCGTTCCAGGGCACGTCATTTATTGAGATGTTTGTTTTGAAATCCGAGCCAACGCCACGATTAACAGAATAATTACGACACCCCACCCCCCGTGAGGCGCTCTGGGTTTCCCAAAGCCTCACTTACATCCAATTTGGCTAGTTTTACAGCTGGTCTTCGAAGAACTCCGGTTGCAGTCTTGACCTCGGCTGAACGAATCTGTTTGTCTTGTCCCGAAAACACTCGGACGATCCTTCCGCGTACCCACTGGCTCCTTGGTGCGTCGACATCACAAATAAGCACTAGATCTCCAACGGCGAGAGGCGAGACTCTATCAAACCATTTACATCGCCTTGTGAGGACTGGCAAATATTCTTGGACCCATCTTCTCCAGAATCTATCCTTTATCTGTTGACTGATACGCCATTGTTTCCGAAGGCAGAAGGCTCTTGCATCCACTTGGCCTGGAGTTTGTGTTGAGTTCGGAACACCCAGTAAGAAATGATTCGGGGTCAGCGGTTCTTTATCCTCAGTGGATACAGGCAAATGCGTTAGTGGACGGCTGTTCACTATGTTTTCAGCTTCAATTAGCGCGCTGTATAAGGTCTCTTGTTTCGGTGCCAGCTCGTTGAGCGAATGTGACAGTACTCTCTTCACTGACTGCACAAGCCTTTCCCAGCATCCGCCCGCGTGTGGGTTTGACGGACAATTAAAAACCCACTGGATTCCCTTGGAAGCGAGCTCCGCTTTTATGGCATCATTATCAAAGGTACCTGTAGTCATTAATTCCCTTTTGGCACCAATAAAATTTGTACCATTGTCGCTCCTTATTCGTGCTGGTACCCCACGTCTGTTTACGAAATTGCGGATGCATAAGATGCAAGCATCGGTCGACAAATCCGCAGCAATTTCGAGATGCACAGCCCTTACTGTCATACACGTAAAAAGAGCAACCCAGCGCTTCTCTTTATGTCGTCCAACGGTGACAAAAACTGGCCCAAAATAGTCCAGGCCAGTGTAGGTGAATGGTCTTATGAATGGAGTGAGACGGTCCTCCGGTAACTGTCCCATTAATGGCGGCGACGGCTGGGCAGCCGGTACCCAAAATCGAAGACGTATTTCGTTGGCAATGGTGTCGTGATTTTGATGACGTAAAAGGCGATGATAGTGATCGACAACCAGTTTCGTAAATTGGTGGTCTTTTGGCAGGATGATAGGACGCCTAGCTTCGAACGGAATGGTAGTGGCGGCATCTATGCGTCCATAGACACGCAGTAGTCCGGCATCGTCTATATATGGCACCAACTTGTATATCCGACTATCCCTTTCCACAGGCAGATTTTGTTTAAGCCGGTCAATTTCATGTCCAAAAACATCATTCTGAGCTTGTCGGCACAACACTTGTTTGGCGGCCTCAAGTTCCATAGCTGACAATTCTCCATTATTTGTGCGACTACGCCGGCAGGCACCAATGAATCGTAACACCCATGCTGCTGTTCTTAACAGCTTCGAAAACCTTGAAAATCGTGAGAAATCAAAAGATGGCATACTCACTGCGGCTGCATGCAGAAGAAACTTCGGCCGTACCTCTTCCTCGCACTCCTGCCTTCCAATATCATCCGGCTGCAAGGGCCAATCCTCTTCTGGCAACTGTAGAAACGCTGGACCATATATCCATTTGCTGTCAAGTTCAAACTTTGGAGGACGTCGTGCTCGAGTCGCTTCATCAGCAGGATTGAGCTTAGATGGCACCCAATGCCATTGGTCAACACGGCTGCTGTCAAGTATTTCCGCAATCCGAAATCCGACAAACTGCTTATAGCGGCGAGGGTCTGAACGCAGCCATCTAACATTGGTTTTCGAATCGGTCCAGAAAATGCGACATTTTAATAGTAGATCGTGGTTCTCCACGACCGAATTGCAAAGTCTGACACCCAAAACAGCGGCTAACAACTCCAGGCGTGGAATAGACAGGAGCTTTTTTGGGGCGCACTTCGTCTTACCACAGATGAACGAAACTCGAACATTACCATTAACCTCAGTCCGAAGAAATGCGACTGCGCTAAATGCATCTTCACTCGCGTCGACAAAGGTGTGAAGACTTATGTTGTCTGCTATCGATAGATGAGGATGATAGCACCTGGATACCTTTAACTGGGTCAACGTCAACAGCTCTGCTCTCCACAGCTTCCATTGTTCGAATATATCCTGTGGAATCTCCGCATCCCATTCAATACCACGCCTCCAGACGGACTGCAGTAAGAGCTTAATGTGAATAATAAAGTTGGCGATCATGCCGTATGGGTCGAAAACGGACATCGCAATGCTCAAAAACTCCCTCTTTGTAGGGCATCTGTCACTCACCATTACATCTCTGCTAACGCGCGGGAAGTTGCAACTAAATGAAAAAACGTCCTTCATTGGTTCCCAGCACATACCAAGAATTTTATCAGTCGGGGCCTCAATATTCATATTAACTGTCCGGTTCTGATGACATTCTTCCTTCGTGTACGAAATTCTGCGCAGCACTTCTTTCGAGTTCGAAGTAAAACCTCGCAATTCGAATCCGCCGTCGTTATGGATTGCTATTACGTTGTTGGTGACTTCAACTGCCTCGTCGACACTGTCAAAACAATCGACATAATCGTCCACATAGTGGCGTTCGATTATAGCCTTTACTGCTCTCGGATGAACTTCTGAAAATCTCAAGGCGTTGAGGTTTTTCACAAAGTTCGCTGAACATGGCGAACAGCTGGCACCAAACGTCATCGACTGCATGACGTAAATGTCGATCGGCTTGTCTTTTTCTTCCCTCCATAAAAAGCGCTGCGCATGTTGATCCTCCGGTTGAATAAGGATCTGAAGGAACATTTCCTTAATATCTCCAGACACTGCTACTGGTCTCAGGCGAAAGTTGAATAGTATCGTCATCAACGGCTTGTGATCATCAGGACCTTTCAAAAGTAGTGAATTGAGTGAAACCTCTCCCACCTTAGCGGCTGCGTCAAAAACCAGCCTGACTTTCGCTGGTTTGTTGGGATTCTTCACTCCAAAATGAGGAAGATACCAAGTTCTGGGTGGGTTCATCTTGGCTTCGTCAGTTGTTAACTTCCTTGCGTATCCCTTCTCGATGTAACTCGCAATTATGCCCTTGTACGTCGTGGCGAACTCAGGATCCTTTAGCATCTTAGTCTCCAAGCTCCACAGTCTTTTCTTCGCCATGTCGTAACTCGCCGGTATGGCAAGAACGTTTTCCTTCCACAACAGACCAGTTTGATAACGACCGTTGACTCGCGTCGTTGTATTAGACAAAATCTGCCGCGCCCTCTTATCGACAGCTGAGATAAGCCGTTCAGTCGGTTTCTCGACACCAAAGTTTTCCACATTGAAGTAGTTGTCTACGATATGGCTGAGACGTTCATCCTCCTCTTCTGTACTTTGTTTGCTATGAAGAACAAAGTTTTCTTTGGACTCCACTCCAAACTCCCTCGAACTTCTGCCGTACACGAGCCATCCAAGCTTTGTTTTTGCTATGATAGGCCCTTCCCCTTCCGTTTCGAAAGTGCGTATTGGTGCACCTAAATGGGCGTTATCCAGTCCTATCAGGATCTGAGGCTTGGCATTCTCGTATCGGATAAGCGGAATTCGGCTTAGATGGCTATACGATCGCTGCAATTCGGCGGTTGTCACTGATTGTATCGGCAAGTTTAGTTCGTCAACCGTCTGAACCCCATTCATCGCATAACGTTCGGCTGTTTCAGTATCCGCGCTTATATTGACATCTACAACGAAGGAATTCTGCGTTACCGTCTCACTGCTAAGCCACTGCAGATTTAAATCCTTAGCTCGACCATTCAAATGCAACTGTCTGGCCAAATCCGTACTCATGATGGTTACGGAAGATCCTTCATCCAAAAGGGCGTAAGTCCTCACTGTCACTTTATCTCCAAAGAGTCGCACAGGCAAAACACGAAAGAGGACTTCTGTATTAGGATTGCTGCAGCTGAGTACTGACTTCTTCATTCCATCTTCACCGTCATCAACGGACACTGTCGACATCTCACTTTGTTTGGTTTCATGTAGCGACGAATGATGTGCTCTAGAGCAACCATCAATTCCACATAGTTTTCGATATTTGCACGATCGGAGATTATGGCCAAACTTAAGACAGCAAAAACAAACCCGAATTTTCTTTACGAAGTCCCATTTGTCTGGAATGTCGAGGTCTGTGTATGCTTCACACTCCGTCAATGGATGCTGGGGTCCATTGCAATGACGACATCTTTTGCTCGTGGAGGCAGCAGATGGTGGCTCTCCTTTAGTATGAAGTACATTTTTTGGCTTTGACTTCATCTCGATTGGTTGCGATACGAGCGAAGTTGTTGTGACCAAACAAACCAGCCTTGCGATTTCAGTCACCCATTCAGCGAAGTGTTTAACACTGGGATACGGTTTAATAAAAAGGCTCCTTTGAGCCCACTCCAGTCGTTTACTCATCGGCAACTTAGCTACCAACTCGTCGATGAGTGTGGGATTAGCAAGATGTTGCTGCATACCGCTTGCTTCCAAAAACGTTGAAAGGTTTAGCACTCTTGTCGAAAACGGTATCAGCATTTCTAATTTCCCTTCTGGGATTTGAGGAAGTTCCCTAACTTTGGCTAACTGACTTCTTAGCAGGCACTCTGGACGACCAAAACGAAATTCTAGTGTGGCCATAACCTGATCTACGCTTTCGGGGTGGATGAGCAACGACTCAACAACTTCTCGTGCATCCCCCTTTATTGACTTCTGCAATCGAAACATGTTCTCAATTTTTGAATAATTGTGCATAGCAGATGATTCCCTAAATGCAGTGGAAAACATTGGCCAGTCCTCCGGTCTGCCAGTGAACTCGGGTAAATCTTGCAGCTTCCGAAAGTTTCCTATGCTACTCTGAATAGTCTGCGGCTGAGAAATGAATGGTGGGCAAGATGTTGGTGTCGTTAGCGACGGTGCGAACGTATGCTGCTGGCTGAATGTTGGAAATGGGCCCGAAGACGGCAAAAACGTGGGCACCCCTTGCATAAAGGACGAGCTACATGGCATCGTCGTCATCGATCCTATTTGGTGAGGCTGTGTTGGAAGTGAAACAGCCGAATTGGTCCACTGGTATGGAGTATTATGGACCGCCGCGAGACTAGTGAACATGGAAGCGGGAGGTGCGCTTGCGGTAGTCGCGGCACGTAACGACGCACTTACATCGAAACTCGTGGCTGCCGAGCTGACTCCAGCAGAAGTTGTGGAAGCGGTTGTGACAGCGGATGATGACGATGTTGCCGGAGGTGCTTGCCCTCGGTCGAGTAATTCTTGCAGACGAATGCGTTCATTCCTCTCAAAGGTGGCGGTTGAATTCGCCTTCTCTAATTGGGATGTTACTGTTTCCAATTTTGATCGCAGCTCTGTCATCTGGTTCATAATTTCTGCCATTGTTTCTGCCGCAACAGAAACGGTTTGAGCGTTCTGGGGCTCTTGTGTTTCCATGATAGTTCTGTTAATCTCGCTTTCACTTTCACTACTAACCGAATGCTCCGATATACTACCTGGATCCAGGTCTGCTCCGCTTGCAGCAGTGCTTCTAGCACTTAAACGCTCACTTCTCCTTGGTCGTTTCTCGTTCGGCATATATTCCTTTGCGTGCAATTACTTGGTTCTACGGAAGTGTACAAGTTTACCGAGAGAATGATTTCTCGTCTGGCTTCTGAGTAAAGTTGTTACGGGCAATATCAGTATCCTTCCCAATGCGGATACGAAGATTATTCATAAAAAGAATAATAAAATTGTTACGCAGGCTGCGTAATGCGTCCAGGCAGGGGACTTTGCAAATGAGTTCCGACCCGACTGCGTTGAATATTAACAAACCTGTCCGTTTTTTGTTGTTTGTTTATTATCTAAATTCATTTTTAAAGTTAATATAATATGTACACAATACTTATATGCTCATTTTACTTACTCTTTTTAGCAGATCGTGGCGGTGGTTCGGACTTCATTTGCAATTTTAACAAAAAAACCTCATGCTCACTAGAAAGTGACAGAAGCTCGATCCGCGTTCAGTGGCTGCTCATTTGACAGCGGTGCGTTCCAGGGCACGTCATTTATTGAGATGTTTGTTTTGAAATCCGAGCCAACGCCACGATTAACAGAATAATTACGACAGCGCTTGTACAATTTCTCTAAGAACTTTATTTTGAAAAGTTTGTAGAATATTGACATTTGTTTTCTTGGTGCAACCCCAAAGTTGTATACCGTAGGTCCACACCGGCTTTAGCACTTGCTTGTATAAAAGCAGTTTGTTCTCAGTACCTACTGAGCTGGGAATGTTTTCCGAGTAACCAGTACATTTCTCTATATTTGATATCGAGTTCTTTACGTTTCATTTTCACTTGCGAACTCCATTTCAGCTTTGCGTCGAGTGTCATTCCCAGATATTTGGCCTCGTTTGCAAAGGGTATTCGGACTATATTTAGGAAAATTGGCGAGTCATTGGTTTTCTTGTACGTGAAATTCACATGTACAGATTTAGTTTCATTCAAGGCGATCCGCCAGTTCGTTGTCCATTCATTTATCTTATTCACTGCGGTTTGCAGTTTTGTAGTCGTTTCTTCGATTGTATTACCTACTGCTAGGATAGCTGTGTCGTCGGCGAACGTAGCAAGGGTAGTGCTATCTTCCCTTGGCATATCGCGAGTATATAACAAATAGAGAAGCGGACCAAGGACGCTTCCTTGCGGTACACCGGCCGAAATTTCTTTTAGCTCCGAGTATTCGTTTCCATTTCTAACCCGGAAGAGTCTATTCCCGAGATATGATTCTAGAATATCATATAGGCTTGCGGGGAGAACTTGTCGTAATTTAAATTTCAAGCCATCGTGCCACACTTTATCAAAGGCTTGTGAGACGTCAAGGAATACGATTGAGCAAATCTGGTGGTCAGGTATAAGATTATTGTCTTCAATAACCGGTTGTAGGCGCCAAAGCAATATTCTCTCGAAGACTTTGGATATGACTGGAAGAAGGGAAATCGGTTTATACGATTTTACTTCATTTGGCGGTTTTCCTGGTTTTAAAACCATTATGACCTCCGCGACTTTCCATTGACTCGGCACGTGTTTTAGTGTTTAGCGCGGCATTTATAATATGAAGAAGCTTCATTAATGCTTTCCTTGGTAGAGCTTTGAGAACTTCTCCGGTGATCAAAACATAACACGGAGCTTTCTTAGGTTTTAGGGATTCGATTTCACGTTTTAGTTCACTTAGCGTTGCACTAGTGAGTGTTGAATCGTCAGATTGTAATTCTGCCCTATTAGTATTGTCGTGGATCGCTTGGCCATCGTACGGTTTAAAAGTTTCTTCCAGATGAGCGGCATAAACGTCCGCTTTTTCCTTATCTTCCCTTGCCCATTCATTTCGATTTATTCTAATTGGCGGCGCGGGTATTTTGGGCCTTTTGGTGCCTTTTACAGCGTTCCAAAGTGAATAATTGAACCTATCGCACGATTTTTAAAATCCTTAATATAACTGTCTTCAACAAATTGCACAAATAATTCAAATGTGCTTTATGTTGCGGAGCGCGACTCTGTTGCCATTTCTTACGCGCCTTCCTTTTTTCGTTGACCAATTCTTTTATATCGGGAGGATATCGTAGCCCGTATTTGGCCTTCGTTTTCCTTGGATTAGGCGTATTATTCCAGGAGGCGAGCTGTATGATCTCGACGAAGCGATCAACTTCAACCTCAAGTTCATAGGGTGTCGTAAGTGGAACACTCAGTTCAACATTCTCTTCTATTTCGTTCCTAAAGCCTCCCCAGTTAGTGTTTCTACCAGTTAATCTCGCTGTTAAAATAGGTAACCGGTGAGTGGTCAGATGATAGATCAAAGCTCTCTTCAACTTTAATGTGGTTGGTAGGTATAGGTATTCCTTTCACGACGAAGAAATCTATCAGGTCAGGTAGTTTTGAAGTATCAGTTGGCCAGTAGGTCGGTTTGCCCGTCGAGAGGAAATCGCAACTCTATTCCATACCTGCTCCATAGAGCATTCCACCTTTTCGCGAGATGTATCTGGAGCCCCAGAACGTGTGCTTCGCATTAAAATCGCCGCCAATAATGAAATTTGGTTTGAGCGACTTAAGCCGGTTAGTAAAATCACTTTTTTCAAGCGCGGAACGCGGTGGACAGTAGATAGATGAAATTCTAAGAGTACGCTGACTATTTTTAACTCGAATCGTGCACAGTTGCATAGTTTCGAGCTCTATCTTCAGGTCTGCGTATTGTTCAATGCAGTCTTTAATAAGCAATGATGATCACCCTCTGGCGTTCCCCGATGGGTGACAAGCGTGGAAATCATTATATCCTTTTATTTTTAAATTCGATCCCTTTTTCACGTGAGATTCAGAAATCAAGCAAATGTCAATATCTTTCTCTCGTATGAATATTTCCAATTCGCCGAGTTTTTGTATAAGTCCGTTTGCATTCCAAGTGCATATTTTTAACATTGGTTTTTCATTCATGTTATTTTTGAAGCACGCGTTTTCCGTGAATTATTTTCGAGCTTAACCAAGCGATCGAGAATAATTTTGTTTATTTTGCATTGTTCTTCAAGTTTCTCGAGAATAACTGAGAAAACATGAGAAACAGGGTCCGGCGAAGTTTCAACGTTTTTCGCTACTTCGAATGCCGCGGCCTGAGCGTAGGTCTGCACTCTGGCTGTCCGAGGGCCACTATTCGGATTTCTAGTGAGGCTTGTATTGTCCAACTCGAATTCTATAATTCTGTGGTCGGACAGTGATGGCTCACTAGATACTCTCCAGTTCTTAATTAGTCTAGTTACGCTCCTGCTACCGAGCGTAAGGTCAAGTACCTCTTGCCTTACTCTAGTTACAAAAGTGGGTGTATTTCCTACATTGTAAATATCTAGGGACGAACTTAAGATAAATTCTAGTAAGTACTCACCTCTAGTATTCGTATCGGTGCTACCCCAGATTATGTTATGGGCATTTGCATCGCATCTTACTAGCAGTGGCATGCGGATCTTGTTGGAATGCTCCACTAGCCGTTGCAGCTCTGATGATATCATTGGCTCATCTCCTGGACAGTACATTGATGCGATGATGATAGTGCATTGAGCTCCCTCTACATTTAGAGATACCTGTATTGGCACTATGTCTCGCGTTGCGTGTTCTGAAAGTAAAGTAAGGTTGTCTTTATATTTTTTATCTATAAGAATGCATGCCCTCGGTTTTTCAGCCCGAGAGTCCCAAATTACCTTTGCAGCCTTATTTGCTAATCCTTTGACTTGCCCTTTCAGGATCCATGGCTCCTGAACTAAGGCAAGTTCTACCCTCTGATGGTAAACATTCTGGCTATAGCAGCAGAGGCTTCTATAGCCATTCTGCTGTTTGCAGAGTTTCGCAGTGCACAAGAAGCATCCCACTCCTGAAATGTATGCCTTGGAATTTAAACTTGTGCTCCCATCCCAGGGCTATTTCCATTTCTATAGCGTCCTCCAGTGCTGTAAAGTCTGAGCTACTGCGTACCTCCTTCGGATATTCCCCTGGAAGCACAGCAACTTGCTCAGCTACATCAACTGTGGCGTGTTGTCCGCGTGTTGAAGTGGGTTTTGCCACTGCCGCATAGCTTCGTCCAACCACGGTGCCGCTCGTTTTCATGGGCTAAATTTTCTTGGCACCTTCCTCCACTTTCTGCCTCTTGGCTTTGCTACAGGTGGGAGGGGTGATGCTGTTGTTGCCTCTTTTCTCCGGGGTTGCTTCATTGAAGTTAGGTATAGCCCTATGCTCCTCTACTCTCCTTCTCGCTTCCTCGCAGGTCCGAAGCCCTTGCTTAGGTAGCGGAGGTACCATCGCATTCCAGCGCCGCTATGCCCTTTACTCAGGGGATCATCTCTTCCACCCGGTTCCCCTGGTGGTGGTATGTCCGGATTTCTATTATTTTTTCTTGGTTTGGACACCAGGTGGTTTAGAGGTTTCCGGGAGTTGAGCTGTGCTCAGTTCCTTTGGCCTCCTTTCCTCCATGGATACCTTGCCAGGCGAAGTGGGGGTTGCAGTTTGGGTCCCGCTTTTACTACCTTCACTTTTTCTGGTGTTAGGTTCTTCTGGACTTGCCCGTCCTTTTAACAGGCTTGTGACTTGTTTCGAGGTACTGGCGGTTATTTGGCTAGTGCTTTGCACCTTCCTAAAATCTCCCTCTCGGCTCGTCCCAGGCCTATTATAAGCCGGTCTTTCGCTGCGGATATCGTGCTCCAGACTAGCGATATTTTCTGATGCGGTCTTTCCCCGCATCTTATTTAGGTTTATGTTTTTGTTTTTATTTTTTTTTATATTTATTTTGGTCCATGTCCCACGAGTATCGCGGGAAAAAATCGTCCGCCACGTCAGAGCCCCGGTGGCCCGGTATCCGAGAGGCTCCGTTATAATACAGCCGGTTACCTCTGGCTGCAAACCATCCAATAAGTATGGGTCGCATAACGCTCTGGATTAGGGGGGTGGCAGACTTAGTTCACCATCCTCGCGGATCCTGTCACCAGGCTCCGTTCAGTTAGTTTAAGCTCCCGCACCGACGTCAGGGTGACGTCATTCGCCAAGGTGTCTACCATCCAGAATGATTTTTTTTCTTGTTTTTATCCGAACTACACCCTCTCAACTTTTTTTTCCTATAATCCTATTGGTATGGAGAAAACCTCTTAAATTTTTATCTAATTAATGGGATTTTTTTTTTTTTTTTTTCAGAAATCAGACGCAAGTACTCTAGTTTTGGGATTAGCATTGCTAGCCAGCTAAAGGAGTTGAGGCCCATAGAAGCATCTGCAGCTATGGCTGAATTGCAGTAAGTGCTCTCTAGGCACGCTATTCGGTCGCTGCAAAGAAATTCTTTTACTCCTCTTTGTTCTATCATCTTCGCTATCCAGCTCAAGTGAAGTAGGTCTCCAGAACGCAATGCAAAACACAGAAATATTTGATGAAGTATTTTAATTATATGTATTTTATTAATATTTATTATAATAGACTTATTTTCTTTTATTAAATACGTTAAGTACAACTTTTTATTGATTAATTTTTTTCAATATTTTGACAGAACAAGGTTTTTATTTGGATGATTCCCTCCGAAAGAAACATTTGGATCAGCTTTATTTCCGGATGATTGCGACAGATATGGAGTCTTTGCGCAAGGGTGAACATGAAGGCTTTAGAGATTTTGTCGCCGGTCTAGATGAAAAATATTCAATCCCAACCACGTCATTCCTTAAGACCTCTCTTTTGCCAAAGTATTTTGAAAATTGAAAAATGCAGCTTCAAAGTGCACTTGATTGTACTCAGTACATATCAATAACTACTGACATGTGGACCAATATAAATAATGAAGGAATACTTGCCGTTACATCTCATTTTTTTATGGAAGAAAATTGATTGCTCCATTGCTAGCAGCAGTTAATATTGAAGGCAGGCACACAGCTGAAGCAATATCACAGGTGAAATTTAATTTTTCTATAAAATACAAGTTAATTTAATTATACGAGTTTTTTTGTTTCCAATGCGCAAATAAACCAAACGCTTGTTCCTTATTTTTCATTTTAGCATTTTACTCGTGTTCCTTTTTAAGGTTCCGTACCCAAAGGGAAAAAACGTAACCTTATTAGTTTCGCTCGGATGTCTCTCCGTCTGTCTGTCTGTCTGTCTGTCCGAACCCACTAAGCCAATTTTGTTACCAGGTCTATCTCAAGAACCGATTGACATAGGAGGCTAAAATTTACACACAACATCCGGCATAACCTCTAGTTAAACGATAAATACCAATGGAAGGAATACATCGATTGGTTTTCGAGTAATTAGTAATGTGGTGAAAAAAATATTTTCATTCGCCCAAAAAACGGTTTATTTCTTGATTCACAAAAAAATACATAAATTCCTTTTTTGTAGATCATGTTCTTATCTATATATGTGCTGAATACTGTTTTGCCGAAAAGTTAATAGTTTACAAGATATTTTCAAAAAAGATAATTTTACCATGTAAAATACGTTGCTCTCATTTATGTTCTAATCTACTACGCAGTTGTGCACAATTGACCCCATCAAAGACACCAGGGCTGTCGCTTCATAATTTTATTGGGGAGTATAATACATTTTTTGGGGAGTACAGAACAAAATAAAAGTAATATATTTTTAGTCAATAGTTTTTCAATTGGGACAGGTCGCATACAGAATGGAAAATTGGCGTGGGTTGGGTACTAGGTAATAATTAGAAAATGAGATTCATGTGCGAGTAATTTTTGAGAGTAAAAATATTAAGTAATTAAATTAAACTAAATTGTGATGAATTCATGAAGAGGGGAAAGATTGAATGATATAGATTTCAAATAATATCTGATGTGTTGGACTTTAGCCAAATACGGAACCTTCGGTGCGCGAGTGACACTCGCACTTGGCCGGTTTTTTTTTTCTCTATTTTTGTCGAAATAGGCCATATTATATCACACTTACAGATTGGAAAATTCGTTCCAAATTTGTTGCAGTCGTGACCGATAATGCAGCATCTATGATAAAAACTGCGCAACTTCTTCAAATTCGTCACATTCCATGTTTTGCCCACACATTGAATTTAATCATTTTTGACATTTTCGGTTTACCAAATTTTCATATTATCCTCAAAAAGTGCAAAGATATTGCGTCTTATTTTCAATCAAGCTCAGTAGCTGCAGATAAACTTAAAAATATTCAGCGACAGCTAAACAAGCCCGAACTCAAGTTGATTCAACATTTCCCTACCCGTTGGAATAGCGTTAACGCCATGATCAATCGAATACACTGCATTAGACAAGAACTTACTTTAGCTATAAATCAGTGTGAAAGGGCACCTGGTGTCTTACTTGCTGAAGACTACAATGTGATGGAAGACATTATTGTGCTTCTCGAACCATTTGATGTGGCAACGCGTACAATTTCGGGAGAAAATTATGTAACGCTCTCGTATGCTATTCCCTTAATTCGAGGAATAATGCTAAAATTATCAAAGATGTGTTTTAAAACGGCAATAGGTAAAGAAATTCATGAATGCCTAAGAAAATCAATTGGAGAACGACTGAAGCCGTACGAAAGAAGAACTCCAACAATTTTAGCTACCATTTTAGATCCAAGGTTTAAGAAACATGGCTTTAAAACCGAAGAAGAAGGGAACAATGCGGCACATTGTTTGCAAAGGGAGTATGCAGCATTTTTGAAATAAACAAAAACAGCGGCGTATTTTAGTACCGATGAATGCAGAACATCCACAAGTACAACAACGACTCAAAGGGAACAACACGCTACCTCTGAAGCGGAGCTTAAGAAACAAAAATCGAAAGAACTGTTATTTCCGTCTGAAGTGGTGACAGAAAAATGCAGAAACCGAACACCGCTTACAGATTCAATTATTGATATCCGTCAATATATTGAAAAAAATCCTATAGACAGTGACAAATGTGCGGCGGAATATTGGGCGCATTCAGATTTACACGGGCTTAAAAAGTTTGCGGAAATCTATTTATGTATACCTGCGACTTCAGTTCCAAGTGAACGGATATTTTCAAAGGCTGGAATCATACATAATGAGAAACGGAATCGTTTAAAAGCCAAAAATCTTAATATGCTGCTCTCTTTGAAGCAAAATTCAATATATTTCGACAATAAAAGCAACTAAAATTCTTTTCCATATATAACTGTAATAAGAATGTTTGTATTATTTATATCGTTTTTAATTTTTTTTAAATTTTGCAGACTATCGATACTATCGATAGTTTACCGATAGTTCTTAATAAAACATCGATACTATCGAAAAGTTAAACTATCGATGTTTAACGTACACTAGCACCGACTGAGTCTATAATTTAGGATTTCTTGTTGCGTCCTTAATTTGGAGCTTCGACCAAATCCTTTCATTAAATGTTTGTCGAGTGCAAATATGTCGTCCCCAACAAAAAAGTATGGTGTTCAACTTTCTTGACCTTTCAGTGGAATGGATTGAGATTTATTAAGACTACTTGTAGTGAGCCCATTGCAAAGGCTTGAATTTTTGTACACAATTACATCCGAGGCTCTTCCATTTCCTCCAACATCAATATAAAGAAATTTACTATGCGCATCTACAACGGCAAGCAAAACTATACCTACTAAAATAGCCTTTATTGTAGAAATCGGATCCTGAATTTGGTGGCGCTGTAATACGTATATATGCTTCCTATCAATCGACCCAATTGTATGTGGGAAATCCCAATACTGTTCGAAATCTGTGGAAACTTCGTTACCTCAAAGTTACAACGTTCTATAAGCCATTTTGGCCAAAAATGAGTTTTTGGTATCAAACGATTCGTCTTTGAGAGCACTTTCGTTTGAGCCCAATAACAGGGCTCTTAAATTCTTGCATCATACCAAATCTGAAGAAAAACAAAGTTCTATCATACACAATGTTAAACCTTTTTGCTGTAACAAAGTTCTATATAACAAGATTTGTACATAGAACTTTGTCATTCAATCATATTGAAAGTTTATTATCATTAAGATATACGGTGATAAAATTTGTGTTTTTGAAATTCTCACATAGGATTTTGTTATTTTAACTAGTTTCTCAAAATAAAATAACAAAGTTCTATGTCCATCACATACGCTTTTTTAACTTTTAACTTCCGAAATAGTTACCTTTAAATTCAAATCTGACAGGTGCTTTGTGTAGACGATTTGTATTGTGCTTCATATAAATTCGAAGATACGTGAACTGTGATGCTTCTCTGATTTTGCTAACAAAATAAAGTTATTTTAAAGATTTCTTTAAGAAAAGAAGTGTTAATAATGAACGAGAGAGCTGAAAGTGATGAGTTTTTGGATTATGTTACATCACATTTTGATGAATTTATTAAAGAAGTTGGAAGTAGATGTATGGAATCTCATTGCTTATCTTGGAGAGTAAATTACCGTAAAGATTTGAATTTCAGCTTCCTTAGACTCGCCCATATTTCCGGATCATGGACAAGAATTAGACACGTTGGAGGATCAGCTTGATAACAATTTGGAGCAGGGAGTATCAGCTTCGGTGGGGGAAAAGCTATGTGATTTGAACCAGGAGCTTGATGCTTTGGAGCCAGAACAAGAGGAAGTTAAAAAATCAAGAAAAAGAGCAAAGGATGATAACACATGGAAATGCAATATTAGGAAGAAACTGCGCGAGGAAGGTAAGAGCTACGTATCGAGTAGAAATAAAATTGTTCCTGCCAGGAAAGTGAAATTTCTAAAAGATTGCGTTAACATTTGCAAATTTAAATGTTGTTGTCTGATAACGAAGACAGACAGAAACGCTTTGTTTAACAGCTTTTACGAACTAGATATGGAAGGCAAAAAACATTACTTGCTTAAAACAACCAACAAATTAATTCCTGAGAGGCGAAGGGATTTAAAAAAACATAATTTTAAAAAACAAAACACTTTTAAATATTATTTTGATGTTCGAGGGTGCAGGATTCAAGTATGTAAAGTTTTTTACTCGATGTAAGCCAAACAAGAATATATAATGTTCATTGTTCATAAGCTAAAGGATGGTATATCAGGTACTCCATCAAAGAGTTTGCAGGGAAAGCATACAAAACATGCTACTTCAAACGATCACATTGCAGGGGTAAAGGAACACATTAATTCGTTTCCAAAAGTTGAGTCCCACTATTGCAGGAAAAAAACTCAAAAGCAATACTTGGAAGCACAACTAACACTCGCAGAAATGTATAGGATGTACAAAGAACAAACAATTCTCGAAAATGAAAGCTTTGTGAAGATACATACCTATCGCCATCTTTAACACCGAATTCAATTTAGAATTTCGTAAACCAAAAAAAGACAGATGTGATCTTTGTGAAGAATATCGAATGGCCACAATCAACTCTAATATGTCAGATGTTCTACAATCCAAATATGATCACCATTTTAAGGAAAAAAGAAGCGGCTTATATAAACAGAAATACTGACAGAGATAGCCAAATTCCTGTCCTTTGTTTCGACATGCAAAATGTTCATACATGTCCAAAAGCTGACGTAAGTTCTTTCTTCTACCAATCCAAACTTAACGTCTACAATCTAACGGCACACCTGTCAATTAATAAAAAAGTATACTGCTGTTTGTGGGACGAGAGTCGCATGGGAAGAGGAGGAAATGACATCGCCAGTGCACTTATAAAATTTTTAAATAGAGTAGTTAAAGACTGCGCAGACCTTATTGAGCTATGCCTTTGGAGTGATTCATGTATTCCACAAAACCGGAATTTTTTAATAACATTTGCTATAGCCAATTTCTTAAGATCTCATCCACATTTAAAGAACATTGCCATGAAATTTTCAACCCCTGGCCATTCTACAATTCAGGAAGTAGATAACGCTCGAGTTTTGCGGGTACGAGAATTTTATTCACCTTTATCGCTTATTCGGATACTTTTAAAAATTAATTTTAAGAGTCAGAAAATGGTCATCCTACAAATGCAAGAATCGGACTTTAAGAATTATGGTTCTTGTACAAAGGTGCTTAACTTTAAATTAATTCCATTCACTAAAATTTGTCGAGCTTCTTATAACATCATCCGTTACCGAAGAACGTTATAAAACTGCACATACTGACGATTCTTATGAAAGTGTGGATTTAAAAAGTTTGAAGTCTGTCCTGAGGAAAAGACTAAATGCATTTCAATGGCCAAATCCTCAAATCACTTCCTTGAAGACTGCATTATCACTCAACAAAATCTGTTCCTTTAAGGCAATGCTTAAATTTATGCCGGAAACCGATAACATTTTTATTTTAAATATAATTAACAAACAAATTAAGTACCTATAACACCTAATTTATTCTATTCAAGAGAGGTAGACCAGCAGATGAGCAGTTTATTTATTTATTTCTTAACTATTTATTATTTAACCTACAAATTACCTGATGTTTCTAAATGTTTTGTTACAGTTTTTTTTTAATAGTTTTTATTGTTACTACTTAAACGAGTACGTTCATATAAAAGCATAATAAAGTATCAGCTATTAACATTATTAATAAATTGACCATTGAATTAACTATTTGTTATTATTTATATAGCTCCTCATTAAATATTAACTATTTAAAAAGCAATCAGTGTTTGTTTTCTTGTAACTATAAGTAATTTCTGTCATTTTTATTTAACAATGGTTACAGATAAGGTAATTACAGAATTTTATGTTTTTCTTTTTTAAAATACTTTCCTGTTTGACCAATTGATATCCAATAATTGACTTCTTTTAAAGATTATTTTTAATAGGGTTGTTTTATATCAAAAACAATGCATTGCATTAACTACGAGTGATAATCATACAATCCTCTAATTAGTCTAATTATAACAAGGTTGTATGTGGTACATAGGACTTTGTTTTAACTTTTCTTACACCGTATTGGCTAATAGCACTTTGTGTCAAAATTTAAATTCAATTTATAAAGAAAACTTTCGACAGTGCGGGCAAAATTTAACATTTATAATTACTATTTTGTACTTTTTTATGATTCTGCATAGTTAGAATTTGAAAATATTAATTTAAAATGCCAAAATAGATCATCCAAAACTTCAAACGCCGATATCTCCAAAAACAGTCAACTCACATAGAACTGTATAACTTTCAGGTTACGACTTGCAGCCACTCATTTTTGGTGTTAGGAGTCTAAAATAAAAAAAAGATTGTTCGTATTAAACAAGATTTCGCATTCAATGCACTCAATACAAACTTTCATATAGTTTTTATGAAGTGCATTATTTATATAGCAAATAGCACTTCCGGGACAAACTTTGCAATGGTTCTTCGAGATATTCTTGATAAAAATTCCATCGATCTGTATGAATCAACCGTAGCAATATACCTTAACGTGATTGCAAAATGCATTTTAGTGTCTTGTCTTTTAATTGAAGGTACAATCTACAATAAAAAAATCATAGAAATTTGAAAGAAAAATGTATTCCGCTTTATTTACCAAGAAGAGCAGTGAATTTGTCAACAGACATCCTACAAAAGTTTGTATAATCTTGCCCTTCATCCCACAAAATGGCTTTGAGCAAATGTTGCTCCAGTTCATGCGCCTCCCTTAGCATAAGGAAAGGATTAACCCAGAAGCGATGTTTCCGCTTTGGTTTTTCTTCCTCGTTCTCCAACTGCTCCAGATCTTCTAACTCTTGAAGAGCTTTAATTTGTTGAATAGCGGCCAACTCCCTTCCACTAATTCTTACCGTAATTTTAATCGAAGAGTTGCAAAACAAATTTGTTAAAATATCTATTTAGTTTAGTATTATGTATACTTGTCAATTCTTATGAATTAATTGCTCGAAAAAAAAAACGAAAATAAATAATAAATTTGTCAAATAATGATACGCACTTACAAATTGTGAACAAAACGGTTATCACAACACAAACGTCAACTCTAAGCGATTACCTCTTCTCTTGCCGTTGCAATAGAAATGTAATGCCATGGCATGACTTGCCCAGCAGAGCTGAAAGGAAATTGTTTGATATGGATATCAGACATCTAGTTTGAGAGAAATGTCTCTAGTGGAGTCGCTGTGTTAAGCCTTCTAAAAACACAGTAGTCCTCATTCGCCACACTTCAACGCCCTTTTTCATGAGCTCGATCCCTTAAAGTTTTAAGGTTACGGGTAATTTCGTTGTCCCGGGGACATAATTAAATATTATTTTTTATGCGAACTTCAGGCACATATTTGAAAATAGCTTGGTGAATAATGGGGACGTTCGGATTCGTAGTTTAGTAAGTCTGGCAGCTGTCTGACTAGATGCGTCTCAGTTTTTATTGGCGCAGAGTGTTCACGTGTATAGTTTTTGCAGTTGACGTTTATGGAAGGGAAGCCGACCAATCTAGTCAAGAAAATCCTGCCTGGGTAGGTACTCAGTTGACATTTCGAAGAGTCAAATTTAAAATAAACAGAGTGGCCGTTGCAGAATTTTGAGGAGTCGCAAAAAGGGGCGATGAGAGGTGTAATTTCTAAGGCCACTCTGGTAATTTAGAATTTTCACACGATATTTAAAAACCATTATTAGTTCGCATAAGACTATAAGGCGGCTCTCCCACTGAGGCAACAAGTAGGTATCAAGCAACTTGCAATAGGAAACATGCTATATTATCGCTAACAGTTATTTTATGTACATTGAATCAAATTATACGTCTCAGGTCTCACATTAAAGCAACTCAATATCGGTCAAACGAAAAATTTTGCTGATTGCGGCAACATTATTGCTGACGAAACACAGCGCATGTTGAAAAGCGATATATATCGCGTTGTAGTAGATATCAACATTTGCGAGCAATGAGTGACAGGCCGCTAGAAACTTTTGCGCATGGTTACGAGGTTTTTATTAATTTTGGAAAATATGTCGGACGATCCAATTTTTAATACAAAAGAGTTTCAAAAGTTTCGGGGCTCATTCTATAACAATTTTGAAATTGGGTGGGGTGTGCTCTGAGTTCCTTTGAGCAAATATTTCCACCATGATTTATTAAGTTCGAAAATGAGTGGTGCACCCAATATTCACTTCTATTTTGTCTCTTTTTTCTTAAATTCCACCAAATTAGCAAAATCGTATCATCGGAGTCGTCGGATGACATGACAGCTAGAAATTTCTGGCAACACTGTTGCTTCAATGTGAGAATAGGTTAAAATAAAAGTTGCTTGTGGCTTATTGCTTATTGCTAGTTGCCTCAGTGGGAGAGCCGCCTAATAGTGTTGTGATAGGCAACTGTGTTACATTTTAAATGTACTTATGTGAAAATAAAAAATGTTTAAAGATTTAGGAAGGGCATTTTCCAAATAAAAAAGGGCAAAATCAAACAAAGGTAACGGTGACCGCGAGAATACAAAAGCAATTCAATTTGCTTAGTCAAACGCGTTCGGATTCATAGTCCCGACCAATCTAGTTGACGTCTTACATAAACTAGGTATCCGAACGTAGCCAAGTCATATAATTTGGAACAAATGTCATTAATATCTAATAACATATAAGGATCCCAGGCATAATAATTAAGCTCTGCACAAATATCACTATACCTAATTAGAATTTTTGAAATCAAATCTGAAGGATTCACAAATAAAAATCTCATTAAAATTCAATTTACAAAAAAGGTTTAAAGAAGGGTGATATGAGTCTTCCGGAACTAGAGGAGTGAGACTCTTGGACACACGAGTTTCGTCGCTGTTGTTAGTAAAGATAAGATCCAAGTACGATTCATAATATTTTTGATGTTATTCACCTGGAGTAGACCAAGTGAGTCGAGCGCATCAACAATCAAGGCACCAATTGTAGATAAAAGAGTTGACAGGAGTGAGATAAGTGCAGCCCAAATCACCCGATGTCCATTGAATATTTGGTTGATTAAAATCACCAAAGATGTAAGTTATAGATATACGTTGGAGATAAAAGGTTCACAGCGAACCGAATAGCGTCAATATACCTAGTTACAACATCTAATTTCGTACTAGGTGGAATATAAATACATCAAAAAAAAATATGCACTCGTATGCCAAACAGGACAACAAATTTCACATCTCTGCATTTTCACGTGACTGACAGCTTTTGCAGTTTTTACTCCTAGAAATCTGTTGAGTAAAAATTCGTAGCATTCTCAATTTCTCAGATTCTTGTTCTCTCGATGAAGCTATCTTGCTGTGCGTCGTCTGCCAAAAAAAATTTCTTTATTTTCACAAAACATTTTTTGCAGAGGTAGTATTTGTTATTTGAAAATACCGCAATTTATAAGTTTATTTGTCCATTCTTTTTAGTTAGGTACCTGCCGCAGCCGCACAAGATGTTCCACAGTTCGCTTTGCTGCTAGTGTCCTTGTAGGTAAGTATATGTAATTATTGCCTCTTATTGCTTTTCCCTTGTCAGGAAGTGGACCTGCTCCTCGATCCACATGCAATTGTCGAAGCGATTCCCCAACCTCAGTGGGAACTTAAATACAACAGAGAGGTTGACAAACGCTAGACATCATTGTTTCTGCTTCCAGATTGATTTATTTTGATATTAATGTTCATCCACCTTACCCTATTTAGCTGTGCGTCATAAAAAATTCAAAGTTCAAAAGTTCATCTTATGAGGCAAAACTCAAACTAAAATGCTACGCATTACAAAAATAAAACAAAACTTATTCAATTTGAAAAAGATGAAAGAAAATTCTACATGAATTTTCCACAAATATTAATTTTACACAACTACAAAGGCCCCCAGATCCACCTACACCTAGATAAAAACACAATTAAGCGACAGGGCACAGGGGTGTGCGCCACGGATGAAGGAAGCCGGTTTCCTGCGATTGAATCCTAATAAGGGTGCACAGCCGGAAAGCACTGACTTATCCAATTGTGAGCATAAAGCCCGCACTTGACGGGGAATTTTCGGCATTTACCTTTTGATATACATATACAGGAGCTTGTTTTATTTTTTTTTTTTTAATAAAGGAATGTTTTTAATAATTCTTCTACCTCTCATAACCGATTTTGACTTGCAACCATTTATGGTTAGTACATGAAACCGAAAAGTTTTCCAACCAATCGTTGTGGTTTCAGGGTGAAATGGTATCTGTGGGATTTATGAACCCCAAGAGTTATTTTATTTTTATCCTGTTCATATACCATTACATCGGCATTAGAGGTCTTGTATCGGCTCGAATGAAGTTATGCGCTGTACGAGCTGTATCTGCCTACATAATATTGAAGTACACCCAAAATAATGTCAATCTAATGTCTTTGTATTTATGTGTACATTTTCATTACTTTTGGGTATGGCGTATGGGTACATGAAAAGTTGTTTTAGGAAGTACGGAGCAGCGCGGAAAGGAGTCGATATGCGGAACAGAGCCAATCTTTTATATGCGGCCGCTCTTGCGGGCTTAAATATATTATTTTATGTTGTTGATGGTAATTCTGGCTCACAAAAGATCTGTGGAATTTCAGGAATTTCAATTAATTCCCATAATTCCCCTTCAAAGGGGGAAGGTCTACAGTTTGGCTCTTACTGGCGCAATAAGGTTGGAGTATTATAAACAGAACACAATTTATGTTTTTATACGCCATATAGCTAGACCATTGTATAGAGGAGCTGGCTGGTCTTTCGGGAAAAACGGAAACATTACGTTGGGGGCTTCCATTTTTTGGCAAGGATACACCATACAGGGGTGATTTCAATTATTTACACTTACTTTACAAAATGTTACAACGTTGGCAAAGCGATTACGAGCATAATTTATTGGATAAGGACGACGAAGACAGAGGAAGCTTATTTAAATTGCACTTGGGTTGTGTGGAAATGGAACAGAAATTAGGTTCTAGTAAAGTGAACAATTATGCTGAGGGGTTGGCTTTTTTGGTTTTTGTAGTGAATCTAAGATTGTTAAAGATTTCTGAAATTATTATGTGGTGATGACGTCGGGCTGGGAAACTGAGACAAAGCACACCAACATTTCAATTATCAGTCGTAAGGCAAATATAAGGATTTGATATAATATAAATTAAAACATAAGGGCTTGTACCTAGCATCAACTGGCTGGTTTGCTGTTTTCTGGTGTAAGTTAAGCAAAGGTGCATAACATGTTATCTTTCTCGTACGAGTATAAATGTACGAAATGATTTGTGGTTAGATTATGTTAGTGTGGGAAGTTGGCGCTTTCGCATCGCACTTATGTCAATGCTGATTCATCTTCTTCTATCTTCTTCTATTATATAAAAATCAATCGTTGTGTGTTAGTCGGGTAAAGGCTCGAGAACTGCTAAACCGATTTGAATGATTTTTGTTTCATTTTGTTCGTCTTGAATCAGGGATGGTTTAGGAGAAAAGAAAAGTCGGAAAATTCTCAACAGGTGGCGTTACAGGCACACATTTCGATTTCCATGGGGAAAAGCACTTTGAAAAAAAAGTGAAACTTCCAAAACAAAAAAAAAATTATTTTAAATTTTAAAAGCAATTGTTGTTGTCAATTATTTTGATTATTTTCCATGCAAATAGTTGTTTTCAACAATTTTTAAATTTATTTTTTTTTAAGTTACCTAATAAGTAGTTTGTTTCTGTTTACTATGTTACATTAAGTGACTTTTTTAAATGTAGTAGATACGTTGATTTGTTTGATGGTGTTTGAATCCATCATCTTTGTTTGTCAAGCATTTTCAGGATGTGTGAGTAAGTTGAAATATAGGAGTGATTGAGATGACGAGGTCGAGGACAATGATGACAGGCAACAGGAGTTGTTGAGCGTTGTGAGCGTTCAAGTAGGGGTTGTTAGGAAAATGCTCATTCGTGAGTATGATTATGGGGAGGGCAGCTCAAAGATACCATAACACCTTCGGTACTGGTGTGGAGAGAGAAGGAAGAAGGCTTACCAACAAAGTTGATAGGTGGGGTTAGTTTTCATCTTGGCTATTAAAGTTACAAATATTTCGTTCAGAGTTAATCCTTTCCTAATTTTCTTCCTATCCCTTTAATGCCAACGAATTTTAAAATTTTCGCATCAAAATTCAGGCATGTAAGAGTACGGTAGTCCGCAAGCCAAGCAGAAGATCCCACTCCACCGACAAGCTAAGCACAGGCTTAAACAAGCATGTCTGCCTTACTTTGTTGACCCTACAACCCTTTCACCGAAGTCAAAATTGAGATTCCTTTGTCTCTAAATGTAGAAGGAAATAGATATGTGCGTTTGTTTTGTTCGTCTTGAATCAGAGATGGTTATAAAAAATCATAAAATTCTCAACAGGTGGCGCTGTAGGCACACGTCTCGTTTTTAACTTAAATTCAATTAACTTCTAAAATATTTTTTATTTTTTTTTTTATTTTCCGAGGGTAGGTGAAAATCTTCCAAAGACACTATGAGAATAGCAAGCGCGTTCTCATAGTAGTGTCAGATTTTTACTGACTAAAAACACCACCCTTCTAAAGATTTTTAGATACTGCAACTAAGATATAACTTATCAAGCAATTTTTTTATAATTAAATAACAACTTTTGACAGGTTACTTTCCAGTGAAAGATCCTGCGTGTTCCGTAAATTAGACGCGGTTAATCTTATCTTGCCAAGTCTAACGGTTTCGTTCTTTGTAGTCGGCGCAATAAATTGTTCTCGTCCAAGATTTGTCGGACTGTATTGTTAATATGTCCGAATAGTCGGTTTCTATGCTTTCTCGCTAAGCTTCTAGTTTCAGCTTCGATTGTTGTTGCTTGTATAAAAGCATTTTGTTCTCAGTACTGAGCTGGGAATGTTTTCCGAGTAACCAGTACATTTCTCTATATTTGATATCGAGTTCTTTACGTTTCATTTTCACGTGCGAACTCCATTTCAACTTTGCGTCGAGTGTTATTCCCAGATATTTGGCCTCGTTTGCAAAGGGTATTCGGGCCATATTTAGGAAAATTGGCAAGCCATTGGTTTTCTTATACGTGAAATTCACATGTACAGATTTAGTTTCATTTAATGCGATCTGCCAGTTCCTTGTCCATTCATTTATCTTATTCACTGCAGTTTGCAGTTTTGTAGTCGTTTCTTCGATTGTATTACCTACTGCTAGGATAGCTGTGTCGTCGGCGAACGTAGCAAGGGTGGTGCCATCTTACCTTGGTATATCGCGAGTATATAACAAATAAAGAAGAGGACCAAGGACGCTTCCTTGCGGTACACCGGCCGAAATTTCTTTTAGCTCCGAGTATTCGTTTCCATTTCTAACACGGAAGAGTCTATTCCCGTTGCGGGGAGAACTTGTCGTAATTTAAATTTCAAGCCGTCGTACCACACCTTATCAAAGGCTTGTGAGACGTCAAGGAATACGCTTGAGTAAATCTTTTTTTCTTCAAATGCTTTCTCGATTACGTCAGTAGTTCTATGTACTTGGTCCATCGTCGAATGTTTGGTTCTGAACCCGAACTGGTGGTCAGGGATAAGATTATTGCCTTCAATAACCGGTTGTAGGCGCCTAAGCAATATTCTCTCGAATACTTTGGAAATTACTGGAAGAAGGGAAATCGGTCTATACGATTTTACTTCATTTGGCGGTTTTCCTGGTTTTAAAACCATTATGACCTCCGCGACTTTCCATTGACTCGGCACGTGTTTTAGTCTGAGCGCAGCATTTAAAATATGAAGGAGCTTAATTAATGCTTTCCTTGGAAGAGCTTTGAGAACTTCTCCGGTGATCAAATCATAACCAGGAGCTTTCTTAGGTTTTAGGGATTCGATTTCACGTTTTAGTTCCCTTAGCGTTGCTCTTGTGAGTGTTGAATCGTCAGATTGTAATTCCGCCCTATTAGCATTGTCGTGGATCGCTTGGCTATCATACGGTTTAAAAGTTTCTTCTAGATGAGCGGCAAAAACGTCCGCTTTTTCCTTATCTTCCCTTGCCCATTCATTTTGATTAATTTTAATTGGCGGCGCGGGGATTTTGGGACTTTTGGTGCCTTTTACAGCTTTCCAAAGTGAATAATTGGAATCTTTTTTCGCTGTTAAACTTTCAAGGTAAGAACCTATAGCACGATTTTTAAAATCCTTAATAACTGTCTTCAACATATTGCACAAATAATTCAAATGTACTTTATGTTGCGGAGCTCGACTCTGTTGCCATTTCTTACGCGCCTTCCTTTTTTCGTTGACCAATTCTTTTATTTCGGGAGGATATCGTAGCCCGTATTTGGCCGGCGTTTTCCTTGGATTAGGCGTATTATTCCAAGAGGCGATCTGTACGATCTCGACGAAGCGATCAACTTCAACCTCAAGTTCATAGGGTGCCGTAAGTGGAACACTCAGTTCAACATTCTCTTCTATTTCGTTCCTAAAGCCTTCCCAGTTAGTTTTTCTACCAGTTAATCTCGCTGGCTCTAGGTTATTGACTAGTTTTACACTCAATGTTAATATAACCGGTGAGTGGTCAGATGATAGATCAAAGCTCTCTTCAACTTTAATGTGGTTGGTAGGTATTCCTTTCACAACGAAAAAATCTATCAGGTCAGGTAGTTTTGAAGTATCAGTTGGCCAGTAGGTCGGTTTGCCCGTCGAGAGGAAATCGCAACTGTGTTCCATACCTGCCCCATAGAGCATTCTACCTTTTCGCGAGATGTATCTGGAGCCCCAGAACGTGTGCTTGGCATTAAAATCGCCGCCAATAATGAAGTTTGGTTTGAGCGATTTAAGCAGGTTAGTGAAATCACTTTTTTCAAGCGCGGAACGCGGTGGACAGTAGATAGATGAAATTCTAAGAGTACGCTGACTATTTTTAACTCGAATCGTGCACAGTTGCATAGTTTCAAGCTCTATCTTCAGGTCTTCGTATTGTTCAATGCAGTCTTTAATAAGCAATGATGATCCACCTCTGGCGTTCCCCGATGGGTGACAAGCGTGGAAATCATTATATCCTTTTATTTTTAAAATCGATCCCTTTTTCACGTGAGTTTCAGAAATCAAGCAAATGTCAATATCTTTCTCGCGTATGAATATTTCCAATTTTGTAAAAGCCCGTTTGCATTCCAAGTGCATATTTTTAACATTGGTTTTTCATTCATGTTATTTTTGAAGCACGCGTTTTCGAGCTTAACCAAGCGATCGAGGGCAACTATTCGATGGCTTTCCTGGTGGTAACTTTTCAGTAGCATTTCTCTTGATAACAGAGGTCGAGGGCCTTTCAATTGACTCTCTTTCTCTGTCAATGCTACGCTTTTGAACCGGAGGTTTTATATTGCCTACTACCTCCTGGGCGGTCCTACGCTTTACCTTGGTAAGCGGCTTTGTTTTTTTATTTTGGCTTTTGAGTAGCGCATCTCTCCGTTTTTGCAACTCCTTAGCTACTTCACAGCCTCTATAATTTGCCGGGTGCTTTCCCTTACAGTTAGCACAGGTAGCGGAGGATTGTTTGTTTGCTCCACAGTCTTGGGAGAAATGACTTCCGGCGCATTTTACACATCGCGGCTCTTTTTTGCAATACATTTGCGTATGATTGAATTCTTGGCAACGTTTGCACTGTGGAATCGTTTTCAAATTTCTGCGCATGGGCTCGATTTTTACCACAATATTAAGTATGGTTTTAATTCTGTAGATATCTTCGATATTATCAAACCTATCGAAGGTAAGCATAAAGAGCGGAAGTCCACGCCTTACCAGGATGTCCTTATCTTCTTCCGTTTTTTGCTTCTCTTTCTTGATGATATTTACGGCATCAAGAATTTTAATCCCTTTGGAACGGAGGTCATTTATAACCTCTTCTTTGGTGCATGAGGGGTGGAGTACCCTCGCTACAACACGATGTGGCCTTTCTGACTTTGTTTCAAAAGTATACCACTGGATCTTCTCGGTGTTTAGCTTTTGGGACACTGCCCGGTAGTCTTCGTGGTTAACGACGCTAATTTTCCACGCATTATTCCTCAAAGATGTTACCTTAAATTCCGATGTTATCGTTCCTTTAAGGAGGCTGTATAACTTATTATAATCCGTTACCCCAACGACGTTTATTGGACGAATTTGCCCTCGGAGTTGTTTTTCTTGCGGTACTTTACGCGTTTGTTCTCTTAGAGGCTCGACTTCAGGCGAAGAACCGGCTCTCCTTTTCTTACTAGGTCTTTTCTTAGGGACCCGATTCGTTTCGCGTGCTAGCTCTTCTTCGTCAGTGTGGTATTCCTGACTAGGCAAGTGTGGTGGAGTACATTCGCGTACTTTCTGAGAATTAGTGTTCCTTAGAACATTATTTTCTTCTTTTAACAGTTCTATCTCTTTCTTCAGAGTTTGATAGAGTAGATCCATTTCCTTAAGCTTGATTCGGAGTGTTTTAATTTCTTCCTCAGAGCTTATATCTTTCACTGAGTCCCGTTTTTCACGCGCTGGCGCTCCCGGCGGACTTCTTTTCCCGGGGTTGTTCGATCTTGATGGAGGCGATCGAGATACCCTTGAACTTTTAATAAAAGGGTTAATGGATTGCAATAAGCGGCTCTCCCCAGAATCCGTAGAGCCGACCTCCGAAGAGGGTGGATTTTCCAGTAAAGCTGGACTGCCACCTGGGGTAATTAATCTTTTCGTTTTGTTCATTGCATTTTTTGTATACACTTCACGCTCGGTATACGGAGGTTGGATTTTAGTCGCCTCTTACGACAGGCATGCCTACCTCGGGTAATTTCTAACCCCTACCCGAAGGGGTAAAATATAATAATACAATAAGGGTATTCACTTAAACGCGTAAAACCCTCATAAACTCCCTAAACTGCAGAAATTTACCACGTCGTAAATGAACTGTCAGAATTTGTATGGAGAAAAGTTTACGCAGACCTCATAATTTTCCGCGACCAATTAGGCTCGCAAATCGACTGCGGAAGGTTACGCAAATTTACAAATGTCAAACTGTGACAAGCGGTAGTGTGAATTACTTTTCATGTTTTCAGAGTTGCAGCAATGACGGAAAAAATTTAATGAAATAGATAGTTAATCTATTGCTTTATCGATATTTGCACCGAATTACGCAATGACATTTACGAGAGGGATGTTCACTTAAAGCTCATTTATAAATTTACGAACCGCATAAAATTATGAGATTAAGTGAATACCCTTAATAACATTAATTTATCTATATATATAAAAGGCAATGAAGTCCGTGTGTGCGCGCATAACTCGATAAAGGATTGTTGGATTTCAACCATTTTGGGCTTGACGGTTTCGTTTTGGACCAAGGAAGGTTATAGGCTACTTTTTGTCGCGAAAACAGAACTTTGAGGGGATGAAAAAGGTTATGAAAGTTTGTATGGGGAAATGCACTTTGAAAAAAAATAAACGGGGTGGAAATCGAGTAGTGATACTTCATATACAAAAAAAAAATTTAATTTTAATGCCAATTGTTGTTGTCAATTATTTTAATTATTTTGCAAGCAAATTGTTGTTGCAAACAATTTTGAAATTTCTTTTTTTTAAATACACCTAATAAGATTGCTTATGTTTACTATGTCACATTAAGTAGCTTTTTGAAATGGAGTAGATACTTCGATTTGTTTGATGGAGTTTGAATGCATCATTTTTGTTTGCCATATATTTTCAGGATCCTTGCATTAGTATGAGAGTGAGTAAGTTGAAATGTTTGAGGTGATGATGATGATAGGCAACACAGGAGTTGTTGAGCGTTTTGAGTTTTTACGCACATAACTCGAAAGAGGATGGTAGTTTTTAAAGATTTTGAGCTTGATGGTTTCGATTGGGCCCAAGGAAGGCCATAGGCTACTTTATGTCTCGAAAACAAAACATTGACAGGATGATATAGGGGATGAAAGTTTGTGTGGGATTCGGCGATTCCAAGACAAATTTGATCATGCCGCCAGTGCGAAGGTCAAACGTTTCACGTCGCAGAAAATCAGGACGAACAGTCAGATCGGAATATTAACAATCGATGGATTATTTCGGAACTTCAGGAAAGAATACCATGCAGTCGTCCATACTGGAGACCGAGATAGACAACAACACAATCATCATCAGCATAGCGTTCCATGTTTCTCACATGGTCAATTGTATGTGGCGTGCTCACGTGTCGGCAAACCTCTCGCTTTGTACGTGTACGCACCCGTAAATGGAACGAAAAATGCTATGTACCATAAAGCACTTCAGCAAAAAAGCGGTAGGTTGGCCGACAAGTAAATCGCTGCTGTTATGGCAATTGTATTTCGCCGGGCCCGCTGAATCTGAATCCTGAATATTTCTTTAGCGCGTGGTATTTATAGTAAAACTGATTTTCGTTAAAATATTTTGCACTCGGGTACGAAGATATGCAATTATTAAATTCGCATTATATTACCTCCATTACCATTTTCATGACACTTTGTTCGTTTAGGTACTTTAGCATCCCCATTAAAGAGGGAAGGTACCAGTATTTCTATATCACATTTTCTTTTTCGTGCGAACCAACTTACAAACACATGAAAAATAATTTGACAGCTCACTTAAATTCGGGAACATTCCGGTAACAAGTCATACCCAAAATATGTGTTTCCCGAAATAGTAATTTTATAAGCTAAAACTTTTTCCTCACTTTGGCCAACGTTCCATTCTGCACTGGAAATAAAGGGTTTTTCAACAGGGACGATTTGACGCCGTTAGACTATTTCCTGTGGGGCTACGTCAAGTCTATGGTCTATGCCAACAAGCCAGCGACGATTGATGAACTTCGTAGGAATATCGAACGTAAAATTGCAGCAGTATCGGCCGATTTATGCTTGAAAACCGTCGAAAATTGGGTTCAGCGTCTGGACTTCTGCAAGCGTGCCCGTGGTGGCCATGCAAAAGAAATCGAGTTCCATACATAATGGCATCGAACCTACTTTCACAGGAATAAAGAATTTCATTGATATCCAAAACCCTTTTTGAAAAAAAATTACTGGATAGTGCCACTTCCAATAGGTGCAACAAAAAAATATGTAAAATTTTAAATTTTTGAATTCCTTAGATATTCCGTGCTTACCGCTACACAATTTGAAATTGTAAGTCGGCCCAGTTATAATTTTGTTGTGAAACATCAATGCACCGCAAGTTTGCGAATGAAAGACATCGACATTGCTATACTTCAGTCATTTCTATTGCATTACTATAAGTTTTGAAAAAAGAATTTGAATTGACCGAATTACATAAAGTAGCATTAGCATTGTGCACGCTCGCAATTATTATTTTTATTACATTAAAGAAATTGGGCGGAACAAAGTTCGCCGGGTCAGCTAGTTTATTATAAATATAATTCTTTCTTGTGAAACTCGATGATTTTATATCTCGATAACTGATGGGCCAATTTTCATGAAACTTTTTGGTTTTTTTCGTATTCACGTATTAAAAGTTTAGCAAGACTTTAAAGATAATATTCTTTTAGACCTAATAGGTAATGTTTTCGATCTCCAAAGCCACTATGGCGATTTCCATGAAAATTTGTGGATGTGTATGGTTGGTTCCAATTTAAAGGATAGGATACTTTTGGACCCGATAGGTGGCACGTCAATCAATGCGGTTTGATTGACACACATCGATATTGATATAGTTCAGTTATTTCTATTGGCCCTTAGCAATAAAACATTTTAGACGCGACTATGGCAACAAATTAACTTTTAGTCTAAATTAGAAGAAATGAAGCATTAAATTTGACTTTAAGTTGAGAAATAGTTAGATTGGAGTCGCCGCCAGTGATGCAAAGCCGGATCTAAGTTTTCATGTCTGAACCCTTAAAAAATTATGCCTTTTTTGGTAGAAAAGATAAAAATTGCATATCTTACAAAGGAACTGCAACTAACCTCGTGAAGCACCTTGTCGGTCCGCAATACAGAAATTGTTGGAAAAATTGTCGCATCTGGGTCTCGGAAAACCCAAGAGTTATTGTTGAGAAGCCTCTCCATCTTCATCGTGTGATTGTTTGGTGCGGTTTATGGTCCGGCGGGGTCATTGGTCCTTACTTTTTCCAAAATGAGGTTGGATCAACAGTTACGGTGAATGGATTTTTTATGGTCGGAGTTGCATGGTATTGATCTGGACAACGTTTAGGTACTTTCAACAAGTTGGCGCAACGTGCCACACAAGCAACGAAACCATTGATCTTTTACGGGAAAAGTTTCCGGACCGTGTTATCTCTTGAAGAGGTGACCACAAGTGGGCACCGAGATCTTGCGACTTCTTCCTTTGCGGCCACGTGAAAGACAAGCCGCGGTACCAATAATCATTTTTAGTGTCCAGGATAAGTTTTTCGAACTCACAATGGCGAAATTTTCCATACAAAATTGCATATTGTGACCTAGGAAATATTTAGTGTGAAGGTTAAAAATGATTATTGGTAAGGCCCAAGGTCTACGCCAACAGCCCAGCGTCGATTCAAGAGCTCAAAGATAAATTCGTGAGGCTATCGATGACATAGAGCAGCCACTTTGCGAATTGGTTATGGAAAATTTCATGAAAAGGGTATGGTCCTGTATGCGTGCTCGTGGTGGCCATTTGGCTGATGTTGTTTTTCATTATTAACGGCATACCTTCCTCTTTATTATGAATTAAACATCCGATCATTTATCTCAAAAATGACATTTTTCTTTGAATACCAAAATAACACCTCTTATTGGAAAACCCTATATAAATGTTCTTCATAAAGAAAGCCTACAGTATGAGAAGGAACTTCAGTGATAAAGATGAAGAGCTAAGATGTTCGGGACTCACCACATCAGCCCCAAAGATCCACCACCGGATGCGCACAAAGGCAGGACAGCTACAGAGGAAGTGTTCCGCTGTATCATAGACCTCTCCATAAGCAGACCAGATGGTGGTGTCGCTCAAGGCCAAAAATTTAAGTGTTTGGCAAAAGCTCGACGTCCCGAAAGGACGCCCACAAGTGTATATTTTCAGCAGTTTTCAGTACAATTTGGTTATGCTCTATGTAGCTATTTTAGAGAAAACATCAGCTAGTTATTATATGAGTTATTTTCATTTATAAATAACAATTTTTAACTAGTATGTTATTTATTTAGCTAGTTGCTAGACGAGTTGGCGAGTAGTTGCTGGTTTATTATTAATACAGGTGTTAAGGATCATTTAGGGTAAAGGTGTCAACAGTGGATCATTTTTTACTTCTTGCGCCGTAGAGCTCGCATTTATAGTAGTATAGCTATTAATTTTTTTCCACAGCTTTTTCAATGTTTTATCCTCATTTTAATCATAAGAACCCGAAGCTTTATTTATGCTGAGATAATAAAAAAAAATATTTAGAATTACCCTTCGCATGTGATCCACTGTGTACTATGGGTGTACACAGTGAATCAGTGCATGGTACACAGTGAAACAGGGATATTTAAAATCAATTTATTCAGTAAAAACACAAGTTTTTTTCATAACATATGTATCAAAATAAAAACTCTTCAAATATAATATAAAAATAAATAAAAAAAATTAACAATTGCTAAAAATTATTGCTATAAGCTTCTATCGAACATACGTAATAATAATAATAATAGTTGGCGCAACAGGTCTGTAGGGACCCTGGGCCTAGCTTCTCGCAACCATTCGTTTTGTGCGAGTTTTTAATTTTTTGGAACGAATGGAAGGGATCTACAATTTTATGCCGGTTCCAAACGGGCCGATTGAGAAGCTCTTTCATGACAGTTATACTCTCGGATGTTTGTCAGACGTTCGCGAGAGGTGGCGCAGTGAAAAAAACCCTGAGTTGGAATTTGGGTTTCTGCGGGAACATCCGTATTTGAAAAATTAACATGGAATGCAAAATTTTGAAGCATCGAAGGATTTACTGTGTAACACTTCCAACTGATTCACTGTGTACACTGCTCTCATTTCACAAAAACATGTTAATAATTTATAAATTATTTCACCAAAGTAATCAAATCGAAAAGAATTGGCAAGTATATACTTATAAGCAAAAGTACAAATAATACCTATACTCAAATGAAGTTACAATACACACTTTTTAAATAAGATAAAAAATAAAACAGAAAAAAAAAATTACTTACCTATGCTGAAAACACAAATACACGAGTATAGCCATCTTCGACATCGCAATCGCGCAGACTGATAGTCTGTTGCGAGGGGAAGTGAAAATGGGCCCATTCATAAATGCAAGGTTTGCAAAGCAAACGCAATGCAAAGCAGGAAACAATGCGCAAATTGAAGTTGAAAACTTCCTGCAAAGCATGGGCTTGCAAAGCACATATCCGATGTTTATGAACGAACAACTGCGTAAAAATTAAATTTTCGTCGATCGCTGTCATATTAATAAATAATATGGTAGATTGTTCTCAACCATTACATAAACGAAAAAGAGCCACTAATATTTTAAGAAAACTAATAATTTTAGAATGACTAAAATGAAACGCAGCATTCACAAAGCTAAAGGATATTGATTTGGCATGCCACGAGGACTATCATATATCTTAAATATTTGCAGGAGTTACAAGGCTTATAAGTAAGCAACGGAAGAGTGAAGCCGGAGAAGTGAAGCCAATTCAAAATCTAAGACGATACCCATTTCCATGTGTAGTTGGTTGTGTGGATCGAACCCACAGTGAAATAAATTGATAGCTATTACAACCGGCATGATACACACTCGATGATACCACAAGTAAGAGAAACTGCAAAATGACGTTATAAAATTTTACGACAACTTAACTGTAGGCAGTGTGTGACGCCATTTGTGTTTCAGTGACATATTTTTTGGATCTTGGATGGCCTAGCAGATCTCACGGTGCTTATGTACCTATAGCGAAATAGTGCGTTAGGGAAAACACTGCGAAGGGGATCAGTTTGTCTTCCACCAGGAGCACGTCTTTTGGGAGACACAGCATATACATTTTAGCCTATCTGGTTCATGGATAATGGACATTTAAATGAACATCAATGAAAGTTCAATATCTGTTTAAGTTCTACGAGAGTTTCCATTGAACAAGTGTTTGGAATGCTAAAAAATAAGTTTCGAATTCTAAAGTTTGTTGAAGTCTATAACCTAAAAGAGCCCAAGCATATTGTTAATTTTTTATAGATAGCGACAATGATTACCGGATAGAAGATAACCCCAGTCGCAAAGCGAACAGGCTGTAAATGAGCACGCAATAATAATTTAGAGACTTAAACAATATAAACATTTTGTCAAACTTACTTATCTGTAGTATTTTCACCCATTTTCAGCAAATTATCAACAGCGCAATGACAGGTTACGCAAATGCAATACGATTCTTATGTGGTATTCGATTGGGCGCTCTCAGAGCACTTTTTTTGCTCTCAGAGCAATTTTTATGTTCGTTTGGTACAGGAAAAAGCAATCTTTTTCAGATTTCAGAGCACTTTTGCGAATCTAGATATTTTCTCAGATTTACCAATACAAGTGCGTTTGAGTTTGACAACTGATGGAGTTTGTTTACATTTTTATGGATATTTTTCTCCAGCAAAGAAAGGCATTGCATCGGGTGAATCTATTTTTGTGAATTATTTATAAATAAATATTTAGAAATCAATCGGGACGGATATTTCTAATGTTTTAATACAAAATTTAACCAGTGAATGGAAATCGCTTAGAAAAGTGTCGAAGACTACACATATTCAAATCACACAAATATCAACACAAAAAAGAGCAAGTGACGTTTTTATGTTCGATTAGGCACACGAAATCTGAAATCTGAGGGCAAATCTGAAGAAGCCCAAACGAATACCACATTACATCTGCACGATTGCGCTCAAAATTGCGCAATAAATAAACTCTACTACATTTATGAATTCTGTGCTTAGCATCGATTCCAATTCATGCATTTGTGAACTGTCTGCTTATCACATCCTACGCAATATTGCATTTATGAATGGGCTCAATGTGTTCTTTTCTCTTTTTCAGATTTATTTTAAAATAAAAAGAGACGTTATGAGAGCAAGCGAGGGGTTCAGGTTCGAATCCCGCAAAAACCCAATTTCCAACTCAGGGTTTTTTCACTGCGCCACCTCTCGCGAACGTCTGACAAACATCCGAGAGTATAACTGTCATGAAAGAGCTTCTCAATTAGCCGTTTGGAATCGGCATAAAAATGTAGATCCCTTCCATTCGTTCCAAAAATGAAAACTCACACAAAACGAATGGTTGCGAGAAGCTAGGCCTAGGGTCCTGTACGGACCTGTTGCGCCAAAAATTATTTTATGAGAGCAAGTGATTCACTGTGTACTCTGATTCACTGTTGACACCTTTACCGTACATGAGCGCGAACTGCGAACAAATCAATTTATCTGTATTTATGAATTGAAAATTGCTATTTGTTTTACCACAAAAGCATTATATATTCAATTAATATATCACCTAACCCTAAAAAATACGGAGGCTTGATTGATTAAAATAACGAAATTTACAATCTCCCGCGAATTGAAAATTCTTGCCGCGAACTGTCACACTTTATTCACAATCCAAAAAAAAAAAAAGAAAAATTCCCTGGAACTTAACCTTCAACAATAGGTACAAATGTTTCGCGGGTACCTGCGACTAAAAAAAGTTTTCATGTAAATGAAGTGTCAGAATCTACGAATATTCGGCAGTTCGTTGTTCGCAGTTCGCGCTCATGTGAATGGTCCTTTAACCTTCAACAATACAAATGTTTCGCGGGTACCTGCGACTGTAAAAAGTTTTCATATAAATGAAGTGTCAGAATCTACGAATATTCGCCAGTTCGTGGTTCGCAATTCGCTCTCATGTGAATGGTCCTTTAGAGATTATTTGCTTTTTTTTTTTTGATTAACTAACTTTATAGTTCATTTATGCAACATTTAAAGACCAAGATTGAGTTCAACGATTAGGATTAAGTGGTCCAAAAAACAAAAAGAAATGTTTTAACGGTTTTGTTTTACGTTTGGCTATACATATCATACATATACCTTATCGAAGTGCTTATCGAAATGCTTTTCTTTCTTTTAACTAAACTAATAATTCACTTTCATTTGCAAAACAAAACGTGTGTGGTTTATGTGTAAATACTGCTCTATACACACTTCGACAAAAAAAAAAAAGCACCATTATACTAGTTCAATGTCAACTCCGTTATTTTGAATGCCACACAATTTTATTTAAAACAAACAGTAGAATAAAATACTCATGCCTGAACTTGGCATCACTTAAGTGGTACCAGTTCCAATTTCATTTTTCACCTCACCACACCATTTCGTTATTCACCACTGCACAACAAAAAGGAATGAAGAGAACTGTCAAAATATATGTTTTCACATATCAAGGTTTTCCTTCACACACGATTATTCCATAAAAAAAACGCGACGTCGAATCTATCTTAGATTTTCCATTGGTATTTTCTCAGTCGAATATCAAGTATATCAGTATAGTTATAGAACACGATAGTCTCCGCGATTGTAATAACATTATTCCTGTTCGAAAAAATCCCTCAGAACCCCCGTAGTGCAGTTTTGAAAATTCTCTACTTTCGCAAAATGTTCAGCCAGCGCATACGAAAAAAGTGATGGAGCGAAAAAAATAACGTAATGGCCACAAAGAAACACCTTTCCCTTCCTGCTGTTGCCAACTCCATTCAGAGCTCTTGGTTAGTTTTTGCTTTTGGAAAGAATTTATTAATGCGTGCGTGATTCATTCTAAAAATGCAATTTTTGTAATTTCTCTCGGTGACACCCCCAATCGACTGCTAAAAAAAAAGTGCTGTCCTGTATGCTGTGTTGTGCTGTGCGTACATATGTATATTCGGTTGTATACACTGCAATTTTATTGCTCTAAATAGGAAGTATACACGAGAGCAGAACATTTTGACAAGACGAAGGCACGAGCGTGAGAAAGACGAGTTGTCTAGCACCGCGGACTGGGTGAAAAGAGTCATTGGTTGAAAAAATGTCCAGCCGTAACCGGACTATATTGAATGTGAACTTGGACGCTGCCATGGCGAACGATCCACTTCGTGAGCTATTCGAGGCGTGTAAAACGGGCGACATAACAAAAGTCAAAAAGCTGATCACTTCACAAACGGTGAATGCCAGGGACACTGCTGGGCGGAAGTCGACACCATTACACTTTGCTGCGGGTAAGCTTGTCGAATTTTAAATACCTGAATGTGTGTTTCCCCATTCTTCAGAGCTTGAATTAGCAATTGATTTTCTATCAACGGTGTAGTGTACATAGATCGATAAGGGACTGCATTGATTTCAAAACGGTGACTTTCCCCGGCGATTGAGGGCTTATCGGTAATGGCAAATACCAAAGAACAGAGGAAGTGACAAATAATACCTATCCAGTTCCACAAATTGTAAATTGTGTGAGGTTGAGCGAAACAAAGTACCAGATTTCACTCGTTAACGAAACAAAAGTACTTATTTACCGAGTAAAGGTCAAATATTGTTTGAATCAAGTTTATTTAGGATATCTAGTTAGAAGCAACGCCAGCAGGTTCAGTTGGTAATCGAATATGGGTAAATTAGGCCCCTTGACACTGTTAAGCTGGCCCAACTCATGGCTGGGTGTTGCTTAGATCGATAAGTGGAATTGATCGTAATTCCTCTCCTATCGCAGTGGTTTTCATTCTATCAATTGCTTACTAATCAGGCGACGCAACGAGTTGTGAAACCTTAACCTTATAGTTACATGGAATGACATCTATCGTGGAAGACATTTGGGCATTGTAACAGAAATATCGATAAAGAATATAAGCTCCGTCGTCTAACATGTAAATACCTCAACTAGGCTGCCAACCCCCACCGTCACTCTTAGAAAAACTATTGCCTTATCGTTATCCTTATCACATATTAAGATAACAAAGAGAAATATATCACTTGAAAATGGTATTGAACATCAATTCCCATCAGCATCACGTTTGAACAGTGAGAAGTAGTGATCGTTGCTTTGAGTCATGAAAGCATGTAGGGCTCAGTAAGTTATAAAACAATTCGGCAGCTGTATCTCTCGCCCTTTTTAGATCTATTTATCATTTCAGTAGTGAAAGTCTTTTCTGATTGTAGCATTCTCCATTTCCGAACAATTTCGAATGAATGGTGTGAAAATACGTAAATCTCGTCCACGTTGTTAAAAAATGTTGGCAATTATTACAAGAAGGTTGTGCCCGAGGATGATGTTAAAGAAACTGCTCAAAGTTTCTTATGCTATTGGAATTTCCTTCTATTGAAAAATGTTGCTGTCTTGTCAAAGAAACGTTTGAATTCCGACAATTCAAAGAAATGACAGAAACTTTAAGACTACACGAAAATAGAGTTATACAACTAATAGAGGCTACGATTATATCATTTCTTATTTTCCATCATTTTCTTATTTCCATGTGTGCGAGACACATGATTTTAAATCCAAGAATGTTTTTCTTTTATGAGAAGTTACGCTCATCCTTCCTGTAGGCATATTTTTGTTGGTTTATTTATAAGATGTTCTAATTCTGGTTGTAGTTCAGTTTAAGACGGACGAATTTTACCTGTTCTCTTTAATTATCGTAAAAGCCTCTCTACGGGCAATGATTTCGATTAAATAATACCCAGCAGCTAGAGGATCTGTTGAAGATGCTTCAGAACGAGATCAAGGAATAGCGAATCACCTTTGCCGAGATCCGGTGCATGTTTGGAATGTAATGGGGATTTAGTTAGATGTGGATCGATCAGTTTCCATTGTTATGCTTTTGACAATAAATATTATTTATATTTCCTTTTTTTTTGTAATGCATAAGTGTAGGCTCGGATATGCTTTTTTTAGCATTAATGTTGTTGTTGGTATTAGTTATAGCCATTACAGTGGACAGAATAGCTGTGCATATTATATTTTGTTGTTTATGTGCTAATTATGTAGACCGTTTGATAGCCGTGGCTTCTGCTGAGAACACGGATGCAAATTCAGTTAAATATTAAGCATTTGAATAAGGTAATTTCGTTCCCATCGACCACTGCAAATGACCCGCCTGAGGCGGACTTTGATCCGTCTGTCATGATCACATAAGTAAGAGAATAAGAATAGTATGACCAATACTCTTATAATTGCCGCGGCGGATTGTGGCAAATGCGTCATGACAGGGGTAAACTGGGGTTGCCCTCAAGGTGGTGTTCTGTCTCCCCTTTTATGGTATATGGTAGTAGACTCTCTGCTGACGGTTCTCAATCTTCCTGGAACCTACATACAAGCCTACGCGGACGATGCCGCCGTTCTGTCTGTCGGTTGAGACCTAAGGACGGTCTGCTCTCTGGCGCAGAGATCCTTGAACTTTATGATGATTGGTGCACAAGAAATGGGTTTTCAGTGAATCCTAAAAAAAACTACGGTTGTTTTCTTCACTAGAAGTGGGATTGTCACTGATCTGACTCAACTTGTGCTAGAAGGTGTCAGTATCCCGATCTGCGATGAAGTCAAATATCTGGGAGTAATCCTCGATAGAAAGCTTCTTTGGTCCAAGCATGTCGAATCAAAAACCGATAAAGCACTGTCAATTTTCTGGCAGACACGGAGCTTATCTCCTAAAAGGGTCCTTCGGATTTATATAGCAATGGTAAAACCATTCTCTCATATGCATCGGTTGTATGGTGGCTTTCGCGGAAACGTGTTACTTTTTTACGTGCCTCTTTTGCACATCTTGAAAGAACAGTTTGTCTTGGATGCACAGGGGCCTTCCTTCTACCACTCCGGGCTCTGCTCTAGATGCTGTGATGAACCTCGCCCCTCTTGATATTTTTATCTCTCGGTTAAAGAGAGGTGGCTTTTGGTACGCATTGAAATTTTGAAGAACTGTGCGAGAATTATCCTTTGACTTCTGTCTTATGGATATGTCGTCTGACATACCACTTCAACTTTCCTCAGGCAACGGAACGGCTTCGGCCAGCCTCTGATCCAGGAAGAATGTCATATTATATTCACGGACAGGTGCCTGGTTCTAGAGTCCTTGTGCAAAGCGAGAATATTAGACTACACTACCACTATGGTAACCATGCGTCTGTCTTCCAAGCAGAGATTTTCGCTATCCTTATGGCTATGCGCTATATTGTGACAAACTGGTGGAGGACTAGCAGCATATGCGTTTGCACCGATAACCAAGCTGCATTAAGAGCACTGCTTAACCCTCTTACCTCGTCGAAGTTAGTGCTCGAACTCAATTCTCTGAACTTGGTCGGAAGTCTAAACACAGTGAATCTTGTTTGGGTCTCAGGTCACACTGCTATCCAGTAAGATGAGATCGCTGATGAGCTGGCTGGATTCAGAAAACCTGAACTTGCGTTGGTTCTGCCTGCAACTGTGGTTAAGTCATCCATTGATACTTGGGCTTCTCGTGAACATGAGTGTCGGTGGCGTGCGACTGTGCTGGGTGTAGGCAATCTAAGAGATAAATACGGCGTTTGGTTTCTAAACTTAGCCCTAACCAAATCTTGCAGATCAAGAGGTTTTATCCGTCTCAATCTCCTGATTACATTGTTATTATTAAAAAGTTCTGGAAAAACTGATTTTTTGTGCATGCACACAACTGGAACCCGATGATATTTCGACAGTTGCTCCAACAGCAAGGACGGCTGTGTCATCTGCAAAAGTAGCTATGGTGGTTTCTTCACTTTCAGGCAAATCGCTAGTGAAAAGTAAGTATAGAACTAGACCTAGCACACTGTGTACCGCACACCAGCTTTAATCTATCTTCATGTTGAGCACTCTATATCTTGCTTAATTCTGAAGAATCAATCTGATATAAATATAAGACTCCAATACTGCTTCGGCAGTTGCTTTTGTAATTTGTGTATCAGTCCTTTGTGCCAGACTTTATCGAAAGCTTGTGCTATATCAAGAAATACTGTAGAGCACACAGTCATGTTTCTCTTCAAATGCTTTTTCGATTCTATCTGTGATTCTATGCACCTGATCAATGGTAGAGTGCTTATTTGTTATTTCTAAATCCAAATTGGTAAATTGGAACTACCGATTTTTCATTGACTATTTTTTGTAGATGTTTTAACCGCACTTTTTAGAATAGATAATGGGCGATATGAGGTAGCTTCGTTAGGTGATTTGCCTAGTTTTGGTATCATTATTACCTCAGCGATTTTCAACATGCTTGACATATATCTTAATTTAAATGCAGCAATTATAACCTGAGTTAGTTTTCTTTTTAAACATTTTCATTGAAATTGTTTCAAAATTTCTCCTGCAATCAAATTAAATTAAATTATACTTTCTTTAATTTCTTTGGCAAGTTCTTTAGCTGTTACCAACCGAAAAAATCAACCTTCTTCGCACCTTACTTCGAGTCCTTGATAACCTTTATCTTCATAAGGTTTGAATGCGTCTTCAAGATACACAGCAAAAGTGTTTGCTTTCTCTTGGCTGCTTTTCGCACAGATACCTCCTCTGGTTTTTACTGGTGGAATGTGAGCTATTGGCCTGTTCATTTTATTTGTAGCCTTCCGAGTAGTCGGTACTAGCTTCATTTGTAAGACTTGTGACGTTAGATTTCAAAAACTCATTATTGAATTCTCTTACAGATTTTCTGAGCTTATAAATTAAGTTGTTCAGTGTGGGCTTGTCCCTTGGCGCAGTTGTCTGTTGCCAGCGTTTTCTAGCTTTGATCTTTTCTGTAATAATTTCAGACATTTCGCAAGGATATGAGTTTTGTTTGTTCTTTTTTGTTTTTACCCTGGGAGTTGCAGAAACGCAACTGAGTGTATACTGAGCGTCAATATTTGGACTGCGTCTTCTAGTTGATCTTCTGTTTGAATAGGTCATAATAGTTGGATACTTAATTCCAACTTCTGTCGGAAGAAGTTCCAATCAGTCAGTCTATTAACTAGTTTTGGGCTTGTGGTAAAAATCACGACTAAAGAATAAATCAATCCCTATACCTGGCCGGGGTGTATCGTTCGCACGCATCTTCCGAACGTACATTCTGTGACAAGTTTAAAGATTGGCGCAAGGATATGACAATGTCAATTGAAGTGGAAAACATCTGCAGACAAATTGTAAATGAGCCAACTAGAATTATATGCTTTTCACACCAAGCCGAAAACCGCGTTTTCCTCGAAAACTCGTCGATGCATTCACACCGACTACCAACTCGTTTTCGTTTGACGTTTCAATCAGCTGTGAGACACTAGTCGTTAAACTTTGGTGCAAACTTTTGTGGTTACAAATTAAGATCGCCTTAATTAATTAACAATCAAAATGAATTTAGTGCATTTAAAAACAATATTAGCCCATCAATCAATTGTCGAAAATGATTTTAATTTGTGAATTGTGACTTTTGTTCGGTCAGCCATTTTGCTGAATATTGCAAAAGGTGTGTTTGTTCCAACAACCCAACGATTGGAAGTCGTTTTCGTGGAAAACGAGTGCAAACGACTCGTTTTGAAAACTGAAATTTGTATGGGAAAACTTTCTGTTATAACTAATGATCAAACAGCAATTGCCAAAACTAGCTCCGATCTAGAAATTAAATTATCAGATCACGCTTAATCTAAAAAGAGCAATCAAGGAGAATATAGGAACAAAGGAAGTGGAGTTTATGAGGTACAACAGATTGTTATTTTTTAGTCAGCTAAGAGCCAACCGTTAATTTGTGAGGAGGATCCAAACGTTATTGGTAGAATACTGAAGAATGAATTAACGCGAATAACGAAAACTAATACACAAAAAAAGCATATCAAAAGACAGTGAAAGACTACAAAGGATCAAACGACAAAAAGTAGCCCTATACATTATACAACGAATGCAAATCGGCTACCAACGATACTAGTTGGGATAGATACCGTATAAATTAGAAATAACGAAAGCGAAGAACAACAAAAGAATATTATTAGAAATGTAAGCAACCAAAAAACAATGTTGAAAACCATTAAGTCTAAAGTGTTGAATAACAAAAAAACTACCGGTAAAAAAGAGATATATTTAGACGGAACCTGTGTTCACGGTGACAAAAACATCGCTGAAGGATTTAATAAATATTTCGTAAAAATCATCAGTGAAATTAATGACTCGATACCATATTTTCCATACACTCCAAGGCGACTATACTAACACATTATTTCGATTTAGGCCTACTAATGTCCACAACATATAAACAATACTAAAGTCGGTAAACAAAAAAATGGATTTCCACTTTCTTAATGCAAAAATGATAATAGATGCAATCAATATTATCGGCCCACAACTAGTGGTATTGATAAACCAATCAATGACACGCGGCATTTCCATAAGACATGGAAGGATTCAATTATTATTATTCCGACCTATAAATTCGCTTCCGATACACGAAAAAGTTTTGGAAAAAATTGTAAAGCATCAAGTAGAGGAGTACTTCGAATCTTTTAATTTGTTTTTAGAAAATCAGTCTGGTTTTCGAAGAAAGCATTCATGCTAGTCAGCAATAATAAGGTTTTGAAAGAAGGTTGGAAAGAAGAAATCGTTGCAAAGAACTACGTGGTGACTGTCTTTCTTGATTTCAGAAGAGCGTTCGAAACGATCGACAGAAATATTCTTTTAGTGAAACTCCTAGGATATCGAATCAGGGGCAGGGAATTGAAATTGAAATGATTTAAATCATTCATCAACAACGGATCGCCGAAAACCAACGTGAATGGAGTGATGTCCAACAGTATACGGGAACGACACTCGAAATACCACAAGGATCCGTTGTAGGAGCATTACTGTTCATCATATATAATAACGATTTTGGACGTGAACTTAAATTCTCCCAGACATCGGGAAGAAACGCAGATGCATGTGTTCAGAAGATACAAGAACATTATGGCCTATTGCAAATAGACTTAAGCTGAATGTAAGCAAAAAGAAGTGTATGGTTCTCAGGGATAAAGTAAATATAAATCTCCTTATAGAAAATAAGTTACTAGAGCAAGTTGAACAAATTAAATACTTAGGAGTAGTGATAGACAATAAATTAAAAATTTGTTTTTCTTAACAGAATTCAAGTGCTCTCATGTAAGTCCAAAAGATCTCAGACCTATTAGTCTTTCATCATTTCTTCTAAAAACTTTAGAGCGACTGATTGAAATCCATCTACGCAAAAGCATTGACAAAAAACTTCTGTCAACGGCGCAACATGCCTATTCTAAGGGAAAACAAGTAGAAATGGCACGCTAACGCGCTCTATAGAGGAGTCCTTCCGCCATAAGGAGTATACAATGGTTGCATTCCTAGACATAGAAGGCGCTTTCAACAACGTCGACTCATCTGCGATCGCAGGTGCCCTGGCAGCTCTGAACGTGGATGCCTCACTTGGCGAGCTGATCAATTTGATGCTCAATAGCCGAATTAACTCAAGTCTGGGTGAGATATCTACAAGAAGATCTGTCAGCAGAGGAACCCCGCAAGGTGGTGTCCTATCTCCCCTTCTCTGGAATTTAGTGGTGAATGAACTACTGATATGCCTTAAAGCGGGAGGTCACAATGTGATTGCCTATGCGGACGACGTTGCTATTGCTGTGTCAGGAAAATACATAAATACTCTAAAAGAACTCCTACAACACGCTCTCAATAAGCTAATAAAATGAGCGAACAAATGTGGGTTGGGTGTAAACCCTCACAAAACGGAACTTGTCCTTTTTTCTAGGAAATACAAGATTCCACACATTGACCCTCCATCTATAAATGACACTAGGTTAACATTCTCAAATAAAGCTAAATACTTGGGCCTCATTTTTAATAGAAAGTTAACTTGGAAGCCTAACATCCAAGAAAGAGTTCAAAAAGCCACTGTGGCACTTTCCTCTTGCAAAAAAGCCATAGGGAACAAATGGGGTTTACAGCCTCGTATCACTCACTGGCTATACGTCTCCGTCATAAGACGACCGATACTCACGTACGGTGTGGTTGTCTGGTGGACTGCTTTGGACAAAGCGATAAATCGCGATAAGCTAAGCAAAGTCCAAAGAACGGCTTGCTTGTGCATTAGCGGTGCTCTTCGTACTACCCCCTCTGCTACACTTGACATCCTGTTTCATCTGGCACCCATTGACATCTTCAGCAGGCAAACGGCAGCTTCTGCAGCTGTACGCCTCAAAGCTGCCTCACAATGGACCAGTAGAACAACTGGCCATGCCGCTATCCTGAACGTCTTTAAGAAACTCCCAGGAAATATCGACTACACCACACCAGAACTACAGTTCGATAAGAATTACCAGGTCTCCATTCCCACTATAGATCATTCTGGGAGGAGGGAGCATTCCTGGATGATGAATCGATCCATTTCTTCACAGATGGTTCGAAGACTGTGGACGGTGTCGGTGGTGGTGTTTTCTCCGATAGACTAAATCTTAGTCTCTCCTTCCGTCTTCCGGATCACTGTAGCGTTTTTCAGGCGGAAATAATGGCGATAAAAGAAGTCTTATCTTGGCTGAAAGAAAACGTGATATCTGCTAAAGATATCTGTATCTTCTCGGATAGTCAAGCTGCTATCAAGTGCCTGGAATCAGTCTCTACAAATTCCATAACAGCCCAAAACTGTCGCTCGTCTCTCAGAGAGATGGCAGAACAGTTCAATATTCACCTCTGCTGGGTGCCGGGGCACAGGGACATCCCAGGTAACTGTAAGGCTGATGAACTCGCCAAACACGGAACTACACTACCTATGCTCCCATTTATGGATTCCTTAGGTATTCCGATCGCTACTTGTAAACTCATAATAAAGCTGGATGCCATCAATAGAACAAATCTCAGATGGACAACCGGCTCGACATGTCTAGCGACAAAACAGATCTGGCCAAAGCTGGATCAAAAACGTTCTAGACACTTGATCTCCTTTGATAGGAAGCACATCAGTGCTACAATAGGTGTCATCACAGGGCACTGTCTCATAGGCAGGCATGCAACAAGGCTTGGCGTTCTTTCAAACGATTTTTGCAGAAGCTGTCTTGACGAGGAGGAGGAAGAAACCATAGTCCATCTCCTCTGCACCTGTCCGGCTCTCTCACAAAGACGAAAACTCCATTTGGGAGCGTTCTACTATAACGATCTGAACGATCTAAGAAACATAGACATTCGTAATCTCCTTCGCTTCATCAGAAGCTCCAATTGGTTCAATAATTGAATTTTAGATTCATGTGGTATCACAAGGGACCTTATAATGGTCTAAGTTTTTCGGGTTGCCGGCAGCCACTTCAACCTAACCTAACCTAACAGAATTCGAAGTAGAGTCTCATTACCGCAGCTGTGGAAATGCTTTTGGAACTAACTCCGTTGCACCTTATGGTTGAGGAACGTGCAAGTAAAAAGATCCTAAGAATGGCGAAGGAAGGAATAGGAAGATTAAAGTACGTCACACTGAGACTGTTTGGCGTACTAATAAAAAAACAGCCATTATTGGCTTTTCCTAGAGACGACATCATCAAAAGATTTGATTTGCTAAAGAACTTTGTTTTGTTACTCAGCAATAAGAATAACTGGATCAATGAATCCACAATTCACAAACTGAGCAATCACACAACCAAGTGGTACATAGATGGCTCGAAAACTGATGAGGGAACTGAACAATGGGCAAAAGTACCAGCATCTTTCAGGCTGACATCTATGCCATAGACAGGTGTGTCCAAATTAACCTCGACAGAAACAAAGTCAAGTGTGATATAGCTATAATGTCAGACAGCCAGGCTAATATTATGACACTTAATCCCTACATAATTAAATCCAAAGAGGTGGATCGTGAAATGCTTAAAAACAGAATGCAAGTCCAAGCAAAAAACAATTGGACCAAGGATTGAGTCTTGTGGTACACCACATTTCACTGGTAGAAGATCTGAAGAGGAATCGCAAGTCACAACTCTCTGAAATCTATCACACAAATAACTTATAATCAGACTTGCTGTTACCAAAAGAGAACAATAGTGTTTTAATTTCCAGCAAAGTATTTTATGGTTTACCTTGTCAAAGGATGTCAACTCTTCAACGCACTGCCGGCTGATATAACAAAACGAAAGTAACTTCAGGAGATTAAAAAAAAATTACAATTGAATATATAAAATGTAACTGTCCACATACATAAATATCATTGTACTGTAAGTTAAGTTCAAATTGTTAATTATAATTTCATTTATGAATGTCAATAGCAAATTATGCTAAATAAACGAATTTAATAATAATAATAATTATTATTTTATCGCGAAGTGAATAGGGAAATGTTCTGATTGATGATATTCATAAAGAAAATGATTTTTAAGAGACTTAAATTTATTAAGGAACTACGAGGTTTCCCATAACAGTGCGCCTGCTGATTTTCTATAAAATGTTGTTTTTGCCAAAAACGGAGTTACGAGGTTTTCTTAATAAGAAAAGACGATTTGTAATTTTAAACTTTTTAGCAAAACTTCAATATGCTCTTCTGAAAAATTATCAAATTCAACTTTAGCGGTTTTTCCTTGTTGCAAAACAGATTTGTAACCATTTCTAACTAGCTGGGATATGGTAAATCCTTGCGAGTTGGAATGATATATCGCTCGCTTCTAAATTGCATAATGCAATTTGTTTTGTACTGTGATGCATTCCATAAAACACTTCAAGGAACACGAACCCATAATAATATTATTTCGGGCTGATGAACTTTCTCCTCTGAACTTGTTCAGCGACAAGCTGAAATTCGGTTCCCAAAACCAAAATAAATCGCTCATGAGAAACATAATACGTGACAGAAACCCTCAAAACAGAGAATAACGATAGGTGAACTTGCCATGAATGACCCCCCCACATACGCATAACAACAGATGCTCGGAGAGGACGAATAAAAATCAATAAAACCCACTGCTCGCATGAATGAATCCTTTTTACAAGATCGCACATATTAGTTGACCTAATTAGTTGCGATTGTGTGCTCTAGCAGTGGGGTGAATCCTCGGTCGAATGTGTGTATGTTTCTGTGCGGCGCATTGCTGCATAGTGACCTTCACACAATGGAATGGATGTTAAGTGAAATCTATTGTAGCGATGGGCAAGTCAACAGCTAATTGCGACCCAACAAGGCGACTGGCCTAGTTTGCTGCTGTCCAAAATGTTTATTATTCCACATGCATTCGGTGTGTTGAAGTTTCGCTTTTATTTAAATCCCATGCAGTTAGAGTTAAGAATTTTAAAGCGAAGCGCTTAAGTAAAAGTAAAATCGTTTCTGTAAAATGGAAATTTTTTTGTAATTCTTTTTTTTTTTTCGTTTTGACGCCAACCACTGTCGTCGTAGAGGTGGCTTTGCTGCTGAGTTATGACTACTCACAGTTCGGTCTATGCCATTGGTCAGAGAGCACAAAAAGTTATTTCCTAAAAAAGTGGTGCAGTTTAATTGTCAAAGTGGCATTTGTTTCTGTTTTGGAAATTCCCTGTCGGGGTAAATATACGAGCAAAGAGTTATTTTGAAATGTTTCCACCACCGAAAGTGAACACTCATGGTCGATGTACATCCATATATGCATATAAATAAATCATCCACAACTTGAGCGGCAAATACAAATATGAATATGTGAATAGTTGGCGTGTGAACTATTTCATAATTATGCAATTGTACTTAGTTGTTGGCAACAACTATTGCTACTAACCCAGCAGCCTTATAAGCGCTTTCAAATATCACCGATTTCGTGATAGCCTCGTCTTTATGCATGTACGCGAGTATATGGAGTGCAAAAGAGATTTTTGTTATTTCATTTTGTTGGCATTTATGTAACACAAAGCAGTTAATGGCTTTTCAATGAACTGCTCTTTATTATTAGGTGTTTCAATTAGTGTTTTTTTTTTTTTTTTTGTATGCAAATTGTTGACATGTGGTTAAAAATAAATGTGCAGACTAGAAGGTTAAATCTGGGGTCACTGGGTTTCTTATTCTGTTTTGACATTATAAAAGGTCTGGTTCGGCTAAAACAGATTTGTGAACAAATATTAGTGTGTAGGTAAATAAAATAAAGTGCACGACTGGGTCGAATGAAACTTTATCGATACTAGGTAAAAGAAAACAAAATCCACTTTTGGACGTTTTTAAAAGTTAAAGCTCTCTGCAACAGCCTACTGTACTATTTCATAAGGTCTTACACCTCACAAGATTTTTGAAGAGAGGACAAGGTACGCTTAGGAGTTTCTGTTTTTGATCTACTAGGATATTTTTTTAATTTTGACTGCTAGACCTATATTTTTACATAGATATACCTAATGTAAGAATTCTGGCATTTGTGAATTTGCACTAAGGATTTATAAATTGAAATTCCCGATGCTCTTGTGTGGGATGCAAATGAAGTTTGATTTTCTGAATGTGTATAAGCCCCAAATTGTTGGCATTATTTAAAGATGCATATTAAACATTGTAGAAAAAAGAAGAAGGGGGTTATATTAAAAATAAGTTTTGCGTAGCTATGGGGCATTAACCCTATTACAAAAATATACCCTAGATATGTGAAAAAACATAGATCATTATTTCTGTAGTATTTTTTGAGAAATAGTTAAAAAACTGACGTCTTCGAGTTTTTTGAGGTAAACTAAGTGCGGGATCTTATTTAGAATACTTATGTAATCTTCAATATGTATTTTAGTCAAAATCGTTAGAGCTATTTTTGTAAGATTATGCAGACAAAACAGTACCAAATATGGCAATGTTTAGTTTGAAAAATACTATTGTGTAACTATTAAGCTGAAAACTGAGTATATTATTTTGTTTGGGATGTAAGCAATCATTTGTTTTAAGCGTTTTATCGAAATCGAAGATGGGGTTTTCGAGATATGACCTGTTTAAAAAACTAGCGTTTTCTGTGCTTCGAATTGAACATCATCAATTTGACTCTAATTTGCAATTTGGTCATAATCGATGCAGCCGTTTTCAGGTAAACTAAACAAAACTTAATTTAAAAATACTATTTTCAAAAATCCATTGTACGATAATATAAAGAAAAAAAAGTTAATTTAAAAAAACCTAAAGAGCCGACTGACTGTAAAAAAGATTTAAAAAGATTAAAACAAGACACTAACAAGTATAACTCATTGGCAGTCGGAGGCTGCGCATATTCTTGTCAGATTGTGTAGGTAGTCTTACAAAGCCGGCTATATTCACTACAAATTTTTGCTGTAGTCTTTCGACATTTTATGTATGAACGGCACAATAAGGTCTAACGAATTTGATGTGTTCTTATTCCATAAGTGGCTTCTTTAACCTTTATCAAATAATAAAGTGAACTAGGAGGTCAGCCCTTGGGTCTATATATGCTCAACACGAGTTCAGGCCCAATATTTTAGATTATGTCTTGCATTTCCTTTGCAAAACTCTTCAGCAAATATATTTTCATCATACATTGACGAAGGCGACTAAATGGCAAAGCTATACTGAAGTTGGAAAGCGAAAGCGAACCGAATGATCACTTTGAATATAACCTGTCATGAAGTAACTGAAGTAAGAGATTGGCCAAACCAATCTCAATTGTTAAAATTCGTAGTTACGTGCGGTGGCTAGATTGGCTAGTCGTATAATCTGACAAAAATATGTGCAGCCTCCGACTGCCAATTAGTTTTACTTGATAGTATCTTGTTTTAATCTTTTTAATTTTTTTTTACAGTCAGTCGGGTCTTTTGGTTTTTTGAATTAACTTTTTTATTTATAAGTTTTTGGAGAAAATATATTTCCATACAAAATCCGCAATTGTGAGCTTCCGTTAGAATTAAAATTTAAAATTTCTTATTAGTAAATACCACGTAAACTAAAATTTTTTCAAATGATTAAAAATATGTACAAAGTTAAATATCCATAAAACAATTAAAAATTGTATGGAATGTGTGAAATGTATGTAGATTTACATAAAAAGTATTAAGCCGTTTCTTTTGTGAATGGTGTGCATTGTGTCAAGAACTCTACCTACAACGGTGTGCATTATATTTATTTGTCAGTGTTTTAGGAGTGTGGCTGGAGCACTTTGTTATAAAAATATAGTAATATTTAATTTGAAATAAATGAATTCATGACTTAATGCAGACACTCCACAAGACCGCAATTGTGAATACATCAGAAAGTGTTTTATTTCACAGTTCAGTGTAGCGCATATCTTGACATTTTTCTCAGACATTTATGTGAAAAAAAATATTTTTTTTTTTTTTTTTTTTTTTAAATTAATATTTTTATAATATGTTTAGCCTATGACACTCCGGGGAAGAATACCAATTTAATGTCGAAATTTCAAAAGTACTGTATTCGAATTTTTAGCCAAAAACTGGGTATGCACTCAGGGTAACCTCACCTACTTATGTTTAAATATCAATTTTGGTTGAAATCGTTATAGCCCTTTTCGATCAAATCAAACTGTTTCGAAAATTGTATATGGGATGTACCATTAATATTGAGTTTACCATGTAAAAAAAAATATTAAATGCACAAAATATCCGCTGATCTGTCAAATATCATATGCAAATCAGTAATGCCATATCGTTCGATCGGACACAATTTTCAGTACTTTTATGGTACGCTTTCTATTGTTTTGTAGTACTACCTCGCGATTTCTTTATGAGTGCATTTGTTTCGTAATAAAATCCCTTTCAAATTATTCAATAAACGGAGCACAGTTTATTTGAATGATTTCATTTATTCGTAGGCTGACGATGCAAATCAAAACTTATTAGTGGTCAAAATCACAATTGCGTAATTAGCAAGTGAATATTTTTGAAAATAGAAATAATAGCTGGCTCATTCCTCATTCATTTCAGAATAAATTACAATCGCACGTAGGAAGCGTGTTAAGAACTTATCGCTTCCGGGTTTGAAAATAAATACAATTTAACCTATAAATAATTGTATGGCTTACATATTACTTAATTCGGGAAACTTAGAAACCGACAATTGTTGAAATTCGAACTGAAAAATATAAAACGCACATTTTTATGCACACATATTCTCGTACTACCTGTTACCCCTCCAGAAGTTAATAAACTTGTTATTTTGCATGTATTTTGCTGAATGCTGATAATTCTATTTTTATAACTATATTTTCCGCGAAGTGAACCTTTTCACACCAACCATTGTCTCATTAGAGATCATCATTCTCGGTAAACAAACACCTTTTTCAAAGGGTTTGTAAATTGTTTGGTTACAACAAAACATCTACCTGAGTCGCCTAAGGTACTGAGAATTGTTGCAAAAAGGTATGAACCGTCCAAACTTAAGTAAGAAGATATTTTATTCTGTTTGCGACGACTGTCAAGAAAGTCTTAGAAATATCCCAAATTTACATACAATTTAGATTTATTAAGCAACTATTTAAAAAGGAAAACCAATCAAAAAGCAAGAACTAGCTTTAAAACAAGATAAAACGAAAAAAAAAAACAGAAATATGTGCTTCACGTGTTTAGAAATAAAACAAAAATGCAATACATAATACATTTGTGCAAATTTGTGTTTGTTAGACTTAAAAACCAATTGCATTGTTGTATTGTAACGAATAAAATTAGAAAACATTCACAATTTACTAAAAATAATTAATAATTGTAAACGCTCAGGCTGAACAACATCGTATTAAATTCTCTCCTATTACGAAATTTACTACCGTGATTTTGGATGGTTGGGCAACACCTGTCTTCAAAATGACATAAGGGAGGATTTATTTATCTAATGCCCGAGATAAACATGGCTTTCTCAACACTAACATTTAACCCTACAGTTAGCGATAGTCTGGCAACTATATTTGTTTATTGGTAAAGGGATTTTGGAAAGTGTTTACACCCGCAGTGTTTCAGTGCATGCTCAGCTTAAATTTCAGTGTGTTCTATCTACCGTGTTGTAATACACCAACTGAAAGAGTATTTTGTATAATGATTCATTAATAACGTTTGGACCAGTGACAAATAACAAGTGAATGTGAATACATACTGTTAATACCCTATTCAACCGTGTTTTCATCCAATTTCGTGCATACTTACTTGGGTTTGGCTAACTTGCATTGTTTTATTCCAACGAATAAAATCAGCAAACATTTACAATTTACTAAAACTAATTTAAAATTATAAACTCTCAGTCTGAATGTTGAGTTGAGCAACACTCCTCCTCAAATTATGGGAGGATCGATTTAGCTTTTTTTTTTTTTATATGTTCCCACGCCCAGTAGGATGACACTGCGACCTGAAAGATCTATTGTATCAATTGGGGATATGTTATTCTAAAAGACTAGCGACCTCCACGATGAAGGTCAATAAGTCCTTAGTAGCAGAGTGCGCTATGTCTGCTGGCGAGCGAGTCTCTCGGTTAAAGACACGTTTTCTTAACCAATGAAGAGCCGGGCAGTCACAGAAGATGTGCTCAGAGGATTCGACATCCTCCAGACAGAGTCTGCATTCTGTTTCCGGACATAGGTTCATTTTGTTGAGGTGATATCTAAGGCCACAATGACCTGTGAGAAAGCCCGCAAGCTTTCTTATATTATCCTTGCTGAGCCCAAGGATTTCTTTGTATGAGTAAGGCCTAATTAAACGTTTGGATTGTCTTAGACCTGGGACATGTTCCCAGTATTCTAGACGAAGTTGTTTTTCCCAATCGTTAATTTGTCTTAGCGCAGTAGTCCAGTTGACTGTGCAGTAGGGTTCTGGTCCACAGAGGAGAGATTCGGAACCAGCTCTAGCTAATCTTGTTGTGCTTGGATAGGGCTTGCAGAGCATCGTGACAGCCTATAACTGTTCTGGAGTCCATTGTATTGGACGCCAAAGCTTTTAAGGCTGCCTGACTGTCTGAGAATATTTGGATGATTGCGCCTTTCATACCTTTTTTTGATATTAAATCAGCGCAAATTTCTATCGCATGGATTTCCGCCTGAAAAACCGTGGGACTCATTCCCAAGGGTATCGATATTTTGGTGTTGGGTCCAAAGACACCAGCTCCAACTCCGGAATCCATTTTTGATCCGTCGGTGTACCATACTAAGCTTTTTGGGTTTAGTGTCGGAACACCATTGGTCCATGAGGCACGTTCAAGTATTTCTACTTCGTATAGCTTCCCGAAACTGTACTCCCTAACCATAGTGTCTGGGAGTGAGCACAACTTGTTCAAGTTTGGGATTAGGTTAAGTATTTTCAGTTGTCCCACATGGTTAACTGATCTAAACCTGTATTCTAGCTGAAGTTTGATTGCGCATCTAGCTGCAGTCTTCATAATGAAATACTGCAAGGGTGAGAGCCCAATAATGGCTTCAAGTGCTGTTGTAGGACAAGTGCGCATTGCACCTGTGATACCGAGACAGGCAATCCTTTGAAGCTTCTGAAGCTTGTTTGCCGTGGTTCGTTCAAGTACTTTTGGCCACCAAACGATTGCCGCGTACGAGATAATGGGTCTTTCCATCATGGTATAAAGCCAGTGTATCATTCTGGGATTTAGACCCCAAGTTCTGCCATACAGACACCTACTGGCCCACATGGCTCTAGAGGCACGTTCTGTGGCGGACTTGATGTGTACATTCCAGTTTAGTTTCTTATCTAGAATGATACCCAGATATTTCACTTCGTTGGAATAGTTTAAAGTGATTCCGTTCAGGATAAGGAGTCCTAAATTGACAATTCTCCTTCTGGTGAAAGGAACTAGAATAGTTTTGCTAGGATTGATGGATAAACCTTCCGTAGTACACGATTCAGCATATTCTCGAGATAAGCATTTCTTTCCCAACATTAACATTTAACACTACAGATAGCGATATTTTGGCAACTATATTTGTGTATTGGTAAAAGGATTTTGGAAAGCTGCCAAACTAAATTTGAATATTTGTAAGGATGATTGCGCAGGTATCTATCTTGGATATTATAAAATGTTTATTTTCAATTAGGTATTCAGATTTATATGCAAGTGCATAACATCTGTTGGCAAACTAAATTGTTTATATTTACAACTCGCAATAATTTCGTTATCTAGGAATGTTTATTTCTGTTTGCTTCACAAATTGCACGTAGGTACATATCTAACCTGATATCAGATATCGCAAATTCTTACCATTTATATACAGTCGCTGCGATAATTGTTGATTGTTATTTTATTTTAATACAAATGCATTTCGAAACTTCCCCATTTATAGATATACATAGAGCATATAAAGAATGCTTGGCCAATGTCAGTTGAATGTTGAAACAGATTATGACAAAAAATATGTATATCCTTTTGAAAACCAGGTCATGGCCTTGTTATTGTTTTGTGGTCATTGTTCCTTATCGACTGGCAATTTATCTTCGTGCTCATTTGTTTGAACCACGTTAACGTAAACGACTGCCTTTCTTCTCGTACGAGAGATACAATGTTGACAGTGTTGACATTAAAATAGAAAAGTGTTGGGTACATGCTTGAGTAGTGCTCATCCATCGCTTGCGGATGATGGGTTCAATGTACACCTTCAACGTAAAGCACGTATGTTTTGTGTGTTCACTGCTTTTAGGCTTTTAGCTGTTGCTATATGTGTATCGAATTACAAGAAGTTTTGAAATCATATTTCCTATCACCGTGCGAGCGTGTCTAATGGATTAATTATTACATTGCAAATACTTGGCTGGCAGATAGCTGTCATGCAGTGGTAGCACAGTGGTTTACTATAGACGAGAATTGTGGTCTAGCATTTGCTTCGCTTCTGTTTTCAATGAGAGAGTGCTGTTGTTGGTACTTTTTCGCAACATGCGAGTTCAATGTCACTTTGCTTCATGGGAAGTAATAAAGCATGTCGCACTTTTAATTTTTAAACACATAACGACTGTAATCGAGAGTTGGTATTTAAAACGTTGTGGTTACAACATTTTCCAATACCAACAAGGAACAACTAGGTCCGTCAACATTTATTTGTCTGAATATGATATGAGATGAAATAAAATGCATCCGATATAATTTTCGTTATGGAGTGGGTTTCAACGGACACCATGTAATGTCTTGACTAAATACTCATGTTCTTCAACTTAAATCTGCCTTAACTGCACTGGACACGTATAAGTTTTTGAATAATATTCCACAGGTTAATACCAATACGCTAACTGAATTAGATCGACTAACCGTCAGAGAGACTACATCACATAGCTTTGTCTTAACTATTGGTCATAACTCATCTGCCTTGGCTTATCTCCTATTTCTATCTCCTATAGATAACCTTAACGATCCCTCCACTGAAGTTCACACACGCAGAAACTTAAGTAACGGGTGATTTTTTAAGAGGTTTAGAACTTTTTTTAAAAAAAAAACACAAAAAATTCGAAAAAATGAATGAAATATTTATTTGAATCGATAGTTTGAACCTTGCAATTTAATGTTTAAAGATAATTTCATGCAAATGTTGACCGCGGCTGCGTCTCAGGTAGTCCAATTTTGGCATACTCTTTTACACATATCGGCCGGTATCTCACGAATGAATGCAAGGATGTTGGCTTCCAGTGCGTCAATCGAAGCGGGCTTGTCCCTATACACATTAGCCTTGACATACCCCCACAAAAAATAATCTAATGGTGTCAAATCGCACGATCTAGGCGGCTAATTGACCGGCCCGAAACGTGAAATTAACTGTTCACCAAACTCGCCTCGCAATTGCGCCATTGTTTCGCGTGCTGTGTGGCATGTGGCACCGTTTTGTTGAAACCACATATCATGCAAGTCAAGAACTTCCATTTCGGGCAAAAAAAAGTTTGTTATCATCGCTCGGTAGCGTTCACCATTGACAGTAACGCTGCGATTCGCATCATCTTTGAAGAAATATGGCCCAATAATGCCGCCGGCCCATAAACCGCACCAAACAGTGGCTTTTTCGGGATGCATTGGTAGCTGTTGCAATGCTTCTGGCTGATCTTCACTCCAAATGCGGCAATTTTGCTTATTTACGTACCCATTCAACCAAAAATGAGCCTCATCGCTGAACACAATTTTTCGATAAAAGCGCGCGATGAACATTTCGAACCGAGCACGAATTTTGATAGTAAAATTCAATAATTTGCAAGCGTTGTTCATTTGTAAGACGATCCATGGTTAAATTGCAAACCAAACTGAAGCTGTTTGACAGTGACACAAGGTACTAAACACACGTCAGCTGTCAAAACCAGTGTTGCCAAAACCAAACCAGCTAAAAAATCACCCGTTATATGTATGTACAATTGTACATATGTATATGCAAATCACTGAAAATAAAACCCTGGTATATTTGATAAAAATTAGGCTTGATTTAACAATTTTTCTTTTTAGCAATTTGTTAAACAGATGAATTATGTTATTAATTTTATAAAAGAGATTTGTAAAATTCAGCTATTGCTGTTTTGTCAAATCAACAATTCTCGACTGAAAAGGTAAAACATCTTAAGTCGACTTAAGATGTTTCCATTTTTATTAATGAACATTGTCGACATTTCTGAAACACGTACTTCTATGTTATCGCCGTTCTTTCATCACACTCCTAACCCCATATATAACGGATAATAGTTTCATCTTAAGTCAGAAAATCTTATGATGACACGAGGTAAAATATCTTATGTCTACGGAAAGTGTTGAATTTGCTCGAATTTACAAACTTTGGTTGAGTTAAGATTATTGCATCCTCAGATTTTATCAAAACTCTGAAAAGGTAAAACATCTTAAGTCGACTTAAGATACTTCGCCTTGCGCAAACTATTTAAAAACGTTTCCTTAAGTCGACTTAAAATAACATGAGTGCAAAATATTATTAAAAGTGTAAAAAAGCAAATCATCTTAAGTCGACATAAGATGTTTTTGTAGATTTAAAACTTAATTTTTTCCTTACCTAAGTAGACATACGATAATTTAGCAGGTGCAAACAGGAAAATAAATGACGACATAAGATAGATTTACTGCGCAGTTTGTTTAAAAATTTTCTAGTGTGCGGAGGTAGGTGTTGAAGCAAACGGTTTTTTTTTTACACGAACACTCAAGGAAATATTGTTTGGTTAACAAGTTTAAATAGCAATAAAAAGATTTATAACGAGACTGGTATTTGTTCATTTCAACATTGGGAACCAAAAACATATTTGAGGTAAAAGAAATGAATCAAAGAACATTTTTTAACTTTTCGGCAGCTCTTAAAGAAAAATATATGTGGCGAAAAACAAATAACAATTCCGAACCTTTTAAATGGAGCTCAGTAAGATGGCTTAGATACACAAAAACGTATGGTGAAATTAAATACAAGGCCAGCTTGAAAAAGGAAGAGGAGTTTAAAACTTTAAATATAAAGAAAAGAGAAATCGGTAAAATAACAATCGGTGACCTGAAACCAGCATACAATGCGCCAGTCAAAATTAGCGCAGCAAAGAAAAAAGATCTTCTGGATATGATGGATTTAATCAACTCAAACTATCACGATTTTTATTTAAATCATCTGTCATCGGATAATCAACCTGATATTTATCCAGAACTTTCAGAAAACTCAGAAGAAGAGACCTGATTTTTTTTCGATAATAATTACAGAATTACACGACTTTACTTTATGTATGAATATTCAATATAAATTCACTTGCGCTTTTTCTATTTAAACTAAATAAAGGCATTCATTTCAAATATACGTTATGTTAAACCATTCTGCAAGAATAAAAAACTTATGAAATATCATCTTATGTCTCATTTATTCTTTCGTCGACATTATCACTTCATCTTATCTTGACTTAAGGCATGGTAACACCGTTCAAAAAAAATGGGCAAAGTATCTTAATATCAACTTAAGATTTTCAAAATCCTATAGAATCAAAATTCAAAATAAAGGCAAACTATCTTAAGTCATATATTTACATTTTACTCAAAAAGTATTAACTTTGAAAGTTTAAAGTAAATTTTTAAAAAAAGTTTAATAAATTTTACTTCAAAAAACCTTTTCTTTGTGAGTTAATATCAAGCAGATGTTTTGCGATTCCCTTTTTTAACTGTTTTTCGCTCTCCTGAAAAATGTTGAAAATTGACTTAAGATGTTTTACCTTTCTAGTCGAGAATTAACTGTTGGTAAGTTTTTGCATCGCAAATTCCGCTAAGCTAAAAAAATACATACATAACATTTAAAAGTAAACTATTATTGAATAATATAAACAAAAAAAAAAAAAATCAATAAATTCAAGATAACAAAAAAGAAATTCAATTAAAACAAAACCTTTTCGAAAAGAAATAAAGTTAAAAATGACAAACTAATTTCCAACTCAAAGATGGATTCATCTATATCTACCTAAGTTCGAAGTGTAGGTCTCGGCTATAGTTCTTGAATCAGATTGCGATTTTGTTGGTTCTCCGATTTTACTTATGACGTATCCTAGTAGATTTTAACTATAGCAGCTCTTGTTCATCACTTTTAAATGATTTATGGTAGGGCAGAAGAATTATTGTTTTTCGAAATATAGATTTGTATTTATTATTTGATCGTCCAATCGTTAGGATGATTATCGTGTTTGGTTGTTACACGAAGTTGAAGTATCATCGAGACGATGTCGTTCGATCGTTTTGTGCTTACGCGATTAGAGCCCTGCACATATTCAAATCGCACGAATATCATCACAAAAAAGAGCAAGTGACGTTTTTATGTCGCACGAAATCTGGAATCTGAGAGCATTTGAGTCCCAATTAAATTCTCCATCACCATCAGTACTCATAAACGTCAATTGAGAAAAAAAAACTGTTCTTCCGACCAGTCAAGGCCAATAACAGCCAACAGCTGGCCGTTAATGGACTTGACTCCTAACTAAATTCTTGATTCTTGGTTGACACCAACGCCCCTTTCCCTTGACCACCATAGCGGGCTAATATGCTTTTCACACCAAGCCCAAAACACACGAAAACTTCATCGAAACAGAGTTTTCCCATAGTTTTCAAAACGAGTCATTTGCACTCGTTTTCCGCGAAAACACCATGAAAACGACTTCCAATCGTCGCACACAGGCGGATTTTCCAAAAAACATGGCCAAAACTATTTAAAAAAAAAGTCCATTGTTTTGTTTTTTTTTTCATGCCAAGTTGTTAACATATTACATGAGCATATAATATGATTAATATCGCTATTTTTGTTGCAACCGTTTCGTCAGTTGATGCTTCTCAATTGGAAAGTTTTGTGAAGCGCGTGCAATACCAAGTTTGGTGTTTGATAAGTGGTTTACATTCTTTGCTGTTTTTCAATTTTCTGTGTAAACTAAATAAAATAAATTGTTATGTAATCTGTTGCTAGTAGTAAGTAGAATATTTAAAATGCAAAGTTATTATGTAATTTTGAGTTTTACTTATATTTGGAAGGTGGCGAAAGCAATACCTTTTGAGACAAAAAAAATTGTACTTTTTTGTTTCATAAAGAAAAAAGTTTTGTTTTTTGGTGTATTCCGGTTATGTAAAATAGCTTGAAATTAACCTTAATATATGCTTATTAAGGAATCACCTTAAGAAATTGCGATATTTTGCGATCTTGCAAAATATCGTCAAGTAAAACTTCAAAAACGCTGAAAATAAGAGTCTAAATTGAGGTTTGGGCTATCATCCTTACATGCGTGAATCCGCTTTTTTGGATGTATAATTCATCTGTCCTATAAATTGGTGATAGGACAATGGCAAGCACGTTGTGAAGAAAATAAAAAAAAGTTGAAAAATGTAAAAAAAGGATTCAGGAAGCATTCCGAACTCAAATGGGATTGGTCGCCGATTTTTTTATGACTCTGCCACTTCATCGCAAATAACCAGCTTAGATCAAGACATTATAAATCGCTTTCGGATAGTGTTACTAACAATATCTAGTAGCTACCCGATAAAAATAAATGAATTTAAGGAGTACTGCATTGATACGGTAATGAAGTTTGTGCACTTGTATCCAAGGTATGTACCTACAATATGTCAACAACAGTGCATAAACTTTTAATACGTGGCCGTGAAATTGTGTCGGATGTTATTCTTCGAATTGGACAGCTTGAGGAGGAAGCCCAAGAAGACCGAAACGAAGATATCAAGCTTTTTCGAGAAAGTTTTTCAAGAAAATTTTCAAGGCAACAGAATTTGGATGATGTTTTCCATAATCTGTTGGTTTCTTCTGACCCATACATTACTAGTATAAGAAAACTTTATCCTAAAAATGTTAAAGCGTATCCTTCTGAAGTTTTAATGTTCTAAAAAAAACATTAAACTAAACCAATAGTCGATGAAACTGAGTTTGTATCGGTTTCATAATAATATCCTTTGCATTGGTTAAAATATTTTACTATAGGTATACATTATTAGCGGTGAAATAATTTTGTTATTATTTATTATTTATTTAAATCAAATTCTACGTGTTTCTTAATATATTCTTACCTTTTTCCTACTTTCCATAGAATTAAAATTTTTTATTTTCTGTGATTTTTTGTATTTTTTTTTTTGTTTAAATCATTAAATTTTAAAAAATTACATACTGAAAAAAAATTTTCTTCTAAATGTGTTTTTCTGATGAATTCATGCAATAATTAGCTATAAAAAACAAAAAAATAATTTTGGCCACGTTTTTTGGAAAATCCGCCTGTATGCGTCGGGCTGTTGGAACAAACACAATATTCAGCAAAATGGCTGACCGAACAAATGTTACAACTCACAACTTAAAATCATTTTCCACAATTAATTGATGGGCTGACATTGTTTTTAAATGCACTAAATTCATTTTGTTTTTTAATTAATGCTACCGAAATTTGTAACCACAAAAGTTTGCACCGAAGTTTAACGACTAGTGTCTCACAGCTGATTGAAACGTCAAACGAAAACGAGTTGGTGGTCTGTGTGAATGCATTCGACGTGTTTTCGAGAAAAACGCGGTTTAATACTTGGTGTGAAAAGCATATAAACAGCAATTTTATGCGAAACCAATGACCTTTACGCTACCACAAACCGCTAGTCATCTCTTATCTTCCAGTCGGTCTTCGCACTTCATACTGGAATTATCTTGGAAGTCCTTCCAGCATATTTGGGATCAGACTTCAGCCAACCCACTAAAGTTAAAACTCTCTTTTCTCCATTCAGAGTACCCTTTCTTTTTGTTGATTACATTTAAACGAAATTAAAGTAAATCGCAATTCACAATTCACAAGGAGAATAAAAACAAAGAAGAAAGAATGAAGTATCTAGACCTCTTTGTGGGAAGTCGCCACAACACAACAAAAGATCAAGGTAATATTCTAGGTACCTGCTTTTCTTATATCGCAATTCAGAAAGCTTTCTCGGTAGATTCTCGCTCAGATTTTTGGGATGCGACTTTCCTAGCCATATTTCTATACAAATTTGTTTGATTAACTTTGTATGATCATCTTTCTCATGTTGAAAGACACAAGGTCCGACAATATGACGAAAACATCATTAGTTTTGAGTTTTTCGAGATGCAACAAGATTTTATCAATTATTTTTAACCCAAATCAAAGTCCAATGGCCACAAATAGCGAACTTTGGCCTCAGCTTTTACGTCAATACGATTCTGAAAGGATTCAGGTCCAAATTATTACGCATAATTCTACATGTTCACGTTTGAGAAAGTCACAATTGTTGCGATCGTTGTATGAAATCGTAAAATATACTTCTGCAATACTGGATGCTGCAGCTGCAACATTCTCCGTGTATTTCGCTTTTTGCCTTATCTAGTTTGTGGTTTTCGACAGCGGTTTTTAAGACAAGCTATATAGGTCTAGTTTTGGCATCCCTGACATTCGCCGAAAATGTTGATATCGACAATGTTTCGCATTGTCATATTATATAATATATATTTTGAGAGATAATCGAACCAGACCACAATTGACGGGTCTCTTTGCCGTCTCTCGGCACATTGTCATATTACTTCAAAAATCAACACTGTAACATGAGAACTTCGTGAATCTCACAAGTCAACAACAGAACTCGGCGAGGTGTCACTAGCATGATTGCAAATGCGGTAACCATGACAAAATGAATCATCAACGGAAAGCCGCCTTGCGCTGGACGAAAAATAGTGAAATTACAGACAGAGTTATGCAGAAACCATTTGGACTAATAAAATGGCTGTAGCCACACAGCGATTCAACTTCGAACTGCTCTGTTTCGTGCCACTAAGTGGCGCGCATATCTCCCTAGATTGTTATAAAACCTAATGTTGCCTAGCCCTTCGGCAGTGGCTTTAAAGTAATCATCAATAACCTCTGCCCTAGAATTAAAGTACGCTCAACACAACACTGATTCATAATTTAATTTTCTTACAGGATACGGTCGTCGTGAAGTAGTTGAGTACCTGTTGAACAACGGCGCCTCCATTCAAGCTTGCGATGAAGGTGGCCTCCATCCATTGCACAACGCTTGCTCATTTGGTCATGCCGAAGTCGTTCGTTTGCTTTTGAAAGCCGGTGCTAGTCCGAACACCACAGACAATTGGAATTACACCCCACTCCATGAGGCCGCAAGCAAGGGAAAAGTAGATGTCTGCATTGCGTTGCTGCAACACGGTGCCAATCCGAATATTCGCAATTCGGAGCAAAAAACTCCACTCGAACTGGCTGATGAGAACACAAGACCTGTATTAACTGGAGAGTACCGCAAAGATGAACTCTTAGAGGCTGCCCGTTCTGGAGCTGAAGATCGTCTGCTGGCTCTACTGACACCGCTTAATGTCAACTGTCACGCCAGCGATGGACGCCGTTCGACACCACTGCACTTGGCTGCTGGATACAACCGTATAGGAATAGTGGAGATTCTCTTGGCCAACGGCGCAGATGTACATGCAAAGGATAAGGGTGGACTGGTGCCATTGCACAATGCCTGTTCGTACGGGCATTTCGAAGTGACAAAACTGCTAATCAAGGCCGGTGCCAATGTGAATGCAAATGACTTGTGGGCGTTTACGCCTTTGCATGAGGCTGCATCTAAGAGTCGTGTAGAGGTTTGCAGTCTTTTGCTGAGTAAAGGGGCCGATCCAACCCTGTTGAACTGCCATAATAAATCTGCAATAGACTCTGCTCCAACGCGTGAGTTAAGGGACAGAATTACTTGTAAGTTTCACTTGAAAATGATTGCATTGTTCTTCTCACTTCAACTTGTACACTTTCAGATGAATATAAGGGTCACTGCGTACTGGATGCGTGCAAGAAAACAGACATCCCTAGGCTGAAGAAATTCCTCACCTCCGAAACGGTGAATTTCGTGCATCCATACTCGGGAGACACGCCATTGCACGCTGCCGGAGTTTCTGTTGACCCCAAAAGAAAACAGGTAAACAAGAAACAGTCTAGCTCAGACATCAACGTTTTATTTCTCATTTTTGTGTTTTTTCTATGAATCGCAGGTAGCAGAGATCCTTATCCGGAAAGGTGCTCTGCTCAACGAAAAGAACAAGGCATTCCTAACACCCCTTCACTTGACTGCCGAACATTTACATTACGATTTCATGGATACGTTACTAAAGAACGGTGCCAAGGTTAACGCTTTGGATGGACTCGGTCAAACTGCGTTGCATAAGAGCGCCCGAGACGAGCAGGCATGTCGTCTCTTGCTGTCTTATTCCATTGATACCAGTATTATCTCTCTCGAGGGCTATACTGCCGCACAATTAGCGTCGGAAAGTGTTTTGAAAATCCTCAAGGATCCCCCAGACACTGAGACACATCTTCTAGAAGCAGCCAAAGCAGGTGACCTAGATACTGTTCGAAGAATTGTGCTCGCCAATCCGCATACCGTCAACTGCCGAGATTTGGATGGTCGCCATTCAACGCCTCTGCACTTTGCGGCTGGATTCAATAGAGTGCCAGTTGTGGAGTTTCTTTTGGAACACGGTGCGGAGGTGCACGCTGCTGACAAGGGCGGTCTGGTTCCCCTACACAATGCCTGCTCTTACGGGCACTTTGAAGTGACTGAATTGCTGGTGAAGCACGGTGCCAACGTCAATGTAGCTGACTTGTGGAAATTCACACCCCTGCATGAAGCTGCGGCCAAAGGAAAATACGACATAGTGAAGCTGCTTCTCAAGCATGGGGCCGATCCGAGCAAAAAGAACCGAGATGGTGCCACGCCTTCCGATTTGGTCAAAGAATCAGATCACGATGTCGCTGAGCTTCTAAGGGGAAATTCAGCACTGTTGGATGCCGCTAAGAAGGGCAATCTTGCACGAGTACAAAGACTTGTAACGCCAGAGACTATTAACTGCCGGGACGCACAAGGCCGTAACTCTACACCACTGCACCTAGCTGCAGGCTATAACAACTACGAGGTGGCCGAGTACTTGCTAGACAATGGCGCCGATGTGAATGCCCAAGACAAAGGAGGTCTGATCCCTCTGCACAATGCATCGTCCTACGGTCACCTGGACATAGCTGCTTTGCTAATCAAACACAAGACTGTAGTGAACGCGACTGACAAATGGGGCTTCACACCATTGCACGAAGCCGCTCAGAAAGGACGAACGCAGCTCTGTGCTCTACTCTTAGCGCATGGCGCCGATTCTTACATGAAGAATCAGGAAGGCCAAACGCCGATTGAGTTGGCAACTGCGGATGATGTCAAGTGTCTGCTTCAGGATGCCATGACAACTTCTTTGGCTGCTAACTCCGCACTCAGTTCTTCCCAAACATCACTGATCAGCAATTCACCTTCACCTGCCCCGAGTAGTGTACCTCCGTGCACTGTTCTATCGCCGACCACTGAAACTGTGACACTGCCATCGGGTGCCTCGATGACGCTGAGTGTGCCCGTGCCGCTGATGTCGACACGAATAAGTCCAGCCCAAGGTGCAGAGTCACACGCCCAAGCAGACATGTGCGAGGAGGTTAGCGATCCAGATTCAATCAACAATGTTGCCAGCTTCCTTGTTAGTCTGCAACTAGATCATTTGATTGAACTTTTCGAAAGAGAACAAATAACTCTGGAAATTCTCGCCGAGATGGGACATGAAGACTTGAAGCAGGTTGGCGTATCTGCGTACGGATTTAGGCATAAGATTCTCAAGGGCATCGCGCAACTTCGATCGACAACAGGTAACATTTGTTGTGTCCTCGAGCTTTAGCACAGATCTGATACCATTATCTCTCTTTAGGAATTGGCAATAACTTGAATCCAGGAACTCTTTTAGTAGACTTACTGCCGGATGATAAGGAATTTGTTGCTGTCGAAGAGGAAATGCAAGCTACCATTCGCGAACACCGGGACAATGGGCAAGCCGGAGGCTATTTCATTCGATACAACATCATTAGGGTAAGCGGTAGTTGTGTATCACAAAGTTTTAAGCAAACTTACACAGCATTTTATTGCAGGTACAAAAAGTGCAAAATCGTAAACTCTGGGAGAGATATGTTCACCGGCGCCAAGAGGTATCTGAAGAGAATTCATTGCAAGCTAACGAACGTATGCTGTTTCATGGAAGTCCCTTTATTAATGCCATCGTGCAGAAGGGTTTCGACGAGAGGCACGCTTACATTGGTGGCATGTTTGGAGCTGGCATCTACTTTGCTGAACACAGCTCGAAGAGTAATCAGTATGTGTATGGAATCGGCGGAGGGATTGGTTGTCCATCGCATAAGGACAAGTCGTGCTATGTTTGTCCAAGGTAATTGAAACAATAATTCAAAGACGATGTATGCTTTTGAGGAGTTCACATGCTTTTCTATCGGACTATCTGCAAACCGTTCATTCACACTTTTAGACTACATTAGGTTTACGTAATCCATCTGCTACGAATATCGCCTCTTCCGTTGCAGCTTTCTGTTTTATATGAGGTTTTGCACTCCAAGTTGGTTCAGTTCCCTTTTACTCTTTTACACACGAGGGGAATTCTTTATTTAACAGACTAGCAAACCCGGCGTACTCCGTTTCGCCACCAGATGGCTTCGCTTTTTGTAACATTTCGTTTGAGAATTAAAAGATGAAGAACATTTTTATTTTTTTTTGTGTTTGAAAAGGAAACAATTTATTTCATTTCACAACAGTAATGAATTCATTTCGATTACAAAAATGAAGTGTAATTTAGTTTAACTTCTCTAAGTAAAAAATTAAAGTGAATTCAAAGTAAATACTGAATCGAAGCGTTATACGTGTCCGCAAATTTTCCATTTCATTGAAGTGCTCTTTGGTAAACCACATTTTTTGTTTTTTAGTCTGACGTTAACACAAACAAAGCGGATAATTTCCCAACTTGTGAACACGCAACGTATAGCTGCCCATGTGAAAAACAATGATTTTCTAAATGAAAAACTTATTGCAACTGTTCAATAATTCGTCTCTTTAACTGTTATGTTCCCTGTATATTGCACCGCACATTCAGCTGATCCACCATCGACGAAATGAAATATAATTGCAGAAAATGATGCGGTTCATCTGGTGTGGGCACCATAGAACCATGCAAATAATATATTTGTCCTTGTATCTGAAATTGCAAACAATCATTTGTTGAAGTATACGGTGTGACTTCTAATCGTGGGATGGTGTAGTGTGTGCTGTATGTGTAATTGTTATGTGTTGCAATTGATTGTGTTGGTTTGATTGATTGGTGTGAGTGATTGGTTGTGTGTGTTGTATCTTTTACTTTGCAAGTCAACATGAAGCCGCCTTCTCGAATGATATTAGCTCCAAAGGAAGTCATGCGAAAGCAGTTATTGTATTCAAGGATGGGTTGAAGAAAATGGTTGGAATCGGGATCACTTCCATCGAACAATGGTTTCAGTGGCTGTGGTGGTATAAGTAATGGATCCAGTTTGACTTTTCCACTTGCACAGCACAATCCAGCCGTTTCTCTTTTGAACTTTAACGCATTGCAATATCGGCATACAGTCGTCATTGGTCCAATATCTAAATTGTCATCATCACTGTAGTTCGCAGTGGGATCATGCGATTGTATGATTCCAATGAGCTTAGTGTGCTCACGCGTTGTCTCAATCGGGCATTTTCTCTTGGTATATTTTGTCTTTCTTCGCTTAAGTTCTGTGAATACACTTGTTGCTGGCTTGCAGGCCGATGTTCGCACGTCGTCCTCTAGGCATTTTGGACTATGGACAGACTGGTGAATTTAAACTTTAATGCACGATCCACATTATTTTCACAGTTCAACTTACCACCTTAAACTGCTGATAAATGCCTGCTGTTGAAATTGAATAAAAATTTGCACAATACGAGTGATTGATTTGATGGTTTCCAATTGCACTGTTAGGAAACGAATAACTTTAACCTCAATTTCACAATTTCACAGTGAACACAATACCGGTCTTAAGTTAGCGTTTGAAAGAACGTGCGCATAAATGTCACATGAAATTAACTGAGCAGAGTACAATGAGTAGCTGTCAAACAATGTATCACGCACCGGCCCCATCTACTTAAAATGAAACGTTCTTATTTTCGTGAGGGATACTTACACACCACGTACTGGCGCCATCTCCTCCACCACCATGCAAAACCATATTGGTTTGTAGTACATGCTATGTATCAGAGATGGCGCTGTATGTGAAAAATGATTTTCCCTGTTTTCCTGCTTTTCTGTTAAAATTTTTCCTGAATTTTGTTTGCTATAAACCTAACGGAGCCCGAGAGTATTCCAACGAATGCAAAACCGTGGCAATCGGTTCGTGCGTTCTGGAGTTATAGCGTCAGGAAGGAAAACCCGACTTATTTTTATATAATAGATAAGTTTATTATACCAATTTTGGGCTTTGCTACTTATCTTCATTCTAAGTTCATACATAAACCAAGTGTTAAATAGACTAACAGCTTCAGCCAAAAAGGAGTGTTTTCCTACAATCTGAATTTGACCTTGAATGTAGCGAAAAAGGGGGCTCACGCATACTTGAGGTGGAGCTGTGTTGTAAATAATCGGCTTTACCAATAATCAACTTTAGTCTGGGAGCTTTCGACAGGACTCTACACTTCCCCAAATCCCTTTGCCAATGCCTTTGCTTAGAAGCGTCGGAGTTGTGTTTTCTGTGTCTGTTTTTTGTGCTGATGGGGAATTTTAGAGTTGACATGTGCAACATTCGTGGGCTACGATCGAATCTCTTTTCGGCGTACGTCCACGTCGCTAAATATAAACCAGCTGTTTTGGCAATGAGCGAGGCCCAGGTGGGTGTAAATTCTGATAAATCGGAGTTTGATCTGCCTGGGTATCGTTTAGTGCCTTTATTCTTTCTCCACCGCAGTCTCGCCATCTACGTACGTGATGATATTGCCTACCAAACTCCAAGTTCTTATGGCCAATGTTCCAATTCGGAATTTAATTTCATATGGCTGAAATTCCACATCCGTAGGCAAATCATTCATTATTGTTTCATCTACAGAAGCCCTAATCTAGATAGCAACTCGACTTTTAACGAGTTTGATGCGCTGTCTGACTCCATTACAAGAATTGTCACCCTGTATCCTAATACTGAAATTGTCATTGCGGGCGATTTCAATATTCACAATTCTAACTGGCTTCGACATACTGGACAGACAACACCCGAAGAATTTATGTTCAGATCTTCGCTGAGGTAAACCAATTAACCCAGCTTGTAAATGAGCCAACACGCGTACCTGATATTGACGGTCAGAATGCCAACACTCTGGACTTGTTTCTTACCTCCCACCCTGAGAAATACACTTTAGAAGTATTATCGCCTTTTGGCTCGTCGGACCACTGCATCATATCAGCTAATTTCTCGTACTACAACCACACAGTTAAAGAAAAATCTCCGAAAAGAACCGTATGGCAATACGAGAAAGCCAACAGCTTCTTTAAGAGTTTTAACTGGTCGTTATGCTTCCTCGATAACGACGTGGATGCCGCCGCTGATATGGTGTCTAGTATTATCACCTTAGGTATGAAATCCTTTATTCCTAACAGGATAAAGAGTATCATACCGAAAGAAAATGCGAGGTACGACTCGAGCTGTAAAGAGGCTATCAGGCAAAAGGAGTTAAGTTTTCGGTCATATAAGGCCAACCCATCTGAGGAAAACCGAAAAAAGTTCAAGCGAGCCAGAAATGACTGCAATACCATAATCAAGCGTGTAAAATTCTCGTATGACCAAAAGTTGAGGCAAAAAATACTACAATGTCCCAAGGGTAGTAAAAACTTTTGGTCTTTTGTAAAAAATATAAAGAATTCGGCCACATCTTCGATCCCAACGCTCATTTACAATGACATTCCAGCTGCCAACTCTTTAGACAAAGCGAATCTGCTTTGTGCACATTTTGCAGCCAGCTCAATGCTCCCAGATTGCGCTTTGCCTCTACCTGTACTTGAGAGCTTCGAATACACCATGGGACAAATCCATTTCCGCACTCGTACAGTGGCAAGAGTACTTAATGATCTCAACATAAATAAATCCGCTGGTCCAGATTGTATTTCCCCAATTGTTCTGAAGAGGTGTTCTTCCACGCTGGCAAAACCACTGCGTAAGCTTTTCCATCTGTCCTATTCTTCTGGACTCTTCCCGAGAAGGTGGAAAACAGCATTTGTCCAGCCCGTCCCCAAAAAAGGCGAATCTTCTTCTCCCACCAACTACCGACCCATAGCACTTACATCCATTCTTTCTAAGGTCATGGAAACGCTGATAAATCGTCAGCTCATGAAATATCTTGAATCACGAAAACTCATTAATGACCGGCAGTACGGTTTTCGTGGCAACAGATCCACTGGTGATTTGATGGCTTATCTCACCGAAAAGTGGAACCAATCGCTACATCACTCTGGTGAAACGAAGATTGTTGCGCTTGATATTTCAAAGGCATTTGACAGAGTTTGGCACCAAGCTCTTTTGTCGAAAATGCGTGCATATGGGATCGATGCGTCTCTTCTTCAATGGATTAGAAACTACCTCTCTGGCCGTTCAATTTAAGTTGTATTGGATGGCTTCAAGTCTGAAATTCACCATATAAATGCTGGTGTTCCCCAAGGCTCCGTTTTGTCTCCGACTCTCTTTATCATTTTCATAAATGATCTCCTGTCTGTAACTTCTAATCCAATTCACTCCTTCGCCGATGACAACACCCTCAGCTTCTCATATTCATTCCAAGACTCACGTCCCTGCTCTTCGGCCGTAGAACGTATGTTAAGCTCATTAAATTCCGATCTCGACAGCATTATAAAATGGGGTTCAGCCAATAGAGTGGAATTTAATGCTTCTAAAACACAATGCTGTCATTAAAGCGAAACCAGAATCCTCAGCCATTATCCATGAATGGCACTTGCATCGCCGAAACCGAAAGACTTTCCATTCTCGGTATGTGTGTCCATGACAAACTCCGTTGGAATGACCACATACACGAAGTCGCCAAGAACGCTGCGAAATGTCTAGGTTTCCTCAAACGGTGCAAGAAATATTTTACCCCTTCTGATCTGGCTGCCATATATAAGGCGTTCATTCGCCCCAAACTTGAGTATAACTCTCATATCTGGTCTGGTGCGCCCAAAACCTCATTGCACCTACTAGATAGGATACAGAATCGTGCTTTAAAACTTATTGGAGACACAAATATAGCGAATTCTATAAATTCGCTCGAACATCGCAGAAATGTAACATGTCTCTCATTGTTTTATCGCTATTTCTATAAACAGTGCTCAAGCGAAATCGCCAGCTGCATTCCACCCCTTCAACAATTCAACCGCAATACTCGCCAAGCCAGGAATGCCCATCAGTTTACCCTTCAGCCTACTTTCGGTCGTACTATGAAATATAGAGATTCTTTCATAAGCCGTACAACACGAATGTGGAATGCCTTGCCCAGCTCGGTCTTTCCCCCTCAGTGCAATTTGCAGACATTTAAAACCAATGTGCATCGGAATCTCCTATCTTCTCTTTCGCAATTTCCTTAACGCCCGCGCTGTGTACTTCAAACTACACTATAAGAGTAGTCATAACCTCTTTAGCGCGTGTTAATTATAAAAAACAAAAAAAAAGCTTCCTTGATATTTCACAGGTAGCGAGTTCTTTCCACTTGTTGTTGGTTTTCATTCGAATTTTGTTCTCCACTCGCTCTCTAAGATTGCAAAGTGGTGGCTTGATCGATTGAAGTGCTCTGTCAAGATCCATTTTGGATCTCTCTCTCGTCAGTTCATCAGCTATCTCATTGCCGGTTTTGTCACTGTGTCCAGGGACCCAGCAGAGATTGGTGGCGTGCTGCGAGCAAAGAACTTTAAGCTCCTCGCGGCAGCGGTGGACTAATTTGGATTTTATTTCATTGGCAGAAACTGCTTTTATTGCCGCCTGGCTGTCAATGAAGATGGTAATATCGCTGCCTGATATTGCCAATATCGACGCCCTACGGGCCGCTTCTGCGATTGCCAGAACTTCCTCTTGGAAGACACTACTACTATCAGGGAGTCTGATGGAGCAATGTATATTTAGTTCCTCAGAGAATATGCCGGAACCAGTTCCACAGTCCATCTTTGACCCATCTGTGTAGATGGATATTGATTTTATTTTTGTGGGTTCATTTGTGTTCCATTCTTCCCTACTCGGAAAGGAGCAGGTGAATGGTCTGTCAAAGTCTAGACGGGGAGTCATATAGTCGGATGTGACGACGCTCCGTACGTATTTACCTAATATCTTTGCATGCCCAAAATTGCAAAGGTTCCAAGTGTTTATTTGGCGCAACCTTAAGGCACTTTTGGCAGCAGATTCTTCCATGTATAGGTCTAGAGGTGTCAGATTAAGAATTGCCTCTAATCCAGCAGTAGGTGTCGTTCTCATGGCGCTAGTTGTCCCTATGCATGCTATTCTTTGTATTTTGGTCATCAACTTTAGATTGGTCGATTTGCTGGCGGCTTGCCACCAGACTTCTACCATATGTCAGTATTGGTCGCAAGATTGCTGTATACATCCAGAGGATAACGCTGGGGTTAGGTCCCCAACTTCTTCCGAAGATGCGGTTACATGCGTAGAATGCATTCACTGCTTTCTTAACTCTTTCATTAACATTCGGCTTCCAATTAAATTTTCTATCAAGGATAATTCACAAATATCGCGCACTATCTGCTACCCTTAGGGGTATACCTTCCAGAGTTGGTGGCTGGAATTGCGGAATTGTTCTTTTATTCGTGAACAAGACAAGCTCGGTTTTCTGCGGATTGACCCAAAGGCCGCATTGCTTTGTCCACGTATTTAATTCCCTAAGTTGCCTAACAGGTCGCTTATGGTCGGTAAAAACTTCCCTTTGGTAAGTATAACTACATCATCTGCATATGCAGTTATCTTGACTCCTAAGTTGTCAAATTTTATAAGTATTTCATTAATGACAAGGACCCAGAGTAAAGGGGATGTAGCCAAATTTGTTCCACATTGAAATATCCTGATGTTTACCGATGGTTTTAAAATATACTCTTCATGCAGTGATCCGAATAGTTTTGATAGGTTGACTGCACATCTCCAGACTTCGTTTTATGGTGCAATAAAAACTACTTGTCCTTCAATGCTAGTAAACGTTCGGTCATTGCTTTTTCCCGTCGTACCTCGCCTTTCATTCGCTCCTATATTTGACAAGTAGTGCTCTATGCCAGAACCGGGCAAAAGCCTTTGTTCGGTTCGCGCTTGACAGCGTTCTTTTTCTCGCTGATGCTGTGTACCCTCCGTAGTACTCTACTTCCGTGTTGCTGTCCCCCTTGGTGGTATAACCCCTGAAGCTAGCGTTGAGTAAGCTCAAGCGTTTCACTTCAAGTGAACTCGTAACAAACTCCAGTTATAACCTACGGACTTGGCTGGTCACCTTGATTAGTTCGTTAAATGCAAACACCTCTGTCGGCATTTCTTAGAGTTCGCTTGCTTCATTTCATTATTACTTCCTTATCTACGTATCAATGTTTTGATTCGTTTAACTACCGCTTTGCAGTGCATTTAATTTTTCAGCGGTGGAGGTGATTCCAAAATATGAATACACCTTGTTATTAAAGTATTTCGTATATTCGAGCAATTCTTTGTTGTCGATTGATTTACTTCCTTTTCGTCGCTTTTGTCCTATGGCAACATTTGTTTAGGATAATACTTGTTAACCTCTTGACGCTTCCTATGACTAAATCAATTTTATTCGCCCCAGTCAATTGAATTTTCATTTTTTACTACCAGACAATTGCTCTTGTGTCGAGTGGCTCTTGGAAAATCATTCCTCCAATATAGTGCAATGAAAATGGCCCATGCACCGCCAGGTCACCATTCCGTCATCGGTCGCCCATCTGCTGGAGGCCTACACTTTGCAGAATATGTGGTCTACCGTGGTGAACAGGTATTTATCTCTTGCATTACACATTTAAATATTTATTTTTGTCAAACTCAATCCTCCAGGCTTATCCCGAGTATCTGATTACGTACCAAATCGTCAAACCCGAGGACAGTAGTAGCGGCAATGAGGAATCATCAAGATGATGGATGCCCTCTGTCGGCTCAACGCCAACTTCATCACCAGCCAATCAACAGCAGTCACAGCAGCAACAACAGACCCCGCAACAACATCAAAGTCAGCAACAGTCCACTCCGCAGCAACAGCCACAGTCACCCCCAGTCCAAGCATCTACATCCCAATCGCCACATCCAATAGCCGGCGATATATCGCTCTCATCGTCAAACTCCTTCTCGTCCGTCGACACCAATCAGACTCTTTTAAACGGCTTCACCGGTATAGTAGCCTCATCGTCCGCCATCAACAACAATCGATCATCATCTGTTTCGAATGGAACAAATCGACCGTATCGCACGAAATACAGCCAATTCATGATCATCACTCCAGCAGTATCGATTGATCGAAATTTCGACAACGAAACTGGTGCTCCCGCTGATAATGATGTCGATGAGTCATGCTACTACAATGGCAACTACTTTCGCATGAATTTACTCAACAGTAACGATAGCAGTGGCAACGACAGCAGTGACAGTAGTTTTCGTTCAAATTACAATTCAACTCTGCACAACAGTCGGCATCATTTGCTGTCAAACAATCCGCATGGCTTCTACACTTTCTCATCGTGGCGTTGGTGTACGCTTATTTGTGCGGCAATGCGTTGCTTTGGCGGTAGCCGCAGCTCGAATGTTCCCTACAGTTCATCATTCTCTCAACGGCCATACAATCGAAATGTTCGTGCCACCAGGCAACGTCAGTCCGCATTCAATCATTTGCCCACATTTACGCCGCGCAAGACTCGTGATCACATGAATAACATAACATATGAATTGTGACGACGATCAATTCCTTCAATCGTTTTGGTGTTTGATGTTATACTTCAGCTTTTTAGCTGTATTTTTGATCTCTTCTATAAAACGACGCCGATAATTGTACGAATTGTCGGTGTTGTGTTTGTCGTGTTTTATAATCAGCTTTTAAAAATGCATTATGTACACCGTAGAGAGTATCGTACACGATTTGTATGTGTCTATAACTAAATAAAAGTGCGCTCTACAGAGGGGGGAGGGGTGATAGAAGGATTGGGATTGGTTTCATGGAATGTTTTTAGCAGGTTATTTTCATCTCACAGCCATAGTCACATTTTATGCACTGAAAACTGAGCAAATTAAACAACAATAAGAAAAACACTACAGAGGTACACATAAATGATGGTTCTTTATATCGAAGGGAGACAGGCAATAGTTATAGTACAACAAGTAGTCTCCGAGTTAGACTAATCTAGAAATCTAGCCTTTCATTTGCCTTTAGGCTTTTTCCCTACCCCATACACATGTTAATTAAACTTGCAAAGACTATACATCAATGGGCTACAGCATTGTTATTAACACGAATATTTGTCCAACTTATTCTCAGCTTTTTTATACCTGCATTTCTGTTTAAGCATTATAGTGCCAGCGCGCGGTGTTATTAATCAATTTCAATGTTGTTTTTTTAAGAATAAAAGGTCTTTGAGAGATTTTTTCTTTAACACGAGGTTGTCATGTTCCCGCTCAAACTTAATTCGTTGTTGTGGTTCTTCCTTTCAGAATGCAATTAGCTCTTGTGCTGCCTCATTATCAGCCTGTTTTCAACCGAGCTTCATCCGATTGACTTGGGAAAGTTAAAGACGTCATAAAAGCAAATCTTCAATCACGGCAAATGCTTTCACATAGCAAATACAGGGTTATATTTGCGTCTCCTTTGAATGGAATAATGTGTTTGGTACAACTAGCCAGTGGCCTGTGCTAATGCCTGTCAGTGTCAATTTCGAGCTCTATTGAGAAGAAATCCAATCAATGAATTTCATATTGAAGCCTCAGAAAAGATCGAGATTTGGTTTTGCGCAAAAGTCCCTGAATGAAATCGGTCACTGACTGTTCAAGGACCAAACCCATGGTTATAGCACGCACTACCAACAAATAAAACGGTTTGCATCTTTATTCTTCTTTCTGCTTGCCGGTAATCAATGCAAGCTTTTACTGAGAAATGCCTTTTTTAGAATCTATCTTGTTTTGTTGATCAAAATAAGAAAAGTTTTGTTTGCTTATTTCAACCATTTTATTTTTCAATTTTAATTTAAAATTGTTTTAATATGAATTATCACTTTAATAATGCTCGTATGACTGTTTGTTAGCAAAACGACATTGATACTTTCAAAATACAACAAGCATACGTCAGTAATATTGTCCAGCAACTTAGTATCATTGATGTAAGAATTGGGCCCTTAGGAAAAAATCGAAGCAATCAAACTCCCCTCAAGCAGTATGGGTATGCTTACAGCCGACCCTGCGTCGATGTTTCGAAAAGAGAACCACATTTGTGCTGGCAATATGGCAAATGTTATTTTTTTATTATAATATGTATGTTTATAACTGTCACTTAGTCTCTATTTCGTCATAATATTCATCATATTCGATAGTCTGCAGCTGCAGTGGAAGTTTTTGCCAATACATTCGACCAAAAAACAATTTTATAATTTTTTTAGGTTAGATAACGTGGGAGCTTCTGTTCCCTTCCGTGCGTAACATGTCATACACCTTTCGAGCATTTGAAGTATCCTTCTGCGAATATGTAATCCTTCTTTCTGTTTCTTTGAAAAAATGTGCAATATTTATCTTCTCCCTCCTTCTACAATCTATTCAATTATTTCTCCTTCACCTAGAACTCTTCCCAAGAGCGTATTTTGAATTCGCAATTTATATCAGTATACCTGTGAATATTATGTGTGCATACCCTCTCCCACTGGTTGTCTAATTAAATTTCTTAAAAACCGATTACACGTGAATAAAAATAAATCAAATAAATTACAAACCATACAAAGAATATATAAAAAAACAAAAAAAAACAAACTCAATTCACAAAGTGTGTTGAATTTCGTTGTTTTTATTTCTAGTACGATAAATATTTGTTTTTAATATGAAAGAAAAAGAGAAAACTTTTTTACCAATCTATTCGAATTCTAAAACGTTGTCACTTAGTTTGGCTTTATTATTTGTTCTTTGTTACTAGATATGGCTTGTTATTGTTGCGTTCAAAAGAATTTCGGATAAAATAAAATTTATAAAGCAAAACAAAATAAATAAATATAATTAAATATACCTCAAGAAAAACAAAACAAACAAAAAAAAATAAGAAAACTTAAATCGGATAAAAAATTATATTAATGATCTTTGTATTGTATTAGTATGTAATGATTTTAGGATATTTCTTCAAATGATACTTGTATGCATTCGTAATTTAAACACATTAATATACATAAATATTTGATTTCTTTTTTTCGATCATTGATATATAGATATACTACCAATTAAGTGAGACATGTATTCAAAACATTATACAATTGAAAAAGTGGAATATTATAATATGAATAAACCAGCAAAATAAAAAGAAAGCCGACTTCTGTCAAATAAAAATAAGAAAACTGTTTGTTTTATACATAAACTAGCTTACGCAGCGGACTTCGTCTAATCGAACAAAAATTAATAGAACAATGATTGCATTAATTTTTAACTTTCTCCATTACGTAGTAAGAGAAAGATATTGTTTTCGTACAAAATTTGGAACTCGAGATATTAATCAATTCTGGGCTGGAATCGGCTAAGGTGATAGTTGATTGTCGCATTTTTGATTGTCGTTTTTGATTATCAGCTCTTCTTTGCTCTGTGTAAAGCGATCACTAAAAAATGATTGATTATTGGCAGCACTTAGAGTTTTAAACGTCACTTCCTTGCCGACGCTGTCATTTCGTGCAGATGATACCTACATATTCGAAGTGTTTCTTCTTTATTGTGAAAATCGTACCTAAGTGAATTTGAGAATAATAATAATAATGTTCACAAAGTGCAATAAATTTGTTTATTTTTTTTTAGGGAAGCACATTTAGGTATGCTTCCGATTGAAGAATATGTTTTCATTTTCCATTGGCCTTATAATCATGATAGGTAGGTATTATTAGTTCCATCAACCCTTTAACTGCAAAATTTAAAGGGAAAATTGAAAATAGCCACCACCCCTAAAGAAGATTTAAAGGATTTAAATTTGCAGCTAATTGAAGGATGGTTGGAACATGCGTTGACCTTACTAAAGTTGGTAAATCAGGTAGTCGCAAAACAAACACAAACGCTTTTTTTCGATAAGCGAAAGATTTCCAAAAATCTAAAATACTCAATAATAAATGCCACCAATCAACAATGAATATTTATAGATAATGCATTCTTACATCGCGTTTGGAAGTTCCAAGATACCTACCTATTTGTTTTATTTCTCAGGTTTGTTCTTAATTAATAGCTTAATAGCAGGACTTTGATATAATTATTTTCTTCATTTCTGTAGAAAAGTTTCAATGAAGTAAACATTGCTCTTCACGAATTTTAAAATTTCACTTTTTTAATTTAATTTTTTTAATATACCTACCCATATTCTTTTTTCACGAACGTATTTAATTTATTTGGAGTCGAAGCCGAGGTGCATACCAATGAGAATGACTAAAATGTATGAAAACGACACCTAAATAGGTGTCACATGAAATTGATAGCAAAAAAGCGATTGTCAATTTGATAATCACCTTACGTGGACGTAATACTATGATTTTGATTGTCAACTATCAACTATCACCTTAGCCGATTCCACCCCTGGTATGACGATGATAGAGGAACTCAAAAAAGTGGGTCGGAAAATTCTGTACGGTCTGTCCATCTGTCCGTCCTTCCACAGCCTAAACGGCTTCCCGGATTGAGTTTTTGGGCTTACAGTTCGGTAGGGTTTTTTTTTTTTTTGTTTTTGCAAGGTAACCTTAATATTCACCCCTATCGAGGTATCCGTTCGGAAAAAAATTTTCTCCGATCTGTACGAAATCGGAGAAATTCCATTCGAGGTATCCGTTCTGATACGACTTTCGGAAAATTTCTCCGATGACATATTAGGCGTTTTTCTTTTTTAGTTCAGAGCTGAGCTCTGAACTGAGCGCGAGCATTATGAGCGCGCTCTGAACCGAGCGTGCTCAGATCTCTCAGATGTATTTATGAAACACACTTGAGCACAATCTGTCAAATGTGACTGTGTGTATGCATATCTGTGTTTTCAACTTTTTATTATGAAAGTTGATTTACAAATTCGGCCGCGTAACTTTCAAACTTTTTCAAAAATCAAAAAAGGAAAATAAATAAAATGGATAAGCTAATTGTTGTGAAGGAAGCATTCAATTTATTGTTCGACGAAGATGAGGACGAATCTTGCGGAACAAATTGTTCGAGGAAAATTGAAAGAAATAGAAACTATTCCGAAGATGTTGTTCCAAGGTTTTCGGATAAAACATTTAAACAACATTTTCGCATCAATCCAGATGTATTTGAAAATTTGTGCATTCAATTACACGCTATTGAGGAACATAAATATGGGCCAGGCAGAAAGTCGACGCTGATTGAGAAACAATTAATGATAACCTTGTGGTATCTAGGAAACCCAGAATGTATGAGGTATGTTGTATGTAATTCCATTATGATTTATGTGACTAAAACCACTTTTATTATAGATCAATTGCAGACAGATTTGGTGTGTGCATTGCCAATGTTTGGAGGATTGTATCCAATAACTGCGATAATTTAATTCAATTGAATAGATCCAAAAGATATATTCGATGGCCGACTCCAGAAGAAGCTGATAGAACGTCTGCGCATTATTTAAGGCAAACTCGCTTGCCAGGTAAAGACATGGTTTATAATCATATACATAAATCCATATTGATAAATATTTATTAACTCTAGGAATTATTGGATCTATCGACGGGTCACATATACCAATACGAGCCCCAATTGTTTCGCATAACTCTTATATTAATCGAAAGGGATTTCATTCCATTTTACTTCAAGGTATATGTAACCACAAAATGCAGTTTTTGTACTGCTACACCGGCGAAGCAGGCTCTATTCATGACGCACTACTGTTAAGAAGATCTGGATTGATAAATAAAATCACTTCAGGTAACATTTACTTCATTTACAATAACAACAGCTCATTACAAAATCCGAACTTTAATTTTAGGTGACTTTATTATCGGCGAAAGCCAACATTTATTGGGAGATTCGGCCTATCCACTAAAACCGTGGTTAATAACACCGTACAAGGATAACGGCAATTTGAGAGAACAACACAAAATTTTCAACAGGATTCATTCCAAATGCAGAGTAACAATCGAGCGTGCATTTGGTCTGCTCAAAGGCAGATTTCGAAGACTGTTCCATATTGATTCTTTGAAACCCACCTCAATTGTAAAATACATTATGGCATCCTGTATTTTACATAATATATGTTTACAAACCGATGATGTGGATGATGAATTCGTTATAGTAGAGGACGAGTTCATTGAGGATGACTACGACACAGATTCGACTGATATGCAATCCGCTCAGTCAAAAAGAGAAAGTTTGTTAAATGCATTATTTTAATAAATTATAATTTATTATACCATTAAATAAACGACTTCACTTTTAATACATAACACAAAACATAATCAGTCTTCAGTGACATTTGTTTAACATCTTAAAACTACAGAAAAAAAAATTCGCTTCAAAAAATATCTTAAACTTCTGCTGGCTCACATTTTGTCCACCATTTTTTGGAATAAATCCAAAAACTTATTGCTGGCTTCCATTCTCTCCCTATGTCGCCTTTCAGCTGGATCTTCCCTACTTCTGCGCCTTTTTTTTCTAAAATTAGTGGAAAATGTTGGCTGTGGATCGTCCACTTCATATTCAGCCTCAAAACTAGGAAAAGATTGATCGCACTGAACAACGCCTATGTCCTCCGATGAAAGGACGGCTGGAGGATTAATTTCTGGGGCTCGAAAAAGTAACTCGTCGATTAAATCGTAATATTCCCACGATTTCCTCGACTGACCTGTTGCTTTGTTATCTTCCTTAATTTTTTTGTACGTTCTTTTAAGTCCTTTCCATTTTGAGTCGACCTGTTCATAGGATAGAGATAGACCGAACACATTATTTATCGTGTTTGCTATTTCTTGATATGCTGTTTTTTTGACTCCATTTTCCAGGCGTTCGTAGTTGTCCTTTATTGAACTAATAAGCATGACAATCATGCTTTTCGTCCATTTAAACCCTGTAACAAAGAATATGAATAAATTGAATATTTATTAATTGTTATTTATTAAATTTGTTTACCTTCTGTGCCAGAACAACAAGGTTCGTCCGCCATTTCAACCACAACTCCTGTTTTCTTGTCTGTCAAATGAGATTGAAGTGTGCATGTACATGTGTGCTCAGCTTTTTACTCAGGATGCCCAGTCAATTTATTCTGAGCTCATAGAGCGCGCTCTGATCATGCTCTGAGCGAAAAAAGAAACACAAATTCGAGCTCTGAAGTGTCTGAGCTAAAAAAGAAACACGAACTTTTTGTATAACAGTTCAGGTTGTGCTCTGAACTAAAAAAGAAAAACGCCTATTATAGCGCACCTTGTCGCATTGCGTGGAACCGCGTTATAACAGTTTTGACAGCTACATGGCACATTTTTTCCGAAGCTCTCCGACAACTAAGTGCTGCGGAATATTTGAATGCGAAATGAACGCGTTTATATTCTTTTCTATTTTGTTCCGAAACGGATACTTCGAACGCAATTTGTGTTCCGATTAAATTTGTGTTCTGATTAAAGATTTGATTGCAAATGGCTCTAACGATTTTAACCAAAATTGATATTTAAGCTTAAGTTGGTAAGGTAACCATGATTGCATACCCAGTAGGTATTTATTAAAAATTTCGAACAACGGTAGGTACTTTTGAAATTTCGACATATCTCGAAAACGGCCTATACGATGTAACAAAAATAAATTTCTAAGGTAATGTGGTCATTTATAACTTAATAGCAAAGACAGTTTTTCTCTATATCGTAGGTACAATAGATTTTTGAAAAAAGGATTTTTTTTAATATTGTTTTTTTTTTTTTTCAGTTTACCGGAAAACGGCCAATTTTGACCAAAATATAAACTTCGAGTCAAATGGATGTTTTCAAAACTATTCACCCCTATCGGGAATTCCGAGGGAAAAATGTTTCCCCCGGATAATTTTTGTTCCCGGGAACTAAATCTACCCATTGTGAATTTCCATCGGAATGTTTTTCCCCGGGGAAACAGTTTTACCAACATTAAGATTCGTAAAAGCACTTTCGAAAATGTTTTCGAATGTTCTGACAGCAGTCAATCATCAAGTAAACCTGAAGTAAACAACATATCCGTAGAGATTATTGAATTTAAAAAAGTGAAAGTAATTATTTTAAAATGTTTAGAAGTGCGCATTTTTTATTAGCGATAGAAGAACATGAGCCAATGGAGAGGGCTCGGCAAAGATCAATAAGAAGAAGTTTGAGGGATTTTTTTTTTTTTGTGAAAATCTTCCAAAGACACTATGAGAATAGCAAGCGCGTTCTCATAGTAGTGTCAGATTTTTACTGACTAAAAACACCACCCTTCTAAAGATTGTTAGATACTGCAACTAAGATATAACTTATCAAGCAATTTTTCTATCATTAAATAAAAACTTTTGACAGTTTACTTTCCAATGAAAGATCCTGCGTGTTCCGCAAATTAGACGCGGTTAATCTTATCTTGCCAAGTCGAACGGTTTCGTTCTTTGTAGTCGGCGCAATAAATTGCTCTCGTCCAAGATTTGTCGGACTGTATTGTTGATATGTCCGATTAGTCGGTTTGTATGCTTTCTCGCTAAGCTTCTAGTTTCAGCTTCGATTGTTGGAATTCCGAGATCCCTATGGATATCGTCGTTTCTAATATACCATGGTGCTTGTACAATTTCTCTAAGAACTTTATTTTGAAAAGTTTGTAGAATATTGACATTTGTTTTCTTGGTACAACCCCAAAGTTGTATACCGTAGGTCCACACCGGCTTTAGCATTGCTTGTATAAAAGCAGTTTGTTCTCAGTACTGAGCTGGGAATGTTTTCCGAGTAACCAGTACATTTCTCTATATTTGAGGGATGCAGCTAATCCTTTAGATCTACCAGATGTATTGCAAGTAGAAATGCATCTTTAACCAATTTTCTTAGATTCCATAAATACTACCGAGTAAACAAGCCGATGTTTAAATACTTGTTGGAAGTACTCGAAGATTCTTTGCCGCAAACTAAAAAATCATTTCCCCACTAGTGAAGCTAAGCGCATGCTTGCGTTTTTTTGCAGAAGGCGGATACCAAGTAGGTGTGGGAAAGGATCACGAAGTTGGATTAGCCCAATCATCTTTTTCCGAAGTGCTTTCAAGTGTCCTAAACATATTCGAAAGTAAACTTTGTCCAATTTGGATAAATATGCAAATGACGGCGGAAGAGAAAAGGCGTACAAATACTCATTTCTATGAAAGGCATAATTTGCCAGGAGTAATAGGGTGCATTGATGGCACCCATGTTAAAATTATTTTTCCGCCAAAAAATAAACATTCTTACTACAACCGAAAAGGATTCTATAGCTTAAATGTTCTACTTGTAAGTAGACTCTTATAATGTTGTGTACTTAACATGATCTCAATTTAAACATTGCAGGTTTGCGATGACCAAATGCGAATTCGGTTCGTTGATGCATCTCATCCTGGAGCATGTCACGATTAACTTACTTTTTTCCACTCAAATATGGACTTCATGGGTGGCCCATGTTGACTTCTTTCTCCAATGTTCTCCAAAAACTGTTGACTTCTTCTTTTTGTCTTTGTCTAAATCCATTTGCTATATCTGGACATTTTTCCATATGATTTACAATTATCTGCAGTTGTTTTGTATTTGTTGCGTTCGACCTTCATTAAAACCGACAATATTCAATATTTTTGTACATATTTCACAGAAAAATACTTACATTGTTGCTTTTAATCTAAAGTTCCCAGACAAATATTCAGCGGAATATTTCGGGGAAAATTACGGTAATATTTCCATCGGAAATTTATTCACGATAGCTATTTTTCCGTAGGATTTTTTTCCCCCTTCGAAATTATTCACAATACCTATTTTTTCCGACGGAATTTTTTGTTCAATTTCGAAAAAGATTCACGATACCTATTTTGTGAAAAAGGGAAATATTCCGGGGGAAATGCGATTCCCGATAGGGGTGATTGTGTTCTCAATTTTCGATTTGCTGAAGACTCTGAAAGTCAGCCAGACTCGCACTAAACGAGAAAGTCTTGTGCGACCCAGTCGTGCACTTTATTTTATTTTTATTTTATAAATTTCCATGCCCAATTGGCTGACACTGCGACCTGAAAGATCTATTCACCCCTATCGGGAATTCCGAGGGAAAAATGTTTCCCCCGGATAATTTTTGTTCCCGGGAACTAAATCTACCCATTGTGAATTTCCATCGGAATGTTTTTCCCCGGGGAAACAGTTTTACCAACATTGATTCGTAAAAGTACTTTCGAAAATGTTTTCGAATGTTCTGACAGCAGTCAATCATCAAGTAAACCTGAAGTAAACAACATATCCGTAGAGATTATTGAATTTAAAAAAGTAAAAGTAGTTATTTTAAAATGTTTAGAAGTGCACCTTTTTTATTAGCGATAGAAGAACATGAGCAAATGGAGAGGGCTCGGCAAAGATCAATAAGAAAAAGTTTGAGGGATGCAGCTAATCCTTTAGATCTACCAGAAGTATTGTAAGTAGAAAGTAAAAACTTTTCTTCCTGCATCTTTAACCAATTTTCTCAGATTCCATAAACACTACCGAGTAAACAAGCCGATGTTTAAATACTTGTTGGAAGTACTCGAAGATTCTTTGCCGCAAACTAAAAAATCATTTGGAGTTTCCCCACTAGTGAAGCTAAGCGCATGCTTGCGTTTTTTTTTGCAGAAGGCGGATACCAAGTAGGTGTGGGAAAGGATCACGAAGTTGGATTAGCCCAATCATCTTTTTCTGAAGTTTTCTGGTTCAATTGCAACGTTTTTCTGATTTGCGATGATCCTGTGGCAATGTTTTCTTTTTGTGAGTCATCGACATCTTCCATTTTCCTTTTTTTGCTACAAGAAGGCAATCCGAAGCTCTTTGCATCTGAAGAACCTGCAACCGACAAACCCATAGCACAAACGTTGATGATTGCTTCTTCAATGGGGGAAAATTTGTATTCTTTGTAAGGTCCACCGCCGGTTGCATTTTTCAACTTCAGATTCTCGGACATCTTCTTTATGACGTATTTCTTTTTGTCACTCCAAACCTAAATATTTTTTAATTATAGAAATTAATTACCTAGTATACGAAATTTAAACATGAAACTTACTTTTTTCCACTCAAATATGGACTTCATGGGTGGCCCTACCATCTAAAGTTCACTGACAAATAATCAGCGGAAAATTACGGTAATATTTCCACCGGAAATTTATTCACGATAGCTATTTTTCCGTAGGATTTTTTTCCCCTTTCGAAATTATTCACAATACCAATTTTTTCCGACGGAATTTTTTGTTCAATTTCGAAAATGATTCACGATACCCATTTTGTGAAAAAAGGAAATATTCCGGGGGAAATGCGATTCCCGATAGGGGTGATTGTATCAATGGGGAAAGGTTAATCTAAGAGGCGTGTGACCTCCCTAATGAAGTTCAATAAGTTTAGTAGAAGAGTATATATTATCCTAAACACACATTTTCTTAACCAATGATAGGCCGGACAGTCACAGAACATGTGTTCAGACGATTCAACATCCTCCAGACAGAATCTGTATTCTATTTCCGGACAGAGGTTCATTTTGTTGAAGTGATATCTAAGGCCACAATGACCTGTGAGGAAGCCCGTTAACTTTCCTATATTATTCATACTGAGTTTAAGGATTTCTTTGAAGGAATAAGGATTAACTAAGTTTGATTGTCTTAGATCAGTGACCCCAGTGTTGTAGTGTTGGCTCTCCTAACACTATAAGTGTTCTGATAGACAGCAGCAGCAGCGTTATATTTTATTGAAATTCATTTGGAAATCACAGCGTTTCTAAAAATTGGAAAGTGTCTTTTCAAACTTAAAAAAGGGTTAAAGTAGCAACAATTTGTATCAGGGCCCTCGAACAAGTGCCAAATTATTGCACAACGGTCACGTTGGTCACATTCACATCGCGCGGCTCAATCATACATTAAAATCCGATTCGGATCGTTCCCTAGCGACATCGCCGCACAAAATCAAGGCACAGACGTCGTTTTCCTTTGGGCCAGAAGAAGCACTTTTTTCGGAGCACAGTTTTTCTGCTATTGAAGTCAGCTGGCTGACAGATTTCATGTTACATTGGCCGCAAAAAAAGCACTTACATAGAAATTCGTATTGACAAATGACACTTAAAACTTTCCGGCTCACCAACATACCTACAAACCGCCAACAAATATGAACCACTTCCGCTGTGGGCAAAGTTGCTCTGGTTGCTATCAGAGTTCATATAATTTTATCCGTTTAATTTTAAATTAAAGCTATAGATTTGAATTTATAATTCTGAAATATTTTTTTTTTTAATTTCAATTTAAGCAAAAGTCGTTAGAATCTTATGAATTCAAAAATTAAAATTAACTGTTCAGGCATAAATAAATAAGATGTCTCATCGCAATGTATAATGTCGTTTTCCATTGGGACCAAAAATCAATCTTTTTTTCGATTCAGAGCACTTTTTGCAGATCTCGATATTTTTTCAGATCTACACACACTCTCACAATACCAATATACTTTGCACAGCTGTTCTACGTCATTTTAAGAAGTTTGCTTTGAAGACAAATGGGGGTAGTTTCGTGAAAACCAAAATAACGAAATACATTTAATAGCCATGGATATAATTCAGGAGGAAATATTATCTTCATAGTTTTCCTCGTCATCTGCAGACTATGAATCACCAAAAATACTCCATTTGTATGTGCAATAGTGGTAACATTTTTCAAGTCGATATTCATTTGTGATTTTTGCAAAAACAAATGCAATTCGAACAGCTGATATTGCTGCCAAATAACGCACTTATACATTTACAAAAGCATATCAATTTCGTTGCATGTTCCATTCGCCGAGTAAAATCTGAGATCTGAAAAAGATTTCTGGTGGTCCCAATGGAAAACGACATAAAAAAAGCTTGTACTTTTTGCGATCATCCAAAAAAGATTGTCAAACAAATGGAAGGTGAAAACCAAAACCCACCACACCTCATTCGAGAAGGGGTTGAATTTTTGTTCCAATGAACGCTACTTTTATTTCGTTTTTCTGCTCTCGAAATCAGCTGGCTGTCAGATTTCATGTTCCATTGGCCGCAAAAATATGCACTTTTTTCCAGAGCCAGAGCAGTTTTGCGAATCTCGATATTTGTCTTTTGTCAAACTTTAAAGTGTGTTAATTATTACGTATTTAGAAGACAAGTCTGTGAAAAATAGAGAATACATTAAGCTCCGCAATGGATATCAACATAAATTGAGTTGATTTTCATTTTAAGAACAGCTGACACGCACTACCACAAATGCGAAGGAAGACTTGGGGATACAATTTTAATGTTCTTGTTTAGGTAAGTATGCATTAACTTTATTTTTAGGTTTTTCGTTATATTCGATACAAATGTGTGTACCTACAATTTTAGAATTGTATAATTTTTTATATACCTTGTAGTATACATTTATTCGGAAACTTGAAAAATGTGATGTCTGGAAGTTTAGCAGCAGGTAGTAATAACGCACTTCAATCACTACATTTTTCTACCAAGAAAATAGTCTCCGTCTTACCACTTCGCATATTTTTTCATATAGGTACCTGTAATCACATGAATAAAACAATCACCCCTATCGTGGAATACGCCGAGGGGAATGTTTCTCTCAAAATCAATACTACCTATTGCATCGTAGAATACATTCGAAGTGAAAGATTTACCAGTTGGTAAAGTGAATCCGCGGTACTAATAATCATTTTTAGTGTCCAGACTAAATTTTTCGAGTTCACAATGGTGAAATTTTCCATACAAAACTGCATATTGTGATCTAGGAAATATTTAGTGTGGAGGTTAAAAATGATTATTAGTACCGCGGAATGTGTTTAACACCATCGTAGAAAACGATCGAAGTGAAACTCCTCATACAAATTTTGACATTTCAAATATACGCAGGTAGTTCATTGCGTATCCTATAGTTTGTTCTGCTGTTTCGTTGTGATTTTCCAAAGTGTGTATGTTCGGAACATCAAAAACATGAAAATGTTGGTTTAATTAAATGAAAACATTTGGTAGCCCTGAGAGATAACTAAACTTTATAAACAATCCGCGGTACTAATAACCATTTTTAGTGTCCAGGCTAAATTTTTCGAACTCACAATGGCGAAATTTTCCATACAAAATTGCATATTGTGACCTAGGAAATATTTAGTGTGAAGATTAAAATTGATTATTGGTAAGGCCCTACGTAAATATAAACCTACATTATAAATTTATTTTTGATTTGATTTCTGCAAAATACATTTTAAATTGCTTTGCTCTATCTCTGCTGCCATTTAATGCAAACCAGTTGATTTTCGAACCAATTTTGAATGAAAATACCTCTACGATGTATACGGAAAGTGAAAGTGAATCGAGTAGGTGAAGTGAATCTCAAATACGCCGTATTCCAGGATAGGGGTGAATAACGTGTTTTAACTTTCGCGATTACGTAGGAGAAAGATTTTGTATTCGTACAAAATTATGAACTCGAGATGTTTATCAATTCTGACATTACGATCATAGGGGAACTCAAAAAACTTATTTTCAAAATTCTGTTCAGAGGAATGCAGCCTAAACGGCTGCCCTTATTTGGTTGAAACTTCGGATTTGGAGTTTGTGGGCCTACAGTTCGGGCGGGTTTTTTTCTATTTGCACGGTAACCTCAATGTTAAAGTTACTTCCCAGATAAAAATGTTCATACCAGTTGGATTTGTTCGAAAACTACTCTAACAATTTCAACCCATTATAATATTTGAGCTTACGTAGGTGAGGTCGACATGACTGCATAATTTGCAATATTTTCTAAGTCCAATGATTTAAGATGCAATGCATTGCTTTGAGTTGGAAGGCAAACAATTTCATATGATAAGTATAAGCTAAAGCTAAGATTAAACTGTATGCCAATTAAGCATATGAATGCCAAAAGGCAAATGACCAGATTAGCTGTCAAATTAACAAAATGTCACAATTATCAAAACTCTATATTAGACTATATGACAAAAATTACCAATATGGTCATATTTGCCTCGATGGTCATTTAAGGCATTTCTTATTTATTACCCAATGTTCTAGAATCTAGAAGGTAAAGAAAGCAAACAATTTTTACACAAACAAAATTTCACAACAGGAAAAAAGTATTTACACAACCACAATTAGGGACAAGAACAAGACCAACAAGACGAATGATAGATTTAATAATCCACTAAAAAAGAGAAAGAAAATGAAAATAAATCGCAATCCTACGAACTCATCAAACACCGATTACAACAAAATAATAGGTACCTACTTGTTCCATCAAAAATGCCAGCAATGCAACAGCGAAATTTCAAGAAAGTGCATATGGGCATATATGCTATTTGGGCATTTTTATCTGTCAAAATCACCCTGGTCATGTGTGGCATTCAGGTCATTAGAGCATATGAGATATGCCCATTACACTGTATGACCATATTTTGACAGGAGAACTGTCAGAAATTGGCATTTTATGACCACTTGGCATACAGTCTAATCTTACCGTAAGTAAACATTTTGTAAAGTAGATTTTCGCCAACGACCACACCACGCTGAAAGCATCGGTTCTCGTCCGATCACCGAAATTAAGCAGAGTCGGGCGCGGTTAGTACTTAGATGGGGGACCGCTTGGGAACACCGCGTGTTGTTGGCAATGCCCTACTTTTTTGCCTGAATGCATCCATTTGCATTTCATTGTCTAACATTGCGCGTTTGTATTTTTGTCACTTGTTTCAGGCAACTTTTTGCAACCTCTTGTACCTTTTAGAGTTATTCTACAAGATGATACATAGGTACTTCTAACCTCTGACGTGAGTGACATATTTTGGAAAAACCAAGAAAAATACTAATGGAGCAATAAAAAAAATTCCATTATATTCTGAATCGTATTTCATTTCCATTTACGGAGTCGTATACGTACTTTTTCTGAATTGCTATTTTAGTTCCATTTACGGAGTCGTATACGTACTTCGTCGGTACTTATATTTAAAATGTCTATAGTCTAATGTGTAGCAAACTAGAAACCATGACCCAAAATCATTTCAATATCCCGAAGATGATTTTCAGCAATGACATAACCTCAGTCATCATTTTACTTTTCCGATTTTAATACTGTTACAACCCCTCCGATAGATCGAAAAACCCCGTCTCCAGTAGCAACATCTTGCAGTTCCGCTCTCCATTCCTCGACGTCCCAATCGTATTTCTTTGCTTCAGACAAAAACTTTAATGTTGCATTCATCTCTTTCAATTTTGTCTTGCGAGATTGCCAATTGCCATCGTCATTGGTGTTTAACAAGCGACGAATTTTATGAGGTGGCTAATCCGTATTTGTAGTTGATATTATTGTATGGTCGAAAGCGAGTTTCACATTCGCTACCGAAGCGTACTAGCCTTGACTAGATATAGGGGAAGTACGTCCAAAATGACACATATGGGTAAAATGACATACTAGCTTTAACTCGAATTGTGATACATTTACAGTACTAGATGCTATCTTCCAAGGTGACTACGATGATATTTAAAATCCTGTCAAAATGACAGCTCCGTTAATAGCCGTGAGTCAGTGCCAAAAATCAAAAAGTATTTTCAGCAGCAAATATATATTTTTTTTTTTTTGTTTTAACTTTTTTTCGTATTTTGGTGAGTTTTCTAAGGTTTTTCTTTAATTTTATTAACTATTTCGATAGTTTATGACAAAACTTAGGAAATTAGCTAATTGTCTGCAATAAAATCAGAGTTTTATTACAGTTTATTTAGATATTTTTGTCGAAACTACAATATGGACAAAATGACATACCATTATTATGGACAAAACGACATAGGTATATATGCATGCGAAATCAGGGAATAATTTTTTAATTGAAGTTACAAATACAAATATGACACGCGGATATAAAAGGACATCGGATCGGATATTGAGAGGACTTTAGTGGAGCATCTAAGGCTTCTAGAAGCCCGACTTTTAGGCTTGACTCATGCAGGCGTTCAAGCATCCTGTGCTGAAGTGCCAAAGAACAAAAAAGGATTCTTTTGTGAACTATGCGTATAAACTTAACTTGAAGGTAAAAGAAAATATTATAAAAAATCATTTATTATTAACAATTTGTAAATTTGTAGCAAAATTACTTTTCGGATTTATCTTAATGACTGTATGTCATTATATACAATAACTAATATGTCATTTTGTCCATATCATAATGGACAAAATGGATTTTTATATAGGCTTAGAAAACCATTTATTTTATTAAGTTAGTATTATTTTTTTAATTTAATTATCATTGTAAAATGTTCGCAATAAATTTATGAAGATATAATAAAAATTGAAATTGCTATATCTCTTAGAAATAATATTCTTTAAATCAAAAGGCTAACAGTATGTCATTTTGGACGTACTTCCCCTAGTAAGTACGTTAAGTAACAATTTAATATAATAATTTTCGGTGACTTTTAAGGTCCTCCCATAACTCCCATAACCATAACATAATGAGCAAAATGAGAGACAAACCATAGCGGTAAACAAATGAGAGAGAAATTGCACTACGATTCAACAAAGACCAAAAGGAGGACACAAAACCTTTTTAACAAATCGGTGCAATCTTCATCCTAAATAAACAAAGACATGGTGTCCAATATTATAGATACAATTGGATTCCAAACATGCATGGCAAAGCCACCCATTGCGAGCTCGAAAAACTCAACCCGGACACCAAAAACGATCATTACTACCGCGGAATGTATTTTCTGCTAATTACCAGCATAATCTATCCCAAACAAATCTTTACGTACGACCGCTCAAACTACTTGGACACTATAATAACTGCAAGAATAATGCATGGCGTCATAAACAGAATGCAAAACGGACACTCCTATGTGAACAAGAAGAAGAAGAACATTTTTCCGAAGATATTTTCCGTCGGTTGCATTTAATATTTTTATTGCACACCACTTACCCAACTTGAGGTATAGGTCACTCAGATATTTACCCGACTACCAGCAAATCTAACGCTAAACCCAAGGGACAAGGGTTTCCTTAAACGTTTATGGTGACCCTTTTTTTCTTCTTTTATTGCCTTAGACAATCGGTCGGCAACAGTTTTTAGGTGCATTTTCTGCATTATACCCTTTTTTTCACCATCACTCCACTACACTTCAAAAGTTTTTTTTTGTTGTGCGCAACAATACACGCATACGAACAACACTAGGGTTAACACTGCGTTTTCTCCAAATTTGTATCTACAAATACCACTAGCAGACACTTAACAAATTCTCGGGAATCATATCCCACTTCTGCTTTGTAAAACTCACTAAGGCCCATTTTATTCACTCGAAGTTGAACACAACTTGGGAAGTTTCCCATATAAAAATCCCCAAGTTGTGTTCAACTTCGAGTGAATAAAATGGGCCTAAGCAAACCCTGGAAAATATCTGGCGGACGCGAACTCGGGAAGACGCCCTTCCTGGTCATATGCAAAAAGTGATCTCAACCCAATTTGCCTGCCACATCCACAGAGCTGCGTTTCGCAGCCTTCTCTATGCTACCTAATAGAGCAGGAGGGATTTTCCTGCTCTCTCTCTCATAGGACGGATATTGTCGTTTAACATAAGCCATGTATTTATTTTGTCTAGGTCTTGATTTATTTCATTCATGCACTCAGCAGTAGTTTTTCTAGTGATGTAGAGTAATACCATGTTCCCACCAACGTAATTTAGCTAAATCCACTTGATTTAGCTAAATCATCTCATAAATTACGTGATTTACCATACATTTTCGTGATTACTAATCACGTGATTTAGACGTGTTTAATTTTTAATTACGTATCTCTCATCGCAAATCCACACAAAATAAAATCGAACATATCTGCAGCGCTTACAATTCAATTCAATGTTATTCAACAAACAACAAAAAAAAAACAACACAGATGTCAAAAATATTATCCCAAATTCAATTTTCTTCGTGTTTCGGTGTATTTTGGTACAACAATCATAAATTGTTTTATTTTGGCAGAGGTGTGATAACAAAAGAAAAACAACGAAAAAAAAACTACCCTCTCCGAAGTGGACGAATTCTTTCTGCTGGATGTCAAACTAAATCACGTAAAATTCGGTGGAAACGCCTTTCGTGATTTATAAATCATGTGAGCTAAATCACGTTGGTGGGAACATGGTATAACCCATCATTAGCAAACAAGATGAGTTTCGAGGATTTTATTACTTTGCTCATATCGTTTATAAACATTGGAAATAGCTACATTTATCCAGTACTGTACCCTGCGGCACACCCACGCTAACAGGAAATGCTGATGATATTGTTCGCTGCGTTCGACCGGATAAATAAACCATTTGTGTTCAACAGATTTGATGCCTTAACACTTTAACTTTTTGAATAAAATTTTGTGGTCTACTGTTTCAAAGGCTCGTTTTAGGTCTAAGAAAACAGCAACCACCACATTTTTTTCATCAATTTCTCTCCTCCAATCATTTATGACAAAGTTCAAACACGTTTCACAGGAGTGGTGTGCACGAAACCCTGATTGACAGCTATCCAGAAGGCATTGGCCCTCTAGATGCGCTTACAGTTGCATAACAACAGTTTTTTCTAAAAAAAATTTCATACAAGGGCATCATATTTATTGGTCGATAGTCACTGAAAGATTTTGCATTTGGGATCTTTTTTATCGGCACTATGAGTGATTCCTTACAGGATTGTGGGAAAATTCCCGCACAACAGCCACTCTGTTGTCATTTGTTCTCATCCGGCATCCTTCTCGCTACCTAAAAAGTGTGCGTGTGGGAAAGCTCGCCAGGAACAAAGCGATATAAGAACAGGAAAAATTTGTTGAACAGGAAGTTGTCAGTTCGCGATATCACTTACACATTTATAGAATCCGCCTATACGTGAACCCTTTCCGACACCGCCATTGCAGAAAAAACCGCACAAAATCAAGGCACAGATTAGCTGTCAAATGAACAAAATGTCACAATTATCAAAGCTGTATATTAGATTATATCCTGCTCTATTAGGTAGCATAGAGTAGGCTGCAAAACGCAGCTCTGTGGATGTGGCAGGCAAATTGGGTTGAGATCACTTTTTGCATATGACCAGGAAGGGCGTCTTCCCGAGTTCGCGTCCGCCAGATATTTTCCAGGGTTTGCTTAGGCCCATTTTATTCACTCGAAGTTGAACACAACTTGGGGATTTTTATATGGGAAACTTCCCAAGTTGTGTTCAACTTCGAGTGAATAAAATGGGCCTTAGTGAGTTTTACAAAGCAGAAGTGGGATATGATTCCCGAGAATTTGTTAAGTGTCTGCTAGTGGTATTTGTAGATACAAATTTGGAGAAAACGCAGTGTTAACCCTAGTGTTGTTCGTATGCGTGTATTGTTGCGCACAACAAAAAAAAACTTTTGAAGTGTAGTGGAGTGATGGTGAAAAAAAGGGTATAATGCAGAAAATGCACCTAAAAACTGTTGCCGACCGATTGTCTAAGGCAATAAAAGAAGAAAAAAAGGGTCACCATAAACGTTTAAGGAAACCCTTGTCCCTTGGGTTTAGCGTTAGATTTGCTGGTAGTCGGGTAAATATCTGAGTGACCTATACCTACGGTGACCATACGTCCCGTATTTCCCGGGACAGTCCCGTATTTCAATAGCCTGTCCCTGTTTATTTTTTTAGAAATACGGGACATACAAATGTCCCGTATTCCTATTTTAGTCCCGTATTTTCATATATTTTTTTTGTAATATTTTGTTATCTTTTTAAATAAAATTAACCATTTCCTGATCACTAATGAAGTGCATCAAATAGCCCCTTAATAATTATAAGGGAATCTACTACAAAAATAATACATCCATACGATTTTGCTTGTTATTTTTGGCCATTTGTGTGCTGTTATATATTTTTGTTTGTCCCGGGTTTCGCTCTTGAAAATATGGTCACCGTACCTATACCTCAAGTTGGGTAAGTGGTGTGCAATAAAAATATTAAATGCAACCGACGGAAAATATCTTCGGAAAAATGTTCTTCTTCTTCTTGTTCACATAGGAGTGTCCGTTTTGCATTCTGTTTATGACGCCATGCATTATTCTTGCAGTTATTATAGTGTCCAAGTAGTTTGAGCGGTCGTACGTAAAGATTTGTTTGGGATAGATTATGCTGGTAATTAGCAGAAAATACATTCCGCGGTAGTAATGATCGTTTTTGGTGTCCGGGTTGAGTTTTTCGAGCTCGCAATGGGTGGCTTTGCCATGCATGTTTGGAATCCAATTGTATCTATAATATTGGACACCATGTCTTTGTTTATTTAGGATGAAGATTGCACCGATTTGTTAAAAAGGTTTTGTGTCCTCCTTTTGGTCTTTGTTGAATCGTAGTGCAATTTCTCTCTCATTTGTTTACCGCTATGGTTTGTCTCTCATTTTGCTCATTATGTTATGGTTATGGGAGTTATGGGAGGACCTTAAAAGTCACCGAAAATTATTATATTAAATTGTTACTTAACGTACTTACTAGGGGAAGTACGTCCAAAATGACATACTGTTAGCCTTTTGATTTAAAGAATATTATTTCTAAGAGATATAGCAATTTCAATTTTTATTATATCTTCATAAATTTATTGCGAACATTTTACAATGATAATTAAATTAAAAAAATAATACTAACTTAATAAAATAAATGGTTTTCTAAGCCTATATAAAAATCCATTTTGTCCATTATGATATGGACAAAATGACATATTAGTTATTGTATATAATGACATACAGTCATTAAGATAAATCCGAAAAGTAATTTTGCTACAAATTTACAAATTGTTAATAATAAATGATTTTTTATAATATTTTCTTTTACCTTCAAGTTAAGTTTATACGCATAGTTCACAAAAGAATCCTTTTTTGTTCTTTGGCACTTCAGCACAGGATGCTTGAACGCCTGCATGAGTCAAGCCTAAAAGTCGGGCTTCTAGAAGCCTTAGATGCTCCACTAAAGTCCTCTCAATATCCGATCCGATGTCCTTTTATATCCGCGTGTCATATTTGTATTTGTAACTTCAATTAAAAAATTATTCCCTGATTTCGCATGCATATATACCTATGTCGTTTTGTCCATAATAATGGTATGTCATTTTGTCCATATTGTAGTTTCGACAAAAATATCTAAATAAACTGTAATAAAACTCTGATTTTATTGCAGACAATTAGCTAATTTCCTAAGTTTTGTCATAAACTATCGAAATAGTTAATAAAATTAAAGAAAAACCTTAGAAAACTCACCAAAATACGAAAAAAAGTTAAAACAAAAAAAAAAAAAAATATATTTGCTGCTGAAAATACTTTTTGATTTTTGGCACTGACTCACGGCTATTAACGGAGCTGTCATTTTGACAGGATTTTAAATATCATCGTAGTCACCTTGGAAGATAGCATCTAGTACTGTAAATGTATCACAATTCGAGTTAAAGCTAGTATGTCATTTTACCCATATGTGTCATTTTGGACGTACTTCCCCTATATCTAGTCAAGGCTAGTACGCTTCGGTAGCGAATGTGAAACTCGCTTTCGACCATACAATAATATCAACTACAAATACGGATTAGCCACCTCATAAAATTCGTCGCTTGTTAAACACCAATGACGATGGCAATTGGCAATCTCGCAAGACAAAATTGAAAGAGATGAATGCAACATTAAAGTTTTTGTCTGAAGCAAAGAAATACGATTGGGACGTCGAGGAATGGAGAGCGGAACTGCAAGATGTTGCTACTGGAGACGGGGTTTTTCGATCTATCGGAGGGGTTGTAACAGTATTAAAATCGGAAAAGTAAAATGATGACTGAGGTTATGTCATTGCTGAAAATCATCTTCGGGATATTGAAATGATTTTGGGTCATGGTTTCTAGTTTGCTACACATTAGACTATAGACATTTTAAATATAAGTACCGACGAAGTACGTATACGACTCCGTAAATGGAACTAAAATAGCAATTCAGAAAAAGTACGTATACGACTCCGTAAATGGAAATGAAATACGATTCAGAATATAATGGAATTTTTTTTATTGCTCCATTAGTATTTTTCTTGGTTTTTCCAAAATATGTCACTCACGTCAGAGGTTAGAAGTACCTATGTATCATCTTGTAGAATAACTCTAAAAGGTACAAGAGGTTGCAAAAAGTTGCCTGAAACAAGTGACAAAAATACAAACGCGCAATGTTAGACAATGAAATGCAAATGGATGCATTCAGGCAAAAAAGTAGGGCATTGCCAACAACACGCGGTGTTCCCAAGCGGTCCCCCATCTAAGTACTAACCGCGCCCGACTCTGCTTAATTTCGGTGATCGGACGAGAACCGATGCTTTCAGCGTGGTGTGGTCGTTGGCGAAAATCTACTTTACAAAATGTTTACTTACGGTAAGATTAGACTGTATGCCAAGTGGTCATAAAATGCCAATTTCTGACAGTTCTCCTGTCAAAATATGGTCATACAGTGTAATGGGCATATCTCATATGCTCTAATGACCTGAATGCCACACATGACCAGGGTGATTTTGACAGATAAAAATGCCCAAATAGCATATATGCCCATATGCACTTTCTTGAAATTTCGCTGTTGCATTGCTGGCATTTTTGATGGAACAAGTAGGTACCTATTATTTTGTTGTAATCGGTGTTTGATGAGTTCGTAGGATTGCGATTTATTTTCATTTTCTTTCTCTTTTTTAGTGGATTATTAAATCTATCATTCGTCTTGTTGGTCTTGTTCTTGTCCCTAATTGTGGTTGTGTAAATACTTTTTTCCTGTTGTGAAATTTTGTTTGTGTAAAAATTGTTTGCTTTCTTTACCTTCTAGATTCTAGAACATTGGGTAATAAATAAGAAATGCCTTAAATGACCATCGAGGCAAATATGACCATATTGGTAATTTTTGTCATATAGTCTAATATAGAGTTTTGATAATTGTGACATTTTGTTAATTTGACAGCTAATCTGGTCATTTGCCTTTTGGCATTCATATGCTTAATTGGCATACAGTTTAATCTTAGCTTTAGCTTATACTTATCATATGAAATTGTTTGCCTTCCAACTCAAAGCAATGCATTGCATCTTAAATCATTGGACTTAGAAAATATTGCAAATTATGCAGTCATGTCGACCTCACCTACGTAAGCTCAAATATCATAATGGGTTGAAATTGTTAGAGTAGTTTTCGAACAAATCCAACTGGTATGAACATTTTTATCTGGGAAGTAACTTTAACATTGAGGTTACCGTGCAAATAGAAAAAAACCCGCCCGAACTGTAGGCCCACAAACTCCAAATCCGAAGTTTCAACCAAATAAGGGCAGCCGTTTAGGCTGCATTCCTCTGAACAGAATTTTGAAAATAAGTTTTTTGAGTTCCCCTAAGATCGTAATGTCAGAATTGATAAACATCTCGAGTTCATAATTTTGTACGAATACAAAATCTTTCTCCTACGTAATCGCGAAAGTTAAAACACGTTATTCACCCCTATCCTGGAATACGGCGTATTTGAGATTCACTTCACCTACTCGATTCACTTTCACTTTCCGTATACATCGTAGAGGTATTTTCATTCAAAATTGGTTCGAAAATCAACTGGTTTGCATTACATGGCAGCAGAGATAGAGCAAAGCAATTTAAAATGTATTTTGCAGAAATCAAATCAAAAATAAATTTATAGTGTAGGTTTATATTTACGTAGAGTATATTATTTAACAACGTGGAAAGAGCACCCTACGACAGTTAAATGCGTGCATATTGCATCATGGAACTTTCGAATTCGACGTGAGTTTTCTGAAATGCAATCGTTATTCAAATTGTTTATAAAGTTTAGTTATTTTTTGATGCTCCGAACATACACACTTTGGAAAATCACAACGAAACAGCAGAACAAACTATAGGATACGCAATGAACTACCTGCGTATTTGAAATGTCAAAGTTTGTATGAGGAGTTTCACTTCGATCGTTTTCCACGATGGTGTTAAACGCATTCACTTTACCCTGTGGTGAATCTTTCACTTCGAATGTATTCTACGATGCAAAGTATTGAATTTGAGAGAAACATTCCCCTCGGCGTATTCCATAATAGGGGTGATTGTATTATTTTATTCATGTGATTACAGGTACCTATATGAAAAAATAGGCGAAGTGGTAAGACGGAGACCATTTTCTTTCTAGAAAAATGTAGTGATTGAAGTGCGTTATTACTACCTGAAATGCAACTGCTGCTAAACTTCCAGACATCACATTTTTTAAGTTTCCGAATAAATTTACTAAAATGTATATAAAAAATTATACAATCTAAAATTGTACATACCTACATTTGTATCGAATATAACGAAAACCCTAAAAATAAAGTGAATGCATAGGTATACTTACCTAAACAAGAACGTTAAAATTGTATCCCCAAATTAAAATATATTGTTCATATCGTAGAGACACCTACTTTTTCAGCAAAACGAATCCAAAACCAAATCGGCTGCTATTCTCAATAAAAACTGTCATGGATTACATCACCGAAAATTTCCTCTAAATGTTTCTTACCGCTTTTCTATTAGATATCGTTGAATTCTTCCTTCCATCAGTGTGGAAGCAAATCTACCTGCCCCATACGCCATACCGCACATGCCTTTCGGTTTTGGCGAGCGGTCGTAATTCAACTAAAAATGTCGTTTTCCATTGGGATTTTCGGATATTGCTCTCAGATTCTAGATTTTTCGTGCCCAATCCCAATGGAACATAAACCGAGACTTTTGTTCCTTCGCATATTTGGTAGTGCGTGTTTGAAAAGTCAGCTGTTCTTAAATTGTAATTTATGCTTATGAAAATCCACTCAATTTATGTTGCTATCCATTGCTGCAGCTAAATGTAATTTTTTCTCATTTTTTCACAGACTTGTCTTATAAATACGTAATTAATCACACACTTTAAAGTTTGACAAAAGACAAATGTTTTGGTGTTAGTGTAAGTAGGTGTGAATCTCGCTCAAATATCGAGATTCGCAAAACTGCTCTGGCTCCATTTTTTTTGCGGCCAATGGAACATGAAATCTGTCAGCCAGCTGACTTCAAAAGCAGAAAAACTGCTGAATCCGAAAAAGTGCTTCTTCTGGCCCAAAGGAAAACGACGTCTGTGCTTTGATGGATTTGAATGTTTTGTGGCGTGGAAGGTATCGTGTAACCTAAACGGTGAAACAAGCCCTTAGTCACAGTTTGGTGAAACCAGGCCTTATAGTCACAAAACAAGTTCCACTCAAGTGTCACTTCCAATTGGAGACTGGAATCTGTCATCACTGAACCTTATTCTAGAACCAATTAGAATTAGCTAGAAAGTTCTCGTCAGATGGCAGAGCGGGTATAAAAGGACATCTTTTAGAAGAGGGCGAGACAGTTGATTTATAACAGTGATTGGTTAAAGTTCGAGATAGTAATAGTTTGTGAAGATAAATAAGTGAAAAGTAATAGAGTAAATTAAGTGATTGGCTTGAATCGTTGAAGAATTGTGTAAGAAATATTGTTTTGGTACTTAAGAAGTGAAATATTAGAATAGTCGATAAAAGTGTAATAAAAGTGAATTATAGTAGAAAAGTTTAACGGAATAGTGTTTTATCTTTACGAATCCCAGCCTGAATGTAACAATATGATACTGAACAGGCAACTTTCAATTTCACGGAGCGATATTGATGTGACAACCATAGAAACTTCTAAGCTGGCTGTAAAAATCATAACTAGCACACTTTTTAAAAGATAAAAATCAACCAAAATATATAAACAAAAGCAAATTTATTACTTGTTTGCATTACATTCAACACTACTTTGAACAGACTTTTGTGCTAGTTCTACCATATGAATTGACTCACACTAGGTATGCAAATTTCGGACAAGTAGTAGTACCTACTTCGACTTGCAAATTAAGTTTGTCTTCAATTAGTTGGTTAACTTTTTAATTGACAATTAATTACATTTCTTACACGTAAACACAAATAGACGTCAAAATTATACACTTATTCCTTTTTTCTCCACCAGGTGTCGCAGGAAAACTTTTCCATTCGTCAATTGCTTCTGGAAATTTTAAATGTAGGAATTATTATTATTAATCTATTAACAATGGATTTAAAATACACTGCTAATAACGAAATTTAACGAGCGCTAGCTGCAGAGGCTTTCGGTTCAAATTTAAAATAGTAAAACAAGGTAATAAAGGGGTTACAAAGTAATATTGTACATTTCAAGTTGTTGACTATTTGTTGACTATCTTTATGTTGTCAAATGATGGTTTACTTAGTATGTTGAGAATGTCTGTTTTTAGATTACGCTTTGCTTGATCTGATGATAGATAGCAGTGCCCAATTATGTGTTCCATATTTAAAGGGTTGCTACTTGCTACATTTGCTGCAGATTGTTGGTGGTTCGTTTTTTAGTAGGTGTTGGTGGGTAATGGCTCTGTGTCCTATACGCAGTCTGACGAAATTTTTAAGCATTGCTTTGGTGGCGTAGGCTGGGTACTTAGGTTTAGACTTAGTTGGGTTGATCTTGGTGTAAACACAAAAATCTCTAAGCTTGCTTAGTTCAGATTTTTTTCATAGATGTCATATAAGTATGGGTGTGTTTTCAAAGAATTTCGAGCTTTTCACTTTTTTGTACTTTTTTCCACTTTTGTTTCGATGTAGTTCACGCTTAAGGATGATCGCCTTGCCCAGTTTATATTCTTTGGTCCTCCTAATAATAATAATTTTTAACCTTCACACTAAATATTTTCTAGGTCACAATATGCAATTTTGTATGGAAATTTTCGCCATTGTCAGTTTAAAGAATTTAGCCTGGACACTAAAAATGATTATTAGTATACCGCGGTTTATCTTTTAGTGACTTCTCTATAGTGCTAACGACCTCATGCAATGCGGTTTCCACCCTTATGCCTTTAATATAAGCATGTTGGGCATCTATCCGACTACGTATAAAGGCGTTGATTAGTTTTTAAAACGATTTTACATTAAATAATGTCGGACTTATCGGCCTGAAGTCTTTGGCGGTGGTGTGGAAAGTTTTTTCCGCCTTAGGAAGGAAGACGACCTTAACCTGGCACCAGGTTTTAGGAATGTAGCCCATTCCAGACTGCAACTGAAAAGTCTTTTTAAGACTAGCCTCCAGGGGATTTGAACGGGGAGAATGTATCAATTGCCCAGTTTAATTTATCTTCGGTTACAAGTTTAACCGCAATTGTCGCTATTGTGGTATTAAACTCTTGGTCTTAAATATAAATTTGTATATCGTTCGACTGCTAATCGAAAATTCCAGCCTAAGAAAAATTCTCATTTTTCAAATTTTGGTTCAACACGTTCCTTTTCATTTTATATATTTTTCATTTCTCTTGCAATGATAGAAATGTGACATTAGTTTCAATATTATAACCTCCTTGTATTTTTTTTATAATTTTATCCTCTTCAATGCTTTCCTCGTTTACTACTGACAAAACTCTTTCTCACTTTTTTCCAACAAGACACCAAAACATTTTAGAACAGACAATAATTTCATTGGACGATATAGAACGAGCCCTCTGGTTGGTCACATTTTCCAGCTGTCAGATGACTCGCTTCGATCTTCCAACGGAGAGGCTATATGTGTCAATCTTACTACTGAGAGGTTACGTGAGTAAACAAAGTATACATTACAATACGTTACAATATTAAACCAGAAAGTGAAGGAACAGACCTGACAAAGTATCCCAAATTTCACTAATGACTCATTTCTGTTAATCTCCAAACTGAACATCCACCCATATTACAAAGCCTTAATTTTATATGTTGGTATGTAGGTACATTTTTCATCATACCATAAATTACAAGACTTTTCACAATCAACTAACTTACTCTTCTGCACGCAAAATTCGAATTTAACTTTACAGGCATATGCTCTGCGCCCATTTTATTTGTGTCTGTCAGCTGTCAGTCACTCTCTGGCTCGATTGAATAATGCAAATTTTTGGCAAAAGATTGACCGCATCCAAAACTAAAAGCCACCAATATGCATATGCTGCACTTTTTTATGTGGTTTCATGCGGTCAACAACAACAGATGAGAGCAATTTTCTAAATGATATAATTATAGGGCGCACTTCGAGACAAAGGACAAAAAGGAGAAGGAAACCCTTGGAGGTATTTTTATTTGTAATTTGTATCGTTCTGGCACACACAGTTGGCAGAACCGCATAAAGATTATCGTAATGCGTATTTTATTTGGAAGCAGAAGTTTCAGAGTTAGTTAAGTAATTAGTTGGCTCCTAAGGACACATAAGTCAAAGAAGGTACTTAAGTGGAAGGCATTCAAAGTTCAATGGCATTAAAACAGAATAAGTGCAATAGCAGATAGCATTGATAGAATAGAAAAGTAATGGGAACATACCGCGGTACTATCAATCATTTAAGAGGTCTAGGTAAATTTTTACGAATCCACAATGGTGAAATGTTCGATTATAAACTATCTATTGTGTTTTGAGACCTACAAAATTCGGCATTACCGATCATGAATTATATTCACAGCAGAGTTTGACAACCCTACATTTTCCATTGCCTTTGCCAGTGCTGTGCTACGACTGATCGCACTACATTAAATTTTACAAGTCTTTGGCCACACGAAGTCTGTCAACTTTTTTTGACACATTTAAACGGTTTGCCAGCTTTGCCCAACAAATGTCTTTCAAATGTTTTTTGAGGAAAGCAAAACACAAAATGGGAAATGCGCAAAATATTCGCTGATCTGTGAAATAGCATATGCAAATCAGTAATGCCCTATCGTTCGATTGGACACAACCTTCAGTACTTTTAATAATACGCTTCAATTGCTTTTTAATGCTACTTCACGATTGTTTTATGAGTGCATTTATGCCGTAATAAAATCCCTTTCAAATTATTCATTTGTGCTTTCATTTATTCGTAGGCTGCCGATACAAATCAAAACTTATTGTTGGTCTAAACATCACAATTGAATCGTTAGCAAGTGAATATTTTTGAAAATATAAATAAAAGCTGGCTTATTCATTTCAGAATGAATTAAAATCTCATGTAGGAAGTTTGGAAACCTTTTAAGTAAAATGTTCGGAGCAAAAAATTAAAAAGATTCGAGCATCTACTTAAGCACGTTTTTATTACAACTCGTTCCTTACGATGCCAACTTAATACTGCTTAATACTAACTTAATACTAAACTCTCACTCTCCTCTTTTACTCTTTTACACTCTTTTATTTCAGCAAGGCCTGTTATATGTTATACATAACACTCCCTTCACCTTAGATATAAACCTACAATTAAACCCTTACAGTAATTTATATTCGTAATTCATTAAGGTTGTAATAATTATAAGTTATTCATACGATATATATATATTTATTTTTTTTTTTTTTAAATATATATATATTCTTTCAATTCATTTTCTTTATATACAAATATTAATATATATTATACATAGATCATATTATAAGTATCTAATATTTTTAGATACAAAATGTTTATTTATTTTTCCAATAATCAAATAATAGTCAAGAATTCAGTTCGAGTAGTATTAATCTAGTTTCGTTTTTGTTTTTCATATAATATAGAAGAAAATCTTACTGGTTTTTTTACGATTCTAGTTGATTTTTCTCTTTTTGGTTGAATTGAAGTAGATTCATCGCTTGAGTAGTTAACTTCCCTTTTACGCTTTCTCCCCTTCTCTAAGTTTTCTTTCAAAGGAATAGCAATATTTTCTTTTTTTATAGTTGTTTCCTGTTGCTCGTCAATGCTTTCCAAAGCTACGCTTTTAGCAGTGTCAAAATGAACCATTCTTCTGACCCTTGCTCTTAGTTGCTGACCATGAACCTTACGTAAATCATTTCCAATTTTCGCAATGTAAATTGATTTTGAAATTAATCTTACAATTTTTGCAGGTTTCCATCTAACCAAATTGTTGTTTGTTGTACGATACCAGACGGAATCATTAACTTTAAATTTAACTGGGGACATTTTATTTGTAAAGGAAGGTTTATTGTTAGAAAAATTATCTTTCCTATTTCTCACCACTTTATTATTATTGAGCCCTTTTAACAATTTACTGGAATTATTGCTGTCGCTCGGCTTAATAAGATCTATTATGGTTCGAGGTGAATACATGAAGACTTTTGAGGATGGTGTCAAATTGTCAGAAGATGTAGGCGAATTTCTATACCGGAAAAGAAAATTATCTAATTTTGCCTGAATCGTTAGAGGCTTTAGTTTGGAGTCTAATAGAAATTTTTTTAACGATGACTTCACCGTCTGAACGGAACGTTCAGCACTACCATTTGATTCAGGGTGGTATGGAGGTGTTTTTGTTAGCCTTATGCCATTAGCCAAACAGAATTCTTTAAGTTCCTTTGAACCAAATGGTGGTCCATTGTCAGACACTATTTCCTTTGGCAGACCGAAAGTGGAAAAACATTTTCGAAATGCACGAATCACATCTACAGCTGTGGTTTTATTCATTAGGATTACCTCCATCCATTTTGAAAATGTGTCAAAAATAATAAGAAAAACATTTCTTTGGAAATAAAAAAAATCGACGTGCACCCTCTCAAAAGGGTATGTCGTTTGTGGCCACCGAGAAAGACCTATTGAACCAGACTTTTTTTCCATCTGTTGACATACTTCGCAACTCCTGGCGAAATGTTCAATATCGCGGTCTATATTTAACCACCATACAGAACCCCTGGCCATGCTTTTCATCCGAACTATCCCGATGTGACCATCATGCAAACAATTAAGGACATATTCCTTGTAGCATTCAGGAATAACGATTCGGTTGCCTAGCATAATGCATCCATCGCATATAGACAGTCCCAATCTTTTATTATATAATTTCTGCAAGACACTATCCTGAAGGGAATTTGGCCACTCGCTTTCAATATATATTAAAATGTTTGACAAATACTCGTCTTTTATAGTTTTTCGTGCTATGTCTTCTTTTTTTACTGGTAAGTTTCCAGTGATATTAAAAACATTAATAAGGTTACTTGAAATATTTGTCTTTACTTCCAACGGCAACCTTGAAAGTGCATCCGCATTTCCCATTTTTGAACCCTTTCTATATGAAATTTGGTAATCATATTGAGACAAGGTCAACGCCCAACGTTGCAATCTCGCCGCCGTTATTGCATTTGTGTTTTTACTACCAAATATTACCTCCAGCGGCTTGTGGTCACTAAAAATAAGAAATTTGTTTCCATATAAATATTTATGAAAACGCTTCACCGCAAATACCACAGCCAATGCCTCCCGTTCAATCTGCGAATATCGCTTTTCAGCTTCTGATAGCGAGCTAGATATGAACATTATCGGCCTTTCTTCTCCGTTTTCTTCTATATGAAATAAAACGGCTCCTACTCCATACGAACTGGCATCGCAAACTAGCCCCAATTGCTTATCCGCATTGTAGTGAGTCAGCAAGTTATTGTCGAAAAGCCATTTTTTGCTTTCTTGAAATGTACTTTCACACCTTTCGTCCCATAGCCATGTCGAATTTTTCTTAAAAAGATTATACAATGGCGCTAATCGGGTAGACAAGTTCGGAATGAACTTATTATAAAAATTGAGAAGTCCTATATATGCTCTCAAGGACGTTAAGTCTTTTGGAGCAGGGGCGCTTAAAATTGCCTCCATCTTATCTTTCCTTGGCCTGGTTGGTTGGTTGGTTTAGGTGGCTGTATTTCCCGACGAGGGAAAGACACAAGTAGCGCATTGAGCGCCGTTTTGAAACCACAACTAACGGAACCTGAAATGGAAGGGGGTGAAGGGAGTTAAGAGAGCTCAAAACCAGCCTGTGGAGTTGAGAAATTTGATGATCTTGTGAAAATGGATGCTTTGAATGGCCGAAAGGTCATCAAAAAAGAGATGACCTAGTGTACTGCGTCTGGTTTTGGCTAGGGCCGGACACTCACAAAAAAGATGGAACACTGTTTCACTCTTGTTTGTGTCAGCACAGCTACGGCAATGGGTATTGTGGGGGATGCCAAGCTTGGCTGCGTGAGTTCCTAAAGGCCAATGACCCGTACTGATTGCCGTTAGTCTGGCAACATCTATACGTGTTCTGGCTAAAAGACTATTTGTTCTGGTATCATCGTAGGTTGGCCAGATCTTCCTTGAAATGACACAGTTCGTCAGGTTCAACCATCTAGTCTCAGCCCATGAGGTGAAGTGCAGGAGGATTTCTCTCTTAACATATCCCAGCGGAGGGAAAACTTCCTCCGCATGAGACATGCACAGAGCTGAGCCAGATCTGGCAAGTTCATCGGCCTTCTCATTCCCTTCGATGTTCCTATGGCCGGGAACCCAGACGAGAGTGATATCAAACCGATGACAAGCCCTGGTCAGTATCTCCCTACATTCCACAACAAGTTTGGACGTTGACCTAGTTGAACCGACAGCCTTAATCGCGGCCTGACTGTAGACGAAGATGCCTATTTTTCTTTTGGGAGTCGCACTATTGTGGAGCAGTATACACGCCTCCTTAATTGCGAGTACTTCTGCTTGAAATACACTGGCTACGTTGGGTAGGCGAAGACTTTTAGCGATGTTTAATTCTGTTGAGAAAATGCCTGCTCCTACTCCACATTCCATCTTGGAACCATCTGTGAAGATAGGTATGTCGAATTCATTAACGACCGCATTCTCCTCCCATTCTGATCTAGAGGGGACTCTAACAGAGAAGTTTTTATGGAAGTCGTATTTGGGTACTATGTAGTCTGTAGACATACGGCCTAAGCCGTCAGGAAGGGAAAGAAGGATGCTGGTATGGCCATAAGGCCTTTCGGACCAACACTTAGATTCCTTCAATCTAACAGCGCTACACGCTGCAATGTTTTTAATATGCAGATCCACTGGCAGAAAATTAAGAATGACATTGAGGGCAGCGGTCGGACTTGATCGCAGGGCTCCTGTGATTCCTATTCCAGCTGTTCTTTGGACTCTACTTAATTTAAGGACGTTATATGCTTTGCTTAATGCGGGCCACCATACCAGTGATCCGTAGGTGAGGATGGGACGTACCACTGCTGTGTACATCCAGCGAACCATCTTTGGTTGAAGCCCCCACTTCTTGCCGAAGGTTTTACTACAAGTGTAGAAAGCTATGCTTGCCTTCCGCACTCGGTGTTCGATATTATGCTTCCAGTTAAGTTTGGGGTCAAGCATGACTCCAAGGTATTTAGCGCTGGTGGATAAAGGAAGACTTTGGTTGTTTAAGCGGGGAAGTGAGAATGTTGGTATTTTGGTTTTGGTGGTGAAAAGCATCAGTTCAGTTTTACTTGGGTTAACGCTAAGACCACAACTTGTAGCCCAACCGCTAATCTTACCCAGAGCCCTTTCCATGATTTCACTTATCACGTTCGGAAACATTCCTGATACTAGAACGACCACGTCATCCGCATACGCAACGACTTTGATACCTTCCCTGTCTAGGTTTGAAAGGATTTTATTAAGTACCATAATCCATAAGAGAGGCGAGATCACCCCACCTTGAGGTGTTCCTCTGCTTACTGATTTGGTTAGAAGGGTGTTACCAAGTTTTGCTTGAATGATCCTTGTTTTGAGCATGGAGATGATCCATGAAGTGACGAAATCCTCTACACCTAATTCTAAGAGAGATTCCTGGATCGATTCAGTGTGGACGTTGTTAAAGGCGCCCTCTATATCTAAGAAGGTAGCTAAGGTATATTGGTGATGGGAGAGTGACCACTCAACTGTACGCACAACTTCATGAAGAGCTGTCTCAGTCGACCTGCCCTTGAGGTATGCGTGTTGTGAGTTACATAAGGGAGACCTTTCAAGGCCTGTTCTTATGTGGAGGTCAAGTATACGTTCTAGAGTTTTTAGTATGAAGGAGGTTAGGCTAATAGGTCGGAAGTCCTTCGCGGATTCGTGACCTCTTTTGCCGACTTTCGGTATGAAAACTACTCGGACATGCCTCCAAGACTGAGGTACATGATTTAGTAGGATACTGCTTCTGTACATTTTCACGAGAAGGGGCAGCACTATCCCCTCATGCTTTTGCAGCATGATGGGGAGAATGCCGTCCTGCCCAGGTGATTTATACGGAGCAAAACTTTGAATGGCCCATGAGATTTTTTCCTTGGTTATAATGCGCTCTATTTCTTCCCGGTGTGAAGAAAAATTCCCCAGCGAATAAGATGGGGTAACGCAGTTGTCTTTACAACCAGGGAAGTGGGTGTTGAGTAAAAGCTCTAAAGATTCATCGGTTGATTCTGTCCAGGTTCCGTCCGTTTTCTTAATGAAAGATGGACTAGAGCGTTCTTTGGATAGAATCTTACTGAGCCTAGCAGATTCCTTTAGAGTATCGATAGATTGGCAGTATTCTGACCAAGCTTGTGTCTTAGCTGACCTAATGGACTTTTTGTAGAACTTTAGGCAGTCTTTATAAGGTTGCCAGAACTTATGCCTGTAGCAGATATTGAAGATGTCCCTAGTCATCCTTCTCAGAATGGATAGGTCTTCATTCCACCACGGCGGTAAGGTTTTTTTGCTGTGTTTAACGGGACACGATACCTTAAAGGCTGTATTCATCGCTCTTTCTAGAGCGAGCGAAATTGTGTCCAGTTCCTCACCTGAGTCGATTTCTAGATGTGGGATACTAGGGAGTTTAGATTTCAAGACCTGACCAAATTTCTTCCAGTCAATTCTCTTTGGGTTTCTATATAAGACGGGAGTATCTACCTTGATACAAAGGTTGAAGAGTATCCACTCGTGGTCCGAGAAGGACTTTAAGTTGGAGACTCTCCAATTCTCAACCCTAAAGTTATCGCTGTTTGTTTTGAGCGTAATGTCTAACACTTCTTCCCACCCATTAAAGTTTTCCGTACTTGGAAAAACAAAGGTAGGAGTAGGAGTTACCTACATTACATACACATAGATCGACAGTTAAAAGAAAATCAAATAAAGACTCACCTCGTTCATTGATTTCCTTGCTGCCCCAGAGATGATGCCTAGCGTTAGCATCACAGCCGATGAGCAGGTTACCTTGCCTCGCCTGTATCGCTGCAGTGAGCTGCTGCACTTCTACTGGCGGGGATGGCCTGTCGTGTGCCATATAGGCGGATGATAGGAAGGTAGTGGGACCTAGGGTGTGTTCAACCTTAACAACGGTTAAGTCACCCGAACTAAAATTGGGACAGAGGAAAGCGTTAATGTATTTTTTTGCTAAAATGCATGTTCTAGGCTTACCGACGTCTCTTTTGTAAAGAAGGTACTAGTTGTTGTCCGAAAGGCCCAGTATGGTCGACTTCTTGACCCAGGGCTCCTGAATTATGCCAATGTCAATGTCTTCCTCTCTGAGGAAGACCAAAAGATTCTCCGATGCACATTTCGAGTGCTGGAGATTCGTTTGGATGACTTTCAGCATAATGGCTATTGGGAGTTGTTGGCGATCGCCAGGTCCTCCAACAATTTGTTGGCAGCGACGACGTCGTCCGTGTCGTCTTCAGGTCCTGTCGAACGGAAAACCTTTAGTTTGGCGAGCCTTATGCCAAACCGTAGCTTAAAATCGGCCGCTTCAAGTGCCCCTAGGCACTCTTCGTTGATAAGCAGCAGGTAGGATAAGCTGTTTTTCTGGGGAGCTTCTGCCTTAATGACAGCCCAGTCGTCCATGGGTATATGCGGGTTTTGCATCCTGAGGCACTTCAGAAGACTCTCAGAGTCTATCTTCATAACGGGCAACCAAATACGCGCCCTGGGTCTCGTGGGGATCTCCCTGGCTGGAATGAGCTTAAGCTTTAAGCCATCCCAAGCTTCGCCAATCTTGGCGATGCATGACCCAAGGAAATCCTTAGAGTACTGGTCTACGCACTTAATCACCCGGTGCCCCCGAACAATTTCCGCGCAGTCAAACCCAGGTTGTCTGCTATCAACACCAGAGAGAACATGTTCCACAACCATCTCAGATAGTTTGGCTTCAATTTTACTCCAGTGTGTCATGATGGAATTGCCACTTTTAGACAGCTCGTCTATAATAGCAACTTGAAGGTGATCCCTCACTACCTCAGTGAAGGTTCTAGTTGCCTTTGAAGTGGATGGGCGCTGAAGATCGGTGAGTCTCGGAGCAATCTTCGACTTTTTGGAGGCGTGAGAGGTCTCGTCTTGGGACCTGATTCTCTTCACGCTCTCTTTCTTCAGTTGCGGTTGCTTCGGTTGGTTTTGGTGGTTGACGTACTCGTCTACCACCTTTTGGTATTTTTCCTTGTCTACCTTGTCCCTCTCATGAGTCATACCAGTCTCCTCATTCTTTGCAATCTTTGCAAGAATAAAGACAGCCCTGTTATACCTTGACTTCAAGAGACAGCCGGAGGACTTCTTGGATTTGGGTGCACTATGGCTGGTGCTCCCAGTGGCCTTGCCAGTTATGTTGAGAGGCTTTTGGATACTATGGCTGGTATCCTCAGCCCCTACTGTTGTCAAAGATTTGGATGTCGTAGATGGTTGACTGCCGGAAGGAGTACTATGACTGGTGCTCCTACGGCTTGAGGGGGAAACTACTGTCTCCTGGCTAGAAGCCAGCAGATCCTCCTCAGAAGAGGTCCCTAAGAGGGATTCTTCCTTTTTTGTTTTTTTATTTTCCTTTATGTTTGTGTTTTTATTCATATTTTAAATTTTGGTCCCACGAGTATGTCCGGAAAGGAAGTCCAATCCCGGCAGAGCCGACTTACCGAGATGGGGCACAAAGTTACAACCGACCTTGCCTGCGCGTCGGAGGGAGCTCGTACGCGACTGGTTTTACCCCCAGCCTTTCATCCTTGGGTACGGTTTGCTATCTGCTCACACCACCACTGGAATTAGGTTGGATTTAAAGGTTTACTCCTACCTCAGACTAATGGATCACGACAAACGATTGAGACGTTAGCGTAAATCCTTGGCTGACACTAACCATTTTACAGGTTAGCCATTTTCAGGCGGGCGCCCACGTGAAGGACTGAAGAATGAGGATTTTTGCCCGTGCCTAATTCCATCAACAGTAATCTCATGGCCCAGATACTCCACAGACGTTTGAAAAAATTTACACTTCTCAAGGCGAACTTTCACATTATACTCCTTAAACCGCTCAAGAACCATTAGCAACTTCTGCTTACACTCCTCATAGTTCATACCCCCTATAATTATATCATCAATATAACATTTCACAGACTTTAACCCCCGTAGAATACTATCTGCAACACATTGAAAAATAGATGGCGCCGACTTAACACCGAAAGGTAATCGGGTGTACCGAAACAGACCTTTGTGCGTGTTTATCGTCACAAATTTCTGCGAAGCTTCTGATAGGGCAACCTGTTGGAAAGCACCTGCAAGGTCTAATATGCAAAAACACCCACAATTCGAAAAACTTGATAAAATATCATCTATCCTTGGAATTGGATAGTGATCTGTTAGTACGAATCGATTTACAGTTGATTTGCAGTCTATGCATATCCTAACAGACCCGTCTTTCTTCTCTACCGGTACAATGGGAGAAGCCCATTCGCTGTACTTCACAGGAATAATAATTTTTCTATCCATCAACCTCTCTAGTTCATTGTCCACTTTGTCACGCAGTCCATAAGGTACAGTATATGCCTTATGAAAAATTGGAGAAGCCTTACTGTCAACTATTATCTCTGCAACATGATCTTTTATTAATCCGTCGTAAAAAAAAAAATAGTTGGCGCTACAGGTCGTAGGGACCCTAGGCCTAGCTTCTCACAACCATTCGTTTTGTGTGAGTTTTCATTTTTTGGAACGAATGGAAGGGATCTACAATTTTATGCCGATTCCAAACGGCTAATTGAGAAGCTCTTTCATGACAGTTATACTCTCGGATGTTTGTCAGACGTTCGCGAGAGGCGGCGCAGCGGAAAAAAACCCTAAGTTGGAATTTGGGTTTTCGTGGGATTCGAACCTGAGCCCCTCGCTTAGTAGTCCAACACACTAACCACTAAGCCACTGCGCCTGCGTCGTAATCATTATTAAAAACACTGGGAAATCGATCAATTAATTCTTTTTCCACTTTTGACATGCTCATGCTCACACTATTCACCATAAACAAACTTCTCCAGTCCACAAACAACACGTTCAGCCAATTTCTTCCAAGCAATGGAATAAATTCTGTCTTAGATCGTACAACAACTAAGTCAAGCATAAATTTATTATCATTGTTCCCCATACTAGAAACGCATGCAGTAAAACAGCCTATAACTCCCACCGATTCGCTGTGTACTTCAAACTACACCATAAGAGTAGTCATAACCTCTTTAGTGCGTGTTAATTATAAAAAAAAAAAAAAAAAAAAAAAAAATAACGCTTAAATTTTTAGGAAATGATTTAAGTTCTGAAGAATTCTTAAAATATTTATCATACGTAGTATTTGAAATAATTGAAAAACATGCACCTGAATCTACTTCCATATCAACTATAATTCCATTTATCTTTACTTTAATGACAAGTGAATCTACATAATTGCTACAGCCTACATTGCCTAATGTGAGATGAGAGAGATTATTTACTTCATTTCTTAATTCTACCTTATTTACTTTACTGTTCTTTTTACTTGTAGATTTGTCTCTTCTCTTAGTACGACTGTCTCTTAAGTTGCAGCGATTTGCGTAATGCCCCCACTTTTGGCATCTGTAACATTGCACATCTTGATTCCTTGATGATTGTTGATTGTGTTGACTCCGCTCTCTGTTGCTCGCTCCGCTTACAAAGTGTTTAGTACTTCTATTATTGGATCTCGGTCTTCTGTTCCCGTTATTTGAAGACCTCTCCGTCAATCTGCCAACCCAATTTTCACGAAAAGCACTACCGTGTGAACTTGTTCCTTGCATCTCTTTCACCTCTTTTGTTGTCAGCTCCATTGTTAACGCCGTTTCGCATATATCAGCAAATGATTTTGTCATCGGCTGATCGAGAAGTTTCCGTTGTATTGCTTCATCTCTTTGTGACCAAATGAATTTATCGCAAAGTGCTTGGTCTAAGTAATCTCCAAACTCGCAAGTTTCTGCTAATGTTCGAATTTCAACAATGAAATCATTTAATGATTCATCACAATGCATAGTGCGAGACATAAATTTATGTCTTTCTGCCCTTATATTTCGCTTGGGCTTAAAATGAGTTTTCAAGGCGGCCACTAAATTTTCAAAATTAAAGTCTTTCACAAGTTTCGGCGCAATTAGAGATTTTAAAATTTTATATAGATCTCCACCCGCGAAACTAATAAATAGGGACACTTTTCTCTTCGTATCTTCCACGTTGTTTAGTATAAAAAGATGTTCCAACCGTTCGATATATTGCTCGAAGTCATCTTCTAGTAAAAATGCTTCAATGTGGCCAATAAACCCCGAATTCACAAAGGAGGGACCCGTTATATTTTTATCACTTAATGACATTTTTTTTTTTTTTTTTTGTATAAAACACCAACAATTCTTATTCTGGTTCTTCGCAAACCGCAGTTTTCTCCTTTCACAGAAAGAAAACACTCTTTAATATGATTAGCTTTTTTTTTTTTTTTTTTTAAACGCTGTCCGAAATAATCCTCGTCGCCATTAAAATGTTCGGAGCAAAAAATTAAAAAGATTCGAGCATCTACTTAAGCACGTTTTTATTACAACTCGTTCCTTACGATGCCAACTTAATACTGCTTAATACTAACTTAATACTAAACTCTCACTCTCCTCTTTTACTCTTTTACACTCTTTTATTTCAGCAAGGCCTGTTATATGTTATACATAACATTAAGAACCATCCATCGTTGCAAACTATTTAAAAGGACATAAATCGAAAACCAAAGCAAAAAGCAAAAACTAACGGTTTAACAAGATGGAACAGAGAAAACACACAGAAATATGTATAAGTATATGTGCTTTACGTTTTCAGAAGAAAAACAAAAATTTAATATTTTTAAACTTTTTGCATACATAGGTACCTACATCTACATATTGAAGAGGGTCACTCAATGATCCTACAGAAGATCTAAAGGCTCTTGATACATAGCACAAGATTAGCTGGGTCCCAGGACACAAAGGCATCCAAGGCAACGAGAAAGCGGATGAACTAGCACGACAAGTTTCGGCTAACGCCCCAGATCAAGCATGCCCCTCTGTACACATCCCACTTTGCACACTCAAGCTAGAAGCAGGGAAAAAGGCCACAGATGAGGCGAACGCTAGATGGTTATCCATGGACACGTGCGCTGTCACAAGAACACTATGGCCATCCTTCTGCAAAACCAGAACAGAGAGAATCATGCAAAATAACCGGAAATATCTCTCTACACTCATAGGTATCCTAACGGGACATAACACCCTACGATACCACATGAAGAAAATGCGATTGACCCAAGAAGAACTTTGCAGAGGCTGCAGTGACGAGGGAGTCATAGAGGATACAACCCACTTCTTGTGTCACTGCCCAGGTCTCCAGCACTCCACAAACAAATTTCTTGGTAAATTCTTCTTTCACAATCTGAACGAGCTATCCAGCACACCAACGGACAGAATCATGAACTTCATCAAATCCTCAAAGTGGTTTGTATGCAATGACACAAATTAGTAACTACTTAACAATAAGACGGACTGAATAGGTATTACGGATAAGGGAAAACCCTTTCCCCCGAAAGGTATCACAATGGGTCAATCTTGACCTGAGTGTGGCGCGGAGCAATCCCCGCCAGCCCACAAACCTAACCTAACCTACATCTACAAATTTGTGTTTGCAAGGTTGGTTGGTTGGTTTAAATGGCTGTATTCCCGTGAGGGAAAAACACAAATAGCGCATTGAGCGCCGTTTTGATACCACAATTAACGGAACCTAAAATTGAGGGGGGAGAAGGATGTTACGGGAGCTTGTGGAGTTGAGAAATTTTATGATCTTGTTGAAATGGATGCTTTGGATAGCCGAAAGATCAACATAAAATGGATGACCTAGTGCACTGCGTCTGGTTTTGGCTAGGGCCGGACACTCACAAAGAAGGTGGAACACTGTTAAAATCTCACTTTTGGTTGTGTCAGCGCAGCTACGGCAATGGGTGTTATGGGGAATGCCAAGCTTGGCTGCGTGAGTTCCTAAGGGTCAATGGTCCGTACAAATTGCCGTTAATCTGGCGACATATACACGCGTTCTGGATAAGAGGTTGTTTGTTTTTGCATTATCGTAGGTTGGCCAGATCCTCCTAGAAATGACACAGTTCGCCAGGTTCATCCATCTAGTCTCAGCCCATGAGGTGAAGTGCAGGAGGATTTCTCTCTTTACATATGCCAGCGGAGGGAAGACTTCCTCCACATGAGACACGCACAGAGCTTAGCCAAATCTGGCAAGTTCATCGGCTATCTTATTCCCTTCAATGTTCCTATGGCCGGGAACCCAGACGAGAGTGATATCAAACCGATGACAAGCCCTGGTCAGTGTCTCCCTGCATTCCACAACAAGCTTTGACGTTGACTTAGTTGAACCAACAGCCTTAATCGCGGCCTGACTGTCGACGAAGATGCCTATTTTTTTTTTCTGGGAGTCGCAATATTATTGAGCAGTCCTGCACGCCTCCTTAACCTGCTTGAAATACGCTGGCAACGTTGGGTAGGCAAAGACTTTTAGAGATGTTTACTTCTGTTGAGAAAATGCCTGCTCCTACTCCACAGTCCATCTTGGAACCATCTGTGAAGATCAAGATAGGTATGTCGAATTCATTAACGACCACATTCTCCTCCCATTCTGATCTAGAGGGGTATCTAACAGAGAAGTTTTTATGGAAGTCGTGTTTGGGTACTATGTGTCTTGTGTTTGCAAGACTTGAAAACCATTTGCATTGTTGTATTGCAACGAAAACAATTGGGAAACATTTACAATTTACTCAAATTAATTTGTAATTGAAAACGCTTAGGTAATTGAGATATATTTTTTTCTACTTTTGATCTGAGTTTGACTTTAAAGCAGAGAGTCCCCTGTATTGTGAACCTAAAGAAGAGAGTCTTTTTATCGTGGTTTCAAATACTTCTATATTCGTAGAAATGAAAGACTCTCTTCGGAATGGGGTTGTCTAGATGTAACCTAAGTCTAAATAAGTCATATAGTTTTGGGACTTAGTGTAGGTAAGAAACGAATTTAACAGAACATGCCCGAACTTCAGCAATAAAATATACAACAGCAATAACCACGTTCTGTTATTATCGCATCGAAACTTCTATCACTAAAATGATATGAATTGAAATAAATTGTTCCCAAGTTTTCAATGCCAAAAGTTGTCGAAAAGACTTATTTGCCATTGTCAAAGTATCACAAATGTTGTTGTTGTATGTAACTGACATTTGTCATCTGTCAATAATTTATTAATTAAACAACTTTGTCAAACAAGTGCTACAAAATTGTAAAATTGCCACCTGCCAATGAAAATAGGCCATAGTGACTTTAGATAATCGTGTTTTCAACACATTTTTTCATATTAATTCGAAAATGCTGGGTCTCAAACTTGGATTTTTAACAAACTTCCCCAAAATATATCTACCATTATATAACCTTTTTCACTATAACTTTTTCGTTTTTTGCTCGAGGAAGGGTAATTTTTTCACAGAGACCGTTTTTTTGTGAGTATGTATTGATTTTTACCCGACTGGACACAGGCAGGGTTATTTATTTCGCGCGTATCCTATGTACGTTCCTACGGGACGCCCTGTAGCCCAAATGGTTTGACCGGTTTTGAAGATTAAGGTGTCATTAGATTCGTATAGATATTCTTCCCCGGAGTGTCATAGGCTTAAAAAAATAAAAATAAAAAAAGTTAATTTAAAAAACCAAAAAACGCGACTGGTTGTAAAGAAAAAAAAAATAAAAAAATATTAACCAGACACTATACCTAACTATTTGACAGTCGAAGGGTACCTACTCAGATTTTTGTTTAGCTGTGTAGGTATAGTCGCCAATTGTCAGTTAGCTAGGTATATTGTCTGGTTAATATTTTTTTAGTTTTTTTCTTTACAGTCGTCCGGTTTTTTGGTTATTTTAATATTTTTTTTTTATTATAGTTACAGTTTGCTTCGATTATTTGCTACCCCTCCGTAGACGTCAACTGAAAAAAAAAACAGTTTTTGTGATCGATATAGACCAATTAAAACTGAGCCATATCAAGTCATCCAGCTGATAGAATACCTACTAAACTAGATATTTGAACAACCACATTTTATTTTGCTAATTCAGTCGAGATGTTTTGTTCCCTCTTTGTTTCCCTCTACTCAATTTGTTCGTAAAGAAACTAAGTTTGACTACATTTGAATGTTGACCTATTTTGAAGTGCCTATCGTCGAAACGATATCGTCGCAGGTGGTAATCGACGAAAATGCGAATGTTAAATACATATCTCATTTTGTAATTCTCAATGCTAGTTTTACTTCATTTTAAATGGACATCTAAAAACTCGTCGTTGTTAGTGTATACTCGTGCGAGTATTTTTGAAACCTTGGATTCAAATTGTATTTAACCATAACAATTGAATAATATCTTTTGGGCTACTGCTCTAGACATTGCGCCGTACTAATAACAAAATTAAATATTGACTTTAAATTTACGGAAGCTTACAAAGGAAATTTGTACCACTGTGAACTACTCAAATTTAGAGTCGAAGCTAAAATTGTTTATTGGTCAGGCCCACTGTTTTTTTCACGAATTAGTAAGCGAACAGGTTACATATAGGTACCTATATGAATCTTTGATAGTAAAAACAAATTGTGAACTGCGCGACTTCCTTGCAACTGAACTAAATAAATAAATATTTGTTTATTAGAAAAAGTACACGACTGGGTCGCACGAAACTTGCTCGTTCATATCAACATTGTCGGTAAACGAATCTCTATTTACTCTGATAGCCAAGCGGCCTAAAAGCCATGGAGTCAGTTGTGGTAAAGTCAAGGGCAATAAGTCGCTGCAAGAAATATCTGGACGAAATATCACAAGCTAACGCGGTGACCTTATGCTGGGTATCAGGGCATATGGACATTCCAGGTAATGAACAGGCGGATGAGCATGCAAAAAGAGGTCTAAATAAATGATCGGACTAAGCCGCAAAAATATTCGCATAATCACGGGGGTCATTTCTGGACACTGTGCAATAGGCGTACATGCGGAACGTCTGGGGATACTGCATAATGAATTATGCAGAAGCTTTAGGGACGTTGAAGAAATAAAATTTGCGAATGCACAGCCCTTAAAAACAGCATACAGAGGATTCTCAACAGTTACTTCTTCGATGACCTAGATGATTTGAAGAATGTTGATCTCAATGGACTCCTGAGATTCATAATCAAATCTGGGTGGTTCTAGTAGATAAACAACGGAGCTTTACGAACCCATGAGATTCGTACCTATCTTTGTGGTTCCAATATTATAAAAAGCGGTTTTTTTTTTCTTTCAACAAGTCGCACTGAATGGCTCCCGTAACTGGACACAATGGACATAACTGATGGTCTAAGTGAAGCTGTGGCAAATTGCCACAAGAGCACCCATTTACCTCAACAGTTTGGTTGATTGCTTTTTGTCTTATTAAGTATATAGGCAAAAAATTCAGAGGCGATTCTAGAGTCCAGAAGATAAACAAAAAGTGCAGAAAACAGAAGAATATTTTCAAATAAAGTGCACTTTGGGCTTAAACATATTTATTTCAGATATGCCAGTGCATTAAACAGTAGTGTCGAAGTAGTGTTTAAATAAAATCGTATCTATCTACTTTTATTTTGTTCATTCCTAAACCAGAATTTATTATAAATTTATTACAGCTGCACCAATTCAATTTAAGGTTCAAAAATCGTCAAATTCCAAAACTACAAGCTTTAGAAGATACCCATTCAAGAACATCGAATTTTCCTTAACATCGAATATTTTATTACACCACACCGCCTGATGTAATATGACTTTTTTTTTGACTTAAATACCCTAAGAATGTTCCAATAGACAAACATGCACCATATGGATGTGTACGTTTATCCCTGCATTGAAATACAGGCATTAGAAAATTGCCACTGTCATTTAGTATACTTATTTATACTTTAGTATTATACCACACCCCATTAAGAAAAATGTGTTATTAAAACGCCTTTAGAAGGTAGCAATGCGTTGAACTACAAGCATTAGAAAATAGAATAATTTATTACACCACACCGCCTGGTGCTATAAAAGTTATTTTGAGTAAGATGCCTTCAGAAGGTCCAATAGACTAGCCTTCAACAGGGGGATGTGCCGAAGTTTGAAACAAAAGTTCATCCGTTTAGGCTGTAGACCTCAGGACAAACGGACAGAATTGCGAGGCCCACTTTTTTAACTTTCTCCGTAGTAAGAGAAAGATATTGGTTTCGTACAAAATTTCGAACTCGAGATATTATTCAATTCTGATATTACGATGATAGAGGAACTCAAAAAAGTGGGTCGCAAAATTCTGTCCGGTCTGTCCGTCCTTCCACAGGCCTACAGCCTAAACGGCTTCCCGGATTACGTTCAAACCTCGGATTTGGAGTTTTTGGGCTTACAGCTCGGGAGGTGTTTTTTTTTCAAGGTAACCTCAATATTAATGGTACTTCCCATACAAAATTTTCGTACCAGTTTGATTTGATCGAAAACGGCTCTAACGATTTCAACCAAAATTGATATTTAAGCTTAAGTAGGTGAGGTTACCATGACAACGTACCAAGTTTTTGGCTAAAAATTCTAACAACGGTACTTTTGGAATTTCGACATATCTCGAAAACGGTCTATACGATTGTAGCAAACATTAATTTCTAAAGTTATGTGGTCATTTATAACTTAATAGCAAGCTCAGCTTTTCTCTATATTATCGTACTACAATGGATTTATGAAAATAGTAATTTTTTAAAAATATAGTTTTGTCTAGTTAACTTAAAACGGCAATAACGATTGTGACCAAAATGCAAACTTAGAGTCAAATGGATGTTTTCAAAACTATTGTGTCCTTAATTTTCATTTCGAAGCACCGCACCGAAAACGCTAATTTTAAAAACTGCTCATATCTCGAAAACCCCATCTTCGAGTTCGATAAAATGTCAAAAACGAGATAATTTCTTTTATTCGGAACAATATCATACAGTCAGTTTTCAGCTTAATAGTTACGCAATAGTATTTTTCCAACTAAACATTTGCAATATTTGCAACTGTTATGTCGGGATAATTTTACAAAAACAAAACTTCATTGGTAGATATCTATCACGAGCAATACTTACAATAATTGAAAACTTAAATCATATTACAAAATTAAAAACATATACTTAGGTTAAAAACAGAAACTGCTACTAGGTACGCTTGTCCTGTACTCAAAAATCAAGTGAAATCAAGTGATATAAAAACTTATATTGTTATTTTATATAACTGCCATATGAGATGAATATCCAAAAGAGGATTTTGTTTTCTTTTGTCTAGTATCGAGAAAGTTTCGTTCGACCCAGTCGTGCACTTTATTTGAGTTCCTTTCGAGTTCGAAATTTTGTATGAATACAATATCTTTCTCTTACTACATAATCGAGAAAATTAAAAAAGTATACAGACATAGAATAGAAAGAGAATGTTCATTGTTAAACAGACAAATCTGTGTCCATTCAATGGAAATACATGCTAATTACTAGTTAAATAAACACCTAAACGCCGTTTAAGTTGAACGATAACGTAGGCCACATTACGTATAGGTACCTGTAACTTTCGGATTGGATAGTTGTTATTTTATATTTGATTTGGTGTTTACGTCAGAATCTGCAGGCCGGGACTTGTGCAATTTGAATCTAAAAACCAACAAATAAGCACGAGGCACGACCTACATAATGTGACTTTTTTTTATCGAGGTGTACCTAATTCAAATAAAAGCAAAATAATTAATAGCGCCACAGATTTACTTAAAAATTGCAAACGCTCGCTTGGTTCTTCAAATACTCACCGTGATAGTCCAATCCTCTCCAACAAACACTGGGCCACAACCGTGCCCATGCGTTCATCGCTATGAACGTGTAACTATTACCTAAAATGTAAATGCTGTAATAGCTTATGACGAATATTTGTTAATAACATGCTGCTGATTGGGGCCTTAAGCTGCTATTAGCAACCGATCTTCAATAGCCAGATCTGGTACCGTTTCCAATAAAATCATAGCACCTTTGGATAGCTATAAAACTCATTAAGACGCTATATCTATCAAATGGGATGCCATTAGTATAAAGTGAGAGCTCTGGAGTCAGAAATTACGTTCCATTAGATGTTGATTATCGGCGCGAACGCTTGAAGTAAGACGTTATCATTGTAGAACTATGGTATATTTGTAGGTACTGCCGTATGACGGTGAGAAGCAAGAAGTATCTTTAACACGATTTCGCCGCCTATGGCTTGTGGTGGTAAATGAAAAATGTGTTCTCTACCTTTCGAAATGGGGAAGTCAATGATCTTCTTTAGAACGTAGGTAAAGGTATAGAATGTAATAATAGTGTTAGAAATACTTTTACTGTTTTTTTATGTTGATTAAACTATCTTACGTGGTTAAGAAAATAAATGGACGATTTACGAGTTGATTGGCAGTCATACATGCAACAATTAATTTAATAGGTTGAAGTGCATAGTTACTTGTTGTAATTGGTTGGATTATGAATTTTGGGGTCATTAACATAAATATACATTAGTAACAAAGGAATATACCATGAATACAATAACTGTAAGCTAAGGACAATATGGGTATGATCATTTACACATATTTCTAGTACAATCAAACTTGACTAAGAGTCAACTATTCTTTCAAACTATTTTAACAGAAGTTGTACGAAGAGCTTTCCAGATTGTTAAAAGCCTATATCGCAAATGCAACAATGCAAAATTACAAAAAAAAAAATAATCGCACTCAAAGCAAACTGACTTAGCTCTAAACATTAACCAATGGCAAAAAGTTCGAACTGTCAAAAAATCTTTTACGTGTTGAAAAATCTTTTATGAATTCTGTTAAGAATCATAACAGAATAAAAGATAGAATTTTGTGACTTTTATTATAAAAGATTTTTATTAAATATGAAGTATTGGATTGAAATGTTTCTGTATATAATTCCTAGGCAACGAAATGCTTACAAATGGAGACAAAATGTAATAAATGTGTTTAAAAAAGTATAATAATTGAAAATTGTTTGTACATTAGTATTTTTGTTAAGCCGAAAACACCCATCGCTTTTGCTGGAACTAAGATTTAATATAGTGACCCATTTGATCTTCCTGGTGTGAGTAATAATTCAAAATTTACTCCTTTCACCGACAATTTTATGCTATTTTGCAAAATATTTATCAGGTGCCCACTTAGTATTTACAAAAAAAAAAATAAAAACAAAGCTGTTTGTTTTGAAGGTTCGTAACAGATTTCAATTTTCGAAGTTCTATAACAGAGTTTCATAGAAGTTCGAAACCCAGAATACGATTTATAAAATATCTTTTATGGTCGAGACCTTTTATGATTCATAACAGAAAATTCATAACAGAATAAAAGATTTCGCAGAATGGGCCCAAAAATTTCGCAAACATCGCAAAAAATAAGAGTTATCGCAAATTCAAATTTGACACCGTAAAATAGAAAAGAATATCGCACATTTTGCGATATATCGCACAATCTGGCAAGCCTGACGAAGAGCAGAAAGCTGCACTCGTTACATTTCACTCCTGGCAATTTACATGATTACACGAAACTATCACGTTAACAGACAATCATTTTTAGTGTCCAGGCTAAATTTTTCGAGCTCACAATGGCGAATGTTTTCATATAAAATTTCATATTGTGACCTAGTAAATATTTAGTATGAATGTTAAAAATGGTTATTAGTAAGGCCCATTGAGTGACACGTATAAAGATCGGTTTGCGTGACAGGAATCTAGAAAAGATCAATATGTTGATATGATATTTATATTTATAGTTTAAAAGGGAATTTGTAAAATTTTTCCAAATTATAGGCGGGCTTTTACAATTGTCTGAAATAAATTACGGTATGATTATATTTGAAAACTACTTCTTTAAAAGTAGTTATTAAAAATTAAATTATGAAATACTATGCAAACTTGTTTATTTACTATGGTGACGTTTGTTAACTATATTTGTCTCACCCGTTTTTCGAATGTATACTTGATTTGACAACTTAATCTGCCAATAAAATATAATTTCAGCCCTAGTGAGGTCGGCGAATTACGTCGAAGTGCGATGAAGTGAATTTTTTTGTTAAATTTTTGGCAGCTAGGTTCCGATATCCTCCGACAGAAATTGGTTGCGGATTTTGTTTACGATATCCTCCGACAACAATCAGTCGTGGAACTTATTTATGATTTGAAGTAAAGTGTTAATAAATGTGAACAATAAAAAAGCAAAAATATATCAACGCATTTTTTTTGTTTATATTTATTGATTCAATTTGTGTTTCCAGTACAAAATCAAGCGAAAAAACAAGCACCGAAGGATGTGAAATCAATGCGTCATCGGATTTCAATTATCTTAATATATAAAAAGTTTCGTGCGTATATATGACTGACCATCACGGCTGAACCACAGAAGCTATCCCCCTTATATTCACACCATATGTTTGTGTCTTGTGTGGTGCTCCGGATGGTTTTTGTTTATTTTAGACCCTATATAGGGGGCGCTGGGGTCGCTTTTTTGAAAGTTCTTATTTATGGACCGATTTGGCTCAAATTAACACCATATAACATTTATAAAAAAATAAAGTTTTTGCTAAAATTTGGCTCTATAGGTGGTGCTGGGAGATATTTACGACAAGTTACATTTCCCAGCATTTCAATTTTGACAAAAACTCCAAATTAGTTTTTAATCAATTTTAATTATGTAAATAACATTTCCATTCGATTTCCGGCACAAATAACATAACCAAGAAAAATGTTCTTTTTTAGCATACATAAGTGTACAAATTGCAGTGATATAAAACAGAAAAAATAATAAAATGCCTGGACGACGAAGTTTGAATATTGGTAGTAGTGACCGACAAATTCGAATTAGGCAACAAAAAAGAAAGAAGTTAACACTACAATAAGTCAAGGGGTAATGCAGTGACATCTCAAATACAACAAAAAAAAAATTTTAATTTTAAAAGCAATTGTTGTTGTTAATTATTTTAATTATTTTCCAAGGAAATTGTTGTTGTCAACAAATTTTAAATTTCCTTTTTTTTTATGTTTATGTTTACTATGTTACATTAAGTAACTTTTTGCAATGGAGTAGATACTTTAGCAAGACTTAAAAGATAGGATACTTTTGGACCCTATAGGTGGCAATGTTTTCGATCTCCAAAGACACTCAGCCGATTTCAATGAAAATTTGTGGATGTGTAGTGTATCTATGGTTGGTTCCAGTTATAGGAGAGTTGTTTACCTGATATGTAGGTAGCACTTTGCAAAAGATAAGCGGGATTAGGAAAATGGGTTGTTGCACCTCCCATTGAAAAAAAAAGAAAAAAAAATCACATGCCAAAGTTGTATAATTAAAATTATTTTTAGTGAACTTAATACGAAAGTCACGGACAAAACCTGCTATATATATTAAAGAGACTGATGGCCGTTATGTGCGCTCATAACTCGGGAACGGATCTTTCGATTTTTACGGTGGATTCGTATTGGGCTAAGGAAGGACATAGGTATGCTAATTTTTCCCGTGCGAACTTTGAAGGGATGAGATTGGGGATAGAAGTTTGTATTTAAAAGAAACCTTTTAAAAAAATAGACTGAACAGAAAAACGGTAGTGTCACTTAAAATACAACAAAACATTTTTTGGGCTTGCTACACACAATTTGAATTTAAGAGTCGGCTCAGTTATAATTGCGGAACTTCAATCAACCGAAACTTTGTAACGGATCCTGTGCCCATGTTCATAGTAACATGTTTATCAATTTATACCTATCGTTTTAGTGATAAATATATCGATGTGATAATTACAGAACATGGGCTTTGTTTCATGTGAATGTAAAAAATCTCAAGCTAAATGTCATGCAAGCGACGATTTTGAGGTGGAAATTTAAAGGCAAACATTCGCATTTCCCGGATTCCATACTTATTCAGAACGGTTTGCCATTGCGTCTTTACTTTTAGACGCCTTTGGCAACAAATTAACTTTAAGTCTAAATTAGAAGAAATAAAGCATTGAATTTGAATTTAAGTTAGAAAATAGTTTGATTGGAATCACCGCCAGTGATGCTAATCAGGATCGAAGTTTTTATGCCTATACCCGTAAAAAGTTATGCATTTTTGGTAAAAAAGATAAAAATTGTAGGTGATGCTAGAATTTTTTAACAAAATGTTGGTCGATTGATATAGGCGGTTCTATCTTTTTTTATCTCTATAATCCAAGGTTTTGGTTTGGTGAATAGTCAAATAGACAATTGGAAAATAAGCTTGACGCATAGTTGTAAATCATTTTTTTTATTGCGACTTTGATCAAAGAATGTACCAGATTTACCAAATTCAAAATGTATATATTTGTGCGAATTGATTGTAAAAAACAATTCACAAAAAATTATGCCTATTTTCTAAAAACTATTCCTCATGGATCGGAATTATGCCTAGAAGGAATAATAATGCTGGAGCTAGCAACACTGATCATCGCTGATTCAAATATAAAGTCTCATTTGTCACAAGCGTTTTTACTTTTTTGAATTTCCTGTGCATTGTGTATGCTCGGAATCATTATTTTCATAACATTAATAAGTTTGGGCGGAAAAAAGTTCGCCGGGCCAGCTAGTTTTTTTTTATAAAAACGGATAACTCGAATGCGATTTGCGGTTCCGACAGAGTGTGCGCTGCGGAGAACTTTCCGTTCCGACGGATACCTCGCTAGGGCCAAATAGTTCCTTTATGTGGGATTGGGCTTCTTGAGATTCGCTCTCAGATTTCAGATTTCGTGCCTGCACTTTTCTTTTGTTGATATTCGTGCAATTGGAACATGAATTGTGAAGAATTCGATTCTTTTCTTAGAGTTTTTCAATCACTGGTTACATTTTATTTTAAAGCAATCGAAATTTGCGCCCAGATTGATTTCCAAACATAAATGATTAACAAAAACAGATCCACGATTTTTCACGAACATTTTTAACAAACTCCACTAGTTGTCAAACACAAACGAACTTGTAAAGTGACCTAGAGTAAAGAAAAAAAGAACTGAAAGTGCCGCCGAATTGAATACCAGATTAATTAACTTTGGGAACTTGAGACCAGAGACAATACTGAGACCCCCAACATGCCGTTACTTGCCTATGAGCTATATTTTTATGTAACGGCATGTTGAAGCATTTTACGAAAATGAGCGTTTAAATCAAAAAGCATTTCGTGACCTTCGTGACTTTTTTGGTCAGCATAATCGACAAATGTGTCCACAATTGAGAGAATTGTACGCAAATTTTAGCAAACCGTCTGTAGGAAATGTGCGAAAACACCTGTGCATGTTCGCAAAATTTCGTTCTGAGGTTCATAGGTTGGCGGCGTCATCGGGCCGTGTTTCTCGAAAATGAGGTCGGCTAAGCAGTTACCGTGAATGGTGTTCGCTATAGCGAGGTGATAACGGACTTCTTGTATCCAGAAATTGAGGATAAGGACGACGTGTGCTTCCAACAGGATGGTGCCACTTGCCACACAGCCAAAGAAACAATGGCTCTTTTGCGCGAGAGATTCAATGGCCTTATAGGCATTTTTCTTTCCTAGTTCAGAGCAAAAACCTCGTGTTTCGTTTTTAGCTCAGACACATCAGATATCGGATTTGTGTTTCTTTTTTCGTTCGGAGCATGTAAAAAGATGACTCCACATTATAAGATCTGTTCCCTTACTTTCTGGTTCAATATAAGCAATATTTCATTTTTCTCTTATTGCGAGAGAATTCGCTCACCGAAATGAAATATGTATAACCAAAGAAAAGGAACGCGTTGAACGCTCATAGCATAAACTAACTATTAAATAGTTAGTTTACTATTTACTATAACTATTAAATAGTTAGTTTATGGCTCATAGTTAAGTTAACAACAAGGTCTTGGAACGGGCCTATGTCTACATAAATCTCAGATTGCCAACTGAGTGTCTATTCAGGACGGAATACGGCTACATTTTTTGGCTGCCCCTTCGCTAATGCCAATTAACAAATTGGTTACGTGATCAATATGGCATCAACTCAGAAAATAATTATCTCTTTGTTCAGAGTTACAACACAAATTATTTCGCTCATAACTGCCTCTCTTGCAAATTTGCTACTTCTCCAAATATGTGAAACTTCCTTATACCGTTATCACTATTTAGAGAGAACGCCTTATCTTGTAGTAGTTTAGGACTATTTCAAACAGAAATAATGTCAGCTTCATCGACCTAGACAGTGAGCTACAGCAGATTTTCGACGTCCAATTTATTTAGCATAGCATTTCTTTATACCTCCTCTTCATATACTGCCACAAACCGGCCCTTCCAAAAGGTTATATTTAGCCTATACGTCAACTGTACAGCTTAACTAAACCCACAAAGTTGTTATTCAGTAATTTATTTCCTTGGGAAAGTGATACAAGGCGTTTATTGATTCGGAAAGTACATACCTACTATAAGAAAGTTCGATAAATGGTTTTGTTTTGATAAGGATCTCAAGAACCTTCAAGCATCTTCACATTAATATTATATTATGACGGTTTTCTATAGGTTATTTTTTCAATCGGCAACATTTTTTTACAGCAAGAACAATTTGACAGCTGGTTTGTGGTCATTTTGGTTTGCCATTTAAACGTGATTAAACTTACGTTTCTTTTGCCATTTTACCATGGGTTAACCTATGCACATGGTCCCAGCTTTTCGAATAACTACACGTCTTTCATACTAAAGTTTATTCGACCCAGAAGCGGCACACTTGCCAATATGAACACTTCCGTCGGCCTATAAGACTGATCTATCACAAACACCATTTTATTACCCCCCTGTAGTATTGAAGATCCGTTTAAATCTGTTATTTAACAGAACTGCGAGTTTGGCACAATTTTACCAATTACAATGTTCAAAAGTTACGTGCCAGATCGAAATCCATTTTTGACATCAAAGTTCTTAATTTCCGACGTTCGTCTTGGACTTACCGGCCTTATAAACGAATTGGTTTTCTGAGGCTCACATTGTCCAACAGACAGGATCTTTTGTTTGCAATCTAAACGAGTCGCTTGAAAAATATAGCTTAAAAATATTGTCCCTATTAAAATGATCCACAGTGTATATGAATTGAACACAAATGAACTGACAAAGCTATTTAAAATGTAAAATAAAATAATTAGGCGACACATGACATTCATAATAAGAATGTTACACATGAATAGGCCTGTGTTTTTGAGCTTCGATCTCAGCAAAGCAAAGTAAAGTAGGATTTTCAGAACGCAAATTACAACAACTACGCTATACTTGACACTTCGAGACTCGAAATAGTTGTTGTAATAGCGTGCTAAAAATCCTACTTTACTTTGCTTTGCTAAGATTGAAGCCAAAAAAAAAACACGGCTAATGTAAGAAATATAAGATTACGACATTTGGTGTTCATTTGTTCACGTTAACTTTGCTCATGTCATAACTAACATGAAACACAAAAGTGGACTTATATTAAAAAAATTTGGGAAGCGAGTGCTATGCATTTTCCCTTACTGGTATCATAACATAAGAAATAACTACATCACAATAATTATATACAATATAACATACATTTCAAACATGTTGACACCATCACTGTCCGGCAAAGGAAGCTTTTACTGTACATGCGTTCGGTTTTTTGATAGCAAATTTGAGCACATAGCACTTACTCGGATTGAATTTTTAAAAATGATTATTATAAGATATCTAAAATGCTTTCATTTGTAGAAAACTGCCTGAACGTTTAAAAATGCCAAACATACTTTCCTTTCTTCATTGTGAATGCTTAATGTTTAGAACTAGGCACTAAAGTGTGACCAGTCGTAGAAATTTTGCCATTATAGTAACCTGGCTCCTGGCTGATACACAACATAGTGGAAAACAAAATCAACAAATCAAGCCTTACCAATAAACTTTTTTAGTTTCGACTCGAAATTTATATTTTCCATACAAATTTCGCAATTGTAAGCTTCCATAAATTTAAAGTCGAGACTAAAATTTGTTATTAGTACGACGGGTTGTTTAAGGCAATGCAAGTTGTTCTTAACTATTTCCCTTCTCCATTTTATTTAGAAATACGTATTTATGGTATGATTATTATTTTACTATCTTACTACTACTCGTCAGGGCTGTAGCTACAGTCGAATTTGAGGTAGGGCAACATTGGTTACAGGTAGGGCGGAAGTAAAAAAATTATCATAATTGATCTGCCCTCGAAGCACGGACTCCTAAATCAATCACCATTTATATCATTGGGTGCCGTGACATAAGGCCAAGCGTCATAAGGCCAAATCTCGAAATTTGGACTTATGACGCTTTGCGAAAGTGACACTAGGCCGAATTATTGCATTTGGCATAATGTTGCTTAGGTAAAGTGTCATAAAGCCAATATGTCACTTTGGGTTTTGTGATTTTTCTTATCATCGTACTATACAATTAATAAACAATGGAAAATGTATGGGGGGGCATGCTGCCCCCCTGCAACCGCCCTGCTTGAATTCTCTGTTAAGGGGTGGGAGTAGTTGCGAGTTTGGGTGTATGCAAATAATTTGATTTTGTTTTCCAGTTAACATCAACAAATTCTCGAATTGTAGGTGGGAAATAATTTCATAAAATGTTGGTGATGCTATTACCCACTTCAAGTGGGTTGTTATTGATTCATTTGGCCTAATGTCACAAACTAGTTTGGCCTTATGACACTTTCTCAAAGTGTCATATTACCAAATGCTAGAATTTGGCTTTTTGTCACTTTCACAAAGGGACATAAGGCCAAATTTCGAGATTTGGCCTTATGACGCTTGGCCTTATGTCACGGCACCATATCATTGACCTCTAGGTCAGTGATGTGCATTCAATAGCTATTCGTAGACAAATAATTTCTGTGACAGAGCATGAGCATGGATCTAAGAACTATTAAATCCTCAAGATGGTTGAACTTCCAGATTTGGATGTAGATATCCACGTCTGAGTGAGAGTGATTTAATAATTAATTGTTAGGTGAAGTGATACGAGTAAACAGATACGACCAAAAATACCATTTAAATTATATTGTTTATGCAAACTTATTATAATAATTAAGCAAGTTTTGTACAGGTAACATTGACCAAAAGTAAACCAACTCTTTATATTCACGTAACCGGCATTTGGTATAAGTTATGAATATAATTAAGTGTTTATAAGGAGTGCTATTTGTTCATAGATGGCGGAAAAAAAAGATAAAGAGAAGCGTACCTGGCAGCGAATGCAGTGAATGTCCGTTTTGTTGAACTTCGCTACATGTGATGGCGCTTCAACTGCCATCTATACACAGAATAAAAAATTATTATAATATGAAATGAATGTCACAAACTGTGGTATGTTCGGAAAAGTTTAGATTATGTACTTATCGCTACAATTTTTTTTATCTCAAACTATGAACAAACAATTTAATTATAATTTATCTTAGTTTTTGGTATTTTTAAGGTAGGGCATTGTTGATTGCAAGGTACGGCATTGCCCCACAATGCCCCCCCCCGCTACGGCCATGCTACTCGTACAACCTCTGTTTCTGATTGCAATCTATATACCTACCTAACGATATTGATAACATTTTTAAAATGTTTTCCTTTTCAATAAATGTCATCTTTGATAGCACCACTAAGCCAAGTTTGTCTGTTTGTTATCCCTTCAACAATATATCAATATTTAATGTCACAATCAAGCAACGACAATCAATACCGTCAAAAAAAGCTCAACTTGGAATGTTTTCACTGGGAAAGATTATGAATTAGATTAGATTAGAAAACTGTCACCTAAAACAAAAAACATATCCCCTGAAATATAATCAGCAGTATTTTGTAGTTTACGTTTAAAAAACACGAAAGAACATCTTTAATAGTTAAAAATAAATCATGTTTATTCTTCTTATTTTTTTCTAAAAAATAGTTGTGCTTTAAAAGTTACATTTTTGTTTAGTTCACATTGAGAACCTTAAGTTGGTTTCTGCTTCAACGAAGCGAACGTTTTTAAATAAAATATTTCTGTAATAAAAAAAAGGGAACAACTAAATACAAATAAATTCAATCTTGTTTGTAACGTTAAACTAAAAATAGAAACAGTTTCTTAATACATATAGTTAACGAGCCGACAACGACGACAATTTAATGAACTTCATCATCGGACGCGTCAAGCAGTTCTTTGCCATTACCATTCTGAGAATGATGCTTATTCAAAAGTGCCTTAACTAAATCCGATGTAAATTTCTCCACCAGCAGCAGTGCTCTGTCGGGTGGCATCTCTAGCAACGACGACGTCAAAAATTTACCAAAAGCATCATACTTTTGGGTTCGCGTCGATTCAATACACAAGCGTTTTTCAGGCACTATGTTCTCCGAATTGAGACGTCGAATGTTAGTCTTCGGCACAATAGTTCGCATGCATTCTATATTTCGTACTGATATAGCGGTTTTATTTGGAGGTGTCCCTTCCGATTGGACATTATTTTCACTGGAATAACAACGGAAACAAATTATTTCAGTAGTTGTGGATGACATTTTGGGTATATACTTACGGTGAGAGCATGGAATTGTTGACTTCGAAGTCTAAATCTGGTTCCTCAGGATTACTGCCTCCTTCACTGAAAGAATAAATTCAAAAAAATCATGTTTTAGTACCTTTGCAAGAGGTAGACCAGTGTTTTGTTTATTACGAGTCTCCGTCGATTCCGTTTTCCAATTTCACAGTGACCATTCCATTCGCAGCAGAGTTTGCCGTTCCAGAACTTGAGGAGGGATTGCTTATAGAACGGTATTCTTCTGAAGGTCTCGCAAGCATACGTTTGTAGGAGCGACGCGGCCTGATGTGCGTTGAGAGAAAGTGCAAGTGCTCATACAATGGCCACTGGGAATGAATTACTTTATTGGGATACTCTTCGGCAAGATTTTCCAGGCGACGTTTTTCCAAATTGTACCGATTTCTCAGTTGCAGCATACGATCCTTGAGCAGTGCGACTATTTATATAGAATAAAAGTTTTACTTTACTAAGTGGCCTCGGTGATTGTTTCCGGTCTTTTGGCGTATGTTTGATATTTCAACAAGACATAAATAAAACTGTTACCCTAATCTGTTCATTATACTTATTTTCGTTATTTAACTACAATATCAGCTGCCAGGAATTGACCTACATTTTTAAATACTACCTATGTACATGTGGTCGGGAAACGCTTCAAAAGATCCTATTACTATACACTGGTCATTTTTGCAAATGCAAACAAATTTCTAAAATCGAAGTACCTACCTAAGTGCTTATATTTTAAAAAATTTTGCGTACCTACTCGTATTTGATTGCCTGAATTTAAATAAAAATCAATCATTTTCCTAAAAATAAAACTAAAATTTTAGTCTGAAATTCATATCAAATTGTAAAAGTTAAGAAAAATGTCCTCGAAGTAATGTTTCGAATTTTATTGATTTCTCTTTGTATGGAGCTGGACTTGCAATACAGCGACAGCATACTTAATTGCCATATTATCCTTTTTTGTGTTCAAAGAGGGTATTGCTTCGAGAACATAAAACTATCCACTCATTATATATTCCAATGGAACAAGAAAACTCCTTCTGATTGAATCCACACGATTATTCGCGAAATGACAAAAAATAATCGACCGCAGCTGTCAGCTGACTTGCATAAAATACACAACGTCGTGTATATGAGAATACCGCACAACTGACATTTTTTCAAAAATCCACTTTTTGCTTTCAGCGTCATCTACTAGTCAAAATCCATATTTAAAATTCTTATTTAAGGTGGTGACATCTATTTTTCAGTGAAAAAATGGATTTTGAAATACCACACAAATGCACCCATATCACTTTTTTTTGGAAATTTGACACATCTGCAAATTTCCCGCGTAAGTGAGCTGTGAAGTATCTAACGTGTTTTTGTTTTGATAATTCGGTTAAAAATAAATCGTATTTAATAAATATTTTGATTTCATTGGTAAGTTTAGTTAAGTTTGCTTTATACTTTCATTTTTTTTTTGTGATTTTAAGATTCTCAAATAACTTAAATGAAATCTAAAATTTGTTTGCAGATGTGTTGTTTTACCAATTCCGCTTAAGGTACTTGTGTGAATTTTCGTTGACTTAAAATTTTCAAAATATGGATGGGGATGCTTTTTTGTCGGATAGTGAGGTAGATATTGAAGATATTCTTCTTCAACTAGCAAATCAGGGAGTTAAGACATCCAACAATAAACATAAAATTGCAAAGAATTCGCAAGAAAATGCTTTGGCTAAGGTCGACAATCTTGACGAGATGGAATCGGAAGAAGTCATCGGTCAAGAAGTTGATGCTAATAGAGAGGGCCCAAGTGAAATAATTGGGGATGTGGAAACTGAAAGTCTTCAATCTGAGTATATGCTATCATCTTCAGACAGCGAAATTTCTGAACTCGATGTCGAAAACGTTCACAGGCTGTCAGAAGAACCTGAACATGGGGTTTGTTTCTAGTTTAACGGTATGCTATTTTTCTTGTTATTTGTAGTTATAATTTTTAGGATATTGAAGTTCGTGAAAATGATGCCGATGCCGATATGTTTGGAGAATTCAGTGGTCATATAGCTCGAGATCGTGGCAAAAAAAGGGAAAAAGCTAAACAATTAAGGGAAAGGGGTGAAGCCTATCTAGGTTATCGAAAGCCTCATGGGTCAACTAAAATCTTTCAAGATACAATGAAACTCGCCAGAAAAATTGGTCCCACTTGTAAGTCTACATCGTGCCAGAAATCTAGGGTACGTAATTGTTCAAATTTCTCTGAATCTCTGAGGAACTGCATTTTTGAGCAGTTTTGGAAAAACATGTCTTGGGAGCAACGCAAAATTTATGTGATAAATCTTATCAAGGTGATAGAACCAAAAAGAAGAACAAGTATAGAATCCGTAAACAATAGATCAAAAACACTGCAGTATTTTTTAAAAAGTGGTGATAAAGCTTTACAAGTTTGTAAAAACATGTTTCTGCAAACCTTAGGCATTAAGTATGCCACTGTTCGGCATTGGATTGAAAACCAAGAAAATGGTATTGCCAGTAAAACTGAATTTGTTGAGAAAGCAAAGCTACGACGGAAGCCATTTGAATCCCAAAAAAAATTTCTTGTCAATTTCTTCAAATCTCTTCCAACAGTGCCGTCTCATTACTGTAGAAAGTCTTCGACCAAGCAGTACTTGCAGCCGCCGATAACTTCGAAAAGCGAAGTTTTCGATTTGTACACAAAAAAATGCGACGAAGAAAGTATTAACAAAGTCTCCAAAATATATTTCTATAAAGAATTTCGAAAGCAGAACATTGGAATTTTTAGTCCTAAAAAGGATCAATGTGATCTCTGTGTAGCTCATAAGCAGGGAAACATTCTCGATGAAGAATACAATTCTCACATAGAATGCAAACAGAAAGCTAGGGATTCTAAGGAGACTGACAAGAATCTTGCACTTGAGGGTAAGATAAATATGTTTTGCATGGATCTTCAAGCAGTTAAATTATGCCCATCACTACAAGCAAGTGCTTTATACTTTAAAACAAAGCTGACTGTGCACAATTATACTATATATAATATAGCTACAAAGGAAGTAAAGTGCTTTTGGTTCGATGAGACTAATGCAGACTTGACAGCTTCAACCTTCACTAGTTTACTGATACAATTCTTAACCCAAATTCTTGAGAAGTCGAAGCTGCCAATTGTTTTAATTACCGACGGATGTACGTATCAAAATCGAAACATAATTCTGGCTAACGCTCTACTCCGCTTAGCTATGCGATATAAAACCCAAATTACACAAAAATTTTTGATAAAGGGACACACGCAAATGGAGTGCGACAGTGTCCATAGCGTGATTGAGAGGAAGTTGCGTAATAAGGAAATATATTTGCCATCTCAATATGTAAATATTACTAAAGAAGCAAGATCGAATTTGGTTCCATACGAAGCCGAAAGCATTGATTTCACACAAATTCTGAACTATTCTGACAACTCCAACTTTATTTATAAATCAATCAGACCTGGGAGTTTCGCTGGAGATGAAACAGTAACAAACTTAAAAGTTATATTGTACGACCCATCAGGAAAAATTTTATATAAAACAAACTACGACGACGACTTCGCAGAGCTTCCCCAGAGAAGAAACACATCTGCTCTAAAAATCGATGTTGTGTATCCACGTTTACATTGTGAACGAATAAAAATTTCTCAAGCAAAATACAAGCACTTACAGGAGCTGAAGGCTGTAATACCTAAAGACTGTCACCATTTTTACGACAATTTACCGTACATAGGTATTTCAAAAAAGTAATGTTTATGTAACAAACAAATAAAAAATATTAACTTCACTAAATTTTAATTACTTAATTTAATTTTTAATTTATTTTATTTATATATTTATGTTCTTGAATGTTTTATTATTTTATTTTATTAAATCCTAACGTATTTTGATACATTTTGCGGTATGAAAAACCACATATCTACAAAAATGTATAAAACCAAAAGTTGCAATACCAAACAACTGTATTTTAAAATAAAAGTATTCGCTATTTTTCGAAATGAATTCAAATAAAATATATCCAAACTAAAAATATTATTGACGTGTTTTTTGTTTTACTTGAAATTTGAAATTCTTAGGCAGAAAACAGTTTTTGACTTCTCCTGAACAATTTATAAAATGTCAGTTGTGCGGTTTTCTCATATACACGACGACAAGCCACAATTGTGTGAGCTTCTTGAGTGGATTCCGACTTGAAATTGAGAAACGAAATTCTCTCCTCAGAATCACCAGAAGAGTATTTTCTGTGCCAATGGAACGGTTTCAGAAGTGATTTTTTCGATTCCGGACTCTCCCGGAGCCGAACGCTTCTTTTTGCCAAATGGAAAACGACATTAATTTATCAAACAGAAAATATAATATATTATAGGAAGCGACAACATGAAAAAAAGAAAACAAGCAAAACAAATAAATTTCGTTCGCTTTAAGTTTGAGAAAGAAGATTTTCCTTGCCGGCAAGTTCATCTGAGAATCCCCGGCGAGCCATAAAAAGATCAAACTACATAATGCGTCGTTTATTTTCAAATAAAATTAAATGCAAAAAAGTGTAGCTTGTTGTTAAAATCGGTTATATATTGACATTTTGTAATAACAAATTAAGCATTCAAATAAACAGCAAAATTCTCAAACAAGGAACATTTTCCTTTAGTTGTATAAACGCCTACGCTGTGACGTTATTTCAAGTGCGAAATATAGATTTTGAGTTATTTTAGTTGTTAAGGTTTCCTACAAATTCTGTGCGAATGCCACACAGACTAAAAATGCTTACATAAATAGTTCCAATTTAAAATGTTTATTATTTAATAAATTATACAACATCATAATATTTTCACAAAGCAATGCCGATGTAGACATATTTTTTTGTTCACAAACAAACAATTAAATTATGTGTTATAATACTCGTAAGCTGAATAAGTTTTATACGAGTATGTCTGGCGATTACAGCCAGATTAAATTCTTATAAAGCGGATACTTCAAATTATTCATTCAAGTACGAATGCTTAATATATTTACAATTGTATAGCATTAGAATTTGTGGTTGGGAATACTTGTGTGAACTTTAATACGTTGTTCACTGAAACGTATACACGTAGACGATCAACATTTTAGATAATGTGTTCACATGTTTAACCTTGAAATTATAACTGATAACTGATGAATTCAGAGGGCAACATCTGGATGATAGCTTACATAATCATTGGGGACTCAAAATGGCTCAGGGTTTGCTCTTCAATTTCATTTTAAAACAAACAAGTGTATGTGTTATGTGGACAAATGTAAGCAGGATAGAAGTGGATGAAGTGTCTCAGAGAGGGACTTATGGTAAGTACATAAAAAGGCATATTATTTTAAATTTTAACTTAAAAGCCTACTCCAGTGAATGTTACAACAAAATCCTTTTAAAGACTTTCTTGTCTGAATATTGGGATTCAACAAAATTGCAGCTAAAATATAAATTCAATACGTAATAAGTGCATTTCCTTGAAATGCTATAACATATTTTTAAAAAATATATTCCTTCGAAAGCTAGATAAAACTTCATTTAAAAAATGAACAAAAAAGTACAATAAAGCAACGGAACTAGATGAGAAAAATCACAAAAAAAAATCCCATAAACTGTGGGTACCTATTACCTAATCCATAAGCAATCTAGGGCCCTACTATTTATTTTAATCCGAATTTCGAAAGTCAATCCTATTCTAAAATGCTTTTCTCTTTTAAGTGGGTACTACTGTCACAATTGTAAGTCCAAGATTGTTAGATTTTATAGGTACCGCTTTTGAAATAGAGAGAACAAATCGTTGTTTTTTTTTATTAAAAAAAAAAAAAAAAAAACAGATTGATTTATTGTTACAATGGAAAACGACATTAGTCAGGACAGGACAGTCATACTTTGGCATGTTTGTCAGATGTTCGCGAAAGACTGACGCATCCATAAAACCTATTATTTGTAATTTTGTAACCTGAGATCATTAAAATAAGCGAAATTTTAAATTACAGTTGTAAAAATTAAAAGAAAACCAAATTCTTTATTTCTCATTTTTCCCAACAGTGTGTTCCATAAATTACAACCATAATCCGAACTATTAGTGACGCTTTTAAAACGAAAAGCCACAACGCTTTAGCCCACAATGCGCTCTATTTTTTCACGGACTATCCCGAAAAATAACCGCAATCCAATTGCACCCAAAACAACCATAGATCAATAAAACACAACTTTATAGTTCCAAAAACTTAATAAATACACGATGTTAATTGTGAGTCACACCTTAAAGTCAAGTTGCTTGCCCAACTAAATTTGATATTTCTTTGTTTCAGTGCTTGACAAACTCAACTATGGATAGGTACACAATTAAGCAGTGCGTTAAGATTGTTGAAGCCTTTTACGAAAATGGACGTTCAAATCAAAATGCATTTCTTGCACTTCGTGATTTTTTTGGTCAGCATAATCGACCAAATGTGTCAACAATCGGGACAATTTAATTTCAGCGAACCGGGTCTGTGGAAATGTGAAAAAAACTCATTATACATGCTCGCAAAGTTCGTTCTGAGGTTTATGGGCTGGCCGCGTCATTGGGCCGTATTTCTTCGAAATTAAGGTCGGCCAAGCAGTTACCGTGAATGGTGTTCGCTATCGCGAGATGATAACGAACTTTTTGTGATCAGATATTGAGGACATGGACCTGGACGATATGTGCTTCCAACAGGATGGTGCCACTTGCCACATAGCCAACGAAACAATGGCTCTTTTGCGCGAGAAATTCAATGGCCGTGGCGCCACGATTATGTAATTTGACAAGGCTGGACTTCTTTCCTTAGGGATATTTAAAAGGAAATAATGTACGCCAAAAAGCCAAGACCAAGTCAAGGTCTAAAGGATGAGATAATTCGGCACATTAACGACATTGAACCTCAATTATGTCTCAGAGTCATTGAAAATATGGACCATTGGATAGACGTATGCCATCGAAGCCGTGGCAAGCATTTGGCCGATATTTTGTTTCACATTTTGTAATAGTTTTCATTTTGTCATAGATCCTTCTACCTATCATAATAAGAAATATGAAGATAATTCTCTGAAAACTATTTGTTTTATTTACAATAAACATCGTGCGTTTTCGTTGGACCACCCTTTAGATACAGACAGACGAACTTCTTTCGTATTTTGTTTATGCCTAGTTCATTTCGAACCTCTTTCTAAGGAAGGTCCTTTAATTTTCCAATATCAGCAGCAAAATTTGAAAAATATATGCCGTAGCTGGATCTTCTTTTAAAATATATTTATTTGTAAGTTTAAATTTAATCAAACAATAAAATAATATCTAAGAAAGTTTTGGGTAATTTGTGGACAATAATTTATTAAAGTTCTCGCATCGCTGTGTTATTTGTTTACAAGCATTCGCATTGCATTGAGCGCAATAATCGGATAGCCTAGAAAGGAAAAACGTGAGCGATAGACAAAGAAAATATTTATATTGTGTGCAAATCGATATTGCCCTTGAAGAATCCCAAACATATGTAGAAGAGAGAACCATATGGTCCTGCATCTACACATAAACTAACAAAAGTAATATGTAGTAGGTAAGGTAACCCCTTTAAATAGGGTATATTAAGCAGAACTAACGCAGATACCTACATTATCGACTATTGAGCATGGGCACTATTCTTTTGGTTGTTTTCTTACAGCAAATTGAAGTTAATATATATATGGCACTTCGTATATGTATGCATAATATTCTCGTTTACAAAATCATAAAAAAAATATTCCTCAATATAAAAATGTACCTTGTAAAAAGAAAATTTATATTTAATAGATAGGTTCATATGATCGATATTTGTTGAATAATTTTGTTGTTATTCAAAGTTTAGTATACCTATTTCCAAGTGAGTTGATATTCTTTTGGGTTTCTTTTTGGGTATATATCTATAATTGGTTGAGAAAGTTTATTTTGTTTTTGCGGCCTTTTGCTTTTTCTTTGGGTGACGTCAAATAAGATCGTGGGAATACGGAATTGCGTCATTTTACCTTAGTTTTTATAAACAAAAACGCCGTGGGTCGTTCTAATACCTACATATATAATATTTAGGTGGAGCATTGTACCTTTCCAGGCTAGTGTGTATATTTTTATTTTGTTCATCTATCGATCTCGGCGAATAATAGGAAGGTGACATGTGTTAATTTTTATTAAGCTGTTCTTTCAGATATTTCCCGTGAATTGTACTACATGTGCGAAATAAATTAGTCAGAAGGGAACTTCTGGAAATCTGCATTCTGCAACCGTGAACTCACCTACTTAAAATGTGTTTTCCGATAATTTCTTGGAGGCGGGGTCAAACAGTGATTCAAATTAAAAGCCTCAGCAGTTAGTCCGATCTACAGCTTTCAGTTGCGCACTATATAAGCTGGTTGAGGTTTTACCTCTCCGCTTTAACCCTCACTGCCAAAGGCCAAAGGCCCCAAGTTCGTAAAATAGCACTGGTATTATTAAGCTCATATAATGTATCGCTAGCAGCGAAAAGGTCGAAAGGGGTTTACTACCGATTTCGAGTTGCTTACATAACCCCAAAGAAGCTATAAATTTTTCCGTTCGATTCGTCTCCATATATCTTTCTATTCAGCCGGCTAAATAGACGGATATACCAAAAATGTACATGTCTCCGTTTTATTAACCTCTGTAGTTGTTGTCATAAGCAGCTTTGAAATCTATGAAAAAATGGAGAACATCTAGACTCCTGTGGTTTTTCTCATATGTGTACAAATTTTATTGCCGGTGGACTTTCTTGGCCTTAAAGGACACTAATAGGGACCTATAAGGTTTTTAAGTAATGGTTTTAAGCATTCACAAAACATGACAAAAAGGGTCTTGTCTCATATGCGATGATAAATAGACTGCCTCCATTTTTGTCGGAGTTGACGGACGTGGGTCAAACGATCATGATGTTCCAATTATCAGACAAGGCAAAAACAAGAACATTTCATAGATCTGACAATTGTTTAATCACATTTGTTACTATCCAATAATGATCTATTGAAAGCAGTGCAGTAACTATAGGGCGGCAGGGCTGACTCTCTCAACCCGAGAGGATCCGTCCCAAGAGGCCGCGCGAGGTCAGAAATAACCTTTCATTCTTAAAAAAAATTCTGCTTAAGTAGGTACTTAAATCAATTAAAGTGAGACACAACTTAACCCCTTTACATATTTAACCTAATTATTAAGATTTTAAAACATTCAAAACAAAAATTTGTCGATCAACCACTCAACCGATTTTAATGAAATTCTGTGGATGTTGTATGGTGGTGAAGGTGGAACAACAAGTCACAATAGCTGGCAGAAATTGAAATTTGTTTCATTTCTATCAAATGCTAGGTGGAATTTAGAGGTCACTAGGAAAAGTGGGCTGTAGAATCTTTTTTTTTCAACAGTATTTCATACAACTTTCGAATTAAGAATTTGAATTGAGCGAATAACATAAAGTAGCATTTACATTGTGCGTCCTCGGAATTATTTTCATTATCTACATTAACAAAACTCGCCGGTTCAACTAGTATTTTATTAAAATAAAATTGTTATTCCATTATAAATAAATGCTTTTGAAGATACAATTTATTAGATTTTATTAATACTGTTGGTCAACTACTTAAGTGGTTTGTTAAAATTAAAATACAACACGACTATTTTTACTGGGAGGGCTCTATCCAATGAATTTGCCACGGACCTCAAATGGTATAGTTGCGCCAATGATTGAAAGAGTTCTAAAATGTACCTTAATTTAGAGATACTGCAAGAACTATATTAAAAGCAAAACTGATAACATCCAGAAACGTTTTTTGCTACGATCGCAAAACTAAAAACGTCTATTTTGCTACTTTTTTTTAAAGCACGAAATGTCAACATAAATCTTGGAATTTTTCAAAAAAAAAAAATTAACGACAGTACCTATATTCAATCTTTACTCACTTTCCCACACCAACTTATATTCTTTTCTACTACCTACACGCTATACCCAACAAGTACCCATTTCCTCGGATGCGTTAGTGTTTGAATTTGACTGGAATTTGTTTGTTTATAGTTTTGTAAAATTTATAGTTTACCAACTATACTTGTGCTAGTCGTTAAACACATATTTGCAACGCAAATTTTTTCCCTTTTGGCAGCACTGATTGAGAGGCAAATTCTGACAATAGGTACGCTTTAAGCACGATTTACAGACACTCTTCGTCCACTTATCTCCACTTGAAAAGTAGATAAAAAGTATTTATTATGTACCTTCTTTGTACAAATCTAAAATATCTAATATAACCAATTCTCTGATTTAGAATATTATTATTTTTAGTGCAAGGCTAAATTTTATGAACATTCAATTACAGAACTCTTCATATAAAATGATCTTGACCCATGAAATATTTAAGAAAAACGTTAAAAGTTGTTAATAGCAAGGCCCAACGACACCCAAATACACCTTTACTGTCAATATCTAACATTTTCTGATGCAATGCCAACTAAAAGTAATTATGAAGTTAATCATTATCAGTTTCCGTTTTATTTTGCATTTTTACTTTGGAAATGCACTTTTATGACGCATTCCTAAAACTTATTATTTAAACTGCTTTTAAGCAAATGTGTATGTTGATTGTTGGCACACAACACAATTAACTTATCTTCGTAAAAAGTGTACAACATTATCACAACAATATAATAATGGTCCTCGAGCTTTTTCAGTAGAGCAGTATTGTATGCTTTTTGCAAGTTATCCGTTTTCTGTAAATAGTGTATACGAGCTTTCTTCATCTTTAAGATTTCGATCAATATTTATATTTATGCATAATAGGGATGAATGTGTTTACAGCGAATGAAGTTTACTTTGTTGACTTGAGTCTGTCTTTGCAGTAGTGAAAATGTTAAGCTAAGTTAGCATGCAATGAGATGCGAATGAGTAACGACAGTCAAGCAATTTAGTGTTTGTTTTTTAAAACTTTAAAACAAAACAAAAAAGGCTTCATTCTGAATACAGGGTCGAATTGCCTCATCCGTGAGCGAGCCATACGTCACTTAAATATGTGGATTTTACAAGAAAAACAATAAAAAATTCAGCCACATAGTAGTCGATCACGGATGTGGTAAATCAACTCAAGTTCTCTTTATACTTGAAGTTGCAGCTTATATTTATATGTAATTTTTAAAGATTCAAATCTGTTTAATTAATTTACACTTTTGGAATATTGAATTCGTCAAAGAGCAGATCTGTCCAACAAGTGATAGGAATAGGATAATATTCACCCCAATCGGGATTGTGTAAAGTGTCTGCATTGCAGACAGCGTTGCCAGATTTTTCTTCGGGCAAAGCGTGAGTTTTTAGCTTTGTAAGTAAAAAAGCCTGATTCTTACGCCGAAAGCGGGACATATAAAACACGTAAGTAGCAGTGGTAACTAATTACCTATCTCTTTTATTTTAATTTTTATTTAGTTTAAAATCAAGACAGACAGACATAGAAATTTGTGTAATGAAAGTAGGTAAGATTAATAATGATTATTAGTAAGGCCCATTGTGAATAAGTAAACATTACTTGCCTCTTTATTTTACAATGAAGGGTGCATAATGTTATGTGTGCACAGAACCTACCAGCTACCACTACTGTTTTTTTAATTATAATCTGAGGACGATGGATTGAATGAAGTTTGAAAATGACAAACGTCTCGCACGGGATATTTAATTTTGAGCTAAAATTCGGGACGCTCCGTCCAAATCGGGACGTCTGGAAACGCTGATTTAATATATAATCAGCGTTGCCAGACGTCGTCTATCTATAACAACTAAAGAAAAATAAGTGCCCCAACAGGTCCGTGGCAGTGGTGCCATTTTAGCATTTTCTATGCTAAATCTAGCATATTTAAACTTTAAATTGCATAGCTATATGTCTGAAATGGATAATATGCTATATGGAATCTAGCAAACAAAAACTATTCCCACCATCCCCTCTATATTATTTCTGTAGTTTTTGTAGTGTGTTTCTCCCTTTTGCGGCTCACACGCTCAACCAATCTTAACAAATCAAGTGTCAAAAAAAAGATATTTTCAGGGTGCTTATCTTTGCATTTTTACTTTTTTTTAAATATTAACTATTGAAAAAGTTGAATTTTACTACACTAAATTTCAACTACGCAGTTGTGTACATAGCTACTTTGATTCGCGATACACTTTTCTTTCGTTCTTCATGCGCTGCGCATGCCTGTACAAATTACAAACGACGTCACGAAAGAGAGTCGACGGCCGAAGAGAGTTACAGTCAAGATTAGTGAAAACATATAATGCTCTGATGACTCTTAGCAGTTAGCAGAGCACATTCACAGATCACAGATAGGAAATCTAAGAAAGAATTTTAATTTCAAAATCTAGGGAGGAATTGGTTAGGGTTAGGTGTTGTCGATCTCCGAAACCACTCAACCGATTTCAATGAAATTTTGTGGATACCCATCCAGTTGGTTTCAGTTTTAAAGATAGGATAGTTTTGGACCCGACAGTTCCAAATGAAAGGCACGGAAATACCGGTTGGGTACCCCTAAAAATAAAAGAGACTGACGTCTGTGTGTGGCACTCATAACTCGAGAATGGATCGTTCGATTTTTACGATTTTGGGCTTGGAGGATTCGTTTAGGAAGGACATTATGATACTTTTTGTCGTGAAAATAAAAGTTTAAGGGGATGAGATTGGGAATAGAACTTAGTATGGCAACCGCACTTTGTAAAAAAATATACTGGATACGAAATACAATACAACAAAACTTATTTCAAAAGTTTGATTCTCAAATTCTTAAAATTTTAATTCGAAAGTCGGCTCAGTTATAATTTTGTTGAGCAACCCCAATCAACCGAAACTTTTTTAACGGATTGGGTTTGATTTGAATGTGAAGTATCTCAAATCAAATGTCTTGGAAGCAAAGATTTTGACTTAAAAATTCAAGCAACGTATTCCGATGATTTGCAATAATTGGTTTCCGAGCGCCTTCAATTTCCCATGCATATCGCTTTCATGAAAAAAAAATAATAAGTCGCAAGGACAATTGCTGGATATTTGTGACATCAATTATTGAATTCCCATGTTTTTCAATCGTACAATCAATCGTATGTGGCGTGCTCACGTGTGACCAAATCTTCCGCTTTGTACGTCGTGTACCGTAAAGCATGTTAGTGATAAAAATTAAGGTTGGCTGACACGTCAATCATTGCGGTTTGATTTAAACACATCAACAATGCTATACTTTAGTTATTATTGTATTGTTTTTAATACAATTTTTCAATACAGAATTTGAATTGACCGAATTGCATAAAGCAGCATGTTCATTGTTCGTTCTCGGAATTATTATTTTTATTACATTAACGAATTTGGGCGGAGCGAAGTTCGCCGGGTCAGCTAGTAAGAACATATTCGTGTTATATTTTTTTTTTACAAATAACGAACGCATCCATAAAAATGTTTTATATTTGGTCTTACTGAAATCATGTATGGCAGTTTCTCAAAAACAAATTCAATCCATAAGTCAACTGCGAGTGAATTGTGGCTCAATTTAATTTCTTAAATGGACAGGTAAATAGGTATAACGTATGCCCATATAAACACGGAACACTATTGATTTATTTGATGATTGTTTTTTTTGACTTTGTTTTTTTTTTTGTTTTAAAGTCGTTGTTTTTAAATTTTAGCATATTTGCTTCAAGCTTTTTGAGAAACTCTTTTATGACAATACACTCTTTCGTGACAAATATTATGCTCTTTCAGTTATACTCCCGGGTCCCGGATGTTTGTCAGACGCAATGAAAAAAAAAACTTTAGGTCTGTTCCTTTACTTTCTGGTTCTTTAATGTCTGGCAATTTGTTACAATTCTCTCATTGCGAGAGAAATCGCTCACCGAAATAAAATATAAAACAAAGAAAAGGAACTCGTTGAACCACGAATTTGAAAAATGTGAATTTTTTCTAGGTGGGAATATTCAAATATCAGTAGAACAAATTTATATTTAGGACGAACCTAGCCCCATGTTCTGTAATTATCACATCGATATAGGTATTTATCACTAAAACGATATAAATTGAAAAACATGTTACTATGTTTTCGATGCGAAAATTTATCGCATGAGTTACAGAACATGGGCACTGAATCCCTAGCTTACTAGTCCGACACAATAACCGTTAAGCCGCTGCGCCTACTATGTATAATCGGTATCTAATGAAGAAAGTAGTAGGTATACAGGCTGAGTTAAATTTATCAACTATTGACACATCAACTGGTCTATAAGAAAAATAAGTTTGGGAACCTCTGAGTTAGGCAATAGGTCTCGTTGAGCCTTATTTATAGCCATTTTTAAGGTTCCGTACCCAAAGGGAAAAAACGTAACCTTATTAGTTTCGCTCGGATGTCTCTCCCTCTGTCTGTCTGTCTGTCTGTCTGTCTGTCTGTCTGTCCGAACCCACTAAGCCAATTTTGTTACCAGGTCTATCTCAAGAACCGATTGACATAGGAGGCTAAAATTTACACACAACATCCGGTATAACCTCTAGTTAAACGACAAATACCAATGGAAGGAATACATCAATTGGTTTTGGATTAATTAGTAATCTGGTGAAAAAAATATTTTCATTCGCCCAAAAAACGGCTTATTTCTTGATTCACAAAAAAATACATAAATTCCTTTTTTGTAGATCATGTTCTTATCTATATATGTGCTGAATACTGTTTTGCCGAAAAGTTAATAGTTTACAAGATATTTTCAAAAAAAAAAATTTTACCATGTAAAATGCGTTGCTCTCATTTATGTTCTAATCTACTACGCAGTTGTGCACAATAATTGACCCCATCAAAGACACCAGGGCTGTCGCTTCATAATTTCGTTGGGGAGTATAATACATTTTTTGGGGAGTACAGAACAAAATAAAAGTAATATATTTTTAGTCAATAGTTTTTCAATTGGGACAGGTCGCATACAGAATGGAAAATTGGCGTGGGTTGGGTACTAGGTAATAATTAGAAAATGAGATTCATCTGCAAGTAATTTTTGAGAGCAAAAATATTAAGTAATTAAATTAAACTAAATTGTGATGAATTCATGAAGAGGGGAAAGATTGAATGATATAGATTTCAAATAATATCTGATGTGTTGGACTTTAGCCAAATACGGAACCTTCGGTGCGCGAGTGGCACTCGCACTTGGCCGGTTTTTAATCTTTGCACTTAATATTTTGTAGGTCACAATCGGTAATAGTATATGGACTAGTTTGACATGTGAGCATAGTATCACGCTTTGTTCTGAATGAGGTCTGCTAGCTAAATCGTTCTTCACCATAAGATTGAATGTCCCTTTCAATGTTCATTTATTTATAGTTACACATCCGACTGATTGCGAATAGATAGGTCTAGAGTAGGGTGTCCATATACCTCAAACGAAAAAAGAGGACATACATTACAGTCATACAGTCAACAACTACCCCCCCCCCCCCCCCCCCAACAAGGACTTACGACACAGGTGCTTTCGGTAATAATGTGTTTATGTTATGATTTATAAAAGAAATGTATAAAATGTAAAATTACCTACATATTGTGAGAATGCAATGAAAACATTTGTTTTTGTTCGAGAACTGCAAATTAAATTGTACGTTGTACGACCAGCGGCAAAAGGATTGCGAGTATCGTTTGTTTCTGCCAGACGCCAGAGACTAGTGAAAGAAACAAAACAAAAGCGAGTAAAGCTTCGCACACGGATTTCTCTTTTTCACACTTCATTTGAAGTCAGTGCATCTGCCTCCTCTGCATAACTTATGTATCTGCTAACCATCTCTTTTAATCATTCATCTCTGCCACAGGTGATGGTGACAGCTGTAGGTGTGAGTGTGGTTGACAAAACAGATATGAAAATAAAATAGGTACATCGAAAAAGTGCTACCACTGCTAGTTTTTTATGGACGTGCTTAAAAGTTTTAAAATTAAGGAATTGTTTTTATATTGAAATTGAAGGTATTAAAAAAAAAACGAAAAGAGGACAGAACAAATAAAGAGGACAAAAAAAGAGCTAAGCGGAAAAAGAAAGTGTAAAATAGATCGCTGACAAAAAAGAGAACGTGTTCTCTTTAAAAGAGATGTTCTGGAAACCCTAGCTCTAGAGACAAAATGGATCTGTTCCGCCAAATATTTACAAATTTAGTAACTCTCATAAAACATTGGTATCTACCCATCTTGGTATTTTTTAAACTATTAAGCTCAACGATGAAATTGCAATACAATAAATAAAATAAAATCATTACACTTTGGGCCTTAGAAATAAACATTTTTAGTCTCGACTCGAAATTTTAGAAGTTCACAGTGGCCATATTATCCATACAAATTTCACAATTGTGAGCTTCCGTAAATTTAAAGTCGAGATTAAAATTTGTTATTGGTGCTAGCGATGAGTAGATAACAACTACCTACGAAATTTATCAAACACAAAGGGAAATACATTTCCAGGCATACAAAAAACGTTCACTTATTGTAAATTTAAACAAAACGCGGCATTGTCGTTAAATTATAATCCATAAAACGCATTTCTGTAACTTCACATACCTATCTGCCTACCTGCGTTTAGAACTACAAAAATAAGACACAAAAAGAAACTAGCGTTGTATACCTACCAGCTACCACCTCTTAGCACAATATGTAGATAGGTAACAGTAAAAATAGCCACATAAAATTATTCAAATACAAAGTAACGTATCTTTATATCTTCCACTCAAAGCGATAACGAAAAAACTAATAAACTCCTAAATATTCTTTTCAATAACAAAGACAACAACTGGCAAATTCACACTACCAGAAAGAAAACACTTTATAAACTTGGCAACTTTTTGCCACGCAAGCCCTAACCTCTAAGCAGAGCAAAAGCTCACTCAAGATAGATATTAAAATATATGTACCTAATTGCAATTTATTTCAGAGCTTTCAGAATTCAGAGCCCTCCTACTATTTTAATTCCAGCTGAACCGCTAACCTCATCAATCTGAATAATAAATATGCAATACTTGTCTGTTATAGCTTAGACTTAGATCCATTAATCGACCAATCTACTTGGTATACAATGAGTTGCCAGTTACTGGAGATACAAAGTAATCTAATTTTTATCTAAACTTGAAGAAATATCGTTTTGTATATAATACACCAAAAGCCGCGTTTCATCGCAATACATAAACACTAAATAAACAAACAACAGTTGTTTGTCGGTGGCTGCCGTTGCCATTGCCACAGTCAACGTCAATGAACGAACCAACCGCCTTTTTTTTATTTTATTTTGTGTTCGCCTGTTGCAAGCAACATTAGGTACATGAGTGTATAACAAAATCTTACCATCATATCCCAATCTGTTTGATATATCTTGCCATGCCTGTGCATTGTATATTTTATCTTTGAAATGTGGTGAATCCCTGTCATAGAAACCCGGCCGGCGTTCAAACTCGCTGATGAGATTTACATCGAATTCGCTCATGTCGAAGATCCCACGCGGTCGACCACGCTTACGTTTCGAATATTTCTTGTTGTTGTAATATGCCACTTTTACTGATTAGTTTACGAACCGAATACGAACAAAGAGCAAAAAGAAACGTTGATATAATTAAATAGAGAGAATCAAGTAAGTCAATTATAGTATCTCAATCCGTAAGGAAAAAAAACAGAAACAGAAAAATTATAAAGTAAGCACACGAAGAGGTAGATAGGTAGGTAGAAGAAATAACAAAAAGTATTATTTAACTACAGGTACTAACAATGAATGTCAATTCAAACATACAAGTACTTCAGCACAGCACAGCTCACAGCACAGCATATCACCCGAGCGAACTGTTATAGTAAAAGTATTTAACAAAAGCACAAACAAAAATTATCTTACTTCACCCCGCGCGCCGAAGAGCTGAGTGGAAAGTAGGTACTCGTACTCGTTCGAAAACTTTCACACAACAAAGCTCTGACTACGTCCACCAAAATTAATAAACATATAAAAATTATAAATTATTAAACAAAAAAAAAAAGTCTCATATATAAAATAAAGCCTCAGTGTATCTGCATCACGTAGCACTCGCTTATAACACGATTATTTTATTGTTTTCTTGTCTGTTTGTTGAATTAAAATTTTTAATTTGAAATTACAAATAAGTTGCGATAATACCAAAAGAAAACCAAACAACAAAGCCACAGTAAAAGCACAGAAATGATGACGAAGCTACAACAACGACGAGTATGATGACGCGCACGCCAACGATCCATTCACACCGACAATTTTTTTAAAACTAAACTCTAAATTCTACTTCATATTTTATTTTGCGCTTAAACATGTACTACTCTTAAATATAAAACAGAAATAATATAAGAAAATCAACACACACCATGGTGCGCAGCCATCATGCAAGGGTATGTGTTATCGGAATCGCGTCAGGCACGATATACGAATACGATGCCACAGCATAAACGAGTTTTGTGCCATGCCAGGCAGCTGAACAGCAATACGGATATTTCAGCTGTACTGTAGTAGAAGCTAGCATAGCAGCAGGCAGCAGCCATCAGGCAACCATACAGATATAGGGTTTTCGATTACAAGAAAATAAAAACAAAATAATAAATGCCTTTCTGTGGCACAAACTCAGTAGGTAACTGTCGGTTAGAGAGGTTCACAATTTCACATTCACAGATACGAAACGGAAACATTTTTTCGTCCTCTCGCTGGTATTGGTAAAGAGCGCATATAAATATTGGTGGTAGAGCCGTAGAGGTAGAACAAAAGGAACTGTGTGTGTGATTTTGCATGTGTGCGCCTGTCAAGTGTAAGAAGAAATAAAGAAACGTTATACATAAAATAAATAACAAATTAATTTTAATCACTAAAAATGTGTTTAATTTATTTATCTTCAGGTTTTTTTTTTTTTGTCTCCAATTGACTTTCTGTTCTTTCACTTTGCCACAGCCAGCATCAGCATATCTAATTGCCTTGACTTGATGAGACTAATGTTAATTTATCCAAGTACATAGATGTGTGTATCTTTGTTGAAATTATAATAATTTTATCGTATATCTATTGTACTTTTACAGTGAACTGAATTTATTTCGTTATTGTAGGTATTTTGCAACAGTTTTGTTTTTTTGTTTGTCTTTTTCTTTTTTGTGTAGGTATACCTTATTACGTACGAACAGTCGTACACGTTATGAGTCTTTTTGAATTTTAAATTATTTCGCAACATACAAAATAGAACTACAAACAGTTGATTTTTATTGTTGAGTTAAATAACTACCAACGAAGCAGGTAATTTTATTTCTTTCCATTCTTCTTCGTCTACAAGAGAAAAATATCCAAAGACGAACACAAAGTGGAAATTTACTACATACTTATATAGAAAAGATTTTTTTTTTTATTTTCAATTTACATTAAAATACGATGAATGGAAAGAACTATGCAGAGACAAATAAAGTGAAGTATATAAAAAAAAACAAAACAAAAAAAAGATGAAGAAGAAAAAATCGTAGCAGATAGGGAAAAGATAAAATAACATTTTAGTATTTGTATAGGTATTTATATGGCGGTTGAGTGAGCTGATAACTCGTAGGTATACATTATTTAGAAATTAGTTTTTCTGCTTATTATAGGGCTATACATGTATTACTTTTTATTTTTTATTGCTTTGTAGATTATCATCAAAAATAACGACAGAATTTTGTTGTTATACCTACAGTTTTTTTTTTTTTTAATTTTTACAAGAATACCTTGTGTAGTTGCTTTTGTATGGGGCGAATTTATTTATGTGAAGGTAAGTGCAAAACAAGAACTGTGGTCTATTTTTAGAGTTTGTTTTCCTTTTTTTTGTATTATTATAAGAATACAGTTTGATTTTATCATTTTAAATATTATGATCTGATAAGTCTTATCATATGGTTGGTAATATGAATTTATATTTATATTTTTGCTTAACGCAATTATTGTAATAAAATATACAAGTTTATGTATAAGTGAGAGTGGGAAAGTATACGTATACCAACATTTTGTAGTATCTATTAGTTAAAGTGTTTTATCAGGTTTTTAGCTGTTTGAATCTTATAATAAATAATCTTCTTATGAATTATGAAATAAGTGGCAAAGTATACGTAGAGGTAAATGGAAAATGCGCAAGATCTGAAATATATTTTACGACAGAGATACATTTTGTTAATGAACGTAAGTATACATTATTTGTAGAGTTTGGGGTGTTTTGAGTAATAGGAGTACAAAAAGCTTGATTTCCACTCCAAATTTTACCTACAAAATATTTACTCTGGAGGTTAAATAAGATTATAGATAAAGTATCACTGTTTATGTTTACCATATGTTCATATACCTATGTAATGTCCCCTGGTTTTCTCGGTATGGGCGTGTACTGGATGGGAATAAGATTCCATAAATATCGAGTTTTGGTACAGCAATGACTAGTCGATCGGTATTTGCTGCCGCGTACAAAATGACGTACAAGAGCCGTTCTTTGGCATCGACATCAGTTCTTTAAGATTTCACAAATATACCGAGAAAAGTGGAGATAATCTGGGCATCCGCATTATCTCGGCAAAACTATTAGTACCGATTAAAGGTACCGCATTGACAGATCATGGAGCATCATTTACTTTAGTCCAAATAATCAATACTAGTGGCAAAAGAATTTAGGTCCTCAATCATTTTGACTATTCTTCTTACATATTTTGTCCTTCAGAATAGCTTGTTTTATATGCAAAAAAAAAAGTGTCATCGGGTGTAAGTAAAACTCGGACCATTAATAATAATGGAAGGGATCTACAATTTTATGCCGGTTCCAAACGGGCCGATTGAGAAGCTCTTTCATGACAGTTATACTCTCGGATGTTTGTCAGACGTTCGCGAGAGGTGGCGCAGTGAAAAAAACCTTGAGTTGGAATTTGGGTTTTTGCTTGATTTGAACCTGGACCCCTCGCTTAGTAGTCCAACACACTAACCACTAAGCCACCGCGACCACAAAACTCGGACCATTAGATATAGTTAAAAGTTAATATTATTCCAGTACCGTGTTGGACACTAAGCGATGTGTTTCCGGTTAAACCATCGGACATATAAAATTGAATTCTCGACTGCCACACAGCAGTTATAAAAACATTTTAGAGTAAATATAACTGCTGCTAAATTCAGGCGGCACGCAATTAAAAGTACTTTAAATTTGTGTTAAAAACAAAACACAATACACATCAATGCAATAAACAATAAAGGACATAATGGGGACATGCCTCGTTTATTATTTTATTTGTCACTTCTAAAATCGGTCTGACTGAATACAGGAAAATACTACACATAAATATTTGATTGTTTGGAAATTATAGCTAAACGTCATGTGCTAGGCAAAAATTAATGAAAGAAACTAATGCATGTGACACACATATGGTTTCGACTCCATGGCATTGTCAATACCACGCCATACACTTGATTCGCCAAGTCGATAAAGAGGCATGTCGACCTAAAATCTCTATTGAGCTGAAAATTGCCAAAAAATAGTTTAGGCTAGCAGAGTTTCCGCTTCAATAATGCAGCTGATGTTTTCAGCAGAGAACTTCTTCAGTTCTTCCGGAATCACGGAGGAAGAATTTCTTTCTAGTGCTGGATAGAGCTGGGCATTCGCACAAGATGAGCTCAGCTGTTTCGTCTTCTTCGAGACATAGCCGGCACTCCGGGGAGTTGACTAAATGCACTTAGTAGAATAGTGGGACAGTTGCCATACTCGGCCAGACCATTATGGTATTAATGCTATAACATTTTCTATGAAAACAATTTTTCTCCAGGGGCAAGGCTATACACCGCATAAAACTAATATTTATGTATACCACACTTGAACCACATTGCTGGTATTACCGTAGTATACCCTGACAGACCTGTACTTCATCGTAATACCATGGTATTGAAACCATATAATGCAAAGATTAGATACCTACCAGTGGCGTCGCGTGAATTACTTAGATGGGTGCGCAAACCAAAAGCACCCCACGAAACAGTTATAATATTTACGTAAACGAAAAGCAAAATACGTTCATTCATTCATCGACTGCCGTGCTCGTGCACTGTTTTTTTTTTGCACTAGCGTCGATGTATTCATGTATATTTGAATTATGATGCTTTACGGACAGAGAACAGAACAGTACAAAACAAAAGAAAATACGAATATTCCGTGTGCACAGAAAACCGTCGCAATAGTTCACTACAAGTTCATCAAAGTAAAGCGAAATTAGCAGGTATGGCGTGCGGGTGACGAATGACGATGGGGATGAAACCTGGGGAATTCTTGTAGCTTGAACATGAAGGAATATAGTTTGGAGTTGGATGATTTTTTTTTTTGGATAGATCAGGGTGTGCAATGCACACCTTGCACACCCTGACGAGACGGCACTGGTACCTACCCCTACATTCAAAAACTGTCTGCTGCTGTTGGTTCACGTATTACTATTCGTAATGTTTGTAGGTGCATAATTGGTATTGTCTTTCGGCCTTACCTACTAATAATCAATCACTAATTCCGACAATTAATTGGATGTCAGCTTTAGTAAAAATGTACAGCATTTGCGAAACGGTACCAATAAACAATTAGACCTCCACATTTACTAGCCCGACAATTTTCTAAGAATCTATTACATTTGTTGTCATTGCAGAATTCAAATTTCATAATAAGTTTTTGTGAAAAATAAGGGTAATGGTGCCTTTCACAATGAGGATTTTATTCTAAAAGAAGGAATTCATAAATTGCAACTAAATTTTCCCAACAGATATCTTTCAAAGGCTTTTTTAGCTAAAAAAGGAAACACAAAATATCCGCTGATCTGTCAAATATCATATGCAAATCAGTAATGCCCTGTCGTTCGATCGGACGCAATTATTGGTACTTTTTATAGTAGGTACTGTTTCCATTATTTTCTAATACCTACTACTTCGCGATTGAGTTATGAGTGCATTTGTGTCGTAATAAAATTTCATACTTCCAAATTATTCAATATACACAATTTATTAGAATGTCTTGATTTAATCGTACGCTGATTTTGATGCACATTAAAAGTTATTGGTAGACTGAAAATCGTTAGCAATAGCCGGCCGGTTCATTCATTTCAGAATAAATTGAAATCTCACGTAGGTAGCTTGGAACCGTGTTAAGAACTTTTCGTTTCCGGTTTTGAAAATAAATACAATTTGATCCATTAAATTTAGTATGGCTTATACATTACTTAATGCGGGAAACTTAGAACCCGACAAAAGATTAATTCTAGCTGTCATGTTCCCTCTTCTATGAATTCACACATATTCTCGTACTAGGTACCTGCAATTCCTTTAGAAGTTCATAAATTTGTTATTGCGTGTGTATTTTGCTGAGTGCTGATAATTTTATTCTTAGAACTAAATTTTTCACGAAGTGAGATCCTCATTCTCGGTAAACAAAATATATTTTTGCAAAGAGTTTGATAAAGGATTAGTTGCATCCAAATATCTACCTGAGTCGAATTGGGTACCTACTGAGAATTGCTCAAAAAAGGTATGAGCCGTCCAAACTTAAGTAAGAATAAATTTTATTCTGTTTGTAACAACAAACTGTCAAGAAAGTCTTGGAAATACGACTATCCCAAGTTTATTTAAACTTTATTTTTAAGTAAGCATCCATTCGTTACTTGCAAACTTTTTAAAAAGGAAAACCAATCAAAAAGCAAGAACTAACGGTTAAACAAGATAAAACAGAGAAAAACACAGAAATATATGCTTCAAGAGTCTAAGCACTAATAATAAAATGCAATATTTTTTTAATTTTTCCCATACATTTATACAAATATGTGTTTCGTAACCTTAAAAACCATTTGCATGTTGTATTGCAACGAATAAAATTATGAAACATTTACAATAATTTATAATTTTAAACGCTCAGGCTGAACAATAGTGTATTAAATTCTTTCCTATTACGAAATTTAATACCGTGATTTTGGACGGTTGGGCAACACTTGTCTTCAAAATGGTATTAAGGGAGGATTGATTTAGCTAATCCCCGAGATAATCATGGCTTTCTTAATATTAAAATTTGACCCTACAGTTAGCAATATTCTGGCAACTGTATTTGTTTATTGGTAAAGGGATTTTGGAAAGTGTGGAGTCTTTGCGTAAGCTGCCTGACTAAAGTTGACTTTTGGATTATGTATAGGTACATAAGTATACGAATGCAAACATATCACATCTGATCTCTGTACGAAAAGAAAAAAACACCCTCAGTGCTTAAGTGCACGCTCAGCTTAATTTCAGTGTGTGCATATCGGGTTTTATAATGCACCAACTCAAAGAGTATTTTCAGTCGTGAATAACGTTTAGAGCCGTGACAAATCACAATTGAATGTAAATTATGTAGGTACTTTTAAAGCTATTCTTATAAATAAATGCAAATGCTTAGAATTAAAAGATTTTCTTAATGAAGATGATGACGTTTTCAAATCTATTCACTCTTTTCTAAAAAGCGAAAAGTGGGACTGATTAGTATGCAATTTAAACAACTGCGGTGTGAAGCGCACGACTTGGACTTCGGCACGAACAACTAACTTTCTTATAACGAATAAGTGAGAGAAAAAAGAGAATTTTTGACTTTAAGTCACATTCAAACACAAATACTTTGTGTTGCGTTTTAAACAGTTGCAACTTGCCACCTCGAACAATGTGAGGAGACTCCGGAGTTGTTGGTAGGTGTTTTAAAGTAACATTTATAAAGTTCTTACGTTTTCGTTTTCTGTTTTATCCTCATGGATTTTATCCTTTCAAAATTCCTCTTGAGTTTTTAAATTTTTGCTTGCATGGATTCTTTTAAGGGGTCAGTAATCTATAGTGGGTGCAATAGATACGTACAAGACCATAGGACCTGTATTTAAACAGGTACAGCGTACATGGGTAGAATTTTGTAATAATTTGCGGTATTTGATAATCAATCACAATCAAATTTATTGATCTACGTTAGATATAGTCACTGTAACTTTTTTTAGAAGTTTATATAAATGAGGAGTAACCAAGGCATAAAGTGTTTGATACATTGTTTCTTAAATCAGTTATTTTTATATAAGAAACTTTGTTTCTGTGTTTAATTTCTCAAACTGTTTGCGTCTGTTTGAAAAAAAAACCTTGCACCTGCTCTAGGGTTGGTACTAGCAAGTTGTAGGCAGGTTACAAAGCGTTTATAATGGACTAAAGTCCATTAAAGTAAAGCACCGAACTTAATGCTGTTAGTATCGATGGTAATCTCTCCTAATACACGATGACAATAATTTTGTGCCAACGTTTTTTTCTATTTTTTTATTTTAGAGGTTTCTTATATCCGTGGTTGACTGTTATAAAAAACAAAGCAGGCACACTTTATGATACTCTTGAGATATTGGTTTGTTATACCAAGGGCGAATTCCTAATAAGTAAACGAGTTCGCTCTATATTTACATTTGAAATGTCACAGGCGCAACTAAAAAAAAAAAACATAGTTGGTGCAACAGGTCCACAGGGACCCAGTCGTAACTTCTCACAACCAATCGCTTAGTGTGAATTTCATCATTTGAGTTTTTCATTTTTGAAAGTTAATTTCAACTGAAGTGATCTACAACTAGTCCCAACGGCTAATTAAGAAGCTCTTTCATGACAGTTATGTCCTCGTTCTCGGATGTTTATCAGACGTTCGCGAGAGGTGACGTAGTGGAAAAAAACTTAAAATGGAGTTTGGGTTACTTTCGGGAATAGAACTTCTGATCCTTCGCTTACTAGCTCAGCACACTACTTATCCAGTTAGCGACTGCGCCAAAGGTGCAACTAGGTTGTTATTTCTAAACAGTGTTGCCACTGACATATTTCAAAAAGGGGATGAAAAAGGGCCCCGAGACGAAAGAAGGCACCTTCACATAAAATGCTAATATAGCAAACCATCAAAAAAAATAAAACAGAGCATATTTAGAAATTTATTTCTAACAAAAAGCAAATTCTTTTTTATAACGAAACACTTCTTTTCATATGATTGCATTTTTTTCGTTCAGTAAAGGATAAAATATTATTTAAAATGAAAAACGGCCCATTTTGATCAGTTTTAAAAAAGTGGGAGCCAAGGGTCCTGAGGCTCAAATAGGGGCCATTTGTAGATCGTGCCATCAGTATGTCAATAAAACAAATCTGTTGGAAGACAGTTGGACAATCGAGTCAAGGAAACACTGTTTCCAAGCATGAATAAGGTACCTACACTCAAAGAAAAACGGTGTCTCCACGTTCAATTTTTCATTTCAGCAATCTGTCAAATTTGATTGAGCTGAGCAATACATTTCATGAAAATGGTTTCTTCGTGAAATTTGTGGTCTCCACGTGCAATTTCCATTGCATGAAATTTTTCATGAAATGAAAGATTACACGTGGAGACACCGTGTAACCAATCAAGGGAGTGTTTAGAATGCTTTTATTTGTCAATTCATATCACAGTATTAACTATTAGGTAAATATCTACCAGATAACAAAGTTAGGAAGGTATCATCTATAACAGTACCTATAAATAGCACCGCCTTTAGGAATCTTTATTTGTATACCATTATTTCGCAATGGAAATTGCTTGATATAGGAGAAGGTACCGAAATGAAGGTTACAATCTCATACATTGGAATTCCTTTTGTCGTTTTTTATTATCAAATTTGTTTAATAATGTTAATTTAACTATTCCTCTTGCTCGCAAAAATTTATATGTATCAACATGAATAAAAGAAGTCGTTGCCATGTCTGTTTGCTATATACGTGCTTAAAGATGAAAACGGCAACAATTAAACTCGAGCTGACGCTGTAAATGGAATACTCTGTAAATATTTAATTTGAACTTTCTTTGAAGGTTTTTGTTACCTTCTTTACATGCTGAACCCTTTCAAACTCAAGGTAAGGTATGCAATATGCATACATGTCTACCCATCTCATGCAATTATAAATATTTCATGTGCATACACAGAAACCTACTTAATTAAACCAAAAGTTCATAAGAGTGGATAATTTCATGGCACACACACACTATGAAACAAAAATATATGTGTTTAAAAAAAATGCCCTATTTTCCACTAAGTAAAAACTTAAAAACACAGAAACCTAAGATACCTGCGTATACCTACTAAAAGCGACATCATTAACTCGATTTGGTTTAATTAAATACACAAATTCTGTATTAATTTTCAATTTACGAAATTTATTTAACAAAGAACCAAAGACGAACAGTTAACAATGCCGCATCTGTGTTGACTTAATACATATCTAACGTCGCGTCAGCGCTTTGTTTTGTTTTTGTTGGTTGTTTTCTTATGTTACTTAAAAAAACAAACTCTACTTGGTAGCTTTGTATATACGCGGAAAAACTTTGTTCTTATGTTCTTTTAACCATTCCCCCCACATTGCTTCTTCTCTTTTTACGTGCACTTGCAAACTGGATGTAAATAAAAGAGTAATTCATGTCTCTGTCGCACATCAAGAGGCGAGAGAAATACCGATTACCCAACGATTCTGTTATAAGTATTGTTTTTGTTTTTAACTTAAGAATATGAACTGAAAATAATGATCTACGTTTGTTAAATTAAGTGTACGCTTTCAGAGATAATTTTTTTTTATTACTCTGTGTGTACAAAGAACAAAACTGCGTTTTGTTCTTGATAATTTATAGCGTTAATTTATTACAAACACAAAATTGGATGCAACAATGTTTGACAACATGAGCTAGTTTGAATGTCACAACCCTGCAATATGGCATAGTGCCAAAATCAACAGTAAATAATAATATTGTGAATGACGGTGAGCACCGACCATAATCCAAGACTAGATTTGCCTGTAGGTACATGATTGATGGTTTACTACATCATGTACGTGCAAATGGAAATGTCATTTGAGTTTCAAAGAATAATTTTAACGCAATCGATGTGTCAACATTCGTCGATAAATTTTTGCCTGGGAGTGCATATCAATTTCCAACGTTTTTGAGATAATAAATTAACTTAACAGCTTTAATAGATAAATGAGAGGAAGTGGGGACGTTCAAGATTCAGGTATCTAGTTTAGTCTGACAGCTGCCTGACAGCTCTTCACTGATTACAGTTCACATATATGACTGACTTAAAAACAAGTGACGTTCCCTACCAATTCAGTTTTTGCGCTCAGGCTACATCTTATCCAGACGAATCTAGTCGACTTAATGTAACTAGATTCTTGAACGTGCCCATATTACTTAAAAAATGTAGTTTATTTCGCTGTCAACACATACAACCTGGTTGACATCTGTTTTCTCTTTACAAGTGTTGCTATATAGAATTCACATCTACAAGTTAGTAAGATTTTACAAAAAACGTCTCATATTATTCTGAAAATTAAGTACAAAATGCCTATACATCACTTGAGTCACCTGTCAGACCTTGTTAACTACAGTGTTTTAAATTACTAATCTAGCTGATATTGGCTACTGGTAAATCAGGTAAGTAGACACCGATTGAAAGAACAAAATCTTCGAAACGACCGTCCACGACGGATATAAGAAACACTCATAATAGAACAAATCGCATATAAGAAAACAAATTCGGTAGCACCCTAGATCATGTTTCTTACATACATAAAAAACAACTCGGACGTATTTTTTTTTTTTTTTTTTAGAGATTTTAGAGGTTTCTTATATCCTTCGTGTACAGAAATAAATATGCAAACACTGACAATTCTCAACCGCTTACAACCGAATGAGGACAATATTGAGCCATATATTTTTGTTTTAAATAATAAAAGCAATAGACAAAAACACCTTTGAAAATTGGATCATATGTTCAGTTCCATTTAAATACCTGGACACAGAATGATAAGCGGATAAATTGTTGAAGTTCTCATTGCAGTAGACTAATTATGATGCACATGTTCAACTCCAAAACTAATGAGCGGCACATACTAATAACAGTTTTTAGCGTTCAGCTTAAGTTCTACGAACTTACGATGTCGATATTCTCCATATAAAAGTAAATAGTTATTTTAACCCAGAGTAAATTCACGATTAATATATACGTTTAATTATCAAAGCAAGTTTCCATCAATTTTTATTACTATGGGAGATTTTTAGTTGAATTGAATTTCATTTATTTTGCGGATTATCCACCATTAAAAAAAAAATAAATATTACATAGAACTTTTAACAACTTTTTTCTTACATTAGTTTACATAATTCTATAAATGAGAGACTTAGTTATTCAAATAAGGGTAATAAATTCTTATATAGTTTATAGCTTTTCTTTTAAATGTCACAAAATTTCTTTCATTTTTTACATCATGGGCATTGAATTATATAAACGTAAACCTTTGTACACTGTGCTGTTATGTGTATCATTTGTTAGGTATGGAGGGAGCCTGAAGTCAGCTCCATTTCTTAAGTGGTATGGCTGAGATTCTCCAATATACCTTAGGTATTTTTTTAAGTACATAGGTAACATGTCGTATTTAATTTTAAAAATAAAACTTAAACCATTAACCATAATTCTTTGTTTAACACTTAGCCACTGTAGCATGAAACGACTGCGGCATAATTTTTGTATTTAATGGATAATGGCTGATATAATTTCTACCAAAATATTTAAGTGCTCGTATGAGTAATTGTTTGCAGACTTACAAGCTGACTATGTTTAATTAAAAAAAAGTTAAGTCCCCGTTTACAGTTTCAAAAATATTTGTTTCCTTCAAAATTCAAATAACTAAATACATAGGTAGAAAGTACCCTTTTCACCCTTTTTTTTAACTAAACAGCAAACATTTTCCACTCTCTGTTTTTTTTTTTTATGTAGGTATTGAACATTTTTCGTTGTACCTATTTATTATTTAAATTTGAAAACTAAGCCAGCTTAATGTCCGTTAAATTTTCGATTGCGAAGAACAATTTACCGAACTAAAAGGTAAAGCAAATGAAAACATTTTATTTTGTAACAAATCCCTTTGCCCAAAACATTTGTGCAGAAATTCTGGACGCAGCGCAGAGCGCAGTGCTATTCGACATGCATTGCATCGGGTTATAGGACTGCTATCATTCTCCGACTAAGCAGCAGATGTGTTTGAAACCAAAACGAAAACAAACACGATCAGCAAAGGCGATGATGCCAAATACTTGAAATTGTAATTTATTTGGGTCTATTCTGCGAAATCTTTTATTCTGTTATGAATCATAAAAGGTCTCGACCATAAAAGATCTTTTATAAATCGTATTTTGGGTTTCGAACTTTTATGGAACTTCGAAAATAGACATCTGTTACGAACCTTTTTTTTGTAAATAGTAAGATAAAATTTTCCAAAAAACATGCCTTCTGAAAAGAGTAAGTTTTGAATTAATACGCACATCAGGAAGAGTAAATTGGTTACTATTAATTCTTAGTTCCAGCTAAAGTGATGGATGCTTTCGGCTAAACAAAAATATAAATTTAGAAACTATTTTCAATTATTATCATTTTTTAACACATTTATTACATTTATCCCTATTTGTAAGCATTACGTTGGCGAAGAATTATGTAGAGAACCATTTAAATCCACGACTTCATATTTAATAAAAATATTTTATAACAAAAGTCACGAAATTGTATCCTTTATTCTGTTATGATTCTTAACAGAATTCACAGAATACCAATTTTAGAGCGCGTAAAATATTTTTTGACAGTTCGAACTTTTGTATGGGAATTCATAACAGAATAACATAATTAATGATAAGATTTTGCCGACTAGGGCTGATTATTATCTTTTGTTTTGTGGTGCCCTTGAATTTTACATGTTGAACTGCTGCAGCGAGTGCAGAATTTAGATACCTATGTCTACTATACCCATTAATAAAGTGTGTATTCTAATCTTACTACGCCGTGAATTCTGTATGTATGTTTTGGGCATTTTACTTAAATGCTTTAGTTTTTTTTTTAGTTACAAAACGGAAAACTGTTTTAATTTCACTGAACGGAAGGATTTTTCCGTTGGGAAAAATTGATCAATACTTTGCACGAAAATGTTAAGTTTATCGCTTAAGGTTTTTAAGACACATTTGTTTTATCATTGCTATATTTAAAAAAAAATATTAGAATAAATTATAGTTTGCCATTGTCTTTTTGTTTGTCCAATTTGTATGTGAAAATTGAAGACTGTTAAAGTCAAAATCAATCAAAAAACGTGCGCTAGCATAGAATAAGTTTTTGGATGTTTATTCCCATTCAAATCTATTAGTTAAATACCATAAAGGATACTGTACAAGCTACCTTATTTCAATTAAATTAAAATTGAATTAAAAATTAAATTATAAATTATTAAATTAAACTAAAAGTATTTAAGTTACTCCATCTTAAAAGGGGGCAGATAAAGGCAAACTTTCTAGGTAAATAAAAGCTATAATTGCATTACCACTTAAACATTATTATCCGACCAAATTTTAAAGTTCCTCATGAAATACCCAACCCATATAGGTACTCGTATGTAAACTAATATTGATCTGTAAACACATACCTTACAGGAAAATAACTGTGTACGTACATAATAATAATACAATTGTAGATACGTGTTTATTTTCTGCAACATAATTTATTCACCCACCATCTATCTACAGGACTTCTAATATTATATCCTTTCCATTTCATAGGTATAAGTGTATACTGAATTTTATTGATTCAAACAGAAATTCTTTGTTTAGAAAAACTTGCTTGGTGATTATAACTACAGGACTACCAGAGATGTATTAAAATATGAAAAAGTCCAAAAGAAAACAATTATTCCATGTAGTACCTACCTATTAAAATAAAAAAATTATTGCTTATTTGTTGTGCTAAAGTAAAGATTTCTAAAACTTCGTATAGAGTGAAGTTTTCCGATTGCACCTACATAGGCATAGGTATATCATTATCTAAGTCCATTACTACGCATGCCACAATTCTAATTCAAGATTGTTCGAACTAATGCTTCCTATGTAGTGTATAAAATCATCGTTATACATTTAAAATCGATAAATAAGTGTTCAAATATTTCAAACACATTATGGGAATTAAAGAAACAAATTTGTTAGCGGTCCACATTTTTCAACTGAAATTAATCGAAAGTAAATTGTTCTAAGAATTTATTTAAGAATGCATTACGCCGGTAGATTAGTTGTTATAGCATTAAAATTTAATGCAACTTGTAAGAGTTGTGTAATGTAATATTGTTGTCGGTTCACTTTTTCATGTGATTGCTTAGCGATAAGCTTTCAAAAGTTCGCCCAGGTCAGCAAAATGCATTAGAGAAAGTGTTTACTTTATTAAGTAATTATTTTCGCTGCCTATTGCTACACCGTTTTAATAATTCATAGACGATGTATAAATTATTTTTGAACTTTTACATACGATGATACGAGTTAGAGTATATTCAGGTGTATTAAATCTGTATGCATTAGGGATCTCTACTCTCTTGAAGGTCGTATACTCGTTAATGAATTGTTAATTTCAATTTAAAGCTGTTATTTAAATTTAAAAATGCTATTTAAAAATTCTGCGAAGAAGGGTGTTTTAGAGTGAGTCATATAATTTCGAGTTGGAAAGTAAAATGGAAATTAGACCAAAACAAACTCTGGCATTATTTAAAAATACAATTGATAATTAATTACCCTCTCGATTTTGAAATAATAATACGAACTAATGCCAAAAAAATTAACAGAAATACCTAATACTAAACCACAATGCATAAACAATGGAAGAAAATGCTAGAAAACGTTTTGGAAAAAATACCTTAAATTTCTTTTGCTCTTTTCTTTTTCCTGTAGAAAAAAAAAACAGACTTGTATAGAAAATGTTATGACATTTTTTCCAAAATCAAAATCTGGCGTAATTTCCAGGAGCCCAATGGGCCTTAGGTACTAATGATCATTTGTAAGAACCTTCACACTAAATATTTTGTAGGTCACAATATGCAATTAATAATAATAATAATAGTTGGCGCAACAGGTCTGTAGGGACACAGGGCCTAGCTTCTCGCAACCATTCGTTTTGTGTGAGTTTTTAATTTTTGGAACGAATGGAAGGGATCTACAATTTTATGCCGGTTCCAAACGGGCCGACAATATGCAATTGTGTGTAGAAAATTTCGCCATTGTGAGTTCGAAAAATTTAGCCTGGACACTAAAAATTATTATTAGTTTCGCAGGATAATTTTATGGCAGGTGGATACACCATGTGATTTAAATGCGCCTTGCCAATAACCATTTCTAACATACACCTATATATTTCGCAGGTAACAATAGATTTTTTTTCTATGTAGAATATCGCCATTATGAGTCATAAAACTCGGTCCGGACTCCGATGATTATTGGTGCCTACCTTGCAATGTGTTGCCGTAGATCAGATGTGCCTGTCATATTTGTACTCTAATTTTGTAAGGAATTTCTGTTATGTTGAATAGTGGGTTGCCAAATTAATAGTCCCATTATAAATTGTTATCAATTTTCATGTTTCTTTTGAGCTTTGTTTTGGTTCTAAGCGTACGTGGTGATTTTTATTTCACAGCCTCGTGTTGAAGCTTAGTAAGCTGTTCGAGCTTAACTAAATTTTATATGATTTCCATCTTTTCTCTACAAACCAACTTGGAAATATCTTACTTCAAAAATTCAACTCTCTCTAATTTAAACCATTTCTGATTCTAGGTACTCCTCGACGAGGAATTTATTAAAAAAAAAAACTCATACTCGCTTACAGAACAGAACTAAACAACACAACGATCTATCAAGATTTATAGCTTGAGAAAATGTGCCGCCCCATTAAATGGGCACGTTAAATTTTGACAGAAACGCGATTTACATTCTGAATCAAAAGTTTGATTTTTTAGCTCGATCAGCATACCACGTAGATAAGTGGGTATGCTTAAATTTAGCTCATCTAAATTTTGGAGAGCATTTTGTATGGGAGCAAAAATTTAGCTCGAGCAGCGTACATCGAAATTTTAATGACTGTGCGTAAGATTTTCCCATGTAAGACTTGTAACAAATATTTATAATATGAAAATGTATATAAAATGCGCTCTATTTAGCACAGTAAAAAGTATTCCTAAATAGATATTATAACACCTGTTGTTGCTGTTAAGACCTTGTTATCGTTTATCACGTCAGAAGTACGCACTTAACGCTAGTTAGTTTTTGACACTTTACTTAAAATTGTCGTGTAAACAAATATTAAAGGCGGACAAAGTATTTGTGTAAACAAGCCCTGTGCTGGTCGCAGTTTCGTAGGTGAATGCCTGAAATAACTGGCGATGGACTTTATGAGAAAACCAATTATGTATTCTCATCACTCAATATTTGATTGCTTGTGGTTTGAAAATGAGCTCCATTGTTGCCTACTTACTATTTACTGACAGAAAGCCTAATAACTTTCCCGAAAAAAACATCTGACACCAGCAAACTTTTGTTTTGCCAAATGCTTGTTTGTTTAAAATATCACACAAAAAATCGGAGAATATATTGATTCGTAACCTGCCAAGTATAAGATCATGTTGTTTGAACATTAATGTTTTTTTGGTTACAATTCGACAACGGGCAGACATCGTCTTCTCAGTACTGGAGGGATCTAAACATAGTTAGTTTCGAGAAAGACGTTTAAAGTTTGAATAAAGTTTAAGATAACCATCAAACAAATTTATTAATTTAGTGGCTATTGAGTTCTACTCACGCTTCTGTTCTATTTTTCAATTGGGCTATTGATTTTTTTTTTTTTTTGTACTTTCAAGTTGAAAAATGGATATTACAATATGTGGCATGATTTTTTTTGTTGTCAAATAATGCGTATTTGTATGGTAGGAGGCACTTTTTGACCAACCTATGTGGCATTTAAATATTGAACGAGATTGTGATTTTTGAATGCGGCATATTTTCATACAAAAAGTAAAATAAAAGCATTTTTAACAACTTATTTTCTTTTTCTTTTGATGACAAAATGTTGTGTGAGAGCTGTTGAATGTGCGGAATACAGCTAGCTACATTATTTATTCACAGCATTGGTAATGAAAATAGCAGCAAAACAAGGAAAAGCAAGACACAGTCCTGCAGTACGCTTTTGGATTCAATTGAGTAGGTGTAATGTGGTTCTTGCTGCACCTTTACGGGAGTCTGCGCTACAAATCTGCAAGTTGAGTACAGAAGGAGAAAACAACTAAAAGGCAAAACACAGAAGACAAAACTAAAAACTAATTTAACAAATAACAATTTTTGAGTAAAACCTTAATAGTCAAGGTTCACAAAAAGGCCAGCCAACAAAACGTTTCAAAAATTTATAAAAATTATATTAAACACGCATAAAAAACGTGACACGTATTTAGGTCGGCCATCTTATATAGCGATGGCTAACGAAATTCCGCCTTCCTATAAAATGATGAACGGACAATTATTTATTTTTTTCGTATAACTCATTGATAATAATTGTTGGTTTAATTTACTGAAACTAATTATCACATTTCACGTGTTTCAAATCACAAAAAAAAAAATGTTTTTAAGCAATTGCCGAAATGTTCGTGGCCGGAACTTGTGTTTATTTCCGTTTTACGTATTTATAATTATGGGTAGAACATCCATGACACTTTAGGCGTCTGATTCTTACGCCTTTAATAACATTAACTGCGGATAAACGGACCTCTGTCTGCCTCGTGAAAAAATGCACGTGCGTGTTCGTGTAAATGCAGTTTAAACCAAAAGATATAACATTTTATTTTGCAAACATGAGCTCTTTCACAATTTTTATTTTATACGGACCTTGAAATGCTAAATACGAGATGGTTTTTCATAGCAAAGTCACCGTCTATGTTCCTGATCGCTAAATTCGATCTTTTGATTTTTTTTTAATTTACTTACCTTTAAATTTGACACATCGATTATTATGCTATGATTGCACAAAAAGAAACACAGATTTTTATCGGTACACATAAACCACGTTTTTATTACACTTTCCAGACAATTATTTTTTACTTATTCATTCTTATTTTTAATTCTTAATTTATTTATGACATTTTGTTTCGATAAAAGCTTAGGCACCTCCAATTAAAATAAAAACAAGTTAGAGTTTGAATATTTGTAAAAATATGAGTGAAGTTTCGTGCAATTATTTCAAAAAGGCGGTGAACACTACTAAAATAAAATAAAAAAATATATTATAGTGCAGATTTCGAATGCAATCCGTATCATGACTCTTGAAATAAGAGACGAAATACAGTTATTATTTTTATAATGTAATATGAGTTAAACCTGTAATATAGGTATCCATAAAAACGAAACAACTTTTCTGGATTTAATGAAATTTGTTAATGGTTTGCTTCTGATATTTATTTTGTGATTTGTTTCCTTAAAAAGTAAGTAATACATTTTTTGAAATGAGAAACGGATAGAGCTTTTATCCAAATTTACGATTTAAGAAAAGTTTATTTACCATCAATATATTGTTTTCCGTGAATATGAAGTCTCTATTTTGAGTAAGGTGCAACATTCCTTCAAAATGTATCTTAATTACAATTCGACTTTTTTTTTAGAACTTAGAAAATGCCTCCAAAGGGTTAAGTCCATGACAAACAAATTAATTATTGTTAGAATTTTATTCTTTTTTGTTATTTGTAAATAATGCTTTAACCAAAAGCAAATGAATAACATATAATGTTAGAGTTTTTCCCCGATTACGGCTGAAAGTTTTGGCAGAAAATGTGATGCCCCGATTACATTTCCGATAACCTTTGCGGTGTCTACCGCGGTGTAGGTGTAAAACGTCTTCTAAAGAGTATTTCATTGAGGATTTATTTTTAATATAAAATGCAAATTTCAAAACAACTTCTATTGGCTTGAATTACTATCAAAACATAACGAATGGAATTTGACTTCGTTCATATGTCCACCACGGGAACGAATGCAGCGGTCGATACGTTGAAAACAATTTTCGATGACTCGGCAGCACATTTCGACCGATACGGCCTTTATTGCTCGTTCGACATTGGCTCTGAGCTCCTCTAAAGTCAAGGGCTTATTGACATAGACGAATGAATTAATGTACCTAGCCCCATGAAAAAAAAAGTCTAGAGGCGTTAAACACACGATATCGGAGGCCAATATCATCGACGAAAAAAAAACGGCCCAATAACGCCACTGGCATGAAAACCGTACCAACCAAAGACTTTTTCTGGATAAAGTGTTGTTTCACCTGTCCAGTAACGCATATTTAGCTTATTGACTAAGCCGATTAAATAAAAATTCGCTTCTTCGCTGGCAATTTTAAACTGGCGTTAACGCCCTAAAACAATTTGGAATTTCGGTGTAAATTTTAATTATTTGTTGTTCCTGCGTGTACTTCACCATGATGATCTTGTTTTTACTGAATATTGTGACATTGACAGTTCGGTAATCGGTTTAACGGTGCGTTCACACTGAAGGTTTGGATTTTTCAAGTCGCTAATGAAACCCCCTTTATATCCTAGGGCTATAGTCTATACTCTATAGGGTATGCGTGAAAAATTTAATTGCTTTTTCAGGGCTGAATAAGTGGATGACTTTTGTCAAACGTCAACTCTGTGATAGTTAAGTCTTCCATGCAAACAAGGTTATCCTAGTCGAAACTTCGAAGTGTTGCATCGACATGGACAGCAAAAATTTGAAAAATACTGTAGTACACACACAGTGTTGCAATCTAAACCTTCCAGCAAAAACTGACCGAGTCATAATTGGTAAGATAGAATTGTCTGATATTCTTTAATGGAGCTACTGCATTCAAGATTTTACTTAGCTGTTATTAACGAGACGTAATTCCGCTTTTTTTAAATGTTCCTTATATAAAGTGTTTTGGAATGGTTTCATGTTCTTTTGAAAAATCTTCAAATGGTAGAAATAGAAACAGAATGCTGATAATTTGACAACCACCTGTCAGCAATAACCAACCAAAGAAATTAAGTGGGCTAATATTGTTTTTTTATTTACGGGAAATGTTTTGTTCTCTCTTTTTGGCACGTATTTTGATCGGCCATCTTGTTTACGCGGTAGAAATTACGGGAAAGCTTTGCATATTGATGATTTTATAGCGATGTTTACGGAATTTCGCTTTCCCATAAAACGAAATGTATTTCGTATAATTGATTGATGAATTGCTGGATGAATTTACTGAAACTAATTAGCACTCTCATTGGACTTTTTTTTAATCCGTAATGAAACATTTTCAAGTTATTGTAGAAATGCTGGTGGCTAACACTTTTGTTCATTTCAGTTATGGGTCGATCATACATGACACTTTAGGCGTCTGAGTTGCGATCTCATTGACTGCGGACAAACGTCTAGCGCTTGCGTGATGTTGTAAATGCAACTTTATCTTACTCCGACAAAGTAGATAACCACAATGTTAGTAATAGTAAGAATGATGTGCAATAAAGAAGCTTGCATGCTTCGTGGGGACCAGAGACAATATTGTGTTAAACACGCAGTTTGACGCAGGATGTGCAAATCACTTGAAAGACTGTCATTTATTTATTACACCAGAGAAAAAATTAGTTTCTTAAATGAATTGTATAAATAAGTATAAGAGTATTAAGAACTATTACATTACATTTTCTCATAAAAAATTGCGAAATTTGATACAAATCTCGTTAAATTCAAAGAAGTTGTTCGCTACAGAAGACATCGCCTATGGACATTAACCACCTTTCTTGATTACACATAGCATCAATACGTATCTAGCCCACTAAACTGCAGATCAATAAAACTTACCGCAAGTTGCCTAAATGTTGTTGGCATCAAATCTGAAAAAAAGAGAAACAAACTTGTTAATAGGTGTTATAGTTGTATTCATAAAAGCAGTTGAAATAAAACGAAACTTTGTTTTCCGGTTGTTATTAACGTATCGCTCATAGGCCGGGACAAGTGCAATATTGATTCAAAAGCAAAACATTGACACTTACCCGCCCTCTGTGAAACACGCAATTTTAGTTTTCTTCTCAGCATCTTTCCAACAATCATTCACTCTACAAAGAACCATCACCGCAGCTACCGATGATCAGGTAAAGACAGCTACGGATGCCATTCGTTCTTTCATGGCCACTATTTAAATGCGAGCAAATTTCTCAGACAGTTTGTCTTCCATTTCTCAGTAGGTGGAGAGAACAAAGAATTTTGTCGATTTCCCTCCCTTACAAACTTCAACCGCCTCTACATATATATTTATGGACAAAAGATTCTCAGATGCGGATAACAAAAAATTAGATCGTATCGCACAAGATACTAAATACCACACCGTCGAGCCGCCTCTTTAAGGATCATTTCCTACCTACATCAAAAGTCTTACAGAATTCATTGGTTAGGGATTGGAATGGAGCAACAAAAACGAAGAAAGAACAAAAAACTGATCATGCGAATAAAATGCTAGGCCTCACCATTATCATCTTCATTCCGATGGTGCGGTACTGGAATTCAAGGTTCGAAGCTCGAAACAAAAGCGACAACAGGTCTAATCTCAAATTTCAAATGAAATTCACTCTGGAACTGAAGTATTTCTTTTCATGCGTCCTGTGCCAGTACAGCTCCAGATTAAATTTCCGCCCTTTCTATTACAATGGGCTGCTCACATCATCGTTTAATAAAAATCGCTATTGAATACCTGAATGACTAATAATTCAAGTGGAAAATCTTTTTAGATCAACTAGAGGAGTATTGTGTGTCTGCGAGGAGAATTTGATCCTCTTGCATGTACTTCACACAGAAAAGAACCTATCGGCCAGGTAAGACAAACCATACTTTCGGTCATAAACAAAATGCCATCACTTAAACGATCCTGTCGCTGTTTGTGATGGGATGAGTTTCGCATGAAACTCCATACCAAGTGTGAGTGTATATTATGGCCGGCTTGGCAGTGCAAATTCACCGTTAATTAACGAATATCTCCCGCGGAGAATGTTCGCCATTCCGACACGTTCGCAAAACAAACACTTGTGTGGAAAAACGACAAAATGATGGATAGCAGATATCTAGTGGACCCGTGGACCCAGAGGCTAGAACAAGTCTCAAAGGCGGCTTTAAGTTGTTCCTAAAAACAAAGCTATATAGGAGAAGAGCAACAACACTCGTTACTCGTTACATTACTACACATTCGGCGAAGTTTGGTATTGTTCCACTGTTTGCCGCAACGGACATAGGAAGTCATATTTCTTGGATAGTATTTTAAATTAATTTCAGCAATTTATTTGTAATGTTACACAACGTGCATTCTAATTAAGGAATAGATGTGTGAACACGTTCTCTTCTCATGTGTATGAGCATGTTTCGCTTAGGGATAGATGAAATTAGTAACCTTGCTGGTGTGTCTGAAGACCTTGGAGGTGGTAAATTAATGACAACAGAAATAGCTATGTCTACCATACTTTTCAAATTATTAGTCTAGTACTTGAATATTTTGGTATGCAAGGCATCACTTTTGCAGTTTTAATTATGACCAAGTAGCAGAATTGAATTTTAAAAAGTACCTTTATCTTAGTGGTCAGTCACCATAGAAAGTTTGCTTGGAAATTGTTTTCAGATCAGTTTTAAATAAAATTGAATAATCTAAGAAGACTAAATTGTTCCCAGCCGTTTGCATTTCTACTGCATACCTGTAGGCGGAAGTAAAACTACGGTTTAACTGCAAATATGTAGTAGACACTGGAGAATACCAGGCGATCATTGCTACGCCTCAATTAACACAATGGCTCTTAGCAATAAAACATTTTAGATACCTACCAATTTTGGCAATCAAACTTTTGTCTAAATTGGAAGAAATAAAGCCTTGAATTTGACTTTAAGTTAGGAAATAGTTAGACTGGACCCATAACCTACAGAAAACAAGCTGAATTCAATTATTCCAAATATTGGTATTAACGTTGTTTTTTGTTCCTCTTTTTAATTATTTTTAAATCAAATTTAGAACATTAAAAAAATCAATAATTAATATTTGCAAGTTACCCGACAGACGACTGTTCATGCCATTGTCGTAAGTTCTCACATTTCAACAAAAATTTAACACTTTAATATCAAATCACGTTGAAAATATAAGAACATTTTACTGCTACTACTAATACTATTTATATTGGAGTGACCGCTGACTAAAGGTACGATTACAGGTCCATTTTTTTCGAGTTATTTAAATGCAAAAATGTCGCATAAGAGTGACATTCAAGCCACGTTTCGTCATTGGTCATTTGCGAAAAAATGGGTGATCACACGAAATGACCATCATCGTCATTTTTGTCTCAAGATAAAGAGATGGACACTGCGCGTCATTTAGAATTTTCCCTTCGGATGCCATTAAATGACGAGTGAAAAAATGACAATCACATGGTAATGACTTGCCTCATCTAAATGACAAATGACACCTTTCCTATTATTTCGAATTTGTGTCATTTATCTGTTTTAACTAAATATCTGTTTTGTGATCAGATGGCAATGACCGATAAGAAATATTTAGCTAGGCTGTCATTTAGTATGCGACATAAGTCCCGAAAAAACATGTCGGGTCTTATATCCCTGTGCCTCATTTAGTGTTTTTCTCTCTGTGAAGCCGCATAGAGACGTGAGCTACGAATTGAGGACATAATAGTTTTGAAAACATCCTTTTGACTCTAAGTTTGCATTTTGGGCAAAATTCCTTTTTTCAAAAATCCATTGTTGAAATTTCAAAAGTAGCGTTGTTCGAATTTTTAGCCAAAAACTGGGTACGCAGTCCTGGTAACCTCACCTACTTAAGCTTAAATATCAATTTTGGTTGAAATCACTAGAGCCGTTTTCGATCAAATCAAACTGTTACGAAAATTTCATATGGGAAGTACAGGGTGGCGCACGAATCGTGCTACAAAAATTAAACGTAATAACTTTTTTTCTGTGTGAGTAATCGGCGTATTTTTTTTTATTTTGTAGGTTACTATTTAGATTTATAAAAATGGATGCTTCGGATACGGAGAAAAGAATTTGGATAGTGCAACGGCACCATGCTTTGCAGTCCGTCATTTTCGTCCAAAGGGAATTTAGGCGGGAGTTTGGCGGTAATCCCCCGAGTAGATGGACCATTATGAGGTTTGTAAACATGTTTGCCGAATCTGGAAGCATGCTCCATGAGACGGAACTGCACCCAGAACGAGTCACTGTGTGGTGCGCAGTTTCATCAAGGTGTATTGTCGGGCCGTACTTCTTTGAAGAAAACGGTGTAACCGTTACTGTCAATGGGGACCGTTATTTAAAGATGTTGAAGGAGTTTTTTTACCCAGAACTGCGCCGAAGACGTATACCATTCAACAGTGTTTGGTTTCAGCAAGATGGAGCAACTGCACATATAGCCAGACCAGTTATGGTGGAGCAAAACAAAAAATTCGCAAACAAATTAATTTCTAGGAACTCCACTCTTCGCTGGCCCCCAAGGTCACCTGACCTGACTGCACCAGACTTCTTTTTATGGGGTTATGTCAAGCAAGAGGTGTATAAAACGAAGCCCAGGAATTTAACTGAATTAAAGCAGTCCATAACGACAATAATTGAGGCGATCCCAACTTCAACTCTTCAGGCCGCAATGAATAATTTTTTGATCACGTGCCGCATATGCGTGGGAGAGCGTGGAGGTCATTTGCGGTCTATAATCTTTAAAAACAACTAACTATTTAAAATAAAATTTAATTTTCTAACCAATAAAAAAAAAATAAATGAAATACATCGATTAAAAAAAAAGTTATTTGAATTTCTTATTGTAGCACAATTGGTGCGCCACCATTAATATTGAGGTTACCTTGAAAAAAAAACACCTCCCGAGCTGTAAGCCCAAAAACTCCAAATCCGAGGTTTGAACGTAATCCGGGAAGCCGTTTAGGCTGTAGGCCTGTGGAAGAACGGACAGACCGGACAGGATTTTGTGACCCACTTTTTTGAGTTCCTCTATCATCGTAATATCAGAATTGATTAAAATCTCGAGTTCGAAATTTTGTACGAAACCAATAGGGATCTTTCTCTTACTACGTAATGGAAAAAGTTAAAAAAATGTATTATAATCTTTATCTCTCTAAATATTTTCATCTGATAAAAGAAATATTAGCCAAATAGCTAGTCCACAGTCCATACCTCGCGTGAAACAAACAATTGCAATTTGTTGGTTTTCCTGTACAAACAGAATTAAATTTAACTATTCACATATCACAATTCTTAGATTGTGTTATTCAACAAAAATTTTCAAAAATATCCGTACAAAAATGTTGCAAAAGGTCTGAGTCAATTAAATAGTAGACTCACAATTTGCATAGCATTTGCTTTGCCTGATAAGTTTTCTTCATACCGATCTGGGTAAAAGGTTTTCGAAGATGTCAAAAGTTGGAACTAGCTCAAATTGGATTTTATTCATACGAAACGTAGCAAATGCTTCGATTTTGACATTTCTCTTGAGTAAAAGCAATTGCTACGTTTTATTCATACAACCCAATGACTTGCGGTGAGAGCTGCTGAGGAGGACGAGGATCGAAAACAGAAATGCCAATTTACCGTGGGGGAGGGGGGGTTTTTGTTGTTTGGGTTTTTCTGCATCTGTCATCTGGCTGTTTGTTTCGCAGTATACCTTTATATTCTGATGACCAAGTATGCGTTACAAATTATACGCGCAATTCGACAATTATAATCAGACAATTGTAATCAGACGAAACACAATTTGACAGAATAGACGTCAGCCATATTATTTTGTGGATCTGTTTCTGTTTCAGTTTTGTGTAGCTGAGCGAGCAACGTAAAAAGATCCAGAATTTACTACAGAACGAAAAAACTCTCTGTTCTGTTTTAGTTTATGGTCCTGTTTCTGTTCTTTGTCACTTGGTGCCTTAAGTTTGTCTGTTTGTAGAGAGTTCCTTCGCTATACCTCCTCTTATTGGCCTCGAAATGCTGTGTGCTTCTGTTCACCCTGCAGATTTAAAAAGCCAGCATAAAAAACCAATCATTGACTAATGCATACCTACACTCCTGTTTCACGTCTCTTATAATTTACATCTCGTACATCGTACATCCACGTGCAAATTGATTTCGATTGCGATTCCCTCAACACCCATGCGTCTTATTAGCCCACAATGAATTAATCCTTAAATATTTTTTGGCACAACGAACAATACGATTGGGTGCAGAAAATGTGTAGATAATTCCGCGCGGTTCATAAATTCGATTTGTGTAGCTATACACAGAAGTGCCAGTATTTCTCAATTTCACTTAACCTCGAATCTCGCACCCTAATTTTCAAATTCATTTGAAGTTTTCGCTGCAGTCGTAAAGAAAGCTAAAACGAAACCGAAGCCAACTTAATCGCTTCCAATTTGGGCAACGAAATTACAGAGCACTTTGGCACACTCTTTTACTGCTCTGAAGTGTTGGAGATGGCCAAATGTGTGCGCGAGGATGATGAATTTTCATTCACAGACAAATTCCCATGAAATTTGTACGCATTATTTTATTTCTGACTGTTAACTCACCTTGGAGTCTACCGAACGATTTGGACAGAAATACCTCCCAAATTGGCTTGGCAAAGTATGCAGCAGCCCACAGTCAAATAAAAATATACACATACGGCCCGAAAAACAAGAGCAACTAAATTACCAATAAAACTGCTATGCAACCTAATTCTAGACACATCCTTTGGCTAATTTAGAGTTTTCATCTCCTCCTTTGACGAGCGCAGGCTCTATTAGAAAAAAAGGCAACGAAAAATTACCTGCCTCTTCTAACAACCGCTAGCCACCAAGAGAACCATGGACGGCGGTGATGATGATAGTTATGCCCGTATGACATGGTTTGCCTGAACCCTGAAGAATGTCTGCCTCCAGGTTCAGGAGGTACTCGTATGTGTATAGCGGTTGAGAAAGGTTTTTCTTTTAACAGAAAACTGGTTTCGATACTTTGTGTTGATATACTGTTACCCCTTCTACTGCAGAACAGTTACGCTCCTCTGCCAAAGCTGGTTGCTATACGGTACAGTTGTAGGTAGTTTCCTACTCTTCATTTTGATAGATCATCCGAAATCCATACACAAATATGTACCGAGAAGAGGTGCTGGAATTGAACCAGTTTCCAACTTTGTCTGAGGGCCGCGGTAAACTCTGGGAGCCACTGCTCTAGAACATCTATGTATACCCGATGCCGGTGCCACCCATTTTGATATTCATTCCGTTTCACTTCATTTGATTCATTTTTATTTTTCCAACGAGACTTGGAGTTTTTTTTTTGTTTGTTCTTGTTAGTGATGTTAGTGCTGCAACAACAGATACAAACTAAGATAAGATGTTTTGTTGCGCTCTCTGCGCAAACGACGAGGATCGACCGACGACCAACCGATGCGATGCCGACGCCGACGACTTAAAGCTATTTTCGTTGTCGTCAGCTCATTTATGCTTTGGGTCTCCCGTCTGAATAAGCGCGGATGGGAGTAGAAGCAAAAATTCTCCGAAGACAGCATTAAAAAGGCGACTGCCTAATTCAGCGCCGTATCTAATTTAGATCATATTACCGGGCATCAAGAGACGAGAGCAATAGCGCTGGGAATTCACTCATGGCATGGAATCTGCCTACTATAGTTAGCTGATGGTCATTATTGCAAAAGATCCTCGGAAAGAAGAACTTTGGAAAGACGATCATCGGAAAGCTACTTTTGGTTTGTTTTAATTTTGACTGTCAACATTTTTATTCGAGGGAAGTTGGCTTTGGTTCGAAGATAACTTTCGGTGATGTCACTATCTAATATTTGTTTTTAATTGAACACAATTTAAACGGTCCAGAAGTAATTATGGTAAAACGTCTATTTGAATTTAATCAGAAAGTACTTCTTTTTATAGGTACCCATCTCAACGACCTGCAGGTCAACTGGTCCGCACTACTCAGGTGGGACGTGTTTTTCAAAAATGGAAAACTTGAGTAGTATAGATGTCAGATAAAATCATTTCAATAAAACATGATATTAGGTTACGTTTAAATTGAATAATAAATTTCGGACGCAGGAACTTAAGCCTTGATTCTCGCAACAAACAGAAGGTTCGTTCCATATAACGACGTAGCCAAATGTGGAACAGTGAGAAAGACATTATAGTGTGAGACGTAAATGAGTTGTGTGAAATTGTTGATATCTTTTCGTCACATTTCTGAACGAATGTTGGTTTTTGAATGTCTCCCTAAACGCTTGCATAGAAAAAAATCTTTAGCAATGCAACAGGACATGCCAATTAGCAGGTTGATTTCGCCTTATCTCGTAACAGAACCGGTCGAATTCTTTTCGTACATAAAATCCAATCAGCCTATCGGCGGCTAAAGTCACAGTCCACACAAAAATTGGCTACAATTCAACTACCGTAACAGTGGCGCCTTCTCCTTCAGAGCCCCACACATAGCGGTTGCCTCTGGAATAGATTTCATTCGAAAAATCGGAGTCATCTTGTTGATTTTCGAACAACCAATCGACGTATGTTGTGCTCATTAGTTGTAAGAATTCGAAGGATCACGTTTTTGAAATAATGGAATTACTTATTTACTTATTCATATTTGAATAGTTAGCAAAAAAAAAAATTCATAAACTATTCGTTTGAAGACATCTGGACATCATGTTAAATTTATAATGGCGAGAAGTGCTTCTTTGATTTGTTTAAGGGTTTGAGGTTTTAATGAATTCAACAAATTATTTTGATACGCAAAAGAAACGAATTTTGTTGACACATTATTTTTTTTGTTATCACAACAAAAATGGTAAGACAAGGTTAAACTTATTAATATATTGTCAATCTGATAGAATCATTTTGTTGAACGTATACCTACATTGACAAAAAGATTGTTGAATGATCCCGCATTTTTATCAAATATTATAGGATTTTATTTTCAGTGTAGTTTGGCCCCATTGTGCTTATAGCAATAATCTCTCAGATCGCACTGTACACATGTATCCATATTAATTGCAACTATAATAAAATAATAGCAATAATATTCGCTACCGTAAAAACAAAATTCATTCACATTTATGTTTATCGAGACAGGCGAAACCGGAAGTCGCTTAACAGCCGCATAAGGGACCTATACCAAACATCCATGATGATGATACGGATCGCCATTACACAGTTATTGCCAGTCTCTTTAAGACACATCGGGCTCGTGCATAGATCGTGTCTGCACACAATTGAAATAACATCGCGTTTACACTACAACAGCATTGTGTCATTATGATGGTCATATGGATAATGGATAGCGAACGTAACAAACTGGTTATGGTGTATCAGAACCAAAACAAAAGTTCCGATCTGGATTTCCTACGTATACGAGTATACGGGAATAAGTAGATACTCCAGTCTCCAGTGACAGTCCACACCTCAACGTATATAGAATTTGCTCGAGTACATTCACTTCAATGGCAACGTAAAAGCAATTTATCTCCGCAATGGCTTTAGGCGTAAGTAAGTAAGTACGGAAATGTAATCGGGTCTTGGAGGTTGGAATCGGAACCCAACCTTAGCATATTGGGAAAAATCAGTGAACCATTTTATCTTCAAATAGAGAAAGGAGGAAGACACAACATCTGACTAAATGTGTTTGTAATAGCATATTTTATGAATACTAACACAAATAAAGTGGGTAGTTAAACTGTAAAGATGTAAACGAATGGTGTTAACTGTATATAAAAAAAATGTTTGTTCACCGGTGAAAATCGTCAAATGATCTCGCATTTGCATAATGTATGACGGGTTCTTATTATGGATGGATTATAGTTTGCAAGTAATAATATATTTATGATTAATTCTAACTGCACATAAAATGCATCATTAAACGACGACTTCGACGGTAATAATGCATGTTCGATGTAACTTCCAATAGAAGGTATTATTTTAAACCCTTCGTCAAAATTTCCAATCAGTGCCAGTTTTGTATACTCGTACAAGTTGTTCGCAGCGCTATTTTGACACATACTTTGGACAGCATTAAGCTTAGTACGCTGCTCGAGCTAATCTAAATTTTATTTGATCTCCAACTTTTTTCTCCAAACATCAGCTAAAGTCATAGCTAAATTTAGACATAGAGAGCGAGTTAAGTATCCATAGCAAGACATATTGAGAAAAAAGATAACATTATTTGTATTCAATGATATCTTTAGTCTCTAGTACAGTCTTGCACACAACGCTACAATGATAACATATGTAAAAGAGATAATATCGTTTGTATACAATGTTGGAATATTATCTCTTCTTCATTATCAAGCAAGACGATTGTACGCTTGGGTCTCCTTGTAGATAGATAAGAAAAGTATATAAATACGACTGTATGATGAATTTATCAACAGTCTTATTGTAACTACATAGTAGCCTTAAGCTCCTTTTAGAATTAGTAAAAAGTATTTCAATAATAAAGGACATAGTTCCAAATAAATATTGTTTAATTTTAAAAGTAAGAAACAAGTGTTTTAATTGGCGATCCTGCCAGGAGGTTAAATATACTTTTTAACTTCAATCGAGCGGACCTCGGGAACAAGTAGTGAAATCTAGTATAAACAGAACACTCGCGTTACCGGTTACAAGAATTACCTAGCATAGCAGGTACAAATATAGCTTCTTCGTACGAAGCAGCAAAGCAATTCAGTGAAAGTGTATATGTGGAGAAAAAAAACACACAAATTCGACGACAACAGACACGAGTTCAAAATGGAACAACTCGCAGTATTAATGGCAAGATTAGAAGCTTTAGAAACCAGGAGCAACACAGTAACACAAACCCTAGAGCACACACGCACAGAGAATGCAAGGTTAGCAGCAATAATAACTAACCAAAATCAAATAAACACTAATTTAGAAACAAAACTAAATGAAGTAAAATCTGGATTAGGCATAGTACCAAACATACCTGTGCTAGAGGAAATAAGAACCACATATACAGATGGTAGTGAAATACAGTTAGACGCATTTAAAAGCCTACCTATTTTCAACGGCGATCAATCAAATTATCGGTCGTGGCGCGAAGAAGCATCCAGATTAATGGACAGCATTAAAAACTTCAAAACACACAGTAAGTACGCAGCAGCATTGACTATAGTGAAAAGTAAAATACAGGGTGCAGCCGCGAATGTGTTAACTAATTATAACACAATTTTTAATTTTGAGGCGATACGTAACAGATTAGATTATACGTACTCTAATCAAGAACCTCTATACGTGCTACAAGACATGATGAAAGCCATCACGCAAAAAAGAAGCACACTGTCTGAATACCACGACGAGATAAATAAAAATCTCAATTTAATAATATCAAAAATCACTATGTCAGGTGATCCGCCGAATATAATCGACAGACTAATTAAAAATGCTAACGACGACGCAGTTCGTATATTCATTGATGGTATGAGTGACAACTTTACAAGAGGATCATTATATTCAGCTACAATAAATGATCTAGAACACGCATTCGCAATTGCTCGCAGAATAGAACATGATAATGTGCACAGGCATTTACATCTCACTCAAGATAAGCACCACAAAAATATGCCACATGAACGCAGAAACGAAAGAAGACCAAATTATTCGAGCCAAACAACGAATTATCAACCCCAGAAGCAATACGATAATATGCAGCAACACAATCAAGGACCACAGCCGATGGAGATAAACTCGAGACAAATTGTACATGCACAGCGACAAAATTGGAATCAATACAAACCCGATGTATATAATCCACCAGCGAAACGTGAACACAGCGGGAGTTTCAACACACACAACAGACCGCAACGATCTTATCAGCAGAACTTCAAGCAGCAGAGAGTAAATAACTCCCGACAACAACGCAGAGACGATGTCAGCAGTACATATGCAGAAGCAGATGAAACGGAATGTATGGTAAATAATAACATAAGAATAGATCATTTAAACTAGTAGACGGGTTGCCCTGCTTAAATTTAACTAGTACTATTTCTAAGGAAATTTATAAAATTCTTATTGATACTGGTGCAACCCATAATTACATTAATAGAAAATGCGATTCTAGCGAAAAAATTAAAATTAAACCTATAAAAATAAAAACAATGCATGGTTATTCTATGGTAGATACAAAGAAAGTAGTTAGGATATTAAAGAAAAATATAACATTTTTTGAATTAGAGGATATTCAGTCTTTTGATATGATATTAGGATATGAAGGACTTAAAGTTCTAAACGCGGAAATAAATTTCAGTAATATGACTCTAACTACCATAAGCAGTGTCGAATCTATTCAGAAAATTAATTACATAATTGGGGAAAATAATATTTATAAAGCAGACATAGATAGACTGATGAAGATTAATAACAGCATAGGACCGTTACCCTTTACAGATACTATAGAAGCAAGCATTAGGACGACCAATGATAATCCGGTTTATGTTAAACAATATCCATATCCCATAGCAGATAACGAATTCGTAAACAAAGAAATACAGAAACTCTTACATGACGATATAATAGAAAAAAGCCATAGTCCTTATAACAGTCCCATATGGACAGTACCTAAAAAAGGTTTGGACGAAAAAGGAAAACCAAAACGGCGCATGGTTGTTGATTTCCAAAAACTTAACGTTCACACTGTAACAGACAGATACCCCATTCCGGATGTCAACATGACAATTCAAAATTTAGGTAAAGCCAAGTACTTTACAACATTAGATTTGGAGTCAGGTTTCCACCAAATTAAAATCAAAACAGATGATAAAGAAAAAACAGCTTTTGCTATAAATGGCGCAAAATATCATTTTAAACGAATGCCTTTCGGGCTCAAAAATGCACCAAGCATATTTCAGAGATGCGTGGACGACATTTTGAGAGACTTTGTAGGTAAATTCGTACACGTTTACATTGATGACGTATTGATATATTCTTCATCTGAGGAAGAACATATACAGCACATAAGTCAAGTATTCGACGTACTCAATAAAGCCACATTAAAAATATCTGATGAGAAAAGTAAGTTTTTTCAAGAAGAAGTAGAATACTTAGGTCACATAATCAGACATGGTAGAATCACTACGAACCCTGAGAAAATAGCAGCTATAGAAAATTTTCCAGTCCCACAAACGGTAAAGGATTTGAGAGGATTTTTAGGTCTTACAGGTTACTATCGTAAGTTTATAAAAGGATACGCAAGCATAGCCAAGCCCCTGACATTATATTTACGAGGAGATAACGGTAAAGTAAACAAAAAACAAAGTAAAAATATTAAGTTAAATCTGAATGATTCAGCATTAGAAGCGATTAGAATTTTAAAAAATTATTTGAAAGAACAAGTCGAACTTTTTCAACCGGATTATAGTAAACCATTCGAGCTTACTACTGATGCATCCAACATAGCTATTGGAGCCGTACTAAGTCAGAATAAGCAACCTATACACTTCTTGTCAAGAACACTGAGTAAGACAGAAGAGAACTATAGCACAAACGAGAAAGAGCTATTAGCGATCATATGGTCCTTACAAAAACTCAGAAACTACATATATGGTATAGCAGACTTAACCATATATACCGATCACCAGAGCCTTATATATTCTGTATCAGAAAAAAATCCCAACACAAAGCTGAAACGTTGGAAGGGAATCATTGAAGACTTTGGAGCAAAATTAGTTTATAAACCAGGAAACCTAAATCTTGTAGCTGACGCATTATCACGTCAACGCATAAATACTTCTACCATAGAAACAGCACATTCAGCTGAAAGTTCTTCTAATGATATAATAAAAACTGTGAATCAGCCTTTTAATGCATACACTGCACAGTTCGAACTTATTGAAGATATAACAAATAATATCGAAACACAAATCTATTTTAGTAACAAAATAAGACTCATAATAAAGTTTAAGGACAAAGACTCTTTACTAAGGCAGATGAAAGAAGTTATACAACCCCAAAAGATTGTAGCTTTGCATACGAAATTTGAAAACATATACAAATATGGTGAAAACATAAAAAAAGAATTCCCACTAGTAAGATTTATATTCACACCAAGAAAACTTCAAGACGTGACAAATTTGGAGGAACAACTAAAACTTGTAAGGGTAACTCACGAAAGAGCACACCGAGGGTTACGTAACAATATACAAGAAATCTCAGAGAAATATTACTGGCCCGATCTAAATAAACAAGCAAAGAGTTTCAACAGAAAATGCATAGCATGTCTATTTGGAAAATATGAAAGAAAACCTATCAGAGAACCTCTGAATAATTCAGAAATACCAACACATGTGGGAACACACATTCATATGGACATATACTTCAACGACAAGTATACTTTCCTTGTAACAGTAGATAAGTATTCTAAATATACAATCCTTCGGGAAATCGAAACTCGAAACAGACTGTACGACGTTATGGAAGAGGTCTTATCTAATTATTTCCCAAAATGTGAACGACTCATGACAGATAACGAGAAGGGATTCAAAACAGAAATGGTGAACCAAATGTGTTTGAAATACAACATAACTAAAGTAGAAACTCCAGTATACAGATCGACAGCGAACGGTCAGGTAGAACGTGTAAACGGTACAATAACTGAACTGTCTAGAATATTCACAATTCAGAATAAAACAAGACTTATCGAAGAAATATTTAGAACAGTGCGTGAATTAAATAATTCTATACACTCAGTTACCGGTTTGAAACCTAGAGACATTTTCTTTAATCAAAATAAATATAGCAATAGTGAAATTATAATAAATAAACTAAACTCAGCATCCAAAAAAGTGATCGAACGTCTAAATAAAGGAACTCGACACAGAGAGTATAAAAAAGGAGATAAGATAATGGTAAGAATCACAGGTCTTAGAAAGAAATCTAACGCCAGATACATAACAAGAATAGTAGAAGAAGATAAAGGAGACACTGTAATCTCTAAAGAAGGAATAAAAATTCACAAGGATAACATAAAGAATTATCATTTTTCAGATGACGAAAATATTAATATTCCTAACATTACTAGGAATTGTACAGAGTCAAGAAGGGCAAGGAAACGTTCAAATAACTGAGTTACTAAACAAGAAGTTTATACTTACGCAAACAGATGACGTGTATTTATTCAAAGAACAAACTTATTTGTTACATGCCACCAACCTGACTTCGATATTTCAACCTTACGTAAATATCGTAACTAGTAAATATCAACCTACACAAGAAGAAAAAATTTGGTTAAGTAAAATTAAGAATTTAGCAGACCAATTACAAGAACATACTAGGCATACTAGATCAATTAACTTTTTAGGAACAGCTTTCAAATATGTGTTTGGTAATCCTGACCATTATGACTTAGTTAACATAGAAACGAGTATAAATAATCTCATAGAAAACAATAATAAACAAAAAACTATAAATTCTAGATTTGAACAAATTTTGCAACAATTCGAAGGTCAGAGCCTTAAAGAACATTTAGTAATAGAACAAGTGTACGAACAATTATTATTATTGACCAGAACAATTAATGCAGCAAAAAATAATGAATATTTATCAGAAAGCCTAGACTTAGATGACATTAAAAATATTATTCAACATGAAATAATTCAAGTACCCATAATAAATATACTTGAGTACTCTAAAATATTATTAGCTAGAACTGATGAATTCTTCATCACAATATATAAATATCCAGTTCTAATTAAATCATGTAAATTGTATAAAGTAACACCTTTAAATTCAAAACATGGAAAAATCATTACAGATAAAACAATTGCCTTATGTAACCAAACTTATTTAAGAACAAGAAATTGTCAAAATCATCTAAGTAAAAACATTTGTGAAATTAACTTTGAAGAAGAAAATTGTCTTATTCCACTTTTAAAGAATATAACTTCAAAATGCAACATTAAACAAGAATACGATTACGACTTAGAAATTGAATCCGGTGTTATGTTATTAAGCGGTAAGCATAAGTTAAATAATCAAACAATTAATGGTATAAACTTAGTTACTTATGAAAATACTATAAATCTAGACGATAAAATATACAAAAACATGCATAAGCAAATTAAAGAAGTTATATTAAGAAATCATAATTCAGAGTCTTACATCGACCAAATAATTAAAGAAGATACAATGTACAAATTCGATAACATAGATACTTTAAAAAAACTAATTATTCCTTTTGAAGAAAAACCGATATTATCAACTATATACACAATTGTAACACTGATTGTTATTCTAGCATTTACGTACGTAATGATAAAAACTATACAATGTATAACAGATCGTCAAAAACAAAAAAAGATTGACGCATATAACAAAACTTATGAAAGAGAAATGTTAAAAATAGCGTCGAAAAATCGGGACGATTTCGTTTAACAAGGGGGGGAGTTAAGTATCCATAGCAAGACATATTGAGAAAAAAGATAACATTATTTGTATTCAATGATATCTTTAGTCTCTAGTACAGTCTTGCACACAACGCTACAATGATAACATATGTAAAAGAGATAATATCGTTTGTATACAATGTTGGAATATTATCTCTTCTTCATTATCAAGCAAGACGATTGTACGCTTGGGTCTCCTTGTAGATAGATAAGAAAAGTATATAAATACGACTGTATGATGAATTTATCAACAGTCTTATTGTAACTACATAGTAGCCTTAAGCTCCTTTTAGAATTAGTAAAAAGTATTTCAATAATAAAGGACATAGTTCCAAATAAATATTGTTTAATTTTAAAAGTAAGAAACAAGTGTTTTAATTAGCGCTGCGGATATATTAGCTTAATGGGTTCGCTTAAATTTATATCAGCTAAATTTTGGAGAGAATTTTGTAAGGGAGCGAAAATGTAGTTCTAACCTTAGACAAGAATGGCGTTTTTTTTGGTACCTTCGAGTATACAAATTTTGGACGTGAGGTGCATTTTAGGTACCATTCCAATTTTTCGTGATATATACATTACTAGAACCTGAATAAATAAATTGAAGTTATAAGATGTTAAAATGGCGCTGAAGTCTTTGCCAGCCGAAGTAAAAATATTGACAAAATGTCGATTTCGATCAAGTGGTGTAAACGCATAATTGTGTATTTTTATTTTTTTTTGACTTAAAGCTAACATTTCTGATAAAAAAATATATATATTTTTAGGAAAGGAAATGTTTATTTTTTAAACTTCCGAAGGACATATTCGGTACAATCAATGATCGCATTTAAACAATAGGAATTGCATATTATATTTTTCAGTTTGTGCATTATTTATAATGTTTTTACTTTTGATCTTCACATTTCTCTTTGACTCTATTACCGACTGCGCAAAATATTCCCTGTTGATGATTACTTCATCGGATTAAATTCTGAACACGTCCAACATCAAGTATAACAAACTGAATTCTCAATAGCGATACGCGAGCTGTTAAAAAAAATCAAAATCACTGTTTGTCAAATCAGTTTGAATGAATGTTAACCTGAATTTAAAATCTATTTTTAAGCAAAAAATCTTAGCGATTTAAAACGTTTCTGTTTCTACTTTTTAGGGTTCCGTACCCAACGGGAAAAAACGTAACCTTATTAGTTTCGCTCGGATGTCTCTCCGTCTGTCTGTCTGTCTGTCCGAACCCACTAAGCCAATTTTGTTACCAGGTCTATCTCAAGAACCGATTGACATAGGAGGCTAAAATTTACACACAACATCCGGTATAACCTCTAGTTAAACGACAAATACCAATGGAAGGAATACATCGATTGGTTTTCGATTAATTAGTAATCTGGTGAAACAAATATTTTCATTCGCCCAAAAAACGGTTTATTTCTTGATTCACAAAAAAATACATAGATCATGTTCTTATCTATATATGTGCTGAATACTGTTTTGCCGAAAAGTTAATAGTTTACAAGATATTTTCAAAAAAGGATAATTTTACCATGTAAAATACGTTGCTCTCATAAGTTTTAATCTCTACTACGCAGTTGTACACAATTGACCCCATCAAGGACAGAAGAGAGTCACTGCCATTGGTGGTATACCACCAGGGTTCGCGCTTGCTAATTTCGTTGGGGAGTATAATACATTTTTTTGGGGAGTACAGAATAAAAGTAATATATTTTTAGTCAATAGTTTTTAATTAGGACAGGTCGTATACAGAATGGAAAATTGGCGTGGGTTGGGTACTAGGTAATAATTAGAAAATGAGATTCATGTGCGAGTAATTTTTGAGAGTAAAAATATTAAGTAATTAAATTAAACTAAATTGTGATGAATTCATGAAGAGGGGAAAGATTGAATGATATTATAGATTTCAAATAATATCTGATGTGTTGGACTTTAGCCAAATACGGAACCTTTGGTGCGCGAGTGACACTCGCACTTGGCAGGTTTTTTTTTTCTAATTTATGAAAATAAATAAAGACTGACTTTTGATTTTTGTTTGTAATTATGGTTTGTGGAATGTAGATAATAGCAATGAAAATCGCATCCAAAGTCGTTCAGTGATAGATAGTGACACAGATAGACGCAAGAAAGGTAAACATAGCCCCTCGCATTTGTTTTAAAGCATTGCATACACAAACAGAAATAAATTGCAAAACATTAATTTAAATCGTTCGATTAGTTTTGGGTGTTGGCACCACAGCTTTTTATTTATAATAGAGTTCATCTAGTGGTACAAATTCTACCATTATAGTAACCTGGCCTACACACAACATTTATCGAAAAATAAGTTACACGCAGCATTGCATTTCTGCACAACCTTCCCAACAATGAAAACCAAGCGAATATGTGTTTAAGGTAGTCAAAGTGGTTCCTTACTATTTGCCTCCGCCTATTTATTTTTAAAGCCAAGTCCGCAGCTGTTCCAGAACAAAAGATTCGATACAAAAGTGACACAAAGAAATCTTGAACGAAAAATTTCGCCCACCTTTTCGTTTTGCAATACGCACCTGCTGCGAAATGGTATCGGAAAAGTGGATGATTGTAGTAGATTGCTTGGTATAGTTAATTGCTGGCGAAAATTAGACATGTGTACTTCGGTGTTGCCATCTTCTATAAGAGGTATGGAGCCAAAACCCAAACTCGAATCCAAAAATCAAAAATGCATATTTCTATCGTTTTTACAGACGAAAATATTAAATTAAAAAAAAAAAACAATACAAACTCGTTATTGAGAGACTTTTCTAGTTTCCATTTTCCAATTTTAGCAAAAAATAAACCTTTTGCTGGAAGAGGTCATTCCTGCATACTTGGACAGTGTGTATTAGCCATATGCCTCTTCGCAGACGTTTCGCTGTCCATTCGGAGACCACCAGAAAATTTCGTTCTGGAACCTAATTAAGATAGAGCGTATCGCAAAAAGTACAATTTTTCTTGGTTCGCTAATTTTTTAAGAATATAAAGGTAGCCGGATAAATAAACATGTGTCAGAAAATGAATTTAATAAAATTACTTCTCAAACTACCAGCCTCAAGAACAAGCCCATTCGTTTACGAATTTCACTTTTCGTATGTATTTTTAAAAATACTCAAATTATCGTTTTTAAAAATAAAGATATCTATGACTGGAACTTCTTAATTTAAGATTTTTGTAAGCCATTGTAAACTTAAATTTAACTTAAGAACTCTCAAAAATTAGCAATGTGTTAGTTTAAAATATTCCCCAAAAGAACTACTTTTAAGAATTGAAGACCATGTAGGAAGATATACATGGTCTTCATATCGAACTAATTCATATTGCAATAGAAATTTCACAAAACATAGAGCAGTAATTGAACTTAGGTACCAATTTAAGAAAAAAGGAAGTATTATTGATTGTCAAAATAATAAAGAGATTTAATAATAATTATAACTATTTCCAAACTAAAAATGCTTGCAATGAAAACGAAAGTACCTAATATATGCAATTTGTTGTATTGTATTTGTATTTATTAATTCATCTTGTTAGGCACAATATATAAAATGTGATAAGAACAATTCAAAGAAATTATTAATAAGTAGAACAATAGTAGGTATAAGCGATTAATATTATATATAATTTTGAAGTGTTCTTCAAAATAAAAAATAAAACAAATTGTAAGTACCGAACAAAAATTGGACTTTCCTAAAAAGTAAAAGAAGCGTAAAATAACTAGGTTACTTTTTTTTCTTTCGTCAGTCAGATAGTATTACCTCAAACTTTTATGCAAGGAAACTTTCTGCTCCCAAGTTGTTTCAAGTATAAATGTTTACATATATATTTCGCCTGCTTTGAACTCCTTCAACGAAGCAATTTTTTTCCTACAATGAACAAATTTGGCATCTGGAAATCGAGATACCAAGGTAAAACTTTGTGCCGAGAAAAATTGTTGATTTTTCCCCAAAAGTTTAAGACTGAATTAGAAGATTTTGCCGATGAACGCAAATGTAAAGGAGCAACTGAAACTAGAAATTTCCTACTTAAAATAAAATTTTACAAAAGAAAAGTCTGATTTCTGTATAACAAACGACATTTTCTTGTCTTGTGCGGATTCGCTGGGGAAAGTTTGACTGTAGTGCGGTATCTATTGTAGTATTCGGTAGCATTTGAGCATTGTTCGGACTTCAGTTGTAAAATTTTGCAGTAGATCAATTTTTTGGCAGTAGATTAAAAATTTAGAAAAAATTCGATAAAAATGAAGTTTTAAAATATTTTTCATAAATGCACATTTCAGTTGAAATAAAATTACATAACAAATCTTTGAGATTTTAAGCCCTAGTGTGTTAGGTATATATAAATATTATTACATTAAAATTCAGTCTTCAAGTTAAGAATCTAAACAGTGCTTCCAGTATCTAACTGATTATTTTCAATGGGCTTACAAAAAATATATATAGAAACGAAAATGTGTAAATATATTTCATTTTGATTTAAGATTTCCCAGATTCACATAAATTGTAGTATATTGTCAGTCGAGCGCAGAGGTGTAGTAATTTTATTTTTTTCTTAAAATTGGATCTACGACAATAGCAGTAATGTCCGAACCCTGGATTTGAGGCGGAAAAACATTTTTGCATAAGGTGCTATTAGTACCTAAACCTAAAGTTTAAAAATAACAGATTGACATTTCTTAATTTATGTTTCACCGGGTGGTGTCTTGTTCCCTTTGTGCTTCATCGTGTGCCGGAGGCCTTAGTTTACAGTAAATGCTGATAAATGTTGTAGTTTGAATAGGTAAGTTTAAATTTAAAGGTGAACAGAAAATGTTAACCCCATTTACTTGACGACTGAATTAAAGTGCTTTTAAACCGTGGAAAACTTAACGTATTGTGGTATTTTAAAGAGATTTTGTATAAAAGAATTTTTTTTTTTTAAGTTCTTAGAACTAACAATGTATATATTTTATTTGGGATGAGAATAAAAGCAATAACAAATGTTTAAGATTTTTGGCAACTTTTTGTACCTACATAAAATGTATTTCTAAATTTTCGTTTAAGATTAGCCTCATGGAAATATACATAGAATGCAAAGGATAAATAACAATAACTGTTAGGGAAGGAAAACCTAACCCATTAATACTCATGCCAACACTTGTGCGTAATAGTACAGAAATAAAAACAGATAAAGCCAAATCATTAGTCGAACTTCATGAACTGGCAATTGATTAGCCATATTTTCAATAACGGCAGCTAGATAAATTTATTTATGTTTGCTTAAATGATTTAATTTTAGTGGTAAGTTATACTGATGCACTGCACTTTAAAACCGAATAGGTACTTCCTAGAACTTGCATTTTTTTTAAATGCCATTCTTATTCCAATGTGGTCAGAAAGCTGGGATGGGGTCAATTAAAATTATTAAATTGACAGTGGTCGATTGTAGAACTTAATTTATAGCCGCTTTGAAGAACTCTTGATTGGAACAAAAATTACGAAATAAGTTTAAAGTTTATGAATAATATACAAAGTTGAGTGACTACTTTCTCTCTTAAAACATTAGCAGGTAAATAAAGAGATACGCATACGCGTTTAAAAGTACGGTCTTCAGTTTGCCAAGAAACAGAACGAGAGCATCACGCAGTTTCATGAACACAATCGAAGCAAGAAAATAGCTTCTCTGCAACAACGAGGAAATGGCTTCCAAGTGTACCTACTTATACTTGAATGAGAACAAAATTCACGCTTATCTGCAATTTCAAATCATTTCCACCGGGAAATCAAATTCAATCTTAAAAGTCCTGTAATCCCAAAATACCTCTACACCAATAATCCATAATTATGAGCATACCATAATAAATAAATAAAATATGAATCGGTTAGGTGGGTATCTGATTTCGTGGTTCATCGCTGGCTGCCCACACTCTGGCTTCATCATCACCGCTCGGGCACAGCTTCGTACCTGTGTGGAAAATCGGCACCATTATGTGGCTATCTTCCTTTTATAGTTGGATCTAAAGCCGCGACTAATCTCTGTCCACTCGCATAAATTAAGTAGCGCGGTCTTCTTCTCAATTATATTGATAGATTTCACAGTGATGTGTGATTAAGATAATGAAATCTGATGGGATGATGTTCCTGGTCCCTTCGGTATCTATAATGGATGGAGGCTTTTTTTTTCCCCAAATGAAATTATGTTCTTCTGAGAATCGAAAACAAGTTTCCCGTCTCCCCGCAGAGATTGCAGATTTAACAAGCAAACCTATCTCGGAAATGAAAGATAGAGGTCATTCTATATATATACAAATTGCGGCCAAAATTATTGCCAACAATAGTGCTGCAGTTGTTTCCTTTTGCACCTAAATATAAAACTAAGCATATCAACTAACAAATTGGGTGGGTGGATAAAAGCACCAAGTTCCTATCAACTCAAAACAATCATCTTAGTCATAACGGGACACGGGTAAACATATATATGTACTCATCAGAGGAAATAAACTGAGCTTAAAGCCAGATAATGCGATTATGACAGCATGGCATTTCTACGAAATCAAACACGAAACGCCACCGACATCATATGCCGCGAGCGTTGGGCATCGAATTTCCCACGAGCTCCAACGCTCTTTCCATTCATCATACAGCGAGTTATTTTGCTGGCATAGTAATATCGTCTGATCTTCGGATGATCCGTCGCAAGCATTAATTAAAAGGAAACAAAAAAAAAAAAAACTGTCAAATAAGATATTTACTGATCGATAAATAAATACCCGAGTGCGAAATACCCGCACTGAACAGTGAAGCTTTTAAATGCGACCCACAGTCGGCCTTATTTTAATATTCACCGCCATGTGCCGAGTAAAAATGGTAAAGTAAAAATGGTAAAGCAAAAATTCAGCTCGCCAACACATATTTTCCTCATAAAATCGAAGCTTTATGCGAAGTGGAACTTCTCGCCGACCTCAGGCACAGACAGCTATTTTCATTGGTTCTCCAGGATTAGAGTTTGTGGTTCGTTACGACAAAGATAATATGCTGACCCTTAAAAAAATTATTTTTTCTTCAGTTTTGCTGTAATTCCATGAAACGGTCGATGGCGGCGAGATGGTTATACTTTTTTTTTTTTACTGATCACTGATCGGAAATATTTTCAAGCAATTTCGAGAAAGGCAACCTTTTACACATAAATGTATATAGCAGCAGGAGCAGAAGAAGCTTGTTCGACTGACCATCTTCAGCCTAATTTTCGAACAGATCAATAAAATGTACCGACCGACCGACGCACGATGGTTTCGTTTGGGGTTCGAGAGGAGAAAAATTCCTAAATAAATATATTGGGCTATGTATATGAATATGTATATGAATTGGATGGTTGAGAATTTTCTGAGAAATGTCGAATACAGCGACCGACGTGTTCACTTGGTTTGGTACAGACTGCTCAGCATAAAATTACACATACCCATTTTGTGAATTAAAAACACATGTTTTTACGTAAATCTTACGAATGCGTGACGATGATTTATTTGATGGAGAATATCCGCTGGTTTTGACTGTTTATGTTTCTTTGGAAGTGCGCGGGGTGGGGGCAACAAGTTGGCATATTTTTCCCACGCAATTTTATTCGCAGGACGGGAATTTATAGCTTATAGGGATGCTGTCATTTAGATTAGAATTGAAGCTTTAGTTGGGCACACTTTTGGGGAGCAATAATTGCAAAAGAAACGTAGGTAGGTATATACAGGTAGAAAGTAATCCCGATCTGTGATGTGATAAATAATTTTATAATTAAGTGAACTGTCATGTTATTACTTCCCATCCTAATAAGTTGCTGCCAAATGTCTACTAAAACGTACTAAATAATAGATCCCGTCACCTATTTGACATTTGTGCGCTTTCTAAGTTAATTTAACCTGTTTGTTCAGTCGACAATGACGGGAATAATAATACGAGTAATTATTTACAATAGTATTTTTTTTTTAAACAATGGTGAGTGATCAATTCGTTGTTAAAAAAAGGAAATAGTTCGCGCAAAAGGTACGTAGGGACCCTAGGCCTCGCTTCTCCCAATCATTCGTTTCGTGTGAGTTTTTCACTTTTGGAGCGAATGCAAGGGATCTACAATTTTAAGCCGGGTCCAAACGGCTTAATTGAGAAGCTCTTTAATGACAGTTGCAACAAAACACAAATAGATAGTAAACAGGGCTATCGTGAACAAAATTCCCCCCGTAATATTTCCAATTTTTTTCAAACATATCTATCTACCAGTACGTATCGACAATGAATTTGGAAAAAGAAAAAAAATTCGCCCCGGAATATTGCCATCGGTAATTTGTAGGTGAAAATTCAAAACGTAAGCAGTTTCTATGGGGGTTTGAAGTCTGTAAAGTTTTATTTTTTAATTTGGTTGTTTTGAACAGTGAAATTAGAAGTGGTATGGGATTGGTATGCTTCAAAGAACAGAGAGCAACAATTTTTAATCATGAAAAAAATAGAAAGTACCTATATTTTGTTTAAAGTTTTTTTTTTGTTCAAAATGTACTAAAATAAAATAAAACATGTGGTTTAAAAAAAAAATCGAGCTGTCGTGGGACGGCCGAAAGAAGCGAATCATTGGACGTAAAGTATTGGCCCGTGTTACGTGGCGGCCTATTTAAAATTCATTTTAATTTTTCATAGTGCCAGTTAGTTTAGATTACTCTCTCTGTTCCTCTTTCGCTCTCTACACACATATATTTAAGAATTTTTCGACTTTTCTTTTTTCCTTAACCATCCCTGAATCAAGACGAACAACACAAAACAAAAATCATCCAAATCGGTGGAGCCGTTCAATTCATTTTAATTTTTCATAGTGCCAGTTAGTTTAGATTACTGTCTCTGTTCCTCTTTCGCTCTCTACACACATATATTTAAGAATTTTTCGACTTTTCTTTTTTCCTAAACCATCCCTGAATCAAGACGAACAACACAAAACAAAAATCATCCAAATCGGTGGAGCCGTTCTAGAGTTTTCATCTTCCAAGTGCGCCATGGAGGGGAAGTTAACGCTACGGTGACGATTTTTTTCGGTTTACTCCCCATCTTTTTGATTAATTTATATGCGTGACCCACCGACCGTCCGTAAAAAAGCTATATTCGCTTCAAAAAAAATAATTGGAGACGATGGTAAATTTATTCAATGAAAATCGCGACATTGCTAACGGTTTCAGTACGAATAGGAACAAAGAGGTTGTAAAGAAGTCTTGGAATCTGGACCTCCAATGAACTCAGCTTGACGATGGAAGAAGTGGCGAATGGTTTTTTGAAAACGCTGCGCTGTGCATTGTGTAAGCTTCATATAATTTGTTTTCTATTTTACCGAATCGAACACTTTCTTTACTAAAATACGGATAAATCCAATTCGCGGCTTTGCAATTGCTCAAATAAACGATAACTTATTAAGAGCATATATTTTTGCAAAATATTCCTAAATATGAACTGACAATTGAGTAAATCACAATTGACAACTGTCAATGCATTCGAACATATTTTCGAAAAATTCTGAGGGAAATAAGTTCCAATGGAGATTCGCGATAGGAGGAATATTTCCAGGGAACAACAAATTTTCGGGGTGATTCTTTTTCCCTCCGAATTGCCCTGGATAACTAGAGATTTGCGACGTTCCATTGTCATAAGCCAGGGTCCGGATTTCTATGCAAATACATATTTTTTATGGACAGTCTTGGAAGCAAATCAATCAGATAGTCTTTCGAATTAACAAATTTGCTTTAAAATGCCATTCAATCGTTAGCGCATATTTTTCTGCATATTTTGGTATAAATGCATATTTTAGCTTATTGACCATATTTTAACAATACATAGGTACCTACATTTCAAAAAAATAAAAAAATAAACTTTTAACGCTTGAAATTTTTTTCACCGAAATGCAAACGAACCTTAAAAAATCCATCTTTTGGATAAAAATACTATTGATAACTTGGCAGCACTAAAAATAATTCCAGCTGCGAATGTTATTTTGTGCTTACATTTCAATATCAAATTGTAAACAGCTAGCACTAGCTGTCTCTAGGCCGGCTACCAATGAACTTTTTAATAAACGCCTTTTTGTGTTTATTTCAATGTAACGCTAAAGAACTTGCCAAAGAAATCAAAGAAAGCATAAACATAAAAAAGCCCCAGGGTTCGATTTAATCACAGGGGATATTTTAAAAAAAATTCCTCGAAAAGGTTTAAAAAAAACTAGCGCAGATTATAAATACTGCATTTAAACTAAGATATGTGCCAAGCATATGGAAAGTCGCTGAGGTAATAATGATACCAAAACCCGGCAAACCACCTAACGAAGTTATCTCATGTCGCCCAATATCTATTCTACCAACGTTGTCCAAGTTATTCGAAAAAGTGCTGGTATAACGTCTACAAAAATTAATAGATGAAAAATCGCTAGTTCCAATTCACCAATTTGGATTTAGAAATAAACCCTCTGCCATTGAACAGGTACCTACATAAAATCACAGATAAAATCGAAAAAGCATTCGAAGAGAAAAATGTGTGCTCTACAGTATTTCTTGATATAGCACAAGCTTTCGATAAAGTCTGGCACAAAGGACTGATACAGAATTTACAAAAGCAATCAGTATTCTACCATTCTGGAGTCTTATATGTATATCAAATAACATTAAGAGAGATTAAAGATTACCGCAAGGCAGTGTACTAGGTCCAGTTTTATACCTACTATTTACTAGCGATTTGCCTGAAAGTGAAGAAACCACCATAGCTACTTTTGCAGATGACACAGCCGCCCTTGCTGCGGGAGCAACTGTCGAAATAGCAACAAAAAAGCTTCAGACGGCAATAATCAATATTTCAGAATGGACTGAGAAATGGCATATTAGATTAAATGACCTTAAAAACGTACCACACATTCCAGTCTACATAACCAACAATGTAGTCGAATTTTCTAACACAGCTAGCTAAATATCTAGGCATGCATACCATATAGATCTAAATGTTGAAATGGTTGAAGATGAGGTTAAGAAGGTTGCTCAGAGGCATAGAAATCGGCTTCTCAGCCACGTAAACACAGAAATAAAAGAACTTTTAAATAATGACAATGTAATCAGGAGATTGAGACGGATAAAACCTCTTGATCTGTAAGATCTGGCTAGGGCTAAGAAACTAGGTATTAATTTCAAACAAAACAAATTTAAAAATCTGACAAGCGGCGGATTTATCTCTTTAAATCCATTGAATAATTCAAAAATAAATTGTTGATTAGTCGTACGACTATGTGCAATTTTATTGGGGATGGCGAATGTCAGTCCCCCGGGAGTTTTTTTTTAGATGAGTTAAAGTCCATCACTATTGCAGGAGCATCCCTCGCGTATCAGCTCTGCAATGTCTTTCGATGATTTTTTACTTCCAGCGAATTTCTAACACAAAAAAAAAAGTTTTTTTATTTACTTTTCGAATATTTTTCCAGCATCTTTCGGATTTTTTATGGACTAGCTATTTCTGTTTTTTTTTTTTTTTTGTGGCATATTTAGTCATTTTATTTTGTGTTTTTTAGAGCATGAAATTCCGGACCCATTCGAAGCTACTTTTAGAAAACTTTAAGATTTCCAGAACATCTTTGCATGGATCTAATAAATGAATTACAGTCATTCATGGGGTTAGTGTTTGTGAAGCCCTATGTCCGCGTTTATTTTTCGTTTCCATAGTAGGTCTCATTTACCTACTTTCTCTGTGCTTTTCACAAATGAAGCGGCTGTGATAAATAAATTGTAAAAGCAGAGTGTATTTTTTTAGTTGTTTTGCTAAAATATCAATATCAGACATATTTTTCCAGAGTTGCTTAATCCAAGTACACTGTTATGATTACCAGGGGCCGGGCTCTTTAATCTCTATTCAGTTTGTTCAGAATGTATTGCATATTGAACGTCACGGTTAATGAATGACACGGCCATTCCGGAAATATTGTGTGTCATTCAGTCATTTGAATGACGTGGCCTTTAGGTATTAAAATATGTTAAATTTTTTAGTAAACTGGCTAAAACAGATAAAAATAAAGTGCACGACTGGGTCGAACGAAACTTTCTCTATACTAGACAAAAGAAAACAAAATTCTCTTTTGGATATTCATCTCCTATGGCAGTTATATAAAATAACAATATAAGTTTTTAAAGGTTAAAGCTCTCAGTAACTGGCAAAGTCGCAAGCGTATACTGTACTATTTTATAAGGTCTTACTCCTCACTTGATTTTTGAGTACCAGGACAAGCGTACCTAGTAGCAGTTTCTGTTTTTGACCTAAGGATATGTTTTTAATTTTGATTGGAATATGATTTAAGTTTTCAATTATTGGAAGTATTGCTCGTGATAGACCGATATCTTTAGAAAGATTATGTGAAAATTCAAGCGTTTGTGAATTTGCATTAGTAGCTATAAATTGAATATCCCGATGCTCGTGTGTGCGGTGCAAATGAAGTTTTTATTTTTGTAAAACTATCCAGACATAACAGTTGCAAATATTGAAATGTTTATTTGGAAAAATACAACTGACTTTATGATATTGTTCCGGATTATAGAAATACTTCGTTTTTGACATTTTATCGAAATCGAAGATGGGGTTTTCGAGATATGAGCAGTTTCTTAAACTAGCGTTTTCGGTGTCTCGAATTGAAAATTAAGGACACAATAGTTTTGAAAACATCCATTTGACTCTAAGTTTGCATTTTGGTCAAAATAGTTATTGCCGTTTTAAGTTAACTAGACAAAACTATATTTTTAAAAAAATTACTCTTTTCATAAATCCATTGTACGATAATATAGAGAAAAACTGAGGTTGGTATTAAGTTATAAATGACCACATAACCTTAGAAATTAATTTTTGCTACAATCGTATAGACCGTTTTCGAGATATGTCGAAATTTCAAAAGTTCCGTTGTTCGAATTTTTAGCCAAAAACTGGGTACGCAGTCATGGTAACCTCACCTACTTAAGCTTAAATATCGATTTTGGTTGAAATCGTTAGAGCCGTTTTCGATAAAATCAAACTGGTACAAAAATGTTGTATGGGAAGTACCATTAATATTGAGGTTACATTGAAAAAAAAAAAACACCTCCCGAACTGTAAGCCCAAAAACTCCAAATCCGAGGTTTGAACGTAATCCGAGAAGCCGTTTAGGCTGTAGGCCCGTGGAAGGTTGGACAGACGGACAGACGGACAGACCGGACAGAATTTTACGACCCACTTTTTTGAGTTCCTCTATCATCGTAATATCAGAATTGATTAAAATCTCGAGTTCGAAATTTTGTACGAAACCAATATCTTTCTCTTACTACGTAATGGAGAAAGTTAAAAACTTTCCATTTTGGTCTTCAGAAATATTGACGGTTTCTGCTTCATTCCATCTGCTATAAACTTTCATACTAGTAGAGCCTTTCCAATACACATTTTAAGTTTTGAAGTTCACAGTTACATACAAATTTCGGAATTGTGAGCTTTCGTAACAGACTGCTTGCTTGAATGACAATAGACCTATAGTCAGAAGTGACAACGCTGAGTACATATTTTTCTAACGTTGTGCATCTATATAGGGTGCCTGTTTCCAGCTGCTTATTGAACTGATACTTAGAGCAAATTTGGAAGCAAATTTTTGCAGGTAAGCCATTTAATTTTTTCATGAAACTTATGCTAGAATCAAACTGAAATATGGAAATCTGTATTCAAATTTGATAGTCAATCGATTAAAGAGATATTTATATGTATATTCAAAACCATTACGTACTTAACCAACAGCAAGTTCGGGTTTAAAGAAATCTCCTTGTCTTCGACTGGGTGATAATCCGACCAACAACGACTGGGCGCAATGCGATTCCAATTAAAATTCTATCACCCCAGATAAACAACAAGATCGATTAGCATAAATAAAAATCACTGAATGGGTCTTTTGTTTCAAACAAAGGCCAATAGAGAATCGAACGATTTTATAATAACGTATTCATCTCGCCGCAATCTAAAATACATATTTCATCAAATCGCCATAATCAATATTTTGACTGATTTATTACGAAACTGAGCGACACGCAGATTTATTTATTTATTTATCAAATTTTCATACTCCAATCTACAACGACATCGTGTGAGATCCATGCCCACAGCGGATTTTCGTATTTCCATTTATTATTCATTCTTAAACCAGCGATCTGATTTGTATCTTTTTCGTAGTACTAAACCTTGAATCGTTTGAACACAATCGCCCCCAAAAACGATCACAAAAAGAAAAAAAAACCAAACAGCGGAAGACATCTCTAATTGAAATGGTTCCATTTTGATTTCCTTTAAAAAAGTCGGGCACTAGCGTTCATTGCCCACTAGGCTACACATTTGAATCAGTAGATTTCAGCTCTGAATTAAATCATAAATTTGAAATTCAAAAGTGGACTCCAAACGTATAACTAATACTACCCCACCGAAGCAGCGCCTAAGCGCAGTATAACACAACGATGAGAGATGACGAGACCTGAGTGATGATACCCTTTGATCAATTAAAACCAAAAAAGTATCTTCGCGTATACATAATATGTAAATGGGCGATTCCAAGAAATCGCTTTGTGGGTCGTGGGTCTGGGTATATATAATTCCTCCGTCTCTAACATCGTTAAGGCGGCGGAGGTCTGCGGCGCTGGAAAGGAATTCATGTTGAATTTGCTATTAAAATCGCTCAGCTGAAACGTTCGCTGATGACAATGAACTATCGCGTTTAAACGCATAGAAAGTATTGAGGAATCTTAAAGGTGGCCACGGTTCATTTCACTATCGGATATTGGATGATGATATCGTACTTCAAAGTATAGACACGAATAATAAGCAAAGTTTGTTTATACTCTAAATGACGCTTAGCTACAGTTTTGCAGTGTTTACAAATAGATTTCCAGCAACATTATCGGCGGTGTATGGGGGGTGGTGGGGACTGGGAGCATAAACAAGAAATAAAGAATAAAAGAAACGGAGAAGAACCCGATTTCCGTTGTCCCTGACAGCTTGGAATTATATTCAACTCATGGCTACAAGTGTCTGACTTCTTGTTCTTGAACTAAAGAATAGCAAGAACTGGAGTCGTGCGTGCAGAGTTTTAAATGGATTGACTGTATATAATGAATGCAGCGCCGCACTGGCAGTGGCACACACAGTCTGGCCTGTTTGATACGCGTGGGGTCCATCTCCGGAAAGAGCTCAAGAGTGTTGCACGTTTCCAGTTGTGTGTGGTGCGGCGAGTTTATTTTTTATTTTCAATTCATTGATGATTTTCTCTTTAAGTGCCAGCGGGTTAGTGTTTGCCTTTGTTTATATTGAGATTTTTGGTGGTCATTAGTCACAATGTATCTTAGTGTTAACCAAGAACGATGTATGTGGTTTATATGAATGCATAAATAATGATGATCTGTTAAAATAGTTTCACTTGTGAAGTACAATTTTAGGTTTAATGCACTTTTCATCACAATTTGAGCTTAAAAATTGTCAATCCTCCATCGAAAGCTCCTTCAAAATACTGATGAATAAGAATCAGATCGAGCAGTACAATTGGATCTGCACTTCTGCAGTTGGAGCATAAAACACTTCAAAGCGATGACTTTTAAGCGTATGTCTACGCTGACAATCAAAGATGTCAGAAGTCGGAGTGTTTTGACCATAAGTGTTGGAAATGAATGCCAAACTTTTAAGCACATCGACATAATTTAAGATAAAATTTGCATAAGGCAAATAGCAACCTTAGAAAAAGAGAATGGTAGAACTCCCATGCAGTAATCCAGCTTAAGTCAGTGTGCGTTTTGATTGAAATTGTACATATAGAAGCAAAATTCCAATCATGTGCCATTCAAGGAATTTCCATAAGTGTAGAAACGAGTAATGGGCAAATATCTGTTGCAGCAGTATACTGCTCTCCTAGCTATAGACTAAAGAAAAATGATTTTAAAAGTCTTTTCCGCATATTTCACAATCGATTAATCGCGGGAGGGGATTTTAATGCCAAGAATAAATATTGGGGATCTAGGTTAACAAACACTAGAGGCAGAGAATTATATGAAACTATTAAAGAAGTCGGCGGCAAATATCACTCAACGGGGAAACCTACCTACTGGCCTACAGATAGGAATAAAACCCCAGATCTTGTAGACTTCTTTATATCCAAAAATATATCCTCAAATAAAATAAATATAGAAGAAGGCCCTGATCTTCAATCAGATCATTCCTCAATACTTCTTACACTTGGTGATAGAATAATAATAAAAGAACATAGCCCTAAACTAGTTAATAGACTGACTGATTGGAACCACTTCAGGCAGAAGTTGGAAGAATGTATCCAATTATCATCAGCTATTCAAACAGAAGATCAACTAGAAGAAGCAGTGCAAATATTTACACTGGATATACAAAAAGCTGCATGGGCTGCAACTCCCCAAAGAACAAACAATATTAAACAAAACTCTTATCCGCGTGAAATATGTCAAATTATTACAGAAAAGAGGAAAGCTAGAAAACGCTGGCAACAGACAAGGGCGCCAAGCGACAAAACCACACTGAACAACTTAAATAATAAGCTCAGAAAATCTATAAGAGAATTTAATAACGAGTCTTTAAAAAAGTATCTTACGAGTCTTACAAATGATGCTAGTACCGACTACTCGCTCTGGAAGGCAGCAAAGAAAATGAACAGGCCAATAGCTCACATTCCGCCAGTAAAAACCGCAGAAGGTAACTGGGCAAAAAGCAGTCAAGAGAAAGCAAATATTTTTGCAGAGTACCTTGAGAACGTCTTCAAGCCTTATGAAGATAAAGATTATCAAGGAAACGAAGAAACGTGCGAAGAAGACAGACCTATTCGGCCGGTAACAGCTAAAGAACTTGCCAAAGAAATCAAAGAAGGCATAAACATAAAAAAAGCCCCAGGGTTCGATTTAATCACAGGGGAAATTTTAAAACAATTTCCTCGAAAAGGTTTAAAAAAACTAGCGCAGATTATAAATGCTGCATTTAAATTAAGATATGTGCCAAGCATGTGGAAGGTCGCGGAGGTAATAATGATACCAAAACCAGGTAAACCACCTAGCGAAGTAGCCTCATATCGCCCAATATCGATACTACCAATGTTGTCCAAGCTATTCGAAAAAATGCTGGCAAAACGTCTGCAAACAATTATTGATGAAAAATCGCTACTTCCAAGTCATCAATTTGGGTTTAGAAACAAGCACTCTACAATTGATCAGGTGCATAGAATCACAGATAAAATCGAAAAAGCATTTGAAGAGAAAAATGTGTGCTCTACAGTATTTCTTGATATAGCACAAGCTTTCGATAAAGTCTGGCACAAAGGACTGATACACAAATTACAAAAGCAACTGCCGAAGCAGTATTCGACCATTCTGGAGTCTTATATATCAGATCGATTCTTCAGAATTAAACAAGATACAGAGTGTTCAACATTAAGAGAGATTAAAGCTGGTGTACCGCAAGGCAGTGTGCTAGGTCCAGTTTTATACCTACTCTTCACTAGCGATTTGCCTGAAAGTGTAGAAACCACCATAGCTACTTTTGCAGATGACACAGCCGTCCTTGCTGTGGGAGCAACTGTCGAAATAGCAACAAAAAAGCTTCAGACGGCAATAAACAATATTTCAGAATGGACAAAGAAATGGTAGATTAGATTAAATGACCTTAAGTCAGTCCATATTAATTTTACGTATAAAAACGTACCACACATTCCAGTCTACATTAACAACAATGTAGTAGAATTTTCTAACACAGCTAAATATCTAGGCATGACTCTAGACGCTAAACTGCGTTGGAAAGCGCACGTTAAGAAAAAAAAAGATGAATTGAACATGCGATACAGTAAATTGTATTGGCTTATTGGGAGATACTCATCCCTGTCCAACTACAATAAGTTATTGCTATACAAGCAAGTTCTAAAACCAGTATGGACCTACGGGCTCCAATTGTGGGCATGTACAATATGCCAAACAAACTTACAAAAAATTCGTTTTTCAAAATAAAGTACTAAGGAACATAGTTAATGCACCTTGGTACATACGCAACGCCGATCTGCATAGGGATCTAAATGTTGAAATGGTTGAAGATGAGGTTAAGAAGGTTGCTCGGAGGCATAGAAATCGGCTTCTCAACCACGTAAACACAGAAATAACAGAACTTTTAAATAATGACAATGTAATCAGGAGACTGAGACGGATTAAACCTCTTGATCTGTAAGATTTAGCTAGGGCTAAGAAATTAGGTATTAATTTCAAACAAAACAAGTTTAAAAATCCGACAAACGGCGGATTTATCTCTTTAAATTCATTAAACTATTCAAAATATAATTTGCTGATTAGTCGTACGACTATGTGCAATCTTTTTTCGGGATGGCTTATGCCAGTCCCCCGGGAGTTTTTTTAGATGAGTTAAAGTCCATCACTATTGCAGAAGCATCCCTCGCGTATAGCTCTGCAATGTCTTTCGATGATTTTTTACTTCCAGCGAATTCCCAACACAAAAAAAAAAAAAAAAAAAAAAAAAAAAAATTGAAATTGTACATCGTGGCTATAAAATAGAATTATTATTATCAAATTCTGACGGTGCCGTGAACGAAGCCCATATGAATTAACGCCATAATGGCGTAAATTCACTTTCAAATGCGAATTAACGCCATAATCCACTTATGGCCTTAATTCACTTTTAAATGAGAACTAAAGTCATATGGTTTTAGTTCGTTTTAGAAAGTGGCCAAATTATGAAATGTGTATGGGGGGGCATGCTGCCCCCCTGCAACCCCCCTGCTTGGGTTTACTGTTGGATTACGGGGTGGGTGCGAGGTTTTCTACTTATGTTTTTTGTTGAATTTTCAAATTGAGATTTTTAGACTTCGAGATTTTTGTCATATAGGTATGGCGTTAGTTCACATTTAAGTGATGGCTGTAGTTCTCGTTTGAAAGTGAATTAAGGCCATAAGTGGATTATGGCGTTAATTCGCATTTGAAAATGAATTAGCACCATTATGGCGTTAGTTCATATGGCTTTAATTCATGGCACCAATTCTGACAGGTAGGTAGCACTTAACGAAACCAAATTGGTATAAGATGGCGGAAAAGTCATGACCCTATCAGAAGAAGCTATTCAGATCTTGCAATCGTCTGAACATAGCTTAAGAAATAATTCGTCAGCGATGTTGGCGCAGCTTAAATTTTGACTTCCCGGACATCCGAAAGCAAATGAGGAAACACTCTCCTAAAAGCCTATGGGATAACACGAGATGCTTCCAGCAGTGATGCCATTACAAGATACATCTTTGTTTTATATGTAAAAACAGCGGACAGGAACTTCGCATATTCAAGCTTAAGATTTTATTTTCAATATTTTTTTATTGCTTTCACATTTCTCTGATGAAATGAATTTTGTTGCTGTAAATTTAAATAAAACGACAAATTTATAATCATTTGAGTATTGAAACTGTTGAAAGTTTAACCTTTACAAAAAATTAGTTGCGCTCTAATGAGGCGTGTTCCCATGATCTTGCTAGGCATAAACAATGAAATTCTTAAGTCATTAATAAATATGATGAATTGGACTAGCGAGCACCGAAATTCGGCCTTAATAGCCTTTTCACACCGAGCCGAAAACCGGGTTGCCCCGAAAACACTCGAAAACTTCATCGAAAACAGAAGTTTGCCGATACATATTTTCAGTTTTCAAAACAAGTCGTTTAAAGAAAACACCACGAAAATGACTACCAATCGTTGGGTTGTTGAACCAAACACACCTTTTGCAATATTCAGCAGAATGGCTGACCCAACAAAAGTCAGATCTCGCAACTATAAATTATTTTGATTTGCAAATATTATTATTAAATGCACTAAAATCATTTTATTTGTTTATTAATGCGATCGAAATTTGTAACCAAAATAGTTAGCATCGCGTCAAACCCGAACGAAAACTAGTTGGTGTTTGGTGTGAATGCATCGAAAAGCTTTCGACGAAAACAAGGTTTCCGGCTCGGTGTGATAAGGGTATTAATATATTGTCTTTGGAGATTTTGCCGGATTAAACCGTTCCAGGATTCTTTTTGATGGAATTCTTGAATGAAAGTCTTGAAGTTGAAGATGTACGTCATAAAACCTCAGATCTTGAATGCCCTCAAAGAGAATATCCGTCTATAGACAACTCTGAAATCCTTAATGAAAATCGGTTATTCATTAAAAATTGTTTGTGTCATGCCATCTGGGACTGTGAAGACATAAAAGGCCGCTTGGCTGCCTCGTGTCTCGCTGTTAGAACTAAATATTTACACAACAACGACAACGATGAGCGAACAAAACAAATTTGTATAAGAGGAAGTGAATAGAAAGGTATACGTACAAACTATGAGCAGATACCAATGGTTATATTTTGTCTTCTAGAAGATTTCATTACAGAACAAAACCTCACCAGGATTAATCCGCCCAGTAAAAACTATTTAATAATATTTGATCACAAATAAAAAGTTTAAAACAGCAAATTCTAGTTTATGGATAAAGAAATGGCATTTCCGAGGCAGTTGAGTCTTTCAAAACTGAACAACACTATCCATACATAGAAAATAAAGGGCGCCAACGAAAATTTCGATCGGGACGCCCTGGCCTGGTTATACATGGCATCAATTACTATACTGACTGTTCATCCGTTGTTTTATCATCAGGATTTTAATGACGATCCGAGGTATTAATTTTCATTTCAGAGATAGATTCGAAACTGACTGTAGGTTAGGCGCCTTTTCAGCCGAACCTAGTTTATCTAAATTGACACAACAAAATAAAGAAAATCTCCCTCGAGTCGGACTAGGTGTGGTATCGCCCTACACTGAGTTTCGGTAACATAAAATCGAGGAAAATCAAAGGACATTGTGACGAATCTGATAAATTTCCTAGAAGTTTTGACCCCCAATACGCAATATAAAAAACACATGTTAGCATCGTTTCACTATTTTAGCTAATCAGCTCTAGCTAATTCTACGCTTCACACACCAGGTGCCTTAGCCGTTCATTAATAACCTATGGTAAACCTTAGGCCTGAAATTCAACAACATCTTTGACCTCAACTCCATCATAACATTATATCTCTCTTACGTTTACATAATAAAAATGAGCACAAGTTATCCAAAGGAAGTGTCCAGGATAATGTTAAATCTGCAACCTTCGGAAGACTAATAGGTTCATAATCTACTTGAAACAGTGAATAAGTAAAGTAATCACAAGAAAAAATTCACCGACCGACCTTCAGTTCACTTTACTCGTGGCTGCTTCCATCCGATGGTAATCCTCTTTCGCAAGAAAACTGTTAATGAAAAACCATGCCAATGAAAAATGTTAAGGACAACATTATTAACAATTATACCTAGTCCTTTTGATTTATAGCTGTTGTATCCACAATCAATGTAACCCCCTAACGCTAATACATACGCTCTATATAATATTTATCCATCTCCCCGTCCCAGCAGCTCCCACTCCGACTCATCCCAGTTAGTGTAACACAAATTCATTGAGAATCTAAAATGATGTCGTCATAATGGAGGGTTCAATAGCAAAAAAATCCCTTACCCAGTACCCACCCTTTATTGCGACGCAGAACAATATTATTCGCTTGCTCTATGACGGTGGCACTTATGTAGCCACAGTCAGCATACCCATGAGTCATCAACATGTCGACTCAACGATGCCTTCGTCACTCGCCGCGACGAAAAGGGCCACATTGCATGGCAGTGTAAGTGCGTTCTCCTGCTATATCCAATGTCCATCATTCCCCTAACCCCGTGGGGTTCCAAGGTTGCAATTATGCATAACTGCGCCTTGATAAAATGTGCGCGCCTTTGTCTGTAGCAAGTTTTGGAGCACCAAGCGCGGCATGTTGTATGGATCTCCATGATGTATGGGGGGGATGCCAGACTTGGTGGAAAAGTCGAGGGGGATTTGTGGGACTACTTTTTTGCGGACATCTTCCGGCTTTGCAAGTTTTTATTTTATTTTTCTGTATGAATACAGTATGTGTTATAAAGTGGAATAACTGTTATGTAGAATTGGTTTGCTTGAACAAAATGTGGGGCACGATTCGTCGGTTTGTAATGTAATTCGGAAAGCGTGGGAGTACAATACACGTTCAAGACCGCCTTTGGTTTGGGATGCTGTCGGTAAGCGGATGTCAAAGGATGATGAACGTTATTGAATGGTCTTGTATGCTTTACATTTATGATGTTGCTGAACACTATGCAGAGTGACGCAAAGGGTTCGGACTTAACTCCTATATCGGAGTAGATCTACTTCACTTTTCGCAACACCTCTTAAATCTCACTCCGCTTAGCTAACAAACTAGTTTGATTTCGTTGTTTGGATCAATCGGAGAATAATAATTATGTGGCAGCATTGATTATCAAAGATTTTTTTTTTTGAAATAAACTTAAAATTCAAATAAACTTAAAATTCTCCACAGCGCCACCCGCAACAAAGTTCGTCTTTCTCTCGTGTTGTGTTTTCGTAAGAAGATTAGCAAAGCAAAAGGATGGCAGGATGTTTTGCAATTAACTTTTCATTGGCAGAAGAAAATCATATCCGTTCAGAGCACACGCAAAATATATTAGTCTCGGAAATAAATTTAGTAAAAAACAAATTCCGACATAAATTATGTAAAAATCTAGATACAAACAGTTGAAAATGTAATTTTCCCAAGCTGTTTGATTTGCTTTCAGGATTTTTCACCGAATTATATCGACACTATTGATGGAAACGCACTATTTTTCAAGTCGTATGGTAATGGCCGATTGAACATGACTCGACAATTCAGACAAGTTATGTGAAATCAATTGATACGAAAGCACATTTCTATGTCGGTATGAAATGGTGAAGCATCTTATATACCTATAAATAGGGGAGGGCAAATAGTTAAGAATTACTTTCACTACCTTAAACCCTAGATTTCACTTGATTTTTTTTTTTGGAGATTGTACAGAAATACAATGCTGTGTGTAATTTATTTTTCAATATTTTGTGTATAAGCCAGGTTACTAAAATGGTAGAATTTCTACCACTGGCGAACTCTAGTTATTAGAATGGTTCTAATCCTACTTAGGATAAGGACAAGGATGTGCTCTGAAAAGAACAAATAAATTGAGTAAAAAGTTGATTGATGCAGATGTACTAAATAAATGGTCTTCCTAAATAATGGTCTTCCAAAAAGGAAGTGTCCGAAACTGTGCAAACTGTGTAATTTTGTGGAAAAATACGCGATCAGTGATTTAGAACGCTGTTCGAGATTAAATTTATACCTTCAAAAACACGAGTACCAGTTAAACTAAGCAGTTTCGTCTGCCTCAATCTGCCGAATAATTGCAAATGAAATTGTCGTAACTCGGTTTTGACAGATAGCTAGGCAAAAATCGGTGTCTACGTCAGAAGTGTCATTTGAAAGGGTATAATATAACAGTCTTTTATAATACAGAACATTTTTATGAAATAGTTTGTTCTTAGGTGTTTAATAAACTTCAAAATAGCGAGGAAATGAAGAAGAATGTGTGCTCCTTTTTTTCTCTAGATGGATTGTGTCAATTGCACACTGAGAGAAAAACTGCCAAGACAGTAATATTTTTTGTTTGGAAGTAAGACAAAGGCATTTACTACTGCGCTGTACTTTGTATGCCAGGCATACAAATTGTACTTAAATGGGTCAAATTGTACTTTTTTGTACGTAAATGTGTGTTCTAGTCTCCAATGGTTTACAGCACAGCCTGTAAAAGACTAAATTACTTGTTTTTAATATATTTTTGAATTTGCGAGCTATCCTACACGTAAGACATAGGTATACCGTCGACTGCCCTAACAATGACCGGGCCGCTAACATTGACCAAAAACAGCAAATGTTTTCTAAACACTGTGGTGTAGTTTTGTATTTTCTATTAAGCTATTTGTCACTAGATGTCATATTAGATGCTGAAGTGAAAAATTAGATGAGTGTTGGTAAGTTTCAGCGGGAACTTTTCAAATGCTTCTAAAGTGGTGTGATTTTTAGTGGTGCAAACTTTTGTCTGAAAAATGTGATAAATATTCGAATAGCTTTTTCGAAAACATTATTATTTATAATTGTCTATTCTTGTCTATTTTTATAAACAAAACTACAATTTTTCATTACAAAAAAAATGTTGAGCAACATACTAGTTAAGGGGAGTAGCTCAACATTTTTTTTAATGAAAAATATTTTTGTTTATAAAAATACTAGACAATTATAAATAATAAGGTTTTCGAAAAAGCTATTCAAATATTTATCACATTTCCTAACATTGATCGACTGGATCCTAGCATTGACCACTGTTCCTTTTTAACTTTTTCTAACAATTATAAATATTTATTAGAATAGAATATATTACCCTAAATACTTCATAAAACTAATTCTTCGTAATTTAATTTAATATTTTTGTAAATAAAAGGTTAAAATTAGGTTTCTTTTAATTTTTATTATTTTAAGAACTAAACAATTTACCTACATTAAAAGAAAATATATGTATTAAATAATCAGTAAAGGAATTCCAGTCAAAATATTTTTTTTAGATAAAAATAAAATAATAACAAAATATACTCGAAAAATCTTTAATGCTGGTACATTTTCTTCGCCATACACTTTTTCCTATATAAATCAAAAAGGATTCTAAAAATTTGGTAAATACTTGATTTTATGATACAGAACGATAACTCCATAATCTGAGAGTCGAAAGTTGTGGATATCTATAAACATAGCTTGTAAAATTCAACGTCAAAGTTCAAAACTGGTCAATGTTAGTGCAGTTGACGGTACTTAACATAGGTATTAGGTAAAAAATGATTGACAAGTTGGGGTTTACAAAAAAAAAATAGCCGAATCTGGGTGTTTTACAGATTTATCTGGGTGGAAATATTTTGACTGCTTGTAGATATACCAAAGTAAAAATAGAACGCAATTAAAAAATCTAAATAATTCTCGTTTTCTAGTTTTCGGCATTACTTCATTACTTCATTCACTTTCCCGGCATTATTAAACTTTACGTCGAAGATGTCAAGCTAAATGGGTTCCTATTAAGGACGCTCGTAACAAAATTCTTACCCATAACAAAGTAGCTGTTACATTAAATTTAATTTAACTTAAAGCAGTTTTACACATACAAATTAAGTTGCTAATAAACAAAAAATATTCAATAACAAAAATCACATAGTCAGATTAAACATCCACTTACTCACCTTCAAAGACACCAAATCTAGGTCAGTTTAGGCATGCTTATACTTTCCGTCAAGCTAAACAGAAATTCCACCACGGCAAATACCTTTTTTTATTAACCCGGAAGGCAAACACACACCCAATTTAGCATCAAATGGAAAACGTTAATTAAAAAATAAAGGAAACTTTAGAACTTAACAGCGCTTTGTCAAATAGCCGCCTCTGTCTTGCAAGACGGATACTCTGCTGTGTAGATGTCTTTCTGCTTCAATGTTTGCCAATTGCCACTCCACATCCACACACTCTTCACTCGGTAAAACTTCATTCCAACCGCACTAGTAGAATGTCATATTGTGAGTGCGATAATGACTGACGGGGGCTCGCTGTGTAGGGAAGTTCAATGCAAAGACAGACCAAAGATCATCGTCATCGTCAACACCAAGTGCAACAGACTTATAGGGAGCCTTTCATCCACCCCTTTCTTAGGCTTTAAGCTAAGGGGAAATCCAAACGACTTTAGCACCCAATACGCGTTATCTTTAACACGCGTAAGTCAAGCACGATAATGATCGGCGAAGAGGGCACTTTTGCTGCAAAAGCTGATCGCTACGAGAAGATGCCAATAAGCTCTTTGTTTTATCTGTAGGCGATCAATTTAATAGGCAGATTGTTGAAAAATCTTTCCCGATTCTCACTACCTCCTCTGTTTGAGTATTGGATCGTTTATGTACGAGTGTACAGTGACTGAACGCCGAGTTGCAACCGATCAATATAGCTCGACTTGCATTCGACGATCTTTGTTAGTTGAACTTTTCTGATTTGCTTCCGTCGTCGACCATCATAATCATGGCCTTAGTTGATCCTCCTCGTGTCTATTTTTACGAATAACGGTTGCAATCATCACTTCTTCTATACCTCGACCATAATCACCCCCACGTCAACCCCCCTAGGGAGTCCAATACACGATCTATGAGGAGCATTCTTTTTGCAAGAATTTGCCGAAGCAGCACTCTGCACCACTGAGAGATTCCGATTACACACTGCATCACCGCAAGTCAGTCATCTTTATCATCACACATCACATACAAACAAAAAAAAAGAAGAAATAATTGCACTAAAACTGGTCTTCTAAGGTTCGGTTCGTTGATGGGTCGGGTGGGTTGTTTGGCCCTGGCCATTGATCGAGATCACTGAGATTTAAGCTAGTCCTATTCGACTGATAAAAATTGTTCTTCACTCAAACGAAAAATAAATAAACAAACAAAAAAACAAACAAACAGAACACAACCATCTTCGACGAAAGTCCGCGCACAAGTGATTCCTCGATTTCGTTGAACATTGTCTCCTGCTGGTTTCTACCACCATTCGTGACGGCGACAACGACTGAACGACCACGACGACGGCGAAGATGGTGTCGACAAAGACGACGAGGCTGAAGAAGACGAACAAGAACAACAGAGAAACGATGGCTGCGACCTGCGACTACTACGAAACGAAACAGGAACGATGACGAAGACGAAGACGATACAAACCAAGAAGAAGGTGAAGCGCATACAATAAACAAAACAAAAAATAAACACAACTCAGTCGCATACAACTGAAAACAACAACACAACAATGATTGGTCTTCCTCTTTACAATTTCACCACAGCAACAACGGATACAGAACAGACAGAACAGAAGCGACAAGCGACACCGGCAGGCGGCAGCTGCTGATTTTACCTCGTCCACACTCTGCTATTTTGCTGTACGTTCTTTCTTTGCCATTCAGTGCAATAGAACAGTAGACAATCCATCCACGATAACCACTGCACTAACACAACGTTACCGCTACTGCCAGCTGGTTAACATTAGCACCCCTAGTGGCAAGCAGTTTTTGCCGCCATGCAACAACTATTCGAACAGGAAAATTTAAGTTACCCGAATCAGCTCTGTTACTTCTTACTTGGTGGGAAAAAGTTGTTGGCGCTGTTAAGTGACTGTTAATTAAAATAGCTGTCTATGATTTGAGGAGATTTAGTTGAACAGGGGAATGTTCTTGTGCACGGGTAGGTATGTATGTATAACAAAAAATACAAAAAACAACTGATAAAGTGATAACTGCAATTCAAACCAAGAAGAAAACGATGAAGCGGTAAAGTAGCAATGATGCTATTGCTGACAGACTAACAGTTTTTTAACACAGCTAAATAGGTCTGTGGCTTAGTGGTTAGTATGTTGGACTACTAAGCGAGGGGTCCAGGTTCGAATCCCGCAAAAACCCAAATTCCAACTCAGGGTTTTTTTCACTGCGCCACCTCTCGCGAACGTCTGACAAACATCCGAGAGTAATAACTGTCATGAAAGAGCTTCTCAATTAGCCGTTTGGAATCGGCATAAAATTGTAGATCCCTTCCATTCGTTCCAAAAATTAAAAACTCACACAAAACCAATGGTTGCGAGAAGCTAGGCCCTGGGTCCCTACAGACCTGTTGCGCCAACTATTATTATTATTATATAGATCATGTTGGTAAAATAAAAAAACGCCTATTGTGGCCTTAAACTTGGCTAAGGAAGAAAGAAATATGACACAGAACTTTTGGTTGTATCATTATCATAACTCCTTTTAGGCCAGCATTTTTAAAAGGTCAAATATCCTTATCATCCTCGATGGAAATCAAATTCTGGTGCTCGTCTTTGTAATAACCCGACGTTGCATCATTGGAAACATGACCTAGAGGTTACGCATCTTTACAAATGACTACGCCATGAAAGGCGACTTCAATACGATAGTTTTTTTGTACATACGATGTTTTGACATAATAGGTGTTTATTAGTTCAAGAGTAGGTACCTAATAGGCATAGTAAACATACGTGTTTTTGTATAGGGTGTATTATCGTGTTGTCTATCTCTGAAACTACTCAACCGATTTCAATGAAATTTTGTGGTTGGTATGGTTGGTTGCAGCTTTAAAGTGAGGATAGACCCGCGGCTGTCGAGATATGAGCATTTTTTTTATTCTTGCACGATGGAGCTGGGGAGTGAACTGGTGAATGTGTTACACTACAGAAACTGTGATAGGTATATGGTGAGCCAACGGAAGAGAGTCCTTTCGAATTTTGATTCATTAATAATTAATTATTAAAAAAAAACTGAGACTGTAAAATTCATACGAGCGGTCTTACACAGACAATAGACTACTGAATCTGTTGATTAAATTAAATCTAAGTTGTATCTACATGAAAACAAAGTTAAAAAAAAAAACCCAAATATGTACAGGAAACGTTGGATTGGATTGCGTTATGAAAAATTTTCAATAAATGAATGCAATTCTCTACGGCTGTGATTATAATATTTTAAAGATTTGGCTTTAAAATATTTTTTTTTAATAGAATCCAACTGCCTACAACACAATTTTTTTTCCCTAAAAGAATAATGTACCTACGTCGATTCTATACTATTCTAGTGTTAAAGTACATTATTATACGTATCTAATTTAGCGAGAGACGTTTCACGCCTGGTGTGGTCATAATACTTTTAATTTTATTTACCTTAAACAAAAAATGCGCCCTCCTTTTTTCCAAAACCTTACAAAGTGTCAATTCCTCTTACCATTTAAGTTTTTTCCAAAACCTTACAAAGCCGCCTGCCTTAGGAGGTACCTATATTTTGTACTGAATTGAGTGTTCATTTGTTGAACTTTCTGCTTTTTTTTAAGTCTGCATATGGAAGTGGTACGTTTAGTATTTAGTTCTTAGGGCCACGCTGCTTATCGACTCTATTTTGTTTTGAATGTCTTTGCATTCTCAACACTTGTTTCATCGATGTTGTGGTGGGGATTTTTGTTCTTGTAAATATTTGTCATTTTCACATTCTAAAAAAAAAAGTAAAAAGATTGTTTTACCACGCAATTTTTTATTTTGACTAATAAAATAGGATTTGACACTTTTCCAATTCGTCCTTAAGCAAAAATTTCAAATCCTCCTTTTTGATTGCTTTTGGCACTATACAAAAAAAAAAACTTTTGTAATGGTGCTCACTTTGCCAATTCCTCCTTAAGCAAAAATGTCAAATCCTCCTTTTTGATTGCTTTAGGCACTATACAAAAAATAAACTTTTGTAATGGTGCTCAGGATAAACTATTAGTTATTTGTGATTTTAAAAGGAATGAATGTGCGCTACATTGCAGTCTCAATGTTAATAGCTACATAATTAAAGTAGTACAGTTGGATTGCTTATCATAAAAGTTAGATGAAATGGGCACAAAAAAGATGGCCACTTCGCTTATCTCCTAGACCACAGTGATTGTTTATTTATAACTCAAACCAATCGTTACTAGCTTCGTTTTTTCATCATTTAAAGTGCTGCTAAAAGGTCTTAGTTTTTCAGAAAAGTAGGTACTGATGTCAATTAATCCTGCCTGTCAAATTCTCCCGACCAAAAACCCTAAATCCGATGTCTAGCAGAATTTTAACTAGGAAGATGAAAGTTTCTTACTTCAGTTTGAAGGTTTTTGAGATCTTTCCAAAACCTTTCAAAAGAAAAAAGACCCTTGACGATGGTAAAATTTTCTAGCATGAGACTGCACTGAGGAAACTTACGAGTATGTCTATGGTTCGCACTGTTGAGGAATAACCAAACAGCAAAACTGAGCTAATGCATTTCATCAAGCAAGCCACCGTCACTGTTTTAAGAAATCCTAAATGTTGTCAACGTTCTAAGAACCATGTTTTGTGTGACATGAATGTTAGTATCCACACTTCGTTTTCATGAAATTAAATTGATATTGGGTCCTACCTACTAATTGGCCCTTTTGCCCGGGCCAATTAGAAACGGCCTCCAAACCTTAATTTTTGAAGATTAATTATGTTTTAAAGATAACAACTGATTAAGTCAAAGCTTTCAAAGTGAGGAACAAAAAATATATTTGTGTACCAATTGCATTTTAAAAATATCTTATTGAAAGCTGATTACTTAAGAACTCTAAGTAATATTATAGTTGATGAGATACGTTACGGGGTTGATATTTGGTGTACTTTTTGAAATTTTGATTGAAAACGAAGAAGAAAGTTTCTAAAAGTCAGTTCAAAACTATTAAGTAGAACTTTGTAAACAGTAAAAAAGGAGATTAAATTTGTGTGACAATTTGTTAGCAGCTCTTCAAATTTAAGTTGTTAGTCATTCGATGCAAAAAAAAAAGTGATCATTTTAGATTGATATCTGATCATTTAACAACTCTGTGAATAAAATTTACAAACTTTTTCAGTGGTCCTGAAAATAGAATGGTTGAAATCTACAAAACTGTTTAGAAGAAATAAATAAAGAAGACCATGATATTGACGCTGTTAAATGGTGGTTTCAGTTGAACGAAATGGAAAAATTTGCTAGTGATTATTTATTTAAAAATCTTTATTTTTGTGGAACTTATTAAAGTCTTTCACATAGCAGCGCATCTACTGAGGGTGTTTTTTCGTCTCTGAAGGATACAAAAACGGATAATCGGAATAGGTTATCAAATGAAATTATTCATTGGTTTTTTAAAGCCTTAAAGATTTTATGCAGATTTTATGTGGTAATTTTATTGCTAAGCCAGATCTTTTGAAACGAATTTATGTAATACCTATATAATATGTGACTTCCTTAAAATATTACTAAATGTTAAGTTATTTATATTAATTTCACAAAACCGAAAGATATCTGTGAATTATTACCAAAGTAAAACACACGTGTTTTTTTTTAATTTATTTTTTAAGCTAAATATATGAAATTTAGTGCCTTTAAAAATAATACAAATATTAATAAGTTGTAGTTTTATTTTAAAGGGAAGGATTTTTATGTAAAATATTTGGCCTTCTCTCAAATGACCCGAACAAAATTTCGAAATGGGCCTCACTGTTTTTTTTTTTCGCGGCAACGCTGGTCCCGACCTTAAATTTTAATAGTTCACAGTGGCTATTATATTCCGTACAAATTTTGCAATTGTTGGCTTCTGTCAAATTAAATACGTTATTATGTACGACGCATTGATTTTCACAGTCTGTAATAGCGCATTTTCACATTCCGATCTGTGCCGATTGTGCTTTTTCTTTTACTAATTACAAGATTTCGTACTTCACCCCATGAATATTATGGTTTTCGTCATATTTCGGCCATCAGCAATGTCAATTAACCTTAGTCTTCACCAAGATGATGTGATGATCAACTTTTTACAATTTGTCAACAAATTTCCAAACTTGTTTTTATTTGTTTGTATAAACTATATTTTTGTAGGCTTTTATATTTTGCATTTTTGTTTATGCAGAATATTTCTTCAAATGCCGAATGAACTCCAGTTCACCCTATGTTAGGTAGCTGAAAATATCTGTTGCATTACACTCCAACAAAAATATATAAATTTGCTTAGTATTTCTTCAAGCTCTTAGATGCATTTTCAAAATGAAAGGATAAACCCGTTCTTGTGGAATTAAAATTACAGCAATGAAATTTGCCCTAGTAATCTACTAATCTTAAAATCATAGCAACCTACAACTCCCTTTAGCATTTCTATATTCCACATAGAATGCTATAGGTGCGTTTCTTTCAACGCAATATACCTAACCAGTTTCAGTTTTCAGATGCGAACAAATATATTTTTCTTCAAGGAGCTGCAAAAAGGGAAAAGCAAAGTTTACGCACTAATGCATCCCTAATTGTATTTTGATTCCTGAAAATCCGAAGGTAAAGGCGGAATGCACCGTAGCGAATTCTAAAATATTCACACCAGTTTAGGTACAGTATATTTAGGGCTGGGTAATTACAGACCCTTGCCTTTGGCTATGTCTAAAACTGTGTATCGGTGAAATTATTGTTCGTCAACGTTATTAATTGCTGGTAATTTGTTTTCGTTTGTTGGTTAGGATAGGATGCTCGTATCAAACATTTGAGCGACAACATAAAACGGAAAGGAAAGGGAAGTGCCGACAATTAAATTGTACCTATATGGAGGGTTTTATTTTTGAATACACATAAAAACCAATACACAGAATGTCATGTCAAATGGTAATAGGACATTTTCTATAACATCCCTTGGTTTAAGGTTTTAGACTATAAGATTTTAACAAGCCTTATTTTATGTAGGTTTGGTTAGGTTTGTGGGCTGGAAAGGAACAACTCCGCGCCACATTCAGGTCACAATTGACCCATTGTGATATACTAAATCGATTTATTTTATATAAGTAATGTCATATTATGCTCATCGGGCAAAAACTGATGTCTTTTAGTTAGGAGACGGAGCCGAACTTTGAATAGAAGGTCAGATTATTCCTTAAATACAGCTCATGAAACACGCTTTGAAAAATAATTTAGTCTGTTTACAATTAGCTGGCTTTAAAATATAGTTTTGAAGCTCACATTAAACTGTAAGAGAACGATTATGAGGAACTTTTCCCTCTGGCACTGCACTCTGCATTCCATCAATATCGTTATTGATCAGTGTATTAATATATTGGCATTGAACCAGCTCAGGTTTAGAAAACATGTTTGAAGAAAAATTATATCTGAGGAACGAATAGGTATTATCAACAGAAAAGCCGCACTTTATACACAGTTGAAGTGTCACAACGTTAAATTTATTTGAAACTGATAAAGTGATAAGTTTTTTAACACTCCAGTTGGTAAAATTTTTCTCCAATCAATTGATTTTGAATTTTATCAAATTGACAATACAACATGCTACACTGCGTTTATCTTGAATAACACGCATGTCTACTATTTTCTAGTCTTCGAATATTTTTATAAATAAATAGAACAAATAATCAGTACTTAAAAATTCTCAACACATTCTGAAAACCAAATCGAAAAAGAAAAATACTAAAAAAATAGCGCTTGTTTTTTGTTTTCACCTAAATAGCACACTTCATTGTTCCATATTACTATGTACACTAAACAATATTTTATGTATAAACGAATATTTGAATAAGTAATATCTAATATGAAATTAAAAGAAAATTAAGAAATATTAGTAGGTAATGGGTAGAGCCTCCCTTGTTTACTATTGTCTCATAAATTCTATTTAGTATTTAATCATGCAAACTTTTGAAGTACCTAATCAAGGAAAAATAAAGTTCAGGCTCGGCGAATGGCCTCGATAAGTTCAGTTTTTGATGGAAACTGCTTTCCCGACTTATAAACTTTTCGTGCCAGCAATCATCAAACATTTTCTATAATGTTAAAGTCCGGCGAATGTGGCGGTGGCGGCTAGCTCAAAGGGGTGACATTTTTGGACTCGATCCACGACTTGACCACAAGGGTAGTGTGTATAGGAGCGTTGTTGTGTTGAGAAGTCACCGGCAGAGGCCCAAGGAGATCGTACAATGACGGAAAAACTTTCTCTGGAATATTTATGTACGTTTTTGCGTTCATAGTTGTTGTTACACGGGTTCCATAATACGATATGGCTTCCCAAAATGGAAGCCATCAGGGCCCTCCAAATAACATTTTTTCTCATCCGAAAAACAACTCGATGCCATTCCTTGTTCCATGACATGTTATCTGCAAAAAGTTAAACGCATTTCTTTGCGTCAGGGGTGAGTGGTGGTTTTTTTTTCAAGTTTAAGATGTTTGATGTGTTTTACTTTGGAAATAACTCGCCAGACACTTGTTTTGCTTGCTTGATTCTTCCTTGAATTTGTGAAGGGAATCATGCAAATTTGAAGCGTAGTGCAAAATAGCCCGCTTATCTGCAGCAAAAAGGACACTTTGCGTTCGACCTAATATTTTTCCCATACTTCACACCATTTTTAATAGAATTGTAAGCAACTTTTCGGCTTCTTCCGATTTTTGTCGCTATATCAGTTACAAAAAAGCCACAATCTCTAAATTTAACTTTGCTTGGTTCCTCGTTCTACCCTTTCCTTCCCAAATTATTAATATGAGTGTAAAATAATAAGTTGGATTATTATAAGGTTAATATCGGCATTCTTAAGATGACTGCATATGTTTATTTTTAAGTGGGAATCATCGGGTGAGCGTGGCTAAGTGGTAGTCCTATATCCTATATGGCTACATTGGGGTGCTAACTATAAAATCAAAGCTCCTTTTTATGTTAAAGTCAGAAAATGTTTTTTTATGAATATTAGTGAATAAAACATAAGAGAGATGTTATTATTAAAAAAAAGATATTTGAAACATTAAAAAAATGATAAACAATAAGTTATAATAAATTATTTGTATATTCAGATTTAATATTTATTAATTCCGACTTGTCAAGTATGGTAAATGGTACTAAAGACTTTGTTTCATAGAAGTTTATGTACATCAAAAATATATAAATTAATTCTGACTTCATAAATAAAGTTAGTGTAATCTTAAGTAAAAAATAACGTAAACTTTAAAATTATTCATATTTCATCAGTCTTTGTTGTGAAATTAAAAAAAAAAAATAGAGTCGTCAACAAAAAGCTTAAAATATTGAAAATGAGTTAACTTTTAAACGGGAGGAGAAGAAATACTTAAATTGAACTGGCTTGAAACTTCATCAATTTCTACTTTACGCCATTTCAGTTCCTTAGTTCCTCTTTGCTGCAAAGTAGCTTTTTATGAATCTGGTTGTGGATTTGCCATCACGTCAACTATCTAGATGGCGCTCTCATATATTTAATAGATATAAGAACAATTAATAAGCGTATACAATTTATATGTAAAAATTACAAGACCTACCAATTTCTTCATGAAACGGAATATCCTCAACTGGAATGTTTTTCTATATATTCACCTAGCATTTCAGTTCCGTCCTCCTTTTCCTCATCTTCTTCCGAACAATCACTTTCTAAAATCTTACAGATTTCTATTTCCAAGCCTCTCTAATTTCCTTCACTTCACATGTTGATCTCTATTCAATGGGAATAAGGTAGGTACATAATTTTTTACTATTTCGAACTACACAAAATAGCACTGTTTAGTGTTTACATACCTGTTTTCTTTTCAAACTTGATGGAAAACGGGCTCTATTATGTAGTTTTCAATGGCTTAAAATAGATCATAGTCAATAAAGGGGAATATAATAACAACGCAAAGCTTTTATTGGTTTACGAAGTGTTTTTTTGTTATACATTTATTCTAAATATATGACAGCAAAGCGGTTATCTTTCTCGATTCAAATGCATGATAACACCCCAATGTAGCCAATCGGCAACCACTGGTTAATCGTGCATTTCTGAAACGTGCTATTAGATTTGGTTTTATATTTTACTAAATTCATCGTAGAACTATGTTACATATTTACACAAAAACATTTGTTTTCCGGAACCAGAACCTGTTCAAATCCACGACCAAAATTGACGTTGCGGCAAATTGTCGATTTGCACTACGTGTGATTTAGAACTGGTCTGTGGTCGGCTGAATGCTGAAAACGCCTTTCTTTTACGACTACACGACCGGAAGATGAGCGGCTGGCCATCTTCTTTAACGAAAGAATTATAATGTAATTGATTCTTTCGAACTGACTGCGTCTTATTGCAGATCGCTTAGCACCAAACTCAGTTCCATAAATTATTCTTAGCCCCATCTGTCATAAATCATAAAAGCCTTTTGTTCGTCAATAACAAATCAAAATCCTTTTCAACAAAGCAGCACTGCTAACTTGAGAGGTTCAATCAACTTTCCAGAGATGTCATTATTGGAAGATTTCTTGTTACAAATCGATTAATCACATTTTCGCACTATACCTCTAGAACAACATCCTTCCCCTTGACAGTTGAACATCAAAAGGATTCTTTGTTGACTCATACTAATTTAAAATTTCCCCAAAATGACCCTAATGACTCATATAGGTATATCCAGCCCATGTTCTGTGCCCACAAGGGTTATCTTGCAATCTGTTGTGTTTCCCCATTTGTTTGTGTGTAACCCTATAGCTATATCCTGGAAAAAAAAGGTATATAATAATCACGCTCTTTGAATAATTCGAAAATTCTTATTGCAGTCAATTAAAAATCGAAATGCATAATTTCGTCAGAAAAGTTATCTCCATCAGTGTGTGTTTTTTTTATGTACTTCTGTTTTTTTTTTGCAAATCATTTAGCGTACGCCATAAGCAGGTGTTGGCTCAAAAGGAAAGTGCAAAGGAATAAGAGTGCCGCGAATATGGTGGAAACTTAGCACCGCGTTGTTTGGTTTTAAGTATATTTCCAACAGTAACGGAGCAGATGATGACTTGCAAATTACAATCGACATTGTTGGCTGCGTTCGAATTAATTAAGGAATTTAACTCGTGCCAGCGGCGCGAGACACACATTCACATAAAAGGGAATACCTGCAGCTTTTACTGATGTGGTTTCATCAAGCCGATGTTCCAGTTTAGGTATAAATCATCAATATGATACTTATAGTTTTCTTTTTACACCATATATAGTGTAGGTATGCCCACAAGAGCTGCATTTATCATCATTATCATATATCCAGAGTGTAGGTATGTTAGGATAGCTATGTAAGAAGGGGTACACCTTTGGCAGTAACATTTTAAAATATCTTTGATACATTTTCTGCAATAGGGTGACATGGTCGTAGATGCACCAGTGGTGCACCACGCACCATAGCTCCATCTGCCTAACTGACAGATGTAATTGTGTCTACCTCACTCAAAAGTATTCGTTTTTTCCGGCAACGATAGTAGATTTCAGTCTGGTAGTGGCTTTCTTTGTGCGCGGACGTGTGCGAATTTTTTTTTACAATTTCAGTGAAAAACGAAAAAAAAAGGGTAAGTTAATTTTTTTATTTCTTCAGTGGAAGTGACTTTTTTCTTTATTTAGCTTTAATAAAATGATTGTTTAACCTTTTATTTTTGGTTTATAATAAAGAGTTTATAACCTTGATGCGTTGTCTGCAGATTATTTAAATTTTAACCTAAAATTCCGTAGTAGTGCACAATGCACCACCAAGATCCTTCTGTATCGGGGCCAACGAAGCGGCAACAGTCGTTATACAAATTCTCAGAATCTGTATATAAATTAAATATTCGTTAAGTAATTAATTTTAAGTTGTTTATTTTGTTTATGTTTAAATACCTATTTTATTTTTGTTATTTTTGTTTTATTGTTAACTTATTTTTATGTTGATGTGAAGATGAAGTCATTAGTATTTATTTTTATTTATATGTTCTTTAAAGTTGCAATGAACTGTTTTTTTGTCTAATAAAACTATGTTTATCTATTGAAATATTTGTTTTAATTTTTAAAATAATAGGTGGTGCATTATACACATACAACTGGTGCATTTAGTACCTACCATGGTGCACCATGCACCATTTCTCATTTTTTGAACAATTCATTTTAACTTAAAATGTTGACATGCTATCAACAAATTTACTCTATACATATTTCCATAACAAATTCATAAAATGTATGTCAAAATACCAAACAAAAACAACTTATTTTAAAAATGTTATGGTCGTTTGAAAAAAGGGTGGTGCATTTACGACCACGTCACCCTACAGCAGCAAATTGAAAAAAAAAAACAAATCTATTTTTCAAAAACGTTAAATAGAATAAGAGAAAATAAAAAAATTTGGCTTTGTCAAGAGACTTTCCATCACTAGTAAATAATAAAGTGCACGACTGGGTCAAACGAAACTTCCTCGATACTAGATAAAAGAAAACAAAATCCACTTTCGTACATTTATCTAATATGGCAGTTATACCAGGGATGGTAAAGTGGTGCAGGGAAATAAGTCCCCGGGAACTAAGTCCACTGAGGGACTAAGTTCCCACCAAGGTGGAAATAAAACCACTTTTGTGAAGTGGACTTAGTTCTCATATAAGGTGGGAAATAAATTCCGAAAACTTAGAGTGGTTTTATTTCCCTTTAACGTGAAATTGGTGTTATTGCGCTTTCAAACTATGAAATGCCTATGGGGGGGGCATGCTGCCCCCCTGCAACCCCCCTGCTTGGGTTTACTGTTGGATTACGGGGTGGGTGCAAGGTTGGTCTTATCAAATTTCGTTGGCGTTATTACGCTTTGTCGGAGTGAAAATACTCCAATAAAAAATCGTGAGTTTGTTGTCCAATTTTGTTTGGAAGTTAGTTGCCCCTTCTTATTTTTGAATGTGTACTAAGTTCCCATAAGAAAGTGGACTTAGTTCCCACCATACATGGGAACTAAGTCCACTTCACGAAAGTGGTTTTATTTCCTACTAGGTGGGAACTTAGTCCCTCAGTGGACTTAGTTCCCGGGGACTTATTTCCCTGCACCTGCAAAAGTCGAGTTTGGTCGAGTGCAAATGTACAATTTGCCTTAATTCGATACAATTTATCTATCTAAATGCCGAAAAGAATTAAGGAACCGAGAAAATGAAAACGCCAAGTTAATCCCTTCTTTTGTAGCTACGTTTATTTTTACTTAGTAGAAAAACGAACAATAATTGAAAGCAGGAAACTGACAACTAGTTCTTTTCTGCGTTTACGGGAATGCAACATTATCTTTAAATTTATTTGCCCAAAAATAGAAAATCAAATCAATTAACAAACTATTTGTTTTAAGTTTTACACAAAGCTCTGACTGAATTCTACTTTTCATTAGAAACTAATCCTGTTATAACAACTAATTCATTGCAATATTCGAATATGAATGTGCAAAATAAGAGTATTAAGCCTGAAGAGCTCATCGGTTTTGTTATGAAGTAATAAATAATTGTTTATATTATTGCTTTGTTAATTTATTTTCGTTAACGAATTTTGAAATAAAATATTTTGAGTTCATTTTTTGTACGAAAAATTGTTTTCAATACAATTGGTTCCATTTCAGAACGATCTTAAAACAGTTTTTAGCACAATTCGAAAATGGCATTTTCCATCCCTGAGTTATACTCGTATCAAATAACAATATGGGTTTTTAAAAACTACAGCTCTCAGTAACAGGCAATTGTCGCAAGTTCTGGCTAGAGCGTTATAAGCGCCTACTGTAATATTTAACACTTCACAAGATTTTTGAGTACAGGACAAGAGTGCCTAGTAGGATTTTCTGTTTTTGACCTACTAGGATATGTTTTTAATTTTGACTAGAATATGATTTAAGTTTTCAATGATTGACCGATATCTTTACAAAGATGTTCCTATTTAAGAATTCAGGTATTTGTGACTTTGCAGTACGAGTTATAAAATGAAAACCCCGATGCTCGTGTGTGTTGGCATTATTTAAAGATATTCATATTTAATATTGTTGAAAAAGGGGGCTGTATGTGCTAAAAATAAGTTTTGCGTAGCTGGGCCCCACCGACCGAATAAACAGTAGATAATGTAATATATACAATGAAAATACATAGATCGTGATTTCTGTAGTATTTTTTGGAACATAATTAAAAAACTGACCTCTTCGAATTTTTTGAAGCTAAACTAAGTCGGGATCTTGTTTAAAATAATTTTAATTATACCTACTTATTTTATCTTCGATATCTATTTTGGTCAAAATCATTAGAGCGGTTCTTGTAAGATTATGCAGACAAAACAGTACCAAATATTAAAATGTTTAGTTTGAAAAATACTATTGCTTAACTATTAAGCGGAAAATTGATTGTATGACATTGTTTGGGATAAAAGGATAGGTACCTACTCTGTTTTTTAAGTTTTATCAAAATCGAAGAAAGGAAAAGAACATTTTTGAGATATGAGCAGTTTTTAAAATTAGCGTTTTCGGTGATTCCGATTGAAAATTAAGAACACAATGATTTTGAAAACATCAATTTAACTCTAAGTTTGCATTTTGCTCGGTGAACTTTGTAGACAAAACAATTTTTTTTTTTTTAAATGACTATTTTCAAAAATCCATTGTACGATAATATAGAGAAAAACTGAGTTTGCTTAAGTTAAAAATGACTACATTACCTAAGAAATGAATATTTGTTACAACCGTATGGACCGTTTTCGAGATATGTCGAAATTTCAAAAGTATATTTCGAATTTTTAGTTCACAAACTGGGTATGCAAAAATGGTAACTTCACCTACTTAAACTCCAATATCAAATTTGGTTGAAATCGTTATAGCCGTTTTCGATACAAACTGGTAGATACGAACATTTTAAATGGAAAGTCCCAATAATGTTCAGGTTACCTTTGCAAAACAAAAGGGCCCGAACTATAAGATCATAAATAAGAAGTTTTAACGAATTCCGGGCAGCCGTTTAGGCTGTAGGCCTGTGGAAGGGCGGACAGACGGACAGAATTTTGATACCCACTTTTTTGAGTACCTCTATCATCGTAATGTCAGAATTGATTAACATCTCGAGTTCGAATTTTGTACGAAAACAATCTCTTTCTCTTACTACGTAATGGAGAAAGTTAAAATTATCACCGCAGAGCACTTCCAGCGACAATATCTTTTTTGGAAAGTGCCTCGGCACCCGCCAATTTTTAGGCTGCACTCTGCTTGTGCAAAGTTCGAAGTCCGAACAATCTACGTAGGTACAGATCAAAATGTAATTTATGAACTTTTTTGTGTTTCGGAGACGTCAACAGTAAGTGAATAATTATTCTTTGTCCCTTCATAACTGTTTTTTCGAAGCTGTTAAGTTAACCTTACACACAACCCCGAACCTAGAGGGCCACTTGCTTGACCTTAGAACACGAAGACAAAATATTCCGTTTTCAGAAACCTATTTCGCTAATATCGGAACTTCCTTTTTCTGTCCGATTAAGAGTTTATTTTGCAAAAAGGAAATCTTTAACTTAAGCTTTATAAATCCATCCACACAAATAGAGTGGCGTGACTTTTTTGGAGAGTAAACGAAATCGGAGCCATTACGCTCAAATATTATATTTATTTAACTCACGGTACAATAGATCTTTTAGATCGACGTGCCTCTTTATCGCCTTGGCGAGTCAGAAGTTAAACTCACGGCTTAACCCTGCAGTCGTCGCGCGGATTACTATTGTAATCCAACAATGCAAAATTGAGTATTCCCGGAAAACTAGTGGTGGCTATTTTTTGTCTCTTTTAGTACTTACAGTTAAATAGTTTGGGCGTGCGCTCAATGAATTGCGAGTCCCGGTCGTGTGTGGTTGTGTCACGAGAGCGTTTTGAAGTTAAATGGAATACTATTGTAATCCGCGCGACGACTGATGTAAGTATTTTTGTCAAACAGTTTTTTTTTTTTTTTATAATTTCGAGTTATTACATAATGTCATAGCTCATATATATGTTTTTATATGAAGTAATGCACTTGAATGTTATTTTAGATGGCATAAATTTACACTCTGTGTGTATATTTTATATAAATGTGTTTTTTTAGGAACATCATGGATCAAATACGGGATGATCAGATCCGTGCTTGGCTCAACGAAGGCAATGTAAATAGAAGAGATTTTAAATGCTCTAGCATTCCACATACAAGACTGTAGACATTCCTCAAGCAAATATTCTGCCGTCAAGCTCAGTATCACCACGAAATAGTTCTTTAGGTCGCTGTTATGAATGCGGAAGAGCACGCAATAAAGGCACTCGCCGATCATGCACCGTATGTCAAAAATTCGTTTGTCCTCAGCATTCCAAGTATCTACATATGTTCATCATGCTTGGAAACAAGTGATTAGCTTAATAGATTTTTAGTTTAAGAACAGGTCTGAATTTGAAACTAAAGTTCCTCTTTTTCTACAAGAAATCGGATTTTTTTTTATTCGCATATTTTTATTTTTTTTTTATATTGTGAAGTAATAATTTGTGTGTTTTTATCTATAACTAATATGTAATTGCATTTTGCAGCAAAAAAAAATTGAAAAAATTAAAGCATACTGGTTTTACTTTAATTTTAAAATGGATTACATATGTAATCCGCGCGACGACTGGTGTGACTTTTTTGTGCGCGACGACTGCAGGGTTAAGATTTATTAACGACAGTCAGTGAAGCTGACTCAATTTCATTTTAAAATGTATAATTAATCTTCTGGCCTATATCACACATGGATTCGTTAACTGTAACACACAGATTTACCTTCCCGGATGATTGGCCACAGTCGCACACTCACTAAGGTTACTAAAGACTCGTCAGCGGTTAGCAGGGCTGCAGATAGTGGAATCGATTTTAACGATTTCCTTTATCCACTCGAAATTTAAGTCATTTTAATTAGCAGTACACTGGCAGACTGAAAAATACAACGAACATCTGTTACTCCGACAGGAATATCGAATTAAATGGTGTGCGCCAGAAGGCACTCAACTTCTCTTTATATAGGGTAACTTACCTACACACGAACCAAAAGGCGACGCGCTGCAGCACAAGTAAACTGCGGACTGCGGAGTCTCGTTTCGTATACATTCACTTAAGTCCACCTTCAAATCTATCATTACGTATGGCAATGACGGTACGGTGAATGAAGGGGGCAAGCCGAAAACGCAATACCTCTCTACTCTACCTGTTGGCATTTGGGTTTTGCGTTTCTCTCAACGATTATTTGTTTCGTTTCGTTTGCCTAACCAAAAATGCAACAGGCTGTGCGGTGTTGTAAATCTCCTCTCAAGATCTACATTTGTATCTGTGCGTGCATATAATACTGCTGCATACACATTGGACACCGACCGTTCTAAAGACAGGTGCTGGACGATTAAGCATACATTTTGGTTCGCTTTATTTTTGTGTTACATTTGGAAACAACATGTCCAATAAAATAAGCACAGTCGGCTGCTCCTGCTTCGCACTCAGTGTCTCAGTGGAGAAAGGGAACAAAGTCACACGCAGATAGTCAATTTACCACGTCCGTGGAAGTTGCATTGTTCGTCGGCAAGAATGGTGGTTATCGTCTGTCTTCGGATGGACATAAGGCTGTTATTTTTTGGATGTCCTAATAATGCTATTGGACCTTTTTTATTATGCAGGCTTGATCTACATAGATTATAGATTTCCACTACAACAGAAATACCTACGTGATCCAACTGTTGTAAACCATGGAAATAAATGAACTAGGTATATATAGATTATATGGGCATGAAAAAAAAATTGGTCGGACAGACGGACAAGCGAAACTAATAAGGTGCCGTTTTTCCGCTTTGGATACGGAACCTTAAGAAGCCCTATTCTTACATCTACGTGGGTGTATTTTTCTTCAGCTAAGTCCTGGAAGTAGGTATGACACCATAAATAGGGCAATGTCAGCGGGGTGCTATCACCCAGAAAAATATCCCTAGCTAAACTCTAGGCCGATGAGGCTTAGGGGCATTGTGCTCAAGATGACATACTTTTTCTTGAAAGTGATAAATAAAAATATTTAGAAAGCATAGAACAAAGTGAATTCAATTAATTTATTTATTGGTGAACAAAACACAATTTAAAATATTTCAATAAAATAGTATGCATTTTTAAAATATTTTTTTAAATAAGCTGGAAAGATAGTTCAAGATGACATTGTTATAGGTACCTATAAGGAATTCTTAAATGCCAGTAGCCAACCCAATTTATTTTTTCCGACGTCTTGAATATCCTAGCCACATCCTCTTTCGACCTGTTTGACGTTCATTTGTAATTATTTGGCATACTGAAATGAAATGATATATAAATTGAGATCAAATAACTACCGCTTTGGTGAGGTGACATACCGTGTCATATTGGACGGTCGGGTATCATGTCATCTTGAACGATAGAATCAAAAATAATTAGCAGATTGATGGCAAATAACAAAATATTAAAACCAAGCTCTTTATTATTAAATCAATTAAATCTGAATAATATCACCTGAATTATTTTTCTGCACACAAATACCGGATCGAACAAGAACTATATACTCCCCAATCAAGCCGAAATAATCTTTAACTCATCATGGAGTAATGTGCACACCAATTATTAAGATCTAAAAGATCATGATATAGGAATTTATATTCTCAAATTAAACGCAACCAATGGGTCGTATGAATAAAAACTAGCATTTGCTTTGAGCAAAAAGTTGTAGCAAACTAAAAGCCAAAGAGGATCCGAACTAGAGGGTTAACTTCTGTGCCTCTGCCCTGTGAAAGTGAATACGTGTTATTAATGCCGGGTGGCACTTTTTCAATAACAAACCATTTTTAAATGAATTTATAACAATAAAAGTAAAAGGATTAAATGTTGATATAATTTTTAGATAGCTTTACTTGTTCTCTATCCTTCTTAGGCGCCAACAAAAATGTTCATATATTCACATTTCAGGTTTTTTAAATTTTCTTTACATGAGAAATATTTTTGGCAGTACAATTTATGCATCTACCGTTGAAAGTTGTTTCAAAAATAGGTTAATACCATGCAAGTTAAGCCCAAGTTTTCACTAGGAAAATTTCAATTACCTAGTTGGTGGGTGTTTTCAACTTCGGTTTTCAGCACCATCATATTTGTTTTAAAATCAAAATATGAATGGGAATTCTGAAAAGTATTGATGTTAATTAGGGACAGTAAAAATGCTTATTTAATCGTAGGTATATAAAAAAAATAATATTCTCGGAGAGTAAATTCGTAAAAACGAATATATACCTATATGATTACACTCCTGACAAAAAGACAATGTAATGTGCTATTTAATAGGATTCTGCGTTCTGCGATTTGATCCGATTTCAGATTTCGCGTATTCAATCGAACGTAAGAACCAAACTGTTTTGCTAATTTTTAGTCCTCCCATGTTCCATATCGTTTTTTATAGTTATATTATTTTGCAAATTTTATAACGTTGTATTTTAAAATGTTCACGGATATTTTTATAAGCCTCTCTAAATTATTATTGATTAACAAAAACAATTGCACTTTTTGTGTTTTTGAAATACGAAAAGTGATATTGTTCCGAAAGTAGGATTTTCAGCACGCGATTCCATCAACTACGACACTTCTAGGACTCGCAGTAGTTTTTGTAATTGCGTGCAGAAAATCCTACTTTACTTTTCTTTGCTGAGTGAGATGTATCCTAAGAAACGTACTACAATTATTTTCGTTATTTATTTATGTTTTTTATAAACGAAACGAAAAGAGCGACATCTATATATCGAAAAAAAAAAAAATACGTAAATGAGCTGGTCTATCGGAAACAGGCTCTAATCTAAGTTCTAAGATGATTTATATTTAAATAGGTAGGTACGTTACTATTGTAATATAGTGGCGACAAATTGAATGTCACCAAAATCCTTTCAATTACCTGTTTTGTGTGGGTAAGTCAAAACTTAATTTTACCAGTCTTAATAGCGACATATATATACCCATGATTTTGTGTTTGTGAACATCTATAGCACAGCATCTTTCAAATGACATAAGTTTCATTCACCTCATTTCATATTAAATACCAAAAAAGCGTACGGAAAACTCGGATGGTCACGTATTAATATAATGACTTCTTATACTTTTTTATCATCACAAGCTCTATGTATATCCATACGAAAATTACAAAACTTGGGCTTAGGTAGGTTTAGTTTATTTGAATTTAGCTAAAGCTCTTAACTATTTGAAAACAAACTGAGTTCGAATATAGGTATATAGTTTTTTGTTTAAAGAATTCCTTGTAGCCCCATCGGAAACAAAATCCTGGCTGCGGCACTGGGTCCACCAAAATTACAAAAAGCCTAGGTGTCCGACTTAACTTGTTCCCGGTCACAGCTATATATATGCACATCGGAGGGCAATAACTTCCAATTGCAGAAATTGAACCAGAATTCTGCCAGTCACACCCTTTACCAATTGCAAAACGATGCCATCGATCAAGTTTGAAACACTTATAGCAAGCTCCGGCAAGTTGTGCATATGCATCCATCAATATAACTCAAGGCCGCACAGGGGTGTTCCATACATGTCATTGTCCAATTTGAATGTCCACACCCTCATGGCATTCTCCAGCTATATATTGCCCAAGAATTTCAATGATCATGGTCCAACTCCATCAAAATCATTATCATAGCTCTTCCTGGTGTCCGCATGACATAACAGATAAGCCAATAAAGTATTTTGAGTGCCGACTTTTATTCGTACACAAATGTTATACGCGGGCAAGGACAGGCGAGGAATAAACAATTTACAGTTTGATTCGATTTCTATTAGCGCGGAGATCATTGTTTGCCTGCCCACAGGTGCGGGAACCGAATGGCACACACTCTACTCTACTTCATCGTATCCGTAATTTTCCTTTAGATACACAAGTAGGTATACCGTCTGATCTACAATAGTACATCATGTCTTGCCTTTTACTTTTATCATTGTAGTCACTGGGCAGGTTAGCGTGTGCGCTCTGTGTACGTAGGAACAAACGCAAGCCAATTGATTCACTTTAAGTACATATAGGGAATGGATTAATCGAGGAAATAAATCTAGCAAATGAATATATGGGCAGAGAACAGTCAGAACGGATCGTAGGCAGATGTGGAGAGAGAGATAACAGCCACGATGAGGTAAATCCTGCTGAATAGAGGATGAGATGTGAAACAGATGAATGCACGGCAACAAAATTGAACGGCACACAGTTTGGAGTCTTACTGTCATTTACACAATTAATGACAATTTATCATTTAGATTGGGGGCTGACGATTACACCTAGGAAAAACTGAACAACAAATTTGACTGAACAATGTACGTTGCTACAAACAATAAGGATTCAGAATTTACAAATAAGAAATAAATTTTAAAAATTACTATACAATTCAAAAATTAACTCAAATTAAGGTTAAACATTAAAAATTAAAAATTAAACCAGAATATCAGAAAGAAATCCTTCTATATTAACGTAATACAAATTTAAAAGCCAAGGTTTTAAACGTTTTAAGGTCATTCCAGCTTATTAAATAAACGACATGATGGAACTGTACAAAAATTACGAAATGCAGTAGTGCGACATTTTGGTACAGATACATACTAAGTAAAAAAGATAGTTGCGATTACCAGATTTCATAAAGAAGGTCTTTAAAACTTTGAAGCAGTAGGTACAGATGTCGTACTGGCAGGATTTTCAGGTCGCAGAACAATGGAAAACTCGGATGTCTACTAGGTTTGTGACATATTTTTCGTAAAACATATTTCAGCAGAACTAAAAGTGATTGAATTTTGTTCACATAAACGCCTCCCCAACAAACAATTTCATATTGCAGTTTGGAATGTAAGATTTCGTAATAAATGCTTTTTTAAGATCATTGTCGAGCAAAAATTACGCAAATGGAAAAAATGTCTAAACATGCCACGAAAATACTTCCGCAGAGTTTCTACGTGATTCGAAAAGCTCATTTTAGAATCAATTGTGAGTCCCAAGTATGTAAAAATTCAGTTACTTCCTGAATCAAAAACACTGCAACTTAAACTATTACAGAATGTGGGAGAGAACTTGCAATTGCAATCAGAAAGCTTGTATTTTAGACAGTCAGGTGTGTGTTAAAAAAAATTCGTTTCAAAATTGTTTGGTGACGAGAAACTGAAAAACGTTATTTCAGTTTTGGTGCTTATAATCGAATTGTGCTCAGCAAAACAGCTTCTCAATAAATGTAGATCCCAATCAATGTCAAAAACTAGATCCAAAGGACAGTTCAACCAGCGTGGCCAACCAATTTTGACGAAAAAAGCCTAACTTGAAAAAAAAGATGGCCTTTTCATTAAAATAACGCCTAAAATAGTATTGAACAAAACAAACATAGTTTTAGTCCACCAGATCATCGTCTTTGTTCTTGAAATCATACATTTCATATAGTCTAAGAGCCAGCTTAAATCTGACAACACATATTTTACGGTGGCTGAAATTTTGTCAAGCGAGACTGCTTTACCCACTAAACAAGCTATGGGTACTAGCTAGGCCCGGTCACGGTAGGTTTAGGGTCCCTCAGGTGGGACAGGTGTCAAAATTATGTCAATTTTTAAAGTATTTTACGGCTGATGCCATTTTAGTATGTCATAATATACCTCTACCAGAACTGAAAAATAACAATGGCTGCCAATTTCAGAGGTTGTAACATCACGGCAGCCACTTTTCAAATTTTGAAAAAAAAAAAGTTTTTTAAAGTATTTTACGATTTCTTAAATTTATATATGTTATTTAATTAACTATTTTAAGCATTATATTAAACATGGCTGCCATTTTTTCGGGTTGCAAATATCCGGCTGACAGCGAAACCTTAACTGCAGCCCGTGCATACACTGCCAAGTCATAAGATTAGAAGCAGGCATTTTTGAAAAGTAAATTCGATATTTCTCCCGTTACATGATGGATTCGAAAAAAACGGTTAAGGTAAATGAGAGATTGTTATGTTAACAACAGCATATCCAATTTTTGTATATGAGAGATTAAGCTAACGGAACTTTGAAGACTTACGCAAATGGAAATGCCTAAAAGGCATGAAAATGCCTAGGTTGGCATCGCTGAGTTCAACCCATAAGAAAAACCGATATCATCAGGTGAACCTTTAAAATTAAGTGCAAGAAGTGAATTGATATAAAATAAAAAAATAATTGGTCCTAAAAGAGACTTTGGGTACTCCCAAATTGAAGATTTTATTTTCGCTTCTAATTTTATCTAACTTCACTCTTTGCGACCTATCTTTAAGTAAGACCTAAACCACTCTAATACGAAAACCTCGAAATCCAGAGTTTTCCAATTTCCTTAACAAAATATTGTGATTCACCATATCAAAAGCTTTCGTGGTATTAATAAATAAACCAGTCGTGGACTTTTTGCTGTCGAGGTTTGACATTTTACTTGAGCACAAAACTGTAAAAGTCTTCAGTCGATCTACCTTTCTGAAAGCCAAATTGATTTGGGTTAATAAACTTTGTACTATTCAGAAAACTTATTATTAAATTTTTTCTAAGTTTTTCGAAGAGTTTACTGAAGACTGGGGGAAGTTGCTGATTTCAAAAGTAGAAAACAGCGGTACAATATCTGCACATGTCAGTGCGTTTGGAAAGACACCCGCAAATACACAACGAAAGGAGATCACAATAACTCTTACTTGTAGGAACGACCTCATTCCGCAGCTTTTAAATTTACATTAATAATGCACATAAGGCTTCTAAAAACTTTCGTCAAAAACGTTTCTTCGCTTGAGTGATTTTCATAGCCTGATTGACATATTTCTTTCAAACCCTCGTGTTTGGAATTTGTGGGCCTACAGTTTTGTAAAGTGAAAAAAGTCCAAATTTTCAGATTTGCCCTTATTTCCCTTGGCCTTATTTCACGGCACCGAGTTTGACATTTGCAGTGCTCTACAAAACAGAGTTCCGCTGTAAGGCATGCACGGCTTAAGTACTTCGTTTAAACTTGCTTGTGAGTTTGGCTTAACCAAAACACTATAAAACCAGTCAAAAGACAGGGCATTTTATAGCAATTGGTATTTTCAATACTACTTGTAAACTTTTGTCTCATTAGTAGCTCTACAAAAAGCTTTTACCCACACGCATTCTGCATAAGATCACAGCTTTAAAATAGCTCATTGTGTCATCTTTTTTTTTTGAACTAAAAACACCTGTCGAACAATTTATTTCGCCAGCAGTTGCATGAAGTGGTACTCGTCGGTGTTCTGTTCGATTGTTTTGTACATTTTTCCATGTGAATCCTTTAAAACCGCCTGTGCATCATCATCATATATCCGTTACCGATCAATACGCCATGCATACTGCGATCGTCGGCCAATGCGCCGACCGAATATGAGTTAAGTATGTATGCCAAACTACTTACAGCATTTTTTGTTGGTTATCGGCGTTTATTTTTTATTTGCTCAAGTGTGCGAACAAAGGAAAGAGTGTTTTTTGTAAGTCAAGAGTGGAGATATTGCCATTGAAGCAGGAACACAACAGAAAATAGTATCAATGCTCCGAGAAAGCCTAACTATTCAGGAGATTGCGCTTATAATATGCCCTATATTATTTAAAGATAGTAAGCGACATCACCTTTAGATATCTTGTCAGATGCATAATAAACATTTAGATAGATTTGGATGCCGCTCAAAAATGACCGCATTAACCTTGACTATGACTTTGCGTTTCCATTTCCACTGATGAGATGCTGCGCAAGGTGCAGTTAGTCAGAGTCCCAAATCCTACCCTGACCTGACTGCCTTGGTGCTTTGTTCACATTGTGCATTTCGAGGGCATTGCTCAGTAATCAAACAGAAAAGATCTCTCTGCTGTGCTGAATGTTGTTTTATTTTTTATTTTGTTGTTGAGGTTTTGTGTGTTTTTTGGTTGCTTAATCACTTGGCGCGGCTGTTTGAGGAGACGGATTGAAAATGTTGCGAATCGATTTATTTGAGGAAGCTGCAATAAAATATGTCGGTGGTTACTTTTTTTTTTGTATGTATACGTATAGGTATATGGTGTGCTGGATTTTTTGGTTAAAATATGGCTCTTTGCTTCGGAATTGTGCCTTGTTCCCATGGTCGCTTAATGGAGGATGGGTAAGCATACAGTGGGAAGCGAAAGTGATAGTGAGTTCGATGTGGCATGACTAAGAAACTGTCCTATTTACCGATAATTAGAAGCGTTTTTTTTTTAGAACGGTGTCAGCAAAGCTTAGAGCTCAATCCCAAATATTTTAGAGCTGCTATTTTCCTACCTAGGCTTTGCAAAGATTCTCACAAGATAAGCTTATATACTGGATTAGGAGTGCTTTCAATTAGTGTGACAAAGCTTTATATCTAGATCTTATCTTAGGTAAGGCTTGGGCTGGCGAGGAGTTCCTTGAGCCACACCCAGGCTTATACTGACATATAGTAACAATTGTCGGTAGCAAGTGAAGATACCACTTGCTCTAAATAATTACTCACTCCGCTGCTATACGCAGTTTTGAAGGACCTTCCTAGGAATTTGTTCTTGAAATGTTTAAGAGCTGGGCGGGAAAGTGACATACAAATGGGTGTCCTCCCTGATTTCATTTATGTTTTGTGCTTGTGTTAAAATAGATGTAAGAAGCAAAAGAAGCGAACTTTTCAATTTCTACAATAAAAGCAATTCAAGTCTTGGTCTTAATACATTTTCGTTCGACCGATATTTGAATATTCCCTCCCAGAAGAAATTCACATTTTTAAACTTGTGGTTCCACGCGTTCCTATTCACAGTATGTCGCGTTGTGTAGAAATCGCTCCTAAATCCTAATCCGATAGCGCCGCACCGATCTATGGCGCAACGCAAGTAACAATTTGACTTCGGTAAGGTTCAAAATTTGTATAGTTTCGATAGAGGCTCTATAGTATTTGTTAACCAAAGTAGACCGATTTCGAAGTATTTGCTTCCAAAATAACTTCTGTACGTCCTTTGCGAAGAATACACGCAGGATTTATAGAGGGATATGAAATAATTAAGTTTCATTAAGATCTCTATTAGACGTCTGAAAATGTGTGAGGAAGTGTTTGGAAAGTGAATTGCTTCGATAAAGCTTATATGGTTCGTACCGCTATTTTGTCTCTGGCTGTCTTGCAATTTCCATAAAAGAATTCAAATCTCTATTGAATGTGTAAAATGTAGATTTACACAAAAAAAAGTATTTATTTATAAGAATAAAAAAAAATATTTATATTTATTTGTATTTTTATATTTATTGGTATTTTTATATTTATTTGTTTAGCCTATGACACTCCGGGAAAGCATATCAATTTAATGACACCTCACTCTTCAAAATCGGCCGTTTCGACTACAGGGCGTCACGTAGGAACGTACATAGGATACACGCGAAACACATAACTCTCCCTGAGTCCAGTCGGGTAAAAAAGGTTTAGTTAACAAATTTTAATCACCTCACCTAAAAAGGCATAATTTTCTTTCCTAATTGCTTTCTGGCTAGGCATACCTATAAACTTTGATTCGGGTTGCATCAATGCCTGCAACTATTAGACCTCATAAAATAAAGAAAAATAATGACACACAGCTTCACCTAGAATAGTCTTTTTTGCTTGAAAATGTGGTCGATTTGGCAATCTGAAAACCCATCTACATTGTCACAAACAACCGATATGTGCTCTTTAAGTGGGTTTGTATTTCATAGACAGCTACTTCATACCTACCAAAGATAAGTTTCAAGTACTTGCACACGTAATGCTATTTTTATCCGCAAAACTAGTCCCAACAGGTTGCACTGATTTCCTGAATCGCACACAAGTTATCATGCTAATAGGAAATCATTTTCCTGTTTTTATGTATCGCAGTTTAGTGCTCTGACATGATATGCGTCTGCATCCGTGTTCCTGTTCTTAATGAAGCGATGTTGTTGAATACGTAACGCAACTTGTACCACAATGTAGCAAGACTTTATATTATGTAACTCACTCCTACTCGAATGCGTGCAGAATACTTTAAACTGCGCATGTCACCGAGAGTATTTCTTTTTATAAAATGCGTGAATCCTTTGATTTTTTTAACTTGGTCGATTCTGTAGTAAGAGAAAGATATTGTATTCGTAAAAAACTTCGAACTAGAGATAGTAATCAATTCTGGCATTACTTTGACAGAAGAACTCAGAAAAGTAATAATAATAATAGTTGGCGCAACGGGTGTGGGCCAAGCTTCTCAAAACCATTTGTTTTGTGTGAGTTTATCATTTTTGGAACGAATGGAAGGGATCTACAATTTTATGCCGATTCCAAACGGCTAATTGAGAAGCTCATTTAAGACAGTTATACTAGTACTGTCGGATGTTTGTCAGACGTTCGCGAGAGGTGGCGCAGTGAAAAAAACCCTGAGTTGGAATCTGGGTTTTTGCGGGATTCAAACCTGGGACCCCTCGCGCCTACAACTCAGAAAAGTAGGTCTCGAAATTCTGTCCGTCTGTCTGTCCGTATGCTCCCTACAGGGGTCCTATCCCGGTATTTCGATTCGCAAGTTAAATCATTCGGAATCGAAACATATTGGCACTCACTAATTCGAAAGTTGAATTAAAATTTCCGAATATTTTGTTCTCGCAAATTGGAATTTTGGCACTTGGCAGCTCGATTCTTTATGTTAAACTCATTCGATTTTCGGATTTTTTATTCGTTGGCTATTTTTTGGCGGAAAAGTTGTGTTTTTCATAAAATGTAAGTAATTTCTTCAATTTATCAGTAATAAAGTTTTATGATTAATTTATCAATTTCATGGAGTCATACAAGAACATGAGCACTAAGCAAAGCAATTGAGTTACTGGACATTGAAGTGGCGCATGGCGGGAGGTGGAGTCTTTCGTGCCAAGGAGTTTGGGACCACAACACCCGAACAAAGCTAATCGCAGGAAACAGTTTATAATTCATAAGTGAATGAACGAAATGGATTATGAAGTGGGGACCTTTATAGTTCCATTATAGAACAAGGAACTGAGCAAGCTACTGAGGACAATTCCCTCCTCCTCTCGGACAAACACACCAAAGGCAAAACAACTACTTCAAAAACAGGTTGACAACCAAGAAGAATACCATAAAAATCATTGTCGTATTTTAAGTGAGATTAATGGTAATCTAAAAACTATTCGAATTGGAGGACACAAGATACAAACTTGCTCATTCGATTTTAAAGTCAAAAAATTAATTGAAAAACAAATCTTAAGTATGCTAACTCTACAAGAAGACTACCCACTTACCGAAGTTACCGAATATTCTTCATGTGATGTAATAAGATTTCATGAACTAACTTATTTATTTTTCTTTTGTTAAATGAAATATCTTGTCGGCTGTTTTTTAAATTATTTTTCATTTTATTAAATTATTTTTTATCTGCTCCTTAATATTCTTTGCAATGTTTTAAAAGTGATTGCATTCCGTAACGTCTGGTTATCAACAGTAGGTATAAGATGAAATATCGTTTTCGGTTTCGCTTGGAGTATTTGTTGGCGTCTCAACATTATGTATTAAACATATATTATGCAGTGCACAACATACTTTTATTATTTGAATGGCTTTTTCTGGAATATAATGGAGTTCCCTTGCTGCAAGGAGGCAACGAAATGGTCCTTTTAATATTCCAAATACACGTTATATCGTTGACCGGGCTTTTAACAACTTTTCATTGAAATGGCACACTAATAAGTTTTCATTTGCCATTCTAAAAGGTGTTAAAATTGACGTTTCAAGGGGATCTCCAGAGTCACCTTAAATGAACATAGAATCAATTTGTATACTTACTTAAATTCTTGATGATTTGTCTTAATAAAAATTCTCAAAATTGTTCTTTAAAAAAGTTCGCTCATTTGAATTCCTCCAACCATTTGAGTCATGGGATGCCCCTCCACAGCGTTCATTAACTGCTCTTATGCATAATTTATGGTCGCATATCTAAATATTTAACATAGTTATTATTGAATAAAATCAATAATTGATAATAGTTTTCAAGTGACCACCATTGCATTTATACTATTCTTTAATTTTCTATTGGAAAATAAATGCTCCTGTTTAGAGGGCCTAATCATTTGGATGTGAGTTCCGTCAACAACTCCAATAACTCCTGGTATCTTTGACTTTAAGACAAAGTCTCGATTTGCTTCTTTCTTTTCGTCATCCGTCATACGGAAGTTAATTTTTTTTGGACACAATATATTTTCAATAGCACTTTACTTTGCAGATGTTTTTTTACAGTTCTCACAAAGCGAGTTTCGAAAGTGGTACATAGTGTCAATTAAAATTCGATTCGAAAAACATTTTCGAATGATTTGAACTTTCGAGTTGAAATACAGAGTATTATTACAAAAAATCATTTCTAATTTAATATGGTAATTTCAAGCTTAATAGCAAACTCAGAAATAACTAAAAAAACTATAAAACATGTAAGCATTATGTACTTGGTTCTTAAAGTCTCTGTTTCTAGAATTAGCGTTTTCGGTGATTGGAATTGAGAACGCAAGAATTTTGAAAACATAAATTTTATTCTAACTATGCATTTTTGTCAAAATATTTTATACAGTTTTGTGGTAAACTAAGGAAAATTAAATTCTTAAAAAAATACTTTCTTTAAAAATCCATTGTACGATAATATAGAATATTTCTATAGAATAATAATATAGAATATTTTCTTTAAAAATCCATTGTACGATAATATAGAATATTTCTATAGAATAATAATATAGAATGTTTCTAGTATTTTTTTAAAAATTTAATTTTCCTTAGTTTACCACAAAACTGTATAAAATATTTTGACAAAAATGCATAGTTAGAATAAAATTTATGTTTTCAAAATTCTTGCGTTCTCAATTCCAATCACCGAAAACGCTAATTCTAGAAACAGAGACTTTAAGAACCAAGTACATAATGCTTACATGTTTTATAGTTTTTTTAGTTATTTATAATTTCCGTTCTATTTTCACATATCGATATCTACGGTATATTTTTGAAATAATCTCAATGACTCACTTCACATAAAAACGTAATAACATCTACAAACAACTTTTTTATTTAGGAAATATTCCCCACTTCTTTTTTTTTCAACCATTTCGAATGCGCAACTTAAAATAATTAATTTAGTTGTAGCTTACACAATCAGAAACTGCAACATCATTTTCTCCCCCACACACTTCTATCGGGATATTCATTTTGTAACTTTTAATGAACGAGAAAGTTTCGTTCGACCAACTCGTGCACTTTATTTAAGACACACGAGGAACAACATAACACACATAATCACGACTTTGATTTGTAGAAGTAATAACTTAGTTCATTATAATATATTCATTGATTCCATAGAACGGCTCCGAGTCTAAGTTGGAAACATGTCATGGGTAAAGTGAAAAAACTATCGGAACATGGATCGCTGCGCTTAGAGAAGAAGTTGCTCGATATTGACTACCTAGTTTACTCTGGTGTTCCTTACACGATTGCAATCAGCAAAACAATGAATGAGAGTTGAGTCCTTATAATTATAGAACGAGTTTATTGTCTTAAAATTTAGCCACACTGTGCAATACTGCAGGAAAACACATTTTTTGTCCTTCCATTGCTCGTGAATAAGAACCTAAAAAATCAGATCCTGTTTAAAGACGACTCCGCTAGCATGCAGAGTGCTTTAAACATACATCAGAATTGCTCACTCAGGTTTACATTCATCCCAACTTCAGACGACTACAAACCTGTCCTGTCCGCATGATCACCGAAGAACAATAAGAAGAATGGTTGTGATAAGTCCAAACATTTAGATTTTTTATGTTCCCCACATATTACATTCACTTTGGCAAGAACATTTTTGTTAAAAAAGTTTCCAAAAAGTAGGTGTGGCAATGAACGACTTAGATCGAAATTCTGAAAGGGTTAAAATAATTAAAAAATTCTACAAATAATAAAAAAAAAAGATTAAGAATTTTATAAACCAATCCTCTAATTTTTTATTAAAATTTGTTTATCTTCTTTTACCGTCTTTTTGATTTTTAATCTTAATTTCGTTATTTTTATTGGCCCTTAGAGATAGGAAAAATTTAAAAAAATCAAATTCTGTTCGCTATTGTGACTCAATTTTGTTATTTCACCATTGTGAACTTTGACAGATAAAATTCAAATCTATTTAAATCCATGTGAGACGTTTTCAAAAAAGATAATGCATAAGGTCAGTTGAATTACAATTGAATACAGGAAAACATTTGTCGTAATATTTTTTTCTCAGAAACGCGAAAGGGAACGCGACTGGATATGGCACGAAAAGAACATCCTTTACACCGACGGATCCAAAAACCGTGAAGGAACCGGTTTCGCAATTGTCGACATAAACGACCAACTTTTTGGTTCTGTGAAACTCCCAGCACATTTCTCCGTCTTCTCTACAGAAGCTTTAGCTATACTCGAAGCAACAAACATAGCATTAACAACGAAAAGACAAACCGTCATCTTTACTGACAGTCTTTCCACACTAACCGCCATAAAAAATGCTAAAAATCGATCCCCCTACATCAACAAAATTCGAGATAACTTGATTTCACAAGGAGGAAAACTACAATTGATCTGGATCCCAGGACATGTTGGGATTAAAGGCAATGAATCAGCAGATCGAGAAGCAAAATCCATCTCCATATGCCCCAACACAAATATAAGTGTATACCGTCCCCTCAAAAAAGACCTAAACAAAATCATTAACTTATACTGGCGGCAAAAAGTAAAAGAAAACTGGTCTTCATATATCCACAATTACACCTCAATTCATCCAGAAGGAATCCCACCATATTTCCCCACAAGTACTACACCCATAATGAACAGATGCTTCATACGTTTGAGACATGGACATACCTGGATAACAAACAGCCACTTATTAAAGAACCAACCGCCTGCCACCTATCACATCTGCCAGACGAACGCTTCCATTTCCATCAAACACCTAACTTCAGAATGTAGCAAAATTAAACAACTTTTTGCAAAATTGCAGACAATATCTAAAATGTATACAAAGTATTACAAGACCTCAAACTAGACAAATGTATTTAATCCCGCCATCTAACTCTTCATATGGGGGAGCGCTCGAGGATGGCAGAGGTGGCGCTCTGGAGCGCACACTTCTACCCCTCGAAGGCTCCCCCATACATACGAAATTATACAAGAACCGATATTAATGTATTAATTAGAGCATCACTCACTAGGTCATAATCACCTAAGATCCCAGCCGTAAGCCCTGTAGCTAGTGCTGTTAGTGTTACCTTTTATGATTAACCTGTATATTTTTAATTATTGGTTTATAAATAATAATAATAATAATAATAAATATTCTGAAAAACAAAATTTAGAGTTACATAGAATAGAATTTTTGGCAAAAGTCGTCTCTAAATTGTTTTATTTCTAAGGGCTGTGTTATTTTTATATGGCTTTTTTTAATTTTGTTTAGTTATGTCCGCATTATTTCAATTTTTTTAGTTAAAAAAAAACAATTACTTTTTTAGTTTTTAGTTTGAATTTCTTTCATTTTTAAGGTTCCGTACCCAAAGGGAAAAAACGTAACCTTATTAGATTCGCTCGGATGTCTCTCCGTCTGTCTGTCTGTCTGTCTGTCTGTCTGTCCGAACCCACTAAGCTAATTTTGTTACCAGGTCTATCTCAAGAACCGATTGACATAGGAGGCTAAAATTTACACACAACATCCGGTATAACCTCTAGTTAAACGACAAATACCAATGGAAGGAATACATAGATTGGTTTTGGATTAATTAGTAATCTGGTGAAAAAAATATTTTCATTCGCCCAAAAAACGGTTTATTTCTTGATTCACAAAAAAATACATATATTGCTTTTTTGTAGATCATGTTCTTATCTATATATGTGCTGAATACTGTTTTGCCGAAAAGTTAATAGTTTACAAGATATTTTCAAAATAGATAATTTTTCCATGTAAAATACGTTGCTCTCATAAGTTGTAATCTCTACTACGCAGTTGTGCATAATTGACCCCATCAAAGACAGAAGAGAGTCACTGGTGGCATATCACCAGGGTTCCCGCTTGCTAATTTCGTTGGGGAGTATAATACATTTTTTTGGGGAGTACAGAACAAAATAAAAGTAATATATTTTTGTTCAATAGTTTTTAATTGGGACAGAATGGAAAATTGGCGTGGGTTGGGTACTAGGTAATAATTAGAAAATGAGATTCATGTGCGAGTAATTTTTGAGAGTAAAAATATTAAGTAATTAAATTAAACTAAATTGTGATGAGTTCATGAAGAGGGGAAAGATTGAATGATATTATAGATTTCAAATAATATCTGATGTGTTGGACTTTAGCCAAATACGGAACCTTCGGTGCGCGAGTGACACTCGCACTTGGCCGGTTTTTTTTTTTTTTTTTTGTTTATTATCGTTAGTTGTAAAGCAGAATAAGCCAAATTTTATTGTTTTTAAAAAATGTTGAACAAAGACACTAAATTTATTTGTAGTATTTACTGCCCCAACCCCCAAGTAATTCTTAATCGAACACTAAAAACCAGATTGTCTTTCAACTTTTGAGAAAATGGAAAATTACTTTTTACTTAAAGAAACTGGAGACAGCTGGTTAAAGATCGTGCTGGCTGGAGACGCTTGTTGGTTGAGGCACAGGTCCGAAGCCGGAATATATCGCCACCTTAAGTAAGTAAGTAAGTTTCGATACTATGTACTTTTATTTTTGTATTAATTCACTTACATTTGCTTACAATAATAATGAAAATTTTTTTGTCCTAATACAGTGCCGCTCACTTAAATAGCGCCCCACCACTGTGTATAATGAAACTGAAACTCTGAATATGCAACGGTTGAATATTTTTCTATTTTGAATATCTCGTTAGAAGTCATATTTTTAAGAATTTTACATCCTTTTCCCCCTAGTGGTTTCACAGAGAAACCACATACAAAATAATTTTTGTATTTTTTCCTGGTGGTTTCGCTGCAAAACCAAGTAGATTTTAAGGAACTGTACCTATCTCGTTTAAAACGGTAAAAAAACTGTTTTGTCTGTAATGAGAGCGTCGAACGTGTTATATCGTGCATTAAGGCCCATTTTATTCACTCGAAGTTGAACATAACTTGGGGATTTTTATTTTCAACTTGAGAATTACTTTTATTCACTCAAAGTTGACTCGCTCAACTTTGGATATTCCGAAGTTGAGAAAACCGAAAGTTAATCAACTGTGGGTTTTCTCAACTCCCCGAAATAGTAGACGTTGTAGAGCAAACTTGGGATTTTTACGTCAAAAATGTCAGATTTTTGGTTCTCATTTGTACATCGGAGAGAGAGACCGCATGCGGGAAAGAGTCGACATTACAATAACACAAAACACATACGCAATGCACAAGGAGATGTGTGGCTGAACGGCATTGTTAATGGAGAGGTAGGATAGTACAGACGTGAAGAGCATTCATAATAATTGTTCTTTGTGTTTATTGCGTTAAACATTTCTGTGACTGTGCGAACTTCAAATCAAAATATTAATATTTGAAACTTAAACGATGTATCGTTCACACTATTTTTGGGAAGATTGGCCATCGTCTTATTCGCGCACCGAAGAAGACGAGCGCAATTTCTGTTTTCCGTTTTATAATGCTTGCAATAACATCTGGAAATGTTTATGATCCTTTATATGGCTTTTTGTTTTGTCATTTGTAGATATTCTTCCTTTTATGACCTTTGCAAAAAGATCTAGAAATATTTATGATCCTTCCTAATAACTTTTTCTTTTAGGTATATTTCGTATTTTCTGTTTTATGATGCTTGTAAAAGTATCTGGAAATGTTTATGATCCTTTTTAGTTGCTTTTTGTCTTATCTTTATTGTTGTTTATTTTCGCTAATATTAAGATAAAAACTTTTTGTTCAGAAATTATTTTTAATATAAATATTCTGTGGAAGACATAAACTAAACTATAAAATATGCTGTCACCATAGAGTGGTGCGATCATTACCACATGCTTTCCATCCACTGCTTCAATGCAGTTTCGAAATTGCCACAGTTCGTTAAATTTGGTAGCAACAGAATCCCAGGCCTTTGGTGTTTTCTGTGCATTGTGTACATTGAATCAGGTATGGAAATGAATTTACCGAAAATTTGCCCCGATAGATAGGGGAAGCATTTCAGCCGCTCCGACGCTGAAATGCTCGCCACTCAACCCTTCGTCCAAACACGCCGAAGTTTGTGTGTCTATTCATCTTCCTCTCTGCTTTCAAATACGTACGCGGCCAAAATAATCGCAATTGCATCTTTTTGTTGCATTTTTGCATTTTTATTGTTTTATTATTACGTGCTTCTTAATCAAGACTTCACCACCGAATGAAAACAAAAAAAAAAACTATTAACTGAACATACCTAGCTTAAGATTTAAAAGTAAAAGAACAGACCTATTGTATGTCATCTGTCACAAATATCCCAGGGACATTTTAGAAACTGCAAGTAGACCAACTTTTGAATTTCAACAGCGGAGTTGAGAATTAAAGTAGTGAATAAAAGCAATTTTCAACTTGCCGCTCAACTCTCGCTTTCAAATCAACTTCGAAGTTGATCAACCTCGGAGTCATCGGCAAGTTGAACGATAGTGAATAAAATGGGCCTAAGTTTCATCGTTTTTGTCAGACGGAATGATTTACGTTGTCGTGTGTAAAAATTAAAATAAAAGTGGTTTTTCGGAAAATGGAAGGTATAAGTCAACTAAGGCCCATTTTAAATATATAAATATTTAATAAATTTTAAATTATATTTAAAAGTATGTCGAATGACATGCTTTTAGAATTTAATTTAAAACTTGGGTATTTTTATATGGGAAACTTCCCAAGTTGTGTTCAACTTCGAGTGAATAAAATGGGTAAATACATGCAGGAATATCTTATTTTTTTGGTAAAGTAAATATTTTTTGAACTAATTTTTAAGATCTGTGACGTTTGTCATACTTTTTTGTCGTGGTTTACCTATGAAACCACTAGGAAGTAAATATTTTTTTTTTTTTAGGAAAAGAACATTTTTCATTTGCTGAGCTAGCAGCAATGGACGCGGATCAATTTCAAGTGTTTTTTGATGGAATACCATCAGATATGGATTCGGATTCGGAGAGCGGTGAAGAAGATATATCTGACCCCGAGACAAACATTGACAATGCCGTACTTCAAAATCAATTATTCGACATAAACGCTATGGATATTATTTTTGCTGATGAAATGCAGCAAGAATATGACGAAGGGTGGAATAGCGAAGACGATATACCCCTTTCTGTTATAAGAGACAAAGAAAGAGCTAAAACAACTATCTGGACTAGGTCCACAAAATATGTTTTGAGTAACAAGAAGGAGTTTGTGGAGACAACCGGTGCCAACATTCCGGTTCAGTTAGAGACACCAACGGATGTATTCCTTCATATTTTCCCAAATGATTTGATTGAACATATAGCATTTCATACCAATTTATATGCGGTGCAGAAGGCTGGAGGAACCAGCAATAGTTTTAGTCCAACTAACTCAGATGAAATAAAAGTGTTTCTGGCAATAAACCTTGCAATGGGCATCAAAAAGCTTCCCAGCTATTGCGATTACTGGTCATCAATGCCTCAACTCAGGGATAGTTACATATCTTCGCTTATGTCAAGAGATCGATTTTCGTGGCTTCTTGGGAATACCCATATAAATGATAATTTGAGACAACCAGAGAGAACATCTCAAGATTTCGATAAGCTATATAAGTTGCGCTCATATGCCTAAATATGGAACGTCGCGACGCTGCGCTCATTGTAATACATCATCCGAGCCTCATCGTACAAGGTGGTCTTGCTCTTGTTGTGAAGTTGGTCTTTGTTTAAATGACAAAAAAAAACTGTTTTTCTTTGTATCACACGATGTAAAAAAATAAATGGAGACAAAATATTATTAAACTTGTTGTCGAATTTTTTACTTAGTTTTCTCCTGGTTACGTGCTGGAACCGCTTTTTTAAACAACAATAAAAGGTTAACGTATTAACATTTTTTTTTATATTTTTTTTTTAACTTCACTTAAACAAGTTTTATCAAAATTTCAAACAAATATATAAATGTTTGAAAAAAAATAAGACCTCCGGGAACAAAGGGTTAAACGCGAAACGGTTCATTTATTAATACTGGAAGAACGCGCTAAGTTGACCTAGTGCGATTTACCAGTAATGCAAGACAAATTAAACCACTGTCTGTTTACAGGAAGAAATCATTAACAAGGCTTAATGCCTCTTGCTTGTTATCAAAATTGCATCTTTTGAATTTGAAAAATGACTTACGTAGGAGGCCGTGGTTTAAATGTATTAAAATAGCGGTCGAATTCCAAAAGGTTTTCACAAATTGTATGTTTCATTAAGTGAGTAAAGAAGCCCTGAATTTGCTATAAATCATAACGCCAATCAACGAAACAAACCCCGAGATAACTCAAAACAGAAAAACACATATCAAGAGTTTTCCGTCGATGAGAGAAAATATTTAGATAGTACCTAAGCTTTCAATCAAAAAGATGTTAGAGTTGTATAATGTGCACTTCGGTATCTGGTAAAATTTCAGCTCTAGATGCAAAGCTCGATGTGAAGGAAGATTATGAAAGTCATTTACGTCGGAAATAATAGGCTTTTGAAGAAAAACAAACTGGCAAAGAAAGATAAAATTTGGATAAAAGCTTTAGATTTCAATGGAGATGCAAAGCGCTATTCAAATATGTTTCCTTAACATACTTTAAGAGGAAGCTTATACCACACAACTTTAAAATATGTTAATCGGGTCTGCCAAAAAATGCTTTTTGTTTTGCTTGGTCAGAGGTAAATGGCAAATTAAGGAGCTGCGAATTGGGTCCTTGTATTCTGAAGTAGGTACATCGAGCAATTATCTGAACATATAAAAGAGTTTCTAATATTTTCGGATGCTGGTGCTGGCCAAAGCCGGAACAAAAATATTATGGCACTTTTTTTTAATTTATTGCAAACATTTAACTAACAAGATGTTGAACAACAATTTTAGAAAGCGGTCATTCCTACATGGAAGTTGATTATATGCATAGTGAAATCGAAAAACAAAAAAAAGTTTATTTAATGCATCAAGGACTGGTTATATATTCCGTGCTGCAAGAGTTCGTGTGCCCAAAAAACTTCCTTATGAAGTTTGAAAATTTTAGTAACTTAAAGTTACTAGCCGAAAACTTTATAAACATACATTATTTTAAAAAAAATGTAATACTATTCCCAGTCATTCATACCGTATGACTAAACTTTGATCAAAAAAACTGGAAGTCTTTTAATGAAAAAAAGGAAGGATTGTCCAGCTTAACAGGAAATATTGTCCAGCTTCGTCCAAACGGAATCCAAACGGAGTGCTGAACAAAAGAGGGGTAAACTATGCAAAGTAGTTTCTAAGAGAACCCTTCGTAACTGATAGATTACTGTCAGGTCCTCTAATTAGGTAACTATAGGACAGGTCTGTTCCAGCATTATCGTTAGAATGCTTTCGAAAACATCAGTCAAATTCAGTTAGACTTCGTTCCTTTAGGCAAAAGTTGGGCAGTTGAGAAACAAAAAGAGAGAATAAAAAAAAGTTAAGGAAAAAAAATTTTTAAATGATTAAAACAAGACACTTTCAAGTATAACTAATTGCCAGTCGGAGGCTGCGCATATTTTTGTCAGATTATAGGTAGTCTTACAAAGCCGGTTATATTCACTACAAGCTCATAAACTTGCTGATTTTTGCTGTAGTCTTTCGACCTTTTATGTATGAACTGCAATGTTGATTGTACGGCACAATAAGGTCTAACAAATTTGATGTGTTCGTATTCCTTAACTGACTTCTTTAACAAATAATAAATTGAACTAGTGAACAATTAAAAATTGTATGGAATGTGTAAAACGTATGAAGATTTACAAAAAAAAGTATTAAGCCGTTTCTTTGGTGAATGTTGTGCATTATATTTATTTGTCAGCGTTTTAGGAGTGTGGCTGGAGCACTTTACCAAAATATTTAGCAATTCTATTTCATGTCGATTGCAAATGTAGTATTCGATATCTTTATGTAGGGTAGGGCGGGGCTAGTTGGGCCACGGGGCAAGTAGGCCCACTCGAATAACTCAGAAACTAAAAGTCCTACATGACAACGATGACACACAATCGAAGTGTGTGACTTACGGCCACAAGCCAAACTAGTTGAAATTGCATTTTTACTTTCAAAGGGACGCGTTGTTTAAAATTTGTATTTTTAAGTGTAAAAACTAAAAAAAAAAAAATTATTTCTTTTCTTTCTTTTTTTGTGAAGCGGTGCAAATATCAGAATAAGGTAAACATTTTTCATGTGTCCCGTTATTGTATTTTATTTTTTCGAGTGTGGAATTGAAGTGTTTGGTGTAGTTGTTTCTTTGTGAAACAAAATGTTCAACAAAGTCAGTGCGGGGTAAGTTGGACCGCCAGTGGTGAGGAAGAAAAACATCTTGATTGGTTTTGTCTTATGTGTATGGAAGCATATTTAAAAAGTTTACCTGGGGACGAGTGGGTGCAGTGTCACACTTGCCGAAAGTGGGCCCATTCAAAATGTTCCAAAATATGTCAAGGAAGCATCTTTATTTGCATAAATTGCAGTAACGATTATACGATTCATAATCTATAAAATAATATTTTTATTCTTATCTGAATTTATTTTATAGAACGTCATAAAGCGGTTTTTTATTTTCGTTTTTTGAAGTTTATGTTGTGTTTTTTCATTAAGTTTTCATTTTAAATACATTTTAAATCCGTTTTCGTATTTTGTAAAAATTGCTTTTCAGTTTTTTAGGTTTCGGACCAACTTACCCCACTCACTGGTCCAACTTGCCCCGCTGGTGAGGTAAGTTGGACCACTTGGAGTTGGTGTATTTGAGTCAAAATAATTATTTAACTGTAAGATAAATTGTTTTTTTGTTAATAACATTAAAAAGTCGAAGTTTCAATGTTTCTATTTACTTTAGTTTCATAGCTTAATTATGAACAGATTGGAAGTTATGAAGCGTCAAAAAAAAAGTGGTCCAACTAGCCCCGCCCTACCCTAATAAAAATAATAGTATTTAATTTGAAATAAATGAATTCATGGCTAAATGCAGACACTCCACAAGACAGCAATTGTGAATACATCAGAAAGTAATTTATTTCACAATTCAGTGTATTGTATATGTATATCTTGACATTTCTCTCAGACATTTGTGTGAAAACAATTTTTTTTTTAAATCAATATTTTCATAATATTTTTATCCTATGACACTCCGGGGAAGAATACCAATTTAATAATACCCCACTCTTTAAAATCGGTCATGCCCTTCCTGTGTACAGTCGGGTAAAAATAAGACAGTGGACATCGAAGGCCCAAAAGTTAACTGGCTTAAAATTAATTGTTTTCGATACGAAAAAAATAAACCGGGAATTCGTAGCTTGAACATTGTTAAGAGTTTTCCGAGAGGAAGAGGGTAGAACGAATCTCGTAAAATAAGCACAGCTAAGAAGAAGGACCTTATGGAAATGTGTAAAAAAGTATTAATTCCCGAAATAGTTCACTCCTGGTTTTCATCATTACCATCAGAATCTAACGCAAAAGATTACCTATTCCAGAACCAGATGTTTTAGATGAAAGTGATATTGAATAACTTGATATGCAATTACTCATAAAAACTTAATTTGTTACTATTTTTTATTCTTTCACGTTTGTTTGATAATGAATTTTTGTCATTAGTTCTTAAATTTAACGATTTCGGTGATTTTACTCTTAGTATGTATTTTGTTGCAAATCGTTAATGGCAGTTTCAGATAAACTAAAAAAAAAAAATTTTTTTAAAAGAACGACTTTTTTCAAAAGTCCTTTGTACGATAATATAGAGAAAAACTGAGCTAGATATTGAGTTAGAAATGACTATATCACCTTTGGGGTGGAAATTTTTGTGATAAACGTATTAACCGTTTTCGAGATAAGTCCAAAATTCAAAAGTATCGTTATTCGATTTTTAGCCAAAAACTGGGTATACAGTCCTGGTAACCTCATCTACATAAGCTCAAGCGTCAATTTTGGTTGAAATCGTTATAGCCGTTTTCCAACAAATCAAACTGGTTCGAAAATTTGATATGTTAGACATATGTTGGCTTTCATATTGATATTGAGGTTAGGTACCTTGCAGAAAAAAAAAACGGCACAAAACTGCAAGCCCCCAAACTCCGAAACCGAAGTTTGAACGAATTCCGGGCAGCTGTTTAGGCTGTAGACTTCGGACAGACGGACAGAATTTCGAGACTCTCTTTTTTGAGTTCCCCTATCATCGCAATATTCAAATTGATTTCCATCTCGAGTTCGAAATTATGTACGAAAAAAATATCTTTCTCTTACTACGCACGTATTGGAGAAACTTCAAAAAATGTAACAAATGCAGTATATTGGGCCGCCCTAAACATTTTTAGTTTCGATTCTAAATTTTAGTAGTTCACAGTGGTTAAATTTTCCATACAAATTTCGCAACTGTGTGCTTCCGTAATTTTGTGCCGAAACTAAATTTTTTTATTAGTAAGGCGCATTGTTTTTACTTCTGCCTGGACTTGTGATGGGTCAGTGTAAGCCTAGCACCGATGGAAAGCCGGCCAAAGTTACATATGTAATTAAATACAAATTAAGATTTATGACCGCCAAAAGGATGCAAAGGATCTTGCATAGGTGCATGGGATATGCAAGATAATAGTCGATACTATCTATTGACGAAACCGCAAAACTAATCCCTCTCAGTACTCCGATCCTAAGATGCATTTTACAATACGCGTACCTACTGGCTTCTTTAATAATGTACGTACGTATACACAATACAACACACAACAAAAATAGCCATACTAACCGTATATTGAGCCATACCGTGGACATTTAATGTGGCTTAAACATCTGCTCCTTTTTCCAAAAGAGATTCTCCGAGATTTGTCTTTCCTTCGTTTAAATTCTTTCCTTAATCCTCATCATCTCTGCCTTTTTGAGTTTTCGAGTATTTTGGATAAATATTCCATAGCACAGCAGCCAGCATCGTTCTCTTCATTGAGACCGAAAGGCAAAGAAAAACTGGCCCATTGTTTACGACTTCCGTTGGTTACGTTTCACGTAATGAGGAAAAAAAAATCCTTTTTGTGTTGTTCTTTATTATTATTATTATTCGGTAGTTTTTACCTCAGCATTCACCAACACTGGGAGTGAATCGAAATAAGAAAAGAAGACTATACCCACGGAGATAGCATGTTTGAGTAGGTACTTGTACAGATTTTCGTTTGAAGATGCGATCACCGATTCGTATTCAATAATTTTGCTCTAAACACCTCAAAGTAAGTAACTCGTACGTCGTACATGGATTTTGGTGGGATCCAAAGTGAACCTTTTTTTTGGGACAGTGATGTCGCAAAGATGTTATTTTCAAAGGTGATCGATGCGTTGAGATTAGAATTTGTTTTATGTGCTTTAGTTAAATTGGATCTATAGCGACGAATCCATTTTTTGTGCAATAACTTGTGGATCTTACAATCGATGAGTGTTTGACTTGGTATATGGACGGGAAACTCTACTGCCATATATCAAACAGAACAACAGATGTTGTGCAACCTGCAAGTTCAAGTGCAATCCTTTAACTGATTCAAATGTTAAAGAATTTATTCAAACATTTTGCTCATGCATTTCTAGTGAGATTAAGGACAGCGGAAATAAATAAATAATTCTTTACTTCCCACATCGTCTTCTGCAAAACAAAAGCCTTGCTCGTAACATCTGTCGCAATTCATATCGGATTTCAATCTTGGAGGCGAGAAAACAAAAAAAAGATTGCAAAAATGAAGATTATTGAAGCGAAATAATAACAAAGATTTGAAGAAATTTAATCCTTTGCTGTGTATTTGAGTAGAAAGTTTTAATAGGCTACCGGTGTTTCAAAGAAGACGTTGATCCTTAGGAATACAAAAAGAAATCAAATCTGATAAATTAGCTGGAAGGACTTGGATATAATATAGGCATATAGGTAGGCAGGTACGGTGATGGTCCTTCAGCAAAAGGGGTCGGATCATACTTTAAAAGAAAGGCGGTAGGTAGGTATACACTGCACTGAACCTACAAACCTTTTGTTACAATTTGTTGCCGTTTGTATATAGTGACTAATTGTGAGATGCAACAGTGGACATTCCATTTCATTTCATTTATTTCAATTAATTGGCACATTAAGATATTATCTTTTATAGTAGGTAGGTAGCTAGGTACTTAGGCCCGTTTTATTCACTCGAAGTTGAACACAACTTGGGGATTTTTATTATCAACTTGAGAATTTACTTTTGGTCACTCAAAGTTGACCAGCTCAACTTTGGATATTCCGAAGTTGAGAAAACCGAAAGTTAGCCAACTTTGGGTTCTCTCAACTCCCCGAAATAGTAGAAGTTGAAGAGCAAACTTGTGATTTTTACGTCAAATGTCAGATCGTGTTTTTCTCTTTTCTGTTTTTGACTGTGCGATTGCGATTTTCAAATCAAGCGGCGAAAATAATCAAATACCTATTAATTTTTAAAACTTAAACGTTCAAACTTATTCGGGGAGATTGGCCATCGTCTGAATCGGGCAGCAAAGAAGGCGAGCGCAATTTAGGCCCATTTTATTGGCCTTAGTATGTGAAAGACGGCAATACAAGATGCTATCACATCTTGGACTCGAAAAATGGAACGACCCCGACTTCATATATCGTTTTCGTCTTTCAAAGCGGAAGACAATGATACTGCTTCATCTTATAATAAATTCGTTGCCGTGCGTCCGGAAAACATATTGTATGCTGTGAAAGAGTTGGAATTTATATAAATATGATTCTACTGTACGTGTGTATGTCACTGAACTCCTCCTAAACGGCTGGACCGATTTGAATGATTTTTTTTTGTATGCGTTTGGGTTTCGCATCAGCCCGGTAGATGGCGCTGCAGTGGGTTGGCTAGTTGCATATATTTTTTTGATTTTCGTTGTTTTCTTCTTCATAAGATCGCGTAAATTACGACCGCTATGGACTTGGATCAATTCAATTTGCGTAAACGCGGGAACCTTGCAAACAGCTAGTGAGTTTTTCGCAAGAGCGAAATTCCCTCCAATAAAATTAAATTTTGTATTTAATATCTACTGCTCCCTAAAATGAAAATCATAAAGTATGCTTTGTCTATGACAAAGGGGCGGCCGACATTCAAATCCAATGTTGAACTGACATATTCGGTGTCATTGTCACAAATTTCCCATGGATATTTCCGAAACAGGAAGTAAACCAACCTTTGGATTTTTAACTGAGGAGTTGAGTTGAGAGTTAAAGTACCTTATTTACTTACTTAAGGTGGCGCTACAGTCCGGGGTGGACCTGGGCCTCAACCAACAAGCTTCTCCAGCCAGCGCGATCTTTAGCTAGCTGTCTCCAGTCTTCCTCTACTGCGCCTTCCCTCGGGTATGGATTCGAAGATCTTCCGGGCCGGAGCATTCGTGTCCATTCGCTCTACATGACCCAGCCCCCTCAGTCGTTGAACCTTCACTCTTCTGACTAGGTCGATGTCGCTGTACAGCCCGTACAGTTCGTCGTTAAATCTCCTTCTCCATTCACCGTCAATGCAGACGGGACCAAAAATAACACGAAGAATTTTTCTCTCGAAACAACCGAGAGTTACCTCATCCGCTTTTGATAGAGTCCATGCCTCTGCGCCATATAGTAGAACTGGGATGATAAGGGTCTTATAAAGGGTCACTTTAGTTGTTGGAGAGAGGGCTTTGCTACTCAATTGCCTTCTTAGCCCAAAGAAACAGCGATTGGCAAGAGTAATTCTACGTTTAACCTCAGCGCTGGTGTCGTTGTCTGAGTTCATAGCGGAGCCTAGGTAGACAAAGTCCTTAACCACCTCAAAGTTATATCTGCGATTCTACCACGATGTTCCCTTGTTCGTCCTTGCAGGCTTCGGTTCGGGTTCTGTAGCCTTGTGAAGTTCTTTTTACCCTCTGGTAGAACTTCCGAACCTCATTCCTGTTGTAACATCTCTCTATTTCCTCGATCGCGCGCTTCTCATGCTCTTTCTTTTTTCTCCTTAGAAGCCGGTGCTCGTCTCTTCTCTTCTGCGTAGAAAAAGTCCTTAACCACCTCAAAGTTATATCTGTCTATTGTGACGTTCTGTCCGAGCCGTCGGTGTTGGGTGTCCTTTTTAGTTGACAGCATATACTTCGTCTTGCCCTCATTAACCGCCAAACCCATCTTCGCCGCCTCAGTCTCAACACTCACAAACGCGCCATTAACATCACGCTGCGTTCTACCAATTATGTCAATGTCATCGGAGTATGCGAGTAACTGGACGGACTTTTTTGAAAGATAGTGCCTCTGGTGTTGGCGTTTGAGTTTTACACTATTCTTTCAAGAACGACAGCGCATTGCCTGTCATCATTTGACATCGAAGGTCTCGGTAAGTTCTTTACCAACCTTGATGGAGCAGCGTGCATTCTCCATTGTCATCCTGCACAAACGGACGAGTTTGGCAGGGATTCCAAAACTAGACATTGCTCTGTATAGTTTGCCCCTATAAATGCTGTGATAGGCGGCCTTAAAGTCGATGAAAAGGTGGTGGGTATCGATTTGAAGTTCCTGGGTTTTCTCCAAGATCTGCCGCAGTGTGAATATTTGGTCTATGGTGGACTTTCCTGGCCTGAAGCCACACTGATATGGACCAATCAGGTTGTTTACGAAAGGCTTCAGGCGTTCACACAAAACGGCAGATAAGATCTTGTAGGCAATGTTTAGACGACTGATACCTCTGTAATTGGCGCAGTTCAGAGGGTCTCCTTTCTTGAGTTAAAGTACCTAGTGAAAAAAAAAACAATTTTCAACTTGCCGCTCAACTCTCTCTTTCAAATCAAGTCCGAAGTCCGAAGTTGGTCAACCTCGGAGTTATCGCCGATAACTTATCGGCAAGTTGAACCGAACGATAGTGAATAAAATGGCCCTTAGGCCCATTTTATTCACTCGAAGTTGAACACAACTCGGGAAGTTTTCCATATAAAAATCCCCAAGTTGTGTTCAACTTCGAGTGAATAAAATGGGCCTTAATCTGCTAGTCGTTAAACTTCGGTGCCAACTATTTTGGTTACAAATTCCGATCGCAAATACAAATTACAAATAGAATTAGTTGATAGCATCTAAAAATAATATTTTCCAATCAATTGAGCGCGGAAAATGATTTGTTGTGACTTATGACATTTGTTCGGTCAGCTGTTCTTCTGCAAAAGTGTGTTTGTTTCAACAACCCAACGATGGGAAGTCGTTTTCGAGGGGTTGTGAAAACTGAAATATGTATGGGAAAACTTCTGTTTTCGTTGAAGTTTTCGAGTGTTTTCATGAAAACTCGGCTTTCGGCTCGGTGTGAAAAGGCTATAAGATGTTAATATAATGTCGTTTTCGATTTGGCGATTTAGATTTTGATCTGAGATTTCAGATTTCTGCTGCCATATCGAACAAGATAACTGAATTTTATTGTTTCTTGGTGTATTCAGTCTGCCGCAAAAAAAAATAGTTTTCACTTGCACTGGGAATCCTTTTCAATTAATTTTTACACGTTTATAATAACTCATTTCGAAATAATTAAATATAAGAACTCGTTTCCATGCGCGTAAAATAAACAATTCAGTAAAAAAAACAATCCTTCCAACGATAAACAATTCGTAACCGCCAGTTTTGTGTCAAAACCATAAGCAATGGTTTTAGTGAAAGTTTGTGTAAACCTGAGAATAAATCGAGATCTCTCAAAAGTGCCTTAGATTTTCTTTTTTCAAATCGAACTCAAAAGCAATCACGATAAAAAAAAATATAATTGTTTCTCCAAAAAATTTATCTTTTTCCCAAATCGAAGAAAGTGCAGACAACAGTCCAGCTTATAAATCCTTTGTTAGCGGCAACTTTGAGGTATAGTTTTTCTTACCTCGTAAAACGTCAAACTCAAAAATGATTACCTTTTACTTATTTGCCACAAAATAGCGTTTAATTTCAACTGTGCGGGACGAGTAGAGAACATGCAGATACTCGTAGAAGGCATAATCTAAAACCAAAAAACAACTACTAACGGGTGATTTTTTAAGAGGTTTAGAACTTTTTAAAAAAAAAAAACACAAAAAATTCGAAAAAATGAATGAAATATTTATTTGAATCGATAGTTTGAACCTTGCAATTTAATGTTTAAAGATAATTTCATGCAAATGTTGACCGCGGCTGCGTCCCAGGTAGCCCATCCGCTGAGTCCAATTTTGGCGTACTCTTTCACACATATCGGCCGGTATCTCACGAATGAATGCATGGATGTTGGCTTCCAGTGCGTCAATCGAAGCGGGCTTGTCCCTATACACATTAGCCTTGACATACCCCCACAAAAAATAATCTAATGGTGTCAAATCGCACGATCTAGGCGGCCAATTGACCGGCCCGAAACGTGAAATTAACTGTTCACCAAACTCGCCTCGCAATTGCGCCATTGTTTCGCGTGCTGTGTGGCATGTGGCACCGTCTTGTTGAAACCACATATCATGCAAGTCAAGAACTTCCATTTCGGGCAAAAAAAAGTTTGTTATCGTCGCTGTAACAAAGGCCTAACTGCTGGGAACGGCGCCGAATCGACATTTCGCGGTCTTCTGTCACACTAGCTGATACGGCCGCAATATTTTCTTCACTACGCACAGTACGTAAACGTGTTGGTGGTTTAATGTCCAACAAAGTAAATTTGGTGCGAAATTTGGTCACAATCTTCCGAATAGACTGCTCAGAAGGTCGAGAATGCCGATCATAAAATGGAAGCAGCGCGCGATGAACATTACGAACCGAGCACGAATTTTGATAGTAAAATTCAATAATATGCAAGCGTTGTTCATTTGTAAGACGATCCATGGTTAAATTGCAAACCAAACTGAAGCTGTTTGACAGTGACACAAGGTACTAAACACACGTCAGCTGTCAAAACCAGTATTGCCAAAACCAAACCAACTAAAAAATCACCCGTTACTTAGCTACCCAAATCGAGGGAAAACACTATAATACCCTACAGGGATGTTCGTTTCAAAATTACCTGCTAGTTTCGATCGGTTCCCTGTCAAAATACGTTTTTGAAATCAAAAATTGTTTTATCTGAACCATGTGTCGTACAAATCGAACATCATTGACATTTAAAATCCGAGAAAATATATTTTATTTATACAAATGTTGCATGACCCAAGGTCGAAGTATTTACACAGCAGACAGCAGACACCTTAACATAACGTATATAGGCTTGCTGCAAATAATCTGCGCCAGGTGGCCAGAGCTGATTACCGAACGATAACCACGAGTGATTCCAAAACTTTGGCTTCATGTTCCATTATGAATGAAATTCCATCAAGTGTCATTTCCTGCTGTGGGCCAAGTGAACTCCTCCACCTACGCCTATATGCTCAGGCTATCTACAGCGTTATCAGTCACGAAAACGTCGCGGCGGGGTACTCACACATATATACCCCCTGAATCGAATAGTAAATCAAATGATTGCTCGTGAGCCGATAAGATAACTTCCACTGCCGCAAAAGGCAGCGCACTTAACATCTGTGCTTAAGCATGGGTTCTTTCTCGCCATCAGCATGGACATGAATGAACAGCATTGTCCTAGCTATAGACACACGTCTCCGAAATGGAGTAAAAGTTAATACCCGCTTCCTCTTCGACATTACATACTACGAGTGTGTTATAATTTATGTAGCGACCGACGACCGACGTGTCTCTCGGACTAGTTCCTTGCAGACTCGAACTGGTCAGGCTGCTAATGCAGTGCATCCAATGTCCACCATAGCACAGTCCTTTCAAGATGTATACGGTTCATTGGAATCTTCTTCGGCGCAGCATCAATTCAAATTCAAAGTCGTGCCCACAGGCAACATTGCAGTGCACAATCGACAGAGAAGCAACTATTTGCGGGGTCAAGAGCAGACGGAATTACTGTCCGACTACTGGAGGAGTGCCAAGAGTGCCGACGGGAGTAGGCGAATTGCATAAGACCTACCAGTCTTGAGCGTAAATCATTCGGACTACTGAATGAGATTCAGTTGGTAGATTGCGACTGATTATGCTTCGCAAAAATGTAGCTCATTGGCTACGAGTTCTTCTTTGATGCGGTTCTTCGAGTCGCGCCGCGAGGTGGTCAATTGAATTGGATCACAAGTTGGAGACTTCTTCCTCTTCTCTGAACGGAATTCTAAATATCTGCAGATGTATGGAAGGAGTAACTCCCTCCCAGTCATAACTGCATTTATTCATAATAGTAGAAGCGAAGCTGGGCACAGCTTAACGGCCGGAGCACTCTTCATCAATTTCAGTTTAGAATCGAGATCGTGTCTACTGGACAGATATGGTGATAGTGAATTGAATTCATTTAATTCCTTTCGAGATGATGAATGTTACGATTCGAAATCGTTCCCTAATTGCTGGACATTTGTATCCGTGCGAATGGGAGGTGATATCGCAACACCTAAATCAGTTATTGTTATCGGAGTGTAGTGATGAGTAATTGATTGCTTAATGTTGCAGTAACTCTTCGGATCACTTGGTGGGCTTTAAATTATCAAACAGGACTGGAGGTGTGAATACCTATGAAAAAAACGACGTCATTCAATTGAGAGCGTAGATGAGGCAGGACTAATCCATTCTTAATCGAATTAAATGGAAAAGATAATCTTATAAAACAGAATCCAATTTCAGCTCGACATACGGCGAGATCAGGCGGTGATAGCCGGTTATAGCCGGGCACCTTTTGATGAGAAGGGGTAGAGTGTAGGTTGTAGCTTGCGAGTGAGGTGTGAAAAGGAATTGCGGATGAATGGGAGTAGTCCAGTTTGAGAGACATTACTTACTTATAAATCGTATGATGCAAGATTGGACCCCATTCGCTCAATTGATCTTACATGGATTTAAGTTCGAGTAGACTTACCACTCAGTCCTTGTAGAGAGTGCTCCTGATGTTTGATTGGTGTGCAGAACAGTTTGGTTATGGCAGGTTCTTACTTTTTTACCTGCATCCTTAACCATCTCTCTAAGGCACTAGATCTTTCCATATCCGACATGGTTAGAATATGCTAGGTTAGATTTGTCGGCTGACGAACAATGGTATCCGTGTCACTCTCAGGTCAATGCTGACCCAATGTGATACTCATCGATTAGTAGCTCTATCTATTCTATCTAATCACAAACCGTACTGAAGATTTGATGAAGATCATAGGTCCACGGGACATCAGTCGTAATTTTTATGTGGGACATATGTCCCAAAATTGCATAGGTTAGTTTAGGTATAAGGCGGCTGTCACATTTAGGTCCTTTGTGATACCACATGAATTAAGGGAAGGGAGGAGAAGGCAAGTGTTAATTAGGCCGGACATGCTAGTGGGCGGATTGTTATCCTCGGATGTGTGATGGATGACCGGAACAAGAGATGATGCAAAACCGCCTGTATCCTCTGGCAACTTATCAAATTAAGGCGGATAGTGCAAAAAAAACGTAGTAGTGTCGATGATTGGAGCAAACGGCCTGATTAATACGCATATTGCGAGGTTTTTCAATTTGGTCAAACGGTAGGTTTGACCGGGTGACGATTTGTTTCGGATATACCTACGAAGGATGACCGAAGCAGTCTTCCCCATACGATTTTAATCAACAAACAGCCCGTCTAAAAGATGGGGCAGTAGTCGGTAGAAGCAGTTGCTAACGCTGAGTATATATGGAAGATCATTGAAGCCATTTGGTCTTAATATAATGAATTTGCTGATACAGCGTATGTCTATATGTGAGACAAGTCAATGAGGTCAACGAAGAAGTATTCTTCTATGTTTGTTTTGCGCAAATTTGCAAGAGCTGGGCATGTGCAAAGAAGATGAAGAACGGTTTCCCCTTCTTCCTCATCCATGCAGTTCCTGCCAAAATTATTGTAGGGTGTTCCCATATGCCAGCGTGCCTACCTATCAAACAGTGTCCTGTTAATGCTCCCACTATGGAGGTGATTCTGTTTCTACTTATAGAGAAAAGTCTCTGAGTCCTTTTAGCATCTGGTTTTGGCCAGATTTGCTGTGACGCAGGTATTTATGCTGTTCCACCTAATGTTTGCGACCCTTCTTGCCTCTTTGAATAAGGAGAATTTGATAGATTCTATAGGAGCGTACTGTTGTTGGTTGAGTGAAGGCCGCTTCCTTGTCTGGCTATAGTTCGTCCGCTTTACAGTTGCCCCCGAATGTCACTGTGACCTGGAACCCAGCACAAGGTTTCTGAACATCTCTCTGCAATCACGTTAAGAGATTCCCGGCATTGTTCTTACCAACTTTGATCTGGTTGTTGGTGGGCTTTTATGGCTGCCTGGCAGTTTAACGCTGGCCTTATCAGTTTTCCTGCAGAACAAATCCTTAGATTTCGTTACTGCAGTCGACCGTACAAAAGCAGTTCTGAGTTCTCTTAAGAACATCACTGAAAATGCCGACGATTTCTTCAGAGATGCTTTTCAATCCGCATTCCAACTTGCCGAGGACCTTATTGAAGTTCACTTAAGAGCTCCAAGAACTTTATTGAAACAGACAATACGTTCCAATTCAGAAACGTCTTCTGCTGAAGCCTATCTTAGAGTGTCTATACTGATTCCTTGCGTAGATTCGTTAATACGAAATCTTACGGACAGGTTCATGGTCAACGAAGACGTTCTACCATCGTTTCAAGCTCTGCTCCCAGGTATTGCTGTAGTTGGGCGAGTGAAGGAAATGGAAAACCTAACATGATACTTTGATAATGCAATTTCGTTGTCCGCTGTAAAAGCTGAGTACATTCTTTGGTGCGAAGACATATCGTCGAGTGATCCTTCTACCGAAGTTTTGAAATTGCTTGATATATGTGAAAATACGTGAACTTTAGAGGTATAAACTTTTTGCTGTCGGTTTTGGCCACGTTTCCAGTGACCACGGCTAGTGTTGAAAGACGATTTTCAACTATGAAAAGGATTTAAACAGTGTTCCGAAGCGTTATGGGGAATGCCAGATTAAGCTCACTTGCTATGATATCTGTTCATTTGGATGTTAATGTGGATTTCAGAGCACTTTTGCGAATCAAGATGTTTTCTCGGATTTACCAATACAAGTGCGTTTGAATTTGACAACTGGTAGAGTTTGTTTACATTTTAGTGATTTTTTTCTCCAGCTGCATCGAGTGAATCAATTTTTGTAAATTATTTATGTATAAATATTTAATAATCAATCAGGACGGATATTTCTAATGTTTTAATACAAAATTTAACCAGTGAATGGAATTCGCTTAGAAAAGTGGCGAAGACTGTACATATTCAAATCGCACGACTAGGTATCAACACAAAAAAGAACAGGTGACGTTTTTATGTGCGACTAGGCACACGAAATCGGAAATCTGAGAAAAAATCTGAAGAAGCCGAATCGAATATGTACTACATAAATGAGATTGTGAGGGAATAATAGAAGATGCTAACTATTTGTTTGGGTTGTTTTACTGACAGTTTTTCTTCTCTTTTTTGGGTAAGAGTATAACTGGATTCCACTGAAGTCTATGTTATATTTACAAAAACTACATAATTCAAAAATCCCCACTATTATAAAACTAAGTCATTGTTTCCTTTGTTTCTTGCTACATGTCACTTACAGCACCGGAGTTTGGTTTGTATAGCTCTTATTATTTTGTTTTAAATTTGAGAAGTGGAGCTCTGGCGAAGCAAGGCGAGCACGGGTCAGCTTGTCATAATATAAAATAGTAAAATTCGAAACAAACAGACAGATGACAGATTCAGAAAAATCCAAACAAAAAAAAACTCTCCAACTCACGATAAATTGGCATTTCTGTTTCTGACAGACAGCCTTAAGCTATAATATTCGAATGAGATAGATTTTAACAGCATAACCATTTTGAAAGGTTGTGAAAAAAAACGCAATACATATTCACAAAATGGGAGTTGTTGTTTTCGATTGACAAAAAAAAAAAAAGAAACACTATTGTATGTATGTATGTTTAATGAACATTTATGGGCTTTCGCGGTGGCTACTTCTTGCGATATGCTCAGTACTTGTTCGATTCACAATGAAGCAGTTAGGCGTAATCGAAATATGCCGAACTATCCGAGAGACCCAAGGCTGCTTTGAACCAATGGCACTATTTCCGAACACATTTAATGTCAATGCGAAGTGATATCATTCAATAAGTTTTACGGCTAGTAGAGGTTGTTTAAATTTAGACGCATTACATCGGGGGGATCTAGTTTTGTTAATTATTTATGTACAAGTGTTTAGAAAAATTAATCTGGACGTAAATTTCAATGTTTTAATATAAAATGTAACCATGGAATGAAAAACTATTAGATAAGGCTACTCAAATTCCAGTCGCATGCATATATCAACAAAATAAAGAGCAAGTGACGTTTCTATGTTCGATTAGACACACGAAATCTGAAATCAGAGAGCGAATCTGAAGAAGCCCAATGCATATGTACCACATTAGTTGAACGTCAATAATAGGATAGTTTGCGAGACAACGTCAGTGTCAAATAAGAAGAAGAAAAAGTGAAGTAACAGCTAAAAAACTTGTAGGAAAACAGTAACGATTTTATATGATTATGTTAAAAAAAAAAACTAGATAGAAACATTATATAGTTGAAAACTTATGTTCAACAAACGTATTTGGTAACAGCTGGAAATTAAAGTAATGGTTAGCAAGGTAATGGTGTGCTTTTAAATATAAATATTTCTAGATAGCACTACTCTGATCATTCCAGCTTTGTTATCCTACAAGTTTTTTTGACGGTTGAACAAAACAAAAAATATGTGAAATAATGGGCTTCGCGAAACACTCTATCGGCTCAATTTGACCTGTCAATTGGGGCCGCGTTCCAATTCGTTTATTGTTAACTGAAAACAGCACTAGTTATTCTTATAACCACTACTTACGCTAAATGACAAGCCGTCAACGTCAAGCTTCATACCTAACAAAATTGGCACACTATTTGCAAGAGACTTGTAGCAAAAATCATAGATTTTCTATACATAGAAGCTTGTTAACCCAACGAAGAAGTCCCCCGCTAAATTGAAAAGGAAATTATTTTAAAAATTGTACTAATTTATGGAAAACAAAAAAACTGAATCAATTGTTTAAAATCTGATTCTCGCAAGAAATTGTTTTTTTATGAAGACACAGGGAAACAACAACAAACTGTCAATTTTTTATCAAGCAAGATTCCATCATCTGGGGTTATGCGCTGATCTATGGAACGCTGCCAATGAAAGTCTAATTGCATGGGTCTACTAAAATGCGCAAATGTAATCTGTTCCCATTAAATCATTTCCTTTTGAGGACTCAGATTTAATTCCTATCCAAGGACTCAATTTTATTGCCCTCTATACAGGATAATAATTTCTGGTTATGATCATTTTATTGTCCTTAATGGGGTGATAACGAACACGTGTTCCTACAACTTGAACTTTCTATGATCTTGTCCTGTATAACCGGAACCAAATATTACAATGGATGTTGTTCCCTTTTCTTATGTTGCTCTTTGTAGGGGAACGAGAAATCTTCCGACTTGTTTTTCAAAATGATACGACGAGACGAGAAGCAGTTGTACTAGGTATAAGAACAGAATGCTAGTTATAAGAGGTCCCTAGCACCGATAGCCTGGATACAATGTAATAATTTATTTCAACAGCAAAAACATAACAACAATAGTAAATTCTACATTCCTATACGCGTTGTCAAAAAAGGACATAATCCTCGCTCTATATCCGCTACATTTTTAAAATCTCGCTGAACATCCTTATTCACGCATTGCGATACTACTGCGTATTCCGTATTGGTGTCTTATCCTGTTGCGTTGTGTTTCATTCTCTCCCCAATTTCTATTGAATTGAATAGGTTAGGGTGATCAACTGGTATGAAAAAAAAACATCTTCTCAAGAATCACCGCACCAAGGACTTTGATATCATTTCAACCCTTCATATAGAAATTACACTCTCAAGGTTACGCAATTCAATACCATCTGAGGCGTTTACTATATACGTCGCAAAATGAGGGAAAACAAGAATAGGGGGACATCCCTTTTTTTAACATTTTGAAACCGTAATAACGCACTGCGTGTGGACGTGGAGTGCCACAGGCATTGCTAAATTACGCATCAGAATTTCTCACGACTTTTCCTTCCACATTGCTTAGGATCAAGTTATTGCTATTATATTCAATGCCACCGCACAGTTTGAACGCGAGTTTTTATTGCGACTCAGATTCGTCCTTAGAAATCAAACGAAATTAATTATGAATGTTTGTTCAGAAGAGAATATAGTTTGATGAATATGGTCCAACGTATTCTTTTGATGGAATCTTTTGTTTATTTAAACCATTTTTGATTGTACTTAAATTTTTAATATACAGATTGAGGGTACAGACTTTCCACTGCTTTTACGTGCAATTGTAATATTACCTAAATTAAGGCCCATTTTATTCACTCGAAGTTGAACACAACTTGGGAAGTTTTCCATATAAAAATCCCCAAGTTGTCTTCAACTTCGAGTGAATAAAATGGGCCTAAGTCTGACAGCTGGCTGACGTGATTTGGTCTAGTTTTTCTTGGGCCGATATAGTGAAAAGTTTTTCGTAAAGCTGAAATAGGTATACAAGGGAAACGAAAAATCTTGTCAAGAATTCCTCGGCTTAGTATTATAATCAGTTGACGTTTCGGTTATTTTTTTGACGTAGTTAAGTGGCGTTTTCGCCCAATCTAGTTTTTTATTCGAAGTAAGCCCGTATGACACTACATTTTCTCCCATTTTTTCCCCATTTTTATCACATTAAATCATGTGGAAATGTCAGCTTCGTTTAAAAGAGACAAAATGTGTACTAGGGTAGATGCACCAGTACCCGGGCACTTAACACTTTTTTCTTACTGCGATCAGTGATAACTAATTCACCTGGACATTTTACCAAGTTTGGTGTTGTTTTTTTTTTTTTCTTTGAAATTCAATTTTTGTTTGATAAAAAAATGGTTGAATATAGTTCAGTTCTTGGATTTTTTGAAAGAAGTTAAATTTCACCAGTACCGGGCCAGCAAAATTCAGCCACTTTTGTACTAGTATCCGGCCAGGTAGTTTTTACTTTTAAAAAACTGTAATTACAAATTAAATTAAGCATTTAAACTCGCTTTTAATACATTATTTAAAAAAAACACATTTTTGTTTTGGTATCATAAATATTATATACATAGTTATGTACACTATTATAGTTGTTCATGTAAATTCAATTTTGTATACTTATCAACAAAAATAAAATTTAGGCATGTAGTAAAATAATACGAATTCTTAATCCTACTTTTTTAAACAGGTGCATATATGGAAATATAAATATTGAAATGTTAAGTAAACTAATAAGAATTCAGGTACCTAGGCACATAAAAGGGCATTTACACCATCACGCACGCGCATTTTTGCAACAAAACCGAAAGGAGAGATCCGTTTATCCGCAGTCAATGTTAATAAGGTGTAAGAGTGAGATCACTTACCTAGCAGTTGAATTTAGCTATAACATTATTATGGAGATTTGACAGATCACATGTAAACAAACAAATTTATTTTCATCGGTTTTGTTGTCGTACAATTAAAAAATAATTAAAAACATGGATCTCGTAAAGGCCGCCGTATTAATAGATATCGTTTTCGATAGTAGTTAGTAGGGGAAAATAAATGTAACCAGTCGGGTAAAAAGGAAAACGAAGAGGAAGTATTGGGTGCATCCTTACCTAAGGAACAGAATGCTTGATGGAGCATTTGTATCCATTTTTGGATCTATATACGAAACAAATGACCCGCAACTTTTCCTCAAGTATTTGAGAATGACTGCTTCCCAATTTGAAGAGTTGCTTCACAAAATTGGACCATCCATAACAAAGCAAAATGCGAGAAGCGATCTCGGCTAAAATCCGACTTTTAATAACCATTAGGTGAGAGTAAAATCATTTTTTTTAACTAACTTTCCGTAGTTTGTTGATTGGTTCTTCACAAATATTAACATTAAGAAATCTAAACTATGTTTTTTAACAGTCATATGATTCTGTATATTAAAATAGATACTTGGCTACTGGAGAATCGCAGGCAAGTCTAGCATTGAGCTATAAATGTTCGGCGTCTGTGCACAATATTTTGGTGGAAACAACGTCAACCATAGAAAAGGAAGTTTTTCCAAAAATAACATTCGCCAAATTTTTGGAAATTGCTCATGGCTTTGAGCAGTGGTGGAATTTTCCGAACTGCATTGGTGCTTTTGATGGAAAACATGTCATGGTAACATCGCCGTACAACTCTGGGTCAGAATTCTTTAACTACAAAAAGTTTTTCTCCATTGTGTTGATAACTATAGCCGTGTTTTATTATCAGCCATGATCTATATAGATCATCGATTTACATGCACTTACAACAACAGCATATGATCCTGCTTCTCATCGAGATCATGAACCATGATCTGAAAATTATTTCTACTATTGCTCGCAGCGCTGTTTGGCGCTGTTTGTTTCATTCTTGAATGTTGGTGTGCCTGTAAAAGATAGCCACACAGTCACGTTGCCAGACTAAAAAATGCAATACTCTTCATAGCACAAAAAATCAATCAGCATTTTTTTACATCCAATAAATCTCCCGTCCTTGGAGATTTTGCTTTTTAATTCTGTAAAGTTATGACAAGCCCAGCGAAATATTCCATAATTTTTTGAGTAAATGTTTAACAAAAAATGTTTATGAAATGTGTCGCAGTTCGTAAATATTAATTGTTTCACAAGTTTTCCGGCAGAAATGTGAGAGTTGTTTTTTGTTTTTACATAAAGTACAAATCAGGTACAAATGTCCAGAAAATCTCGGAATATCTAGTGAAAAATGTAAACTAGCAGGCTTCATAAATTTCGCCGAGTTTTTTGGACATAAAGCTTTAAATTTACGTGAAGTGACGATTTTATTTTAACAATCAAACGTATTTTGTGTGTGTGCAGAGAGAGAACTATGGTATTATTATGAAAAGTACAATGCTTTGTCTAAGAATTATTCCAATCTAAGTGGACCAGATGTGTAAACTGCGGTGTTCATTATATTTCAAACTGATTGTAAACACTTTAAATAAGTTCTTAAAAAACTCTCACCATCAAAAATTAAAAATGATTAATTTGATTGATATGGCAACACCCCCGACAAGCAACTGAAATGTCGTTGTACAAAATGTTCGCAATATGGCTGGTGGCATGGTCGTCTTTTGAAAGCAACTGTTGCCATAACTCGTCTATGATCCGTATTGTTTTATTTTCGTGATCTGATTCGGATCAGATCACGCTGATAATAAAACACGGCTTATATGCGACCATGATTATAATTTCATCATGTGCGATATAGGAGCTGCAGGACGTCAAAGCGATGGAGGCATCTTTCAAAATAGCGAGTTTGGAAAACTGTTTTATCAAAACAAACTTCCGTAAGTAACTATTGTCCGAAGTTTTAATTTTCATTTACTCCAACAAATAAACTTACAGTATTCCGAAACCCAGAGATGTAGCTCCAAATTTGTTAGAAGCGCCATACGATTTTGTAGCGGACGATGCATTCTCCATGAACGAGAATATGATGAAGCCCTACAGCAAACGAAGCTTGACGAAAGAAGAACGAATCTACAATTATCGTCTAAGCAGGGCCAGAGGTGTAATAGAAAATTCGTTCGGAATTTTAGGCGCCAAATGGAGGATATATCGCGTACCAATTAACGCAAGTCTTGCGTTAGTTGAAGATATAGTTGGTTCCACAGTTTGCTTACGCAATTGGTAAATTGGTTACGTAATCATCCGGGGAACAGGTATATCACTATGGGATCAATAGACCAAGATGTGCAAGGACATTCAACGGAAGGAAGCTGGCGAGAGCAATCAAATAATTTGCGTGCTTTCCATGACAGAGTGAATGGAAATTCTTCCACAAAAGCCAAGATCACACGAAATAAATTCACCAAATACTTCAATAGTAGCGGTGCTGTGGATTGGCAAGATTCGAAAATTTAAAGTATTTACTTTATTTTATTAATAAACTAGCTGGCCCGGCGAACTTCGTTCCGCAAAAATTCGTAAATGTAGTTAATGAAATTAATAATTCCGAGCTTTCGCTTCCGGTCAATTTAAATTCTTTATTCAAAAATTATATTTTTTTTTTTATCCGAGGGTAGGTGAAAATCTTCCAAAGACACTATCCGCCATACCAATAATCATTTTTAGTGTCCAGACTAAATTTTTCGAACTCACAATGACGAAATTTTCCATACAAAATTGCATATTGTGACCTAGGAAATATTTAGTGTGAAGGTTAAAAATGATTATTGATAAGGCCCTATGAGAATAGCAAGCGCGTTCTCATAGTAGTGTCAGATTTGTACTGACGAAAAACACCACCCTTCAAAGGTTGTTAGATACTGCAACTAAGATATAACTTATCAAGCAATTTTTCTATCATTAAATAACAACTTTTGACAGGTTACTCGCCAATGAAAGATCCTGCGTGTTCCGCAAATTAGACGCGGTTAATCTTATCTTGCCAAGTCGAACGGTTTCGTTCTTTGTAGTCGGCGCAATAAATTGCTCTCGTCCAAGATTTGTCGGACTGTATTGTTAATATGTCCGATTAGTCGGTTTCTATGCTTTCTCGCGAAGCTTCTAGTTTCAGCTTCTATTGTTGGAATTCCGAGATCCCTATGGATATCGTCGTTTCTAGTATACCATGGTGCTTGTACAATTTCTCTAAGCACTTTATTTTGAAAAGTTTGTAGAATATTGGCATTTGTTTTCTTGGTACAACCCCAAAGTTGTATACCGTAGGTCCACACCGGCTTGCTTGTATAAAAGTAGTTTGTTCTCAGTACTGAGCTGGGAATGTTTTCCGAGTAACCAGTACATCTCTCTATATTTGATATCGAGTTCTTTACTTAAGTTCTTTTCGTTTCATTTTCACGTGCGAATTCCATTTCAGCTTTGCGTCGAGTGTCATTCCCAGGTATTTGGCCTCGTTTGCAAAGGGTATTCGGGCCAAGTTTATAAAAATTGGTAAGTCATTTTCTTATAAGTGAACTTCACGTGAACAGATTTAGTTTCGTTGAGAGCGATCCGCCAGTTCCTTGTCCATTCATTTACCTTATTCACTGCGGCTTGCAGTTTTGTAGTCGCTTCTTCGATTGTATTACCTACTGCTAGGATAGCTGTACCGTCGGCGAACGTAGCAAGGGTAGTGCCATCTTCACTTGGTATATCGCGAGTATATAACAAATAGAGAAGCGGACCAAGGACACTTCCTTGCGGTACACCGGCCGAAATTTCTTATAACTCCGAGCATTCGTTTCCATTTCTAACACATTTCCCCTATGTCATCCTGTCAAAGTTTTGTTTTCGAGACATGAAGTAGCCTATGGCCTTCCTTGGGCCCAACCGAAACCATCAAGCTCAAAATCTTTAAAAACTAACCATCTTGTCTCGAGTTATGCGCGTAAAAACTCAAAACGCTCAACAACTCTTGTGTTGCCTATCATCATCGTCATCTCAAACATTTCAACTTACTCACTCAAACAAATGCAAGGATCCTGAAAATATTTGGCAAACAAAAATGATTCAAACACCATCAAACAAATCGAAGTATCTACTCCATTTTAAAAAGCTACTTAATGTGACATAGTAAACATAAGCAAACTTATTAGGTGTATATTTAAAAAAAAAGAAATTTTAAAAATTGTTGGCAACAACAATTTGCTTGCAAAATAATTAAAATAATTGACAACAACAATTGCCATTAAAATTAAAAATATTTTTTTTTTATATTTGAAGTATCACTACTCGATTTCCACCCCGTTTATTTTTTTTTCAAAGTGCATTTCCCCATACAAACTTTCATAACCTTTTTCATCCCCTCAAAGTTTTGTTTTCGCGACAATAAGTAGCCTATGTCTACGGTGACCATACGTCCCGTATTTCCCGGGACAGTCCCGTATTTCAATAGCCTGTCCCTGTTTTGTTTTTAGAAATACGGGACATACAAATGTCCCGTATTCCTATTTTAGTCCCGTATTTGTCCCGTATTTTCATATATTTTTTTTGTAATATTTTATTATCTTTTTAAAAAAAATTAACCATTTCATGATCACTAATAAAGTGCATCAAATAGCCCCTTAATAATAAATTATAAGGGAATCTACTACAAAAATAATACATCCATACGATTTTGCTTGTTTTTGGCCATTTGTGTGCTGTAATATATTTTTGTTTGTCCCGGGTTTCGCTCTTGAAAATATGGTCACCGTACCTATGTCCTTCCTTAGTCCAAAACGAAACCGTCAAGCCCAAAATCGTTGAAATCCAACAATCCGTTATCGAGTTATGCGCGCACACACGGACTTCATTGCCTTTTATATATATAAGGCGTTTTTCTTTTTTAGTTCAGAGCACAACCTGAACTGTTATACAAAAAGTTTGTGTTTCTTTTTTAGCTCAGACACTTCAGAGCTCGAATTTGTGTTTCTTTTTTCGCTCAGAGCATGATTAGAGCGCGCTCTATGAGCTCAGAATAAATTGACTGAGCATCCTGAGTAAAAAGCTGAGTACACATGTACATGCACACTTCCAGTCACATTTGAAGGACAAAAAAAACAGGAAAAACAAAACATCCTCTGAACGCTCTGAGCACGCATGGTTCAGAGCGCGCTCATAATGCTCGAACTCTGTCCAGTGCTCAGCTCTGAACTAAAAAAGAAAAACGCCTATAGATAGTATTAAAACATAACATTTGTAGGAACTAAACTTTTTCAATTGCATCACATTAAATTCATTAAACAAAAAATAAACTAAAACGAGGTAGGTGGGTACTTCATTTCATTTTTGGTGGGCTATTAAAAAAAAGGAAAGCCTTAAAATCTGCTGTCTCTTGCGTGAAATTCGACCATCGTTTCATTTACAACGGTAAATAGACGCATATGCATTTTTCTTTGCAAATGCCTCGGTAGTTCCTCCATATCTGGTCCAAAATCATATCGCATGTTAGGGCGGCAAAACTTTTTTTGGGTGGTGGTAACTGCTCATTCTGCTTTGACTTCATGTCCTCCAATAGATGTATGGCCTTCTGTCGCAACTCATTTGAAGTTGTTTGACAAGATTCTAATAAAAAAGCAAAAAAATATACCTAGTGAAATACAAATTATAATAGTTGGCTATATCTTATACCTGAGCTTTGGGAAACACCTGCAAGACCAGATGTGATGACGGCAACAGTCTATGTTGCACTTTCTCGAAATACGATTTCGTTCTAAAATTAAAATTTGTGTAGATAATCGGCCTTACCAACAACCAAATTTAGACTCGACTTTAGGGCAAAAGTCGAAATTAAAATAAATTGCGTACCAATAATCAAGTTATCTTTGACTTTACGATAATCGAGACTGTAATTTTCTATCCGAGAAAAGTCGAGTCTAACCTCTTATTTAAGTTTAAACGTAAGTGAAGAAAGTCAATTGGCAGCTTTGAGTTAAGGTAAATTGAATAAGGTAAGTTAAATTGGTAAGTTATTTAAAAATACTAGAAATATAAATCTTTTTGGTTTGTCTGCATCAATTTTTTTTTCGAACGAGTCTATTTTTCTTTTTTTCGAGAAAACACAGCCTCGTGAACTATTTGAATATCAGCAAATACATCCTCATTGCTGCTCAAAAAAAAATAATTAAAAGATAGCTACTCAAAATTAAAACATCTGCTAATTTCAGCAAATTATTTGAAAGCTCAGAAAAAAATTATAACACATTCGAGTTATACTGTCATAATTTTGCTATAAAGCCAGATGTAATTAAAGTCCCGATTAATTCCATTGTTGGTACCTACAAATTAAAAGTCAAAACTATAGTTAGCTTCGACATTAGTTAAATTCGAGTTTACTGATTGGTTGTTGGTAAGGCCCAATGTTTACGCAATAGCATTATTACCACAGCCCACGACAGATATAAGAAATATCTTAAATTAAAAAAAAAAAAAAAAAAGGTGTTTACGTGCGAGGTTTGTTGGTGTCATCTAAAAATGAGAGCAGTATTGCTTAGCATAGTTTCCCGATCCACTAGGGAGTACTTTCTTAGACCGCATGTAGGAACTTTTCAGCCGATCCCATCGAGTTCGCACCACACTTGCCTGTTTTTGTTTTGAGTTCTGAAAGGTTAAAATATTAGTACCAAGTATATTATTTATCAATAAGAATACCCACTTAGCTGGCTTAGGACTTCTTCCCATAGTCGCATTCGTTTAACACGATTTTTGAAATCACTATGGTGAATACTCCATAGCGCCGGCTTCTCCCTTACTGCCTCAATACGATTTTCTTAAAAAAATTCAATACCTATATAAGAAAAAATACGTATTCACGTTATTTACGACGAACCTACTGCTTCTTCGGGGAACTGCTCATCGTTCTCATCCGATGTAGTGGGTTTTGAGGGTGGATCTTCTATACAAACACATAAGATAGACGTAAAAAAAGACAATTTCAATTCGTTAGGACTTACCTGCATCTGCAATTGAGCTGTAGTACTCATTATCTTCATAGTCGTCCAAGTATTCAAGACACCTGTTTTCATATGAAAATTAAATTTACAATATATTTTTCACCAGTAAATAAAAAAAAAATGTTATTTTTTAATTAGATACCATCAATCGTGTTTTCCATCTTGAGTACAATCGGCGATGTGAAGCAGAGAAATGTCAAAAATGTATTATGGCGATTAAAACATATGATAACAGCGCCCATTTTTTTATAGGAAATCGAAATTTCGCAAGCCATCCCTATAGGTTTTGGTGCTGGCTTTGAATAATATAATTCATTTTAGCACCAGTCCGTTTTTGCATTTTCCTCTTCATTCAGAATACAAAACAGATTCGGGTAATTTTTCCACTCATTCCTCATCTATTTTCCCAGGCAAAGTACTTTTTGAAATGTTTTATTTGGAAGCAGCTTTTCTGTGGCTTAAATCTTTTTTGCCGAATATCTTCCAAGGCAAGCTTAATTTGATCAGCTCGCGATGGACTTTTTGAACCACTTCCTTTAATTTCAGAGTCATTTCCTAGGAAAATATGAAAATAAACCAAATTATCTCAATGGCCGCATACCGAAACAGGATGTTTTAGGAACCAGTGTGATCTTTCGTGGCCGGTTACTGAAACCTTTCTTATTAAACACCTTGGCCACCTTATCCGGTTCTAGTAACCGGCTAGATGGTGGCCGGTAGGTAGGTAGATAAAAATTAAAATGTTGTGTTTTTTTTTCACATTATATGATCTATAATTATATAACAATAAAATTATAAAACAATAAACGAGGTAAACAATAAAAAAAAAACAATAAAACTTACAATTTCCGTTTGATACCTCCCCTAACACTATCGGACTCCAAAACACACTTTTCACTCCCTCGAAGAACTACACATAGACTGCGCAATTTTTTTCACGGTTTTATGATGTTCACCTTCACAGCTGTCAAATTTTACCAGCACGATAGATAGGTTAAAAATTATAAGCGCAATCTTTGGCCCGTGAAAATAACGATTAATTTACTTATTATGAACTATTTAACGCAAAGTGGCCGGGTACATCTACACTACTAATCCAAATGAATTTATGACCACAAACTTCAAAGTGACGGGAGGCAATAAAATATAATATTGAAATGTCATATAAAAAGCTGCCAGCATCTTAAAAATGTAAATTGAACACATTTTCAATGCATTTTTTTGACATCTCTACATTAATTAGGTTGGTGTGTACGCACTCACTAATATCGTTTATTTTTTAATTTAAGCCTAGTATGCTGCTCGCGCTTAAATTAAGCCCCCATACAAAAATGTCACCAAAGAAAAATTTAAGCAAAGCAGTTTAGCCAAGCAGTGCAGTGCAAGCTAAATTTCTGAGCCGCTGTACGAAAACTCTACAGAATTTAAGTAAGCTTATTAATGCAAAATACATTTTTCCACAGCTAAATTTTGACAGATCAGAGAAAATATCGGCATTAGCAACAAAATTTCAAACGAAACAGTACCAATGGAGAATGGTTAGTTCAACACAATGAAATTCGTTGTTGTTATAATTTAATTTCTTTTAAAATGTAGAAATTTCTTTAGAAAGTACGAAGTGACGGAACAGAGCAAGTCAATCAGCTGTGCCAACACAGTTTTTTTTTTACGGAACTTACACTGTCAAAATTAAGCGAGCATTAAGCGAAGTGGTGGAGAGAAACATTGGAGAGGCGCTTAATTTTAGCTTTCCTGGAACAGCATACCAGTGGCGTGGCGTCCATATAACTCGATTCCTACCGAGTTACCTTTTGAAATCTCCACCAGGTAACACTATCTGTCTACCAAAAACCGAATATACATGAAACACTACCAAATGAATTTGAATACTCACAAAATGGTATACACACAAAAGCACTCATATAAAAATTGTGTGTGTATCCATTTTCATACAACATCGTCATCGTCTCGTAGGTCGTAGCGACAAAGCGAAGGTAACCCAAAATATGTCGGGTTATTAAAGTTCTCACTTTATAGTACATTTTGAGAGAAAATTTGCTTGTTATCTCTTTTTTTCTTCCCTGAGTACTTTGTCTGAGTCTGACACCTCTCTGTTCAACACCCATTGTAGAAAATAACCCGCTTTTCTTCGAGTTATAAGCTCTCACAAATTTCATTTTGACTGCCGAATCTGAGTGAACATTTGTTTGTATCTCTTTTTTTTTCCCAGAGCTGGGTACTGGCCATTGGCCATCGGTCATGGCCACTCACTGGCCATTGGGTTGTGTTTTGGGTATATCGTATGTGTTTGTTTGGCTATGATATGAAGAAAATAACGCGCTTTTCTCGGAGTTATTCGAATTTCTTTTACTTCTTCTTTTCTTATTGTCTCTTGTGTGAATAATTGCAGGTAGTTTGTTGAGGTAGGTAAGGGTGTGTTTTGGTTTACAAATTCAGTTGGCAGATTGCATTGCATGACTTGAAGTATGAATTTAGTATAGGTAGTCTGAAAACGATTTTGCAAATGTGCAATGTATGATTTTGTTTCAAGTTGCACAGGGTCACAGGTCTAAGGTTTTTTTTTAGATTTATAGGTATATAATACATTTTTGCTTCGACTTCCCATTTTATAATGTTCACGCCACGCCACTGCAGCATACTAGGCTTTTAGTAGTTATTCTTCGTACTGCTCTAGTTTTATTTTAAAGTTCTGAAAAATGCAAAAAATATTTAGTGCCATACTGGCTTCAAATCAAACTAAGATTTTTTCAATGAAGCCTTTACTTTTAAATTTTACAAATTTTGAATAGGTACCTAACTTAAGAATTTTTACGAATTTTTACTCAATGACGTTAGTTGACTAGAAAAATTCGTAAAAGAGAGCGCCGTCGAGAGAGAGCAAGCTATTACCCGTCCCTTCACTGAGAATGTTACGAATTGATTTGATAGGTGCCTGCCTATGCCTACTCAACAAATTTCTTGGTGTAAAGAATTGGAAAAACTGTCAGTCACAGACAGACAGATGATTTGGCATTTTGTTTTCCTATTTGACAATTGGCACACGGGTGCATACTGCTTATGTTTTCAAGTCCTGCGTAGATATTAAAACAGGCGGCAAAATAACATTGAATGTTCTCCTCACCATTATTTTCGAAAGTGGCGACGAACTAAATTAAATTATAAAAAAAATTAAAATGTTTGATCTAGGGATTGCGCAGGAAAAAAAGCACCCAAAAGTGTTGGTACTTTATGCATCAAAGTCGACAAATAAAATTGTGTTTCAATAGCTACCTGCGTCTATTTACTGGCTATTAAAACCGTTTACTCTGATCGATTATCTCTTAAGCCCTGCAAGACCTATCGAGGATCAGAAACGTCTACCCTCAGCCACACAGTCTTAAAAGTCCCTTTTTGTCTTTAGTTTTGCTTTCAGCCAATGTTCTTCTTCACTTCGATTAGGCTGGTTCTAGTGATAAAGAAGATTATGCGCCGCTGCTGAATTTACAACCACTTGATGCCTTTTAAGCGTATAGTCTGTATTATAATTATAACCTCTGCTTATGAGAACTATAGTTGGCTTTAGTTTTAGAAACCGGGACAAAACGGTAATACCAGAAATTTAAGTTCTTAATATTTTTCTTCACAGTAATTCAGTAATTCGCCCAGGGTTTCCTTTACCCAAAGCCTTCATTAAAGCAAGTAACTCTTATCCTGAGCATGGACCTCTAAGGCCCATTTTATTCACTCGCAGTTGAACACAACTCGAGGAGTTTTCCATATAAAAATCCCCAAGTTGTGTTCAACTTCGAGTGAATAAAATGGGCCTAAATCAATTAATAAAGTGGTCAGTGGTCACAGCTAAAATAAGCACACCCTCAACGCAAGATAAGACAACTATTGCCAGACATAAACCTGATTGAAAACCATTGCAGCACAAATACACTTTTAAAAAGAGTTGTTTTCGAGGGGTTAGAAGGACTTTTCGACAGGTCTATAAATATTTATTTGTAGCAAAATACTATCCGTTGTGGAGGGATCTGCTTTAAGGTACTCATCTGGTTTGCCATCAAGTCCATTTCCTTTGTGGGCCTTGAGAAAATTGATGTCCGATTTGATTTCTTTCTCTGCTGGAGTCCCGGTGTCAATACCTCTGAAAGATGTACCTACCTATGTCAAGTTGCTGCTGAATTCTGTTCGCCGGAACAGCCTGTGTAGCTCGTCCTAAAACACCATTCAAAAGTCATTTCGTTGTCAATCCTTCAATCTAACCTTACAATGTTCGTGTCAGAGCTAAGTAAAGTATTTGAAATCCATTTAAAGAAAAGGGAAAGGTAATTGATATATTTCCAATACATAGTCGCAGTAATTGTTGGCTCGAGCTAACGAGAATACATCGCTCCACATTTCAGGTCAAATGGTTGTTTCAGAAGAGGATCAGGTAATAAACGACCCTTTTCATACATGCAGTCCGTACTTGCTCAACGAACCATAATAGTGTAACTCGTAAATAAGAAACTTCCTTGTTCAAAACTGCACAAGGGCCAAGTGTGAAGTTTTTACGATTTGTTTGAAGGGTCTCTTTCAGAATGCCACAATGGCCACTCTATAAATCACACATTGGCAGGAACCTTACGTTGCAATCGAAACACTTATTCCTTTATTTTAACTTTATGAAGTTATGTCCGACGTTGTTTTGCCTTCCCCCATGGTTTCTTAAATGAGAAACTATAATTTGGATAGCTCGCCCTATACGAGCCAAAAGAAAATGTAAAAACGCGAATTTTTATTCCTCCAGATGGACATCCGCACGTGCCACAATAGCAACAGTATCTTGTGTCCATCAGTCGGTACATTCATCCCTTCGTGTTCTGCTTGTATAATCGACCAAGCTAAAATCCTCAAGGTGCACCCTTCGGACAAAGGTGTTTTCTTTCTGTGCGGGGCCTTGTCGTCCGTCCAACTTAGGTAGCTCTCATTTCATATCCTTTTACGTGAGTTTCTTTTGTCGTTCAATGAATTGTGAACACAAATACGTTCACATGCCTACATTGCGTTACATAAAGAGAACGCGAAATTTTAAACATCTGCTGAATAATTTTATGTAAGAATACGCATAAACGATTTTCTTTCTTTTTTTATTATTATGTAGGTATAAATAGGTACCTATTCTTTCTTGGCTCCTGACAAAGCTATACAAAAGGACAGCGCTCGGCATTTAACCGATGTATGCTAAACATCGGATGACTTATCGATGCCAAAGAATAAGATATACCTATAGGTAAACGGTCGTGAAATTTATTGTCACCTGGTCTTTGTGGAAAGATGAATCACGTTCACGTAGGCAGAGGTAACCTATTCAGAAGGTAAATCTGTATTTGAGGTCCTTTCACTGGGATGCGAAGGGTGGACAGTTAATTAGGAATGATGTCAGCTTAGGGATTAGAATGATAAAAAGGTTTCGATCTTGTACTGTAGGTAGGTACGTGAGATGTGAGTGGGCAATGCGATTGCTTAGCTTGTACCTACGTCTCAATAGCTGCCAAAGGCGGTTACAACTGATGCGATTGTACGCAAATGAAGCGTTCGCATCGGAGACAATACTGACACAACGGTTGCCACATTGGTCATTTGTGACCAACTTTGGTCATTACTTTTTCTATTAGTCACTTCGTCGTTTTTTGTTCCATTTTTTTTTTTTATGAAATGAAATATTATTAATAGGTAATTCAAAAAATAATATGTGATCTGCACATGAAGAATTTTTATATAAATAAGATTCATTATTGATTGTTCTGTGATTACAGTTGGTAATTTTTATTTCCAACTTTGGACGCAAACTTTATTTTCAAGTGACAACAACTGTGACTGAGACCCCCATGCCCAACTTCGGCCGATTTTCAGTTACTTGCCTACAAGCTATATTTTTAGGGGGTGGCAAATGCTAATTGCGTTAATACTGTTACATAGAAATTAGCATTAACAAATGTCACGAAATTTCAAAAATTCAGGCTTACCAACCCACTCGCACCTTGCATATGCCACTTCCGTTGTCGGCAAAGTGGCTTTCAGCGTTCATAGAATTTTATCCGTTAAATTTGAAAATATTCGTTACGTGTGGATATTTCTGATGTGTAAACATCTAAGCGCGCGTTGTTGGAATCTGGTGGAGTAATTCCAAACATTCAACTAGCTGTGACGGAAATGCGCCATTGCATATATTTTATCATTGCATACCTACGTTTTTATCATTGCATACATTTATGAGCTGAAATAAAGCATGTTTTTGAAGTTAATACTTCTTTAGGCGCGGCGCGTTGGGCACTTTGGAGTGGAAGAAACCAATAAACTCGCGTCACTGTTACCATCACCGTCACTGTCACCGTTACCGTCACCGATCCCAATGAAACTTTGTATGTGTGCATGGTTGTATGCAGCTAGAAAGATAGGATAGTTTTGGACCCGATAGGTGGCGCTGTTGTCCGTTTTCTGAGAAACTCAACCGATCTCAATGAAACTTTGTATGTGTGCATGGTTGTATGCAGCTGGAAAGATATGATAGTTTCGGACCCGATAGGTGGCGCTGTTGTCCGTTTTCTGAGAAACTCAACCGATCTCAATGAAACTTTGTATGTGTGCATGGTTGTATGCAGCTGGAAAGATATGATAGTTTCGGACCCGATAGGTGGCGCTGTTGTCCGTTTTCTAAAAAAACTCAACCGATCTCAATGAAACATTGTATGTGTGCATGGTTGTATGCAGCTAGAAAGATAGGATAGTTTTAGACCCGATAGGTGGCGCTGTTGTCCGTTTTCTGAGAAACTCAACCGATCTCAATGAAACTTTGTATGTGTGCATGGTTGTATGCAGCTGGAAAGATATGATAGTTTCGGACCGGATAGGTGGCGCTGTTGTCGATATTTTGTTATTTCATAATATATTAAGAATAGGTACGGTTATTACAATTCCCTCTTTTCTCAATGACGTGTATCGAGCCACACACATACATATTTCGGGACTGTTGGATACAGTCGCACATTTTTTTTTAGGAATACCTAATTGAAAAGTACGCTTAAAATATTAATGAAAAATGAGCAATGTGGATGGTTGAAGGAAAATAAAAACATTTTGAGCAATCTTTTTTCAGTTAGGTATTTAAGAAAATTTACTCATGAAATCGAAGTTAATATTATTCAAAAGCGGAAAATACACAACCATGTTGGTCCTATTCTAGTACCTATATAAAGCACCTCATTTAGATAGTTTTATCAACCAAACAAATTATGTTATTCGCATTTTAAAAATATGTAATTAATAACTAACCAATAGCGTTCAGCAATGTTAAAATGTGGTATTGCCGAGCTCTATAACATTCCAACACGGTTTGCAGCATTTATTTTATACTTTATGTATGTTTTTGCATGTCACACCGATAGGGAAACAAAATCGAGAATTTGAAAAGAAAAAAAAATATGGGGGCCAGCGGCAAGAGGATTGCGAGTTGGGGGTCTCAGTATTGTCTCTGGTGTAAACAACCCATTTGTCACCAACCAAGTTCCACTTTCAATTGGAGACTCGAATCTGTCTAATTCTAGAACCAGCCGGAATATTCGGAATACACTAGAAAGTTCTCGATGGTTCTCAATATAAGCGTAGTATGCAGCTTTTCTGGTGGTCTCTAAATGGACAGGGAAACGTCTGCGAAAAGGCAGCGGAAAATAATTTGTGGAGATTTCCATCAGCTGCTACACAGGTTACCATCGCTGGCCATTTGCCCAATGTCTAATTTTCGCAAGCAAATAATGTCCCGGACAATATACGCGAGAGTGAAGAATTGTACCAAGCAATCTTCAAAAAGGGGACAAAAAAAGGGGCCCGAGCCGAAAAAAGGGGACTCCACTCAAAATACTAAGATAAAAAAAAAAACGAAGGAAACCGAGCAACAAAGGCATTTATTTTTACAAAAAAATTATTTATTTATTTCGAAACACTTATTTTCATATGTTTACGTCCTTTTTCGTTCAATAAATAATAAAATCTTAATTAAACTGAAAAGGGGCCATTTTGATCATTTTTCAGAAAGTGGGGGCCAAGGGTCCCGAAGCTCAAAAAGGGGCCATTTCGCAGCAGAGAAACGAAAAAGAGACCGACATTTTTCGTTCATGATTTAGTTGTGCCACTTTTGTATGGGATTTTTCGTTTCGGAACATCTGCATAAGTATTGTCTCTTCTGCATACTACGTTACGCTATATGGCGGAGCGGTTATGAAAAGGTTTTGTGGGTTTATTAAACGTAACCAATTTTAGAAACAAAAGTATGACTTTTTTCTTCAAAAGATAAACTACCAGAAGTCTAAAATCACTCAGGTTGAGAAACCTTAAAAAAAAAACCAAAAATATATAATAGGGATGGTCAAATGAAGTTACATAAATAAGTAGCCGATAGATGGCGTTAGTAGTATCGCCACAGTTTGTTTGACGTGGTTAGCAGTGCGCACTGAGATGTGTCAGCTAATTTTTACGTCTGTCCAAAACCCTGCACAACCCTGAAAATTCGGCTACAAATATCGAACGCAAAATATGTTGAACTGAGGTTTCTAAGTCAGATATCTCAACAAATGAATGACAGCAAACGAAATGACAGCGAAACTCAGCACTCAGCACAAATTAACTGGTCAGTTAAGGCACAACTAGGATCAGGAAGGATGCCCTAGAAGCTAGAAACCAAGTCAAACACAGGTTTTCAGTACCAGTGCTATATCGAACACATTAGGGTTAGTCCCAGTGCGCACTACTCAAACAAACCTTGGTCAGATTTGAGAACAGGGATGTACTGTTGATTTTTAAACAGTGATTAAGTTCAAATTAGTAATAAGTTGTGAATATATAATTATATGTAATTGCAAAGTACCTAATACAGTGAATTAAGTGATTGGTTTGAAGCGTTGAAGAGTTTTGGTACCTACTTAAAAAATGAATTAAAATAGTACATAAAAGTATAATAAAAGTGATTTTATTGGAACAGTTTAATAGAATAGTTGTTTTTCAATGGCTCAGTTCTCTCGGCAAGTGTGGACTGTAATACCTGCAAAATTACCTATCCTTTTGTTTCTTTGTTTTTGTAATACATGAGCTGGAATCTCCTTTTTCGATGTTTTTCGAAACAAACTTTTATTATAATGATTTTCTTTTCGCAATGCGCAATGACAAAGTTCATAAATATCAAAAAAATAAAAAAAGATAACAAACAAGTAAAAATTTAAAGTAAAAAGTTATCATGGACCATTCTGTATTCTAATAGCTAATGGTTTGTGTCGGCTTCAACAATAGTGTTTTATATTTTCCAATCCCAGCCGGAGTGTAACAATAGCCGTGTTTTATTATCAGCGTGATCTGATCCGAATCAGATCACGAAAATAAAACAATACGGATCATAGACGAGTTGTGGCAACAGTTGCTTTCAAAAGACGACCATGCTACCAGCCATATTGCAAACATTCTGTACAACGACATTTCAGTTGCTTGTCGGGGGTGTTGCCATATCAGTCAAATTAATCATTTTTAATTTTTGAAGGTGAGAGTTTTTTAAGAACTTATTTAAAGTGTTTACAATCAGTTCGAAAGAAATATTATGAAAACCGCAGTTTACACATCTGATCCGCTTAGATTGGAATAATTCTGAGACAAAGCATTATGTTCTCTCTGCACACACACAAAATACGTTTGATTGTTAAAATAAAATCGTCACTTCACGTAAATTTAAACCTATTTGTCCAAAAAACTCGGCGAAAACAGTTGCAGTTATAAAATAATTTAAATTTATGCAGCCTGCTAGTTTACATTTTTCATTAGATATTTCGAGATTTTCTGGACAAAAAACAACTCTCACCTTTCTGCCGGAAAACTTGTGAAACAATTATTATTTACGAACTGCGACACATTTCATAAACATTTTTTGTTAAACATTTACTTAAAAAATTATGGAATATTTCGCTGGGCTTGTCATACCTTTACAGAATTCAAAAGCAAAATCTCCAAGGGCGCGAAATTTATTGGATGTAAAAAAATGCTTATTGATTTTTTGTGCTATGAAGAGTATTGAATTTTTTAGTCTGGCAACGTGACTGTGTGGCTATCTTTTACAGGCACACCAACATTCAAGAATGAAACAAACAGCGCCAAACAGCGCTGCGAGCAATAGTAAATCATGGTTCATGATCTCGATGATAAGCAGGATCATATGCTGTTGTTGTAAGTGCATGTAAATCGATGATCTATATAGATCATGGCTGATAATAAAACACGGCTAATATGCCTGTTTATTTTTAGCTTCGATCTCAGCAAAGCAAAGTAATGTAGGATTTTCAGTACGCAATTACAACAACTACTTTGAGTCCTCGAAGTTTCAAGTAGATCGTTGTTATTTTAATTGCGTGCTTAAAATCCTACTTTGCTTTGCTTTGCTTTGCTGAGTTCGAAGCAGCAACAGAAGCAATCAGTCATGTCGATTACAGAATCCGCAAAAATTTATTCCCGGGGAGTTGACTCGATCCACACTCCATTCATCCGCGATAAATATAATTATCAAATCCGCCGGAAGCACCTAAATAGAAATATCTACGTACATTTGGTGTTTTTCATTTCGTTCAGATCATGATCAGAGCTATGAGCTCAGAATAAATTGACTGAGCAGGCTGAGTAAAATACACTGATTACACTGATTACAAATAACAAATTTTAGTCTCGACTTTAAATTTACGAAAGCTCACAATAGCGAAAATTGTATGGATCCAGGCTACTAAAATTTTGAGTCGAAACTAAAAAATGGTACCCTCTTACAGTCGCATTTTACGAACGCACGCCCATAATCCTCGAGCTCAGTCCAGTGCTCGAGCTCTGAAAAAAAAAAAGAAAAACGCCTACCTTAAAAAATTAAATGTTATCAATGTCCTACATAATCATTTTTAACGTTCCAGATGGAATTTGTCATCCTTCCTGCAGGATGCTAACTTGAGTTACAATGCACTCTACTAGTTAGTATATAGTTAGCACGTTGTAATGTTGTAGGAAACGATTCGGTTGTTATTATTGTATTTTAAAACAATAACCAAAAACTGTAAACTGACTACTTTTATGTATACATTTTTTTTAATGAATTAAATAATTATATACACGACGAAATGTTGTTGCTAAAACCGAGTTGATTTTCTTTGCAAACTTGCAGATTCGCTTCGTTGGCGAACGATTCTAATGTCGTTTTCGATTTGGCAAAAGATCAATTTTTTTTTTGATCGAGATTGCTTTTCATGTTCGATTTGCCACAAAAATCAATCTTTTTTTTGATCTCAGATCACTTTTGAGAAATCTCAGTTTTTCTTCAGATTTTACACATACTTTCACTAACACCAATGTTTATGACACAAGCGTCGGTTACGAATTGTTTATCGTTGGAAGGGTTGCTTTTTTAACTGAATTATTTATTTTACGCATATGGGATCGAGTTTTTATATTAAATTTCGAAATGCAGTACTATAAATGTGTGAAAATCAATTGAAATTGATTTCGAGTGCAAGTGCAAAAATGTTTTATTTTGCCGCCAACTCAATAAACACACATACCAATATAATTCAGATTTCATGTTCGATTTGGCAGCAGAAATCTGAAATCTCAGATCAAAATCTGAAAAGCCAAATCGAAAACGACATAACTCATTCTACATTACGTAAAATTTGTAGGTGGTTCGTTCAGCCGGTTAACGCAATTTAAATGAAATTGTTCCCCCCCCCCTCCCCCCCCCCCCCCCAATTTCATCGATTTTCACGTAGAATCACAGTTGCTTTGCAACTTTAGTACCTTACCTCCATTCACCAGTAAACCCGGATATTTGTCCCAGAACCGGGCCGTAAGGACACGATTCACGAGAATCTCCCCAAATTGAAATAAAAAGCAAAACAGAGAGAGACAACTTGATCAAGCTGCCAAATGTCAGACTGACTCGGAGGAGGTTGATATTAGTCGTTGCACGTTACTTTCGCTGATATGGAGTTTGTTTTAAGTCCTACATACCAAAAACAAACAAAAATGGACCATATTCAGAATTTTATATTTCTGTCGGCTTAGCGGTTGGAATCTTTATTTTTGCATGGATCGAAGTGGAACAAACCGGGGCCTCCAATAAAAATAAAAAATAAAAAAAGAATAAAAAACTCCGGATTAACGTAAGTTTTAAAAAAATTCACCAGGAAATGGGTGAAATCCCTGGCGAATCGGGCCTAAAAATCTGTTTATTTATAGTTTATGGGAAACATTGCCGATCCGCAACACTTCCTTATCATTTTCGAACTTTGAATATCGATGCCAGAGATTAATGAATAAAAGAGATGGCTATCTTTCGTACGTCTATCCCCCCAAAACCCATTTGTTTACATTGTTGTTTTTGTAATTTCAACCCCCGTCTGTGAATACGTGTGACTAACAAAAAAGCATGTTGCTAATGGCCGACCGCGAATCATCTTGCTTTTATGAGCATCGCGGTGTTTAATTGTTTTGTGTTACGTTTTGAATTTGTTTAGTTTTTGTGGAGGTGTTGATTAAACTGAAAAAGGTAGTGAAATACACATTAGAGAATACCGAATTCTTGCATTAAAGTCCAATTCATGAACTCACATATACTATAATAGAAATAAGCAGGTGTGTGTGACTTCATGAATTTTTATGGAAAACAGCTTGTAGGCAGCCGCCCTTCCACTGGAAAGTTATATATCTCTGTATTCCATTATCTTTGATCGATGCTGTCAGTTTTTGACTGAGAATCAGGTATGTGGACGCTAAATATCGTGGTTGGAGTCACGACTCACTTGTTTGGGGAAATAGTGGTTCAAATCATGTTCAAATCATAACCTATGTATGCGATAATGGCGACAGAAATTCCTGAAATAAATCTGGCGATTTTTTGGTCAAATTTTTCGCAATATTCGACTCTCTTTTCATTGCCTCCACCATCTTCTCAAATTGTGCACGAGTTGTTGTTCTTTTTCTGCTTAAAAATGAAAAATATATTCAAAAACTTAAATGTGTATGAATTAAATTATGAATTTCCATTTTTGATTACGTTGGCGTCCGCAATGACTTTGGTGCGGATTTAAAACGTTAAAAGTTATATGGAGCTCGGATGGGCTGCGTCATAATCCCAAAAAAATCAAACAGCGTTACCGACATCCATGCACATTTTTACGGCGGATTCTATAATAGCAAAAAGTGCAAAAAATTGGCAAAAAAGTGCAAAAAAAAGCCATCCGCAGACCATTCATCGGACTCTGTAATCAGGGTGACTATAGAATTGTTGACTCTGTCGTCAAACAGACATTTTTCATTTTTCTGTCGCTAAATTCTGTTGATGAAAAAAAAATATGTTCCTAATTCTGTTTCTGTTGCAAATAATGTATCGTATTCTGTTGCTGTTCTTTGTCACTTGCTGCCTTAACTGCCATCTGTAGAGTCTTCTGTCAAGCTTACATGTGGTTCGCTGTTTTGCTATATTCTCACACCTGGTATGTAAACCCAGTAGTCAGCTGTTTTGTCAACTACAACTCTACAGCAGCTGTCCATTTGTGACATTTACAATTTTACATAATATAATGGGCAGGTAAACAAACAAACCATTTTCATCAACTGTACGAACTCTTGTGAAATTATTAAAATTAAAGTTGCAATTTGCAAATCAATTCAGTTCACCTCAATCCTGATTGCAGATCAAAAGCTATGGACATCGGAAGTGTTCCAAATATAGAGAAATTGGTTCCGCGGAATTATCTTAACCTCGCCGTTGCGGCAAACAAATCTGACGATGTCGCCATTCGCGTTCTCCTTGAAACGGTAAGATCTCTGTTCCGGCTAATTAAAGTCTTCATACAGTAAAATTGTGTTTAAAGCGTAAAATTCCCGAAAATGCATGGAACGACCCCGCAATCGAAAGCTTCATCAAATACTTATCGTCACTGGACAGTAATAATTTCAGTACCCGAGTAGGATTGGGTGAAAGAGAAGCTCGCATTGCTTGCAGTAAGGCCATTTGCCATAATATAATTACCATTTCATATTTGTAGTTGTTTAGGTCTTGTTGCGAAGCGTCATTACAACTTCGGGCATGGAGTTGGCCGCTCAGGTGACTTGCTTGAGTCTCAGCCAAAAGCAGCCGGTTCCACACTCATGTCCAACCTGACCAATGCTCTGCTCTTAGATTTAATTCGCTGCCTGGGTGTGAGAAGTACGAAGTTTTGTTTCCTCTGTCCAATGGCCACGGGTATGACTCTAAATATCTGTTTGCTGACATTAAAGAAACAAAACCCTAAGGGAAAGTATGTTCTCTGGTCTCGAATCGACCAGAAAGCCTGTTTCAAATGCATAACAAGTGCTGGCTTAGAACCAGTAGTAATAGACATAATCGAAGGCCCATCAGGCCTTCAAACAGACGTAGGTGCGTTTGAAAGAAACATTCAGAAACTTGGAGTCGAAAATATTCTGTGTATCTTCTCAACGACAAGTTGCTTCGCTCCGCGCAATTGTGATGATATATTCTCACTGGCGCAATTGGCAAAGAAAACAAACATTCCGCACTTGATAAACAATGCATATGGCCTACAGAGCACCTACCTCACGCATCAGTTGGAGCAAGGGCATAAATCGGGGAGAATCGATTTGTTCGTCCAGAGCACCGACAAGAATTTAATGGTGCCTGTCGGAGGAGCTATTGTCGCTGGTTTTAACGAAGACATTGTGCGGGCGGTTGCTCGCACTTACGCAGGTTTACAATGTGCTGCTCCTAAGCTTATGGTTCTAACGTTATAGTCATTCATTCTACAGGCAGAGCATCATCTGGACAAGCGATGGATGTTCTTATGACGCTGTTGCATCTGGGAAAATCTGGTTATTTGGAGTACAGAACGGGACGTAAAATGTGCTTTGACTACCTACGTACAAAACTTACGGACTTTGCAGCTGCGCACAAGGAATGTTTGTTGCCGACCAAAGGAAATCCGATCTCGTTGGCTTTAACGTTAAACACGTTCGGAAGCTCGTCAAATTTGTCACAATTCGGTTCGATGCTTTACACAAGAGGTGTGTCCGGGGTGCGAGTCGTTACCACATCCGAATCCAAGACCATAGATGGCTACTGTTTTAGTGGTAAATAAACATTACCTACAAATTGTAAAATAACCCCCAGCCGTTTTCACGCCAACCTTTGTATTGTTTTAGCCTGGGGAAGTCACAATTCCAATTCAAAAGTGCCATACATTACCGTTGCCGCAGCTTTGGGGGTGACCAAAGATGAAATCGATGTGTTTATGAAAAAGTTAAAGGAATGCTGGCAGAAGTTCCTTCTTACTTTAACTTAAATATATTATCTGGCGAAAAATATATATACCCACGATGTAGTTACTATAAAAATGTGTCTTTGATTTTAGGAAGTCAAATAGCCTCTTCCTCAACATACTCCGTTGGTAGCAGTCAGCTAAGCGCATGATCTACTAATGCACAATATTTCAGACAAGGTTAGTTTTTTTAAAGGTTATTCATACAAATTTATTACGTAAATTTTGACTCCGAAATAATATACACTACAATACACAAAACTCAATGACGACGTCTCCTAGAGCGAGATCTACGCCTCACAGAGCTAGACTTCCGAGTGTTGCTGCGACGTGATCGTCCCCGTCGCGCTCTTCGTCGTGGTGGATGTGTATCTTCTGGTTGCGCTTCTTCAGTTGGCTATTCGAAAAATAAGTTGTAATTTATGTAAAATAAAAAAAAACTGCTCATTATGTACCTCCTTCCGTTCTTTACTTTGGCGTGGAGACGGAGATGGAGAAGGAGAGGGCGACACATCTGATTCCTCGTAAGAACTATATTCTTTTGTCTGTCGCAAGTTATTAGCTTTTTCCGATTTAGTCAAGCTTTTCTTCTTTGATTCCTCAGCCATATTCAAGCTTTGCTTTTAAAATTTATTTATACAAATAATTTCGGGAAGGCAACAATCCACACGGCTTGGATATCCGTAGCGAAATAAGCAGTTTAATTTACAAAATGTTTTAAATTGATTTAATTTTTCTTACGCCAACTGGATGATTTTCAATTTAAGGTGCTACAAAAATTCCTAGACAGTAGTTTGAGATTTTATGCAGTCCGTTTTTTTTTAAGAAGCTTCGTGGTTGGGATTGTTCAAGAAACGTGTTAAGGACCAGTAAAAAAATCTAATCTTAGAAAAATTGTTTTATTTCTTGACGCCACCTTCTAGTATATGAAATATGCTGGTGCTGGTGGTTTGTTGGTTAAAACTTTTTGACATTTTTGGTGGAGAAGAACCGCTCTACCTCACAGATCTCGGAGAAGTCGGTTTTAGCTTCACATTTGTTTGTACAGCTCACGAAGTGCTTTCGTCCTACTCGAGGCGCTCTGTCTCTCGACGGACGGGCGAAGCACAGCACATTACTTGCAGAGTTTCTGCTGGGCTATTGGCCAAAGAGGATCCAAACTAGAGCATTTGCCTACAAGCTGCCTGTCCTGCAAAGGAATTCATAAATATTAGTGCCTCTACAAATCAAAGAAGCGCCATTGTTGCCGTACGCATACTAGGAAATCCTATGCAGGGACTTAATGACAATTTAGGCCATTTTTGGTGGAATTTGGAGTGGGGGCGACTGCGTTCGACATTTTTGGTACCCTTTAGTTATACGGTGTTCGAATCGGACTTCAGTTTAAAAAGTTTAAAAGTTTTTTTTTTCAGTTTATGAAATTGTTGGAAAATGGAATTCCTGATAAAATTTCGTCACAATTCCAAAACCTTTTTTTGTTTTTTTTAAATGTTCCCATGCCCAGTTGGCTGACGCTGCGACCTGAAAGATCTATTGTATCGATGGGGAAAGGTTAATCCAAGGGACGTACGACCTCCCTAATGAAGGTCAATGAGTATAGTGCGCTATATTATGCTGGTTTAGAGGTTCTCTATTAAAGACACGTTTTCTTAACCAATGAAAACCCGGACAGTCACAGAAGATGTGTTCAGAGGATTCGACATCCTCCAGACAGAATCTGCACTCTGTTTCCGGACAGAGGTTAATTTTTTTGAGGTGATATCTAAGGCAACAATGACTTGTGAGGAAGCCCGCTAGCTTTCTTACATTACCCGTACTGAGTTTAAGGATTTCCTTATGGGAGTAAGGCTTAATTAATCGTTTTGATTGTCTTAGACCAGGGACATGTTCCCAGTCTTCAAGACGAAGTTGTTTTTCGTTTAGCGCAGTAGGGTTCTGGTCAGCCCTAGCTAGTTTGTCTGCATGTTCGTTGCCTGAAATACCCTGATGACCCAGCACCCAGTCAAGCCCACCCTAGTTGTGTTTGAATACGGCCTGCAGAGAAACGTGTAATATACGTGAGTTTTCTACGTAGATTACCTACATGAGGTAGATTACTCGGTCTGATTCGCCATGTATAATACATAATGTAGAATACATATACACGTTTTTAAAAAAAAAAAATTTCCATGAAAATATTTATGCAAAAATAAGAATGAAATTATATTTCTTCACGTTCATCGTTATTATCGTCCGATTTTTTAGATGTTTTTAACGGACAACCTATTTCGCGCCTCACTATGAACAAACGACCTGTGGGAAAATAAACACTCCGACTGCGCAGTATGCCGGTATCAACAGCAGTTTTGTCGCGAGCCCTGCAAGTTCCAATGAAGAGAACATTTTTTCGCCTGAATTAAACAAACGGAAAGACTCCAAGCCATCCGAGTTAAGTAACTCAAAAAGATATTCGTGTACTTCGCCTTTGTGCAGATCTATCAATTTTTGGCCGTGATAAACTGGATGCTAAAATTACACTGCCGTTGTAACGTTGTTGAAGACGTTACTTTTCATGCAGCGAGTTTGGGCGAATTTTCGAAGCTCTCTAGTCGCTTTGTCGAGTAGATCAAGCCATTCTTTGATAGCTTCTGCAGCTGAAGGTTCACTTTATTGACACAAATTGATGAGTTTGCCGATTGGATCCAAATTTTGATGCATTTTAGAATCGTAAGATTCTAGAAAAAATGTTTGGTCTTCCGATGTCGCCAGCGTAGTGACCACGTTGTGTCGATTTGAGTGCGAATTGGTCCATAAATCGATCAGCAATGTTGTCTAACGGTTAATTTTCGTAATTGAGAAATGGAGGGTGTACCCTAGCGGCTATAATTTGAACCCTACTAGACATACAAGTTTGACAGATCAGCGAGAAAATATATGTAAAAGAAGCTAAGCGAGATTAAATATTTAAATATTGTGGCAAATAAATACATTTGTTAATTAAAAACATACAAATAAATTTCTAAATAGTTTACAGTGTTGGAAAATAAAGAAAAAGTGTTGGATCGAGTGTCTCATTGTGGTGTACCCCAGTGCAACTCATATAGAGAACATGGTATAACCATGTACAAAAATCCAAATGAAGTTTAAAACTCGATTCCTTGTAAAAAAAAAGTGGTAAATTGTTCTTCGCATGGGAAAATAATTTCCTAAGTTCTTTAAAATATGTAGTTTACGTTTTAAAGAAGCGATATATTAAAGCCAATTGCAAGAGATAATAAAACATACTGCATTGCGTTTGCTCGAAGTAGCATTTCCCAGCCGAAACCTTCCAAAATTATCATATCGAGAAAGTCTGAGATAAATCTTGGCTAGTTGCGTCAGCTGCACAATAATAGATACCTAATGCTGCATAATAAATAGAATATTAACAACAATTCGAAGTACTTCAAACAGTTAAAAAAGAGTATAATCCAAAAATAAACAAATTGTTTACACGAAACAAACACAAATTTTTCATTCCACTTTTAAACGATTCAAACATAATTTATTGACCCGGGGTTATTTTATTTTCCCTAAACAATACTTGGATTTTAGACTGACAAGGCATTTATATCAAGTAAAATAGTTTTTCATTCATAAAATGAATAAATTACTTTTGCAAAAATACATGTTCCGCTTACCGATGACAGATTTCTGTATGTCTGATAGGGTTCTTTTCTTTGCCACCAGATATCGCAGGCCAACTTGTACATTTGTCAATAGATCCCGCGTTTCGCTGGTCAATTTTGTGGTGAACTTTGTCAAACACCTTCGTAGGCATTTTTTTTTTTGCGATTCTATGGTGAATATGCTGGACGTAATGCTTTGACGAATTTCTTGAAGTACCTAATCGGAATCACATGCAACAAATGGTACATTGCCGTAACCAAATTCGGCAAGAATGCAGGTGGGTCTAATTCGGGCGGTCCGACAGTGGAGAGCTTGTAACATTTACAGAGGCTTGAAATAATGCTGAAGTTGACTAGCAAAATTAATGTTGTGAAGCATAAGAAATACAAATACGTAGGAACAGCTGATATATTGATCACTATCAGCACAGTGGTTTGTAGAACCTTGAAATTACATAAACTTTTGTAAAACCTTGCCAATTTGTGTGCATTGGTCGTCCACCCGATTATGATGTCGTTCTCAAAATATCCCAGCCCGACATTAAATATATTTTTTTAACAAAGACATAAAAGGATAAATGCGATCGCGTGCTTGTATAACACAAATGAAAATGAATATTCTTTCGTTCGTTCCTATTAGTAAAGTAAAAACAGTAGGTATATTAATCCTAGGTGACGCAATGCAAGGGATTTGTTGACATAGAAACAAAAATAAAATGCACTAAGAAACTGCGGGAAAAGTTTTTACAAGCGCAGTGATAATGTAGGTAAGTCTCCTACAAGCTAACGTGGGAGCATTTACAAAAATTCACTATTATGGTTTTCTACATGTAGACTAAATCTCTTGTAGTTTTGCCAACCCAGAATGACTGTTTTGAAACCCATTGTATTGGACGCCAATGGCTTGTAAAGCTACCTGACCGTCTGAGAAGATTGAATGACTGCGCCTTTCATAACTTTTTTGGATATGAGATCAGCGCAAATTTTGATCTCATGGATTTCCGCTTCAAAAACCGTGGGAGAAATTCCCATGGGTATCGAGACTTTGGTGTTGGGTCCAAAGACACCAGCTCCAACTCCGGAAACCATTTTTGATCCGTCGGTGTACCATACTAAGCTTTTAGGATTTAGTGTCGGAACGCCATTGATCTAACTTGCGCGTTCAAGTATTTCTACCTCGTGTAATTTCCGGAAACTGTACTCCCTAACCATAGTGTCTGGGAACATGTCCAAAGTTCGGGATAAGGTTAAGAATTTTCAGATGTCCCTCATGGTCAACTGATTTAAACCTATATTCTAGCTTCAGTTTAATTTAGCATCTAGCTGCAGTAGTCTTAATAAAATGCTGCAGGGGTGAGAGCCCAATAATCACCCCTATCGGGAATAATATTTCCCGCGGAATGTTTCCTATTCAGCAATCTTATTTACATTGCTGACAAGGGAAACATTTCCATCGGAACTTATTTGTGATAGCCCTAAATGGCTCCAAGTTCTGTTGTTGGACTAGTGCGCATTGCACCTGCGATACCGAGACAGGCGATCCTATGAAGCTTGTTAACCGTTGTTCGTTCAAGTACTTTTGCCCACCAGACGATAGCCGCGTACAAGATAATGGGTCTTACCATCATGGTAAACAATATAACCAGTGTTTCATTCTGAGATTAAGACCCCAAGTTCTGCCGGGTCAGAACTATTTACTACAACCTTTGATTTAAGACTTTGGCTAGTCCTCAATGACATTATTCTCGATCTTCCTGTTTATGTAAATATTATTCAGTCATTTTTATTATATTTATAATATGACTCGCTCATCCGCTTTTAAAGTGGAACCGCTAACAGTGAAACAAACAGTGGAACATCATGTGAATTGAAAACAAAGTGCTTAATAAAATGCTATATGGCTAAATTACTACTTTTAACTAAACTAAAATTACTGTCCTTAAATTATCAATCACGAGGAAATTCTGTTATCAGTCAATGCCTGGGAATGGTTTCGTTTGCACTCAGTGGTCTTCCTCTCCATTTCAGCGATAATGTCTTTCATCTAGACAACGAATTCTCTTTACTGTGAAGGAGTAACAGCTTTTAAAATGCTTACCTCTCTGTTTTTCTTCTCCAAGACTTCCTTCATACGAATCTCAATCTTCGCCAGCGATTCATCGTATTCGGACTTAATGCGATTGTACTCCTGGATCATATGATTCTCCTTATCTTCGGCGTAGCGCTACAATTGACTCGTGAGTTTGTTAACTAGACGCACACTTAATTGTTGTAGTACTCACCTTATAGTTGGCAGCTGTTTTCTTTGCGGAATTATACTTCGTCTGCCATGATGCGATGGCGCTATCGTGCAGCTTTTTCATCTCATCGATTTTATTTTGCCATTCTTCTTTGATGTTGTCGCTCTTTCTTCGTTGTTCCTCCCATTGGGTCATAACAGCCTTCATTGACTGTCGCTCGGCTTCTATTTGGGAATTCCGTTCGTCGAGTTCACGCAGTAGCTCACTTATCCGTTGTGTTTTCGACTTCAGTTCATCACGGCACTTGTGCAGAATGAGGTTTTGTTTCTGGAATATCTCGTTAGTCTCTGTGTCCTTGTTCTTCATTTGCTCTTCGGTCTTGTCACGCTCGGAGAGAATTGCATGCTTTAGCACCTGCACCTCATTTTGTCGCTGAATCAAGTCCATGTTTATTTTTTGTATATCTCGTCGCAGGCTTACGATTTCCTCTTCGCGTTGAGTAATTTTTACCTTGAAACGTTGTTCGCTATTTCTTATTTCATTTGCGAATATTTTGGCCATCTCATCGCGGATTTTGGCTTCAACTTGTTGTCGATTGAATTTCGATTCTAGCTGGGGTGAAGTTTCGATGCCTTTATCTTCGGATGATGCCTGCTTGAGCGATGATGCACCGGAACTGCTTTGCGTTTTTATGTACTCTTCAAACTGCTGTGCTTTAGCTTTTAGTTCAACGATAAGCTTTTCTCTCTCATCGATGAGAACGAGTTTATCCGACAAATCGGAGATATGCTGTTTAGCTTCGTTGAGCTCAGAGTTAAGGTCATCTACTTTCTTCTGATATATTGAGCATTGGTTTGTCAGCCTCAGGCTTTGAATCTCCAACTGAAAAAGGCATAGGTTTCAGTGGAAATAGCAAAGAACAAAAAATATGGAAACAGTGTATTCAACACTCACCTTTGTACATTCAGCTACGTACTCAATACATTTCGTGCATGGGTTTGAAGCATTTTTTGACGCTGCACTAAAGCTATCCGCCTTTTCTGTAAGTACATTGAGGATAATATTACAAAGAACTGCATTTCAACTGCTTCACTTAACTTACTTTTTCCCAATTCCTCTCTTAATTGTGACAGGTCCTTCTCATGGGACATCCTTTGGGTTTCCAATATCTTTGCTAGTTCCGAACATTTTACTTCCGCCAACTGCAAAGCTCTATTCAGATTTGCAGATTTTTCCTTTTGCTCTTGCAGCTCTTTACAGAAATCGCTTTTGCGCAATTGTTTCAATTCAATTGCCATTGCTTCCTTTTCGTTAGATATTTCAACATATAAATTTTTCAAGTGGTCGCACTGTTTTTGCGAATCTTTCAACAGAAATTTCAGTTTTTCAACTTCCAACTGAGCGTTTCTATGGCTTTCGTTTTCGTGCACAAGTTGTTCATAGTTCAGTTTCAAACTGTCACGCTCTTGTTTTACTTCCTCCAAGTCAATCTGAAGATTCTTAACCTTTGAATCGAGTGCTCTTAGTTCTGTAATGTTTGCGGTTTCTTCTTCTTGTCTACTTAGTAGCAGTTCTTTACTCTCTTCAAGTTTGTTTTGTAGCAACTGCCGTTCTTCTTTTAGTTGTTCGATTTCAGTTTGCAATTTTTTAACCTTATCGATTGAATTGCTAGATCGCAACTCGTTCAACTCTTCTTCGAACAATTTAAGTTTGTTCTCTAGTCTTACATTCTTCTCCTTGCATATATTGATTTCAACCAGCGCCCTATTCTCCTCATCTTTCAAGTTCTTTATCTCGTGGTTCTTTAGATCTAGTGATTGCTGCATGATGCGAATGTCTTCGCGTTTTTTCCTTAAATTGGCCATTGCCCTAAAGAGTTCGGCTTTTAGGTTGTTTATGCGATCGACCGGGGTATTTGGAGTGCTTTCCACGACTCTGCCTTGCGTCTGACTGAGACGCCCAAAGCTTTCATCGCAATTTTGTCGAAGAACAGTATCCATTGCGTCCAGGTCAGCTGTAGTCTGTTCTAGACGGGAATTAAGGCTGTCTATAGTTCGTTCCATATTTTGTATTTGCATCTGCAAGTCAGCAACCAAACGTTGTAGACGATTATTCTCTTGAGAATAGTCACGCCTACACATCAGTTCCTGGCATTGTTTTTGCGCTTCCGCAAGTTGCTTAGACAAATCATTTATTTTCGAAGACTTTTCAATTAGAATTTTTTCATGACTGCTTTGCAGAGCTTCATAGCGAGCTTTCATGTTGTCTAGATCTGCAGTCTTCTTGTCTAGTTTATAGGTAATGTTGTCCAACTTTTGTTGCATTGTTTCCATTTCAGCTTGATGTCGCTGGTCGGCTTCTTTGCGTTTTATTTCAACATTCCGATCGTTATAAGTGTGCATATTCTTTTCAACCATGTGATATTTCTGCTGCACATCTGCATACAACATCTGAGATGTTTCTAATTTTCCCAAGAGCTCGTTATTCTTATCGCTCACTGTTTTAATTTCTGATTTTAGTTTTTGAATTACGTTCTCCAAGTTGGAACATTTCTCCTTACTTTCAACTAACAGTTCGTGTTCGGATTTTCTACAGATGTTGGCACGTTCACGCTCTGCTTCTGAAATGGCTAAGCGTTTCTCAGTTTCTTCACGTTTTCTTTTCTCGTCGTGGGCAATTTTACTGACGTTTTCCAGTTCGCTGGAATATGTAAATAACTTTTAAAATCACTTCGAAGTGCCGACAAAGCAAAATTTTAGAAAACTGGAGTTGGATGAGCCATCAAATTGAATCTATGTCATTGAGAGATGTTCATCGCTTTTTCCACATGCACCTTGTTACTTACCGAGATTTAGAGTCCAAGAGCATTTTCATCTTTTGAAATTCCTCTGCGTACAAATAATGATTGTTATTGGACGGATAACTAGGTGGCTGCCGATCGATTTGAGGCGCCATTCCCATGCAATGATTGCCATTAAAGGCGTGGTGTTTGCCTGCGTTTGACCCAAGGACGTCTGATTGAAAATTCGAACTATCGACGGTATTATCATCATCATCAATTAAGTCGTCGAAGGCGTTTTGCAAATCGTTATCGAGCTTAAATTTTACAAAACAAAATATATTGTTGTGGAAGGTAAGTAATTTCATTGTCAAACCTCTTCATCCCGTCGTTGCTGGTCTTTCAGAGCTTCAAGAGCTTCTTCTTCTTCGGCTCGATTAATGCTATTATCAAGTTTAATACTTTCGCCGCCTTGAAATATACTTATCCCAGGGGTATTCATTGTTTTGATATTATTTAGATATTACAGAACACGAAACAGGAAACAATAGATAGGTATTAATTAACACAGCCAATATTTACGGCATTTTAATTATGTGACATATCAGGGAGAACAAATTAATTTTATTTAATTGTTCATCTGTTAAGAAGTTATAGAAACTAATGCAGAATTTAAAATATTTAAACAAAACAAGATCAAACGAATTTGTTAATTTTTCAGACACTTGTTGACGTTTGTATGGAGTTGTAACGTCAATCTACTACGAAGCGTCCTCTGTCTGACAGATTTTATTGGTCGGTGTTTTAGGGTGCGCCTGTATTTGGATTTTAAAATACTGGGTTTTTAATGTCGTTTTCGATTTAACTTTTTAGATTTTAAAGGCTGGTACGCAGTTCAAGTGAAATCCAATTTTTCATACAAATTTTTCACTGCGAAATGTCAAAATGAATTTTCCAAATGAAAATTTCACTAGGCGGTACGCAGTTCGAGTGGAAAATATCGCTTCCAAAACTGAGTCGTAGGTGGCGATACTAAAATCTCTCCGCAGCTATTTCACTTGGTTTTTATTGTCCGTCGCATTAATTTTTTGACATTTCAGCGTTAAAAAAGATTTGTAGGTTGCGGTTTAGAAATTTATTGGAATTTCAGATGTTTCCTTAAGAAAATAATAAATGTTTCGCACGTATAAAATTGTTTTTTCATTGAATATAGTGCAATAATGTTAGGTGTACAAATATTTGGTGGCATGGATGATCTTTTCCATAAGCAGGGTGCCTCAAGAATATTTTTCTACCCAGTTTTACTCAAGCATACCAGCAGTCAGCAGATGATCTTTGAAAATTTGTGTAATTTCCATGCACTGTTAATTATTTAAATTTGACGACTTTTCTGTCTATTTTACAAATCAGGCATTTTTTGCCAAATTGAAAACTATTAAAATTGCCATGAACAAAATACGAAACTTTTTTTTTTTTTGTGTGTTTGGAGGTTCGTTGAAAGGGAAAATCGTCGAAAGTCATTCGAGAGCTAGTAGGTACGTGAGAGATGCTTCGACAATAGGGAAGGCCTTTCAGCCGATCTAAAACACCTCCCGAGAGCAATGTGAATGTGCCTAGCCATTCGACTAATCGAAAGATCCCTCGTTTGTAGAATTTCTGACCTTTTTTGTTAAAAAAATATATTGACTTAGCTAATTTTTATAGATCAACATGTTTTATCCGCCTTAATCTCCTGATTACACTGCCTGTATTTAATAATTCTGTTACATTCGGGCTGGGATTCGTAAAGATAAAACACTATTCCGTTAAACTTTTCTAATAAAATTCACTTTTATTACACTTTTATCGACTATTCTAATATTTCACTTCTTAAGTACCAGAACAATATTACTTAAACAATTCTTCAACGATTCAAGCCAATCACTTAATTTACTCTATTACTTTTCACTTATTTATCTTCACAAACTATTACTATCTCGAACTTTAACCAATCACTGTTATAAATCAACTGTCTCGCCCTCTTCTAAAAGCTGTCCTTTTATACCCGCTCCGCCATCTGACGAGAACTTTCTAGCTAATTCTAAGTGGTTCTAGAACAAGGTTCAGTGGTGAAATACATTTACTTGACAGGTTCCAGTCTCCAATTGGAAGTGACACTTGGGTGGAACTTGTTTGGTGACTAAGGGGTTGTTTTCACTTCACCATTTTAGGTTACACGATACATTCCACACCACAATGTCCCCCTCTTAAACTTGTTCGTCCCGAACAAACTCGTTAACATTTTCACCATTATAACGATGAAGACGATCCACATGAACGACTTTCAGCTTGCCTCTTCCTCGTTGGATGCGATAGACAACGTCGTTGATGCGCTTTACGATTGTATAGGGCCCTTCCCAGTCTTGTTGCAACTTAGGCGATAAACCTTTCCTTCGATGAGGGTTATATAGCCATACCAGATCTCCTTCCTGGAATCCTTTAGTTGTCGTTTTAGTATCGTAGGGGAAAGCGGGAGACTTGAGCCACTTTTTGTTAGATCGTTAATAAAAATTTGTTTATCAATCACAGCCACCTGTTAAATGGATTTTTTTATAGCTACATTTATCTATTTTAAGAACGGTCTCTTAAACTTATAAAAAACAAGAAATTTTTGGCAAATGCCAAATGTTTGAAAACAGATTTTCGGCTCAAGTCTCCCGCACCACCGGGAGACTTGAACACCCCTTCGGGGAGAGTTGAACATACTCAAATCTTACGAGAAAAACAATAAAACGAATAATTTATCCACTTCCAATGTGATTATAATTTATTTTTATTGTTTTAGTGGTTTAGGTACTTCAGTTTCTTAGCATCGGAATCTCCTATCTTCTCTATCCCAATTTCCCTAACGCCCGCGCTGTGTACTTCAAACTACACCATAAGAGTAGTCATAACCTCTTTAGTGCGTGTTAATTATAAAAAAAAAAAAAAAAAAAAAAAAAAAAAAAAAAAGTAAAAAAAGGTAAACAAAAACTAAACTTCAGAAACATAACGAAAATAAATCAATAACTTAAATAAATTATTACAAGGTTTATTTCTTCGAGTTTTTTAATTAAATTATTGTTTTTTTATTATTAAAATTAAATACAAGGCTTTAAAACACTTACATAACATTTCATCAGAGCAAATGGAGATTTGAGCCACTGATCAACTCTCCCTTTAGAAACTGTCTCAAGTCTCCCGTTCGCATTTTTTAACAAATTTATATTCATAATTTTTTTTATATACAAACTAGAATGGTATCATACTAGATTAGATTAGATTAGTTGGCGGAGGTGGAAGCAGGTTGCCATATCACTGCGGCCACGAGTGGGCCTATTGTGATTTCCTCCTTTTATAGCTCACTCATGATACCGGACTTAGTGATAAGTCCTAGTAAGTCTTTGAGTGAGCTGTCAGATATGTCCTCTGCCTCAAGGTAAGGTTTTCCTAGATGGTGTTGACGTAATCTGACTAGACATTCACAGTGACACAGTATGTGTTCTGCTGATTCTTCTTCCTCGTTGCATAGTCTGCAAGTGTTGTTTTGTGTTATTCCCATAGTCATGAGGTGTTTTTTGACTTGACAATGTCCAGTGAGGAACCCTGTGATTGTGCGGATCTGACTCCTTGTTAGGTTTAGGAGTTGTTTTGTTCTTGTTGGGGAAATAGTTGGCATGAACAACGTTGGTCCAGTAATGGTTTGCCTTGTTTGTTAGCCATTTTTTTTATATAAAATTTAGCAGTGTTAATAGGTAATCCACAGAATGGTCTTGGCATCGTGAAGGTCGATGCTGATCCTTTTCTGGCTAATATGTCTGCTATTTCATTGCCCACATGTCCACTGTGTCCTGGCACCCAAATGAGATTTACTCTGTTTGTGCTGGCTAGTGATGTGAGTAATTGCAAGCAGTCCCATACTAGTTTGGATGTTATCTCGTAGCTATTGATGGCTAGGAGTGCAGCTCTGCTATCAGAGAGAATATATATGTTCTTGTTTGTTATGGATTTTTCTAGATTTTCTCTGAGACATAGTTCTATCGCAAAGATTTCTGCTTGAAATACAGAGTTGCACTTGTCCATGCTTTTGTAGATGAACGTTTTTGTACTGACCCCGTATACTCCAGCTCCAACTCCTTCATTTGTTTTCGATCCATCTGTGTACCATACATGAGAATTGTTAGCAAATGTGGGCTTATTCTGTTCCCAGTTTTGTCGATTTGGGAATGTAACTTTGAAGTTTCGGCTGAAGTTGAATCTTGGTAGACAGTAGTCTGTTATGGTAATTCCAAGTATTTCATCTTTTTGTAGTTCCATAACGATGTCTTGATGAATTAGCTTGGAGTTTTCGGTGTTATCAGATATGAGCAATGAGCATGAAGGCATTAGTCATGGCTTCTTTCTGTATCTGTAGATGGAGAGGTGGAAGGTTTAGAATAACTTCCAACGCGGCAGTGGGAGTTGTTCTCATAACGCTCGTAGTGTAAACACAAGCTAGTCTTTGGAGTTTGTTGAGCCTGACTTGTGTTGACTTTTGTTTCGTTTTTTGCCACCATGCTGGAGCTGCATATGTGACAATTGGTCTTGTTACGGCTGTATAAAGCCATAACATCATTTTGGGGTTTATACCCCAACTCTTACCAATCAGACTTTTGCTGGTCCACAGAGAGATCCTGGCTTTGTCTATGGTTTTCATGAGGTGAGAGTTCCAAGTGGGTTTTTCGTCCAGAGTTAAACCTAGGTATTTGACTTCTTTTGAGAACTCTATTGTTTCACCAAGAAGAGTGGGTTTTTTTAGTTTTTCCCTGCTCCTTCTTTTAGTGAACGCAACTATGGTACTTTTTTTGGGGTTTACAGTTAAACCGACTTTTTTGCACCACTCAGCAACTAGGTTGAGTGCCCTCTGCAGGAGTTCCGAGATTGTATCTTCGAAATTTCCTCTGATTAGGATCGCGATGTCATCCGCGTATCCTTGGACATAAAAGCCATTGTTGCTGAGTAAGTCTAGTAGTTCATTCACTACGATGGACCATAGCAGGGGGGATAGAACACCACCCTGGGGGCAACCTTTCGCAGCTGTGACTCTTATACTGTCACTGCCTAATGTAGCATTTATGTTTCTACTTTTAAGCATGTTCTTTATCCAGTTACATGTAGTACTATCTACGCCTGTGTTGAGGATGCATCTGTATATTTGGGAATGTTCGGTGTTGTCAAAAGCTCCTTCGATGTCAAGGAAGCATCCCACGGCAACTTCTTTGCTGCTGAGTGAATTCTCGATTCTGGTGGTGAGTTCCTGAAGAGCATGTGTTGTGGATTTACCTTGTTGATAGGCATACTGGTTTTTATGCAAAGGGTTGCTGTATGTATAGTGGACCCTGCCTTATATGTCTATCAATAATTTTTTCCATTGTTTTGAGAAAGAAGGAGGTGAGGCTAATGGGACGGTAAGATTTGGGAAGATCGGTTGGTCTGCGACCTGCCTTCGGTATAAACTTGACCGTTACCTCTCTCCAGCTTTTTGGTATGTAACCCCATGCATAGCTAACTCTAAATATGTTTATTAGCAGCGGGGTTATTTGTGCACTGCCTTTTTGGAGGAGTGCTGGAAATATTCCGTCTTTTCCAGGAGATTTAAATGGATCAAATGAATTGACTGCCCATTTTATTTTATCTTCATAAAAGATTTCTTTTGCCCTTATCCAGTCCATTCTTGTTGGTCTATTCATTCTTATTTGAAGAGGATGATTGGGTGAGTCGGGTGTTATTGTGGAGTTTGGGAAATGGGTTTCGGCCAAGAGCTTTAGCGTCTGTATGCCGTTTTCCATATAAGTCCCATTCTGATTTTTCATTAGCCCAATTTTATTAGTGTGCTGTTTTGATAGAATTCTGTGGATACGAGCGCTGCTTCGAGTATCAGAAATATCTTGGCAGAACTTTTTCCATGATTCTCTTTTAGCTCTTCTAATTTCTTGGTTATACTTTGTGAGTGTTTCAAAGTATATTGTCCATTCTCCATCCCGTTTCGCTTTGTTAAAAAGCTTCCTGGTAGTTTTTCTTAACTTAGCGAGTTTGTTATTCCACCAAGGAGTTAAGCGATTGCCTGATTTTTCTTTTTCTGGGCAAGCTTGATGATAGGCGGATTTAATGGCAACATTGAGATTTTCGCAACCAAGTTCTAGGCTGTCAATATCTCTGATGTTTTTGTAGCAGTTTGTTGTAGAGTCCATGAGTTCTAGGCTATAAGTGTCCCAATCTGTGGATCTTGGCTGCCTATAGGATTCATAAATCTGTGAACCTAGTTGGACGTCAAAACAGATTTGACGATGGTCTGACATCGATGTTTCAGTAGAAACATGCCAGTCCCTAATGAAGTTTTTTATAAATGGGGTGCATAGGGTGAGGTCAAGAACTTCTTCCCTAATTCTGTTTATAAAAGTAGGGCTATTCCCATAATTTACTACTTCAAGTTTGTTTTTATAGATAAATTCTAAGAGTGACTCACCTCTTTTATTTGTGTTTGAACTACCCCAGTTTGTATGGTGGGCATTAGCATCGCAACCAATTATCAGCTGGAGTCTTCTTCTGCCACAGTAGTCCATAAGTCCTTGCAGTGGTAGGAATTCCAGGTCAGGGGAGTCGCCTGCCAGGTAAGCTGAGCATATGACTGCTTCTGTCTTACCCCTTTCAGTGGATAGCTCAACTATAGCCGCTGCCATGTCTTTGTTTGTGTGTTCTGGAATTGGGATAGTGTTTATATTTTGTTTTATCATAATACAAGCTCTAGGTCTTCCTTCAATCGTAGAGTAACTCACCTGAGAGGGCCCTTTATCTGGTCCTTAAGTATGTATGGCTCCTGGATAAAGGCTACATCTAGGTGATCCTTATTAAATCTATGGCTTAATACCGCCGAAGCGGCTTTAGCATGCTGTAGATTAATTTGGATGCACCTTAGTCCCATAGTGAAGTTATTGTTGGGGTGTGTTGGCAGATTTGCCAACATTTTTAGCTTCCGCAACGGTTTGGCTAGCTTCTGAGATCGCAGACATTGAGGACAAGTCTTCTGATGTCTTTGATCTTTGAGGCTCTTCATTGGGCTTTACCGTTGGTTTGCTAGCTCCAGATGTGATAGGGACAGCTGTCTGGTGCTTTCCTTGGGCATTGGTAGCTTCAGGATCAATTCCCTTCCTCGCATCGATCAGTCTCTTCTGGGCACTAAACTTAGGATGTGCTGGCGCTCTGTCCTTTGTTAAGGCCTCAACGTTCTTCTTCTCGACTGGTCTCGGTAATTCCTTTATTCTTATGAATACCTGCGAGAAGTTCAGGAATAGTTTACATCTTTGTTTTAGGATGTATTCTTTGGAGATCTCATCAACTGTGAAGGTGATGGTCTCTCCTCCGCTCCTTTCCTTTGTTATCCTGAGGACTCGCCAGCTTTTCGTGGATACGCCTGAGTTTTGTTTGGCAATCCTAGCTAGGAAAATATCCTTGGTGATGTTATCGGCGTCTGGAACGAAGGTAACGCATGTGAATGACTTTGGGATTTCGTGTCCCTGAGTTATTCGTAGGTTTGCGTCTTTCCATGGCTTGATCCTGCCTACCGTTGACATGAGCCAGTTTTTGGTTTCTGTGTCGTGGCAGGTGATCGATAACCATCCGTCTCTAGTTGAGGTGGCTACAAATCGTAGGATAGGACATTTTTTTGTCTGTCTTGTCCATTTCCTCTAGTAGACTCTTCCTCACTAGCTTGATTTGTTGGTCCGTAAGAGTTTGTTCCGGGTGCATGGAGTGCATGATTGCGACTTTGCATTGGGCCATAGTATCCCTGTAGGAAAGCCCTGATGTGCTAGGTCTTTCCTGTGCAATCTCCGTATAGCTAGACTTGTTCTGAGCTTTATTTCCACTTGAGCTTTTTGTCGCATCTGAGTGGGATTTGTGATGAGGTTCTTTTTTGGTTTTGTTCCTAGGCGTGCCTCCACATGTGTCTTTGGGTGACTCTGTGTGTGGTCTATGTTTTTTGCGTATTTCCGCCATAGGAGAACTATCTGTGGACCTGCAGCGTTTGCTGGTACTTGGTCCATTTGGTGGTTCTAGTTTACCTTCCTTTTCTCTTTGCGCAAGGACTAGCGCATATCTGGCTCTTTCTAGCCTTTTCGCTTCTTCGGGTTCAGTCCCATCTCTTATAAGGGCCGCAATACGACGCCTTTGGGCTCCAGTGAAGTGTTCGTACTTCTGCTGGGGCTTCCTTGCGTTGGTATTTGCAGCTGTGTCGATACTAGGTACATTTAGTTCCTGAGTTCGGTCCAAGATTTGGGATGGTAGCCGTGTAGCAGTTGTTGGAGATGAGAGGATCACCTCTTCTGTCTCCATTTGTGAAATTGGAGAACGGAGTAGAGATTCTTCCTCTGACTCCGTTATCATATTCGTTGTTGTTGTTGTTGTGTTGTTGTTTTTGTTTGTTTTTTTTAAATTATCCATGTAGATCCCACGAGTAAGGCGAGAATAGATCGTCCGCACCTGTAGAGCTCCCATGCAGGTGTAAGGCTAGTTACTATGAGAGGTCGCCCGGTATCTCATAGGGAAATTACGTTTACGGTGGCACATTTTTTAGTTCCCTGCACCATTCAGTCCTCAGCACGTATTCCAGACACTTTGACTTGGGAATTTGGTGCTCTTGGTCCGCGGAGGTGTGAACACCTCTACCACACTACGTGGCCTTTCCCTATCCGCCACCTGGGGACGCGCCGGGTCGCCTGAGAAGCTCGTGTTTTCATACTAATATTTACAATGTAGAATATCAATATTGCTAGGTAACATCAAATTGATTTATTTAACGCTTTACAGATCAATTTTATAGAGAAAAATGAAAAAAAAAATTTTTTACTATTGGCACTGCAAAACACCTTTTCTCTTCCACCAACCAGAGACAGCTGATGATTTAGAATTCTTTTTGTGTGCAATTAGCTCGTCACTGTCTGCATCGCATACACTTACACTTGTTAGATTTCAATGGAATTTGAGCAAATTATTGAGAGTGGCTCAAGTCTCCCATATGTTCAAGTCTCCCGCTTTCCCCCTACTCGACATCGGTTTGCAAGTTATAAAGTACAAGAACGTCGAGATTCCGATGGTTTACGGGAACGAGAACGTCGCAGCTCTACGGACAGTTGTAAGTGAGGACGAAATACTACCACCTTCGTCAGAAACAGTTATTTGGACAAAGCTGGAAGGCGACCCTGGGAGCCACCGATTCTACCTAGTCGAGCCAGATGCAGAAAATTATTATCAGAGGTATATCGTCGGAAAGATGCTGGTTGAACCTAAAAACAACTTGGTTCCCGTTCGTGTCCTCAATGTGGAAAACAAAAGCGTGAAACTAAAGCAAGGGGAAGTGATTGGAAAGTGCGTACCGATTACTGCGGTCACAAAGTTGTCCAATGCAAGTCCTGTGAAACCGGTTAGACCTACGGAGATATCGGAAATGAAAAAGAATATACTCGGAGAGTGCGAGCTGGATCAGGAGCAGCGGTCCATGGCAGGGAGTCTAATCAATGAGTTTGCTGATATATTTGCTTCACAGAACGGCGAGTGTGGCCGAACACATCTCGTACAACACCGAATCGACACCGGAGATGCGAGACCGATTCGTCAGCCTCCCCGACGACTACCATTGGCTAAGCAGACGGAGGTTGCAGAAATGGTGTCGACGATGGAAACGGAAGGACTGATTGAAAGCTCGAAAAGTCCGTGGGCATCGCCGGTCGTCCTGGTCAAGAAGAAAGACGGAAGTACGAGATTCTGCGTGGACTATCGCCAACTCAACAACGTCACCAAGAAGGATAGCTACCCCCTGCCAAGAATTTACGACACCCTGGACACACTATCCGGAGCCAAATGGTTTTCGACTCTTGATCTGAAGAGTGGCTACTGGCAAGTGCAGATCCATCCAGAAGACCGCGAGAAGACAGCATTCACAGCAGGAAACGGGCTTTGGCAGTTTACAGTAATGCCATTTGGACTGTGCAATGCTCCAGCAACCTTTGAGCGTCTAATGGAGCGCGTTTTGCTGGGACTAACGTGGAAAACCTGTTTGGTCTACCTGGACGATGTCATCGTAGTAGGAAAAACATTTAACGAACATCGAGATAACCTTAAGGAGGTGTTCCAAAGGCTACGAAGTGCGCAACCCGAAGAAGTGTTCGCTATTTAGACCAGAAGTGAAGTACCTCGGGCACATCATCTCTTCCAAAGGAGTCAAGACTGATCCGGGGAAGGTCGATGCAGTGAAAAACTGGCCGGTTCCCAAAGACAAACATCAACTGAGAAGCTTCCTGGGACTTGCGACCTATTACAGACGATTTGTAAAGGACTTTGCCAGGATCGCGAAGAGCTGGTATATACTGACAGAAAAAGGCAAACAATTCAAATGGTCAGGTGAGTGCGAAAACAGCTTCAAGGAACTTAAGCAACAGTTGTGCAACGCCCCCATACTAGCGTACCCAACCCCTGGGAAAACATTTATTGTGGATGCAGACGCTAGTAATGTGGGAGTTGGAGCCGTCCTTTCCCAGGTGCATGATGGCCAAGAGAAAGTAATTTCCTACTTTAGCAAAGTTCTCTCAAAGCCAGAAAGGAACTACTGTGTTACCAGGCGCGAGCTCCTTGCTTTGGTACTGGCAACAAAACATTTCCATAAGCACCTTTATGGGCGAAAATTCATCCTCCGCACAGACCATGCGTCTTTAAAGTGGCTACTACACTTTAAGAATCCTGAAGGCCAAGTCGCAAGGTGGATCGAACGGCTGCAGATGTACGACTACGAAATACAACATCGAAAGGGAAGTCTTCACTCTAATGCAGACGCTCTCTCCCGTCGACCGTGCAAAGCAAATTGCAAACATTGCTTGCGACACGAAGAAAAAGATGTCGCGTCCGTTCAAAGGGTGAGAGCTATGCCAATTGGTGGCTGGAGTGCGCGGGAAATACGGGAGGCTCAAATGAAAGATCCGGATATCGAACCCATTCTCGCCTGGAAGGAGCATGAGGGAAAACCAGACTGGCAGGAGATATCCAATAGGAGCCCCGAGCTGAAGGCATACTGGGCGCAGTGGGACTCCCTTCACGCACAAGACGGCATTCTTAAAAGAAGATGGGAAAGCCCGGATGGAAAGTCGTTCGTAATTCAGCTTGTTGTACCCAGGTCAAAGGTTATGGAAGTGCTCAGGGAATTGCATGATGGAGTGTCTGGAGGCCACTTGGGAATCAATAAAACGCTCGAAAAAGTGCGGGAACGCTTTTACTGGATTCATTCAAGGGAGGACGTTGACACTTGGTGCAGGAAATGTGTTACATGTGCGGCCAGCAAAGGTCCGAGACTGAAAGTCCGTGGCAAAATGCATCAATACAATGTTGGAGCCCCTTTCGAAAGGATAGCAGTTGATATTGCGGGACCGTTTCCTGAAACAAACAATGGAAATCGGTACATCCTCGTTGTTATGGACTATTTCAGTAAGTGGCCTGAAGCATTTGCTATCCCAAATCAAGAAGCTAAAACCGTGGTGGAGCAAATCGTCAATAACTGGGTAAGCAGATTCGGTGTACCAATGGAACTGCATTCAGACCAAGGACGGAACTTCGAGTCGAAGATTTTCCAAGGAGTGTGCCAGTTACTCGGGATTCACAAGACAAGGACAACCCCGCTTCATCCACAATCAGATGGCATTCGTCACATATATCAGCCACTAAGAATGCATGGGAGAAGACTATTCCTGCAAGGTTTATCGTCAAGAGTACCTCACCATACACCTTTGTTGTTGCTCCAGTTGCTGTTTTCAGACAGTAGCTGCTGGTGTTGTGCAGCCATGATTGGCGAACGATGTCCCTTCTGATTATGGAAGCGGTGGCACCTGTATCGATTGTAGCCACATACTTTTTCTGGCCGATATGGGCTTCCACTGTCAGGCTCCTATTACATCGTTTGGTCTGGGAAACCTGAATTGTGGTCCTGGGGGCGTCGATTCCAGAAACCAGCTTCTGCCCCGCGAAGTTGGTTCTTACTCGTTTCCCGACTGATGGCTTTGTGATGTTCCATCCGCCGAATGCTCAAACGCCTCCTCGTTCCTAGCTCTGCAATGTGGACAACTGCCCTGTCTACGTTCGGCTCTGCACTGTCGTTGTAGATGTCCAATTTTGTTGCAGTTCCAGCAACGGATCGGTCCCCTTCGAGAACTGTTACGGTCGACTACTTCTGTTCTCTGGCACGAGCATTCAACGGATGTCATTTCTCTCACGCGGTGAAATCCTTGAGATGCTTGGTCAGCAGCTCTCATGGTTAAGGCAAATGCCAGTACCTCAGTAAGAGTTCTCTTTCCAGCCATTCGTAGAGCCATCTGCAGTTGTCTGTCCTCTATGGCTTGTGTAAATGCCTCAATAGCCATTTCATTGATGAGATCCTCGCCGGCATTGGGATAAGACAAGTGCGCTAGCCGTTCGATATCAGCTTGCAGTTGCTGGAGTGTTTCTCCCCTCTTCTGGATTCGACTGCGAAGTTGCACTCTATATACTTGCTGCTTATGGTCGTCACCGAATCGCATCTCAATAGCCCTCACCAATGCATCGTAGTCGCGTTGTTTTTCTGCTGAGACAGTTTGAAGCAATTCTGCAGCTGTACCTCGTAATGCGAGTGTTAATGCAATCGACTTTTCCTCGTCGTCCCATCCATTGGTCGTTGCAGCTGCTTCGAACTGTCTCTTATAAATAGGCCATGATGTTTGACCATCAAAAACGGGTGGTTGCATCTCCTTCCTTCTTGGACAGTCAGCAGAATATTCCCGAGCCTTCTGTTTCTTGACTATTTCGAGCTCTTTAGTTATATTCTTGATGTTTGTTCCGAGCTCTTTAGCTATGTTCTCGATGTTTGTCTCGTGCTTTTGAAACGTTTTGTTAATTTCCTCAAACTTTGTTTCATGCTCGTTTAATTTTTCATCAATCGCGTCGATTTTTACATCTAGAACATTCTTAAATTCTTCCACTGCATCTTTTTGTGCGGCGACAATGGAATTTGTCTGTTCTTCAAGAGAATTTTTCTGTTCTTCTAGAGAATTCTTCTGTTCTGCGAACTTCAATTCCATGCAATTATTCTGCTCTTCTACTGAATTCTTCTGCTCTTCTAGGGAATTCTTCTGTTCTGCGAACTTAGATTCCATAGAATTTTTCTGTTCTTCCATCTTCGCAAGAAGTAATTCCATCATAGCGCTAATATCAACGCTTGTACTTACTTGTTCTTCTGCCACGTCGAATAGCATGGTTTTCGGATCTTCTCCCTCGTTTTGGACAGCTTCCTGCAGACGAAGTATGAGGTCACTTTTCCCTCCAGCTGTGGAAAGATTCCGCTTTTCTAGTTCACTTTTCAATTGGGGTATGTTTAGATGTAGCAATACACGACCCATTTTGTTTGTCTCTTGTAATTTAGAAAATCACAAATTCACTTTTTTTTTTTTTTTTTTTTTTTTAACTTCACTTAGACACTTAGCACAGAATAAGTTTTATCCCACTTCTGACACCAATGTTACTTTCAGGCTGGGATTCGTAAAAATAAAACACTATTCCGTTAAACTTTTCAAATAAAATTCACTTTTATTACACTTTTATCGACTATTCTAATATTTCACTTCTTAAGTACCAGAACAATATTACTTAAACAATTCTTCAACGATTCAAGCCAATCATTTAATTTACTCTATTACTTTTCACTTATTTATCTTCACAAACTATTACTATCTCGAACTTTAATCACTGTTATAAATCAACTGTCTCGCACTCTTCTAAAAGTTCCAGTCTCTAATTGGAAGTGACACTTGGGTGGAACTTGTTTGGTGACTAAGGGGTTGTTTTCACTTCACCATTTTAGGTTACACGATACATTCCACACCACAATATAATTTATAAACAAAATTCAATTAAATTTCTATGTATTTATAAATAAAAATCAAAGCTAAAAGGTTTTAATTTTAAAATTTGTCATTTGAAAACCTTAAAGACATCTAATTCTAATGTGATTTGGTTGTTTTGGCTTTATTTATAAAAGAAACGTTGTGAGAGAGTGATCTATTAACAGTCTATATTGTATTGTAAAACCAAAATGTATAACCTTTCTCTAACAATCCGGGAGATTGTTGCAAAATTCTGAAAAGTACCGTAAAACACCTTAACATTGACCGGGTTCTTAACATTGACCAAAAATCAACTTAATGTATAAACTGTCCTCACAACAATCCTGTCGTAGGTATACGAATTTCGTGTCTCACATTATAAAATCTGTTTACTGACAAGTGGTACAAAAAAAATGAGCGCATTCAGCCTTCAGATTTAAATTTAACAGCCGATTACGTACGGAAGTATTTGGACGTGTATTTTAGAGTGTTGGCAAAATTGTCTCTGTACACCTAGATACGGTGTTTTTTTGTGAATATAACCAAACAAGTAAGTAGTTTACTTTATTTTCAATCAAATAGCACTGAAATGGGAACATTTCTTTATTCTTAAGTAATTTAAAGTAAAAATGAAAAAAATGCTTTATAAAAAGCATGAGTTTTCCTAACTTTGACCATGGAGTTCCCAACTTTGACCGCCCGGTCAATGTTGGGAACCGCTTAAAAATCGCGGGTTTCTTACATTGACCAACCTCCGGTTTTATTGTTTCCATTATTTTTATTATTTAAAAGTGTCAGTTATATGTGATTTCCAGTTTAATTTAAAAATCTGATATAAAAACTATTTGTGTTCATGTATTTTTTTATTAAATAATAAAAACATAAAACAACATTTTTGGTTTGCTGACTTTCATGAGCCACGGTCAATGTTAGGGCAACAGGTGCATTACTTTGACCGCTTAAGTATTTAACAATAACTTTGTTAACGAAAATAAAAAAAAACCGTGGATTTAAACAAATAAAACTTACTGGCAGTCCCCGTAGTGCAATTATTAAAAATCCTAAATACGACATAAGAGTAATTAGTAGCAACGTTTTAAAGTTGAAAAGTGGTCAATGTTAGGGTGTTTTACGGTAGCAAAAAAAAAAAAAAGAGCGGTGAATGAAAAAAGTGTTATTTTAAAAGCTTCTTTGCAATTTAAGAATTTTCGCACAATATTTAACAATTGTTGGCTCTCCTAACACTATAATCGTGTTCTGATAGACAGCAGCGTTATATTTTATTGAAATTCATTTGGAATTCACAGCGTTTCTAAAAATTGCAAAGTGCCTTTTCAAACTAAAAAAAAGGGTTAAAGTACCGAGCTACAAATTGTATCAGGGTCCTCGAACAAGTGCCAAATTATTGCACTACGGTCACGTTGGTCACAGCGCGCTGCTCACTCACACACTCAAATCCGATTCGGATCGTTCCCTAGCGACATCGCCGCACAAAATCAAGGCACAGACGTCGTTTTCCTTTGGGACAGAAGAAGCACTTTCTTCTGCTCAGCAGTTTTTCTGCTATTGAAGTCAGCTGGCTGACAGATTTGATGTTCCATTGGCCGTAAAAAAAGCACTTACATAGAAATTCGTATTGACAAATGTCACTTAGAAAATTCCGGCTCACCAACATACCTATAAACCCCCAACAAATATGAACCACTTCCGCTGTGGGCAAAGTTGCTCTGGTTGCTATCAGCGTTCATATAATTTTATCAGTTTAGTTTGAAATTAGTGTAAATTGAAGCTATAGATTGCATATATATATATTAAAATTTACTGTTCAGGCATAGATAAATTATTAATATACAGATGTCTCATCCCAATGTAAAAAAAAGCTTGTACTTTTTGCGATCGTCCAAAAAAGGTTGTCCAACAAATGGAAGGTGAAAACCATGTCCCAATGAATGTTACTTTTATTTCGTTTTTCTATTGATTTCATGTTCCATTGGCCGCAAAAAATGGAGCCAGAGCACTTTTGCGAATCTCGATATTTGAGCGAGATTCACACCTACTTAGACTAACACCAAAACATTTGTCTTTTGTCAAACTTTAAAGTGTGTTATTAATTACGTATTTAGAAGACAAGTCTGTCAAAAATAGAGAAAAAATTACATATAGCTGCCGCAATGGATGGCAACATAAATTGAGTGGATTTTCATAAGCATAAATTACAATTATTTAAGAACAGCAGACACGCACTACAAAATATGCGAAGGAAGAAAAATCTCGTTTTATGTTCCATTGGGATTGGGCACGAAAAATCTAAAATCTGAGAGCAAAATCCTAAAATCCCAATGGAAAACGACATTAGTTGAATTACGACCGCTCGCCAAAACCGAAAGGCATGTGCGGTATGGCGTATGGGACAGGTAGATTTGCTTCCACACTGATGGTTAAGGAAGAATTCAACGATATCTAATAGAAAAGCGGTAAGAAACCGATTTGGTTTTGGATTCGTTTTGCTGAAAAAGTAGGTATCTCTGCGATATGAACAATTTATTTTAATTTGGGGATACAATTTTAACGTTCCTGTTTAGGTAGGTAAGTACCTAAGGATTCACTTTATTTTTAGATTTTTCGTTATATTCGATACAAATGTATGTAAAATTTTAGAATTGTATAATTTTTTATATACCTTTTAGTACATTTATTCGGAAACTTGAAAAATGTGTTGTCTGGAAGTTTAGCAGCAGTTGCATTTCAGGTAGTAATAACGCACTTCAATAACTACATTTTTCTAGAAAGAAAATGGTCTCCGTCTTACCACTTCGGCTATTTTTTCATATAGGTACCTGTAATCACATGAATAAAACAATCACCCCTATCGTGGAATACGCCGAGAGAACGTTTCTCTCAAATTCAATACTTTGCATCGTAAAATACTGTGGCGTGGAAGGTATCGTGTAACTTAAGTGGTGAAACAAGCCCTTAGTCACAGTTTGGTGAAACCAGGCCTTAGACAGTTTGGTGAAACCAGGCCTTAAAGTCACAAAACAAGTTCCACTCAAGTGTCACTTCCAATTGGAGACTGGAATCTGTCACCACTGAACCTTGTTCTAGAACCACTTAGAATTAGCTAGAAAGTTCTCGTCAGATGGCGGAGCGGGTATAAAAGGACAGCTTTTAGAAGAGGGCGAGACAGTTGATTTGTAACAGTGATTGGTTAAAGTTCGAGATAGTAATAGTTTGTGAAGATAAATAAGTGAAAAGTAATAGAGTAAATTAAGTGATTGGTTTGAAACGTTCAAGAATTGTTTAAGTAATAGTGTTCTGGTACTTAATAAGTGAAATATTAGATATATTTGATATTTGATATTTGATATTTGATATTTATTGATATAAGATATCTCTGTACATTTAAGAATTCAAATTCTTATAGAATACATGTACAGGTTTAGTTAGGATAGAGTAAGTACAAAAAAGCATAATATAAACATTTAGCAGTAAATAATGATTTAAACATGTTTAAGAAAAAGAAAGGACATTTTTAATTGCTTTAAAGATTACATAAAATTCGATTATTATTATTTAGATTAAATTATACAACCGAGTAGAGAAACTTCAGTAGTTATTAGAGAAGAATGAAAATATTGCAGAAGGCAAATCTTTTAGTTCAACATTAGACCTGATAGCAACGGGTAAAAGGTTCCACAAGCTAATGGCATGAATGAAAAATTGTCTGCGCGAGGCTAAGCAAGTGTACATAAGCGGTCTCAAAGATGTGTAACGAGTGGATCTATTTAATGTAATTTTTTCGTATAGATAATGAGGCTGTTTTTTGCATAAAATATTACCAAGGAAAGTGCAGCATTTGTATTTGAGAAAGCTATCGAGAGTACATCCAAGAATTTGACGCGATGCGGAGGAAACGTGATCGTATCTGCGGAGGTTGAAAACATACCGAGCAATGGAGTTAAAAGCCACATTCAGCCTTCGGGATGAGATAGAGTCCATATCAGAATAGATTTCACATCCATAAGTTATAATCGGAACTAAAAGAGCCTTGACCAACTTTATCTTAATGTCGATTGGGAGAAAATGTCTACTTACAGAAAGACCACGCAAGGAAGCATATATTTTAGCTACAATACAATTAATATGATCATCCCATGATAATCTTTTGTTGAAAGTAATGCCAAGGTTTTTTACTTTGGAGACTAATTGCACTTGCGTTCCATTCAGTAGAATAGGTGGAAATTCGTCAAGGTCGCTCTCACGTTTAAAAATAGGCAAAGCTTTCGTTTTGGCGGGGTTCAGCGTTAGCTTATTTTGCTTTGACCAATTGGCAATAGCAGATAAGTCAACATTAATTTTCATTATTGCATCCTTCACAAGATCCAATGGAAAGCTATAATAAAGTTGCACATCGTCTGCATAGATATGGTATTTACAGTGAGACAAAACGGACGGCAGATCATTAATAAACATGGAGAACAGAAGAGGACCAAGAATTGAATAGTCGATAAAAGTGTAATAAAAGTGAATTTTATTAGAGAAGTTAAACGGAATAGTGTTTTATCTTTACGAATCCCAGCCTGAATGTAACAATACATTCGAAGTGAAAGATTCACCAGTGGGTAAGGCCCTAGTTATAGCCATACGTAAAATGCAACAGAAAAAGTGGGAACAGTATGAAAATGATTTTTTTTTTTCGTTTGTGCGGTCATAGCCAAAATTGCATCAGAAAAATGTTTTCCTACGAAAACAAATACAACAAATCAACCACCACTGATAGGATTCCATCAGAAAAAAATATCCTGATAGATGAAACAGTAAAGAAATGAAATACTTCAGTGGAATGATCTGGGTTTTTGTTGTGGAATTGACTGAGAATCGGATCGGAAAAAGTTTTTCGTACGGAAAAATGTATAAATTATTTTTCTAGAAAATTTAAAGATCATTTGCTAATTTTTTTTGATAGACTAACTTTATAATTCATAAGCAACATTTTAAGACCAAAATTGAGTTCAACCATTAGGATTAAGTGGTCTAAAAAAGCAAAAGAAAATTTTTACGATTGCATTTTATGTATGGCTATAACTCCGGCCTAAAGTGAATGCGTTTAACACCATCGTAGAAAACGATCGAAGTGAAACTCCCCATACAAACCTACTTGTTCCATCAAAAATGCCAGCAATGCCACAGCGAAATTTCAAGAAAGTGCATATGGGCAAATAATGGTTTGTGCTGGCATTCGTGCTTATTGTCCCATTACACTATATGCTATTTGGGCATTTTTATCTGTCAAAATCACCCTGGTCATGTGTGGCATTCAGGTCATTAGAGCATATGAGTTATGCGTTATGCCCATTACACTGTATGACCATATTTTGACAGGAGAACTGTCAGAAATTGGCATTTTATGACCACTTGGCATACAGTCTAATCTTACCGTAAGTAAACATTTTGTAAAGTAGATTTTCGCCAACGACCACACCACGCTGAAAGCATCGGTTCTCGTCCGATCACCGAAATTAAGCAGAGTCGGGCGCGGTTAGTACTTAGATGGGGGACCGCTTGGGAACACCGCGTGTTGTTGGCAATGCCCTATTTTTTGCCTGAATTCATCCATTTGCATTTCATTGTCTAACATTGCGCGTTTGTATTTTTGTCACTTGTTTCAGGCAACGTTTTGCAACCTCTTGTACCTTTTAGAGTTATTCTACAAGATAATACATACTTTTAACCTCTGACGTGAGTGACATATTTTGGAAAAACCAAGAAAAATACTAATGGAGCAATAAAAAAAATCCCATTTACGGAGTCGTATACGTACTTTTTCTGAATTGCTATTTTATTTCCATTTACGGAGTCGTATACGTACTTCGTCGGTACTGTTGAGTTTTTCAATGAACGCACACATTTCGCACTGAAGGATGCCCATCACAATTTGTTTTACATCCTACTCACTCTACCACTACACACGGTCGAATGTGGCTGTGCCATTTTTCAATTGCATTAATTACTCTTTAAGTTATTTTAATAAACTGAATTCCTTTAATTTAACATTTGGTACAATTGCGTTTTTGTTTGCTAACAGGGTTATGGGCCCAGAGCTAGTCAATGTAAATTAAAGGAATTATTTTAAAAGAGTTTGCAATCTGTTGTTCCGCTGTATAAGCGACGAAGTTTTTTTTGTGAAAACTTGATTGATCGTGTTTGGCAAAATGGTGGATGAAAAGTTTTCCATACCGAAATTGAATAATACAAATTGGCAAATTTGGAAATTCCGAGTAGAAAGTTTTCTATCTCGTGAGGATCTGTGGAAGGTCGTTGAGGATAAACTTCCAGAAGAAATTTTAAAGACAGACGCATGGAAAAAGGAAGACAGAAAAGCAAAAGGTACAATTATTCTGTTTCTTAGCGATAATCAATTACCTTTAGTCAAAAACTGTCGACATGCGAAAGACGTCTGGACAAATCTAAAAAATAACCACGAGAAAATTTCAAGATCTGGTCGAGTGTCACTGCTCAAGAAATTGTGCTCAACAAGACTGCCAGAGGGTGGAAACGTTGAGAAGCACTTGTTTGACATCGACGAAACTTTTGATAGGTTGGCTGCTGCTGGACATGTGTTAGATAAAGACACGCAAATCTGTATGGTTCTACAGAGTTTACCGGATTCGTTTGAAACTTTAGTTTCGGCTCTTGATAGTCGTTCGGATGATGATGTAACTTTAGAGTTCATAAAGTCTAAATTAATCGACGAGTACCATCGACGACTGGAGCGGGGAGGTGTGTTTTTGAAGCAAGAAAAGGCAATGAAAACTGAATCGAAACGCAGTGTGGAAACTAGGACTTGTTTCCATTGCAAGAAGCCAGGACATCTCCGTTCGAATTGTCGTTATTATTTGGCAAATAAGAGGGATAAAAAGGAAAATCCTCGTACGAAGGAAAAGGAAGAAACAAACGTAGCATTTGCTACTGGTCGTGATAAAGCAGTTCCTTGGTTAATCGACAGTGGAGCGAGTTCGTGTAGAATTTATGTAACATTTCAATGCAACATTCCCATTTCTAACGTTTAAATAAGTAAATAACTTTACATGAATTATGTACTTAGCTAAAAGCTATTAAACAGTTAAGAAATGAGACTATAAATTCTCTCTAACTAACTGATTATAGTTAACTATACTGAATTTATAATAAACTATTACTTTGAATATTTGATTCGGGTCTTCTTTAATGCGTCATACGTTTCAACAGTTGATAGCATTTTTTACGTTGGTGCCGAAACCCGGGAACGTGTAATAGTTGAACGGAATCGAGTGAACGAGACTTCGCGATAGTACATACATAATTGCTGCATAAAAAATAGAAGTAATTTAACCGAAATATGGAAAACGCGAATCGGGCAACTTATAGAGGTCAGGTCACGCGAATCGTTAATTGCGTGAAGGAATACCTAGAATCCGACGAGTCTAAGCCGACGTCCGCGAACGTGGATAATTGGGACATGATTGAAGAATATCTTTCGGTTTTTCTCCAAAGACTAAAGACTGCGCATGAAGGTCTCACTAAAGCTAATAACGAGATACGCGTTCAAATAAAACCTGACGATATAACGAGGGAAAGTGAGGCTGTCGCGGAATACGAGGACAAAGCAGTCGCCGCTATTGCGAGACTGACACAACGACTCGACCGCTTACATCGCATGCAAAATTCTAACGAAGTTTCAGTACGAGTTTCATCGCGAGAAAATTGTCCGAGCACAGTCAAATTACCAAAACTTCAATTGAAATCATTTTCGGGAGATTTCAAAGAATGGCTTCCCTTTTGGGAGCAATTCCGAACAGCAGTGCATGAAAATAATGCTTTATCAGGAACGGATAAGTTCAATTATCTGCAGTCTACACTCAAGGGGGCAGCTGCAGAGGCATTATCGGGTTTTACTCCAAGCGGCACTTGTTACGATGGAGCGATCGGATTACTGCAGGATGAATTCGGTAATGCAGGGAAATTGATTGATAAAACAATGAATCAATTAATGACGATTCGCAATGTCACCTCTAAGTCTGACATGAAAGGGCTACGTAATCTTTACAATACCGTGATGACATGTACCAGATCATTAAGTGCTATGGGGATTTCATCAAACAGTTATGGTATTATGTTGAAGTCAAAACTTATGCGGTGTTTGCCGAATGATTTGCGTGCCGATTACTTTCGCTTATATAAAGATGAAGAGGTGAGTGAGCAGGAATCACCTTCAGACAGTACGAGTACGGTTACCCCTGCGGCCTCCGAAATGGAAATTGCAAAAGGCGACAGACAGATAGCAAATCTCTTAAAATTTATTAAAAGAGAAGCGGACGCTTTAGAAAGCTCCTTTGAAGAGAATGATTCACGACGAAAGCAGAATAACAATCAGCATAGACCGCACACCAGTTCAACGGCAACCGCTGCCGAATTATTTACCACCACAACCAAAGAGTCTTGTTTCTTTGCAAATCGCTTTCTCATCCGACAAAAGACTGTAACGGACCACATACACTCAGTCAACGGAAGAGTATGCTAAAGGGAGACAATCGATGTTTTCGCTGTACATACCGTGGCCATTCCGCTAGAAAATGTACATTGAAACGATTACGGTGTGGAGTCTGTCAAGGGTGGCATGCAAAAGCATTGTGTGATCCCAGCTATCGACGGCAGCAAACGTTAATTAACACAGAAGAGGAAAATCATACAGATACCAATTATAATACATGTGGAACCTCACAGCAAACTCTTAACGTTTGTGCTACTAGTGGAAATAAATACGGAGATGTATTTTTGCAAACTGCGTCAGTTTTTGCAATAAATTCCAAATCAAAACAAAGTTCTTATGTGCGTATTATTCTAGATGGGGGCAGTCAAATGACGTTTATAAAGGAAAGTCTTGCTAATAAATTGTGTTTGCCTATAGTGGGAACAAGAAAGATCAGCATCATACCGTTTGGAAGCGGAAAGCAAATGCGTGCCAGGGATTGTTCCAGTGTACTTTTAACCTTGAAAAGTCAATACGATCAACGAGCAGTGGAAATCGAGGCAGCAGTTGTTCCAGAAATATGCTTAGATGTTTTGGCTATCCCATCTGCCAATATTATAGAGCCTTTTAAATTAACTTTGGCAGATGCACGTCCTTTCGCTAATCAACCCGATGACGGCATTTCTATTTTGATTGGTGCTGACAACTATTGGAAATTTGTTTCAGGGAATTTTGAACGTATCTCTGATCGTTTGACTGCTGTTGATACAGTGTTCGGTTGGACATTGCAGGGGCCAGCTCCAATTGGAGTTCAAGGTATTATTTCGGGATTGATTAACGTGAATGTATTGCCCGTAAGTACGATAGAAGACTTTAGTGAGACAAAGTTTTGGGAACTCGAGGCTATTGGTATCCAACCGGAAAGGAAGCAAGCCGACAATTTTACACAGGAGTTTCTACGTAAGTCTGTTGTCAAAGAAAATGACAGATATCAGGTATGTTTGCCGTGGAAAGATAAAGATGTGATGCTCGATGATAACCAATTGGGTGCTATGATTCGTTTTAAATCATTAACACGTAAACTTTCTAGATGTCCAGAAGAACTATTCAGATACGACAGAGCAATGCGTGAGCTAATAGATGCAGGTATTGCAGAGAAAGTTGGTGACGAGGAAAGGGGTATCCGAAAATACTACATGCCACACCGGCCCGTGTATCGAGATGACAAGGCAACATCCAAACTACGTATAGTTTTTGATGCTTCGGCTCATGCGGAACATTGTCTTTCGTTAAATGATCTTTTGCTGCCCGGATCAAATTTACTTCCCGACATTCTTAAAATATTGTTGAATTTCAGAGTTGGGTCTATTGGAGTAGTCGCTGATATAGAGAAGGCATTTCTACAGGTGTCACTTTGCCCAAAAGACCGTGATGTTCACCGCTTCTATTGGTATACAAAAGGATTGAAATCTGCTCACGATCTTCCGGATCACCAAATCTACAGAATGACTCGGGTGACGTTTGGCGTGACATCCAGTCCATTTCTCCTAGGGGTCACACTCAAAAGACATTTTCAAAATGAATGTGTTGAGTTTCCGGTAACTTGCGCTATTTTAAGCGATAGTTTGTATATGGATGACGTGGTATGCAGTGCTGATGACGAGAATAATGCAATACAATTTTGCCAACAAGCTACATCTATCTTCCAACGTGCTGGTATGAACTTAAGAAAATGGAACAGCAATAACCAGGCAGTGAAGTCTACATTTCCGGATGCCTCCTCGAACGATCAAAAGGTGCTGGGTATGCTATGGTACGTTCATACAGACGAGTTAGCTGTGGATGTTGTTCCTGTGGAGCGCTTTATTGCTGGGTCGGCGATGAAGGGTACTAAACGCTCCGTACTTCAGGTAATTTCACGCTTCTTTGATCCATTGGGGTTTCTCGGCCCTTCGTAATAAATTTTAAAATTTTATTCCAAACCATCTGGAAGATTAAACTTGGATGGGATGATGAATTACCTGCAGGGTTATTGAAAGTTTGGAACTCGTGTTGTGCTGATATTACCAAGCTGAAACAAATGTCAATTCCACGCAATGTCGGTAGCCAACTGAACGTCGTTGAACGAGAATTGCACCTGTTTGCGGATGCAAGTACTAATGGATATGGTACCGTCGCTTACGTCAAACCAATTAATAAGGAAGGTGAATCTTCTGTACAGTTTTTATGTGCCAAGAACAGAGTAGCGCCGTTGAAAGGAGTTAAGGAGATCAATGATCTCACATTACCGCGCCTGGAGCTCACCGCTGCGCTCATTGCTGCTAGGTTGTGTTCTTTTCTGGTAACGAATCTTAAGATGACACTAGACCGCATATTTCTCTGGACTGATTCGAAAATTACGCTCTGTTGGATATCTGGCGAGGCCAAAAGATGGAAGCCCTTCGTAGAAAATAGAGTTCGCGAAATTAGAACTCTGACAGCGGCCTATACTTGGAACCATTGCCCTGGGAAAGAGAATCCGGCAGATTTGCTGACTAGAGGCGTGTCAGCAAAGGTTTTAATAGCGTCTTCAATCTGGATGCATGGTCCCTCTTGGTTGCGAAGCAATTCCGAATACTGGCCAGCGAACGACGAGGAGCCGTGTTCTGTTAATGTATCCTCACTACAAGTTAGTGTTGACACTAAAAGGGAGTGCAATTTGAAGCCTATTCTGCGTGTATAGAATTTTGGTTGCTGGAAGAGATTACTGCGGGTGAGTGCTTATGTATTGAGATTTGTTAATATACTTCGTAAAAGACACTTTGAGCAAACAACATATTTAACGTCAGAAGAAATACATCAATCTGAGAAGTATTGGATTAAAGTAACCCAGTTTGAATATTTCAGTGATGAGATCGAGGCGATAAAGAAGGGAAACTCTGTTCACAAGTCTTCTAATATTCTTGCTCTTAATCCATCTTTAGATATGGATGGTATTTTACGTGTGAACAGTAGACTTCAATCAATTGAAGGGGGTGGAGATTGTCCGTATCCGATTGTGTTACCCAAACAATCATACGTTAGTCTGTACTAACTGAAGTAAGAACTCGCTTCTGGATATTGAGAGCGCGACAGTTGATCAAAGCGATTATCAGTCGGTGTGTCGTCTGCAAACGGCTATTAGGAAAACCTGGATCGCAACCATTTGCCCCGATTCCCCGCGACAGATTGCTAACATCCCAGTCATTTCAAATGGTCGAATGTGTCGAATGCACATAAACGAACATTGCATGGTGGTATGAATTCTGTACTAACTGAAGTAAGAACTCGCTTCTGGATATTGAGAGCGCGACAGTTGATCAAAGCGATTATCAGTCGGTGTGTCGTCTGCAAACGGCTATTAGGAAAACCTGGATCGCAACCATTTGCCCCGATTCCCCGCGACAGATTGCTAACATCCCGACCATTTGAAATGACTGGGATCGATTTCGCTGGACCGTTGTATGTGCCATCAGACGAAGGGACAACGAAGAAGGTATATATTTTACTGCTAACCTGTGGCTCAGTTAGAGCAATTCATCTAGAGCTGGTAACGGATTTAACCGCCGAATGCTGTTTGCTGGCACTAAGGAGATTTTTTGCACGTAGAGGGAAGCCTTCAATAATTTACTCAGATAACGCGAAGACTTTTAAGCGTGCCTCTAAGGAACTAAATATATTAAACAGTGCCTTGGGTGCTGAGTTGATACAAGGATTTGCTAGCTGTGAAGGCGTTAAATGGAAATATATCGTTGAAAGAGCACCTTGGTGGGGTGGGTTTTGGGAAAGACTCGTAAAAAGCGTAAAGGGAGTTCTAAGGGCTACAATTGGAAGAACTTCAATGAACTTCGAAGAGTTGCGAACACTGTTGGTAGAGGTTGAACGCGTCATTAATGCTAGGCCCTTAACGTACATTTCCGATGATCCCAAAGACTTATCTCCTTTAACACCTTTACATTTTCTTGCAGGTTCACATGAAACATTCTTTGAGCCTACATTAACGACTCCGACAACTGGTGCTGATATTCGTCAAAGGTGGAATTCCCGCTTGAAACTCTTACGTTCGTTCTGGAAAAGATGGCGGCTCGAATACCTGAATCAACTTCGTTCGCTGCACTTCAACAAAAAATCGTCCTCATCGAATTTCAAGCCAAATGATGTCGTCATATTATACGATGCAGCAGTATCAAGGATCCTATGGAAATTGGCTATCGTCGAGGAAGTTTTCCCAGGCCGAGACAACAAAGTGAGAGCCTGCCAAATACGTCTACCAAATGGAACTAAACTGAGAAGACCGGTGCAGCTACTATACCCTCTTGAGCTGAACTAAGTGCCATCTTTGGCGGTCGGAGAGTGTAGAATTTATGTAACATTTCAATGCAACATTCCCATTTCTAACGTTTAAATAAGTAAATAACTTTACATGAATTATGTACTTAGCTAAAAGCTATTAAACAGTTAAGAAATGAGACTATAAATTCTCTCTAACTAACTGATTATAGTTAGTTATCTCTATAAACTCGATTGGATTATAACTATACTGAATTTATAATAAACTATTACTTTGAATATTTGATTCGGGTCTTCTTTAATGCGTCATACGTTTCAACAGTTGATAGCATTTTTTACAGTTCGCACATGACAAATGATAGACGCTTCTTTAGATCTTTGGATGAGTTTGATGGTGCAAGCATTACTTTGGCTGATGGGAAACAAATATCTTCAGCTGGTCGTGGAGAAGGTGTAATTGTTGGCGTTAACGGCAATAAAGGACGTATCAGAATCATGCTTCATGACGTTTTGTTCGTGCCGGAACTAAGTGGAAGTCTAATCTCTGTAAGCAAGCTGGTCGAAAATGGTTTTACTGCTAAATTTGATAAGAATAATTGTCGTATAATGAATTCAGCAGGAAAAGTTGTAACATTGGGTAATCGACATGGAAATCTTTATCATCTTCAAGTTACGGAGCAGTCATCACAGGCTTCAGAAGAAAAACATCATGCAAACTGCCAACATCAATGGCATAGACGTTTAGGTCATCGAGATCCTGCCGTGTTACTGCAGATGAAGAACAGGCATTTGGTTTCCGGATTAGATGTACGAAACTGTGGACTGCAAGTTGTTTGCGAGTGTTGTTTAAAAGGAAAACTGAGTAGAAAGCCGTTTCCTGCAATAGTTCATCGAAAATCGAGCAAATTACTGGATATAGTACATACGGATTTGTGTGGTCCCATGAGAACACCAACACCAGCTGGAAATAGGTACCTGATGACTATGATAGACGATTTCAGCCGTTATACAGTAGTTTATCTATTGAAACATAAATGGGAAGCTGCAGATCGGATAAAGCAATACGTACGCGAAGTTCAAAATCAGTTTGGAAGAAAACCAGTCGTCATTAGATCAGATGGAGGTGGAGAGTATGACAACAACAACCTACGAGATTTTTATATTGCAGAAGGTATCAAGCCGCAGTTTACTACTGCATATTCTCCACAGCAAAATGGCATTGCGGAACGCAAAAATAGATCTCTCATCGAAATGACCAAATGCATGCTAATAGACGCTGGATTGGAAAAACGATATTGGGGTGAAGCTGTTCTTACGGCAACGTACATTCAAAATCGTTTGCCTTCAAAGTCAGTGGATAAAACTCCATTCGAACTTTGGTATAAGAGGAAACCATCTATGAAGCATATACGAACGTTCGGTTGTGAAGCTTATGTGCATATACCTGATGTTAAACGCGATAAACTGGACTGTAAAGCTAAAAAGCTAATATTTGTTGGATACTCTGATCAACATAAAGGATATCGTTTTCTGGATCGATCGACGGTGAAAATCGTAGTCAGTCGAGATGCTCGTTTTCTAGAAAATGAAGTACGGGAAGCCGAATTTGCAGACACTGATATGGATATAGGCCCTGATGAAGTTCAAATCCGTCTTGTCCCTGAAAAGGAAGTGTTTCCAGCGGAACGTTTTGATGTTTCTGTTGATGATGACTGTTCGAGTGAGGATAAATTTTATGGATTTGATGAAGAATTACCACCCGAGGATCAGGAGGAGTTGACTGCAACAAGGCGTTCTGAGCGAACTACTCGCGGAGTACCACCAATCTATCTAAACGATTACTTAGCCGGCAAGGCATCTTTATCGTTAGATGAGCCAAGGGACTATAAAGAGGCAGTTAACGTACCTGAGTGGGAGGAGGCAATGAACGAGGAAATGAAATCACATCGACTTAATCGAACATGGGACCTTGTAAATCTTCCAGAAGGCAGAAAAACGGTTGGGTCGAAATGGGTGTTTAAAATTAAAAGGAACGAGCAGAACGAGGTCACCAGATACAAAGCGCGAATCGTCGCGCAAGGTTACACTCAAAAGTATGGTGTTGACTACGACCAAGTATTTGCTCCCGTCACAAAAGTAACAACTCTACGAACGTTTTTGGCTGTTGCTGCAAAGCATGGAATGCTTGTCAAACATTTCGACGTCAAAACTGCATATCTCAATGGAGTTGTAGAAGAGGAGATTTTTATGAAACAACCACCAGGCTATGAAATTTCCGAAAAAGAAGGGTTAGTCTGCCGACTAAACAAAAGTATCTATGGACTTAAACAATCAGCGCGCTGTTGGAATCAGGCACTAGATGACGTTTTGATAAAGCTGAATTTTAAAGCGTCTGCTTCAGATCCATGTTTATACATAAAAAATTCTGGAGGTAAAAATGTGTTCCTACTGGTCTATGTTGATGATTTGCTGGTGGGAAGCGTGGATGAAGGTGAAATCGATAAAGTCTATAACGAACTTCAAAGAGAATTTGAGATTATTAATCTGGGTGACGTACGGTATTTCCTGGGCATGGAAATACATCGAAAAGACAACGTTTTTCAAATTAATCTACAAAATTACATTAAAAAGCTACTTAAAAACTTTGATATGGAGAAAGCTAAGATTTCCAATTCACCGATGGACGCTGGTTACCTGAAAGTTGAAGATAAGACAGCTTCATTAGACAACAGCACAATCTATCGAAGTCTTTTCGGAGCATTGCTGTATTTGGCTGTGAACGCTAGACCCGACATATCGGCAAGCACTGCAATCTTGGGAAGAAAGTTTCAAAACCCAACGGAAGCTGATTGGACCGCTGCAAAACGAATACTACGTTACCTGAAGGGAACCATAGATTATAAACTTCGCATTGGCAATACTGAGGATTGGAATCTGGTTGGTTATTCTGATGCTGACTGGGCTGGCGATCAAGTAAGTAGGAGATCAACGACTGGATACGTGTTTTTGTTTGGAGAGTCTCCAATTTCGTGGGCTAGTCGTCGACAAGAATGTGTCACACTTTCATCAATGGAAGCTGAGTACGTGGCACTCAGTGATGCATGTCAAGAGGTAGTATGGCTGCGAAGACTACTACGAGATTTTGGTGAGATTCAGCATAATCCCACATTGATGAACGAGGACAATCAGAGCTGCATATCATTCGTTAATACGGATCGTATTAGTAGGCGATCAAAACATATTGAAACTAAGGAGCGGTTTGTTCAAGATCTTTGTACAGCTCGTGAGATCAAGTTGGAGTATTGTTCGACAAACGAGATGATTGCGGACATATTTACAAAACCTCTGGGGCCGATCAAGCAAAAGAACTTCTGCAAGATGTTGAAACTAGTTGCCGACTAAAGGATTGTTCATTGAGGAGGAGTGTTGAGTTTTTCAATGAACGCACACATTTCGCACTGAAGGATGCCCATCACAATTTGTTTTACATCCTACTCACTCTACCACTACACACGGTCGAATGTGGCTGTGCCATTTTTCAATTGCATTAATTACTCTTTAAGTTATTTTAATAAACTGAATTCCTTTAATTTAACATTTGGTACAATTGCGTTTTTGTTTGCTAGCAGGTACTTATATTTAAAATGTCTATTATATGGTTTTAATCACAATGTGTAGCAAACTAGAAAACCATGACCCAAAATCATTTCAATATCCCGAAGATGATTTTCAGCAATGACATAACCTCAGTCATCATTTTACTTCTCCGATTTTAATACTGTTACAACCCCTCCGATAGATCGATAAACCCCGTCTCCAGTACCAACATCTTGCAGTTCCGCTCTCCATTCCTCGACGTCCCAATCGTATTTCTTTGCTTCAGACAAAAACATTAATTTTGCATTCATCTCTTTCAATTTTGTCTTGTGAGATTGCCATCGTCATTGGTGTTTAACAAGCGACGAATTTTATGAGGTGGTTAATCCGTATTTGTAGTTGATATTATTGCATGGTCGAAAGCGAGTTTCACATTCGCTACCGAAGCGAACTAGCCTTGACTAGATATAGTAAGTACGTTAAGTAAAGGGCCCAACCCATAGAATCCGTCGCGTCCGTTGCGGCAAAGTTTTCGACTGACATGTTGATAGAATACACACTCTCTTATGGAGGGTGTCCCATAAGCAGCGCACGTGCCGGAGCGACGGATAAAGTAAGTTTACTTTCTACTTTTCTGTCCGTCGCCTCCGTTGACAATTGGCACATCGTGAGAAGATTCCTTTTCATTGGTGGAAATATTGAGCGCGTGAGAGAGGCTGTCATCGGCTCTCACTAGTGCTCTTATATTGTGGGATTTCTTCCTTTTTTGGGGAATTTCGATGTCCGAAAAGCCTTAAGTGGGAAAAAGAAAAATCTAAAAAACATTGAAAAAAAAATTTTTTTTTTCTAAATTTCATCAAAATAAGTATCTAGATTTCACCATGATAATCAACACATGTATGTACATAAAAAATAACTTTTTTAAATCACCTTTCAGCAAGATTTTTAATATCAAAATTTTCTAGTACCAAAAACAAGTCATTATGATATTAAAAAAATGCAATTTTTATACCAAAGGTTATTTAATGTGATTATTTATCCGTATAATATAACTTTTACTTGTAAAAGTTAATTTTTTTCACAAAAAAATACCTATCAAGGGAATTATTTGGAAGGGAATTTGACTACGTTGGAAAGGGAAAAATTTCCACGTTTCTTGGGACAAATAGGTATAGAGTACTAAAACACTGTCACTTAGCGTATGCGACGGATTCTATGGGACAGTTCGTTCCGTCAAATACGGCAATCCATCGACGCAACGGACGCGACGGATTCTATGGGTTGGGCCCTTAACATTTTAATATAATAATTTTCGGTGACTTTTAAGGTCCTCCCATAACTCCCATAACCATAACATAATGAGCAAAATGAGAGACAAACCATAGCGGTAAACAAATGAGAGAGAAATTGCACTACGATTCAACAAAGACCAAAAGGAGGACACAAAACCTTTTTAACAAATCGGTGCAATCTTCATCCTAAATAAACAAAGACATGGTGTCCAATATTATAGATACAATTGGATTCCAAACATGCATGGCAAAGCCACCCATTGCGAGCTCGAAAAACTCAGCCCGGACACCAAAAACGATCATTACTACCGCGAAATGTATTTTCTGCTAATTACCAGAATAATCTATCCCAAACAAATCTTTACGTACGACCGCTCAAACTACTTGGACACTATAATAACTACAAGAATAATGCATGGCGTCATAAACAGAATGCAAAACGGACACTCCTATGTGAACAAGAAGAGAAGAGCATTTTTCCGTCGGTTGCATTTAATATTTTTATTGCACACCACTTACCCAACTTGAGGTATAGGTCACTCAGATATTTACCGGACTACCAGCAAATCTAACGCTAAACCCAAGGGACAAGGGTTTCCTTAAATGTTTATGGTGACCCTTTTTTTCTTCTTTTATTGCCTTAGACAATCGGTCGGCAACAGTTTTTAGGTACATTTTCTGCATTATAACCTTTTTTTCCACCATCACTCCACTACCATCACATCCACCGAGCTGCGTTTCGCAGCCTACTCTATGCTACCTAATAGAGCAGGATATAATTGATAATTGTGACATTTTGTTCATTTGACAGCTAATCTGTTCCTTGATTTTGTGCGGTTTTTTCTGCAATGGCGGTGTCGGAAAGGGTTCACGTATAGGCGGATTCTATAAATGTGTGAGTGATATCGCGAACTGACAACTTCCTGTTCAACAAATTTTTCCTGTTCTTACACGCATACTTTTTAGGTAGCGAGAAAGATGTCGGATGAGAACAAATGACAACAGAGTAACTGTTGTGCGGGAATTTTTCCACAATCCTGTAAGGAATCACTCATAGTGCCGATAAGAAAGATCCCAAATGCAAAATCTTTCAGTGACTATCGACCAATAAATATGATGCCCTTGTATGAATTTTTTTTAGAAAAAACTGTTGTTATGCAACTGCAAGCGCATCTAAAGGGCCAATGCCTTCTGGATAGCTGTCAATCAGGGTTTCGTGCACACCACTCCTGTGAAACGTGTTTGAACTTTGTCATAAATGATTGCAGGAGAGAAATTGATGAAAAAAATGTGGTGGTTGCTGTTTTCTTAGACCTAAAACGAGCCTTTGAAACAGTAGACCACAAAATTTTATTCAAAAAATTAAAGTGTTACGGCATCAAATCTGTTGAACACAAATGGTTTAAATCTTATTTATCCGGTCGAACGCAGCGAACAATATCATCAGCAATTCCTGTTAGCGTGGGTGTGCCGCAGGGTACAGTACTGGATATGTAGCTATTTCCAATGTTTATAAACGATATGAGCAAAGTAATAAAATCCTCGAAACTCATCTTGTTTGCTGATGATGGGTTACTCTACATCACTAGAAAAACTACTGCTGAGTGCATGAATGAAATAAATCAAGACCTAGACAAAATAAATACATGCTTTATGTTAAACGACGATATCCATCCTATGAGAGAGAGCAGGAAAATCCCTCCTACTCTATTAGGTAGCATACAGGAAGGGCGTCTTCCCGAGTTCGCGTCCGCCAGATATTTTTGGTACTAGGGTTTGCTTAGTGAGTTTTACAATTAGAAGTGGGATATGATTCCCGAGAGTTTGTTAAGTGTCTGCTATTCTCTGTCCAGGAAAAATTGTCAGTACAGGGAAGATAGGATGTTTGTCTCTCAGTCTGGTTGCAATGACTTACATAAATCGGTCCCTCTTTAAAGCTCTCACAGGGCTGCCAAGGTTTATATGATAATTCGCCATAACTCAGAGAGCAATACTATTAGGGTTACCATCTTCCAATTTAAAACATATTGTTGAATGAAATAAATTACGTATCTTTTTTTTCCGGTAAGATGATAGGAGTTTTTTTTTAAGGGTATCCCCCTAGTAGGCCTAATCGCTTAAGTTTGTTTTCCAACGAAAAATACAAATTTCGTAACACAAAAAAAAATTCAAAACGCAAAATATATCACCGTAATCCAATTTATTCATTATAAATATTGTAAAACATAAAACACTAATATCACATATTTAAATATCAACTAATCCGATGAGTAATTTGTTGTTTCTTTTCTACACTTAGATCCTTTGAAGATTTTGTAGCCATATTTCTCTTTATTTATATTCACAATATAGTAAACTATTCGCTTAGATGCACTATCCGCGATTGAGATAACAACCATTGTTTCCGCCTAATATACACAAACAGACAATTAGAAAATTATATAACCACGACGCAATGTAATATACCTAAACGAATGGTAGAAGGACTGCACTTGTACATACATTTTTTAATCTAGATACCTAGATTACATATTTGTTAAAAAATGATTACCCGTCAGTGCGGATCTTTGCGGAAACAGTAGCAAAAAAAGGATCATAAAATCTTTTCGAGGCATTTTCTTCACTGGGGAGGAGTGACCGGATGTGGTAAAACCCAACGACCGACAATAAATGGTATAGGCTTACCTGCTTCGTAACTTCGATATTTCAGTGTGAAAATTTATTTGATAAAAAAATAGACAAATATGCAAAAATATAACAAAAATTCTAAAATATGCCAAAAATATGCTCTACAAAGTGAAATATGCAATTATACCATTTATACATGGCATTAACGAAATGAATGCAATAAAACATCTGACGAATAAATGTTATTTCTAAAAGACAACAATAAAAATGGGTTTACTGAATATTATTAAATCCTTCAGAAATACAAACAAATTAAAACCGAATGGCAACACCCTATATAAAAACTCGCTCTCAAAAGCACCAAAACCGAAAGTTCATTGACAAAATCCATAGAAAAACCCTAATGACATGCTTGCATTGTAGATTAGGGCAACACTCTTCTGATGTGCTTCAGTCACACACACTGCTTATTTTGCTTGGTGATAATGATAATAGCAAGTGAACAAACCGATCATGCTCATTCTGCCTGCGGCTGTGTGGCAGACTGGTTGTGGTGGGCTGTATGCGAGTTTTAGGAAAATTACAGCAACAATTCCTTGGTATGACAGTGGTTTGGTTCTTAAGGGCCCAAACCATAGAATCCGTCGCGTCCGTTGCGGCAAAGTTTTCGACTGACAGGTTGATAGAATACACACTCTCTTATGGAAGGTGTCCCATAAGCAGCGCACGTGCCGGAGCGACGGATAAAGTAAGTTTACTTTCTACTTTTCTGTCCGTCGCCTCCGTTGACAATTGGCACATCGTGAGAAGATTCCTTTTCATTGGTGGAAATATTGAGCGCGTGAGAGAGGCTGTCATCGGCTCTCACTAGTGCTCTCATATTGTGGGATTTCTTCCTTTTTTGGGGATATTCGATGTCCGAAAAGCCTTAAGTGGGAAAAAGAAAAATCTAAAAAAACATTCCGCGGTACTAATAATCATTTTTAGTGTCCAGACTAAATTTTTCGAGCTCACATAGCGAAATTTTCCATACAAAACTGCATATTGTGATCTAGGAAATATTTAGTGTGAAGGTTAAAAATGATTATTAGTAAGGCCCATTGAAAATAAAATTTTTTTTTTCTAAATTTCATCAAAATAAGTATCTAGATTTCACCATGATAATCAACACATGTATGTACATAAAAAATAACTTTTTTAAATCACCTTTCAGCAAGATTTTTAATATCAAAATTTTCTAGTACCAAAAAGAAGTCATTATGATATTAAAAAAATGCGATTTTTATACCAAAGGTTATTTAATGTGATTATTTATCCGTATAATATAACTTTTACTTTTAAAAGTTAATTTTTTTCACAACAAGATACCTATCAAGGGAATTATTTGAAAGGGAATTGGACTACGTTGGAAAGGGAAAAATTCCCACGTTTCTTGGGACAAATAGGTATAGAGTACTAAAACACTGTCACTTAGCGTATGCGACGGATTCTATGGGACAGTTCGTTCCGTCAAATACGGCAATCCATCGACGCAACGGACGCGACGGATTCTATGGGTTGGGCCCTTAACATTTTAATATAATAATTTTCGGTGACTTTTAAGGTCCTCCCATAACTCCCATAACCATAACATAATGAGCAAAATGAGAGACAAACCATAGCGGTAAACAAATGAGAGAGAAATTGCACTACGATTCAACAAAGACCAAAAGGAGGACACAAAACCTTTTTAACAAATCGGTGCAATCTTCATCCTAAATAAACAAAGACATGGTGTCCAATATTATAGATACAATTGGATTCCAAACATGCATGGCAAAGCCACCCATTGCGAGCTCGAAAAACTCAGCCCGGACACCAAAAACGATCATTACTACCGCGAAATGTATTTTCTGCTAATTACCAGAATAATCTATCCCAAACAAATCTTTACGTACGACCGCTCAAACTACTTGGACACTATAATAACTACAAGAATAATGCATGGCGTCATAAACAGAATGCAAAACGGACACTCCTATGTGAACAAGAAGAGAAGAGCATTTTTCCGTCGGTTGCATTTAATATTTTTATTGCACACCACTTACCCAACTTGAGGTATAGGTCACTCAGATATTTACCGGACTACCAGCAAATCTAACGCTAAACCCAAGGGACAAGGGTTTCCTTAAATGTTTATGGTGACCCTTTTTTTCTTCTTTTATTGCCTTAGACAATCGGTCGGCAACAGTTTTTAGGTACATTTTCTGCATTATAACCTTTTTTTCCACCATCACTCCACTACCATCACATCCACCGAGCTGCGTTTCGCAGCCTACTCTATGCTACCTAATAGAGCAGGATATAATTGATAATTGTGACATTTTGTTCATTTGACAGCTAATCTGTTCCTTGATTTTGTGCGGTTTTTTCTGCAATGGCGGTGTCGGAAAGGGTTCACGTATAGGCGGATTCTATAAATGTGTGAGTGATATCGCGAACTGACAACTTCCTGTTCAACAAATTTTTCCTGTTCTTACACGCATACTTTTTAGGTAGCGAGAAAGATGTCGGATGAGAACAAATGACAACAGAGTAACTGTTGTGCGGGAATTTTTCCACAATCCTGTAAGGAATCACTCATAGTGCCGATAAGAAAGATCCCAAATGCAAAATCTTTCAGTGACTATCGACCAATAAATATGATGCCCTTGTATGAATTTTTTTTAGAAAAAACTGTTGTTATGCAACTGCAAGCGCATCTAAAGGGCCAATGCCTTCTGGATAGCTGTCAATCAGGGTTTCGTGCACACCACTCCTGTGAAACGTGTTTGAACTTTGTCATAAATGATTGCAGGAGAGAAATTGATGAAAAAAATGTGGTGGTTGCTGTTTTCTTAGACCTAAAACGAGCCTTTGAAACAGTAGACCACAAAATTTTATTCAAAAAATTAAAGTGTTACGGCATCAAATCTGTTGAACACAAATGGTTTAAATCTTATTTATCCGGTCGAACGCAGCGAACAATATCATCAGCAATTCCTGTTAGCGTGGGTGTGCCGCAGGGTACAGTACTGGATATGTAGCTATTTCCAATGTTTATAAACGATATGAGCAAAGTAATAAAATCCTCGAAACTCATCTTGTTTGCTGATGATGGGTTACTCTACATCACTAGAAAAACTACTGCTGAGTGCATGAATGAAATAAATCAAGACCTAGACAAAATAAATACATGCTATACCCAACTTGAGGTATAGGTCACTCAGATATTTACCGGACTACCAGCAAATCTAACGAACAACCCAAGGGACAAGGTTTTTCCTTAAATGTTTATGGTGACCCTTTTTTCTTCTTTTATTGCCTTAGACAATCAGTCGGCAACAGTTTATAGGTACATTTTCTGCATTATACCCTTTTTTTCCACCATCACTCCACTACACTTCAAAAGTTTTTTTTTTGGTTGTGCGCAACAATACACGCATACGAACAACACTAGGGTTAACACTGCTTTTTCTCCAAATTAGTATCTACAGATACCACTATACTCTGTCCAGGAAAAATTGTCAGTACACCCTTATGGAGGAGTTTTTTTCTACCAGTGGTGCCGGTAGCCCAAGTAACAATTTTACTTCGGTAAGGCGCTATCGAAGCTATTTCCCCTCCCGCAATATTAACTGCATAAGACCTATAAGAAACAAATTTGGCGCACTTTATACAGGTAGGTCACTACCGAAACCTTATAGAGGCCTTATAGAAACTTTATAGAAACCTTATAGAAACCTTATAGAAGCTGTACAAAGGCACAAAATATGAAAAGAAAACTATTTTTTTTTTATTCTTCAACTTTTTCAATTTCTTATTTTGTTTTTCGTATTAATGAACATTATCTATCTACTATAATTGACTCTTTGCAATTTTCTTTCAGTGAATACTCCCCGTATATAATTTATATTTTACTTACAACGGGTCGCACTGAGAATCGAACATGAGTCCTGCTGCGTAGTACTCCAATACACTACCCCTAGGCTAATTCGTCATAATAATGTTTCAGTGGTAAATCTCAACTACTTGATACATTTCAGAATTTCGTTAAGACTTCCAATCGCAAGTCGTTAATTGCATGACATTTCATTGCTTCTATAATGCCTTCTGTGAGAAGCTCTAACGAAGCTTCTACTTACAACCACAAGCTTTACCGAAGCAATACACTTTCCATCATCTCCTCACTTCTTTTTAGAGGTCTTATAGAGATCTTAACGAAACTTAATTTCATATCCCTCTATAAAGCCTGCGTGTATGCTTCGCAAAGGACGTACAGAAGTTATTTTGGAAACAATTGCTTCGAAATCGGTCTACTTCGGTAAACAAATCCTATAGAGACCCTATCGAAATGGTTGCCTACAGAAATTACCAAATTGAACCTTACCGAAGTCAAATTGTTACTTGGGAGATACTCTCACGGCATTCAAACACAAGAATTGCCACTGAAATAAAGGGCCCAACCCATAGAATCCGTCGCGTCCGTTGCGTCGACGGATTGCCGTATTTGACGGAACGAACTGTCCCATAGAATCCGTCGCATACGCTAAGTGACAGTGTTTTAGTACTCTATACCTATTTGTCCCAAGAAACGTGGGAATTTTTCCCTTTCCAACGTAGTCCAATTCCCTTTCAAATAATTCCCTTGATAGGTATCTTGTTGTGAAAAAAATTAACTTTTAAAAGTAAAAGTTATATTATACGGATAAATAATCACATTAAATAACCTTTGGTATAAAAATCGCATTTTTTTAATATCATAATGACTTCTTTTTGGTACTAGAAAATTTTGATATTAAAAATCTTGCTGAAAGGTGATTTAAAAAAGTTATTTTTTATGTACATACATGTGTTGATTATCATGGTGAAATCTAGATACTTATTTTGATGAAATTTAGAAAAAAAAAATTTTATTTTCAATGGGCCTTACTAATAATCATTTTTAACCTTCACACTAAATATTTCCTAGATCACAATATGCAGTTTTGTATGGAAAATTTCGCTATGTGAGCTCGAAAAATTTAGTCTGGACACTAAAAATGATTATTAGTACCGCGGAATGTTTTTTTAGATTTTTCTTTTTCCCACTTAAGGCTTTTCGGACATCGAATATCCCCAAAAAAGGAAGAAATCCCACAATATGAGAGCACTAGTGAGAGCCGATGACAGCCTCTCTCACGCGCTCAATATTTCCACCAATGAAAAGGAATCTTCTCACGATGTGCCAATTGTCAACGGAGGCGACGGACAGAAAAGTAGAAAGTAAACTTACTTTATCCGTCGCTCCGGCACGTGCGCTGCTTATGGGACACCTTCCATAAGAGAGTGTGTATTCTATCAACCTGTCAGTCGAAAACTTTGCCGCAACGGACGCGACGGATTCTATGGTTTGGGCCCTTAAGAACCAAACCACTGTCATACCAAGGAATTGTTGCTGTAATTTTCCTAAAACTCGCATACAGCCCACCACAACCAGTCTGCCACACAGCCGCAGGCAGAATGAGCATGATCGGTTTGTTCACTTGCTATTATCATTATCACCAAGCAAAATAAGCAGTGTGTGTGACTGAAGCACATCAGAAGAGTGTTGCCCTAATCTACAATGCAAGCATGTCATTAGGGTTTTTCTATGGATTTTGTCAATGAACTTTCGGTTTTGGTGCTTTTGAGAGCGAGTTTTTATATAGGGTGTTGCCATTCGGTTTTAATTTGTTTGTATTTCTGAAGGATTTAATAATATTCAGTAAACCCATTTTTATTGTTGTCTTTTAGAAATAACATTTATTCGTCAGATGTTTTATTGCATTCATTTCGTTAATGCCATGTATAAATGGTATAATTGCATATTTCACTTTGTAGAGCATATTTTTGGCATATTTTAGAATTTTTGTTATATTTTTGCATATTTGTCTATTTTTTTATCAAATAAATTTTCACACTGAAATATCGAAGTTACGAAGCAGGTAAGCCTATACCATTTATTGTCGGTCGTTGGGTTTTACCACATCCGGTCACTCCTCCCCAGTGAAGAAAATGCCTCGAAAAGATTTTATGATCCTTTTTTTGCTACTGTTTCCGCAAAGATCCGCACTGACGGGTAATCATTTTTTAACAAATATGTAATCTAGGTATCTAGATTAAAAAATGTATGTACAAGTGCAGTCCTTCTACCATTCGTTTAGGTATATTACATTGCGTCGTGGTTATATAATTTTCTAATTGTCTGTTTGTGTATATTAGGCGGAAACAATGGTTGTTATCTCAATCGCGGATAGTGCATCTAAGCGAATAGTTTACTATATTGTGAATATAAATAAAGAGAAATATGGCTACAAAATCTTCAAAGGATCTAAGTGTAGAAAAGAAACAACAAATTACTCATCGGATTAGTTGATATTTAAATATGTGATATTAGTGTTTTATGTTTTACAATATTTATAATGAATAAATTGGATTACGGTGATATATTTTGCGTTTTGAATTTTTTTTTGTGTTACGAAATTTGTATTTTTCGTTGGAAAACAAACTTAAGCGATTAGGCCTACTAGGGGGATACCCTTAAAAAAAAACTCCTATCATCTTACCGGAAAAAAAAGATACGTAATTTATTTCATTCAACAATATGTTTTAAATTGGAAGATGGTAACCCTAATAGTATTGCTCTCTGAGTTATGGCGAATTATCATATAAACCTTGGCAGCCCTGTGAGAGCTTTAAAGAGGGACCGATTTATGTAAGTCATTGCAACCAGACTGAGAGACAAACATCCTATCTTCCCTGTACTGACAATTTTTCCTGGACAGAGAATAGCAGACACTTAACAAACTCTCGGGAATCATATCCCACTTCTAATTGTAAAACTCACTAAGCAAACCCTAGTACCAAAAATATCTGGCGGACGCGAACTCGGGAAGACGCCCTTCCTGTATGCTACCTAATAGAGTAGGAGGGATTTTCCTGCTCTCTCTCATAGGATGGATATCGTCGTTTAACATAAAGCATGTATTTATTTTGTCTAGGTCTTGATTTATTTCATTCATGCACTCAGCAGTAGTTTTTCTAGTGATGTAGAGTAACCCATCATCAGCAAACAAGATGAGTTTCGAGGATTTTATTACTTTGCTCATATCGTTTATAAACATTGGAAATAGCTACATATCCAGTACTGTACCCTGCGGCACACCCACGCTAACAGGAATTGCTGATGATATTGTTCGCTGCGTTCGACCGGATAAATAAGATTTAAACCATTTGTGTTCAACAGATTTGATGCCGTAACACTTTAATTTTTTGAATAAAATTTTGTGGTCTACTGTTTCAAAGGCTCGTTTTAGGTCTAAGAAAACAGCAACCACCACATTTTTTTCATCAATTTCTCTCCTGCAATCATTTATGACAAAGTTCAAACACGTTTCACAGGAGTGGTGTGCACGAAACCCTGATTGACAGCTATCCAGAAGGCATTGGCCCTTTAGATGCGCTTGCAGTTGCATAACAACAGTTTTTTCTAAAAAAAATTCATACAAGGGCATCATATTTATTGGTCGATAGTCACTGAAAGATTTTGCATTTGGGATCTTTCTTATCGGCACTATGAGTGATTCCTTACAGGATTGTGGAAAAATTCCCGCACAACAGTTACTCTGTTGTCATTTGTTCTCATCCATCTTTCTCGCTACCTAAAAAGTATGCGTGTAAGAACAGGAAAAATTTGTTGAACAGGAAGTTGTCAGTTCGCGATATCACTCACACATTTATAGAATCCGCCTATACGTGAACCCTTTCCGACACCGCCATTGCAGAAAAAACCGCACAAAATCAAGGAACAGATTAGCTGTCAAATGAACAAAATGTCACAATTATCAATTATATCCTGCTCTATTAGGTAGCATAGAGTAGGCTGCGAAACGCAGCTCGGTGGATGTGATGGTAGTGGAGTGATGGTGGAAAAAAAGGTTATAATGCAGAAAATGTACCTAAAAACTGTTGCCGACCGATTGTCTAAGGCAATAAAAGAAGAAAAAAAGGGTCACCATAAACATTTAAGGAAACCCTTGTCCCTTGGGTTTAGCGTTAGATTTGCTGGTAGTCCGGTAAATATCTGAGTGACCTATACCTCAAGTTGGGTAAGTGGTGTGCAATAAAAATATTAAATGCAACCGACGGAAAAATGCTCTTCTCTTCTTGTTCACATAGGAGTGTCCGTTTTGCATTCTGTTTATGACGCCATGCATTATTCTTGTAGTTATTATAGTGTCCAAGTAGTTTGAGCGGTCGTACGTAAAGATTTGTTTGGGATAGATTATTCTGGTAATTAGCAGAAAATACATTTCGCGGTAGTAATGATCGTTTTTGGTGTCCGGGCTGAGTTTTTCGAGCTCGCAATGGGTGGCTTTGCCATGCATGTTTGGAATCCAATTGTATCTATAATATTGGACACCATGTCTTTGTTTATTTAGGATGAAGATTGCACCGATTTGTTAAAAAGGTTTTGTGTCCTCCTTTTGGTCTTTGTTGAATCGTAGTGCAATTTCTCTCTCATTTGTTTACCGCTATGGTTTGTCTCTCATTTTGCTCATTATGTTATGGTTATGGGAGTTATGGGAGGACCTTAAAAGTCACCGAAAATTATTATATTAAAATGTTAAGGGCCCAACCCATAGAATCCGTCGCGTCCGTTGCGTCGATGGATTGCCGTATTTGACGGAACGAACTGTCCCATAGAATCCGTCGCATACGCTAAGTGACAGTGTTTTAGTACTCTATACCTATTTGTCCCAAGAAACGTGGAAATTTTTCCCTTTCCAACGTAGTCAAATTCCCTTCCAAATAATTCCCTTGATAGGTATTTTTTTGTGAAAAAAATTAACTTTTACAAGTAAAAGTTATATTATACGGATAAATAATCACATTAAATAACCTTTGGTATAAAAATTGCATTTTTTTAATATCATAATGACTTGTTTTTGGTACTAGAAAATTTTGATATTAAAAATCTTGCTGAAAGGTGATTTAAAAAAGTTATTTTTTATGTACATACATGTGTTGATTATCATGGTGAAATCTAGATACTTATTTTGATGAAATTTAGAAAAAAAAAATTTTTTTTTCAATGTTTTTTAGATTTTTCTTTTTCCCACTTAAGGCTTTTCGGACATCGAAATTCCCCAAAAAAGGAAGAAATCCCACAATATAAGAGCACTAGTGAGAGCCGATGACAGCCTCTCTCACGCGCTCAATATTTCCACCAATGAAAAGGAATCTTCTCACGATGTGCCAATTGTCAACGGAGGCGACGGACAGAAAAGTAGAAAGTAAACTTACTTTATCCGTCGCTCCGGCACGTGCGCTGCTTATGGGACACCCTCCATAAGAGAGTGTGTATTCTATCAACATGTCAGTCGAAAACTTTGCCGCAACGGACGCGACGGATTCTATGGGTTGGGCCCTTTACTTAACGTACTTACTATATCTAGTCAAGGCTAGTTCGCTTCGGTAGCGAATGTGAAACTCGCTTTCGACCATGCAATAATATCAACTACAAATACGGATTAACCACCTCATAAAATTCGTCGCTTGTTAAACACCAATGACGATGGCAATCTCACAAGACAAAATTGAAAGAGATGAATGCAAAATTAATGTTTTTGTCTGAAGCAAAGAAATACGATTGGGACGTCGAGGAATGGAGAGCGGAACTGCAAGATGTTGGTACTGGAGACGGGGTTTATCGATCTATCGGAGGGGTTGTAACAGTATTAAAATCGGAGAAGTAAAATGATGACTGAGGTTATGTCATTGCTGAAAATCATCTTCGGGATATTGAAATGATTTTGGGTCATGGTTTTCTAGTTTGCTACACATTGTGATTAAAACCATATAATAGACATTTTAAATATAAGTACCTGCTAGCAAACAAAAACGCAATTGTACCAAATGTTAAATTAAAGGAATTCAGTTTATTAAAATAACTTAAAGAGTAATTAATGCAATTGAAAAATGGCACAGCCACATTCGACCGTGTGTAGTGGTAGAGTGAGTAGGATGTAAAACAAATTGTGATGGGCATCCTTCAGTGCGAAATGTGTGCGTTCATTGAAAAACTCAACACTCCTCCTCAATGAACAATCCTTTAGTCGGCAACTAGTTTCAACATCTTGCAGAAGTTCTTTTGCTTGATCGGCCCCAGAGGTTTTGTAAATATGTCCGCAATCATCTCGTTTGTCGAACAATACTCCAACTTGATCTCACGAGCTGTACAAAGATCTTGAACAAACCGCTCCTTAGTTTCAATATGTTTTGATCGCCTACTAATACGATCCGTATTAACGAATGATATGCAGCTCTGATTGTCCTCGTTCATCAATGTGGGATTATGCTGAATCTCACCAAAATCTCGTAGTAGTCTTCGCAGCCATACTACCTCTTGACATGCATCACTGAGTGCCACGTACTCAGCTTCCATTGATGAAAGTGTGACACATTCTTGTCGACGACTAGCCCACGAAATTGGAGACTCTCCAAACAAAAACACGTATCCAGTCGTTGATCTCCTACTTACTTGATCGCCAGCCCAGTCAGCATCAGAATAACCAACCAGATTCCAATCCTCAGTATTGCCAATGCGAAGTTTATAATCTATGGTTCCCTTCAGGTAACGTAGTATTCGTTTTGCAGCGGTCCAATCAGCTTCCGTTGGGTTTTGAAACTTTCTTCCCAAGATTGCAGTGCTTGCCGATATGTCGGGTCTAGCGTTCACAGCCAAATACAGCAATGCTCCGAAAAGACTTCGATAGATTGTGCTGTTGTCTAATGAAGCTGTCTTATCTTCAACTTTCAGGTAACCAGCGTCCATCGGTGAATTGGAAATCTTAGCTTTCTCCATATCAAAGTTTTTAAGTAGCTTTTTAATGTAATTTTGTAGATTAATTTGAAAAACGTTGTCTTTTCGATGTATTTCCATGCCCAGGAAATACCGTACGTCACCCAGATTAATAATCTCAAATTCTCTTTGAAGTTCGTTATAGACTTTATCGATTTCACCTTCATCCACGCTTCCCACCAGCAAATCATCAACATAGACCAGTAGGAACACATTTTTACCTCCAGAATTTTTTATGTATAAACATGGATCTGAAGCAGACGCTTTAAAATTCAGCTTTATCAAAACGTCATCTAGTGCCTGATTCCAACAGCGCGCTGATTGTTTAAGTCCATAGATACTTTTGTTTAGTCGGCAGACTAACCCTTCTTTTTCGGAAATTTCATAGCCTGGTGGTTGTTTCATAAAAATCTCCTCTTCTACAACTCCATTGAGATATGCAGTTTTGACGTCGAAATGTTTGACAAGCATTCCATGCTTTGCAGCAACAGCCAAAAACGTTCGTAGAGTTGTTACTTTTGTGACGGGAGCAAATACTTGGTCGTAGTCAACACCATACTTTTGAGTGTAACCTTGCGCGACGATTCGCGCTTTGTATCTGGTGACCTCGTTCTGCTCGTTCCTTTTAATTTTAAACACCCATTTCGACCCAACCGTTTTTCTGCCTTCTGGAAGATTTACAAGGTCCCATGTTCGATTAAGTCGATGTGATTTCATTTCCTCGTTCATTGCCTCCTCCCACTCAGGTACGTTAACTGCCTCTTTATAGTCCCTTGGCTCATCTAACGATAAAGATGCCTTGCCGGCTAAGTAATCGTTTAGATAGATTGGTGGTACTCCGCGAGTAGTTCGCTCAGAACGCCTTGTTGCAGTCAACTCCTCCTGATCCTCGGGTGGTAATTCTTCATCAAATCCATAAAATTTATCCTCACTCGAACAGTCATCATCAACAGAAACATCAAAACGTTCCGCTGGAAACACTTCCTTTTCAGGGACAAGACGGATTTGAACTTCATCAGGGCCTATATCCATATCAGTGTCTGCAAATTCGGCTTCCCGTACTTCATTTTCTAGAAAACGAGCATCTCGACTGACTACGATTTTCACCGTCGATCGATCCAGAAAACGATATCCTTTATGTTGATCAGAGTATCCAACAAATATTAGCTTTTTAGCTTTACAGTCCAGTTTATCGCGTTTAACATCAGGTATATGCACATAAGCTTCACAACCGAACGTTCGTATATGCTTCATAGATGGTTTCCTCTTATACCAAAGTTCGAATGGAGTTTTATCCACTGACTTTGAAGGCAAACGATTTTGAATGTACGTTGCCGTAAGAACAGCTTCACCCCAATATCGTTTTTCCAATCCAGCGTCTATTAGCATGCATTTGGTCATTTCGATGAGAGATCTATTTTTGCGTTCCGCAATGCCATTTTGCTGTGGAGAATATGCAGTAGTAAACTGCGGCTTGATACCTTCTGCAATATAAAAATCTCGTAGGTTGTTGTTGTCATACTCTCCACCTCCATCTGATCTAATGACGACTGGTTTTCTTCCAAACTGATTTTGAACTTCGCGTACGTATTGCTTTATCCGATCTGCAGCTTCCCATTTACGTTTCAATAGATAAACTACTGTATAACGGCTGAAATCGTCTATCATAGTCATCAGGTACCTATTTCCAGCTGGTGTTGGTGTTCTCATGGGACCACACAAATCCGTATGTACTATATCCAGTAATTTGCTCGATTTTCGATGAACTATTGCAGGAAACGGCTTTCTACTCAGTTTTCCTTTTAAACAACACTCGCAAACAACTTGCAGTCCACAGTTTCGTACATCTAATCCGGAAACCAAATGCCTGTTCACGGCAGGATCTCGATGACCTAAACGTCTATGCCATTGATGTTGGCAGTTTGCATGATGTTTTTCTTCTGAAGCCTGTGATGACTGCTCCGTAACTTGAAGATGATAAAGATTTCCATGTCGATTACCCAATGTTACAACTTTTCCTGCTGAATTCATTATACGACAATTATTCTTATCAAATTTAGCAGTAAAACCATTTTCGACCAGCTTGCTTACAGAGATTAGACTTCCACTTAGTTCCGGCACGAACAAAACGTCATGAAGCATGATTCTGATACGTCCTTTATTGCCGTTAACGCCAACAATTACACCTTCTCCACGACCAGCTGAAGATATTTGTTTCCCATCAGCCAAAGTAATGCTTGCACCATCAAACTCATCCAAAGATCTAAAGAAGCGTCTATCATTTGTCATGTGCGAACTCGCTCCACTGTCGATTAACCAAGGAACTGCTTTATCACGACCAGTAGCAAATGCTACGTTTGTTTCTTCCTTTTCCTTCGTACGAGGATTTTCCTTTTTATCCCTCTTATTTGCCAAATAATAACGACAATTCGAACGGAGATGTCCTGGCTTCTTGCAATGGAAACAAGTCCTAGTTTCCACACTGCGTTTCGATTCAGTTTTCATTGCCTTTTCTTGCTTCAAAAACACACCTCCCCGCTCCAGTCGTCGATGGTACTCGTCGATTAATTTAGACTTTATGAACTCTAAAGTTACATCATCATCCGAACGACTATCAAGAGCCGAAACTAAAGTTTCAAACGAATCCGGTAAACTCTGTAGAACCATACAGATTTGCGTGTCTTTATCTAACACATGTCCAGCAGCAGCCAACCTATCAAAAGTTTCGTCGATGTCAAACAAGTGCTTCTCAACGTTTCCACCCTCTGGCAGTCTTGTTGAGCACAATTTCTTGAGCAGTGACACTCGACCAGATCTTGAAATTTTCTCGTGGTTATTTTTTAGATTTGTCCAGACGTCTTTCGCATGTCGACAGTTTTTGACTAAAGGTAATTGATTATCGCTAAGAAACAGAATAATTGTACCTTTTGCTTTTCTGTCTTCCTTTTTCCATGCGTCTGTCTTTAAAATTTCTTCTGGAAGTTTATCCTCAACGACCTTCCACAGATCCTCACGAGATAGAAAACTTTCTACTCGGAATTTCCAAATTTGCCAATTTGTATTATTCAATTTCGGTATGGAAAACTTTTCATCCACCATTTTGCCAAACACGATCAATCAAGTTTTCACAAAAAAAACTTCGTCGCTTATACAGCGGAACAACAGATTGCAAACTCTTTTAAAATAATTCCTTTAATTTACATTGACTAGCTCTGGGCCCATAACCCTGTTAGCAAACAAAAACGCAATTGTACCAAATGTTAAATTAAAGGAATTCAGTTTATTAAAATAACTTAAAGAGTAATTAATGCAATTGAAAAATGGCACAGCCACATTCGACCGTGTGTAGTGGTAGAGTGAGTAGGATGTAAAACAAATTGTGATGGGCATCCTTCAGTGCGAAATGTGTGCGTTCATTGAAAAACTCAACAGTACCGACGAAGTACGTATACGACTCCGTAAATGGAACTAAAATAGCAATTCAGAAAAAGTACGTATACGACTCCGTAAATGGGATTTTTTTTATTGCTCCATTAGTATTTTTCTTGGTTTTTCCAAAATATGTCACTCACGTCAGAGGTTAGAAGTATGTATTATCTTGTAGAATAACTCTAAAAGGTACAAGAGGTTGCAAAACGTTGCCTGAAACAAGTGACAAAAATACAAACGCGCAATGTTAGACAATGAAATGCAAATGGATGAATTCAGGCAAAAAATAGGGCATTGCCAACAACACGCGGTGTTCCCAAGCGGTCCCCCATCTAAGTACTAACCGCGCCCGACTCTGCTTAATTTCGGTGATCGGACGAGAACCGATGCTTTTACTTTTACTTTTAAATTCATTTTTATTAATATTATTAATTAAACTTATATACTAGACAAAAATGATTAAATCTAATTTAAAACTAACAATCTTAATTCTAGCTTACTGGCTCTTAGCGAGCACTCTAAACTTAACTATATCCTTAAAATTACTGCCTTTCGGCCTTAAATCTATCTATATTTACTTTGATTTGTTTTTTATTTTCCAAGAAACTTTCATAAAACTTGGATCCTTTATTATGGGTATTTATTTAAAACTACTTAAAACTACCTAAGCTACTTAGCCTAAATTAATTATAATCAGGGTGGTGAGCAATCTTAAGGATTGGTCACCATCCTGATTGCATCCATGGGCGCCTGACAGCCGCCGACAAGGGTTCACCCTTGCCGCCGAGACTCGAGCGACGCAATAGCATCGGTCGAGTCTCGGTAGCACATACATGTCGGCTAGCCCAGCCCCTCCCAAGGACCCCCTAATCTATCCTAAACCTACAAACTTAATATCTATCTTAAAACTAAGGAGGATGCTACGTCAGTAGCGCACCGGCCCGGGAGAGCGTATCAGCCCTCACCTCTTCCTCAAGCCACCAAAATTCGGTGAACTGCTTTACCGTATCGACCCTGTCCCGATCCGCAATTGCGGTGCTAAAACGGAGGAGCTCCTGAGCATTGGCGGCGTACCCGTCGTGGATGAGCCGCTTATCCCTCGCGCCGCGGTGGCTGTGGTACAATACCGGCACACCATCTTTATTTTGGACTAACCCTTTCATGTCTACATGAAGGAATGCCTCAGGCGGGATAAAGCCAGACCGAAGCGTACTCTCATGGTACATTAAATTGGGGTAGTAAGCCCCTGAGATCAGGCTATTATCACTGGCCATCGCCCTTGCAACGTGCCTCCGAATCACCTTAATAAGGAAATTGTCAACCCTATTCAGTCGAGCCCCATTGTATAGGGTCCTGTTGGGATAGTATTTTGTGTACTCAGATTCGGGAGTTCTAAACAACCCTAGACAGGCCCTGAGACATTGTCTCTCAAACACCCGAATCTTTTCCATATAGAACGGCGCTATATTGAACCACAAAGGACAGCCATAAGCGATGATGGGCCTTATGAGGGCCACGTAGCAAATGACCTTCACCCTGGAGTCAAGTTGACTGCTGCGAAACAGTCTCCTTGTCAGAGCGTAGGCCCGCTTAGCCCCAGCAAGACAAGCATCTATATGTTTGTCAAAATATAGATACTGGTCAAGCCAGATGCCAAGATACCGGACCACGTTTTTCACCACCAATGGCCGTCCCTGCTGTCCAATAATTGTTAATTTTCTCCAGTTTTTTCTGGTATCCCGAGGGGCCCCAGCCAATGGAGTTCTGAACAGGATTGTTTCCGATTTTTGGAAATTGATTTTCAACTTCCAATCATCGCAATACCTCTTAATTTGCTCAAAGTCACGCTGCAGAAGGATTCTGATGACCTCGATTTTTGGTCCTGACCTGTACGCCACTAAATCGTCTGCGTACGCTATAGCATGTCTGAGGGAACCCACCAGATCACTTGTGTAAATATTAAACAGGATCGGAGAATTCACTGCTCCCTGTTGTAAGCCGTTTTTAATTTCGAAAACCCTGCTCGAAGTCACATTGCCAGATTTGACAACAAACTTCTTTCCCATAAGCATGTCATAAATCATATACAGCAAAGGTTTTTGAATGCCCAATCTGGTCAGCTTATAAAAGAGTCCCTCCAACCATACGGTATCGAAGGCCTTCTCAAAGTCGACCAGGCAGGCACCCGTGCATTGATTCTTACTTTTATTCCACTGAATGTCGGATATCAGTTTCGACGCGGCATGAATAGTGTCATGCCCCGCTCTAAAGCCAAACTGATTTTCCGGAATTATCTTGTTTTCCTCAACCCATCTCAAAAGAGATCTATTGACGACTTTCTCGAATACCTTGCTAACATTCGGGAGCAAACTAATTGACCGAAGATTAGCAGGGTTTGTCCTATCTTTATCCTTTTTAGGGATAGGGTGTACCACCGCTATTTTCCACTGCTCCGGATAATATGCATTATTCAGGGCATTGTTAAATAGAGTGGCGAAGATATCTATCGCCTCTAGCGGCAGGTGTCTTAATACGACGTTTGGGAGAGAACCGATGCTTTCAGCGTGGTGTGGTCGTTGGCGAAAATCTACTTTACAAAATGTTTACTTACGGTAAGATTAGACTGTATGCCAAGTGGTCATAAAATGCCAATTTCTGACAGTTCTCCTGTCAAAATATGGTCATACAGTGTAATGGGCATAACGCATAACTCATATGCTCTAATGACCTGAATGCCACACATGACCAGGGTGATTTTGACAGATAAAAATGCCCAAATAGCATATAGTGTAATGGGACAATAAGCACGAATGCCAGCACAAACCATTATTTGCCCATATGCACTTTCTTGAAATTTCGCTGTGGCATTGCTGGCATTTTTGATGGAACAAGTAGGTTTGTATGGGGAGTTTCACTTCGATCGTTTTCTACGATGGTGTTAAACGCATTCACTTTAGGCCGGAGTTATAGCCATACATAAAATGCAATCGTAAAAATTTTCTTTTGCTTTTTTAGACCACTTAATCCTAATGGTTGAACTCAATTTTGGTCTTAAAATGTTGCTTATGAATTATAAAGTTAGTCTATCAAAAAAAATTAGCAAATGATCTTTAAATTTTCTAGAAAAATAATTTATACATTTTTCCGTACGAAAAACTTTTTCCGATCCGATTCTCAGTCAATTCCACAACAAAAACCCAGATCATTCCACTGAAGTATTTCATTTCTTTACTGTTTCATCTATCAGTGCCTTGATTTTGTGCGGTTTTTGAGGCGATGTCGCTAGGGAACGGCCCGAATCGGATTTGAATGTGTGAGTGAGCCGCGCGCTGTGACCAACGTGACCGTTGTGCAATAATTTGGCACTTTTTTCGAGGATCCTGATACAATTTGTTGCTACTGTATCCTTTTTTTAGTTTGAAAAGGAACTTTGCAATTTTTAGAAACACTGATTTTCAAATGAATTTCAGTAAAATATAACGCTGCTGTTTATCAGCACACGATTATAGTGTTACAGAGCCGATAATTGTTAAATATTGTGCGAAAATTCTTAAATTTCAGAGAATCTTTACAAATGAAACTTTTTTCTTACACCGCTCTTTTTTTTTTGCTACTTTTCAGAATTTTGCAACTATCTCCCGGATTGTTAGAGAAACGTTATAAATTTTAGTTTTTGTTTTAGTTTTACAATACAATATAGACTGTAAATACTCGTAGATCATTCCCACACAACTTTTCTTTTATAAATTGAACCAAATCACTTTACAATTAGATGTCGTTTAGATTGTTCCGTTTGTAAGCTAGACACTAGACACTACTTCTATGAAACAGTAGGTAGATGCAAGTTTTCAAATAAATTTTGAAATGAAAACCTTTTAGCTCTGATTTTTATTTATAAATATATAAAAATTAATTGAATATTGTTCATAAATTATACCTATCAACTCATTTTTATATCTACTTTTAAGATCGCGTTCAATTTAGTTTTAAAAAGTCCCTAGAAAAGGGGCGATGAAAGAAAAATGTGCCTTTTTCTGATGCTACTACGTAAATTTAGTATTTTCTCCCAATATTTAGCAAGTATTAGTCGGCTTTACGCTATGATGGCTAACCGCGTTATATTTTAAACATATTCATTTTGAAATCACAGTTTTTGAAAAAAAAATGTAAGTACTATTCACATATGAGCGCTAGTTGCGAACAAATGAATTTAATTGTATTTATGAATTGAAAATTGATTTTTATACTGGCTCCATTCATTGGGACATGGTTTTCACCTTCCATTTGTTGGACAACCTTTTTTGGACGATCGCAAAAAGTACAAGCTTTTTTTTACATTGGGATGAGACATCTGTATATTAATAATTTATCTATGCCTGAACAGTAAATTTTAATATATATATATGCAATCTATAGCTTCAATTTACACTAATTTCAAACTAAACTGATAAAATTATATGAACGCTGATAGCAACCAGAGCAACTTTGCCCACAGCGGAAGTGGTTCATATTTGTTGGGGGTTTATAGGTATGTTGGTGAGCCGGAATTTTCTAAGTGACATTTGTCAATACGAATTTCTATGTAAGTGCTTTTTTTACGGCCAATGGAACATCAAATCTGTCAGCCAGCTGACTTCAATAGCAGAAAAACTGCTGAGCAGAAGAAAGTGCTTCTTCTGTCCCAAAGGAAAACGACGTCTGTGCCTTGATTTTGTGCGGCGATGTCGCTAGGGAACGATCCGAATCGGATTTGAGTGTGTGAGTGAGCAGCGCGCTGTGACCAACGTGACCGTAGTGCAATAATTTGGCACTTGTTCGAGGACCCTGATACAATTTGTAGCTCGGTACTTTAACCCTTTTTTTTAGTTTGAAAAGGCACTTTGCAATTTTTAGAAACGCTGTGAATTCCAAATGAATTTCAATAAAATATAACGCTGCTGTCTATCAGAACACGATTATAGTGTTAGGAGAGCCAACAATTGTTAAATATTGTGCGAAAATTCTTAAATTGCAAAGAAGCTTTTAAAATAACACTTTTTTCATTCACCGCTCTTTTTTTTTTTTTTTGCTACTTTTCAGAATTTTGCAACAATCTCCCGGATTGTTAGAGAAAGGTTATACATTTTGGTTTTACAATACAATATAGACTGTTAATAGATCACTCTCTCACAACGTTTCTTTTATAAATAAAGCCAAAACAACCAAATCACATTAGAATTAGATGTCTTTAAGGTTTTCAAATGACAAATTTTAAAATTAAAACCTTTTAGCTTTGATTTTTATTTATAAATACGTACATAGAAATTTAATTGAATTTTGTTTATAAATTATATCAATTAATTTTTATATCTACTTTTAAGAGCTCTTTCAATTTAGTTTTTAAAAGTCCCTAAAAAAGGGCGATGAAAGAAAAAGGTGCCTTTTTCTGACGCCGCTACGTAAATTTATTATTTTCTCCCAATTTTAACAAGTATTAGCCGGCTTTACACTATTTGCGCGTTATATTTTAAACGTATTCATTTTGAAATCACATTTTTTTAAAACTTGTTTAAGTACCTACTATTCACATGAGCGCGAATTGCGAACAAATAAATTTAATTGTATTTATGAATAGAAAATTGATTTTTTTACTACCACCAAAGCATTAAATTAAATGAATCTAACATCTGATCTAAAAAAAAAACGGACTCAATTGATTTAAATAGCTCAATTTACAATTATTACATCAATTGAAAATTCTTGCAGCGAACTGTCAGAATCCACATAAAATAGTTGCGATCCACAAACCCACGAATGGAAAAACAAAGCAATCTTTTTCAAATTTCAGAGCACTTTTGCGAATCTAGATATTAGAAAAGTGTCGAAGACTACACAAATATTGAAATCGCACAAATATCAACATAAAAAAGAGCAAGTGACATTTTTATGTTCGATTAGCCACACGAAATCTGGAATCTGAGAGCAAATCTGAAGAAGCCCAATCGAAAACCACATTAGTTTTCAGACACGAAGGAAATGAACTCCACATCAGGATCAAAGTCATATACTTCTGAATCGGGTGCGGGTGGTAGCAAAAAAAATCGAGCTGTCGTGGGACGGCCGAAAGAAGCGAATCATTGGCCGTAAAGTATTGGCCCGTGTTACGTGGCGGCCTATTTAAAATTCATTTTAATTTTTCATAGTTCCAGTTAGTTTAGATTACTCTCTCTGTTCCTCTTTCGCTCTCTACACACATATATTTAAGAATTTTTCGACTTTTCTTTTTTCCTAAACCATCCCTGAATCAAGACGAACAACACAAAACAAAAATCATCCAAATCGGTGGAGCCGTTCTAGAGTTTTCATCTTCCAAGTGCGCCATGGAGGGGGAAGTTAACGCTACGGTGACGATTTTTTTCGGTTTACTCCCCATCTTTTTGAATAATTTATATGCGTGACCCACCGACCGTCCGTAAAAAAGCTATATTCGCTTCAAAAAGTACTAACTTCTAAAAACGCGAAAAAAAATGATTGCTGAATGTTGCTCCACGGAAATTGTGTTTATTTTACATAATTTATAATTATTATGGGTCTTACATAATATGCAATTAATTTGAAATCTATTATTATAGCTGTGGTAATAAGTTAAAATAGCTTATGTCAATATTGGTAATTTTTCAGTGTGAGCAAAAGAAAATTATCTTAAGGTTTTCAAATCTATTGTATTACATAGTCCAAGTAAATTAAAGCTGTTCAGTTTTCTTCATATTTAACGGTTTTTAATTGTTGTAGAGTGATGGGACCTGGACTAAAAGAAAGCTAAGGAAAACGAGAACTTTGTAATGTAAAAAACTCGAATATGGCTTATGTCGACATAAGCTACTTCAACTTATTGCCAAGGTAGAGCCCATGGCGTCTGATTTGTGATCTCATTCTTATGCTTTTATTGTTTATTGCAGTGACTGCGGATAAACGGATTTCTTAGTCACATTTCGTGCAAGTTGAGTGAGTAATAATTTAAATGCAGCAATAAAATGCAGTTGCATGGTTGCTATAGGATCCCAGCGTTGAAGGAAAATTGTTAAAAACTGGGCTCCCGGTGTGTTCCCTTCCACCTACTCAAGAGATTTGCAACGCATGAGTACCATGCCAAGTTTGAAATGTACACCTTGGAAATTGATCTTGTGCTCCCATTGATGAGGTGAAGGTAGGTAGGCAGTTTGCCACAGCTTCACTTAGACCATCAGTTGGGTCCATTGTCCATTGATGAGGTGAATCTTGTGTCAGAGACCAAAATGTATGTTTGCATAAGTACACATTGACCATAGCTTCAAAATTTATCAAAAGCATTTTTATGTGAGACCGTTTTTCGTCTGAAAAATTTGAATAATATCTGGCGATTCACGCCAACGCAAATCCTCTCACAAATGCAAAATGATAACAGAGGCCGAACAGTGAACAATTCCAGTTAAAATGTGAGAGCAAGGCAATAAAAGGTTCGCTGGTTCTACATAAAAATAAAATGCCTGCATCTAAAATTATTTAAATATTTTTCGTTTTATTATTTTTTCATGTTTTTTTTGTTTTTCTTTTTGTTCTTCTTGGTTTTCTTACTTTCAAAAAAAGATTTGTTTTTTTTTTGTTTTCGATTTGTTTTTTATTGTACAGACTGTCCATTTAAGTTCATAAACGCACTTATATTGGGACATTTATCTAATTTCTCGGCATCGATTTGGAAAACCTTGGACATTCGTCTCCAAGTCTGTGCATCGAAGTAATAAAAGGTTCCTCGTTCTTTTGTACCATTTTTTTCATATTGATTAAGTCCCGGAATTCGAGTTATCCAGATTTTCTCTTCTATGTGATATCTCCATTCCCGATTATGTCTGAAATGAAAAAAAAAATAAAAAAAATCTTTAGAAACCTTATTCATTTGTCGAGTATTTGCTTTAGCTTACAATTCAGCTGCGGCCATTAATTGCATCACATCACCAATATTCGTGTAGAACAGAAAGAATAGCAGATCTTCTTGCAGTTTTTTAAGAACCGGATGCGAAAGTTTATCTCTTATCGCAAAGTTGATCAAGTATTCAGGCGGCACGCTGTAATCAACATCTTGAGCTCTATAACAAAACAAAAAGAACACGAATTAGAGAGTTGAAAAAGTTAATACTTTGAAATAGGTTTGCTACGATCAACTTACCTGCAGGGCTGATCCGCAAATGGTCCGGCGAATGTTGGGTGCAAGTTATCTTGTGAATTCAAATTCAACCCCAATGCAGTTAACTCCTCTCCCATGGCTAAACTCACTAAATTCTGATCAGAGTCAGACGCCCGAATAAAGGTCAGCAAACCCACCATTCCAAATTGGTTATTCACCATAGTCGCTGGGATGTTTGTGACTTTGCCTGTAAATATCATAAATGAGTATTATTCCACAAAAAAAAAAAATTAGAATGACGAGCTAAGCACATACCATCAGGCGACGTTTGTACTCCTCTTTTCACAAGTTTGTCATTGCTGGAATTGTCGTTTTGATGCTCCATACCGCCACTACCAACAGTCAAGCCACTACCCACAATAGAGTTCATAGACTTTTCCGTGCCGTCCAGGTTATTTTCCGATAAACCGGCATTCGTTGAGCCGTCGGAATTTTGAGTGCCAGGGAGCGCAGGAAAATCTTCATTTGACATTGTAAACTCTGATTGTTCGGATGTTGGCTGTTTAACCATCCCGACTGTAATAAAAGGAAAATAACTTGATTGTTGCATTTCCTCGCCTATGGATAGGGTAAATAAGGGTAATTAAATATGTAAATTTGATTGCCTAACTACAAATCACGAAAATGCTTATTCTTATAACTATAAATATTGTTCCAAAACCCAAACATAAAACAAAAATCATAAAAATAACAAGAAATAGTCGATTAGTTTAATAAATGGATCTACAAAACGGCACTAAAAGCAAATTACTTTAAATGACGATATGAAGTTTGATCTAAGACAGAAAAAGTATATAGAAATCTATTGCCACAGAATCACACTAAAGCTAGTATTAGATGATAATGTTGAATGAGCATACGTATGCTTATTGTGACCACCTGTACGTAAATGACACGTACAGTACGTAAATTTGGAGTCATGTACCGTGTACCGAAGTGATAACTCAAAATCACGGAATGTACGTAAATTGAAGGGACAAATTATTATTGTACGTAAAATGTACACCAACGACAGGAAAAGAACAAAAAAAAAAAAAGTTCTGTTTGCTTTTCGAAGCACAACGATAATTCGATTGTTTTTAGTTGATAGTTCCCATCACTAGAAATAGATATGTAGTTCCCCCATCACTGCGCTCGATTGACATTTGTATGGAGTTCTTTTATTGTGTTAAAATTTTTCTGTTAAAATGCCGCGAAAACGTGGTGCAAATGTGTTCAACGAAAAATTGCGTGAAGAATTTGCATTTATACATTTCGAACAAAAGAAAGTCCTGTACAATTACATATGGTGACAATCGTTTCGTACGTTCTTTCCTTGCCAGGCACATCAGCCACCGTTGAGCGCGTATTTTCTTTGATCAATCAGATTTGGAGCGATGATGGAAAGTATGCGTTCAAAAAAACCAATTAAGAATGAATTGCTTACACAGGCCAATACTTTTGGAAAATTGGTCATAATATCGTCTAATAAACTGAATTATTATTATTATTATTATTATTTTTTTTTTTCAAAATTGCGTTTAAAATGTAGTGAATGTGATTATGAAAACGTGTGTACGTAAATAAGCTCTTGGAAAGGTGGTCACACTACGTATGCTGACAATCATATGCTCACAATTCTCAGCAAACATGCATATGTTCGTCTGGCGTATGATGCCCTATTACACGATATGTTGAATTTGTCCCAAAGTAGCAAATTGTTTGTTGACAGCATATGCTAACAAACAGTTTGCTATCATATTTTTTCAGCACATATGAAGCCCTATTACACGATATGTTGAATTCGGTTTGCTGAAAAATTTTAAGACTCGTATGATGATTATATGCTAAAAAAGTTCCAGATCGCGATTTTAGCATACGTGTTGTATTTATCGATTTTCTGCGATTCTGGTGAAATGTACATGTACGGCCTTACTAATAATCAATCACTAATGTCGACAACTAGTTAGATGTCAGCTTTAGTAAAAATGTACAGCTTTTGTGAAATGGTAGGTACCAATAAACAATTAGACCTCCACATTTACTAGTGCGACAACTTTCTTAGAATCTATTACATTTGTTGTCATTGCAGAATTCAAATTTCATAATTTGTTTTCGTGAAAAACAAGGTCAATGGTCTCTTTCACAAGGAGGATTTTATTCTAAAAGAAGGAATACATAAATTGCAATTAAATTTGCCCAACACATATCTTTCCAATGCTCTTTGATACTTATTATGAGCAAAAAACAAAACACAAAATAGGAAATGCATAAAATATTCCCTGATCTGTCAAACATCATATGCAAATCAGTAATGCCCTATCGTTCGATCGGACACAATTTTCAGTACTTTTATGGTACGCTTTCCATTGTTTTATAATACTACCTCGCGATTTCTTTATGAGTGCATTTGTGTCGTAATAAAATCCCTTTCAAATTATTCAATAAACAAAGCACAGTTTATTTGAATGGTTTCATTTATTCGTAGGCTGACGATGCAAATCAAAACTTATTAGTGGTCTAAACATCGCAATTGCATCGTTAGCAAGAGAATATTTTTGAAAATAGAAATAATATCTGGCTCATTCATTTCAGAATGAATAACAATCGCACGTAGGAAGCGTGTAAGAATTTTAGAATTTTATCGCTTCCGGGTTTGAAAACAAATACAATTTAACCTACAAAAAATTGTATGGCTTATATATTACTTAATTCGGGAAACTCAGAAACCGACAAAAGTTGAAATTCGAGCTGAAAAATATAAAACGCAATTTTTATGTCTATTTTTATAACTATATTTTCCGCAAAGTGAACCTTTTCACACCAACTATTGTCTCATTAGAGATCCTCATTCTCGGTAAACAAACTCCTTTTGCAAAGAGTTTTAATAGGGTTTCTACCTGATTCGCCTGAGGTACCTACTGAGAATTGTTGAAAAATTGTATGAGCCGTCCAAACTTAGGTAAGAAGATATTTTTTTCTGTTTGCGACGACTGTCAAGAAAGTCTTGGATATATCACAAACTTATATTAAATTAATTTCGTTGCTCGCAAACTATTTACAAAGGAAAACCAATCAAAAAGCAAGAACTAGCGGTTAAACAAGATAAAACAGAGAAAAATATATGCTTCACGTGTTTAGAAATAAAACAAAAACGCAATATTTTTCAATATTTTGCATACATTTGCACAAACTTGTGTGTGATAGACTTAAAAACCATTTGCATTGTTGTATTACAACGAATAAAATTAGAAAGCATTCACAATTTACTAAAAGTAATTAATAATTGTAAACGCTCAGGCTGAACAACATCGTATTAAATTCTCTCCTATTTCGAAATTTAATACCGCGATTTTGGATGGTTGGGCAACACTTGTCTTCAAAATGACATAAGGGAGGATTTATTTAGCTAATGTCCGAGATAAACATGGCTTTCTCAACACTAACATTTAACCCTACAGTTAGCGATAGTCTGGCAACTATATTTGTTTATTGGTAAAGGGATTTTGGAAAGTGTGGAGTCTTTTCGTAAAGTGCCAGACTAAAGTTGATTATTGATAAGGCCGGTAGTGTATAACACTGTAGTAGTGTATAGTAGGTACTGTTTTTGACACCGCGATACTAATAATCATTTTTAGTGACCAGGCTAAGTTTTTCGAACTCACAATGGCGAAATTTTCCATACAAAATTGCATATTGTGACCTAGGAAATATTTAGTGTGAAGGTTAAAATTGATTATTGGTAAGGCCCAATATATATTAATGTTATCACTTCACGGATTAAATGGTATTTGTCTTTGTCGTTTTTGTTTTGTTTAGTTGAAAAAATAAAATTCGTGAAAAAAAGCGTGGCGTCTCGATGGTGCAGCTTGTGTACAATTACCGACTCAGTCGACCACGACGCATTATCGATCGTATGATATCGGATTGCTAAAAAATGCAGAACTAAACCAATTAAACGAGAGCCTATGAAGAAGCGAGAAAAATTTACCAAAACCATTGACGAAGTCGATTTCGTTGAATGTTCTTTATTTTTCTATGCAACTAGTTTCGTTTCGTACAGTTCATCATTAACTTTTAAAAACATTAAACATTATTTGTTTGAAATACTTCCAAACAGGCTGAGTCGATTCTTTGGTGGCTTGGTCGGATTTACTCGCGCGATGCTAGCAAAATTCGTTTTAAGGACACCAGCAGATTGGTCCACTTTGCCTTACAATCCTCCAACGTATGTTGCCAAAAATTTTTGATATTTCCTTCTGTAATGACTTTATAACCTGTCTGACCAATTACTCATTAAACCCTAGTCTTACGCCGCAAGCTATAAGCTATATAACACCCATGTAAAACGTCAGATCTATGCAGTAATTAAATTACACCTTTTTTTTTGATTGAATTGGGAAAACCACGTTTTACTTTAACACGCACAAAAAAAGGTTTCTTTAATGTTCGGATAGAACACCTTTAACATGTTCTTTTTTTCTTTTTTTGCCACAATCTAACTAATGCGAATCATCAGAAAGTCTTCTATTTTTATGACTCTTATCTTCGTCCTCGATGATAAGCGGCGAACTAACTATTTCACTCATCTTTGTTCTAACACCAACAATTAAGACAATAGAAACACAAAAAAACTAGTGCGGCGCGTTCCAAATTTATCGAAGCTTCAAAAATATCAAACCCGTTTGCTTAAAAATGTGTTGTTTGCTGATGAGCCTACTTTAGCTCGTCAGCATACGCCGAAAATTTGTCCGAATAGGGGTATTACACGATATGTTCAGGTCGCCAACATACATATGCTGACAAGCCAACAAACTTGCCAACAAACCCCTTTTAGCATACACATGATGATAGAAATTTCGCTATTAGACGATATGTTGTGATTGGGACACATTTTTCATCATACGTATGCTGATTCAACATATCGTCTAATATTAGCTTAACAAATGTGTCGATTTACTGAAAAGTGACTATCGGAATAAGTAGATGATATAAATTTCTTTAAGAGAATTGTAACAATAAACGACTGTTTACTTCTAAAAAAAAGACTTGAACGCTTTCTCTGAGTGGTGCTGTTCAAACGATTTTATGTTAAACAGTGACCAATGTGCTTGAATTTGCTTTAGTTGAACTTTTTATTCTATTTTTCCACAACATTCTTTAAATGGTGATAGAATAGAAGTAGTTATTATTATTATTATTATTATTTGAGAGGGGTTATTGTACTGCGACCTTTTGATCTATTGTACCCCCTGCTTACGCCTCAGAGTGATTTATTCCCTCAAAAGAGTTCCCCTCCTCATAGTATAAGAGGTTTTAGTACTCTTCTTTCTCCTTGGCGGAAGAAGTCAGTCCTATAGCACTCTCTCCAGTCCAGTTTCCTTTAAGAATCTAAGGATGAGAGCTGGCTCTGGTGACTGTATTTCCCCATCAGATAGTTGGTACTTGCCCAAGTATTTCAGTCTTTTGTGGGTCAGTGCCCCACATGATCCCAGCAAGTGTTCTGGGATTTCACTGGACTCATCGCAGAATCTGCAGAGACCTTCTTCAGATATACCCAGTTTCCTGAGGTGTTCCCTGAGTCTACAGTGCCCCGTTAGGAAGCCCGTTAGGATACGAAGTTTATTTTTGCTCATGCCGATGCAAGCTTGGAATCTTTTCCGGTTGTATTGTCCCAGAAGTTTCTTGGCCTGCCTCATGCCCTGAGTGTTATGCCAGGTTCTTGCCCTGTTTTCTTTCTCTAGCTTCCTAAATTCTTCTTTGAGGGTGTGATCCCCTATTCCGCAGAATGGTTCAGGACCTATGAAAGTTTCTGATGCTCCCTTCCTTGCTAGGGAGTCGGCTATTTCATTCCACTCTATTCCTACGTGGCCAGGCACCCAGCAGAGGGTTTTTTTGTTTCTCCTACCAAGTTCATTAAGTTTTTGTAGACATTCCCATACAAGTTTGGATTTAATGATGTAGGAATTAAGTGCCATACTAGCAGCTTGGCTGTCTGACATTATAGCTATATCACAGTTGACTCTGTTTCTGTCGAGGTTAATTTGGACACACCTGTCTATGGCATAGATTTCAGCCTGAAAGATGCTGGTACTTTTGCCCATTGGTTCAGAATATTTGGTTCCAGGCCGTAAAACTCCCGCCCCAGTTCCCTCATCAGTTCTCGACCCATCTGTGTACCACTTTGTTGTGTGATTGCTCAGTCTGTGAATTGTGGATTCATTGCTCCAGTTCTTCTTATTGCTGAGCATAGTAACAAAGTTCTTTTGAAAATCAAATCTTTTGATGATGTCCTCTCTAGGAAAGGCCAATAGTGGTTGTTTTTTGAGTAGAACGTCAAACTGTCTCAGTGTGATGCACTTTCCTCTTCCTATTCCTTCCTTGGCCATTCTTAGGATCGTTTTACTTGCACATTCCTCAACCATAAGGTGCAATGGAGTCAGTTCCAATAGCACTTCCATAGCTGCGGTTGGGCAAGTTCTCATAGCCCCTGTAATACATAGGCACGCCAGTCTTTGCACTTTATTGAGTGTCTTCCTTGTGGTGGAAAGACTGGTTCTTTTTGCCCATGCAATAGCTCCATACGTGATCATTGGTCTCACAATAGCAATATACATTATACATCCATCTGAGGATGGTCGGGCTACATCCCCAGACTTTGCCAGCTAAGCTCCGGCAAATCATTTAAGCACGCGTTGCTTTCCTGGTTATCTCTTCTGTGTGTTTTTTCCAGATGAGTTTACTGTCTAGGTTTAGTCCCAGATATTTAACTTCATTGACTGTTGTCAGTGTTGTACCTGATAGCCTTATCGGCCTTAGTCGTTCAAGTTTTCTTTTCCTCGTGAATGGTACTATTGTTGTTTTTGTCGGATTAAGGCTAAGCCCAGCCGTTACGCACCAATCTCGAGTTATTTCGAGTCCCCTTTGTATAATGTCACATAGGGTTCCCTCAAATTTACCCCTAGCAATAATTACTATGTCATCAGCATATGCTGGACAATTGATGCCCTGGTTCGTCAATTTCTCAAGTAACTCGTCCACTACAAGACTCCACATTAGGGGGGATAGAACTCCTCCTTGCGGACAGCCTCTTGCTGTGTTAACCTTGATAATACCTTCTGATGTGTAAGTGTGAGAAGTAGTTGATGACTTTAAGGATCTTTGTGTAATTTTTGATGCCAAGTTAAGTTTTCATTTAGACGTTACCTGTGTAGTTTCCAGGGCGAATTCCCTATTAGGGTTCATTAAAAGGAATAATACAGACTTCAAACATCCGTGGAAATTTTAATGCATACCTGCACAGGATGCGGAAAATTGAACATCCGAGATGCCAGTACGGCGACTCACTGGTAGACGAAGTTTTTCATACCTTCTTCACGTGCAGCAGGTGGACCGTGGAAAGACAGGCTTTGGAATCGGAGATAGGTTATATTTCCCCCGAAAACATCATTGGGAAGATGATCGCAAGCGAACGTAGCTGGAAACGGGTATCAGCGTTCATCGAAACCGTGCTCAAAACCAAGAAGAGAGAAGAAAGCCGGAGCACACCCTCATAGAAGAACAGGACGTTTATGAGGTAGAAGGAAAATAACGGCCCCCCGAAGTAATACGAATAGTGGTTCCAGGGAGCTGTTGAAGAAAGCCAAAGGGAGAGGGGGAGTTTAGTCAGTAAGAGTCTGACAAATTTCTTGACGGTGCATGATGCATTCTTCGCCCTCCCTATAGCAAACAAAAAAAAAACAGACTTCAAAGATCCGTAAACTCTTAAGGCATTATTTTGCAGTATTGTCCGCCCCGTTTTGGGATATGGTTGCGTTGTCTGGGGTTCACCTACTGCTTTAAATGTACGCAGAATTGAAAGCGTTCAAAATACATTTTTGAGATTTGCTCTACGGCACTTGTTTAGTAAAAATGGAGTTGAGGTTCATCATTCTTACCGTTCAAAATATCTTTTACTTGAATTCCAAACTCTTGAATCGATTAGAAAAATGTATAATGTTTTGTTTATGTGTGATATATTATCTGGAAGCATTGATTGGGAGAACACATAAGGTTTGAATTTGAATGCTTCTTCTAGATCTCTTAGATCAAGACCACATTTTTATTTGAAAGTAGCCACACTACATTGTATGGGCAATGTGTATCTCAATTTGTATTAATTTTTTTTAATCTGTTCTAATACGAGTTGGATATATTTTTGGCCAGTAATATTTTTAAGGATAGATTAATTTCGCCTATCACCAATTAAATTCATATTTAACTTAGTTGTTATATAACTGATTGTATTGTTTTCAAAATCTGTGGATTATAAATCATAGATTGAATAAATAAATAAATTAATGAAATAAAGGGGTACAATGTTACAAAGTCGGAGCCAAGTTAGAGCGAAAAACAGAACATTGTAGTAGACTTGCTCAGAACTTGACATGATCTGCGCGGTAACAGACCGCCTCCCAAAGACCTTATGTTTCGATAAGCGGTTCTCTACAGAGATCCCAAGTAGAGAAGCATGGGCGAGTAATAGCCCACCTACTTGCCAAAATGGCCTAAAGTGGTATACGGATGGTTCCAAAATGGAAACAGGAGTGGGAGCTGGGTTCCACGGACCTAACCATAATGTCTCAATACCGATGGGAGCTAATCCAAGTGTGTTCCAGGCTGAGCTCCAAGCCATCCAAGAGTGGGCTAGTCACATATACAACACTGGTATTAAAGGCATTCACATCCATATATTCACGGACAGTCAAGCAGCTATTAACGCTCTAAGCTCGCATATTATTGACTCCAAATCGGTACTAAGATGTTGCAACGCCCTTCGAACGTTTGGCCTCAGGAATAAAACCAAATTATGGTGGATTCCGGGCCATGAGGGTTTTGAGGGAAACGAGAAAGCTGACGAAATGGCCAGATTGGGCTCTGCAACTCCTTTCACAGGGCCTGAACCCTTCTGTTATGCTCCCAAATCGTCTATAAATCTAGCCATCAAAAGATGGGAACACACAAAATACATTTCATATTGGGAGAGCATCCCAGGTCTAAGACAGGCCAAGCGTGCTATACAGCCTTTCAATAAAGATGCCAATAAAATTTTAAATCTAAACAGGCATGATATCAAAAATCTCACTGGTTTCCTCACAGGACATCACCACCTACGATATCACCTAAATAAAATAAATTTAACTGACTCCTCACTCTGTCGGTTATGTCTTGAAGAAGACGAAACAGCTGAGCACATAATATGTGTATGTCCAGCCCTATGTGGAATCAGAAGAACTATCTTCTACGGGGAGCTTCTCAGCCCTGAAGAGATGAAGAAGTCATCTGCTAGCAGCTTAATTAACTTTATCAGGAAAGTGGAGAGCATGCTAGACTGAACAATATTCTGGCCCTATGGCACAATAGATCTTATTGGTCGACGTGCCTTTAATGCTTAGGCATGGTCAGAAGGTTTTAAAAAAAAAAGTAGACTTGCTACCTACAGTTTCTGGCTATATAAGAACTGATGTTTGTTTATTCCAGTGTCTTGAGAGCGGTTTGGTTATGAATAAAGATAGCGATATACCTTGTGAACATAATATATCATATGCATAAGCTCTTCTTCCATAAGTATCATCGGGTCAAGATCTGCGGAATAATTCCTGAGACTGTTTCTTTGTTTTTGAACTCTATGTGTAATGCAAATGTTGCTCAGTTGGTTAACTGCCTTTTGGTCTGTGGTAGCCTTGCACACTAGGACAACCATCGAACTTTTAAGAACGCGTTCAACGCTATTACACATAATGACAGCTATATTATAGCAAACCATAAATGTATCAACGGGGGCGACCACAACAACAGCTGTGCCCCTAATAAAACTCATTCTTGACATGTGCAAAATGACAAATAACTTAGAGTTTTATATGTTCTCGTTTTTGCTTTGTCTTTTGTTCCTTGCGTTTCACCATACACATTTTCTTTTCTATCATTTGCAATCCTTTCATTGTATTTATTGAACAAGTTTTATGGTTTGGTTAATATGATTCTCTATCATTTGTTTACCGCAAAAAGGTTTTTTTTCTTTAATTTTTAACCACAACCTTTGAAGTACGAAATTTTAGGTTTATTATTAAAACTAATAAAAGGTATTTGCCTAACAAATACAACACCAAGCTATTCAATCTTGGTTGTGAGTTTACCTGCTTTGTACAACTAACACAAAGTTAAATGAATCGAAATGTGACATCATCTCTATTTTTCTTAAATATAGATGACAATAACCGATTCACAAGAACTGCGTCAACTATAGAGGCATCAGTCTCCTTAAAATCGCATATAAGATCCTTTCTGACCCACTGTGCGTTTTTAGGCCCGGTAAGTCCACAACCGACCAAATATTCACACTACGGCATATCCTGGAGAAAACCCAGGAAGTCCAAGTCGATACCCACCACATGTTTATCGAATTTAAGGCCGCATATGACAGGATTTATAGAGAGGCATGTCTAGTTTAGACATCCCTGCCAAACTTGTCACATTGTGCAGAATGGCGATGGAGAACGCTCGCTGCTCCATAAAGGTCGGAAACAATCTCACCGAGACTTTTGGTGTCAAAAAAGGTTTTAGACAAGGTGACGCGCTGTCATGTGACCTTTGCAATACAATACTTGAGAAGATTGTGCAGCTCCGCTATTAACTCTGAAAATGACATCACCTCAGAAATCAAGCGAAGAATCAAACTTGCCAACCGCTGTTACTTTGGTCTAAGAAGGTAATTGATTAGTAAGGCCTTGTCAAGAAATACTAAGGAGACTCTATATAACCACCCCTTATCATCCCAGTCCTACTTTATGGTGCAGAAGCATGGACGCTATCAAAAGCGGATGAAGTTCTTTCTCCTTGGTCTTTTCGAACGCAAAATTCTTCGAGTGATTTTTGATCCCGTTTGCGTTGACGGGCGCTGGAGGAGGAGATATAACAGCGATATTTGATTAAAGAATAATTCGAATTTAAATTGGATAGTAATATAAAATTATAAAATTAATTTAATCCCCCAAGTATGGGCGAGGTAGACCTTGAAATTTCTAAAACAGCAAGATATCTGGGAGTAATCTTAGATTCCAAGCTCAGCTGGAAGGAAAACATAGAGGATCGCGTCAAAAAGGCATGCGTGGCACTATATGCCTGCAGAAGAGCATTCGGCAACACATGGGGATTCAGGCCACACATGGTGCACTGGCTATACACAGCTATAGTGCGGCCCATCCTAACATACGGTACAGCAGTGTGGTGGAAGGCTATTGAGAAGAAATACAATCTTGCAAGCCTAACCAAAATACAAAGGGCAGCATGCATTGGGATAACGGGTTCCTTACGAACCACCCCCACCGCAGCTATGGAGGTGATGCTATACCTCATCCCTCTGGATATTTACTCACAACAACAAGGCGGTGAAAACCGCAATCAGACTAAGAGAGTCTGGACTATGGTCATCTAAACCCTATGGGCACGCATCCATTGAATCCCAATGGAGCGCGGCGAAGGAAAAGGTGTCTAAAGACTATCTACCTCCCACTTTCATTTTTGACAGGAGATTCAATATCTACTAGAATTCCAAACAGAAGCGAATGGGAGAACAAAGAGGTAACAGTAGAAGAGGAGCTAGCCCTATATACCGACGCGACGGTTCTAAGATGGACATCGGTACAGGCGCGGGAATCTTCAGCGAAACACTGGGCCTACGAGAATCATTTAGAATTTGCGATGATTGCAGTGTCTTTCAAGCAGAGGTAGCCGCTATCATCCAAGCGGCAAAAGACCTTAAGAGAAGGCACATTGTCGGTAAACAAATCACTATCTACTCTGACAGCCAAGCGGCAATAAAAGCCATGGAGTCAGTCGTGATAAAGTCAAGGGCAGTATGTCACTGCAAGAAAAATCTGGACGTAATATCACAAGCCAACGCGGTGACCTTATGCTGGGTACCAGGGCACATGGATATTCCAGGTAATGAACAGGCGGATGAGCTTGCAAGAAACTGGTCGAAAAAAAATGCATCGTTGGCCGTTAAATCAGTAAGAACTCCGCTCAGCACACTTGCAAGGAAGATTGACATTGAATCCTGGAGTAGAACAAACCTACGCTGGACCAATCTCATTACCTGCAGGCACATAAAACAACTGTGGCCAAAGTTGAGTGAAAAGAAATCTAAATGCATGATCGGACTAAGCCGCAAAGATATTCGCATACTCACGGGGGTCATTACTGGACACTGTGCGATAGGCGTACATGCGGAACGGCTGGGGATACTGCATAACGACTTTTGCAGAAGCTGCAGGGACGTTGAAGAAATAGAATCTGTTCGTCACCTACTCTGCGAATGCCCAGCCCTTAAAAACCGCAGACAGAGGATTGTCAACAGCTACTTCTTCGATGACCTAGATGATTTGAAGAATGTTGATCTCAATGCACTCCTGAGATTCATACTCAAATCTGGGTGGTTCTAGCAGACACACAAACTTCATATCATTGGTCACTCGTAGGACATACTTTATGATCATGACACAACGGAGCTTTAGGAACCCATGAGATTCATACCAATCTATGTGGCTCAATATAAAAAGCGGTTTCTTTTTCTCTTTCGACAGGTCACACTGGATGGTTCCCGTAACTGGACACAATGGACCCAACTGATGGTCTAAGTGACAAACTGCCACAAGAGCACCCATTTACCTACCTACAATATAAAATTAACGATGAGGCAGATGAGCTACCTAGCCGGGTCCGTTCATGACATTATTGGTCCGGAGACTGTTGATTCTTCACTAATCTTCTTTTCTGCCTATTACGTAAATTTAAAAACAAAACTCAGTACAAAAGATACAGAATCGCCCACAAAGTCAAGAGAACTCAAACTTTGACGGCGAAAATCATTGCAATCTGTATACGTCATTAGTCAATTAGCACCCGATATCAATTTTAGTGGTCCATTTAACGCACACGGTAGTTTATTCAAATTAAAAACTTTCTGAAAACACACATACTCTTTAATCTTTGTCAGACCATAAATTGAGAACGTAGTGGAAAAACCATAATGTGTAACATCTTTGTATATACATTCCTATACTAGCGCCAATACAGTAGTACCAGTATTCTAATAGGTGTTGGATTAGATTAAGGGCGGGAGAGCCTACGAGGGGCTCTGGCACTGCGGCTACTTAGAGGAGCCTATTGTGCCTTCCCTTATAGTTCCTAGAGCCATCTTTTTACTCCAGAGGCAGTCAGGAAGACGAGTATCTTCTCTGGGTGTATGTCAGCAAGGGATGCTGGATTAACGAATTCATCCCCTAGGACGATGAAGAGCCGAACAGTCAGTGAGTATGTGGAGAGAGGACTCGTCACTCTCAAGACAGAGTCTGCAGATTGGGTCCGGTGAGACACCAATGCGGTGAAGGTGTTTTTTCACTAGACCGTGGCCACTTATTATTCCTGTTAGGATTCTCAGGTTGTTTTTGTCCAGATTAATTAGAAACTGTGATTTACTGGGGGAATATTTAGGGAAAAATTTATTGGTGCAGCTCTGCCCAACTGTGTTTTGCCAGATCTCGTTTGATTCGGTATGAGCTAGGATCCTAGCATAGTTCCTGAAGAGGTTTTTGCTGACTCCGCAGAAGGGTTCAGGTCCAATAAGTGGAGAGGATGCTTTTATTTTAGCCAGTGAGTCAGCTGATTCCTTGTCCTCAAATCCTCTATGGGCTGGGATCCAGTGGAGGATGACTAGGATTTTCTTAGAAAGTTCATAGATGATAGTGAATGTTTCTAGGATTAGTTTGGATTTTATGACCGATGAGTCAAGAGCTTTGAAAGCTGTTTGGCTATCAGAAAATATAAATATGGTTTTACCCCTAGTTCTAGAACTTAGATTTATTTTGGCGCAGTGGTAGATTGCAAGGACTTCAGCTTGGAATATGGATAAGTTTTTCCCAATGCTAACTGAGAAGTTCACCTGGGGCGTCTCGCTGTATATTCCAGAACCAGTCCCTGACTCCATCTTAGAGCCGTCTGTATACCAGATGATGTCAAGATGTGAAGGATTAGGTTTGTATTTTTCCCATTCTTCCCTAGGGGGAACGATTATGGAGAAGATTTTATGGAAGCCATATTCAGGTAACATGTCGTCAAGAGGCATGATGAATGGACTTGAAGGATCCATGTTGTGAAGTAAAGACAGATGACCTCCCTGATATGAGTAGGGGTCAAAGTTGTTCGAATGGAACAGACGGTGGATACTTAGTCTGGCCTCCATTTGAATGTACTTATGAAGAGGTGTTAGACCTAGGATGACATTGAGTGCCATTGTCGGCGTGGAGCGTAGGCAGCCCGTCATGCAGTTCCCAGCTATACGTTGAACTCGCTCTAGCTTTTTGACTGTGGTGACTTCGCTAGTCTTCGTCCACCAGACCACAGCAGCATAGGTCATCGCTGGTCTTACAACAAGCGAATAAAGCCAGTAGATCATCCGAGGTCTCACACCCCAGTTATTACCGCAGACTCGACGACAGATCCATAGAGATCTTGTGGCTCTGTTTACTGTGCGTTCAATTTGCTGGTTCCATGATAGTTTACTGTTAAGGATAATTCCCAGGTATTTGGCTTCCTGAGAGAATTCAATGGTTTCGCCGAACATAGTAGGACGAATAAGGAGATCCAATTTTCTCCGTTTTGTAAAAGGGACAATGGCTGTCTTTTTTGGATTAAGAGAAATACCTTCTTTGATGCACTATCTCAGAACAACAGATATTTCTGAAACCGTGCTTTCGAATTTGCCACTGACAACGATTGCTACGTCGTCAGCATATCCTATGGCATAGATTCCCTGATTTGTCAAGGATTGAAGTTTAGTAAATCATCAATAACAAGGGACCATAAGAGGGGCGAGAGAACACCCCCCTGAGGGCACCCTCTATTAGTGAGGGCCGAGATTTCCACATCATCGATGCGGGTCTGAATTATTCTACTATTCAGCATTGACATTTTCCATCTTCCTATTATGGGAGAAAGATTCATATTATTAAAAGCCGTGTTAGTGGACTCAAAAGAAGTGTAATTGAAAGCTCCTTCAATATCTAGGAAAGCGACCAACAGATTTCCGTGCTATTGATAGACGATTCAATTTTAGTTACCAAGTCATTGAGTGCTGACTCGGTGGATTTACCTGGTTGATAGTTGATAGATAATAGGTGTTGCTACTCATACCAAATCGAGAATTAAATTACTGAGAGCTTTGAGCCTTTGATAATTTTATTTCTTATAAAAAATATTTCGTTGAAATGTTTGCTCCTTTATTCATTTGATAATTGTTCGTTTAAAAATATTAAAAATGTTTTGTGCATTCACAATTGTACGCATTTCTAACCAAGCTATATCAAATTCTCGAATTAGTTTCTGATATAAGGGTTAAAAAACCAGGTAAAAATCAGCAACAACATCGTGTATTTCACACTAAAACGAATAATTTCAACTGTCGTTTTTGCAAATCCCCTCGTCCACTTCGTTTGTGTTCAAAGTTTTTGCAACTCACTATTCCGAATAGGATTGCAAAAGTTTCAATGCTTAACTATTGTGGAAATTGTCTTTCATCAACACACACACTGTTAACGATTGTCGAAGTCAGATCACTTGAAAGCTATGTCGGCAGCGACATCACACACTCTTACATACTACCGATCAAGTACAAGTGCATAAGGATTCACATTATTTCTCAGTCCAGTACTTCTCAACAAGTCTATCAACAACACGAACAGTGCACTAGCCCAACACCCAATTTACAAGTCCACAAAAAATAGTGAACGTGTAATTCTTGCAATTGCATTAATCGATATCTTTCAACTTGGAATATGAACAGTGCAGTCTACGACTTCCTGTAAGGCTCATCCAGGCCAACATTTCAGGTATGAGCTCTGTCGTTACCACAACTTCATCAAAACTATGCTCTTTAGTCTTGAGTTCAAGGCACATACAGTCGTTTATCGCCGTCGTTAATGCTATTGTTTTAAAACGTATTACAGGTGATCTACCATCTACTAGCCCTTCTTTTACCAAAGTAGTAATATCGATTTTATTATTGGAGCCGATTTGTACCCATAACAGTAGGTATACATTAAACATATATTACCCTTCCACCTTAGAGACACATAATGACTTCGATGGAAGGGCTGTCCGGTCAACAAAGCAAGGCAGGCGTGCTTGTCTAAGCCAGTGCTTAGCCCGTCGGAGGGGTGGGATCTTCTGTTTATCTTGCGGTACTTTTACATGACTTGAAATTTTGATGGGGAAGTCTTCAAATTGGGAATATTAAAGGGATAAGAAGAAAATAGGGAAAGGATTGACTCTAAACGAAATGAAACTTAAACAGCTACATAATTAAAAAAGGAAAACAAAGAATCAGAAAAAACTATATAGTCGATATTGGAAGCCGAATGTTAATGAAAGAGTTAAGAAAGCAGCAGAAGTTGGGGACCAAACCCCAGCATTATCGTCTGGATGTACACAGCAATCGTGCGACCAATACTGACATATGGTAGTCTGGTGGCAAACCGCCAGCAAATCGACCAATCTAAAGTTGATGACCAAAATACAAAGAATAGCATGCATAGGGACAACCAGCGCCATGAGAACGACACCTACTGCTGGATTAGAGGCAATTCTTAATCTGACACCTCTACACCTATACATGGAAGAATCTGCTGCCAAAAGTGCCTTAAGGTTGCGCCAAATAAACACTTGGAACCTTTGCAATTTTGGGCATGCAAAGATATTAGGTAAATACGTACGGAGCGTCGTCACATCCGACTATATGACTCCCCGTCTAGACTTTGACAGACCATTCACCTGCTCCTTTCCGAGTAGGGAAGAATGGAACACAAATGAACCCACAAAAAGAAAATCAATATCCATCTACACAGATGGGTCAAAGATGGACTGTGGAACTGGTGCCGGCATATTCTCTGAGGAATTAAATATACATTGCTCCATCAGACTCCCTGATAGTAGTAGTGTCTTCCAAGCGGAGGTTCTGGCAATCGCAGAAGCGGTCCGTAGGGCGTCGATATTGGCAATATCAGGCAGCGATATTACCATCTTCATTGACAGCCAGGCGGCAATAAAAGCAGTTTCTGCCAATGAAATAAAATCCAAATTAGTCCACCGCTGCCGCGAGGAGCTCAATGTGTTTTGCTCGCAGCACACCACCAATCTCTGCTGGGTCCCTGGACAGTGACAAAACCGGCAATGAGAGGGCGGATGAACTGGCGAGAGAGGGATCCAAAATGGATCCTGACAGAGCACTTCAATCGATCAAGCCACCACTTTGCAATCTTAGAGAGCGAGTGGAGAACAAAATTCGAATGAAAACCAACAACAGGTAGAAAGAACTCACTACACAATATCAAGGAAGCTTTGACCAGGGCCCTATTTCACCAACACTTTTCATTTTGAACTTTGCAATTTTGCAAAAAAAATAATTCCTGCAAAGTAAAAGTGATATGTGTTTCACAAAAAATGCAAAGTTCTCACGACTTTGCATTTTGCACTTTTTTAGACTTTTTTGCAAAGTGTAAAGTAGAAGTGTTTCACCAACTAAAAAGAGAACTTTGCATTTATAATCGTGTTTTGCAAATTTGCAAAGTGAAAAACATATGCGTGTATATTCGTATATTTAATTGCAGCCGTTGTAATATAGAGCAAGTTTTATTGTCGTAAAATTGTTTGTTGGGCTTAACAAAAATGTTTTCTAATAGTCTATGAATTTCGATTCAAACTGAAATTTGAGCAATATATAACATAATATCCTAAAATAAAGCGTCTAAGTTTAAAGAATAAGCGCTGTCGCCTAAAAGTACTGCATTTGGAAATGGTCGATATCCTGCATTGAAATTCGCAGCCAAACGGGAATTCCTTTAATACCCTTGCATCGTGCACACTACCTGGCCAGCTTACGTTAATCGCATAGAAAGATCAGTCCGGCCCACATACCATCATTGCATTCAATGCATGCTTCCCATGTCTATTAACAAACTGCTCTTCATTTTCCCTGGGTGCATCAATGTTGATCATCGTACCGTCAACGCATCCAGCTACACAAGGGAATCCACCTTGAGCAAAAAATTTGGTAGCTATTTCCGAAGTATTTTGTGGCCAGCAAATGGTGGTTGCAAGCAATTCCTCGATTATTGCCTCCGAAACTCGTTGTACTACTCTGCAGACTGTAGCTTTACTTATTCCGTGCATAGCAGCGACTCCATGATATTGCCCTCCATTTCCAATCCAACGTAGTGTGCATAGAATCTGTTGCAAGGGACTTAAGCAATTAATTCGTTCGCTGTCAAACTTTAGCCTATGTCCAATTGTTGACAAAACATGTTCAATGCTCGTCTTCGTTAAACGAAAGCTTTCCAGGGTTGAAAAATTATCTCCAATTTCAAAATTTGTCCTTAATTTTACAACCCTTTGTACATAATTTGTATCCTCTTCGTCTTCAAAGAGTGCTTCGAAACGGTTCATTATACGAGTATATTTTTTAAATTCTTGTATCACCAACTGTTCACAACAAAAGCTCAACTGCAAATGATTTTTTTTCTTTGCATATTATTGAAAAACTTTTCACGATTTTAAATGTAAAGTGCAAATCTAATTTGTTTGGTGAAACGAAATGAACGAATTCTTTGCAAATTGACAAATCTTTGCACTTTGCAAAAACATGCTTTGCACTTTGAAAATTTGTGTTTGGTGAAACGAATTTTGCAAAGAGGGAACATTTTGAACTTTGCAAATGAATAATTTCCTCTTTGCAAATTTGCGTTTGGTGAAACGGAATTTGCAAAGATAAAGTGAAAAATTGCAAAATGCAAAGTGAAAAGTGGTTGGTGAAATAGGGCCCAGAATACAACAGAGGTCGGACCAACAAACTTCTAAAGTTTGATAGGTCATCGCTATCTAAGTTAGTGGGAGCTCTGACTGGCCACAACTACCTAAGAAACCACTAAATGAAACTAAATCTCAAAGATGACGACATATGTAGAGGCTGCGAAGACGAGGAGGTCCACGAGGACACACCTCACTTCCTTAGTCATTGCCCGTCTCTCTGTCACTTGAGGAACAGAACACTTGGAAGTTACTACTTCCATGACGTACATAAACTTTCTGATGTCTCTCTGTCTGATCTTTGCAGGTTTCTGAGGAGATCGGGATGGCTAGACAGCGTCATATAACCACAAAGGAGGATGATGGAGACCACCGATTAACCCCTAAAGAAGGAAGGGTATCACAATGGGCCCACGAGGACCTAAGTGAGGTATTGCAGGGCTCATCCTGATCTACCTACCCATTTACCTATATAGTCGATCATCCTGAAGACGAATTTTCCATTAATCGAACAAGTGTATTAAAACTTTGACACAAGATTTTAAATTTCCCATATAGTCGACTCTCTCCAAGTCGAAACCCTCTTCAAATTGGACTTTGCGGCATGATTGTCGAGTAACTTTCCGTAGAAAATTCCCTCCATCACTCATGCTCCAACACCCCTCCAAAGAATGAAATGCAACTGATCTTTGGAATCCACCAAAGACTAGACTCATCGTAAATTAGTTGGAAAAGCAAGCACAAGTATAATTTAGTGTCTGCAGTTAAATACAAAACATAATATAGGAGTAGCGTCTACATCTTGCAATTGAATATCTACCTACATGTTTATGTTTTATGCACTTACACAATAGGCTCATTTAAGATAAGAAGCCGCAGTGCCAGAGCCCCTCGAAGGCTCTCCCGCTTCATAATCTACCTACTTATATAGCAGCGGAAAATACTGCATTGGTATGTTGACGGATCTAGACATTTGGTAACAAATCTCAGATAGTGATCGGGGAGGAAAAATGAAATATGGCAACCAGTCCAAAATACAAATTATTTTCTTTGACAACATCCCCAATAAATAGCAGATATGCCAAAAAGTCTAGACTTTCGTTTTAGCTGGTCGGAACAAACTAAAAAAATATTACTGTTTGTTTATCACATCAATTTCGTCCGTTTAAATATGGCTCTTGTTTTTACGAAACACCGATAAAAACTTAAAGCTCCGTCTAAATCAATTAAGGACACACACCAGTTTTCATTATTGATCGATTGAAGCGCCAAAGCTTCTGTGGGATACTGGTACAACATTTTTTGTTAGATTTCTTGGCGGTACTATAGGAATTCACATACAAAGGTAACATGTATGAACCTGATAACCCTCGCTCAGTAGTACAGTAAAAGGTTTAACTCCTTCGATTGGTCCAAAACCTTCGATTTTTTTATTAATTTTTCAACTATTGAGGATTAAACTTTGCACACCAGTTGAACAATCGGAAAGACCATTGACAACCGTTTCCCCTGCGCTGTGGTATAAAACCTGAGGAAGGAATCAAGTCCCATTTAGTTATCTAGGCTGATATATTATATTCCAACACTTAGTGGCATCTACTTGATAATGCTCTTCGCCCCCATATTGTTGGGTGGACTCGTCAGTAGAAGACCACCATATCTGTGCATTAGTGAGAGACTTATAATTTTCCAATCAAAAACTGACTGTGAAAAACGGTCTTTACTGTTTTTATTATTTAAAAATACTTCGTGCCTGTACTCGATGAGGACTTCTCGGAAATTCATATGAACCGAAAAGAAAGCGAGAAATATTTATTTGTCTGGCAATATACGAAAACAAAAAGAACTCAATGAAAAGAAAGAAAGTCACTAAAAGTATATTAATACGAAAACAAAACAGTCCAAAACCAACATAAAAATACAAAATGAAAGTGCGAAAACAAAAACAGAAATAGCACACGACAAAATGAATAAATGTAGAACAAACACTGATCTAATATTACTTATATAATATATAATTGTATAAAAAAGGTATCGTTGAAAAACTCACAAGAGGTAAAAAAATTACCATAAGGTTTACTTCCAGGTGGCTGGAGGGGATTCGTCTGAGGCAGTGATTGATCGTTCTGGCCACGAGCATTCGTCAATGAGGGAAATTCTGAGAGATCAAGCAGTGGCGGTGTCGCTGTGTCACCGCTTCCACCAAAAACATTATGGAAATTATTTAGAGGATTGCCGGTTCCACCAGAACCATAACCGCGGGTTGACTGCATGAATGATCCCATGTTTGACTGCAATTACATAAACACGATTAGTTATAATCTTATCCAGAGAAAAATTGATTTTGTTGTACCACCATTGGACCACCACCCAATCCTTGCATGGTGCGCCGTTCCACAAATGGTCTTTGGCCGAAGATATTCGGTCGACCACCACTCGATAACGCCGGACCACCAACAGAAAGCTGGGCATTTCGATTTGGTGACAATTGTGGTTGTTGCGATTGGCCATAGTTTGCTCCGCCTATAGGTAATTGCAGACCTAAATGTCAAAAAAAAAAACGTTTAAAATGGTAAAATGTTTATGGGGAAAACGTAATTAACTTACCCGTTGGAAACATCCCCGATGTTGGCGTCACATGGCCAGATAACGAACTACCACCGAAACCCCCTGTACTTCGGCCTATTGATGCGTTTGCTATGCTTCTCGGAGGTTGCTGAAAGTTTAAATTCGCCATAACCTGAAACAGATAAAGAATAATAAATTAAATTTAATTGAAACGGAATAAGTTCTATTGGTCTATTGGTTAAGGACAAAAATCAATTGACGTCACAGTTTAACAAACAGTTACTAAATCAGACAAATATATATAATCCGACTAGCAAACCCGGCGAACTCCGTTTCGCCACCAGATGGCTTCGTTTTTTGTAACATGTCGTTTGAGGATTAAAAGATGAACAAAAATTATTATTATTTGAAAATGGAAAATTTTATTTCATTTCACAACAGAAATGAATTAATTTCGATTACAAAAATGAAGTTTAAATTACTTGAACTTCTCTAAGTAAAAAATGAAAGTTAATCCAAAGTAAATACTGAATCGAAGCGTTATAAGTGTCCGCAAATTATCCGTTTCATTGAAGTGCTCTTTGGTAAACCACATTTTTTTTTTGGTCTGACGTTAATACAAACAAAGCGGATGGTTTCCCAACTCGTGAACACGCAACGTATAGCTGCCCATTTGAAAAACAATGATTTTCTAAATGAAAAAATGCTTGTAACTGTTCAATAATTTCTTCTTTTTAACTGTTGTGTTCCCTGTATATTCCACCGCACATTCAGCTGATCCACCATCGACGAAATGAAATATATTTGCAGAAATTGATGCGGTTCATCTGGTGTTGGCTGACCTGGTGATTTAAACTTAGTTTGGTGATTAAATAAATTTTGTTAGTAATTCAAATTAATTCAATGCCTTTGGAATCATCGGGATGCGTGGAATCAAAACATCTTCTCCTCTATATTCATCGGTATGTCCGGAAAAACACGTCGAATGAGCTCTTCCTTAGAATCGCTCATGTGGCAGAAATCAGTGGGCAAAGTGATAAGTCCGGTCGAGATATCAACTGCAATCTTTTCATTACCAATGTCCAACAATTGCTTCGAAAACACATCTGCAGTTTGATCTCGTCAATCGGAGTGTCTTGACATGAAGCCACAAATTTGATGCTTTCAAGCACGCATTTAGTTCGTCAGCTGCAATTGATCGTGGGAATAACTGGAAGAGTCTCCCGAAAATCACCGGATAATACAACCATGGCTATTCAAAAAATGTTTTGATTGACACGAAGATCTTTCAACGTCCTGTCCACCGCCACCATTGACCTTTTGTGGGGCCATCGTACATTCGACCCAATCGATCAATTTGCATCATTGTAAAATCTTCGCATTTTTTCTTCAATTTTTCAAGAATGTGTCTGGTTGATTTGCATGTTCAGTGGCAATATCAATGCTGAATGTGCAGTTCGGTAGCCTTCTAACAAAGTTGCTGTTTTTCCAGATGAAGCCAATGCCAGGGCAACTCATGCTGCGATCAAATCCGTGCCAAAAGCAATGAAATTAAGAAAGTTTCCGGGAGCACCCAGAAAGTAAATGCTACCAGTTCTTTTGTTCACAGCTTCCATCAAAGAGTCATACGCAATCATTTGTTGTCGATTCAATTGCAGAACATTTTTACGAACTGCTTCGGCTATTGCTGCAGTATCGTATTGTTTTGTTGTTCTCTTTGCAATTCGTGGTTGAATGCATCGTGTATTGGACGATTAGGTGATATCATGCCCAACTGCGCACTTTATTCGCCATCAATAAACACTAACTCTAAAAGAAATATTTGTAACTTTAACAGCCTAGAAGAAAACTAACCACACCTATCAACTTGGTTGGTAAGCCTTCTCCCTTCACTCTCCACACCGGTACCGAAGGTGTTATGGTAGCTTTGAGCTGCCCTCCCCATAACCCTACTCACGAATGAGCATAGTACCATGATTGTTACTCATTTATTTTTCGTAACAACCCCTTCGTGAACACTCAAAACGCTCAGCAACTCCTGTTGCCTGTCATCATTGTCCTCGTCATCTCAATCACCCCTCCATTTTAACTTACCCACCTATTCAAATGCAAGGATATTGAAAATAGGTACTTCCCAAACAAAAATGATGGATACAAACAAATCAAAGTATCTACTTCATTTCAAAAAGTTACTTAATGTAACATAGTAAACATAAACAAACTTATTAGGTGGCTAGCTATATCGTATACTAAAAAATAAATTTCAAAATTTTTGACAACAACAATTTGCTTGGAAAATCATAATTGACAACAACAATATTGCTTTTAAAATTTAAAATATTTTTTTTTGTATTTGAAACTACTCGATTTTTATCCAGTTTATATTTTTTTCAAAGTGCATTTCCCCATGAAAAACGAAATATGTACCTACAACGCCAACTGTTGAGAATTTTCCGACTTTTCTTTTTTCATAAACCATCCCTGATTTAAGACGAACAAAACAAAATAAAAATCATTCAAATCGGTTGAGCCGTTCTGGAGTTATATCGTCAGGAAGGAAAACCCGACTTATTTTTATATAGTAGACAACTAATTTGTTGGTACATTTTGACAGCTTTAAGAACAAAGACTCCCAAGAATATTATGACTGGGAAAAACTACTTATTAGCAACTTTGCTTTTATATGTTTATGTTTGCTTCTGCCTAGGAGAAACAAATTGACAAGATTAATTTTACTTAACCTCCTCTTTCACCTGTGTAATAATATTGCCAGATTTCTTTTTGCCTTCTCTTCAGCATCATATTGCAGGCGTCTCAACAAGCTCAACTTCTTATTTACAGCATTAGAGTATGCTTGAATATTGAGCCCTGATAACAAACACGTTTTTAAATATCTTTGGTGTTTGGGAGAAATCGGATAACTCAAAAGCTTTGATTAATTTTCAGTTTATAAAGGCTTTCCGTCCCCTCGGTATGGCGGCCACTAATGCGCTCTTCTTCTTTCAAACATATAATTTAATAAATTAAGATCTTTGCTAACTTGAAAGGTTTTTAACATTATGCGCTGTACCTACGTAAAGCCTACAAATCTAATTGACTATTCAGTTTGAGTGTTAAAGGTGGACATAGGTGTATGTATCAAAAAAATGGACTCAAGTCCTGAAACGCATGAAATGGGTCTTTTAATAGGAGTGATTAGAGATTTATTAGCTCTTGAAATTTGTTTTTACTTTCAGGTAACGTTTGATGCTTCCCGTCCGTTTATAATAAACGTTTATTCACCAGAGAAATGAATGGTATGAAATTGTAGTGATTCAGTGGTAACAAAGTCGTGCGGAGCGTTTAAATTCAATCCTGTCACAAGCATAACTGCGTGTTCCAAACTTAAAAATACACCAAAAACTAAGTATGCACAATGCACATTCATTCACTACGTAGTAGTCTCTAATCTACTCTCAAACGACTATGTAAGTAAATGAATATGAGAATTCATTTCCCAATAAAGGTTTTAACTTGGAATTAAAAAAAAACTGTCATATTATTTCATTTTGCCAGTTCAAAAAATAGTTTCCTCTGCAGCCCTATTTATTTATTTATTTTATTTTATTTAAGTAGATGTTTGAAGGCTTACACAGTAAGATATCATATATCTTTTAAAATAGTGATAAGCTTATTAATTGATTTGCATGAAACAATGAAGACTACCATAAAACGAACAAAATAATACTTACAAATTTAAAAATATAAGAATATAAACGGCCGATTCAAATTCACAAATACAATAAGAATTAGTTACATGACAAATATATAAGACAAGTTACAACAAATTAGAAAAAAAGAAAATTGCAAAATTTCAAAATTTACAAGGAACAAGTAAAATTAACTGGCAGACAAGAAAGATCTTAGTTCAGTTGAAAATCTCTTTTCAATCCTATTTCTCTGATTTGGCGCGGTAAGGAGTTCCAGAGTCTAGTGGCATTAACAAAAAATTGACGTTCAGACGTTAAACAAGAATAGCGCGGGGATACAATATGTCTAGTCCTGATGGATGCACAAAACGTTAAACGGTTGAAAAGGTTGCGGGGTTGACGTGTATAAATTATATTATGCAACATTAAAATGCTGCGGTATTGTAAGAGTCTATCAAACGTAATATTACAAATCCGGTAAGAAAAAAGTGAAATGTGGTCGTATCTACGAAGACCAAAGATGTATCGAGCTGTGTTGTTATAGGCAACGTTAAGTTTCCGGCAACTAATTGAATCGCACTTACCAAAAACTTCGCAGCCGTATGTTAAAATAGGTATAATTAAGGTCTTAGCTAAGAGGATCCGCGTTTTCATGGGAGTGAAGTATTGAGTCGTCCAAAGAGAACGAAGAATACCATAAGCTTTGCCAACTGTTACGTTAATGTGATCACTCCACGTTAACGTTTGATTAAATAACATACCCAAATTTTTGGCGGTGTCAACATATTCGATCGGACCATCGTTAAGGTAGATAGGTGGAAAGAGTGACGTGTTTAAGGTTTTCCTGGAAATGACAATGCATTTAGACTTCCTGGGGTTAATAAGGAGCGAATTCTGTTGCGACCAACTAGATATTTTATTCAAATCGGAATTTAAGCAGCTCACGCAGTGATCGATTGTGTCAGGTGAACAGCTTAAAAAGTAATACATTTCAACATAGGAGTTAGTGACTATGGAAGGCAACTCATTGACATACAGGGAAAAAAGTAGGGGCCCTAGGATGGAACCTTGGGGAACACCGCATGTTATGGGAAGAAAGTCTGACATTCTACTATGTGAACAGTCACAGCGTGCAGACGACCAATAAGATGCCGCAACAAAGTTCACAGAATCATAAGAGGATTTTTCAGGCTTAAGTTTGTGTCACAAATGAACCAAAATATTGACAGGAGTTCTTAAAATCCCAAAAACAACGCACGTATTGCTTTAAATTAGGAATTCTTTGATTTTAGCATTTGTCATTTGATTAGCGCTATTTTTTTTTACTTTTTTAAACAATTTAGTTTCGCCAAATTTTACAAAAACCGCTCCAACGATTTTGATTAAAATACAATTTATTAAGCGTTAAAAGCGTTATAAGTATAATGACAGTCATGACTCATGACACTTCCTTAGATTTACTACCCGCAAACGTACATTTATTAAGGGCCGGTTTGTTCAATCTTGGTTAACTTTAATCGTTAGTTATTCCAGATGGTAACCAGCGAATGTGCTTGTTCAGCAAAATATTAGCCAGAAAATCAGTTTCGTAATAAGGGCTACTTAAGTCTTTCATTTTGACCTATCTGCTATCTGTATTATTGGATTTGGACGTTAATTTTTTGTGTAGTAAGATAACTAAAAATAAACACATTAATAAAAAAATCTACCTCAAATTACTTCTCAAAAACAAAAGGACCCGAAAAATAAAAAAAAAAATAACCATGGATTCGGTCAGTCACTGAATTAACAAATAAACTGGAAAAAATGGAACGATTCCTTGCAAAGCTACAACAAACACTCATTAGTTATAACTGATTTATAATCATTGGTTCAACTAAGTCGATGGTAACCTAACCAATGATTTAACCAGCTGTGAACAGACCGGCCCTAAAGATTTGCTACGAAACTGTGCGAATGCGACTATGTGCTGAGAAAATTGAAAAAAAAATGAGAGAGCCCATTTCCCCTTAATCTGAAAACTGACAACAAGTGACAGCTCAAGAGTTTTACAAGTAAAATTCTATTTATTTTCGTCTTCAAGGATGCTTACTGCAGCACTCAGAACATCTTCTTCATCGATAGGCTCAAATAACATTTATTGCTCGTCTTCACTTTCACCGACAAGCTCGAAAACTGCTTCTAGATTATTATTACCCATTTTATAACGTTAACGTTTATTTTACGCTAATGCCAAAATAGTATTTCTTAAACTTTTTGTAAGAAAACCAATCAGGTAGTACTTCTGTTGAAATTGAGAGACTTCTTTCTTGATTTTTGAGATTGAGATTTGACATTTTAAATTTTCCTATGCTAAAAATACACGAACGAACCTATTATTTGTACACTTACTAGAAGTTGTTTAAACAAACGCCAAACACATTGTATTTTGCAATATCTGTGTTCTCAAATTTATATGGTTCATGCACGATCGGATCGCCTGTCCGGATTCAATTAGGACACATTTTAAGTTGGATTATTCTGAATAAATACAATTATGATTAATTTTTTACGGAGAGCGGCGCTTGTTATTAAACGCAAATGGTAAATTGAGAAATAAAAATTTTACGGATTTATTCTTAAAAAAGAAACAGGGAATAGCTAAAGTCTCGTTGGATCAGTTTTGTTCGATTTTGCGGAATTGGCTATTAAGAGAAATAAATAACTAAAACGCAAGATATGTATATTGAATTGTTTTTTCAACAGTTGTCAAATAAATTAGGCGCCATCAAAATATATTCCGTTGCTTGTCAGCTTGTCAAACATCAATATTAATAAAACAATAACGAATAACGTCACGTATTACTCCTTTACGAATAAGGTTACTACGGCCCAAAATAATATCACGACTGCACTCAGATATACAAAAGTAAGCTTTCACTTTCACACTATTGAAAAAAATAAACGACTTGAAGCTGTGTACCACTCCAAGCCTATCAACATTTAATAATTCCCTAATTTAGTCACTTCCTGGATATCCGCCAGTACTTTTTTGATTCTCAAAAGAGAAAATTAAATAAAACTAACCTTACCTATCTATAAATATTGATGACAAAGTTAAAGTAACAGTAACTGTCAGAATAATTACATAAATATATAGTTGGAAAGAGTAATCAACCTATAAACAACAAACAATCATTTCACAATCGATGAAATGTTTCAAACTTTTTAAATATAAAGGCAGGAGTGACTCATGCATGTTTTCTTCATTCAACTCTCTTTACCAATGTCCGTGACTCAGTGGTAATGTGTACCTTTGTTAAGTTGAACGTTTCGTATTTAAATAAGAGCAAACACCATGAATTGACAATTTCCCCCCTATTTCCAAGGAATAAAATATAAAAAAAACACTGTGTCCTTATGGACAGCTCCATTATTATAATTTATTGCGAAAGCAACCACAAAAAATTAGTCAAATCATTATAGAATAGTATTATGGTGTTAATGCGGCTGTCATTCATTCAACAACATTTTTCTTAAGCTAGATTATCCGATAATAATCTGTCAAATAGAAAACAAAATGACTAGCTAACAACTCATAGACATACGAAATACATGATCTACTAGTGAAATGTAATTTTTATATACTTCTGCGAGAAAATATGATTCAAAACCGAGGGGGAAGTAATCAGGTGTATTCAAGGAACTTTTCTGTGCGTATTCATGGTGAATCTCAGTGTATGACAGTGTATTCGAATGCAATTACTAGTAGCAAATCTGTAGTCAAGGACCACTTAAAAACATTGATTATTTCCCCCTCGTTCAAAACAGCACAGGCGCAACTGTTTTACGTGGATTAGCAAAGAAACACATGTCACCGTCAAGTTGAAATTTCCATAGTAACGTATGCAAAAAAGCGACATTTTTTTTCAAAAAAAAGTTTGTTTTTATAGAAACATGTAAACAAAACAGCGACATTTCTGTTTATTTTAAATTTGACTCTTTGAAATGTCAATAGGCGTTTTTTTGAGCTTCGATCTCAGCAAAGCAAAGTTAAGTAGGATTTTTCGAACGCTAATTACAACAACTACGCTCTCGCAATAGTTGTTGTAGCCTGTAGGTAGCTGCGTGCTGAAAATCCTACTTTACTTTGCTTTGCTGAGATTCAAGCTCAAAAAAACACGGCTAATGTCAACTGAGTATGCAGACAGGATTTTCTTGACTTGATTTGTCTGCTTCCCATAAAAGTCAACTGCAAAAACTATACATGTGACAGGACAGTTATACTCTCGGACAGAGGTAAATAAATTTAAAAGGATTGATAATCTTATTCCCCAAAACCCATATGTTTACATTGTAGTTTTTGTAATTTCATTCCCAGTCTGTAAAAGTATAAATGCTTGTAAGCTACAAAAAAGCATGTTGCTAATGACCGACCTAAATCCTCTTGCTTTTATGGGCATATCGCTGTTCACTTGTTTTTTTTTTTCGTATTGAATTTGTTTGGTTTGTGTTTAGGGTTTGAGTAAATTGAAAACAAAAATAGTTAATATAGGTACATATAAGACTAAGTAGAAGACACAATTATCTAAAGGTAAATAAATAAATCAAAAACACTAACCCTTTATTAGTTCTAACTCTCTCAATGCATATACCATAAATTTGTAATGAAAGTAAACTTGGTAGTTTGAGGTTTAATGTGTTTTCCGCTGTAAAACAGTAGCGCGTCTAGAGCGTCTGTATTTTTGGAACACGCGTGAAGTTGGCTACTAGCAGTCCATATATAATAATTAATAAGTCAATGTAACAACTATACTATATACGTGTGCAGAAACGGAAAATGTGTGCGGTACTAATGGAATGGAGAACAGTCGTCCGGAAAGTTACCTACGTGGTTGCAATGTTGACTGATGATTGATCGGTAACATTCACCATTTACTGTAACGATTGAATTGAAATTAAAGCAACATTTGCTCTGTAACATAAAGCAGTCGAATGCAGAAGAAGGGCCATTAACACATTTTAAATACATGCAGTAATCTGTAAGCTTTCTTCTCTAAATAATGCTGTTGACAAAAACAAAGGGTTCGGCAGGCGGTAAGCAAGGATAACATTTACTATGTATTAAAAGAACTACAAAGCTAAAATACCGATATGTCAATATTTCAAAAAGGACCGAGCCTGACCTCATCAGGCAGAAGTCTTTAAGCTAGACCAACGACTATCGTCTATAGATCAAGTCTGATCTCTGATGTCTCTCCTCGACTCGGTATCGGTATTATTCATGTTATTCAGATTAGATTAATTTCAAAATTAAAGTGAATGCAATAACATCACATAGTCAGAGATGAAAGCGAAGTTCCCTAAATGAATATCCGACTAAAAGCTTGAAGTGGAAAAAAAAAAATGCTTTGTATTTCAACACCAATAATATCTTCAGCTTAATTATCATATCTTTACTATATAATAATATATCCTAATCTATAAATAGAACGTAAGCTTATGATACATCTCTTACCTAATGTGATCGACAATTAATCAGGTTGTTACTTCATTATACCATGCGTTTAGATTGAATACAAAATGGGTTGTATTTAATGCGGCAAAAAAAAAAAACAGTGACCCCGAAGTTTTCTAAGAAGAATGCATCGACTGTACAACAAATTAAAATGAACCCATGATGAAAAGAAACCAACCCATCAATCCCAGTTCAATAATAACATGGCAGAGACACATATCTCAAGATCAGCGTCCTCAAAGTTAATTAATCTATTTAGTTTTAAGAGGTTATGAAAATCTTACCGCAGTTTGCACCTCTGGTCAGCTTAGATTGGCATTCTTAGAAAAGTAAATGACAGCGGTTTAAACTGCATCTACACCATCACGCACGCGCAATTTTGCACGAGACGGGACAGAGAGATCCGTTTATCCGCAGTCAATGATTTTAAATGCGTAAGAATGAGATCACAAATCAGACGCCTAAAGTGTCATGGATGTTCTAACCAGAATTATAGATACGTAAAACGGAAATAAACACAAGGTTCCGGTTACCAACATTTTTGGAATTACTTGAAAACGTTTCTATTTCTTATTTAAAACATGTGAAATGAGAGTGGTAGCTAGTTTCACTAAATTAAACCAACAATTCATCAATCAGTTATACGAAATAAATAAGTATTTGTCCGTTCATCATTTCCGGGAACAATATCGCTATAAAAATATCAACATGAGACATGAGGAGCTTTCCTATTGTTCCTATCACGTAAAGAAGATGGCCGACCTAAATACGTGTCACGTTTTTTTGCGTGTTAGGTGATGCCGTCCCTTTCAGTAACACGGCTATTTAGTATTAAGCATCCCTTTATCTTTCGTGTTAGGAATGTGTTGCTGTGTAAATGCAGCATAAAGCATGAAATTCGAGAAGAACAAACTGAAGTTAGTTAAAACTAAACATCCTGTTTTTCATAATAATACTCATAGATGGCGTTCGCACAAGTTCTGTTCGTTGACATAATCCAGAGAGTTGCCGTTCCGCTACATTTACTCATGGTTATACTCTGTCCAGCAAAAATTGTCAGTACAGGCCTTATGGAGGAGCTTTTTTTCTACCAGTGGTGCCTGTAGATACTCTCACGGCATTCAAACACAAGAATTGCCACTGAAATAAGAACCAAACCACTGTCATACCAAGGAATTGTTGTTGTAATTCTCCTAAAATTCGCATACAGTCCACCACAACTAGTCTTCCACGCAGGCGCGGGCAGAATGAGCATGATCGGCATGTGTTCGCTTGCCATTATCAGTTATCACCAAGCAAAATAAGCAGTGTGTGTGAGTGAAGCACATCAGAAGAGTGTTACCATACTCTACAATGCAGGCATGTCATTAGGGTTTTTCTATGGATTTTGTCAATGAACTTCCGGTTTTGGTGCTTTTGAGAGCGAGTTATTATATAGGGTGTTGCTATTCGGTTTTAATATGTATGTATTTCTGAAGGATCCAATAATATTCAGTAAACCCATTATTAATGCGTTGCAGTGATATTGCGATAAATCAATAGTGATTACTATGGCAACCGGATTCATTCAAAATCATTTTTTGGGGATATCGTACAGAAGTATGTATAAATGGTATAAATGCATATTTCACTTTGTAGAACATATTTTGGCACCTATTTTAGAATTTTTGTTATATTTTTGCATATTTTTCTATTTTTTCATGAAATAAATTTTCACACTGAAATATCGAAATGACGAAGCAGGTAAGCCTATACCATTTATTGTCGGTCGATGGGTTTTACCACATCCGGTCACTCCTCCCCAGTAAAGAAAATGCCTCGAAAAGATTTTATGATCCTTTTTTTGCTACTGTTTCCGCAGAGATCCGCACTGACGGGTAATCATTTTTTAACAAATATGTAATCTAGGTATATATGTTATCTATTGTTATCTCAATCGTTTTGATTTGTTTTTGTGTGTTAAGACATTTTTTTTTTTGTTGAAAAACAAAATAAAGCGATTAGGCCCTTAAGGAAAAATAAAAAGACAAACGCAATTTATTTCGTTCATCAATATTTTAATTTTAAATTGGAAGATGGTAACCCTAACAGTATTGCTCTATGAGATATGGCGAATTATAAACCATGGCAACCCTGTGAGAGCTTTAAAGAGGGACCGATTTATGTAAGTCATTGCAACCAGACTGAGAGACAAACATCCTATCTTCCCTGTACTGGCAATTTTTCCTGGACAGAGTATAGTCCCGTTGTGACCGCACCTGGACACACAGAATACATACTTTTGAGCAAAGAGGATCTATAACTAGAGAGCCAACTTCACTTGCCCCTAACCGATTATCCCCTCAATTTTTGAATGAGAGCCCTCTCTCGCGCTCTCTTATTTTTCCTGTCTGTGAAGTGTGAATACGTGTTATTAATGGCCGCCGGGTGGCACTTTTTCAATAACAAACAATTTGTAAATGAATTTATAACAATAAATGTAAAAGGAATACATGTTGAGTATGTCTTTTTAGATAGCTTTATTTGTGCTCTATCCATTTTAGGTGCCAAAAAATGTTCATCCAATCACATTTCAGGTTTTTTTTAGTTTTCTTTACATGAAAAATATTTTTGACAACAAAATTCATTCAGCTACCTTTGGGGGTTGTTCCAAAAATAGGTTATTACCATGCAAGTTAAGCCCAAGTTTTCACTAGGGCTAAAGTGATTTATTTTTAAATATTCCTGAACATTGCATAAATTTCTTTTACTTGGTGGGTGTTTTCAACTTATTTTTTTAGCACCATTTTTGTACAAAGTCAAAATATGATTAGGAATTCTGCGGTTTAATTAGAGTGAACACTGTAATGTGTTGTTGTTACGTAGGAACAGTAAAAATGCTTATATAATTATGATTAAATATTAAACTCCTAACAAAAAGCAATGTAATGTGGTATTTAATTGGATTATGCGATTCAATCGAACGAAAGAGTCCAAATTGTTTTGTTAATTTTTAGTTCTCGCGTATTCCATTCGTTTTTATAGATATTCTTTTGCAATTTTTATAACGTTGTATTTTAAAATGTCCACTGATGTTTCTGTAAGCCTCTCTAAATTATTAATTAACAAAAACAAGTACACTTTATGTGTTTTTGAAATACAAAAACAGATGTTGTACTAAGTATAGGCGTGTTTTTTTGAGCTTCAAACTCATCAAAGTAGGGTTTTCAGCTCGAGATTACAACATGATTACAACAACTACTGCGAGTTCTCGAAGTGTCAAGTAGAGCGTAGTTGTTGTATTTACGTGCTGAAAATATTACTTTACTTTTTTTTGCTGAGTTCGAACCTAAAAAAAAACACGGCTAGGTAGGTATTATAAACGGATAAAAACAAGAATTATTTATCCATTTTATGTACCATTTACAGATTTAAAATGTTGCTGATACTAAAATACCTTTTTCCCCACCACTTAAACCAAAGGTTTCCCCCAAACTGTTAAAATACCTATTTTGTTTCAATATGAAAAGCATTAAAATCGACGAAAAATATTTTTTTTTCTTTAAAATATTACCTAAAATAGATGCTTGAAGTTACAAATAAGTCTCTTTTAATAAGAGTGCTAAAATCGTTTAAGTTGATTTTTCTCTGATTAATTACATGAGATCGATTTCTCCTAGATATTGGAAAAAAATAACATGTTTTATTGTGGTAGGTATTTCGCATTGGGACCAAATTATATCAGAAATTCCGTTTGGTAAAAACAATTTCATAAACCTTAAAAACATTTAAACTGAACTGAGATGTGAGCGCCGTGTAACTAATGGGCACCAAAAAAGCCGAACACAGTCGTCCACACCATAATAATGGCCGATTGACATAAAGTCCCGGCAAAATTAAATCGTCACTTCACATTTTTTTGAAGCCATTTATTAAAAAAAAAAAACTCTGTGAAAACCGTTGCAATTCCATTTTTCTGTAATATTTTGTGATAAAAAAGAAATGTGTTTCCCAATAATTAGTTGGAAAATAATTAAAATTTACAGTTTCCATTTTTCATTATTCCAAGATTTTCTGGACATTTGTATTTTATGCTTAAAAAAAAAAAAGAAAAAACATCTCTCACCTCTCTGAACAGGAAACTTGTGAAACAATAATTATTTACAATTGGAAAAAATTTCCTGAAATTTTATGAAATACTTCGCTGGTCTGGGCATACCTTTTCTATAGAATGAAAAAGCAAAATCTCGAAGGACGGGAAATTTATTCGATGTGACAAAAATGCTTTTTGATCCATTTGCATCATGGTTGATAATAAAAAAACGACTATAATCGGGCTATCGTGAACAAAATTCCCCCCGGAATATTCCCTATTTTTCAAAAATATGTATCGGCAATGAATTTCGAAAAAGGGACATAATTCCCCCCGGAATAAATTGGTATCGCGAACAAAAATTCCCCACGGAATTTGATGGGATTCCCTCCGGAATATTTCCTTTGCAAATATGTACACTAGTCGGCATAAGTATTTTCACAAAATAAAAATAGTGAATCTTTGCGTTTAACTTTTGAACGGCTTTGTAGAATTCCTTCTAATTTTTTTTCCTTTTTATATATAAGTAATTCAGACTTAAAAATAAAAAAACCAAGATTTGTTCATAGCAACGTAAAAAGATATAAATTAATTTGTAATTTCATGTGTTGGCATAAGTATTTTGACAAGAATATAAAACTAAGAAAACATTGTTTAAACTTAACAAAAGTTAAGAAATGAAGACTAAGTTAGTAAAATGTATATCCTCCTTTGGCTTCAATAACTTTTTGAAGGCGCCTTGGTACCGAATCTACTAAATTTTGGAGAATCTCTGGAGATATCTCTTCCCAAAGAGAAGTGATCTCAGAAATTGTCTCCTCTCTTGTTTTATTTAACGAAACTGTTCTTTTGCGTTTCAAAAGAGACCAAACGTTTTCTATAATATTTAAAGCCGGACTTTGAGGTGGCCAGTCCAAAGTGTTAACCCCAACATCTTTCAAAAATGTAAAAATCTTTCGCACTTTGTGGCACGGGGCGTTATCCTGTTGCAGGATAAATGAATCCCCAATAAGCCTTTCTCCAGAAGTAAAGGCATTATCATTTAGGATCATTAAATATTGGTTTTGGTTCATCGAGCTGGTGATAGGAACCAAGTCAACCAGTCCATTATACGCCACACATCCCCAGAATATGACAGAGCCTCCGCCATGGCTCACTTTTTGACAAACGGGTCGTTTCTTTTGCCCAACTACCTTTGCCAATCTTACAAAAAAAATGTTTTATGAAGAGTTATACTCAAAGGATCTTTCATCTGTCCATAAAACGCTTCTCCAAAAGTCCTTTGGCTTGTACAGATGTTCCTGTGTGAAGGCCAGTCTTTTAAGCTTGTTTACCTTCGATATATATGGCTCTTCTTAGCTTTAATTGTCTTAAAATCTCCTTTCTTCAAACGTCGTCGGACAGTGCGCTCACTGATTGGGTTCTTGGCCGTCAAATTCCATTGATCTGCAGCAGATTGAGGCCTCAGAAAAATGTTTTTCTTAAATTCCAGTAGAAGGACTCGGTCTTGAGCGGGCGTTGTTTTGCGCTTAGCTCCTGATCTCGTTAAGTTACTTATGTCGTCATGTTTTTTAAACTTATTAATTTGATAGTGCACAGTTTGACGCTACACATTAAACTCTTTTGCAATGCCTTTAACTGCCGTTCCAGCGTTAAACTTTGCTACCATCGAAGATCTGGTAACGAAGCTCAACTCTGCCTTTTTACCTATGGTTTATAACACCTTTTAATCAATATGTGTTTTTTTATCAGCGTTTATGATCAATTAAAGTTAAATACAAAAGTTGTTTGGCTTTAACGTGCTCAAAAGTGCGAACATATTTTCTAAAAGGTTCCGTCAAAATACTTATGCCGCGCGAGCTAAAAATAGATTCTTTCTTTGCGCATCATTTTCGCCCAGTTATTTAACGGTACTAAGCTAAGCTTCATTCAATAGCCAGAAAATGGTTTCGTCAAAATACTTATGCCGACTAGTGTAGGTGTAAATTCAAAACGTAAGCAGTTTGTACGGTTTAAAGTTGGAAGTTTGCGGTTTTTTTGAGGTTTTTATTTGTAAACTTCAAACAACAGATAGAATAAATTACAGATTGAAAACAAATAAGTTTCAATTCAATTTAATCAAATTTCATGTGTGTTTCTGTTTTAAGTGGAGAGCAACAATTTGTATGTACTTGGTATTGGTTTATTGACCATGTAGTATTGGTAGAATCTAATAAAGAAGAAATATGTAATAAATATCTATATTGCAAAAGCTATTTAATTTCTACTGACAAAGCCTGTGGTAACTCTAAGGGATTTGATTTGAATCACAATTGATATCTGTCAACGCCTTCGAAAAATATCTTCGAAAATTCCGGGGGAAATAAATTCCCATGGAGATTCACGATACGAGGAATATTTTCCATGGAACAACATTTTCGGGGGGAACTTTTTTCCCTCGGAATTGCCAATAGCCCTGAATATAAATGTCAATAGTGACTTTTCTGCCTTTCATATTTTCATTCCATATTTAAAAAAAAAAAATACAAAATTTCACAAACAAATAGTTTTTAAAAAGTTGGCCCCGGGGGAAATTGGTAAATCTAGGACAACTGTGTGAAATAATCCAGATTCGCAAAAAGTGCTCTAAAACCGGAAGGTTTTTTTTTTGTACCAATCGAACATAAAATGTGACCTAGAGCAAAAAAAAGTGATCTGAGAGTCTAATGTCATCGCTGTTGATTATAGTTTAACGACGATAAAAATGTTTGCTGGGTAGTTATCTCAACCACAAGCAGTTTAAATAAAACTTCTTTACATTACAATTGTTTAATTGTAACCATTCCATTTGCAAATGGACTGATAAGCGGTGTTGGCCAGGTCCACATTCGTAAGACCATATAGTCAACACATTTCTAACGAAATTTGTTCCATTTCCAGTCCCGCCCTAATGAAAATACCGACATTAAGTTATGATTATAAAGCTTAACCTTATCAGCTCCTATGATATTTCTCTTTCAACCGATTTAGTATCAGATAAGCATTCCACATAGACACCATCGCACGTGTTTACATTACACGCATTATCCATGTAACAATGAGAAAGTTTGAACACAGAAATTTATTTGCGTATTTTCACACCCTTTGACGTTCAAAATGCACAACACTGCGAATATGTGAATATCCGTAAAAACTGTGAGAAAAACTATTTGCAGCAAAGAAATAAAATGGTTATCTCCGTGTGTACTGTGTACTTAAGTGCTATCGGCCAGCGTAAGTACATCCAAGGTAGCGCACAAGTTTTCTTCGCACGCAGAGGGTAAAACAAAAACACATTGCATCACAAAACAGTTAAGAAAATAGAACTTAAATTAGATTCTCCAGTAAAACTGCAATCGAATGGTAAAAAGAAGTGTGCAGCTGTAGGGAAGGATGTGTCCTCTCGCTCTCAACCAATATATTTGTACTAAATGCGCATACATCGTTTTACGCTTTCGTCAGTACGTCAGCACATCTTCCTTAATGAATTTAATAAATAAGTAAACAAAGTCCATATACGTAATAAAACGGCCGTCGTCGGCGGAGTCGAGGAAAAACCCAATTTCTTTTATAGAAAAACAGCTCACCAGACTGTACGCTGTACACACTATTCCGTCAGCACAGTTCCACCCACACACATCGAGAAGAATTGCTTCGTCTGGCGTTGTTGTTATTCTTTCCATTGTAACATGACAGCGTTTTCTTAAGAATACATTTTTTTAAGACAAAAAACAGACGCTGCACATTCCTTTCCTTTGAAAGTCGAATCCCATTATCGGTTTTCCAATTGAGAAAGCATAGCCAGAAGTGCTACATACTAGAATCTCCAACAGTGGCGAACTTTTTTAATTGTCACTTAACTACTAGCGTAGGTACAGTAAGTAAAAAATAGAAAAAAATGCAAAAAAAAATATGTTAATAAATGTTATGTAAAAATGCGGTACCTACAATCTCTGATACAAATCCGTCAATCAAAGGTAATGTTTTATTAAACGACACTTTAAACGAATTGCAATGAAAATAAAAAAAAAAAGATTAATTGAATTGTAACTGTGCGCTGCAGCAGTAGTAGTAGAGATGATGTTAATCACAATACAATCGTGTTGTTTGCGCGAAAGCATAAAATCAAACAATGAATGTAGGCCAATAGCATACTTGTATCGTATCGTATGTAGGTAAGTACCTACCGATATATTGTGTCAAAATATTTTTGTTAACTCATTATGAAGACGTGCACGTAATGGAGATGCGAAATATATACATTTTGCCAAAATTTAAAATGGAGCAAGGTTTCCTTTAAGGTTTCGCTTTATAATTTTAACAGTTGTTTCTATAGAGGGTAAGCAAATTTAACGCACATACTGTTTGTCTTCAAAAAAAAAAAGAGAGCGATTAATGCGGGTTAAGTAAATATTTGTTTGTTGACGAATAGGTCCGACTCTGATTGGCATTAACATTGCAATGCGGAGGCCGTAATTGGCTCCTCCTTATCATGATTGTTTTACCTTTCAGTAACTCTACGTTTTAAAACTTATGTCGTTTTCCATTGGGATTTCAGATTTTGCTCGTTGATTTCAGATTTTTCATGCCCAATGGAACGTAAGACACGATTTTTATTTCTTTGCATTTGTGGTGGTGTGTGTTTTAAAAGTCAGCTGTTCTTTAGTTATCATTTTTGTTTATAAAAATCCATGAAATTTATGTTGATATCGATTGCAGTGATATCCCCATTTCTCCTAAACCTAAATAATAACAAAATTTTAAGTTTGACAACTGACAAATGTTTTGGTGTAAGTAGGTGTAAATCTCGCTCTGATATCAATTGTCGCAAGATTGATCTTACTCTGACGGTTTTTTTTTTTTTTTTTTTTTTTGCGGCCAATGGAACATGAAATTTGATAGCCAGCTGATTTCGAGAGCAGAAAAACTGATTTCTCTGTCCCAATTAGGGATGTGCCAAGTCGATAATTTTTCAAACCGAGTTAAACCGGTTTAGAATTCAAGTAAACCGAGTCGCAGCCCGGTTTGCAAATTAGTAGGAGAACGAACAAAATGAAGTGAATCAGGTTGCTGAAACTCGATTTGGTTCGGATTAACTCGGTTCGTATTAACACAATAATCCAATCTAGTAGCCTTTTCACACCAAGCTGAAAACCGGGTTTTCCTTAAAACACTCGAAAACTTCTACGAAGACAGAAGTTTTCCCATACATATTTCGGTTTTCAAAACAAGTCGTTTAAAGTCGTTTTCCACGAAAACGACTTCCAATCGTTGAGTTGTTGAAACAATCACACCTTTTGCAATACAAATGTCACAACTCAAAACTTAAAATCTTTTCCACAATTAATTGATGGGCTAATTTATTATTTTCAAATTCACTTAATTCATTTTGTTTGTTTAATAGTGCGATCGAAATGTGTAACCAAAATAGTTTGCACCGAAATTAAACGATTAGTGGCTCACAGCTGATTGAAACGTCAAACGAAAATTAGTTGGTGGCCGGTGTGAATGCATCGAAGAGTCTTCGACGAAAACATGGTTTTCGGATCGGTGTGAAAAGCCTATAACTCGACTTTAGGAAAGGGTACGGTTCAAATCGATTTACCTATATAGTCTTTACTTTTACTCACTGTATTGACAAAAACCACCCTCTCATATCTACTCATGAGAGAAAAAAGGAGTTAGGGGAACAGCTTTCCAATTGGAGTTTACATGTGCATTCGTGTGCTTGTACATTGTGCTTTGTGTGTTGAATTCGTTTCAATGCAGTGGCATTTTATTATACGGTTTTCGGTCGGTTCGTTTCGTTCCATCGGTTTTCGTCAACTGGGTTTTATATAAATCCAACTCGGCTTAGCTCGGTTTAGTTGTAAATCAGTTTGAACCAGTTTACCAAACCGAGTCGACACATAACTAGTCCCAATGGAAAACGACATTAGTAAAATTAGACTTGCCAAGTGGTATATATTGTCCGAGTTCCACTGCCCGCTAGATGAATAGTGGCATGTCAAACTCGCTAATTTTTCGAACTCCTAATGGCGAACGTCTGACAAACATCCTAGACCTAGAGTATACTTGCCTTGAAAGAGCTTCTTAATTGGCCGTTCGGACTCGGAATAAAATTGTAGATCCCTTCCATTCGTTCCAAAAGTGAACTCACACAAAACGAATGGTTGTGAGAGGCTAGGCCTAGGTTCCCTGCGGCCCTGTTGCGCCAACTATTTATTTATTTTAAATGGCGATCTACAAAATCTTCAGGGTGAAGTTTAAAAATTATTAGTAAAGACCACCACTTTTGTATAGAGAAGTGCAAGTCATACAGTGCATAACTTTTCGCTGTATGGCGTATTCTAAGTTGCATTTTTTTCTTATTCTAGTTACCTACTATGATTAGTGAATTAAGTATGCATAATCTTAATTTCACGCCGCATAAAATGTTGCGACCACAGATAGTTTTTAATAATTCGCTTGTCAATGGTATTCGTGCAGTGCGGTTATTTTTTTTTTAGTGTTTTTCCTTATCAAGAATTATTGAACTTTCAGGGTCAAACCAATATAATCCGTCGTTGTCCATTGCGTCGAAGGTTCATATACCTAGTCGAAGCTTTTCACAAAAGTTAGTATTTATAATTGGGATGAATGGAAGTTAAATAAAATTGGTAGACATAACCCGAATCGCTTAATTTATTGAGAATCTCTGAAGACAGTTAATGTTTGAACCTGAGACCGATCGCTCATTAATCGGGAGCACTTAGATGGGACTGAGCCACTGCTGTACGTACACCTTTCTATGTGGAGCTGAACCGCAGCCCCCAAAATATGTGTTGTTTATACTATTATTCAAATGATAAAAAAACTAATCGAAATCAGTTGAGGTGTTCTTGAGTTGTATTTTAATTGTAGACTATTTGGGTAGACACAGTTGGGAAGGACTCAGTTGTTTTAGCAGTAAAGAATAATAATTGCCTTTTGATATTTATATTTATGACTTACATAGTCGAGAGGAAAATACAAATAATATTTTTATCGTAAACGATGCAAAAATGTAGACCTACCACTTAATAACAATTGTTCCAGAATCCGTCTCGAAGTTAATCATTCTAGGCCTGTTATTCAACTCTAGATATGTGGAAAGATCACTGTATAGAAATTAAAAAATCGCTAGCTGCAAGGTGTAATAATATAATTAAATATCTCTCTAGTAATAAGAGTTGCGCACTATAAATTCAATTTGTAATTAACCAGGGCCCATATGTTCTGTAATTATCACATCGATATATTTATCACTAAAACGATATAAATTGAAAAACAAGTTACTATGTTTTCGATGCGAAAATTTATCGCATGAGTTACAGAACATGGGCACAGATCACTTATTTTTGGTGGGGGCAATACCCCCATATATTTCGCTTAATACAAGCTAAAACTAACATTTATTCTTAAAGTAACAACTTAAAACTAAGACACTTAAAAACTAAGACATGAAAAGCCTTAAAACTAAGACTTAAGGGTAAGGGGTATGGTGAAGGAGATCGAGTTTGAGGTGGGCAGTGCTGCGGTTGAAATCGAAAACTGAAAGGTTGGAATTAACCTTTCGCAGCATACGGGAGATCGGTTCATTGGAGCCATATGAGGTACGATGGTTTGGTGGGTAAAAGAGACGAGGGCAACGTAGACTACGGGGGTTTGTGTTAAAGAAAATAGAGTTGTAAAGGGACGCGCAGTCGACGGTGCCGGAGAGAAGACGATAAATAAAAAGAATGTCTGCAGCGTCTCTGCGTTCCTCAAGGGAATTCAGGTTAATGAGATTGAGCCGGTCTATGTAGGGTGGCAAGATAAAAGGATCGTCCCAAGGCAGTCCTCGAAGCGCAAATCTAAGAAAGCGACGTTGGACGTTCTCAATTCTGTGTGCATGAACTCGATGAAAGGGAGACCACACTTGACTAGCGTATTCGAGGAGGGGGCGAACTAAGGAGATATAGAGAGATCTAGTCACATAAGGGTCGGAAAATTCTTTAGACCATCGTTTAACAAAGCCAAGTGTGGAGTTGGCCTTACAAATTATTTCGTCAATATGCGAACGGAAATTTAGCTCCCTGTCATACAATATGCCAAGGTCGCGAAGAGAATGAACGAGAGAAATTGGTTGACCATGGAGAAGGTAGCGTCGGCTAGGGGACTTGTTGCGCTTGCGTGATAGGGTAATGGATTGGCATTTGTTGATGTTGAGTTCTAAGCAGTTTTTAAGACACCAGGTCGAAAAACTGTCAAGGTCTTCTTGAAGGAGGCATGAGTCTTGAGGTAAAGAGATGGTTTTGAAGATTTTAGCATCATCTGCGTAGAGAGAGAGAGATGAGTGTTTGATGACCTTCTCAAGATCATTTACCGTTAGGATGAAGAGAAGGGGACCTAAATGGCTGCCTTGTGGGACGCCAGATGTTGCTAAAAAGGAGGACGACAGTACGGACCTAAAGCGAACGCTGTAATACCGGTTTTCAAGGTAGGAAGATATCCATTTTATCAATATAGGTTCAAAGCCAAGGGCAGACAATTTGAAGAGGATTAATTGATGTGATATCTTATCGAACGCCTTGCTGAAATCAGTTGCGATGACGTCGACTTCATTGCCATTCTCTAGGGATGAGAGGGCAAAGGAAACAAATTCGACGAGATTTGTAGTAGTCGATCTACCTTTCAGGAAACCGTGTTGGTAGGGTGAAATAAGGGACTTGGTCCGAAAGCTTAAGACTTCATATACAATACTTTCAAAAAGTTTGGGTATATGCGATAGTTTGGCTATTGGGCGGTAATTAGTAATTTCACTTTTTGATCCTTTTTTATGTATCGGTGTAATGAACGAGGTTTTCCAAATCTGGGGAAATTCTCTGTTTGAGAGAGAAAGATGAAAGAGATAAGAAAGAGGGAGCGAGAGATTGGAAGAACACTTCTTAAGGAAAATGGCTGGAAGACCATCTGGGCCGGGTAAGAACTCGTCATTAAGCAATTGTAACTTATTTTCAATAAGGGAAGGGTCAACAGTATGAGAGAGAAAGGGACCGATAGAGAAGTTAGGCAGGTAGTGGAAGTAAGAGGTATCCGGTGAGAAGGAGTCATCGGCAAAAGATAACTTAAAAAATGTGGCAAAAAAGTTGGCAATGGTATGTGGGTCGGTGGAAGATACATTTTCGTAAGAGAGAGAAGGAGGGTAGCCGTCCGATTTTTTTTTATAGTTTACGAATTGGAAAAAGGACTTAGGGTCGTTTATTAGATTGGTATGTGCATCATTTAGATAGCGTTGGTAGAGGGAGTTATAAAGCTGGGAAAAATTAAGATAAATACCGAGATATTTGGAATAGTCGGAAGAAGAACCAGTGCGGAGATATACTGTCCATAGCTTATTTCTTTTGTTACGTAAGGAACGAAGTCTTCGATTATACCACGGGGGGGAATTTAATGAAGTTTTATGTCGAGAAAAGGGAACATAGAGAGAAATAGATGTAAATAGCTCTCTGTAAAACATGGAAAGAGCATCATTTAATGATAGATTGGCAAAGTCGAAAGAGCATCTACTGAGATAGGCATTAATTTTTTGGAAGTTAGCTTTGTGAAAGTCGTAAGAGGAGATGACTGCGGAAGAACTAGGCTGGAGTGGAGAGTTGTGGAAAAATGAAAGAAGAAGAGGGGGATGAAGGTTATCAATAGTAGATAGAGAAAGGGTACAAGGTGCGACTGAGGAGTTAATGGGATCAGTTGTGAATATTAGGTCTAATTGCCTACCCATGTAGTTTGAGACCCCGCTAACTTGGCATAGACTAGAGTCTGTCAGGCTATCTAAGAAGAGACATTCCTTAGTTGATTTGGCATTTGAAGCAATGAAGAAGGATTCATCATCTGATGGCGACCAGTGCAGCTGAGGCAGATTAAAATCGCCGAAAATGATAATATTGTCAAGGGAGTCAGATGAGTCGATTAATTTGTCAATCGCGTCGATGGCAAGTTGGTACGATTCTATAGGTTGGGCTGGTAGAATATAGAAGCACATAACATACAGGGACCTCTGGGGAAGTGTTATTTTTATTGAGACAAAGTCAAGTTTTGAAGATGAGGAAGTAGCAAGAGGGGATGAGTCAAGGCTATTGTGGATGGCCAGTAGAACGCCTCGACAAGGAGAATAGTTTGTAGGGCGGGCAATTTCGTCGTCCCGAAAGACATTAAATGAAGGAGGAAATAACTCTTGACTCTTTATGTCGGGGATTAGGTTGGTTTCAGTAAGGGCATATATATCGAATGGGAGAGTATGCGATTGGCGTAGAACAGCACAGGTTTTCGAGCGCAGACCTCTTACATTTTGATAGTAAAAGGTAAGAGGAATATTGTTTAGCGGAGGTGGATGAAGCGACGGTGGTATTGGGAGTGGAAGAGTTTGAGATTGGCGCAGATCGGTTAGTTTTTTTGAACTCGGGCCTCTACCGTTCGTTGAATTAGGGACGAAAAAACTTGTTGTGGTCAGCACGGATCCTTTGAAGGTGAGAGATACGTTTAGAGCTGATATGAGAAGCAAGGGCAGATAGGTCTTTGTCCACGGTGGCCGACGAAATGTTAAAACCATCGTGAAAACGGTTGTAGATTTCTCGCAGAGCAGACGGCTCAATAGGGAGGCCTTCTTTTTGTATATAAATCTGAACGTTTGTTTTGGTTTTACCGTCAATGCAGATGGATTCAGGCTTATCATATAAGTAGGCAAGATAAAGTCTAACATTTTCAAAAAGCTTGTGGTCTCTCAGCCGTGACATAGTATATCGGCCGTCGAGGTCGTTGGGGGAGGACATATGGTTTGAAAACTTAGAAGTAAGTTTAACTGCCGGGGGGAGTAGAGGATCAAAAATTGCGGAAGCCATAGAGATGGGAGTAGGTGTTTCATTACGGAGAGAAATTGTGGGAAAAGCTGGATTGGGAGTAGCAGAGGCAGACGGGGCAGGATTGAGAACATGCGAGTGTATGAAGTTCGGGTACTTGGAAGTCGATGGAGAGTTAACAGGGTCTAGCGGATAATCAGAGGGGCGACTCGGATCAGGATTTAAGTTAAATGATACGCGATTACGTTGAGGTTTAGGTAGCTTTGAAATTACCGTGGAGTGATGAGGGGTACCTTGAGAAGGTGCTAAGTTAAGATTCGTATGAGGAAACGTGGTTGGGTGAGAAGCGTTTGAAACGTGAAGAGCAGGTAAGTTTGAAGTTACCGTGGACTGATGAGGGGTATTTTCATTAGGTGGTAAGGTGGTTGGTTGAGAAGAGTTTGCGATAGAGGGTGTAATGGAGGTAAGTGACTGTAAAGAGTGTGGGGAGAATAGAGGAAATGTACCGACTTTAAGGCTCCAGTTTGGGTCAGGGTTAGGACTAGACTTAGAGCTATATTTCTTAGACTTACGTTTTCTTTTATTAGGTTTAACACTAGGCTTATTGTTACTAAGTTCAACTTCTCCTGCATTGTTCAACTTGCTGATAGTCATCTGTCCCAAGCTGAAGACATCGGTTGAGGGGTTCGAAAAAAGCCAGGAGTATTTGGAAGGTAATTCGAGTTTAAACCTGTTATTTTTGGTATTATTTGGAGAGATTATCTGACAGTTGCGGATGGAGATGCCATATTTCTGCAGGAAAAAGTTATTCATCCAGGAGACGTCTGCATGCTGAGGAGCGTTGTTAATTAAAAAGGAGTTATGCTCGCAGGCAATTCTGTGTAATTTTTCAAGCCTTTTATTCCAGTCGGCGTGTGTCCAAAGGGTACCGTATCTGTTAAAGGGCATCGAAGCACTTATAGGCATCATGCTGGATTCAGTTGACGTTGAGGTAACGGTGGGCGTGGGCATTGCTGAATATGTTGTGGTTGTTGTTGTGGTTGTAGTCGTCGATGATGTAGTTGTCGGGGTGGGTGCGGGCATTGTAGATGTAGTAGTTGTTGGTGCTGTTGAAGGTGTCGTTGATGCTGGATGAGGATGGAATGGGATCGGATATTCTGCTGATTCCAGGACTTCGGCAAGTATTGACGTATTGTAGACTGTGCTCGATTGTGGTTGAATGAGCTCTGGTATGAAATCAATTTTGCTTGATGCCAGTCTAAGATTTTCATCGATATCGCCCATGACCAATTGGAAAGCTGCTATATCCTTGCTGAGCTCTTTGATTTTGTCAATAATGTCGAGTAGAAGTGGATCGACGAGTTGGTGGGATGGGGCACTTGGTTTTGAAGTGCTTTGTAGGTAGGTATCCAGGTACGTTCGAAAGGAGTTAAAATGGCTATTAATAGATGATATATGTGGGTCCAGAGTTGAGTTAATTTCCGATTTCACATCACTTTTTAAGCTCAAAAACTTCGACTTAATCTCAGCCGGTAACTTTTTAGTTATGTCACTGAGACTTGCCAGCTGCTTGTCTAAGTTTTTGAGTTTAGATTTGCAAAAGTTGGTGGAGACATCAATACAGTTGGAAATTTCTTCCACACTTCTAAACAATGCATCATACTTTTCAAATTGTGTCATTGTCTGTTTGTGGAACATTTTACATTCAGATGAGTTTATGTTAAGGGAGTCACTAATGCATTTAATCGCGAGCATAACGTGCGAAAGAGATATGCCCTTGCATTCGTCGCAAAAGAAAAGGAAATTGTTGCGAAAGTCATTCAGGTAGGTAATGGAACGTTTACTTAACCCTATGCAGAGAGCATGAAATGATTTTCCGCATAGCCCATTACAATTTACCCAATCAGCACTAAAGTCTTGCGATGTTAACACACATTCAGTATTACCGCACTGCTTTGACATGGTTGTTAATTGGGTCAGTTAATGTTTCGCGATCAAAAGCCAACAGGGAAAAAAAGAATTGCTAAAGATTGCAAGTATGCAAATAAATAAATTGGAATTGGAATTTATTTAAACTCGCGAAGCGGGAGCAAAAGTAAAACACGTCCGAACGGTTGGAGGTTCTGTATGGTGAGTAAGATTGACTATGCTTTATCCATGTACGGATCCCCCCCTTATGGTGAGTAAGATTGACTATGCTTTATCCATGTACGGATCCTCCCCAAAGTCTACGCTACAAATCATCAAGGCTCCACATCACCAATCCGCCAGAAGAAGCATCAACCTACCACACATCCCCAAACAAAAAAATTCTAGCAGAAGAGGGGCTGTCAGCTAACCCATTAACTAAACTGTCCTTCGCAACCTGCTCTATCATTGACAAAGATATCCTCACCATATATCCAAACTCAAACGAAAAAAAAAAGATAATCACCCGCAATGGAGCTCTCGTTGGCACTAGGCAAACTGTTGGAAATAGCATTTAAAGTATTCACAAAATTCTTCTCGTCACAGCCACCATTGACAATTAGCAACAACACTGTAAGACTCAGAAAACTTCCTAAAGGAAGCACTAACCGTCGGTTATACCGGTCGCTATTAAAAAACATATTATCCGAATTAACCTCTGAAGGATTGACTTTAACGTCCCGAATGTGAGCCTTCAACTCGCCGTCAGTGGCTGGCTTGTTGGCGTAGACTAAGGACTAAGTTGCATGATCACAGCAGCCAATTGATGAATGCTAGCCGTGAGATAACCCAGTCGCCAAAGATTCTCCATCACAACTTTGAGCGTTGCGTTGTTATTGGATCTCCAATTAATGAACTCACGGCGATTACTGTGGTTGCTTGGCTAAATTTCATACTTCGGCACATTCTTATATGGACGTAGGCCCAAATCCAGTTTCCAATTCATCTGATCGGCGCCAAATACAAACCAAATATTTCAGGGTTTTTTTCAACACTGACTACTTCAGCGGTAATGTTTTCTTCATTTGGTACCAATCTTCGTCTGGTTGGTGGCTTGAAGTCCAAAATTCACTTTGCATATTTACAACTAAACCGGATTTTCGATAGTATTTTTCAATTATTTCTTCTCGTTCGGTATTCATGAAACGACACATCTCTACCTATTCTGGTCACCCTTTAGAATAGTTAGAGTGGTTCCATGTTTCCCAGCAAATGTGAATATTAAATTGATACATTAATACATATCAAAACCACCACCACCTCCGGCTGACATAAATTTAATCTCATATGCAATCCTAGCAACAGGTCTCAATATTCCAGACCTCTTCGCACCGATCAACGCGTACCTAGGAACGGTAGAGTCATTCTTCAAGGATCGCAGTCTTAAACTTTCATCAGAAAAATCCACTGCAACACTACATCGTGGAGAGACATGAGCTGGGGCCCTACTATGAAACTCGATTCTACTATCGATTGCTGGTAATGCCAAACTATTTGCCCACAAATATGCGATTTTTGAACGATTCTCGCATTATGGTTGACATAACCCAAACGAGTCTCGCAGTTTGTTTGGAAGGTCCCAAATAATTATCGTGAAACAATAAAATAATAATGAATAAACATGGACAGTGTCGCAATTTCGTTGGAGTCTGAAGGAAATCAGGAAAAAATTGAACGAAGGCTAAGCGAAAAAAGGTTTTTCTATTGAGTGTTTATTTAAAGACATTTTGAACCGAATAAAATAACTTTATTTCAGCTTTGTTAAAAACTACCGCCTTTCGAAAGACGCCTTGTTGTACTTGTTGAATAATATTTTAACAGAACGAATTCATTTAATTTTTTGTCAACTTGCCTTTGGTATGTACTTTAAAATCAGCCCGAACCTAATGAAACAAAAATAAAATAAAAAAATTTGTCAGTGTTGAAACTTTGTTTATTTTTTCCATCCCGCTGCACCGTGTTGAGGTGGATCTTCAGCATTCAAATCTTTGGACAAATAAGTCCACATATTTTCGGATTTTTGAATGAAAATCAATAACAATGAAATGATTCCCTGGTACAAAAAAACAAACATTATACATACATGTTACTATGTTTATGAAATATTCATCAGTTATTAATTTATATCTTTTATTTACTTACATTCTGAGAAAGAAAAATCTTCTTAAATCGATCTCTCGCAAACACATTTGATGTAGAATGATTATTACGAATTCGAACGAATTTGACATGAACTTTCGAAAAAGGTAGTACCTACCAATTTTGTACCAAGAACACAAAAATATGGTTGGCAGTACTAGAGATGCTCGATTTTCCTTTCCATAACTTACTTATAGAATTACAGAGTAGCTATTTTGCGAATTCGGACAGTTTCACTTTAGAATCGAGTTTCATAGTAGGGCCCCTGGACATCTCAATAGCCGGGAGACGTACACTCACCATCGCAGTAACAAAAATCGCCTCATGTGCAGAAATAACATCAAGTCACTTGCCGGAAGTTCTTGGGATACAGACAAAGAAACACTCCTCGCCACATACAAAGCGATCGGTCGATCCGTGCTCAACAACGCTCCTCCCGCAATTAAGCGACACCAACTTGAAGCACCTTCAAAGATGCCATTCATTGCAACGAAGACCATCTTCACACGGAAACAATAATGCTCCAGATAAAAATGCATAACACCATGCTCAACAGTTTCTACTAGCCATCTGCTTGGACATCGCAACCACAATCTAATCTTGGCTCCTCAGCCACCGCGCAACATACGCATCACCAATTTAGAAGAAGGATTGGAAAACCTCACACAACAACCTAACCTAAACATAGAACAGTACACTGAAGGCGAAAAATACATTCACCAGACCTTCATAACCAACGCGATCGCCAGCTATAAAGCAAATGTAGTACTCGGCGGCTGGTGCCACATACAAAACAACCACCTGGCTCGCCTAGACCCCAACATTGAGAACAAATGCCCAAACTAAAACGGAGGCGCATACGAATTACCTCTTCAACTGTCCAACAAAACCAGCCACGATAACAGCACAAATGCTATGGACCCAATCAATTGAAGTGGCATAATTCATAGGACTTAGAACCAGAGACGAATGATGAGTGAAGCTGGTACAACAACAACATTAAATTTACGCATCATCTAGCTTCCATCTGATATGTACGACACTCTAGGACTACCATAGAGTCTATAGACACTGAATATAAGCACTTGATTGCCGCTTGCCTATCTGAGAAGTTCCGGATATCAGATATCACTTTTTTCACCTAAAAGATTGGGAAGATGCAAGGAATGACTTTTCCGGCACAAAGTTTTCGGTAAAATCGTCTAAAAAGATTGCCTGTAATATAACTAATCGACTTATTTTATCTCTGTTTTAAATCAATCCGACAATCGAATTTGAAGGCTAACCCCAACCTACAAAACATATAGAACGCTGCATTCAAGAAATATCATTTTAAGCTGCCTGAAAGTCTATAATCTGTTGTAGATTTGAACGATTAATTTCAGCTCAACATGTGTTCCACTCTGTAGTAATTGTTTCGATATCTCGGGTTGATATTGACTTCATCCTTGACCGAATAGAGTTCCAAGCAAGGTGTTTAGAAACAATTTACTACTATTGTTCGCTACTGTTACTTTTTTGTGAATTGGAAAATTTGCATTTGCAAAAGGTCTACTTATTTTAAGATTGTTGCTTGCCGTTTCGATGGCTCGTTTCATATTGTTTTATAAAGCCTTTTATTTATTAATAACGACTTTGTAGAAGTCATTACCGTTCAAGAAATATAGCCGAATCTGTTAGTTGGTAAAATAATTTATCATGACTGAAATAATAATGCTGACCAGAGATAGGCGCTTTATTAATGCCCGGTAGCATTTCCGTTTTATTGGGAAATTGGTTTAAGACTAACTGCGATTGATTAAAAAGCTACTGCAGAAATTTTATTGTGGAATATTAAGCGCCCAGAGCGTCTGCACTGGTCCGTCCTAGTAAAAACAAAGTGTGCCGACAGACATGATCATGAATAGGTAAGAAGCGGTAGATAGGCGTTTTCCGTTCCACGACTGACTGTTTATGTAAAAGTTATGCGATTGCTAGTTGGCATCTAGTTCACGTATGCTTTCTTTTGATTGCGATTGCGACTGAGCACTAGGCGTCGGAAATCTCTTGTTACGTTGAAGTTTGTAAATTTAGCTAACCAAAGCATGTCGCGAAAGGCATGCCTAAATATCCCTTATAAGGTTATAGCTGCACTTGATACTTACTTATTGGGGCAATTTCAACTTCCTTCAAACAGTGCCCATGTTCTGTAATTATCGCATTTATTTCTTTATCACAAAAACGATATGAATTGAAACAAAATGTCATAATATCACATTTTGCGTTCGAGAACTGTATGAATCGAAAACTATATCACATGATACATTTCGATATGAAATCCCTGGAAATATGTTATGTTTAGGTTCTGTAACTATGGGGACGTTCGGATTCGTAGTTTAGTAAGTCTGACAGCTGTCTGACTAGATGCGTCTCAGTTTTTATTGGCCCAGAATGTTCACGTGTATAGTTTTTGCAGTTGACGTTTATGGAGGGGAAGCCGACCAATCTAGTCAAGAAAATCCTGCCTGCGTACTCAGTTGATATTTCGAAGTCAAATTTAAAATAAACAGAGCGGCCGTTGCAGAATTTTGAGGAGTCGCAAAAAGGGGCGATGAGAGAAAAAGGTGTAATTTCTAAAGCCACTCTGGTAATTTAGAATTTTCGCACGATATTTTCCAACCATTAGTTCCCAGAAGACTATAATAGTGTTGTGATAGGCAACCGTGTTACATTTTAAATGTACTTATTTGAAAACAACATTTTTTTTAAAGATTTATGAAGGGCCTTTTCCAAATAAAAAAGGGCAAAGTCAAACAGAGGTAACGCTGACCGCGAGAATACAAAAACAATTCAATTTGCTTAGTCAATCGCGTTCGGATTCATAGTCCCGACCAATCTAGTTGACGTCTTACATAAACTAGGTATCCGAACGTCCCCTATGAGAGCGAAAAAATATTAATTTCAACTGTCTAAATTTATCACAATACACAGAGCTTGTGACGATAAAACATTATTAGAAATACTAATAAAAAAACCTAACTACCTAGAAGAATGTATAAGTTTTTGACGGGCTTAAAAGTTTACAAAATTAAATCTTTTTGAATTTATGGCTGATTACGGCTGATTGTGCAACAACCAATGACTCAAAGATTTCTAACAAGAAACAAATTAATCTCTGTAGACATTTTATGAACAGGACGTTGGATGGAAGCATTACAGATGCTCTACATGGGCAAGTAGAAGAGGACCTCACCCAACTTGAAGCTCGCAACTACAAAATAGAACTGTAAGCGGCCTCTAGACGCTCAATATTATTGTGAAATATGATGCACAATATTATTGGCTGGCGCCCCAGGCTGATATTTGTGTAGACAACATGTTGACTGATAGATACTGAAGTTTTCACATTTTCTCTCGCAACAGTGGCGTAGCGAGAGGGGTGCAAGGGGTGCACAAGGCCCGGGCGGCACTTTGCTAGGGGCGGCAATCTGGAGCTGCTACAATTTTTAAATATATAAAATCTATGAAACGGATTACTTTTCCTGCTCAACAAATTTATTTACAAGGTTTAACAGCATTAACACTGCTTCACAGTAAGTAATGAGACATTCCTTGCTTAGCAACAAAATCCAATGAACGCTTCTCCCTAGTAAGCAACTACATTTTACTACATTGCAGATATACTTCTCTGTTGAGTTCATGTTATTTTGTTTTATTTTGCTCAAACAAAGTGAAGTTTGCAAACATACACAAACTTTATAGTTGCCAATAAAAGTTGCAGTCTTGTCTTGTTGCCTTGTTGCCTCTTTATTATTGAAAATTAATTACCGAGGTACCTAAGGAGAAAAAAATCTTCAACGTTTTCTAACAATAGGTTTGTTCCTTTACTTTTAATTCTTAAAATTTTTTACTAATTCTTACGAATTTTTACTCAATTCTTGGTGTAGAAATTGAAAAGATTATCCGTCACCTTACAATTACCAGATGATTTGAAATTTGTTACCCTGTTTGGCATAAATGCGTGCTTTTGTTATGATTTTTTGAGTATTAAAATGGTATCAACAGGCGGAAAAATAAGACTGAAAGTTCTCCTCAAGATTATTTTCGAAAGTGGCTGTAGCAAGGAGCAAACTCCACCATGTAATTCTTAATGGATTGTAGCTTTTCCTCTTCTCGAATGCTTGTAATTCAATCAGTCAAACTCTTCCACATACTCTGATTCATCAAGAATTGGGTCTGCCCCGGGCGGCACTAACCCACGCTACGCCACTGACTCGTGGAGATGTTTCTTTATCGACACTTGAAATATAAATGAACAAATATGGTGCAATATTACCCACAGACGATACAATTTTTCTAAATTGCGCAAAAAATTTCAAAGCATTTTGATTTTCTATAATATATTGCACAGCCTTGCAATGTTATCTACAGACGAACAATAATATTGCGCAATATCAAATATTTCACAATAATATTGAGCGTCTAGAGGCGCTTAAAACTTATTTGGGATCGAAATTCGACAGCTTGATTTTTCTTATATATTTTGTTATTTAAAAATTATTTTTTATATGACATTAAAGCTGCAATATATACACAGAACCACTTGGTGATACCCTGATATATTAGTTTAACCACATTTTGGGTTCTAAATCACCTTGTACACGGATCTTCTTTTTCGTGTAGACTTGCGGGTGTTATTTTAGTAAGATGGTCGTTACTATTCGAAAATGGCCTAAACATCCAGAAGTCTTTATTGCTTTATATATTAAAAGCACAAGAGAGTTAATAGTTTTAGTTAATGAATTAAGTAGTGTTTGTCCCTCAACAAATGATGACCAACAAGTTCTGTCACAGCTAACAACTACCTATAATCCTCAAGTCCTCTTTGAACTTTCTAAGAAAAACCTAGTCATCCACCACTGGATCCCAGCCCATAAAGGATTTGAAGGCAACGAATAAGCCGATTGCTGGCTAAAATCGGTGCAATCACTCCACTCATCGGACCTGAACCCTTCAGTAAAAAACTCTTCAGGAACTATGCAAGGAACCTATCTCACACCGAATCAAACGAGATCTGGCAAAACACAGTTGGGCAGAATTTCACCAAAAATGTTTTCCCTAAATACTCCCCCCAGAAAATCGCTTTTTCTGATTAATCTGGACAAAAATAAGCTAAGAATCCTAACAGGAATAATAAGTGGCCACTGTCTCGTGAAAAAACACCTCCACCGCATTGGTGTCTCACCGGATCCAATCTGCAGACTCTGTCTTTAGAGTGACGAATCCTCTCTTCACATACTCACTGACTGTGCGGCTCTTTATCGTCTTAGGAAAGACGATATCTTTGTACAATCAACGGCAGCAACAAGTGCCATTCGAATCAGCCAATCAATAGACTGGAAACATGATGAAGAGGATCACTCAATGATCCTACAGAAATACTTTGGCAATGTACCTACCACGAATTACATCTCGCCATTTTTAGATTTCACCAGACCCTACTCGAGTGCATATCCCAGCAGAGAAGTATAGAGAGACGGACCTACACCCAACCCGAAATCGATTCCCGTGTACACGGACGGATCAAAAATGGACAACGGAGTAGGATCAGGTATATACTCTGAACCGCTGGGTATCTCAACATCATTACGCCTTCCAGACCATTGCAGTGTATTCCAAGCAGAAGTCATGGCAGTGACAAGTGCCGCCCGTGAGACTGCGATAAAGACAATATCGACAATATCGACAGCCAGGCAGCTATTAAAGCCTTAACTGCCCCAGTAATAAAATCGAAGCTTGAGAAGAGCTGTCCCGAAGAGCTAAAGGCTTTTGGTACACAGCACAAGATATTACTATGCTGGGTCCCAGGACACAAAGGCATCCAAGGCAACGAGAGAGCGGATGAACTAGCACGACAATGTTCGGCCAACGCTCCAGATCAAACTTGCCCCTCTGTACACATCCCACTTTGTACACTCAAGTTAGAAGCAGGGAAAAAGGCCACAGATGAGGCGAACGCCAGATGGTTATCCATGGACACGTGCGCTGTCACAAGAACACTGTGGCCAATCTTCTGCAAAACCAGAACAGAGAGAATCATACAAAATAAACGGAAATATCTCTCTACACGTCTACACTCATAGGTATCCTAAAATAAAACTGACCCAAGAAGAACTGTGCAGAGGATGCGGTAACGAGGGAGTTATAGAGGACACAACCCACTTCCTGTGTCACTGCCCGGGTCTCCAGCACTCCAGAAACAAATTCTTTGGTAAATTCTTCTTCCATAATATGAACGAGCTATCCAGCACACCAACGGACAGAATCTTGAACTTCATCAAACCCTCAAAGTGGTTTGTATGCAATGACACAGTAAGTAATTAGTAACTAATTAACAATACGACGGACTGAATAGGTACTATGGATAAGGGATAAACCCCTTCCCTCCAAAGGGTATCACAATGGGTCAATCTTGACCTGAATGTGGCGCGGAGCAATCCCCGCCAGCCCACAAACCTAACCTATTAAAGACATCCTCGGGGATGAATTCGTCAATCCAGCATCCCTTGCTGACATACACCCAGAGAAGATACTTGTCTTCCTGACTGCTTCTGGAGTAAAAAGATGGCTCTATGAACTAAAAGGGGAGGCACAATAGGCGTCTTTAAGAAGCCGCAGTGCCAGAGCCCCTTGAAGGCTCTCCCGCCTATAATCTAATCTAATCTAATCTAAGCCCTCTAAGTATAAAACTCTTAACATGAATTAATCAAAAAAATCATCCTTGCTATCAACTATTAGTTCTGCACAAAGTGTAGTAAAATTCATAAAAAACATTAACCTTTGGGTACGTTGTGTACACCACTGAAAATACCTGTTAAATAGATTTTAATAAATTTGTATTGTTTTGTTTTCCAGTATCTTGACAGCTTGGGTTGGGGAAATCTTTCCAAAATTCCCATGAAACTGAAAGCTACTAGAGGATAGTTTTTCGCATGTAGTTAGAGAGCTCCATTATTTTCCAGATGCGATAAACGCCGTTACATTTTGTTCCTAAGTTTTCGAGGCAAAAAGTTATCGCATGAGTTACAGAACATGGGCACAGGAAATCGCAATGAACCATAAGAGTTATAAAGCTCTACCTATTTCAGCAAAAACAAAAAAATGCTATTACGCTGCACAGTGGTTCCTCCCATAGGCCAAAAGTCAAAATTTCAAAGTTAATCAAATAGTTTTTTTTTAATGCAGTAATTATCTATGATACGGGACAGTTAAGTTACAGTAAGATTTCTGATTTAAAATTAGTTGTTGGTTGTCACTTTGTCAGTCGCATCACAAAGTTGAGTGTTCTTCGCAGTTAAAAAAAATAAAAAATCTGAAAACAGGACTTAGCATTAATCAATTTTAGTAGATTGCTTAAAGTTAATTTTGGAAAAAAGGTAATGCGAGTAATAAAACAATATAATATAATGAAGGGATTTAAATGGTTTTCTGAAGATTTTTTTTTGTTTTTTTTTTTTTGAGGCATGATTTGTGTCAAGTGACGATAAATGCCGGTTATAATAATTTATACATCAAAATTTAGAGCTATTTTTCTTCTTTCAGAATATGTATGGCTTTTTGAGCGCAGATTGGCGCAAACCTTAGAATCCTAACAGGATCAAGCGAATCGATATTTTTCACATTTGGCATTCGGTAAAGAAAGGTGGCAGTTATGCAAGATCTAACAAAACATGGACAATCTTTAAACAAATTTATAAAATCGAACATTTAGAAGCAAAAAAGAAGATAATTAACCTCTGTAAATCCTTTCAAAGAAGGTGGGAGGCTTGCTCAAAACATACTCTTATCTAAAAACAGTGCCTGGCTTGACTTCGAGGAAGATTTTAGTTCCGTAAAAGACCGAGCAGATGAGAATAATTCACGTCAAGGCAGACCAAAAAAGCCATTTTTGGAAAGCTCATCTAGAACGAAGAGGAGACGTATTGCAGAGATCGTTGACGTCATCGATGAAGATATCGCTTGTGCTTTAAAAACATGTCAGTTCAAAGAAAATGTTCAAATTAAACAACTTGATTCAAATGATGCTTTGAAGCTTTTGGTTGAGGCAAAATTGTCAAAACACCAGTACCAAGTCATCAGGAACTTGGTAAACCAAAAAACTGAATCCGATGTTTTTCCGAGCTATGTAAAAGTTATTAAAGCGAAACAAGAATGTTACCCAGCACTTCAAACAATCAAAACATCGGATTCATTAGCCGAATTTCGCTTCAAGGACTCGTTAATCATACAGCTGAACGAATCGTAGAATCCCAACGAGAAATTTTTGAAAATTTGGATTATGATTTCGGTAAAATTAAAAAAATTAAAAACAAAGTTTTGTGTTATAACGGGTGATTTTTTAGCTGGTTTGGTTTTGGCAACACTGGTTTTGACAGCTGACGTGTGTTTAGTACCTTGTTTCACTGTCAAACAGCTTCAGTTTGGTTTGCAATTTAACCATGGATCGTCTTACAAATGAACAACGCTTGCAAATTATGGAATTTTACTATCAAAATTCGTGCTCGGTTCGAAATGTTCATCGCGCGCTTTTTTATCGAAAAATTGTGTTCAGCGATGAGGCTCATTTTTGGTGGAATGGGTACGTAAATAAGCAAAATTGCCGCATTTGGAGTGAAGATCAGCCAGAAGCATTGCAACAGCTACCAATGCATCCCGAAAAAGCCACTGTTTGGTGCGGTTTATGGGCCGGCGGCATTATTGGGCCATATTTCTTCAAAGATGATGAGAATCGCAGCGTTACTGTCAATGGTGAACGCTACCGAGCGATGATAACAAACTTTTTTTTGCCCGAAATGGAAGTTCTTGACTTGCATGATATGTGGTTTCAACAAGACGGTGCCACATGCCACACAGCACGAAACAATGGCGCAATTGCGAGGCGAGTTTGGTGAACAGTTAATTTCACGTTTCGGGCCGGTCAATTGGCCGCCTAGATCGTGCGATTTGACACCATTAGATTATTTTTTGTGGGGGTATGTCAAGGCTAATGTGTATAGGGACAAGCCCGCTTCGATTGACGCACTGGAAGCCAACATCCATGCATTCATTCGTGAGATACCGGCCGATATGTGTGAAAGAGTATGCCAAAATTGGACTCAGCGGATGGGCTACCTGAGACGCAGCCGCGGTCAACATTTGCATGAAATTATCTTTAAACATTTAATTGCAAGGTTCAAACTATCGATTCAAATAAATATTTCATTCATTTTTTTCGAATTTTTTGTTTTTTTTTTTTTTTTTAAAGTTCTAAACCACTTAAAAAATCACCCGTTATTATAAAACTTGTCCCTTCATATTTTAGCTGTGTTAGTAGTAAAAGTGTTTTGTGTCGCTCGTCTGAATAAAACCACATGTTGTGTTCGTCTTTTGTAAAAATATAATTTCACTGTGGCTACATGAACTCTTGATTTAGGTAATCTAACTCTAATCGGCAAATGGGGCTTTGATGTAAGCAGTGGACAGTCCGAATACAAGCAAAGAATATCCAGCGAATTCAGCGATTCGGATATGTTTATAACATCATATGTTCCAATACAACTTTTTTCGCAAGAGGGCTCTGAATCTGAAAAGAAAATTGTATGGCAAAATCCTCGACCAGGATCAACACGATACTGCCGACCAATACGTTTTCAATTAAAAAATGAAATGGTAGACTTGAACAGAGCTGAGCAAGAACATATACAGAGCCAAATAAACGAACTCAATGAAACAATTATTAAAATATCGGACCGTTTTATCAGCGTAAAGCATATACTTAAATTGACAATGGTTGACGGTAAGGTATGCAATGCCTTGTCACAACTTCACAACAAGTATGCTATATTTGTGGAGCAAAACCAAGTAATATGAATGACATTCGAACATCAATGAAGATTTCTTAGATTTGGGCATATCTCCACTGCATGCATGGATACGATTTTTTGAGTTCTTCATTCATTTAGCTTATCGGTTGGATTTCAAAAAATGGCGCACAGGAAGCAATGAACGCACAAAAAAAACGTATCCAAGGAGAATTTAAGAAGATTGGGTTGATAGTTGACAAGCCGAAACAAGGTGGAGGGAATTCAAATGATGGCAATACTGCCCGAAGATTTTTTGCAAACCCATCTGTATCTTTCAAAATAACTGGTGTAAAGCAATCGATTATCGAAAGATGTGGTGTTATTTTAAAAACTTTGGCAAGCTGTTTTGCAATTAATGCAGAAACTTTTCAAGAATACGCACAAGAAACAGCCCGAGAATTCGTTACAGAACACCCTTGGTACCCATTGCCAGCTTCAGTACACAAGGTTCTAATTTATGGAGGACAAATCGTGAAAATTCCATACTACCTATAGGCCGGAGATGGAGAAACAATTCAAAATTCACCTTATATGGGTGCCGGGCCATAGAGACATTCCAGGCAATTGCATCGCCGATGAGCTCGCCAGACAAGGCACTACTATGTCGACTCTACCAGAAAAGAAGAGTCTCTATATGCCTCTTGCTACTTGCAAACCCCTAATTAAACAAAACGCATTAAGCGCTACTAATCGCAGGTGGTCTAGATGCTTAACGTGCCACACCTCGAAACAGATCTGGCCTCTGCTGGTCTTATTACACTGAAAAGACCCATAATAAGCAATCTAGTAGGTGTCATCACGGGACACTGCATCATAGGGAGACATGCTCTCAGATTAGGCCTCCCTTCAAATGATTTCTGCAGAAGCTGTATGGACGAGGAGGAGGAGGAGACTATTCTGCACCTTCTCTGTACGTGTCCAGCACTGTCACTCCGTAGAAAACTATACCTCGGAGAATATTTCTTCGACAATCTCAGCGAACTCGCAAACATAGGTATCAACTGCCTCCATCGCTTCATTCTTAGCTCCGGCTGGTTCAACGGGTAGATAAGGAGTCGATATCGATCCTGTGGTAACACAATGGGCCTAATTTGGCCTAAGTGTGGCTGCACTTGAGGCGGCCTGGCACTCTAACCTAACCTAACCTATAGGCCAATTTACGGAGGAGGCAGCTGAAGCTAAAAATAAAGATGTCAAGTTTTTTCGTTCAAAAAACATGAGAAAAATATCAAGGATATCAACAAATACCGATTTGTTAAATAGATTACTGCTGTCTTCAGACCCTTTGCTTTCTAACGAAAGAAATTCTTCGTTCCTTCCATCTGTACTTTAGAATATATACATTACCTATAGTGCATTATTATAAAAGCATAAAATTTATTAAAGTACTGACGTCTTGTGGCGAATGAAAGCTGCAATTCACTGCAATGCTTATCATTGAAACAAAGTAGTTTAAGATCAAGACAAGAGCAAACTAATCAGTGTCGTACCAGTGTAGTAATTAATGTAAGACACTGTGTTACAAAATACTAGAAAGTACGAACGGTAAACAATATATTAAGGCCTCCGATTGTTAAAGAGGATAATGCATATCCCATCCCCCATATGATCTATGATTTCATCAAAGGACCACAACGGAATCAGGGAAAAAAGTGTTTAAGCTCGAAAGTTTCTTGTAGGACCAGCGTTCCCTCCCGTGCTACAATTGTAGCGTTTTTTGGTTTTTGAGTACATTTTTTCTAACTGAGTACGATACTACTTTGGATCGCCGCGTACTACTTTTTATAATTGCATATCAATAACTCATTTCTTATTTTCCAAATTTTCCAAAAATTGTTTGTAACAACAGACATATATTAACCCTGACAAGATTGCGGCAGGAGAATGCCCAACTATATTAGAGCTCTCATCGCACTTTCCCTATATATCTAATGATTTGGAAAATATAAATGACGAATGGAGGGCATTAATTGGAGCTGAAGAACTACTTAAAAAGTGCTATCATGAAGATGTAGCAATTTACTGGCAGAATATAGGACAACTTAAGAATGGGTTAGGTGAATTGGCGTTTTCAAAGTTGTCTAAATACATGCTAACGCTGTGTTCACTGCTCCACAGCAGCGCTTCTGCTGAGCATAAACTAAGTATTAAATAGACCGTCAGCTCCCGCGCACCTACCCGATTCCCCCCTCAAATTTTGAAAGAAAAATTCTCTCTTAAATTTCGTATCGGTGAATACGTGTGAGGCAACAAAACAAAAAAAAAAGCGAATGGAGGGGGTATAATGAAATATTGACACTCAGCAGTCATCCTACATCGTGGAATTTCTACCTTTTGTGGACATTTTGTTGCCCGAAAAAACGATTCGTACAAAAAAAAAATAAAGCATCAAAATGGTTTAAATATCATGAATCTGACGAAAAAACATACGAACTACAATGGAACACACTTAATGCCTATAAAAAGAGATTCGTCTTTTAGCAAAAGATTTCTAGTACCAAGTATTAACCATTATAATGTTAACAAACTGCGATTTTTATACTCAAGGTTAATTTAATGTGAATTTCTTTCCGAATAATACCAGCTTTACTTTTAGAAGAAATATTTTTTCATAAGCAAATCGAGGGTATTTGAGTACGGCGAAAAGGGAAAAATGCCCTCGCTTCGTGGGAAAAATAAAAAGAGAATGCTAAGAACACTGACCGAGTTTAGTGTATTTCGATCAGCTGATGGATGCGTTCCCACAGTTAAGATTGTTTGTTTTATTTCACCACGAAAACGTGTTTTGCAGAATGGTAGAAATATTCATTCGTGGAAATAAAATAAAACATTTTTGTTTTCACAATTATAATTGTGTTTGTTTTCGTTTGTTGCGAATGTCGACAGAAAAAAGGCAACGGATTCAAAGCGAAGAACTAAGGAATATTAAGACATAATATGTGTTTGGGTTCTGAGGAGAGATAGCTATGAACATTTCTGATTGGGTATAATTTATGAGTTATAATATTTTCATGAAGTAACCGTGTAGCTAATAACCGAAAACAAAAAGGGGGAAAAAAATTATATTTTGAACAAAGTTTGCAACAATTTAATAAACAAACGAATTTCAAATTAACGTAATTAATGAAAACAATCAAAATAATAAGGTTGCAACGTTAACAGCCCTCAAAAAAATAATAGGAAATCAAATAATTTTTTTTTTAAATTCTGATGACCAACCAATATGTAGATGAAAATCAATTATATTTTCTTTAAACTGTAAGTCAAAATCGAAACTACAATATATAGTAAAATATATATAAAATATTTAATAAAATTCCAAATTCTAGGTAAAATAAGAAAATCGTAATAATATCCGTGTTTTTTTAGCTTCGATCTCAACAAAGCAACGTAAAGTAGGATTTTCAGCACGCAATTACAACAACTGTTACGAGTCTCGAAGTGTCAAGTCTAACGCAGTTGTTGTAATTGTGTGCTGAAAAAGAAAATCCTAATTTACTTTGCTTTGTTGAGCGAAGCTCAAAAAAAAAAAGGCCTGATATATTCGTTTTAATGAAATGTATGTAGGTACTAAATTCACCACACCAGACCCTCCGTTTTGTTAACACGTCCCGATAACTGCCAATTATTTGAATTATTTGAATTTTTCCCAATGTCACCACAGAATGAAGTGTCAGTCATCTGTCAGGTTGCTATGTGCCAGCGTATGCGTGCGTCTTATGGACTTTAACATGGCACACATACTTTCGCACATAGTAACACGGAAAACAGCTTGTAGGCAAATTCTCTTAAGTGGGCGGAGCTGACGGTCTATTTAATACTTAGTTTATGCTGCTGAGCGGCAGTTCTCAACCTTAAACAAAATAAAAACAAAAGAGAGAAATAGGCTGGAAGTAGAAACTGTTAACCATCTAATGTTTGCTAAAGAGCTAGCTAAAAATGATGTGTTTGAGCCCACTGTGGATTTAATTAAATTTGCAGCAGCACATAACTACCATTCAAATGCGCATTATTTGTAAGTATCTTCAATATTCGTGTGAAGGCTAGACAATATTATATGGGACTATGTCTTTTCAGGAAATAAACTTTAATCGCTAACTACAAAATCGCTGAATATAGAATTGTGATATGAATGTATAATTCACTACTTTATGTTTTTTTATAAAAAAAGTTTTTTTTTACATTTTTTAATGTTCAAAAATGATGAAATAACTGTGGAATATTCGTTCATTTTTATATACATACTTAACTTATTATTTATTCTTAAATATAAATAAACCTTAAAGGTTACGTTTTCCTTTATTTTTTGTGGATGAATGAAATAATTTTTGTTGAATTAAAATAAGCTTTTCTTTGTGATATTTTTTTTAATGCATAAAAAATGTGAGTTCATAACATATATTTGAAAATGTATAGTAGTGAATTTTGTTAAACAAATTTCCGATTCTAATTGAAAAATACCATAAAACCGTTTTCTTTAGGTATACATTATTGCGTACTACCTTCAGACCCATTTGAGTACCAATTTTTACCGCAATGAGAACTTTGCCAAACGACAGGGGAGGGAACGCTGTGTAGGACCCTAGAACTCAAAGAAAATCAGTCTCTTCATGCTGCACAGGATAACCTGAAGATATAAAATATTTAATCTATAATAAAAAATCAGTGCAATGTTTAGATAACGACATTATCGTCATAGGGAAAGGAGTAGGAAGTCCAGTATTATGTTCTACTCGAAGTTTTAAATAATTATTTGGTGTTGTTGTGACAGCACAACATTTTTCACATAGTTTCTTCATATTTTTGTGCAAAGCGTTGATCTAATATTCCAAACAATTCATTTGCCAGAGTTCCAATGATGTCGAAAGGAGAACGTCTAACTCTACGAAAGGCATCTTCGTTAGCATGGAGGAGTACTTCGTTATTTAACTCAATTTGCTGAAGTTGGCGTTGAAATTGACTAAATGTATTTTCGCAAAGGTCCGTTGTATCGTCCGTAAGGTTGGTTGCCGTGCAGATCTCGTTCATCAGTTTTAAGCAGTCCTTGTAGGTATAGAATTCAGCCCAGTAGTTTGTTAGGTTGAAATATACTACAGTCTTCCATGAACTCGCAATCATGTTCACTCTTCCAATATCTTCGAAGAATATCCCAAGCTTACTGGTGAACTGTGTAATTTCTACTTCTTCTAATTGCTTAGGTGTCGCAGGAATTATGCATACAGAATACAGATAATATGCAGATCCATAACAGTGGGTTAAATTTGTTCGTTTTTCGCGGGCCTCTTCTACTCGTTTTTTTATTGATCGTCTTCGGCTCTAGTGACCTTGTCGTTCCTAAGTTCACTTCTTGTATCGATGGGTTCTTTGGTTCTTCTGGAGATTCACTAGTGTGTGATTCAAGCGGAAGTGGACACAATTTTGTAATTGGTCTCTTGAAATATTTTTTGTTACTAAATACGGTAACAGAACGCACATTCTTATCCGTTCCTGGATGGATTTCGGTAACACGTGCCATCATCCAGTTAGTTGGTGGTAAACGATCTTCTTTCACAAGCACGATATCGCCAATTTTGATATTGATTTGATCCCTTTTCCATTTGGTACGTCGCTGTAGCAAAGAAAGGTATTCACTTGACCATACCTTCCAGAAAGCTTGAGTCATTTTCTGTGTTAGTTTCCAGCGGGAACGATAGCTGCGTGGTTGTATCGGGTGCGTCATTCAGCGCTGATCCAATGAGAAACTGACCAGGCGTGAGTACTGGAGTGTCATCTATGTGATCGTTTAAGACTGTCAGAGGACGTGAATTTAGGCATGCTTCTATCTGCGTCAGTAACGTCGTCATTTCCTCAAATGTTAGCTTCGTATCACCGATTATTCTTTTCAGATGGTATTTAATTGATTTAACACCCGCCTCCCATAACGCTCCAAAGTGCGGAGCAGCAGGGGGTATGAAATGCCAATTCGATGCCTTCCACCACTAGGTTTCTTGAAACATCTTGTTGCAGCCGTTTGATAATGCCTTGTAATTCTTTATTGGCTCCCACAAATGTAGTCCCGTTGTCGCTGTAGAAGTGCCCACATAGTCCTCGTCTTGAGATGAATCTCCTGAATGCTTCTGATGTGAGGTCACTTACCATTTCGATGTGAATGGCCTTGGTAACGAAACATACGAAAATAGCAATGTATCCTTTTGTTGTCCGGTTTCCGCGCCCTTTGGACATTAGCAACTGAATGGGCCCCGCGTAGTCCACACCCGTATGGCTAAAGGGTCTTGAAGGCGTCACTCTTGCTGCCGGCAGAACTCCCATTATTTGGGTCTTGTTCACTGCGTTAAACCGATGACATCGAATACAGTGGTGGATCATTTGGCGTACTATTTTTTTACCCTGAATGTATGATTGACGTAATGTTGACAAAGTTATTCGAATTCCTCCATGTAAAGTTCTTTTGTGCGTCATTTCGACCAATAATTTCGTTAATTTGTCGTTATGTGGTAAAATAATTGGGTGTTTCTCTGCGTCTGATAGGAGAGCATTTCCTAGACGACCTCCCACTACCAATATACCATCCTTGTCTAAATGTGGATTTAGGGATAGTAGCTTGCTTTTTCCTCTAACAACGTGCCCAGCCTTTAGACAAGCTATTTCTTCAGAGAACTCTCTTTGTTGAACAGATCGGATAATTGACTTTCGGGCATCCTCGAATTCCTGCACTGTGAGTTCATGGAATTTTTTGTCTACTGGTTGACTTTTGCAGTTGGACATGAACCTCTTGCAGTATGCCACTACTCGGATGAGTTTGTTATATGAAGAAAACCGCTCGGCTATGTTGTAGGTTTCTGTTATTTACGTCATCAATACTAGTTTAGCTTCTGGCGGTTGCGTCTCTGGCGTAGCTAGGATTGGCCAATGATCTGAGCTTTGTTGGAGCCATTCTGGACCATTCCACCATAATGGATTATTTTTAAGTTGTTCTGGTGAACACCCTCTGGAAGCCGAATCGGAGGGGTTATCAGTGGAGCTTACGTGCCTCCAGCATTCCGGTTTCGTGACTTCTTGTATATCGGACACTCTATTCGCTACGAACGTTTTCCATGTGGATGGGCACTTCTGAATCCAGGCTAATGTGATAGTAGAGTCTGACCAAGCGAATATTCGTTCTACTTGCGGTCCATAAATACGTTTCTTTTACATTTAATTATAATGTTGCTAAGGAATATTTTATATGTACAGTAGTTCAGACACTACAGTTTCCTTTAACACTATACCAGGTGTGAAGGTGTTGATACTAACGTTTTTCAGGATAACATAATTTTGCCTTTTGCTTAAATGTATATCAACTTTAAGCCAAAGTTAGAAATTAAGAATCGCGTCGGGTATGATGCGGACATATCCATACTGCCACCGATTGGAAAATTGTATAAAATAAGGATCCACACAGCAACCTGGCGCTGTGTGAAAACTCCCCACTGTGCATTCACCTACCACAGACACCAACAACCAGTGGTCCCAGTATCGCAACATCATCAAGGAGGTAGCCGAAACTACCATAGGGTACCAGCCACCCCAGAGAAAAAGCCCGTGGTATGATGATGAATGCGTACGTCGGAAAAAGTGGATAGAAGATGCACATATGAGGATGCTGCAGCGCAAAACAAGGGCAGCGAGGGAAGACTACAGGAGGAGGGAGGAGAAGAAGATACTGCGTTGAAAGAAGAAGGCTTAAGCAGTCTCCCAGCTCAATGAGATCGAAGAGTCTCGCGATCGAAACAACATCCGGAGATTTTACAAGAAATCCAAGCAACTGGCTGCTGGCTTCAAGACCGGAACGCAGGCTCTTCGAAACAGCGAAGGAAACCTAGTCACCGAAGCGCAGGGAATAGTAGATGTGTTTAAGCAGCACTTCCAGCAGCTGCTAAATGGGCATCATGTAGAGAGAGTGATAGGGCAAGAAGAGAACCCACGTCCAGTCAATGAAGAACCAGTTCCACCACCCAGTATAGAAGAAGTTGGCTTAGCTATAAAAAAGCTTAAGAACAACAAGGCCGCAGGCTCTAATGGTTTACCAGCGGAGCTCTTCAAATACGGTGGTGATGTTTTGGTAGGGCGCATGCACCAAATCTTCAACCAAGTATGGATGGAAGAAAACATGCCCGATGACTGGGCTATCAGCTCCATATGTCCCATCTACAAAAAAGGCGATCCTATGTCTTGCAAGAATTACCCAGGCATATCCCTGCTTAATGTCGCATACAAGATCCTATCCAATGTACTGTGTGAACGTCTTAAACCGTTCTGCAACAAACTAATCGGCACATACCAGTGTGGCTTCCGGCCCGGCAGATCGACCATAGACCAAATTTTCACACTGAGGCAAATCCTGGAAAAGACCAATGAATTTCAAGTCTCACCACCTATTTATCGACTTAAAAGCCGCATATGATAGCATTCATCGTCAGGAGCTCTATATGGCGATGGCCGAATTCGGGATCCCGGCAAAACTGATCCAGCTGTGTCGCGTGACGCTGGAGAACACGCGCTGCTACGTGCAATTTGGTAGTAGCTCCTCCGAACTATTCCAAACATGCACCGGATTTCGGCAAGGAGATGCGCTATCATGTGACTTCTTCAATCTCGTGCTGGAGCAGATAGTGCGCAGGGCAGGTGTCAACACGGAAGGCACTATCTTCAACAGATCCGTTCAGCTACTGGGGTATGCGGACGATATCGACATCATCGGTCGCTCCCAGCATGCCGTGACTGAGGCTTTTACGACGATTGAGGAACAGGCGAAATTTGTTGGCCTTGAAGTAAACGAGGACAAGTTCAAGTATATGCTATCAACAAACAAAAACGCATCTGTCCACCGCCTAGGACAAAACGTCACTATTGATAGCAACAATTTCGAGGTAGTTAAGGAGTTCATCTACCTCGGTGTAAATATGAACTCCACGAATGACACCCTAGTGGAGATCAGGCGAAGAATTGCCCTAGGAAACCGCTGCTACTTCGGTTTGGCAAAACAATTGGGTTCAAAACTCCTAACTCGAAGGACGAAATGTACGCTCTACAAAACACTCATCCTGCTAGTTCTGCTTTATGGCGCCGAGTGCTGGACGATAAGCAGGAAGGGAGAGCTGATATTAGGCTCCTTCGAAAGAAAAATTCTTCGTCGGATTTTTGGTCCTGTGCGCGAGGAGGGCGAATGGAGGAGAAGATACAACCGCGAACTCTATGAGCTGTACCAAGATGTGGATGTAGTCCAAAAAGCCAAAACACGTCGACTACATTGGCTCGGCCACATCGAGCGAATGGACAACAATGCTCCAGCTAAGAGGATCTTTGAATCCCAGCCCCCAGGTTCGAGGCGACAAGGAAGACCGAACCTCTGTTTTAAAGACCAAGCCATCGCGGATGCCAGAGCGCTTGGACTGGCAAACTGGAAGCAGTGTGCCCGGGATCGCAGAGGATGGAAGGCTGCAGTGTCTCAGGCAGAGACTCTTCACGGGTCGGGAGCCCGTTAAGTAAGCGACGGCGACGGCATCATCATCTTATATTATAAAAAGGCGAAGCAAATAGTTAAGAATCACTTTCATTGACTTATATGCAGATATGCAATGCTGTGTGTAATTTGGTTTGCAATACGTTATGTATAATATCTACCACAGTAATAGAGAAAGGGGCCAAGTTATCTACGGAGGACTGTGACACGTATCGTGCATTATTGCTAAAATTAGCTTCTTCGCACGCACAGAGCGTAGGAGGTCTGTTATCTAAATACCTACATGTTACATTCAGATATCAGATCTCCTAGACGTCATAAGGAACAACTGGTTCCAACCGGTAGCTTGATGGGCTTATGTTAGTTGCAAATTTGCCTAGCCTCAGTCTAAACAAAAGATTTGCTATAGACATCTTAGTTCTGCGAGTTGATGGGATGAATTATCTTCCATCACCTTCTTGTTCTCCCCTCCCAACCCAATATTACAGTTTATTCCCTCCGATACTCATAATACCTATTTAATAGACAAATTGTAACTCGCTTAAATTTAAACTTAGCCGAAAGCCCAGGTATTTAGCTAGCGCTATAAGGCCCATTTTATTCACTCGAAGTTGAACATAACTTGGGGAAGTTTCCCATATAAAAATCTCCAAGTTGTGTTCAACTTCGAGTGAATAAAATGGACCTAAGTCTCTTTAGTGTTAACTTTTAATTCATTGTTTGTTAATAGTTTAAATATTTCTTTATTTATTTATTTATCATCATCTATCAAGTACATTTAATATATATAAATAATATGTACAAACTAAAAGAAAAAAAACTATCTTGAAAACAAGTTTAAAAATGCCATGAGATAAAAAAAATTTGCTTTTAATATTTAAGAATAATATACATTTTACGTGCTATTCAAAATCATATTCTTACAAACGTTTCTACTCATATTAAAATCGATTACGTGGTCATACCTCTTGTAATGAATAGAAGCCATGGTAATTGGGTCATTTAGGCCGTAATTTGTCCTATGTAAGGGAATGAAAAAGAAATCGCCTCCTCTAGGCCTTAAATGTCTGACAGGAACATACAAATTAAACATAGAAAGCAATTGTGAACATTGAATATGCCCACATAAAACATCACGTGCAAAAAGAGCAGAAAAATATTCACGTCTTACGAAAAGTGGCATAGTATGGGTTCCATACAACACAACAATACTCAAGAGACGAACGTGTTAACGAAATATATAGCGCCTTAAGAGTATATGGATATTGGAAATCATTTGAATTTCGGAACAAAAAACCGAACATTGAGTTAGCTTTAGATATCATATAGTCATAGTGCCAGGTGAACTTTAATTGTTCATCGAAGATTACACCCAGATCTTTCTGACAAGATACTCGTTTTAGAGTCATATTACCAATATTGTAATCGTATACAACAGGATTTAAAATTTTGGATACGGTTAACACCGAACACTTACTGATGTTAAAATACAATCCATTGCGATCACACCAATCAGTTATATTATTTAAGTCCGTTTGTAAGTCAAACGCATCGTTATAAGACTGAACTTCTTTGAATATTTTGAGGTCATCAGCATATAAAAGGCATTGCGAATGCGCGATATGTGTGGGTAAATCATTTATAAATAATAGAAATAAAAGTGGACCAAGATGGCTACCTTGCGGGACACCCGAAGAATTAATTATTTCTGACGAGATCTCGGATCTAATTTTTACAAATTGCTTCCTTCCAGTTAAATAACTACTTTACCACAACAATATTTGTGAGTGAAACCGTAGAAATTCCAGCTTTTTAATTAGAATATTATGTTGAACGCTATCAAAGGCCTTAGAAAAGTCTGTAAAAATTGAATCGGTTTGATGCCTACTTTCTTAGGCACGCAGGCAGGCATTTGCAAATATAACCAGGTTTGTGGTTGTGGATTTACCTCTCACAAAACCATGTTGAAAGTCAGAAATATTAATACAAACAGCACTATACAACTTATCTTTGACTATAGCTTCAAAGACTTTTGGAATAATTTGAAGCTTAGCTATTGGTCTATAATTTATTACAGCTTTTTTAGCACTTGATTTATGTATAGTATAGGTGTTATGAAGGACCACTTCCAAGTTTCGAGAAACTCCCCATAGCCTAATGATTTATTGAAAATGATTTGAAGTGGCTTAAGAAGGCCGAGTTTACACATTTTTAGAAAAACTGGTGGTATATTATCAGGTGCAAGAGAAGTACTCGATTCAAGGGAAGATAGTTCTTTTAATATATCATTCTATGTTATGTGTAAATGACCAATATCAGTGAAAGCTTGACAAAAAGGTACATTTGAACAACTCATATCAAGATTTACGAAATTAGACTGAAAGAAAGTAGCAAATATATTACATATAACATTCAAATTACCACTAACGACGCCATTTAACTCCATTTCAGAAGGTAGACCTAGCGATTTTCTTTTTGTGTTAATAAATGTCCAGAACGCTTTGGAATAGTGCTTGATTCTGGACTCAAGAGACAAGAGTTTTAACGTGTACTAGAATTTAAAGGCATACAAAATTTGTAACAAGCTTTTGCTTTAGTAATTTATTAAGTATAATGTCCATTCGTCAACTCACTCGCATAGTTGTATGCATACTTTTAGCTGCAACTCCGGCAGCATACGAAGTAACAGATTATCTTAATTTTTTAAGCATTCCTAAATTTGTTAAAGGCCGCCAGGACTCAATTAATGGAACTTTTTTGCTATGGCCAAGAGCTCCCTGGAAGTTGGCTTCAGAAGGTTATACCCCGCTAAAGTATTTTTCGTGTTATAATTGCATAAAGGTAAATTATAAGCCTCATTCGAATTTGCAAAACGTAAAAAACGGAGAATAAATTGAACTCGTAGAAATCATACCAGAACATGCATCTAAGTAAAAACAAAAAAATTCCAGCGATGAGAAGAACAACATGTCTATATACCTACACTGCACTTGTCCAATGTAAAAACATCCAAGAACTATGAAAGTATATAGGTACACCCCAGTACACATGAGCAAACGCACATTAACCTCATGCCCATGAACATGTACCGAATCAATTAGATTCAGGATTTACACGGAATGTGCACTGATTCAATATAGTTACGAGTTTTTAAAACACAAATAAAACACTTACCTAATTGTTTATTTTTCAATCGACGACAACCATTCAATGTTGAGCAAGCGGACACCGCATATAACATTCCAACCCGACGAGGATTTTTATTTGATTCGCGTTTCAACTGCGAACAGTCCTTCACACGAGTTTATTCCTTTTCTTTACTTTCAAGTTTTTATTTCTATTTTATTATTGTATTTTAAGGTATCTGGAATTTTCAATGATGAATTAACAGAATTTACACACTGGACATATGAAACAAACAAAAAAATAAAGAACACTTGGTATGACTTTTTTTGCAGCAATTCTATTCTTTCGTATATTTTTGTTGCACCTTTAAACCGAGAGCAGAGTGAAAAGTGGATGTGCAAAGATGCGTGCAATTCGCAAAATTGTTTCTACTTGAAGTTTTCCATTATTTTAGGTTCAGTTAGAGATTAAATTATCGAAAGGATAGCAAAGAAATTAACATTTATTACACACAGCATCGAACGAGGAGTAGAGAGGAAGAAGCCTTTGCGCACCAAGTTCTTTTCATCATCAAACACATAAAGGGATTTTTTTTTCTTTGGTTTGCCTTTGGCTTTGCTTTCGAATAGTGATGTGCGTCAGAGTGACTTTTAGAGTACGCAGGAATTTCAGAAATCCATTCAAATAGTTATTATATCCCTAACTGGAGGAGTCGTCAGTGATGTACACTTAAACAAACACATTTTGTGAAAGGATATCCGAGTTGAAATCTGCATTTTCTGTATATATTTTTTTAAAACAAATAAGTTGACATTTCGCGCTCCGGTTGGGAACAGCTATGCGTAGTAGCATGATTCCGCACATCACTAGCTTCTTCTTCTCATTCTCCTTATGGTGCTGGTTCGTTTTTTCTTCGCTCTCTCTTTGTTTAAATTCTTTTTTTTTTATGAAGGAAACTCACAATTTTTGTATTTTCTCTTATCACACACTAGATTGGCGGTGCGATCAAATTGATTTTGTTTTTAGGAAAACCGAACTTGATTATTTCGTGAATCGATCTCTCCAACTTGGAATTGAAAGTATTTTATTGAATTTTTTTGTAATCGAAGAAAAATTATACACCACTCTTCCGCAAAATTAGAGCTCATAGCCACACGAACACATGGAGAAATTGGCCAGTTTTCATATTGGAATAGATGGTATATGAAGGTGTTTGTGCGTGCATGAACTAACACATGGAAAAAAGTGACATTTTAAGCTTTTCTTCTGTGTTCGAAAATGGCCGCGAACAGTGACTTTTGCTTATCTCGAATGTAGATGGCACGGCAAGGGCGGCTGTGTTCATTCGATTATTAAAATTTAAAAATATTAATAGTACCTACCAATTTCAAAAATTCATGAAAAGAATACATCGGTATCGCACAGAGGTGTATTTAAACTTATGAAGCAAATAGCTACTTCTTCAAATACGGAAGAATTTGCCTTTTATATTAAAATTAAGGAAAATATTACCAACGTTTTATTTGCTCCCGCCATTTTTTGCCAAACCTCACTGTAAACTCTTATCGCGTAATTTAGCAAACAATTGTTGATTGAATAAAATGTGAAAAAGATGGAAATATAGATGATAGAGATCAGATAGAGATATTGGGTCGTATGAATAAAAACTAGCATTTGCTTTGAGCAAAAGGTTGTAGCAAAGTAAAAGCCCTTAGCAAATGCTTTGAATCGGTATGAATAAAAATATACTTTGCTAAAGTAAAGTCGAAAATTCGAACATAACATTTACTTCGCTGTAAGTGTACTTGCCTTGCAGTTCCTGTCAAACCTGACCAGTAAATTTGAATTTTTGAATTTTTCTTAAGATTCTAACGACTTTTGTGGAAATTGAAATTAAAAAAAGTAAATACAGAAATATAAATGCAATTTTTATCTTCAATTTCACCTGAAAATATGATTTTTGTTTGCCGAATAGCTTGTTGATGCTTCCGTTCTACTTTAGGTGCCGGGAATCGTATCCGATATTGTTGGAAATATTTATTTGTTAACAAACTAGACAAATAGTTACAAATAGTCGACCTAGATCTCCGCTATAATATACCTACCTTACAAATGATTCTGTCTAAATATTTTCATCTGAAAGAAATATTAGCTTCGCTTGAGACGAAACAACTGCTGCTTTTTCCGTATGTATTTCGTTGCTTTTCCTGTACAAACAGAATTCAACTTAACTAGGTATTAACAATATTTAGATTGTTTTATGTTGAAAAATGTGCGTACAAAATATTTAGCAAAAGGTCTGAGTCAACAAAATAGCAGACTCAGAATTTGCATAGCATTTGCTTTGTCTGACAAGTTTTATTCATACCGATCTGAGTAAAAGGTCAGTGCCGCCGCCTTTCGAACATGTCAAAAGTTGGAACTAACTCAAATTGGTTTTTATTCATACGAAACGTAGCAAATGCTTCGATTTTGACATTTCTCTTGAGTAAAAGCAATTGCTACGTTTTATTCATACGACCCATTGCATTCGAGGCGTTTTCACCCCATTTGATATAAGGCGTGTTTTTTTTGAGCTTCGATCTCAGCAAAGCAAAGCAAAGTAGGACTTTCAGCACACAATTACAACAACTACATTCCACTTGACACTTCGACACTCGCAATAGTTGTTGTAATTAGCGTGCTGAAAAGCCTACCTTACTTTGCTTTGCTGAGATCGAAGCTCAAAAAAACTCGGCTATAGTACACGCTATTTGTGCTACCAAAGATGTGCTCTATGCCTGTCCCTGGATTAGGAATCGTAAAGAACTTTTTTTTATATATTTCTGTTATATTTATCAACATATCCAGAAACTCATAGAAACGAAAGAAACAGTCTTTGACCTTATTTGAGCGAATTTCAGACACGTTTAATTGAACATTTATATATTACCTATGGTTTAAAAGTTAATTAATTCACTGAGATTTATATCTTCCACGCTGAATGTTTTCATTCCGAAATTAATTCTACAAAAGGACAAAAGGACTATTAACCAAGAGATAGAGCCACCTTCGTTTTACGTTAATCGCCTTTCAATTTTATCAAAATGGAAAATTGAAAAAAGTAATAAAAACTACCTACTTTTAAATTGTTAAGGTACCTACCTACCTACCTAGCTGATTAAATTTCTTTGCTAATTTATTTACATTTCTTAAAACTTGCAGACATTTTCGCAAAGTCCGAAAAAAGTTCGAAAGCTTTCATCAGAGCACTTTCAATTCAAATCGAAGATTAACTTCGAAATTCGAACATTAGTTTGATGAAAAAAAAAAAATCCCAAATCATATGATCGAAAAGAAATTTATTCTGCCTGGCAAAATTTGTTCAACTCAACGGTACGTAACTCGGAGTAGGCGCACATAAATCTTCTTATTATACTCCTGTAAGTGAATTTTTCATTGCACAAGATTTTCCAATATTTTATTTCAACCTCTGCAACGACAACGTCCTTTGTACAATAATATTTTATTTTGAAAATAATTTTAACAATTCGCAGATTTACTTTGTGAGAATTCTCGGGATCAGCCAAGTCTGAATTTTATCTGTGCGTAGCAAAGGGAAAACTAAAGTAACTCCACCAAAATGGCTCTAAGCGACGCAGATGTACAAAAACAGGTAAGTGCTTCGTTAAACTTGCAATTATTTGTTAAAAATATGATAACAGCGGCACAGGCAAACTCCTTTTCAATGAAATGTAGAAAAAAAAAATCCCAAAAGAGTAAAAATCTTCACTGACAGCCATAATCATGCTCATGAAGTCATAAGATTAGCTGTCATGTGAACAAGAAAATTTTAACTTTATCCAAATTCTGATATTTTTGTAAAAGTGTTCGAATATATAAATATGAAAAGGCTTTGCAATGATTTCAATAGTAATATGATGTTTCTAACGCGGTATATTTACCGTTTGCAAGGCACGAGTGAATTTTCTTTTTTTTTTAGTATGTGGAAAGCAATTCTGTTGGTCATGTGACCTGAAGGTTATTATGTAGATAGGAGGTACCTGTATAGAGAGTATATTCCATGGTTGCCCCCGCCTCCGCCCGCTTTTATGAAACATTTTGTTTTCTTATAAAATTGCGACCGGGAGAAAACAACAAAAATGTGTTTTAATAAAAAGCTATATTTAGAACAAATATTTGCGAGAGAAGAACAAGTAGTTTTTCGCCAGAGGAAAATTGACACAAGATGCATGTTTATTAGGTATTGCCTAAATTTACAAGTTGAAGTCAATAATACTTAAATGTGTAAAGTAGATATTGAGGAATTCATTAACATATAAAGTTTGTTTGATTTCGATTCTTTCGAGTGAGAAATTTCAGAATTGATTGGTACCCATTCGATTCAATATGGTGTCACCCTCCTATAGTAAAGGGCCGATGGATTTTGTAACAGCATAAATGAAATTTATTTCAATATCTCTTGCAGTATCTTTTTCATTATGCTGCTGTCAGGGTTTATTAACTTTCAATGTCCTACTTAAAAAAGTATAAAAACGTAAAAAAAGGGCAGAATGGAAACACTAATGGAATGTATGTGTGTATAACTTCTAATGGATTTTACCTTTCAATAGAAGAGTAGGTACCTAACCTAACCTAAGGTGATGGTGTAGTCCTTAATAAAGGAGAGTCACTCAAGTCTTCGAAAAAATAAATACCTTTCTTAAGCATCTGTGCACCAAGTGGAACTAATTTGAACAGATGCAAAGCAGAAAAACAATTGTTTACAAATAACATTTATAGACGTAGGCGTTGGGTTATGTTTTCATTTCAAAAGCTCTCCATACCGTACACATGTGATCTACGTCATTTTTATTCCATCGGAGTTTGTTTGAATTGCGAAGTCGTTACTAATTGCACAAATTCCATTCCGATCGACATATGGCCTTGTACTTTATGTTAAAGTCTTCGAAGGATGCTATGTAACCCGTATTTTATTGTTGTTAATCAAATCGACTTCTTTAATAATGCAATAATAATCATTACCCAGGACAGTTTAAACTCTCTTTTTACATGGGTTTTCAAGGTTCAGGCACTCGTATAACGTAAATGAATTAAAAAACTTGCAGCCCTCTTTAAAAACCCAACGGAGAGTCTGGTTTTCTTTTCGCACACTCTAAAATGCCCTTACACTAGAAAATTTATACGATTCATAAAGATTTTTCGAACCTAAGCAACGATACATATGGCTGCATAAGTTAAACGAGAAAATTTAAAAATAGAACTAACGTAAATGGGTTTTTGCATCAAATGTAATTTGGTCGTGCTCGAATTGTAAACAAAACCAAAAAATGTAACAAATTTTTGTCTGTGCATTAATTTTGCAGGATATGTACATTTTGCTGCAAACAAAAAATCTCTTGCAAATGCAAGATGCAACTATAAAATATAACTAAGATATTAAAACTTATCAATCTTGACAACCTTATTTAAAACTTAAACCTTCCCACAGTAGCCGAAAGCCCTGGTAGCTAGCGCTCATTCTTCAGTATTAGAGTGTTATTTATCTTACATTGTAATCCTTATTAAATAAAACAAAGTAAATAAAAAATTATATTTAATAAATACAAATATATTATTATTATGAAAGTTTTATTGACAGAATAATAAATTAAACTGCTAATAAGTAATAGCACTAGCTACAATGGCTATCGGCTAAATTATGACAAGATTTATGTTGACAGTATTAAATATTGTTTTCCAAATGGAGGGATGACAGCAGATTGTACACTATTTTGACATTGAGTTCAGTGGGAAGTGAGAGTATTTTATGCAGGGAAGTGGAGTATTTGGTTGGAACTGCATATATGGCAAAAAGGACGTCTGTTTTGGTGATGAGGTACTCGTGTGTGAGACCTGTGTGCCCCAAGCGTTGGTTGGTTAGTTGGTTTAAGTGGCTGTATTCCCGTGAGGGAAAATCACAAATAGCGGAATTATTAATTAACGGAACCTGAAATTGAGGGGGGAGAAGGATATTACGGGAGCTCAAAACCAGCCTGTCGAGTTGAGAAATTTGATGATCTTGTTGAAGTGGATGCTTTGAATGGCCGAAAGGTCAACATAAAATGGATGACCTAGTGCACTGCGTCTGGTTTTGGCTAGGGCCGGACACTCACAAAGAAAGTGGAACACTGTTGAACTTTTCGTTGTGTCAGCGCAGCTACGGCAATGGGTGTTATGGGGAATGCCAAGCTTGGCTGCGTGAGTTCCTTAGGGCCAATGGCCCGTACAAATTGCCGTTAGTCTGGCGACATATATACGCGTTCTTGATAAGAGGTTGTTTGGTCTGGCATTATCGTAGGTTGGCCAGATCTTCCTGGAAATGACACAGTTCGTCAGGTTCATCCATCTAGTCTCAGCACATGCGGTGAAGTGCAGGAGGATTTCGCTCTTTACATATCTTAGCGGAGGGAAGACTTCCTCCGCATGAGACACGCACAGAGCTGAGCCAAATCCGGCAAGTTCATCGGCTTTCTCATTCCCTTCGATGTTCCTATGGCCGCGAACCCAGACGAGAGTGATATCAAACCGATGACAAGCCCTGGTCAGTGTCTCCCTGCATTATACAACAAGCTTTGACGTTGACTTAGTTGAACCAACAGCCTTAATCGCGGCCTGACTGTCGACGAAGATGCCTATTTTTTCTGGGTGTTGCAAAATTGTGGAGCAGTCTGCACGCCTCCTTATATATATATATATCTTTCGAGAGATATTCGAATCAGACCACCATTGACGGGACTTTTTTCGTCTCTCTAGTCTCTACCACTGTAAATCTTACCCAGCTAGACTTTCTTCCCTGGGTTCGATTCCTAGTGTTACCGCTAGCATCTGTTTTTTTTTATGTGAAAATCTGTTTCATCAACTGGGTCTCATCTCAACCCAATGATGTCCCAAGATCCTCATTCTTCTGCCAGCCAAAACTACTCTGACATGTCTCCAAGACTGAGGTACATGATTTAGTAGGATACTGATTCTTTATATTTTCACGAGAAGGGGCAGCACTATCCCCTCATGCTTTTGCAGCATGATGGCGAGAATACCGTCCTGCCCCGGTGATTTATAAGGAGCAAAACTTTGAATGGCCCATGAGATTTTTTCCTTGGTTATAATGCGCTCTATTTCTTCCCGGTGTGAGGGAATATTCCTCGGCGAATAGGACGAGATTACGCAGAGGTCTTTACAACCAGGAAAGTGGGTGTTGAGTAGAAGCTCTACGAATTCATCGGTTGATTCTGTCCAGGTTCCGTCCGTTTTCTTAATGAAAGATGGACTAGAGCGTTCTTTGGATAGAATCTTACTGAGTCAAGCAGATTCCTTTAGACTTTAGAGTATCGATAGATTGGCAGTATTCTGACCATGCTTGTGTCTTAGCTGATCTAATTGACTTTTTGTAGAACTTTAGGCAGTCTTTATAAGGTTGCCAGAACTTATGCCTGTAGCAGATATTGAAAATGTCCCTAGTCATCCTTCTCAGAATGGATAGGTCTTCATTCCACCACGGTGGTAAGGTTTTTTGCTGTATTTAACGGGACACGATACCTTAAAGGCTGTATTCATCGCCCTTTCTAGAGCAAGCGAAATTGTGTCCAGTTTCTCACCTGAGTCAATTTCTAGGTGTGGGATACTGGGGAGTTTAGATTTTAATACCTGACCAAATTTTTTCCATTCAATTCTTTTTGGGTTTCTATATAGGACTGGAGTATCTACCTTGATACAAAGAATGAAGAATATCCACTCGTGGTCCGAGAAGGACTTTAAGTTGGAGACGCTCCAGAGATGATGCCTAGCGTTAGCATCACAGCCGATAAGCAGGTTACCTTGCCTCGCCTGTTTCGCTGCAGTGAGTTGCTGCACTTCTTCTGGCGGGGATGGCCTGTCGTGTGACATATATGCGGATGATAGGAAGGTAGTGGGACCTTGGGTGTGTTCTAACTTAACAACTGTTAAGTCACCCGAACTAAAGCGTTAATGTATTTTTTTTTGCTAAAATGCATATTCTAGGCTTACCGACGTCTCTTTTAAACAAAAAGGTTGTAGTTGTTGTCTGAGAGGCCCAGTATGGTCGTCTTCTTGACCCAGGGCTCCTGTATTATGCCAATGTCAATGTCTTCCTCTCTGATCAAGCCCCAAGCGTAGTCGAACAAAGATTTTCATCATTATGTGGGTCTAATTTATAGGGAACTTGGCGCTTTTGCATCGGGGTTAATGAACTTGTGTTGATGGGTAAATGTTTTACAGTCCTGTTGTTCGTACCAAAAAGCTGTTATAACGTTTTTAATATCCTTTTATTGAATATGAATTCCGTAAGAGGTTCCGTTAAGGCAGCACGGACTGCAGTATCAGCTCCCTCGTTGCCTTTTATACCCACGTGCCCAGGAACCCATAGGAGTTTAATTTGTCCCGGATGGCAACAATAACAGGCGTGTTCTCCGGTGATCAAATCATAACCAGGAGCTTTCTTGGGTTTTAAAGATTCGATTTCACGTTTTAGTTCACTTAGCGTTGCACTAGTGAGTGTTGAATCGTCAGATTGTAATTCCGCCCTATTAGTATTGTCGTGGATCGCTTGGTCATCGTACGGTATAAAAGTTTCTTCTAGATGAGCGGCAAAAACGTCCGCTTTTTCCTTATCTTCCCTTGCCCATTCATTTTGATTTATTCTAATTGGCGGCACGAGGATTTTGGGCCTTTTGGTGCCTTTTACAGCTTTCCAAAGTGAATAATTGGAATCTTTTTTCGCTGTTAAACTTTCAAGGTAGGAACCTATCGCACGATTTTTAAAATCCTTAATAACTGTCTTCAACAAATTGCACAATTAATTCAAATGTGCTTTATGTTGCGGAGCTCGACTCTGTTGCCATTTCTTACGCGCCTTCCTTTTTTCGTTGACCAATTCTTTTATTTCGGGAGGATATCGTAGCCCGTATTTGTCCGGCGTTTTACTTGGATTAGGCGTATTATTCCAGGAGGCGAGCTGTACGATCTCGAGGAAGCGATCAATTTCAACCTCAAGTTCATAGGGTGTCGTAAGTGGAACACTCAGTTCAACATTCTCTTCAATTTGTTCCTAAAGCCTCCCCAGTTAGTTTTTCTATCAGTTAATCTCGCTGGCTCTAGGTTATTGGCTAGTTTTACACTCAATGTTAAAATAACCGGTCAGATGAAAGAAGAAAGCTCTCTTCAACTTTAATGTGGTTGGTAGGTATTCCTTTCACAACGAAAAAATCTATTATGAATAAATGCCGAGGGACATGTTTGCCCTCGTCAGCAATGCAAATCAGATTTGCTGAATAGAAAACATTCTATGCAAATGTTATTTCCGATAGTAATACCACCAACTGGTTTCGGTATAGTGTAGCATTCTTAAGCTAGGTCAGTAGTAGTGTTTGGTTCGGTCTTTAAAGCCCGAATATATTAATCTGTTTGCTTATTTGCTACGGCGGAAAGTTATTATTCTCTTTTTTCGTATTCTGATTCAAAATTGGGATCAGTTAAAATCAGTTAAAATAATTCGTACAAAGAATTTGCCAAACCCAGAAAGAGTATGCACTTGACTGTACCGTTTTTAATATATAAATTAACCAACGTGTCTAAAATAAACCATGTTAACAATTTTTGTGTACATTTTTTTAGATCAAGCATATGATGGCTTTCATTGAGCAAGAAGCCAATGAAAAAGCCGAAGAAATCGATGCTAAAGCTGAGGAAGAATTCAACATCGAAAAAGGACGTCTGGTACAACAACAACGTCTGAAGATTATGGAATACTACGAAAAGAAAGAGAAACAAGTTGAACTTCAAAAGAAGATTCAATCATCCAATATGTTGAATCAAGCTCGTCTTAAGGTGAGTAAAAACAATTTAATCGTTATATTAAATTCTCGTGTTCCCTTTCCATGCATATTGTTGGAACTCTTGCCTATTGATTCTTAAAGAACAAATGTCCGATATGTAAGACAGACTTTCTAATTTTGTATTCAAAAGCTACAGCTGCTATGTGGGAAAGCCCATTTTTCGGCTTCAATTCCTTTTTCAAAGGTACAAAGGAGGAAATGCAATTTTATCAAGATCACATACCCTGAACAACAGATGTGTTGATTCTTCTGAATGATTTCTACATTATTCTTGGTTTGTCAACCATTTGTGCATAGTAAAACTTTTGTTCAAAGGTTTTTTTTCGTGATGTTCTCATTTCTAGACAACTTAAACTTCGATCCGACACTACGTGCGTAAATAATTCAATTATTTTTTGGAATAAACAAATTTTTTATTCTAATGCACTAATGACAAACCCACGGTGATTATGTTGAACAACACAATTTAAATACAACATTCAGTATCTTCGCGTAAAATGTTTCGAAAATACATACATCTATGGCCCTAAAATCAGTAAGAACTCCGCTAAGCACGATTGCAAGGAAGATTGACATTGAATCCTGTAGTAGAATACTGCATAATGACTTGCAGAAGCTGTAGGGACGTTTAAGAAATAGAATCTGTTCGCCATCTACTTTGCATATGCCCAGTCCTTAAAAACAGCAGACAGAGGATTCTCAACAGTTGCTTCTTCGATGACCTAGATGATTTGGAGAATGTTGATCGCAATGCACTCCTGAGATTTATACTCAAATATGGGTGGTTCTTGTAGACAAACAGACTTCATATCATTGGCTACTCGTAGGACGAAATTTAGGATCATGTTACAACGGAGCTTTAGGAACCCATAAGATTCATACTGATCTATGTGGCTCCAATATAGAAAGCGATTTATTTTTTTCTCTTTCAATAGGTCACACTGGATGGTTCCCGTAATTGGATACAATTGACCCAGATAGATAGATAGATAGATAGGGGGAGGTGGAATCTGGTTGCCATATCACTGCGGCCACGAGTGGGCCTATTGTGATTTCCTCCAATTAAAGCTCGCTCATGATACCGGACTTAGTTATGAATCCTAGTAGATCTTTGAGTGCGCTGTCAGTTATGTCCTCTGCCCCAAGGTAAGGTTTACCTAGGTGGTGTTGACGTAATCTGACTAGACATTCACAGTGACACAGTATGTGTTCTGCTGATTCTTCGTCTTCGTTGCATAGTCTGCAAGTGTTGTTTTGTATTATTCCCATAGTCATGAGGTGTTTTTTGACTTGGCAGTGCCCAGTGAGGAACCCTGTGACTGTACGAATCTGACTCCTTGTTAGGTTTAGGAGTTGTTTAGTTCTTGAAAGGGAAGTAGTTGGCATGAACATTTTAGCTTGTCTGTTACCTTCAGTGTTTGTCCAGTAATGGTTCGCTTTGTTTTTCAGCCAGGTTTTAATGTGGAATTTAGCGGTGCTAAGAGGTAATCCACAAAATGGTCTTGGCATCATAAAGGTAGATGCCGATCCTTTCCTGGCTAGTATGTCTGCTATTTCATTGCCCACATATCCGCTATGTCCTGGCACCCAAATGATGTGAACTCTGTTTGTGCTGGCTAGCGATGTGAGTAGTTGTAGGCAATCCCATACTAGCTTTGACGTGATTTCATAGCTATTGATAGCTAGTAGTGCAGCTTTGCTATCAGAGAGAATATATATGTTCTTGTTTGTTATGGATTTTTTTAAATTTTCTCTGAGACATAGTTCTATTGCAAAGATTTCTGCCTGGAATACGGAATTGCATTTGTCCATGCTTTTGTGGATGAATGTTTTTGTGTCAACCCCGTATACTCCAGCTCCAACACCTTCATTTGTTTTCGATCCATCTGTGTACCATACATGAGAATCTTTGGCAAATGTGGGTTTATTCTGTTCCCAGTTCTGTCGATTTGGGAATGTGACTTTGAAGTTTCGGCTGAAGTTGAATTTAGGTAGACAGTTGTCTACTATGGTAATTCCAAGTATTTCATCTTTTTTCAGTTCCATAACGATATCTGGATGGATGAGCTTGGAGTTTTCGGTGTTTTCAGATATGAGCATGAAGGCATACGTCATGGCTTCTTTCTGTATCTGGAGGTGGAGGGGTGGAAGATTTAGGATAACTTCCAACACTGCAGTGGGAGTTGTTCTCATTGCGCTCGTAGTGCATACACAAGCTAGTCTTTGGAGTTTATTGAGCTTGGCTTGTGTTGACTTTTGTTTAGTTTTTTGCCACCATACTGGAGCTGCATATGTGACAATTGGTCTTGTTATGGCTGTGTACAGCCATAGCATGATTTTCGGGTTTATACCCCAGCTTTTACCAATCAGACTTCTGCTGGTCCACAGGGAGATCCTGGCTTTGTCTATGGTTTTCATGAGGTGAGAGTTCCAAGTGAGTTTTTCGTCCAGTGTTACACCTAGGTATTTGACTTCTTTTGAGAACTCTATTGTTTCACCAAGAAGGGTCGGTTTTCTTAGCTTTCCTCGATTTCGTCTTTTTGTGAAAGCAACTATGGTGCTTTTTTTGGGATTTACAGTTAGACCAACTTTTTTGCACCAGTCAGTGACTAGGTTAAGGGCCCTCTGCAGGAGTTCCGAGATTGTGTCTTCGAAATTTCCTCTGATTAGGATCGCAATGTCATCTGCATATCCTTGGACATAGAAACCATTGTTACTGAGTAAGTTTAAGAGTTCATTCACTACGATGGACCATAGCAGGGGGGATAGAACACCGCCCTGTGGGCAACCTTTCGCAGCAGTGACTCTGATACTGTCATTGCCTAATGTAGCGTTTATGTTTCTACTGTTAAGCATGTTCTTTATCCAGTTACATGTTGTACTATCTACACCTGTGTTAAGGATGCATCTGTCTATTTGGGCATGTTCGGTATTATCAAAAGCTCCTTCGATGTCAAGGAAGCAGCCCACAGCAATCTCTTTGCTCTCGAGTGAGTTCTCTATTTTAGTGGTGAGTTCTTGAAGAGCATTTGTTGTAGATTTACCTGGTTGATAGGCATATTGGTTTTTGTGTAATGGATTTATGTAGAGTGGTCCATCCCTTATGTGCCTATCAATAATTTTTTCCATTGTTTTAAGGAAAAAGGAGGTGAGGCTAATGGGTCGGTAAGATTTCGGCAAATCGTTTGGTCTACGACCTGCCTTTGGTATAAACTTAACCGTAACCTCCCTCCAACTTTTTGGTATATAACCCCATGCGTGGCTTACTCTAAATATATTTATGAGAAGCGGGGTTATTTGTGCGCTGCCTCTTTGGAGGAGTGCTGGGAATATTCCATCATTTCCAGGGGATTTAAATGGACTAAATGAATTGATGGCCCATTTTATTTTGTCTTCGTGAAAGATTTCTTTTGACATTTTCCAGTCCAGTCTTGTTGGTCTGATGTTTCTAACATGAAGATTATGATTGGGTGAGTTTGGTGTCGTAGTGGAGTTTGGGAAGTGGGTTTCGGCCAAGAGCTTTAGCGTCTGTATGCCGTTTTCCGTATATATCCCATTCTGATTTTTCATCAATCCAATTTGATTAGTGTGCTGTTTTGATAGAATTCTGTGGATACGAGCACTGCTTCGAGTATCAGATAGATCTTGGCAGAACTTTTTCCATGATTCTCTTTTAGCTCTTCTAATTTCTAGGTTATACTGTGTGAGTGTCTCAGAGTATAGAGCCCATTCTCCATTGCGATTCGCTCTGTTAAAGAGTAATCTCGTGGATTTTCTTAGCTTGGCGAGTTTATTATTCCACCAGGGGGTTGAGCGATTGCCTGATTTTTCTTTCTCTGGGCAAGCTTGATGATAGGCGGATTTGATAGCAACATTGAGATTTTCGCAGCCAAGTTCTAGGCTGTTAATATCTCTGATGTTTTTGTAGCAGTTTTTGGTAGAATCCATGAGTTCTAGGCTATAAGTGTCCCAATCTGTGGATCTTGGCTGCCTATAGAGTTCATAAATTTGGGAATCCGATTGGACGTCAAAGCAGATTTGACGATGGTCTGACATCGATGTTTCAGTAGAAACATGCCAGTCCCTAATAAAGTTTTTTATAAATGGGGTGCATAGGGTGAGGTCAAGAACTTCTTCCCTAATTCTGTTTATAAAAGTAGGGCTATTCCCATAATTTACTACTTCAAGATTGTTTTTATAGATAAATTCTAAGAGTGACTCACCTCTTTTATTTATGTTTGAACTACCCCAGTTTGTATGGTGGGCATTAGCATCGCACCCAATTATCAGCTGGAGTCTTCTTCTGCCACAGTAGTTCATAAGTCCTTGCAGTGGTAGGAATTCCAGGTCAGGGGAATCGCCTGCCAGGTAAGCTGAGCATATGACTGCTTCTGTCTTACCCCTTTCAGTGGATAGCTCAACTATTGCCGCTGCCATGTCTTTGTTTGTGTGTTCTGGAATTGGAATAGTTTTTATATTTTGTTTTATCATAATACAAGCTCTAGGTCTTCCTTCATTTACGGAATCGTAGAGTAACTCACCTGAGAGGCCCTTTATCTGGTCCTTGAGTAAATATGGCTCCTGGATAAAGGCTACATCTAGGTGATCCGTATTAAATCTATGGCTTAAAACCGCCGAGGCGGCTTTAGCATGCTGTAGATTTATTTGGATGCACCTTAGACCCATAGTGGTTATTGTTTGGGTGTGTTAGCAGAGTTGCCAACATTTTTAGCTTCCCCAATGGTTTGACTAGCTTCTGAGATCAAAGACATTGAGGACAAGTCTTCTGATGTCTTTGATACTAGAGGCTTTTCTTTAGTTTCTACCATTGGTTTGCCAGCTTCAGATGTAGAAGGATCAGCTGTCTGGAGCTTCTCTTGGGCCTTAATGGCTCCAGGATCGGTTCCCCTCCTCGCATAGATCAGTCTTGTTTGAGCGCTAAACTTTGGATGAGCTGACGCTCTGTCTTTGGTTTTGGCTTCAACGTCTTTGTCTTGGACTGGTCGTGGTAAATCTTTTATTCTTATGAATACCTGCGAGAAGTTAAGAAATATTTTACATTTCTGTTTTAAAATGTAGTCTTTAGAGATCTCATCTACTGTAAAAGTGATGGTCTCTCCTCCGCTCTTTTCCTTAGTTATCCTGAGGACTCGCCAGCTTTTTGTGGATAAGCCTGGATTTTGTTTGGCAGTCCGAGCTAGGAAAATTTCCTTGGTAACATTGTCAACGTCTGGAACGAAGGTAACGCAGGTGAATGTCTTGGGAATTTCATGTCCCTGAGTTATTCGTAGGGTCGCGTCTTTCCATGGTTTGATTCTGCCTACCGTTGACATGAGCCAGTTTTTGGTTTCTGTGTCGTGGCAGGTGATCGATAACCATCCGTCTCTAGCTGAGGTGGATACAAATCTTAGGATGGGACACTTTTTGTCAGTTTTGTCCATCTCTTCTAGTAAGCTCTTCCTCACTAGTTTCATTTGTTGGTCTGTGAGAGTCTGTTCCGGGTGCATGGAGTGCATGATTGCGACTTTGCATTGGGCCATTGTATCCCTGTAGGAAAGCCCTGATGTGGTAGGTCGTTCCTGTGCACTCTCCTTGCTGCTAGATGGATTTTGTACTCTAACCGCACTTGAGCGTTTTGACGCATCTGAGTGGGATTTAAGAGTTGACTCTAGCTTAGTTCTCCCTTTAGGCGTGCCTCCACGTGTGTCCTTACGTGACTCTGTGTGTGGCCTGTGTTTTTTATGCGTTTCCGCCATTGGAGAACTATCAATGGATCTGCAGCGTTTGCTGGTACTGGGTCCATGAGGTTTTCGTTCTGTTGCTTCCTCTTTTCTCTGCGCGAGAACTAGCGCATATCTGGTTCTTTCCAGTTGTTTGGCTTCTTCTGGTGTATGCCCATCCCTTATCAGGGCAGCAATACGACGCCTTTGGGCTCCGGTGAAGTGTTCATGCTTCTGCTGGGGCTTCCTTGCAGTCGTATTTGCAGCTGTGTCTGTACTAGGTACATTTAGTTCCCGAGTATGGTTTTGGTCCGAGATTTGGGATGGGGGCCGTGTTGCACTCATTGGAGATGAGAGGATAGCTTCATCTGTCTCCATTTGTGAAATTGGAGAGCGGAGTAGAGATTCCTCTTCTGACTCCGTTATCGTATTTGCTGTTGTTGTTTTGTTTTTTGTGTTTTTGTTATTATTATTCATGTAGATCCCACGAGTAAGGCGAGAATAGATCGTCCGCACCTGTAGCGCTCCCATGCAGGTGTAAGGCTGGTTACTATGAGAGGTCGCCCGGTATCTCATAGGGAAATTACGTTTGCGGTGGCACATTTTTTAGTTCCCTGCACCATTCAGTCCTCGGCACGTATTCCAAACGCTTTGACTTGGGAATTTAGTACTCTTGGTCCGCGGAGGTGTAAACACCTCTACCACACTACGTGGCCTTCCCCTATCCGCCACCTGGGGACGCGCCGGGTCGCCTGAGAAGCTCGTGTTCCCCCGGTACAATTGACCCAACTGATGGGCTAAGTAAAGCTTTGGTAAAATGGCACAAGAGCATTACCCACTAGGTTAACATTCATAAAGCTAAATACTTGGGCCTCATTTTTGATAGAAAGTTAACTTGGAAGCCTAACATCCAAGAAAGAGTTAAAAAAGCTACTGTGGTGGCACTTTTCTCTTGCAAAAAAGCCATAGGAAACAAATGGGGTTTACAGCCTCGTATCACTCACTGGCTATACGTCTCCGTCATAAGACCGATACTCACGTACGGTGTGGTTGTCTGGTGGACTGCTTTGGACAAAGCGATAAATCGCGATAAGCTAAGCAAAGTCCAAAGAACGGCTTGCTTGTGCATTAGCGGTGCTCTTCGTACTACCGCCTCTGCTGCACTTGACATCCTGTTTCATCTGGCACCCATTGACATCTTCAGCAGGCAAACGGCAGCTTCTGCAGCCGTACGCCTCAAACCTACCTCGCAATGGTCCAGTAGAACAACTATCCATGCCGCTATCCTGAACGACTTTAAGGACCTCCCAGGAAAATATCGACTACACCACACCAGAACTACAGTTCGATAAGAATTTCCAGGTCTCCATTCCCACTAGATCATTCTGGGAAGAGAGAGCATTCCTGGATGATGAATCGATCCATTTCTTCACAGATGGTTCGAAGACAGTGGACGGTGTTTGTGGTGGTGTTTTCTCCGACAGACTAAATCTTAGTCTCTCCTTCCGTCTTCCTGATCACTGTAGCGTTTTTCAGGCGGAAATAATGGCGATAAAAGAAGTCTTATCTTGCCTGAAAGAAAACGTGATATCTGCTAAGGATATCTGTATCTTCTCGGATAGTCAAGCTGCTATCAAGTGCCTAGAATCAGTATCTACAAATTCCATAACAGCCCAAAACTGTCGCTCGTCTCTCAGAGAGATGGCAGAACAGTTCAATATTCACCTCTGCTGGGTGCCGGGGCACAGGGACATCCCAGGTAACTGTAAGGCTGATGAACTCGCCAAACACGGAACTACACTACCTATGCTTCCATTTACGGATTCCTTAGGTATTCCGATCGCTACTTGCAAACTAATAATAAAGCTGGATGCCATCAATAGAACAAATCTTAGGTGGACAACCGGCTCGACATGTCTAGCGACAAAGCGGATCTGGCCAAAGCTGGATCAAAAACGTTCTAGACACTTGATCTCCTTTGATAGGAAAGACATCAGTGCTACAATAGGTGTCATCACAGGGCACTGTCTCATAGGCAGGCATGCAACAAGGCTTGGCGTATTGTCTAACGATTTTTGCAGAAGCTGTCTTGACGAGGAGGAGGAAGAAACCATACTCCATCTCCTCTGCACCTGTCCGGCTCTCTCACAAAGACGAAAACTCCATTTGGGAGCGTTCTACTATAACGATCTGAGCTTCATCAGAAGCTCCAATTGGTTCAACGAGTAGGAAGAATTGAATTTTAGATTCATGTGGTATCACAAGGGACCTTATAATGGTCTAAGGCCCATTTTATTCACTCGAAGTTGAACACAACTTCGGGATTTTTATATGGAAAACTTTCCAAGTTGTGTTCAACTTCGAGTGAATAAAATGGGCCTAAGTGTGTCGGCTTGCCGGCAGCCACTTCAACCTAATCTAACCTAACCTATTACCCACCGAGTTGCGGGTACAACTTTTTGATTCAATTGTTGAATAAGAAAGTGCTTCAACTCGTTGATTAACCCATTTTACCAAGCACCGGGATTTAAGCAACGCTTTGACCGCAATCCACGGCAGACGGCTTGAATGTGACTGGGTGGCAACAACAGCAGCTAGTGTTTCAATTTGTGCCTAATTTTCTGCACTCAAGACAACAAAAAAAGGTGCACAACGATTTTCAACGTGTATATATATAACGGGTGATTTTTTAAGAGGTTTAGAACTTTTTTTAAAAAAAAAAACACAAAAAATTCGAAAAAATGAATGAAATATTTATTTGAATCGATAGTTTGAACCTTGCAATTTAATGTTTAAAGATAATTTCATGCAAATGTTGACCGCGGCTGCGTCTCAGGTAGCCCATCCGCTGAGTCCAATTTTGGCATACTCTTTCATACATATCGGCCGGTATCTCACGAATGAATGCATGGATGTTGGCTTCCAGTGCGTCAATCGAAGCGGGCTTGTCCCTATACACATTAGCCTTGACATACCCCCACAAAAAATAATCTAATGGTGTCAAATCGCACGATCTAGGCGGCCAATTGACCGGCCCGAAACGTGAAATTAACTGTTCACCAAACTCGCCTCGCAATTGCGCCATTGTTTCGCGTGCTGTGTGGCATGTGGCACCCTCTTGTTGAAACCACATATCATGCAAGTCAAGAACTTCCATTTCGGGCAAAAAAAGTTTGTTATCATCGCTCGGTAGCGTTCACCATTGACAGTAACGCTGCGATTCGCATCATCTTTGAAGAAATATGGCCCAATAATGCCGCCGGCCCATAAACCGCACCAAACAGTGGCTTTTTCGGGATGCATTGGTAGCTGTTGCAATGCTTCTGGCTGATCTTCACTCCGAATGCGGCAATTTTGCTTATTTACGTACCCATTCAACCAAAAATGAGCCTCATCGCTGAACACAATTTTTCGATAAAAGCGCGCGATGAACATTTCGAACCGAGCACGAATTTTGATAGTAAAATTCAATAATTTGCAAGCTTTGTTCATTTGTAAGACGATCCATGGTTAAATTGCAAACCAAACTGAAGCTGTTTGACAGTGACACAAGGTACTAAACACACGTCAGCTGTCAAAACCAGTGTTGCCAAAACCAAACCAGCTAAAAAATCACCCTATATAATATATATAAAATATTTGAGAGATGTTCGAATCAGACCACCATTGACGGGTCTCTTTTCGTCTCTCTGCCACTATAAATCTTAGCCAGATAGACTCTCTGGATTTCTCTAGAGTTCTTCCCTGGGCTCGATTCCTAGTGTTAACGCTAGCATCTGTTTATGTGAGATCTGTTTCATCGACTGGGTCTCCACCCAGTGATGCCCCACCCAATATCTTCATTCTTCTGCCAGCCAATGCCGGACATTGACACAGTATATGTGCCGCTCTCTCGGATTCCTCCAGGCATAGTTTGCATGTATCGTCCTCTCTAAGGCCCATCTTCCTTAAGTGATACCCGAAATTACCATGTCCTGTAGATAAAGCCACCACCCATTTCAGTGTTCCTCGACTCATGCTTAGAACCCTTCTTTGAGTGGAGCAGGTCGGCCATTTAATTGCCATTTTAGACTGTCTACATTGTTCCATGGTTGACCATCTTCTCAGATGTTCTGCCGTCATCCAGTTGTAAATCAGTTGTTCAACTATTCCTCTGCCAACGTGTAACAAAAGCTCTAATATTTTAAAAGCGTTGGTTAGACAACATTCAATACCCCCTACTTTAGAACTGAATGTAGTAATTGGAAATAGTTGGTCACCTATTGGACTTCTTGTACTTATCATCGACACCACTGGAACCAATTCTGGCTCAAATATCTTGGGCAATTTTTCAGCAAAATCTTCTGTCTATTGTGTATAACATAGAGATTTCAAAATACCAGTTGTTTATTTATATTGTGTGGAGGTTTAAACAAAAATAGTTTCAGCAGAGCTCTTGCTGCAGCTCCTATATATAAACACTTTATAAATTTGATATATATATAGGAGCTGCAGCAAGAGCTCTGCTGAAACTACTCGTGTAAATAATTTCAGTTACACAAATAAAATGAACGACCTTATATCAATAATAATAAATTACTGTACCTAATAGGTCCTCAAAGTGCGAGAAGATCACGTTCGCAGTGTATTGGAAGAGGCACGTCGCCGTTTGGGAGAAGTCACAAAGAATCCTACCGAATACAAAGTTGTCCTACAGAAACTCATCCTTCAGGCCTTGTACCAGACCATGGAACCAAATGTCATCCTACGCTGCCGTCAAGTTGACCAGAGCTTGGTCGAAGAAGTTTTGCCAGCTACTGTAGAGCAATACAAGACCACCATCGGCAAGTCGGTAGCCATTGTTATTGATACGGACAACTTTTTGCCACCAGACACCTGTGGAGGAGTTGAATTGATCGCTCTGAATGGTCGAGTTAAGGTAAGTGATTAACTCCGTACCCCCTCACACACCAGTGTCTATGAATTTGGTTTTTTCTCAGGTACCAAACACTCTGGAGTCCAGGTTGGAATTGATTTCACAACAGCTAGTCCCAGAAATTCGTAATGCACTGTTTGGTACAAATCCCAACCGTAAATTCACCGATTAAATTCGTCTCCTACGTTTTTTTTTTTTTTCTTTTTTTGATTAAGTCTATTTACATAAACAAAAATATTATATTTTTAATGTAACAACAGCAAACAAAAGAATCCGTTAAGAAATCAAATATACATAAGCATACATAAACTTATTGAGACATTCATCGTAAAACTTACAAAACCCAAAATAGTTGATTGGAAAATAATGTTGATTAACAAATTTAAGTATATAGATTATGTAGGTAAAAATATGTTAAACAAACTACACCGTTATTAAACAAAACAAAAAAGATCTATATCTATACATACACGTGAATATTTAATGTAAAGCAGCGCAGTCAACTTCGTGTTTACTTTTCTTTTTCCTAGTTAAATATATATTTAAACAAAAACAAAAATTGATATCATAAACATTCCTGTTATAAAAAAAAAGAAATTTAAAATTTCTCTAAAAGTAAAATATCGTTTAACTACGATTGTGTTTGTAACTAACAATTATAAAGTTTGAAACTGTCATGTTACTATTATTTTATGTTTTTTTTCTTTCGATCGTATTTTTGTTGCCTATTGTTAAGAACTGTTTAATTTCTGTTTCCTTATTTTTTTGCTTCATAAATTGTTGGTTGGTGGCTTTGACGTGGTCCTTGTGTAGCAATCAAATCGATGGGAAATCCAACATTGCCGCTAAATCCTTGCTAGCCAAATCAGCATTAGTATGCTTTGATCACTGGAATTTGGCTGTATTTTGAACTCAACCAACATCATCGAGTGGAAAATTCCACTGCTCAAAATGTACTTTGGCTAGCAGCGGATTCAGTGGTGATGCAATTATAAATAAAAATAAAAAAATGTTAATGCGCGTTTGTACCTAAAGTGAACCGTTTGCACGTGCAAGTCTCTCTCTCTCTCTCTCTCTCTCTGCCTATCTGGTAATATGTCGGTCTAACGATGTGAGTGTGTGTGATTTTTTTTGTTGCTTCCCCCAAACCTTAACCTCCAAAACCAGATCTTTATTCTCATTCCCAAGAGCTACGCGCGAGACCCCCTAACAGCCATCATTCAACAGTTTAACATTATCCCCGTTTGTGTTATTCTATATTTTGTTTGTTTTCTTTTCCTATCACATTTAATTAATTTTGTTTGTTGTTCTTAGAAGAAAAAAGAAAATGTGCTTCAACATCGACATGTAAAAATAAAAAAAAAAACAATGTAATGTTTTTGTATTGGCAAAACACAGAATCAACAATATATACATATAAACGACAAATAAATCAGTATTTCATGTATTAGTCCAAATTATTATATTTGTGTTTTATGGCAAAACAAAAAAAGATAAATAATCCATTTTGGTATGTTTCTTGTACAATTTTAAATGCTTGTGTTTTATTTTGTGTCCCCCCTACCCAACCCAACCCAACCCAACCGTCTTCTTTTCTCTACCGCCGCTGGTACTTTTGCTCTTCTCGTTAAGTGTTTGATAAATATGATATGTATACTCTATGTGTTCAAATATATACAACAATATTCTATAAATTCGAGTTGCATAATGTTTTTTCATCTTGGCGCTAATGTTACAACATGTTATATTATGAATGAAATCTCCTTCAGAACAGAAAACATCATCGGATGTGCAAAACACAATCTTGTGTCGTTCATCAACAACCGCAAACATTCTGCACAGGAGGTTGGTTGGTTTTTGCATGATCGATGCTATTTGGAATCGTTTACATTTTCGTTGCAGTCATATTGTGTTATATTGTTATGAAATTTGATAATAAAAAAATTTGTCATACAAGTTAGTATTAATTTGGGAAAATACACACGTTCGTTTACAAAAAAACAATAAAAATAAATAAATAATTGTAACTGCTGTTTATTAAATATTGTAAATATGATAATATACTAATAAGTGTGAAATCAATTAACTGAAATATATTGTACATTATTATAGCCAAAAAAATAAGTCACAGGGGCGTTTAAATCTTAAAATTTACTGTAGGGCTGTTTTCGAGGTATGAAGTATGAGTTTCGCATTTAAATCGGAACTGTTGAAACGAAACTTCCTTTTAAGGAAGACGAATTGCTCCGTAGAAGCATCGACAAGCATTCGGCTTCGTCGCTGTCAATGATTGTCCGTACGGATTGTCGAAATGGTGTTCAGATTAAAATCAGACAATCATTGCCTCCAAATAACACTAGAAACCTAGCGTCCCCCCTTTTATCAATTTTATCCTCTATTAAGAATTCATGAATGATTCTGGAAATTGCCATGAAATCTACAGCGCTTAAGGTGAGGCGTCGGCTATAGAGGTTGCTTCAAGGTTTATTTTACAGAAATAATTTCAACAAACTGATCGAACATCCCAGCAAGGAGTTCAGCAAACGCTGGAGCAAGTGTCACTTCCTTTTTGTCCCAGGGTGGATCTCAAGCGCCCCAAATTAAACTATAAATTTTATACAATTCAAAAAAGTAAAATGTTCGATTGAAGCCAGATCGTCGGATTTGCCCGGCATTCAGTGGAGGAAATTTTGTGTGTGTGTGCGGCAAAACCTGTTTCTCTCTCTGTACCTTTTCTGCTGTATGCTTTTTGTTTCTCTTTTTTTTTATACACCTTTTGTGCTTTGTGTTGTTTTTTTTTGCTCACTTCTTTTAAATTGAAATTGAACTGGTGATAGTGGAGAGAGTGGAGTTGTGGGTGGAGTATTAATGTGGTGCATGGGTGGGAGGGAGATAGGTCAGGTCAGGTATGTAATGTAAATGTAATTGAGATTGGGAGGGAGTCACACTCAATTGTGATTTAAAATGCGCCATATTGATTGTGATCTGATTAAGTGATTAGTGATTCATGTGCATGCATGCCACGAACGAATCCCGTTTGTGCTCGGTATTGATTTTTTTTATTTATTTTTTGAAATCATCTTCGCACGTTATCCTGAAGGTAAATATATAAAAAAAGTTTTCGTATGCATGCATATGCAAATGCACCTTTTCTGCTTTATGTTTTTTTTTTTAAGTTATTACTTCTTTAGGCGCGTTGGGCACTTTTAGATGGGAAGAAATTAGTGAATTCGCGTTACCTTTAAAACGACACCGCGTGTCACCGAAAAAACGACACCGCGTCATCGTCACCGAGAAACCGACACACGATAGATGGCGCTGTTGTCCATTTTTTTTTGAGAAACTCAATCGATCCAAATGAAACTTTGTTTGTGTGCATGATTGTATGCAGCTAGAAAGATAGGATAGTTTTGGACCCGATAGGTGGCGCTGTTGTCAATTTTTTTGAGAAACTCAACCGATTTCAATGAAACTTTGTATGTGTGCATGGTTGTATGCAGCTAGAAAGATAGGATAGTTTTGGACCCGATAGGTGGCGCTGTTGTCGATTTTTTTGAGAAACTCAACCGATCTCAATGAAACTTTGTTTGTGTGCATGGTTGTATGCAGCTAGAAAGATAGGATAGTTTTGGACCCGGTAGGTGGCGCTGTTGTCGATTTTTTTGTTCGCTAGGGAAATGTAATAATTGGAATGTAATGTGGTATTCGATTGGGCGCTCTGAGAGCACTTTTTTTTTCTCAGAGCAATTTATATGTTCGTTTGGTACAAATAAAGCAATGTTTTTCAGATTTCAGAGCACTTTTGGGAATCAAGATATTTTCTCAGATTTACCAATACAAGTGCGTTTGAATTTGACAACTGGTAGAGTTTGTTTACATTTTAGTGATTTTTTTCTCCAGCAAAGAAAGGCATTGCATCGAGTGAATCAATTTTTGTAAGTTATTTATGTATAAATATTTAATAATCAATCGGGACGGATATTTCTAATGTTTTAATACAAAATTTAACCAGTGAATGGGAATCGCTTAGAAAAGTGTCGAAGACTGTACATATTCAAATCGCACGAATAGGTATCAACACAAAAAAGAGCAGGTGACGTTTTTATGTTCGACTAGGCACACGAAATCGGAAATCTGAGAGCAAATCTGAAGAAGCCGAATCGAATACTACATAAATGAGTTTGTGAGGGAATAATAGAAGAGGCTAACTATTTGTTTGGGTTGTTTTACTGACAGTTGTTCTTCTCTTTTTTGGTTAAGAGTGGCTGGATTCCACTGAAGTCTATGTTATATTTACAAAAATTACATAATTTGGAAAATCCCTACTATTATAAAACAAAGTCATTGTTTCCTTTGTTTCTTGCTACACGTCACTTACAGCACCGGAGTGGGTTTAGGTATATAGATCTTATTATTTTGTTTTAAATTTGAGAAAAGGAACTCTGGCGAAGCAAGGCGAGCACGGGTCAGCTACTAAATAAATAAGAAAATATCTTCTATAACCAATTACATACTTTCCCATAGTAACACTTCTATAAAAATCAATTATCCTCAATTTGTTAAACCGACAAATTGGTGAACTTCTCGTTACACACAAACCGAATTTCTTAACGAAGAAAAAATTGCTTTTAACATAGGTATAAAGTGTTTTTTTTAACCGACGAATGAATCTATGTTATTGGTCAGAAGAGTGTCGAGCGGCCTTTAAATATGTTGCACAAGACCCACTTTACTGAATTGCCTATACCACATTCCTCTCGCTAATGCATAAGTTAAAAATCTCTTCTCATTTGCGTGACACTCACTGTTTGGTAATACAGTGACCCGATATAACGACAACGACGCTGTCGCTATATCAGAATGAATTTTCATGAAAAATTTGGTTTAAAATCCATGGGATCAGAATTTGAGTCGTTATATTCGCATGGTCATTACAACCGGGGTCGCTATTTCACTTAAACTCCTCCTAACTATTTTAAAAATTTAGCGGCACTATTATGTGACTTCTCCGATCTCGATCTGGAGCAAATATTGGGTTCTTAGTTTTGGCACTGCCGTGTGAGCAATGCCACAGACAGACTTCCTTTTCCTGTTGCATTAATGTTCGCTACTTTTTTGTATATTTTTGCACTTCATTTTTTATGTTCTCATAGTTCGGCGTTACTTTTTGTGGAAATCATTTTCAGCTGCCACAAAATGATCTGCCCGATTTAAAAAGAAAAGAAATAAACGAACAAGGCAATTCAAAACAGGTAAACAAAATGGTTAAAACAAATAAAAGTGAAGATAGAGAGCTTCATTGAAAACAAGAAGAACAATTAGCGCGTAGGTAAGCAAGTCAAAATAAGTTTCGTTTTTGTGCTACTGGTGATGGAGCTCTTCCATCATAAAGAATATGCTTGCATAATATCGTATATAAATTATACCTATGGTATATAAAAGAAAAAAATACTCCGAATTTGTTTATCCAGGACGTACCTATCTCATTAGAAGGATTAAATAGATAATCCTATTTATGAATGAGATCTCCGCAAGAATTCTGCGAAGTTTAGATGACCGAAAAGACATCCAGCAATTCAACAACATCATTCTAAGAAAAGGCAAATTACAGACATTCATTAAAAAAAAAAAAGTGTAAAATTATACATGGTTGAATTGTCCTAAAGTTAATTTGCCTTGTAAACGAGTTGCATTTGTTAACTTGGCTGTGTACGATTTGCTATTGCCCCAGCTATGTGCAATGTTTAAAGAAATTCAGTAAACTGCATATTTTTGTTTCATATAAATATTTTATTTAACAGATTTGAATTTACTGTGCTCTGCTATGTCTACTAATTGCCTGACAATGCTTTCATCAGTAATGTAAAGAGGTTCCAGATCTGCCTCGCCTCCTCCCATCGATATGTTGGCTGTGGTGCACACTGAAGGATCAACCTTTTTTCTTGCGGACGCATGAAACTCCTTGCATTTGGTCTCTGAAAGAATTTCATTCAAATTACCAGAAGATATACCTGCTCCTGGCATAATTATAATATCGTTATGTTGACTGCATAGATCACGAAGGTTGTAAATTCCTTGCGAGCAAGAGTGCTTGAAACCACTGCTTAGGATTCTATTAAAACCTAAGGATTTGATAACTTCGACAGTTTCGTGCATTTTGCAAGGTGCGGTCAGGTCGAAAGCACGATGGAACGTTACCGGCAAGTCTCCAGACATTTGTACAATTTGCCGACACTGCCATTCGGCAATGCCCCTGTTTTCATCTAATGCACCAAATACAAACCCATCGCATCCGTGCGATTTGAATAAGGCCATATCATATAGGATGGCATCCAATTCTGCATCGGAATAATTGAAATCGTTTCCTCTTCTTGGGCGTAGCATACAAAATATTGGAATACTAATGTGAGATGACTTCAGCGCTTTCAATGTGCCCACTGTTGGGGTGAGTCCTCCTTCACTCAAAGCTGAACATAGCTCGATTCGCGATGCTCCACCCTTGTATGCAGCGTTTGCAGACGCTATTGAATCAACACAGACTTCTAACATTGTGATTGAAATTTACAAAAAGAATATACAATTTTATCAATTTCAGAAAATCTATACAAGTAAACAAAACTACTGCAGCTGGCAGAAACGTCAATATTGAATTGTGGTCAGCGCTGCCACTTTGCTACGATCGTAGCAAAACTGCTACGCGATTTCGAATTTGCTACGCTGCTACGCACTCTCCCTAAAAACATCTATTTTGCTACTTTTTTTTAAAGCACGAAATGTCAACATAAATCTTGGAATTTCTCTTGAAAAGAAAAAATCAACTAAAGTATATTCAATCTTTACCTACTTTCCCATACTAACTTATATTCTTTTCTACCATATCCAACAAATACATCTTTCTTTAGATGTGTTAGTGTTTGAATTTGACTGGAATCAAAAATGATATTTTGGAATTGTGAGTTTTGCTACGCAAATTAAGTTTTGCTACTCAAATTTGCTACGCAAATTTTTTTCCTTGTGGCAGCACTGATTGTGGTACCTACGACCAAAGATAATGGAATACAGAGATATATAACTTTCCAGTGAAAGTGCAGCTGCCTACAAGCTGTTTTGCAGAAAAATTCACACACACTTGCTCATTTCTATTAATGTGAGTTTTTTAGAATTCGGTATTTTCTAATGCGAATTTCCCTATTTTTTTCAGTTTAAACTGCATTTACACCATCACGCATGCGCATTTTTGCATGAAACGGGACAAAGAGAGAGAGATCCGTTTATCCTCAGTCAATGCTTTTGAAGGCGTAAGAATGAGATCACAAATCAGACGCCTAAAGTGTCATGGATGTTCTACCCATAATTATATAGACACGTAAAACGGAACTAGACCAGATTTTCCCCACACCAACATTTCAGTAATTGCTTGAAAATATTTCTATTTCTGATTTGAAACACTTAAAATGAGAGTGGAAATTAGTTTCAGTAAGTTAAACCAACAGTTCATCAATCAGTTACACAAAAAAAAAAAAAAAAAAAAAAATTGTCTGCTCATCATTTCCGGAAGCCATATTGTTTTATAGGAACGCGGAATTTATTTAACCATCCATATAAAAATATGAATATGCGGAGCTTTCCTATAAATCTTATCACGTAAACAAGATGGCCGACTTAAATACGTGTCACGTTTTTTTGCGTTTTTTTTTATGCTGTCCCTTTCAGCCACACTGCTATTTAGTATTTAGCATCCCTTTAATTTTGCGTGACTTTATGCTGCATTTACATGGTCACACATTCCTATCACGCAAAATTAAAGGGATGCTAAATACTAAATAGCCGTGTGACCGAAAGGGGCAGCATTACCTAACACGCAAAAAAACGTGACACGTATTTAGGTCGGCCATCTTCTTTGCTTGATAGGAATTATAGGAAAGCTATGCATGTTGATATTTTTATAGCGATGACTAAAGAAATTCCGCATTACTGAAACTAATAACCAATCTCATTTCACATGTTCCAAATCAGAATGATTAATGTTTTCAAGCAATTGCAGAAATGTTGGTGAGCGGAACCTGTGTCTATTTCCGTTTTACGTATCTATAATCATTCTATAATTATGGTTAGAGCATCCATGACACCGTAGGCGTCTGATTTGTGATCTCATTCTTACGCCTTTTATAGTATTGACTGCGGATAAACGGATCTCTCTTTTCGTTTTTGTTGCAAAATTGCGCGTGCGTGATAATGTAAATGCGGTTTTAAACACCACAATTCTCACAAAAGCAAGATGATTAGCGGTCGGTCATTAGCAACATGATTTTTTGTTGGTCACACGTACGGGGGTTGAAATTACAAAAACAACAATGTAAAAAATAGGTTTTGGGGGGATAGACGTACGAAAAAGATATCCATCTCTCCATTCATCTCTGCCTGTACCTAGGATGCATAAAGTAGGATGGTACTGTAGTTCAATACGAAATGAGGTACTTACATTGTAGTAGTGATCTTGCGAATTCGAACAGTTTCACGATAGAGTTTCATAGTAGGGCCCATGTTAAATATAAGGTCTGTTTTTTTGAGCTTCGATCTCAGCCATAAACTAATGTGGTATTCGATTGGGTTTCTTCAGAATCCAGATTTCGTGTGGCTTACTTACTTACTTACTTACTTACTTACTTAACGGGCTCCCGACCCGTGGAGAGTCTCTGCCTGAGACACTGCAGCCTTCCATCCTCTACGATCCCGGGCACGCTGCTTCCAATTGTCCAGACCAAGCGCTCTGGCATCCGTGATGGCTTGGTCTTTGAAACGGAGGTTCGGTCTTCCTTGTCTTCTCGAACCTGGGGGCTGGGATTCGAAGATCCTCTTAGCTGGAGCATTATTGTCCATTCGCTCGATGTGGCCGAGCCAATGTAGTCGACGTATTTTGGCTTTTTGGACTACATCCACATCTTGATACAGCTCATAGAGTTCGCGGTTATATCTTCTCCTCCATTCGCCCTCCTCGCACACAGGACCAAAAATCCGCCGAAGAATTTTTCTTTCGAAGGAACCCAGTATTAGCTCTCCCTTCCTGCTTATCGTCCAGCACTCGGCGCCGTAGAGCAGAACTGGCAGTATAAGGGTTTTGTAAAGCATACATTTCGTCCCTCGAGTTAGGAGTTTTGAACCCAATTGTTTTGCCAAACCGAAGTAGCAGCGGTTTCCTAGGGTAATTCTCCGCCGGATCTCCACTAGGATGTCATTCGTGGAGTTCATGTTTACTCCGAGGTAGATGAACTCCTTAACTACCTCGAAATTGTTGCTATCAATAGTGACGTTTTGTCCTAGGCGATGGACAGATGTTTGTTTGTTTGTTGATAGCATGTACTTAGTCTTGTCCTCGTTTACTTCAAGACCAACAGATTTCGCCTGTTCTTCAATCGCCGTGAAAGCTTCTATCACGGAGCGCTGTGACCGACCGATGATGTCGATATCGTCCGCATACCCCAGCAGCTGGACGGATCTGTTGAAGATAGTGCCTTCCGTGTTGACACCTGCCCTACGCACTATCTGCTCCAGTACGAGATTGAAGAAGTCGCATGATAGCGCGTCCCCTTGCCGAAATCCGGTGCATGTTTGGAATAGTTCGGAGGAGCTGTTTCCAAATTGCACGTTGCAACGCGTGTTTTCGAGTGTCACGCGACACAACTGAATCAATTTTGACGGGATTCCGAATTCGGCCATCGCCATATACAGCTCCTGACGATGTATACTATCATACGCGGCCTTGAAGTCGATGAATAGATGGTGTGTCTCGACTTGAAATTCGTTGGTCTTTTCCAGGATTTGCCTCAGTGTGAAAATTTGGTCTATAGTCGATCTGCCGGGCCGGAAGCCACACTGGTACGTGCCGATTAGTGTGTTGCAGAACGGTTTAAGACGTTCACACAGTACGTTGGATAGGATCTTATACGCGACATTTAGCAGGGATATGCCTCGATAGTTCTTGCAAGACATAGGATCGCCTTTTTTGTAGATGGGGCATATGGAGCTGATAGTCCAGTCATCGGGCATGTTTTCTTCCATCCATACTTGGTTGATGATTTGGTGCATGCGCCCTACCAAAACATCACCTCCGTATTTAAAGAGCTCCGCTGGCAAGCCATCCGAGCCTGCGGCTTTGTTGTTCTTAAGCTTTTTTATAGCTAAGCCAACCTCTTCTATACTGGGTGGTGGAATAGGTTCTTCATTGGCTGGACGCGGGTTATCTTCTTGCCCTACCACTCTCTCAACATGATGCCCATTAAGCAACTGCTGGAAATGCTGCTTAAATACATCTACTATTCCCTGCGCTTCGGTGACTAGGTTTCCTTCGCTGTCTCGAAGAGCCTGTGTTCCGGTTTTGAAGCCAGCAGCCAGTTGCTTGGCTTTCTTATAGAACCTCCGGATGTTGTTGCGATCACGAGACTCTTCGATCTCCTTGAGCTGGGATACTGCGTAGGCTCTCTTCTTTCTACGCAGGATCTTTTTCTCCTCCCTTCTCCTGGCTCGATACTCTTCCCTAGCTGCCCTTGTTTTGCGCTGCAGCATTTTCTTGTGTGCATCTTCTGTCACATTTTTCCTGTACACGCATTCATCATCATACCACGGGCTCTTTCTCTGGGGTGGCTGGTACCCTACAGTGGTTTCGGCTACCTCCTTGATGATGTCGCGAGACTGGCACCACTGATTGTTGGCGTCTGTGGAAGGCGAGTGCATAGTGGAGAGTTTCATGCTCAGGCGCTCTCTGTAGGCTCTGGCTACTCCAGGTGTGCTAAGGCGTCCAACGTCAAATTTCTTCTTCTGGGCGGCCCGCAGCTTCTTCTCGTTGGACAGTCGAGCTCTGAATCTAGCTGCAACAAGGAAATGGTCAGAGTCGACGTTTGCCCCTCGGAATGTGTGCACGCCGAGGATGTTGGATGCGTGCCTCGCATCGATTAGCACATGGTCGATTTGGTTGGCGGTTCGACCGTCTGGAGAGCGCCAGGTTGCTGTGTGGATCCTTAGCCTTGGAAACCTAGTGCTACTTATCACCGTATTACGAGCTGCTGCAAAGTCAATTAGTCGGTAGCCGTTGTCTGTTGTCGTTTCGTGGATTCTGTGCTTACCGACTAACCCGCCAAAGATGTTTTCCTGACCGATTTTGGCATTGAAGTCCCCGAGCACAACTTTAACGTCATACTCCGGACAGGCTCCGTAGGCTCCATCCAGGAGGTCATAAAACTCCTCTTTTATGGGGTCTTCAGCCTCGTCGGTAGGGGCGTGTGCACATATTAGGCTTATGTTTTGGAAGGTAGCTTTGATGCGGATCACAGCTAGGCGATCACTTATCGGCCTAAAGTCAATAACTTTTGTCCTTAGCCGATTTCCCACGACGAATCCGCATCCTAATACATGCAATCTCTTATGGCAGCTGTAATAGATGTCGCAATTTTTTCTTTTCATCATGCCTGATCCTATCCATCGTATCTCCTGGATCGCGGTAATATCTGCCTTGTACCGCGTGAGGACAGACTCAAGTTTTTGAGTAGCACCTGGGGTGTAGAGCGTTCGTACATTCCAGGTACATACTCTCATGTCGTAGTCCATTGACGTTCCGGGTCTTGTTGCCATTTGAGGAGTACCATTATCCGAGGCTGGTTGTGTCTCTCTCATAACTAGTGTTTTTTTCCGTGGTCGGGAAGTTACCCCGACGGCACAACCCCCAACCTGGAGGGCCAGGCCCTTGTTTTAACCCTAGGACAGCGGGCCGGATAGTCCGATGTCAGTAGCCCATTCTGGGATATGAGCGCTGCCGTTGACCCATAAAGGGCTCATCCGCCACCAACTCTTTCCAACACCCTGGCTCAGTATTGGAAGTCCCTATAGACCTGGTATCCAAGTAAGTTGAAGCAGCTCATATAGGGATAACACTTAGTAGTTCGACCTAACTGGAACTGTAGACGCCACCGTTGATTCCGTTTAGGGAATTCATCCGCTGCCGCCTGAAACAGGAGGGAGTGCCTAAGTGAGAAGACACTCTCCTTCCCCCTCTCTCGTCTGCTGCCACCAACGACCTTCCACAGGGGTTGGATACCCTATCTCCAGTCGAGGTGCTAGGCACCCGGTAGTCACCAACGCGGAGGTGAGAGTAGGAGTTGGTAGTGAGAGGCTAGAGTGAGAGCGCTTGTGTTCTCATGTAATCGCATCACTACCATATGTGGCTAACGCACATAAAAACAAAAACGCCACTTGCTTTTTTGTGTTGATATTCGTGCGATTTGAATATGTGAAGTCTTCGACACTTTTCTAAGCGATTTCCATTCACTAGTTAAATTTTGTATTGAAAAACCCCTATCGAGGTATCCGTTCGGAAAAAATTCCGATACGAAAGCCCAATCCGATCGGAACTAAAATTGCGTTCGAAGTATCCGTTTCGGAACAAAATAGAAGAAGCATATAAACGCGTTCATTTCGTATTCAAATATTCCGCAGTAATTAGTTGTCGGAGAGCTTCGGACTAAAATGTGCCATGTAGCTGTCAAAAGTAAGTGGTATATCGCGGTTCCAGGCCCCTTTAGGGGCCAAATGGACCCTTTTTGAGCTTCGGGACCCTTGGCCCCCACTTTTTGAACAATGATCAAAATGGCCCCTTTTCAGTTTATGTAAGATTTTATTATTTATTGAACGAAAAAGGACGTAAACATTTATGAAAAAATGTGTTTCGAAATAAATAAATAATGTTTTTGTAAAAATAAATGCATCTTAGTATTTTAAGTAGAGTCCCCTTCTTTCGGCTCGGGCTCCTTTTTTTGTCCCCCTTTTGAAAATTTTCAGCGGCAGCGCTGGAACGGATACCTCGAATGGAATTTCTCCGATTTCGTATAGATCGGAGAAAATTCTGTTCCGAACGGATACCTCGATAGGGGTGAATATCTCTCCCGATCGATTTCTAAATATTTATACATAAATAATTAACAAAAATAGATTCACCCGATGCAACGCCTTTCTTTGCTGGAGAAAAAATTCCATAAAAATGTAAACAAACTCCATCAGTTGTCAAACTCAAACGCACTTGTATTGGTAAATCTGAGAAACTAGATCCGCAAAAGTGCTCTGAAATCTGAAAACGATTGCTTTTTCCTGTACCAACTACCAAACGAACATAATATTGCTCTGAGATAATAAAAAGTGCTCTGAGAGCGCCCTGTCGAATACCACATAAATACAACAAATTGAATTGATGGATAGACGAATTAGCATTCTCTACTTTCCAATACTAGAACTCACCTTCGTGCCTATTGTCCAGGGTCGGCATTCTGTAAGGCGAAACGTTCAAACGTTTTCGTGTGCACGAAGAAATTTGCTTGTGTAACATATGGGCAATCTTTCGTGCGCACCAAACGTTTGATCGTTTCGTTTTACAGAATTTGGCCCCAGCTATTACATATCCACTTCTGTTAATCATTCCCAGCTAAAAATGTGCAAAATGCTTTTCTCTGAAACAAAAAAAAAAAAACTAAAAAACTAAATCAAATAATTTTTGTATTTTTCCTTTATAGGTTTCTTTTATTGTTTTTTTTTCTCTCATTTGTATTTTTTTTTTGCTTGTTTTACCACTCATCATTATTGTTTTTTTTTTTTTTTAAATTTTCATTTACGATGTTAAAAATTCTGGTCTTTTGAATTTATTTATTTTGTTTTGTATGATGTATATTACTTTAGTACGATTTAAAAACAGTTGTAGTCTCGCGTGTCTATAGAGAGCAGTCATAACGTACACGTTAAGGTGTTGTGTTGCATTGTACATATATTATTTTGGCATTCAAATACATATATCTTTTCCGTTGGTATAAAAATCAATGTCGTAAATTATGCACTTATTGAGTTAAGTGTGCTGTTTTATTATTTTTTTTTCAGAACTAGCTTGTTGTTGTTTTCTTATGCGTTTCAAGTTGTTTGCACGACTGTTGTTATTCACTTTGTGTAGTAGTATAGTAAGTAGTAGGTATTTTTTTTTTCTGTTTGGTAAATAAATTCATGTCTTGAATTGTTTATTTATTTGCGTTTTCTTCTTGTTCATCTTCAGATTCTGATTCTAAAAGGAAAAAGAAAACTACAATTAAATGATGGTACATATAATGTGAAATTTATGCCGAAGAACACTCTTTCGGACAAATGAGGTGCATCAGGCAATGGAGGATAAAGCCGTGTTAAATTTAAATCTTGTTTGACATTTCATTGGCCGCAGAGAGCTGGTGAATTTACTCTTCCGAGGCAAGCAAAAGTTCAATTATTTCTCTAGCATCCCGTACAACATAAATAGCATTCCATTTCTGGGCTAGGTCTGCTCACAAAGATGCTCCAATTTGTTACTTAACTATTAACTCTTAATGCTGAAGAACACTCTTTCGGACAAATGAGGTGCATCAGGCAATGGAGGATAAAGCCGTGTTAAATTTAAAAAATCTTGTTTGAGCTTTCATTGGCCGCAGAGAGCTGGTGAATTTACTCTTCCGAGGCAAGCAAAAGTTCAATTATTTCTCTAGCATCCCGTACAACATAAATAGCATTCCATTTCTGGGCTAGGTCTGCTCACAAAGATGCTCCAATTTGTTACTTAACTATTAACTCTTACCATGTAAATGATTATTTTTCGCAAATATGTAAACAAAGTAAAATGCATTTAAAAACATCGCATACATACCTTCTTCAGCGTTTTGCAACCATTCGACAAGTTTTTTCATTTGTTCAAGGAAATGCATTTTTCCCTTTGGTGAATGGGCATCCTTATACCACCTTAAAATTGTTTCTTCAGATAGCACCTCAGCTATAAAAACAAAAGTTCAATAAACTTTCACGGGCATACTATAAATTTTGTTACAACTTACTTTTGTAGAACAAGAGAATAATTTTCTGAAAAGCTTTCATGAAATTCATATTCTCATAGCAAAACTCTTGAACCTTCAGAATCAACGACAATTCAGAACGATTAGTTGATGCGAACGACTGCAGTAATGGGCAGTAACCCTTTAAATGTCGAACTGCTTGATCTGTTACCAACTCCTCTTTTTTATTCCATTCGCCAAGCGACATGACTGTCGACCAAATCTTCATAAAAAAAAGAAGAACAAAACAAATACATAAATAATGTGCAATGATCAAAATGATTTGGTTGCAAATTAACTTACAATGCTAATGATTTCATGTTCGGGAATGTTTGATTTCAGTGCGAATTCTTTAATGTCAGCAGCTATTTCTGTATGAGGTTTCTCATCGTTGATATCATCAAGAAGGGTCTGAAAAAATAAATGTAACATTTTTCAGTAATTTTGAAGAGTTAATTTTTTTTTATGAGAGATTTAATGCATGTATTCAAAGGAGCAAACAAAGTGCCTACATCCAAAGAATACTCGCATATCTACTGTATTGTTTGAGTTTTCATTGGCCGCAGAAACCTGGATATTTTGGTTCTTCCTTGGCAAGCAAAAAGCTCAGTTTCTCTAGCACCTTGTACATCAGTAAATAGCATTCCATTTCTGGGCTAAGTCCGTTTCATAAGATGCAAATTGTTCGATACACGTTTGATGTAGTTTCAATTTAAAAAGTGAATATAACAAAATATTTACCTGTTGTAGTTCACGTTTGGCTTCTTGGCTAGCCTGAGCTTTGTGTAATTTAGCTACTTCAGCTAGTCCCTTATCGAGAAAAACTTGTTTTAAATATTCTTCAGTACGTTTGTTTGGTGGGAAAAATTCCATTAACCTGAAAAAAAAGAAGAAGATAAATGATTGATGAGAAGGTTTTGACTATAAGTATAAGGATTCGGATAAGATTTTATCAACGCTGTTTGTATTTTTTTGTGTATTGAGCGCCGTTTTACGATCACGCAGTGCAAATGTGTTTGACAAACAGACCCTGCTGCAAGCTTTCTTTCAATTCAAGGATATTTTTTGTCATACCTATCACAGCGGAGTCTTCCGGCATGGACAATGTATAGAAAACACAAGGCTGTATAAAATACTAAACTAGCTGTACCCCCCGGCTTCGCCCGTGCAAAATGTGTTTTCACTGTGCTATCAAATGGAATGACCGCCTACAGCGCCACCTGTTGAGAATTTTTCAATTTTTCTTTTTTCCTAAACCTTCGCGGAGCAATTACGAACAAATCCGCAGAAGGAAGTATCCAATTTGGTCCAGTCGTTTTCGAGTTTTAAGCATCTGAACAAACCAAGATCCATTTTTATATATATAGATGACTTTCTTTGTTGTTTTTTTTTGTGGGAAATTATAGAAGAACCCAAATAAAACACGTTTACTTGTGTATTTAAAATAATTTTCAAAAATATTTCTTCTAGGAGAGTCAATTAAAGAATTCAATGTGAAGTAAGTCGAATTCATCCTGAAGCTCTTCAAAATTTATAGTTTTTACATTTTGTTACTGTAAGAATCCAATGAAACTCAAATAAAATTATTTTACTTGCGAATTTCATCAAAACTCTTGAATTTTCCTCTTGGAGAGTTAATTAAAGAAGTCAACTGGGGATACGTTAAATTCATCCTGAAACTCTCCTGAAATCATATTTATTTTTAACTAGTATGTACTTACTTGCTTTCTAGTCCACCCTTTTTAAGAGCTTGAACGAGATATGTCATTCCTTTCTCCTGCTTGAATGTTACAAACAGTTCCACGAGAAAATCAAGTGCAATACCATCTTTAATAAGATGCTCGTTGTTTAATACCAACAAAACAGTTGGAGGTATTGCCCCGTTAACTGAAATAAAAGAGGATATACGTTTCATTGCTTTGTCGTTTTAAAATTGTTTGAAGGGTCGAAAAGTGGTTCTTAAAAAACAAAACAACACAAATGTTTAATGTCTTGATATAAAATTAAATTATGTGACGAGGGAACAAGCGCAGCTCTGGACAATAGAGCCCTAAATAGCAGCCTCATTGACTGGATTTGACTCATTTCAAGTACACGCCCTATCATGTCATACATGAGACTTCAGCATTGGAACAGGTCAGTACGGGGAGACGAGGTAGTTTTCTTTTTAACTTTATGCGTCTTCTAGGCGACAAACTGTTGAAAATACTGCAACTGAAAGGCTTATAGACCTATAATTCCCGTAAATCGAGTTACTTGTCGAAAAACTCGCCTTGTACGATTATGGTAGGCGAATTAGTTCATTCGCCTAGAAATCAAGGGCTACCAAAATAACAAAAACAAAGATGGCAGCACTAAAACGTCAATTCAAACATTTATGTCAACACAAAAAGAATTCAAAATAAAAAAAATTGTGTGCCTTAAAAATGATTAGCAATATTAATCTATTTTTTGAAGAAAACAATACGGAGGTAGCTTTAGATATGTGTAGATGAGACAAAGTATAAGGGAAAATTCCAATCCTCTAAAATTTCAAGCCATCTGTAAGTACCTTAATACATTAAGCACTTTAATTTACGAAGTAATTCAGTGAATTTTTTTTAGATTTGTGTCCAACTTTCGTTTAACCAAGCAAAGAAGAAGCATTCGTGAATGTATTGGACCTAATAAAAGACAAATTTTTTATACATAATGGAATCAATCCTATTATAAAGTTGGCCTGCGCACTTAGATTTTTTGCTGACGGGAGCTATGAATGGAGCGTAGGCAACGGCTGAATTCCAAAACGCAGTACTTCTTTATTACTGCTTAATCAAGCGTTCCAAAACGCAAACAGATTACTATGATGCAATGCATACTTTTCTAAAACGCATTGTGAATGCATCAACTGCGCAAACAAAAGCAAACAGAGCATCGTGAATGATTATGATGCAAATGACATTTCAGTTTATACCGCCAAATAGAATGGATTCATCGCCGGAGTCGTAATGAAAATGACTAAAAAACACATCGTTTGGATAGGATTCTATAACATTTAAATAATTTCTACACTTCGGTACATTTCTTTTTATTTGTTTAATTGAAGAAAGCAAAGACATTCTCCGAGTAAACTCCGAGAATATGCTTAAACGTGTTGGCATTGTACGAACCAACATTGTTTATTAAGCTGTTAAAAACGATGGTTGTTACTAATAGTTTGGACATTGTTGGTGTTTGAGACATTTTACGATAGTTTGCATCAAAGTCGTTCCAAAACGTCAAAAATTGCAAAGCATAACAAATGCAAAGCAGCGCGAAAGCATTCATAACCTGGCATAAGAAAAGCAGTGTGCATTCACAATGCGCATATTTTCGACGTTTTGGAATTCAGCCAACGATTTTGATCTGGGCTTCGCGCAACCAACTGTTTCTGTGGTTCTGAATGAAGTTTTAGATGTGTTCCAATCTGCAGTGTGCAAACAAATGGATAAAAACAGAAATGACCGAAAATGAAAAACAAAAGGCAAGCTCATTTTTCGTTAAAACTGGATTTCCTGGGGTGGTTGGCTTTGTGGACGAAACACACATTGGAATTGCTATGACTGGATTTTGTTCCATGAGCTCAACTAGCTTCTGGAATTGGTTCTTTCGAAACTAAAAAAGGCAACAAAACTAAAAAACAATTTCTAAATGAATTGAATGGGTTTTATACATTTTTCTTGAATTTCCATTCATTTTTCGGGATCATAAATTCCAGTCGCCTCTGGTTTCAGCAAATACTTTTGTTCGCTAAAATTTGAAGTATAAGGCGAATGAAATTTCACAAATTCGCAATCCGCAATAAGGCGACTTTACGTTCGCCAGTTTGACAGTTCAGGCGAATGAATTTTTTTCAATTCGCTAACCATAATACAAATAAGTCACATTCGCAGGATTTTTTTGTTCGACTCGCTAACGATAATAGACCTATTAATTTTAAATGCACTTACCTACTGACAACAATAATGGGACGTAAAAATATGAAAGACGGCAAAATACTTGGACATCATACTGGATTCCAAACTTAATTGGAACAAAGACTATCGCATCAAAAACGCTTTCATGAAGCTATTTAGATGTATAGGAGAGCTCGGACTATCGTTCGATCGGACACAATTTTCAGAACTTTGTATAGTACGATTCAATTGCTTTTTAATACTAATTCACGATCGTTTTATGAGTGCATTTGTGTCGTAATAAAATCCCTTTCAAATTATTCGATCATGCTTTCATTTATTCGTAGGCTTACGATGCAAATCAAAACTTATTGGTGGTATAAACATCACAATTGCATCGTTAGCAAGTGAATATTTTTGAAAATAGAAATAATAGCCGGCTCATTCATTTCAGAATTAATTAAAATCGCACATAGGAATCGTGTTAAGAACTTGTCGCTTCCAGTTTTAAAATAAATAAATTTTAGCCTATAAAAAATTTGATGACTTATATATTACCTTTGTATATACATTCCTATAGTAGCGCCAATCCAGTAGTACCAGTAACCTAATAGGTGTCGCTACTCATACCAAATCGAGAAATAAATTACTGAGAGCTTTGAGCCTTTGATAATTTTAATCCTCATGAAAAAGCTTTCGTTGAGATTTTTGCTTCGACAATTGTTCGTCGTTCGGTTTCGATTTGTGTTTATTGTGAGAATTTCTTACAAATTTAAAATATTAAAAATGTTTTGTGTATTCAGAATCGGACGCATTTTTAGAACCAAGCAATATCCTAGAATCAATTTCTGATATTAGCGATTCAAATCTTAAGGTTCAAAATCCACGTCAAAATTAGCAACAGCATCGTGTATTTCATACTAAAACGAATAATTTCAACTGTCGTTTATGCAAATCCCCTCATCCACTTCGTCTTTGTTCAAAGTTTTTGCAACTCACTATATCCAATAGGATTGAAAAAGTTTCAATGCTTAACTATTGTGGAAATTGTCTTTCATCAACACACACGGTTAATGATTGTCGAAGTCAGTTTACTTGCAAGCTATGTCGGCAAAGACATCACACACTCTTACATATACTACAAGTGCACCAGGATTCACATTTTACTAATAATACGAGTATTTCTCAGCCCAGTACTTCGCAACAAGTCTCTCAACAACATAATACAGTCCACTAGCCCAACACCCAATTTACAAGTCCATTCTTTTTTTTCTAAAAATTGTGAACGTGTAATTCTTGCAGCTGAGGGTGGTATAAGTTCTCTTTTTTTTTCATTTCATTTCATTTCGTTTATTCAATCTACGATATAAGTACAATCAACAGATTTCGAAAAACAATAATATACAAGGTTATAATATACAATTCAATTGTTGATAAGACAAATTAAAATATTTTTAAAGATATTTCTGGGCAAAAATATATCCAATTGAAAATATTGCGTATTGAACATTTTAATACATACAGAGACAGGTTCACGCTGACCATACAAAGTAGTTTGGCTGCATTCGAATAGCAGTGGCCTTGATCTAAGACAGTGGTTCTTAATCTGTGGTCCGCGGACCATTGGTGGTCCCTGGAAGCACCCGAAGTGGTCCGCGAAGCCATCCGAAAAATATTAAATAAACTGGCTTTGTTCGTGCTCAGTAGTTGTATTAAAATGGGAAAATGCGAATAAATCGATTTTCCGCAATGAAAACAAAAGATGAATGAAGAAAATCGGCCCAGCGGTTATCGAGTAATAATTCCACCTAGTTTCACCTCAATGGAATACATTTGTTTTTTTGCTATACGTTACTTAACTTTGTTTTCATCGACATATCTATGAGAGGGGGAGAGAGAGGCACCGCAATTGGTTGGATGCCAGTGTCGACATGCGTTTGACTTTAAGTAAGCAAAGATCCAGAAGTAAGTAAAGTGTGCAGTCACAAAAGTCTCATTAAAATAATATATTTATTTCTATAATAGGCTGGTTCTTTGAGCTTCGAACTCAAAAGCAAAGTAGGATTTTCAGCAACGCAATTGCAACAACTAACACTTCGAGGACTCACACGAGGTATTCCTTCCCAGCACGAGTCAATTGGGAGTAAACGTTGATTGTGAGCACCGGGGCGAAAGCATTTTACGTTGCCACAATGGTATAAAATGGATCTTTTCGCAGAGTTTCTATATTCACAGTACATACCAAGCGTTGGTTGTGATTGGCGGACATACATAACAACCAAACAATTAAATATTAGGGATACTAATAAATTAGGCGCAGGGTCATAAGTCCACAGGCCAAAAGTCCACAATGGACTTTTGACCCACCCAGGTGAGCCAAAAGTTCACACAAAATTCTTGTGAATTTTTGACTCACTGATTGTGGTCTTATGGCTCACGGATGAAGAAGGTGAAGAAGGGGACAACGAGCTTGAAAGCGAAGCTAAAAATTCTAGTAATGACCTCATTTGCGGTGTTTGCCTCCAAAACCCACAAGACACCTTCTCCAGCATTTCAATCATTTTAAGATTGCGCTTTCATACTATGAATTCTGTATGGGGGGCCATGCTGCCCCCCTGCAACCCCCCTGCTTAGGTTTACTGATGGATTACGGGGTGGGTGCAAGGTTCTTCTTATTACTCAAACTTTGTGGGAGTGAAATAAGACCAACTGTTGGAAGTTATCCTTATTACACTATTTAAGAGCGAAATAAGGTACATTTTTAGAAGTTGGTCTTATTTCATACTTTTTGAGTTGTTAAAACAACTCTTTTTGTCATATGGATAATTGTGGACTTATGGCCTACTTCCATTTTAAAATTGTGAACCTATGGCCCAAATTATTGTGAACATAGATGGGTCAAAAGTCCATTGTGGACTTTTGGCCTGTGGACTTATGACCCTGCGCCATAAAATATACAATAACTTCCCTTTTATTTTAGCTGCAACATTGTTTGAAACAAATTTGCCTTATTAATACCTGTTTATTAAGATGTATTTATCTTCGATATAAATTTGTTGTGCCATGACAGATCTACTACCTCAGATTTTATATTCTCCGCTGTTTTTTAACCCAAAAATATGATGAAAGATGGTTATCCTTTTAATAAAAAAAAGTGTTTTCCTTTGGCTCAGAAAAAGATAGATACCTACTTCAAAATATAATACTCATCCAATTCTCACCATAATTATCTACATACGTCTTAAAGTCGTATTTATCACAAGAAAATGTTTTAACCTCACCTCTACCTTACATTTAAGGCTTCTTTTTGTGATCGACAAAGACTAAAAAACAGCGTTAAAAGTTTTATTGCGGTCTTGGTAAAACAAAATAAATATTTTCCACATAAAATATATTATGTGCTAATCATAAGTCATTATGAAAATGGCTCACATTTTACAGGTGTTATCTATTGTCAAAGTAATACAATTTACAAACATAAATCTTTCCATGCAATTTCTTCAAAATTAAAAAAAAAATAGTTTAACATTTACCGCAAATATATAGTTTTACTTGACGAACAACCCCGCGGTTGGTGTTGTTTCTAGTGATTTGTGATGTCAAGAAGTAAGAAAATATGACAGGCTGCCAACATTCCAGCGTTAAAACCAGCTTTTTGAACAGCTGTTGGGAACCTAATGTAAATTTGTTTTAAAAAATAAAATCCTGTTGCCTTTGAACAATTGCATGCGTGTTTTATTTATGGATGCAGCAACCTTTTATTCATTTACTTTTACATTTACTGTTTATTACCTCTAAACAGTTGGTGGTCCATGGGAAGACAGAAATTTTGTCAAATGGTCCCTCATCACTAAAAGGTTAAGAACCACTGATCTAAGAGATCTGGAAGGAGCGTACAAATTCAAACACTTAAGTACTTAGAGCCGGCCACCAAACTATTTTGGTTGCAGGCCCCATCTAAGTCGAATATTCCATAAGTCGAACAAATGTCTTAAAACTTAGACACAAGATTTTAATTTTCCCATTTAGTCGACTCTCTCTAAGTCGAAATCCTCCTCAAATCGGACTTTGCGGCATAATTGCCCATCTCTCATGCTGCAACACCCATGCAAAGAATGAAATGCAACTAATCTTTGGAAACCACCAAAGACTAAAGTCATCGTCAATTAGTTGGAAAATCAAACACAAGTACAATTTAGTGTTTGCAGTTAAATACAAAACAAAGCAGTTGAATATCTACCTACATGTTTATGTTTTATGCACTTACAAAATAGCCGCAGTGCCAGAGCTGTCTAAGGCTCTCCCGCTTCATAATCTATCTACTTCTATAGCAGCTGAAAATACTACATTGCTATGTTGCCGGATCTAGACATTTGGCAAACAAATCTTAGATAGTTATCGGGGAGGAAAAATTAAATATGGCAACATGTCCAAAATACAAATTATTTTCTTTGACAACATCCCCAATAAATAGAATTTGTTCGTTCAAATATAGCTTTTGTTTTGACGAAATACCGAAAGCTCCGTCTAAATCAATTAAGGGCACAAATTGGTTTTCATTATTGAGCGACTGAAGCGCCAAAGCTTCTGTGGGATACTGGTACAACATTTTTATTAGATTTCTTGGCGCTACTATAGGAATGTATATACAAAGATATTACTTAATTCGGGAAACTTAGAAACCGACAAAAGTTTAAATTCTCGCTGAGAAATATAAAGCGCACATTTTTATGCACACACACTATATTTTTCGCGAAGTAAACCTTTTCACACCAACCATTATTTCGTGATAGTACATTTACACCGCACCTAAATTCAACATTTCGGAAAAAAATTTCGAAATCCAGTTTGCCGTTAATACTGAATTGATTACTGTTTTTCTGTAAAGTCAGAAGTTGAATCTAAAGAACTTTTTTTTTAGCTATATTATTTTAAACATGAATTTAAAGGATAATTCAGACATAATAAATATATTTTTGACTCAATAGCCGTGTTTTTTTGAGCTTCGATCTCAGCAAAGTAAAGTAGGATTTTCAGCACGCAATTGCAACAACTATTGCGAGTCTCGAAGTGTCAAGTAGAGAGTAGAGTTAATAAATGACGTGCGGAATTTGTTAAGAGGTTTGCTCGATTTGACAAACTTACAAATGCGGCGACGAAATTCAACATTTGGGAATTTTGGGAAATATATGGGGAAATGCTGGACATTTGGCCTGAAATGTTGAGTTTAGCCGAATCGTTGAATTTACATGCGGTGTAAATGTACTATAAGAGATCCTCATTCCCGGTAAACAAACTCCCTTTGCAAAGAGTTTGGTTGCAACAAAATAGTCAAATAGTCGCCTAAGGTACTGAGAATTGTTGAAAAAAGGTATGACCCGTCCAAACTTAGGTAAGAATATATTTTATTTTTTTTGCGACGACTGTCACTAAATCTTGGAAGTATAAAATTAATTTTTGAGTAATCATCCATTCGTTGCTTGCAAACTATTTAAAAAGGTAAACGCTCAGGCTGAACAGAGTAATAAATTCTCTCTTATACGAAGTTTAATACCGTGATTTTGAACGGTTGGGCAACACTTGTCTTAAAAATTACATCGATGGAGGATTTGTTAAGATAATACCCGAGATAAACATGGCTTTCTCAAAATTAACATTAAACCCTACAGTTAGCGATAGTCTGGCACCTATATTTGTTTAGAGATCTTGGAAAGTGTAAAGTCTTTTCGTAAACTGCCAGACTAAAGTTGATTATTGGTAAGGCCGAATGTGTATGGATTTGTAGTTCTTGGAATTTAAAAACATCCAAGAATCAGTATACCAAACGATTTTAATTTCCCATTCAAACTTAGAGCATACAATATTTAACAACAATTTTGTAAGCAATAGTAGTTATGTTGGGATTTATGAAAAATATAACAAATTGATAAACTTACTCATCCAAAGTGCCGTCATGCGAGCCAACTTGATGCGTTCGCTGGGAGTAAAGCCTTTAATGAAAACCAAGACTTTCTTCATTTCCTCCTCGAACATCTTCTCCAAGTACTTATATCTACGCATGAGCTTGATGAATACCTAGAGGAAACAAACAAATATGATAGGTATATAATAGTATGCAAGAAGAAATAAAAACATTTATTAACTTATTGTAAGGGAATTGTTACTAACTGATGATATACCTAGCTTCGTTTTAGCTATCTACCATAATATATAATATTTCGTTGAGGTACGAAGCAGGTCCAAGTAATAGCAACAGTTCTGATACTAATAGAACTATTATTCCTGACACATAATCCTAACCTCAATTTTTTTTTTTTTTTTTTTAATAAAATCTAGATCGACTTTTTCGTCCAATCTGTATGTCATATTTTATTTAGAGGATATGCACTGGTTATGTTGTCTTCAAACGATTTTTCGTTAAATAAAATTTAATTTCGTGAACTAAATGAGTTATTTACAAGATTTATTAAAAACTGTTTTCTAAAAATTCTGGTTATTGATAAATTGAGCTACTAGCATTCATGGCGTAAGTTTGTCACGTATGTGATTATATTACATGCTGTATTCATTCATAAGTAAAACAATAAAACTCAGTCATTTCTGAGGCATTTTTTTTCTTGTAGCAATTATAGAAATCTCTAAATCCAAATGTTTCGAACATAGAGACAAGTAAATTGCCGATTTTATTTTGCATAGCTTCGACACCGGCTATCGTAAATCACAACAAATGTGGCAGATAACTGGTTCTAATAGTATGCCTAACAAATTAATCTACAGACTTATTGTGACTTAAAGTAAACGCCTCTTTAGTCTCCACACGAGATAATCGCCTACCGTTTTTTTTTTTTTTTTTTTTTATTATTTATAGTATAAATTTGAAATTATTCAAGTACATTTATTACACATTTGTGTTGTCCATATTAAACAAGGGGAAATCAATGAAACGTCATACTCAATGCTATTTCTAAGGTCACCTTCACAATGTTTTTGTCGTCATCTTTATCAAGAGGAAATAAAATTGATTCATTACAACTACATGTCATTTAACTTTTGTATAAATTTCTTTTGTAGCAATTATAGAAATCTCCAAATCTAAATTTACCGAATATAGAGACAAGTAAATTGCCGATTTTGTATAGCATAACTTCGACACCGGTTATCGTAAGTTCACAACAAAAAGTGTGGCAGATAACTGGTTCTAATAGTATGCGTCTAACAGTTGAGTCTAAATAATGAACCATTTTTGTTTAGCCGATCGCGATCATGAGATTTCTGGCGCAATTAAAGTGTGTACGCACAGAACATCCATTAACGGGAGTATTTTAATTGACAAAACTCACTTCCATACTTTAAATTAACAATTTGAATGAATAAATTACCTGCTCATGGTTTCGCATGGCCTCCATATCTTCAGGTGCATCGAAAATGCAGTAATTTGTTCGAGGTTTCTCGCCATCCTGAGAGATTGAACCACCAGGAACTAATAAAGAAAATGTACTAATTAGTCATTCAATAAATTTAGTTTGTGATAGATTTCTTACCCAATAGGCCACCAGCAATTAGGATATCGAACAATACTTCGCCGTAACGACGGTAGTCAAGTTTGTTACCAGCGAGATCTAGATATTTAGAGATTTGTTCCAAGTCGCCTTCAGTTTTATCGAGACCAGCAATGACCGCGTCACGGAATCCCGTGGGGTCGAATTTCTCTTTTTCATCTAAAAAAAAAAAAAATGATTAAATAAAATGGTCGATCGTTTTATGTTTGCACTTCAAACGGTTCTAGTTTTGTGTTGCTTACCTCTTTTTCTGGTCTTGATGCGCTGACCTGATAGTACTGGTCTTTCAGTTTTTTGACTCATACAACAAATTGCTGTAAAGAAATAAAATAAACCTTTAGTAGATATCCTAGACAAATTCTAAAAAATTGATTTAAAATTGCAAATATTCGTGTTTACTTCTGTTTACAGTATACGAGATACAGTGAAGCAGTAGTACGATTAAGTTTGTTTTTTGTGCATATGTTGTGTGCTCATTCGAGACACCTCGACTAATATTCAACGCGCAACTGAAAAGGCAAGTAGGTGAGACACCCCACTAAAGCGTCATCATATCTAAGCAATATAACCTGGGATCATACAACATTATTCATGTTGATAAATTATTATCACGTGCAGATTTTTATCTGCTCTCTGAATAGTATTCTTATAAATCACACCGGGTTTGACTAAGTTAAAAAATCTTTTTATCGAATATTATGTTGTTTTGAAGGCTATATAAAATTATGACCACAATCAGCAGCTTAGCTCTATCTCGAAATAGCACCATGTTGAAATTCATTGCTGTATCTACTTATTTTCCCAGTGGAATGCTATACTTTTATGACATGACACAATAAATTAATACATAAGTAAAGTATATGCCAGAATACCGTTTACAAAATGTTGGTTCTCAGAGAACTTTTTTCGTTGTCTGGAGACACATAAATGCTTGCAGAACAGAACACAATGTGATTGACAGAAGCAGTTTTCTTCTGTGCAATATTTCTTTTGACGTCTTTGTACAAATCAGATGTTTTCTTTGTAATTTTCTTCGTACACTTTTAATTTTAAACAGCTTTCATTAAGCATTTGTCAAACCTGCTGTGTAGATTTTGGTCCATTAAGTAATGGATGAACATCATTCGTTTCACACATAAGTGAAACCGCTAACATCTAACATGATCATGTCGACTAAGCACAGCTCATAAAATTAATGTAGGAATGTGAACACTTGTGACCAATTATATCAATAGCATGGATATCTACTACCTACCTCTGCACCGACTATAGATGCATGATCGGTTGCCAAACCTTAAAGTTCCAAACACATCTGGAAACCCATTCCCTTCAAATATGTAAAAAAAAAAAATTAAAACATATGTATGTGGGTAAATACATGCAGAACGATGTTACTTCTGACTATATGTCTCTTCAGCTGGACTTTTGATAGACAATTTATCAAATATAATGTTGGTACCAACACTAATGGATTAAAGATAGACGCTCGAACTGAATTATTCTCACATAAAGCTGGTGTAGACTAAGGATTGACTTAGAGCCCACAACAGGAATAAAACGTTTACAGCCAGCCAAATAAAACAGAAGTTTTGGCCAGAAACAACAAATGCAGCAATAAATTCGTACAGTTTAAGCAGATAGGTGCTCTCAGGAGTAAAAAAATTCTATACCTACTAAAACATACGCTTCTTTTTGCTTAATGGAAAACGACATAAGCACATTTAAAATACTTCTTTTAAGGCATTCAAAAACTTTCCAGAAAATCAAACTCCGTCCAAAAGGACCAGTGTGGTAAAGTAGACTACTACCTGCTTTAGCATTGATGGAAAATGTTTCCATTATATCGCCACTTTCCAATATAGGTAATAATGATTGATTCTGCTTACCTATAATACAATAGGTATAATAATGAAGTGACATAAATTTGCAATTATTGTTATTGTTTTTAAAGCACCTTGTAGATACATATTTGTAATGTCAATGTATTTCTAAAGTATTTATTTGCGAAATAGAAAATCCTCTATTAATTTTACATCCGCCTACCAGGTAAAAAAACGAATTGATGATAATCCAATGCTAACGACAAAAAAAATTCTAGTGCACATAACATAAATAGATACCTCTTTATTACTTAAATCACAAAATGGTTGTTCGTTCTACCTTCATTCTACAATACACATACAATACATAACCTCGAAAAACGTAATTTGTTGCCATGTGGCACCTGTAACTGAAGAAATTCTTTACTTAGAACAAATGGCAGAGACCTCATTGAAAAAGGTAGCATGTCATTAAGTCTGGACTGAGCTTAGGTATCGTAAGAGAAATTTGGGAAAGCTTTATACAAAAGTATTTCGGAGAAATTCCGATGATTCAGACGAACACAATTCTAAAATCCACAACGGTACTTACTTTGACTTTGCTTCGTAAAAAATTGATTTCTCTTGAATTATGACGTTATATATTTAGCGCTTTATTAAATTACGATTAACCTCTTTTATTCCATTGGATAATGCGGGGTACACTACTTAAATCACGTGACTTTTATTCTACGACTATTTGAATGAGCAATTCCTTTTTAATTTTAACTAATATCACAATACTTGTTTCTGATTTTTGTAATTAATAAACTACTGCCTTAAAATAAAATAAATTAAACGAAAAAAAAAAGTTAAAAAAAAAAAACGTGTGCGATTAACTAGCACAAAAACGAATAAGTGACGTGCTCTTCTACGAAATGTGGCGGTCAATGGTCAAAAAATGGGAAAATGATAATGAAGGAAAGCGCGTTAATTGCTTCGCCTTTGTGATGGGTAGAAAATATTTGATGGCTGATGGCAATGGCACTTTGATAAAGGGACAGGGTGGAACGGAGGCCAAAGATTCGAGTTTTTCGTTATTCGACGCAGTGGAGGTCTTTCTTTTCGATTGCCTTTGTTTTCTCATTCGTTAATTTCTGAAGACAAAATGTCGGCCATTGAAATTTTTCACATTTTTTTTTTAACAAAATTTATTTGATTTCAGACATCCAAATCTCGCGTAAATGATGAATAAAAACAGCTTCTTAAACAGAATAAAAAAATAAGTACCACGCAATTAATTAATTGTTGCAAAAGGCATGGATTTATGTATGCGTCACCTGACCACAGGGCAGGGGCACTCGCTTATCTCGTTTTACTAAACAAAAAAATTCTTGAAAACACAATGGATCTCACAAAATGATTATTCTAGAATTATTTATATATATTATTTAATACTTACAATTAAAACAAAAAAATAGTAGCTCAACCCTGAATTTAGTAAAACACTGAGCACGACTTGTACACCACGTAGGAGTAGAACGGGAAATATGAATTTTTATACGAAAATCGAAATGGCCGTATACTTATTCCGGAGAGAACAACTGGAAGAATTGGAAAAGAAGAAAGTTGTAAAAGAAAGGGAAGAGAAGAAAAGGAGAGCAAGTATATAACCTAAGGGTCTGCTTGCACTAAATACAGAGAACAGAGATGAATGATTAAATTTTGTGTCCAAACGAACATTAAAATAATATAGAGAACAATTTGAATTTGGTCGCTGCAATGAATATCAGCATGTTTATATTTTTATTTTATATTATAATTGTTTATTGTTGGAAGGATTGTTCTTTTAAGCCTTTTTTATATTAAATTATTCCGAAATGCGGTTTTATAAATGTGTGAAAATCAATAATTGATCAATTTGTTTTTGCTGCCAACTATTGGTTTGTTTATTGGTTCTTGTGTGCAAAAAAAAAACTTTTTCACCTCCTGCATTGCAATGCATTGAATCGCAATGAACAAAAATTTATAGGTAATTTCTTTGCTAATGTCAAAAATTCGAACATAGCATTTACTTCGCTTTACGTGTACCTACTTGCATTGCAGTTGTCAAACTGAACCTGAACCAAAGATAATGGAATACAGAGATATATAACTTTCCAGTGGAAGGGCCTATATAATAGCCTACAAACTGTTTTCCAGAAAAATTCATGAAGTCACACACACCTGCTCATTTCTATTATAGTTATGTGAGTTCATGAATTGGACTTTAATGCAATAATTCGGTGTTCTCTAATGTGTATTTCACTATCTTTTTCAGTTTAATCAACACCTCCACAAAAACTAAACAAATTCAAAACGTAACACAAAACAATTAAACACCGCGATGCTCATAAAAGCAAGATGATTCGCGGTCGTCCATTAGCAACATGTTTTTTTGTTAGCCACACGTATTCACAGACGGGGGTTGAAATTACAAAAACAACAATGTAAACAAATGGGTTTTGGGGGGATAGACGTACGAAAGATAACCATCTCTTTTATTCATTAATCTCTGACCTGAACCATAGATAAATTAATACCTATACAGATGTAAAAAAAAAGCTTGTACTTTTTGCGATCGTCCAACAAAGATTGTCCAACAAATTTAGGAAGGTGAAAACCAAAGATAATGGAATACAGAGATATATAACTTTCCAGTGGAAGGGCCTATATAATAGCCTACAAACTGTTTTCCAGAAAAATTCATGAAGTCACACACACCTGCTCATTTCTATTATAGTTATGTGAGTTCATGAATTGGACTTTAATGCAATAATTCGGTGTTCTCTAATGTGTATTTCACTATTTTTTTCAGTTTAATCAACACCTCCACTAAAACTAAACAAATTCAAAACGAAACACAAAACAATTAAACACCGCGATGCTCATAAAAGCAAGATGATTCGCGGTCGGCCATTAGAAACACGCTTTTTTGTTAAACCGCATTTACATCATCACGCACGCGCAATTTTGCAACAAAACCGAAAAGAGAGATCCGTTTATCCGCAGTCAATACTATTAAAGGCGTAAGAATGAGATCACAAATCAGACGCCTACGGTGTCATGGATGCTCTACCCATAATTATAGATACGTAAAACGGAAATAGACACAGGTTCCGCTCACCAACATTTCTGCAATTGCTTGAAAACATTAATATTTCTGATTTGGAACATGTGAAATGAGATTGGTTATTAGTTTCAGTAAAATAAACCAACAATTCATCAATAAGTTACACGAAAAAAATAAATAAATGTCCGTTCATCATTTCCGGAAGCCATATTTTTTTTATAGGAATGCGGAATTTCTTTAGTCATCTCTATAAAAATATGAACATGCAGAGCTTTCCTATAATTCCTATCGCAAACAAGATGGCCGACCTAAATACGTGTCACGTTTTTTTGCGTGTTAGGTAATGCTGTCCCTTTCGGTCACACGGCTATTTAGTATTTAGCATCCCTTTAATTTTGCGTGATAGGAATGTGTGACCGTGTAAATGCAGCATTAGCCACACGTATTCACAGACGGGGGTTGAAATTACAAAAACAACAATGTAAACAAACGGGTTTTGAGGGGATAGACGTACGAAAGATAACCATCTCTTTTATTCATTCATCTCTGGTTATATCCATGTTATATCCCTGGATTCCATTATCTTTTACCAAAACCCACCACACCTCAGTCGAAAACTGGTTAAATTTTTGTTTAAATGATCAATGAATACTATTTTCAGTTGAATTATGAATGACCGCTCGGGCTCGCTGACCGAAACGCATTATGTGCCGATGGAAGTGTGTGAGGCGTGAGGGTGCAAATGAAGTCGGAGTTTTTAATTGTATAAAGCTAAGATTAGCCTGTATGCCAATTAAGCATATGAATGCCAAAAGGCAAATGACCAGTGCCTTGATTTTGTGCGACGATGTAGCTAGGGAACGATCCGAATCCGATTTAAATGTGTGAGTGAGCCGCGCGCTGTGACCAAAGTGACCGTTGTGCAATAATTTAGAAGTTTTTCAAGGACCCTGATACAATTGCTGTTTGCTACTTTAACCCTTTTTTAGTTTGAAAAGGAACTTTGCAATTTTTAGAAACGCTGTGATTTCCAAATGAATTTCAATAAAATATAACGCTGCTGTCTATCAGCACACGATTATAGCACAGATAAATAATATACAGATGTCTCATGCCAATGTAAAAAAATGCTATAATTTTTGCGTTCGTCCAACAAAGATCGTCCAACGGTAGGTGAAAACGAAAACCCACCACACCTCATTCGAAAAAATTTCGCTTTTATTTCTATATCTACTTTCTTTGGCATTGTCAATGCCGTAGACAAATGGTCAATGCCTTATGATTGTACGTCAGGGGGTGTGTGCCATGAGGGCGATGTAATGCATGGTGGTTTTCGTTGGCAAGAGCAGCCGATTTGGTTTTGGATTCGTGTTGCTGAAATAATACCTATGTCTTTGCGATATGAACAATTTATTTAAATTTGGGGATACATGCGTTCACATTATAATACAGTTTATAAAATATAAAAAAGGAATACCTAGTGTTAAATAAAATTCACTTTTGGGCAACAGTGAGGTTTTATAAGTTGAAGCAATTGAATTGTTGCAAGTTCTGGCTAGAGATGTGCAAAACCTTTTTCACTTTACAAGAATTTTGACTGCAAAGCAAAGTGTAGCAGGAGTTTGTAACCGATATCTTTACATAGATATTTATATGTAAGGTTTTAGAGATTTGTTTTTTAACTTGCATTAGCAGTTATAAACCGAATATGCTGATGGACTTGTGTGGGGGTGCAAATGCGAAGTGGGAGTTTTTTTTATTGTGTAACTCTCCAAGTGGAATACTCTTGGTCCATAATCAATTATGATTGAAAGAAAGAAGAAGTGGGAAATATCTGATAAAAAAATACGTTTTGTAATTGTAATTTGTTGTAATTACATTTTTATTGGCAGTAGGTACGGTGTTGAGTTTTATAAAAATGTACGAAGACAGATCGGGATTAGGGTAATCATTTTTTATCGGCACTATGAGTGACTCCTTCCAGGATTATTGGAAAATTCCCGCACAACAGTCACGCTGTTGTCATTTGTTCTCATCCGACATCCTTATCGCTACCTAAAAATTATGTGTGTGGGAAAGCTCGCCTGGAATTGCCAGGAACAAAGCGATATAAGAACAGGAAAAATTGGAAGTTGTCAGTTCGCGATATCACTCACACATTTATAGAATCTGCCTCTACGTGAACCCTTTCCGACACCGCCATTGCAGAAAAAACCGCACAAAATCAAGGCACAGATTAGCTGTCAAATGAACAAAATGCCACAATTATCAAAGCTGTATATTAAATTATATGACCAAAATTACCAATATGATCATATTGTCCGTGATGGTCATTTAAGGGATTTGTTATTTACTAACCGATGTTGTAGAAGAGTAATGCTGTAAAGAAAAATAAATCAAAAAAGGTAAAGTTGAAAATTTATTAGCAGCACAAAACAAATAGAAATCAATCTACACAAACAAAATTTCACAACAAGAAAAAAGTATATACAAGAGATATAGGCAAGACACGAGACCATATTAAACATACAAAATTACAAAGAAAAGACAATTAAATAATTTACACAAATAAAAGATTCAGTAATCCACAAAAAAAGATAAAGAAAATAAAACCAAATCCCAATCCTACGAACTCATCAAACACCGATGACAACAAAATAATACTTGTTACATCAAAAATGCCAGCAATGCCATAACGAAATTTCAAGAAAGTGCATACGGGCATATAGGGCTTTAAGCTGGCATTCGTGCTTACTGTCCCATTACACTATATGCTATTTGGGCATTTTTATATGTCAAAATCAGCCTGGTTATATAGGGCATTCAGGTCATTAGAGCATATGAGATGTGACCATTACCCTGTATGAATGAGCATATTTTGACAGGAGAACTGTCAGAAATTGGCATTTTTTGGCCACTTGGCATACATATTAGAAAAAAATTCTGCGACTGTATCCAACAGTCCCGAAATATGTGTAAACACCGTGCGTGCGGTATGTGTGTGGCTTGATACACGTCATTGAGAAAAGAGGGAATTGTAATAACCGTATTCTTGATACATAATGAAATAACAATAATTTATTCGTTCTGTGCCAGTTTCGGTAGAATAGATACAATCGGATTGTGGTAGCTGAAGTAAGATATGTACATTCGAGACTGTAATCTATCTAGATTACGCTGGAAGACAGCATCGATGGTTGTTCCATATCGAGTTGTTGAAATTTTCCACTTGGAGTTACTCCACCAGATTTCAACAACGCGCGCTTAGATGTTTAATTTTTAGATTTTTTGTTATTTCAATTTTCTTTTTATTTTGACCTTTGGCAAACGCAAAAAGAATAAATAAGTAGATATGTATCAGAAAATATTTTTTTTGTTGCAGAATTTTTTTTTGTGTATTTACATATTTCTCTTAATTTTTGCCAATCAAAAAATGTTTCAATAAAACTACCAGTGTTAAAGTGCGCCATATCAGTAAGCGATGAGTTGAAAACGGAAGAAGGTACCCAGGTATACGGCACGAGGAAAACAAGTACGTATACGACTCCGTAAATGGAAATGAAATACGATTCAGAATATAGTTCCGCTAAGTAAGTCTCAGCATGGTAAATCCACCGAGTCAGCACTCAATGACTTGGTAACTAAAATTGAATCATCCATCAATAGCAAGGAAATCTGTCTGGTCGCTTTCCTAGATATTGAAGGAGCTTTCAATTACACTTCTTTTGAGTCCACTAACACGGCTCTTAATAATATATCAATCTCCCATAATAGGAAGATGGATAATGTCAATGCTGAATAGTAGAATAATTCAGACCCGCATCGATGATGTGGAAATCTCGTCTCGGCGCTCACAACTAGAGGGTGCCCTCAGGGGGGTGTTTTCTCGCCCCTCTTATGGTCCCTTTGTTATTGATGATTTACTTCAATCCTTGACAAATCAGGGAATCTATGCCATAGGATATGGTGACGACGTAGCAATCGTTATCAGTGGCAAATTCGAAAGCACGGTTTCAGAAATACTGCAATTCGCCTTATCTGTTGTTCAGAGATGGTGCATCAAAGAAGGCATTTCTGTTAATCCAAAAAAGACAGCCATTGTCCGTTTTACAAAACGGAGAAAATTGGATCTCCTTATTCGTCCTACTATGTTCGGCGAAACCATTGAATTCTCTCAGGAAGCCAAATACCTGGGAATTATCCTTAACAGTAAACTATCATGAAACCAGCAAATTGGACGCACAGTAAACAGAGCCACAAGATCTCTATGGATTTGTCGTCGAGTCTGCGGTAATAACTGGGGTGTGAGACCTCGGATGATCTACTGGCTTTATTCGCTTGTTGTAAGACCAGCGATGACCTATGCTGCTGTGGTCTGGTGGACGAAGACTAGCGAAGTCACCACAGTCAAAAAGCTAGAGCGAGTTCAACGTATAGCTGGGAACTGCATGACGGGCTGCCTACGCTCCACCCCGACAATGGCACTCAATGTCATCCTAGGTCTAACACCTCTTCATAAGTACATTCAAATGGAGGCCACACTAAGTATCCACCGTCTGTTCCATTCGAACAACTTTGACCCCTACTCATATCAGGGAGGTCATCTGTCTTTACTTGACAACATGGATCCTTCAAGTCCATTCAGCATGCCTCTTGACGACATGTTACCTGAATATGGCTTCCATAAAATCTTCTCCATAATCATTCCCCCTAGGGAAGAATGGGAAAAATACAAACCTAATCCTTCACATCTTGACATCATCTGGTATACAGACGGCTCTAAGATGGAGTCCGGGACTGGCTCTGGAATATACAGCGAGACGCCCCAGGTGAACTTCTCAGTTAGCCTTGGGAAAAACTTAACCATATTCCAAGCTGAAGTCCTTGCAATCTACCACTGCGCTAAAATAAATCTAAGTTCTAAAACTGGGGGTAAAACCATATTTATATTTTCTGATAGCCAAACAGCTCTCAAAGCTCTTGACTCATCGGTCATAAAATCCAAACTAATCCTAGAAACATTCACTATCATCTATGAACTTTCTAAGAAAAACCTAGTCATCCTCCACTGGATCCCAGCCCATAGAGGATTTGAGGGCAAGGAATCAGCTGACTCACTGGCTAAAATAAAAGCATGCTCTCCACTTATTGGACCTGAACCCTTCTGCGGAGTCAGCAAAAACCTCTTCAGGAACTATACTAGGATCCTAGCTCATACCGAATCAAACGAGATCTGGCAAAACACAGTTGGGCAGAGGTGCACCAATAAATTTTTCCCTAAATATTCCCCCAGTAAATCACAGTTTCTAATCAATCTGGACAAAAACAACCTGAGAATCCTAACAGGAATAATAAGTGGCCACGGTCTAGTGAAAAAACACCTTCACCGCATTGGTGTCTCACCGGATCCAATCTGCAGACTCTGTCTTGAGAGTGACGAGTCCTCTCTCCACATACTCACTGACTGTTCGGCTCTTTATCGTCTTAGGAAAGACATCCTAGGGGATGAATTCGTTAATCCAGCATCCCTTACTGACATACACCCAGAGAAGATACTTGTCTTCCTGACTGCCTCTGGAGTAAAAAGATGGCTCTAGGAACTATAAGGGAAGGCACAATAGGCTCCTCTAAGTAGCCGCAGTGCCAGAGCCCCTCGTTGGCTCTCCCGCCTTTAATCTAATCTAATATAATGGAATTTGTTTTATTGCTCCATTAGTGTTTTTATTGGTTTTTCCAAAATATGTTACCACGTCAGAGGTTAGAAGTATGTATTATCTTGTAGAATAACTCTTAAAGGTACAAGAGGTTGCAAAACGTTAGGTACCTGAAACAAGTGACAAAAATACAAACGCGCAATGTTAGACAATGAAATGCAAATGGATGAATTCAGGCAAAAAATAGGGCATTGCCAACAACACGCGGTGTTCCCAAGCGGTCCCCCATCTAAGTACTAACCGCGCCCGACTCTGCTTAATTTCGGTGATCGGACGAGAACCGATGCTTTCAGCGTGGTATGGTCGTTGGCGAAAATCTACTTTACAAAATGTTAACTTACGGTAAGATTAGACTGTATGCCAAGTGGTCATAAAATACCAATTTCTGACAGTTCTCCAGTCAAAATATGGTCATACAGTGTAATGGGCATATCTCATATGCTCTAATGACCTGAATGCCACACATGACCAGGGTGATTTTGACAGATAAAAATGCCCAAATAGCATATAGTGTAATGGGACAATAACCACGAATGCCAGCACAAACCATTATATGCCCATATGCACTTTCTTGAAATTTCGCTGTGGAATTGCTGGCATTTTTGATGGAACAAGTAGGTACCTATTATTTTATTGTCATCGGTGTTTGATGAGTTCGTATAGGATTGGGATTTGTTTTCATTTTCATAATCGCGAAAGTTACAAACACGTTATTCATCCCTATCGTGGAATACGGCCATTCACTTCCCGTATACATCGTGGAATCCGCCGGGAGAGACTTCCTTATCGACAGGTATTTTCATTCAAAATTGGTTCGAAAATCAACTGGTTTGCATTAAATGGCAGCAGAGATAGAGCAAAGCAATTTAAAATTTATTTTGCAGAAATCAAATCAAAAATAAATTTATAATGTAGGTTTATATTTACGCAGAGTATATAATCATTTCGATTACAGAATCCGCAAAAATTTATTCCCGGGGAGTTGACTCGATCCACACTCCATTCACATCCGCGATAAATATAATTATCAAATCCGCCGGAAGAACAACATTTCCGATTCGCAACACTTCCTTATCATTTTCGAACTTTCTTATCGATGCTGTCAGTTTTTGACTGAGAATCAGGTAGGAGGACGCTAAATATCCTGGTTCGAGTCACGACTCACTTGTTTGGGGAAATAGTGGTTCAAATCATAACCTATGCGATAATGGCGACAGAAATTCCTGAAATAAATCTGGCGATTTTTTGGTCAAATTTTTCGCAATATCCGACTCTCTTTTCATTGCCTCCACCATCTACTCTAATTGTGCACGAGTTGTTGTTATTTTTCTGCTTAAAAATGAAAAATATATTCAAAAACTTAAATGTGTATGAATCAATTATGAATGTCCATTTTTGTTTACGTTGGCGTCCGCAATGACTTTGGTGCGGATTTAAAACGTTAAAAGTTATATGGAGTTCGGATGGGCTGCGTATTTCATAATCCCAAAAAAATCAAACAGCGTTACCGACATTCATGCACTTTTTTACGGCGGATTCTATAATAGCAAAAGGTGCAAAAAATTGGCGGAAGCCATCCGCAGACCATTCATCGGATTCTGTAATCGGGGTGATTATTTAACAACGTGGAAAGAGCACCCTACGACAGTTAAATGCGTGCATATTGCATCATGGAACTCGACGTGAGTTTTCTGAAATGCAATTGTTTATAAAGTTTATTTATCTCTCAGGGTTACCAAGTGTTTTCATTTAATTAAACCAACATTTCCATGTTTTTGTTGTTCCGAACATACGCACTTTGGAAAATCACAACGAAACAGCAGAACAAACTATAGGATACGCAATGAACTACCTGCGTATTTGAAATGTCAAAGTTTGTATGGGGAGTTTCACTTCGATCATTTTCTACGATGGTGTTAAACGCATTCACTTTACCCACTGGTGAATCTTTCACTTCGAATGTATTTTACGATGCAAAGTATTGAATTTGAGAGAAACGTTCCCCTCGGCGTATTCCACAATAGGGGTGATTGTTTTATTCATGTGATTACGGGTACCTATATGAAAAAATAGGTAAGACGGAGACCATTTTCTTTCTAGAAAAATGTAGTGATTGAAGTGCGTTATTACTACCTGAAATCCAGACATCACATTTTTCAAGTTTCCGAATAAATGTACTAAAAGGTATATAAGAAATTATACAATTCTAAAATTTTACATACATTTGTATCGAATATAACGAAAAACCTAAAGATAAAGTGAATGCATAGGTACTTACCTAAACAAGAACGTTAAAATTGTATCCCCAAATTAAAATAAATTGTTCATATCGCAGAGATACCTAGGTACTTTTTCAATAAAACTAATCTCCTCACGACACATACCCCCGCCGGTGTAGATATAAAAATAAAGGCGAAATTTTTCTTACCGCTTTTCTATTATATATCGTTGAATTCTTCCTTAACCATCAGTGTGGAGCAAATCTACCTGTCCCATACGCCGTCCATACCGCACATGCCTTTCGGTTTTGGCGAGCGGTCGTAATTCAACTAATGTCGTTTTCCATTGGGATTTTCGGATTTTGCTCTCAGATTTTAGATTTTTCGTGCCCAATCCCAATGGAACATAAAACGAGACTTTTCTTCCTTCGCATATTTGGTAGTGCGTGTCAGCTGTTATTAAAATGTAATTGTATTTGTACCCGTCGTGTAACTCCGTTTGGTATCACCAACCCTGCGGGCGCTGCTAACAATAATGTCCTTAACGTCCCAAAGCTCTGTACCCTGGCTTTTGTAAATAAACTAGGTATATAATCTATCTGCAACCGAACAATCCACATTTCGAGTCCAGCTTATGACTCCTCAACTACATTACATCCCAATGCATCAGCATGCAACTTTTGCGTATCTGCTCTATACTCCAATTGATAATCATAGTGTTAAAGTTTCAACCACCATCCGGCAATTCGGGGAATAAGGTCCCTTTTTTTGTTTTGAGTCACTGACGGTTACAGTCAGGTGATATTTTAACCTTTCCAAGCTATCTACCGCAGCTAACAACTCAAGTTCATAGCTATGATACTTTCTTTCCATAACTGTTTCAGTTCTGCTGAAAAACGAAGCAGATAATTGTTCCCCTGAACTCACGTATTCGGAGGTGTATTCTTCGATTATATTATTATCTATAAGGGTTCATCAATTATACATTGCTTAATTTTTCTTTTTCATTGTATGGAACGCTATATACGGTTTAGAACGCACTATTTTCTTTTCATTTTGAAATTCCTTTTCTGCTACTTCCTAGTTCTCTTATATAAAATGACGCACTTCGTCGGTACTTATATTTAAAATGTCTATTATATGGTTTTAATTACAATCTGTAGCAAACTGGAAAACCATGACCCAAAATCATTTCAATATCCCGAAGATGATTTTCAGCAATGACATAACCTCAGTCATTTACTTCTCCGATTTTAATACTGTTACAACCCCTCCGATAGACCGAAAAACCCCGTCTCCAGTACCAACATCTTGCAGTTCCGCTCTGCATTCCTCGACGTCCCAATCGTATTTATTTGCTTCAGACAAAAACTTTAATGTTGCATTCATCTCTTTCAATTTTGTCTTGCGAGATTGCCATCGTCATTGGTGTTTAACAAGCGACGAATTTTATGAGGTGGTTAATCCGTATTTGTAGTTGATATTATTGTATGGTCGAAAGCGAGTTTCACATTCGCTACAGAAGCGAACTAGCCTAGATATAGTAAGTACGTTTTAATATAATAATTTAAGGTCCTCCCATAACTCCCATAACCATAACATAATGAGCAAAATGCGAGATAAACCAGAGCGGTAAACAAAAGAGAGAAATTGCACTACGATTCAACGAAGACCAAATCGGTGCAATCTTCATCCTAAATAAACAAAGACATGGTGTCCAATATTATAGATACAATTGGATTCCAAACATGCATGGCAAACCCACCTTTGCGAGCTCGAAAAACTCAGCCCGGACACCAAAAACGATCATTACTACCGCGAAATGTATTTTCTGCTAATTACCAGAACAATCTATCCCAAACAAATCCTTACGTACGAGGTACGACCGCTCAAACTACTTGGATACTATAATAACTACAAGAATAATGCATGGTGTCATAAACAGAATGCAAAACGGACACTCCTATGTGAACAAGAAGAAGAAGAACATTTTTCCGAAGATATTTTCCGTTGGTTGCATTTAATATTTTTATTGCACACCACTTACCCAACCAGAGGTATAGCTCACTCAGATATTTACCTATGTGCGGACTACCAGCAAATCTAACGAACAACCCAAGGGACAAGGTTTTTCCTTAAATGTTTATTGTTACCCTTTTTTTCTTCTTTTATTGCCTTAGACAATCGGTCGGCAACAGTTTTTAGGTACATTTTCTGCATTATACCCTTTTTTTCCACCATCACTCCACTACACTTCAAAAGTTTTTTTTTTGGTTGTGCACAACAATACACGCATACGAACAACACTAGGGTTAACACTGCGTTTTCTCCAAATTTGTATCTGCAGATACCACTAGCAGACACTTAACAAATTCTCGGGAATCATATCCCACTTCTGGATTGTAAAACTCACTAAGCAAACCCTAGTACCAAAAATATCTGCGCGGACGCGAACTCGGGAAGACGCCCTTCCTCGTCATATGCAAAAAGTGATCTCAACCCAATTTGCCTGCCACATCCACCGAGCTGCGTTTCGCAGCCTTCTCTATGCTACTTAATAGAGCAGAAGGGATTTTCCTGCTCTCTCTCTCATAAGATGGATATCGTCGTTTAACATAAGCCATGTATTTATTTTCGGCCTTACTAATAATCAATCACTAATGTCGACAACTAGTTAGATGTCAGCTTTAGTAAAAATGTACAGCTTTTGTGAAATGGTACCAATAAACAATTAGACCTCCACATTTACTAGTCCTACAACTTTCTTAGAATCTATTACGTTTGTTGTCATTGCAGAATTCAAATTTCATAATTTGTTTTCGTGAAAAACAAGGTTAATGGTCTCTTTCACAAGGAGGATTTTATTCTAAAAGAAGGAATACATAAATTGCAATTAAATTTGCCCAACACAAACAAAACACAAAATAGGAAATGCACAAAATATCCGCTGATCTGTCAAATATCATATGCAAATCAATAATGCCCTATCGTTCGATCGGACACAATTTTCAGTACTTTTATGGTACGCTTTCCATTGTTTTCTAATACTACCACGCGATTTCTTTATGAGTGCATTTGTGTCGTAATAAAATCCCTTTCAAATTATTCAATAAACAAAGCACAGTTTATTTGAATGGTTTCATTTATTCGTAGGCTGACGATGCAAATCAAAATTTATTAGTGGTCTAAACATCACAATTGCATTGTTAGCAAGAGAATATTTTTGAAAATAATAGAAATAATATCTGGCTCATTCTTTTCAGAATGAATAACAATCGCACGTAGGAAGCGTGTTAAGAACTTATCGCTTCCTGGTTTGAAAATAAATACAATTTAACCTATAAAAAATTGTATGGCTTATATATTAATTAATTCGGGAAACTTAGAAACCGACAAAAGTTGAAATTCAAACTGAAAAATATAAAACGAATATTCTCGTACTACCTGTTACCTGTTAGGCTGTACTTGCACCCCCAGAAGTTAATAAACTTGTTATTTTGCATGTATTTTGCTGAGTTCTGATAATTCTATTTTTATAACTATATTTTCCGCGAAGGGAACCTTTTCACGCCAACCATTGTCTCATTAGAGATCCTCATTCTCGGTAAACAAACTCCTTTTGCAAAGAGTTTGAAAAGGGTTTGGTTGCAACAAAATATCTACCTGTGTCGCCTAAGGTACTGAGAATTGTTGCAAAACGGTACCTACAAGCCGTCCAAACTTTGGTAAGAAGATATTTTATTCTGTTTGCGACAACTGTCAAGAAAGTCTTGGAATTATCCCAAACTTCTATATAATTAATTTTTTATTAAGCAACTAACTAGGAAAACCAATCAAAAAGCAACAGAAAGAAAAACACAGAAATATATGCTTCACGTGTTTAGAAATAAAACAAAAACGCAATATTTTTCAATATTTTGCATACATTTGTACAAATTTGTGTGTGATAGATTTAAAAACCATTTGCATTTTTGTATTTCAACGAATAAAATTAGAAAGCATTCACAATTTACTAAAATTAATTAATAATTGTAAACGCTCAGGCTGAACAACATCGTATTAAATTCTCTCCTATTTCGAAATTTAATACCGCGATTTTGGATGGTTGGGCAACACTTGTCTTCAAAATGACATAAGGGAGGAATTATTTAGCTAATGTCCGAGATAAACATAGCTTTCTCAACACTAACATTTAACCCTACAGTTAGCGATAGTCTGGCAACTACATTTGTTTATTGGTAAAAGGATTTTGGAAAGTGTGGAGTCTTTTCGTAAAGTGCCAGACTAAAGTTGATTATTGGTAAGGCCGTTTGTATAGGTCTTGATTTATTTCATTCATGCACTCAGCAGTAGTTTTTCTAGTGATGTAGAGTAACCCATCATCAGCAAACAAGATGAGTTTCGAGGATTTTATTACTTTGCTCATATCGTTTATAAACATTAGAAATAGCTACATATCCAGTACTGTACCCTGCGGCACACCCACGCTAACAGGAATTGCTGATCATATTGTTCGCTGCGTTCGACCGGATAAATAAGATTTAAACCATTTGTGTTCAACAGATTTGATGCCGTAACACTTTAACTTTTTGAATAAAATTTTGTGGTCTACTGTTTCAAAGGCTCGTTTTAGGTCTAAGAAAACAGCAACCACCACATTTTTTTCATCAATTTCTCTCCTCCAATCATTTATGACAAAGTTCAAACACGTTTCACAGGAGTGGTGTGCACGAAACCCGGATTGACAGCTATCCAGAAGGCATTGGCCCTCTAGATGTGCTTGCAGTTGCATAACAACCGTTTTTTCTAAAAAAAATTTCATACAAGGGCATCATATTTATTGGTCGATAGTCACTGAAAGATTTTGCATTTGGGATCTTTTTTATCGGCACTATGAGTGATTCCTTACAGGATTATGGAAAAATTCCCGCACAACAGTCACTCTGTTGTCATTTGTTCTTATCCGACATCCTTATCGCTACCTAAAAATTATGTGTGTGGGAAAGTTGTCAGTTCGCGATATCACTCACACATTTATAGAATCCGCCTCTACGTGAACCCTTTCCGACACCGCCATTGCAGAAAAAACCGCATAAAATCAAGGCACAGATTAGCTGTCAAATGAACAAAATGTCGCAATTATCAAAGCTGTATATTAAATTACATGACCAAAATTACCAATATGATCATATTTGCCGTGATGGTCATGTAAGGGATTTGTTATTTACTAACCAATGTTGTAGAGGAGTAATGCTGTAAAGAAAAACAAATCAAAAAAGGTAAAGTTGAAAATTTATTAGCAGCACAAAACAAATAGAAATCAATCTGCACAAACAAAATTTCACAACAAGAAAGGGGCAAGACACAAAACCATTAAACATACAAAATTACAAAGAAAAGACAATTAAATAATTTACACAAATAAAAGATTCAGTAATCCACAAAAAAAGATAAAGAAAATAAAACCAAATCCCAATCCTACGAACTCATCAAACACCGATGACAACAAAATAATACTTGTTACATCAAAAATGCCAGCAATGCCATAACGAAATTTCAAGAAAGTGCATACGGGCATATAGGGCTTTATGCTGGCATTCGTGCTTACTGTCCCATTACACTATATGCTATTTGGGCATTTTTATATGTCAAAATCAGCCTGGTTATATAGGGCATTCAGGTCATTAGAGCATATGAGATGTGACCATTACGCTGTATGAATGACCATATTTTGACAGGAGAACTGTCAGAAATTGGCATTTTTTGGCCACTTGGCATACAGTCTAATCTTACCTGAAGTATGAATTTTGGTCAAAACCGTTAATGCCGTTAAACTTAATACATATTAGAAAAAAATTCTGCGACTGTATCCAACAGTCCCGAAATATGTGTAAACACCGTGCGTGCGGTATGTGTGTGGCTTGATACACGTCATTGAGAAAATAACCGTATTCTTGATATATGATGAAATAACAATAATTTATTCGTTCTGTGCTGGTTTCGGTAGAATAGATACAATCGGATTGTGGTAGCTGAAGTAAGATATGTACATTCGAGACTGTAATCTAGATTACGCTGGAAGACAGCATCGATGGTTGTTCCATATCGAGTTGTTGAAATTTTCCACTTGGAGTTACTCCACCAGATCAAAGAGGATATAATATATCTAGAGAGCCAACTTCACTTGCCCCTAACCGATTATCCCCTCAATTTTTGAATGACAGCCCTCTCTCGCGCGCTCTTATTTTTCCTGTCGGTCAATACGTGTTATTAAATGGCCGCCGGGTGGCACTTTTCCAATAACAAACAATTTGTAAATGAATATATAACAATAAATGTAATAGGAATACATGTGGAGAATGTTTTATTAGATAGCTTTACTTGTGCTCTATCCATCTCAGGTGCCAAAAAAATGTTCATCCATTCACATTTCAGGTTTTTTTTAGTTTTCTTTATAATAATAATAATTTTTTGCGCAACAGGTCCGTAGGGACCCTAGGCCTAGCTTCTCGCAACCATTCGTTTTTTGTGTGAGTTTTCATTTTTGGAACGAATGGAAGGGATCTACAATTTTATGCCGATTCCAAACGGCTAATTGAGAAGCTCTTTCATGACAGTTATACTCTCGGATGTTTGTCAGACGTTCGCGAGAGGTGGCGCAGTGAAAAAACCCTGAGTTGGAAATTGGGTTTTTGCGGGATTCGAACCTGAACCCCTCGCTTAGTAGTCCTTTACATGAAAAATATTTTTGACAGCAAAATTCATGCAGCTACCTTTTGGAGTTGTTCCAAAAATAGGTTATTACCATGCAAGTTAAGCCCAAGTTTTCACTAGAGCAAAAGTGATTTATGTGGTATTCGATTGGGCGCTCTCAGAGCACTTTTTTTGCTCTCAGAGCAATTTTTATGTTCGTTTGTTACAGGAAAAAGCAATCTTTTTCTGATTTCAGAGCACTTTTGCGAATCTAGATATTTTCTCAGATTTACCAATACAAGTGCGTTTGAGTTTGACAACTGATGGAGTTTGTTTACATTTTTATGGAATTTTTTCTCCAGCAAAGAAAGGGGTTGCATCGGGTGAACCTATTTTTGTGAATTATTTATGTAACTATAAATATTTAGAAATCAATCGGGACGGATATTTCTTATGTTTTAATACAAAATTTAAGTAGTGAATAAAAATCGCTTAGAAAAGTGTCCAAGACTACACATATTCAAATCGCACAAATATCAACACAAAAATGAGCAATTGATGTTTTCATGTTCGATTAGGCACACGAAATCTGAAATCTGAGGGCAAATCTGATGGAGCCCAAACGAATACCACATTAGTTTTAAATATTCCTAAACATTGCATAAATTTCTCTTACTTGGTGGGTATTTTCAACTTCTTTTTTTTAGCACCATTTTTGTAAAAAGTCAAAATGTGATTAGTAATTCTGTGGTTTAATTAGAGTGAATACTGAAATGTGTTGTTGTTACTTAGGAACAGAAAAATGCTAATTTATGAAAAAGATATTATTCTCGGATATAATAATGATTAAAGATTAAAATCCTAACAAAAATACAATGTAATGTGGTGTTTAATTGGACTATTCAATCGAACGTATCAATCCAAATGGTTTTGTTAATTTTAAGTTCTTGCGTGTTCCATTCGTGTTTATAGATATTCTTTTGTAAATTTTATAATGTTGTATTTTAAAATGTCCACTGATGTCCACTTTTTGTAAGTCCATCTTAATTATTAATTAACAAAAACAAGTACACTTGTGTGTGTTTTTGAAATATAAAAAGTAATGTTGTTCTAAGTATAGGCGTGTTTTTTTTGAGCTTCGAACTCAGCAAAGTATGTTTTTCAGTAATTTTTCTAATTGCGTGCTGAAAATCTTACTATACTTTTCTTTGCAGAGTTCGAAGCTTAAAAAACACATAAATAAAAGGCGATCTATATAGGATTTCTTTTATTATGGAATTTACCTGAAAAAAATGAAATGCGCATATAGTTATAATTAGGTTGGTAGGTATTATAAACGGACAAAAACAGAAATTATTTATCCATTTTATGTACCATTTACAGATTAAAAATTATGCTTAAACTAAAATAGCTTTTTCCCCACAACATATTAAAACAAACGCTTTCCCCAAACTGTGTTAAAATACCTATTTTGTTTCAATATGACTTCAAAATGAAAAGCATTAAAATCGACGAAAACAATTTCTTTAAAATATACCTATAATAGATGCTTGAAGTTACAAATAAATCTCTTTTAATAAGAGTGCAAAAATCGTTGGAGTTGATTTTTCTCTGATCAATGTCATGAGATCGATTTCTGATAGATATCGAAATAAAATATGATTTTATTGAGGTATTTGGCATTTTGACAAAATTATATCAGAAATTACATTTGGTAAGAACAATTTCATAAAACTTAAAAACTTTTAAACTGAACTGAGATGTGAACGCCGTGTAACTAATGGGCACCAAAAATGCCGAACACAGTCGCCCACGCCATAATAATGGCCGCCCGAATGACATAAAGTCCCTACATAGGATTTCCTAAGTATGCGTGCGGCAGCAATGGCGCTCCTTTGATTTGTACAGGTACTAACACTTAGAAATTCCTATGCAGGACAGCAGCCAAACAACAGCTTGTAGGCAAATGTACCGTTTCTGCTCTCAGTTGGCTCTCTAGTTATAGATCATAAACTAACTATTAAATAGACTGACAGCTTCAGCTAAAAAAGAGGGATTGCCTACAAGCTGGATTTGTCCTTGAGTGTAGCCCAGTTTGAATTCATGTGTTTGTGCCATGTTAATCAAAGGGGTCACACACAAACTTGAAAAAAACCAGCCTACACGTCTGTGCCTTGATTTTGTGCGGTTTTTGAGGCGATGTCGCTAGGGAACGTTCCGAATCGGATTTGAGTGTGTGAGTGAGCCGCGCGCTGTGACCAACGTGACCGTAGTGCAATAATTTGGCACTTTTTCGAGGACCCTCATACTATTTGTTGCTACTTTTTCCCTTTTTTTAGTATGAAAATTCACTTTGGGAATTTTAGAAACGCTGTGATTTCCAAGTGAATTTCTATAAAATATAACGGTGCTGCCTATCAGAACACGATTATAGTGTTAGGAGAGCCAACAATTGTTAAATATTGTGCGAAACTTCTTAAATTGCAGAGTAGCTTTAGAAATAACACTTTTTTCTTTCACCGCTCTTGTTTTTTGTTGCTTTTCACAATTTCGCAACGATCTCAGGGACTGTTAGAGAAAGGTTATAAATTTTGGTTTTAGTTTCACAATACAATATAGACTGTAAAAAGATCACTCTCTCACAACGTTTCTTTTATAAATAAACCCAAAAAAACCAAATAACATTAGAATTAGATGTCTTTAAGGTTGTTCTGCGGGTAAGCTAGACAGTACTTTAGATGCAATTCGCTTTCAAATGACAAATTTTAAAATGAAAACCTTTTAGCTTTGATTTTTATTTATAAATATATAAAAAATTAATTGAATTTTGTTTATAAATTATATCAACTCATTTTTATATCTACTTAAGATCTCTTTCAATTTATTGTGAGCCTTTTTCTGACGCTGTTACATAAATTCAGTATTTTCTCCCAATATTTAACAAGTATTAGCCGGCTTTACACTATTTACGCTTTATTTTTTTAAACATATTCATTTTGAAATCACATTTTTTGAAAACTTTTTGAAGTACTATTCACATGAGCGCGAATTGCGAACAAATGAATTTAATTGTATTTATGAATTGAAAATTGATTTTTATACTATTTACCACCAAAGCATTAAATTTAATAAATCTTAAGTCTAATCTAAAAAAAAATCGGACTCTCAATCGATTTAAATAGCTCAATTTACAATTATTACAGCAATTGAAAATTCTTGCAGCGAATTGTCACACTTTATTCACAATCCACATAAAACATTCGCGGATCCACAAACCTACGAATGAAAAAATTCTATCGCATTTAACATTAAACAATGATTGAAGTGATTGAAGTGTAAAAAAATTCACTTGTTCGTAGTTCGTTCGCCATTGGCTCTCATGCGAATAGTCCTAAAATGTGAATGTTCCAAATAATAAAAAGGAACAAAGGAACAACAAATTGTATTAGTGTCCTCGAAAAAGGTACCAAATTGTCGCACAACGGTCACGCTGTTGTCATTTCTTCTCATCCGACATCCTTCTCGCTACCTAAAAAGGTCGCGTGTGGCTTCAACCAGTGCCTTGATTTTGTGCGGTTTTTGAGGCGATGTCGCTAGGGAACGTTCCGAATCGGATTTGAGTGTGTGAGTGAGCCGCGCGCTGTGACCAACGTGACCGTAGTGCAATAATTTGGCACTTTTTCGAGGACCCTCATACTATTTGTTGCTACTTTTTCCCTTTTTTTAGTATGAAAATTCACTTTGGGAATTTTAGAAACGCTGTGATTTCCAAATGAATTTCTATAAAATATAACGGTGCTGTCTATCAGAACACGATTATAGTGTTAGGAGAGCCAACAATTGTTAAATATTGTGCGAAAATTCTTAAATTGCAGAGTAGCTTTAGAAATGACACTTTTTTCTTTCACCCCTCTTTTTTTGTTGCTTTTCACAATTTCGCAACGATCTCCCGGATTGTTAGAGAAAGGTTATAAATTTTGGTTTTAGTTTCACAATACAATATAGACTGTAAAAAGATCACTCTCTCACAACATTTCTTTCATAAATAAACCAAAAACAACCAAATCACATTAGAATTAGATGTCTTTAAGGTTGTTCTGCGGGTAAGTTAGACAGTACTTTAGATGCAATTCGTTTTCAAATGACAAATTTTAAAATGAAAACCTTTTAGCTTTGATTTTTATTTATAAATATATAAAAATTTGATTGAATTTTGTTTATAAATTATATCAACTCATTTTTATATCTACTTTTAAGATCTCTTTCAATTTAGTTTTGTGTGCCTTTTTCTGACGCTGTTACATAAATTCAGTATTTTCTCCCAATATTTAACAAGTATTAGCCGGCTTTTCACTATTTACGCGTTATTTTTTTAAACATATTCATTTTGAAATCACAGTTTTTGAAAACTTTTTTAAGTACTATTCACATGAGCGCGAATCGCGAAAAAATGAATTTAATTGTATTTATGAATTGAAAATTGATTTGTATACTATTTACCACCAAAGCCTTATATTAAATTAATCTTAAGTCTAATCTAAAAAAAATCGGACTCTCAATCGATATAAATAGCTCAATTTACAATTATTACATAAAACATTCGCGGATCCACAAACCCACGAATGAAAAAATTCTATCGAATTTAACATTAAACAATGATTGAAGTAATTGAAGTGAAAAAATTCGCTTGTTCGCATTTCGTTCGCCATTGGCTCTCATGCGAATAGTCATAAAATGTGAATTTTCCAAATAATAAAAAGGAACAAGGAAACAACAAATTGTATTAGTGTCCTCGAAAAAGGTACCAAATTGTCGCACAACGGTCACGCTGTTGTCATTTCTTCTCATCCGACATCCTTCTCGCTACCTAAAAAGGTCGCGTGTATGAAGGGAAAGCTAGCCTGGAATTTGCAGGAACAAAGCGATATAAGAACAGGAAAAATTGGAAGTTGTCAGTTCGCGACATCACTCACACATTTATAGAATCCGCCTATACGTGAACCCTTTCCGACACCGCCATTGCGGTTTTTTCCGCACAAAATCAAGGCACAGATGTAAGGTAGCCTAACACGTTGTCTCCACTTGCGATGAATTCAAAGCAAAGAGCAACAGCAGACAAAAATAGCACAAAGCAGAGCAACTGTCAAATTTCGTTTGATGGGCATTTCAAAGCATACTTTTTTAGTATGAACAGAATGTCAACGAGCACACACATGAAGAGTACCTTGGCAGTATTGCAAGAAAAACATGTTTAATAATTAATAATTTATTAGTTTCAAGACTTCTTGTGTTTTATTTTCAAAATATCCATTTTTTCATTTATAATAACAAACTTGAAGCGATAACTGATTAATTTAGATTGAAAATTTTGAATTTCCAAACAGCACACTTTGATTTTAAATTAAATTGACAGCAAAATGACAGCTGTTCTTGTGTTCATAGTATGCGATATATGGTATGCTATAAAAGCATGCTTTCTATCGCAAACTATGGAAATAAAGCAGCTATATTGGTCTCCACTTGTGATATTGACAGCATGCTCTATCGCATACTCTGAATTCATCGCAAGTGGAGACAGCGTGTAAGGTGGAAGGTGGATTCTCATTTTCATGTCGAGTGCGGGGCTGTGTTTGTAAATAATGGGTTTTCTTAGTTCCAGGTTGTAATTTATTCGCTACATTTTTATAATGAAAAGTTGTTCGATTTTCTTATTTCTTGGTATCAAGTGAAATTTGTTATGTAATTGAAGTGCAATGAACTTTTAAAATGTACGATATAAAGAACAGCAATACTTTTATGACATCGACAAGCTAAGTAAGGCTCTAGTTATAGCCATACGTAAAATGCAAAATGTCAGCAAAATTTGTTCCTACGAAAACAATTACAACAAATCAACCACCCCTGATTGAATTCCATCTGAAAAAAATTCCTGCCAGATGGAACAGTAAAGAAATGAAATATTTCAGTGGAATGATTTGGCTTTTTGTTGTAGAATTGACTGAGAAGCAGATGAATGAATGAATAAATTATTATTCTAGAAAATTTAAAGGATATTTGTTTATATTTTTTTTTTGTTGATAATCTAGCTTTCTAATTCATAAGCAACATTTAACGACCAAGATTTAATTCAACCGTTAGGCTAAAGTCTTCAAAACAAGCAAAAGAACTGAACCTAATACAAAAATGTAAGAACAATTATATGCGAATTTAGTTTTTTTTCGGGTGTATTCCATAATAAAAAAAATCCTATGTATGTAGATCGCCTTTTATTTATGTGAAGTAAGGCGTGTTTTTTTAGCTTCGAACTTAGCAAAGAAAAGTAAAGTAAGATTTTCAGCACGCAATTACAATAACTACGCTCTACTTGACACTTCGAGGACTCGCAGTAGTTGTTCTAATAAGGTTGTAATTTCGAACTGAAAAACCTACTTTGCTGAGTTCGAAGCTCAAAAAAAAACGAATATACTTAGAACAACATAAAGTGTACTTTTTTGTTAATTAATAAATTAGAGACGCTTACAAAAACATCAGTGGACATTTTAAAATACAACGTTATAAAACTAAAAATTAACAAAACAACTTGGATTCTTACGTTCGATTGAATACGCAAAATCTGAAATCGGGTCGAATCGCAGAATCCTATTAAATGCAACATTATTATATTGTCTTTTTGTTAGGAGTTTAATCTTTAATCATAATTATATCCGAGAATAATATATATTTTTTTATAGATACATATATATATATTTTTACTGTTCCTAAGTAACAACAACACATTTTAGTGTTCACTCTTACTAAACTACAGAATTCCAAATCGTATTTTGATTTTGTACAAATATGGTGCGTAAAAAAAAGAAGTTGAAAACACCCACCAATTAATGTAAATTTATGCAAAGTTCAGGAATTTTTATAAAAGAAATCACTTTTGCCTAGTGAAAACTTGGGCTTAACTCACATGGTATTAACCTATTTTTTGAACAAATCCCAAAAGTAATTGCATGAATTTCTCTGTCAAAAATATTTTTCATGTAAAGAAAATGAAAAAAAAAACCTGAAATGTGAATGGATGAACATTTGTTGGCACCTAAGATGGATAGAGAACAAGTAAAGCTATCTAAAAAACCATACTCAACATGTATTCCTTATTCCTTTTACATTTATTGTTATAAATTCATTTACAAATTGTTTTTTATTGAAAAAGTGCCCCCCGGCGGCCATTAATAACACGTATTCACAGACAGGAAAAATAAGAGAGCGCGAGAGAGGGCTCTCATTCAAAATTTGCGGGGTAAATCCGGGAGACGTAGGAAAGCTGTCAGTCTATTTAATAGTTAGTTTATGTTATAGATCCTCTTTGCACCAGATTTCAACAACGCGCGCTTAGATGTTTAATTTTTAGATTTTCTGTTATTTCAATTTTCTTTTTATTTTGACCCTTGGCAAACGCAAAAAGAATAAATAAGTAGATATGTATCAGAAAATAATTTTTTTGTTGTAGAATTTTTTTTGTGTATTTACATATTTCTCTTAATTTTTGCCAAACAAAAAATGTTTCAATAAAACTACCAGTGTTAAAGTGCGCCATATCAGTAAGCGATGAGTTGAAAACTAATGTCGTTTTCCATTGGTTTCACTCGGGGATCCACTTATTCTGTAGTCCAATGGAACAAGAAAACTGCTTCTGATTGAATCCACAAGAGGATTGGTGAAATGCCGTCAGTTGACTTGTATAAAATACACAAACTACACTTGTGTGAGTGCTTCTTGAGTGGATTCTGACTTCAAATCCAGAAGCGAAATTCTCTCCTCAGAATCACCAGAAGAGTATTTTTTGTACCAATGGAACGGTTTCAGAAGTGATTTTTTCGATTCCGGACTCTCCCGGACGCTTCTTTTTGCCCAATGGAAAACGACATAAATTAAACGGAAGTAGGTACCCAGGTATACGGCACGGGGAAAACAAGTACGTATACGACTCCGTAAATGGAACTAAAATAGCAATTCAGAAAAAGTACGTATACGACTCCGTAAATGGAAATGAAATACGATTCAGAATATAATTCCGCTAAGTAAGTCTCAGAATGCCTATCAACCAGGTAAATCCACCGAGTCAGCACTCAATGACCTGGTAACTAAAATTGAATCATCCATCAATAGCAAGGAAATCTGTCTGGTCGCTTTCCTAGATATTGAAGGAGCTTTCAATTACACTTCTTTTGAGTCCACTAACACGGCTCTTAATAATATGAATCTATCTCCCATAATAGGAAGATGGATAATGTCAATGCTGAATAGTAGAATAATTCAGACCCGCATCGATGATGTGGAAATCTCGGCGCTCACAACTAGAGGGTGCCCTCAGGGGGGTGTTCTCTCGCCTCTCTAATGGTCCCTTTGTTATTGATGATTTACTTCAATCCTTGACAAATCAGGGAATCTATGCCATAGGATATGGCGACGACGTAGCAATCGTCATCAGTGGCAAATTCGAAAGCACGGTTTCAGAAATACTGCAATTCGCCTTATCTGTTGTTCAGAGATGGTGCATCAAAGAAGGTATTTCTGTTAATCCAAAAAAAAATCGAGCTGTCGTGGGACGGCCGAAAGAAGCGAATCATTGGACGTAAAGTATTGGCCCGTGTTACGTGGCGGCCTATTTAAAATTCATTTTAATTTTTCATAGTGCCAGTTAGTTTAGATTACTCTCTCTGTTCCTCTTTCGCTCTCTACACACATATATTTAAGAATTTTTCGACTTTTCTTTTTTCCTAAACCATCCCTGAATCAAGACGAACAACACAAAACAAAAATCATCAAAATCGGTGGAGCCGTTCAATTCATTTTAATTTTTCATAGTGCCAGTTAGTTTAGATTACTTCCTCTGTTCCTCTTTCGCTCTCTACACACATATATTTAAGAATTTTTCGACTTTTCTTTTTTCCTAAACCATCCCTGAATCAAGACGAACAACACAAAACAAAAATCATCCAAATCGGTGGAGCCGTTCAATTCATTTTAATTTTTCATAGTGCCAGTTAGTTTAGATTACTCTCTCTGTTCCTCTTTCGCTCTCTACACACATATATTTAAGAATTTTTCGACTTTTCTTTTTTTCCTAAACCATCCCTGAATCAAGACGAACAACACAAAACAAAAATCATCCAAATCGGTGGAGCCGTTCTAGAGTTTTCATCTTCCAAGTGCGCCATGTAGGGGGAAGTTAACGCTACGGTGACGATTTTTTTCGGTTTACTCCCCATCTTTTTGAATAATTTATATGCGTGACCCACCGACCGTCCGTAAAAAAGCTATATTCGCTTCAAAAAGACAGCCATTGTCCGTTTTACAAAACGGAGAAAATTGGATCTCCTTATTCGTCCTACTATGTTCGGCGAAACCATTGAATTCTCTCAGGAAGCCAAATACCTGGGAACTATCCTTAACAGTAAACTATCATGGAACCAGCAAACTGGACGCACAGTAAACAGAGCCACAAGATCTCTATGGATTTGTCGTCGAGTCTGCGGTAATAACTGGGGTGTGAGACCTCGGATGATCTACTGGCTTTATTCGCTTGTTGTAAGACCAGCGATGACCTATGCTGCTGTGGTCTGGTGGACGAAGACTAGCGAAGTCACCACAGTCAAAAAGCTAGAGCGAGTTCAACGTATAGCTGGGAACTGCATGACGGGCTGCCTACGCTCCACCCCGACAATGGCACTCAATGTCGTCCTAGGTCTAACACCTCTTCATAAGTACATTCAAATGGAGGCCAGACTAAGTATCCACCGTCTGTTCCATTCGAACAACTTTGACCCCTACTCATATCAGGGAGGTCATCTGTCTTTAGTTGACAACATGGATCCTTCAAGTCCATTCAGCATGCCTCTTGACGACATGTTACCTGAATATGGCTTCCATAAAATCTTCTCCATAATCATTCCCCCTAGGGAAGAATGGGAAAAATACAAACCTAATCCTTCACATCTTGACATCATCTGGTATACAGACGGCTCTAAGATGGAGTCAGGGACTGGCTCTGGAATATACAGCGAGACGCCCCAGGTGAACTTTTCAGTTAGCCTTGGGAAAAACTTATCCATATTCCAAGCTGAAGTCCTTGCAATCTACCACTGCGCTAAAATAAATCTAAGTTCTAGAACTAGGGGTAAAACCATATTTATATTTTCTGATAGCCAAACAGCTCTCAAAGCTCTTGACTCATCGGTCATAAAATCCAAACTAATCCTAGAAACATTCACTATCATCTATGAACTTTCTAAGAAAAACCTAGTCATCCTCCACTGGATCCCAGCCCATAGAGGATTTGAGGGCAAGGAATCAGCTGACTCACTGGCTAAAATAAAAGCATGCTCTCCACTTATTGGACCTGAACCCTTCTGCGGAGTCAGCAAAAACCTCTTCAGGAACTATACTAGGATCCTAGCTCATACCGAATCAAACGAGATCTGGCAAAACACAGTTGGGCAGAGGTGCACCAATAAATTTTTCCCTAAATATTCCCCCAGTAAATCACAGTTTCTAATCAATCTGGACAAAAACAACCTGAGAATCCTAACAGGAATAATAAGTGGCCACGGTCTAGTGAAAAAACACCTTCACCGCATTGGTGTCTCACCGGATCCAATCTGCAGACTCTGTCTTGAGAGTGACGAGTCCTCTCTCCACATTCTCACTGACTGTTCGGCTCTTCATCGTCTTAGGAAAGACATCCTAGGGGATGAATTCGTTAATCCAGCATCCCTTGCTGACATACACCCAGAGAAGATACTTGTCTTCCTGACTGCCTCTGGAGTAAAAAGATGGCTCTAGCAACTATAAGGGAAGGCACAATACTCTAAGCCGCAGTGCCAGAGCCCCTCGTAGGCTCTCCCGCCTTTAATCTAATCTAATCTAATATAATGGAATTTGTTTTATTGCTCCATTAGTGTTTTTATTGGTTTTTCCAAAATATGTCACCACGTCAGAGGTTAGAAGTACGTATTATCTTGTAGAATAACTCTAAAAGGTACAAGAGGTTGCAAAACGTTGCTTGAAACAAGTGACAAAAATACAAACGCGCAATGTTAGACAATGATATGCAAATGGATGAATTCAGGCAAAAAATAGCGCATTGCCAACAACACGCAGTGTTCCCAAGCGGTCCCCCATCTAAGTACTGACCGCGCCCGACTCTGCTTAATTTCGGTGATCGGACGAGAACCGATGCTTTCAGCGTGGTATGGTCGTTGGCGAAAATCTTCTTTACAAAATGTTAACTTACGGTAAGATTAGACTGTATGCCAAGTGGTCATAAAATACCAATTTCTGACAGTTCTCCTGTCAAAATATGGTCATACAGTGTAATGGGCATATCTCATATGCTCTAATGACCTGAATGCCACACATGACCAGGGTGATTTTGACAGATAAAAATGCCCAAATAAAAATGCCAGCACAAACCATTATATGCCCATATGCACTTTCTTGAAATTTCGCTGTGGAATTGCTGGCATTTTTGATGGAACAAGTAGGTACCTATTATTTTGTTTGATGAGTTCGTATAGGATTGGGATTTGTTTTCATTTTCATAATCGCGAAAGTTAAAAACACGTTATTCACCCATATCGTGGAATACGGCGTATTTGAGATTCACTTCACCTACTCGATTCACTTTCACTTTCCGTATACATCGTGGAATCCGCCGGGAGAAACTTCCTTATCGACAGGTATTTTCATTCAAAATTGGTTCGAAAATCAACTGGTTTGCATTAAATGGTAGCAGAGATAGAGCAAAGCAATTTAAAATTTATTTTGCAGAAATCAAATCAAAAATAAATTTATAATGTAGGTTTATATTTACGTAGAGTATATATTAGGGGTATTCACGATTCGATGCAACTGGTCTTGTATCATTGCGAAAATGCGAAAGTGCAACTTTTTTTCGCACTACAACAACAAAATATACAGAGTAAAATTTCGCAATACTTTTGCACTTTATCTATACCCTGACCCTATTGCAACCGAAAAATACAACAGAGTAGCCTTATGAAGTTGACAGTTCATTTAAATTCTTGATTCCTGTGTGTAGTTTTCAGAAAAAAATAAAGGGAATGGAAAACGTAGTAAACAATTAAAAGCAAATTTTCCCCTTTCAAAAAATTGTTAAAGTTTTTTTTCAAAAAAAATGTCAATTGTCCAACTGGAACTGCCATTTGTTTCAGTTTTGCTAGACATGAGAAAAAGTGTGTTCACGATCTGATAAAAAATAATAAAATTTCGCAATTTTACTAGGCCTGTTGCATCGTATCGTGAATACCCCTATTATTTAACAACGTGGAAAGAGCACCCTACGACAGTTAAATGCGTGCATATTAGCCGAGTTTTTTTGAGCTTCGATCTCAGCAAAGCAAAGTAAAGTAGGATTTTCAGCACGCAATTACAACAACTACATTCCAATTGACACTTCGGGACTCGCAATAGTTGTTGTAATTAGCGTTCTGAAAAGCCTACTTTACTTTGCTTTGCTGAGACAAAAGCTCAAAAAAACTCGGCTATTATTGCATCATATGGAACTTTCGGATTCGACGTGAGTTTTCTGAAATGCAATTGTTATTCAAATTGTTTATAAAGTTTATTTATGTCTTAGGGTTACCAAGTGTTTTAACTAAACCAACATTTTAATGTTTTTGATGTTCCGAACATAACCACTTTGGAAAATCACAACGAAACAGCAGAACAAACTATAGGATACGCAATGAACTACCTGCGTATTTGAAATGTCAAAGTTTGTATGGGGAGTTTCACTTCGATCATTTTCTACGATGGTGTTAAACGCATTCACTTTACCCACTGGTGAATCTTTCACTTCGAATGTATTTTACGATGCAAAGTATTGAATTTGAGAGAAACGTTCCCCTCGGCGTATTCCACAATAGGGGTGATTGTTTTATTCATGTGATTACGGGTACCTATATGAAAAAATAGGTAAGACGGAGACCATTTTCTTTCTAGAAAAATGTAGTGATTGAAGTGCGTTATTACTACCTGAAATCCAGACATCACATTTTTCAAGTTTCCGAATAAATGTACTAAAAGGTAGGTATATAAGAAATTATACAATTCTAAAATTTTACATACATTTGTATCGAATATAACGAAAAACCTAAAGATAAAGTGAATGCATAGGTACTTACCTAAACAAGAACGTTAAAATTGTATACCCAAATTAAAATAAATTATTCATATCGCAGAGATACCTACTTTTTCAGCAAAACTAATCCAAAACCAAATCGGCTGCTATTCCCAATAAAAAAATAAAGGCGAAATTTTTCTTACCGCTTTTCTATTAGATATCGTTGAATTCTTCCTTAGCCATCAGTGTGGAGCAAATCTACCTGCCCCATACGCCATGTCCATACCGCACATATGCCTTTCGGTTTTGGCGAGCGGTCGTAATTCAACTAATGTCGTTTTCCATTGGGATTTTCGGATTTTGCTCTCAGATTTTAGATTTTTCGTGCCCAATCCCAATGGAACATAAAACGAGATTTTTCTTCCTTCGCATATGGGGTAGTGCGTGTCAGCTGTTTTTAAATTGTAATTTATACTTTTGAAAATCCACTCAATTTATGTTGCTATCCATTGCGGGCGGCAGCTAAATTAATTTTTTTTTCTATTTTTCACAGACTTGTCTTCTAAATACGTAATTAATCACACACTTTAAAGTTTGACAAAAGACAAATGTTAAATTGATAGTGTAAGTAGGTGTAAATCTCGCTCAAATATCGAGATTCGTAAAACTGCTCTGGCTGGCTTTGAATTGCGGCCAATGGAATATGGAAATGGAACATGAAATCTCAGATTTTACGCGGCAAATCATGCAACAAATACCTACCTAGTAGAAAAAAAAAAAACAAATTCGACTCCAAAGTCCTTCTTTTGTTAGTAAATTGTATTTTTTTCAAAACTCATTAGGCCAGTTTTTTTGAGCTTCGAACTCAGCAAAGCAAAGTAAAGTAGGAATATGTGCACTTAAACGATTCCGAGCAGCTTTCTGAACAGTAGGTTTTATCAAAAAAGGTGGCAGTGTGGGCCTGTTCAGTAGGTAGCATGATACAACCTGATTGGGCACATCACAAGGGGTAACTTTTTTCAGTCAAAGAAATACATTTTTTTTTGCATAAAATTTTCCAATGGATATTGATCCTTCCTCATATTTTGGGGTTTAAAAAATATAAAAATATATATCTCAAAGATTAATACACTAATATCTTACGATTACAAGTTTAATAAGGTATATTTGTCTAAAACAATATTTGCAGCTTACCTTAAAAAATAATTTATTGCATATTTTAATAAAAGCCCTTATATTTATTTGTTATTTTGAAAATTAGTTCACTTATGCATTTCTTTATGAATTTCCACCAATCACAACCAACGAATAGTATGTACTGTAAATAGAGAAACTTTGTGAACAGATTCATATTATACAAGGAGGGCAACAAAAATGTTCTCCCCCTGGTGTTCAGAAGTATACATCTACTCCCAAGTGAATCTTGCTGGGAATGAATACCTAGTGTGAGTCGTCGAAGTGTCAAGTAGAGCGTAGTTGTTGTAATTGCGTGCTGAAAATCCTACTTTACTTTGCTTTGCTGAGAACGAAGCTCAAAAAAACAGGGCTATTGTAACTTAAAATTTACAGACTCCAACTGAATTAAAAAAAAAATAAAAAATAAAAAAAAAACAAACACTTCCGTTGTTTAAAAAAAAAAAAATAGATGACAGGCCTTGACTTTGGCTGTCAAAAAAATAATAATAAGTATAAATAAACTGACAAAAAGAAGACTGAAAAAATCAAGAAAAAACAAAAAATGGACAAGCCATCAAACAAAAGTGCGGTAAAAATCAACAGCATGCCATCAATATTTGTGAAGGCTTACCGCACAATAAAAAACGGCTACAAAATGATTGAAGATACGACCAAAAAATTCAACGGCAAAAACAAGAATCTCTCACCCCAACCACCAACTGAAACTAAAACCGTAAGTATTAACAATTTTAGTTCATTACCATTCACCCCTTACACACAATACACCATTTAGATGACCAAATTCGCAGCAATGGTTGCGGATATGGTTAAGGGAATCGGCCCTCTCCCGACTGAAAATAGTCAGCAAGGAGCTATGAGGCAAGAAGGCAACCCTTCAAGCAAGGCTTTACCACCTCCTTGCCTCTACTCCGAACATCCCGAGCTATGGTTTCTTTTAGCAGACTTGTAGGTTTTCGCGCGCTAAATTCAAACCGAAGTCAACAAAATAAGACTTCGGGTTTGCATTTAGCTCGCGGAAAACTTCAAGCTGCTGCTTATATTATATTTTGCATGTTACATTTTTTGTGTTGTTTTATTCATACATACCTATACTTTGCTTTTATTTGTTGCTATAATGAATTGTTCCTAGATGATCATAAGTTTTTCTTAGTTCCTATTAAATAGACATATTTCTTTTACAGAACTGCATTTCTCATTTCCAATCCATTTTATTTAGATATTTAGCTTGGTACATCCACTTCGACCTCCTCCTCAACTTTAATTTTTTCAGTTAGGTGGCTTACTTTAGGAACCCCTTGTTGAGGGGGATCGCTGCAGCAGACGAAATAATAAGCTCCTACACGAAGTTCAGGCCCGGAGTTATGTGCCTGCGAACGCTTAAAACTAATGGTAAGTTTATATTGTTATACGCATGATCTTAGAAAATAATTAAAAGAACTTTCTTTTATTTCAGGTTCTGAAGCTTGAGTATTTGCAGACTACAACATATGAACAAGATTGCGGAAAAATGGTGCAGTTTAGCAACGAAAAGCAGTTGCAGCTCCAGTTGACAAAAACTTGTGTCGTTTTCCATTCGAACAACTAGGTATTTTTTTTTAGATCCCAGAATTACACTGCGCCGGCGCATGGAACATGCGATATCGATTTGTGATTTCTCCAAAAACGAACGCAATATGAACGGCTAATATGCTGATGTCAGGTAACGCGCTAGTATACATTTATGGCGTTTTCGTGACAAGAATTGCCCTTTCTATGAAAAGAGCAAATCTAGAAGTGCTCTTTCTATGTTTCCTATGTTTTATTGAAATAAAAAGTGCACTTCCAGGCCAGGTCAATTCTTAACACGACAGAAGTGTTCGGGATATTTTTAAAGAATTGCCCTGAACTCACCAACACAAACCTGATTTCGAGAGCAGAAAAACGAAATAAAAGTAAAAATAAATGAACGCTGATAGCAACCAGCGGAACTTTGCCCACAGCGGAAGTGGTTCATATTTGTTGGGGGTTTATAGGTATGTTGGTGAGCAGGAAATTTTTAAGTTTCTTGACATTTGTCAATAAAATTTTTTATGTAAGTGCTTTTTTGGCGGCCAATGGAACATGAAGTCAATCAGCCAGCTGACTTCATTAGCAGAAAAACTGATGAGTTCGAAAAAAGTGCTTCGTCTGTCCCAATGGAAAACGACGTTCTGGTTTTTATTCATACGAAACGTAGCAAATGCTTCGATTTTGACATTTCTCTCGAGTAAAAGCAATTGTTGCATTTTATTCATACGATCCAATATATCCTAAGTTCGAACCTGAGACCTATGTCGTTTTCCATTGGGCAAAAAGAAGCGTCCGGGAGAGTCCGGAATCGAAAAAATCACTTCTGAAACCGTTCCATTGGCACAAAAAATACTCTTCTGGTGATTCTGAGAGAATTTCGCTTCTGGATTTGAAGTCAGAATCCACTCAAGAAGCACTCACACAAGTGTAGTTTGTGTATTTTATACAAGTCAACTGACGGCTGCCGTAGATTATTTTTTGGCATTTCACCAATACTCTTGTGTATTCAATCAGAAGCAGTTTTCTTGTTCCATTGGACTACAGAATGAGTGGATCCCCGATTGAAACCAATGGAAAACGACACTAGTGTAATCTTATAACTAATTATTACTTTACTTTTTTTCATAAACAAAGGATATGCAAATGAGATAAAAAAAACAAGCGAGAACCAAATGGCAGTCGAATTAGTATAAATCGAAATACGCTTTTAACGTTATTAATCATAGGCCAGTGTATGCAAATTCAATAATTTACAAATTTACACATGTCATTCACACGTGGTGCCTTTTATTTTTAATTCTCAAAACAACTATTATTTCGTAAGGCTTAGTCGAAATCCGTAATTTTTGCTTCATGCGGCGACCAGTTTCTCTTTGGGTACATCACTGGAGCCTGCTTGAATCTGATCGACCTTCTCATCTTTCTGCACTGATTCTTCAATTAATTTTGGTTGTTGTTCTTCTTCCTCTATTACCCTAAATGTGTAAGGAGCCGGTTGCCGGGGAGGCAACCAGTCGGGAATAATCTTATCATGCATTCGCCATATCCCGTACTCATTCGAAATGTGCTTTTCCATCACCACGTATTCAAGAACATCTTTCGTAAGAATTTCACTTCCATGCATCAGTCGTCCAAATCGATCATATATGGCCAATTGCTGTTGGGTGTGAAAACGAACTGTCACCTGAGCGAATATATTCTCCTTTGTTATAATATCTGTGCACCGTGCATGAACAACTTTAGGTGGTTCAAGCGATTTTAAGAACCTCCAATGAACAGTTTTGTCCCTCGTATTGTGTATGATCTCAGGATAGCAGCGCTCGGTAACGTGTTGACGAAGTTCATGTTTCTTTTTTGCTGCCATCAACTCATGTGCTGCTATGTAGATATCTTGAGCCTTAAGTGCAAAGTCGTCTTTATCGAAATCTTCTTCGTAGCTCTTTATTTTTCGTATGGCGATAATGCTTTTGCCCTTCATTTCGAGGAACTCGTACTTTTGCTTGGCACCTGTGCTAGATATGATGGATTTTTTCCCATCACCCTCGGGAGGGACATACGCTTCAAACATGCCACCAGTACAACTGATGTGAAAGGGTCTTTCTAACCATGGTCGAGGAGGAAGAACACCTTTTTCTTTCATACGACTGCGGACTTCTTCTGGTGGTAGGTCTTCAAATTTCTCCTCAAAGTCGGGAAGGTCAACTTTAATGAATTTTTGTTTACGTAGTCGTTTGAATTTGGGATTCCAATGTTTGGTTTGGCGATGTCGTACTTGTTGAGCGTTAAGCAGACCTTGGATTCCTGGCGACAAGAAGCCAGGCTGGAGAACCTTAAAATTTTGCAATGAGCTTAATGAAAATTCATCCAAACTGATTTCTTATTACTTACCTTTAACACTCTAATGCAGTTTTTGGCCTGGCCTATGATTTCCATTGTTATTAGGAAGTTGCGCTATAATAATTGGAAATATTTTCTCTAAATGCAATTTACTTCTCCAAAAAAAATATGTTACACTCGATTCCGAGCGGTGCTGTAACTTTGACAGATGTCAAATTGTTGAAATTCTAGGGCTTCCCAAACTGTAGATATGTTTGTTTAAAGTTTTCTTCCACTGGGCATGAATCTACGGTTGTTTTCTTGAGCTTCAAACCAAAGATAGCCGTGTTTTTTTGAGCTTCGATCTCAGCAAAGCAAAGTAAAGGACCATTCACATAGATTCTGACACTTAATTCACATGAAAACTTTTTTTAGTCGCAGGTACCCGCGAATCATTTGTATTGTTGAAGGTTAAGTTCAAGCGAACTTTTCATTCGCAGGTTTGTGGATCGCGATTGTTTTATGTGGATTGTAAATAAAGTGTGACAGGTCGCGGCAAGAATTTTCAATTCGCGGGAGAATTGCTGTAATTGTAAATTTCGTTATTTTAATCAATCAAGTCTCGGTTTTTTTTAGATTAGGTGTTATATTAATTGAATATAATGCTTTTGTGGTAAAACAAATAGCAATTTTCAATTCACAAACACATATAAATTGGTTTGTTCGCAGTTCGCCTATTCGCAGTTCGCGCTCATGTGAATAGTCCTTAAAGTAGGATTCTCAGCACGCAAATACAACTATTTCGAGTCTCGAAGTGTCAAGTGTAGCGTAGTTGTTTTAATTAGCGTGCTAGAAATGCTACCAAAGATAATGGAATACAGAGATATATATCTTTCCAGTGGAAAGGCGGCTGCCTACAAGCTGTTTTCCAGAAAAATTCATGAAGTCACACACACCTGCTCATTTCTATTATAGTATATGTGAGTTCATGAATTGGACTTTACTGCAAGAATAAAGTATTTTCTAATTTGTATTTCACTATTTTTTTTAGTTTAATCAACCCCTCCACAAAATCCAAACAAATACAATATGAAACACAAAACAATTAAGCACCGCGATACTCGTAAAAGAAAGATGATTCGCGGTCGGTCATGAGCAACATGCTCTTTTGTTCGTCACACGTATTCACAGACGGGGGTTGAAATTACAAAAACAACAATGTAAACAAATGGGTTTTGGGGGGATAGACGTACGAAAGATAACCATCTCTTTTATTCATTCATCTCTGAATGCTACTTTACTTTGCTTTGCTGAGATCCAAGCTTAAAAAAACAGGCCTAGTAATGGAATACAGAGATATATAACTTTCCAGTGGAAAGGCGGCTGCCTACAAGCTGTTTTCCAGAAAAAATTCATGAAGTCACACACAAGCTCATTTCTATTAAGGTGTGTTTTTTAAACTTTGATCTCAGCAAAGCAAAGTAAAGTACGATTGTCAGCACACAATTACAACAACTATTGCGAGTCTCGAAGTGGCAAGTAGAGCGTAGCTGAAGAAGGAATTATCTCGTATGCCGTAGCATAGGTATTATAGTTTGAAAGTTTGATATTTTGTTTGCTCTTTTAATTTTGTAGTAAGAATGGAAAAGACTGTCAAAATGGCAGTGGTGGGGATAGATTCTCTCACAGAGAGAGACACTTACGAAAAAGTTATGTCGTTTTCCATTGGTTTCACTCGGGGATCCACTCATTCTGTAGTCCAATGGAACAAGAAAACTGCTTCTGATTGAATCCACAAGAGTATTGGTGAAATGCCAAAAAATAATCTACGGCAGCTGTCAGTCGACTTGTATAAAATACACGAACTACACTTGTGTGAGTGCTTCTTGAGTGGATTCTGAGTTCAAATCCAGAAGCGAAATTCTCTCCTCAGAATCACCAGAAGAGTATTTTTTGTGCCAATGGAACGGTTTCAGAAGTGATTTTTTCGATTCCGGACCAAAGATAATGGAATACAGAGATATATATCTTTCCAGTGGAAGGGCGGCTGCCTACAAGCTGTTTTCCAGAAAAATTCATGAAGTCACACACACCTGCTTATTTTTATTACAGTATATGTGAGTTCATGAATTGGACTTTAATGCAAGAATTCGGTATTCTCTAATGTGTATTTCACTATCTTTTTCAGTTTAATCAACACCTCCACAAAAACTAAACAAGTTCAAAACGTAACACAAAACAATTAAACACCGCGATGCTCATAAAAGCAAGATGATTCGCGGTCGTCCATTAGCAACATGCTTTTTTGTTAGCCACACGTATTCACAGACGGGGGTTGAAATTACAAAAACAACAATGTAAACAAATGGGTTTTGGGGGGATAGACGTACGAAAGATAACCATCTCTTTTATTCATTAATCTCTGTTCCGGACTCTCCCGGACGCTTCTTTTTGCCCAATGGAAAACGACATTAGGGAACGCTTTTGTAGTAATCGATGAAAAATGGCAGACACACAATTCAAAAATTAAAAAAAGCGGTACGAAAACTCGGAAATAATCGAACTACTTTTTGATGAATCCGAGTATGTGAACGAGTTTGTACAAAGCATTCAGGAAGAGGAAAAGCGACGCTGCATTACATATGACAGGGAGCAGCAGCAGATTGTATTGTATCTTTTTAATAACTCCTCCAAAATTATACTTATTTCTTTAATTGGGTTTTCACGAAACTTTGCACAATTGTTTTGAAAACAAACTTCCTAAATTGACGTGAAACAGCTAAGCAAGGTATGTTGGTATTGAAAAAATATCGAGATCTGCAAAAAGTGCTCCGAATCTAGGAAAATATTGATTTTTTTTCCCAATGGAACATGAAAAGTGATTAAGATCAAAAACGAAATATTTCCACTTGGCCTAGCTAGTGCCGGACAAACGCAGAGGTAGTGAGTGAGTGTTTCCTTTTCGGCTGCGTCATTACAGCTACGGCAATGTGTATTATGTGGGATGCCAAGTCTTAATGCATGTTCGCCTATTGGCCAATGGCCTGTGATTATCGCTGTTATTCTGGCAATATCTTTACGTGATTTGCTTAGGAGGTAGGTAGTTTTTTCCGTGCTGTAGTTTGGCCACATCCTTCTGGATACGATACAGTTCGTCAGCCTCCTCCATCTGAGGTTTGCCTTTGACAGGAATTCTGAGGAGATCTTTGCTTTGACTGCTCCGAGCGGTATATGCACCGATTCCGCAAGTGAACAGTGAAGGGCAGAGCCTTGCCTGGCCAGCTCGTCTGCATGTTCGTTTCCGTAAACGTTGCTATGACCTGGAACCCAGATCAGGGTGACCTTGAACTGGTCGAGCGAGGCCAGCTCCTTGCGGCATTCTAATACTAATTTTGAGATTATATTGACTGAGGCGATAGCCTTGATGGCAGCTTGACTATCAATAAAAATGTCTATCTTTTGCCTCGGACATATGTTTGTCTGAAGTTTGATTTGACGACAGGCCGGTAGCCTAAAGGATTTTGCGATGTTAAGAGACTCAGAAAAAACACCTGCACCTACTCCACAGTCCATTTTTGAACCGTCTGTGTAGATTGTTAAGTTCGTGTCCCTGTTCAACCGGCCATCCTGCCAATCTAATCTTGAAGGGAATTTTACTTTAAAATGTTTAGTGAATAACATTTTGGGAGTGATATAGTCCGTTGAGGGTGGTATAAGTTCTCTTGATAGAGAAAGCAGAATGTTGCTATGGCCGTAGGGTTTCGCAGACCAGCACCCCGACTCTCTGAGTCTGATCGCGCTATGTGCTTTTATTTATAAAAAAGGTATTTTTAAATTCCACCTATAATGAACCCCATGAAACCTACTGCATTTATGCTTCTTATAATTTGTTTGAAATTTTAGTCCGCACTGAACCAAGGGTCAGCGCTAATGTTGGACCCGACGAAATTCGCTACTAGCCGTGCATATATAATAACTCTATGGCCGAACCATTCGTGGATTTAACCCATAAATAGCATTTAATAATTAGTTAATGTTGCTTTCAAAAGATGTGCCTCTGTGCACCATTTTGTGGTAAGTTGCACAGCTCACCCTACCTGTCAGGTTTATTACTCTGCCGAGGAAGTGGCGAAATGCTAACGATTTAGCCACAGAGCCACTCCTAATTTGAACGTACGTACCTAAAGTGCTTCTCGGTTTTCAACTTAAGACTAAAAGCTCAAATCAAAAAACATAAACACGTTTAGCAAAAACATTATTAACTTTATTTCTCTTGAATAGCTTTTTTTTAAATAATAATTTACGAATGTATGATATATTTTTAATATAAGTTTATTTACTATATACCCTATTTACATGGATCAATTATATATGTGTCACAATTTGTCCTTAACTTAATTCCTAAAATCTAATCAACGTATAGCTGGTCATTTAAATCCAGCTGTCAATGCGTCAGACTCACACAAAACTACTGCTCGGCTCATCTAAATAAGCTGTGCGACCGGTTTGCTCGGATCCAAGATGTTTTCGGGAAATGTCGATAGGAATTTTACTCGGAAGTGCTGAAGTTGGTGAGGAGGCAACAGCTGCAACAGGTGATTTCATTATACCACTGCTGCACTGACCCCAGTTGGAAGGCTTAATTGGAAGTACTTTTGGCTTAGGCGGTAATGGAGGTGGTCCCTTTGTCGATGACGAGTCGCCATCTGTTGATGGATCTATAGACGATGTCTGCGTTGATTCCTCTTCATCGATTTTCATTGGAGAAATTGATTGTTTCTTTGTTATGGACAGTCGTGGAGCTGGTTGTGGTTGAGGACGGTCCATTTGTTGTTGTGCGTCTAGTGGTACCGGCGCTGATTTATTTACGGGGCTAAGGTTTGCACGGATTTTTCTCAATTTATTGGCAGCACTCAGATTCTCTTTGTTCTTCAAGAAGTCCGGCAGTTCAAAGTTTATTTCGGTACCACGTTGATCCTCGAGTCGGGCGCATTGGGCACGTTTAAGTCCTTCTAGAAATTCATCTGAAATTGGTTACTAATTCATGAGCATATTTGCTGCAATTTAACGGAAGCATTCCGGTGTACAAACCTTGATTTTCTGCTCGTTCCGTGATTTGGACCTTGACGCCAGCTTTCCATTTGGCAATAATGGGTTTCTTTACAGAAGTCGGATCACTGCCGCTGGTAAGTTGGGTCGATGTGCTCAACGCATCGTCCGATTGACTAATTGATGTTTTATTAATTTTCTTAGGTCTCAGTCCCTTCAAACCTGGAATGTTTGAGTCTCGCCTTCGGATCCGATCGAATATTGATGATGTCTCTGAGGCGCAATCTTCTGACTAAACGGAAACGAGAAAAATACAACACGCTTTATTAAAAAAAAAACTATCTCTTAGAAGAAAGTGTAATCTCACCTTTAAGGAGCACAAATCAGCCGCCTTATGATTCACATCATGAGATTCCACTTTGCCTTGGAGCAACTCATTGAAGACTTTGTTAGTTATCTCATCGAGGGTACTCTGTTGTGTGTTGATAACTGCCGCATTTGGTATTGAACCGTTTCGGTGCGGCTTTATTGCTGGAAAGGATACGTTTTTTGGCATAGCTTTGAGCTTGGCTGGATTGGGCGGGTATTCACAGTGATCCACCTTCAACAATACCACCTGTAGCCGTTGGCCATCGGCTATAGTAACCGGTTGTGATAAATCGACGGGCTCATGGGTATCACGCATTAAAACCTGCACGTTCTCCATTGAATAGTTGTATTTCTGTAGAATTGGCTTGATCACCTCACAAAGGGCCTTCTTCGGTTTACTTTTCACTGAGATTACCTTTGGATCTGGGAGATCTAACTTAAAAGCTACCCTTTGTTCAATAAGCAACTCCTTGCCGGATAATATCTGAGATGAGGCATTCAGATCAACCGATTTATTGGTTGTATTTAGGATCACATCGAAAAACTGATACATAATGCCACGTTTTTCTAGCAAACGCTCAACCAATTGACGAACTGTTTCGCCCGGTCGTGTTTGGACAATCGTTGTTGCACCATCGCTTAATATCACACGACAGAGGCAGCATGCTTTTATATCGTCCGAGGTGTTGGTCAGGGTGCATTGTGGCAATGTGTCAAAACTAGATAGAGAGCTGCGTGAACTGTGAATATCGCTGGTTGAGTTAGCTGTATTTGCTATTTTCAAAGAGTTTCCCGAGAGATGAGATTTGCTGGTCCGAGCTGAAGATGATTTATTGTTTTGATTATCCGATTCGTCACGATCACGTGATTTGCAACGAGCTTTACGGTGCCACGGTAGCAGACTCTTTCGACGTCGATCTTCTGCATTGCTGGCTGATTTTTTTAACTGAAAATATAAGAATTAAATAAGCTTTCGAAATTATTAAGTATATTAATAAAAAGAATAGTTTTTCGCTTGGTATGCGGTAAAATGTTAATAAACTAAAATAAGACGATGTAAAAAGACCACCATTGGGACAGAGGATATAAGTACCTAACTCCACGATGTATAAAAACACGAATCATGTGAATGAGCCAATAAACAGAACAATAAAATATATGCTGAACAGCTCAAGACTGTCGTTCGTCTCTCAGAGAGATAGCGGATCAGTTCAATATGCCGAGCATAGGGACATCCAAGTTAATTACAAGGCTGATGAACTCGCCAAACACGAAACTACCCTACCTATGCTTCCAGATAAGGATTCCTTAGGTGTTCCATTCGTAACAAAGCTGGATGCTATCAATAGAATAAATCTTAGGTGGACAGCCGGCTCGACATGTCTAGCGACGAAACAGATGTTGCTAAAGCTGGATCTACTCTGATAGGAAGTATATCAGTGCTACAAACAGAACACTGTCTCATAGTGTCTCATAGGCAGGCATGCAACAAGGCTTGGCGTATTTTAAACGATTTTTGCAGAAGCTGTCTTGACGAGGAGGAGGAAAAAACTGTTCTCCATCTCCTCTGTACTTGTCCGGCTCTCTCACAAAGACGAAAACTTAATTTGGGTGCGTTCTACTATAGTGGTCTGAACGATCTAAAAAACAAACACATCCGAAGTCTCCTACTTCATCAGAAGCTCCAATTGGTTCAACGAGTAGGACGAATTAAATGTACAGATTCATGTGGTATCACAAGGGACCTCATAATGGCTAGCCGACAGCCACTTCAACTTAACCTAACCTATTCTGAAGGATTTAGTTGGGAGGATGAGTGAATAGAACGTTGAGCCTTAGTGGTGTTTTTAATATCTTGGAAACAGTGTCTCGGCCAATGGTGCTCAAATAAGATTTTATATGAAACTTTAATCGCTATAAGGCTAGGAGCGCACATGCGATTTCAATCGCACGACTGCTTAGTCGCAAAAAATGTAACACACACATTTCAATGTGAATGCGCGCACTCAACATCTACAAATCGCAGCGTTTATTATCCCGCGATTTGTCGCCAAAATAATTAACCCATATCAACTTCAAGCAATATAAACACACTTGCGATTTAAATCGTTGCGATTAAAAAATCGTTGTCGCATCCAGATGTGGGTACGCACGCACTTGCGGTTTTCTGTCGCATCATTATTTAGTCGCAAAATATGAGACCCATTGCTTTACACATGAATGCACACATATGCAGCTAAATAACCACAGCGATTAAAAAAACGCAGCAAGTTCCATTTTTAGAAACGATTTTTTTGCCGTAGCGATTAATTGGTCGCATATGTGTGTAGTGACATTAAAAGCAGTATGTTATATTTTTTGCGACTAAATAATCGAGCGACAGAAGACCACAAGTGCGTGCATGGTAATTCTTTTTTGCGACTACGATTTTTCTATCGGTGCGACAAAAAATCGCATGTGCGCTCCTAGCCTAAGTCGTATCAGTAAATAGCCTTTTATCAGATTATGACGGTAAAGACAGAAAAGAAAGAAAGTGGATCGAGTTAGGACCACTGGGAAGATCAGGTGACTGTTAAAACTGTCTTAAAACCAATTGCTCTGAGTGCTGTTGATGTACAGGCATCGTTGAGATCTAGGTCATCACCTAGAGCAGCATTCCGGGAGCAAAAAGTGTGAGACAAACGTCCTCCACATTGTCCTCTTTCCTGCCTTATCCTCATCCAACCTTTGGGCATGGGCCGGTTATGACCACCAATAGAACGACAAGGGGTCTCTTCAATATCTTATTAATACCTGGGACATTACGTCGCGTCCACTTGGGCATACACAAACAAAATCACATAAAACCTATAAGTCGCGCAAAACATACGGGATGTAAAACTGAAATAACTTAAAATTAATAAAATATTATGCTCACCTTAGACTGAGCGGCTTGGTGAAAATTTGTCTTCAAAAGCTCATCCAAGCCCTCCGCCGAGTAGGGCAACGGTTGATTCTTCTCATCGGCCTCAGTGCACTTCTTATACAAATCCGATCTTATGAATCGCTGATAACTATCGAACTTCATCAAGTTGAAAATTTGTTTCTGCGCTTGACTGAACAAATCTTTTTCAGCTGTTCTTAGATTTTCTTGGGCAGTGGTTCTAGCTTGAGAGTCAACATTCACCGGCTCGGCTGCACCATTTGCCAAATGTTTTGAAAATATTTCCATTGCATGGGTGGCACGTTCGCTAGGCGATTCAATATAACGATATCGCTCACATGCAGTCCAAAAGTAAATATTCTCTGCCGAGAATTCCTTTTTCAGAAATTCCGCAAATGTATGCAGTCCAGCTGGATCTTCGAGCAACTTCTCAAATGAACTGCCCCAAGCAGTGACTCCTGCAGGTGTTGTTTCCTGTTGTCCACCACCGTTCACGATATGCTTGATGTCAGCTAACTGACATCGGGCCGCTGCTGCAACTGCTGCTGCCTTGAAATCTCCTATGTAGGTATCCATTGATTTTGTGTAAACATCGTTGTCGGACGCGGTCAGAGAGGATGGTCGTCGTGCCAGCGATACTTGAGAGTCTAGATTTCTTGGTGCACGGAATGATGACTGCGCCCAACGACGGAAAGGCGATGCATCTGACGGTAGGGCTCTGGACTGCAAGTAAAAGAAAAACAAAAAATTGAAATTGAGTAAATTCAGTATTATGTCGATGAGTTATAATTAACAATGACTGGGTGTGCAAAGCAATCGGGCGAGAGTTATCTATCGACATTGTAGCGATAAGACATTTGCACAAGCAGATAAAAGAGGGCCTATCAGTTGTATTCGACGAATGTGATATCGCTTCAACTTACGAAGGTGAAGCTTTGTAATGAATAAACATCGGTGCGGTGCCATTAGCTTTTAAATGAGAAATAATGCGATAGCATTACGCTAATAGATTTATCATATCAATTTGGGTAATGAAAATAAAGTTGCTTGTATTTCAAATTTATTGATCGGATATGGCTGTTTTGTTGGGCCGTTATTGTGCACATCAGGCGCAATTCCATTTTTTAAATACATATTGTGTAAAATACATTTTTCAATATCTGGAACAAGTTAATCAAATAAGGTTAAGTGATAACAAGTTTAGTTCATTTCAGTTTTGTTCAGTGGCAGACAAATCCGATAAGTTTCCGAAGATTTTCCACATAGATTCTAATAGATTAACTTCTCTGGGGATGTAACAAAGGAATGTCCTTAAAGAATGAAACTATGCAAACGGCTTTAGATAGTCATATAGCGGAATAAGAAAAAGTTGCTTTGGAAATGAAACCTTTCAAACAAAAAGTGTCAATTAAGTAACAGAAAATGACGGCGCGTAAACATAGCAAAGGCGTACAACATGAACACATTAGGTATGTTCCTTTACTTTTAAATTTTACGAATTTTTACTAATTTACTCATTGACGGTAGGTACCTAATTTGAAAAATTCGGAAGAGAGCTGCTTCGACCAAGATATTACCCTCCACTGAGAATCGTACGAATCTTCACTTAACAAATTTCTTGGTGTAAGAAGTGGTAAAGCTGTCAGTCACCTTCCAATTAACAACTGATTTGAGGTTTGTTATTATATTCGTCATAATGCGTGCATTTGTTTTGATTTTTCGCGTAATAAAATGGAATCAATATTCAAAATAATATTGAAAGTTCTCCTTAAGTTTATTTTCGATTTCAATAGTGGCAACGAAATTCTTCCTTGCTATAAAAAAGAGACAATCTGCTCCATGTCATTTTTGACCAGAGTAAGGTCGGCCACCAACTGCCGCAGCATACAAAAATAAACCTGCCTGACGGATCATCACTCTCTACCACAAACAACATAGGTAAAGTATCTTGGAGTCAACTTCAACGAAAGATTTAGATTCAACCCACACCTGAACGCTGTTCTCAAGAAGGCATCACTAGCATTCCACCGAGTCTACCCTCTGATGAAGAAGCAAAATGGACTAAGCAGAAAAACAAAACTGCTGCTATACAAGCAGCTCATAAGACCAATAATAACCTACGGATTCCCCATTTGGTATACCGTCTCCAAGACATACATGAGCAAGCTGGGCGTGTTCGAAATAAAACTCTTGCGGATATGCACAGGACTGCACTACAATCCAACACGGAAGAAAAACGTCAGAAGCTCAAGACTCTACGAAGAAGCCAAAATTCTACCACTGGAAAATTATATGGTCACACTTTTCCGGAAAATTCTCAGGAATACCTCCAGCCATCTAAACCCACTATACTCTGTCCAGGAAAAATTGTCAGTACAGGCCTTATGGAGGAGCTTTTTTTCTACCAGTGGTGCCGGTAGATACTCTCACGGCATTCAAACCCAAGAATTGCCACTGAAATAAGAACCAAACCACTGTCATACCAAGGAATTGTTGGTGTAATTTTCCTAAAACTCGCATACAGCCCACCACAACCAGTCTGCCACACAGCCGCAGGCAGAATGAGCATGATCGGCTTGTGTTCACTTGCTATTATCACCAAGCAAAATAAGCAGTGTGTGTGACTGAAGCACATCAGAAGAGTGTTGCCATAATCTACAATGCAAGCATGTCATTAGGGTTTTTCTATGGATTTTGTCAATGAACTTTCGGTTTTGGTGCTTTTGAGAGCGAGTTTTTATATAGGGTGTTGCCATTCGGTTTTAATTTGTTTGTAAATTGGATTACGGTGATATACTTTGCGTTTTGAATTTTTTTTTGTGTTACGAAATTTGTATTTTTCGTTGGAAAACAAACTTAAGCGATTAGGCCTACTAGGGGGATACCCTTACAAAAAAAACTCCTATCACCTTACCGGAAAAAAAAGATACGTAATTTATTTCATTCAACAATATGTTTTAAATTGGAAGATGGTAACCCTAATAGTATTGCTCTCTGAGTTATGGCGAATTATCATATAAACCTTGGCAACCCTGTGAGAGCTTTAAAGAGGGACCGATTTATGTAAGTCATTGCAACCAGACTGAGAGACAAACATCCTATCTTCCCTGTACTGACAATTTTTCCTGGACAGAGTATAGTCAGAAGGATCACGGACCTGCCACACATTCCAGAGCACAGGCATCTTCATGTGCTGGCTCTGCTTAACGAGGTGTTATTCCCAAGCGAGACTGACAGGACAGATCTGCCCTTCTACGAACTAACCGAGACTGCCCACCATCGAGGATAATACCAAGATGACCAACCACCACAAATCACAAAGGACAATAACACCCGGACTTGAACACCCTGAGGTCAGCCCAGACAACGCTGCATACTACGAGTATGAATCCGAGAAGTCAGATACAATTTATGTAAAATAGATATAAGAAAACAAACATTGTATACCGTTGGGCCCCTGTTGTTGAGCCAACGCATTTAAATATTTAATATTCACCACCATATTTTGTAACCTAGAATTAAGTCAAATTGTATATATAAAGTTTAATAAAAGTAAATGACAAATGCCATGTCATTTTTGATGCAGCGTCGCTTTTTGTTCTTATTGAATGCTTTTAGTTTTATGAGCACACTCTTTCACATTTTTCTCTTTGAGGAGTGTAATAGAGCTTTATTGGGGAGTACAGAACTAAAATTAAGAAATTTATTTTTTGCCTAGCATTTTTCAATTGGAACGGTTTTTTGTTTTGATAGAGTCTGTCTAATCTCGTGTTTATTAATCAATCACTGACTTTCGTATCAAAATAAGTGTTCGTCAGTGAAAACATTGCTCCCTTTTTACGGCGGACGTGGGACCCTTCAATGTCGACTTCTCAACGTTTAGTGGCCAAATTCGAGACAACCGGTTCATTTAAACGACGTTATATTTCCTCCATAAGGGCATGAATGGCACTTTCAACTTAAATAATTGTTTCACACAACCTGTTTCATTCCATTTCAAATCTAAAAGTAGTGATAGTTCGATAAAAAAATATGAATGAAGTATACAGAAAGTAAAATTTGTTTTCCAATTTACTGAGTAGAGAATTGTCAAGGCAAAATAAGAATAGTTCAATCCGAAATTAAAAATAGGATTCCAATTTTTCATTGGAGTACCGGAGTACGGAGAAGAAAATGGAGTATAATACTTCTAGTACTTCTCGGACTCATCAAAAATAAGTTCGATTATTTTCGAATCACTTTCATAGCTAATTTTGTTAGTAAACTAACAAATTCTTCGAGCTTATCAAATATTTTAACGACTTCTGCATAAATACATACTACAAAAGCGTTCCCTAACTTTTTCGTAAGTGTCTCTCTCTCTCTGTGATAGAATTTATCCCCACCACTTCCACTTTGACAGTCTATTCCATATTTACTACAAAAGTAAAGGAACAGACCTATTGTGTAATAAAGTCGAACAATGACTAGATGGTTCGTATATCTGTAGGGGCGATGCTCGGTTTACTCGCAAAAACACTAGGCTCTAGTATTCCATTCTCGGGCATCGTTTAACATGTTCAGGTCCCAGTGTAAAGAGCGTCCAATTTTTGGCGGTTACAATGTTCGCAGACAAACTGTTCAGAAAATGAGTTGGCCGTGGTGTAGTTGCCACGCAGATTGGTATAAGATCGCCATGGTTGGTATTATTAACACTTTAAAATGCGATTCTGGTTTTCACTTTACAGGTACTGCACCCACAAACAGCAAGAACTACGATTACATGTTTATGTTTGATAGTACTTCTTCTCAACGACAAGTGAACACGTACAAGAATTCAAGTAATCGTGCGAAGAGTAAGTAATTAGAACTCAACAAAATTAAAGACACACCAAACTGACAGCAGCTAGTAGAAAAAAAAATAAAATTAATAAAGAATGAAAATTATTCTCAAGGTATGGCATAGTCTGCATACACAAAGAATAGACACATTACAGTGCCTACATTTATATTCAGTATTCAAAGCCAGCCACAGTATGAACTATTTCCAAACTTTGAGTGTACAAATAAATTGTTCTTCTATTTGCAGCGCTCTGCTCGCTTGAGTTTTAACAGAGTACATTCCTGAATCATTAAGCATTCCGCATTAGTTATTTTTAGTTTTAATTCATAACAATTGGGGAATTCCTGTCACTTTATCGCTTGTCGAAAATGTCTAGAGGGGGCGAACTATTTTTAGAGCTTTTTGCAGAGAGATAAGTAAGATTTAAGATTTGTTTCCGTTTCAAATTAGTCACAGTTGAAAATGAATATGGAAAAACATCAATATACAATATACATTCATCCCGCATGCAATGACATATCAATTTGAACTCATTCGGTTTTGGGGTCAAGCGATAAGTGTATAATTATAGCGTAGTCACTCGAATGCATCTATTTAGGGGGAAAAGTGATATAGCATTGTTATTGACTGTGTAGACGATGAGGGTTGTCTTCAGTTGATAACATACATACAGCAACAAGTATTCGTTTTTTGATGACTTCATTGCATCAATTCCAGACCCTGTTTATAGATTCTGATCGCAACAACTTTTCACTATGTGACTCAGTGTGTACTTGCATGTGAGAGAGTTTTTATTGTGTAATGCACTTAACATAGAACATGTACGTTTTCAGTTTACGCTATGTACTTCTCGACTCTTTACAAAAAGATGGTTCGACACAATGATACTAAATACTTCTCGTATAGTGCTTACAACGAGCCAGACTTAATTGAACGATGAGTCTTTACCGGGTGTCGTTCGTTATACGAATTTTAAGATCGGAAGTGTCTGGAGGGAAGAATGTCAGCGGTTCAGATGAAGTTTAAAAATGTGTGTTTGTGAAAGAAATAAAATTATTAAAAAACTGTTGGTTATTTACAAATTTTGTGTTTTACCAATCATATGCATAACTGATGATAAGACTCAAAGATTGGCGGCTTCGGAACGACTGGACAAGCTTTTGGATTATGCGCAAAAATAAATGACTTTAGTAGAGTCTTCTTTTATTTCCAGTTATAAGACTGGTATCCAGTTTAGCCAAACAAAGAAAGCTAGTTAGGAGATAAATAGGGGCATGCTAAAAGCTCGCTCAATATTGACAGTTCAAAGCTCGGCGGAAAACAAACAAAAACTGGGTAGTAAAAGGGTCTTTCATTAGCGACTTGGCAACTTCAAGCTTTCACTGTGAAGGCTCCACTGTCAATGTCAAAACATTCCGTAAAATCAACATTTTCCATAACGGTGAAGTACCTACACGAAGGAACACCGTTTAAAAATAATTAAAATAATTAAAACCTACTGAAACTCGAAGTCGGTGGTCACAACTTTCAGAACTTAACGCCATTTTTCGTTAAACGGCTTCGTCAATAAGCATAATATGCGTTACTGGACAGGTGAGAACACTCATGTGCTTCATGAAACAGCACTTCATCCGCAAAAAGTCAGTTCCCGAGGTGGAAATATGAACGAAGTCGAATTCCGTTCATCAATTTTTTTGTTGTTGAGATATCTCAAGTAGTTTGCATTATTTAAAAAAAGAAGTTGTCAAGTATTAGGTCTGTTCCCTTACAATAATACATTCGAATACATTAGTCAAATTTAGCCAAACTTTGTTCACTTCTACCCAACTTTTGCGTAAGGGAACGAAGTTTGACTAATGTATTCGAACGTAGTATCGTAAGGGAACTGTCCTAATGAACGACCCTCAACATTATCCATTCGGTGAGCTCGTTTTTATTTTACTTGTTTTTTCTAAACTGTGTGAACATAAAGTTCATGACAGAATGTCGGTAAACGTGATTCAAATTATACACGTTATTTAAAATTCAAACTTCAAAAGCATCGCAATATTTAAAACAATGCATACAACAACAATTGAAGAAGATGTTATCATTGCTGCATCAGCTGAAACAATTTTTATAGCAGGGCGTAGAAGACAAAACTTTCCAAAATCTCTTTACCGTCGCGAAACAATTATTATTACCCGATAAACATTCGAGGCCAAATGATTCTCTATTCTGATATAAATAAAAATCTCGATATCTCTCAAAACAATATCTCTGCTTTGAATTTGCGTTTCCTTTTGTTTGTCACGCAAATATTTCTTTTTATTCCGTTTCTTCTGTCAACATTTATATTCGATTTAATGTACCGGACATTTATTTCGCGAGCTAAATGAGTGGAGACTTTTCATCGGCCCATCTACACGAAGTTAAGAATTTAGCGTGCGAACTGGATACTGCTTTGCTAAACTACCTCGCAAAATTTTATCTTTGTAGACTTTTTTGTATGGGAGATAAAATTTAGCGCGAGCAGGATACTTAGCTTGAACGCAAAAACCAGATTGAACGGGAACGTCACTTTCCCTACGTTATCCACATAACCAAACTGTCAACTTAGAACTAAGTCACGAATTTCTTGACTAGATTCGTCGGCTACCCCTCCATAAACGTCAACTGAAACAGATGCTCACGTGACCGATTTCAGCCAATCAAAACCGAGATACATCTAGTCAGACAGCTGTCAGATTTACTAAACTAGGTACTTGAACGTCCCCATTCCATGTTCAGCTACGGAAAACCACAAATTATACCCCATAAGCGATTTTTTTTACAGCTGCGACATTTCTCCAAATGCCCATAAAACATCGAATATTACGATTGGCAGCAGGAAGCTTCTCAGATTCGAATTGAAGTCCTGTTCCACTCCCTACAAAAATTAAAGGCAGACATATCATGATGCTTATTACAAACGAGATTTATCTAAAAGTTTTTAAGAAGAAGTTGAAATAAATTAAAATTTAACTATCGCATGTAATTTTGATTAAGCATTTTTTTTTATCACATTCTGGCAACACTCCACACTCTAAAGCATGTGAATTTCAAAACCCGCTTATTCTTTCAATGCCAATTAAGACTAGAGAGAACTTCAATTAAATTCAATACATTGTTGTGTGGGGAACATTTCTAGAAAGATGAGTCCTATCCTATATATTTTTGTGTTTTATATTTTCGAGATAAGAAGTAACTTGTAGGGAAACTAATTTTATTATTTTTCTTTTCGGAAGAAGACGTGCGTGGAGTTTCAAGTGAAGTGCATAAGGGGTGTAGTTATTATTATGGTAAGGGGACTAGTGATAACCCTTGCATTCAGTCGTAAACAATTATGAATAATGGTTTCTTAGCTGTCACTAAAACAGAAATATATTAATCATCATTTCTAGGAAAAGTTGCTGTTCCAAATTTGTTTCAGCTAATGCTTATCAAGTTAAGAAGTATACTTCGAAGTTGTCTATTTTGTTCCCAGTATTTGGAACGCATTAAATGGAAAATACGAAGACTAAGGCCCATTTGCTGATACTACTCATAGCGATTTAAGTTCTACTTAAAATCTTACGTAACAGTTTATGGCATAGAAAAAGTAGCGCATAAGTTTTTTAAACAAAACTTAAATCGCTTTGAGTGGTACAAGCGGTAATGAGATGCGTTATTTTAAGTTTATGGCTTCTCCGTTCTCATTTATATACGAGTATAAAAAACAAAGTTGCATTCATAACTCGAGAACGGATCGTCCGATTTGAGTTATCCTTTCTTTGTTTTGGAAGGTTCATACGGCGAGAAAACTGGGAAATTTTAAAAGGAAGTTGGAAAATTTGTAAAAATTAGTTTTCCATATATGTATTTCATTTTGTGTGAATTAATTTTTTTGATTACAATAGCCGTATTTTATTATCAGCGTGATCTGATCCGAATCAGATCACGAAAATAAAACAATACGGATCATAGACGAATTGTGGCAACAGTTGCTTTCAAAAGACGACCATGCCACCAGCCATATTGCAAACATTCTGTACAACGACATTTCAGTTGCTTGTCGGGGGTGTTGCCATATCAGTTAAATTAATCATTTTTAATTTTCGAAGGTGAGAGTTTTTTAAGAACTTATTTAAAGTGTTTACAATCAGTTCGAAATATAATGAAAACCGCAGTTTACACATCTGGTCCGCTTAGATTGGAATAATTCTTAGACAAAGCATTATACTTTTCATAATAATACCATAATTCTCTCTCTGCACACACACAAAATACGTTTGATTGTTAAAATAAAATCGGAACTTCACGTTAATTTAAAGCTGTAGTCCAAAAAACTCGGCGAAAACAGTTGCAGTTATAAAATAGTTTAAATTTATGCAGACTGCTAGTTTACATTTTTCATTAGATATTCCGAGATTTTCTGGACATTTGTAGCTGATTTGTACTTTATGTAAAAACAAAAAACAACTATCACCTTTCTGCCGGAAAACTTGTGAAACAATAATTATTTACGAACTGCGACAGCGACACATTTCATAAACATTTTTTGTTAAACATTTACTTAAAAAATTATGGAATATTTCGCTGGGCATGTCATACCTTTACAGAATTAAAAAGCAAAATCTCCAAAGGCGCGAAATTTATTGGATGTAAAAAAATGCTTATTGATTTTTTGTGCTATGAAGAGTATTGAATTTTTTAGTCTGGCAACGTGACTGTGTGGCTATCTTTTACAAGCACACCAACGTTCAAGAATGAAACAAACAGCGCCAGACAGCGCTGCGAGCAATAGTAGAAATAATTTTCAGATCATGGTTCATGATCTCGATGAGAAGTAGGATCATATGCTGTTGTTGTAGGTGCATGTAAATCAATGATCTATATAGATCATGGCTGATAATAAAATAGGGCTAATATAAAGTGAGATCGTACTTGTCTAAAATTCGACATGAATTTAATGATTTAGCACGGCCAAAGCCGGCTTGAACAGCGAGTAGAAGTATTATATGTCGCAAGATCTATAGAGATTTTAATACAAACATATGGACTGGCCAACCAGAATTTCTTGCTCCGTTGTTTTCAAACGTCAAGCCGAGCCGTTGCAACAAAGCCTTGTTTTCGTCGAAAAACTCTTCGATGCATTCACACCGATCACCTCATAGTTTTCGTTGGACGTTTCAATCAGCTGTGAGACACAAGTTGTTAAACTTCGGTGCAAGCTTTTTTGGTTACGGATTTCGATCGCGTAAATTAATTAAAAAACAAAATTAATTTAGCGCATTCAAAAATAATATTAGCCCATGAATTAATTTTGCGAAATGATTTTAAGTTATTCGGTCAGTTATTCTGCTGACTTTGCAGAATACTGCAAAAGGTGTGTTTGGTTGAACAACCCAACGATTGGAAGTCGTGGAAAACGACTACGCGACTCGTTTTGAAAACTGAAATATGTATGGGAAAACTTCTGTTTTCGTTTCCTTTTCGTTTTTCCCATCGAGCCGAAAACCGGGTTATATATACATACAGTCAACTCTCGATTAACCGGGGTGCTCGGGACCGAGCTCGTACCGGAAAATCGAAATTCCCGGATAATCGAAAATTATATTATCAACGAATAAACAAATTTTTTACAATATTTTTCCATTTATTTGTAATAAGATTTTGTACTTTGAAACAGTCAACAAACTAAAAAACATACATAATAAGAAAGACAACACCTACAGATACGTTTCTACACGTGTGGATAGAAAAAATACGTAGTATGTAATTGTTTTGGCTTATTGATCACGGATAATAGAGTGAATCCCGGAAAATCGATTTCTAAATTAATAAATTTTTGAAAAAAAATTTCCCGGTTAATAGAGTTGCCGGTTAATAGTTAGAATGCCGGATAATCGAGAGTTGACTGTATCTCAGTTTTCAAAACGAGTCGTTTATGCTACATTTCCACCGGAGATTAATTACGAGATTTAGGGCGAGATTAAAAATAAATCCTGAAATGTTTCCACCAAAAAATAAAGAAGAATAATTTGACGTTTCACCAGATGTTGTCAACTACTGTCAAATCGAACAACCCAAAATTGTGATAATAGGAAATAAAATAAAAAAAAAAATTGATAAAACATGAGTTCCAGAAGTCTAGTAATATTATTAGCTTATAATTTAATTCTACAAAATAAAATGAAAGTTTTGATTGTTGCATTTCTAGGAGAAGTCGCTATATGACAGAAATAAATTCGGATATGGATTTTCTTTATGACATAATGTCAAATACAGCTCTGTTTGCTTGGTATTTTTGACATTCCGAGCTGCGGACAGTATGTTCATAAACCAGACTCTACATGCAAACATGGTTGATAATCGAGATTTATTTCTAATCTCCATTTTCATGAGATAAACTTTTATGTGGGATTTACGAACATTTTTCTTATTTTCGCAGATAATATCCGGTCCAGTGCAATTCTTGTAGATACGATCTGCATCAGCTTTCCAGGTTACTATTTTTAGGGAGCCAAATAATATTTAAAACAAAGAAAAGATATCGCTATGAGTAAAATGTTCTCAATTCCCTTGTTATCAAAAATATTCACCCTGAAAATTTTAGCTAAATTTTCCCTTTCAATACGAAAAATAGAAAATCAAATACACAAATTACTTTACCATAATTACAATCTGGAAGAAGCAAACATGACGTCAATTCTTTCCATATAAGAAGTAACAAATTGATCAGAAATATTCATGTGATTAAATGTGCAACAGATTCACTATTTAATGAAATCACATTAACGAGTAGGTATACATTACAAATACATAGGTACAGTCTTACATATTAAAAATTGGTGGGAAAAAGTAATAGCACTCGTCGTTTTCATTCGAAAAGTTTTTTTTTTTATGTAGAAAATGAGAGTAGGATGTTATTTTTGCTTACGAATTTAGTTTTAAAATCATGACGCTGGGGACTGATGAGTTTGTACTTTGTAGTGCTTTCATGGAAAAATGTCAATGACTCGGCTTTTGTTGATATGAGTATGTAAACAAGTGATAAGTAGAAATGTACAGGCAGTTGAAATTCCTTGTAAAAATTGGCAGATGCGAAAAGTTTAAAACTTATTTGTTATGTATGTATAAAGGGCGTTTAGTGATAGTCGTCTCTTTCTAAATAAGTCGAATCGAATTTCCATTTTTTTTAGAATCCACCCCAAATTTAATGAGGAATTTTATCTTAGTCTTCCAAGTTTTATGATCAAAAAACTATAGTCATCTATATATGCCTTTGAATGCATGTTCTCAAGTTTGTGCTGTTTAAGATTTAAATATGGTACTCCCCATTCAACAAATTGGGTTTATTTTTTTGTTAGCACACGCGGTAAACTCCACACTTTGCAACAGTGATTGCCTAAAGAATTATAAATTTGAGAAAGTATTAAAATTTCTACAACATTTACTGCTGAAAGCAGTTGACTTTGAAGAAAGTTTTCCACCACACATAACCGCAAATGCTTTTATTAGGTGGATGAATAATGAATATCCCAGGAAAACCGCAATTGAAACCACAAACTTAGTCTGAGAAAGCATATTGAGGTTATAATACACGATAAGCATTTCGTAATATTATAACAAGCTTAGACCAAAAGTGTTCTTGCAACCGCAGATAAACTACACTTCTTCAACCATTCCCTTATCCCTTAACTTTATACTTACTACAAAGTCAACTTAATCTGAAAAGTAAACTACCAAAAACGCCTCATTAAACTACTGGTTGTCAAATCGTCGACACAATGGGCCTTACTAATAATCATTTCTAACCTTGACACTAAATATTTTCTAGGTCACAATATGTAATTTTGTATGGAAAATTTCGCCATTATAAATAGAATGTATGTAAGAATGAAGAAGTAGGTACATAGGTGTATTTGTTTCTGGGGTTTGCACCACGGATTTTCTATGCAGTAAATCCAGCAAGTGCAAGCCTACACTTGTCGGCAAAAGTATTTTGACAGAAATGAAAGAATGGCGAATAATTCCTATCGGCTACGGATTGACTGTCTACAGTTTTCACTCAGTGATTGCAATGCATATGGTGTGATCTATGATTCTATGTGCAAATGATACCATTTGAGACCCATGGCTGGACAGCTCAGGAGTCAGATTCTGTAAGACGAAACGTTAAAACGTTTTCGTGCGCAAATTGTAAATATCGCAATTAATGTAAATTAAATGTACCTCACTGGAGTAAAAAACGAATAAGTTGTAGCGAAAAAGGTGGAAGGATGGTGGATAGGGGTACATTTTGGGTAAGTTGGCTAAAAATCTAAGTTTAAGTCCCAAAATTCTCGATCGTAATATGAAAAACTGTGCTGAAAACCCGATTATCTAGAGGAGAATTCAGAGGCGTCTTGCTGAACTCGATTTGGATACATAAACTGTAAGAAAACATACCCAGTACCGTATAGAACTACGAAAACAAAATAAAGGGGCTACAATTCGCCCAAGAGTTTAAGAATTAACCCATAAGGTGCGGGACCGGGTCTTATGAATGGAAGAGAGTTCATATTTGAGCCGCATGAATCACGGTAAAGAGATTTTTTTTCTGATGCCGAAATAATCTCGTGAGAAATACACACCAGTTGTTCAGACCAATTAATATGTTTGTAACATGGGTTTGTAATGTTTTAGGGTTGTATACCGTCCAACGGATGTGCAGATTTGGTTTCAATCGATGGAAGATGATCCAGCACAAACTTTTAATAATTATGCATTGCCATCTGGTGATAGACTAATAGCGCAGTCATTTATTTTGTTACAGGTTAACGCTCCTTGTCAAAAAAGCTTAATTGTAATCTAACTTTTACGGGATATTTAACCAGAAACACACAACTGTCTACCCTTAATCGCAGATTTATGTATATGTATGATGTTGCATTAAAGGAAAGAATAACTGATGTTCTGACACAAAGCAGAGAGGAGATCGTTTTTCTAGTAACAAACATTTGGCCGCTTGGAATCGGCAAAGCATTGTAGATCCCTTCAATTCGTTCCAAAAATGAAATCTCACACAAAACGAATGGTTGTGAGAAGCTACGCCTAGGGTCCTTACGGAACTGTTGCGCCAACTATTTTTTTTTAAGCTTTGGGATGACGTTCCTGCAGAAATGCTGCAAAAACTCGTCGAAACTGAAACTGTTGCAAGACAATTACAGAATGTTATTGACGCTTAAGCAGATATATTTTATGATAAAACAATTTTATTTAGTTCCTTTTTTAATTTCAAAATACATATGTATTTTTTTGAGTAAAACTTATATGTCAAAATAATTATGCCAAATCAAAAAGTTAATTTTATTAATTTTAATGAATTTAAATTAATGTATTTAGAAATATAAATGGCATTTTTTCACCTGTTAATTAAAAAAGCAAACTGTCTATTAATTTTTTTCATTTCTTCATAGAATTCATAAAATTTAACTTTTAGTTTCGTCAAAATCTTCTGCCGATGAGCGGAAAGTCTGCTAACGAGTTTTGTACGACATTTTAGTTTTTATATTTCTCTTGCTCGTTTTGCATATTTGCAAACATATTTTATATTGGTTTTTTTTTCTGAATTAATAAATATTGAAACATTGCTTTAAAAAATCATTTTTTGTTGTTTTTAATGGATTTGAAAATCGTCTCAATTAGTTTAGTAAGTATTGAGAAAAAAAGCTCTACTATTGTGAATCTGTCTAAAATCCAAAACGACTTGTTTAAATTATAATTAGTTCACATTATCGATAGACTACTGTATTAGATTCAATTTTAGAGTAGATAAAACAGAATTTTTCATTATTTTGAGATGAACACGATTCCTGATGTCCTAAGCAATATGTCAAACACGTGAACCACTAAGCAAAGCAGAGTATTGTGGTCAGTGTTGTTATGTATATTGTTTGCGAATCGTATATTTTCCCGGTTCAAAATCGTATTTGTCGTATTTTCTAATGGCACGGGTACCTACAAAAAAATGCGTTTAAGAGCGTAGATGTCATATTGCACTTAGTTTGAATGTTATTTTGTAGTGCTCGTGAGAAATCGGACAGTATGAACTTTAATATTATACCTTCCCATTATTATTAGCTTTGTAACTTCTTCTATGTTTCAAGCAAATTGAACCTCAAAGTATTTGCTTTCGCGCAAAATTTTAGCGTCCCTAGTCTCCACTCCGTTTCTACACAGCAAAGATAAATGGTAGCTTCATTTTTAACTATGATATAGATGGGACAAAAGCCATAAGTTCATGACAGACGTCGGCAAACGTGAATTTAATTATACACGTAATTTGAAATTCAAACTTTAAAAGCATCATTGCTGCATCAGCTAAAACAATTTCTATAGTAGCAAGTTGCATATTTGCAAAAAAGAAAAACAAAAGGCCGGCAAAACACCATTATATTATGGTGTTATATCAAATATCAGATTATATTTAAAGCTAAAAAACAAATTTTCGATAAACATCAATGTAGGTATTTATAGTTCTTGGATTTAGTTTCCAATGCTAGAAATTATAACGAGAACTTCCATAGTTATGTGTCCCGAAACTTTTCGAGGCCAAATGAAAGCAGAAGTCCTCCTAAAAAAAACTCTATTCTGATATAAATAAATATCTCGATATCTTGCAAAACAATATCTCTGCTTTGGATTTGCGTTTCCTTTTATTTCTCACGCAAATATTCTTTGCGTTTTCCTATAAAAAAAATAGCAAACACACAGCAAACTTTTTATTCCGTTTCTTCTGTCAAAATTTATCTACGATATATGCGCCTGACATTTATTTCGCAAGCTAAATAAGTTGAGATTTTCATCGGCCCATCTAGGTACCTATATGAAGTTAAGAATTTAGCATGCGAACAGGATAGGTACTGCTTTGCTAAACTGCCTCGCTAAATTTTATCTTTGTAGACATTTTTGTATGGGAGATAAAATTTAGCGCGAGCAGTATACTAGTCTTTACCAACAATATTTATACCTTCTTAGGGGTTACACCCTCAAACAAGTTATTGGACTAAGTCCGAACTCTATTGAATCTAATGAAATATTTCCTTTTATACCTTGTAAAACTGCAAATCCCTATGAAAAGCGGTTAAGAATTTATGTCTCCTAAGAAAAGTAAATGCTTCTATCCAATTTATTTATCAACCAATCCGCAATGTTTAAAATTAAAGCAACCAAAGGGTATTCGGGTAAGAATCTCGAAAAAAAAAACTGTAAAAACAGCGTAAATTCTGTCAGAAAAATGTTTTCCTACGAAAACAATTACAACAAATCAACTACCCCATTGGATTCCATCATAAAAAAAAATGCCTGGCAGATGGTTACAGTAAAAAAATTAAATATTTTAGTGGAATGATTTGGTTTTTTGTTGTAGAATTGACTGAAAAGTAGATCGGAACAAGTTTTTCTTACGGAAAAATGTATAAAAATTACTTTTCCTACAAATTTTAAGATTATTTGTTTTTTTGAAAAACTAACTGTATAATTCATAAGCAACATTATAATGCCAAGATTAAGTTAAACCATTAGGTTTAACGTTTATGAGGTCAAAAATAGCAAACGAAAATTTGTACTGTTCCGTTTTACGTACGGCTATAACTAGGGCCTAACGTATAAACACGTTCGATAATGGATGCTGGATAGTTGCAAAGGGACGTGTTGGCAAGGTAAAGTCAAATATTTCAGTTTCTGCTTCTGAAACTCGTTGGATTTCATCTATCGACTATGTCGGTTTACCCATCGTATTTATGTTTGTAAAATATCGGAAAAAATCGTTAAAATATTTACGAAATCGTCGAAATTAGGGCGAAAAAGAACAAAAATCGGAACGTCGTATTAACCTTCGGAAATCGTCACTTTTACGATAAATACGATCACATAACAACGCTGATTGTGGTTTAAGCGGAGAGGAACTAATCTGATGAAAAATATGTCAAAGGTGGCTTTTATTAGGTTATCCCTTGCTCATACGTCATGTCAACAACAATTATTGGAAATCTTAAATCTTAGAGTAGTAGAGAGTAGAGTAGACAGAATAAATTCAAACCGTATTCTATTACTTTTTATTACAGTTTATTTGTCAGAGATAAATCTACTTCTAACGATAGTCTCTGCTGTTCAATTACTCTTTTTCAACTGACTTCTGACTCTATAGGTAATTTGGAAGTTGAGTCGAAGAACTTTTCTTTTTTGTTCAGAGTTGTCGAGGTTGATGTTGCACAAAGGTGTTTTATGCTTTTAAATCTATCTGATGTGTTTAAGACAATGACATTTGGTTTCAAATTTTATATCTTTTGAATGGCCGCTTGAGAACAAATAAAAAAAATGCAAGCACCCATACAGATTTGCGACGTGTGCGTGCACGTACAAAAAGTTAACAATTCTATAATAACTTTTAGAATGCAACAAATGAACAATGAACAAAAAATCTACGTTCGATTAACTTGACGTAGCGTGCATATCGGCCATATTTAAATGTTCGGATCGATACGACCGGGCCAACAATACCGGGCCGGCATTCTGTAAGGCGAAAACGTTCAAACGTTTTCGTGTACACGAACAGTTTGCTTCATGTAACATCAAAAACGAAAGAAATTCTCGTGGGCGCGAAAAAAAACGAATGAACACTTTTTCTTTGACGTTTTCACTTTTCTTGCTTCATATACCTAACCTTAAAAACGAATAGATTTTATCGTCTCCACGAAAGAAAACAAACGACAGCTATTTTGTTCACGTTTATCATTTTCCTATTTATTCTCTTTGAATTTGGTGGTGTTAAGATTGTGCTGAATATTTTACTAGAAATGCTAACAAACTATTTTTTGTTGACCAGCGAGAGCGACGAAAATGAAGTGGATAATGAGCACGTAAAGTTAAGAAAAATTAGAAGAAATCTGCGGGATTGTTCGAATCCTCTCACATTACCTGACAAAAGGTTGGTTTAATTAAATTTGGTTCATAGTTAAAAAGTTATTTTTTTCTTTAAGTCTTGTTCAACGTTTTAGGTTAAACAAAGCTGCCTTTAAGTACGTGCTGGACAATATTCACTTGCATACGGGTACACGAAATATATACGTGCTTCCTATTTTAAAGCTTTCCTCAATGTCAAAACAACTTAACGAAAATAAAGCTACATACTGAGACTGCCAAACTATAATTTTGTTGTCACACATTTTCTCAAACCTAAACGAATGTGAACAAAAAAACGTTAGGAGTTACATGAGGCAGATTTTCGCTTTCGCGTGATTTATTTCGTTTTTTGAAACGCGAAAGTGGATTTCGTTTTGTTACTTATACAGAATCCCAACCCAGCATATTCGCTAATAAGAATAATATCAGGGGTCAGGTTGTGTAAGGCAAAACGAACAAACGTTTTCGCGCACGAATGATTTGCCCTATCCAAATTTCTTCTTGTACACGAAAACGTTTTAACGTTTCGTCTTACAGAATCTGACCCCAGGGCCAGGATAGGAGCTACAACGCAGTTTATCAGCGACAATTATACCCACAAAAGTGTGTTATTTGATAGAGTGTGCCCTGTTCTGAAAGGTACCTACTTTGGCTTACATTTCTTTCAAAACAAAGCCAAAACAACAGTTAAGTTAGCCGAAGCACAAGTGTGCGAAGCGCTATAAATATCCCAGGAAGACATTTCCATTCTACCAATTTGGTACTGTTTTGCAAAAATATTATACCAAATGAGGAGAAGGTTAATCCCATTGTGACAAAGAAACTGGAACAGAAACAGAATTAGGAACAGAAGAAAAATGGCTGTTTGACGACAGAACGTAAACAAGTCTACATTGATTGTTCCTGTTGCAGGCAGCACACTGGCAGCCAAATCGTGGTGGGGGAGGTTTTTTTGTTTTGATTTTCCGCATCTGTCATCTGGCTGTTTGTTTCGCATCGAACTATTTTATATTGTGATGACCATGTAAAGTCGCAATTCGACAATTAGCTTCATGAAAATCGTCTTCCCTAAACATTTCAAAAATCTGCTCCATTTTTTCATTGAAGTCAAAGCTAAAAAGTATTCAAACAAAACACAATTTAATAGAATAGGCGGCCATTATTTTTATGGATCTGTTTCTGTTTCAGTTTTGTGTAGCTTACGGAACAACGTAAACAGAACCAGCATTTATTACAGAACGAAAAAACTTGCTGTTCTGTTTCTGTTCTTTGTCACTTCGTGCCTTTAGTAAGACCCTCCAACAAGTAAATCAATTATTATTGGAAACCAAATGTACCAGCTCTGTTAGCGCATTGCATTTGCACTAACTTGACATGATTTCGGTTGCAGACTTATGAAAATCCCATAAAACAAATTGCGAAAATTTATCTTTCCTTCACTGAACATTCACCTTTAGTTCAATTAAAATAAAATCCTCTTACGCAAAGTACCACTAAAAATGTAAATGCAGGTTAAATGCCTTTATAAATATTCATTATTGCAAATCAATAAATTTACTATTTCGCTATTCACATAGATATGCAAATTGCAAACAATCATAACCTATAGTGGAAACGTGTTCAAGCAATAGGTTACTAATTTAAATATTTAATAAGAACAAAAAAACGTCCACATATGTAGTAGATTAATAGTGTAAAGTATAACCTTGAAAATCTACCCATTTTTTATATATATTTTTTTTCTTTTTGTTATACCACTGACAGTATCTTTCAGATTAAGCCATTTTTTCCGAAACAAATTTTGGGTTTTTTTTTAAACAAATATTTGCAGGAAACCCGTACTAAAGCGGAGACGATAAATCAAATGAAACCAAATTCCCACAGCATAAAAACCGACCAACATCGAGGCACATGTATACGAAACTCGATTGCTCTATCTGAATCTACTTTAAATTTTAAATTAAGTAATCCTAATAATGTCGAATCTAGTACACACATGCAGTGGTAATGGGAAAATGATTTATTTTCCGCTTATTTTTTTTTGTTTGTCATGTAATTCGACTTGAATAGTAAGTAAACCATTCGAGGGGGAAAACTAATCGAAAAAAAGAAACGATTATTCTCTTTGTTCGAAGAGAAATAATGAACGGAAAAAGAAAGCAATTAAGGTCAAACTGAAAAAAAAAAATTAACAACTAGAAAAGAACACAACGTAGATTGTAAAATTCGACACACTAAAACGTACAAAAAGACTGAGGAAGTAAGTAATTTAGACCATTAAAGAAGCAGAATAAAACAAGAACACGTAAGTGAATGCTGTCAGTTTACTTTACCACGTTGTCTCACAGTTAGAGGGAACGTATTCAAAGAAAAATAATAAAAACTGCGACAGAAAAAAAAATATACATAAATACAAAACCACTGCGTAGTTGAGATGTCCCCCAAAATAGTGGGGCGTGACAATCGTGTGAACAAACAGAACAAGAAACGACAAAAAGTGTGCTGGAGATGAATGAATTTACAATACGAGTACAGTGGTTCAGGGAATTATCGATATATGCGGTTATAGCGAAGTACTACACCCTAAGTTATGGCAGGTCTCAATTTCATCATGGTGAGGAGTTGGTAAAATTAATACTGGCAACTTGCAATGGCTTTTAGTATGTGGCAAGCAATGGATGTTACTAATTATAATCTTTTTCAGCCTTAACCAAAAATATAGTGCAGATCACAATAAAACACTTTTTTTGTTTATTGGAAACGAACATTTTAAGTGTCACTCTCTGTTTATGTAACTATTACAATTCAGACATTGATACATCAAGTACAGTACGACCTATATTTGACAGCTTCTTCAATCTCAGGCCAAAAAATCACAGTCGCACACTTCCTTTGTCATAGTGGCAATTTCTTTTAATTACAAGGACTAAGTTCATCTGCCCAAAAACGATGAGCCCAGCCCAGTGGCACGCTCAGTTTTTACCGCCCCCTTTTTTTTTATACAATCCAAGGAACGTGATATGAATGGACTAACATGAAGAACTTGAGTTCACATTTAGATGTCGTTAGTACTGATCGATACTGTAATTTGTGCACTTATTCAAAAATTTTGCAACTGGCCGGACAAAATAAGTTTCTTCCCAACTCGCCAGCTTTTGCTGATTGGATTTGGAATGTGCTTCACATCACAGATGACACAGATGTGTTAAAATGTGATTATCGCCCAATCACATATTTATGAGGTCAGTAGATTTATGCGTTGGCATTTGTAATGACTTTTTTTTTTATCAAATATGAGCTAAATACGTGTACGTGCAAATAATGAAACATTCATTATTGGACTAAAATCACTAAACGTGGTATAGCTAAAAAACCGATGGCCGATGACTCAGAACAATATGAAAGCTTCCAAAAATAGTTGCACGTCGCCCGTCGCGTCGTTTGTAATAAATTTCGCAAATAAAAAATAAGAAGCAAACAATGAATAAAGTATTATTCACTGCTTAGGCTTAAGACATGAAAGAAGATAGTTCCTACAAACATTCCATTAGTTCAGTATTGGATAGAATTGAAGCGGGCATTAATTTCTCACCATGTAGTTCAGGGATTGAATTACCGCATCAGTAATATACGTGGCTGAATTGGTTATTGTTTTGCATGTAAAATTCACAAAATTCAGTGACTCTGATTGCCTACTTTATTTAATGGCGTCATCATTTGCCATAAATTTGCGGGTAAAAAAGTTAGTAGTTGAGCAAATATTGAGCTTATATTTAGCTTAAATGGTTTCAGAATGCACATATTTCCACCAAGTAACTTGTTATGCTTATTACGGATATATGCGTGTCAAATGTCGACTTAATAACACTTCGCTTGGCAATATCCAACTTAGTTATTCGATCAGCTTTCATCTTCTAGTTCTAGCACCTACACGAGTGGGAAGTTAGAAATTCATTCTTCTATATTTTTCGCCTCTCGACCCATAACTAATCTTAAAATCTGAAAAAAAAAACTCGTCGAACCTATCACACCGAATACGAACAAGGGGTTGGTTGACGTCTCAATCTCAATCAGCTTTGAAATGTTTGACAAATTTGAAAAATTTGTCGTTTTTCACACTTTTAAGTTTCTTGCTCAACTTAAAAAAAAAACAACCATTACCTACAAACAATTAAAAAATACATTCTCGCATTTTAACACAATTTGCACACGACTTTAGATGTGACTGGGTGATTTCGATTTGACGCAATTGCTGGTTTGTAATTTTTTCGAAATCAGATCTAACCGCAATTTAGTGAGATCTTGTTGATAGTAGATACCAATTAAATTCACGAAGCATTTCCTATTAAAAACTAGCGTTAATTTCAAAGATCCACATTCAAAACCTTCAAACCACATTAACAGTGAAAAGATTTAGCTAAATCAAGATCCGTCTTAAATTTTCTACTTTGAAAACTTTGTAACTCGTCATCACGATCTTAAACAAACGAATTAAAAAAGTATCTACCTTTTATGAAATTCAACGCGTCATTCATTCAGCCCTAGCACAATTTTTATTTTTCCAAATGTCCCATGAGTTGTTTATTTCGTTCTATGAATGCATTTACATTATATATGGTTGAAAATATACATAGTGGTGCAAAATAAAATTCGGATATGGTATACTTTCTTAAATTGTTTTAGTATATCTAGACAAAGTCAGTAGAAGCGGTCGACTTAAACCCACTTAAAACCACCGAAAGTCAATTTTTTTATTTTAGTGTAGACTTTAAAACATTGACAAAAATAAATTAAGTAATTTTACACAGGACTGTGATATTTTTGCAGATATTATTATAGCGAAAACATATTTGTCATCATTAGTTAATTGTGACAAATGAAAGTTTAACACAATAGCGAAGTTCATGTATTTAGCTTTGTAAATCTGACAGCTGGCTGACTTGATGTATCTAAGTTTCGATTTGCTCAGATCGGTCAACTGAATAGCTGTTTCAGTTGACGTCCATGGATGGGTAGCCGACGAATCTTGTCAAGAAATTCGTGACTGAGTACTAAGTTGACAGTTCGTATACCTATATGGTTGACGTAGGAAAAATGACGTTCCCGACCGATATAGTTTTTGCGTTCAGGTTACATAAAGTCCAGACCAATCTAGTCGACTTAAGATAACTAGATTTTTGAATATACCTACTCATTTTCTTCATTTTTAAATAAATCGCAATTTTTTTCCTTTTATCTTTTTAAAAACTGCGTTTGCTTTCTTACGCGTACCTGTCAAATTTATTCGAACTCGCCAAAACTGGGTTTGTTTGATTAAAACTTAGTGTGGGTCCGCTCTTAAGTCATACTTAGTCCAAAGTGTTTATAATTAGGTACAATTTTAGGCACTGGTACAAGTTACGGTGCTGTCACTCAATACTTGTATATCCTGTTATACACCTTAATTATAATTTTGCGCTTGTCTCTATCTTAACATGACTAAGAACCGAAAATATTCTAATTGGGGAGTAGGTAGATGGTCGAAAGTGCGATTTTCATGAGAAAGTTTGACAGCCTATTGTAAGAAATGTCAAAACAAATTCCTTGAATCCGAATCGTGTGTGCAAATACGGTACATCACGTCGTTAATTTTAAACAAGTGTGCATGGAATTGATTGGCACGCAAAATCTGAAGTTTTTGTGAAAACCTATGTTGAACGTTGCCCTACAAACGCTGTTGTTACTCACTGTAGGGCTAACTACACCACGTACTCATACATTGTTTTCTATTCACACAGGTTATTGTTCCTCCACTTGGTTTTTTTCTTCTCTTTTTGTGTAATTTCAACTTTTGCTTTATTCATCAATAACCGCAAATATGCAGAAAACAAAAGCCAACAACAAAAAGTAATAAGTCTCGCTTCAATTACATTTACAGTAGAAAATACGATACGATAACGTCTGGAGAGAATAATTTGATATTCCATGAACGCGATAGATACACCGGGTGTATATGATTTCATAAAACACTTTTGATTTCATTACAAACACTCACACGCATATACAAGCACTGGATGTACAAACACGGCCACATTCAATTGAATTCACCTTCAGACCAATTTGAGCACACAAACCCTAAATCTTTGCGCGCACTAGAACGACACTTTGATGCACACTGTCATCGTAAATCGAATGGAACTGATGTTGGATACAAAAGAGAAACATGTTTTAATTTTTTTTTTATATTTTTTTGGCGGAAATTTAAATTACATTTCTATTCCATTTGCGAGGTCGTATACGGGTATGGGCAGAACTGAGCTCCAATTGAGATGGCTGATTTGTTTAACGATGTGAAACGAACGATAAACTTGTTAACGTGGTATCCTCCGCACAGACAAAAGCGTTTGGTAGACGAACTGACTGAGACTAGCACCTAGCACACTGCTCCAACGAATCGAAAACAACACTGAAATCCTCTAGCGTATCTAGACCTTTTAACGACCAGCGACAGGAGCGGTATTAGGCTACAGCGCCAGCAACGCAACAACGATCAACTCAACGCGACGAAACATATTCTACTGATCATATGATCTTTATGCTGAGTTTGCGTTCGTGATGGCGATGGCGAGCCGACTTGAAAAGCTAAGTTCATTTGTGGTACAATGCGGGTTGCGCGACGGCTGCCAGAGGAGCCCCGTACGGATTGTCTGGCGTTCTTGGGTTGGAATGGATGAAAGTCTGGCGAACGAAGATGGGGAATTGACGGAATGGAGGAGTTACACAGTCCAGTGTGCGCACAAGTGATTCGAATTGTTGGGGTTGGGTTTGTGAATGGAGCGATGCTAGATACGTGAGCCGCTGACTGACAGTGTTTTTAAGATTAATACTTCGTTATCGTTGGGTGGCTTTTGCATTTTTGTTTTTGTGGGAAAGATATTTAAACAATTTCATAGAATCTCTTTGTAATCCCTTTGTCAATGGGCATACGGGTGTGTGCGTTTGACGTAAGGGTAGCCAAGGAATGAGTAATTGAAGAACGAGATTACGAAGTATAGAATTTATTAAAATAAATGATGAATCCAATTGGTATCGATGACAAGTGATGGCTCAACTGTAGAAATGCAAATATCGCCATAAAGCCATAAAGAAGGGCGTTCATTGCTCATGGAAATATAACACCTACAGTAGTCGACTAAAACCATGGGTAAGCACATACGTCTGTCCACAGCACACAGAGGGAGCATATTGCAGCGAAATACGGGACATGACAGTTTTTGACATTAAGGATAATTGTACATAGATATGCATAATGCACAATTGCACGAATGCCCATGTACATATAATTAGTTGGCCAATAAACGAGCAAAATGCAAACTCTTGTGGAGCCAAATTGACGTCAATTACAAATGTTCGTTTGACAGCCATCGTGTGGACAATTAATGTCATATTATCTATTTGTTGCTACACTCAATGTAGTGCATTGACTGTTTTTGACTTTGAGTGTTGAGCTACGTTTAACTGTCCCTGGGTGCTAAAATTAAAAGATGTCTTCGATAGTAGTTTATGGCTGAAGTTAGAATCCAGATGGATTAATGCATAAAATAGTGACGAACGATTTGTTTACAGGTATACATTACATATACATATATAATCGAAAGGAAGTGGTCTTGCGAAGGGGTAATGATGATTCTTTATCTTAAATTACAAGATTACGAATCCGTAAAGATTCGACTACATCCCAATCCAGGCTCAGACTCTGGCTGAAACCAGTCCTGAACGTTACAAAAGGGGACCCTAAATTTCGACATCAGTCGAAGTACCGGTATCATTGCATCAGACGGCAAATTCATGGGACCAGGGTTGTAGAAGGGTTTTCGAGACTTGAGTTTGGGTGATACCAAAAGCCACCCCGCTTTAGACGGTAGATTGCTTTGATGGTACAGCTAATGAGGAAACTATCAAGGCGAGGTAAATTAAGCAGAGCACTCGAGACAGACAGTTCTGTGAAGTTTGGCAATTCTATTACCATAAGTTGTTTGAAAACACTTTTAAACCAGCCAACTGTTAAGTATATTTGGCACTCAGCATGATACCAAGAACAAACTCTGGTGCCTTGAAAGGCTTCCTTCATCCAAACCAAGCTGAAATATTTTTAAAGTCTGGTTATTTTGCGTAAAAAAATGTAACGTCAGTTCTAAATAGTTGTGCGTTCAAAGATATTAACAGTTGTTTTTCAATGGTTGCAATGGGTGTGTTCGCTATGTGTTTGAATAAATCGCAAAAATAGTTGACAGACTTCTTTTCTTATGCTCTAAGATAACAGGCACGTCTAATGCTGGGAAATAAAAAAAGTTTGCCTTCCTAGTAAGGTTTTCAAAACCAGAGAAGTACTAATTAAAACCATCGAATTGCTGACTGAAAGTGCTGCAATATTTGATGCCATCATCGTGTGGTGCAGTGGAACAATTTGCCATGAGAAACAAAATAATTGCGAACACAACGAACTGTTGGTTACGCTTCCGACAACGTACAATGCAAATTGAACCGGATCCACTGGGTTTGACTTGTAAATGGTACTGTACACAAAAATCCTATGACGCACTGTAGTCCAAAATAACTTTTTTGGTTGCTTCATAGCTTTTGAACGCATGAAGATATCGCTACATTTTTTTTGTTCTCATAGAAAATTTCCAAGCCTTTAAAAAAATGGATTTCTAAGAAAATTGCTTTACAGGGTGTTTCTAAATCTCAAGCTGAAGAAAGATTTTCTTTGAAAAACGGAATTAACAGAGCAAGGAAATAAAGAAAACCCTTAAAAAAAACGGGTAAAATATTAGGATTCTTGTAAGGTTTGCGGCTATTTAATTGTTCACAGGGTGAGCTAAAATGTTTTTTTTTTTTATAACGCGAAGGTTTTTCGTGTTTGCACAGTTTTTCCCGTGTGTAGGAAATTTAAATTACAGTTTTTGAACAAAACATTTGCCTAGAATTGAGTGTCAACGTTTCAAACAATCATTTTAATAGGAAGTAGGTATGCATAAAATGGTAGATGATAAGTGTTTTTCATGTTACCTAAACAACAATAACATGTTTTCGAATTAATATAGCAAAAGCTTGGTGGGATCAAAGTTGGTAGTCGATCTTCTTTATATGTCTGACTTGTAGAGTACAGATACAAGATAATGGGTGTTAGCTCTATACATGTAAGTTCTATTTGTATTTTGTAGATAATTCAAAAAGAATTTCAAAAAAGTCATGTTTCATAATAATTTCTCCAACAATACTGAGTCCCTAGGTAGGTACCTACCTACCTACTGAGTCCCTATTACTATTGCTCATCCTCTACCAGTGATGACATTTTTTTTTGCTAAAATTTCCCAATTTTTTAAACAATGTTCCCCATTCCATATCCGTTTGTTTCTTACTTTTTCCCGATTTCGATTGATTGAAGAAAAGTAAAGATTAATTTTTAATATTAAGGCCTGAAGGTTAATGTACAGGTAATACAAAAACAAGTCTTTATACCATGTTCCCACCAACGTGATTTAGCTAAATCCACTTGATTTAGCTAAATCATCTCATAAATTACGTGATTTACCATACATTTTCGTGATTACTAATTACGTGATTTAGACGTGTTTAATTTTTAATTATGTATCTGTCATCGCAAATCCACACAAAATAAAATCGAACATACCTGCAGCGGTTTCAATCCAATTCGATGTTATTCAAGAAACAAAAAAAAAAAACAACACTAATGTCAAAAATATTATCCCAAATTCAATTTTCTTCGTGTTTCGGTGTATTTTGGTATTTTTATTAAGTACAACAATCATAAATTATTGTTTTATTTTTGGCAGAGGTGTGATAACAAAAGAAAAACAACGAAAAAAAAAACTACCCTCTCCTAAGTGGACGAATTCTTTCTGCTGGATGTCAAACAAAATCACGTAAAATTCGGTGGAGACGCCTTTCGTGATTTATAAACCATATGAGCTAAATCACGTTGGTGGAAACATGGTATTAGATTCTATAAACGCAGTAATAATTCTATGTTGAGGATTTATTAGAAAGTTAAGTACACTAGTTTTATTTTTACATTATGCAAAAATTATAATGCGTATATTTAGCTTGGGTCCGTGAAATAAGGCCAACTTTTAAAAATTGGCCTTATTTCGCTATGCAAAAGTGTAATAAAGCCAACTTTCAATAGTTGGTCTTATTTCACTCCGACAAAGTGCAATAACGCCAAATTGGTGATTCAAACTATGAAATCTGTATGGGGGGTCATGCTGCCCCCCTGCAACCCCCCTGCTTGGGTTTACTGTTGGATTGCTGGGTGGGTGCAAGGTTGGTCTTATTACTCAAATTTTGTTGGCATTATTGCGCTTTGTCGGAGTGAAATAAACGCAGTAATAATATAACTGTTGGAAGTTGGCCTTATTACACTTTTTAAAAGCGAGATAAGGCCATTCTAATAGCATTTTTTTCTAATTTAGTGAAAAATTAAAAAAAAAAATCCCCAAATCTGGCATCGCTGCCCTCTACAGGGAAATCGAACAAAAGTGCCAACATGACATTTTGTTTCTCTGACTGACAAATTATTACTGGAGCGATTGAAGTGAAACTGTATGCATTTGAAATAACAGAAATTCCTCTTCAAAAACGTCGTAGTAGTATTTAAAAAAACACATCTCAGTTTTATTTTATTTAAAGAATTCCCAGATTGGCCAAACCATGACAAGACAGAGTACGTAACACTATCTCAGCTAAAAGGTGATATCCAAAGCACCAATAGCGTCAAGACAAATCTTGAATATATACACTGGTTTGGAAAATACAGGTGTTTAGAAACAAACAATATTTTTAAACATTGAACTACGATAGAGAATATAATTCCACCACGCATTATTAGGAGGAAAGAATCAATATTTTAATTTCCAGACACCTTTACACAAAGATTTCGATCGGATATAAAAACGTAACCATCTTAATAATAAGTGAACTCCTTACCAATGTGTGTACTTCACGATATACATAAATGTGCCAAGCCGTTCAATGTGATATGCGCCGCATGAGTTAATGAAAAACAAATGCTAAATGCGGACAACTTTCTATAAAAAGAAGCGTAGGCAGCAAACGATTCTCAATTCTATTTAAAGTTTTCATTGTGAAATTAAAACCAATTGACACAGTTGGAGAAAAAAAAACGAAGCAGCAATTTAGGTAAATATCAGCATCAACAGTAACTGAGTGTACAAAGAGTAGTTAGCGTTTATTTGAGAGCTGGTTTTGAGCGAGACGACCATCGTTTGGCGAGTGCGCCTTACTTAAATGACAGTCCCGTCCCTGATGGTATTGGAGTTTAAATGATTTCGTGTTTTCTTTGTTTTTGTTTATTTTTATTTCATGTGAGATTTTTTGCTTTTTTTCCAACAATAACTTCAACAAGTATGCAGCGCTGCAGAATCAGCCGACCATGATCAAAGTAAACAGACGCCTTTACGTCGGAATGTACTTTAGCTACAAGTCCTCTATGCAACCATTAATTAAGCAGTAAGTGACTTCTGTGAAAACCTAAATTGATGTTTGCTATTAATTGTGTTTCAGTAAATTGTGACAAGTGGCTCGTGTTTAAAATTATCTACCCCTGAAAATACAGGGACATAGTTATGCAAGCAGTTGTGTTGTCGTCGATTAAAATGGGAAAGAGTTTGCTGACACCAATGGACAGATGTATAATTTCTGCAATTTTATGCATTACACCAGGTAAGATAAATTAGCATGAACAAATAAAAAACGTTCGTAAGTTTTCTTCATAGGCACCTGCTAATGCAAAAGGAAAACTATTTATCTGACACAAAAACAACTGTCAGTCGTGCCGCTAATCTAGCAATAGAGAAAGTGTGTGAATTTTGTGTACTGCGGGTGAAGGGAAATAGCAACTAGAAAATAAATACCAACGGTGCGTGTATATTATATGCAAAAGAAGGCACCAAAGGAATGTCCATATAGACATCGTTCAGTACTCCGATAGACAGACAGGCAAGGCACAGACAGTTTGTTGGTTGATTGACCAGCAAAGGTAGCGAACTCATTAATTAGAGCTAATTTGTAAACCGTTTCCACGAAGTGGTACTCAATACGATTCCAATTAAATTCCCAGTATACTTAATGGCGAAGCAACATTGTGTATTGGTATGTGCGATACCACCAAAATAGGGTAGGGTAATTGAAATCAGCAATTCGCAGCACAATGTATGGAAACTTAGAAAGTGTTGGGTAGCATTCATCAACTTTTAATTCGTTCATCAACGTTAGTAAAATGTGATATCGCAATGTTTGTCTGATTTTGTGTTACCCAAATTTCAATGTTTACCGCATTTATATCGAAGTTCCAAATAATTTCCTCTAACAAAACTGGCCTTAGCCTTTAATTTAAGTTCGAAAGTAAGTTCAAAAACTAAACGATTACTATAAGCAGCGCGAGGTTGTTCGCAAGGTACTGTTTTTACGTTCACACTAGCCCTCGTATTCATATAGATGCTGATTTAAGGTTATCAAGAAAGACTTGCATGTTTACGGTGACCAAATCCACGTCAAGCAAAAAGAGGATACCTTCAAAAATCTCAAATGAAAAATTAACGAACAAAAAACAAATACCCGAAATAACACAATATATAATTATATTGGCGCAAAATTATAGTCGGATAAAGCCCATTTTATGATTATTTTAGTACGTGACAATGTCCGTATTAGTATTTTTCTAATTATAGTCGACAAAATACCCACTTTATAGTTATAACCTGGTAATAAGTTTAAAACCAACAAAAGTTCATATTATCCCTTAGTATAGACTCTCAATCCTCTCCCATCTGTCATTTTTATTGAAAAATTGTAATTTGAATTTTTTTTTTTTGCAAAATTTTGAAAGAAATGTTCCCAGGATATTTATAGTTTTTAAGATCTCGAAATGTTTAATTATTTTGTGTTTCTAAGAAAAGCTAAATAAAACCTGAGCAAATCCTTTTTAAGATTTTGATTAGGAAGATTGCCTTCTAGCTACAGATTCAATACATTTTTTTTCATTCCATTCCTGCATTTTTATTTTTTTTGTGTTTTTTTCTCTTTTGCTGTCACTTCATACAAAATTGCTTAAGGAGAATTCCCCAAACTGTGTTTAGTTTCTCAAACTGTACATTTTTCGGTCTGTTTGACAAAAATTTGCGTCGCGCCCGCTCTAAAGTTGGAACTAGTTGTTGGGCTTTAAAGATAGAGTGGTGCTAGTTAGTATCTACTAATCTCTCCTAATACACGATGTCTATAATTTTGCGCCATTGTTTTTAATTCATTAAATCAAACAAAAGACATGAATTTTTAAAAATGCAATATAATTGCAAAAGAAATTGAGCTGTCATATGGGTGTGTTCAGATGCTTGTTAAAAGAACAAAAAATGGTGTTGTGTTCAGAAGTGAATGAGTTCGGGTGCAAATATATATTAGGTCGTATTCACTCCAGAGAGATGCAGAAAATTACTGAATTAGTGTTGAAAAAAGATTGAGTAAACTGAGAAATAACTAAAAGAGGGTAAATTGCATATTTTTCCAAAAGGATACCGGACATTTTAAGGATATTTAGGTAAAAAGAGGACGCCTAACCCATGCATGTTATACACCGCACCGAAAACAGTGTTTTCGTTAAGAACTAGTCGATGAATTCACACCGAACACCAACTAGTTTTCATTTGACGTTTCTATCATCTGTGAGCAGCGTTACGAAGTCAGTGCTTACAGCGTTAATTTAAGTGCCCAAAATTTCATTAGTGCCGAAAAAGTAGATTTAGAGCTTGGGCTTGGGCGTTTGTTTATTGCTTAAAAAAATATTTTAGTGTTTTTTTAACGCTGCCGCTGCACACCGCCTTTTTTGCCTACTTTGCAGGCAAAAGAATGTATTGAATGTATTTTTTTGAAGTTTTTTTGAAGTTTCTATTTTACGCACCATAAATCGCCATTAGACGAATATGAATAAACTTCTGTTGTGGTTGTTTTTTTACTTTTATTTACTTCGGAGCTGTCAAGCTGAAAAAAAAGAAAACAGTGTTCAAACGCCAGAATAACTTGGCAACGCCAGAATAACTGTGTAAACTATTTTGGTTACAAAGTTCGATCGCATTAATTTACAAATAAAATTAATTCACAGCATTTAAAAATAATATTAGCCCATCAATTAAGTGTGGAAAATGATTTAGAGTTGTGAGTTGTGACATTTGTCAGCTGTTCTGGTGAATTTGCTGAATATTACAAAAGGTATGTTTGTTTCAACAAACCAACGATTAGAAGTCGTTTTCGTGGTGTTGGAACACTACTCGTTTTGGGAAAACTTCTGTTTTCCATGAAGTTTTCGAGTACTTGCGGGAAAATCCGGTTTTCGACTAGGTGTGAATAGGGTATTACACATCGCTCACGTAAAATTGTTGAATGCAAACTAACATGAGATATTTTCCTATCAATGCTTGGGTAGGTACTTATCCCTAACAGAAATGGCTTAAGAAAACCGGCAGCTTATCTTTGAACCTTTCTGGTGATGTAGGTATGCCTACAATATTGCGAATAAACTATTCCCAGCGCCATTTACCAGCGGAATTTAGAAGAATGATGTTCAACAATAACAATATTGTATTTTTAATATTGTACATTCTTTGATTTACTTTGCTCAGATAGCAGTTCAATAAAACAATCATAGTGACGTATCTGCACAGGGTAAGATAACTTGCAAAGCACTTGTGGCGTACTTTTTAATACAAGGCAACGTCATAGATTGAGTTACTAATATAATAAATTAATAACCATTTTTAGTGTCTAGGCTAAATTTTTCGAACTCACAATGGCGAAATTTTCTATACAATATTGCACATTGTGACCTGATGCAAAATATTTAGTGTGAAGGTTAAAAATGATTATTAGTTATTCCCAATGTCTCTTGTTACGTTCAAGGCAAAAGAACTGATAAATTGGAAACGAAATGTCAAAGTCTTATATTGTCTTCATTCATGCAACTGGTATGTGATTTATTTTGAATAATAATAGTTTTTGAAGAATGCGAACTAGTTTTGTCTACCAAATCGTTTGGTGATGCTTTATTTCTTTTTCTGTTGTCGGACATTGTATAAAATCATAGGCTTGTTGAACTATATTTTGACACTTATTAGTTATTACTATTACCAATTATATGAAGAAATAGTTGATTGATGAATGACAAGATCTACTCCGACGTCAATGTAAACATAATATTAATAATCCAATAGGTAAACTACGAATAATCGAGAGGTTTGTGAAGTGACCTAAAAGTTTGGTTTTTTCAGTAAAGATTTTAATTTTCAGACATTTGAAAGAGCATTATGAAGCGACTTAATATTTTTTAGCAAATTTTTAGGTCAACAAAATAGTAAACATATAGGTACCTAACTTTTGCATAAATTGTTGTATAAAACGTTTTATTTGTTATTTTCACTGATGTGCGTAAAAGAAAGGTAGAACATCATTTGCAATAGGTAAAAAATTGTAGTTAAAAATCTAATAAGTTTTATTTTTTATTTTACTAGTAGCAAATTGCTTCGACTTTGAAAGAAGTTCCGCGTAAGGCAATGGAATCAGTCCATCCAAAGTCCTATCCAAAACCAAAATGTAATTTAAAATTTCAAGTTCGTAATACCCTAAGCTATTAATTGGGAAGCTAGGGATTTAACAGAATTTCAAAACCTTTGCAACTGAAGAGATATCCATCAACCATACATCTAGCCATCGAGATCATCTGAAGGGCAACAAGGAAGTGACAAAAAAAAACCTCTATAAGGGATCGAAAATTGCTTCCGACTAAATGAAGAACATTGAGTTAGTTGGCGTTAGGTCTTATCGCCCAAAACCATAACGCCCAAATTGAAAGATGTCATAACGCCCAAAACATCTCTAAGCAATTTGTTGGTGGAAAATTCATGTAAATTTGGGTGATATGACATTGATTTTGGGCGTAATAAAATTATTTTTGCTTAAAGTAGCGTTGGGTCTTATCGCCCAAGGTTAAAGAACCCAAGTAAATAAATGTCACAATGCCCAAAATCCGTCACATCGCCCAAAATATTGAGAAAGAAAACGTCAAAAAGCCCAAATGTATGGACAAATCGCCCAAAAAAATTGCAGAAAAATCCCAATCCCAAATTCCGACTGATATAATGTAAAAAACAGAATAACATATTAGGAAATATTCTTGCGCGCAGCGAGGAGGCGCCGCGCAGCGCGATGCTAGGGCGGCCGGCCGCAGCCGCGTGCCGCTTCCGCTCCGCCCCTCCTCTTCCGGGCGCGGTAGGTGATAGTATTACTTCGCACAAACATTTTCAAACATTTTTCTGATGCCACTTGAAGAATCTGTATCACTTTAAAGCACTGCAGGACTAGAATATTGTTTTTTTAATTTTTTGTACTACTTTAAGTTTATTGTACATATTTTCTTGGTCACCATGCTTATGCTCCAAATTTTTTTAATTTCGTGCAGCTACCATCCGAAGTTTCTTTTATTCTTGCATTGCAATTGTTGTAATAACAAACGTAAAATGAATTACCCTCATCCACCAATTTTTCTTTGTATAATTGCTTTTCGTTTTTTAAATAAACTATTTTGAAAATAACCCTTTTACCACCTATATATTCAAAATTTTCGCACTCCCTTTCGTTTCGATGCACTTCACAGGCTAATGACTTAAAAAAGAAGCAATAAAATAACGGTTTGTAAAGAAAATGACAAAAATAAGAACGCTCTAACTAATTTTTTGCATCTTGTTTGATATTAAACAGAAGTAAGTTTTCTGGTTTTAAAAATGTCATAACGCCCAAAAACTATGTCATAACGCCCAACAGCTATGTCGTAACACCCAAACTTAATAACAAGAAATATTTTGGGCGTTATGACATTTCTAGATTTGGGCGTTATGACATTAGATAATTACTTTGGGCGATATGTCATTCTATTTGGGCTTTGTGACGCTTTATTCCTTTAAATTTTGGGCGATGTGGTGGCTTTTGGGCGTTATGACATTTTTCAATTTGGGCGTTATGGTTTTGGGCGATAAGACCTAACGCCGAGTTAGTTCAGTGAAAATATTGAAGCAATTTTCGATCCCTTATAGAGGGCTTTCTACAAAAGGCTACTCGCCGAGTTATGACCTGACGTATTTTCATGGTAGATGATTGTAACAAAACCTTAAACCCCTAAGTTGCATTCAATTCGCAGCTTCAACAGCTCAGCCATTAACAACACCAACGGTTAACCCCCAAAAAAATGCATCACAATGGGTCCACAAAGACCTAGGTGTGGTATACCCTGCTCTAACCAACCCGTAAACCTAACCTAACCTAACCTAAGGAATCAGTAAGATCAGTATCATCAAGGTTAAATTAACTTATTAAAAGTTTAAAGGTGCTACATATTTGCTAGTATACCTTTGGTTGCAACTCAGTGTTTTCAAATTCAGCTTAGATGTGGAAGTTTGTGAGTTTTTGTCCCCTTGTAAGATTTTGTTTAAGCTAACTACTGCCAAACTAATGTACCAAAGCATAGTATGTGCATTACAAACGCGGTGTTAATACCAAATGCGCTATTTTTTTCCAGGAAGCTTTTCTAGCTCCCTCTTTCTTTATTTACCCCTTCCAGCTGTGTTTCCACCAGGTTATAGGCATAGACCGTCGGATTCGACACATTTTATTTCTACCTTTAAATGCTCCAGCCACGTTTTGCAAAATTTGCGATTGAAAGCATTTCCATAATATACTAGAACGAATCTTATTAAATTGTAGCTTAAAAGTTACGCAGAGGGATCTAAACGATAGACAGAATAAGAGTATCTAATCATAGATTTTACAAACCCAGTCTTAAATGACCAGAAACACTTACGTACGCTCAAACAATACTAACTTATAAAAGGGTAAACACCAGTGGCGTGGCGTCCATATAACTCGATTCCTACCGAGTTACCTTTTGAAATCTCCACCAGGCAACACTATCTGTTTACCAAAAACCGAATATACATGAAACACTACCAAATGAATTTGAATACTCACCAAATGGTACACACACAAAAGCACTCATATAAAAATTGTGTGTGTATCCATTTTCATACAACATCGTCATCGTCTCGTCGCGACAAAGCGAAGGTAACCCAAAATATGTCGGGTTATTAAAGTTCTCACTTTATAGTACATTTTGAGAGAAAATTTGCTTGTTATCTCTTTTTTTCTTCCCTGAGTACTTTGTCTGAGTCTGACACCTCTCTGTTCAACACCCATTGTAGAAAATAACCCGCTTTTCTTCGAGTTATAAGCTCTCACAAATTTCATTTTGACTGCCGAATCTGAGTGAACATTTGTTTGTATCTCTTTTTTTCTTCCCAGAGCTGAGCTGAGTACTGGTACTGGGTTGTGTTTTGGGTATATCGTATGTGTTTGTTTGGCTATGATATGAATGAAATAACGCGCTTTTCTCCGAGTTATTCGAATTTCTTTTACTTCTTCTTTTCTTATTGTCTCTTGTGTGAATAATTGCAGGTAGTATGTTGAGGTAGGTAAGGGTGTGTTTTGGTTTACAAATTCAGTTGGCAGATTGCATTGCATGACTTAAGTGAATTTAGTATAGGTACTCTGAAAACGATTTTGCAAATGTGCAATATATGATTTTGTTTCAAGTTGCACAGGGTCACTGGGTCTAAGGTTTTTTAGATTTATAGGTATATGATAAATTTTTGCTTCGACTTCCCATTTTATAATGTTCACGCCACGCCACTGGTAAACACAAACCCCTTTCAATCAAATTGCAGCTTTTCCCGCTGAATATTTTATCTCGAACTAAATATGTTTGCAATAAAAAAAATCTCTACAAATTAGCTGATTATCGGAGACTATATCAGGAAAAAGAAATAAATAAACCCAAGCATCTGTCAGCAATCACAGAGGCAGCTAATTAGTTACTCGTATGTGCGTATTGACGCTGACAAGTGCGATTCCAAACTAAAGTGTAGCGTACAGTCAGACAAAAAATAAAAAAAATTCAAAGGGTAAAAGAGAAATTATGTTTAATTGAATTTCCGGCTAAATAGTATTTGTTTGATGCGGGTCTGATAGATGCCCATTGTTCATTGATTTAATGCAACCAACCGAACTGCAGCAGCAACAGCCAGGGCCCATACACAGGGAGTAGTATAGGATCTATGGCCCGGACAGTGTATTTGTATTTGCAGTCATTCGTGCGAACGACGTTAACGACGTCGAGTCCACTGTCGCCTGAATGTTTATTTATGAGAACCATATGCCTGTAGTTGTTATGGAATAGACAGAAGTTTGGCATGATGATTGCGAATTTCTGCATAGATTTCGTGTAAGCAATGTGGAATAAGTGATTGGCGGATATGGAGTGGCAAGCTATTTGTGTTGTTGTTGATGTGCGAATTCGTTTCTAAATTGATTGCCAGGTATATTAATTTTTCATTGTTTTTGATGGTATAATTATTTTATATTTTATGATCGGGTTTAGTTGACTTGTCCAGTGTTTGAAGTGTAAATGAAATTAAAATCAGTTCAAGATGTATTTACAATTTGAGTGTCAAGAGTCTCTTATATTTGCAGCTTTGGACAAGTACTTTGTACTTATTACTAAAAACAAATACTATATACACACTTAACGAATAATTTCAAATTTAACGGATAAAATTCTATGAACGCTGACAACAACTTTGCCTAACTAACCTACTAATTTCTTTAGATTTTTTGGAGAAAAAATTTGAATCAAGGGTCTTTTATCGATTCTAGGATTGTTTTTTGATTTGATATATTACTAAATATGATATTCTTGTATTTTGGAGTATCCTTTTCAAATTCGTGCATTGAAATTGGAATTCTGCTCTGAATTTTTGTTTTTTAACCAAAAAACAAACCGAACTTTTAGTCTGTCATACTCTACCCTCTCAATATGCATTCGCTTCAAAACAGCATTTCGGTCTACAAAAGTCTTGCTCTCGCATTTTGGCATTTAAAATCGAAAAGTTTTGACAAAGCGTGTCCAAAGCACGCACGCGTCCAACGACGAATTGTGAATTGGGCATAACGCCCCATTTAGCATTGAGACATCAGTTTAACTGTAAGCTTGACTGAAACTGAAATGATCGTCTAAATGGGGCTTAGAACGACGATGCTTTAAAATAAATGAACCCCTTAAGGTCATTAGAAGTTATAGGATTAAGGCCTGTTTGCTGATACAACTATACCGATTTAAGTTCTACTTAAATACTTTATGGGCTACTTTTTCTTTGTCATAAACTGTCACATAAGGTTTTAAGTGGAACTTAAATCGCTATGAGTAGTATCAGCAAACGGGCCTAATGGAATGGGATCTACATGGCTGCCTTGTGGAACACCAAAGGCGTTTTAGAAAAAGGCGGGACATTGGCCGCATTGAATTGAGACTGAAGAAGATTAACCTGCAGGCAGTGTTGTTAGGACGCCCTCCCATTTTTTTCCATTTTCACAGTACTTAAATTCCCTTAAAAATCCGTCGATATTTTTTTGCGAAAATTTTAAATTTTTTAAGGTAACATTTTTAGTATCTACATTTTTTTTGTGGTACTAGAAAATTTGCATTAAAGACAATTTATATCATCAATTTTTTATGGACACTTATTCATGGTAAAATGTAGATGTTTTGATGAAATTGCAGCCAAAATTTATATAGTTTTAATTTTTTCTGTTAGATCCCTAAAAATCTCACGAAATCGTGCTGTTTTCCTTTATCCAACGAAAGGCTTTTTAGACATCAAAAATCACACTAAAATGGATAAGATCCACCATATAATAATACCGCCTGCACGCACAGCTCGCTTGACAATGGACATTTTGAAGGATTCGGCAACGATTTTAGAAGGAAGATTTGAAGGTGAAGATGTATTGATTTCAGGTATTCCAATGATTCCACCAGATCTAACTTTTGACTTCAAAAGATTGTAATTTGCAATACGTCGACAATAAATAAGGCGCAAGGCCAATCGTTGGAATTGACTTGGAATATCCATGCTTCTCCCGCAGACAATTAAGTGTTTCATGTTCACGTGTATAGGAAAGCCATCAGTTCTGCTTATTTATACCTACCTACCACAACTCCGGGAAAAACAAAAAATGTAGTTTACGAAATGGCTCTGCGATAATTTAAGTAGAAACATAGCATAAAATAAAAATAATAGAGATGAGGTTGTCCACAGCATGTTCGCTTTTTATTTTTGAGAATATTTTTTTGTTTGTATTTTTCCTAGATCTGGCATCAAAAAATATCTATAACACCAAATCTTCACCTTCCCATGCTAACCCGCCATTTTTTAAAGGCGATTTTGTATGAATAATATCTAAATAATTTAGTCCTCGTTCGATTTTAAAACAGAACAGAATTTATTGATGTTGTTAAATGACAGATGGCCGACACGTTCATCATTGCGATTTGATTTAAAAACATCCGCATTATTATATGTACTTCAGTTTAGCTTTTGAAAAAAGAACTTACCGAATTACATGAAGCAGTATGTGCAATTGTGCATACTCGGAATTATTATATTAATTACATTTACGAGAATTTCGGCGGGTCAGCTAGTTATCTCTAAATAATCATCGGCATTGTTTAACTGATGAAAAATCAAGAAGACATGAGCGAGGCAAAATTCGGTCATAGTGGATCATAAAAACCCAAAAACCCGATGCGGGCACCACCACCCCCAAATGGGACCGAAGTGCTCGTTTGATAGACATCACTTCCTGATTATGGTTTCATTTAAATCCGTACACAACTGTTACTCGTATTCAAACTTTCCTGTGTTCACATACGGTTATGCCCTTTTTAAATAAGGTACAAAGGAATTCCCATTTTGATGTCTCAAATATGTGACGAAACACTTGCGCCAGTGCAGCGTTTTGCATTGCTCAGCAATTTAACTATTCAAACATAGTCGCGCAGTGTCATATATATCGGATTTCTGTTCCCTTCTCAATTGGGCAGAGCTATCAAAAAAAAAATCCAAACCAACAACAGCACACTTGTATGGAACTTAAAATAAACTCTAAACCGTAAAATTCTCCGTTCGTCCCAAATAGACACCTAACGACATTTGCTCGCACGTCACCCGTCCATATATTGAACTAATCTATTTTATATGCAAATTCACTTCTGCACCTAATGGAAATCCAACAATATTATCACAAGTCATCAAATTTCCAAAACAAAAGTCGACCGGAAAACATTTATTTAAGCAATAATCAAAATTGCCAAGCGGTATATATACATTTCTGAGCAACCCAATTCGGTTCCACAGCCAATGGAAGGCTTTTGTTCGAAAAGCTACCGCGCTAGTCTGAATTCAAATAAGAGTGAACCCTGTTGTTGGCTTTTATTAGTTGGCATATTCAAACCAACCATAGAAGTCGAAAGTGGACATTGTCTGGGGGACAAATAAAAAAAAGAAACTTCGTCGAAAAGACACCAAACTTAATGCAAATAGAAACAATTATGGAGGTATTCCGGAGAAAAAATAAAAAAAAAACGCAAACACTTTCAACAATAGACTCCAACAACCGGAGTAGCCTTTTCATGATGTTCAGCAAGCAAACATGTATATGTATACCAGTGGTAATGGGACGATGGGAATAAAAATGAGAAAAGGAATACCCATAGAAATGATTCACATTCTATTGTTCCGTTCGCATTGTGGATTGTGTTGCTCGGTAAAGAAAAGGTTTACTCGCTTTTTTCCATCGCCAATAAAAAATAAGTATAATGGGAGTAAACAGGATTGTTAGAGAGCGGAGAACGGCAAAAACGAATGAAAGAGGTATGGGGTATGTATAACGTATACAAGAAAGGATATTCGTACAGGATACATCAATTGAGCGGCCGGAAGTATGGGTGGGTTTCCGACGAACGAGAAAATTGGTTTTGATAGACAAAACCGACATCACTATAGTTATGAATGTAAGGCAAGGGCAAAATCCTTTTGAAAAGTTCCAAGTGTTTGGCATAATTATTTTGGACCTAGGACAAAACTAACCTACACCGTCTATATACATCAGTATTGTAGGGATTACAAGTTAAGTTTCTCTGATGGAACTATCATTATGACTTAAAGAGCAGAGAGACTTGTTATACGAACAGGAATAAAATGGACACATCAATTCATTCCACATCTACAAACAGGTAAATAGTTGGCTCACCGGGTCCGTTGTCCGACCTTCTCATATCATCAGTCGTTTTATGTGTTCCAATTTTTTGGGACGGAAGTAAGGGATCTACAATTTTATGCCGAGTCCAAACGGCTAATTGAGAACCTTTTTCAAGACAGTTATACTCTCGGATGTTTGTCAGACGTTCGCGACAGGTGGCGCCGTAAAAAAAAAAACCCAGAGTTGGAATTTGGGTTTTTGCGGGATTCGAACCTCGGACCTCTCGCTTAGTAGTCCAACACACTAACCACTAAGCCACTGCGCCTACGGGTCCGAAACTATCCCATATTTTAAGTCAACCAACCAGCCCTATAAATTTAAATTAATTGGTAGGAAAAATGTAAAAATTACAAATGTCTTTATTTCTTACCAAAAGAAAAGATACCTATGATGAATTTTTATATCGCTAACTTATACAGACATGCATCCCCTACTTCATCCTCTTGACGTTTTGTTTTCGCGGCAAAAAGTCCTTCTTAGAGGTCCCACCTATCCCTATCACAAAATTCATAAAAATTGCAGTGGCGGTCGTAAAAGGGAAACAATCAAAGTTACTTCCATATTTTTAATATTATTTAGGGTTAGGATTATATCAGGGCTACCATGAATTTTCTGTGCAAATGACAACTGACAACAAAACTTTGTTGGGAAATAAAAATAGTGATGCCAAATTTGTATAGTTATTTTACGATCACCTTACGTAGAAGGAGAAAGATGTCACTATCGCATTTGACTATCACAAAAACGATTCCAGGGGTGGAATCGGCTAAAGTGATAGTTGGTAGTTGACAATCAGAATCAAAGCTTTACCCACGAAAATTGACAACCGCTTTTTTGCGATCAATTTCATGTTACAGCTATTTAGGTGTCGTTTTTATACATTTGTGTCATTTTCATAGGTATGCTTCGACTCCAAATAAATTAAATACTTTCGTGAAAAAAGAATGTGTTTGTTTTGGGACTGCTTGATCTACCAACTGGAATAAGGTCAACGCATGTTACTCCCATCTACAGTGATCGCTTTACGAAGAGCAAAGAGTTGATAATCAAAAACTACAATAAAAAAAGCGACAATCAACTAGCACCTTAGTCGATTCTATCCCAGGTTTCCTCCTTTCGATTCTACACATTGCTTTTGTAATGTAAGATGTTTCACTTTCGCAAATAGTTGTAGCTTATCAGAAGTAGCAGTTCAACTTAATGATTAACATAATCATTTTCAAAATGATGATACTATTTTTTCGAAAATTTCCGAAGCCAACGCCAGCCATATCATTCTATTTGCGCAAACAAAATAGTATGATAACCATAGGAACGCAAATACACAATGCTATCTCCACAATGATAATCCGATGAAATTCCCCAAATGATTTATATGGGATAATATTGCTGGAAATTAAAAGCTTAAAGGGATCCGAATTGAATTATATGTACCATCACCAGCAAGGGATTCCGGTAAACTTGGTTAAGACAATAATTGCATTGAACTTTAACCTACGAGATTGGGGATTCAAAATTGAAATTTACTCCTAATTAATGTAATCCTGGTAACACAGTATACATGAAATATAAATAAATAAGTAGTATTCATGTTTATTTGCGAGTTTATTGTTTTTATTTTTGGGGGCGAACTGAAGTGGGTATCAAAAAATATTGTAAATAAAAAATACATAAATATTGAAAGTGAATCTGTTCAAATCTGACCGAATGACCAGTTATTTTTTTTAAATTAAAACTTGGTCAAAAGTTAAAATACGTATTTGTAAAAATAAAGAATTAGGTAACTGATTCAATTAATTAAAGAACTTTGCATTACAAAGTTGTGCAGTGAAACTAACTGCAGTCATCCAAAATATTGCAAAAATTAATAGGTCTGTGTCAAACTTTGTTCATTTACGCAAAAGTTGGGCAGAAGAGAGCAAAAAAAATAGGTACCTATGTAAAATACAGGAATGGAATGAACAGTTTTGCTTTATTGAATATGTAGCGAGTAAAACTCTTCATTGTCAAAAATCCTCAAACGGATTTTCGAGATGTTCAAAAATAAATGAAAATCCTGGGAGCATTTCTTTAAAATTCTTAAAAAAAAGTTCGAAATTTCAATTTTGCAATAGAAATGACAGATGGGCGACAATTGGGAGTCCATACTAAGCGATAAAATGTACTTTTGGTGGTTTTAACTTTAATACCAGTTATATATAACAATTAAGTGAATTTTATGTCAACTATAATTAGAAAAACACTAAAGGGTGTTTTTTTTGAGGAATAGTATTTTGAAATGGAATAAAACAAAGATAGCGGTAACCATTGGCTGCAACGTTCTGGACACTTGAGGATTATCATCACTCCAAATACAGCATGTTTGTTTATTGACGTATCCATTTAACCAAAAGTGAGCTTTATCGCTAAACAAAATTCGCTTATTAAAATTGACGTAGTGCGCGATACGTATTTCGAACAGAGCCATGATTTTCAAAATAAATTTGAAGAATATGGAAGCGTTGTTCAGGCGTCAGTCTATTTATGATTAAATGCCAAACCAAACTAAAAATAAATCACTTTACAGCTGACAAAATGGTCGCCAGTTAAAATAGTGTTACCAGCTTAAAGTTCTATACATCTAAAAAAAAAACACCCTTTACATAGTTCAGTAGAGTGAAAATGAAATGATTTCCAACACCTAAGTTTTCTTTCTTTGTGAAAAAAATCCGCAGTATAGAAAAATATGTTTGGCCTTGATACATTTTCTATGACTTGTTGAGAAATGAGCTGAAAATCGAAGAGCACCAAAACCGGTCATCAGATTACGGTTTTATTTTCAAAAAAATCATGGGTAGAATGTTGGTTGACTGATTAGTGTATAGCTTCGTAAAATGCGCATCGAGAAATGAAGATCATTTAAATGAGATGACGTGTAATTTTAAAGATCACTACATTCGAAAATCATCTTCGAAAGGCCTTTTCTTTTCAAAGTTCCCTCCTTAGAGCAGTTATGACTTTGGGGAACAATTTTGTACAGAAAATTAAAGGATTATTCTTTACTAAATTGCAGTCCACATGAATTAGCAAACGAAGATCATTTAAATAAGATGACAAGAAGTTTGTCTCTTTTGAAAGACCACTACAATCGAAAATCATCATCGAAAGGCCCTTTCTTTTCAAAGTTCCCTCCTTAGAGCAGTTCTGACTTTGGGGAATATGTTTGTACAAAAAATTAAAGGGTTACCCCCGTGTTAATAAAAAAACGCTATCCGCTCTCTAGCACGTGTTTTAGCTGGCAGACGGATAGTGACCCTATCCGTTTGTTAACTTTTCTTATTAATAAACATATTCCATCTACATATTAGCTATTCGCTCTTTATCACCTAACGCACGGCAGCACTACATGGAATTGTACTAAACATTCTAGTACATCTGTCATATTTCGTTTTTCAATCGGTTGTTGCGCTCAGAAATTCACCGATTCTCTCTCAGATTCTCTCTTGTAGAATGTTCAGATGTCAAGCGTCATTCAAATATTGATGTCTTGTCATTTGAAAATTATTTATGTTCCCAGGATATATTTTATATATAATTATTATTCAAAATGTGGACCCAAATTTATCTACACAAATTTGCAAACCCAATATAAACAAAAACCTTAACTTTTGGTATTCGTATCACCGAAAAGGATTCGAGATTTTGTAAAGTCCCTCACCCTCTCTGAGTTAAAAAGTTATCCGCTCTCTATACGCCGAATTCGGTGAGTTAAGTTATCCGCTCGTTTTTAAATGTCAGTGAAACCAAACACACGTTTATTAATAGGAATTTGAAGCTAACATGTGTGTTAGTGCTAACTCGCCGCTGCTCGTCGTTTATTAATACGGGGGTTATTCTTTACCAAATTACAGTCCACATGAATTAGTAGACGAAGATCATTTAAATAAGATGACAAGTAGTGTGTCTCTTTTGAAAGATCACTTCGTTCGAAAATCATCATCGAAAGGCCCTTTCTTTTCAAAGTTCCCTCCTTAGAGCAGTTCCGACTTTGGGGAATATTTTTGTACAGACCATTAAAGGATTATTCTATACCAAATTGGAATCCACATGAATTATAAAACTTCGAAACCGCTAAACTTTTCGAAGGCCAGTTTCTTGACGGCATGGTTTCCATGTAAATCCGAACGTGCTCGAACGAATACAAACGTTAAAACGTTTAACAACGCCGCAGAAAAAAATCGTAAAGTATTTTATACAAATGAGAAACGTCACTCGATTTTTATTAACATCCAAACATTGTTCTTATAAAATCTAATAATCATGCCCCTCGTCTCTAAAACAAGTTGCCCTATGCAAATGTCGCTTAAGTCTACTAATACTGATGAAACAATAAAAAAGGAAAAACATATTTTTCAAACAACAGCCTGGCGCTATCATAATGGGTATAATATACTTAAAAGAATTAGAAATGACTCACACGAATAACATCCAAATTCTTTACGGTGGCATCACCTATCGCAGTCCGCTGTTCGACTCTCTTTGCAGTAACGAATTTGTTGTCGTCGGCCTGTTTGACGACGACATTCACACTGATTTGATGACGGTCCGGATCACTTAATGATCTGCGAAGTTTAGCGACTGACGCACGTTTGGCATGGAACGAACCGCGTATGATCCTCGCTAGTTCATAGGCTGGATTGCGTTGTGTCTTTGTCGAAGGTGGCGGAGTGATCTTGAAGGTCGGCAACAGAGGTGGTCGCATTTCAAATGAGCTGTCTGGCGATGTGTTGCGGCTAATGCTGCGAGATCCAGTCGATGAGATTCCATCATCGATGTCCTCTTCATCGGCATCGGTGTCGTGGTAATGGTGTAGTGGTTTGCAACCCAGATGGGCTCTCATCATGACCGGTGATGCTGTTGAGCTGCTGCTTCTGGATGATGGGCGAAGTGTTTGAACCTTCTTTTTTGCCGATGAGAAGAACTGCAGCACCTTGGACGCCGACTTGTGGTTGGATCCTTGAGCGTAGGGCACTTTTAGGTTGTCATGTTGGTTAATGTAAGCGCTTTTAGGTGTCTTCATAGAGTCCTCTTCTTGGCCATCACTGGATCCGATATCTGAGTCTGTTGATACAACAGATTCCTTTCGTCGCATTGGCCCGGATGGGGACACTGATGACTTTTTGGTTGGCGTGGATGAGACCAGCGCTTCTATGTCCATTTCTTGAAATTTTGTGGGTGTCGCCGGCTTGGTGGCTCTTCTTTCTTCGAAAGCCTTCACAAATCTCATCAGACTTTCACGATCCAGCTCGGTGACACACCGATGGCGGATGTACTGCTTTGGCTGTATAGATTTCACTTCGAGACTGGTGTCAAAACTACCAGAATCGTTGACATTGGCTATCGACTGAACAAATCGCTCCACCATAATTGCCACCGACTTTGTATCACAGTGTTGTTTCAGTTCGTTTAGTGCCTTCTTTGGTTTGGATTTAAACGACGGCGGTTCGCTTTGGTTGACCTTGACCATCCTTAAAAAATTAGATACGAAAATTTGTTCAAAAAAATGTATATTTCGAGATTATTTGCTGATCGACGTTGAATTCACGACTGCTGCGATGTACTGACTGAAAGTATCTATTGGAAAGCAATTTGGCTTCCGACTTCTGCGAGTGCTGATATTATTTTGAGCATGAATACCCAATGAGGATGTCTATATATATCGAGATTCTCCCTAAGGGGAACACCGAAGTCGAACACTCCGAGCAACATGTAGAGAGAGAAAGAGATAGACCGCGCGCGCATTTATACTTTACGAATCACGATCACGACTTTCCTCGACACAATTGAATACAAAATTCAAGTGCAAAAGAGGAAGGTGCGCAATGTGCGAACACGTGCGTTTAAATATGACGGAGATCTCATGTGACGATGAGTAAGTATACATGATGCGGTGTTACGAATTCATTGTGTGTGGATACTTTTGAAAAGGAATATCTACAGATAGACATCTTCTTGGCGATGAGTTGTATTACTTGTCATTGATGTGACATTTAAATAAAATTGTGTACCTGAGTGATGGCACATATAGTTGGGCGGGGCAGTACCGCATTATAGTTGTTTTGTATGCAAATTGGTGACACAAAACGATTTGAAACGAGAGAACATAATTTCCTGAAGCTTGTCTGGTTTAAATGTGACCCTCAGTTCTCAGCGGTATTCGGTTACTCATCTAAAACCCTTGATTTATTAACGGGCAGTATTTTTGGGCGGGATTTCGTAACCGTTTAGCAGCAAAAATGCTAAAAAAGAGACTGGGTTCTGGGCCATCGAATTACGAGTATGTTGACAAAACGGAGGAGTAACATCCTTTAGAACGGAAATTACTCAAAAAAAAAAAAAACATACCTATATATAGTTGCGCAACAGGTTCATATATAAGGACTACAGCTTTTCGAATATTTGCCGGGACAAATGAAAACCAATTCCGAATCGGAAATTCTTAGAGATCCCCCTTAACCTGACTGCTTTTCGACCTTTTTTTAAACCATATGCTTTGGATTCGCCTGTTGAAATATGGACCAGCAAACCATCGCCCAAAGCATACAAACTGTGTCTTCGTCATACAAAAAGAACAGATCTATTATAGTGTCTTAATGTTTTATTAGAAATTTCAATGTCGGACCATCGTAACATCCTATTCAACGTTGAATTAGGTACTAGATTTTCTGAAAAACATAGGCAACCGAAATCAACAGAATGGGTCATATACTGTCAAGAACTCATGGATAACATAGGCGGGTAACGTGCGAAAATCTCAATCACTTGTGCATACCACCAAGCATTCCGAAAGTGTCCGAAAAGGTGGCCCTGTACTTCCAAAAAGATCCTGTACGAAGTTAAAGGAAAACAACAACAACATACTGTTTATCCCAAATGTTTTTGTTAATTTAAAAAGAAGATTTTACAACTTTTTGCCACATTGCATACATTAAGGCTGGGTACCCTGTTTACGTGAAATCGAATTTTTCACTGCGAAATGACAAAATTAACTTTCCACATAAAAATTTCGCTAGGCAGTGTGGAAAATATCGCTTCCAAAACTGAGTTGTAAGAGGCGACACTAAAATCTCTCCACAGCTATTTCACTTTGTTTTCATTGTCCGTCGCATTAATTTTTTGACATTTCAGGGTGAAAAATGATTTGTAGGAAAGCCGTTTAGAAATTCGTTAGAATTTCAGATGTCTCCTTAAGTTTTTCGCACTCATAAAATAGTTTTTTTTCATTGAATATAGTGCGACTAAGCCAGACTAAGAGCTGGAAACACAGCCAAACGGGTCATGCACAGATCCTCAACAAGTATGCGGGTAACAATATTTGCACAGACTATACAACTACCCGCCTAGACTTCGAACGACCATTTGTCACTTACTTCCCAAGTAGAGAAGAATGGCATAACTTACAACCGCTCTCAAACGAACCAACATCTACACAGATGGTTCCAAGATGGATGTCGGAGTTGGAACAGGTTTCTACTCTGAAAAACTTGCTCTATCCAGTTCAATCAGACTTCCTGACTACAGCAGCGTGTCCCAAGCTGAGGTTCTGGCAGTGACAACAGCTGCAAAACAAGTTGCAATGATGGCGATACCTCATGCAAATATCACCTTCTTCATTGACAGCCAAGCGGCAATAAGAGCTATCTCTGCCGTGGAAATTAAAACAAAGCTTGTAAGTCGCTGTCGCGAAGAGCTAAGGGTTCTTGGCGCTTAGCACAATGTAAGAATCTGCTGGGTCCCCGGACACAAAGGAGTGCCCGGTAATGAAAAAGCTGATGAGCTGCCAATAAAAGGTTCACTACTTGATCTCAACCAAGCCGATACCACGGTATTAACTCCTCCCTGCAACCTTAAACAGGAAATCGAGAACAAAATAGGTACTGGTAGCGACGAATGATAAAATAAATAAATAAATTGTTGGCGCAACAAGTCCTTAGGGACCCTGGGCCTAGCTTCTCACAACCATTCGTTTTGTGTGAGTTTTCATTTTTGGAACGAATAGAAGGGATCTACAATTTTATACCGATTCCAAACGGCCGATTGAGAAGCTCTTTCAAGACAGTTATACTCTCGGATGTTTGTCAGACGTTCGCGAGAGGTGGCGCAGTGAAAAAAACCCTGAGTTGGAATTTGGGTTTTTGCGGGATTCGAACCTGGGACCCTTCGCATAGTAGCCCAACACACTAACCACTAAGCCACTGCGAATGATAGATGGAGTAAACTCGAATCCTGTGTCATAACCAGGAAAATGTGGCCAATCTATAACAAACAAACAAAAGACAGAAAAAATTCAACAAATGAGGAAACAATCGTTATACTCTCTTGTAGGCATTATTACAGGACACAACATGCTGAAATATCACAGCAAGAAAATGGGAATCAACACTGATGACCTGTGCAGAGGATGCGGTGATGAGGATGTGCATGAGGACACACCACACTTTCTTTGCCACTGCCCGGCACTCTGTCACATCAGATACAGTATTCTTTGACGACACTTTTTCAAAGACCTAGAAGACCTCTCTAAGAAGTCTATAAAAGACTTACACCAGATTCTTTGATCCTCGAGATAGCTCGACTACCCGGTTTCATAGGTTTCCACAGTATGAGGGTCATTAGAACCCCAAGGGCATCGCAACGGACCTATACATTGATCTAAGTGTGGCGGGTTCAGGTTCCCCCTGTCGCGCCTACCCGCTAACCAAACCCAACCTAGGTGTACAACAATTTGTTGGCATGAATAACCTTTTCCATAAACAGGATGCCTCAAGAATATTTTTTTACCCAGCTTTGCTCAAAAAAGCCAACAGATGAATTCACGGATCTTTGAAAATATGTATAATTTCCGGGCACTGTTAATTGTTTAAATTTGCCGGCTGTTCTTGTTTTATTAAGAATCAGACATTATTTGCCAAATTTAAAACTATATATTAAAATTGTAATAAAAAAATCCAAAACGTTTTTTTTTTGGAGCAAAATCATCGTAAGGCATCCCGGAGGTAGTTGGTACGAGAGATATGATTCGTCAATTAGGGAGGAACCGATCTAAAACACCTCCCGAGGGCACTTTTCGGCAATTTATGTATGAATTATTAGAAAAATCGTAAACGAAAAATCCCTCGTTTGTCGAATTTCTGAACCGACAATATTAGGTACGGAATTTCTTCGCCCTAGCTAATTTTTCTAGATCAAGAGGTTTTATCCGCCTTAATAACCTGATCACATTTTTTTATTTAATAATTCGGTTATTTGTAAACCAACGTGGTTGATAAGCTTATTTCTGTGCATTTAAGCAACTTGTTTCACTTCTTAAATTGCAGACATGTTACAGAGGAACAAACCCGTTACAAAACGGAAGTGCCCACATAAATTCGTAAAGTTTCGCTGAATGTGAAATGAGCATTCAGATCAAATATGGTGGTCACCTGTATCAGCGCGAAACGCAATTTTAAGTTAAGGTTGTTTAAATATCTTTGGCCTTGTTTTTTTCTACAATCCATAATCCGATCGGCTAAGGTAATCTTCAGACTCAAGGCAAAAGGAAAATACCATACATTTTCTCTGGAGATCATAGCGCTTTGAAAAAAAAATTTAATTGCGATCACCTTAATCAAACTTTGTAAACAATTGCTACACTCGAGGTTATATCATTTATATGAGAAGAATTTATGAAAAAAACTCGAGAATTTTCCATTCCCAAATGTTTGTGAATGAAATATGTAATCACTAAGGAAGGAAACAATTAAGTATACGCACACATTAAGAAAGCAAACATTTCCTGTTAATTGGTTTATTGATCTTTTTTGGTAAGAACATTGAGTTAAGGACGCTCGGTCAATGCATCGCCAGAAACGGTGCAAAGGGATTGAGAACGAGTCGATGTTTGTGTCATTAATAAACGAAAAAATATACATAAACATCCAGTGGAACGAGGTACCCTAAACACATAATGTACTCGTACAGTAATAAAATGTCCATTCACTCTGAGATTATGATTGAATGCTGTTTAAGTAGACACCACGATGTTTATGTACGGATTTTAATTCTCTACTGTTTGTGCGTTATTTATGAATACATTTGGGGAATAAATTGCAAAATTTATTGAACCCATTTTGGGGATGCGCATCTATTTGAGAACGACGTAATTTTCAGACAAATAAAAATAAATAATTTTATCTATTGTTTCGGAATGGGCATGATTGCGTTTTAGGTATGAAATCTTTTTGAAATAAAATAATGAATTTCAAATGCGTAGATTTGTCAACTGGCGCTATTTTATTCAGAAATAAACTTACTATGAAATTATGTACAATCGATATGCATTAAAAAAAAAGAAGGCTTATTCTGCTTAGTACTGACTGAGGCCTGGAATGTACCAACGGGAAAAGGAGCTAGATAGTAGGCTGACAATAGCACATAGCTAAAACCAATGCTGTGCCTGCTGCTGCTGTTTCAAATTGTATTTCATACTGTTGTTTCTGATGTTGTCGGAGCTGTAATTTTAGCATGAACATATTATCAAAATATTGGGGGGATAAGAACCAGATTGGATAAATTGTGTTCTTATTTTTCTGCGCTCGATTATGACATTATAGTTCTCACTGAAACTTGGGTTAACGATAATCATAAGAATTCGGAAATGTTTAACGACAAGCAGTAGGGTAAAACTATACAATACGCCCCACTTGACAAAACGCCCCATGAGTCTGGGACGTACATCAGTGTGGTTATATGACTCACGCTAAGCTTGTTCGAACCAGTTCCATTCACTGATGAATTGCGGTAGTTGGCGGTTGTGTTTTTGTTGTCACTTTACGAAATACTTTGTGAAAACAATTTTTGGTGCCCAAACATGTTGCGGTAGGTAGATTAAAAATTTTATTTCTTCAGAAACAAAAAATGTTGCACCAAAGTTTCTTAGATACTTATAAAGTAACTTAAATTATAGTTTCGGTACAGTTTTGCTTATCTCTCAGAAAGGGATGGGATATCCATAATTTTAGTGGGGCGTTTTGCACTGCGAAATTTACAAAATGCCCTAGTGCAGTAAGTCAAAAACGCCTCACCCAATATTTTGATAAACATCGTCATTAGAACTTCTTTCGATACTTATTTTTAATAGAATTGCCGTGGAATTACAAAAGGACTTCCGTGAGGATCGCTTTCATATCAAAACTGGTCTTTCTATATCCGTTAATGAAACTCCGTCATGGTTGCCACTATATTTAAAAATATTTTTTCCTGACCAGTTTTGAAGTTTTACCTGACCAAGTTTTGCAAATACAGTACTATCTGGGTAGCGTTAACTAATTATTGCACAGGCTGTCCAATGTCCATGCTAACCAGGTTGTTCACACTATCCAATATTTTACCCACCAAGAAAAATACACTTCGACAACAGTTTCCGTAATTTAATAAAGGGTGATTTTTTAGTTTTGGTTTGGTTTTGGCAACACTGGTTTTGACAGTTGACGTGTGTTTAGTACCTTGTGTCACTGTCAAACAGCTTCAGTTTGGTTTGCAATTTAACCATGGATCGTCTTACAAATGAACAACGCTTGCAAATTATTGAATCTTACTATCAAAATTCGTGCTCGGTTCGAAATGTTCATTTTCGCTTTTTTATCGAAAAATTGTGTTCAGCGATGAGGCTCATTTTTGGTTGAATGGGTACGTAAATAAGCAAAATTGCCGCATTTGGAGTGAAGATCAGCCAGAAGCATTGCAACAGCTACCAATGCATCCCGAAAAAGCCACTGTTTGGTGCGGTTTATGGGCCGGCGGCATTATTGGGCCATATTTCTTCAAAGATGATGCGAATCGCAGCGTTACTGTCAATGGTGAACGCTACCGAGCGATGATAACAAACTTTTTTTTGCCCGAAATGGAAGTTCTTGACTTGCATGATATGTGGTTTCAACAAGACGGTGCCACATGCCACACAGCACGCGAAACAATGGCGCAATTGCGAGGCGAGTTTGGTGAACAGTTAATTTCACGTTTCGGGCCGGTCAATTGGCCGCCTAGATCGTGCGATTTGACACCATTAGATTATTTTTTGTGGGGGTATGTCAAGGCTAATGTGTATAGGGACAAGCCCGCTTCGATTGACGCACTGGAAGCCAACATCCATGCATTCATTCGTGAGATACCGGCCGATATGTGTGAAAGAGTATGCCAAAATTGGACTCAGCGGATGGGCTACCTGAGACGCAGCCGCGGTCAACATTTGCATGAAATTATCTTTAAACATTAAATTGTAAGGTTCAAACTATCGATTCAAATAAATATTTCATTAATTAAAAAAAGTTCTAAACCTCTTAAAAAATCACCCTTAAAAGTTTTATTTTACTTTTTTTTTATTTCAAATAATGTTAAATACATGTCTGTTGTTTTTATTTGCCAGCACAGCTTTTTCAAGATTTTTTTTTTTAAATAAGAATAGCTAGGTATCTGAATAGTCAGGCGTATTTTCTTCAGCCTACTCTATCAAAAATCTGAATAGCTTCTGACGTATAGCTTATCCTTATTTTTTCTTATGGCCGAAATTGTAGATTTAGCAACACTGTATTCCCGGGATAGAATTGATGGGGCACCCCTTTCTAGTTTCTCGATAACATCACCTTTTTCTTTCAACGATAAGAACTTTGGTTTTTTTTGCACAAATAAAAAAAAACTTGATATGCCGAAAAACGAACTGCACTGAAAAGAAGCATACAAACAGGAGCTAGTTTCACGTTTTTAAACGTGAATCGTTTATTTATTTTTCGTTGCAACCAGTACAAACTATATGAACAAAAACGGAGGATGCGATGCTAAAATGTATTTGTACGTGTGTGTAAGACTACGATGTCTCAAATAAAGGGAAAATCCCCGAAATGAGAGCATAAATTTGTTATTCATGCTATCGAGGTTTTTGTTGTTCACGCTATAGAGTGCTCTGTATAAAACAATTGGTGTTCATGCAAGCCAGGTGTTCACGCTACCCAGACAGCACTGAATACCAACAAAAAAACAACGCATTCAAACACTAGTCCTTGAGATCAATAAGTTACCTACTCAAATTATTTTTTTGTTTGAAACAAATCACAATCAATAAATGTATAGGTAATAGGTATAAAAGTAGGTTTACGATGTTGGCTCAAGCTCGTAAATTGTTTTATTTTGCGTAAACGTGTGGGTAGATTTCAGAGGTCGACAAAAATATTTTTGTTTAGTATCATAAACAAAAAATCCAGATTGAATTTTGTTGCAGCGACATAATTCCATATAATTCCATAAAACAAAAAAAAATCTATTCACAAGAATTAATTAAACCTGCAAATATTAGCCCAAGAAATTTCTTTGGGCTAGTTGGTTATTGCTGACAGATGGTTGTCAAATTGTTCAAATGCTTATTTGTAATTGACTTTTTATTTGTTTTCATATATGGTGTTTGCTTGTATCATTGAAATAGATGTAAGAAGCAACTGAAATTAAGTTGCCAATATTGGCAATAGTGAAATCGTTCAATGATCAGTGAAATAATAAAAGTGGATTTTATTGGATTTTTTTTTTTCGTAAAACGATTCCACAATTGATTAGCTTTAATTTGATACCAACTAAAGCCAATATTGTTTGATTAATCGTCTTAAAATCGTAAATCAAAATTTTGAATGATGCATTTCAATGAAAGCTATAACCGGGGCCTTAGTTTCTGCAAAATAATCTTGGTTTTAAATATAAATTTGTGCTTTGTTCTAATGTTATTTGAATATTCCCACCTAGATTAAATTAACTTTTTTCAAATTTGTGGTTCAACGCGTTCCTTTTCTTGTTGGTTATATTTCATTTCGGTGAGAGAAATGTGACATATTGCCAAAATTGAACCAGAAAGTAAGGGAACGGACCTAATACTAGCGCACCAAATCAAAGCATTTCCGTAAAAATATATACCTTGTAAGGCAAAGCAACGGGAAATCGGCCGGAGTTGGGGGTCTGAGTATCGTCTCTGGTTAAGGCTGTATGTCTGTGAGTTTTCGGATGTTTATGTTCTAAAGACATCGCTTTTGTGCGGTCTAGATTAGAATATGGATCCATTGTGTGGTGTCCGTATTATAGAGTTATCATTATCAGTGTATGTTATGTTATGTTAAAGTGGCTCTCGTTGAGAGAAACACTTAGGCCGTTAATCGGCCCATTGTGCATACCACTGGGTATATAGGGGTTCCATTTACTACCATTGATAAAGCTAAGATTATTAGCAGCGCTGATACAGCTTAGATCGCCAAGATCATTGAGGAAGTAGTTCCCTATGAACGCCATCCTTAGGTTGGATAGGGCGGGGCAGCTGCAGAGAAGGTGGGTGACGGACTCGTCCTCCTCCTCATCCCTACAGCTTCTGCAAAAGTCATTGTATGGCAGACCAAGTCTTTGCGCATGTCTGCCCAGAATACAATGACCGGTGATAATATTAGCAACTAACGAGATACTATATCTGTTGAGTCGCAGAAGCTCCCTGGATTTTTTGCTATCCAGTGTTGGCCAAGTAAGCCTGGCAACATCACAATATCCTAGATGTTTCCATCTGTGATTTGCTTTCCTTGTTGCTTCCGCATTAATAATTTGTTTAGCGTATGACAGCGGTGCGTACACGTTGTGCAGACTAACACTATCAACGCCAGAGGTGCCTAATCTTGCAAGTTCGTCAGCTGCACAATTCCCTGGGATGTCAGGTCACAGTGTCCCGGAACCCAGCAATGGGTGAGGTTGTACTGTCCAGCTATCTCGTTAAGAGATGCGCGGCAATCTTCCACCGCTTTAGATCTTATTTCGCTGGATACTAAGGATTTAATGGCAGCCTGACTGTCGCTGTATATTACAATATCCCTATGTGATATCGCATTAACCGACAACCATGCTGCGGCTTGGCGAATAGCTGTGATTTTGGCTTGGAAGACACTACAGTGTTTTGGGAGGGAGAAGGATAGGCTCAAGGTTAGTTCTTCTGAGAATACCGCTGAGCCAACTTCCTCTAGTGTTTTGGAGCCGTCCGTAAATATTGACAGTGCTCCCTCGTGTAGGACATTGCGTGAGACCCATAGGGTTCTGTCCGGTATTTCGTTTGTAAAGCCTTTTTCAAAGTCGATCTTCGTAGGCAGATAATCAGTAGTTTTGGGTCTTTGGCCTGTGACACAAGACATTCTAAGCGAATATTTATCGATTTCGATCCATCCAACAACTCCCACATTACTCACGCTCTTTTCATAGAACTTTAAGCCGGGAAAATTGTCATATCAATGAAGCCGACATACTAAAAATGAAAAATATTATTCGCCGATTAGTCGCAGGTAAGCTAACATTTCACCGAGGTCAATTATCGCCAGTAAAATCACCAAGTAAACACAATTTGTATAAGGTGCTGTCACCGATCTTCGCACAGGGAAATTTCTCACCGGTTAGTCATCAATTTATGCAAAACACAAAAGAAACAAATAAAATGCGACACAATAACCACCAGCAGTATACGGAATGATCAATTGTTCGAAGCCCCCTCCTTTTATTACTGATCGATGAGTTCTTAGAAATTAAAAAAAAAAAAAAAAAAATCGTGACCAATACGTTACTAAGTCAAGTAAATTTTCTCCTGCTTAGCTATTCACCTCACAATCGGCTACCAAGTGGAAGTAGATCATCATTATTGTGTGGGCTAATTCTTGCATTTCGGGCTTCCCACTTATAAATAAATACATTTCGATTAAACCTCACTAATCGCTACTTAAACAGAAACACCCTGCGCCCACGTAATATTTTCATTCATGAGGGAATTCCCATAAGGATCTCGTCAAAATACTTCGCGCAAGTCGTGAAATTCATTGTTAAACGCGAGTAGCCCCCACACTTTGCATGTTTTCTTCTAGGTACTTACAAATGATCATCGTTCTGATGATTCCAGAAAAATCCTCGGACCACAAATAATTTTGCAATTAACTATAACCGAAGTGTAAACAATTTTTTATTTTTTTTTCCTAATTTCCAATTGTTCTTTATTCACACTAAAAAAAAAAATAGAGTATCTCCCGAACACAGCCGACAATCGCGTAAAATAGATTTGTTTACAGTCTTCTTGGAAAATTTCCTCAATTCGCGTCAGGAATTCAGTGAAAATCGGATATTCGAAGGAATTTTATTGTGGCGCTGGCAGCCAGGTGTGATCGTTATTTATTTTAACAAGAAACCCGCTGCTGAGTAAAGAGAACGGCGTACGCACGGCGCCGCAAACTACCGAACTTGAACAATGAACGACAGACACTCGAATGCATCTCGTTCGATTGATTATAAACAAATAGTTTCTCGCGATCAATTAGAATTAAATATTTTTTCTCATAATTCCACTAGGCAGTGAAGCAGCTATTCGATGGAAATTGTAAAGTAAACTGAAAGTGGTCGATCAGATTCGTGCGGCTGAAACCTGTGGTGGCTCGTGTTGGTAGTCGACTTGTCGTTAGCTTAAGGCGGCTATGATACGAGCTGGCAAGATGTCATGATGACCTGTGGCGGGGTATCCCGCGCTGCGATACTTCCCGTATATATACAGGTGGGTTTGGTTTACGTTGTGGTGGTTGGTTGTTGCCGCTGCTGCTGGTGATGTCGTAGGTAGTTCTGACTTCTGAGAGTGTGTCGGCATTTGGTATATTCTTGCTGTTGGTGAATAGTAATCATTGAGGAAATTCCCTTCCTTATGCCGTGTGCATGCCGAATATAATGTTGTGACGAGGGTCAGCCTTTAATAATTGTCGATCGGTTGACTGACTTTTAGGTATAATATTTTTTTTTTTCTTGTATCTATTGTGTGTACGGAGGGACAAGTGCATTTTGGCGGCTCACGCATCAGCTGGTTTCAGTTAAGTTCCGATTTTTTTATATTTATTTCAAACTGACAAGTGGCTGTTATAGCGGCGTTCTATATTCCAGCAGATAAAGAGACAGACATCCATCGGCATGTGTTAATAGATTTTTATGGCCATTGGGCGCGTGGTGTGAATTGAAAAAGGTCGAAACTGGAGGTAGTCCAGTTGGATGCAGTTGGGGCGAGCTTTGCTTGGAATCGAGTTACAAAACATTTAGAATTGACCTATTTGCATGCGAGTGGACAGGGTAATCTTTATGGATCATTGAGGGAAATTTATGGTACTTTTGTCCAAGTTGGCCTAAAAATGTTTCAACCGTTACCATAACTGGAAGGAGGTACTTTGGATTATGTAAACCGACAAAAATACGGCCGTCACACATGTTGAAGGGCTTCTAATGGACAGAACGGATTGTTGGAATTAACATGCGCGTTTACAGAATAGGTATTAGTGGTTATTGTGTTGGACTCCTAAGCAGTGGATCACAGGTTCGGTTTTTCCACTGCGCCACCTCTCGCAAACGTATGAATAACATTCGGGAGACAAACTGTCATGAACGAGCTCCTTAATTAACCGTTTGGACTGGTTATAAAATTGTAGATTGAATGGCGTTCATCAACATGATATTCACTGATATGACGTACTTTTCATCAATATGATGAATAAATTCATGAACAATTTTTGCCAATTGATGAACCGTTTTTCAATATGAAGAAAGTGCTTTCATACATTTCTTTTTCAGTTTTCTGATTTGGTGTATTTTCTTATGAACTAGGTTCAACGTTTCATCAAAACATTTTATCAATATGAAGAAAACATTTATTTTGATGAATTCAGTTATTTGTTCATCCAGTTGATGATTTATTCGTCTTATTGATGTATTGAATCATCGTATTCAAGTACGATTGCAAAGTTTTGAATTATCATCATATTGAGTGTTCATCGTATTGATGACGGCTTTCATCATATTAATGACATCGTTCATAAAAGAACAGACTTTAATTTATATTAAGGAGTATTATATATGAACTGATACGTTCTATTGACGAAACAAATTGAATTGAATCATCATTTTAATGTACAGATTGTTAAAATGATGTATGCTGTTGGTACAGCATTTACACTCACACCGCATCTTTAAATGTTTGCATGCGTGAATAATAATACGACATTGCTCATTCAGCGTAAAGTATCTACATAGGGAGGCATAGAAAAAAAAAACCGTGAATGGTTTAACGATGAACAATAAATATATTAAAAGATTCGAAATTTCTAAAAGTGGTTTAGAAATTTCATCGTACCTTTTACTCTTTTCTTATTGCTTGTATCTATTTTCCTGTTGCACGCAGCTTCGTAATTTTTTTTATTTTTGCAATCCACATATGCGCTTTCTGTTACAAAAAAATAGAGCACACCAGAAGATCCGTTATATATTTTTAGTTATTATGTTTAGTTTTCGACTAAAAAGCTTGAACTTTTTTCGCGTCATCAGATTAGCGCCCCCAAATGCAATTTTAGTTATCTCGCTTAATTTGGCAAGCACAGTTACCATTTTTTTTTCTTGTCTAAAATTGGTTTATATTCTTTCATTTAACGCTCAATTTTGGAAGAGGAACAGTCTTGTCTTACTTCGAGTCTGGGCTATCAATACATAGAATTGCTCAAAAAGCGGGCAGACATAGAAAAACGATTTCCAGTTTTCTTCGGAATAAGGAAAAGTATGGAAAAAACTTCAAGGGTGGTAACAATGAAGCGGTTTTCCAAGCAGACAGAAGAGCCATACTAAGAGCAGCATCAAATTCGTACGACTCGTCCTACAAAATCAAAGAAAAAACTAGTGTTAAAGCAAGCTTATCAACGGTGCAAAGAGTTATTAGAGGAGCTCCGCACTTACAAAGGCAAAAATTAAAAAAAAAAAAAAACAACCACTCAATATGGCGCGTAAAGAAATGCGGTTAAGTTTTGCTCGCACGTACACGTCGTGGTCTTATGAGTGGCGATACGTTATCTTTTCAGATGAAAATAAATTTAATTTGGAAGGGCCCGATGGCTACAATTTTCATTTCCATGATATCCGTAAAGAGGAGCGTCAATTGAACCTTCAATTCAATTCCCAACCGAATCTACGAAGTTATTGTTCACAAAGACGGGACCACACATTATTAATTTTGCTAAAAAATATTTAAAATACAAAATAAAAATATAAAGAAACACTAATGTTGCTCAAAAAATAAAAAAATATTGAAATTAGCGCAGGTGGCGCTATCCTGATGATCAATTCTATTTTCTGTTTTTTTGTCTACTTCTACTTAAACGTTTATTAATAAATAACAATAAATATTACAGTAGTCATAGTCGATTTCTTTTAAGCAGAATTGATAAGAGTTTAAGGGATGAAAAAAAAAAGAACAAAAAAAAACCTATTTCAAATAGTTTGGATAATATTGAACATTAAACTGGAATGTAAAAGGGGGCGCTAATCTGATGACGCGCAGTGTATGTTTATTTTTTAAATGAATGTTCCGAAAAAGGATTCATTTCTATCTTAAACATTGTTTTGAAAATTGCTTGCAGTTGAACAAACATTTTAATTAGCTTTTACTACGGGCGACTGATTTTGCTAAATAAATTGCATTCGATAAAAACAGTGGAGATATAAAAAGCCATAGTTTAATTCCGATTTTTCGTTCGGAATTGTGACGTCGTTTTGTTGTGAGGTTTGTTGTGATTCGACAACTTTTTCAGAATTCTACGATAACCCTCACAACAAAACTCACAAAAAATTCAACTCAGAATGGTCACTTCCAAATTGGCACAATATTTTCCACATAAGACCGAGCTCGCACAGTTATTAAAAATACATAAAATACATAAAATAACAAGTTCTATGGTTACAACTCTACAGACTCTTCCTCCGGCTCTGACGAACATCACCAATCATGACCGCGAGGTTGACTAGGGAAACGTGCACAGCTTCAGCGTTCGGAACTTAGAAAGCCTAGGTAATCTGACTCGTGAATTTAAAATTTCTATACTTACAGAAGCATCGGGTGGATCTGTTTTTGTGAAATATTTATGAATACCTACAACTACATACATATTTAGAAATTTCTATTTTTTAATATAAAATTTACCCACTGAATCACACGAATATCAAAGGAGTGAGGTTTTTATGTTCGATTGGAGGCACAAAATCTGAAATCTGAAAGCGAATCTTAAGGAGCCCAATCACTAACCACATAAGTAGCAATAGCAATTCACATTTCCCCCCATAAAAAATAATACTAAGCAACACTTATGTGAATAGAGGAATGCACTCGCCCGTTGCACACCAAGTCATTACACACCGTACAAAGTAATCTCCTCCAGCTCCTTAGCAGCTACTCCATTTTAGCGTTGCACGCTACATGTGCACGTTAGTACCTACCAAGTAGACTTCCATAACCAGTAAACCACATAATTACCACATTGTAAAAATGCTCTTAAAAAAAGTCGTTACAAATAATTTCATAAACGCCAGAGCTCTATTAGCTGTGTGCTCCTTAAAAGCAAACAGTTAGCATAAAAGATATTTTCTAACCCAGCCACAACGTTCCGCATTTTAAGTTCAAATGTCAACCGACACTAGAACTGCACTCACTTCCCATGACCATTCCGGCCAAGAAAACCAAATAAAAGAAATAACAAAACTACCCAAGGAAAGGAGGGAAACCATCGGAACTATGTATTTTCCTTTCACAGTGGTACCTCCTTCCTTCAGATATATACCCCATGCACCTGTCTTCGGCAACATGCCACGGTCGTTAAGCACATGACCTGTTTTCTTTTTTTCTTTTCTGTATTGCCCCCTCGACCACGTATCTATTCGGTTCGTATTAACGGTTTACATAAATTTTATCCAAAATGCTGTGCACCTTGCAGAGCAATACCTGTGCAATTGCATAGAGGTCCTTGACGACAAGTGCCTTCTAATAGTTGTCAAATGAGGGTAATTTCATAGCGGTTACCATGCTGAGTTTTATCGCATTAGAAAACAATTACACAACTTCTTGTGATCTATGGCAACTGTTTATGCATCCGTGATGGGTAATTGTTTTCCCATCGATTACGATGTTTACCTTTGAATCAAAACGAATACAATGAGGACGACGTCAGCGATAGGGGCCGATAACGTATAGTCTTTATCTGTGTTGAGTGTTGGTGAGCAATGCATGCGTCTGGCCTAAGTCGAAAAGGGTTATTCTAATACCACTAGTCAGTTTGATGGAAAAATTCATGACACATCGAGTGGAGGCAGACGGATTTCCGTTGGTGCCGCTCATTATTTCAACGCGCGTAAACTTCCGATAGTAATAAATAATATCTGTTTCTACAATGAGCGATGAGATTCAATTCAAATTGTATCTTTCAACTTCATGAGGGGGGGGGGGGGGGGGGGCTAATAAATTCATATATCTATCAATCAAGTGCAAAGGGATAATCAGAGACACATAGTTACCAAACGATATCGTGGGAGTAATGGAATAACTGATTAATTAGACAGAGCATATACATGCCTGAGGTGGCAACTATAGTGCCAAACTACTGTTGCGGATTGCCTAAGGATAATCAAGTTGCTTGATAGTTTTATAAGATGTAGTGTGATATCAGGTGTTATTGAATTTGATTAAAAAGCACACTGATGGTTTCTCGATGAATTTATTTGATTGCCCTTTAAGTGTATCCTTTTCCCAGTAGCACAAATGATCAAACTTTAAATAAACAGCAGCATTGACATCTACATCAGTCACGCATTATTCTTGTATAGTAATTGCAATTGTACGTTGTACCACCTATACAGCTTTAGTATATGTGCATGCCAACGACGCGAAGTTGGAACCGTTCAATTCATGCATGCGAATCAGTTAAGAAAATGAAGGGAAATCATTTCAACGGTGGATGTACAGAGAAAGAAGTATATGCATTAATCAAGAGATACGAAATGGAATAATGTCCAATGAACATTCAGGCATTCAAGGTAATTTAGGTAATATTTGGCAAATATAAATTACATTCGAAGCAAATTTTATCACGAAGAGAACGATTACCCGCCCAAATCCCGAAGCAAGGAGATTATAAGAAATAAGCAAATATACGTACGATAAACACTTCATGTGATAACCTCATGAAAAACAAAAGGAAATTTGACAGTAATTTAGTACTCGAAAGGTGGTTGGTTGCTTCAAACTTGTTTAGTTTAGTGGTTCGCGAGTTGAACTTAAACTTTGCAAACGGCCTTACCAATAATCAACTTTAGCCTGGCAGCTTACGCAAAAACTCCACACTTTCCAAAATCCCTTTACCAATAAACAAATATAGCTGTCAGAATATCGCTAGCTGTAGGGTCAAATGTTGATATTGAGAAAGCCATGTTTATCTCAGGCATAAGCTAATGTGGTATTCGATTGGGGGCTTTCAGAGCGTTTGGTTCGTTTGGTAAACATTTCAGAGTACTTTCGCCAATCTGGATATTTTCGCAGATTTGCTTCTGATTTACCAATACAATGCATTTGAGTTTGACAACTTTCTACATCAAAGAAAGGCATTGCATCGGGTGAATCTATTTTTGTAAAATATTTATGTATAAATAGTCGCATTTAGAAAGTTATAAACCGAAGTTATTATCCCAAATACCGATGGAAACGTAGTGGAAGTTTCTGATTGTGTAAGGTACCAAGTGGTTGGAATTATTCTAAGGTGCATATTCAATATGGTTGAAAAGAAGAAGTGAGTATCTAATATTTGCTAAAAATAAGTCGCTGTTATTGCATTTTTAATGGAAGTGCGGTATTGAGTTTTAAAAGGATGTATGAAAACAGATCGGGGTTTGAGTACTAATTTTTGAGAAATAATTACAAAACTTGTTTAGTAGATTTTTTAGAGAAAAACTGAGTATGGGATCTTAAGAAGTGTTATTTTATTATCCTAAATATGCATTTTGATCAAAATTGTTAGAGAGGTTTTTGTTAAATTTGGCAGAAAAAACAGTTTCAAATATTGCAATGTTAAGTTTGGAAAATACTATTTCTGAACTATTTAGCTGAAAATCTATTATAAGTCATTGTTCGGGATGTTAGCAAGCATTACTTCGTTTTTAAAGTTTTATCGAAATCGAAGTGGCAGTTTTTTAAAATTTGCGTTTTCGGTACTTCGAATTGAAAATTAAGGTTACAACAATTTTGAAAACATCAATTTGACTCTAAGTTTGTGTTTAGGTGAAAATCAGTTTTGCCGTTTTCAGGTAAACTAAGCAAAACTGAATTTTTTGAAAAATAATACATCTTTTCAAAAATTCATTGTGCGATAACATGTAAAGAGAAAAACTGAGCTTGCTACTAAGTTATAAATTACCACATTATCTTAAAAACTAATTTTTGTTACAATCGTAAGGACCGTTTTTGAGATATGCCGAAATTTCAAAACTATCGTCATTCGCATTTTTAACCAAAAACTGGGTGTGCAGTCATGGTAACCTCCCCAACTTAAGCTTAAATATCAGTTTTGGATGAAATCGTTAGCCGTTTTCTATCGAATAAAACTGGTACGCAACTTTTAAATGGGAAGTAGGTACCATTTATATTGGTACTCCAAACTCCAAATTCGAAGTTTGAACAATATCCGGGCAGCCGTTTAGGAAGGACGGTCAGACACACCAGACACACAGACGGACAGAATTTCGCGATGTTAGAACTGATTAACATCTCGAGTTCGAAATTTTGTACGAAAACAATATCTTTCTCTTATTTCGTAATGGAGAAAGTAAACAAGAAGTGACGTTTTTATGTTCGATTAGGCACATGAAATCTGAAATCACTGGAAATCTATCCAAAACCGACAGCACAAAGTTTACACCTCTAAAGAAAGTCTTTTCACATATCGGTATCAAGCAATTTCAAAACTTCGGTAGAAGGATCACTGGACGATATTTCTTCGCACCAACGAATGTAGGTACCTACTCAGGTTTTACAGCTGACAACGAAACTGCATTATCAAAGTAACATGTTATAGCATTTCTATTTCGTCCACTCGCTCAACTACAGCAAAACCTGGGAGCAGAGCTTGAAACGATGGTAGAACGTCTTCGTTGACTATGAGTCTGTCCGTAAGATTTCGTATTAACGAATCTATGCAAGGAATCAGTATAGGCACTCTAAAATAGGCTTCAGTAGAATACGTTTCTGGTTTGGAACGCATTGTCTGTTTCAATGAAGTTCTTGGAGCTCTTAATTAAACCTCAATTAGGTCCTTGCCAAGTTGGGACGCGGATTGAAAAGCATCTCTGATGAAATCGTCGGCATTTTATCTCATGTTCTTAAGAGAATTCAGAATTAGTGATGATAATTTATGTAATTGTAAAAGAAAATTAATCGAAGACTTAAAAAATGTCAAAAGATATCTTAACATGAATAAGCTAAAATTAAATGCGGAAAAAACCAAAGTAATGTTTATAAACGAAAATAATGCAGGCTTTACATTTGAAGAATTTGAATGCGTTGATGAAATAAAATACTTAGGAATAATTGTAGACAGCAAGCTAAAGTTTGAGAACCATTTTAATTTCCTAATTAAAAAAGTAGCTAGTAAAATCGGTTTCTTTCGAAGAATAAGAAAGAAAATTAGTATTTCAATGGCTATAAAAATATATAATACCATAATTAGACCCCATTTAGAGTATTGCCCAACAATACTCTTACTTGGATCTGTTGGTATTCATGAAAAATTGCAAAAATTACAAAATAGAGCTATGCGGTCTATACTTAAATGTAATATATATACTCCTATTATTTATATGTTGCAGACGCTAAATTGGCTTAATGTTAAACAGCGTATAATAATGAACTGTTTTTTATTTATATATAGAATACAAAATAATTTAATGCCTGACTACCTAAACGAAAAATTGTCAATTAGAAGAGATGTCCAGCCGTATAATTTAAGGAATAATTTGAATTTCAATCTTAAACTGTTTAAGAATAAAAAAACTCAAAACATGCTTTTTTATAAAGGGTTAAACTTATATAATAATCTCCCGAATGCTATTAGAAATGAGAGGAACTTTATACAATTTAAAAGAGAATTAACAATGTATATTAAAAGGAATTATTAATGAATTGTCTGTTATACAAAGCGGCTAAACTTAAAAATGTAATGTGAAACACAACGATTGTACAATTAGCTCTAATTATGCTAAATAAAACATTTAACTAACTAACTAACTTCTTTTGTGCGGTCGGTTGCAGAAACGAAATCTAAGGATTTGTTCTGTAAGAAAACTGATAAGGGCAGCGTTAAACTGAATAGTTCTTAAGATACAATCAGGCTTACTAGGAAATCAATTTTTTTCTGCCCGTTATTTCTTAAGACTTATTGAGATGCATTTGAAGAGCTCTACAAAGGAAACAATACTGTCATGACTTTCTTTGAATCTAGTCTCACAAAGGCGTAGAAGTCGAGTTTTTCGGCTCTCTAGTGAGTGTTTTTTTATGACATTTTTGAAAGTTGAATTTGCATTTGAATTATTGCGGAAGAAACTAGCTATTTCACTAACTACACCAAGGCATTCATGCCCCTAAACCCCCATCCTGGCTACGTGCCTGTCTCTAGGTCTAAAGTTGCAACTCCACACATTGGAAGATATCGTTTTCTGCCACAGAAGCTTGAAGGACGGGATTTTATGTTTCACCTGTCATCCCAAAAAATTCTGTAGAGGTAGCGTTGGACCAACTTTTGTCGAACTTTTTTTGTCATTTCTCATACTCCTATAACTTTTAAATAAGGACAATCTGTTATCTCTTAGAAGTCAAATGTTTAATCCAAGAAAGTAACCTTCGTAATCGGTTTGGTTTTAAGATCACTTAAAGATCATAACATTCACAAAACCGCAGGTATAAATTATATTTCCCCTTATTTAAACTGGTGATTTGATGACTTACTTATCTCACCAAAATTAGAAAGGCATTGAACAGAGTTTGGCTACTACACTTCTGGCCGTCCATTACAAGGACTCGGCGTCGACATTCGAGTCTGCAATTCAGTGTATAAAAAATCTCGTAGTACCCCAGCGCTCACAATGAATGCTGTCCTCTGTATCTGCTTAAAAACAAAAACTGACTATATAGCAACGAAGTATAGCCCCTTATTTATATATATTTACTAGCTCACCCGTCGAACTTTGTTCCGCTAATGGGGATGTTAAAATACCTGAACGAACAAAGTGTCATAAAAATGGTAATGGAGGTAATAATGCGAATTTAATAATTGCATATCTTCGTGCGCGAGTGCAAAATATTTTTAAGGAAAATCTGTTTTACTACAAATACAACGCGCTCAAGAAATATTCGAAGACATGTAGGTAGTTTTAAAAAGAAATGGGCTGTTTTTAGGGTTTTCCCGGAAATTATTTGAATTTTTCTCGCCGTAAAAACCATCCTCGGACTTCAACGAACATTTAAAAAAAAAAGAATGGGTAAAATTGGTCCAGGCGTTGTTGAGTTATGCGCTTACCAACACATTTTGCGATTCATTTTTATATAATAGAGATCATAAATACCTCGCTGAAACCTGCATCAACGAAACCGATTAACATTTCAACCTCATTGATTTGACCACATACTTAAGGTAGTTCAATATTTATGCCAAATTTCTAGGATTCCTTTATTGAAATAATATTTTAAATTTGGTCTACGCTATGCTAGGAATGCGCGAAACATAGCCAAATCAACACACTGGACACCGACATTTTCATGAGATTTCTTCCAACACTCGTCTGTAGTCACTTATCGAATACGCATCAGTTTATATCGGGTTTTTCAATAAGAGCGCTACAAAAGTTTTTTTTAAATAAAACAAAAACGGTTTTGGATATCAATGAAATTCTTTATTCCTGTGAAAGTACGTTCGATGCCATCATGTATGGATCTCGATTTCTTTTGCATGGCCACCACGGCCACGCTTGCAGAAGTCCAGACGCTGAACCCAATTTTCGACGGTTTTCAAGCAAAAATCGGCCAATACTGATGCAATTTCACGTTCGATATTCGTACGAAGTTCATCAATCGTCGCTAGCTTGTTGGCATAGACCATAGAATTGACGTAGCCCCACAGGAAATAGCCTAACGGCTTCAAATCGCACGACCGAGGCGGCCAAGCGACTGGACCATTTCGTGAGATAACACGTTCTCCAAACTTGGTTTCCAATAAATTGATTGTGACATTCGCTGTGTGGCTTGTGGCGCCATCCTGCTGGAACCACATGTCCTCCCTAATTATAGTCAGTTTTTGTTTTTAAGGAGATACAGAGGAGAGCATCAGCATTCATTGTGAGCGCTGGGGTACTACGAGATTTTTTATACACTGAATTGCAGACTCGAATGCCGAGTCCGCATCCACGACAACTCGTAATAGCCAAACTCTGTTCAACGCCTTTCGAATTTCGGTGAGATACTTGTAAGTCATCAAATCATACCATCATCCAATTTGGGGCCAAAAATATTCGGTTATCATTGAACGGTAGCGATTCCCATTCACAGTAACGTGCCGGTCTTGATCATCACGGAAGAAGTACGGCCCAATGACGCCGCCGGCGTTTTACAAACCAATGTATCTCAGCATTCCACTTTTATCCCTATATATTAATTGATAACATCAGTCAACATCAACAAACTCTAGTGCATTACAAAAAAAAGGCGTGGGGCATATGCAATCACTTTCTTCCATGCTTTTCGAGTTAGGGCCACATCTTTTCTACTCCCTAAAAAAACTGACTTTCTGCCGCATGTTTTCTTCCCTTTAAATTGTTATTCTACACTTGCTTGTGTCAAACATCATTAAATTTTGTATTTATAAAACTCCTTTTTATAATTTTCAGTTCACCGAAGAAGTTGCTGATAAATCATAAATAAAGGTGCGAAACATGACCGACACAAAATTAAGGAAGGGTTGCTTGGTTATACGTATATATCAACGGTCAAACAACGTTTGTACTCTTGCCCCAATTACAATATTTTGAAAAATGCCCTTGGCATGACAACATCATAATTATGTATAAAAACGCACCCTATAGGGTCAAATCGATTGATTCTAAAATTGGACGAGTATTGCCTTTTATCTAGACGCCTGGTGAACTGTCATAATCAATAAACATTTTTCTCTGTCCATTAGTAGAGAAAAAAACTTGGCATCGAATTTATAACCACACACGTTATTGCCATTTTATAGGTATACAATTTTCCACTCTAGTCTTTCTTCTCTAAAATTGTCAACACTCTCGATTTTCTTTATTTTACAACCTATACGCTATATAAACATCAATAAACAAATCACCAGTGCACATAATACCAGCATTTATGTGCCCGAATTCTTCACAAGACGTCTAAGCTCCTCAAGCCAAACATATGAACATTTTTTGGAAAAGTACGCCGGCATAATCAATTAACTTTCTGTACAAAGCGAAAGTGTTTTGTATTTCGTTTGAATAATGTTTACCAACCGATTTAAACAATAGCGCAATCTATTGTTTGTAATAAAATGTATTTTCAATTTTCTCAAAGCATTTATTTTTATGCTGTTATTGATTTTCTTCTGGTATGTGCGCAATGTTATTTTGAAAGAAACAAACAAATTTATAAATAAAATAGTCGTCAGAATATAAAACAACACTAGCAACGACTTTAATTTACGTGCTAGTCCTATTTTTTTGATTATAATTTTAATTACGCTCATAAACTATTTTTTGGAGCTAAATACGTCACTGTAAACGAAGGGGTTAAAGAGCAAGTTGACGCAAAAGCAGAACTATTTCCAATTCACACTATCAATGTGGTGCGTGTTTATTGAAATTATAATTAAACTGCTTATCTTTGTTTGGTTTTAAGTATCGCATGTGAATTTGTATTGATATGTCGTAGTAAGACAAGTTGAAAATAGTTTTGAAAACAAATCCACCGCAAGTTGTTGGTATAATCTGTGTAAGCATTTTTGGCATTCATAGGTCCGGTTCGTTCAATATTGGTTATTCCAGATGGTAACCAGCGAATGTGTTTGTTCTGCAAAATATTAACTAGAGAATCAGTGGTTTGATTAGTTAACCAGAGAAATCGCTAACCAGCCGATTTTGGCCGGTTAACGAGATTTAACTACTGATTGTCTGGAGTTTCGTTTGTTCAACATTTTTTAGGGACTACGTAGGTATTCATTTTGCCGTACCTGCTACACAAAAATGTTTGTACAATATTGTGCAAACAAAAAGAAAAATACAAATAATAGAATGAACGAATATTATAATGCAAGATGAAGTGAACCAGTAAAATCTCTAACATCGGATTCGTTGACGTTTTCAACTGACACATAAATATAGAATATGTACACTACAAACCATTCAATACAGGTTTCTAACAAAATAATGGATGAATAAGGATTATTTTCAACATTTTAAGCCGATGACAGCTCTCATAAATTGAGATAAAGCACACGCATTAGAGGAAACATTTTAACAAAATTTACTATTGGGTATTGGTTTCGGATTTAAAAAATTTGTTTGACAGTTTCATTCTTCAGTTCTTAAAAAAAATTGATTTTGACATTCTTTTTTGTGTTGAGTACCTAATGTGGTTTTCGATTGGGCACTCCCAGAGCACTTTTTTTTTCAGATTTAATTTGAATTTGACAACTGATAAAGTTTGTTTAAATTTTCGTGAATTTTTTCTACAGCAAAGAAAGGCCTGGCATCGGGTGAATCTACTTTTGTAAAGTATTTACCTATGTATAAATATTTATAAAACAATCGACACGGAAAGTTCGAATGTTTTAATACAAAATTTATCCAGTGAATGGAAATCGCTTAGAAAAGTGTTGAAGACTACACAATATATTCAAATCGCACGAATATCAACACAAAAAAGAGCAAGTGACGTTTTTGTGTTCGATAGACACACGAAATCTGAAATCTGAGGGCAAATCTGAAGAAGCCCAATCGAATACCACGTAAGACAACTAAAAATTAATACACTCATAAAAGATCTACCTAAACAAATTACTTATTAATAAAAAAAGGCAATTTAAAAACCAAAAAACCCGACTGACTGTGAATAAAAAAACTAAAAAAATATTAACCCGACACTATACCTAACTAATTGACAATCGGAGACTATACCTACATAGCTAAACAAAAATCTGAGTACCCTCCGACTGCCAAATAGTTAGGTATAGTGTCTGGTTAATATTTTTTTAGTTTTTTAGTCGGGCAAAAACAAAAGGACCCGAAAACCAAAAAAAAAAAAAATTAAAAAAGGATTCGGGCAATCATTGAACTGACAAATAAGCTGAAAAAATGGAACGATTTGTTGCAAAGCTATGGTTTGGTGACCGAAGTGAAAAAACGCTCAACAGACATGGTAACCTAACCGAGAATTTAACCGGCTTTGAACAGACCTGCCCTTATTACATTAATCGGACAGAAAGTCTTACATACCTCTAATCGTACTCGTACTCGCAACAGGTTGAGAAGGCGATAAAAAAAGGTATTTTATTTCAGTTATTTGTTTCAATGATTGCATGGAATGGAACTCCAAAATGCATAACCTCATTGATCAGTTCCTACTAATTGTTTCTGTTCTGCATAATTTTAATGAATTTTCGTCGGCCTTGATTATTATTATTAATTGTTGGACTATTGTTCCCTCAAAAGAGTTTCCCTCATAGTATAATTCCTTTCCGAATCATTTTAGAGGTTCTTGTACTCTTCTTTCTCCTTGGCGGAAGAAATCCGTCCTAGAGCACTCTCTCCAGTCTAGTTTCCTTTAAGAATTAAGGATGAGAGCTGGCTCCAGTGACAGTATTTTCTCATCAGATAGTTGGTATACCCCGTTTCCTAGGGTGTTCCTTGAGTCTACAGTGCCCCGTTAGGAAGCCTGTTAGGATACGGAGGTTTTTTTTGGTCCGCCTTGATGCTTTGACACATATTTGAAGCCTCTAAGGCGCAAGTACCACATAGTGCTTTGATGAAATTTGAACAGATGCTGAAATATTGACCGTCTTTTCGACAGCAGCCAATAATTGACACATACAATTCGCTTCAACTCAATAAGCACACAAATTTGTTGACATTCGTTGTCCAATTTTTCAAAGCCTTGTGCCGTAATATATGTATCATTTGATGATGGCAACTGTTTGCTTATGATGTTCAGAAAATAAATCAAAAAGAATAACTCAAAAAGTACCTCTTTTTCTTTCTCAGTCATTATTTGCACTGTTTATGAGTATTCTGTGGAGATTGACACATTAGATCAACAGTTGAATTACTTTAAGTGAAATTTATTCGATTAATTTAACTTCAAAGAAAAATGGGTAGATCAAAATCTCTAAGTAGTGTTGAAAGAGCTAAAAGCGATTTACGAAAATAACAAGGACTAACCGGGGTTCTATAGCTGACAAAATTGGACGAAGGACGAAGGAAAAAAACATAAAAGGAGGTCAACAACAGCAGTTGATCGAAAAGCAATTTTAAGATGTGTTTCCAATTCCTGCGACTCCGCGGCAAAAATAAAGCAGAAAGTCGGTGTCACTGCAAGCGTTTCAATAGTGCGATGGGTTATCAATAGTGCCAAACATTATAAAACCGATGAAAATTGAAAAGAAACCACCACTTAACGAGAAACGAAAGTTTATGCGCTTAAAATTCTCTAGAATCCATATGAGTTGGAAAAATGAATGGCGTCACGAAGTTTTTGTCGGATGAGAAGGAGTTTAACTTTGATGGCCCTGATGGGTTTGTGGCGACTAATATTTACTTTTTGTACCATTTCTTTATAGCTAGCACTAACTACTAAACTTTTAGTCACTACTAAATTAAGCGTACGCTAGTACCATCGCATCTCTTTTAGTTACACGACTATGTATATACTTAGTATGTCAGTGGGCTACTAATCTCTGCTATTAAAGAGTTTTGATCAGAGTCGCGTGAATTTCCTCATCAACCGGTCGCCTCCTCTCCCGTTAAACTAAGACAATAATTCTGTAATATTTTTAGTTAAGTAAATTCCAATAAAATTGAATTATCGCCATTATTGGAAAAGAACTCTTTTTATTTCGATTCCTGCACACAATCTCCACAATTGGTGACCCCGACGTGATAGTTTCGTAAAAGAGTGTGAGAGCGTGTTATATTCCACCGACGGATTGACTTTTCGTTTTTAAAATCCTAAATCTAAGTGATTTCAATTTAATCCGATACGAAGTTTAACAATAATGTCGGAAGACGAAAAACGTGATAATCCTGGCGGTAGTGGTGTCGGTACAGCGGGTAACGGGAGGGCAATAACGGGTAACCAAGACTTCGATTCTATTGAAACGGTTTCTAGAATTTCGGTAAAAATTCCTCCGTTTTGGCACGAGAAACCAGAAATTTGGTTCGCGCAGATAGAGGCGCAGTTCGAGATAGCAAGGATTAATCGTGACTCGTCAAAATTTAACACCGTCGTTAGCGCTATCGAATCAAATGTGCTCACTCAAATCTCGGACGCAGTGCTTTCACCTCCCTTGAACGACAAGTACGGAAATTTAAAAAGGGTTATTATCGAGCAGTTTGGCGACTCCGACCAGCGGAAAATAAAGAAGCTCCTCTCGGAAGTGGATTTAGGCGATAAACGACCTTCGCAGCTGCTTAACGAACTTCGTAGTCTGGCTGGGACGCAAGTTAATGCCGACTTCTTGAAATCATTGTGGCTACAGAGACTCCCGGCCCAAGTGCGCGCAATTCTCCAAGCATCCAATCAAGAACTCACAGCGCTTGCCAAACTGGCCGACAAAGTCATGGAAGTGGGGGACTTTAAGCCCATCATGGCCGTCAATTCTACACAGCAAATACACCAACCATCTTCTACAAGACACCAATCAAACCCTACAACAACTGCTGAACTGTCACTTCAACATCAAATTCAGCAAATATCTTGTCAATTAAATGAGTTGTTGAGAAAAACAAAAAGCATGCAAACTAACCGGAGCCGTAGTCGCAGCAGCAGCCGTTTTTCCAATCCACATCGTCGTCAGCCCAAAGCGAACGATGATTATTGTTGGTTTCATCAGCAGTTTGGTGTGAAAGCAAAAAAGTGTCGCGAACCCTGCAATTTTGAGTGTTCCACTTCAAAAAACTAAATCACGGCACAGTGGTCGACGACAATAAGCGTGAACAACACGTCGGCCATTGTATTTGCAGGTTAGTTGTTCACGACAAATCATCGCAGCAAAATTTTCTAATTGACAGTGGAGCAGATATTTCTGTGCTTCCACCAAACTACAACGACCGCTTTACATCTTCGAAATCAATACTGTTTGCAGCGAACGGCAGCGAAATAAAAACATTCGGCAACAGGCGTGTGACGATTGACTTGGGACTTCGACGCGCTTTCACTTGGACATTCGTGATAGCAGATGTTTCTAGACCAATCATCGGCGCGGATTTTATAAAACATTTCGGGCTCCTAATAGACTTGAAGAAGAATCAGCTAATTGACAGCAGTACCCACGTTGGAGCGCAGGCAGTGGCCGTCACCGGCAATAAAGTAAGAATTAGTACGTTTAACTCTAATAAACCATTTGCCGCATTCTTTGCAGAATTTAAACACCTCACCGAGTTCAACGCCAACAAGTTGATTACCGGTACTACGACAACTCATCACATAGAGACGACTGGTCCCCCTGTCTTTGCCCGGCCACGAAGGCTGGATGCGGCGAAACTTAAAGCAGCTCAGGAGGAGTTTCGTTTTTTAATGGAGCAAGGAATTTGCCGACCGTCCAAAAGCAATTGGGCGAGTCCTTTGCACCTGGTTCGAAAGGCAAATGGGGATTGGAGACCGTGCGGGGACTACCGGGCTCTTAATTCTGTAACGAAGCCCGATCGTTACCCCATTCCTTTCATCCAAGACGTTGCGAATATCCTGCATGGACGGAAAATCTTTTCGACGATCGATCTCCAGAGGGCATACCATCAGATCCCCATTGAAGCTGCAGATATTCCGAAGACGGCCATAATCACGCCGTTCGGCCTCTACGAGTTTCAATTTATGACTTTCGGATTGCGTAACGCTGCGCAAACGTTTCAACGTCATATGCATGAAGTACTTCGAGGCCTAGAAGACTTCGCTTTTCCCTATCTGGACGACATATGCGTGGCATCACGTGACAGCAGTGAACACGAGGGACATCTCCGACAAGTCCTGCAGAGGTTGAGCACTCACGGCCTTACAATCAACGCTTCCAAGTGTGTACTAGGGAAGGGCGAAGTACGATTTCTCGGACACACAATCAACAGTGAAGGAATTAAGCCACTGGAGGAAAAGGTGAAAGTTATTCAAGACTTCGAAAAGCCGACGAAGGCCAAGGAACTGAAGAGGTTCTTGGCAATGGTCAACTTTTACCGACGTTTCTTGCCAAACACACTCAGCAACCAGGCAGTGCTTCAAAAGCTCGTCAAGGGCAACAAGAAGAACGATTCGACTCCCGTCGTATGGACCGAGGAAGCAGAAATGGCTTTTCAACGATGCAAAGCAGATCTGGCTAACGCTACGCTTTTAGCGCACCCAGCGATCAACGCACCCCTCTCGCTCAGTTCTGATGCTTCAGATATCGCAGTTGGCGCAGTACTTCACCAGATCATCGATGGAGTTCCACAGCCACTGGGTTTTTTCACAAAAAAACTGACCGAAACCCAAAAGCGATACAGCACATACGACCGAGAGCTGTTAGCGATTTACTTGGGTGTGAAGCATTATCGACATTTAATTGAGGGCAGACAATTCACCATCCAAACGGACCACAAACCGCTCATCTTTGCTTTTAAGCAAAAACACGAAAAATCTTCGCCGCGACAAGCCCGACAACTGGACTTTATCGCGCAGTTCAGTACCGACATTCGTTTCATCAAAGGCGCGGACAACAGTGTAGCTGATTCGTTATCGCGAGTGGAAGAGGTCAGCACTCAAGCTATTGACATGGACGCTATCGCTTCTGAGCAAATCAAGGACGAGCAATTTCAAAAAGAAATCAAAGCAGGTAAATGCGTTCCGAATTCACTAACCGTTAAGCTGTTTAGTCTTCCAGAATACAAATCGCCTGTTTATTGTGACGTGTCGACGGGCAGGATTCGACCAATTGTTCCGCAAGCTTTGCGCCAGGTAGTCATGAAGTCACTGCACAGCTTATCACATCCAGGAACTAGAGCAACAGCTCGAATCATCAGCGAGCGATATGTATGGCCAAGTATGCGGAAGGATATCGCAACATACGTACGTTCTTGCCCATGTTGCCAAAAAAACAAAACTCAAAGGCACAACCGTACACCTCTGGCAAAATATCAACATCCTGAAGGTCGATTTGAACACATTAACGTGGATCTCGTCGGTCCACTACCATCATCGCAAGGTAACCGCTATCTACTAACATGCATCGACAGATTTTCCCGCTGGCCAGAGGCTTTCCCTTTGCCAGATATCACAGCCGAAACCGTCTCAAGAGCACTAGTATCTGGATGGATTGCACGGTTTGGAGTTCCATTGCGAATTACGACAGACTTGGGCAGACAGTTCGAAAGTACGATATTTAAGGAACTAACCCGGCTTCTCGGAATCAAACATTTGAAGACAACACCTTATCACCCCCAGGCAAATGGGATGATAGAGAGGTGGCATCGTGCGCTTAAAACTTCCATTCGTTGTTACCAAACAGAAGACTGGTGCGAAGTTTTGCCATCGGTACTGCTTGGTCTGCGGTCGACGTTCAAGGAAGACCTGAAGGCAACTCCTGCTGATATGCTTTACGGCACATCCTTGAGGCTTCCTGGCGAGTTTTTCGGATGCCAGCAGACAACATACATTGAGTCAGAGTTCGTAAAAGGGTTGCGGCGTTCGATGGCAAAAGTAGCTTCTGCCGCAGCATCGGCTCATGATGACGTCCACGGATTTCTGCAACCAGATATAAAGACGGCGAAACATGTTTATCTCCGTAATGATGCGGTCAAATCGCCGCTCCAGTCACCTTACGAAGGTCCCTACGAAGTTCTTGAAAGGAATGAAAAATATTTCAAGATACGGTTGCACAACCGAACAGCGAAGATATCAATTGATCGTTTGAAGACAGCATTTCTGCAAAGTAACCATTTGGCCAAATCAACATCAGCCTCATCGGTAAATACAGCCGAGCCACAACATCCAACACCCGTTCCTATGGAGACGTCTAAGAGCAATCAACAACCTAGTACCACAACACGTTCGGGAAGAAGAGTCCGAATACCGAATAGGTACCAATGATTAGAAGAGTAGATTTAAAATCCTTAATTTTTTGATTCGTTAACTTGTTAACTAGGAGGGGACTAGTGTGGCGACTAATATTTACTTTTTGTACCATTTCTTTATAGCTAGCACTAACTACTAAACTTTTAGTCACTACTAAATTAAGCGTACGCTAGTACCATCGCATCTCTTTTAGTTACACGACTATGTATATACTTAGTATGTCAGTGGGCTACTAATCTCTGCTATTAAAGAGTTTTGATCAGAGTCGCGTGAATTTCCTCATCAACCGGTCGCCTCCTCTCCCGTTAAACTAAGACAATAATTCTGTAATATTTTTAGTTAAGTAAATTCCAATAAAATTGAATTATCGCCATTATTGGAAAAGAACTCTTTTTATTTCGATTCCTGCACACAATCTCCACAGGTTTAATTATTACTTCCACGATGTAAAAGAACGATTTTTAGAGCGGCATCATAGTGGAGAAGGTGGTGTTATGGTACGGTAAGCTGTTAGCTACTATGGCACTTGAGTGCCAAACGTCAAAAATGACTGCATTAAGTTATGAAGGAATTTTGTAAAGAAATTTCCCCAAATTTTCAGGCATTTTTGGATCCACAAACTGAACTTTTCAGCAGGACAACGCCCCCAACAACACGGCGCGCATAGTAAAAAACTAGATAGAGGAGCAGAATGTGAAATTGCTTCAATGGCCGCCGTACTCACCGGACCTGTACCTTATATAAAACGTTTGGGGATGGTTAGTTCGAAATGTTTATGAGTCTGGCCGTCAGTTTGTGGACAGAGAATCTCTCATTAAATTGGCTTGGAGGGATAATTCGCTGGACTACATAAAGCGGCTGTACGATTTCATGTCGGATCGAATTTACGAAACTATTGCGAATAAATTCGGCAATAGGTACCCACTACCAAAATTAACCAATAAAAACCTATTTTAAGAAGAACTTGTTTCATTTAATACCAACAACTTTTATTTCCAATGACAATATTTTTGTCTATTCAGTTGATGTTTGTTTGCGACCCCCAGTCAAAGACGTCGATGTTAAAGAAAATCGAGCATCGTGCGGTGATTAAATTCCTCACTAAACAAGGTAAATCTCAAAAAACTATCCATGAAGAAATGGTAGCCGTTTATCAAGACTCTGCTCCTTCATTACCGACCGTACAAAAGTGGTCAAGTGAATTCAAAAGAGGCAGGGAAAGTATCGAAGATGACCCCCGCTAAGGTGGGCCAATCACGGGGCGACTACCAAAGAAAATGCGAAAATGATCGAAAAACTTGTACTAGAAGACGCACGTGTTAAAATCAAGATGTTGGCAGAAAGAACAAAGCAAACTAAACTACATGATTATCTCAACCTTACAAGGTTACCGAGGTTGCTGTCCGAGAGTACGGGTTCGAGGAAATTAACCACCCACCCTCCAGCGTTGCCAAGTCATTTTGGCGTTTGGGAACTGTTTTCAAAATTTTCAGCGTTAATTTTGACCTCTTAGGCACCAAAACTGTAATTTTTTTTAAGACAGCTCGAAAGTTGATAAAAAAAATAGAAGTAAAAAAACAACAACAACAACAACAACAAAATCATATCCATATTTAGCCATAGCGAGTGCGATGTAAAATACAAAAAATATTTCAATAAAACTTAAAAAATAATAGGCACATACATACATTAAATTTGTTTTTTAAATTGACCCTGTGCAAAAGTAGGCAAAAAGGCGGCGTGCAGCGGCAGCGTTAAAAAAGCACTAAAATATTTTTTTAAGCAACGAAAAACGCCCAAGCGCTAAGTCTACTTTTTCTGCACTGAAATGAAATTTTGGGCACTAGATTTAACGCTGAAAGCACTGACTTGGCAACGCTGCACCCTACAGCCCAGACCTGGCACTAGGGGCTACTACTTTTTATTCCCAAATTTAAAATAAAACCTCCGGGGAAAGCGTTTGCTGACGATAATGAGCTCAAGTCCGCTGTAAATGAGCATTTTTCGGGCCAATAATAAAATTATTATTATTATAATTTATTAACAGGTAATTAAAATTACATGGTAATATTAAAAATTAACGAGCCTAGCTGCATAGACTTGGCTCTATGGTTTACTTATATTAGATGGAAATATTTGCTTTTGTTATGAAATTGGTTATTTTTTCGATATTAGAAGTAGTGGGGTTTTTTAGTATTTCGTATATAGAGCTATTTTTAAAGAGGTTATTAAATATAGCTTTAGAAACAGAGCAATTTTCTAAAATGTGTTTTATGTCCAGGGTGGTGTTGCAGGTGGAACAAATTGGTGGGTTGTTTTTGGTGAGAAGGTACTGATGAGAAGCAGCTGTATGTCCGAGTCTTCTCTCTATATATAAAATTGTTGCATAGTCGTATAAAGTTGTAAAGTTTTGGTGGGATGGCAGTGGGGTATACTGGGTTGATTTTCTCTGGGTTAACTTTTTTATAGTGGTGGTGGTATAGGTTCCAGTCGTTTTTTATACGTGTTTTTGTGGTAACTTGAATCAATTTTATCAAGTCAAGCCTGGTGTAGACGTTGAAGCTGTATATCGGAACGTTTTTGGCGGAATTAGCTGCGGTATCCGCATTTTCATTTCCTAGGATCCCGACATGTCCTGTCCAGGAGTTCACATCAGCTTGATGTTATTTGGCGATTTTATAAGATGATATCTGATTTTTGATATGAGTTCCGTGTTGTTGTTGGGGTTTTTTATTGCGTTAAGGACGGATATGCTGTCGGAGCATATGATGTATTTACCTCGTTGACTCATTGCTGTTTTTGTAGCCTGAAAGATGGCGAAAAATTCTGCTGTGAATATTGAGGCGAAATCAGGTAGGTTACCAATGCAAACAATGGATCCATTTTCGGTAGTCACAGCAAATGCAGTGTTATTTATGGTTTTTGAGCCATCAGTGAAAATTAGATTCCATACGTCTGATTTTAATTTTGATACGATGCTGGTGAAGAGTTGATGGTAAACTGTATTGCTGGTGTTCGTTTTTATATAAACCATAGTCGATAAACCATAGTCGATTTTGCTTAAAACTAACATTTTGGTGATGGTGGTAAGTATGTTTACATGGATATTACTTTTTTTACTGGCTAAATATCGTACAATATTAGTTCTTGCAGCTAGGGATTTCTTAAGATCTAGGCAGTGTTTTTTTCCATGAGTACTTATTATTAAAGACTAATCCTAGAATTCTTAAATTACTGACATTTTCTATTAGTATGTTCCCAAGTAACAATTTTACTTCGGTAAGGCGCTATCGAAGCTATTTCCCCTCCCGCAATATTAACTGCATAAGACCTATAAGAAACAAATTTGGCGCACTTTATACAGGTAGGTCACTACCGAAACCTTATAGAGGCCTTATAGAAACTTTATAGAAACCTTATAGAAATCTTATAGAAGCTTTACAAAAGCACAAAATATGAAAAGAAAAATGTTTTTTTTTTTTATTCTTCAACTTTTTCAATTTCTTATTTTCTTTTTCGTATTAATAAGCATTATCTATTATAATTGACTCTTTGCAATTTTCGTTCAGTGAATACTCCCCCCGTATACCTAATTTATATTTCACTTACAACGGGTCGCACTGAGAATCGAACATGAGTCCTGCTGCGTAGTACTCCAATACACTACCCCTAGGCTAATTCGTCATAATAATGTTGTGGTGGTAAATCTCAACTAATTGATACATTTCAGAATTTCGTTAAGACTTCCAATCGCAAGTCGTTAATTGCATGACATTTCATTGCTTCTATAATGCCTTCTGTGAGAAGCTCTAACGAAGCTTCTACTTCCAACCACAAGCTTTACCGAAGCAATACACTTTCCATCATCTCCTCACTCCTTTTTAGAGGTCTTATAGATAGGTCTTATAGCCTGCGTGTATGCTTCGCAAAGGACGTACAGAAGTTATTTTGGAAACAATTGCTTCGAAATCGGTCTACTTCGGTAAACAAATCCTATAGATACCCTATCGAAATGGTTGCCTACAGAAATTACCAATTTGAACCTTACCGAAGTCAAATTGTTACTTGGGTTATTTACATTGATGTTAAGTGGAGGGCAATTTTGTTTTCGACAGATATGAAGCAGTTTGCATTTTTGGATCGATAATTTGGCACCTGATTTTTTTGACCATTTTAATGTGTCTTCGATGACGAGTTCAAACGCAAATTTGCTTCTATTTATATCTTTCGTTTTAGATAATATATAGATATCATCAGCATACATGCAGTGGTCAAGCAGTTTGTGCTTTGATAATATAGTGTTTAAGTAATCAAAAGCGATTATAAATAGTACTACCGAGAGCGGTGAGCCTTGAGGGATTCCATTGTGTAATTTCAAGAGTAAACGTTCTTCAATTTGATGCAGAATTTTCTGTTTGTGAGGTATGATCTTACGTAGTTATATATTTTTTTTTCCAACACCCCATTTTAACAATTTACTGAGGACTACATGGAGACCTATCCTGTCGAAAGCTTTTTCGAAGTCAAGGGTAAGGGAATAGAAAAACTTATTTCGGCATCAAACAAATATTTTAATATCATATATTGAAAAATTATCAAGGATTTATTTTTTTTCTAACAAACCCATACCGAGAATATTGAACGCCCCTCGTACATATTAGCATTTGCGAAATAGTTGACAAGCTGTCACATTCAAATGATTATATATCCTCGCCTCTATCTTGCACTAGGAGTCTTGTACATTGATGGAGCGTTAAACAGGTTCATCATATTAAAACTGGCCAAGATCGCGGTTCGAAGTTTAGTCAGTCGGGGACCTCTTCTTTTAAACCTATTTGTGAGCGACCCACTTACAATCCTGAAAGGGAAATGGTGTCAGGAAATTCTCAATGCAGATGACGTTACTACTGTTGTTTCCAAAACTGTCCTTAATTGTCGCTTACCTCAATGAGATGGTGAAACAGGCCATTAATTGCACTGCCGTCGAACTTGGTCAAATGGCACCGCACAACTCTGTTACTTTAATTCTTTCTATTCCTATCGTTACTTTTAAGCTCTTAATATGACAAAATGCCATTAATGCTATACTAACCGTAGGTTTTCGAGCCTCGCTCCAACTCAAGTGCTACAATAGTCTTATAAGAGTAAAGAGTTGTATGAGTGAGGATGAGGAGGCTTTGCTTCGCCTTCTATAAACCCATTCAACTCCCTCAACTTGAAGATACATACGGACGAATATTTCATCGACAATAAAGGTTAATTCATAAACATATGACCTTTATTAAGTTTAAGGAGCTATCGGTATGTATACGCATTAAACATTTATTTTTAAATCATCTTTGCTTTATTTAAAACGTTGTAGTTGTAGCTTTGGTGCACACAACTTAAGTGCTTGTCACTTTTACGTAGAATAAAACTACAATGTCACTTGTGGAAATGCAACTTGTCGACGGCTACATACATGTATTTAAAGCTGATGACTCAAAGCTCGCAATTGCAATGCGACTTGTGACTAACAAAATGTAATCAAAAGCATGACTGGAGCTTATGGGTTATTACTAACATCAAAGTTAGCGAAGAAATTGAAGCAGTTCCTTGTAAACAACTGGGAAAAATATATCTACCACCATCCAACGATTCGAAGTGCGAAACTTTACATGGCAGCCATATTCTGAAATGCAAAATGTTTATTGAATTATGTTTCCAACTGCTTACCGCATGATTGTCTTCAGAGTATAATCCACAAACGAGCTCCAGCATATTATTGAATGACATTCCACACCACGCACACTAGCACAATAAGTTATTCTCTCTGTTGTAGGTACTTTTCCTTTTCGCGGTACCTACCACAATACACTCTCTCTCGGAAACCGCAATCTTCACAACACAGATTTAGCAGCGGTTTGTCGCGCTCACATTCAAATTCGAATTTCACCCTCGCGTTCACAAACAAAGCCCACGGCCAATTATATACTCGAAAGGCGAATTTCATTAAAATGTCGTTACCGATGTAAGCTCTCATTTACACATGACTGCCTGGAAAACAGCAATGTTGTGCTCCAAACGCGTACTAGCTTCTAGTTACTGGTGCAATTATACCACAAGCGCGCGTACTTACGCAATGGGAAGGAAAAACAAATCCTACAGATAAGATTAAGATTAACAAATACACCATCCACTTAATATCCAATATTGGGATTCCAATTCAACCGCCGCCAGAGCTGATAAGACGGATACGATAAAATACTTCGATTTCGAAAACTGTTGTTCATTCACGAAGATGATTGACACAACTAACAAACGGAGAACGGTCGACGAACGCAGAGTTACATGCGACCGACTTACTTTAGTGCTGTATTTCAATTTTCGATTAGATACATTTATTCACAATTAATTGACACAAATTAAGCGAATTAAATGACGCCGCCGTCGTTGTCGGACAGAGTATACGTAACTCTTTGCCCCCGAGAAGGCAGCAACAGTACAGACAAAAAAAGGTATGTAATGCGAGACGAACAAGCTCGTGGTAATGATGTCATCTATTTCCGGAGATGACTTTGTTTGACAAGTTCATAGCAAGTTAAACCCAGAATGAGTTGCGCTTTTAAAGACGAAATTAGCACACGGGCTACAAGGGTAGGTACAGCACATTTACGATCCAGTTTTCCTCTCAAAAGGTTTTCAGCGTCCGACGGTTTTCTAATGTTAGCGAAAAGGCACTGCCAGCTATGAACTACGTTTTGTTTATGTCGGTCGCGCCGCAAAACCCCTTGCTATAGATAGAATATATATATAGAATATTTCCTTATCAGCGCGAGATAAGGGAGTTTTGTGAATTTTTTAGCAAAAGCTCTGCGATGCATGCTCTCTTTCTCGCCTCAACATACCAGTCATAGCCAGTCACTTGTGGATGGCGAATGTGTATGTGGGAAGCGCTTAATGACGGTGGCAACAGTAACGCATAACGATAACGAAGGGCATTAGTAACGGCTGGTGCACTGTAATTGAATGATTGGCCAAGGGAAATTCACATTTCGGATTAAATGGAAGTAATTAATGATAATTGTGATTTCCTCTAAAGAGAAAAGAGACTTGCAATCGCGGCAATGGGCGGTTATTTGATGAAAGGATGTTGTGCTTTGGCGGCGGACCCTTGTGTGGGTACAGTTAATAAAGAAACAGAGTACAGTTTGTCTATGAAATTCAATGATGCAGTACCTTTACGATGATCGTTGATTGTTCGAAGCCAAGCCATAGTAACAACCTTAATTTTCGTCCGATGTGAGCTTAGTTAAAGGGCAGTTAACTTACGCTTAACAGCGTAAGCACTTGAACTGTGCACATAATTAGTCTACAAGTAGTTAAAGAGAAGGTAAATTGGAAACAGTGTTCAACTGTGCACATAATTAGTCTACAAGTGCAAAGCTAGATGATTAGATTTATGAAATTCTCAGAATGGCTGGACAGGACAGTTATAATATTCAACTTGCCAAGTGTTCCCACAGCAAGCACCAGTTGTCTACAAGCCTATGTTCATAAAGGGACATGACTTGAGATTCCGGCATTAAATATCTAATAGCAATCGCCAACCTCTCAATTCAAAGCTTACTGATCCCTGGGCCATGGAAAATCGGTGTGTGATCCCACTGCTCAAACCAGGGAAGCCAGCAGATCAAGCCAACTCATACCGACCAATCTCTCTTCTATATCCAGTCGCGAAAATTCTTGGAGCCCCTCTTCTCCCAAAGCTCACCGAGCACTTACCACTAGCCAACCACCAACAAGGATTCAGAAAACTTCCGCGACATCACCAATCAAATCAGCAACGGCCTAAACTAACCAAGACCCTGCCACAGAACCATAGCTGTGGCGCTAGACCTATTGCTCAAAGATAACTTTGAGTCGTCACCAAACTCCCCAAACGCTGGCTTGCAAACTACCTCAGCAAACAATTTCGGAACTCCAAATCAAAACACAGGAAAGCCAAACAAGGCGTGCCTTAAGGCGGGGTACTGCCCCCCTTCTTTTCAACTACTGTATCTCAAAGCAAACCCTACTTACGTCAGACTACTGCGCGATTCTAGCATTAGGTCCCAACATTCTTAACCTCTCCTCATCGATCACCCCTTACCTAGGAACTGTAGACACATTCTTCAAGGACCGCAATCTTAAACTGTCGCCAGATATATCAACTGCAACATTGTTTGCGTCGTGGACAAAAAAAAGTGAGACTACAGCTGATTATATCAATTGCCGAAAGACGCATCTCTACTCCTGGGAGTCACATTCGACAATATGTTCAGCTTCTCGCCACTTACATAAAAAATCGGCACATATCCAGAAATAACATCATCAAATCAGTTGCCGGAAGTTCGTGGGTCAAAAAATAAGGAAACACTCCTCGCCACTTATAAAGCGATCGGTCTATCAGTTTTCAACTATGTAGCACCTATTTGGACCCACAATTAAGCGACACCAACTGGAAGCATCTCCAAGTATGCCACAACACAGGCACAGCCATGCGTAACATAACAGGTCGTTATCTAATGGCAGACCAAGACCACCTTCACATAGAAACAATGGTGCTCCCGGTTAGAGCATACAACAACATGCTCTCTCAACAATTCCTACTAGACTGTCATCTACCCGAACCCCCAAACATAACCTCATCTCGGCACCGAAACCACCTCGGAACATACGCAGTTGCATCTTAAATGTACAGGATGAAATAAACCACCTAACACAACAATCACACATCAACTCAGACCAATACTTTGATGGCAAAAAACAACATTCACCAAACCATTTTCTCAAAAGCGATCGCTAGCTACAAACTGACCGTGGTAATTGGCGGTAGACGCCCACCTATTGCCCCTCGTAGCTAAACTACACCCAAGACCAACGAGGACTACTCTGGCCCAACTTTGCTCGGGCTGGTGCCACTTATTGAATAACTACATGGTACGCCTTGATCCTAACATTGAAAACAAACCTCCGTACTGCAACGTAGGCCCACATGATGTACAACACCCCTTCAATTGTCTAGCGGTCTAGCCAAACCAACCACATTAACACCACTAATGCTTTGGACCGACCCAACTGAAGTGGAACAACTTCTATTACTTAAAATAACCGACGAATGACGAATGACGCTGCTACAACAACAACAACTGTCTCCGAATCAGCAAAAACCTTCATATAAAATTGACCACATCATAAAACAAGCAGCGAAACAAAAGGCACATAAGGCGGCAATACGAAAGAGGACAGGAGAACGAGAGTTGCTCGGGAGCTCTACGAGTATAATACCCGGAGAAGGACATTGAGTTCTCACGAAGCAAAATCAGAGCCCGAAAAGAGCCGATTGTCGAATTTGAGAGATAATACTACAGAAAAAATGTATAGAAATGTAACTTGGCATCAAATCTAAGAAATCGCCGTTGGTGCTTGGTGCTGAGAAAATGTAAAATACATTTCTGCAGACTCTATTAAAGTGACAAAGACCGGCTTTCTATTTTGACTCTGATTGTAAGAATCAAATGAAGACTTGATAGTTGTCGTTTTTTTGTGCTTTTTTTTAGCAAAGGGAAGGATTGAGATATATACCACTTTGAATCGTAGCTTTGCCTAAGAAATCGATGCTTTGATAGTTGTATGCAACAAATAACCCACCAAGTGTGGGTGTAAGAAAAAATAAAACTCTTCATAATCCTTGTCCTCCGAGTTCTGCTTCATGGCGCCGATAGACGTAAGATAAAATGAGAGAACTGATACAATGCCCAATGGCGCCATATTGGTAAACGAAAATATCTAAAAGTTTGACAAAGCTGTAGTTTCCAAAGAGAATAGTTCATCCGCACCTTTATCATGAGCTCGGTAACAATGAGCTTTTAGAAATACTCATCCCAGACTCATCCCTGACAATTGTTTTTTAAAAAAAAATACCATTTCTAGAACGACTTAACTGGAAACAAAATAAATCTACATTTTTTAAAATATTTGCCAGGTTGGATCTCTCTGAAACTTTCACAGAATATAAAAAGTTCATCAATGCAAATGTAATTGAACAAAGTTGACAAAATTTCCCAAAAACCAATTGATTTGCACTCCTTTTCAAATGTTTGTTTAAAATTTAAACGAAAATATTCACTTACCCCCAGGTCTGGCTCGCTGTAGGTCGCCTCCAAAATAGCTGTCTTCTGAGGTGTTGCTCTGTAATTGTCAACCTTATGTATGTCCTGCAGGCTGCCCCATGTTTCGAAATCATCTGCGTTCTCTCCATGGTCAGGATTGCGGTCATTCTTCAAATAACCAAGTGACTTGCGAACCTTCTCCGATGTGAGGTTCTCAACGCTCGCCGAGTTTCCTCTGGATTGCATCATTCCGTACACTTTCGGACTGAGTTTGTTTATCTGTTGGCCACAGTCTGTTGATCGTGAGTCTTTGAGTAAGAAATATCCATCGTCGTACGACGGATCTGAGCTATGTTTGGATTTTTTATGTGGCTTCACTCCCGTAGGCAGTGGAGGAATGAACACATGATCCTTGGTTGGGGATCGTCCCGATACGTTGTCGTACTGCTGATACATACTGGAATGTATTGAGATATCGTCCATCGACATTTGCAATGACCTTCTAGTTGCTTGTGTGGCATTCCTGTCCATAAGGGATAGCACGTCATCGCAAGAACGTGTCGCCACCAAGCTAGAAATGGGACTCTTGATCAAGTTGAAGCTGGCAAGTAAATTAGGTCCGGCTACTGAGGGTGGGGCAGTTTTTGGCAGAGGTGGCGGGGGAGTAGCCTTTGGATCTGGCATTGCACGAACAGTCAGCCGAGTATCAATAACGGGAGGAGTACTCAGTTCGATGTTGTTGAAGATACCGATTGGGCGAGCACAGGGTGGATTCCCACTGCGATTTCCGATAACCTGAACCCCGGGGAAGTCCACAACAAGGATTCTATCAGAGATATTGGTACAGTCATTGTGAAAACCAATGCCCGAGTCTGAATTGGATGAAGTTGTCGTCACTTCGCTGTGATTGCTGGGCTGCGGGGAGTGTGCCTGTACATCTTGCGGGTGGCGATTGACATCTACATGGCGCCCCAGGTTCCTCGCAGCCGGTGGAAGAATCCTCATAGTGTACATGCTCCTGATTAGGTTTACAACATACTCCGAGTTGTTGGGAAACTCCAAACAGAGATTCGAAATGGGATCTTTGGTGCAGGAGATGCGGAATTCATTTGCCTTCTGCTCGTGAGCGTGGTGTTCACAGATTTTCGTGTCCACTACAAAGACATGGCAACTATTCGAGATGGAAACATCACCGGGTTGAACTCCATTTGGGTCCTGATCATCATCGTCGGCGTTGGATGAGTATATTGCACTGGTCACGAGGCCAAAGAAACGATTCTCACTCTCCGAGGAGGAGCTCACATAGTTCAGGCGTGATGACGGATATGTGGCTAATATCGTGGCATTCGAACTTTGCAGAGTCAAACAGTTTGGCAGTATCGTCATGAGGACTGTTGTGGGATTGCGTTTCTCTTGGCGCAGTTTTCGAATACAACTTCGAACTGTCTGTAGCTTGGAACTAATGGCAATTTGTTTCGGCATTTCAATTGTCCCCAAATATCCCACGATGGCTCGGTATTCTAAGGAAACACCCCCATTCCCGTTCTCCTGTTCCATGTGGACCCGAACCATTGCGCTCACATTCGAGATGTCTTTTGATGTGCTTGCATTCGCCGAGTGTATTATGTTGTGGGCGGATGCCAGTGATGCAGGCAGTGGGATATCTTCTATCACAGGACTGAAACGATTGAAATAAGATCCATAATTACTTTTTCCATAAAAGTGCATAGATTTATTAAATAAAACAGTCATAGGAAAAGAAATTAAGTAATTAAATTTAATTACTATCAACGTTGTCGTCGGGGATTAGAGTTTGAAAATATCGCGAATCCAGAAGTGCTATTTCTATGTTTCATTGAATAAAGTGCACTTCCAGGTCAAATCTCAACACGAAAGAAAAGTCAGGAATATTCTTAAGGAATTGCCCTGAACGCACCACCACACATTTGCGAAATGTCAGATGGTTTTGTTAGAAACAAGTTTCACAATTTGTGTTCCCCAAATTATTAAAGGAGTCATTCAAAATGTAAACTTTAACTGAATTATATATTTGGTCTATTCCCTTACAATAATGCATTCGAATACATTAGTCACGAGCAATAATTTATAGAATTCCACACAAATAAAAATAAACAAATAGTTGGCGCAACAGATCCGTGGGGAGCCAAGATCTAGCTCCTCGCAACCATTCGTTTTGTGTGAGTTTTTAATTTTAGGAAGGGATATACAATTTTAAGCCAAGCCAAAGCAACCAATTGATACGTTCGTTTAAACGTTAAAAGACAGTTTGTCAGGGGTTCGCGAGAGGTGACACAGTGGGGAAATAAAAAACTTAAGACGGAATTTTGAGTTTTACGCTTAGTAGTCCAATACACTAACCACACGATGAGTGAACTTATATTAACAGCCCTCAATAGGCTCAGAATATGGGCCGAAGGGTGTGGACTACGAGTCAACCCGGAGAAAACTAAAGTCGTACTTTTTAGTACAAAATACGAGATACCACCCTTCAAGCTGCCCAGACTTGATGGAGTGGAGCTTTCCCTCTCGGAGAGCGCAAATTATATTTACAGGAAACAAAATTGGAAACTTAACGTACAGGAGTCCACTAGGCTTACAATGCTCTCTTCATTTGTAGGAGGACAGCAGGAAAGAAATGGGGCATGAGGCCGTCAATGTTATATTGGGTAAACATAATGGTAGTAAGGTCCATAATTTAATTACATATGGGGCTCTTGTCTGGTGGAAAGCCACGAACAAGAAGTATGTACGGGATATGTTGACCGAGTACAAAAAACAGCCTGCATTGCCGTTACGGCTGCTTTACGTACCACACCAATGGCTGCACTGGAAGCGTTTATGCTTCTCTTACCACTGGACTTACAAATAAAATCAATTTAGACACTGACTATGATTGTTGAGGTAAACTAATTGCTTGATTGCTTGTGCCTACGTATCGGACCGAATATGCTCCCATCTGCCGTTTTCCTCTGTTCTTTCTCAGTTTTCGCCTCTTTATGAACACATAATAGTTTTTCGTGATTTCAATGCAGATTTGTTCAAAAAGGACTCTCGTGCCTTCCAAATAAATGATTCAGTTTCCTGCTTAGGACTCCAAATAGTTAATGTCAATTATCCAACGCGTTTTGCTAAAAATTCTATTCCTATCCCCCTTGATATGACAATTGTATCTGACCCATTGTCGGTTATTCTCTTTGACCAGTCAATTGATAATTATAGCGTATCATGATCTTCTGTTTTGTACACAACATTAACTTCAATCACTTTCCTGCTCCTTTGACTTTTTCATTTAAAGATTATAAGTCAATAAATATGAAAGACCTAAGAAACTGATGCTTATCGCTCATTTCCTAATCCTGATGCTAAGCTTAACTATTTTCAAGATGTGGTTAATGAGTTATATAACCAATTCGTCCCAGTCAAAACAGTAAGAGTAACTGTCCCTGGCTTACAACTGAAGTTGTCGCGATCATCAAAGCTCGTTATAAGCTTTACAGCAAATGGAATCATAGTCCATGTGATTCCAATTGGCTCGCTTACAAAGCAATGCGAAATCATTCGACAGTTGCGTTACGAAACTTTAAGATATATTACTACTTCTCTAAATTGAATACTCATCTTCAATCCCTAAAATGCTTTGGAATAATCTGGCGACAAATTGGTGTTTCCAGTACAAAAAGTAATTTAAAATTAATGTCTTGTGTTAAATAACATCGTTCTCGATAACAATACTGAGAAAAAAATCGAGCTGTCGTGGGACGGCCGAAAGAAGCAAATCATTGGACGTAAAGTATTGGCCCGTGTTACGTGGCGGCCTAATTAAAATTCATTTTAATTTTTCATAGTGCCAGTTAGTTTAGATTACTCCCTCTGTTCCTCTTTCGCTCTCTACACACATATATTTAAGAATTTTTCGACTTTTCTTTTTTCCTAAACCATCCCTGAATCAAGACGAACAACACAAAACCAAAATCATCCAAACCGGTGGAGCCGTTCAATTCATTTTAATTTTTCATAGTGCCAGTTAGTTTAGATTACTCTCTCTGTTCCTCTTTCGCTCTCTACACACATATATTTAAGAATTTTTCGACTTTTCTTTTTTCCTAAACCATCCCTGAATCAAGACGAACAACACAAAACAAAAATCATCCAAATCGGTGGAGCAATTCTCGAGTTTTCATCTTCCAAGTGCGCCATGGAGGGGGAAGTTAACGCTACGGTGACGATTTTTTTCGGTTTACTCCCCATCTTTTTGAATAATTTATATGCGTGACCCACCGACCGTCCGTAAAAAAGCTATATTCGCTTCAAAAAAATTTCAATCTCTGAAATCATTATATTAATACGTGAACATCCGAGCTATCCGTACGCTTTTTTGGTATGGTATTTAATATGAAATGAGGAGAATGAAACTTATAATGTTATTTGAAAGGTGCTGTGCCATAGATGTGCACAAACACAAAATCGTGGTTATATGTCGCCATTAAGACTGGTAAAATTAAGTTATGAGTTCCCCATACAAAACAGGTACTAAAAGGATTTTGGTGACAATCAAGTTTTCGCTGTCATGTTTCCATAGTAACATATTAGGTCTGTTCCCTTACTTTTGTAGTAAGAATGGAAAAGACAATTAAAATGGCAGTGGTGGGGATAAATTCTCTCACAGAGAGAGACACTTACGGAAAAGTTAGGGAACGCTTTTTTAGTAAACTATGAAAAATGACAGATATGACCGATAAATAATTCCATAAATCGCAGTGGTAAAGAAAAGTCAAAAATGTCTGATAAACGAGAAGAATTATCTAATTTATTACCAATTAGTTGATTCATCTAGTGATGAAAGTGATGCGGAATTAATAGAACTTCTTTTTGATGAATCCGAATATGAGGAAGAGTTTGTACTGAGTGAACTACAAGCATTCGAGAAGAGGAAAAAGCGACACTGCATTAAAAATTACGTCGAGGAGATCGTGCCTTCGTACAGCGAGGAAGAATTTCGTTGTCACTTTCGTATATCGAGGAGTTTGTACAAAAGGATTCGAACAGTGTGAAACCTATAAGAATCTACGTTCTGACAAACGAATGACCAGTGAAAAGAATCTTTTGATTTTTCTGTGGTTTGCTGGGCACGAAGCTTGTAGCTTACGCGATTTAGCAGATCGCTTTGATGTTTCACAGTCTTCGGTATGTCGAGTAGTAAATAGGGTCACAATGTTTGTAAGCAGTTTGTGCACAGTGGTAATAAAAACTTCCCAATGAAGAAAGAAAATCCGAAACTGCAAATTTCTTCAAAAACAAATCTGGAATTCCCAATGCCATTGGTTCCTCGTTTTCCGACGACTGCGACTGTGAGATTTCCTCAAAATCTTCTCCCTGACTCTGCATAACCTCCTGTGTTTTTTGATCTCTGTATTGTGGATCTTAAAGTAAAGCTCGAAATGATTTTTATTTCATATTCTCTAATGTCTACTCACCATTTTCAATACGATGGAATGTTCGGGGAGAACATTCAAAATTAATTTGGCGCCTGTTGATACCATTTTTAGAACGCAAGAAATCAAAATAAATTCAATCGAATGTCAAATATCACAAGAAAATTAAAATCAGCTGTTAATTGTTTGGTGACTGACAGCCCTTCAAATTTCTTACACCAAGAAATTTGTTGAGTAAAAATTCGTAAGATTCTCAGTGGAGGGGTAATATCTTGCTCTTTTTACAACGCTCTCTTTTACGAATTTTTCGAGTTAAGGAACGGCATTGAGTAACGTAAGATTTAAAAGTAAAGGAACATACCTATTGAATCATCTTAGATTAGAACCTATCGGAGAGAATAATTAACCCATAAAGGTATGCAATTTACCTGCCCCTAAAAATAAGCAATAATTGTAAGAAATTTATTTAGGGGAATTATTTATTATTTGTCGCCACCATATTACCATAGTAACGTACCTATTTAAATATAAATCATTTTAGATTAGAGTCTGTTTCCGATGGAGCAGCTCATTTACCTATTTTTTAACTTTCTCCATTACGTAGTAAGAGAAAGCTATTATTTTTGTACAAAATTTCGAACTCGAGATATTAATCAATTCTGATATTGCGATGATAGAGGAACTCAAAAAAGATGGTCGCAAAATTCTATCCGGTCTGTCTGTCTGTCCGTCCTTCCACAGGCTTACAGCCTAAACGGCTTCCCGGATTACGTTCAAACCTCGGACTTGGAGTTTTTGGGCTTACAGTTCGGGAGGGTTTTTTTTTTTGTAAGGTAAACTCAATATTAATGGTACTTCCTATATACAATTTTCGTACCAGTTTGATTTGATCGAAAACGGCTCTAAAGATTTCAACCGAAATTGATATTTAATCTTAAGTAGGTGACGCTACTACAATTCGAACAACGGTACTTTTGAAATTTCTACATACATATCTCGAAAACGGTCTATACGATTGTAACAAAAATTACTTTCTGAGGTAATGTGGTCATTTGTAACTAAGCTCAGTTTTACTCTATACTATAGTACAATGCATTTTTAAAAAATGTTGTTTTGTTTAGTTTACCTGAAAACGGCAAAAACGATTTGGACCAAAGTGCAAACTCAGACTCAAATTGATGTTATACATGTAAAAGATAATATAAGCATTCTTAATATGATTCTGTTAAAACTCAAAAGTTGCCCCCAGAGTGGTGTTCTATGTTCTATCGACCTGCTATGGTCCATCGTAGTAAATGAACTGCTAAACATACTCAGAAATAAGGGATTCTATGTCCATATGGATTAGTTTAGATTAGTTTAGTGAGCTTTATTTGGCTTAATAGCCATTTCTTTACATTAGTGCATATTAAAAATCTAGTAAAATTTGTTTATTTAAGCTAAGATAATTCGCTTCTCAAGATCAATTTACATTATTTTTAACATATATAAAAACAGCAGTTTTGAAATTTGTTAAATTATCAATTGTTCTTATGTTGACAGGTAGGTTGTTAAATGTTTGAAGTCCAGCATGAAGAATATTTGCTCTTGCTCGCACCGTTCTTGTCCTTTGAATGTTGAACTCACTGATATTTCGAAGACTGTACGATATATTTCTTGCAGTAGGGATACTGGATCGAAGATATTCAGGGCACATGTTGTTCTTAATTTTAAACACAAAGATCATTGCCATCATATAAAGTCTTTGGTTAATGTTTAGCCAATTTAAAGCGTTTGACATAGTTAATATTGGTGTGTATCTATCACATTTCAGAATAATTCGCATTGCTTTATTCTGCAGTTTTTGGAGTATATTTTTAAGGGTTGAGTTACACAAAAACAATACACTTGAGCAATACTCAAAATGAGGTTTTACTGTCACATTATACACTTCTATTGCACTTTTCTTAAAACACCCAACTTCTTAGATACTTTTTTACAAATATAGTCTATATGATACTTAAATGATAGTTTACTGTCAAGTATGACACCGAGATACTTTATTGACGACACTACTTCAATACGTTTATTATTGACTAAAATTGAAACTACTGTTTGGGGGCAAGGATTGTTGAGCAACATGCGTTTAGTTTTGTCTGTATTTATGCTAAGTTTGTTCATATTAAGCTACGTACTTATTAACATTAAGTCACTGTTTAATTCGTTTACACATTGTTGCAAATCTTTTCCCTTAATGTATAGCAATCCATCGTCTGCAAAGAGTACCAATTTGCTGTGTTTTATAACTTTCTCCATGTCATTAATATATAAAATAAACAGTAGAACACCCAGTATTGTACCTTGAGGGACTCCATGGTTCACAGTCATTGGAGAAGAAATACAGTTGTTGGCAATAGTTCTTTGACTTCTTTCACTAATGAACGACTTAAACCAATTTAGTTCCGTATTTCTAATTCCATACTTTTCAAGTTTACATAACAATATTTTATGAAAGCACGTTTCAAGTCCAAAAACACAGCAACTACACAATTTTGTTTGTCTATTTCACTTTTCCATTCGCTTATTACATGATTAATACATGTTTCACAAGAGTGATTTGTTCTAAATCCTGACTGATTTGGACTTAAGATGCTACAATTATTTATATGTTCTTGTAGTTGTGACATAACAATTTTTTCAATAATTTTTTCATACAAAGGCACCATATTTATGGGACGATAGTCACTACACTTAATTGAACCAGGGACTTTTTTTTTTGGAAGTATGAACGATTCTTTCCAGGATTCTGGGAAGATTCCTGCACATAAAGAACTATTTATTATACGTACAAGGACAGGACCGACAATATTAATAGAATCTATAAGCATTTTTGCATTCATGTAATTAAAATCATTCCTTTGGTTTATCGAGTTTATTGCACTTAGTATGTCTTCAATATCAATAACACGGAACTTAAAATCTATATTGCACTCTTCTACTACGCTTACATATTAGGCTATTATCACAGATTGACATATATCATTAACGCTTTCAAAAAAAAAAATTATTAAGTTTATCACAGATTATTGCACTATCAGTCTCTATATCACAGTTTACAAATTGCACTTCTGAAATTATATCCTTTTTAGTTTTCAGGACGTGTTTTTTTAGTTGCCTCCACATATCTTTTTGATTAGTAGCATTGTCGATTTTCCTTGAAATGAATGCAGATTTTGTATTATTAATTGTTCTTTTATAATAGTTTCTAAATTCACGATATAGTTGCCAATCTCTTAAATTATTGGTTATCACAGCATGTTTATAAAGATTGATTTTATAAGACCTCATTAGATGTATTTCCCTATTCATCCATTCTGCGTTATCATATGGAACAATTTTTGAAACGACCATTGAATTGGTAGCCCTCTTTAGTTGCGTTGCAAACACTTCACTCAACACGTTGACGTTGTACGGGTTCTCAGCACTATAGTTACAAAACACTGGACTTTGGCACAATACAGATATAAATTTATCACTGTCATACTTGCAATATTTAATGATTTTTTTGTTACAGTTTTTTGTGTTTATACACTTAATATCACATTCAATCGTTTCATGGTCACTAATTTTTTGGTTCACAAAACTAACTAAGTAGAAAACTCTTGCATTAATAATTTCTCTATTGTTAGTGAGTACATAATCTATTAATGTTTTACTAGTTGGAGTAACTCTTGTCGGTTCTGTCAAAATCATTGAGAGATTGTTGTCGTTCACTATTGTTTGCATGTGCCTTTGATAAGTGTCAGTGTTGTCTAGCCAGTCAATGTTAAAATCTCCACTAATAACATAGTAGGTCTGTTCCCTTACTTTTGTAGTAAGAATGGAAAAGACAATTAAAATGGCAGTGGTGGGGATAAATTCTCTCACAGAGAGAGACACTTACGGAAAAGTTAGGGAACGCTTTTGTAGTAAACTATGAAAAATGACAGATATGACCGATAAATAATTCCATAAATCGCAGTGGTAAAGAAAAGTCAAAAATGTCTGATAAACGAGAAGAATTATCTAATTTATTACCAATTAGTTGATTCATCTAGTGATGAAAGTGATGCGGAATTAATAGAACTTCTTTTTGATGAATCCGAATATGAGGAAGAGTTTGTACTGAGTGAACTACAAGCATTCGAGAAGAGGAAAAAGCGACACTGCATTAAAAATTACGTCGAGGAGATCGTGCCTTCGTACAGCGAGGAAGAATTTCGTTGTCACTTTCGTATATCGAGGAGTTTGTACAAAAGGCTAAGTGAACGATTCGAACAGTGTGAAACCTATAAGAATCTACGTTCTGACAAACGAATGACCAGTGAAAAAAATCTTTGGCCACGAAGCTTGTAGCTTCCGCGATTTAGCAGATCGCTTTGATAATATTTCACTGTCATCGGTATGTCGAGTAGTAAATAGGGTCACAATGTTTGTAAGCAGTTTGTGCACAGTGGTAATAAAAACTTCCCAATGAAGAAAGAAAATCCGAAACTGCAAATTTCTTCAAAAACAAATCTGGAATTCCCAATGCCATTGGTTCCTCGTTTTCCGACGACTGCGACTGTGGGATTTCCTCAAAATCTTCTCCCTGACTCTGCATAACCTCCTGTGTTTTTTGATCTCTGTATTGTGGATCTTAAAGTAAAGCCCGAAATGATTTTTATTTCATATTCTCTAATGTCTACTCACCATTTTCAATACGATGGAATGTTCGGGGAGAACATTCAAAATTAATTTGGCGCCTGTTGATACCATTTTTAGAACGCAAGAAATCAAAATAAATTCAATCGAATGTCAAATATCACAAGAAAATTAAAATCAGCTGTTAATTGTTTGGTGACTGACAGCCCTTCAAATTTCTTACACCAAGAAATTTGTTGAGTAAAAATTCGTAAGATTCTCAGTGGAGGGGTAATATCTTGCTCTTTCTACAACGCTCTCTTTTACGAATTTTTCGAGTTAAGGAACAGCATTGAATAAAAATTCGTAAGAAGTCGTAACAATTCGTAAGATTTAAAAGTAAAGGAACAGACCTAGTTTGTATTACACTGTTGAAGAAAATCAACCCAATACTCAAAGTCATTAATGAATTCCCTTTTTGACGCAAGATGCGAGCGGTATATTGCACAAAGATGTAGCACAGATGTATTATTATAGTGAATTTTTATTATTAAACACCAGTATTTCATTGGTACAATAATTTTTCGGTAGTTACAATTATATCATAGTTTTTTTGATTAATTAAGATTTCAAGATTAGTGAAATTGTTTTCTAGACCCTGTATATTAAGGTATACGCATTTAATTGACGTTAATTGCTAATAAGCCACTTGTTCTTCAGCAGTTTTTAGTTTTCTTAAGAAACTGGGACAGCTTGAATCATTAGCTGTGTGGTTTATATTTAGTTTAAGGTTCAGTTTAGTATTCGCATTACAACAATTAACAAAGATAATCACTATTACATTCCTTGACATCATGGTTTTCGGCACATTTTAAGCAGGTTTTTTGTTTTTTACAATATTTTGACACATGATTATACCCTCAACATTTAAAACACTTAACATATGGATATGTATTCTTAACGAGAAAGTTTCGTTCGACCCAGTCGTGCACTTAATTTTTCCATATATTATAGATGTCGCTCTTTTCGTTTCGTTTATAAAAAACACAAATAAATAACGGAAATAATTGTTGTACGTTTTTTAGTATACATACTTATAAAAGGTATGGTCGATTTTCGACCACAAGCGATACTAGTAATCATAATTCGCTCTTGCAGTTAGAACTAAGTTTTGAAATCGAATCTGTTAACGAAAATTATGTCATAAAATGTGTTGCAGCAAATGCTATCAGCGAAGATGGAAAACCAATACGATTTGTAAAACTCATTTTACCCTATATTGTTTCTCACTTGACGCATATTATCAACCATTACAGCGTCAACTTTTTCAAAATCTTGGAAAATAGCTCGAGTTGTACCTGTTGCAAAAATAACACCTCGGCATCTGCTGACAAATCAGTATTTTACCGTGCTTGTCAAAAGTCGTAGCAAGACAGATTTATTGAACACTTTAGCCTTCTGTATGATGGGCAATCGGGTTTTAGGTCCAACCACAGTTGTTCTTCTGCGATGGTTAATATTTTAGAAGACATAAGAAAAGAGTTTGGTCCCTTTATCTTTTGTATGTTTATGAATGACCTGCAATCTTTCTGTAAACATACTTCGGTCCGTCTCTATGCTGATAATGTTCAGATCTACTGGGCCAGGCCATTTAATAATACAGCTGAACTTGTACGAAACCTAAATGAGGATCTCTCGAGTATTTATTTGTGATCTGTAACTAATGGATTACTTCTAAATCCAGACAAGTCGCATATCTAAAAAAAAACTACCCATCTAAACATGATTGTCGTGCTTTCTGTATTTAAATTAAGGGTTGTTCATACTGTTACTAGACTGGGATTTTTTATCGATGTAGTAAGAAGGATTTATGGATGCCTGAGGAAACTGTGGCTAACTGCAGATTTTGCTCCTATTGCCACTAGACGGAAACTTGTAACAAGTCTCATCCCAAACTTAATTGTTTATTCTGAGGCTGTATACTGTAATGCCGATTTCTTATCCCAGCACAAGCTTCAAGTTCCTAACGATACCGTAAGATATATTCATGGGCTACGAAGATGTGTATCTCTAATATATAAAAATCTCGTGTCACAGTTTTAGTGGTTATACTCCTCCGAAACGGCTCAACCGATCTGGATGAAATTTTATAGGTAAATTCAGTAGGTATGAGAATCGGTTTTAAACTAATTTGACGTGGACGTGGAGTTGTGGAGCGCTTTGAGTTTGCACGTAAGGGTTGTTAAGAAAAATGAGCGAGTAACAATCGTGGTATTCTGCTCATTAGTGAATAGGGTTATGGGGAGGGCAACTCAAAGGTACCATAACACCTTCGGTGCCGGTGTAGAGAGAGAAGGGAAAAGGCTTACCAACCAAGTTGATAGGTGTGCGGTTAGTTATCTTCTTGGCTGTTAAAGTTACAAATATTTCGTCGGTCGCTGATGGACTATTTTGTTAGGCATCGTGTCTTTGGTTTTATACTCTATGTTGGATGTATTCGATTGAATGGCAAAAAAGAGGCTTGCCTCATGCGCACATTTTCATTTGGTTAGTCGAAAAAATGCGTATCCGCAGTGGCTTAGTGGTTAGTGTGTTGAACTACTAAGCGAGGGGTTCAGGTTCGAATCATGCAAAAACCCAAATTCCAACTCAGGGTTTTTTCACTGCACCACCTCTCGCGAACGTCTGACAAACATCCGAGAGTGTAACTGTCTTGAAAGAGCTTCTCGATTTAGCCGTTTGGAATCGGCAGCAGTTTTGGTAGCAAGCAAAATTATTATCTGGGACGAATGCACAATGCCGCATAAGCGTGCGTTAGAAGCACTGAATCGCAATATGAAAGATCTGTATAATGACGCAGTATATTTTGGGGATACATTGATTTTACTCTCAAGCGATTTCCGGCAAACGCTACCAGTAATACCACGATCGACCGCTGCCGATGAGATCAATGCTTGCCTCAAATCATCGATAATGTGGTGTTATGTGAAGAAACTTCAGCTGACGACATCGCATTTTTGCTAAATAATCCATCTGCCGAAGTGTTATCCAATCAACTGCTAACTATCGGTAAAGGTCATGTTCCTGTTGACGCTTCGAATGGATTGATTTCGTTGCCGCGGAATTTTTGCAATTTTGTCTCAACGAAAGAGGTATTTAAGCGTCTACTTTAAATAGCATGTACATTGTGTATGCTCGGAATTACTATTTTCATTACATTAACGAATTGGGGCGGAACGAAGTTCGCCGGGTCAGCTAGTTAATATATAACATAATAACAACTAAGACTCCTATGTATCTATATGAAAAACTTAATTTTGCTCGTTCCCTTAATTCCGCCGTTACAACTATCTACTCTGAAAATGTTTTCTTATTGCCAAATAATAATATTAAATTGTAAATTGAAATTGAAAGGCACCACAATTATGTTTTTCCTCCTGGATGCGACTACACACTTTAAAGTATGTTTGCCCATTTTTTGGTGCATTTCGGGTACCACATTAGTCAAAATTCAAAATAAACTGAATACCAAAACAATTCAAGTTGACTACTCAACGCGTTCATATAACGATCGTTTTACATGACCTAGGTATTAAAACGTCCCCATTGCTAGGCAATTCAGTGAATTACTATTTAAGTTTCCCTCTGTGCGCACCTCGCTGTTCGTTTTTGTTTTATTTTTACTTTCAACACTTATTAAACGAAACATCCGCCCCGCCCGACTAAAACTTATGAATTAACTGTGCCGTGCACGTGTCTGTCGCAGCCCCCTCTAATTTTCTGTCTATCTGGAGTGGATAGGATCAGTTTAAAGAAACAGTGAGCAATCACATGAGCGAAACAAGGCAAAATTGCAAACATCATACTTTTTTGAATTTAAAATTTACCTGCTTTCAGGACGCAGAGCATGATCTCCGCTACTGCCACCACCAGCTACATCACGATGTTTCTGCGGCGAGTTCCTTAATCGATTCATCTTCAGCTTGTGATGCAGATAACTTGGCTTTCCTCGATTTATGTGCTGAATGGCATTTTCTTCATCGGAGCTATCCGAGAAGTAATTCTCTGCGATTTGCATTTTAATGCTCCCAAAGGAATTGCCAATCAGTTGTACCACCGTTTCGTGTGGTAATTTCGAGACGTTTAGATTATTTACCGAAATTAGAAAGTCTCCAGCTCGTAGACCAGCCTGATCCGCTGGTGAATTGGCCACAATGCAAGAAAGAATGCACGGCTGCTGTCCAGATATTGTGAAACCAAAACCATTATAGCCACGGCTGACCTCCACGGTGCGTGTGCCATAGTTGGGGCGTTTCTTACGACGCCGATGCTGATGATGATGATGGTGCATTGTAACAAGTTTATAGTTGCCTCTTAGTTTGTCTAAACAAAATTATCTAAAAAAAAGTGCAACAGGGTACGAATAACAAAAAAAAAACTATTTTCACTTTCAGTTCAAGTGGCAGTGGTTGTTGCTGGACGTGATTATTTGGGCCACTATTCCATGTAAGGTTTCATTGCATTTTTTTCAGTCATACATAAAGTGAGCGGGGTTTAGTGAATTGTTTTTATTTTATCATGTGAGGGGAATGAAAAGTCACAAATTAAATAAGTTTAAACGAAATAAAAACAATAATTTTACACGAAAACAAGGAGAAAAATAAACTTCTTCCAATGGAATGTGTCAAGCCAACATGACAGCAAAAACTTGAATTGTTTGACATTTTGAGGTAGGGCAAGCAACGAAAAAAAAAACTCGCTTGTTTTGTTATAATATTGTAGTAGATTATTCAGTGTTCTTGTAGGTAGGTAATAAATTGGGGGATCATTTTCTGTTATACTACACATAAATAAAAGTACTTAGCGGTTTCAATTAGGTAGGTGAAATAAATTATATGTAACTTGGGCTAGTTCTGAAAATGAGGTTAACTATACCCATTAGTTGAATATTCGCATATTCACAGTTTTTCGAAATTTCAACATAAATGAACTAAAATTTTAAACTTATACCAATCACGAAATTAAAAGGCATTGATGATAGAGAGAAATAAATGAAACTCGCACACTAAAGTTACCTAGTTCCAGCGTTGCCAACCAATTTTGACGAAAAAAAGCCTAACTTGAAATAATAAAATGCCTTTTTCAATAAAATAATGCCTAAAATATTTTTTTATGTAAATTAGAACAATAAATCAAAAATTAAACACAAGTATAAAAAAATTAACAAAAACAATTTTTTTGATTGAAGGTTGAAACCTGGTTGAAACGCATTCTTTAAGACCGAGCACCGAGGTCTTCTTTTTGCCAAGATTTTTTAAGAATATTTAAAAAAATAAAAAGTCGGTATACGTTGAATCAACAAAAAAATATATATATCTGAAATAAAAAAAGATGCCTTTTTGGAAATAAAAAAGCCTTAAAGCCTTAGCTAATGAAATAAGGCCTAAAAGGCATGAAAAAGCCTAGGTTGGCATCGCTGCCTAGTTCCGAAAGGAAAATTTAATGGCAAAAAATGTACTTCTATGTAAGGCGCCAGTTATAGCCATACGTAAAATGCAACCGTAAAAATTTTCTTTTGCTTTTTTAGATCACTTAATCCTAATGGTTGAACTCAATATTGGTCTTAAAATGTTGCTTATGAATTATAAAGTTGGTCTATCAAAAAAAAATTAGCAAATGATCTTTCAATTTTTTAGAAAAATAATTTATACATTTTTCCGTACGAAAAACTTTTTCCGATCCACTTCTCAGTCAATTCCACAACAAAAACCCAGATCATTCCACTGATGTATTTCATTTCTTTACTGTTCCATCTATCAGTGCCTTGATTTTGTGCGGTTTTTGAGGCGATGTCGCTAGGGAACGTTCCGAATCGGATTTGAGTGTGTGAGTGACCCACGCGCTGTGACCAACGTGACCGTAGTGCAATAATTTGGCACTTTTTCGAGGACCCTGATACTATTTGTTGATACTTTTTCCCTTTTTTTTTTAAAGTTTGAAAATTCACTTTGGAAATTTTAGAAATGCTGTGATTTCCAAATGAATTTCTATAAAATATAACGGTGCTGTCTATCAGAACACGATTATAGTGTTAGGAGAGCCAACAATTATTGTTAAATATTGTGCGAAAATTCTTAAACTGCAGAGTAGCTTTAGAAATTACACTTTTTTCTTTCACCGCTCTTTTTTTTTTTTGTTGCTTTTCACAATTTCGCAACGATCTCCCGGATTGTTAGAGAAAGGTTATAAATTTTGGTTTTAGTTTCACAATACAATATAGACTGTAAAAAGAAGACTCTCTCACAACGTTTCTTTTAGGTATAAATAAACCCAAAACAACCAAATAACATTAGAATTAGATGTCTTTAAGGTTGTTCTGCGGGTAAGCTAGACACTTAGACAGTACTTTAGATGCAATTCGTTTTCAAATGACAAATTTTAAAATGAAAACCTTTTAGCTTTGATTTTTATTTATAAATATATAAAAAATTAATTGAATTTTGTTTATAAATTATATCAACTCATTTTAATATCTACTTTTAAGATCTCTTTCAATTTAGTTTTGTGTGCCTTTTTCTGACGCTGTTGCATAAATTCAGTATTTTCTCCCAATATTTAATAAGTATTAGCCGGCTTTACACTATTTACGCGTTATTTTTTTAAACATATTCATTTTGAAATCACAGTTATTGAAAACTTTTTTAAGTAGGTACTATTCACATTAGCGCGAATTGCGAACAAATGAATTTAATTGTATTTATGAATTGAAAATTGATTTGTATACTATTTACCACCAAAGCCTTATATTAAATTAATCTTAAGTCTAATCTAAAAAAATTATTATCAATTTACAATTATTATACAGCAATTGAAAATTCTTGCAGCGAATTGTCACATTTTATTCACAATCCACATAAAACATTCGCGGATCCACAAACCCACCAATGAAAAAATTCTATCGAATTTAACATTAAACAATGATTGAAGTAATTGAAGTGTAAAAAAATTCGCTTGTTCGTAGTTCGTTCGCCATTGGCTCTCATGCGAATAGTCCTAAAATGTGAATTTTCCAAATAATAAAAAGGAACAAAGGAACAACAAATTGTATTAGTGTCCTCAAAAAAGGTACCAAATTGTCGCACAACGGTCACGCTGTTGTCATTTCTTCTCATCCGACATCCTTCTCGCTACCTAAAAAGGTCGCGTGTGGGAAAGCTCGCCTGGAATTTGCAGGAACAAAGCGATATAAGAACAGTAAAAATTGGAAGTTGTCAGTTCGCGACATCACTCACACATTTATAGAATCCGCCTATACGTGAACCCTTTCCGACACCGCCATTGCGGCAAAAACCGCACAAAATCAAGGCACAGGATTTTTTTTTCTGATGGAATCCAATCAGTGGTGGTTGATTTGTTGTATTTGTTTTCATAGGGAAACATTTTTCTGACAGAATTTTCGCTATAACCGCACAAACGAAAAAAAAATGATTTTCATACTGTTCCCACTTTTTCTGTTGCATTTTACGTATGGCTATATAGCGAAAATTCTGTCAGAAAAATGTTTCCCTATGAAAACAAATACAACAAATCAACCACCACTGATTGGATTCCATCAGAAAAAAAAATCCTGTGCCTTGATTTTGTGCGGTTTTTGCCGCAATGGCGGTGTCGGAAAGGGTTCACGTATAGGCGGATTCTATAAATGTGTGAGTGATGTCGCGAACTGACAACTTCCAATTTTTACTGTTCTTATATCGCTTTGTTCCTGCAAATTCCAGGCGAGCTTTCCCACACGCGACCTTTTTAGGTAGCGAGAAGGATGTCGGATGAGAAGAAATGACAACAGCGTGACCGTTGTGCGACAATTTGGTACCTTTTTTGAGGACACTAATACAATTTGTTGTTCCTTTGTTCCTTTTTATTATTTGGAAAATTCACATTTTAGGACTATTCGCATGAGAGCCAATGGCGAACGAACTACGAACAAGCGAATTTTTTTACACTTCAATTACTTCAATCATTGTTTAATGTTAAATTCGATAGAATTTTTTCATTGGTGGGTTTGTGGATCCGCGAATGTTTTATGTGGATTGTGAATAAAATGTGACAATTCGCTGCAAGAATTTTCAATTGCTGTATAATAATTGTAAATTGATAATAATTTTTTTAGATTAGACTTAAGATTAATTTAATATAAGGCTTTGGTGGTAAATAGTATACAAATCAATTTTCAATTCATAAATACAATTAAATTCATTTGTTCGCAATTCGCGCTAATGTGAATAGTACCTACTTAAAAAAGTTTTCAATAACTGTGATTTCAAAATGAATATGTTTAAAAAAATAACGCGTAAATAGTGTAAAGCCGGCTAATACTTATTAAATATTGGGAGAAAATACTGAATTTATGCAACAGCGTCAGAAAAAGGCACACAAAACTAAATTGAAAGAGATCTTAAAAGTAGATATTAAAATGAGTTGATATAATTTATAAACAAAATTCAATTAATTTTTTATATATTTATAAATAAAAATCAAAGCTAAAAGGTTTTCATTTTAAAATTTGTCATTTGAAAACGAATTGCATCTAAAGTACTGTCTAAGTGTCTAGCTTACCCGCAGAACAACCTTAAAGACATCTAATTCTAATGTTATTTGGTTGTTTTGGGTTTATTTATAAAAGAAACGTTGTGAGAGAGTCTTCTTTTTACAGTCTATATTGTATTGTGAAACTAAAACCAAAATTTATAACCTTTCTCTAACAATCCGGGAGATCGTTGCGAAATTGTGAAAAGCAACAAAAAAAAAGAGCGGTGAAAGAAAAAAGTGTAATTTCTAAAGCTACTCTGCAGTTTAAGAATTTTCGCACAATATTTAACAATAATTGTTGGCTCTCCTAACACTATAATCGTGTTCTGATAGACAGCACCGTTATATTTTATAGAAATTCATTTGGAAATCACAGCATTTCTAAAATTTCCAAAGTGAATTTTCAAACTTTAAAAAAAAAGGGAAAAAGTATCAACAAATAGTATCAGGGTCCTCGAAAAAGTGCCAAATTATTGCACTACGGTCACGTTGGTCACAGCGCGTGGGTCACTCACACACTCAAATCCGATTCGGAATGTTCCCTAGCGACATCGCCTCAAAAACCGCACAAAATCAAGGCACTGATAGATGGAACAGTAAAGAAATGAAATACATCAGTGGAACGATCTGGGTTTTTGTTGTGGAATTGACTGAGAAGTGGATCGGAAAAAGTTTTTCGTACGGAAAAATGTATAAATTATTTTTCTAAAAAATTGAAAGATCATTTGCTAATTTTTTTTTGATAGACCAACTTTATAATTCATAAGCAACATTTTAAGACCAATATTGAGTTCAACCATTAGGATTAAGTGATCTAAAAAAGCAAAAGAAAATTTTTACGGTTGCATTTTACGTATGGCTATAACTGGCGCCTAACTGAGGCCTAAAGCAAAAAGCAATTCGCAAATAAAGTCACTGATAGACACTCAAAGATGTCCGTCTTATTAGCAAACGTCCGAGTTTATTGTGGAATGCAGGGAGACACTGACCGGGGCTTCTCATCGGCTTTAAATCACTCTCGTCTGGGTTCCCGGCGATAGGAACATTGAAGCGAATGAGAAAGTCGATCAACTTGCCAGACGCGGCTCTCATGCGGAGGAAGTCTTCCTCAAGAGAGAAACGTCTCTCCTTCACTTCACGTCAAGGGCGGACACTAAATGGAAGATCTGGCCAGCCTACGATGATGCCAGAACAAACTAGCTCTTAGCCAGAACGCGTGTAGATCTCGCCAGACTAACGGCAATGACCTTTCGGCCATTCAAAGTATCCTTTTCAACAAGACTAACAAATGTCTCAACTAAACAGGCTGGCTTTGAGTTCCCTTAACATCCTTCACCCCATTTATCTGCGGGTTCTGATAGTTGGGGTCTCAAAAAGGCGCTTAATGCGTTATTTGGATTTTTTCCTCATCAGGAAACGGGGAATACAAGTCACTTAAAAAAACCAACTCTCCGAGTCCCTGTTACTTGAGGAACAGAACACTTGGAAGTTTCCATTACTTTCAAGAACTGTCTCACTGTCTGATCTTTACTGGTTTTTAAGGACATCGGGATGGCTGGGATGGCCGCAGAAGGGCATCATAATGGTTCTACGAGGACCTATGTGTATTGAAGGGTTCACCCTGCAACCTAGCCTTACCTAACCTAACATCTCCTACATGTAGTCAACGAGCTGTCAGAGTTCTGGCTCTGAGCGTCCCGCTTTTCAGTTTATTTCTGAGCTCATATTGAGCTCAAGGCTCATGCTCTGAACTAAAAAAAAGGTAGTAGTATTAAATTTGGAAATGGAAGTTACAGAATGTGACATTGATAGTTTCTAACTTAACCGGAGGAAAATGGTTCAGTGGGTGATCGAGCGCAGTCACAATAACTATGCGTGCGATAGACCTTCACCAGAAACGGCGTCTACACGAGAACCAATTTATATCAATTTCGCATTGTTCCCAAAAACCGACCAAGAGGAAAATCACACGGTAACCGAGTTTGTGTGGATGGAAATTGATTAATTGTTTCACTCACGTCCCCGAGTCATATAAACTGGCACAGTAATTCTTCAATTTTATCATAATAAAAACGATGTCTAACAAAATAATAATACAAGCCCCAAAATCTATTTACAATAACTTTTTAGGTATTTTATTTTACGGTTTTTCGAAGTTTATTCCAAAAAATTGTTAAGAAGTTAAACAAATCGAATACTTCAAAATATTAAAAATTTAAATAATCTAAATCTGAAATCGACAGAAATCGTTATTGTCAGTTGCGTCGTGAATAGGAATTTTTAAGTAGATTTTGCATAGACAGTATTATGATGAATATTCAATCGCAAATTTCAAGAAACCCGAAATCCTTTTGAATTTTAATAATTCTAAAAAAACTCGGTAATTTTTTCTAATATGGAATATATAATCAAGTAAATATATGCGGATTTAGAAAATACTTGGGATTTATTTGCATCATTTTTTAAGAGTTTATCCGTGGATCATTCTACTGCAGTGATTGCAGAGAACGATAACTACCCAAATTCTGTCTCTTACGTAAATTTGGGACATCTTTTTATTTCTATTGAAGAATTAATTGAAGGAATTTCAAATCTTAGACCAAGTTTAGTGTCTGGATCGGATGGCATTCCATCTAAATTAAACAATGTTTTGTCATTAGTTGAACCCCTTCAAATAATCTATAATTTATCACTTTCAACAGGAATTTACTTAAATTAATGGAAATTTTCTTTTCTATTTTTCAAGCTGGTCAAAAACATAAAATTGAAAATTATCGTTCTATTTCTAAACTTCGTGCTATAGGTACCAAAACTTTTAGAGCTTATAGTCAAACAGAATGTTTATTTTTATATAAAACTAGCTGACCCGGCGAACTTCGTTCCGCCCAAATTCGTTAATGTAGGTAATTAAATTAATAATTCCGAGCTTCCAATTCATGTAATCCGGTCAACTGAAATTCTTTATTCAAAAGTTATATTAAAATTAAAAACAATTGCAATAACCGCAGCGATTTACTTGTCGGCCAATCTACCGCTTTCTCACTGAAGTGTTTTATGGTACACAACATTTTTCGTTCCATTTACGGGTGCGTACTGCATACTTCGTACACTACACGTACCTACAAAGCGAGAGGTTTGGCGATACGTGACCGCGAGCACGCCACATACAATTATCCATCATCTGAGAAACGTCATCTTAATTAATGTAGTTTTCCATTGGTTTCACTCGGGGATCCACTCATTCTGTAGTCCAAAGGAACAAGAAAACTGCTTCTGATTGAATCCACAAGAGTATTGGTGAAATGCCAAAAAATAATCTACTTCAGCCGTCAGTTGACTTGTATAAAATACACAAACTACTTCTTGAGTGGATTCTGACTTCAAATCCAGAAGCGAAATTCTCTCCTCAGAATCACCAGAAGAGTATTTTTTATGCCAATGGAACGGTTTCAGAATTGATTTTTTCGATTCCGGACTCTCCCGGACGCTTCTTTTTGCCCAATGGAAAACGACATAGCCCTACATTTCAACTTACTCGCTCATACCAATGGAAGGATCCTGAAAATACTTGGCAAACACCATCAAACAAATCAAAGTATCTACTCCATTTTAAAAAGTTACTTAGGGCCGGCCCGTTCACAGGTATTTAAATCCCTGGTTAGGTTACCATAGATTTAGGTTAAAGGCTGGTACGCTGATCGAGTGAAGTGAAATTTTCACTCCTCTCCAAAAAGTGCTGTGAAATAGAGAGTGAAATATTTTGTTGGAGATTTTAGTTGGAGAAATTTATGCAGGGTGACTGAGCTCAAAAAAAAAATTCTTTTGTGTCAGTTCAAGAAAACAGCTGGAAGAAATAAATTGGAAACTTCACTTTTTGTGAATCATGTGATACCTACAGTAAAATGTATTGACCTATTGGAAGACATTCATCCGTGATCGACCACAATAACAATAAGTTATTGCCATAAAACCAAATTCTGCAACCAGTATGGACCTACGGGCACCAGTTGTGGTATGACCGCTCCAAACGTATTTCTAAAAATTAAGGTCTTTCAAAAATATTACAAAGGAACAAAGTCATATTCAATGCACAACGCTGATCTAGATATTGAATCAGTATACCTAGAAAGAAGTGAAGTCGAACAAGTTCCTTAAATGCACAACGCTTCTCAACCACGTTAGCTTAGAAACAACCGAATTTATAAATACAGGCAGCCTTAATCAGGCGGATAAAACATGTTGATCTATAAAAATTAGCTAAGTCAATATATTTTCTAACAAAAAAGTTCAGAAATTCTACAAACGAAATTCTACAAACGGCTAGGCACATTCACATTCGGTTGGCAAAAGTCATTGCTCTCGGGAGGTGTTTTTGGTTGGCTGAAAGGCCTTCCCTATTGTCGAAGCATCTCTCTACTAGTTCTCGAATGACTTTCGATGATTTTCCCTTCCAGCGAACCTCCAAAAACACAAAAAAAAAAAAAATGGTTCGTATTTTGTTTATGATAATTTTAATAGTTTTCAATTTGGAAAATAATGCCTGATTTGTAAAATAGACAGGACAGTCGTCAAATTTAAATAATTAACAGTGCATGGAAATTATACACATTTTCAAAGATCATCTGCTGGTATTGCTTGAACAAAACTGGGTAGAAAAATATTTTTGAGGCACCCTGCTTATGGAAAAGGTCATCCATGCCACCAAATATTTGTACACCTAACATTATTGCACTATATTCAATGAAAAAACAATTTTATAAGTGCGAAAAACTTATTATTCTCTTAAGGAAACATCTGAAATTCCAATAAATTTCTAAACCGCATCCTACAAATTATTTTTTACGCTGAAATGTCAAAAAATTAATGCGACGGACAATAAAAACCAAGTGAAATAGCTGCGGAGAGATTTTAGTATCGCCACCTACGACTCAGTTTTGGAAGCGATATTTTCCACTCGAACTGCGTACCGCCTAGTGAAATTTTCATTTGTAAAATTCATTTTGACATTTCGCAGTGAAAAATTTGTATGAAAAATTGGATTTCACTTGAACTGCGTACCAGCCTTAACCAATGGTTATAAATCAGTAAAAAACCAATGAGTGTTTGTTGAGCGTTTTTTTTTACTTCGGTCACCAAACCAAAGCTTTTTAACAAATCGTTTTTGTTGTTTTTGAAAAGTAAAGGCTGGTACGCAGTTCAAGTGAAATCCAATTTTTCATACAAATTTTTCACTGCGAAATGTCAAAATGAACTTTCCAAATGAAAATTTCACTAGGCGGTACGCAGTTCGAGTGGAAAATAGGGCTTCCAAAACTGAGTCGTAGGTGGCGATATACGAAAATCTCTCCACAGCTATTTCACTTGGTTTTTATTGTCCGTCGCATTAATTTTTTGACAATTCAGCGTGAAAAAAGATTTGTAGGATGCGGTTTAGAAATTTATTGGAATTTCAGATGTTTCCTTAAGAGAATATTGTTTTTTCATTGAACATAGTGCAATAATGTTAGGTGTACAAATATTTGGTGGCATGGATGACCTTTTCCATAAGCAGGGTGCCTCAAGAATATGTTTCTACCCAGTTTTGTTCAAGCAATACCAGCAGATGATCTTTGAAAATATGTGTAATTTCCATTATTTAAATTTGATGACTGTCCTGTCTATTTTACAAATAAGGAATTTTTTGCCAAATTGAAAACTATTAAAATTGTCATGAACAAAAATTTTTTTTTTTGTTTGTTTTTGGAGGTTCGCTGGAAGGGAAAATCATCGAAAGTCATTCGAGAACTAGTAGGTACGCGAGAGATGCCTTGACAATAGGGAAGGCTTTTCAGCCGATCTAAAACACCTGCCGAAAGCAATGACTTTTGCCAACCGAATGTGAATGTGATTATAGCCATTCGACTAATCGAAAGATCCCTCGTTTGTAGAATTTCTGAACTTTTTTGTTAGAAAATATATTGACTTAGCTAATTTTTGTAGATCAACATGTTTTATCCGCCTTAATCTCCTGATTACACTGCCTGTGTTTAATAATTCGGTTGTTTCTAAGCTAACGTCGCGTCGTTGAGAAGCTAATGTGCAATTAAGCAACTTGTTCGACTTCTTTCTAAACTGTTTCAATATCTAGATCCGTAATAATGTAGATCAGCGTTGTGCGTGTACCAAAGTGCATTTGACTATGACTATGTTTCTTTCTAATATTTTTGAAATATGTTTCTTATTTTTTTAAAAATACGTTTGGCGCGGTCATGCCCACAACTGGTGCCCGTAGGTCCATACTGGTTGCAAAATTTGGTTTTATAGCAATAACTTACTGCTATTGTGGATGAACACGGATGAATATCTTCCAAAAAGTCAATCGGCCTTACCAATAATCAACTTTAGTCTGGCAGTTTACGAAAAGACTCCACACTTTCCAAAATTCCTTTACCAATAAACAAATATAGTTGCCAGACTATCGCTAACTGTAGGGTTAAATGTTAGTGTTGAGAAAGCCATGTTTATCTCGGACATTAGCTAAATAAATCCTCCCTTATGTCATTTTGAAGACAAGTGTTGCCCAACCATCCAAAATCGCGGTATTAAATTTCGAAATAGGAGAGAATTTAATACGATGTTGTTCAGCCTGAGCGTTTACAATTATTAATTAATTTTAGTAAATTGTGAATGCTTTCTAATTTTATTCGTTGCAATACAACAATGCAAATGGTTTTTAAGTCTATCACACACAAATTTGTATAAATGTATGCAAAATATTGAAAAATATTGCGTTTTTGTTTTATTTCTATACACGTGAAACATATATTTCTGTGTTTTTCTTTCTGTTGCTTTTTGATTGGTTTTCCTAGTTAGTTGCTTAATAAAAAATAAATTTTATATAAGTTTGGGATAATTCCAAGACTTTCTTGACAGTCGTCGCAAACAGAATAAAATATCTTCTTACCAAAGTTTGGACGGCTTGAAGGTACCTTTTTGCAACAATTCTCAGTACCTTAGGCGACACAGGTAGATATTTTGTTGCAACCAAACCCTTTTCAAACTCTTTTCAAAAGGAGTTTGTTTACCGAGAATGAGGATCTCTAATGAGACAATGGTTGGCGTGAAAAGGTTCCCTTCGCGGAAAATATAGTTATAAAAATAGAATTATCAGAACTCAGCAAAATACATGCAAAATAACAAGTTTATTAACTTCTGGGGGTGCAAGTACAGTCTAACAGGTAGTACGAGAATATGCGTTTTATATTTTTCAGTTCGAATTTCAACTTTTGTCATACAATTTTTTATAGGTTAAATTGTATTTATTTTCAAACCCGGAAGCGATAAGTTCTTAACACGCTTCCTACGTGCGATTGTTATTCATTCTGAAATGAATGAGCCAGATATTATTTCTATTTTCAAAAATATTCTCTTGCTAACGATGCAATTGTGATGTTTAGACCACTAATAAGTTTTGATTTGCATCGTCAGCCTACGAATAAATGAAATCATTCAAATAAACTGTGCTTTGTTTATTGAATAATTTGAAAGGGATTTTATTACGACACAAATGCACTCATAAAGAAATCGCGAGGTAGTATTAGAAAACAATGGAAAGCGTACCATAAAAGTACTGAAAATTGTGTCCGATCGAACGATAGGGCATTACTGATTTGCATATGATATTTGACAGATCAGCGGATATTTTGTGCATTTCCTATTTTGTGTTTTGTTTTTTGCTTATAATAAGTCTCAAAGAGCATTGGAAAGATATGTGTTGGGCAAATTTAATTGCAATTTATGTATTCCTTCTTTTAGAATAAAATCCTCCTTGTGAAAGAGACCATTGACCTTGTTTTTCACGAAAACAAATTATGAAATTTGAATTCTGCAATGACAACAAATGTAATAGATTCTAAGAAAGTTGTAGGACTAGTAAATGTGGAGGTCTAATTGTTTATTGGTACCATTTCACAAAAGCTGTACATTTTTACTAAAGCTGACATCTAACTAGTTGTCGACATTAGTGATTGATTATTAGTAAGGCCGAATGCATTTTACTGTATCACATGATTTACAAAAAGTGAAGTTTCCAATTTGTTTCTTCCAGTTTTTTTTCTTGTCTAGTAAAATAAAAGTGCGAGAGTTGAATATCGGAGTAACTGCCACAAAAAAAAAACTTTTCACCTCAGTCACCCTGCATAAATTTCTCCAACTAAAATCTCCAACAAAATATTTCACTCTCTATTTCACAGCACTTTTTGGAGAGGAGTGAAAATTTCACTTCACTCGATCAGCGTACCAGCCTTAATTTCTTTACGTAGATTTTTTATTAATGTATGTATTTATTTTTAGTTATCATACTAAACACAAAAATTAATGTCAAAATCCAATAATACAGGCATTTTTTCAGAACTAAAGAATGAAACTTTGTTTTTAATTTTTAGAAAACAAAAACGAAATAAAGAAAAAAAAACAATAAAACTCAATAATTTTTTTTTTAAAATTGATCGGCATCGTGTTAATTTTTTCAACAAAAATCCTAATTTTCTTTATCTGTCAATATTTTCTCTAATGCGTCTGCTTTAATCAATGTATGAGAGCCTGGCATCGGCTAAAAATGTTGCAAATAATCCTTATTTGCTTATATTCGTGGCAGACAATCGTTTTATATTCCGTGGCACAGATGTAATTATGGTTCAAATGAACCATTTTCAAGATGTATGAGATTATTTAATGAACTGAAATTTAATTAAGGTTTAAGTCTTGAAAGAAATGTATTTAAATTATTATTAATTGAAAATGTTATATAGGTTAAAGGGAAGTATCCAGTTCGCGCGGAGCGGAAAATTAAATTTATCTCTCCGCGAGTTCGCGGAATTTCGACAGTGTAGAGAGTGGTGTAGACAAAAATTGACGCATAACAGCTGACAACTTTTTGCGTTTATTTGTTATTCTTTTGCTTTTTTTAAATACCTACAGAGAAATGAATACTGCACCTACTGAAGAAGAGCTGGTTATTATAACCGGATTATTAGGAATTATTGTTGCAAAATCAGCAAAAAGAAATTTACCGAAGGCGAGGGTAACACCATACTTGCAGCACCGAAAATTAAAAGGACGTTTCGCAACAGATGTAAGATTTTTGAAATTTAATTTGTGTTTTAACGTGCATATAACATTTTAAATTTCTAGTTTATGGATATGGTTAAAAATCCAAGTGTGTTTAAGGAAAATTTCCACATGTGTGTACCAACATTTCAGGCACTATTTAAACTAGTTGAGCCATTATTAACACCCAAGCGAAATACAAGGCCGTACGACAAAATAAGTCCTTTGGAGAAATTCGCGATCGTAATAGAGTATGGTTTTAACAAAAATGCAACTTATTTGAATAATCATACAAGTTTATTCTTATTTTTAGGTACCTAGCAAGTGGTTCTATTCAAAGGCATGTTGCGTCTGTGTATAGAATCAGTAAACAGCATTTTGGGAGGATCATTGACAAAGTTTGCTCCGCGATATGTGATACCTTGTGCAACGAAATTCCAGCATTAAACGAAGAAGAATTTGTCAGAATTTCAAATGAGTTTAATGCTCAATGGAACTTACCGAATTGCTTAGGAGCAATTGATGGGAAACACGTTGCTATAAAGTGTCCTCAAAGTGCAGGATCATTGTTTTATAACTATAAGGTACATCATAGTAAATTTAGCTCCGTATACACGTTTTTAAATGTTGTCTTTTCTGGTTTTATCTTAAAGGGATTCCATAGTATAGTTCTTATGGCTATATCTGACGCAAACTATAAGTTTGTGTATCTTGATATTGGTGCATATGGTAGTGAAGGAGATGCAAGTGTGTTTTCGTCAACAGAGCTTGGGAGAGGTATTCTTCAAGATAGTTTGCAGTTTCCACAAAACATGCAAGTCGGAAACGAAAAGCTTCCATACTTTTTCGTTGGCGACGATGCATTCCCGCTAAAAAAGAGGTTAATTAAGCCATATGCACCAAGGAAGCCTAAGAAACTTTCGGATGAAGAGCGCATTGCAAATTATAGAATCAGTAGAGCTAGACGTTGCGTTGAAAATTCTTTTGGAATTCTATGCTCCAAGTGGATTTGTCTAGGAAGAATTATGTTTTGCAGTCCAGACAAGGCACAAAAAATCATCGGTGCTTGTTGTTATTTACACAACTACCTCATAAGAACATCGAAGCTTACCTACTGCCCCCCAAAATATGCAGACTTCTATGATGAGAGTGGATGCTTGGTTAATGGGGAATGGAGAAAGCATGTCTCACAAGACGCTTTACTTCACTCTACGTTGCAATCAATGGTTGGAAGGCAAAGTGATGAGGGGAAGTACTTACGAGAAAAATTAAAAGAATTTGTGAATTCTCCAATTGGGTCCATTCCATGGCAAAACACAGCAGCGTTTCTGTAAGATAACAAATCCGAAATAAGGAAATAAACGAATAAAGACAAAAGGAATGTATTTTTATTTAAGTTAAACTGTTTTCAAATTTAATGACTTCATCCAAAGCCATTTGTTGGAATTTAATGTTCAACTCCACCACTTTGTTTTTTGGGAGCCTTTGCAGAAGTTGGTCCAAATTTAGGAACATGACAAAGTTTTTCAGTTCCGGTTTTGCCGCACTGCTTTCCTCCTTTCTAGTCTGGATCCACCCCGTGACGCACTCAGTCAATGTTGCCAGACTGTCTTTCCTTACTTTTGAGTTATTGTTCTGAAATGAAATATTTAATATCAATTAATACATATTCTTCTTTTCGTAATAGGCCTGTTTTATTGAATACATATTTCATTAAGCAAAACAAAGTGAAGTAGACAATCTATATCTCAGCCAAACAGGCAGAAGCTTCAAAGCGCAATTACAACAACTACAATCTACTTAACACTTCCGAGTTTCACCCTGGGTATTTATTCCATGTAGAAGCCACTATAAGGCACATACCAGTACCAGCTACTATAAGGCACATACCAACCCAAGGTACATACAGCACTCGATCAGAAATAATAATATTTAATGGCGTAAAATAGTAATTTTAAATATAAACTCTACTTACGAAATCATAGCTGGATGTAGATGCTTTTGAAATATCCGGAAGATTGATGGAGGCGCTGGAAAATGTTCTGTAAAGAAAATGTTAGTGTTAAATACTTTTATTATTTACAACATACTTGCCTTCGTTTTGTTGATAGCGGTTTTAAAAATTTGAGGCAATCGACGAATTCCCAATCGATCAATGCAATTGATGACTTTTCGCTTTCTTCAGGCTGGTCTAAATTTGCTGCACTGCCAGACTTCCGAATTTTACTGGTGCTGGCCTTACAGTGATAGCGCAGGCCGTCCTTCAGCGCCTTCCACGTTTGTTTACAGTCTTCAACTAAAGAAGGTTAATAAAGTTATGTATATAAATAAATAACAATATAAAGGTACATACCGGTTTTTTCCATATCGATGGATATGTATCTCCAGCTAGAACTAACTGCCTGCAAGTTGCTATGTTGGTTATCCTCTAGGTTCCAGATTGCTGGCCGCTCTTCAACGAGCCTGGCCAATTTTTTTTTTCTTCTGGAGAAAAATTTGTTTTTTTTTTCTTTTTCGGCACCAATTGCTCCAGCTGCGACTCTTCATCCACCTCCAAATAATCCTCGAGATATTCTTCAAAATAATCCATAGGTAATGATCGATTCGTTTTCGTAGGTTTCTTTTTGAATTTAATTTGCTCAACTGTCAGGCTTCAGCTCGAAATAAATGCGTCGAGCAATAAATTCCGAGCGGAATTTGTGGAGACTTTTAAGGTGATGACACAATTTCGTTTCAACAAATTAAGCGCGTGTACTGGATACCGGCTAGCGAAATTTCTTTGCGTAATTTCGCTTAGCGGAATTTTTGTATGTAAAATTTAATTCCACTCGAACTGGATACTACCCTTAAGCTAAGCAATCTGCAAGAGGTAACTCGATAGATGAATGAAATAAATAAATAAATAAATAAATTAAATCAAACATGTTTGCTTAAATTGAACTCAATACTAAAAGCCACTGACTCTAAATTGACAATCATAAAAAGATTTCCTAGTCCCTGTAGTAAAAAACAAATCCAAATGCTATTTCTCCCCCACAATCCGTAAGGAACACAATTTCTAAACAACATTCTTATGGAAATATGCATATATCCTGTTGGCTCGCAAAGCTTATTATATGTAGGTACGGCTACCTACGAATGCAACTGCAAGATGCAATATCATGGGATTATCCTTTTCTAATACCATACATTGCATATCCTCAAGGAAATCAAGAAAAAATACTTAAAAAGCAAAACTGACGCAGCTTAGATTAAGTGATGTGAAGTTGTCTCGCTCATATTCCCACGGGATGAGAGCTCGTCTGTAGAAAAGCCCATCTATTAGACTGTGCAAAATAACTGCAGGAGTTGAAAGCACTGAAGTGGAGTTTCGTTATTAGGCGTTTTTCTTTTTTAGTTCAGAGCTGAGCACTGAACAGAGTTCGAGCTTTATGAGCGCGCTCTGAACCATGCGTGCTCAGTGCGTTCAGAGGATGTTTTGTTTTTCCTGTTTTTTTTGTCCTTCAAATGGGACTGGAAGTGTGCATGTACATGTGTACTCAGCTTTTTACTCAGGATGCTCAGTCAATTTATTCTGAGCTCATAGAGCGCGCTCTGATCATGCTCTGAGCGAAAAAAGAAACACAAATTCGAGCTCTGAAGTGTCTGAGCTAAAAAAGAAACACGATCTTTTTGTATAACAGTTCAGGTCGTGCTCTGAACTAAAAAAGAAAAACGCCTATTACTTCTGCTTAGTGCTTGAGAATTTTACTTCCATTTCTATCTATACCCATGCTTGGTCATCTCATTGCAATCTTGTGGATTTTAAAGTCTTCGAAGCCCGAGGTTTGTTATACTCTTTTGACAGCTAATTAAATTGAGTCATCAGCTCTGTGTTACTTTTTATGCCTTCCTCGGGGTTGGGTGATTAACATTTTTGTACTACATCCCACTTTAACCAATTGCCGTCAGGTAAATGCAAATCTGTAGGTACAACACCTTTACGTATTTCACCTCTTACCATTTACCAAATGTGTGCACACGCAAACCTAATGACTTCCTTTGCGGAACTTGAATTAATTTCAAAACAAGTACGCACCTCTTTCGCAGAGTGAACATTCTTCAAGTTCTTCGGTTTTAACGTTCCTGTAAATAATTTATATTGCTTAAACCGAAGGAAGTATCTGAACATTTTTTACAACCAGATTAAAACATATTCACACCGCACCGAAAACCGCGTTTTCTTTCGTCGAAAACTAATCGATGCACTTGGTATTTCCTTTTTTAGCTGAGAGCTGAGAGTAGTTTGGTGTTCGGTCATAATGTGCTCAGATCGTTCTGATATTTTTGCTTTTCTCTGTCAAATGTGTTGTAAGTTTGTACGTATATTATAATCAGCTTTTTACTCAGCCTGCTCAGTCAATTCATTCTGAGCTCATAGAGTGCGGCCTGATCATACTCTGAACGAAAAAAGAAACACAAATTTTGAGCTCTTATGAGTCTGAGCTACCACGAACTTTTTGTACATCTTCGACTCTGAACTAAATAAGAAAAACGCATTCACACCGAACATCAACTAGTTTTCGTTTGACGTTTCTATCAGCTGAGAGACAGAGTCGTGAAACTTTTGTTAAAACTATTTTGGTTACAAATTTCCATCGCATTAACAAATAACATGAAATCAGGGCATTTAAAAATAATTTTAGCCCATCAATTAAGTGCGGAAAATGATCTTAAGTTGCCAATTGTGACATTTGTCAGCTGTGTCTGACTTTGCTGAATATTGCAAAAGGTGTGTTTGTTTCGTGGTTCTTTAGTGGAAAACTACTCTAAACGACTTGTATTGAAAACTGAAATATGTATGGGAAAACTTCGGTTTTCGAGCGTTTTCGCAAGAACTCGTTTTTCGCCCATGTGTGAATAGGGTATAAGATTAAGGAGCATGCCAATGTGTATATTTTCTCACTCTATCGTGATAATAATAAGGTTATGTGGGTGGATGAGAAATGCAAATCGGATACCCTCAACAGTCAACACTTCTATGTAGGTTGCCTCAAAGCCACTTATTCTGAATGTGTGTAAGGTAATTTTGGAGAGATAACCCAGAATAGCTATATACCAATTTCTATCAAGGACGAGGTGAGAAAATTTTATTCAGGTCTAGGTAGGCTTTCCGAATTTAGACTTTGTATTTAAAATAATTGACCGAAGAGAATATTATTTGAAGTGGAATGTCCGATTCAATTTCAGATTGCAGTAAGAAATAGGCTATAAACGAATGGATGGATGTAATATGTACATAATAATAATAATAATTTTTGGCGCAACAGGTCCGTAGGGACCCTAGGCCTAGCTTCTCGCAACCATTCGTTTTGTGTGAGTTTTCATTTTTGGAACGAATGGAAGGGATCTACAATTTTATGCCGATTCCAAACGGCTAATTGAGAAGCTCTTTCAAGACAGTTATACTCTCGGATGTTTGTCAGACGTTCGCGAGAGGTGGCGCAGTGAAAAAACCCTGAGTAATAAGTAGGTACATAGTATTGGAAAATTGGATATTGAAATATTTCATGAAATGCAATATAAATTACTTAAATACATTCCTAGATATATAAATTATTATGGGCTATAAAATTGCTTTTTTTCGTCAAGTGGTCGAGTCATTATTTGTATCAACTTTACTAGTTTTAAAAAGGTCTTTGTTCGCGAGAGGTGGCGCAGTGAAAAAAACCCTGAGTTGGGCGTGCATCTAATTATGAAAAAAAAAGGTACTTCGCTTCAGCAAATACAGTGCCGCTCACTTGAATAGCACCCCGCCATTGCGCATAATGATGACTGAAAATATTTCCAATAACTGACACTTTAGGCGTCTGATTTATGATCTCATTCTTACGCCTTTAACAGCATTGACTGCGGATCTCTCTGTCACGTCTCGTGCAAGAATGCAAGTGCGTAATGGTGTAAATGGGGATGTTCAAGTATCTAGTTTAGTAAGTCTGACAGCTGTCTGACTAAATCTATCACTGTTTTGATTGGCTGAAATCGGTCATATGAGCAGCTGTTTCATTTAACGTTTATGAAGAGGTAGCCGACGAATCAAGTCAAGAAATTCGCGACTGAGTACTAAGATGACATTTATTTTGCTGTCATCGGGAAATTTGATAAATAGTACCATGTTCCCACCAACTTGATTTAGCCCATGTGATTTATAAATCACGAAAGGCGTCTCCGCCGAACTTTGTGTTTTAGTTTGACATCCAGGAGAAAGAATTCATCCGCTTCGGACCAGGTAGTTTTTTTTTGTTGTTTTTGCTTTGTACCCATACCTGCCAAAAAGAAAATAATTTATGGATTGTATCTAGGTATACTTAATAAAAATACCCAAACTCACCGAATCACGAAGAATAAACAATCAAGTAGATTTAGCTAAATCACGTTGGTGGGAACATGGTATAAGATTTAAACAAAAACATACCTAGGTACAAAAATTCAAAAACAAAAATGTTCATTCAACAATGGAGTGCAATACGCCCTGGATGCTCCTCCAGAAGTCTGGCGTAGGATACAAATAGGTAAATGTAGGTAATTTGTATTAATAATTTTATTATCACCTGGGGCCGGTCTGTTCAAAGCTGGTTAAATCTTTGGTTAGGTTACCAGAGATTTAGGTTAACCAACGATTACAAGTCAGTGATATGATAACCAATAAGTGTTTGTTAAGTGTTTTTTCACTTTGGTCACCAAACCATAGCGTTCCATTTTTCCAGATTTTCTGTCAAATCAATTTTCAAACTCAATCTGTGATTAATTTTTTTTTTGATTGAACGTGATTGTTTTCGGTACGCATATTTAAAAACTTTATTATAGTTACCTTTTCTTTTTTACCTTCAATAGAATTCTTTTTAGCACAAAAATGTCAAAACCAAAGAGGTCCTCAAATTTTTCAAAAAGTGAAGAAGAACAGCTAGTGAAATTGGTGTTGGAGAAGAAACACATTTTCGAAAATAAAAAAACTGATGCCGTTACATCGAAACAAAAGGATTTAGCTTGGGAAAGAGTTGCTCAACAATTCAGTGCATCTCCTAAATAACAAAGTAAATGTATTATTATGGTTTTTGTTTTAATACATAATATGTCTATACCGCGGATCTAGAACGGCAAAAGCGTTAAAAGAAAAATACAATAATATTAAGCGCACCATTCGAAGGACAAAGGAAAATAATAGGAGATAACTATTTTTGACTGGTGGTGGTCCTCCACCAAAACAAGACAAGGAAAACATTAATCCCGTATAAGATGAACTAAGCGATGTTATGGGCTTGAGTGTTTATGGGTTACCATCACGGTATTTTATTTTCTCTTTTTGATGCGTATTGTATGTGAAACATTATAACTTTCTCTCCATTAGACAAGATGATGACAATATTTTCGAAAATATTATAAACCAAGCAGCTGTAACGGAATATCCTGAAGATATTATTGAATATGAATTCTTAAATGATGAGAAGATAGATGGGGACGCTGACATTTCTTTCAATGATGCAGATAACCATATACCATCCGAAAAAAAATGACGAAGTGATGGTACCACCAAAAGATTGGGGAATTTACAATCCTTCTATGCTGTGCAGTAAACAAAATGAATTGCTGAAAATGCCGAAAATTCAAAATGAAAAGGTAGCAATTGGAGGCCTTGAAATTAAAAAGAAAAAAAAATTTTAGGCAACAGTATGAGCATGCTCGCCTGCAGCACAACCAGAAAATAGAAAATTTTCGCATTGAGCACGAGCAAAGAATTATGCAGTCTGCAGAAGAGCATAAAATGAAACAAAAAAATTTAGAGACTGAATTACATTTAAAACAAATGCAAGTAAAAACAAATTAAAATCTTATACCTACGAGGGGAGTTCAATATATTCCCGGTATGGGGGGGATACTCCAACGATTTGAAAAAATTATTTCGTGATTTTAGTAGCCCCGTTATTCAAGTGTTTTAGTGTAAAATTTCATTTGGCTGTGATTATAAGTTTGCTTTGTATTTTGGGTTGAACGAAGGTGAAATCGCTGGTGTCGCGATGATCACTAAAATTGAGAACCGCGCTGGGATAAAATTTCTTACTAAACAAGGAAAAAGTAAAAACAATTTTCACGAAGAGATGGTGGATGTTTTTCGAGATTCTGCACCTTCGTTATCAACTGTTCAAAAGTGGTCAGGTTTATTTCAAAGTGGCAGGGAGAGCATTGAAGACGACCCTCGCTCAGTCTGCCCACTAACTGGCTGCACCGGAGAAAACATTACACAAGTCGAGAAACTTGTAATTGAGGATGTCCGAGTAAAGGTTAAAACGATACCTATGAAGATTAACCTTTCTATTGGTACCATACGATGCTGAGGATATGGAAGAAATACTTCTACAGACTGTTTAACGGCGATGACGACTTCAATTCCGCTGTCAGACAGAATGAACCGTTCAACCTGGACGATGAGGATCAACAATACCGTCCACCCGACCTGGACGAGGTGAAGATAGCTATATCTAAACTGAAGTCCAACAAAGCCGCTGGAGCAGATAGCCTAGCCGCCGAGCCGTTCAAAGCGGCAGGCGATGACTTGGTTAGTAGCATGCACCAACTCATCTGTAAAATATGGTCGGAGGAAAGTATGCCCGATGAATGGAACCTCAGCATTGTTTGCCCGATCCTCAAGAAAGGAGACCCTCTGAACTGCGCCAATTACAGAGGTATTAGTCTTCTAAACATTGCCTACAAGATCTTATCTGCCGTTTTGTGTGAATGCCTGAAGCCTTTCATAAACAACCTGATTGGTCCATATCATTGTGGCTTCAGGCCAGGAAAGTCCACCATAGACCAAATATTCACACTGCGGCAGATCTTGGAGAAAACCCAGGAACTTCAAATCGATACCCACCACCTTTTCATCGACTTTAAGGCCGCATATGACAGCATTTATAGGGACGAACTATACAGAGCAATGTCTAGTTTTGGCATCCCTGCCAAACTCGTCCGTTTGTGCAGGATGACGATGGAGAATGCACGCTGCTCCATCAAGGTCGGTAAAGAACTTATCGAGACCTTCGATGTCAAAAAAGGATTTAGACAAGGCGATGCGCTGTCATGTGACTTCTTCAACATCGTTCTTGAAAGAATAGTGCAAAACTCAAACGCCAACACCAGAGGCACTATCTTTCAAAAGTCCGTCCAGTTACTCGCATTCGCCGATGACATTGACATATTTGGCAGAACGCAGCATGATGTTAATGGCGCGTTTGTGAGTATTGAGACTGAGGCGGCGAAGATAGGTTTGGCGGTTAATGAGGGCAAGACGAAGTATATGCTGTCAACTAAAAAGGACACCCAACACCGACGGCTCGGACATCGTCACAATAGACGGATATAACTTTGAGGTGGTTAAGGACTTTGTCTACCTAGGCTCCGCTATGAACTCAGACAACGACACCAGCGCTGAGGTTAAACGTAGAACTACTCTTGCCAATCGCTGTTTCTTTGGGCTAAGAAGGCAATTGAGTAGCAAAGCCCTCTCTCGAACAACTGAAGTGACCCTTTATAAGACCCTTATCATCCCAGTTCTGCTATATGGCGCAGAGGCATGGACTTTATCAAAAGCGGATGAGGGTTACTCTCGGTTGTTTCGAGAGAAAAATTCTTCGTGTTATTTTTGGTCCCGTCTGCATTGACGGTGAATGGAGAAGGAGATTTAACGACGAACTGTACGGGCTGTACAGCGACATCGACCTAGTCAGAAGAGTGAAGGTCCAACGACTGAGGTGGCTGGGTCATGTAGAGCGAATGGGCACGAATACTCCGGCCCGGAAGATCTTCGAATCCATACCCGAGGGAAGGCGCAGTAGAGGAAGACCGCGACTTAGGTGGCGCACGCAAGTGGAAGGGGACCTTAACCAACTTAGCGTGCGAAACTGGCGACAGCTAGCTAAAGATCGCGCTGGCTGGAGACGCTTGTTGGTTGAGGCCCAGGTCCACCCCGGACTGTAGCGCCACCTTAAGTAAGTAAGTATTGGTACCATACACACCATTCTTCATGACTGTATAAATCTTTCCAAAGTCAGTGCAAGATGGGTGCTTCGAATGCTCACATCGCTCACAATGCTCCGGTGCACACGGCATGGATTTCTAAGGCTGTTGTACGGGATTGCGATTTCGAAAAAATTCAACATCCAGCCTATGGTCCGGACCTTGACCCTAGTGATTAATTTTTGTTCCCAGATTTAAAAAAAAACCTTCGTGGTAAGCGATTTACCGATGATGAGGAGCTCAAAACTGCATTGAATGATGAAAACTATTTTTTTTAAGGGGAATAGAAAAGTTAATCTCAAGATGTAATAAATGCATTAATGTAAGAGAAGATTATATTGAAAAATAAAAATATTCTTAATTTAATTCGTGTTTTCCTTTATGTCGATACCGCGAATATATTGAACTCCCCTCGTATTTGTATGAATGTCAATAAAATACATAATTACATATCATGCATTAGCGTTTATTTTCTTGAAACCTGGAAGTATACAATTCATTATCGTATTCAAAAGCTTATATCCAGCGCCATAAGAATGCTCTCATACCTTATTTTGCTCTCGAATTTGCAACGTTCGCGACTACGGTTGTGGCTGGCATCATACTATGTATGATTTGTCTATGGTCCACTACCACTATCCACAAATCCAAAATCATATGGTTTTGAATAATACAATGGGATTAATGTTGGTACCATAATATATTTTTTTCATAAAGTTCTTAGATTTGTATATTAATGCCTCATGAGGTTAAAAAAAGTGCTGGAAAATAATCGGCCAATAATATTGCACGAATATTGTCACCACTATCTACCTCTATCCTCGACACATCGATTGCTTCATTCGGTGGTATGTTTACTTCGGGAGCATCAGGTAGAATTTCAACAGCTATATAACAACGATAACGTCTTGGACTGTTTCTGTTTTTAATCTCATTTGAAGATATAAAACTGGGAAACGTCTTTTCCAAACACCATATTGCCACTCGACTACATTTCGAGTTCTTATAATTGACTCATTGTACAGCTGTTCCATTGGATTAGTGCATTCAACCAATGGTGTTGCTATGTATGACGTGTTAGAATATCCAGAATCAGCAACAAGAATGTAGTTTTTAAAATCTTTGCGTTCCAATTGCATCTTTAAAAAGGAATTGTTAAAAATCGTTTGATCATGGCATGATCCAGGCCATCGTGCAACAATGTTCATAAATTTTAAATCAGCTGAACTAACACACTGTACATTGAGTGAAAAGAAACTTTTTCTGTTTCTAAAATGCTCTGCATTATATCCACCTAAAATAATGTGTGTTATGTCGTTCTACATTGGGACCACCAGAAATCTTTTTCAGATCTCGAGATTTTACGCGGTGAATGAAACACGCAACGAAATTGATCTGCTTTTGTAAATGTATTAGTGCGTTATTTGACAGCACTATCAGCTGTTCAAATTGCATTTGATTTTGGAAGAATCGCAAATATGGATATCAATTTGAACAATTTTGTCCCTGTTATAGACACAAATGGAGTTGTTTTGGTGGAAGATGGGATGCTAATGTTGAAGAATTCAACGAATAATAAAATAATTTATTCGGGTCCCAGTTATAGCCATACCTACGAACACACAAAGTAGTTTGTACAAAAGAAATGTTTCTGCCAATCCTTATATCCGAATGCAGCTTATAAAAAAACAAATAATTACAAAAGCGATTTATAAAACAAATTCCGTACGAAGACTTTTCGGTTGGACTTCTCAGTCGATTTATTCGTTTTCGTTCTACGTACCTATGGCTATAGCTGGAACAAGTAGATACTGTTCCTAAACTTATGGCATGAAACAATTCCATAGCTGGACCTTGATAAATATTCCATATTCGGAGGCGGCACATTTTTATGGCTTAAACGATTTGGCTTGCGAGTTGCGAGATGTATGTTGTAACAAATAAACATAATTCTAAATAATATCTTGTTAAGCATAGGTACTGAAATTATAATTTAAAGAGCCACCACCCTCACACCCCCAATTGGCTGTACCAGACCAAATTACACCTGAAGTCGGAAATACAACTATTCAAAGTAAGTACGAATAAATGAATGAAAGAAAATATATTAATATGGAATTTTGATTTGTAGATGACAAAAGTAGAACAACATTAATAAAGTGGGGCAATTCGGAAACTAAATTCATGCTCAATTTGTATGCTGCATTGATCAAGTTTGTTGGTCCTTTAAAAAAATTTCGCACAAAGAAGCAGATGTGGGCACACCGGCACACATAGCTGCGGAGACTAACAAGAAATTTGGTTTAGATCTCAATGCTATACAGGTTGAAACACCCTACAAATGTGTGATAAAAAGAACGAAAAAAAGCCATAAACAACAATAACACTAGTGGCTATCCGGGAAACGACGGAATTCGATGACGAAATTTTTGAAATCGTGAATCAGGATGACTCACTATGTCCGGAATATGATATTTCGAAGACTCAAATTTCAACATCGAATTCCGAACCGTCGCGTCATTTTCAGGCGCCTCCGCTTCTCAATTATTTACAGAACGAGCTCCGGTATCTGTATCTGAACCATTGGCACAATTTAATTCTTCGCCAGAAGTACCATGGGAATACGATGCAGATGATATTTGCTCGTCTCCGGAACAATCACCTAAAGCTGAAATATCGCCAAATCAAAATAACCGTCGTCGAAAAAAGAAACCTTATACCAACAAGTCTTGCTTGAAAGATATTTGGAACAGACGGCAAAAAATATGAAAGGCAGGAAAATCTGTATTTAGAAAAACAAAAAAAAAAAGGCTGAAAGAGCAAAGGACAAAGAACTCAACAGAGAAAAGCGACATGCTGAAAAAATGAAAATGCTGAAAATGATGTTAAACTCCAGAAAATGAATCCACATTAAAAAATTAAGTAAAGTACATTTATTTTAAATATTGTACAAATTTTCAGCAATATTATCTCGCTTCAGTTGCCCCATATGCTGCATAACAGCATCGGGCATATTATCTTGCCCAACAGAAAAAGTTACGTTTTCAGCTTGTCTTTCTCCATCAAAAGCTGTATTAAGTTCGTCAACATCCGTCCAAAGGTCGCCATCAGTTGTTATACACATATTGTGTAGAACGCAGCATCCTAAACCAAACTTGCACCACGGTAAAAAATCTATGCGTGCAGCTTGCAGCTTGCCTGAACCTTTGCTTTAGCAAACCGAAACAGTTTTCGATTTTGACCCTTGTTTGACAGTGTTTTTGGTTATATTTTTTTTGCTGATTGCTTTCTGTAGGCACTCGATATGGAGGTATTAAATAACGGGTGATTTTTTAGCTGGTTTGGTTTTGGCAACACTGGTTTTGACAGCTGACGTGTGTTTAGTACCTTGTGTCACTGTCAAACAGCTTCAGTTTGGTTTGCAATTTAACCATGGATCGTCTTACAAATGAACAACGCTTGCAAATTATTGAATTTTACTATCAAAATTCGTGCTCGGTTCGAAATGTTCATCGCGCGCTGCTTCCATTTTATGATCGGCATTCTCGACCTTCTGAGCAGTCTATTCGGAAGATTGTGACCAAATTTCGCACCAAATTTACTTTGTTGGACATTAAACCACCAACACGTTTACGTACTGTGCGTAGTGAAGAAAATATTGCGGCCGTATCAGCTAGTGTGACAGAAGACCGCGAAATGTCGATTCGGCGCCGTTCCCAGCAGTTAGGCCTTTGTTACAGCACTACGTGGAAAATTTTGCGGAAGGATTTGGGCGTAAAGCCTTTTAAGATACAGCTGGTGCAAGAACTAAAGCCAGCCGACCTACCACAACGCCGAATTTTTGGTGAATGGGCTCTTGGAAAGCTGGCCGAGGATCCGCTTTTTTATCGAAAAATTGTGTTCAGCGATGAGGCTCATTTTTGGTTGAATGGGTACGTAAATAAGCAAAATTGCCGCAATTGGAGTGAAGATCAGCCAGAAGCATTGCAACAGCTACCAATGCATCCCGAAAAAGCCACTGTTTGGTGCGGTTTTTGGGCCGGCGGTATTATTGGGCCATATTTCTTCAAAGATGATGCGAATCGCAGCGTTACTGTCAATGGTGAACGCTACCGAGCGATGATAACAAACTTTTTTTTGCCCGAAATGGAAGTTCTTGACTTGCATGATATGTGGTTTCAACAAGACGGTGCCACATGCCACACAGCACGCGAAACAATGGCGCAATTGCGAGGCGAGTTTGGTGAACAGTTAATTTCACGTTTCGGGCCGGTCAATTGGCCGCCTAGATCGTGCGATTTGACACCATTAGATTATTTTTTGTGGGGGTATGTCAAGGCTAATGTGTATAGGGACAAGCCCGCTTCGATTGACGCACTGGAAGCCAATACCATGCATTCATTCGTGAGATACCGGCCGATATGTGTGAAAGAGTATGCCAAAATTGGACTCAGCGGATGGGCTACCTGAGACGCAGCCGCGGTCAACATTTGCATGAAATTATCTTTAAACATTAAATTGCAAGGTTCAAACTATCGATTCAAATAAATATTTCATTAATTTTTTTTGAATTTTTTGTGTTTTTTTTTTTTTAAAAGTTCTAAACCTCTTAAAAAATCACCCGTTAAATTAGATACTTCCCTACACGAGTTTTTATTTCCAGCAAACCTATAAATAAAGTTTCGATGATTTGCAATAACTATAAAACAAAACGGCTTTATTACCATAGAAAGGATAAATATCTAACTTAGGCGCTTGTGACTTTTTTTCCACCGCTATTCACTTTTGTAGTATAGTGCCGCGAGTTACTGTATTGCTCTATTAATTTGTTTGCAGTTTTGCGGCTGACTCTAAAGTTTTGACGGAACTTTAAACAAAATGAATAAACATATCTACACTTCGTTTATAAATTTATTTTACCACTTGCTTCTTCGTCGGAATAATTCCTTACTACATCGTCCACGAAATTAATAACGCAGTGTCTGTTTTCTTTTGCGAAAATCAAGTTTTGTAACTTAAAAATGTTTTCGCCTTCTAACTACGAAGATTCGTAGTCTTCAGATGACGAGGAAGACGAAGACGATGACGATAAAGATAATAACTCCTCCAAAATTGTATCCATGGCTATATTTGTTTATTTAATTGGGTTTTCACGAAACTTTGCACAATTGTTTTGAAAACAAACTTCCTAAATTGACATAAAACAGCTGAGCAAAGTATGTTGGTATTAGTGGCAGTGTAGATCTGAGAAAAAATATCGAGATCTGCAAAAAGTGCTCTGAATCGAAAAAAAAAAAAAAATTGATTTTTTGTCCCAATGGAACATGAAAAGTGATTTAGATCAAAAAAAAGATTGATTTTTGGTCCCAATGGAAAACGACATTAGTTTTTGTTGGACCTATGTATATTAAATTTTTTCTTCTTACCAGGTAATTGGATTTTCACATGAGTGCAATCAATTGCACCAATTGTTCGTGGAAATTTGGCAAAATTGTAATAAGCGTAACTTGCATCTTCCAATTCTGAGCCCGATTGTGGCATTTTTATAAAATCCTTTCTTAACGAAGCGATTGCAAAGGAAACTTTTTGAATAATTACTGAAACAGTAGCCTTGCAAACACGAATCTCAATAGATATAAGCATTGTTCCTAGTGCATAACATCGAAGTGCGATCAGAAGTTTTGCCATTGGAGTTACATTGCGGCTTCTTAAAAAATATATTAAGTAATCATTATATTTTTGTAAGAGTGTAACACACCTTTCTCTTCTGTCTTGCAATTTCGGCAGTTTCAAATTCAACAGATTTGCAACAGTTAGCTTCCGCAATCTAAACCGTCTGAAGAAGTCGATATCGTCCCATTTATTAAAATGGTCCAATCGTTCATACATATTATATTGACGCCTTTTAACGTGCAATAAGTGATTGTACTCTTCATCACTGTCGTCATTATCCAACAAATCCCAAATGAATTTTCCAAATGAACTATATAACCGATGATTAAAGATAACCATGATAGAACAAACCGGGCCTTAATAAAATAAAATAATTCTGATATCTTGATGCGATTTTGAAGATTCAGGACCAGGACCAGGACAAACACTCTTTAAGCTTTTCAACAGGATGGGTAAATGTGACAATTTTGCTGGATACCAGAAAATGTGGTAAATGTGATACATTCATTAGTTATTTGTATTAGCTATAAGATGGCATTATACATTAATGGTTGACACATTATTTAACAATTTTGAATTTTGGATATTGAAAGATGTCAAAAATAACATAGGTGATACGCTTAATTCAAAGGTAATGCAAAGGAAATAAATACTCCTTTGTATCCATCGTTTGCTCTGCCGAACCTTCTACTCCAACATAGTCGTCAACTCCGTCCACTAGTACTGCGGTTGCTTCAACATCTCTTCGAACGGAGTCATATACTTCAGCCGAGCCGCAAAGCGCAGATGAATCCCCGGTCGCTGTCACTGGTAAGAAATATGTATGCACTCTTTATATGTACTCGGTGTGTAACGACCTGAATATTTAATTTTTTAGATTAAGCCTTCGACCACAAGGCCGTGTTGTTATTCTTGGATGAGTGCATAAAGCTGAAGGAAGATCTGCGGAGTTGCAAGATTCGCAGAAAACATGTTTTCGACCAAATTGAGGCGAACATGCAACTTACGGGTATTCCTTCAGCTCCGCCACACTTGACAAAAAATTGACAGCAACAAGATCAAGGATAACAACAATGCAGAGAAGAGGACAGGGCGAGGACGTATGTGTTGGCCATATATGGAGCAAATGTGATGGGAAAAGATCAAATTCTGCGGTAGCGCCAAATTTACAAGTCTGCGGCCAAAATAAGAGAAGAAAGTGGTGTTGAAGCAGGCGTGTCTGCGGTAAGGCGGATTATTTCGAAGTCTAAGATCTTGAAGCGGTTAAAATTAAATTAAATAAAAAACACCGCTTACCAGTGCCGTAGCCAGGATTTTGTTTCCGGGGGGTGGGGCTTGCTTCCAAATCTTACGAGGAATTCTTTAAACAAAAACTATATATATTCCAATTCACGTTGTTTTCAAATAGTTGACTTTAGCTAAAGTCAAATAAACTATATATGTACCTGGATAGTCTACTTATTTTTATAGATTTCTATTTATATTAGAAAGTTTTAATTTTTATTGTTTTGCTTAGGTTTTCGGCCCACTCAAGCCCCACAAAAACATCTTCAATTTGTTCTAAGCAATTACAGAGAGACAAAAAATTGTAGGTATATTTAAATAGATAAAGGGAAGACATGTCCTCTTAAAAGACGTCTGGTTCTGGTCAGACTAGGCATTGAAATTATCTCAAAAATATACCGTAGATATGTGCAAATAGATCGGGAAATATAAATATGTATATAACAGATGGTATAATGCCAAACCAACTAGACTACAAGCTTACTTTTGTAATCATTAATACATACACTTATTTATAAATATTTAGTCAATAAAAATAAATCAAAATAATAAAAAAATATATATAACTTAGTGCTTTAAGCAAAATCTACGAAAAAGTGTTAAAAGAAAAAATAGTTCAGATCATTGAAGAAAACCAAATATATCCAAACGAACAGTTCGGAATTAGGCGAAATCCTGGGACTTCACACCAAGTTCTTAGGATATGTAATATCATAAAAACTAACCGTGCAATAGATAGATCAACAGGCATGGTTCTACTCGACATCGAAAAAGCTTTTGATTCAGTGTGGCATAATGGGCTTACGTATAAAATGATAAATCTAAACTTTCTTCCATTTCTTTGTAAAATTGTCCAAAGTTTTGTTTCGAATCGCTGTTTCAAAATACATGTTAATAGTAGTGTGTCCGATATCGTAAATTTTTAATGCTGGCGTACCCCAAGGCTCGGTCCTTTGACCAGTTTTATATAACTTATATACGTCCGATTTCCCGACTCTTCCAAAATGTGAAGCAGCCATATATGCTGATGACACGGCAATACTGTCATCGCATGAATTTGGTCTCAATATTGAGACGAATCTAAAAAAATGCGACTATAATATTTCAAGAGTACTACTCAAAGTGGAGAATAAAGCTAAATGCCGAAAAGATCCAAGCAATCTTTTTTACACGAACAAGAAAACCTTGCTTATTTCCGGCTAGCCAGCTAATTATTAACGGACACCCTACTAGATGGGAGCCTTCTGTTAAATATCTCGGAATATATCTTGACACAAAACTGACTTTTAAAGAACATAATATGAGGACACTTAAAAAAAAGAATATTGCTATTAAAATGTTATATCCATTTATAAATAGAAATTCACTACTTTCCAATGAAAACAAAATTATAATTTACAAAACCATCTTTCAATCAATTCTCTTGTATGGTTGCCAGGTGTGGGGTAAATGCGCTGAATGCCATATAAAAAAATTACAAATATCTCAAAACAAAATACTGCTTAATCTGCCCTGGCATCATTCTACTTCAGATCTGCATATTAGAACAAATGTTGAGTTGATCTCCAATAGAATAGTAAAGCTCAATGACTGCTTTAGGATCAGATGCGACACCTCTTTTAATCCTCTTATTAATCAATTAAATATAGAATAGCTTAGATAAACATGGCAATGTTATCCATTTGCGAACTTAGTTACTGTTAATTAACTTAACTTATTAATTTATTTATTTATTTTTATTTATTTATTTTTATTTATTTATTTATTTATTTACCTATTTATTTATTTATTTTTTTTTTTTTTATTTCCTTTTTTATATATGTATACTTACTTATTTATTTAATTCATATACTTATTCTATAGAGTGGCTTATTCTTGTTATAATCGTGTTATAATACAAAACTATTCCTTAGGTAACGGATGATTTTTTAGCTGGTTTGGTTTTGGCAACACTGGTTTTGACAGCTGACGTGTGTTTAGTACCTTGTGTCACTGTCAAACAGCTTCAGTTTGGTTTGCAATTTAACCATGGATCGTCTTACAAATGAACAACGCTTGCAAATTATTGAATTTTACTATCAAAATTCGTGCTCGGTTCGAAATGTTCATCCGCTTTTTTATCGAAAAATTGTGTTCAGCGATGAGGCTCATTTTTGGTTGAATGGGTACGTAAATAAGCAAAATTGCCGCATTTGGAGTGAAGATCAGCCAGAAGCATTGCAACAGCTACCAATGCATCCCGAAAAAGCCACTGTTTGGTGCGGTTTATGGGCCGGCGGCTTTATTGGGCCATATTTCTTCAAAGATGATGCGAATCGCAGCGTTACTGTCAATGGTGAACGCTACCGAGCGATGATAACAAACTTTTTTTTTGCCCGAAATGGAAGTTCTTGACTTGCATGATATGTGGTTTCAACAAGACGGTGCCACATGCCACACAGCACGCGAAACAATGGCGCAATTGCGAGGCGAGTTTGGTGAACAGTTAATTTCAAGGCTAATGTGTATAGGGACAAGCCCGCTTCGATTGACGCACTGGAAGCCAACATCCATGCATTCATTCGTGAGATACCGGCCGATATGTGTGAAAGAGTATGCCAAAATTGGACTCAGCGGATGGGCTACCTGAGACGCAGCCGCGGTCAACATTTGCATGAAATTATCTTTAAACATTAAATTGCAAAGTTCAAATTATCGATTCAAATAAATATTTCATTCATTTTTTCGAATTTTTTGTGTTTTTTTTTTAAAAAGTTCTAAACCTCTTAAAAAATCACCCGTTATATATCTACATAATACTTATTCTTTATTTTTCATTTTTTTTTCTTCTTTATTTCTTCAAATCGAGTTTTTTTTTCGTTGTTTCCTCAGGTTCAAACTTTGTAAACTAATAGCATCATATAAAAATACATAAATAATTTTTCAGTACAAAGATATAGATACATTTGTAAATCATATCTCTGAATAATGTAAATTGTTCGATAGCAAACTGTACTTTACTAGCGAAATAAATGTATCTATCTATCTAACATATTTTTTTTTAATTTTTGTGAGAAAAACTAAGCTTGGGATCTTATTTCGAATACTGCTATGAGGGTTGTTTGATAAGTCAGAGTGACTTTTTGGATATCATATGTTTTTTTCGCCAAAGTTTTTCATTTCTCAACATAATCTTCTTTTAGCTCGATACAATTTTTTTTACTCCCTCCGAATAAAGGGTTTTCTCAAGACTCTCAATATAGGCATTTGATCCAATGATGGCCTCTTCATTGGACCTAAATCTCTTACCGCCCAGCCATTTTTTTAGGTTTGGAAACAGGAAATAGTCGCAAGCGGCCAAATATGGAGATTATTCAGGATGGGGTAGCAGTTCATAGCGTAATTTGTGGAATTTTGCCATGCTGACAATCCTTTTGAATGGTCACTCGGTTGCGATAATCGTCGACTGTGAGAAATCGCTGTACCCATCGCGCGAATAGCTTTCTCATGTCCAAATATTCATGTTAAATATGATATACCCGCTTATTTGATTTTTAATTCTCCGATAGTCCAATATCATTTAGGGTGTCCTGAACCTTCGGCGTAAATTCAAAAAGTCACTGACTTTATCAAACTGCCCTCGTATTATCTTTAATAGGTATATAATGTAAAGGTCGGAAACAGTCTCACCGAGACCTTTGGTGTCAAAAAAGGATTTAGACAAGGTGACGCGTTGTCATGTGACTTTTTCAATATAATTCTTGAGAAGATTGTGCGAAACTCACAAGCCAACACCAGAGGCACAATTTTCCAGAAGTCTGTGCAACTACTTGCATACGCTGACGACATTGACATCATTGGCAGAACACAGCGAGCTTTCACTGGTGCGTTTGCAATTATCAGTACAGAAGCGGCTAAAATGGGTTTAGTGGTGAATGAGGGCAAAACAACAAATAGTCACCATAGACAGCTATAACTTTGAGGTAGTTCGGGACTTTGTCTACCTCGGCTCCGCTATTAATTCTGAAAATGAGATCACCTCAGAAATCAAGCGAAGAATCACACTTGCCAACTGTTACTTTGGTCTAAGAACTAAGAAGGCATTTGATTAGTAAGGCCTTGTCGAGAAATACTAAGGAGACTCTATATAAGACCCTCATCATCCCAGTCCTACTTTATGGTGCAGAAGCATGGACGCTATCAAAGGCGGATGAAGATCTCCTTGGTCGTTTCGAACGCAAAATTCTTCGAGTGATTTTTGGTCCCGTTTACGTTGACGGGCTCTGGAGAAGGAGATTTAACAACGAACTCTACGAGCTGTACAGCGACATCGATCTATTTCGAAAAGTACGCATCAGTCGTCTAAGATGGCTGGGACATGTAGAGCAGATGGACAGCAGCGCTCCGGCCCGAAGAGTCTTCGATTCCAACCCGGAGGGACAACACAGTAGAGGAAGACCTCGCTTTAGGTGGCGCGCGCAAGTGGAAGGGGACCTCAACCAACTTAGAGTGCGCAACTGGAGGCAGTTAGCCAAAGATCGCGCTAACTGGAGAGGCGTATTGGTTGAGGCCCAGGTCCACCCCGGACTGTAGCGCCACCTAAGTCAGGTATGTAATTTTGATTAAAATCGTTAGAGCGGTTTTTGTAAGATTACAGTAACAAATTTTTCAATGTTTAGTTTGAAATTTACTATTGCTTAACTATTGTTTGGGATATAAGTATTACTTGGTTTTTAAAGTCTTCAGTTTCAGCTGAGCTTTCAGTTAAGCTTTCAGCTAAACTGATGTCTAAATGCAAAAATTGAAGCGTTGAACTGAAACTGATGGAAACCCATAAGTTATCAGTTGAGCTATCAGTTAAACTGATGTGGAAATACGTTTCAGTTCCGTTGTCATTTCAACTGCAGTTGGCGGCGAATTAACAACTTCGAGTTATTGTTTTTTTGCCCCAATAAGAATGTCTTTTTACTAATGTGCATGCTGCTAGATTTCTACCACTGGGCGAGCTGTAGTTAAAAATTAATTGCATATTCATTTAGTACTACGTGTAGTATCGCTTGTGGTCGAAAATCGACCATACCTTTTATAAGTAGGTGCACTAAAAAACGTACTACAATTATTTTCGTTATATATGTTTTTTATAAACGAAAAGAGCGACATCTAGCTATCGAAAAAAATATGTAAATGAGCTGCTAAATCGGAAACAGGCTCTAATCTAAGATGATTTATATTTGAATACGTCACCCACTATTTTTTGTTTGTGCACATCTAGCTTTCAAATAACATAAGTTTCATTCCCTTCATATCATAATAAGTATTAAAAAAGTGTTCTGAAACTGCGGATGTTTACGTATTATTATAATGATGATACCTTAATATTAACCTAACTTCATAACTTATATTAATAAATGACAAATTGGTACATATATACAACAATGATTCTAAGATAAGAAGCTGGCGATAAAAAAGAATATATGTAAAAAGGCAAAACGGTTTAGATTAGCAAATAGGCTTCGCGCGTTTACGTAAATATAATTCGGTCTCTTTCGTCTAGCAACTACCAACGAATTAACATTCGCCAAAGAACCTTTCTAAAACAATGCCGAAACGGTGTTATAATTTGGTAGATTCTATAGAAATTCATCGCAAGTGACCCTTGTTACCACAATTCCGGTAAATGGGAAGCGGCATACAATATGTTGCAGCAAAAATTAAAGTCAGGGCGAAGCTAAAGAGCATTCGTTCTGAATAATAACAAAGAGCTGAAAAAAGTAAAGGGCTCCAACAAAAGTGGAATTGGGACGGCCGAAGTACACGTACAAGGTCTGTGGTACTTTGATTTACTATTTCATTTTTAAGCGATCAATAGCAGACTTGTGCAAGCCAGTCCACATTACACATAACGACTATGAAGTAGAAGAAAACGAAGAAAATGAAGAAGACTATAATATGGTAAGTTTTAATTAACAAATATTTTATTTTTAATTCTAAGAAAAAAAAAATTACAATTCAGTTCGTTATACGACCTCATCCTGCCATTCAACTTGTCCCTCATTTACAAAATATTCCACAAACTTATTTCGGGAAACCTTTGCTTCAGTGGCAATGTTGTTATTGTTTCCTGCTTGAACGCATACCTACTAGTCCTTGTGCCTCAATAACTGGATCTTTCAGCTTCATCAATTTCGGGTGGAATATACATTCCACATTTTTTTCCGTAAAAATTTTAAATTTTTAAGTTAATAGCAGATTGAAAGACTTGAAATCAGGATAAAATTTGATAAAATGCCGAAGGTATTCTGAACAATGCGCCGAGCTCGTGATAATGCATTTGATTGAATGGCTTATTCAAGAAATTGTGTCGTAGTGCAAACGGCTCATCTCCTACAAAAGCGTATGAAGGTTTGCTGCTATTTGAGGTTGGGCTCTCATCCGATGACAATTTTAAATCGTCATTAATAAGTTTTTCGTAAAGTTTAGTTTAGCTTAAAACTCCCCCATCTGAAATGCTGCCATTGTGCCAGCATCGCACATAATAAATTCGTAATTCGAATTTACAATGGCCATAAGAACAATGCTATGCAATTTTGTATAATTCCGAAACAGTGACCCATTTCCTCTTTGCGGTATTATCCTGATGACATGTTTCCCGTCAACAGCTCCAAGACAATTTGGAAACTGCCATCTGTCCTGGAAACCTTGGGTAATTTTTCTCCATTCCATCTCATTCGCGGGCCTCTGAAAAAGTAAAATCCCTTAATTGAATTAACTAAAAAATCATAATTAAATTGTATTTGGTTATTTTTTTCTAGGACCCGTTAAGATCCATTGTGCAAAATAATGAAGAATCCACACAGGAACCTAAAACAGGAAGTCCGCCGGTTGCGAGCGTCCCAGCAAGACATTATACTTTAAGCACTTATGTTAAAAGCAAAAGGCCAAGAAAAAGCAATAGGTAGCAGGTTTTACAATTGTTGGCTGATCGTTTAAAAATTTCCAAAGAGATATGTAAAAAAATATAAATGATGCAATATTCGAAGGTCACCTTAAGTCGTTAAATAGGACATCAAAAGTTGTGGCACAATTCAAAGAACGCCATCAACAAGACAGTTCGCAATGACACCAACAGATTTATCTGAAGACGCCAATGCTGCACGAGTTGTAATGACAAGCTCCTCCGCAACAGTATTATCTGAACTTCTGAAGACTCCACCGTTGCTAATTACTTTTCACAACTTTCGTAAATGAATTGTTTACGAATATTTTAGTAACGCTGGTTTAAGTTGTCTGTGGTTAGAAGTAGGGTTAGTAAGATTTAAAAAGTTTATTTTTGAATTTGCATTAGAAGTTATACACCGAATATACCGATGGAAAAGTAGTTTAAGTTTCTGATTGTGTAAGGTAGGTACCAAGTGGTTGGAATTATTCTAAGATGCATATTCAATATGGTTGAAGAATGTGAGTAATATTTGCTAAAAATAAGGGTTGCCTCGCTGTTATTGCATTTTAAATGGAAGTGCGGTATTGAGTTTTAAAAGGATGTATGAACACAGATCGGGGTTTGAGTAGTAATTTGTGAGAAATTATTACAAAACTTGTTTATTCGATTTTTTAGAGAAAAATTGACTATGGGATCTTAATTAGTGTTATTTTATTATCCTAAATATGTATTTTGATCAAAATCGTTAGAGCGGCATTTGTAAAATTTGGCAGACAAAACAGTACCAAATATTGCAATGTTAAGATTGAAAAATACTATTGCTTAACTATTGAGCTTAAAGCTGATTATAAGTTATTGTTCGGGATGTAAGCATTACTTCGTTTTTAAAGTTTTATCGAAATCGAATATGTGTTTTTTGAGATGTGAGCAGTTTTTAAAATTAGCGTTTTCGGTGCTTCGAATTGAAAATTAAGGACACAATCAATTTGACTCTAAGTTTGCGTTTTGGTCAAAATCGTTATTGCCGTTTTCAGGTAAACTAAACAAAACTACGTTTTTAAAAAATGACTAGTGTATTTTCAAAAATCCATTGTACGATAATATAGAGAAAAACTGAGCTTGCTCCTAAGTTATAAATGACCACATTATCTTAGAATTAAATTTTTGTTACTATGGACCGTTTTCGAGATATTGATATGTTGACATTTCAAAAGTACCGGTATTCGATTTCTTAGCGAAAAACTGGGTATGCAGTCATGTTTACTTCAACTACTTAAACTGAAATATCAATTTTGGTTGAAATTGTTAGAGCCATTTTCGACCAGTTCAAACAGGTATGAACATTTTATATGGGAAGTAGGCACCATTAATACTGAGGTTAAATTGCAAAAAAAGAAAAAAGAGAGTGTGCTTGTGACCACACATCATCAGAAGCAAAACTCCCAAGTTATAACTCACTTTAGTATTTTGATAATATTTTATGCGTTTTCACATAAAAAAGAATATTTTACATTTAATGTCAAATTGTCCAATTTTTCGAGCTCCAACCAACCATACCTACCTATCCACAAAATTTCAAGGGTTCAGGTGTTCGGAGAATAGCAACCGAAGAAGAGTACCTACGTCACTTCCGTCTGAATACCTACCTACTGATGATTACGTCGTTACCTTTACATCGCCAACAACAATGTTCAGTTGTTATTTAAGAGAAAGAGAAAGAGACCATTTCAAAATAAATACAAAATTAGTATTAACAAAATTTGTATTAAAAACATCTGTTTATTTAATATCTATCTACACGGTAGTTTGTGATCCGTCACTACTGACACTAAAGGTTTATGATCACTAAAATGTGATATATGTATTTATAAGTCCGTGATTCGATGTTTTCGAGATAACGTGAAAGAATTGCATCTAATGTAGTTCCTGATTTTGTTTTTGATTCATTGGTACAGTTATTTATGTAGAAACTGAATCTTTCTCGAAGGAAGTCAGTTAAAGGTAAAGAATCATTGGATACAAAATTCGCGTTAAAGTCTCCCCCGAGAATCATAGGGATCTTATCTTCGCCTCTACCAAGGGCATTTGCACCTGAATGGCTGTAAATCAGTAAGGAACGGTGTATGAAATATATTACATCGTCGAGTCTCTGGTTATAGATGGCCGCAATAATCCTGAAAATGCCTACTTAACAAACAAAATTTATGGATTCAAAAACCATCAAACAAATCAAAGTATCTACTCAGTTACTTAATGTAACATAGTAGGTAAACATAATTTTTGTATTATTAGGAAATTTGAAAATCGTTGACAACAACAATTTGCTTTGAAAATAATGAAAACAATTGACAACAACAATTGCATATAACTTTAATGCTCCTTCTCACTACGTTAGAAATTCTCCTCTATCTAGTTGACTTAAATTTTGAACAACGTTACTGCCTTGAAATTTCACTGCGACTAAAATTTTACTTCAAAAAAAAATAGTGCCCCAACTGTGGGCCCAAAAATTCCAAATCCTAAGTTTGAACCAAAAGATAAACGTATAAACGGCGAGTTTCGTGACAAACTTTTTTGAGTTGCTCTATCATCGTAATGTCAGAATTGATTAACATCTCTAGTTCGAAATTGTGTACGAATAATAAAATAAGAAATTTGTAACTTCTTTGCTCTTTATTTTCAGTCTGTCTACTCCACAAACACTCCATTGAATCTAAATTCTCCAAAAGTTTCTACCATCGTTAATATTGGGTCTATGGTCTTGTCAACGTCTGAAGTAGAATCAGCCTTATTAGGTTTAGATGCCAACAATAAGGGAGGTCCTGATGGGATCCCACAAATTTTATTGCTTAAATGTGCGTCTTCTTTGGCCATTCCTTTATCGTCTATTTTCAACCTATCGCTTGCAAAAGGTGAATTTTTAGATTGTTGGAAATTGTCTTATATTACACCTATTTTTAAATCTGGATCTAAACAAGAAACAACAAATTATAGACCAATCTGCAAAATATCTGCTCTTCCTAAATTATTTGAGAAAATGGTTTGTGAAAAGCTTACTTTTCAATTAAAAGATTTTATATCCGATTTCCAACACGGCTTTATTTCTGGAAGATCTACATCCACTAATAATAATTTTGAATCTTATCGTCAAACTGATATAATTTTCACTGATTTTGCAAAAGCATTTGACCGTGTTAATCATCATATTCAAACTGTTGCAACTAGGTTTTCATTCCAAGTTTCTTGATTGGATGAAATCTTATTTAACATCGAGAGTTCAAGTGGTTAAGATTGACGAACATCATTCTAATCCTATATTGGTTCCATCCGGTGTCCCTCAGGGTAGCCATTTAGGCCCATTAATGTTCCTGCTTTTTGTTAACGATATTCCTAAATTCTTTAAAAATTCTCAGTGTCTCCTTTTTGCAGACGACCTTAAACTATATCGTAGTATAAAATGCTTGGATGATTGTGTTTTGTTAAATGATGACTTGAATAAATTGGCAGAATGGTGTAATATAAACTAACTACATCTTAATATTTCAAAATGCCAAGTCATGTCTAGTTTTCGAAAAATTTCTCCGATATTGTACAATTATCATATTGATACTTCTTCTTTGGATAGAGTAGCACAGAAGAAAGATTTAGGTGTTATCCTTGATACTAAACTATCTTTTCTTCCTCATATCGACTACATTATAAACAAATCCAACCAAATGTTAGGATTCATCAAAAGAAATAGTAAGGAATTTACAGATCCGTACACTATAAAGACTCTCTTTATCTCTCTCGTTCGATCTTTGCTAGAATACTGCAACACAGTTTGGAACCCTTACTACAATAACTGGTGTGTAAGAATCGAAAAAATCCAAAAAAATATTGCAAGATTTATGTATTATAAACTTCATTGGGGTACTGTTATCCCATCTTATGATACAAGATGTCTCTTATTTGGAATGCAGAGTTTGGCAAATCGACGTGCTTATTTTGCGATAATGTTCGTTAGAGATATACTTACTTATCATATTAAATGTGCACAACTTCTAGCACTAATTTATATTCGTGTTCCCACTCATAATTCCAGATATTATGTTCTCTTTTACGAAAAATTTCATAGGTCTAACTAATGATGAACCGGTTTCTCGTTGCATCAGAGAAGCAAATTCAGTTTGCACTAGGTTAGACTTTTTCAGAGTTTGCACTAGAGATACCTTTAAGATTTATGTTTTGAATGTACTCAGATTAACTTGAAGTTCGTATATATTTATATATTAGCTGTAGTGAATAATTATTATCTATTAGTCTATAAGAGAACTTGTTCTTTGATTGATGAATTTGAAATAAATAAATAAATAAATAAATAAAATCTTTCTCTTACTAAGTATTAGTAGAGAAAGTTAAAAAGGCCTCAAAATGTATGCAATTTATAAAATCCAAAAATCAGCCCAAACAACATTATATACAAATTGAATATTACATAATTTATGTCTTGTCTTGTCTACAACACTGACTGCTTTCGTTGTCCTTTCCTTAAATGGAACACCTTGCACAATTTCACCGTAGAACAAAAAATTAATTATAAAAACAGTAAACATATATAAATGTTGCAGAGTAGTAGTGTTGGAAGGATTCAAACCCACGATTAGACGTTATTCATTTCATGTAGCCTACCGTATCATATACCATTATCCTAAAGGTAATATACGCATTTATTTTGGAAACAAGACACCTTCCGTGCATTGATTTTCTTTTGCGAACTAACATGCTTAAGCACAATTCCACCACCACCTCTCATCTAACAGAACTGAAATCACTGGTTTCGTTACCTAAGCCCCCTATGTAGGAGTACCCAGAAAAAGTTTCGAGCAAAACCAGCAAATCCATTGTATACCTATACCCTACCATCCCTGGATTCAAATACATTTTATTTGAACGACACCCATGTCCAACCCATACGTCCTGATTGTGTTCGTACGTAATATCGTAAGTATCCTAAATTTACTGGTTTTTAAAATCTCCAGGGAGTGCTATACCCTCTCTTCGAAATCGGAGCGACGATTTATTTCCTATGACTCCTCTTGGAATATCCCAGACTATAATGTAGAAAGCGAAATGAGCTTAGTGCGGTCTTTCGCAAAGCCTTAAATGCGACCCAGTATCGGAATGGTGAAATGGGTATAGAGGGTTGTATGGGTGGCCACAAAGAAATCAATTTCTCCTGACGGTTGTTATTTTTCCTTGCCACCAAAAGGGTGAATCCTTTTTTGAATTAAAGATGATTCGTCCTTTCACATTGAATGTTTTTCTTTTCATTCAATATGCGTTCAATAAAACAAACAGAAGAGTGCCTGTAGTCTGACTAATGGTGAGGCAACATCCCTCGGCATGTGGAACATTCCAAGTAGATACTCGTGTGTTCCGGTTCGTGGCAATAATAATAATAGCTTTCACCGCAAGTATAAATTTTCATCAGTGCGATGATGTGGCCTAGTTCAGTGTTGAGCAAAAATAACGCCCACGATATCACTGGTCCAACTACAACAATACTCTGTGTTCCACTCCACAATCTGTTATTTTCAATAAGCTACACGAAACGGGAACAATAACCTCTGTTTGTTGGAGCCTCCGCTGCGCGATGTACTCGTATATACGTTCATAGCTTGGAGTCAAATTTTAATTTAAATCTGCCAATCGGGCGGCGGGTAGGTTTTTTCATTGTTTTCGTTTCCATTTTTTATTGTTTTTATAACTTCTGGGAAAATTTGTATTATCCTAGATGATGATATAATAACAAAGTTTATACGTCTGCTTTGAATGGATAAACTGGTTTTACATGACGAAGGAAATTAAATTGAGTCGACTCAAAATATTTAACCCCGATTTGGAATATTGAATGCAAGGGTAGTTCTAGGCCTGGATATGTGTATAGGCAGTTGTATCGAAGTATATAGGTAGACTAGATGGAATCTTCCACTTGTTTCAAGTTGTAATACTTATGCTGATGTGACATTTTGTCCGTGTCGCGTTGGCCTTTCTCGATAAAAGCGCTTATACTTCGTTTTCTCCGCGTTCGCTGCCTTAGCTTTAGCAATAGCACACATCTCTTAATAATATTATTAATATCAATATCATCAGCATATTATTATAGTGCATTTGAACTATTATATATATATATAGCTTGAAAGTTTTGTCCAATCCAAGAATGATGTTTGCGGTAACACTTTTATCAGGACTTTTGTATTCATTCATATTTTGTCTATATTCAGTTTTGAACGATGGCGTTGTTGAAATTCAAGTGGGATTCTGAGAAACGGCCAAAGTGGGATTTAACGCGATTTTGAACAGAGGTTTTTTAATAGATCGGGGCTTAGAATAAGCGGGGTTATCAGCGGCAGTATTTAAAAAAACGCGATTTTAGAAGACGGTGTTTTAAAACTTTTTAAGCCGGATTTTTAAAAAGCAGGGTGCCGATACGCTTCCCAGCAGTTCTTCGATGCCGACTAAATTCAAATCCAAACACTGCAGTAGTTTCCCCGCTGCCGAAATATTTAAGGATGGATAGAACACATCGATATTTAATCTACAAGGAAAACATTCTTCATGAATGGAACACTATAAATTCCCTATGGCTGGTTAAGGCCCTGAGAAGTAGATCGGAAAAAGTTTTTCGTACGGAAAAATTAATAAAATATTTTCCTAGAAAACTAAAAGATTTGTTTTTTTTTTTGATAACCTAACCGCAACAAAGAGTGAAAATAGGAGATTCTCTAAGCAACACTAGGGTACTAAAGTCTGGTGTACCTCAAGGATCTGTCTTGGGTCCCATTTTGTTCTTAGTTTTTATTAACTCCTTGTTTTCTCTGCCTTTTGTGGGTAGTGTCACAGCTTTTGCAGATGATCTTGGCATCGCATATGCCTCACCGAGTTCTTTGGATCTGGTAGCTGAACTGAACCATGATATTCATTTGCTGAGAATATGGTTTGCTTCACACAGGTTAATTGTAAGTAACAAAACTAGATTAATGTTTTTTAGATTGGGCTCGTCCGACCCACCGTACACTGATATCAATTTCCACTCTTTTGATTGCCCTCGCTTTAATTTAATTGATTGTATTTGTTCCTCAACATCTGGTGAAACATTTAATAGAAATGCATCATGCAACACAAATTGTTTTCAAATTTTTTTTTTTTTTTTTTTTCTGTTATTGAAGGTGAAAATCTCGAAAGACACAATGGGGCTAGAAACCCAGAGTAGTGTGGGACTCTAACCGCACTAAAAACACCTCCTTAATCATGACCAATCAAAGAAAGATCGACAAATGATTTTACTTTCAACGTGCAGTTGCGTTTGAGAAGGTATTATAATTTAAATACGGGTTCTCATATTTTTTAGATTATAAGTTCGTGAGGCTTAGTTCTTCTTAATCTACGAATATTATATCGTACATTTAAGACGTCTATTATTTCTGGATTAATATGCATCTGCAGACGGTCATTGTGACGAATTGCGTACTTTTTAATTACTTCCGTTACAAGATCAATCTGCAAATCACGATGCAAGTCATTATTTCTAATATACCACGGGGCATTTACTATTCCCCGAAGGACTTTGTTTTGGAATGTTTGTATTATTTGTACATTTGTTTTCTTTGTGCAACCCCATAATTGGATACCATACGTCCAAACAGGTTTTAGTATTTGATTATATATTAAAATTTTATTCTCAGTGGACATTTCAGAGTTATGTCCTAGCAACCAATACAGTTTTCTATACCTAATATTTAACTCTTCTACTTTCTTTTTCACATGTTCCTTCCATTTCAGTTTAGCATCTAGATTCATGCCCAGATACATAGCTGTGTTAGAGTAAGGAACTACTTGGTTATTAATAACCACAGGAGCGTTCGTTATTTTTTTATTTGTAAAATTGATATGAGTGGACTTTGACTCATTAAGTCTAATTCGCCATCGTTGAGCCCAATCACATATCTCGTTAACAGAATTCTGTAGCTTTTCTGTGGATTTAGTCACGCATCCATCAGTTGATAGAAGAGCAGTGTCATCTGCGAATGTAGCTATCATCACATCGTTTGTGTGTGGTATATCACTAGTATACAATAAGTACAGGGTTGGTCCCAGAACACTTCCCTGTGGAACTCCTGCTTGCAATTCTTTGAGTTCAGAATACGCTGAACCGTAGCGAACTCTAAAGAATCTATTTGAAATATAAGATTTAAGTATCTCATAGTATTGTCTTGGTAGATCCCTATGAAGTTTATACTCTAAGCCCTTATGCCAGACCTTATCAAAAGCCTGAGCAACGTCTAAAAATAGTGTAGAGCAAACTTGTTTTTCTTCTAGTGATTTTTCTATAATATTTGTTATACGATGTACTTGATCTATTGTCGAGTGTTTATTTCTAAACCCAAACTGGTGGGTGGGAATAAGCCTTCTTTGTTCTATTATTCTGTCTAGTCTTTTAAGAAGCAGTTTCTCAAAAAGTTTTGATAATACAGGTAAAAGTGAGATTGGCCTGTATGAGGTGACTTCTGATGGAGGTTTACCTTGTTTAGGTATAACTATAATTTCTGCTATCTTCCAATGATATGGAACATATCTTAGCTTAAAACAAGCATTAATTAAAAGCTTAAGTTTAACCAATGCTATGAAGGGTAGTTCCTTCAGAATTTTGGCAGTTATAAGATCATAACCTGGCGATTTTCTATTAGAGAGCTTATGAATACATGTGCTGATCTCTTTAAGTGAAACGTATGTGATTACGTCTTCATCTATCCTATCAAAGAATTCAAGGCGTTCGTTTGCCACACTAGGTGGAAAAGGTTTAAAAACATTTGTTAAATGTTCGGAAAATAGTTTGACCTTTTCTTTTGGGTCGCCGATCCATTTCCCATCAGATGTTTTTAACGGGGGATCTTGCGTTTGAGGTCTTTTTAAATATTTGGCAGCCTTCCAAAGGGAGTAGTCTGTGACTTTGTCAGCAGTTAAATTGCAAAGATATTTAGTAAGAGTTCTATTTTTAAACTCACTGATACTTTTTTTAAGCTTATTGCTAAGTCTATTAAATATAGTTTTATCGCCGGGATATCTTGTCATTTGCCATTTTCTCCGGGCACTTCTCTTTTCTAATATTAGTTCCCTAATTTCTGTGGGGTATTTAACCGATGCTTGTTTACGTTGCTGAATAGTTGGTGTACTATCTTCTGCCGCTTGTTGTATATCGGCAATGAATTGTTCCACTTCGATGTCAATATGCCTTGTTGTGGCCAGTGGAGCTCTAAGGTTTATAAAACCTTCGAGTATTTTTTTAAAATTACACCAGTTTGTTCTTTTGCTGGTAAGTCTTTCATTGCTTATCTGCTCTACTGACATGCCATTGACCGTTAGGATTACAGGTGTATGATCCGACGACAAATCATCACTGTTTTCAACTCTTACTTCTTTTCTATTGATTCCTTTCGTTATGAAGAAGTCAATAAGGTCTGGTATTTTTGCTGGGTCGGATGGCCAATAAGTAGGCGATCCAGTCGAAATAAAATTACAATTAAAATTTCGCCCTGCTTTGTAAAGCTTCCTGCCTTTCGTCGTTACTAATCTGGACCCCCAATAGGTGTGTTTTGCATTGAAGTCACCTCCAATGATAAAGTTAGTACCTAGAGCTCGAAAAAGGTCGTTAAGATCTTCCTCTGTAGGCGAATGTCTAGGTGGACAGTATATAGCAGCTATGTTAAATTGCTTGCTTTTAGTCGCAATGTTTATTATCGCTACTTGCATGGTTTGTTTTCCTATTTTGGGCATTTCATAGGGTTTTAAAATACTTTTTACAATTACAGCACTACCTCCCCTGGCACTGTCAGAAGGATGGGGAGAGTGGTAACAGAGGTACCCAGGAATTCTAATTGTTGTTCCCTGTTTAAAGTGGGTTTCAGAAATCAGGCAGACGTCAATGTCTTCATTTCGTAGAAATACCTGAAATTCAGAGATGTGTTGGTGTAAACCATTTGCATTCCAGGTTGCGACTTTTAGGTTTTCAGTCATTGTTATTTTGTTGATTCTTTCCTTTAGAAACTTCTTTGCTCAGTAGCTTAATAACTTTATCTTGATTATCCAATCTTTGTATAATAGTAGAAAGCATTTCCTTTACTGATATTTCTTCTTCTTTACGTGTATTTTTCACAATTTGGGAATATGATTTGTTATTCACAACTGGTGTGTTTGTTTTTGCCGCAATTGGTATTTTGTCGACTTTGCTGTTTTCGACATTTGCGTTTTTCTTGTTTGTATTTTTGAGAGGGTTGTGTTGGTGTTTGGCAGTACCTCTCTTTTTCTTTTCTTGATATTCTTTTGCTACCGGACAGCCTCTATAATTAGCTGGGTGGTTTCCATGGCAGTTGATGCATTTTACTTTCTCATCTTTTTTTTGTGGACAACTATTTGTTGGATGTTTTCCTTCACACTTAACGCACGCAAAATCTCTTTTGCAATAGCTATGCGTGTGCCCGAAAGCTTGGCATCGTTTGCATTGAGTTAAAGAAGTGGTTAAGAACTTTAAATACCTCGGTATTACTATTGATCAAAACATGAGTTGGACACAACACATTTCGGTATTGAAGCAGTACTTACGCTCTTCCATAAGATGTCTTTACCGTCTTAAAAAATGTTGCTCTAATAAAACTCTTAAAACAGTCTATCATGGAATTTTTCATTCGAAATTGCAATACGGAATAAGTTGCTGGGGGGTGCTTACATCAACAACCTAAAGTCACTTATCGTTCTACAGAAATGCGCCATAAGAAGAATAAGTAATGTCCGCCGCCTGGCTCATACTATGGGTGGCTATATGCGGAGTCCAATATTTGGCGCTAGAAACTTACGTAGCGCTTCAAGCCATATTGTTGAAATTCCATCTTTTCGCACCACTCACTACAGAAACTCCTACCCAGTTTTATCTTGTAAACTCTATAATCGTCTTCCTCCTGATATAAAACTCATAAGATCTCAACACAGATTTTTAAGTGAACTTAAATCATGGCTTCTCGATTTTGATCATAATGAAATTGAAGTTTTGCTCACCTACATTACATGAATAATTTAATTTTGTCAACACTTTTGGAACTTTTATTGCTAATTTAAAAAAAAAAAAAAAAAAAGGATATGAATATTGGCACCCCACAATAATCACAATAATTACTAACTATAAAAAAAAAAAAAAAAAATTATATGAAGTGGCATTTAACACTATTTATCGCTATTTAAGCCGAATAAAAAATGTCACTAGCTATTCTCAATTCCATATATTTAGTAAGAACTTATTATGAAATTGTTATGTACCTATATAAGAATGAGAATAAAGAATAATAAAGAAATAAAGAAGAAATAAGTCCACTTCACAAAAGTGGTTTTATTTCCCCCTTGGTGGGTACTAAGTCCCTCAGTGGACTTAGTTCCCGGGGACTTATTTCCCTGCATCGTACAATTACCCACTTAGTCGAGCACGACGAATTATCAATCGTATGATATCGGATTGTTTCAAAATGCACAACAAGACCAATTAAACGAGAGCCTATGAAGAAGTGAGAAAAATTTACCAAAATCATTGACGAAGTCGATTTCGTTGAATGATGGTCATCATTAACTTTTAAAAACAACATTATTTGTTTCAAATATTTCCAACCAGCCTTCGTCGATTCGTTGGTGGCTTGGCCGGATTTACTGGCGCGATGCTTAGCAAAATTCGTTTAAAAGGAGACCCGCTGATTGGTCCACTTTGCCGTAAAATCCTCCAACGTATGTTGGCCAAAACTGTCTGATATTTCCTGCTGTAATGACTTTATAACATATCTGACCAAATACTCATGTAATCCTAGTCTTAACTTAAGACGCAAGCTATAAGCTATGTATATAACTATAACACCCATGTAAAACGTCAGATCTATGCAGTAATAAAATGACACTTCTTTTTTGATCAAATTGGGAAAACCACGTTTTATTTTAACACGCACAAAAGAAGATTTCTTAAATGTTCGGATAGAACACCTTCAAGATGTTCTTTTTTCTTTTTCTGCCACAATCTAATTCCTGATGCGAATCATCAGAAAGCCTTGGATATTTATTACTCTTATCTTCTTCCTAAGCTGCGAACTAACCAACTCACTCATCTTTGTTCTACACCAAATATTATAACAATAGAAACACAAAAAACTAGTGTGGCGCGTTCCAAATTTATCGAAACTTCAAAAATATCAAACCCGTATGCTGAAAAATGTGTTTTTTGCTGATGAGCAGGGAACGGATTTTGTTGACATTGCCTTTTTTTGCCTTTTTTTTTGCCTTTTGTTACCCATATTGCCCTTTTTTGCCAGTTGCCCAGGACCAGTTGCTGAAGCTGTGGTGAAAAGGTTAAAAGCCGTCTTTTCTGCAAACGAAGGACTAAATAGCATCCGAAAAATAAATTGTGTTGTGTCGATGACGTGACATCTTTTAACTGCGCTCCACTCGTCTCTGCCCATGTGGACAGGTCCTTCAGCTCTTTCAAAGCTCTTTTGAGGGACAATCGCAGACGTTTGTTGCCAGAACATTTTAAAATGTATATGGTAGTACAGTGTTATAATAATGCTTACACTTTTTTTTTGCTTTTTAATAAAAGGCATTTATGCCTTTTTCACAGATTAGTATTACCTTTTTTTGATTTTTTAGGTCAACAAAATCCGTTCCCTGCTGATGAGCCTACTTTAGCTCGTCAGCATATATCATACGAGTCAGCATACGCCGAAAATTTTTCCGAATATTAGCATACAGTCCCAAAAGGGGTATTACACGATATGTTCAGGTCGCGCCAACATACATTATGCTGACTAGCCAACAAATTTGCCAACAAACACGTTTTAGCATACATATGATGACAGAAATTTCGCTATTACACGATATGTTGTGATTGGGACACATTTTTCAGCATACGTATGCTGATTCAACATATTGTCTAATAGTAGCTTTAGTCTTTCGCATGATATTTTTTTGACACATCTAGTATTGACGAAATTTTTGACACTTTTATGAACTTGAATCACTTCTGCTTTTATTAAAATAATTATTAACTGTGGAAATCCATTTATGTATTAAGAAGAAAAACAATGACATATTATTCACTTTCATCATTCTTGTGGAGTGCATATGTGCTGCTTTTTTTGGGCTTTAGAAACATCTAAGAAATCAGAGTTGTTGGGCAGAAAAGAGTGGCCGATCTAAGTGACAACAACATAATTGGATTATTTCTGTACTAAAGCAAAATCAACAGTGGAATGATTCAAGTAACAATCAAGTAACTTATATCACATCTGCACTTACAATTTATATTTTTAACGCAATACAGAAATGTCAAAAAGTGAACTTTGTTAGAAGAATTGTTCGATAGCACTATAGGATCACTTTTGCACTACACTAACTAAATTAGTTTCTTAGAAGTTAATGGACATCCTTAGCTCAGTTTAAAAATGTTAATTGCATCACTTCTGTTCTTAGCTAGCCGTAGTTTTCGATTTAACCGATATTTTTTCATTGTCCCATAAAATTCATAATTAACAAGTTTTTCCCATAAAAAACAAAAAAAAAACCAAACCCCTTTTTTTCAAAAACAAAACTTCCCCTCTTTCTCCCCACTTCTGGCACCAACAGCAATTGAAAAAAGATACAAAATCAACTTGAATGTTCTACTTTTAATGAATATAAATGTGTAGTTACAATTTAAATATCAATTAACGGTAATTCGCGATATTCTTTTCTTCTGCCATTTTCACCCATTCCTCGAGATAAAGCACATTCACAAGAACTCTCCACCGGGCTTAATTATGATGTCCTGGATCTGCAAACACAAAGCATAATAAAAAACAATGGAAACCGATAGTTATTATTTTTTCAAATGTTTTCATTGTAGCTAGGTAAGTGAAATCCTCACCAGGACATTGTCCGGAGTACAGATGGCAAAAATCAATGCTTTTGCAACCTCGGCTGGAGCTAATCGCGGCATCAGAGTTACCAAATCATTATCCGAGTTAGCCGTAACTACGTCGTTCTCCACCAGGCCGGGACTAATATTCTGCACAAGTAAGCAAGTTCAATTGACGCATTGGCCATTAAGCGGACACTACCGACAACCATTTCCCTTACCATAATTTTAGCCGCAATTTCGAAATACATCACCTCCTGTCTGAGGCATTCAGTTATAGCAGTCATGGCGTATTTACATGCCGGATACATTCCATTAACGGGCTTAGTTCCCGGCACACAAGTGTTCAGCTTGTGTCCGAGAATGCTGCAATGCAATTTGAATATTAAATAGAATTTCGTCCTTGCTCCATGGGACTGGTGCGATAATCTAATAACAGACCTATTGATGTTGACCACAACGCCGGATACATCGCGAGCTTTCATCATATTGAGGGCTTGTTTCGTACAGATAATTAGTCCTATAATGTTTGTGTCCATCATGTTGCGAAAGTCCTTGATGTTGTTGTTGTCCAACAGCAAGAATTTACTTGTTATGCCAGCATTATTGACCAGCAGGTCGATACCGCCGAATGTCTTTTCGATCCATGTAAATGATGTATTCACCGACGCCTCCGAGGTGATGTCACATTCGACGGCATTCAGCTGTCCTTTAGCACCGACCACACTGACGCGCAGAGCCTTTGAAGAGAATTTTTTTTTTTTACATAAACATGCTTTCTTTGGCACGAGGAACACTTTAACCGACCTCAACTTTATCCTTTCGCCGGGCGAGTCCGCAAACAATCATGCCAGCCTTGACAAGCTCAACCACGATAGCTGCACCCACTCCACTAGAAGCACCAGTGACAACTGCCACCTTACCAATCCAACGTTCCATGTCACTGAATCAATATAGCGGTCGCACGCAGAGACTTTTATTCGTATGCCCACAGTTCGGTCTGAGGGAATTTCGCGCTAGAGGAACACACGGCGAACTGAGGACTCGATCGGTTGTGGTCCCTCTATTTATATCATTGTGAGGACCATCGATGGCACTCTTCATGTGATCTGGTGTTGAGCTTTAACGGACCGATCAATTGGATTGTGATATTTTAGGATCAAAGGGATCGCATCAGATTGAGTGTGTATTGGCATGGTGATTGATTGGCTTTTGAGAGAGTGTGGTGCTTGTGATTTTAGTATGGGCGCCCTGAAACAGACAATCGAGGATGTACCAGGGTGTCTTTGTTGGCTATTTTAATATGATATCAGGTTTGTATGGATTATTAGACAGCCAATATAAGGCGTGGAAGCAAATGCCAATATACGTTGGAATATAATTAGATGTTATATAATAATTGTGTTGGCAAAAATATATGAACATGAGTCACTTGTGGTCAAAATTTCTGACCAATCGATTCAGAGAATTTGAAACCAGTAAAATATGGTACAAAGTTGGAGGACTTTGTAGAGCCAGCTGTTCACTGATGTTATGTAGCTGCTGTCAAAGTTGTTTTTCCTTCAAAGTACTTTTGTAATTATTTTTGGACAGACAGGAGGTTCGAGCCAATTTGCAGGATAATATTGAATCTTTAGAATTTTGTGACATTTATCAAAGGGAATTTACCGTCTTTGTAATTGGTTAACCTATAAAACGAGCTCTGTCATTTGTTCTAGTTCTGAAGTTAAGGATCGGTCCACGGTCCTTCATTACGTGTACATGTATAAATAAATAAATAGTTGGCGCAACAGGTCTGTAGGGACTCTGGGCCTAGCTTCTCGCAACCAATCGTTTTGTGCGAGTTTTTTCAATTTTGGAACAAATGGAGGGGATTCTACAATTTTATGCCGACTCCAAACGCCCGATCTTTCAAGACAGTAATACTCTCGGATGTTTGTCAGACGTTCGCGAGAGGTGGCCCAGTGGGAAATAAAACCCTGAGTTGGAATTTGGGTTTTTGCGGGATTCGAACCTGGGAGCTGGGACCCCTCGCTTAGTAGTCCAACACACTAACCACTAAGCCACTGCGCCTACTATTCAATTAAATGGCAAAAAAAAATCGTTCGGACTCAGACTTACGAACAAGAAAAAAGAGTAGTCGAACGGAAAGTTGAAGGAGAAAAACCATTCAAACCTACTATCGAAAGAAAATATTAGTTGTAGGAAAAACTGAAGAAACGAACGGAATCGTTTCAACTGACTATCGAGTGAAAAACTATTTAATTCGTTCAATTACTGTTTTCATTCGAAAGCAGTGTGCATGCTTTTTCAGTTTTTATCGAATAAATGGTTTAACTGATATCGAATAAGTCGATAGTTTTTATTCGATAGTCCCCAACACTGGAGTTTAGTCATTTTCCGAGTCATTCTAAAGAAGTTTGAAGCACATTAGTTAAATGAAAAGACAGGAGGGAGTTTCTTAAAAAAATACATGCAAGCAAGTTCGAATAACACCGAACTCTAGAATCCAAATTGACTATATATTGACAAACAATATACAAACGGTAAGCGCAAGTGTTGTCCAGTATTTAAAAGTGAGTGACCATGAGACAATAGAAGTCTTAGTACCTAACAAGTGAAAATGAAATAAAAAAATCTAAAAAGCAAATCAAATATTGCAAATATGATGAATTCCTTTTCCTCTCGAAATTGAGATTGATTCCCATATTTACAAGTTTCAATCAAATATATAATATCAATGCCCTAAGTAGAGATTTTGCAGTAGAACTAAAAAGTGTAGTAGAATCAATGGCTAAAACTAAGTCGATACCGTTCCAAAACGTAGAACGGTTTAACTTTGACCTACAACAGGCAAAAATAATAGAAATACAATTATATAGAAAGGCGGTGGTAACCAATTATATGTCTGAATGGATTAATAATAATAATAATTTTTGGCGCAACAGGTCCGTAGGGACCCTAGGCCTAGCTTCTCACAACCATTCATTTTTGTGTGAGATTTAATTTTTTTGGAACGAATGGAAGGGATCTACAATTTTATGCCGATTCCAAACGGCTAATTGAGAAGCTCTTTCAAGACAGTTATACTCTCGGATGTTTGTCAGACGTTCGCGAGAGGTGGCGCAGTGAAAAAACCCTGTATGGTTAAATTGAGCCATCTGTGATATACGTAGAATACGAAAATTTAATTGAACAGTGCAATATAGACTTTAAATTCCGTGCAATAGATGTCCTAGAACGACTTTAACTTTATAAACACCCGTATGTTAAGTGATGCCATCGATGTTATTGGTCCTGTCCTGTTTAGTGTTGGAGTCTTTATAGAATCATGGAAGGAATCGTTAATAGTACCAGTTAAAAAAACTACTGAGGCAAAAACGTGCAACACCCAATAAACATGATGCCAACCTACGAAAAAATGATTGAAAAACTAGTTCAAATACAATTAAATGAACACCTATACCCTAATCCTACCAAGGTATTTTCGTTACATGCCATACCAAGGTGTGCCTCTCAGGCACATTGCATCTGACTGTATATCTAATTGATTGTAAAGCTAACTGTATTAAATTGTTAAACACATGTATAACCAAAGAGTTATATTATACATTTTATTCATTTTAACTAAATTGTATCTAGAGAAATGTTGCGCTTTTTAGAATGGAATGTGCCTCCGAGGCACACCTTGGTAGGATTAGGGTTAAACCAAAATATTCTAACAGTGTACCAATCAGGTTTTAGAGAAAAACATTCTTGTGAAACATGTGTTATTATATGTGTTTAGTGAAAGGAAAGAAAATGTAGACAAAAGATATTTCATTGTAGCTGTGTTCCTTGATTTAAGGTGCGCTTTTGAAACGGTGAATCATGAAATACTGATCAGTAAACTATCGAAGATCGGTATAAAACCAACGGAACAAAACTGGTTCAGAACTTATCCGTGAAAATGTTACAACAAGGGACAATACAACCTACAACCTAAGGAGTGTCGGAAATCTTAGAATCCAAAGAACAAGAACCATAAGAGGACAGCGAACAATCAATTATACTGGATTTCAAAGATTCAACAGTCTGCCATCAGAAATTAAAAGCGAACCAAACTTTATATTATTTAAAAGGAAAATCTATGAATTTACAAGATCGAGTATACTTTAATAAATGTATAAACTTAGTAAGGAAATGTCTATTAATTATAATTATAACTAGCTGACCAGTGCTCGCCTTGCTTCGCCAGAGTTCCACTTCTCAAATTTAAAAGAAAATAATTAGCGTTATACAAACCCACTCCTCGAAATTTTCTGATTAAACAAATAAATAGATAAGCCCCTGCCTTGCGTTGCACAAGTTCAAAATTCCGTCTGGATAAGTAATCTCAGATTATATTAATTTTGAGAATACTTACGGAAAAAAATTTAATTGTCAAATAAATTCTAATTCTAACGTAACAAAATGGGTATAAATAATATTTATAAAATAGATAGCGGTTTATGCCATAAAGCGATCCGATCTCCAATTTCAAAACGGCTGAAATATTTAATATTGTTGTTTTCCCATTTAAAAAGGTTCAGCAATACAAAAATTAAATTTTCAAAATGATTTTTTTTTCAATGTTGCTTGGTTATAAAAAATCAATATGAATGAAATTTTTAATTTCTTTATTTAAATCCACTGTCGACACTTTTTTAATTTTACTATTTGACGTTTGGACACAACTATCCAGAATTTAGAATATGAATAAATATTTAATAGTTTATCCAAGGATAGATGAATAAGTGTCGTCCTGCAACACAATTTATACCTAATCTACGGAATAGGACTAAACAGTTAATAAATGTATAAATACTCTTGTCCAATGAGTTTGATGCAAGTGGCCCTAAGTGAAGTGTAGCCAGAAACAGAGGACACAATAACTTAGTTTTATAATACTAGGGACTTATTAATTATGTAGTTGTAGCTTGTAGGTATGTAGTATGCTATATTTTTACATGAAAATCAGTATAAAGGAATGGAAACTATACAAAGTGGAATCACTCTAGCGCATTTTAGATCACAATTGAGTGTGACTCTCTCTCAATCTGCTCTCAATATCAATTACATTTCATACGCTATCTCTCTCAATTGCATCATCAACATTCACGGTGGTAATTTGTGACCAAATTTGTGCATTAATTTTTCTCTTGGTCATGTTGTCATTTCTTATGCCATTTGGTAATTTGTTTACGAAATAAAAAAAGACAATCGGCTTCAATTTTTATGCAACTTATAGCGCTCCGTCAGATTGTTTCGGACTTAAATTATTTTCGTAATTTTAAGTTACATTTGGTCATTTTTATTTTCAATTTTCGACACAAACATTATTTTGAAATGGCAACCGTGGCCACATTCGAGATACTACTCAATTCATATTAATAATACTCCAGTTCAATTTAAAAAAGAGAGCAACACAAAAAACAAAGGATGCATAAAAAACAGAAAGAAAAAAATGTGCGACTGTATCCAACAGTCCCGAAATATGTGTGTGTTAAAACCGTGCGTGCGGTATGTCATTGAGAAAAGAGGGAATTGTAATAACCGTATTCTTAATATATTATGAAATAACAAAAAATCGACAACAGCGCCACCTATTGGGTCCAAAACTATCCTAGCTCGGTTGAGTTTCTAAGAAAATCGACAACAGCGCCATCTATCGCATCAAGTTTTATGTTTGGAATTACTCCACCAGATTCCTACAACGCGCGAGTTACGTTATCATCAGCTATCAACATCATATTTTCATATTAACCGAGAACGAGAGGCCGGAACTCTCTAGCTGAATTTACTTAACCCAGTAAGAGGACAAATTCAACCAGCAACAGTAAAAAGTGCCAGATTCCACCAACAGTGCTCATCATATTCTAAGCTAGTGTTACTTCGTCTCTTAAATAAATAACATTGTTTTGTTAAATGTTCGTTTTTGTTGTTTTTGTTCGATCGGTCATGTCCGCTCGTAACTCGCGCTTAGATGTTTACACATCAAAAAAAAAAGTTTATTTAAAAACCAAAAAATCCGACTGACTAACTGTAAAGAAAAAAACTAAAAAAATATTAACCAGACACACACACTATATATGTACCTACAAGCTACAATACATATTCCAAAAAAAAATTGTTTGATAAACGTGTATGTGCCCGCACTCCACTGGTGGGCTGTTGATTGCAATGATCTACGCATATCTGTGAAATAATGTAAGTCTCAAATAATTACATTTTTGCTTATTACTTCCGTTACACGAATCAGATAATAATGAATGATACATCAATCTCTTCACCGGAAAATGTACTAATCGAAGATTAAAGTCATATTCAAATTTGTTCAGCCATTTCGTAGTAATTTGTATGTAAACCATAAAAAAATGGTCCGTTTTTAGTTAGAAAATCATATAAAATGGGTTCAAAGGACCAATAACGGACTTAGGATCATAAAAACCATCCTATGTAATACCGCTATTTACGACAAATCGATTGTCCCTCTTCGCGGACAAACAGCAAAATGTGTTCTCTTTTATAGAGGTAGAGAAGAGATAATCTGTAATGTAAGTTATAAATGTACCTACATATTAGTAGAAAACCAATCCAATCATGTAAACTCTGTACACAAGGAAAAATGGATTATTTGAATCTAAATATCTCTTTTTTATTTTTTTTTAAGAAACTGATTTTTAGCCATTTCTCTTGGCTCGAAGTGCTGAGGCCGAGGCTGAGGCAAAAATACTTGAGCTAAATGCTTATTGTATTGGGTACTTCAGCACAATTCTGGTAATCATACTTTTTAATGTTTGTTGGATAGCTATTTGGCACTGTGGTAGTGACAAATTTGTTGAGGTGTAGACTTATTTCTGAGCCACTGTGTGATTTACACTTTACAAACTTGTTCACCAAAAAGTATGCCAGTTCAATTTTGTTTCATAAATAAGACTTGTAAATCTCCACAGATATATGCTGCGAATTAGCAATAAACGGATTCTGCACCATAAATAATTCGTTTGTAATTCGTTGCTACATTAAAGCTTCCCCTTCCTGTCTTTCACAGTACAATCCGCGCCACCATTTCAAATATATTTCCATCAAAATTGATACACCATTCAGTACAGCAATATGCAACCACTACTGACTCAGTTGTTTGCTTTATTTAGCAGCAAATCAATTCACCACTAAGCCCCAGCAAATAATAGAACATGTTGTGGTAATATCTTGCATTTGTTTCTAATTAAATACCAGCGCTGTGCATCATAACATTTAAATCCATCGAATTACCCAAAATAGAAATCATCCGAATCGATTAATAATATTCAATTACAAAATGCTACAATATCATGTATCTGTAGATGTACCCATTCTTAAAATGCAGAGAGCGAGCAGTCGCTTTAAACATCACAGGCATTTCTATAAATTCACAATAATTCAATGATTAATATTTTTTGATCAAAACCGCTGTACACGACCGGTAAATCTGTGTAAAACGTTGCCAATGCAATTGAGCGAATAATTATTGTTATGCACCTGCTAATCGTAAGTTGTTCACAATCGATGGCGATTTATGCGAGAGTCCCTTTCGTTTCATATGAGTTATGGTCCCAATGGGTCAGGAATTCAGACGCATTTCATTTATACAACAATCCCATGTACATAATCGTATATCAACGCATTATAGCTATCATTCGCATTTCGTTTCACTCGACAATCAATCATAACGAAGTGTTTTCACGATTCAGAATATTATACGCATTAGGTTGCGCGACACTAATTTTGCATTTTGACAAGAATGCAATTTGCCGCGTCGAATGCATGAGTTGGCTAACGCAGCCATCTCTCTTGTGCGCTGAGTGCGAAAGTGTTAGATTGTGGAAAATAGATAAAATTGCAGCGTTTTTTTTACATTATGTATGGTTGCGGAGCCATTTCCAGAATTTATAGATCCCAGGATGGGAAATTTATGTCGCTGCCGTTGGTTTTGGTGAAATTTAGTGATGCTAGTCTGGGTTTTAATGGAGATATCGCTTTTATCTACAGACTAGGGGAGTTTCACGTATGTGTAGATGGTGATAATGCACAATGACTCGCCGCGTACAGGGGGCACTCTGGGTAATTAATTTGTTTTATGAGATTTTTAGCAGAGATTTTAGTTTTAAGAGATTCTTTAGGTCTTCCCTTTTTAAGGAAGCAATTAGCGCACATTATTTCACAGATTTTCACAGTTCTTGTAAATAGATAATGTTGCTTTCTTTTTCAGAGAAGATACTTGCGCTAAAATTCAGATTAATATAAGAGTTTGGTTTCAATAATAACTCTAATAACTATAACACAATTCACAGCACAAAAAAACAAATAAAAACTGATTGCGAACTGTCAGTTTTTTCTAGCAGCTCCAGTTTTTAAGATACAGCTACTATACGTGCCTATGTTACCTTTGGGACCCCTGAGGGTTCGGTTGAACCCTCCTTTTCCAAAATAGTCCAAATCGGACCCCTTTACAAAAATTCTGGACACTTCTTAACGGCTGTGGACTCTTTTTCAGAATTTGATTATTTAAGCTGAGTATCCTGCTCGCGCTAAATTTTATCCCCCATGCAAAAATGCCTACAAAGATAAAATTTAGCGAGGCAGTTCAGCAAAGCAGATCCTGTTCGCTCGCTAAATTCTTAATTTCATATAGATGGGCCGATGACAAGTCTCCACTCATTTAGCTCGCGAAATAAAAATTCGGTACATTCAATCGAAGATAAATTCTGACAGAAGAAAAAGGAGGAAATAGTTAGTGTTGTGTTGTTGCTGCCGGGTGAATTTATTGCCTCCGAGAGAATTTATCTATTTCTATATCACAAGCTGTGTGTAGTCAAAATATGTATTTTTTTTTGGAGTAAACCGCACTTAACATTAGAACATTAAAAAAACTTGAAGGAACTTGATGGAACTTGAAAGACAAATCCCAATGTAATGTTGAGGCTGTCAACTCCGACTGGCGAAAAGTTGCAAGGGAAATGGAGAAAACACGTAAGTTTATAAGTAGCAATAATGTGGTATTCTGTACAGTATTGCCAGAATTTCAAAATGGAAAATGCTAGAATGCAAAAAAAAAAAATGCTAGAATGTATGAAGCTTTTATCTACAGACCAACAAAAAAAAAATGCTAGACAAAACAAAATTTGTTTTCATCAGCTTTTTTAAAAAAAAAATAGGTATGATTAGTTGTCTTTTATACTACACAATCATCTAAATGCCTGCGTGCCTCTGTATGGAATCGAAATCACTCAAAGTACTCGGTGCATATATTATCGCACCGAGTAGGTACTGAGAGTTAGAGGGACTTTCGACTTTAATATTATAAAACTGAAGGACAAAAATGAAGTCGAAAAACTAAACTACCATGAAATAAACTGAGAAAATGATTCCAGGGCTCTCATCGCGTAACTTTTGAAACGATAGTCGTCGAAACGATTGAACACAACGATATCGTTTTTAGTTTGCTTCACATAACATCATCGTCGGGTCGTTCAATCGAATCGTTCATCGTTTTCATTTTGAACAGTTTGAACATGATTGTAAAAAATCTCTGACAGCTAAGAAATCAAAGAATTTATGGAATTTGTTTTTTTTTTCCTTGTATTTGTTTGTATTTAAACGCAGCGTGATGTTAATGGCGCGTTTGTGAGTATTGAGACTGAGGCGGCGAAGATGGGTTTGGCGGTTAATGAGGGCAAGACGAAGTATATGCTGTCAACTAAAAAGGACACCCAACACCGACGGCTCGGACAGAACGTCACAATAGACAGATATAACTTTGAGGTGGTTAAGGACTTTGTCTACCTAGGCTCCGCTATGAACTCAGACAACGACACCAGCGCTGAGGTTAAACGTAGAATTACTCTTGCCAATCGCTGTTTCTTTGGGCTAAGAAGGCAATTGAGTAGCAAAGCCCTCTCTCGAACAACTAAAGTGACCCTTTATAAGACCCTTATCATCCCAGTTCTGCTATATGGCGCAGAGGCATGGACTCTATCAAAAGCGGATGAGGTAACTCTCGGTTGTTTCGAGAGAAAAATTCTTCGTGTTATTTTTGGTCCCGTCTGCATTGACGGTGAATGGAGAAGGAGATTTAACGACGAACTGTACGGGCTGTACAGCGACATCGACCTAGTCAGAAGAGTGAAGGTCCAACGACTGAGGTGGCTGGGTCATGTAGAGCGAATGGACACGAATGCTCCGGCCCGGAAGATCTTCGAATCCATACCCGAGGGAAGGCGCAGTAGAGGAAGACCGCGACTCAGGTGGCGCACGCAAGTGGAAGGGGACCTTAACCAACTTAGCGTGCGAAACTGGAGACAGCTAGCTAAAGATCGCGCTGGCTGGAGACGCTTGTTGGTTGAGGCCCAGGTCCACCCCGGACTGTAGCGCCACCTTAAGTAAGTAAGTATTTGTTTATTTTTCTTGGTTTGTTTTTATTAATTGGCATAAAATGGAGAAATGAATAAGTAGTAAGGAATAAGGAAACCGTTAGTATCAAGATGCAAGTGAAATGTTAAGTGAAAGTGCCCAATGGACTTCGGAGTGAAATTCCAAACCATATATTGGATGACGAAGTGCCTACGAACGTGTAGGAATATGCTAAAGTGTGCGCAGGTGTGGTAAAGCAGCAGATTTTGTGTGTTTTCAAAATAAAGATAATTATGTATTTATTAAAACAATTAAAGCGCAAATAAATTTCTTGCATTTTTTGGAACAGATGAGAGTTTTTATTGCTTAGGAACGAGTTACAAAAAAAAAAAAAAAAACAATAAATGAAACTCAACCATTTCTTGTTTGCAAGGAATGGATTCATTTACAACTCGGATAAAAGCGAGTGCCTCCAAAAAGAACATAAGTGTGTTGTCCTTTAAATATTTGCTTATACTTCTCTCTAAAACTGAAATTTCCTAATTAAAACTGCGATTGCAAAATAGCTATCGTTCAATCGAATCGTTTCGACGAGGGTATTTGACGTTTGAATAAGTAACGTGAATCAACAATAAACGATGATCGTCCAATCGTTTCGACGATTATCGTTTTTTTGTTGTTACATGAAATAGAAGTATCGTCCTATCGTTTTGTGCTTACGCGATTAGAGCCCAGTTAAAAAAAAAACATGTATTTAACAACAACGAATTTTATTCTATTATTAAAGTATCAGTCTTCAGAACAAACAGAACAAACAAAATATCAAGAGTACCAATTTTTAAAATTCTATATATCTATGGTAGGTACCTACCTACCTACACAAAAATAAAAGTCTTCGGTATTTCCTTGTTCTTCATAAACTTCAAGGGAATCATTATCAGATTCATTCGATGTATTTAAAAGATATGTAGAGGAAATCATATTTACATTTCATTATCAATAATAAACCAAATAAACAATAAACTTTTCAACAAGTTAAATCACTGCACACAATATGACAAAACACAACATCTTCAATACAAAACACAGATCAGTTAATATGGAAACGATACTTACAAAAAACACTAGGTTTCAATATAGACAAGACACAAATCCTTCGATTCACGGCTTCTATATCTGAATTAGAGCATGTATCTATACCTCTCTGTACACGATAGACTGGATTCATCGCGCTCACACTTCCCCGCTCACGTTTCACATTCAATCTGATGTATGGGAAAGTGAAGGAAAATATCCTGAAACTTCGTTGTCGTACAATCATATCAGCTTTGTACAGTAACGACCCTAACTCCAGTAAAAAAAGGCAAAAATCTAAAAATACAAAAAATGCTAGAAAAGCATTATTTGGGATTTTTCTGTTTAAAAATGCCAGAATGGCATCACTGATTCTGTAGCTCTTCAATTATAAATTCGTGAATTATTTTCTATTGCATATTTATGATACTCCAAAATTTAAAAATGCATAAAGATGATGATTTTAATCAAAACGTATTTGATTTTAGGATCACATTAATGTTAATAGAAAATTCGGTTTTAAAAGCTTCGAATAATCTTACATCTTTCGCAAGTCGGCCGCTTGTTTTCCTTTTCTGCAGATACAGGGTGGCTGATTCTATTTAATGGATCTGTTTTTTTTTTTATTTTGCAGATTGATTTTTAGATTTAACAAAAATGCGTAACTGGGACACTCAAACAAGAATTTGGATTGTCCGCCGCTATCACGCACTGCAGTCCGTAGTTTCGCTTCAAAGAGAGTATAGGTGCACGTTTGGCGGCACCCTCCGAGCAGAAGGACCAAAATGAGACTTGTTCATAATTTTGCCGAGCATGGGTAGATCGAAAGAAGACCTTACCACCGAAACCCTTCAGTTCGGACGGAGGAAACAATCGCTGCTGTAGCTGATGCCAAACAAAACAATCCAAGAGTTTCGACAAGAAGCTCATCTGCTCAAATGGGTATAAGCAGACAGTCATTGCAGTCAATTATGCACATACAATTCAAATAGCCAACAAACTGAACGCAGCAGGCTTGCCGGTCCTTACACGTAGTTAAGGACCTATATCTGAAAAACACTCTTCTGATTGGTTTGCGGTTTTAATTTAGTACTTTTTAGGTTCTTAGAAATTTTCCAAATGTGAGCTTTGTAATAAAATCAAATAGAATCTACTTTTATTTTTACCTAGTAAGACATAAAGCGAACGCCTGATAAACACCCAAATGCAAAATTGTCATAGCAAAGCCTCTCAGTTTCGTGTTTCGAATACCATTTGCAATCTAATATCTACTCGTGTGAAAATTAAACACTCCTCCAACGATAGAAACCATTGAACTGAAATAACATCTTGTACAGAATAGATTCATGGCAAGAGTTCAAGAGTACTCACAGTTTTATATCTGCTGCATTCATGTCACGTCATCTGAGTCCCCCCAAAGCAATGTAAGTAAAGCAGATAACCACCTATAACCGTGATAATACCCCAACTTCGTACAAGTTAATCCCGAGTCTCGTAAACCCAGAGCAACGAACTATACTGGCATCATAAGCCAACAGGCACTATATTTTAACATCAAATCGTTATAGGAACACCATAAAGCTTCGTTATCCTATCGCCGCGCAATTGAGGTAAGGACAACCATCGTCTCATAAATATCACAAAATATTCACAAGGTGCTCATCACATAAAGGAAGCGTGTACATAGCTCCATGTCCTCGAATTTGTCTTCTTGTGCCGTAAAAAAAAAAAAAAAATTAATGAAATGTTCTTGAAAATGTCCTGTCGTAAGTTCGTATTTTTAGTACTGATGAGATAGCTTATCTGACGGCCCTGTAAGCTAGAACACTTCCTTTTCTGATTATTATGTCGCGGTCGCCCCCCTGCGACTCCATTGCTATTACAGTTTTCTCCTAGAGCACGCGACACGAGGTCGTCGCGTCGCTTGCAGACAATGCCAAATCGACTATTCCCTTTTGTTTTGAGCGAGAGGTCCTTCCCGGAAACCAAAAAGGAATTTCAATTTACCTTGAAATAAAATTAAATTCCCCGTCACGTTCTAATTGGTATGCAGGTACGCATTAAGTGTCCATAAACGCACCTAATCTGACAATAAGCCCTACACGAGCAGATCCAGGAAACCGACAGAATTGCCTGATATTCACACTTGCTTCCTGATGTGGATGATTGCAATGATTCCGCTCAAATTTAGTTGGAGTATTCTTTAGCACGTCGCCAATGCTGGTGGCTATGAGTTGTCGTGCGCCTTGCCTGCTTTCCGCATCAAATGGGCTCAATAAATTTGTTTACCAAATGGTGCGGAAAATGACAAAATCGACCAAGAGCTAGAGTACACCCGCTATCCACACCGCATATGCAAGCCAACACGACGAGTGCCCAACGAACCACCGTCCCGTCCTGGGTGATTCTCTCCCCCAAGTGTATCAAGTCATCGCTCCCGGCAGACTGTCTGAATAAAATTTAAGTCAAAAAATGATACCGATGTGTGTATCGGTGCGACTTGTGCTTGTGTATATAGTTTTATTTATCCAATTTTGCGCAAGGAGCCTTCGGGGGTGTGGAGTGGACTGTAGGTTTGCTGTTGCCGCTGGTACTGGGATATGGGATTATGTTTCCGTACAGCCAACATTCCATTTATCTTCTGCATTTGAATGTTTCTTCGGAATCATGTACAGCATTCACAATGAGTAAACATCCTCACGGACTCTCTCTCTTGGCAATTTAATGGGTTGATGCTCCTTTAGATTTGCGTTCTGTTTTCTCCAAAAGGGAAGACTGGCACGGGACTTTGTAGTTGGAAAAAAATCGATACCAACGTGAGCCTCGCCAAAAAGATCCTAAGGGAAAATCGAAATTTCCTCACTGGCAGATCTGGAGGGGGGTTTTGTTGGCTTCTAGTTGAATAAGTCTTTGTAAAGAGAAAACACCTGGAACAGTGGCTGCAAACAATGGTTGCTAGACATTTGTAAGTAATCCCATTCGCAGGTGGGAGTAGTCGTAAACTACCTCAAATTTGTGTGCGCATCTTCAGGGTATTGGCTACTGAAGTGTTCATTAATCGGGTGACTGTCGAAGCAATTTTTTGACTGGTCAGCAAATATCCAGGGACTCGACTCAAATGAGTAAAATTGTTTAAGGGTTTGAAACTAAAACAAGTCTCGACTTTAAGACCATCGCAAGATGTTTATCGACGACCTTATTGATTTTCTGCCAAGTTGAATAGAGTTTGCAAAGATTTAAGTCGAAGCGCAACTTTTTGCCGATGATCTGCTAGTGATTCCTCAATTGACTTGAATGAATTTGAGCAAGTCCACGTTGATGATATTTTAAAGAAGGTGTTCGTAAAAGCAACAGAAACGCTAGTTGAGAGCCCATTGAAGTAGTTCGGACTTTGGACATGTAAATATTTTGAAATGACAATTCTCCAAACATGCGAAAATACTTACGAGAGAAGTTGGTAAAGGTCAAAAGTGCGGTTAGTGATAGTTGGATATTTAAAGCACATATTGGCGGTAGTATCTACGAAACGTATAGCAATTGCTTTTACTCAAAAGAAATGTCGAAATCGAAGCATTTCCTACGTTTTGAATGAATACAAATTGATAAGAGTTAATAATAACTTTTGACATGTTCGAAAAGCGGCCTCTTACCTACATAAGCAGAAGACTACTGTCGTTTACTAAATCTAATCTAAATTGTAAAAAAAAACTTAGGACTTGATTGCGATATGAAAACTTATGCACTTATTTAGGTACTTCGCTGTTTGAAATTATAACATTAAGATCTAATGTTAATTAATGAATTACATTATATAGAAACCTATCCACGTTTACCGAGAGAAGTTTTACTTCTGGTGTTTGGCCCTAAGCTCACTGTCCTTTTGGTTATACACCGTACATACGTGAAATTGTTTTGTCATAAAATCACAAATTCACAACTGCATGTTATTGTTTTTTCTCCAAACGCTATAGTCTCAATATTCACTTTATTGATCAACAGCCATTGATTGAAAGACGGATATTCAACAGCATTCTGGAATATAGTTAAATTATATATTCCAAACTCGTGCCTATGTTTATGTACTAAAATTACCAGCATAAAATATTTTTTTGTAAATGGTACTTTTCTTTAAATTTCAAATTTGAAATAATTTTTTTCAAAAACTATCGTCACATATACACTCCGCGCCACTTGAATAGCACATGCAAAAATAAATGTTTGCAAACGATTTTTTTTCGGATCCAGATAAAAGTTAATTTTTAATTTATTTTTTTCTTATAATTATTATTAATTCTTAATCTAGTACAGTCAATTTTTATTTTTTAAATGATACGGTTAAGTTGATATATATTTTTGAATAAACGAACTAAAAAAATACACTCTGATTTTTGCGCCACTTGAATAGAACACTTACCTACTAAAAAAAGTCCGTTATGAAAATTCTAATAATTCAAATATGTTTATTACATGTTTTTTAAGAAAATTAGATTATTTTAAATCCGATTTAAAAATATTCACTAGTGAGTTGTGCCTCCTTTTTGCTCCAACACTTCACAAATCCTGTGTGGAATCGACTCATACAATTGGGCTAAGTAATCGAGTGAAATTGAGCTCCAAGCTAGTTTGATACCTTCGATTTCAGTTACAGTTGTGTATTGTTGTCCCGACTCATACACTTTTCGGCTCAACCAGCCCCAAACATTTTCAATGATGTTTAGATCCGGTGAATAAGGTGGCCAGCTTAATAATTCCACGTTTTGGCTCTTGTCTTGATATACGATTTGGTGATTCAGGCAGTATGGATTGACGCATTATCTCGTTGATATGTCCACTGCAAGGGTCCAAAAAGATTTTGAAAGAATGGAAAGGCAAGTTTTAATACACCGATGTAGGCCATCGCATTCATCGTTGTCGACAGAAATTGCAACTCGCAGGTGCCGTAGTACGAGATTGCTCCCCACACCATGACACCTCCACCCTTGCTATGTAAGCGGTCCAAGTAATGGGTTTCTTTTCGTAGGTCATGAAAATAATAGCTGTAGCCATCGGGTCCATCCAAATTAAATTTTTTCTCGTCTAAGAAAACGACGCGATGCCACTCTGTAGTCCAGCTCATATGAGCACGGCAAAAACTGAGGCATTGCGCCTTGCGGGCTGCATTGAGTGGTGGTTTTTTCTTAATTTTTAGTCTCCTTAAATGCTTGGCTTTCGAAATAACACGCCGAATTGTAGTAATACTAGTTAATAAAAAAAAAACTAAGGACATAACCACTACTTGCTAAGAGAGTTTTTAAATTATTAGCAATCACACTGAAAGTTTATAGGGTGTGCTATTCAAGTGGCGTGGTGTCTGGTGTGTAACTTGATTTAAAATAATATAAAAGAACAGATTCCTTTTGGTCAATTCTGGTTCTGTGAAAGAGAGAATCTAATACATCATTTTCGCATTCGCTTTGACACATTGCTTTAATTTTTTTCGATATACACTGTACCTATACTAAAAAGCGATTCTCGCTCAAAGAGTGAAACTATCGTGATCATTGACTTATTATATATGGACTGCTAGTAGCCAACTTCACGCATGTTCCAAAAATACTGACGCGCCACAGTTTGCTAGCGGAAAAAAAAGTAAACTTCAAACGACCTAATTTATGTCGTTTTCCATTGGGATTTTCGGATTTTGCTCTCAGATTTCAGATTTTTCGTGCCCAATGGAACATAAAACGAGATTTTTCTTTCTTCTTTCAAATGTAAATTCTTGTGGTAATGCGTGTTTTAAAAGTCTGCTGTTCTTAAATTGTAATTTACGCTAATAGAAATCCACTCAATTTATGTTGATATCCATTGCAGCGGTCAAATGTAAATTTTTCTCTATTTTTCGCAGACTTGTCTTCTAAATACGTGATTAATAACACACTTTAAAATTTGACAAATGTTCTGGTTGGTTTTGGTGTTAGTGTAAGTAGGTATGAATCTCGCTTATGTCGTTTTCTATTGGGACAGAAAAAGCACTAATTTTCCACTCCCACGATATTAGTTTGATTGAACGATACATGGAAGATACCTGTAGGCATTTTTGTTGTCAGTTTATGGGTTAATAAGTAAATAAATTGTTATTTTCGTTTTCTTTTTCAAAATAATAAACATTCCTTAATAGTAATGGAAAAGCACTCTTTGTAGCTTTGCATCTTTCGAATAGATGACGCTCTTTTATTTACATTTTACTATGGAAATGAGTCTCTTCGCACAAGATGTCGCTCTTTTGTTTACATGTTTCTATGGAAACATATTTTTTTTTGAAAAAATGTAGCTTTTTTGTTTACGTTACTATGGAAATTTAAATTTGACGGCGGCTATGCTTCTTTGCTAATCCGCTAGCAAACTGTGGAGCCTGTGCTGTTTTGGAACATATTTTCTCGCAGAAGTATATGAAAATGACATTTCACTAGCAGTCCATATATAGTAGATATGTCTATGATCGTGATGAATTGAATATCGCACACTGTGCTGTATGATATTCGGTTTTCAATTTTCAAACTCTCACTAAAAACATTCACTTGCAAAAAAAATGAGAGCATGAAAAATAATTAGTCATATTTTTAAAGTTTGGTTTCAGATATTCGTAGAACGAGAATCTAAATTGCAGTGAAGGGGCGAAACCATTTTCGTTTCACTTTTCACACAGCGAAAATTGACCCCTTGGCTCTAAAAAAATGCTTTATTGCAAGTGTTGCCATTGTTAAGTAATAATTAGTTTTTCTTTTTTTTAATCACCCCTCCCGTCTAAACGAGCGAGATAGGCCCCCCATAATGAAAAATACTTGTATTTAACCGCTCTACAAAAAAATAATTTTCCAGCGCTTAGTTATCGTACTCGGCCCAATCCGCTCATAAGACGGTTTATACATGAGAGAACTAAAAGAATAAATCGTTGGTTTCTGCGATAACACAGCAACAGACTTATAACTTGTGGACTGATCTCGTGCATGTGTCCGCCAGTTCGCTTCTTATTATAGCAGATCGAAGCCATTTTTTTCTGATAGCACGTTGGCAGTGATGTAATGATGATTAGACCTCTACAATTGATTTTAGCGAAAAATTTGCTGAAGCTTAAGGAGTTAATAGCCATTCCGTATTTGTGCTTTTTATTAGTTTTTGTTTGGCAATGGGAATGCTCGGATATCTAATGTCGTTTTCCATTGGGACCAAAAATCTATCTTTTTTTGCAGATCTCTATATTTTTTTTTCAGATCTAGGGTAAAATGTCCAACAGTGGACCAATTTGCGTTTGACTAGATGTAGTTTATAAATTATTTGTTTAATCTTTAAACGGTTTAAAGTTACTTATTATATGCTTTATTAGCTTTGTATTTAACCACATACAGCTTTAGAAAGATAGTAGAAAATACTAAATTTTTAGTTTTTTAAGACGCACCTCAAATGGTTCCCTGTGTACTAGAGGGTGGACACAGTGAACCACCGGGTAGTTCACAGTGAACCTAGAGTGTTTATTTTTTATTCCATAAGAAAAATAAAGAACAAAAACAAGTAATTGGTACAAATCAGTTTTTATTTAATATTAACATTAGAAAAACCAAACAATACAAAAACATAAGTAAAAAAAGCAACGAAAAGTAATAACACCAATAAACAATAGCAAAACATTCACAAAAATGACTTTCAAGGGCTTCAGTAATATCACAAAACTTGTAACTAACGAAAAATAATAGTAACGAATGTTAAATGCTGTAAGGTCGTTGCTAAATGCTTAATAAAAATACGTAATTCTGAAGCTGGGAAATGCTACCATATTTACCATTGTTCACTGTGTACCACTAGGAGCTGGTTCACTGTTGGACAAGTGCCTTTTTTGGAGAAAAATATTTTTATAAAAAAAAACAGTTCCACAAATTTGATTGTCAAGCTTATTTTAGTTAATAATATTAATTAACATTTTAAATTGTATCCCACAAATCTCATAAAGCACAATAGATTTTTAAATGGAACAAAAATAAGAAGCACGATTTCTAATTTACTTATAAGTAAAATCACTTTTTCTTGAGCACAACTGACGTGTGCACTACTTCAACTCTCAGGTAAATTCACAAAGGATCGTTACGCGGTTTATTTTCTCTTTACTTCGTTTTTCTCTTATAAGTAGAGATTAATTAAATTGAAAAGGTTCACTGTGGAACGTGGGCCACTGTGGGACAGTTTACCCTACACTGCCACTAACACCAACATACTTTGCTCAGCTGTTTTATGTAAATTTAGGAAGTTTGTTTTCAAAACAATTGTGCAAAGTTTCGTGAAAACCCAATTAAATAAATAAATATAGCCATGGATACAATTTTGGAGGAGTTATTATATTCATCGTCATCGTCTTCGTCTTCTGAAGACTACGAATCTTCGTAGTCAGAAGGCGAAAACAGTTTTAAGTTAAAAAACTTGATTTTCGCAAAAGAAAAGAGACACTGCGTTATTAATTTCGTGGACGATGTAGTAAGGAATTATTCCGAAGAAGAAGCAAGTGTTAAAATAAATTAATAAACGAAGTGTAGATATGTTTATTCATTTTGTTTAAAGTTCCGTCAAAACTTTAGAGTCAGCCGCAAAACTGCAAACAAATTAATAGAGCAATACGCAGTAACTCGCGGCACTATATTACAAAAGTGAATAGCTTTGGAAAACCAGTCACAAGCGCCGAAGTTAGATGTTTAGCCTTTCTATGGTAATAAAGCCGTTTTGTTTTATAATTATTGCAAATCAATGAAACTTTATTTATAGGTTTGCTGGAAATAAAAACTCGTATAGGGAAGTATCTCATTTATTTAATACCTCTAACTATAACGAGTGCCTACAGAAATTTGATCATTTGATATTTCATCGGACCACATTACAATGCCACATACAAGTCATGAGAAAAATGAGATAAGCGGGAAATTTGCTAACGTAAGCTCTATTATTTTATAAGTTGCTAGAATGAACTAACAAAACAAAATATATCAATTTAGATTGCAGGATTCGAAAATGTCTTGGGCTGCATTGATGGTTGCCACTTGTACATACGAAAGCCAGTCAACAAAATTCGTTCAACATACATCAATCTTCACGGCGACGAAGACAAGCAGTTCTTGGATGTCTATATTGGATCGCCCAGCAAAATACATGATTCAAAGATTTACGATATGTCCTTCATATCCAAGGATATACCGGCAATTTGCGGAAGCCGTTACCACCTTCTGGGTGATGCTGATGCTTATCCATTAAGGGAGTATTTACTTACGCCGTATCGAGATTATGGTGATTTGAGCAATCAGCAAACAAAATATAACAAACAGGGGTCAAAATCGAAAACTGTTTCGGTTCGCTGAAGCAAAGGTTCAGGCAGCTTGCACGCATAGATTTTTTTACCGTGGAAAGAATGTGCAAGTTTGTTTTAGGATGCTGCGTTCTACACAATATGGTTGGTATAACTGATGGCGACCTTTGGACGGATGTTGACGAACTTAATGCAGCTTTTGATGAAGAAAGACAAGCTGAAAACGTAACTTCTTCTGTTGGGCAAGATAATATGCCCGGTGCTGTTATGCAGCGTATGGGACAATTATTAATGCGAGATAATATTGCTGAAAATATGTACAATATTTTAAATATAAGTAGGTACCTACTTTATTTATTTTTTTTTAATGTGGATTAATTTCCTGGAGTTTAACATCATTTCCAGCATTTTAATTTTTTCAGCATGTCGCTTTTCTCTGTTGAGTTCTTTGTCCTTTTCTCTTTCAGCATTTTTTTTTTGTTTTTCTAAATACCTACAGATTTTCCTGCCTATATACTTTTTTGCCGTCTGTTCCAAATATCTTTCAAGCAAGACTTGTTGGTAAGGTTTCTTTTTTCGACGACGGTTATTTTGATTTGGCGATATTTCAGCTTCAGGTGATCGTTCCGGAGACGAGCAAGGATCATCTGCATCGTATTCCCATGGTACTTCTGGCGAAGAATTCAATTGTGCCAATGGTTCCTTCAGATACAGATACCGGAGCTCGTTCTGTAAATAATTGAGAAGCGGAGGTGCCTGAAAACGACGCGACACGGTTCGGAATTCGGTGTTGAAATTTGAGTCTTCGGAGGGTAAATGTCCGACTTTTTTATAATGTTTCCTGGCGAAATATCATATTCTGGACATAGTGAGTCGTCCTGATTCACGATTTCAAAAATTTCGTCATCGAATTCCGTCGTTTCCCGGACATGTTATTGTTGTTTATGGCTTTTTTCGTTCTTTTTATCACACATTTGTAGCGTATTTCAAGTTTCAACCTGTATAGCATTGAGATCTAAACCAAATTTCTTGTTAGTCTCCGCAGCTATGTGCAGGGCCCGACCTAGCTATTTCGCCGCTCTGGGCAAAAATAGTTTTTGCCGCCCTTAAGCCGCGGCTGTAAGTCATAACTTACAAGTAGTTATAAAAAGAAAAAAGATTATAGGTAAACCAACTAAAAAAACATGTGGTTAAGATTAATGTAACATAAACAATACCTTCAGAATTTTTTAATGTTTAGGTATTTACCTTTTATTTCTCCTTCCGCTCAATGAAAAACATCAATTGTTTATTTTTTCAATTTAATTCAATTATATTCATTTAAACATTTATTTTTTAATATGATTAAAAAGACGTTAAAGCAAACATAAAGTAATTATAGTTAAAGGTATATTTAGACTCATGGAGCATGTAGGTAGGTATTCTTAAATATAAACTAATTGAATAAAACCATTTTTTTTTAGAATATCAAACTCTAACTAGGTTCGCAGCTACTCTAAAACAAATTTTTTCGTACCTTTTGTTCTGAAAAATCTTTAACAATATTTCTAATGTTTTAATACAAAATTTAAGTAGTGAATAAAAATCGCTTAGAAAAGTGTCCAAGACTACACATATTCAAATCGCACAAATATCAACACAAAAATGAGCAAGTGACGTTTTTATGTTCGATTAGGCACACGAAATCTGAAATCTGAGGGCAAATCTGATGAAGCCCAAACGAATACCACATTAGTTTTAAATATTCCTAAACATTGCATAAATTTCTTTTACTTGGTGGGTATTTTCAACTTCTTTTTTTTTTAGCACCATTTTTGTACAAAATCAAAATGTGATTAGGAATTCTGTGGTTTAATTAGAGTGAATACTGAAATGTGTCGTTGTTACTTAGGAACAGAAAAATGCTAATTTATGAAAAAGATATTATTCTCGGATATAATAATGATTAAAGATTAAAGTCCTAACAAAAATACAATATAGGTAATGTGGTGTTTAATTGGATTATTCAATCGAACGTATCAATCCAAATGGTTTTGTTAATTTTAAGTTCTTGCGTGTTCCACCGTGTTTATAGATATTCTTTTGTAAATTTTATAATGTTGTATTTTAAAATGTCCACTGATGTTTTTGTAAGTCTCTCTTAATTATTAATTAACAAAAACAAGTACACTTGTGTGTGTTTTTGAAATATAAAAAGTAATGTTGTTCTAAGTATAGGCGTGTTTTTTTGAGCTTCAAACTCATCAAAGTAGGTTTTTCAGCTCGAAATTACAACAACTACTGCGAGTTCTCGAAGTGTCAAGTAGAGCGTAGTTGTTGTATTTACGTGCTGAAAATATTACTTTACTTTTCTTTGCTGAGTTCGAACCTAAAAAAAAAAACACGCCCTACTTCACATAAATAAAAGGCGATCTAAATAGGATTTTTTTTTTATGGAATTTACCCGAAAAAATTAAATGCGCATATAGTATAAATCAGGTATAGGTAGGTATTATAAACGGATAAAAACAAGAATTATTTATCCATTTTATGTACCATTTACAGATTTAAAATGTTGCTGATACTAAAATACCTTTTTCCCCACAACATAAATCAAACGCTTTCCCTAAACTGTGTTAAAATACCTATTTTGTTTCAATATGAAAAGCATTAAAATCAACGAAAAATATTTTTTTTTCTTTAAAATATACCTAAAATAGATGCTTGAAGTTACAAATAAGTCTCTTTTAATAAGAGTGCTAAAATCGTTTGAGTTGATTTTTCTCTGATTAATGTCATGAGATCGATTTCTGATAGATATCGAAAAAAAAAACATGATTTTATTGAGGTATTTGGCATTTTGACAAAATTATATCAGAAATTAAATTTGGTAAAAACAATTTCATAAAACTTAAAAACTTTTAAACTGAACTGAGATGTGAACGTCGTGTAACTAATGGGCACCAAAAATGCCGAACACAGTCGCCCACGCCATAATAATGGCCGCCCGAATGACATAAAGTCCCTTCATAGGATTTCCTAAGTATGCGTGCGGCAGCAATGGCGCTCCTTTGATTTGTACAGGCACTAATACTTAGAAATTCCTATGCAGGACAGCAGCCAAACAACAGCTTGTAGGCAAATGTACCGTTTCTGCTCTCAGTTGGCTCTCTAGCTATAGATCCTCTTTGGTAATGTGACTGAAATGATTGGGGGTGGGGGCATTCTTACGTCGAGTTTCAGGATAAAAGGGTATTCCCCAAAATATGCTTTATATTCGGAGTCAATTTTAATGTAAAATTTGAAAAGCGACACCTGTATAACAGTATAAGTCAAACATTCGGAGTACTGGATGTGCAAACGGATGCGACAGGGCGACAGCTGGTGTCAAGCATAAGTAAAGAAAATTGTCATACGTTCAGAGTAAGCCAGCCTGCAGTCGTCATTCTGGGGAACCCCCGTGAAACGTACATTATGTGAAACGAAGAGTGTTACCAATTCAGAAATTAAAAACCGGCGTAAACTAACTTTTTAGTAGGTAGCAAATTTGCCGCCCCTCATTTTTGCCGCTCTGGGCAATTGCCCAGCTTGCCCCCCCCTAGATCGGGCCCTGGCTATGTGTGCCCACATCTGCTTCTTTATGCGGAATTTTTTTAAAGGACTTGATCAATGCAGCATACAAATTGAGCATGAATTTAGTTTCCGAATTGCCCCACATTATTAATGTTGTTCTACTTTGGTCATCTACAAATCAAAATTCCATATTAATATATTTTCTTTCATTCATTTATTCGTACTTACTTTGACTAGTTGTATTCTCGACTTCAGGTGTATTTTGGTCTGGTACAGCCAATTGGGGGTGTGAGGGTGGCTCTTTAAATTATAATTTCAGTATGCTTAACAAGATATTATTTAGAATTATGTCTACCTTTTACAACATACATCTCGCAAGCCAAATCGTTTAAGCCATAAAAATGTGCCACCTCCGAATATGGAATATTTATCAAGCCTCCAGCTATGGAATTGTTTCATGTCATAAGTTTAGGAACAGTATCTACTTGTTCCAGCTAAAGCCATAGGTACGTAGAACGAAAACGAATAAATCGACTGAGAAGTTCAAGTAATTAATAATTAATTCATAACAAATTTCATAAATTTGTTTTATAAATCGCTTTTGTAATTATTTGCTTTTTTATAAGCTGCATTCGGATATAAGGATTCGCAGAAACTTTTCAGTTGTACAAACTATTTTGTGTGTTCGTAGGTATGGCTATAACTGGGATCTGAATAAATTATTTTACTACTCGTTGAATTCTTCAACATTAGCATCTCATCTTCCACCAAAACAACTCCATTTGTATCTATAAAAGGGACAAAATTGTTCAAATTGATATCCATATTTGCGATTCTTCCAAAAACAAATCCAATTTGAACAGCTGATAGTGCTGTCAAATAACGCACTAATACATTTACAAAAGCAGATCAATTTCGTTGCGTGTTCCATTCACCGCGTAAAATCTCGAGATCTGAAAAAGATTTCTGGTGGTCCCAATCTCCCAATGGAAAACGAAATAAGAGAGGACACGTTTGGTTTCCATCTGATAGCTAAATAAATAAATAGTTGACAAAACAGGTTCGTATTGCAACTGTATTTGTTCAGAACACAAACTATTGAACCACTGTGCAAACTCCCAGTGAGTTGATTAGTGATTAATACTGTGGCAACAAGGAAAAGCCAGCATAAGTCATTTTTAGTCACTTTTCAGGAGCGCATTATAAACTTTTGCCGACTTATGCATTTTTTTCCTGATCCATAATACAGCAACCGTAAGAGATATTTGAACGAAAAAAATATGACATTTAGAGCAGGCTTCGGAGGTAACATTAACTTAATTTCGACATAAGTCGACTTATGCTGTTTTCCCTTGTTTCCACAGAATAAAAATAGTCAATACAACCAATATGTCACCTGTCGAACCATTTTTTGTTAAATGATAAATTTTAACCACTGATGGACTTCACTGTTCGGACAACTTAAACGTGGCCAGTCATCTGGCTGCTCAGCACTTAGTTTGCCATTCGTTCGTTAAATTTATATTAAAGCTCATCACTGCTCTTTTCATAGGACACATTCAAATTTAATATGAAAAAAAAGTCTACAAGGATGACGGAGAATATTTTTGAAATTAGAAGACATGGGGTACGTCTTACTTTCCCTCGGACCGTTTGATGAATGCGACTTCTTATTTGCGCTCTATTGTGGATTTACCGATATATGCAACATTTATACGAGTACTACCCATAGTAAGTTCTAATTATAATAAAATTTAAGTTTTATTAAATTTCGTTGGAGGATATCTCAGACTTCATCGCAGACTAAACACAGGAAGGAGGTGGCTTACAAAACTAGTAGAACAGGATGAAGGTACAGGAGTGTTCGTACAACGACACTTCAAAAGGGAAGGCAATGGATGGAGTGAGGCAGGAGTATGCTAAGAGCGTTCCTTTTAGTTTTGCTCAAGTTGGAGCGGTATAATTTGTGTTATTATTTTTGTCTGATAAACTAACAAGTCCTGTGGATTGACGGTGCACTTGAAAGAGTTGCTTTAAAGTGTTGGAAGTACGAGTATTTAGCTCAAGCATAAAGTGCATTTTTAACTTTCTAATGGAGAAAGTTGTAAGGGAAAGATATTGCATTCGTACAAAATTTCGAACTCGAGATATTAATCAATTCTGATATAACTCCATAGACATAAGGTCATACATTACAAATTAAATAGAATAAATAGGAAAACACAAAGAAAACCACAAATTATGACTGAACACTATCAAGTAATTTTGTTTTTATGGCGAAAATTGATAACTTGAGGTCGATTAAATTATTGACATAAACAGTATTATCATTAAAGCGTAAACTGAAGACTAACGACCGTAGTTTATACGAGAGTGGTCTACCCTAAAAAAGCTAGTGCATCGCAGGTTAAACGGTGGAACATTGATGCTGAGAATGTCTGTTCAATCAATCTCTCCTATTAGGGTCCTATAGGGTGAACAAAGACAACTCTTGCCACCGTGCTCCGAACTTCTAGTGACTCTAGGCTTACCAAATTTAGCTTAGATATATTAGGCGGTAAGTTTCTGAAGTGAAGCCAAGGGATTCTTCTAAGAGCGAACCTTAGAAATCTTTTTTGAATTGATTCAATTCCATTAATATGAATTCTATTGTAGGGATACCTATTCTAATACAGATCTAACAAAAGTCACATACAAAGTTTTAATAACATAGACGTTAGAAAACTCACAAGCATAGCGCCTTAACATTCCCCATGTTCTATTTGCCTGATTTGTAATAGACTCAAAATGGGAATTAAACGAAAGCGTATTGTTTAAAAAATACACCCAAATCTTTGATTACGGAAACACGAGAGAGACTACACCATCAAAAGTATACACATATACCTACATGACAGGTGATTTACAGCGGGAAAATGTTATGACTGAATATTTAGAAACATTTAAAGAAAGGTAACTTTTAGAGCACCAGAGATGTTTCTGAAGATATGAATTAAGAAGGTTAAAAGAATGATAACCATTTCCCGGCATAAATATCTTAAAGTCATCCGCAAAAATTTACAAAGAACATTAAGGAATAAATTTGACAATATCATTCATAAACAGAATAAAAAGTAGAGGTCCAATGTGACTTCCTTGAGGAACACCAGAGGTGACCGATAAATTTTTCGAAAAATTATTACGAAACTTTACATTTTGAAATCTTTCAGTAAGGAAGGAAGAAAGCCATTTTAAAAAGAAAATTGGAAGTCCCAATTTTGTAAGTTTGAAAAGTAGCATTTTATGGTTGACTCGATCAAAAGCTTTGCTGACAACACCAGCATTTTTACCGACCATTACTGGTGCACCATCTGTAGTAATACTGCAGAATTTACTCCAATCCAACTCATAACTTGGTACTAATTGCTCAACTGCTGAGTAAATATTTTGACCTTTGGTCACGCCGAGGGGAACATTACACTCAAATTCTATATTTTCCAATGTAGAACACATTCGAAGTGAAAGATTCACCAGTCGGTAAAGTGAATGCGTTTAACACCATCGTAGAAAACGACCCATAAAAGAAATTTAAATGTTGGTTTAATTAAACGAAAACACTTAGTAACTCTGAGAGATAAATAAACATTATAAACAATTTGAACAACAATAATTGTATTTCAGAAATTCACGTCGAATCCGATAGTTCCGTTCTGCAGTTCCTCTTATATAATATGCACGCATATAAACATAATGCAAATCAGCTGATTTTCGAACCAATTTTGAATAAAAATACCTGTCGATAAGGAAGTCTCTTCTGGCGGATTTCACGATGTATATATGGAAAGTGAAAGTGAATAAAGTATGCGAAGTGAATCTCTGATATCTGCATTTTCATCGGCTGCTAAGTAGTACCAGATAAATTCTTTAATTTTATCTTTAAGTTGAAAGTTCAAATTTCCGGATAACTCATTTACCCTAGAAGCAATAATTGTATTTCTATTCAGGGCCCAGGGGTATTTCTTGAATGACTTGTTTCTGTAATGGGAATGAATTGTCGTCCAAAAATACGAAATTTCCCACTTTGACTTAAAAACTCGGCACTCGCTATCGACTTTTGTTTTAGTTGACATTGCAAAAGTTAAACATTTTGAGGGAATTTATTTTACTTATTCTATTTTATTTATTTATTTATTCAAGAAATGCAAAAATCGCATTAAGAAATGTTGTCTTATAATTTAGGTTTATAAAACCGAACTCGGCACCTATAAGATAAACTGAGCAAAGTCTCTGATGTAATGACGGAAGTGCTTTCAATAATGAAAGACAGAAAAATGACTACGCTCTTACTTGCACATTTTCGAGTAAACTGCCATACCTGCTTTAACCCTTAAATGCATTATTTTCAAAAATTTAAATAGAAATTGTTTATAATTGTAATTTTTTGGTAATAGTAATTGGTTTAAATGCGTTTTTGACATATATGACGCACTATGCAGTAAACATGTTACAAAATATTGGATAATTGGATTTTAATAAATTTTATTTCAAATAGCATTTGACGGTCAACATAAGAAACAAAATAATGAAACAATATGAAATCTATTTAGTCACTTAGTTTTGTTTAAAAAGAAAAGGACTAACAGAAAACAAATACATATGATATAAATAAATAAATAATCCATATATGCTAAACGTTATACGAAGTATAAAAACAAATTGTTATTACAAAATTAATATTTTATTTATATATTTATTCATGGCAATTTGGAAAACAATTTGTATCTTTATTTAAACAAAGGGCGAAACCACATTTTCGACAGTTCATAAATGTTTTTTGACGTGCAACTTGGAAATTTGCATCTTTGGTGTACGTTGCTCCAAATGGGCATATGATTGATTGCATCATGTCTAGTCCTTGCTTGGTATGGAAGTTGCTGGCCCTTGTTTTTTCTTTGCGGCATGTAAATATGCAACAGATGGACTTCCCGAAGGCTTTTCCCCTTTTTGTTGGGAAGCTGGAGCTCATTCCCATATTCCGCAAGGATTTCGACAGCTCAATTCGGAATCTATCCATGAAATCACCCATACTCTACTCATATGTGTTTTTCTTGGAATATTCTAATGGGACCCAAATAACTTAAATTTTGTATTAACATGCAAATACAGCGAAAGAATGGATTGCGCCAGACATGGATTACTTTGCATTTAAGGGAGTTTAAATTGCTCTACCAATTGTATTGAACACGACCAACGGAATGAATAATACAATATATTTTGTTATTTTTTGATAAATTGACACATGGACCCAATTTCATTATCCTGCCCTGATGGATAGGAATCAATTTCTCAAATATTGTCCTATGTCAATTCTACTCAAACTTCATGAGTTTATCAATTCGAGCCAAAGCAAATATTAATCTGTAATTCACACTCAGACTAAGGCATAGACATAATGCTAAATATCTATATAAACTTGTTTATATTTGCAGGATTTCGTATCACCATGTGTAGGCACTTGTATAAACAGCTACATATATTTTGAATGATATTCAAGGTATAAATTGCTCTACCCAAAAAGGGTGTATCCGTGACTTGTGTGGAGATTCCTTGAAACTTCAGATGCCGCCAATGAATAATGGATAAACGGATAACAATGTAAGATAGATGATGTAAAAGCCAGCAACTAGTTGTTACCCTTGGATCCTATACATACGATTTAGATTATTTCTTAATTTATTTTTGATAAAGTTTACCCCTTTAGGCGTAGGTACCTACATATACCTGTTTGTGTTGAGAGCATTGATGTGAGAACTTCCAACAAAGTTGTAAATAAAGTCATTTTACGAAAAGGGTTTGTTACAAAAACCCCGCAGAGTATCACCTACAAAGTATAAAAGTAACAATAAGAATACGATAACGGAACCACTCACCTACTATATCTATAAAACTGAATGACAGCATTTTATTTCCTCAAAAAGCTGACGAACTATTGCTCCGACTTTCAAATTTCTCTGTGCGAAATAAATATGTGTAGGTTTTATGCTACTTTTTGTTTAAAGGCATCTATGAAGTGGCTTAATGCTTGTGCCGCTATTGACCAAAGCGAAATATGTAGGTATGCCCTTTTTGCAGCGTTGATTTCTGCGCGAATGTCTGCTTTGACCTCGTCATTCGTCAATGGTCTGGGGCAAAGTGTATAGCTTTTCAAATAACCTCTCAAAAAGAAGTCCTGAGAGAAGGGGTTCAATATTGAGATCAAGTGAACTGTATTTAATTAACATTACAATAACATACCTATATGAAATAAAATTAGTTGATTGTAAGCACTGAATCGGTTAGGTCTCAATTTCTCTTTTTACCCGACTGGACACAGGGAGGGCTATTATCTCTCTAATTTTGCCTACAATGTTGCCATGTTCACGTTTTTCTTTATATCAGAAGTATAGCTCATTAAACAGTACACACACACACATCGAATCTAAGAAGTAATAGAAGAATAAGCTTTGCTTCGTTTCACTTCATTTGGATCAGTTAACTGATTGGGCCTTAGATTTATTCGTCCGAATTGTGCTTATAACATATAGAACACAATTCGTTTGAAAAGCGAATACCGGTTAAAAAATTCTTGTGATATTATACCCACAATCGAGATATTGTTAGCTCGTTTTTGTCCTCGCTATACTTACCTAAATATATTTCCCCAAGTTAACCATTTGCCGCAGCATCCGCAATTCAAAATATCTACATCCTATATTTCCCTGGATAACTAATGGGTGTATCGTATAGGTATACTGTCGGAAGCTACTCCTTCAACTCGTCGTAACCGACTTCTCGTCAATGGTAAATTCTTTGGATGGTCACAAGTATAGAGCAAGATTATGCTGAAACAAACCGCATTTCCATAAGTAACGAAATGCAGCCAACTTATATTTCGTTTTCATTTTTTTCATTCCGAACATCTCGCTCTTACCAAATCTTTCATTTCTCTGTTCATTTCCTCGCTTAGCCTTTTTGTTGGTTTCCAAGACAACCGTCTCAACCATCCACGGTGATATCACACGCTTGAGTGCATTCGCTTGGTGCTCGAAATTGAATCTCAGCATTAGGGGCCATGATACTTTGTCTTATTTTTTTTAAATGCATAGGTAGGTACCTCATTCGTCAGTTTAATTCGATGTCCTGAAACTCCTCGTAACTAGTGCCTTGCTCTTCATCGTCCAAAGGTTCCATTCTTTCTTTATCCCCAATATCCCCGTCTTCGTCATATTCTTTAACGCCGACAACATGGGCATTTCCTTGTGGCTCAGCTACAAAAAAGTCGGAACCTCTAATATGTTTTGCTCGTCACCATCGCAGTCTCAACAAATTTGGCATTTTCTGTCGAACTAATCTACACCCAGAGAAAAAACCACGTAAAATCAAAGATTTAAAAATTCTTCGGTGGCATGACATTAATTTGAAAAAGTGTTCGATTTTCATAAGGATCCATCAAGCTATCGGAAACGAAACATGTTTTTGTGTTTCCATATGCGTTTTCATATCAAAAGCAGCTTAAAACTAAATAAATCTATTAGTTTTAAAAATGCTATAAGAAAGATTTTTGTATGAAATGGAAGAGTACCTAGTACCTACAATCAGTTGTCATGATGTCATGATGCTGTCTATGTAGGGCAAGATAAAAGGATCTCCCCAAGGTAGACCTCGAAAGGCAAATCGAAGAAAGCGACTTTGGATGTCCTCAATTCTGTGACTAGCGTATTCAAGAAGAGGTCGAACTAGTGATATATAGAGAGATATCTAAAGGCAGTCACTTAAGGGTTTGATAATTCTTTAGACCATCGTTGAACAAGACCGAATGATGTGTAATGCGTTGGCCTTACAAATTATTTCGTCAATATGCGAAAGATAATTTAGCTCCCTGTCATACAATACGCCAAGGTTGCGAAGAGAATGAACGAGAGAGATTGGTTGATCGTTGAGAAGGTAAAGTCGGCGAGGGGACTTGTTACGCTTTCGTGATAGGGTAATGGATTAGCATTTGGTGATGTTGTACTCTAAACAATTTTTGAGGCACCAAGTCGAAAGACTATCAAGGTCTTTTTGAAGGGGACAGGAGTCTTGAGGTGAAGAGATGATTTCGAAAATTTGTGTATCATCCGTGTAGAGAGAGAGAGACGAGTGGCTGATGAAGAGAAGTGGTCCTAAATTTCTGACTTGTGGGATACCAGATGTTACTAAGAAGGACGACTAAAGTACGGACCAAAGCGAACGCTATAAAACAGGTTTTTTCAGATGGGAAGATATCCATTTTATCGATATAAGTTCAAATCCAAAGGGTAGATAATTTGAAGAGGATTACATTAATTGATTTGATATCTTAGCAAAAGCCTTACTTAAGTCAGTTGCGATGACTTCGACTTCTTTGGGGTTGAGAGGGCAAAGGATACAAATTCGATGAGATTTTTAGTGGATCTACCTTTCAGGAAGCCGTGACTTCATATAAAATACATGCTTTCATAAAGTTTGGGAATATACGTTCGTTTGGCAATTGGGCGGTAATTATAGTAATAAATTGTTTGATCCTTTTTGGGTATCGGGGTAATGAACGAGGTCTTCCAAATCTGGGGAAATTCTCCGTTTGAGAGAGAACGATGAATGAGACCAGAAAGTGGGAGCGAGAGATTGGAAGAAATCTTCTTAAGAAAAATGGCTGCAAGACCATCTGAGCCGGGTAGGAATTCATCATTAAGCTTTTGTAAATTATATTCTCTCAACAGTTTGCGACATTTTTGACAGCTTCATGTTTCCGATGTCTTCGGACAACAATCAGTGGGGGGTTAATTTATGAATTGCTTTTATGTGTTAATAAAAATATGTACTATAAACAGGAAAAACAAAATAATAGCAACGTATTTTTGTATTTATTGCTTTAATTTGTGTTTCCAATGCAAAGTAAAGCGAAAAAAAAAAACACCAACCAATACGAGGATGTGAAATCAATGCGCCATAGTATTTCAATTATTTTTTCTCCGAAAGGATGCCTCCAATGTGATTTGCTGTGCCGACAGAGTACGCGCTTTATTATAACCTTATTTACCATGTTCATTGATTTTTTGTTAAAACTTTATAGCACTATTGAAGTTTAAAAAAAATAATGTTTAATTTAGAAACTGTACTTACCAAATTTAAAATATAACGTCCTAATTAGAGACCTCTCAATAACAACAAAAAAAATCAATTTTTCCCAGTACGTAAAGCGGTGGTTTTTATTTATCCTTTTTTTAAAATGGTATTCTATCGCTTACAATAGAAGTATTTTATTATTAGTAAGTATATAATATATATATTCATTATTCATATATATAGCTAGATTCAATTATGAATTACGTTAATACTATAAAAACCTTTCATATGAAAAATAATAACTACATTAATTCACTAAATAAATACGAAACTGAAGAAAAACCTAAGAATCTAATATTACATAAGCTAAATATACATTCAATAAATAAAAGAAATATCATATTTCTAATTAAATATTTGTTTTTATACAGAACTAAATTTAATTTGTTTTTTTTTTTTTAAATAATCATAAGTGTATTTATTTCATTACTCAACAAATCAATAATATTTCGTTTCGTTTCTTCAATAAAAGTAAACTGAGACAAACTTAGGTTTGCATTTAATATTTATTTAAAGGAACATATATGAGTACACATTTGAATTGTTTTATTATTTTAGGTTTAACTGTACAAAATATTAGTAATATAATACTTTTTCTTATGTTAGATGTTTTTTTTGTTTTGTTTTTATTTTTAAATTATTCAAATGTACAAGTAATAGTAGCAGAACTACCTCCCTTACAAATATCTTCATAAAATTATAAAAAAAAAAAAAAACTATAACTCTAAACAGGTGGTGCAATTTATTAAAGTACTAATGATTTAACTTTTATGTGGTGGCTATCAATATTAAAACTATTATAATAGAATTTTTTTTTTTTTACTTTTTTAATCATATGATCGATTAGCCAATTACTTAAAGGTAATGGAAAAACTTTACATTTCGTTTTAAATAAAAAGTTTTTACTTTGTGATGTATATTGTGAATAACACAATTTGTTTTTCCAAAAAATTAGAAGAAGATACAATGTAGTAATTTACAAAATGTGACTTGGATTTGTTGTCGAAATTGAATGTAGAACTATTTCCAAATAAAAAATCATGTTTAAGTATGCTAATCAGTCTTTTTACAAAAGAAAACTCAACGGTGCTTGGTGATGCATATGATTGGGTTTACTATAGAATTGTCTAGGGGGGGAATGATGTGATTACGAACTATAGCTGAGGTGAAGACGGGAATCGGCCCCAGAAAGAACTCTTTTGATCGTGGTTAGTTGCTAGTTGCTAGACTTAAAACTTGGTTCGTGATATGGTAGTAATTTGAACTAATAAAATGAGTGTTCTTACAAACTTTGGAAGAATGTAGATGGCAAGTCAAGGACACGTCTATATCTGAACGTACTTGGATTCTTTGCATTGATCGGACTTTACAGTGGAATAAGCTCTAGTTAACATGGCTTGTGGGATCCTCAAGTAACATACATTTTTAGTAAAGAAGCACTGAGCTTTCCAATCTGCTAGAAAAAAGGGAAGGAAAAGATTAAGCAGCTACAAAATAAAATAAAATTCGGCGTTCGTCAGTTCAACTAGATTGACGCACCAAACTAATATCTTCATTTATTCTTCATTTATTCAGAGACGAACTATACAGATCCATCTATAGTTTAGGGCATCCGAAAGGTCGTTCGGCTCGGCAAAAATTAAACCGAGAATAACTCTTACCATTCGCTGTTTCTTTGCGCTCGTAAGGTTTAAATCGAACGACTAAGGAAGTTCTATTTAGACCCCGATCACCAGTCCTTATAATGAAGATATTGTGGGTCGCTTTAAGGAAAAGTATTTTCTTAAAGTGATCGGTTCCATTTGCTTTGACTGGTCTGGTAGAATAATTAGGTACTGCGACATCGGCGTGGTTGCAAGAATTGGGCATAAGTCGCCTAAGATGACTAAAACCTGTAGAGGGGATTTAAATGCACTGGCCCGTAGTCGTCGACTACAATCCGGACGGGCAACGAAGTAGAGGAAGATATCGCATTAGGTGGAGCGCATATAAGTAAATGGCGACCTAAACTAACTTAAAGTGCACAACTAGAGGTAGTTAGCAACGGATCAGGTCCTTGGGGGACTTCTTAGTTTAGGCTCAGGTTGACCAAGAAATGTGGGGCCGCCTACAAAGAAGGCGTATATTCGGAATTATTTTGGTGTTACAGAATTAAAAATGGAATGAGTCTATACCTTTGCGCTCATAACACGTTAACTGAAAAAAGATTCCAATCGGATGCTGTGTCAAAACTCCATTCGAAGAGCAATTCAGATGGGCTGGTTTTGCATAGAAATTGATTGTAGGTTCAAATAATTTTATGTGCAGTACTTTTGGATCCACGAATTTTAATCGGCATTGTAGTGCAAAACTGTTTTCTCCTATTTCCCACGAGAATTCTCCCGTCTTATCAAACCGAAATAAAAATCTCCATCCTCAGCAAAAGTCTGTTACAAAGGCTTTCCCACTGTTACAAACAAATACAAATGAAATGAGTTCATAAAAAATCAAACTGTTTAAATTCACATTTCTTATTTGTTTTCCATAAAAATTCTATTTATATGTTTTATAATTTTATTTAAAACAAAAAACTATATTGTCCCGTTTTCAGTTTCCATCTATATGTTTAGTCTTTCATCCTTACAAATTTACCTCTTTTACTTTCCTTTCCAGTCAAATTCGAAAGCTGAGTATTTAAAATGTAAAACATTTGCATGTAGAAATTTAATTCTTTATCAAAATTATACAAAAATTATACACATGTATTTTTATATTAGGTATTCGTTCGGGGTATACTATTTTTTTGGTATTATTTAAATATTTATTTTTATTGATAAACAAAAAATGTTCTTCTTACCTCTGATGTTCAGCTGATTTAATAGAGTAGCTCTGTTAAAATGTATGATTTGTATATAGACACAGATAATAATTACACAAGTTTACCTCATTCCAAATATAATATATCATATATATAATATGTATGTATAAATATCCTTACTATATATAGTAAAACAGATTCTAATGATATTTAAGATTTTCTTCTCTTTTGTTTTGTAGTTTAAATTTAATCGTAGTATTATCGTATAGGGGATATTTTTGTTGGTATTTAAAATTATTTAATTTATTTTTTCTTAAAAATTTGTAGCTTTTCCGAGGTTAAACAGTTCTGCATTTAATCGTTATATTGTATCAAATACGTTATTTTTTTTACTATGTATTGTATGGTTTATTTCACTTTTGGTATGTATGCATGTATGGATGTATTTTCTTTCTTTAATGGTAAAGTATTTTTTTTTCTCTATAAACATTGCTTAAGCGAATGATTTTATTTATAGTATTTGGAAGCAAGAAGCTATAAAGCATGATTATTTGAATCTAACTAGTGGGACGTTTTTTTTTCGATTTATTTTATCTGTGTGTATTATAATTTAACTGATAAACATATTGCATTTAATTGAATGAGTTGGAAGAGTTTTGTGTTTTAAATATGTCGAAAAATTTATTAAGTTACTATGTACTCGTATGATATGCATTGTTAGGGAGGAGAGTGTATTAGTGGGGAAGAAATCAAATTTTAAGAAGCAACTTGTAAAGTGGGGATGTAGGACAGTATACAGGGTGTCTTAGATATATTTAAGTGATGGATCATATTTGATGCCGAGTTTGGGCGTTCATTGGACTTGAAAGTCTAAGATTCTTCATTGAAGGTAAAATTAAATTTTAATTAACACCTAAGTTAAGAGTGTACTATTTCACAAAGACACTTAGTCGTTTTGAAATCACTCTGATTTGGTCTGAGTTGATATTTTATAATGTGAATGGAAAATTGAGGATCGATATGGACATGTTGGGGCCACTTTTTTTTTGCATCCGAGAAAACAAGCAGGATTTACTGGATGTAATAAACATGTTAGGGTCATCAAAGTTGTTCAATCAATTTCAAAAGCATTGTTCTGAAAATTTTGAGCGGCTGTAATAAGCTATTAATGCACTGCTTAATAACGTTTCTAGACGATAGAAGTTGAACAGTGAATGTCCTATAAAATTGGTTTGAATTAATAAATTGGATGACAAAAATAACTTTTTGTAATTATTGACCGACGGCGTTATTAGAGGCCGAAATTCATTAAAATATCGGGACCATCAAGGTTAATTTGTGTTAAGGAGAACTCAGTGTTGCCGCTGAAAAAGGGCCTACACATAAAATACAAATACAAGAAAAAAAAAAAAAAAAAACAGAGCCATTTTGTTTCAGAAAACATTTTTTTTTTCATAACGAAACACTTCTTTTTCGTTCAATAGAGATTAAAATCTTACTTAAACTGAAAAAGGGGGCAATTTTGATAGTTTTTCCAAAAAGTGGAACCAAGGGTCCTGAGGCTCAAAAAGGGACCATAGGGCAACGCTGTGGGAACTAAATATAAAAAATAAATAAATAAAAGACTAACCTAGTGCTGACATTTTTTTCAGAGCGGTACCAATTAAGTTGAAATACGTTTTGAACTTTACATTTACGTTCTTATTTCACCCTTGAGAAGAAATGAGGTAAAATCGAAATGGCTTGCAAGATGCGGGTTGACTTAACGTATGCTCCCGAACGCTTATAAGCAATCAGCGGTATTCTTCCAGTTTCAACAGAAAAGACAATTAAGTAGCATTCATTTTGGGCACTGTCCATCTGCCAAACATCTTAATGTGTTAGGTGACGGGCGGACATGCTATCAACAACTAAACAAGAACACAATATATTGCACTTTCTCATATCCCCTACTGGTTTTGCAGTATTGATGAACAGCCTAGGAGAAGTTTGAGAAGTTGTGCCCGAAATTTCCTTGTTAGACTCGGTTCTATCTGATCCAAACAAGCCTTGCATCTTCTTATATACGAAGAAGAAAACATCAAATTATGACAACAATTTTTCGACATTACGCTCCTCTTCGGAAAAGTTGAAGGCGCAGTATAGCAACTCAATATATTCAAAACACCAGCTTCTAGAGTTCGAAAAACTTTCGATTTTGACAGGCTTAGGCCCATTTTATTCACTCGAAGTTGAACACAACTTGGGAAGTTTCCCATATAAAAATCCCCAAGTTGTGTTCAACTTGAATAAAATGGGCCTTAATGTATCTCACCTAAACTTTCCGTCAATTCGGTGGCAATCTTTCCAAATAAGATTCCTGTCAACCTCTCACATTACTTCTTACTTCCTGAATTGAGGATAATTTGTGACTCCTCCAACAATTCCATTCACAAATCCAATCTAATCTCATAAAGATCGAACTCGAAAGAGAAAAAACAACCAAATCCATCTGTCAAGATGACCTGAGGTACGCCTATATAGAGGCCGCAGCTGAGAGGTCAGCAACCTGACTACTTAACGTGCAAAACCATATTTTTTTTGCCATACAAACTATTGAAAAACTTCCATTCCCCTATTCCTTTTATCTAGCTGTATAGTCATCCAAAGGGACATCCAATATCTCTGGATTATCCTCTGGTTAGATTTAAAATGCAATCTGTTGACAGGAGCGATTATTCATCTTTTCTTTTCCGTTTCAGCCGTCCCGCCGCCCGGCTGCCGGAATCGACCGACGATTGGTATTCGAAATATGAAACCCTATGCAAAGGAAAAAGCCAAGAGAACGAATCACAAATCCTTTAATTTATTACAGAGTTCTTTGTGTTCCGAAATGTCTTTCTTTTGCATTAGTTTTTTTTTTGTTTTCCAGTTCTATCCGGTTGAGGTATATAAATGATAAATGAAGCAGACAAGCTAAGCTCAAGTAGAAAAGGGTAGACAGACAATGAGTACCTACATTAGTGACATCACTTTCGTTTGGTGGATTAATGTTGGCGAAAGGACAAAGGCAAACAAATAAGTGGTATGCAACTTTTATAATGGGGAGTACCTACGCAAATTATTAGCGACCAGTTGGAACGGCCAAGAAGGCAAGTATATTTAAAATTCTTAAATATACGAGAATGGAACATGTTTATCGAGGACCTTAAAATGCAACACGAGATCAGAATACCTACGTCTTACAGAATAGAGCAGAAATGTTTTGCGCACGTTTAGTCAAAAAGTGTTTTATAAGCTTTCTTCATAAAGCCGTTTGGCTCTTTCGATGCATATATATGTCAAAATACTCGAAATATATACACTTACGGTAAGATCAGGGACGGACTTAGGGGTCTGGAGGCCGTAGGGCAACAAAGGAGATCAGGCCCCCTGGCCCCTACTTATTTTCCAAATAATATGCACAATTTTTTCATTCGAGTTTTTCAATAAATAATTTATTGTGAAACCAAAAACCAGAAGAAGAACCAGAAAGAAATTAAATTTCAACATTAACGAACTGAACGTTAAGAGCATTTTTATGATTTCGGTAGTATATGGTAACTGCTAATCAGGATCGTTTTCGATGGCTCGGTGCAAAAAGAACCCAAGTATACTTAGTTTCTTATAGTTTTGAGTGATGTATACTGTAAGAATCTATATATGAACTTTTATTTTTCAAATTTTTCATGCGAATATACCGAAAAACCTTGAAAACGGAGCTTTAATTGAACTAAGATTGCCCTATGCGAACATTAATGCCAAGCTAAATCATACAGACCTCTCTCTTAGTATTGTTTTCAATAAGTTTAACAATAATAATCGCATTTATACTACGTTGACATACTATTCTTTCGCATAACTTTTAATAGCTTCCTGCGGTAATGTGACGACCAATCCATGTTAACATTTGTATTTTGAATGAAGAGCAAGGCAGTCAGACTTTATGGCAAAGCTTGCATAAATTAATGACAAAAAAAACTCCGGTAGTTTCAATCAAGAAGGACCTATGGAAGAAAGTACAATTTTATTTTCGTCAAAAATTGTTTGAAGAGAAAGTGCAAGTTTGTCAAAAAATTGGTTTTCAATACGTTTGCAAACTACGTCAAACCTACAAACCGTGTTATATAGAACTAACATCACCTAGTACATATTATATTGAAATGCCCAGGTTATGCTATTAGTATGACTAATTGAAATTTAACATATAAGGACGCCAAATTACCAACAAGACTATAGCCGAGTTTTTTTGAGCTTCGATCTCAGCAAAGCAAAGAAAAGTAGGCTTTTCAGCACGCTAATTACAACAACTATTGCGAGTCCCGAAGTGTCAATTGGAATGTAGTTGTTGTAATTGCGTGATGAAAATCCTACTTTGCTTTGCTTTGCTGAGTTCGAAGCTCAAAAAAACTCGGCTTATATATCTAAAAATCTATATCTTCTATTCTTCTATTCTATATATATAAAAATCAATTGCTGTGCGTTAGTCGGGTAAAGGCTCGAAAACTGCTCAACCGATTTGAATGATGTTTATTTTAATTTGTTGGTCTTAAATCAGGGATGGTTTAGGAAAAAAGAAAAGTCGGCAAATTCTCAACAGTTGGCGTTGCAGGCACATATTTCGTTTTTCATGGGAAAAAGCACAAAAAAAAAAAAATAAAATGGATAGAAATCGAGTAGTGACACTTCCAAAATAAAATAATTTTAAATTTTAAAAGCAATTCACGATTCAGTGTAACAGACCCTGTAAAGCGGAACTTTATATTTTTTTATCAGATCGCGAACAAACATTTTCTCATTTCTAGCAAAACTGAAACAAAAGACGGATCCAGTTTGACAATTGACATTTTTTAAACACCTTTCTCTGAAACTGGAAAATTTCGCAATGATACAAAACCCGGGGTTGAATTACCGCATCAGTTGTAATAAAATAAATGGCTGAATTTATTATTGTCTTGCTTGTAAATTACACAAAATTAAGTCACGTATGGCTCGCTCACGGACAAAGTCAAATTTTCCATTCAAAAATTTCCATTCATCAGGGTTTTTGCTGCTCTGGCAAATGTTTTTGTGTACATAGTTATTTGCTGTACAGTCAGACTACTACAAACTGGAAAAAATACTTATATAAATCACTGTGACTAAGTGAACCGCTTTCCTGATATTTTTAAATTCGACAAGACATACTAGGAAAGCGATACCTAAAATTTTGTGTTGGGGTACGAATTTTATAACAGAAATCTGAAACCGAGAGACATGGACCTTCCAAACCCAACAATTAACATTAAATGTAAACAAATGGATCTAAAATGTACCAAAAGCGGGGACTTACAGATCCAACTACGAAGTTTCTAGATTGATCGGAAAAAGTCCCAGTGCCATTCAATATGAATTCCATTCCATTTATTAAAATATGCCAGCACCATTCTGAAATCTGGTGTCCCAATCCTAGTAGTCCCTAATAAATAAACAGATGTTACATCTCTAAGCTCCAACTTGAATGATTCTAAATACGGCCTGAACGACTTCAGCACTCTGCAAGACCTATGCCAAAATTAAAACTCTGTGCTCTGTTTCGGAAATGAGGGCAAAAAGATCTGCTCAGATTTTCACTGGTCTAGAAATTTTCGACTATATCCATAATATGAAAACCATTAATCAAAGTTGGGAAGAGAAAGTATGTCCTTCTCATAATTGAAATAGCACAAGTTAAAATAGGTAGTTAAAAAGTCATTCCAAAACAATTAAAAAAAAGAAACTTAACATTAAATGAGATACTATCCGATGCCTAGTGAGTTTCCCTATGGGTCAACGTTAATTTAATATACCACTCAAAAGAAATAGGTTACATTTCAGCGACCGAAAAGTGTTGGAAGAGGACAAAATCGCGGCACAGGGTGCGGCAACTTTACTCGCTTTTTAGAATTGCCACCATTTAGAATGTAAGGGTGGCTGCAGGGCGGGAGTGTTCGCATTTTGTTTCCTTACAGTAATAAAACAACTTCAGATATGTACCTACACATAATTAAAAAAAATTGTGATTCATAAAATGGGTTTTGAGGCGTTTTGAGAAAACAAAGTTTTATTGCCGTACCCTGAGGTTCTCCGAAACTGACTATTATGCACAAACGATTTTTCTATAGCAGGACACATGACAAGGAACGGACTTGGTCCGAGTCTTTGCTGTTTTTTCCCTTCCGGACCAACCTTTATATGTCGTATTTACCCAAGAACCTAAACTAAGAATTTGATGGTTGAAATATTTGACTGCACATAGCGAGGGGTTCCGGTTCAACCCCCAAAATACTGTACATCCTTAAGTCCTACTGAAGCTTTATCAATCCAATAAAAAATAAATATTCAGCCTTTTGTAAGAGTAAAAACAAAAATTCCTTCTCCATTCAATCCAATGAAAGGACAAATCAAATGTGCAATTTCCATTGATCAAGGGGTAGGTAAAGAGGACCTACAAAACTACCTAAAAAAATGCAACTGCGGAGCTTCGTTCCAATTAACTCAACCATAAAGTCGACATCAATTCATGTCATTCATCACTGATTTGGAAGTCAGCTATAAAAACGGACATATAAGAAATAAGAAATATTAACTAATAGAAAGGCAAAGTGCGTGATAAAAAATAAAATCAGTATTTAAGTATATTGTATTAGATGATATGATTCGTTTCCACTTACCGTTACAATCCATAATTCTAAAAATTGGTCTGTAAGCATCTTCTCAATTATTGTTTTCGTAGGGCTCTAAGCTTTGTGCTAATCAATTGCTTATAATCACATTTTGTTGGGACAACATTGGTTAAAACTATTTCTAAACTTAAATTCTAAATAAAAAAGGAATACTAACGCTCTACTTGCATAGAGCTTAAAGAATAAAATTAAAACCTTATTGCAACTTAACTAAACTTTGACTGTGTGTGTGTGTGTTGGATGTTGGTGTGTGTGTGGGGGTCCTTTTTCGCTCGCTTGTATAGGCATATGTTCGTCTGGTGGGTATGAAGGGTATAAATTAACATTTAACTAATATTCATTATAAGTAACCCTCAGTTTGCGTGCTGGTGCTGATGATGGTGATGATGATGATGATGGTTTGTCACAGCCGACGTCGTCGTCGTCGCATACAGGCAATCCTGATCCGAGGACATCGAATAATTAGCCGAGTCTCTGTCCTCGGGAATCGATGTGTTTGCCAGACTGTGAATTTGCATCGGGTCTTGGAGTAGCTTGGAGAATGTATGATGGCCAGCACCCAGACCCAAGTGTCCATACGGAGACTCGGCCTTTGTGATGTGCGGAATACGTCGAAGGAAGTGTGGATTCGAGTAGCGTACACCATTCGGTAAGGTGGTGTGTGAGATAACGTGTTGCTTGGCCGCCACCACCCCAATGGAGGACGTCACCGATTGGGGTGAGTAGCCTTGGGGCTTGTACTGTAACGACGCTTGACTGTGACAGCCTAATGGCAGTGGCATCGTACTGCAATGGGAATAATCGATTTTTTGCTCAGGCGCTGTCCGTGCCAATGGCAGGGTTGCGCTGTTCGATTTACTACTGTTGTTGCTGATGCTGTTGCTGCTGTCGTTGTTGAAGCTGGACATTCGCATGTTGGTCGAACGACCGTATGGCTCTTCTTGTATGGCTGGCTGTGTGGGTTTTGGTGGTGGCTTGCATACAGCACGTGGACGGATAACAACTTCTTCGCGTTCTTCACCGGAATGTACGCCACTCGAGGATTCGGATGGTGCCCGTTCTGGGGGAGATGTTGTGCTTTCGGTTGTTGAAGTTGTATCGCTACGTGGTGTTAATGCTTCGTTGGGTACACCGGAATCGGCACGCCGGAGACAGCGGGGCGTAGAGCTGGATGCGATCTATTGGAATAGATAAACATTTTGAATGTGTGAGTGGGTTTGTTAAAGGTGATGGTATATTTAAAGTGGATAAACGTGAAATTATACTAATGTTTGGCTTAGGCTAAATTAACATTGGACAGTTTCAACAATATTATGGTTATGGAAGGGATTTGTAGAGTGATGGGTGTTTCCTGGCGCGTTAGTTGGGTATCGGTTCACACCGCAATTAAGGCTCTAATGCTGCGAAAGTCCGTGCAGTAATTTCAGCTCTTTTCCACGAAACAGACAACAGATGGCAGTTTTTCTGATTTTTTCTGAACTAGTAACATAAAAATTCTCACAGCAGTCGATAGCAATGGAAATTTTGTTGAGTCCTATCTCTTCCCGAAGCTGACGAATAGGCTACGAGGGTCATCGAGTAATACATTAGGTATACTAACGTATTCAACCTTTGAAATGCCCGCAAAATTTACCAAATCCCACATCCATGTCGATTCCCTATAAGTAGGTAATGTAGAGAGCATTAGATGAAAAGTACTTGATCACTTTACATTTTTTAAGAAATTACTGTCAAAGCTGAATATAAAAAGGTCCGACGGACTTCTAAAGCCCAAAGAAAGTTCTTTCGTCATACTAATAAAGCCATAGTCAGGTTATCTGTGCGACAAATAGTTATGTCCAAATTGTAGCATCCCCTACAATGACTTAATGTGGTTATGCCATATAGGTATGAACAAGCATACGGAAGGCTACTGTAGGTCATTACTTACTTAGACCATTACTCTTATTCGAACATCAATAACTTAATTAAGTGAAATTTTGCATTCTAGGAACTGTGTGAACCACTTGTTCTCAACAGTGAAAAAACAATAAACCAAACATACGTTCAGGGTCACTTCACACCTGAGTGAGTTCCGAAATATTGCTAGCTATAAATATAGTACAGCGGGTTCAGAAGGGGTAGCTTCAACAGCCAAAGCTTTCAAACTGAGTTTGAAATACGACAAATTTATTGACAAATCTGTGGATTGGAGCTTTGGTTTGAAAGCGCATAGATGTCAATAATAACTAAGTCTAGCTTGATAGCCTTCCACTGGGTCCAAGCATTGCAGTATCAGCGCCTATAAGTTTCTTTCGCGATATTCGCCGTCAGAAATGAACGATTTGAGGTAAGTCCGAGTAACTTAGGTCAGTCGCCTAGATGACTAGGAATAGAAAGAACAGATTGACACAGATGCTTCTGCAAGTGGAGTCTTTGAGGAAGGAGCCGCCTTTCGTGGTGCGCATAAGTAAGACGACTTCAAACGATTTGGAGTGCGCGGAATAGGCTTATAAGTTAAGGCCTTCTGGACACAATGGGCCTTACTAATAACCATTTTTTACCTTCACACTAAATGTATTCTAGGTCACAATATGCAATTTTTTATGGAAAATTTTGGCATTGTGATTTCGAAAAATTTAGCCTGGACAGTGGACACTAAAAATGATTATTAGTAGGTACCGCGGAATGGACCCAACTGATGGTCTAACTGAAGCTGTGGCAACCGCCGCAAGAGCACCTATTTACCTACCTAAGGCCCTAGTAAGTAAAGGTCTTGGACTACTGATCATTTAGTCTACCGTCATTGAAGCCACGAACTATTTATCGTTTTCAACAAGTCGCGTAGTTTATAATTTGTTTAACTGCCTTTGACATTTTATAGCCATTCAAACCTCTAAACGTAAACATTCCCAGCTGACTGCCTGACTGCATAGCTAAACGACAAAAATACTGGCATAAATATAATCAATAATCAAAAATTAGCATTTCGAGTTTAAGGAGCGATTCATTTTCCGAACGTTTCTTTGTTTTACTGTTTAAAGCCTTTTTCTAGATGTAATTCATAAATTGTCCTCAAAAACTATACCTCTTTAACTGTAGGTACCTACATAATTGTTTTACGTTGGCTTTTATTTTTATTTAAAAATTAAACTGTTTTAATAAATAAAACAAGAATATATTATTTACTTTTAGTGTAATGGGTGGCCGTGGTGTGGAAGCTACGGGTGCGTCTTGTTAAGTGGAATACTGTATGTTTAAATCCCAGCCATATCCATGAAATATTTTCTATTAACAAAGTAAAGAAAAACAATGAAAGACACCATTAATTTTATAAATTGTTACCCTAAAATCACATGTGAAATTAAATTTAAAAAATGCCGCTTCACATCAGTTCTTAGTTTGGTCAAGAACAACAATTAAATTTCTTAAACACAGCGAGTCTATATTTATTGCATGTAACACTGAATATTAGTTATTTAATATTACCAGTTCGTTCTGAAAATAGTTCCCGTACTTTCTACAGTAAATCTCATAATGCGAGTTAATTTTAAAAGAGTGTAACAAAAAAAATCCTTTCCAAGAAGAACTACTACTAAAAAGTAAGGGAGCTGTTTGGAGTTTCCAATGCGTAGAAACGTAAACGTCAGTTCTTTAGTCCATTTTAGTCACGAGTACTTACAAATAGAAATTTCTGGGTGACATTTTGTTAGATATTTATGTAATGGAATGGGTATTTTTTCCCGGGAACAGTTTTAGATATACCTAGCTAATGTTGAAATAGTTTGTAGTATTAGGTAAGACTCAGCAGCACATATTATGGAAACAACTTTGATCTCAAATGAAAAGTCATTCTCGTGATAATTTTACAAAACCCAGATTTGTCAAAATTCTAAAGTCGGAACTTGGTTCTATCTGAATTAAATATTTGAATTTATGGAATGGAAGTTAGCTATATGACACTTTTACCAATGTGACTGAAAAATGTTCAAATAAAATAATTATTTATGTGATGTCTAAAAATTATTTGAAAATACGAAAAAATAGAAAGTAATTCAAAATTAAATGAGCTCTCAAAGAAAATAATGAAAATCCAATTAAACAAGATTTTAAAAACCGTTCAAGTATCTAGATGTATCTCGGTTATGATATGAACAGCTGTTTCAGTTAACGTTTATGGAGGGGTAGCTGACGACTCTTGTCAAGAAATTCGTAACTGAATACTAATGAGGTATAATTCGATTGAGCTTCTTTAGATTTGCTTCCAGATTTCAGATTTCGTGTGTCTATTGGAACATGTGAACGTAACTTGCTCTTTTTTGTGTTGACATTTATGCGATTCGAATATGTGCAGCCTTCGACATTCTTCAAAGCGTGCTCCCACAGGTTAGATTTTATATTAAAACATTCGAAATATGCGTCCCCCTATTGTTTTTTTAATATTTATATGTAAATAATTTACAAAAGTAGATTCAACCGATGCAATGCCTTTCCTTGCTGTAGGAAAAATTCACGAAGATATAACCAAACTCCACCCCACTGTCAAACTGAACTTGTATTGGTAAATCTGAGATAAGATCCAGATTCGCAAAAGTGCTTTGAAAAATATTGTTTTTTTCTTGTACCAAACGAACATAAAAAGTGCTCGAGAGCGCTCAATCGAATACCACCTAAGTTGACATTTCATATAGGTATGTAACTGACGTTCCCGACCAATCTAGTCGACTGAGGATAGCTAGATTCTTGAATGTGCCCAATCCAGTATTTTTAGGACTCTCTCTTTATTTATCCCACGAAGCGTAGCAATTTTTCCCATTTTTTCCATTTCACGGTACTTTAAATTCCCTTAAAAATCCCTCGATAATTTTTTGCGAAAAAATCTATTTTTTAAAGTAAAATTTGTATTATACACGAAAAAAAATAATATTACATTAACCTCTACTATTAAAATCATAGTATTCTTTACATAAGCAATTTTTTAAGGACACTTTTTTGTGGTAAAATCTTCGATTAAATTGCTGCTAAAACTTATAGTTTGAATTTTTTTTGTAAGATTCCTAAAAGAACCCACGATTTTGAGCTGTTTCCTTTTATCCCTTTGGATATGAAATAGATAGAAGGTACACAAAGGAAATTCAGATCTTCATCAGTGGAACAGAAAACGGTAGCCTGACTTCGTTTTTTAATAGCTCTTATAAGAAAGTTCATAGTATGTGTTGTTATGGATAATGCTTTCAATGGGCGTCGACCATCGTAGGGCAGAGCTACAATAAAAAGCAACCGTTTTTACATATTATCTAATTTTATCAAACAAGATCTGTTTGTTTTTTTGTTCAAGTGCTTTTCGTACCTAACGAATCTTCGTGCTAAGTTCGATTTCTAGAGATCTAAGATCAAGATCCCAGTTTCGAAATTTAAATCGATTCTGACATTATGATGATAGGGGAACTTGAAAAAGTAGGTTTAAAAATTCTGTCATCTAGTTCGAAATTAACCTCAATATTAAAGGTACTTCCCATATTATTGTTTTAAGCAAGTTAGATTTTTTCGAAAACGGCTCCAGCATTATGTCAAAATTTTAATTTTGAGCTTATGTAGGAGAGACTAATTTCGTTTTCGATTTGGCTCTTCAGATTTCTGCCGGCAAATCGAACATGAAATTTGAATTTGCTTGGTTTTTGTGTGTATTGAGTTGGCGGCAAAAAAAAAACAATTTTTCACTTTCACTCGAAATCCATTTCAATTGATTTCCACACATTTTTTTGGAAATATTTTAATATAAAAAATCAATCCAATACGCGTTAAATAAATAATTCAAAATTTAGATTTCTCGAAAGTGATCTGAGATCAAAAACAAGACTGCTTTTTGAGGCAAATCAAACATGAATAAAAATCTCGATCAAAAAAAAAAATGTATTTTTTGCCAAATCTATAACGGCAAACTGCATGCTCAGATTTTCACTAAAAAAATAAAAAAATCGAATAAAGGTAGGTATCTATTTTTTCAATTTGGTCATATGTACCTATCTCGAAAACGGTAACTAAAATGCATTCTTAAGGTAATATGGTATCTTAAGTTAAAAAAAAAGAAGACATTTAAAAATAAAGTGCACGACTGGGTCGAACGAAACTTTCTCGATACCTACTATACAAAAGAAAACAAAATCCTCTTTTGGATATTCATCTCATATGGCAGTTATATAAAATAACAATATAAGTTTTAGTATCACTTGATTTCACTTGATTTTTGAGTACAGGACAAGCGTACCTAGTAGCAGTTTCTGTTTTTGACCTAAGGATATGTTTTTAGTTTTGATTGGAATATGATTTAAGTTTTCAATTATTGGAAGTATTGCTCGTGATAGACCCATATTTTTAGATCGATAAGTTTGTGAATTTGCATTAGTAGTTATAAATTGACGACGCTCGTGAGTGCGGTGCTAATGAAGTTTTTGTACAATTATCCAGACATATCTAACAGTTGCAAATATTGCAATGTTTAGTTGGAAAAATGCTATTGCGTAACTATTAAACTGAAAACTGACTGTATGATATTGTTCCAGATATAAGAAATACTTCGTTTTTGACATTTTATCGAAATTGAAGATGGGGTTTTCGAGATATGAGCAGTTTCTAAAATTAGCGTTTTCGGTGTTTCGAATTGAAAATTAAGGACACAATAGTTTTGAAAACATCAATTTGACTCTAAGTTTGCATTTTGATCAAAATCGTTATTGCCGTTTTAAGTTAACTAGACAAAACTATATTTTTAAAAAATCACTCTTTTCATAAATCCATTGTACGATAATATACAGAAAAACTGAGCTTACTATTAAGTTATAAATGACCACATTACCTTAGAAATTAATTTTTGCTACAATCGTATAAACCGTTTTCGAGATATGTCGAAATTTCAAATGTTCCGTTGCTCGAATTTTTAGCCAAAAACTGGGTACGCAGTCGTGGTAACCTCACCTACTTAAGCTTAAATATCGATTTTGGTTGAAATCGTTAGAGCCGTTTTCGGTCAAATCAAACTGGTACGAAAATGTTGTATGGGAAGTACCTACCATTAATATTGAGGTTACATTGAAAAAAAAAAACACCTCCCGAACTGTAAGCCCAAAAACTTCAAATCCGAGGTTTGAACGTAATCCGGGAAGCCGTTTAGACTGTAGGCCCGTGGAAGGACGGACAGACGGACAGACCGGACAGAATTTTGCGACCCACTTTTTTGAGTTCCTCTATCATCGTAATATCAGAATTGATCAAAATCTCAAGTTCGAAATTTTGTACGAAACCAATACCTATCTTTCTCTTACTACGTAATGGAGAAAGTTAAAAATAACAAAATTCAAACCAATGTGTACTATATAGTAGTTTTGTCACTTGCAGATGGTTTGTAACCACCATTGAAATGGTAATAAAGATAATTTCGACTGCTTCAATAATATCCAATTAAATTTCGGTCCAACGTCATATTTTGTTACCAGCCTCGCTTACAATCCAGCTCAATCCCTAAGGACCCTTTAAAGATATAATTGCACCAAAAATGCGCAATATCAAAATTAAAATATCTACACGCACCATCGGAATGTCATATGGGTTATCCTCCCTCCCTTAGCTTCGGTGACATGAAAGCTAATAAATTCGCAAGGTATGGGCTGCCACCAACGTCCAACGTACAACTTCATGTTTAATATTTATTTAGCGCATTAGCGCAATATTGCGATTCAGCGATAAGCTCAGCTCATCCGCCTTGTGATTATAATCACCCAACTTCCCCAAACTTCCACAAACCCGAGGTAAAGTATACACCACCCGGATCATATTGCTAAACTTCAATATAAACTAAAACACCAACTATACGCTCATACTTGCTGAATTGATGTGCAAAACATATGCATATATACTTACATGTGCCTCATTTGTGTGTACAGTCACTGTTACCGGTGCCAAAGGACTAATCAAATGTTCCGGCGATGAAGATAGTTGCATATTTTCAGGTTGTGCTTGTGGGGCAATTCCAATGGGTGAGGTGGCATTCGAAAGCGGTGGCGGCGGCGGCGGTGGATGCGGTGGCTCCAAATCTCTAGTCGATGCATACGTAACACTATCATCACGTACACATGCCAACAGTTTTCCTTCCTCCGAGGTATTATCGTCCAAGTACTCGCCATGCGGTGGTGGGGGTGGCATCAACAATGGCGGTGGCGGCGGTAGCTCATCGTACTCACTTAAGTGCAATATTTTAACACTGCCACAGGCCACTGTCGCTGCACCTCTTAGTGTGGCATAGTCTCCGTCATCAATTTCCCCCGTAATACCGGCAATACATAGCGTGGCTCCACGGGGCGAATGGCTACAAAAATTTGAAATGTCAAACAAATGTTGTTTCAACTCAAAATACACTGCGGCTGCATTCGTTAAAAGTTGTACAACAGCCGCCAATGGCAAGAGTCATTAATAAAACATTTAAAATCGAGAAAAAAAAAAAATAAAATAAAAGTACAAAAACAAAAAAAAAAAACAGGCGACAAGCGGAACAAAATAGTTTTCTCTCACACACAGACGATCGATTGATGTAAACGAACTAAACAAAAGCAAAAACTTTACTAAAATTAGAACAGTGCAAAAAATTATAAACAAAAAATAAATATGTACATGTCGTGCAAATAAATTATTAAAACACACAAAACAAAAGAACATTTTTTTTGGTTGCATTCTTTGGAAAAAACGATTTTTTACCGCTTGCCATCTTGTTCGTCCCCAATAAGAAGGACATCGTCACACGTACTCGTAACTTCATTGAATGTGACTTTCAGTTTCGGCGAACTAGGTGTCAATTTTGGCCAATAGATGTCCTCGACACCGTCTGTACTGGACGTGGTACTAATTGCGCCCTTCTGCTCCATTGCAGCGGCGCTGCTGTTGATGTTCCTAGTCGATATGAGCAGCGGCTGGGTTGCACCTTTGGTGATGCCATAGTGCTCGATGGGTGGCAGTTTGAAACTCCAGCGACGTTTGGCTGTTAGTCCTAACCAAATAACTATCCATAGTAGGATGTGGACGACCGACATCAGTGCTGGTGGTGGGAAATTCGATAGTTTAGTTAGAATTCGAGGATAATTGAATAAAGAATGAGTTTGAAGTTTTTTTTTCCTATTTTGTTTATTACCCGTCACGGGTGGCCAATTTGATTTAACTTTGAACAAAGTAATAAAAAAGCAATTTGTGGTTTGTTTCGTGGAAGCTTGTAGTTGTAATATTTAATTGGGAAATTAATGAGGCTTATTGTGTGGAATGGGAAAAGTTTTGCCCGAAGGAAATTGTAATTAATGTTTAACCAACGAATGGATAGAGGGGTTTTTCGTTCTGAGAAATAATAACTGCTCCTCGAAAAAGGATTTTCTGTTAGACCGTAATTAGGCCGGGCCGTTGTTTGATGTTATAGATTTGGTTTTCGAGGAGATGGCTACCTAACCTATGTGTAGGTAATTTGAAACAGAAGTATTTTCCAAAATCTGTGTTAATCTAGTTTAGGTTGAGAAATGACCAATGTCCTCAATTTTAAGGTCAGTGCAATCCCCTCTATATTATTTCTGTAATTTTTGTAGTGTGTTTCTCCCTTTTGCAGTTCACATGGTCAACCAATCTTAACAAAAGAAGTGTCAAAAAAAAGATATTTTTAGGGTGCTTATCTTTGCATTTTTACTTTTTTAAAATATTAACAATTAAAAAAAAAATTATTTTACTGCATTAAATTTCAACTACGCAGTTGTGTATACAAACTTTGATTCCGGGAAATACTTTTCTTTCGTTCTTCATGCACAAACTACAAACGACGTCACGAAAGAGAGTCGACGATAGAAGAGCGTTACAGTAAAGATTTATGTAAAACCTTCTGCCTACGCCTGAGCGATGAAGGGCACGTCGACCTATAAGATCTATTGTACCAAAGGCCAGAACAATGTTTAGGCGAGCAGATTATCCACTTTTCTAACAGAGTTAATCAAGCTGCTGGCAGATGACTTCTTCATCTCTTCGTGGCTCAGAAGCTCCCTGTAGAAGATAGTTCTCCTGAGTCCTGATTCCACATAGGACTGGACACTCACATATTATGTGCCCAAGCTGTTTCGTCTTCTTCAAGACACAACCGTCAAAGTGAGGAGTCGGTTAAATTAATTTTATTTAATTGATATCGTAGGTTGTGATGTCCTGTGAGGAAACCAGCCAGATTTTCGATATCATGCCTTCTTAGATTTAAATTTCTGTTGGCATATTTTTTGAACGGCTGAAAAGCACGCTTGGCCTATCTTAGACCTGAGATATTCTCCCAATATGAGCTACATTTTGTGTAGTAGAAGGGTTCTACGTCCGAGCGTTTGAAGGCCGTTGAAACAGCTTAGTACTGATTTGGAGGCAATAATAGGCAAGCTAAGGGCGTTTATAGCTGCTTGACTGTCCGTGAATATATGGATGTATATGCCTTTACTACCTGTGTTGTATATGTGGTTAGGTCCGTGGAACCCCGCATCCACTCCTGTTTCCATCCGTAAACCACTTTCGACCATTTTGGCAAGTGGGTGGGCTATTGTACGCCCATGCTTCTCTACTAGGGATCTCCGTATAGAGAACCGTTTTTTAAACATAAAGTCTTTGGAAAGCGGTCTGTTACCGCGCAGATTATGCCAAGTACTGTAATTTCAGAGAAAAAAACCTTAAACTCAGGATGGTCGCTGAGAATTGTCTCTTTCATTTCGATTAAACTTGCCGAGCTGCGATTTGCCCTTTGTTTATGTATATGTGTAGAGGTGTTAGTCCTATTAAGGCTTCTATAGTCGCAGTAGGATAGGTACGCCTACGCATGGCTCCGGATATATCGAGACATGCAGGTCGCTTTACCCTTTGAAGCTTAGCAATGGCGTTCTTTTGTTTAGTTTTAGTCCGCCATACTAAACGTATGTTATGATGGGGCTGATCATCATTGTGTAGATCTTAACACAGATAGGAAATCTAAGAAAGAATTTTATTTTCAAAATTTTGCGTGGGAATTGGGTAGGTGCGCTGACGGTCTATCCGATACGTGGCGCTGTTGTCCATCTCCGAAACCACTCAACCGATTTCAATGAAATTTTGTGGATGGGTATGGTTGGTTCCAGTTTTAAAGATAGGATAGTTTTGGATCCGATAGTTCCACACGAATGGCAGTGACAAACCGGGCGGGTACCCTAATATATAAAAGAGACTGACGTCTGTGTGTGCACTCATAACCAGAAAATGGATCGTTAAATTTTTACAATATTGGGCTTGGGGGATTCGTATTGAAATGGCATTTATGCTACTTTTTGTCGTGAAAATAAAAGTTAAAGGGGATGAGATTGGGAATGGAACTTAATATGGGAACCGAACTTTGAAAAAAATTAGACTGGATAGATAAACGGTTAGTGCTACTTCCAATACAACCAAAGTTATTTCAAGTCTTTAATTTTTAAATTCGTTAGATGTTCGGGGCTCATCGCTACACAATTTGAATTATCGTATGATTTATATTTTTTAATGATGTAAGGTGAAAAATTCGTTTTGAAGATTGGAGAATTTCGGATAATTCTGAAATGTGCATGCTCACGTGCGGCAGTCTGCTGTCGAAATCGGGAATGCCAGCGCCAAATCGTTCGATGCACGATCCATTCAATCGCGAATCGCAACGGGAGCAAAACTAATATCGAGATGAGCTGTTGAGTGCCGAGCAGAAAAACATGTACGATTCGCTGATGGAGGTTGTGGACCATGCAACGGGAGGCATTTACATTCTTCATTTCAAAGTGTTCCGCACCACTGCCCAAATTTATAAAAATCTCGATTGGATTAGTGAACGTGCAATACTATGAGCGAAGAATAATGGCGTTGATAGTTTGACTTTCATTATCCAAAGATGAAAATGAAGCGACCAACTATTCGACGGAATTTTCGAACTTGCTTGATGTGTCAGGAACTCCGGCGCTATTTACAGCTGAAGGTGTTCGCGTGTTGGCATAGCGTACTTTGTTTTTGCGATGGAAAACAAATAGAAAAACATTGTTTATCATATCGCTCCCTACTGATTTCAATTCCCTTCAAATTAATCACATAAATTTGAACTATGTATCTGTGTTTTATTTGAGCTTTTCTGGAGCTTATTGAAGGCGTTAAATTGGGGCGAGACGAAGTTCGCCGGGTCCGCTAGTCGTTTGTAATAACTCAGTTGCGCAGTGGTTTTCTGAGTCGTTCTTTAATCATTGGAAAGTTCGAACAAATGGGGATTCTTCAAAGAGATAAAGAAGAAAATGGGACCAAGTTTAGTCAGAAAGTTAAAATTAATTAGGTATAGGTGTGCATTTGCTGAGGCCGACAAACTTGTTGCTTTTCATGACTAAAAAGACGTGAGTGAGATATAGTTAACTTCAGGATCTAAGGTCCAAGATAAATAGTACCAGCGACTTATTGAAGATAAACTCCGAACCTGTTTAGTTGCAAAGAAAACAATTAGCCTCCCCCCAAGAAGGAACATTCCGACTATGGTATCTTGCGAGGACTAAAATTTGCTCCTACTATTCACCAACACTTCATGACCCCCCATTAGAGAAAGTCCTAACAGGTGCAGGTAAAAACTTCACGGGCAATAACTTCACATAAGAAACAAATTCACCTCGAATCGAAAATAATTTCACTTAACATACGACGACCTATGTAGAGTAGACCCACAACTCATAAACTGAGGATTGAGGAACCCTGCTTGGGGTCACAGTTTAAGGGTGGGAGTAGGTGCGAATTTGTTATTGAAAATGTTAGTTAAATTACACTTAAATCCTTATAATTTCGATTTTGTTTTTGTTTTCCAGTTAGAATCAAGAAATTCTCAAATGGTAGGTAGGAAAGAATTTCAAAAAAAAATGCTAGTGATGTAATTTAAATATAACTTCACATACTATAAGTGAACTTGTTTCCCTGCAGCGTCCAAAAAAAGTTAAAATTGGTTTTCATTTCAAAAAAATTAAGCCCAACCACTCTACCGTTTAATATTAAGGGACGATCAAATCTTCCTAGTTTTTGCTTGAAACCTCAGAGCGACTCACTGACCCCTTATACCAAATGAATGATCAATTCGGTGGATAGGCGGATAGTGTGGTCAGGACATTTAATCATTCTTTGAATGTCTTTTGAATGTAAAGCGGCATATACACAGTTCAAAAACTCATAAAGTACCTATTTGAAAGTGTATTGGCAAATTTAGTTTGACGTTGCATATACATATTATACACCCATCAAGCATGAGTCTTCAATCATTTGTTTTTACTTGAAAAATATACGGAAGAAACAGTTGTAAAGAAGGAAGGAAGGTGAAAGTTTTCGCACGACTAAAGTTTGAAATTAATTTCCTCCTCCTCAATATAGCAGATTTGTCGTTGTCAGCTCGAAAATAAATACATGCTTGATCAAACAGGCAATCACCAATATACACTGTCAACCATTTGAGCAAAAATCCAATCGTTTTGTTTTGACACTCGCACATGCTTGCAGAGTTTTTGACCAGTGCATATGCCGCTTAAAAGAGAACGGTGTGGCATCTTTCCTCAAGATTGGGGCTTTATATTGAAATCTCTAAAAAGTTAGACAGTAAAGTTAAAGTTTGCGTTGAAGGCTTCCATCCTCAACTTAACTGTCGGGCCTAATTTTGTAAGAAAATGAGAGATACATATGTACGATGCTTCCACTTCAGCAATCAAAGTGCTTTCTCCGGTTGGAGATTGTTGCTGAACGCGTTGGCCAACAAGAGTGTACGGGAAGTGTACGTTGAACATATATCTATATTTATATAAAAATGGTGTGAAAAATGTATAGTCATTCATCAATTGAAACGGTTGAGCCAATGTGGCTTAAACTTTTTTTCAGTTGTTCGTAATTGTCAGGAGAAGGTTTTTACGAAAGAAAATTTTGGGAAAAAGATAAGGAAAAGTCTGAAAATCGAAAATTTATTTTTTACGGGGGATTTTATTGCATGATTTGTTGTAAGAGTGGAAAATTTGTTGTGGAGCTTGGAAAATTTTGTCCATAAACATTTACAAATATCCTCGACACAACGAAGCAAAATATGTACCTACTTTGATTTTTTTTTAATTTTAACGCCTAGCAAAGCAGGCTGGGCTCCGCTAGCAAAATAATTTTATTTGGCAAAATACACGAAATATGAACACAGAAATGAATCAGAACTGAAGGATAAAAAATTATTACCTATGTATATTTATATAATCTTCCTTAGTTTTTTTTTTAAACAAATATGTATTTTTCCCGAAATGGGTATAAATATACCATAAAATGTCATGTTCAGGTCATAAAGTGTGTAGAAATGATTTTATTTGGTATTGCGCATAGATTATACGTAACGGAGAGTAATGCAATTTTTTCCAGCATTAAGGGAATAAAAACATGGTAAATATTGTTTTAGAAGTAAGCAATCGGCCACACCAAAGAACTACAATTGCGAGCAGCTTGAATTATTATGAATCATTTTTGTAACCACCCGGAGATGAAGTCCAATAAGATCTAACCGCTAACGAATCCCCAAAGAATTAACATGTGGGTACAATCGGCAGATGTGTTGAATGCTATACATGGTGCAACATATCTTTGAAGAAGTTGAAGGAAGTAATCGTTATCAGTAAGAAAAGTATCTTATGGTTATGAATGAGTGTAATTTGTATATATTTTAGACGTTAGGAGTTTAGGACGTTGGAAACATCAGCTTCGGTCTGGAGCACTAGCAAATGGTGGCGGTCCCCCTAGCCCCCTACCAATACAAAAATTCAGGAGTATGAAGAGAGGGCACTGAAAATTTTTGGCACGATTGCTATCGATGGTCTTGTTGGTCCAGAAACATTGTCCACAAGAGTCCTAAAAACAATGTTTCATCATAGCCATGCCAGGTAACACCTAGTTTTTATTCTCGTCATTTGTATTAATATATTATCTGTTTTTAAGGATATTGAGATTGAGACAGATGATAATGGGCTCCATAGTATGAAGTGATTGAAAAGCAGGCGGACTATTTGAAGGAATCGCTGCTAAATAATTTACGACCAAGCCAGCCCCCCATTGGTATAATAAAAGAATCAGGTGTTGATAAAAAAACAAAAAACCTTGGTTCGACCAACATATCAACGAACCAAATTTCACATATTCTGATAAGATCGAAGAAGAAATTGGGACACTCAAGGAAAAATTGCAGAGGATTTAGGAACTCTTGGAGCCGGCATTAAGTCTGTGGCAGATTCAAACGCACTTATGGCAAACTAGCCATAAAACTTTTGTGATTTATCTCTAGGTACATGCATCTACGCCTGTAAAAGGTTCGTATTTATGAAGACATCATGCTTTCATTTTATTTAAATATGTTCGACTCGGTCTTGCAGGGAGTCGGACTCTTTTTCCTTCTCCCATATAATCACTTGAGTTTCCATCTGAATCTATCCCTCTAGTACTCTGCATATATCATCTCGCACCAATGTTGTCTCATCATAAGAAACTCTATGTTCTTGGCAAATTTTGTGTAAAATAGCACATGCGTTGCGTATGTAATGTAAGCCGCTTTTGCATGTGCATGATGAAGCTTTCGGTTATTTGATAAACACCGGAACCGTGATTTAAAGACTACAAACGCTCGTTCGATCACATTTCGAGTTTTGATATGCATCCTGTTTACAATTTATTCCTTGTTTGTGATTGCCTTATATTGGTTAGTAGCCATGCAAAAATCGTAAGTCATGATTACAAATCTATTATGTTAAAAAGAATTGTAAGAAATAAAGTAGAAAATGCACTAACAGCTTCAACCGTAGCACTGTAATATCCTATTCGATAAAGTTGTGCAGGGGCTCCTTCGTGCTTAAGTTCAGGAGTTACAAGAAAAAAATGAGTGCAGTCAATAGCACCAATAGTCCCTTCTATGTTAAATTTAATAAAGAAGCTCTCATAAAAATTGTTTTATTATATGACTGCGAATTTTGTAGGGAGGTATTTTAATGTGCACCACACCCAACTTTTTTAGCTATACACTCGTCATTTGTCACTGGAAACGGAACCATTTCTCCTTTAACTTGTGGTGAGTGTATGGGACGCAGAGGATGATTCCCTAATGGTGCCAGTTAAAGCGATGGCAACGCTACAATCAGAGGCAAAAGTGCCGCAATAAAAAAGAAGAAGGAGTGTTGGCCTTCGGTTGATGTTTATTTGAATGAAAATTTCCAATCCATTACATGCTATTTATACTTAAATTATTCACTACAACTATTGAACATTTGACTTATGTGACTAATGGTTTCTACTTACAACTAGGTTACAATATAATTATTATAGCTGGCTCAGCTATTGTCATTCATAGTCTATTGGGGAGGTCAGTACCTATGCTGACGGTGGCTCGGATGACCAGCGTAGTGTGGTCGCGTGTTGAGTCACACTACATCCTTCCCCCAAAAAAAATATTTGTTTATATTTCTTGAAATCTAAATAAATATTTATCTCTTACATATTTCATAATATTTTAAAAAATATTGTGCTGCTTATACGTGTACTCTTGCGGTAATATTTATTTGTTCTAAATAGATCTATTTTGGTTGCTTTCTTATGCTTGTGCGGTTTTACATTTAATTAAGTTGTTGTTATGCACTTCTTTTTCATTACCTCCTATTAGTATAATGCTATTCGGTCCTATTTGCTTTATGATTTTAAATGGACCTTTATATGGTCTTTCTAGTTTTTTCCTATTACCTACTTTTATATATACATAGTCATTTACTTTACAATTTGATTTATTTACGTTTTTTTGACTTGCTTGTCTTTTATTTTTACTACTTACAAGTAATTCTTTAGCTCTGTTATGAGCGTGATATAACTTAAGTTTCATCTCGCTTGCATAATCGTCTAGATTATATATTGCTTGATTCTTATTTTCTAATATTTCACAGGGTAACGTACAAAGTTTTCCGTAGACTAATTCATATGGTGTGTAGAATGTAGTACTGTGTGGGGTAGTGTTGTAAAAGTAAGTGTAATATGGTAAAAGTTCGTCCCAGTTCTCCTGTCCTTGTAGCGTTATAAGATATTCGTTTAATACCCTGTGGTTCCTTTCAATTGACCCTAGGGTTTCATGATGGAATGGTGTTGAAGTTACTTTGTCTATTCGTAAAATCTCGCAGATGTGTTTTAAAAGTTCGTTACAAAATTCTGTCCCTTTGTCTGTTTTAAGTTTCTTAAAACTCCCGTATTTTAATATAAATTTTTCTACGATTGCTTTAGCTACGGTTACAGCGTCTTTCGTTTCTAGTGGTATTGCTTCGACAAATTTTGTGAGTTCACATTGTAATGTGAGAATATACCTGAAATGATTAGCTGGTCGCAATGGTCCTACTGTGTCTATAGTTATTGTTTCAAATGATGTACTCGGTGTGTCTGTTATGATGAACTTTTCTTTTGTGTGTCTCGTTGTTTTGGCTTCTCCACAGTTTTGGCAGTTGTTAATATGACTTTTGACTTGTTTATTCATATTTTTCCATACATATTTTTGCTTCAGTCTCGCTATACATTTTCTTATCCCGCAATGTCCTCCGTAGAGTGAGTTGTGGTAGTCTGTTATTATCCTGTGCATTTCTTCTTTGTTCGTTATTCGTTTTGGTGGTGTGTACACTATGATGTCTAAGCAATCTTCTCTTTCTTTGCTTTCTTGCAGCTCATTAAACAATTTCTTAAATTCATGCATGCTTATTGTTTCAAATATCTCACTATCATCTGGTAGCGCTACCTTTTTTATATTTGTATTGCTTGCTTCGAGTAACAGTTTCTTCAAAATCAATTTTAACTCTGATAATGAATTTTCGCTGTACTCAGCAATTATTTCCTTAGCACTGCTCATATCGAGTTTCAGCTTCCTCAAAATCAATTTTAACTCTGATGATGATTTTTCGCTGTACTCAGCAGTTTTCTTCATTTTTGCTGCTAAACTATCTTTTTGTTGGGCCCTTTTCTTATTTCTGCATTCCACCTTTAAAAATCTCAGTTTCCTGAGGTACCTAACATCCGAAATTGATGTCGCATTCCAAATGTGAAGGTGATCAGTCTTCATGTCTGGAATTAAGGTACTGGCACAGTTGTTTTTCAACTCTACATTCTTTTCTCTTGTATTCTTTTTCATTTGTCTTGTCAGAACATTGATACTGCATTTTGGGATCATTTTTATTAGTTTCTCTGAATCTAATTCTATTCTAGATAGTGCGTCCGCATTGGTGTTCATTCTGCCTTGTTTGAAAACAATGTCAAAGTTATAATCCATTAAATCAACTCTTATCCTGGTCAGTTTGGAGGATGGGTTTTTATGTGTGAATAAACTTACTAATGGTCTGTGGTCAGTGTAGACTATAAACTTCCTACCATAAAGGTATGGTCTGAAGTAATTTATACCCCAATGGATTGCTAGTAATTCCTTTTCAATTATAGGCTTGTTCAACTCGTGTTTATTTAGTGACTTGCTTGCGTAAGCTATTGGTTTATCACTTCCAATTTCACCTTGTGACAGGACAGCTCCAAGTGCAGTATCTGAAGCATCTGTCGTTAAAATGAACGGTTTTGAAAAATCTGGATAGCTTAAAACTGGTGGTGTTGTCAATTTGTGCTTCAAGGTTTCAAAGGCTGTTGTGCATTCCTCTGTCCACGAGAACGATTGTTTCTTTTTTAACATTTGGTTTAGGGGTCTGGCTATTTCTGCAAAATCTTGAATGAATCTCCTATAATAGTTGCAGAATGCTACGAATCGCCTCACTTCGTCAGCATCCTTGGGCATAGGATACTTTTTAATTACTTCATATTTGCTTGGGTCGGTGCGGATGCCTTCAGATGTTATGAGATGACCAAGGTACACTACTTCAGGTTGTAAAAAGTTACATTTTGCTATATTCAGTTTTAGGTTATATTGTCGTAACCTCTTTAGGACTTTAGTTAGATTTTCATTATGCTCCCTCAAGCTTGAACCAAATACTATTACGTCATCTACATACAGGAATGCTGAGGCTTGCAAACCGCTTAGAGCTATTGACATCATTCTTTGAAAGCTATTGGTTGATATTTTCAGACCAAATGGTAGTCTTTTGAAATGATAATGGCCCTCATTTGTAGAAAATGCTGTCAAAGGTCTGGATTTTGGATGTAGGGGTATCTGGTGGAACGAGCTAGTCATATCTAAAGTTGAAAAATATTTTGCTTTTCCGAGTTTATCTAGTACATCATCTAGCCTAGTGAGTGGGAACTTGTCATCTACTACCTTTTTGTTCAATGCTCTAAAGTCAATAACTAATCTCCACTTTTCCTGCCCATTGCTACTTTTCTTTGGTACTATTAACAATGGTGAGTTGTAGGGGCTGACAGATGGTTCTATTATATCGTCTTGCACTAGGTTCGCTACTTGTTTGTTTATCTCTTCTAACTGAGCGTTCGGCAGCCTGTAATTTTTTATGTAGACCGGGTTGTTATCTGTGGTTGATATATGTTGTTCATAGAAGTTGTTGTTCGTTAAGCATTCTCCTTCAACATGAAATACGTCAGAATACTCTTCACAGATTTTTAGAATCATTTCTGCAGTGCCCTTGTCTAGATTGTTTATGTTTAATTCATTTTTTATTTTCTCGAATTTATTTCTTTTTGTAATTTGGCTGCAGGATATTATTCTGTAATTTCTTAGTGGCTGTACCCCAATCAAAGCATTTTCTATAGTTATTGCTTTTTCCGTGGTGTTTAAAATTCTTACGTGCTTTACACCCCTCGATGGTACTATTGCATTTGCTATGAATATACCTTTTCGTATTTCGCTTCCAATTATTACACTATCTTGCTGGAGTTGTAGTTCTGCCACTTGAATTATTTCTGATCTTGGTGGTATTGTAATTTTGCCCAGCGTTTTTGTGTCCATATTCATTGGTATGACTATTTCATCTTCCTCTGTATTTATACTTAATACTAATGTCTCATAGTCTATCTTGCAGTTAAATGCTTGAAAAAAATCACGGCCTAATATGCCATTAGTGGATATGTTTACATCATTCTCTACAACATGAAACTTATGTTTTATTATGCTGCCTCCAATTATAAGATCTAATTCTGACACACCTCTCGAAAATATGGCTTTGTCTGTTATGCCGTGTATTTGGCAGACGTCATTGTAATTTATGTCTTTTGCTATATCATTTTTGCATACCGAAATATCTGCACCTGTGTTAACCAAAAATGTATGTGTAGCCGGCGAATGTTTTGTTTTTATACTAACGAAATTCGTCAGTGACTCACTTATCTTTAGTATCTTCGTCTTTGTGAGTTTCCGTTCCCCCGGATCCCTTGACCGGGGCCAGTTCGGTTTTCCGACTCATTATTATTATTATTACCATTATTGTTATTGGGGTTATTGGAATTGTAACGCCATCTGCCATTGTTGAATCGTCTGCCTCTGTTATTCCAGTGGCCAACGTTTCTATTATTGTTGGTGTAGTTTGCGTATGCACCTCTTGGGTGTGTTCCTATGTGCATCACATTATTTGTTTTTGGCTTGGATTCTACCTCACTTGCCAGTTGCACTGCTTCATTAAATTTTGAAACTCTAGACGCTGTTACCACCTGTTTGCAATTATCATCTAAGCCATTCTTAAATGCATTTAATGCAATTTGGTCGTTGAGCGTCACGATCAGACTTCTGTGGGTTTCCCCTTGCTCTGCTATTTGTAATTCATTCAGCTGTGCGATGAGCGTCTCAATTTTTTCTGCAAACAAATTTACGCTCAAGTTTCCTTGATATACTCTGGCTAGTTCATTATGTATCTTTAGCGTGTTTGTAATTGGTTTATATAATTTTGTGAGTAATGCTTGTAGTGCCGCTAAATTTTCTGGTTTTGTTTCTGTTATTATTCTGTTCTTTACTGTGTCAGTCAGTTTGGTCGCTAGTGTAAAGGCTATTAGTTTTCTTTTCTCTTCGTTGTCAGTCAGAGTCTCATCGTAAAATTTAATCAACCCTAAGAAATTTGATAGTTTCTTTCGTTCTCCATCGAATTCTGGTATGAGCTTTGCAGCTGTTAGTATGTCGAATTTTGCCATGTTTTCAGGTTTGTTCTCTAGCGTTTTTAGTTTTGGTTTCAGTAGATCAAGTATTTGTGTTTGTATATGCTGAAAGTATTTTAGTGTTGTTTCTAGGTCGTCAGTGTCGGTTTCGAGTATTACCTTATCCCATATTACACTTATTTCTGCTTTTGTGTTCTGTATGTAGGTGTCTGTGTATTCCCTATTCGGATTTTTTTTTGAGCTTATGTAATATCTTTATTAATAATTTTAAACTATCCATTTAAACATTCATTATTCTATTCTTTATTACTTGTTTTTTTTACATATTTTTTGTACTGACTATGTACCTTAAGTATAATTAAAATAATTAACCCTATGAATATGAAGGATAATAAGTTGTCACTGTTGATACTTATCCCAGTGGTGTTGGTGCTTCCCGTGTTGTTGTTTATTACTTCTTCCTTTGAGGTGGTTCCGCCCATGATCTTAATGCCTTTAGTTTCTGTATCAGGATTGCTTTTAACTCTTTATCTCTCGTTATTGTTATTAGCCTGTGAAGTTCTGCTCGTTTTTGTCTTAACTTAACTGCTCTTCCTCCTCTGGTTTTTGTTTTCTTTTGTGTTTTTTCGGGTTTTTGGTAAGATTGTTTGGACTTCTTATTTCTTCTGAGGTATTCCTCTATCGTTAATGGTTTCGGGCCAGCTTCCTTAGGTGTTGGGATATATTCCGGGACTTCCTGTGATTTGTTGAGTGTTTCAGGGATGTATTCGTCCGGTGTATAACTATTCTCAAGCTGCTCGAACAGTGCATCCAGCTGTTCCTTGTCGTACATCTGGTGCGACCTATCGGGATTTACCTGTAGATAATATTATATGGTACTTTGGTTTGGCAGGATCGCCATGTGGTGAGTGTATGGGACGCAGAGGATGATTCCCTAATGGTGCCAGTTAAAGCGATGGCAACGCTACAATCAGAGGCAAAAGTGCCGCAATAAAAAAGAAGAAGGAGTGTTGGCCTTCGGTTGATGTTTATTTGAATGAAAATTTCCAATCCATTACATGCTATTTATACTTAAATTATTCACTACAACTATTGAACATTTGACTTATGTGACTAATGGTTTCTACTTACAACTAGGTTACAATATAATTATTATAGCTGGCTCAGCTATGTTCATTCATAGTCTATTGGGGAGGTCAGTATGCTGACGGTGGCTCGGATGACCAGCGTAGTGTGGTCGCGTGTTGAGTCACACTACAAACTTGAACTATAAGCTTGCATATATAGGTAATATTTCTACATCCTATTTCATAAATGTCGACATAATTATAGATACAGTTCCGTCATGTCATTCTTTCTGTTAAGGCATGTGTTATTGCGTATTTTCTGCGGGAATTTTAAACGCAGGTCAACATATTCTGCAACACTCAAAAACTCTACTCGAAAGTATGGGGTAAAACTAAAATCAGCGACAGACAGCAAGAGGCGACCATAAAACAAATTTTCCCAAGCCCTGAAAATCATGAAATGAATCCTTTTTGGAGTGTTTTTAAATTTTGAGCACAGAACATTTTGTGGCACATTCCTAACTTAACAAATTTTTATGTAATATTATTTTACCCATCACACTATGGTTGTGTGAATCAGCCAAGATTCATTTCGTTTCAAAAGGGCAGGAAACGAGGCTGGTATCTTTGTAACAGCGGTACAGCCAGGTAGCAGTGCTTCGTTGCAAGGCCTCACTCCCGGCGATAAGACTATCAAAATCAACGACATGGTTCTCTTTCCTCTTAGCCTACAGGATCGTATCGACCTGATTGTTCAGTACTGCAAGGAGGAATACGAGGAGGTCGTGGCTAATCAGCGCTGCGATTCATTCCATATCAAGACCCACTTACACTGTAACAATCCGTCCAAGGGAGAAATGGCTTTCAACGCTGGTGACGTCTTTCGGGTGATCGACACTCTTCACAATGGAGTTTTTGGCTCTCGGCAAGTGCTGAAGATTGGACGTGGTCACCAGGAAATGCAACGTGGGAGTTGACCACCGCACAATTCAACGCGACAAAGAAGGAAATGAACGCATCCGAGTCAAGAGGAAACTTCTTCCGAAGGAGACGGTGAGTTTTCTACAAATGTCCATCTCGAATGAAGCTTTTGTTCTCTCATTTCCAGATCAACCCATCGCCGTTCGAAGAGCCTCTCCCGCGAGAACTGGGACGATGTAATCTTCTCCGATTCCATCTCAAAGTTTCAATCCTACGAACGGGTGGTTCTGCGTCGCCCAGGCTTCGTGCGCCCCGTCGTCCTATTCGGACCAGTGTCCGATATATCCCGTGCAAAGATTTTCCCGATAAGTTCACAGCTCCACTTCAGGACAATGACAAGACCAACTCCCAGTGTATAACATTCGTGATATTATGGATAGTGCGCCATGGCATTCTCAAGTCAGCACATAAGAGCTCGAAAACTCTTGGAACAGTGTCAAAAGTTGGAGCGTGTTTGGTCGCATACCTATATATTCAGCACACAAAATGTCCTGAACATGCAGAAGTGCAGCTTCTGGTGTTAGAAAAACCCCAGAAGAAATAAACTTGGGTAGCCACAATAGCCATTTGTTACATTTTGAGTAAGGAAATTAATTAAAAGTCAATACAAAATGTCGCCTGAACAAGACAGGTCAACTTCCTAATTACAGTCGTTATGAAGTCAAGCATTTCAAAAAGACCACCGGCACCAACCATTCAAATAAAAAAAAAATAATACATATTAAGGAGACCCCAAAAATTACAGACGAAAACAAATACAACTATCAAATTGGGGTACTCACCCGAAATAAAAGTCGGACAATGCAAATTATTCCTGTAGGTAGCACTTAAATCATTGAGCAGCGGTGCCTTGACCACAGCCAGTGCCAGCACAAAGCACAACGATGCGCAATGTGCAAAGTATATCCACGTCTCAGTGGTCTTCATTGTGATTAACGATCGGTCTCGCATTTTCGCCGCCAACCTACCGTGCCCGTACAAGTACATGATCATCGAGGAGGCCAACACCAGAATGGTAGCCAACATAAACAGCGACAGCGTCACAACTGCGTTCAGTATTAGGCCGGGATTGTGTACCGGTATCGCTTCGCTAAAGATCTGTAATTTATACAAGTTCGATACGCCGATGTAGCTGAAAATGATCTCCAGGGACGAGGCGACCATCTGAACGCTGAAAATCGTTGCGAAGGGCTTCGTTGTGGACCAGAATACAGCGGGATAGCGTACCGACCAGACCAGCAGAGCAACAACCAGATTCATAAACTCCGCACTCGGTGGATGAGCAAAGACCGCCACATCGATCTCCTTCTCGATGCCGAAGAAGGTCTGCAGCATTCCTGAGAATCCATCCAGTCGTGCAAGGCCAGGTGTACCACTGACTTCGTCATCACCAATACCAACACCGATGCCGATGCCGACAATGTCGGTGGACTCGTTAAGCGGTGGTTCGCCAATCAGGTATTCCGGCTCGATCTCCACCTGCAATTCATCATCTGCCATGCGTTTGACTTTCTTGGACTTTGTTTTGATTTCGATAATTTTGGAGTTGGACGCCAGCGGCGTGGCCGGAATGATTTCGGGCAGTTTTTCCGGTTTCACGATGTGAATGTTGCTGTCGCGAAGTGTGGTGGTCGTTTGTCTAGTTGTTGTCGTTTGCCTCCTGCCGTACTCTTGTTCGTCCTCGACGCTGTTCGGCCGGTGTGGTGTTGTGGGCAGTGTTTTGCTCGGCGGCGGTGGGTTATGTTCAACTTCGAGATCTTCCAAACGATTGAAGTCAACAGCCTTCGCGTGTCGTATTTCGAGTTCCCTGTCGGTCTCCTCGGAGCGCGACGTTCGGGATTCCTCGGACTTTGAGGAATGCTTTCTATGTGACCTATTCCTGTGTTGGCGGTTGCCGTTTCGCCGGTGCTCGCTGCGCATCGGTTTGGTGTGGCCCACAATAGCTGTTGGCCTGGTGATGGGTTCCCCTTTGGTGCTGGCCGGACTGGTAGACTTTGTGCTCGCCGTTGTCGTCGATGTGGTTGTTATGGTTGTCGATGGAGTTGTTCTTGATTGTTGGCTGGCAATCGCAGTTGCAGTGGATGTTGATGCAGTCATTGGCTTGGTTGGCCTCATTTTGTCAGCGTCCTCTTCGCTGCTCTCGTTGCTATTGTTCGCGTCGAGTAGGTCAGGCACCTCAAAGAACGATGACTTCGGATAGGATATCCTGTATTGTTCCTCGTGGCTGTCGGAAAGCTTATTGTTGTTTGTTAAGAAGAGGGTGTCGTTAAATACCTCCTCCTCTGATATGTTTTGATATGGAGATGATATAACGGAGAGCACTAACAGATTCCTGCGATTGACTGCGATAAAATCCAACTCCGTCTGCCAGATGTTCTCTGAAAGTACATAAAATAAGAAGTGGCAAATATAAGTGAACGCTAAAAGGCGGATGGAAATTGAAAACTCATCCCGGAAACATAGTTTTCGCATTACAGATATTTCATTCTACATTCGATTGGGAGAGCTGGAAGGGGCTTTGTTAAAATGTAATGTCAGATAATAATCGTTTTAATGCGCCAGCGGTGCGAGGCGCATAGAAGGCGACACAAAGAATGCTGCGGTTTTGGATTTGTGTGGATTATTTGGGTAAAGGACGTATTTGGATTTTAACAATTTAAAAATTATGGTGTGACACATTAGGGGTCGTAGGAATGGGCACATTAAAAAATCGAGTTGTCTTAAGTCGAATAGATTAGTCTGGAAACCTGAACGCGAAAACTAGATTGAAAACTGATACGCCATCCACACATCCGAACTGTCAACTTAGCACTCAGTCACGAATTTCTTGACTAGATTCGTTATGGCCGATTTTAGCCAATCAAAACCGAGATACATCTAGTCAGACAGCTTTCAGACTTACTAGACTAGATAGTTGAACGTTCCCATTGCTTTTCCTCAAGAGAAATGTCGAAATCGAAGCATTTGCTACGTTTCGTATGAATAAAAAACAATTTGAGCTAGTTCCAACTTTTGACATGTTCGAAAAGCGGCGTCACAGACCTTTTACTCAGATCGGTATGAATAAAACTTATCAAACAAAGCAAATGCTATGCAAATTCTGAGTCAGCTATGTACTTGACTCAGACCTTTTGCTAAAGGTTTTGTACGCACATTTTTAACATAACAAAATCTAAGAATTTGTTAAGTATATTTATGTTTGTACAGGAAAACCAACAAAATACCTACGGAAAAAGCAGCAATTGTTTCATCTCAAGCGAAGTACGGAATGGGGACTATTTGGCTAATATTTCTTTCAGATGGAAATATTTAGACAGAATCATATTGTATGATAGGTATATAGCGGAGATCCGGGATTCTAGGTCGGCAGTTCAAAAACCTCTCTGTAATTCATAGTTGCTCTTTAACTAATTTTGTAAGTAGTGTAATAACAAATAAATAATTCCAAAAATATCGGATATAATTCCCGGCACCTAAAGAAGAAATTAAGCATCACAAAAATTTTTATTTCAATTTCCACAAAAGTCGTTAAATAAAATTCAAATTTACTGGTCAGGTTCGACAGGAACACTGCGACGCAAGTATTGAGAAAGCTGCCAGCCACGTAGGAAGAGAAAAATATTGTATTCGTACAAAACGTCGAACTCGAGATGTTAATCAATACTGACATTATACGATGATGCATGAACTCAAAAAAGTGGGTGTCGAAATTCTGTACCTCTATCTGTCAGTATGCTTCCGAGCTACACAACCTGAACGGCTGCCGGGATTTGGTTTAAACTTCCGATTTGGAGTTTTTGGGCCTACAGTTCGAGGGCGTTTTGTTGTTCAATGGTAACATTTGGTATCTACCTACTTCCCATATTACATTTTCATACCAGTTTGAATTGTTCGAAAACGGCTCTAAATTAATATTTGAGCTTAAGTAGGTAAGCTTAACAGGATTGCGTACTCAGTTTTTCGCCAAAAAAATCAATGACTTTACCTACCTACTTTTAATTTCGACATATCTCGAAAACGGTCCATATCCATACGATTGCAACAAAAAAGTATTTTTAAGTTAATATGGTAATTTTTAACTAGCGAAATGCATTAACTTTACATTATCGTTCAATGGATTTTTGAAAAAATTATTTTCCTCAAATTTGTTTTTCCTGAAAACGGTAAGAAATTTTTTGACCAAAATGCGTAGGTACTTGGAGTAAAATTGATGTTTTAAAAATTATTGCCTCCTTAATTTTAAATTCGAATAACCGAAAACGCTAATTTAAAAAAAAAAACTGCTCATATCTCGAAAACACCTATTTCGATTTCGAACTTTAAAAACCAAGTAAAGCTTACATCCCGAAAGATGTCTAATAGTTTTCAGCTACATAGTTTAGCAATAGTACCCCATTTTTTAAACATAAACAGTTCAATATTTGGTACTGTTTTGTCTGCATAATTTTGCAAAAACAGCTACCACGATTTTGTTTAAACTTCATATTTTAGGATAATAAAATAATACGAATTATGATACCATACTTAGTTTTTCTTAAAAAAAATACGAATAAATCTGTTTTTTAATTATTTTTTAAAAACTACTTCCCAAAAGCTGTTCTGGGTTCACATATTTTTTTAAAGCTCAATACCGCAATTCCATTAAAAATGCAATAACAGCGACGCAAAACTTATTTTTACCAAATTTTACAGTCTTCTTTTTTTTTTTTTGCAACCATATAAATGCACCTTAAAATAATTCCAACCGCTTGGAGCCTTACACAATCAGAAACTCCCACTTCATTTGCACCCCCACGCATTTCCATCTTGGTATTTGGTTTATTACTTTTAATGCAAATTTAAATATTACGTATGTATGAATGTAAAGACATTGTTATCTAATATATAAAATTCTCGTGTCACGGGGTGCGTAATTGAACTCCTCCGAAACGGCTCGACCGATTTTCGTGAATCTTTGCAAGGATATCGGCTAGGGTGGAGAATCGAACAACATCTATTTTTCATTCCCCTAAATGTTAAGGGTGGTCCACCCTTAAATTTTTTTTTTTTTATGTATGGGGAAATGCACTTTGAAAAAAAATAAACGGGGTGGAAATCGAGTAGTGATACTTCATATACAAAAAAAAAAAAAAAAATTAATTTTAATGCCAATTGTTGTTGTCAATTATTTTAATTATTTTGCAAGCAAATTGTTGTTGCAAACAATTTTGAAATTTCATTTTTTTAATTACACCTAATAAGATTGCTTATGTTTACTATGTCACATTAAGTAGCTTTTTGAAATGGAGTAGATACTTCGATTTGTTTGATAGTGTTTGAATGCATCATTTTTGTTTGCCAAATATTTTCAGGATCCTTGCTTTAGTATGAGAGTGAGTAAGTTGAAATGTTTGAGATGACGATGATGACATGCAACAGGAGTTGTTGAGCGTTTTGAGTTTTTACGCGCATAGCTCAAAAGAGGATGGTTAGTTTTTAAAGATTTTGAGCTTGATGGTTTCGATTGGGCCCAAGGAAGGCCATAGGCTACTTTATGTCTCGAAAACAAAACTTTGACAGGATGATATAGGGAATGAAAGTTTGTGTGGGATTCGGCGATGCCAAGACAAATTTGATCATGCCGCCAGTGCGAAGGTCAAACGTTTCACGTCGCAGAAAATCAGGACGAACAGTCAGATCGGAATATTAACAATCGATAGAATATTTCGGAACTTCAGGAAAGAATACCATGCAGTCGTCCATACTGGAGACCGAGATAGACAACAACACAATCATCATCAGCATAGCGTTCCATGTTTCTCACATGGTCAATTGTATGTGGCGTGCTCACGTGTCGGCAAACCTCTCGCATTGTACGTGTACGCACCCGTAAATGGAACGAAAAATGCTATGTACCATAAAGCACTTCAGTAAAAAAGCGGTAGGTTGGCCTACAAGTAAATCGCTGCAGTTATTACAATTATTGTATTTCGCCGGGCCATCTGAATCGGAATCCTTAATATTTCTTTAGCGCGTGGTATTTGTAGTAAAACAGATTTTCGTTAAAATATTTTGCACTCGGGTACGAAGATATGCAATTATTAAATTCGCATTATATTAACTCCATTACCATTTTCATGAATCATGACACTTTGTTCGTTTAGGTACTTTAGCATCCCCATTAAAGAGGGAAGGTACCAGTATTTCTATATCACATTTTCTTTTTCGTGCGAACCAACTTACAAACACATGAAAACTAATTTGACAGCTCACTTAAATTCGGGAACATTCCGGTAAAAAGTCATACCCAAAATATGTGTTTCCCGAAATAGTAATTTTATAAGCTAAAACTTTTTCCTCACTTTGGCCAACGTTCCATTCTGCACTGGAAATAAAGGGTTTTTCAACAGGGACGATTTGACGCCGTTAGACTATTTCCTGTGGGGCTACGTCAAGTCTATGGTCTATGCCAACAAGCCAGCGACGATTGATGAACTTCGTAGGAATATCGAACGTGAAATTGCAGCAGTATCAGCCGATTTATGCTTGAAAACCGTCGTAAATTGGGTTCAGTGTCTGGACTTCTGCAAGCGTGCCCGTGGTGGCCATGTAAAAGAAATCGAGTTCCATACATAATGGCATCGAACGTACTTTCACAGGAATAAAGAATTTCATTGATATCCAAAACCGTTTTTGTTTTATTTAAAAAAAACTTTTGTAGCGCTCTTATTGAAAAACCCTTTAGTAAGCACTCTGATACACTATGCACACTGTTATCTACTGTTACGGAAGCATGTCAGAAATGTAGGAACATCGCTTACACTATAACCAACAATTTCCACTTGGGCTATTAACCCGATAGCTGGTGCTGTCGTCGATCTCCGAAACCACACAACTCTTTTCAATGAAATATTGTGCATGTTTATGGCTGGTTCCCGGTTGAAAGATAGGACACCATCCTAAAGGTGATACCTTGCAAACCATAAACGCAAAACGGGTTGTGGCACCTTTCATTCAAAAATCAAATTAAACGCTATTTCTATAAAGTTGTATAATTAGGTAAAATCATAAATGGACATGGTCCAAATAAAGCACTTTGAGAAATCTGAGCAAGACTTAAAACGAAATATATGGTCAAAGCCGGGTGGGTACAGCTATATATAAAAAAGACTGACGTCCGTATGTGCACTCATAACTCGGGAATAAATCGTTAGATTTTTATTATTTTTGGTTTAAAAAAGAACATGTTATGCTACTTTTTGTGTGGATAGAATTTAGTATGGAGAATCGCATTTTGAAAAAAAATTACTGGATAGTGCCACTTCCAATAGGTGCAACAAAAAATATGTAAAATTTTAAATTTTTGAATTCCTTAGATATTCCGTGCTTACCGCTACACAATTTGAAATTGTAAGTCGGCCCAGTTATAATTTTGTTGTGAAACATCAATGCACCGCAAGTTTGCGAATAAAAGACATCGACATTGCTATACTTCAGTCATTTTTATTGCATAACTATAAGTTTTGAAAAAAGAATTTGAATTGACCGAATTACATAAAGTAGCATTAGCATTGTGCACGCTCGAAATTATTATTTTTATTACATTAAAGAAATTGGGCGGAACAAAGTTCGCCGGGTCAGCTAGTTTGATATAATATTTACTTCCATATCAGACGAATAACTCAAAGATGAATTTGATTTAACACTATTCCTTTTCTATATTTTATGAACTTCTCTGATCCTTACCTACCTATCTAATAAAAAAAGAAAACAACAAACCAAACTTTTGATCGACTTTAATAAACTTCCGCTGTCTATCAGGGCATAATAGCAACACTTGGAATGTTTTTAAACGTATTAAAAAATGGCTTCTCAATTACAATTATGGTACTTTAGAATCTTTTACTTTCGACTTTCTGATATAACTCTTGCTCTAGTTTCTTTATTTTCTTTGATTTTATTTTTGAATTTATTTGTTTTTCTTTTTTCATTTATCCTGTTTTTTTTTATTAGAAAGTTATTTTGAATTACTTTTCTAGTTTATGGCCACCCCATCATAAACTTTAATTTGATTAAAGTGGCATTCAAAACTATTTCACTACAATTGTTAGTAAAATACAGAATGTCTTAACTTTTCATATAATCTACTTTTGTGCGTTATAGTTAGTTATAAAAAATAAAAAATTAAAAAAATGCGGTTTTTTGCAAATTGGACTGACGATGTTTGTGACAAAATATGTCAAGCTGTTGTTTCCCGTTTTATGCTCCGTGATGGACTTAGGGGATTGACGCATCCTAATCCACATATAAATGCTGTCTACCACATCAAGTCCAACGTCTTGCCCAGAACATACATATCCTTGAGGTACTGACGGATTTTGTCAATCTAGACACAGAATAAGACGTTATTATTGCTTTAGAAAAGAAACCATTAAGGTAAAGTGACCATACGTCCCGCTTTTAGCGGGACAGTCCCGTTTTTGAGGTCTCTGTCCCGCGGCCATAGCTGTCCCGCTAAACGTCCCGCTTTTCCAACTTTCGTAAAAAATGTCCCGCTTATAGGTACTACTTTTGTAAAATGGTGTGTATGTTTCTACAATTCTTAAAATAAAGCAATTTTATGATTACTATTTATTATCCCTGTGCATATAAATTGGAGCATATAAAACAAACGTAAGAGCTGTTAAAGGAAGAAAATGAGCTCATGTAGGTATACTCCATCTTAAATGAATTGTCAGTTTTGTTGCTTGTAGTCTGTCACTTTTGAAACGAAAACAAAACAATTTGCTGTGTAGTGAAGTATATTGGAGGGATATTTGTAGATAGGTAAATAAAAACTAACTCAAATGTTAGCACAATACCTACTTAATAATATTATCGCATCATTATACCTAAATAGAAATAGAATGGCATCCACTAAATATGTCATTTGACGTTTATTTTATACGTACTATTCTATTGTTTTACTAAAACATAACCTAATTTCAACTCCCTTCGAAATTTTGGAAATGTGTCCCGCTTTTATTTCAAGTAAATCTGGTCACTTTACATTAAGGGCACCATTGACAAAAACAAGATCCTTATTAGATTACATTTACATTTGCTTTTATTGAACTATTTTTTTGAATGCAATTTGGTGGTGAATAATTAATATCTGAATGTATTGGGCCGACAACGTAATATGTTTGTTTTTCTTCAATCTATATTAACATAAATATATTGTGGTTGCCTTCTAGGATTCATACTCGTAGTATGCATCTTTGTTTGGATTAACCTCATGGTGTTCATTGTTTAAATCCTGGTATTGAAAACAAGATCCTTATCATCTGCGTTCTGATATACCTATACATTGTACAACAAAATTGAATGGACAACATTTTCTAAATTAACGTGTCATGGTTCAATTAATTTATTGCCCGATTTTAAAGAAAAGCCTAGATTGGAGAGTTCCCAAAATGCCGTAAAGGAGTTCCAATATTGTAAAATGCGAGCAAACTTTAAAACCATAAATCTTGGGCATATTTATATGAGATGTGTAGGTAATACATGAAATTCCAAAGCTATGAGGAAAGCAAAGCAGGATTCCCAAAGGTGACAAGAGTAAGACTTAATATTCACTATTGCCACTTAAAGCTCGCATGCTGCGTCAAATTTATGAATGGCAAGATATTTTTTTATTTGTTAAAACCTTTTATTGTTCGCTATAATGGTGTTACAAATAACAAACGATTCATAAGACCAGGCGATATGCTGGCAAGGACTGGCTTGCTGAACAAAAGCACTGCTGACGATGCTCATAAAACCCGAAAGCCATTAAATCTTACTAACGGTAAATAAACAAGAATATGCTGTGGCTACATAGATTGAAACCTCCTATTTCCAAGAGCACTGTACAAACTAAACGGACGATGGTACAAATACGGCCCTTTTATCCCGGGCATGTAATATGTGAGCCATGCTTATTTACTTTCAAATTACTATCATCATTAGACAAACTTCGTTCGCCACACGGAAGCCTCACGTTCTTTAAACGAGTGCAATAAATCCCCTAAATACGCCGCCAGAAATCTCCTAACCCCTATCCAATGTGTGTCTAAACGATTTGATTTTATGTCCTACCATACACATTATATCTTAGCGCTAACGCATTTCCGAATAACGGCCAACGCGCCGCAACACAGATACAATCCTCGAGATGCCAGATATAATTTCTCGTATTTCTCGACAGTTTTTGTAACAAATTATTCATAACCTCAAACTGTGAAAATCCTCACAAGGCTGCCTATATAACTACCAGTTAAACACTTTCAAAGAGCATTGGCCATAAAAACATGCAGAACAAAAAACAAAAAATAAAAAAATGGAGCAACAGCCGGTCTTCTGTTTCAACTAATATTTTCCCATTAAAATTAATCTCCCATGGTTGATAACGACATCGAACAAAGGAGCGAATGCAGTTCCTCTACGCTGCCAGAATACGAGTATCTGTTGTAGGGGGGGATAGCGGCGATAGGACATGATGATGACGTAGTGAAATGTTGGTACCCGCTTCCAATCAGTTGCTGGCTTTGCTTGCTTACTTGCCCCACTAAGCCATCAATGAAACGAAACAACGAACAAAGAATAAATAAACTTTATGTGCTACACCCATCCACCACCCGGAAAATACAGAAAGGTGGAAGGGAGGACAAAGCATTCAGTTCCAGTCACCAGTGAGCCATACTGATGATACATAAACCCTCTCCTGCAAAATTTCTATTAACGTGGCAAAAAAATAAAAACACCCAAGCGCAAGGAAGGAAGGAAGAAAACCAGAGTGTAATCTAGGTCTTGTTTTTCTTTGGGTCGACGTCCTGAATCATATCGGATTGAGGAGCAACGAGCAAGGAGTCAGCAGCTGCCGTGCTACTAGTATACGACACACCTAGTATTTTTGTTTTTTGTTGCTGTTTCTGACGTGGTATAGTCCTTATTTTATGTTTTCGATAAAAAATTCACAGCAATATTTGTAGAGCGTTACTTGCAAGGACGGTGCAGATGATGGAATGCTTTCCTTGTAGACAACATCAATTTACAGATTGGTCGCAGCTAATAACTGCTGGACCATAAGATGCCAACAGGGTGAGCGGATGTGTATAATAGGTCTTGGGTGGGGTCCCTAGAAGACTGTCCTACGTTTTGAATTTAATGGTATACGCTTCGATTTTATGTGCACTCTTGCGTCCGAGTCCTGAGATGGTAAATTACAAATTTGTGTAATGCACTCCTAAGTGTTTAAATCGGCTTTTAGTTGAGCCAATGCTGTATTTAAGTGGATGAATATTTGTATCGTTGATTCATCCGTAAAATGGTGAAATAAGTAAGGATACGATTATATCGAGATACTTTCGATTTATTGGCTTCGTCTTGTGTTCTTGTGTATTCGAGATTGAAGTGGCTTATCTTCGGCAAAGAACTAATTGAGTGTGTCTCACCTTACACGGCCCTTTTCGGGATATTGCTACTTACAGTCACTTGTCAGGTCAGGGGAATGGGGTGGTTCGGTGTCTAATCATTTAGTATCCAAATACAACTTCAGGACGTACGTAAGTGTTGTTGGGTACAGGTATTCGAGAGGATTACAGCCATGGGTTTCGTATGGAGTCGTGTTGAATTAAACTGAATTGCATGTATGTGTCTAGTATATGGAACAATTTGAAGCGACTTATGGGAGCAATGATTGGTATCTCCTCTTAAGCTAGTTAATGTCTTTATTAGGCCTGTTTAATTGAACAACAACTGTCTCAGCTAAGAAAAGCTAGGATGACTGTATACAGACACATTCTGTATGAACCTGTTTTGCTGTGTGCTGCGACTTTTAGTTTGATTGAACCTTCTCCTAGTTCACATTCTATGGTAGTGAAATGAACAGCAGTTTAATAGCAATTTCATGAACATACATCACCAAAAAGGGTCCATCGCATGAACTGCTATTGTCAAGGCATTTCTAGTTGGTATATAAATAACTAGCGTGACATAAAGTTTAGTTTGTTTTGTGAGCTTGTTGTTCCTAGTTCTCTGGAATAGAGTGCTATGTCAAATATATGTGCGGCTTCAAAATTTGAAGAAGTCATTTGTAGTTCAAATTGTGATGCAATAAGTCAGTCAGCCGATACAGACGAGGTTTAACTGTAAACTGTAACTGAGCGTACTTTTTTTGTCCATGCCACCCGCCAATGGAAGTCATTACCCATACACCTCAGAAGAATCACAAACGCAAATATATTTAAAACTGATCTTTTTAAATACATAGCTAGAAATGCATATATTTATTCATATACACTTGCTAAATTTTAGAACATTTAAATATTGAAAACTTATATATAACATAAATCTTTATAAGTACAAATATTTAAATTGAATTTTTCCTCCCCTAAAATTTGTAAACTCGATTATTAGAATCACTGAAATGACTTCTTACTCTTGTATTGTTCTTAAATTGTTTAACTTTAAGCCAATCACAGCAAATAAGATCAATCTTAATGTGAAATTATACTTTATAGTTTATACAATAAATTCAATTCAATTCAGCACAAACACCTCTGCGACGAATGATCTATCCTTACCATCACGCACCTCGTCTCCTGCAAGAAAGTAAATCCAATCCTCAAATTAAGTGGGAGTTTCTGATTGTGTAGGCTCCAAGTGGTTGGAATTATTTTAAGGTAGAAGTGGGTAATATTTGGTAAAATATAGTTTTGCGTCCCTCTTATTGCATATTTTGAACAAAACTGTTAGAGCGGTTTTTGTAAAAATATGCAGAAAAAAAACAGTAACAATTTTCATAACATTTAGTCAAATAATTACAATTGCTTAATTATTTAGTTCAAAACTGCGTATTAAACATGGTAAGCATTACTTGGGTTTTAAAGTTTATCGAAATCGAAGATGGGGCTTTCGAGATATGAGTAGTTTTAAGAATTAGCTTATAGTTTTCGATGATTCGACTTAAAAATTAAGGACGCAATAATTTTGAAAACTACATTAAAAAAAATACTTTTTTCAAAAATCTACTGTACCATAATATAGAAATAATTATATTACCATAGAAATGGATTTTGTTACAATCGTGTGGACCGGTTTCGTGATATGTCCAAATTTCAAAAGTACCGTTATTCGAATTTTTAGGCAAAGGCTGGGTTTGTAGTCATGTTAATCTTATCTAATTACTTCGCAATCAAAAATAACGGCCTAGAACTGTAAGCCCCCAAACTCCAAATCCGTAGTTTGAACAAAATCCGGACACCCGTTTAGGCTGTGGCCCTCGGGAGTATTCGGACAGACAGACAGACGGACAGAATTTTGCGAACCACTTTTTTGAGTTCTTCTATTATCGTAATTTCAGATTTGATTAGATAATATCTCGAGTTCGAAATTTTGTACGAAAACAATATTTTTCTCTTAATACATACTTATACGTAAAATGGGAAAGTTAAAAAAAAACACATTAAACTACCAACGACCAACGTCTTATGTGAATGTTTTTTTTTTTTGTTGAATTGTTGATGGAGCTTCTTGTCTCAATTAAAATAATTAAATTTGTCTCTATCGATGACCGTATTTCTACACAGTGTTCCCAGACTTTGAAGACTTTTTTCTATCTTATTTATTAAAAATTAGATTTAATTTAGACTTGTCATTCATTGCTAAATGGTCTGCAGATAATGGACTGATTTTAAATCCAAAAAAAACCGGCCAAGTGCGAGTGTCACTCGCGCACCGAAGGTTCCGTATTTGGCTAAAGTCCAACACATCAGATATTATTTGAAATCTATATCATTCAATCTTTCCCCTCTTCATGAATTCATCACAATTTAGTTTAATTTAATTACTTAATATTTTTACTCTCAAAAATTACTCGCACATGAATCTCATTTTCTAATTATTACCTATAGTACCCAACCCATGCCAATTTTCCATTATGTATGCGACCTGTCCCTATTAAAAACTATTGACTAAAAATATATTACTTTTATTTTGTTCTGTACTCCCCAAAAAAATGTATTATATTCCCCAACGAAATTAGCAGGCGGGAACCCTGGTGGGGTTCTGTCTTTGATGGGGTCAATTGTGCACAACTGCGTAGTAGAGATTAAAACTTATGAGATCAACGTATTTTACATGGTAAAATTATCTTTTTTGAAAATATCTTGTAAACTATTAACTTTTCGGCAAAACAGTATTCAGCACATTTATAGATAAGAACATGATCTACAAAAAAGAATTTAATGTATTTTTTTGTGAATCAAAAAATAAACCGTTTTTTGGGCGAATGAAAATATTTTTTTCACCAGATTACTAATTAATCGAAAACCAATCGATGTATTCCTTCCATTGGTATTTGTCGTTTAACTAGAGGTTATACCGGATGTTGTGTGTAAATTTTAGCCTCCTATGTCAATCGGTTCTTGAGATAGACCTGGTAACAAAATTGGCTTAGTGGGTTCGGACAGACAGACAGACAGACAGACGGAGAGACATCCGAGCGAAACTAATAAGGTTACGTTTTTTCCCTTTGGGTACGGAACCTTAAAAAGAGCCAGTTAATATTAATCTCGAAGAAACTATTTAATGTTGAAGAATTGCCGCCCATTTTCCTCAATTTCAATTAACTTATCTGACAGCGTTGTAAGTCTTGGATATAAATGAAATTGGTCCCTCTCCGCCACTGATCATGTCAATTCTATTATAGCGCGTGTTTATGGAGGATTGCGAAAGCTGTGGATGTTATCTAGTTTCACACCTTTTAATACCAAAGTGAGGTTGATAAAATCACTTCTTCTGCCGATCTTTGATTACGCTATAGTTAATAATTGTAAACTAGATTCCGTTTCTCAGCACATTACTTGTAGCTTTTAACGATATGGTTCGTTATGCCTTTGGAGTTAGAAGATGCGACCATAAATATCTCATTACCATATGCATGTCCTTGGATGTTCATTTTGAAAGTTTTTGGGAAATTAGATGCTGCGTATTTTTACACAAATTAATACATGATCGATCACCCCCGCATTTATTTGAAAAATTAAAATTTGTTCAGTCGCCAAGAACTTTTAATCTTATTACGCCTAGCTCTAAGTATCTGAATTCGTCCCGGCTCTTTTTTGTTTATGTGTCCAGACTGTGGAATTCACTGCCTACAACCATCAAGCAAGTAATAGGAGCCCAGCAATTTAAAAGTGCTTTATTTGCACATTGCACACTTCTCGTCATTGTCATCTATTCTTATAGTTTTCTTTTTTGAAGTTATTACTTCTTTAGGCGCGTTGGGCACTTTTAGATGGAAAGAAATTAGTGAATTCGCGTCACCTTAACAACGACACCGCGTCATCGTCACCGAAAAAACGACACCGCGTCATCGTCACCGAAAAAACGACACCGCGTCATCGTCACCGAAAAAACGACACCGCGTCATCGTCACCGAGAAACCGACACCCGATACATGGCGCTGTTGTCCATTTTTTTGAGAAACTCAACCGATCCAAATGAAACTTTGTTTGTGTGCATGGTTGGATGCAGCTAGAATGATAGGATAGTTTTGGACCCGATAGGTGACGCTATTGTCGGTTTTTTTGAGAAACTCAACCGATCTCAATGAAACTTTGTTTGTGTGCATGGTTGTATGCAGCTAGAAAGATGGGATAATTTTGTACCCGATAGGTGGCGCTGTTGTCCATTTTCCGAGAAACTCAACCGATCTCAATGAAACTTTGCTTGTGTGCATGGTTGTATGCAGCTAGAAAGATAGGATAGTTTTGGACCCGATAGGTGGCGCTATTGTCGGTTTTTTTGAGAAACTCAACCGATCTCAATGAAACTTTGTTTGTGTGCATGGTTGTATGCAGATAGGAAGATAGGATAGTTTTGGACCCGTTAGGTGGCGCTGTTATCGATTTTTTTGAGAAACTCAACCGATTTCAATGAAACTTTGTTTGTGTGCATGGTTGTATGCAGCTAGAAAGATAGGATAGTTTTGGACCCGATAGGTGGCGCTTCTGTTGGTTTTTTTTTAGAAACTCAAACGTTCTCAATGAAACTTTGTTTGTGTGCATGGTTGTATGCAGCTAGAAAGATAAGATAGTCTTGGACCCGATAGGTGGCGCTGTTGTCGATTTTTTGAGAAACTCAACTGATCTCAATGAAACTTTGTTTGTGTGCATGGTTGTATGCAGCTAGAAAGATGGGATAATTTTGTACCCGATAGGTGGCGCTTTTGTCCATTTTCCGAGAAACTCAACCGATCTCAATGAAACTTTGCTTGTGTGCATGGTTGTATGCAGCTAGAATGATAGGATAGTTTTGGACCCGATAGGTGACGCTGTGGTCGATTTTTTTGAGAAACTCAACCGATCTCAATGAAACTTTGTTTGTGTGCATGGTTGTATGCAGCTAGAAAGATGGGATAATTTTGTACCCGATAGGTGGCGCTTTTGTCCATTTTCCGAGAAACTCAACCGATCTCAATGAAACTTTGCTTGTGTGCATGGTTGTATGCAGCTAGAAAGATAGGATAGTTTTGGACCCGATAGGTGGCGCTGTTGTCGATTTTTTGAGAAACTCAACTGATCTCAATGAAACTTTGTTTGTGTGCATGATTGGATGCATCTAGAAAGATAGGATAGTTTTGGACTCGATAGGTGGCGCTGTTGTAAAATAATATGCATTATTTTTCATGTACCTACAATAGCGCTTTAAATTAAAGTGAAAATTATATTATAATATTTGTAGTAGTAGTTTATAATAATCAATAAAGAAACTTAATTTAAAAGTATTTCCTGACGATTCGAAAGATGCACATGTAATTGTTCAAGTAATAACTTCTGTCGGCACTCCCGGAGTGCTTGTCTTTTTTTTTTATTTCATCTTTCGTTTCAGCTTTCTTTCTCCCCCTTCGTATCCCACTTTCCCGTCTATTTAACTCCTTCCTCTGTATTTCTTATATCTTTTAATTTAACTTAAGATTTTTTTTTTAACTATTAATTTTATTTAAACATTCTTTTAATTGTGCTCCTAATTTTACAAAATTAATTTAATATGCATATTCTTGTGAGCTTTTTTGTACTATAAAATACTCTTGTTCTTATTTGTACCTTGCCAAATAAAATTGAAATTGAATTGAATTGAAATTGAGGAAAAGATTTTTTCTATAACGAAGAAAAAATATTTTTATTAACAAGCTTATGTAATACAACATAGAACATAAAAATAATAAGGATTTCCTTTAGGCTCGAAATCAGGTAAATCAACATGTTCTGTCTGTTGAATGATTTTGTAAAATGTAGGCGGAGTTGGGCAATGGAGCGGGACACTAGGCCCGATTATAATTTACTGCAACAAATTTTTTTGTTAACTACATTAAATTAATTAAATAAACATATACCTATAATAGTTTCCTAACAACGACCAAAATGAATCACTTCCAACTTCCAATCGATTGACTGTCCATTGGTAGTTACTTTTGACCAAACTCACCCTCATCGCTTACCTATAACTAAATTAACCCAGTACAACAAATATCGCTTTCACAAATAACACTGAAGAACGCGGAAATTAATTTAAACTACCACCGTCCACCTTTGAATTCCATAATCAATTGATTGAACTTCCCATCAATTGGGGTCCAATCAAAAGCACTGCTCCCTATCAGGCGACGACGGATGGTTATTTAAGCTAGCCACCTTCATGTTTGCGCAATACCTTCTCTCTATTTGCGAATATCCAATCACTGTGGACTGGAACCGAACCCAGCCGCTGCTGCGCTGGTGTGACAATCAACGGACCACAGCTCCCTTCTATTTCTTTTTCCATCTCAATGTGTAGGTACTTACACTACGTTGTCATATAGTTTCGATTTAATTACCTCGTGGTAGGAGTCCATTTTCAATTATTCTGGCCTCCAATAGAAGTCTCGGCAATAGAAGACACATTGCAATCAGAATGTGAATGAACGCCGCCGTTGGACCACCGTGTGTCCAGAGCGCTCGTAAAGTTCCACCGCGTGCCTCTTCTACCAGACCATCGTGCGGCGATAAGGAACATTTTCTTTCCGTCAGACCAGCCAATTTGATGCCATCGTTGGCCAAGTTACCCACCTGCAATGATGAAAGAGAGAAAAATAAGCAAAACGAAACCATGAATGAAGCGAGGCAGGAGGAGGAGGATACGTGCGCTGACGCTGATATTGATGCATCGCCGAGCTAAGGCTAGAACAAAATTGGATATAAATTGCAATTGTTGCAACAGGGCCCCAGCGGTGCCATAAAAGGACTGGGGACACAATATGGCAAACGATTTTGTGAAAAGGGATTTTTATCAAAATCGCACATAATTGAACGAGCGCACATTGCCCCCCACACTATTCCGCGGCTTGTCCCATTGTCCTATCGGGCGTTGTCATTGTTTCCGGTTTATTCATCAGCAAAAGGCATTCATGGGCATCAACAGATATCCGAGAATGTCCTGTGTGCTGTGTGACATAATTAATTCCATTATAGAGGCAGCAGCGAATAGTTTGTAAATATATATAAAATTTAAATACTGGCCAAAGGGTTGGAGAAAGGATCACTATGTGTTCTGTAGTGTATGTGAAGGAATAGATAAACAAATTTTGTACTTACTTTGAAAACTGCTGATGTGAAGAATAGTGGCAGGAGTATAAACACCACACCGCACAGGACAATCTGTAAATTTAGTTCGGCCACTGGCTCTATTTTCCATTGGATGAGGGAGCAACCTGAAATAGATTTCCGGTTAGAGTGGGGATAGCACAGTTGTTGTCCAAAGAGAAGTGATTTTTGATAATATGTAAATAAGTAATTAAAGTGATTTAAATTACAGCTGTGTGTAATTAAGTAGACTTTAAGTGAAAATGAAATTTCAGTTTTAAAGTGTTAATTAAAATGTGATTAGCATCTTACAATTTACAGACATTCCGACAACGATAAAGACTAAAGTTCCCCCGGTAGCAATGTAATACTCACAAGACAAAGTTCTTTCAGCCACTGACAAAATTACACGTCTTAGGCAGGTTCGCAGCTCTAAGGTCAAGGGAGGACATTTTGAATTTGAATGCAAAATTGGGAAAAAAAATTTTTTTTGTTTAACGGCTATATCCGATCGAAATGTCCCTTAAATAGGGTGACTAGAGGTCCTCTGTTAAGAGGGCGGTATCTTTCTGAAAAAAATATGCAATTTGTACTCTTTTTGGGAACCTTTTTTTCACCGCAAATTCAGAAATTTTCTGCATCTTTCTGGTGTGAAACCGACCTAAAATATACATGTACCCGAACTCATTCACTTCTGAACACAACACCATCTTTTTTATTTTATTTTTTAACAATAAATTGCAAATTTGACAGCTGAATTTCTTTCGCAATTTTAATGAATTTGTTAAAAATTATGGTTCTCGTTTGTTGTAATGAATTGAACAAATATATGTAGGTACCTATATATTTTGTTTTATTGGTTGTTTTTCTTTAATTTTTTACTTAAGATTTTTGAAGGGGTCCTCTTTTTCTGACTTAGGGTGTTTGAAAAAATAATAATGTTTGTTAAATTCAAGAATTTTTTTCTATGGAATTGGGTTCTACTTGTATTTCGATCCAGTTAGGCGGGAGGGGTCATAAAAAATATTAATACATTACTTAATATGACTAGCAATTTTAAGAGTCAGAAATTTGTTCTTTCGTATTATTTTTAAAGTTATTCGGTTAATAGTTTTGAAAAAAAATATTTTCAAACTTGAAATTTAAGCGAAAAAATTAAATAAAAACATTGATTCTTTTTTTCAATATTGTGAAATTAATTACTCAATTTGTTAATCAAACACTGAAAAACAGTTTGATTTAAAGCTGTAGAGTTTGTTCAGTCTCCAGGCAGCAATGTCAACAGATTTCTTAGGCAAGTATAAGGGGGCAAGGTGCCACCTGCACTGTTGAATTTTTTTTTATCATTTATTTATTATTTATTCTCAAAAATTCATTGTAAAATAGTAAATGTTATTAAATTAGACCTAACTAATAATCATTTTTAACCTTCACACTAAATATTTCCTAGATCACAATATGCAATTTTGTATGAAAAATTTCGCCATTGTGACTTCGAAAATTTTTGCCTGGACACTAAAAATGATTATAAGTACCGCGGAGTGACATATTATATTTAAGGGGAAAAATAGAGGGAGTGTCGCATTGTATAAATGAATACAGTGTGGGGTAAACAGTAGGTACAATATATAGGTATGTAAATGCAACAAATGAAATGAAAGTGACGAACAGAAGGTACAATAATACCTACAATTTTAAAGTCGATTATTAGTGCAACAAGATTTCGATTTCTTTAAGTCTAATATTCAAAAGTTACAGCTTTACTTTACATAAAAAGAATCAGACTTTCAATGGTTCAAATGTCTTCAGAGAGCGTGTTAAATAATTTGAAAGAAAAAATTGCGTCAAAGCTTCCTAAGCTAGAAGTGCGAAAAGTAGGTAGGTATGTTATCCAGGGAACTTGAATTGCTTCGAAGGTTATGGTTATCATTGATGGAAATCCGTGAGTACCAACATCTAATAAAAAATAATAATAAAAAAAAATGTAAGTTGTACATACAGATGTCCAACTCCCAGAATCCGCAGTTTATTTAAAATGACAAAAGTGATTGCTACTCGGGATGAAATCAATATTTTTCTGATTAAATATTTTTGTTTAAATTTAAAGCAATAAAAATAAAAATCAATATACTTCTAAATTAATAAATTTAATTAAAAAAAACCAAAAAGATTTTTTTTAATTAAGACGTATCCCAAAAACTATAAGCCAGAAAAATATTCAATCAAATTGTAATTGTAAAATACTTTGCTGCCGTAAGCATTTCATTTACGAATTATACCCTATGCATTTTTATGGAAGCTGCTTTTGGCGTCAACTGAAGGTCACAGTAGCGAAAACAGCAACAATATTAACGTAAACTTTTTTCTAAAGCCTAGCATTAAAAGTCTATGACAAAAATTCGGAAACAATTGTAACATTTTTCGTGTCGACTTATGAGCCCGAACCATAGAAAATTACATCTCTCGGGTGAACGCCCTTATGAACGACAGTTTTTTTTTTTAAACACAATGGTATCTAAGCACTTCAACTTGAAATAAGAACGTATTCTATAGAATACTGCAAAAACAACTCGTTCTACTCCAATTAAAGTATATCTATCGACCTTTTATAACACCTACCTATTTTTCTTGTGTTTGTAGAAATGTAGATACCTTACTATACAATTTCTACCGCCTACGGTTCATTTTCATTTTGAGATTCTATCAGAATCATTTAGCCATTGCCCATACTATCATACAATTATCCGATAAGTGCTTACGTTACAGGTCTCTATGGCCTACGGCTTTTAATTGAGAGATAAGAAGAAAAATCCACAGAATCGCTGGTAAATTATAAGAAGACTGAGTACTTCAGGTGGAAGTGATAAGTTCCCAGAAGAATTCACAAAGAAAATCTCTTCATAATCGGTGGGAAGACAATTATAATATAGTTGGCTACAGTTTGATCGTTAATTAATCGGTATTTATATTGGTCCATTGCAGGTCAATGGAGTGCTATAAAATTATGTTGAGTAAAATCAATCACAACCGGTGTCGCGGTTTTTTAACTGAGTATTTATCAAGTGAGCTCGAAGAAACATGTTGGAATTAAGTTAACCGTCATATTCTGGGCCTATTCTGAGGACATTTGCATAATGAGACGGTGAGACGGCTCTCGTAAGAGCGGCAACGTATTTCTTGTATTGAGTTCGCTTTGTGCTCGTGCGTTTGCCTGTCTGTATACATATAAATAACAGGTGATTTTTTAAGAGGTTTAGAACTTTTTAAAAAAAAAAAAACACAAAAAATTCGAAGAAATGAATGAAATATTTATTTGAATCGATAGTTTGAACCTTGCAATTTAATGTTTAAAGATAATTTCATGCAAATGTTGACCGCGGCTGCGTCTCAGGTAGCCCATCCGCTGAGTCCAATTTTGGCATACTCTTTCACACATATCGGCCGGTATCTCACGAATGAATGCAGGATGTTGGCTTCCAGTGCGTCAATCGAAGCGGGCTTGTCCCTATACACATTAGCCTTGACATACCCCCACAAAAAATAATCTAATGGTGTCAAATCGCACGATCTAGGCGGCCAATTGACCGGCCCGAAACGTGAAATTAACTGTTCACCAAACTCGCCTCGCAATTGCGCCATTGTTTCGCGTGCTGTGTGGCATGTGGCACCGTCTCGTTGAAACCACATATCATGCAAGTCAAGAACTTCCATTTCGGGCAAAAAAAAATTGTTATCATCGCTCGGTAGCGTTCACCATTGACAGTAACGCTGCGATTCGCATCATCTTTGAAGAAATATTGCCCAATAATGCCGCCGGCCCATAAACCGCACCAAACAGTGGCTTTTCGGGATGCATTGGTAGCTGTTGCAATGCTTCTGGCTGATCTTCACTCCAAATGCGGCAATTTTGCTTATTTACGTACCCATTCAACCAAAAATGAGCCTCATCGCTGAACACAATTTTTCGATAAAAAAGCGAAAATGAACATTTCGAACCGAGCACGAATTTTGATAGTAAAATTCAATAATTTGCAAGCGTTGTTCATTTGTAAGACGATCCATGGTTAAATTGCAAACCAAACTGAAGCTGCTTGACAGAGACACAAGGTACTAAACACACGTCAGCTGTCAAAACCAGTGTTGCCAAAACCAAACCAGCTAAAAAATACCGTTATAAAGCGAATAAGAGCGGAACAACCAATGATACCAACTGAGGCACAATCATGCCTTTTTCCGATACTTGAGGCATTGAGGAATAATTTTTAGAAAAACAAAAACATATTTTTTTGTAAATTGTTTTTAAATCTGGTACATTCTTTTATTCAAAGGCGTATCACTAATTTTTATCTACAACTGAGCATTATGCTCATTTTCCAATTCTCTACTTATAGGCTTTTCACACCAAGCCGAAAACCATGTTTTCCTTGAAAACTCGTCTATGCATTCAAACTGCCCACCAACTTTTTTTGTTTTGCAAACTCTTTTGGCTACAAATTTCGATCGCATTATTTAACAAACAAAATGAATTTAGTGCATTTCAAAATAATACAATTCAATTGATGGAAAATGATTTTAAGTTGTGAGTTGTGACATTTGTTTGGTCAGCCATTATGCTGAATTTGCTGAATATTGCAAAAGTTTTGTTTGTTTCAACAACCCAACGATTGCAAGTCGTTTTCGTGATGTTTTCGTGTAAAACGAGTTTAAACGACTCGTTTTGAAAACTGAAATATGAATGGGAAATCTTATGTCTTCGCGAAAACCCGGTTTTCGGCTTGGTGTGAAAACCCTATTACTCACTAAACCAAAACCGTACCAAGTAGAAACACTTATTTTAGGTTTACCCATTTATTTACGTGCTGATGAGTAACAAATCGGAACAAACATTTCTTCATCTTTTTCAATATATTGAAGCTTATTTGTTTCAATTTAAACTTAATTCATTCCTAACAGATTACGAAAGAGCATTTAGAAACAGTCTTATGAAACTTTTCCCAAGTTTCATTATTGCCAGGCTGTTAGGGGGAAGGCGTCTCAAATAGCCGACATTTCTAGGCTCTCTTAATAAGAACGAGGAAGCGAAACGACTATTCCCTACGTTCTTAATACTTCTGCTACTGAGACCTGGCGATATTTATTCAGCGTTCGATCTTCTATATACAGACGCATATGGGAAGGCATTCAAAGCAAACAGAGAAAGTACGAGTATTTTCAAGGATTACTTAATACATTATAAGCATCAATGGATGGACAAGATTGCAGCATTATTACTGAAAGTTATCATAATACATATATGTATTTGAATAAGAAAGACAACTAATTTAGGAAACTCTATCAGCTGTTTCTGTATATTTGGAAGAACTAATAGGACGACAAGTGCTCTTGAAGGCTACAACAGCCGCCTCAGTCAAAAACTATCAAAGCGCGGGACTTTCTTTAAATTTATTGACTGCTTTCAGATGAAGATTGTATCAAATCAAGAGAATTCATCATGTCCTTAGATGAATCGTTTGATATTTTTGAACCTCAAAAAAAAAAATTTTTTTTTTGAGACAGTCAAATACAGATTGAGTCAAGTTTGAAGAACTTGGACAAAAAAATAATTTCCATCAATGATTTCTTAAATCAAATGACAAGCAACCAAAACAACCTTGTTGACAAAAAATCTGTAAATTTAACATACTGTCGTGAGAATCATGAAGAAGCAGACCAATACCCTGAGGACCACGATTTTCCGATGAAATAGGAATCTTGTGCGCAATTTGCTACACAAATGAACGATCTATTCTACAATCTTTTAAAAGGCAGTGCAAATCTAACCCCAGGGACAAAATTATATGTTCGGCGCCACCTTCCATTCTCCAGTTGGAACAAACTTTGGTCCTGACTTTATATACAGCGAACTAAACTAACCTAAACGTTCTTAAGAAATGCTCCTTAATGTTGTTTCGTTCTTTAAAATTCTTATTTTGTTAGTTAAACTTTAATTTCGATCACAGTCTCAGTAAATAAATAATATTCATTTCTAAAAGCTTCAGAAATATGTTCTCAGAGCTCAAGCTTCTTCCCTGAGAGTCCACTTCGCCCTAGGCTGTTTCTTGTTATTTCAGATCAGAGATTTTAGAATCCCTCTTTTACTTAACCTGACATTATGATATGAAACACCACTTTTATGGTAGAAATCACCTGCTATAATAATATGCCTCCAGCCAAACGGATACATGCATTCACATGCACACATACCAAAAAAGGGGTAGGCAAATTTGCCTTTCAAATAATCAAAATCCGAAAAGCCACTTCAACCAAAAACTAAGTTATGCACAAATCCTCGACCCTCGACTCATCCCCACTGCAAGAACAAACATTTCAGCACCCTCCCATCTACGAGTACGAGTATGTGCTGTACGGCAAACAGCCTTCTGGCTCCTGGTATCGAATACTGCACTCGCCTGTCGTCTGTGCTTGTACCCTCAAACACTATAGTGCGAGCACAATGTGTCATTTCGATAGTGCACTTAACAGCTGAATTCAAAAGCACAAAATGATAAATGCATGAAGCGTGCACAATCCGATTTCGCAACTTCCATACACAAAAACCCACTTCTCCAGTTTCACAAAATGCGCATAGTACCTATACCTACAAAAAAAAAAAAAAAAAACAATACCATTCAAGGAGCAACAAAAACTTACCCAAAAATCGATAGGCACCATGAACAGCCAAATATCCCTGAAACAGTGTCAGCAATACTCCATACCAGATCGACCACAATGAATTCAAATGCAGATAGTTTTTGTGATCCTTGCCGTAGGGCGGCTGTTGATGCTGTAGATATTTGGCTGATTTTCTCTTCGAGTTCGGATACTTTGCATTGTGATGACTGAGATTGCTGCTCGCAGTCGTAATGACCGAATTACTGATACTGGAGTTGAGACTGGGACACGTCTTACCCATTGAGCCGGCCGATGTGTTCAGAATTGAGCGAGACGATGCTGATGAGGACTTTTTGTTGCCGGACACTTCGTTATTGTTCTCATAACCGACTAGGGAACCAGTTATTGACATTGTGCCGCCGCAGTCGTGGGTGGTTTGTAGTTAAGCGTTTTATTCGGTTACGCCAGCGTGTTGCTCATCGGAAGAGTACTATTTGTATCGGGCTTACACTAGCACTGGTTCCACTTAAATTGATACGATGATTATGTTTGTTTCCATGATATGATGGGTTCCTTTGGCGCATTGGTTGTGTGATGTATGCTGGAGTATATATATCTGAAAAGAAGTGCAGAAAAGAAAAAAAAATAGCAAATTACTTTGGAAGAATTTTTCTTTAAATATTTTTTTTTTCGCTAGTAAATGAAAACTACTTTCATAGAGAAATATTATTTCCAGACATTAAACAATTTTACAATACGTAACTTCTACCTCTACTTTTGCTGGAATTGCAATATAAAAGTTTGGCAGTTAAATTAACGAAAAAGAGAGGAAGTTTCGCGCACATTTTACTCGTCGTGAGGGTGACTCCACGCGGAACGTATATACTGCCATTATTTTCAAATTTCCTCCTGTCTATGCGGTAGCGGTTTGGGGGAGAAATGGACTTTAAAGGAGTTAATGTGCTGTTCGCAGTAGAAAGCATTTTAATTTGCATGTTTTAGGTACACTACGTGTGTACTAAGATCAGACAGAGACAGAGAGAGAGAGTGTGTAAGTGCGGACCAGTTTTATGAAACATTAAAGATGTTGTGGCAAGTGTTCCTTAAATTATACAAATGGATTTTATTGTCACTTTGGAAGAAAGTGTCCACAGAAGAATGCTATTTGACTGCGTTCAGACTTCAGTTGCCACCAGTGATTACAGATATTTTTTGCCTAAATTCCCCATTGGGGGATTTTTTTGAAAAATTTACCCATTTCATATTCGTTTTTTCCCCATTTAAATTCATTGAAGTAAAGACGCATTTTTAATTTAATAAAAATTAGTTTTGTTTTGTCAAGCCATTTTTTTAAAGAAGGTAAATACAAAAAGAAAAAAAAAAAAAACAAATAATATTCAAAGTCTTTCAGTTTAAACTAAGTAGTACAAAATAAGTTAAATTAAAAGCAAAAATTGCTGGTAGGTTGAAAAGATTTCAGATTTTAGGTAATTTATAAATAACGAGGCAGGTTGAAAGTAAATTAAAAATTTAAAAGGTATCTACCCTACATAAATGACAAAAATATATACTAAATAAAAAAAAAATATTTCAGGTACTTCAGTTTCTGTGGGTAACTGTAAACAAATTTATGATTTTAGAAAATTATTGACTTTAAATTTTTTTATTTTTTTATTAGAAGACCTTGAGAAAATCTAACAAAAGCAAAATAAAGTATTGTATTTGTCAATTATAACTTGAAATAGTTATTATGTTAATATTAAAACTAAAATGAATTTTAGTATGTTTAAGGACCATTCACATGAGCGGGAACTGCGAACTGCGAACAGGTGAATATTCGTAGGTTCTGACATTTTATTCACATGAAACATTTTTTGGTCGCAGGTACCCGCGAATCATTTGTATTGTTGAAGGTTAAGTTCGAGCGAATTGTTATATTAATTTACCCATAATTTTTTTGTTTTTTTCCTAAATCCGGGGGTAAAAGTAAACAACGATTTCAGTATATATAAGAGATACTTAATATTCTATTAGGGCAAATGAAAACAAATACGAATCCGTAGCGTGTGTTGTGAGGAAATTACATAGAAGCAATGTTTACATTTACCCCAAAGTCAAAATTTTGCAAAGGAAACGCCAATAAAAAGTTTTACTAAAATTATTTCTGCATCACCAATATCTACCAGTTCTACTGTGGTTCCTCCATCCAACCATTCTCTGAAGCTCCATACAAAGTGCCAGGATACGCTTCATTACTTGTCCATCGTGCAGAGGGCAGGGGGCAGAGCATAGCCATCTGCTGACACATATGCCAAAACAGTAATTGACTCGCGACCAGAGCCACCAGTGAGAAATAATTTCAGGCTTTCTAGCATCTTCCCGTCACCTTTAAAGAAGCTCAGGTTTCTTTAGGGATAATATTGGATTTCTCTTCATAAAGTTGCGGTACCATTCTTAAACGGGCTTTGAGTTATGAAACGAGGTCTTCAAGTTGTTAGTAACAACGTATTGAGCTATTAGTTCTCGCAATTCTTCCTTATCGCAAGGATAGCCACTTGAAGATCGTTGTAGGAGGTATTTAACGATTTCGCTCTCGACCTCTAATGGTAAAGCATTACCACGGCCCTGTCCAATTTTCTCCAAAGAGTTTCTTATTTTATTAATTCTGTTATATAAAACGGACACTGGTACTCCATAAGCCTCTTGGGCTACCCTAAATGTCATGGTTTTATTTTGGACATCTGCTTGGACAACATCATCTACTGAATATGATGGCAGTTGTTTTTTCAAAATGTATTTTCGAGGCATATAGACACCTAAAAATTTATTATTTAGCACTATTTTTTTTAAATATCACAGAAATTTTAATTAAAATGTATATTTACATTTACTCCCAAATCGATGTGTACCTGTACATTTCCCCATATAAAAATATTTTCTGAGGTAAATTACTTGAACATTTTATTTTAAAAAGATATCAAATCAAATTCTATACTTCAAAAGGTCGTTAAAAAAGACTTACCGACTCAATTTGTTAAAAAAAAAAATACTTTTCACTTAGGCCTTCCGACTTGCACAACACTTAAAAAAAAAAAAAAACCTCTTGGCAAAAATGGCACCGACCAACTGAAATCGCTATTAGCACGAGAATCTTCTATGTATGCGAAAAAAACATGCACTGCAGACTGCACAGTGCACACGTCTGCCATTTCACTCAATGTGTGCTTTAAGAGTGGGTGTCCCTCAGCTATGAACTCCGAGCTAATGTAAACATGCTTACATGTATTAGTGCACAGAATTTCAAATAGCCGAGCACACCCTCCCCCATTAAGATCACATTTGTGACTACAGTACAGACTACAGAGTCTGTAAGCTGTAACATGAGAACTCGCTCAACGTTCACTAAATAAAAATAACAAAAAATTAGCTGCACAAAAAATCAAAACAAATCAAAACAAACAACAACAAAAATGACAAGCTGGCTGCCTAGGGCGATAGGCTAGCTGTATTGAGCTGCAAACTCTGTCTGAATAGACTGAAAATGTTAGTGTGTGTGATATCCAGTTTTCTACGAATTACGTACAAATCCAATCGCAAATTTTCTACTTTTTGAGATATGTATCCAAGATTCAATAATTTATATTTTTTTATATAAAATTGGTTTTGACTTGTTTGTAGCTTTTGCTTTGTTTGCGGGTCTGGGATGGGTTTCTTGTATATTTAAACTTTGAATATATGCGAAACGCCCACCGAACCTAGCCTAGGATAATACACTATTCATTTATATATTTATTATTGTCCTTTCACGGAATTCTATACCAAGGGGTTGCACAATATTTGTTACCGCTAATATTATTAGAACTTTTCTTAAATTTTAGCAAGCTGAAAGTTGTATCAATTTTTTAACTGTACGTTTCGGCCTTTGTGAGGTAATCGAAGTATATGGCTGTTAGTATCCTGTATACTTCTAAGGCGATACATGATTACACTATACATTAATTTAATGATATGTGGGTAATCTACACATTTTTGGGAACTAAAAACGATATGTTCGATATGTTATTACGTGTTTTATTATATCAACTGAAGCCTTGAGAATGAGAAGGTGTTAAGTGACAAATTTCTAGTTTGGAGTAAAAGAGGTTTAAAGTTGTTTGCCCATAAATCTGCCTTAAACCGAAGTTGGAGTTCGGTAACACGAAACAAAAGTAAATAAAGAAAATACTATTTTAGACAACGTGACTTTATTTATTATACATACGTTATAATAAGTGGTGTTTTTGTACAAATTAATGTCTTAAACGCTTTTATACAGCACTTTTTTTCGCTACGAAACCTTAAAAATTTGTGTATTTACCTACCACCTTTAACCATATCCAACTCCTATATTAAGTACAGTAGAGTATCGGCGAATAGATTAAAATTTAAGTTGTCACATTACACCTTTATCGGATAAAAACATTTCAAAAATGTCACTTAACACCTTCTCATTCTCAACGCTTCACTGTGAACTTGCAGTCTAATTTAAGTCACGTTAATGCTTAGCAAGTTAAGCACTTTTATCATCTGCCAATTAGAAAAGCAGAGCTTCTCTTAGTCATTTTATACCTAGGTACTCGTATTTAAAAACTTCAATTCACCAAAATATTCTAGAATAATATAATGTATACGTATTATGTAGTCAGTTCCATATCACTCTTACCGATTATTACATTATACCGGTTTTTCTAGGAGTCTAGTGTCGAGCGGAAAGAAACAGGATGGGAAGTGTCAGTACTACTTTTAAGCTTATATGCTTTTTAACCAGACAGCTTACAGGAATAAGGTGATTTTTTTACATCTGAAAGTCATACTGAGCATCTCTACCAGCACAATGTAAAAGGAGATTAAAAAAACAAGAACAATCAAACAAGGGATTTAATCTAAGCAGAATTTTACTTATGGAGTTTGTTTTGTGTTAGGTGTTCGATACTTGTATATGCCTTAGATTTTCTCGGATTTTGCATTTACATTTCCCAGAATGCATCTTCTTTTAATTTTAGTAAATACACAAAATCATAGGGCCTAAACACTGGAAAGCTGAATTATCTCTTGGTAATGTGAACGTGCTCTTAAATTTAAAAAAAAAAGTTTCTCAGTTGTGAGTTTCTTTTAGCTCCAAATAGATATTCATTATTTATTTTCAAACAATTAATTTCTTTTTCTACACCTTCCATAATTATTAAGTCTCTAGACTCTAGCTGATGAAGGGCAATAAAAAGTCCACACCGTTCAACAATAATGCCATTTTCTCTTTGTATTAGTGTTGACAATGCACTATACAGGAATGTTTTAATTACATTTCCTAATTTAATTATTTTATTTTGAATTTATAAAGCAAAAATAATTAATATTTTAAAGCCAAATGAATGTGTTTTTATTTTTAACACTTTCGGCATCTTGCTATTTTTTTCAATTATCTGAACTCGTAACAGTAGAAAATAGTAGGTAAGCAAATTATTTCGGAATATCTAAATAAAAACACAAATATTGAAAGTTTGCCTTTTCCAAGGAAATGTGTATAAAACAATAATATTTGAAACTCCTACAAACAAAGCAAAAAATTCAAACACATCTACAACAACAAAGTCATCACCCAGTCCCCACCCACTCTCACATAAATTTTTCTCGGATTATCAAAATTGAATAACGCCATGTCGGATATTTTGTGAACTACATTGCATAAGTGTGCGTAAACTCTGAAACAAAATTCAGAATGCAGTAAAATAGTAAAATTTTCAAAATTCGAATTTAACTATTTTATGAACTAAACATCAAACTTTTATTCATTGAGCAGACATACAAATATGCAAAGCCCATTCTCTTTTTTACAGATTAAAAAAATAGTTCCTTGTTCCTCCACAAAGATTGTTTGCTTTTAGTAATATTAACCTGCAGTTTTAAGATGGTAAGCACAAAAAATCAAAATTTTGCTTCAATAGCTACCTGCGTCTTTTTACTGGCTATTGAAAACCGTTTCCTCCGGTCAATTATCTCTTAAGAACTGCGAGAAACTACGGGGCGCAGAAACGTCTACCCCTGCCACCCAGCCTTAAAGAGGCTATACTCTTGTAAAGTATGGGCTGTGTTTACATTTACCAACATTAGCCCTATGTTACTATGTAAACGAACATTTTTCGACAAAAATTGCTTGCTCTAAATATATATAAATACTAGCTGACCCCGCGAACTTCGTTCCGCCCAAATTTGTTAATGTAATGAAAGTAATAATTTCTAGCATGCCCAATGCACATGCTATTTTATGTAGGTAGACGCTTAAATATCAATGGCAAGCCGTTCTGAATAAGCGGAATCCGCAGAGGTTTGCAAAGTGCTTTATTTGGACAATGTCCATTATAATTTTAATTATGTAACTTAAGAAATAGCGCTTGATTTTATTTTTGAATGGGAGGTGCCACAAATCGTTTTCCTATACCGCTTATGTTTTGCAAAGTACCACCTATAGTGTGGTATCCTATCCTTCAGCGCCACCTATCGGGTCCAGAACCCAAGTAAAAGTTGATGGTTATATAGTGTCCTACATTTCAGACATATTTCCGTAACAGTATAACAGTCCGTGGTACTAATAATATTTTTAACGTCCAGACTACATTTTTCCAGCTCTCAATGGAAAATTTTCCATACAAAATTGTATATTGTGACCTAGGAAATATTTAGTGTGAAGGTTAAAAATGATTATTAGTAAGTCCCAGTGTGTAATGTATTTGGGAATGACTTGTGACTGTTTAATTGGTTTTCATGTGTTTGTAATTTGGTTCGCACGAAACAGAAAATGTGAAATAAAAATACTGATACCATTTTCAAATTTTCCCATGAATCATGTTTGTAATTATGACATCATGCAGGTCTACATAGGTTTCGGGATCTGGAACCTCGGCACATATGATGTCATCATCTTGGTCTGGTTGCATTCTTTCGACTAACCAAATGAGAATGTAAGCATGAGGCAAGCCTCTTTTTTGCCATTCAATCGAATACATCCAACATCGAGTATAATGTATAGCCAAAGACACGATGCTTAACAATATAGTTCATCAGCGACCGAAGAATTATTTGTAACTTTAACAGCCATGAAGAAAACTTACCGCATCTATCAACTTGGTTGGTAAATTGTAAGCATTTTCCCTTCTCTCTCTACACCGGTACCGAAGGCGTTATGGGTACCTTTAAGTTGCGCTCCCCATAACCCTATTCACTAATGAGCAGAATCCCACGATTGTTACTCGCTCATTTTTTGTAACAACCCCTAAGTGCAAACTCAAAACGCTCCACAACTCCTGTTGCCTGTCATCATTGTCCACGTCATCTTAATCACCCCTACATTTCAACTTACTCACACATACTTATGCAAGGATCCTGAAAATACATGTCAAACAAAAATGATGGATTCAAAAACCATGAAATAAAAAAGTATCTACTCCATTTCAAAAAGTTACTTAATGTAACATAGTAAACATAAACAAACTTATTAGGTAGGTTATATTTAAAAAAAAAATTCTAAATTGTTGACAACAACAATTTGCTTGGAAAATAATTAAAATAACTGACAACAACCATTCCTTTGAAAATTTAAAATATTTTTTTTTGTATTTGAAGTGTCACTACTCGATTTCTATCCAGTTTATTTTTTTTCAAAGTGCTTTTCCCCATGAAAAACGAAATGTGTACCGGAGGTACCACGCCCCTTTGTACAATCCCGCCCATATTTGCAGCAGCACTTAAAAAATGCACACCAAACCGACGTACCAAATTTTGTGCAAATACCGTTATAAGGAGCAGAAATAATTGATTTTTAATTTGTGGTTTGTATGGGAGGTACCACGCCCCATTGTCCAATTGGACCGAATTGTAAATCTAAACCACCCGGGGCGCAACCCAAACGCATACAAAAAAATTTATGCAAATCGGTCCAGCCGTTTAGGAGGAGTTCAGTGACAACACACGTACGCTAGAATTATATATATAAGATTAAAATCTAAATTATGAGTAAAACTTATTTTCGAATTCGCGAATTTTATTCAATGTAGTTTTTAAACTAATGGTTTAATCTTTAAACTGTTTGAAGGTACTTATTATTAGCTTTGCAATTCATCACATCCAGCTTTAGAAAGATAGAAAATAGTAAATTTAAAATTTTTTTTAAAACGCACCTCAATTGGTTCCCAGTGTACCAGAGGGTGGTGCACTTTACGTGCAAAAATAAAATAATAAATTCAGTCCCGTTGTACCTACTCGATCGTAAGTTGGCGCTTTAAAGGCTTCATTTTCTTTTTATCTGCCTTTGTTTGATGAGTGTTGTCTTTCTCACTAAAGAATATAGCGCATCCGAGAGATTAACTGTCATGAAAGATGTTCTTAATTGGCAGTTTGGAAAATGAAAAACTCAAGCAACACGTGTGGTTGTGAAAAGCTAGGCCAGGAACCTGTACCGAACCTATTGCGACATCAATTTTGTTATTTTTTGTTCTCACACCCAAAAATCTGATTGACTGCAATGAAGTCGGAACGGAAGTTCTGTGCGACCAAGTCGTGTAATCTGTATAGCACTTTGCGGGTATAAATATTCAATTAGGAATTCTTCTTCTTTTTCTACGAACCAAGTTTAATTCCCACAGACATTTAGTGGATAAATGTCTATCCCTTAATCCGATTTAACCTGTTAAATAAGCACTTTCACAATAGCTGTTTTCCAATGCAATCAGGTGAAGTAAATATTGCAATTTGATCAACGTAGTTTCGTTGCGAGCTACAGAAACTGTGAAGGTATTTATACGAGTATAGGATGGGCAGCGAAAATAACTGTATGTATGTAATTCTCGCTCTACTGCGGCAATGGAGAGAGGTCTTCAGTGAAAGCAAACAGCAGAAAAAAGATAACGTTCAGAAAATACGTTAATTAACGCAGGACTAACGAGGCTTATCCTAATCAGTATCCGCTTGTTCCCCCTCCATAGCAGCGAAAGCATATTATCTTCTTTTACGTACATTTTATATAATTACCAGATGCATTTCTCATTTCACGTTTTTCCACAGATATGTCTTCCCTGGAATTTGTCTGCTCAGAGATACAGAGAGATTATGAATTAAAAGCCTTTTGGATGTAAACGCTTTTTTTGTTGTGTTTTAATTAATGCTACATAACGTGTATTACATATATGCACATGTACATAATGGAAAGAAGTGGTAGCCTTTACAATGATTCTTATAGAGTCAAAGTTGTTTGTACATTTTTGCACTAGCAGAATGTAAAAGGATGAAGAGCTGAAGGATAGAACATACAAGGCAGTGAAAATGTCTGCTTGTTGGGAGACAATTAGACTGTAAATTTAAAACCATAAACATGTTTCTGTGTAGAGTTATCTGGGGACTGTTATTGTGTTTATGGCATTATGTGGCATTTATTTAAAAAAAAAAAACAAGTCAGATAAGTAACAACGCGTTGCATGTGTCCCAACATTATACAGTATGGTGGAATAGACTATTATTCTTTTTGATGGTGAACGAGTTTGTCTGAGAATCAACTGTAAATAGATATATTTTGTATGCAATTGTTGACGTCGGTTGCAGAACAATTGAGTGCGAACGGCCAGGTGAAATAAATGCTGCAGTTGAAAGGAAGTGGATTGCGAGGAGTGGATTACGAATGTACTAAGAATGCAAATACTGGAAATGCCCATCATGATATAATATGTATGGAATATAATGTTTCTTACTAACAACGTTGCAAGAATGGGTGAATATCCCAGGTTGCCCGATTAAAAATCCCCTTTCTCGTTAGAATGTATTCGTATTGGCCCAAGGAAGGACAAATTCTTCTTTTTGCCTGGTAAATATTTACAATAAAACCCGGATAAGTACTTCACGCTTAAGTAGCCAAAACGCTTTATGGACACCCTGCGTCCATAAATAATAATAAAAATCAGATACAATAAATAACTTTATTTCAAGAGATTTGGTCAGACACCAATCAAGGTTTTTATCGGAATACATAAACAGCCGTATTAATAAAAAACCCGTAACTAATCTCTAACTCGTATATTACCTAGCACCTAGTTAAATAAATAACATATGAGTTAAATATTCTTATTAATAAAAGAAAATAACTCATATAATAACTAGCTGATGTTTTCTCTACAATAGCTGGCATCACCTAACCAAATTGTACCGAAAACAGCTGAAAACTATTACATATTGGCTATCATCACGGCTGGCTAGTGAATTTCAAAATGACAAATAAAAAAGAAAAAAAAACAACAGAAAATAAAGCAAAACAACAGAAAATTTTCATTTATTTTTGAATATTTTATTTGTAAATAGGGTTTTTTTTTCTTTTTTGGTACACTTTTCGAGTTGGGGCGATGGAAACCGAATCCTCCCCTAACATATTCACCAAATATTAACACTATTTACAAACACTGAAAACCGGTCAGCCATTTTGTTCCACAATTTTCAAAATTTAAATTTAATTTATTTGTCATTTTGACGGGAACGAATTTTTTATGATTTACTCACTCGCTAACAGACCTCCTGCCGTTAGTTAGTTATATGAAAGTTACGAAGCGTTAGTTATCTTCTAATAATGTTTATTAATAGGAATTTGAGTTTAACTGATGTGTTAGCCAGTAGTTAGGCCTAACACGTAGTTACGCGACTATTATTAATACGGCTGAAAAAGAACGCCGTCTTGGTTTTGTTTTCAAAATCCCTCTAGCGTTGAGTGCGACATCTGTGCGTCGTTAGTTGGTTGTTAAATTGTTTTGCTGAAGTCGCCACATGACTCTCCCTTCAGTGACGAAGTTACGATGTGTCAAATGTGACTTTTCGTCGACCATATGTTTTTGTTTTATTTTCAGGAATTGTTTGGAGAAAATCTGCGTTTAAGTGTGCTGGCTTTAGACGTTCAATCGAAATGTTTAAAATTCTTCCATCTGCATTGATTTTGAAGAGCCGGTCACTAATTCGTTGGATTATTGGATGCGGGCCAGTGTATGGTTGTTGCAATGGTTTTTTAACAGCATCGCATCTTAGGAAAACGTGAGAGCACTTGAACAGGTCTGGTGAAACAAATAGTTTGTTCTTTGAGTGGTTTGCGGTCGCTGTCGGACGGAATTTGCGCATGTTTTCTCGGTGCTTCTCGATGAAAATCTGTGGATAAGACACGAAATTGTCATTAACGAAAAACTCACCAGGAACTTTGAGATTTGTTCCATACAGCATCTCTGCTGCGGAAGCCCCAATATCTTCTTTGTACGCTGTCCGTAGTCCCAATCCCAACAATACAGTCGGAAGTGCATCAACCCAGTTGGTATCTTCATGACACATCAAAGCAGCCTTTAGCGATCTATGCCAACGTTCGACAAGTCCATTTGAGGCTGGATGGTAGGGCGAAGTGCGCATTCTTACCGTCCCTATCATGTTGATGAGTGCGTTGAACAGTGCTGACTCAAATTGAGTTCCTTGGTCGGTGGTGAGTGTTGTGGGAGAACCAAAACGAGCAACCCAGTGTGTATAAAACGCCGTAGCCATTGTGTCCGCATACATGTCCGGTAGGGGTACTGCTTCCGGCCATCTGCTGAAGCGGTCGATCATCGTAAGGCAATACCTGTTACCTTTGCAGAGTGGAAGGACGATGAGGTCGATGTGGACGTGGTGAAAACGGTGCTCTGGAACTACAATTGAGTCGGAATGTGGCCTGGTGTGCTTGTGTACTTTCGAACGTTGGCATTGGATGCAGGTGCGTGAAAACTCCAACGCGTCCTTTCTGATGTTGGGCCAGATGTACTTTTGTCTCAGTTGCCGGCTGGTTGTTCTGCCGCTTGGGTGTGAAAGACCGTGGATAGATTCAAAGGCCTTCCGACGCAGAGACACTGGTATGTACGGCCGAATAGTGTTGTTCGAAATGTCGCAGTATATTTTGATCTCGGGTTCCATGGTTAGTTTCTTCAACTCGATTGATGAATCGTTCTGCTTCAGAATTGTTTGAAGTTCCTCATCCAGTAGTTGCGATAGGTGAAGTTCTCGTAGGTCAAATTGTATCGGCATGGTTATTGCGTTAAGTCGTGATAACGCGTCTGCTACCGAGTTGTCTACGCCGTGTAAGTAGGTACGTAATGTCCGTTGTATATTGAGAGATATAATCGAGTTGTCTCAAACGTCGCTGTGGTGCCTTGTCCGAGTGCTGTTGAAATGCGTATATGAGCGGTTTGTGGTCCGTTTGAACGACGAAATGTCGACCATCCAGTATGTGCTTAAAGAATCGTATAGCGAGGTATATCGCCAGCAATTCGCGATCGTAAGTGCTATAACGAGTCTGTGCACCAGAAAGTTTGCACGAAAACAGGCCAATCGGTTGATATTGGTTGTTCCGTATTTGCTCCAGCTTGGCACCAACTGCGACATCCGAAGCATTTGTTGTTAAGACGAGTGCAGCTTTTGGATCAATATGTGTGAGCAATGTTGCTTGCTTGATGCTATTTTTGCAGATCTCAAATGCTTCTTCCGCTTGAGGAGTCCAGGAAACGGGTCGTCTGTCGTTTTTCTTAGAGTCATTGATGAGTCCGTTCAACGGTGCCTGGATGTGAGCACAATTTGGTATGTATCGGCGGTAATAGTTGATGACTCCGAGAAAACGACGTAGCTCCATGATGACAGTTGGCTTCGGGTAATTGGAAATGGCTTCAACTCTTGCTTCATGTGGTCTGCAACCAGCTTGGTTGATTGTGTGTCCGAGGTAAGTGACCTCAGACTTCCCAAAGACGCATTTCTTGATGTTGATGATAAGACCATACTCCTGAAGGCGCTGCAAGATTTGACGAACGTGTTGCCGATGTTCCTCTTCTGAGTCAGAAGCAATCAGGATGTCGTCCACATAACAAAAAACGAAGTCAAATCCACGCAAGACCATGTCCATGTGTCTTTGAAAAGTCTGAGTTGCGTTTTTGAGTCCGAATGGCGTGACGACAAACTCGAACAAACCAAAAGGCGTGGTAACAGCAGTTTTCTGAACGTCCTCAGGTGTCATAGGAATCTGGTAGTAGGCCTTATCCAAGTCCAGTATTGAGAACCATTTTTTGTTGAGAAGTTGTTCGGTGAAGTCCATTATATGGGGAATTGGATATCTGTCTGGTTGTGTTTTGGCATTTTAAACGACGCAGCATCTCCAGCCTCCAGTCTTTTTTTCGACAAGATGAATTGGGCTTGCCCAGGGACTGCTGGACAACCGACAGTATCCTTTTTTTAGAAAATCCTCAAAGTCAGCCTTTGCTTGTTTTAGTTTGTCACCGGCGAGTCGTCGTGGTCGTTCGGCAATTGGCTGGCCTGATGTGATTATGCAGTGCCGCACGGTGTTGTTTTTGAACTTGGAATTAGGTTTGTTGTTGGTGGCCAGAATGAAGTCGTTAACGAGATTGTTGTAAGGTTCAGGTCCACTAATAGTCAGGAGTTTTGACATTTCAGTGGTATCAATCTCGCCTGGCGCAGTCAGTGATGTCATCTTGTCGACGATGCGTCTGGCTTTCAAGTCAATGATGATTCCGTAATGTGCGAGCAGGTCCGCGCCAATTATTGCTGTTTTGACATCTGCGATGACAAAAGGCCAAGTAATTTCTCGTCGGAGGCCAAGGTTGAGTTTGAGGATTTTTTCTCCGTAGGTGTAGATTGGTGAGTTGTTTGCTGCCAAAAGTGTGATTTCGCCCCTGTTATTTTTGCAGTCTTTGACAGATCGTTGATCCCGAATCGAGTAAGAATTTTTGGTTTGTTTCTTTGTCGAAAACGTAAAGGCGGTATTCTTTATCGATTCTTGGGCTGTTGTCGACCGCCTGAGTGGACAACAGCTGACTTAGTTTTTTTGTTTGACGTAGCTGCATGGTGGTTTGCAATTACGTGCCCTGTCGCCGAATTTTTTGTGGAAGAAACAGTAGTTTAGGTTAGCTTGAGGCGTAACTGCTCTAGATGCAGAGGTGTTGTTTCTTGACTGTGGTCGAGACCTACCACGGTTGTTACTGGTTTTGAGCGATTGCAGCATGGTCATAAGAGTTGACAGAGTAGACTCAATGGTGTTAAGGCGTTGGTTGACGTCACTTGTAGCGATGACGTGTGGGGTTTCTTGGTCATAATCCCGGACATCGGTTGAGAAAACGGCATGGGAGGATGTATTGTCGACAACTTTGTTTGCGATTTCGGACAGCGCAGTGAGTTCAATGCCGTGGCATGCAGAAAGTATTCCACGTACGTGGCTAGGCATTCTTGCCATCCATAAGGTCGACAACATATCGTCAGGAACATCTTGCCCTGCCAGTCTTCGCATTTCCCTGAGGAGACTTGATGGACGCCTGTCACCCAGCTCAAGAGACGTCATAAGCCTTTTAAGTTGCCTCTCCTTCGATTCCGTAAATCTGGAAATGATTTGAGTCTTAAATGTCTGATACTTGTTCTTATCCGGTGGCTTTTGCACAAGATCCGATACTTCGTTTAGTATCTCTGGATCCAGCGCCGCGATTATGGCGTTGAACTTGCTGTTGTCTGTTATGATCCGGTTGTTGTGGAACTGTGCCTCCACCTGCACGAACCACAGCGCTGGATTTACCTTCCAGAACACTGGAATTCGCAAGTTTTTTAGTGCAGCTACAGAATTTCTACGTTGGATACATCTGCAGACGGAATAACTGCGGGTGGTGTGTATAGGCTGAGGAGGTGCCTGCAATCGCGTCTCGTGCTCCGTCGTCCTGCATTTTGCCATGTGAACAAGAAAAACTGCGACGCACGATAAGTTATTTTTGATTTGGCTGTGCCACTAAAAAAAACTGGATAATTTGGATAATATTGTTGTGATATATAAATCACGTCGGGGTCACCACTATGGACACCCTGCGTCCATAAATAATAATCAAAATCAGATACAATAAATAACTTTATTTAAAGAGATTTGGTCAGACACCAATCAAGGTTTTTATCGGAATACATAAAAAGAACGCCGTCTTGGTTTTGTTTTCAAAATCCCTCTAGCGTTGAGAGCGACATCTGTGCGTCGTTAGTTGGTTGTTAAATTGTTTTGCTGAAGTCGCCACAACTTATTCGGTTTAACGCCCTCTATTTGCCAATTTTATTTGCTAATTCAGGTTACACTCGTTTAAGTACCTCAAACAAAACGCTCACTATTTCATCGCAGCAATCTTCGTGTTACACGGTGTCTCCACCTGCAATTTTCTTAGCATGAAAATTTTCATGAAATGACAGATTGCACGTGGAGACCACAAATTTCATGAAAAAACCAATTTCATGAAAAGTATTTCACAGCTCCTTTCATGGTATTGATTTCATGAAAGGCTGAAATTTCTGTGCAGTTTGACACTTGTTTTTAATTTTCACGATGGCTGAGTGGCGAAGGTTGTAGGTTGTAGCGCTGAAACTAGGTATTTGAATAAAAACGAGACAAGTATAGTCATTACAAGGATATGGTAAATGGGAACAGAGAATGGATGTAGGTAGGATGTAGTCACATGGGCATTATAGTTTTGCATGTCGATCAAGACAGATCTTATTTGCTCTTGGAAATAGTTGGTTATTATTTCTTTTTTTTTCCCGCGATATTAACAATTATGAAAAATTCGAGTGTTTATGGAACTATAAAAGTAGAGACTACAAAAGGTTGGACCTTAAAAGAAATGCATGGTTGCAATTGTCCAAGGAAAGTGGCAAGGACACCGAAAAGCTAAAAAAAAAAAAAATAGAAACCTTTGAACAACCTACGTTGTGGAGAAAAAATTGCAAAACTCGTCATCTTCCCACAAAACATCTTTCAATAAATGTTTCTCTAAATTGTGCATTTCCCTTTTTTCCAGAATTGGATTTACCCAAAACCTACGTTTTCCTTTCTCAGTTCGTTTCCGCAATTCTTCTAATTCCTTCATAGCCTTTAATGCGAGAACGCAACGATGTGCTCTGCTCAAAGACATTTCAACGAATGAAATTTCATGATACGAAATGCCCACCCTACATTTCATTTCATATTGTCGTTCTTTCAACGCGACCAAATTTGACAGATTTCATGAAAGAAAATTTGCAGGTGGAAACACCGTGTTATATACCGAAAATGACATTTTCTTTCCTTCTCATTCTCGTTCTACTTCTACGTCAAAAAAAGATATCAAGCCCACCAAATAATATTTAGAACAATTTAATTGTAACTTACCTACACATATATTTGCTTCATCTCCGTAGGTTAGAAAATCGGTTAACAACCTTGTTGAGGTAGAAAGTCTACTCAGTTATATTTTTAACTTTCTCCATTACGTAGTAAGAGAAAGATATTGGTTTCGTACAAAATTTCGAACTCGAGATTTTAATCAATTCTGATATTACGATGATAGAGGAACTCAAAAAAGTGGGTCGCAAAATTCTGTCCGGTCTGTCCGTCTGTCCGTCCTTCCACAGGCCTACAGCCTAAACGGCTTCCCGGATTACGTTCAAACCTCGGATTTGGAGTTTTTGGGCTTACAGCTCAGGAGGTTTTTTTTTAAATGTAACCTCAATATTAATGGTAGGTACACTTCCCATACAAAATGTTCGTACCAGTTTGATTTGATCGAAAACGGCTCTAACGATTTCAACCAAAATTGATATTTAAGCTTAAGTTGGTAAGGTTACCATGACTGCGTACCCAGTCTTTTACTAAAAATTTTGCTAAATATCTCCAAAACGATCTATACGATTGTAACAAAAAATAATTTCTATAAGGTAATGTGGTCATTTATATTTTAATAGCAAACTCAGTTTTTCTCTATATATTATCGTACAATGGATTTTTGAAAAAAGGAATCTTTTAAAATTTAGTTTTTCCAGTTTACCAGAAAACGACAATAACGATTTTCACCAAAATGCAAAATTAGAGTCAAAACTATTGGGTCCTCAATTTTCGATTTGCTTAACACTCTTAAAGTCAGTCAGACTGGCATTAAACGAGAAAGTTTCGTGCGACCCAGTCGTGCACTTTATTTGCTTTTGCTGTCATTTCATTAAAATTAGCTTGAAGAGAGTTCGCCAAACTGTGTTTCGTTTCTCGAATTCTTAGGTCTATTTGACATAAATTTGGGTCGCGCCCTCTCTAAAGGACCATTCACATGAGAGCGAATTGCGAACCACGAACTGGCGAATATTCGTAGATTCTGACATTTCATTCACATGAAAACTTTTTTTAGTCGCAGGTACCCGCGAATCATTTGTATTGTAGAAGGTTAAGTTCGAGCGAATTTTTCATTCGCAGGTTTGTGGATCGCGACTATTTTATGTGGATTGTGAATAAAGTGTGACAGTTCGCGGCAAGAATTTTCAATTCGCGGGAGAATTGCTGTAATTGTAAATTTCGTTACTTTAATCAATCAAGTCTCGGTTTTTTGTAGATTGGGTGTTATATTAATTGAATATAATGCTTTTGTGGTAAAACAAATAGCAATTTTCAATTCATAAATACCGATAAATTGATTTGTTCGCAGTTCGCCTATTCACAGTTCGCGCTCATGTGAATGGTCCTTAAGGTTGTATATAGTTGGTGGTGGAAATTCGACCATTATAGTAACCTGACTTATACACAAAATATTGGAAAACAAATTATAAACAGCATGCAAAAAAGTTGACTTTTACGTAAGGACTTGTAAATTTTAACTTAAGCTAATAATAAAACACACTTTATATGGATAAAAAACAACAAACTTTTAACTTGGTTTCTCTCGAAACGATGTCAATGGCGTATTGGGCAAGACAATTCTCAGCTGCTCAACGATTGATTGAGCACGAACTGTCTTCGTGTAGAGTTTAAACGAATTCCCAAATTTATTAACAATAAAAGAGCAACTATACCAACTGATCAACTTATTTAACCGTCGAAGATTATTGCGTAAACCACCCAACAAGTTCGTACATACCTATATAAGGAACCAATACAAATTGCAGCATCTGTATCTCTGCAGAACAATTTAAACATTTGACTACGCCATACTGTGTGCCAACATCAGTGAACATCATCAGATATTAATCGCATTCTTTCATTGAGCGTAAAGGAAGTATCCTTCCTCTCCATTACGGCATCATCACATCAGCCCAGTGTAAAACAGGGGGTGCGAAATGAATGAGAAATCCTCTGTATCAATTTTCTCCTTCATGAATCCCATTAGTGTCGCGTTCGTTTATCCACTCTCCACACCATCCTGCACTTCCTTACTATTCACCGATGAACATTTTGTGATAAGGCTGTGTGTTCAAATCAGACTCTCACCAGTTGGTGTATACACGTATCTACTTCATGTATGTTAAACAAGGGAACATGTGTCCTCGAACAAAAAAATATAAAAGAGCACAAGCAGCTTGTCTACCAACCTGTGGTCCAAAACTGATTTTATAACTAAAAGTCGGAAATTTCACTTTTTGCTAGATTGACGGTTTTGGCCGATAAAGAACGACTCGAAATCCAGATAGCTTGTCACTCTGCCTTTTTGTATACTGACCAGGACCACCATATATACCGTAGATGCATTTGAGGGGATCCAGCAGCCATCCTTTGGTCGAAAATCGAACGACTGCCCAAATGGTGTTGCTTTGTGCAGGGGGAACATTCGAAAAGAGATGAAATCATAGCATCCCCCATTTCGTATCCTAACTCGTACAAGGAGAGGAAGAATTAGTTACGTAAAAAAAGCGAATGTTGGAATAAATGCTTTTGCTTGGCCATAGCCATTCCGGCTTTTAAGAGAGAATTTGTAAAAACGACACGCCGAAAAGTTCCCAAGGGAAAATGAAAATCCGTGTTCGCTTTGAACGAATAATAAAATTCGTATTGCCACCAGATGGCAGCCATTTTTTTTTATGCGGCTCCCTTTATTTCATTTTATTGTACAAGTTCGCAGGATGTGAGAATATGAGCCGTGAGTGTGAAGCGTTCGCAATTTAGCTCGGTAAGACTAGCTATCCATAGTGTGTGCGGTGTTATGTTGAAGGTTTCTTTTTCATTAGCAAATAAAACGTCCTCTGCCATTTGAATCGGTTGATATGGTTTGTTTGCCTCCAAAATGGCTGTGTAATAATTTAATTCTTACAAAGAATGGAATAGGGTTACACACAGCCTTTGGTTGTGTCCTTTCATTTTTTTCTGTTTTTGGGCAGTGTCTGTAGGCTGAAAAGGACTTGGAACGTTTCCTTTTGTATTGCTTGTTCAGCATGACTGTATTGTACGGATACGGACGTAGACTTGGCAAAAGGAAAGGTTATTGGTCTTGTGTTCATCTCAGAGCAGGTGGATAATGCTTAAGTTAATGCAATTAAAAAAGCGGTTGGCTGTGATTTGAAGTTGAATTGCGATCTTAAACAAAAATATATTTAGACGAATTTTGCAGAAGTTTCGTGGTTGCATTAAATCCACAGACAAATGGACACTGCGATGTCGATCTAGAGACAGTGTTTTAGCAAAAAAAAAAAAAAAATAATAATAATCTAGCTTCCCCGTTGAATGGCAGTATGACTTGAAACGAAATTTAGGCAGATCATGAGATTGTACTCCAGTTTTTAAGTGTTTTAGTAGCGCCTTAGGTGGGGCTTTTTCTTTATCCCTACAGAAGCATATGCTACTCATTTTTTCGCAAACATAACACGTTGAAATAAGGATTGCTTACAGCTGGCCTAAGATATAAATGTTTACTATATCGAAAAGGAGTCTGTTGCACCAGACCAGTTCTGGAACGGTGAAAATTAAATACACCACCTAATGTGTCCAGATGCGTTTAAAGGTGGAACACAGGGATGGACAAATCAAAGTATTTATTTGAATCAACTAACAAATCGATTAGACTTCACTTGAAGTATATGGGGTCTGACAGCTGAAGATAAAATTGAAGTAGGTAATTCAAACCACAGTTTTAAAGAAATTACTTGGACTAGCCAACAATACACAAAGCAACGTAGTGTGTGTAGAAGCTGGAACTGTGCCATTAATATGCGAAATTGCGAAAAGATCATTTAATTTCTGGATAAAGCTTTTAAGTGCCACAGATGACCGCATTATATAAATGTGTTATAATGAAACTTTCAGAATTCATCTTTTCACTCAACGACCAAACTGGGCAACACAATTTAAGGAAATCTTAATGAGAAATTTCACATATGTGTGAGAAGAACTGCAAAATTTAACAGTCGTGCGAGAACTTTATGAAAGCATTCTAGGGGACAAAACAATGTTAATAGAAGAAAACTTTAGAAAATCAATTATCTCCACTTCCTGCTCTTATTATGCATCTTCGTTAGAAAACATACAAGAGCCAGAGTATAAACCGGCTCCATACTTGAACGTGCCCTTAAAACCGTTCATCCACAAGGTCATACTGAAACCAAGTATGCCCATAGGATCATCTTTCAAGGGGGTAGACACAATTTCGACCCAACGAACATTTGTACAATTTTAACAGGCATGAAGACGACAGTATTAAGCACTTCCTCCCAAGATGTCCTATTTTAAATGCAGTGAGAAATCATTATCTCTTTCGTAGATTTCGTAGATTGACTGACTTGGAAACCGTGATGAATGTAGATGACGAAAACAAAGCGAATAATTTTTATAAATATGTCGTTAACTCACTGAAACTCATTTTAAATGAATAAATAATTCCAGGTTTTCATATTAAGTATTCGATATTTTATATTTCTACTAGCTGACCCCGCGAACTTCGTTCCGCCCAAATTCGTTAATGTAATGAAAGTAATAATTTCGAGCATGTAGACGCTTAAATACCAATGGCAAGCGGTTCTGCATAAGCGGAATCCGCTGAGGTTTGCAAAGTGCTTTATTTGGACAATGTCACGAAGAGAAAAAAAATAATGGATTCATTCTAATTTTTATTATGCAGCTTTAGAAATATCGCTTGATTTTATTTTTGAATGGGAGGTGCCACAAATCGTTTTCCTATACCGCTTATGTTTTGCAAAGTACCACCTATAGTGTGGTATCCTATCTTTCGGCACCACCTATCGGGTCCAGAACTCAAGTTGAAATTGATGGTTATAGTGTAAGCGCTGTTCCTACATTCCAGACATATTTCCGTAACAGTAACAGTGTGTATAATGTATTTGGGAATGACTTGTAACCGCAATGTGATCGAATTTTATTGAGCTATTAAATTGGTTCATGTGTTTGTAAGTTTGTAATACTGATACCATTTTCAAACCTTCCCATGAATCATGTTTGTAATTATGACATCATGCAGGTCTGGATCGGTTTCGGGATCTGGAACCTCGGCACATATGATGTCATCAACTTGGTCTGGTTGTATTCTTTCGACTAACCAAATGAGAATGTGCGCATGAGGCAAGCCTCTTTTTTGCTATTCAATCGAATACATCCAACATCGAGTATAACCAAAGACACGATGCTTAACAATATAGTCCATCAGCGACCGACGAAATATTTTTAACTTTAACAGCCATGAAGAAAACTAACCGCACCTATCAACTTGGTTTGTAAATGGTAAGCCTTTTCCCTTCTCTCTCTAAACCGGTACCGTAGGTGTTATGGTACCTTTGAGTTGCGCTCCCCATAACCCTATTCGCTAATGAGCAGAATACCACAATTGTAACACGAGTTAAGTATCCATAGCAAGACATATTGAGAAAAAAGATAACATTATTTGTATTCAATGATATCTTTAGTCTCTAGTACAGTCTTGCACACAACGCTACAATGATAACATATGTAAAAGAGATAATATCGTTTGTATACAATGTTGGAATATTATCTCTTCTTCATTATCAAGCAAGACGATTGTACGCTTGGGTCTCCTTGTAGATAGATAAGAAAAGTATATAAATACGACTGTATGATGAATTTATCAACAGTCTTATTGTAACTACATAGTAGCCTTAAGCTCCTTTTAGAATTAGTAAAAAGTATTTCAATAATAAAGGACATAGTTCCAAATAAATATTGTTTAATTTTAAAAGTAAGAAACAAGTGTTTTAATTGGCGATCCTGCCAGGAGGTTAAATATACTTTTTAACTTCAATCGAGCGGACCTCGGGAACAAGTAGTGAAATCTAGTATAAACAGAACACTCGCGTTACCGGTTACAAGAATTACCTAGCATAGCAGGTACAAATATAGCTTCTTCGTACGAAGCAGCAAAGCAATTCAGTGAAAGTGTATATGTGGAGAAAAAAAACACACAAATTCGACGACAACAGACACGAGTTCAAAATGGAACAACTCGCAGTATTAATGGCAAGATTAGAAGCTTTAGAAACCAGGAGCAACACAGTAACACAAACCCTAGAGCACACACGCACAGAGAATGCAAGGTTAGCAGCAATAATAACTAACCAAAATCAAATAAACACTAATTTAGAAACAAAACTAAATGAAGTAAAATCTGGATTAGGCATAGTACCAAACATACCTGTGCTAGAGGAAATAAGAACCACATATACAGATGGTAGTGAAATACAGTTAGACGCATTTAAAAGCCTACCTATTTTCAACGGCGATCAATCAAATTATCGGTCGTGGCGCGAAGAAGCATCCAGATTAATGGACAGCATTAAAAACTTCAAAACACACAGTAAGTACGCAGCAGCATTGACTATAGTGAAAAGTAAAATACAGGGTGCAGCCGCGAATGTGTTAACCAATTATAACACAATTTTTAATTTTGAGGCGATACGTAACAGATTAGATTATACGTACTCTAATCAAGAACCTCTATACGTGCTACAAGACATGATGAAAGCCATCACGCAAAAAAGAAGCACACTGTCTGAATACCACGACGAGATAAATAAAAATCTCAATTTAATAATATCAAAAATCACTATGTCAGGTGATCCGCCGAATATAATCGACAGACTAATTAAAAATGCTAACGACGACGCAGTTCGTATATTCATTGATGGTATGAGTGACAACTTTACAAGAGGATCATTATATTCAGCTACAATAAATGATCTAGAACACGCATTCGCAATTGCTCGCAGAATAGAACATGATAATGTGCACAGGCATTTACATCTCACTCAAGATAAGCACCACAAAAATATGCCACATGAACGCAGAAACGAAAGAAGACCAAATTATTCGAGCCAAACAACGAATTATCAACCCCAGAAGCAATACGATAATATGCAGCAACACAATCAAGGACCACAGCCGATGGAGATAAACTCGAGACAAATTGTACATGCACAGCGACAAAATTGGAATCAATACAAACCCGATGTATATAATCCACCAGCGAAACGTGAACACAGCGGGAGTTTCAACACACACAACAGACCGCAACGATCTTATCAGCAGAACTTCAAGCAGCAGAGAGTAAATAACTCCCGACAACAACGCAGAGACGATGTCAGCAGTACATATGCAGAAGCAGATGAAACGGAATGTATGGTAAATAATAACATAAGAATAGATCATTTAAACTAGTAGACGGGTTGCCCTGCTTAAATTTAACTAGTACTATTTCTAAGGAAATTTATAAAATTCTTATTGATACTGGTGCAACCCATAATTACATTAATAGAAAATGCGATTCTAGCGAAAAAATTAAAATTAAACCTATAAAAATAAAAACAATGCATGGTTATTCTATGGTAGATACAAAGAAAGTAGTTAGGATATTAAAGAAAAATATAACATTTTTTGAATTAGAGGATATTCAGTCTTTTGATATGATATTAGGATATGAAGGACTTAAAGTTCTAAACGCGGAAATAAATTTCAGTAATATGACTCTAACTACCATAAGCAGTGTCGAATCTATTCAGAAAATTAATTACATAATTGGGGAAAATAATATTTATAAAGCAGACATAGATAGACTGATGAAGATTAATAACAGCATAGGACCGTTACCCTTTACAGATACTATAGAAGCAAGCATTAGGACGACCAATGATAATCCGGTTTATGTTAAACAATATCCATATCCCATAGCAGATAACGAATTCGTAAACAAAGAAATACAGAAACTCTTACATGACGATATAATAGAAAAAAGCCATAGTCCTTATAACAGTCCCATATGGACAGTACCTAAAAAAGGTTTGGACGAAAAAGGAAAACCAAAACGGCGCATGGTTGTTGATTTCCAAAAACTTAACGTTCACACTGTAACAGACAGATACCCCATTCCGGATGTCAACATGACAATTCAAAATTTAGGTAAAGCCAAGTACTTTACAACATTAGATTTGGAGTCAGGTTTCCACCAAATTAAAATCAAAACAGATGATAAAGAAAAAACAGCTTTTGCTATAAATGGCGCAAAATATCATTTTAAACGAATGCCTTTCGGGCTCAAAAATGCACCAAGCATATTTCAGAGATGCGTGGACGACATTTTGAGAGACTTTGTAGGTAAATTCGTACACGTTTACATTGATGACGTATTGATATATTCTTCATCTGAGGAAGAACATATACAGCACATAAGTCAAGTATTCGACGTACTCAATAAAGCCACATTAAAAATATCTGATGAGAAAAGTAAGTTTTTCAAGAAGAAGTAGAATACTTAGGTCACATAATCAGACATGGTAGAATCACTACGAACCCTGAGAAAATAGCAGCTATAGAAAATTTTCCAGTCCCACAAACGGTAAAGGATTTGAGAGGATTTTTAAGTCTTACAGGTTACTATCGTAAGTTTATAAAAGGATACGCAAGCATAGCCAAGCCCCTGACATTATATTTACGAGGAGATAACGGTAAAGTAAACAAAAAACAAAGTAAAAATATTAAGTTAAATCTGAATGATTCAGCATTAGAAGCGATTAGAATTTTAAAAAATTATTTGAAAGAACAAGTCGAACTTTTTCAACCGGATTATAGTAAACCATTCGAGCTTACTACTGATGCATCCAACATAGCTATTGGAGCCGTACTAAGTCAGAATAAGCAACCTATACACTTCTTGTCAAGAACACTGAGTAAGACAGAAGAGAACTATAGCACAAACGAGAAAGAGCTATTAGCGATCATATGGTCCTTACAAAAACTCAGAAACTACATATATGGTATAGCAGACTTAACCATATATACCGATCACCAGAGCCTTATATATTCTGTATCAGAAAAAAATCCCAACACAAAGCTGAAACGTTGGAAGGGAATCATTGAAGACTTTGGAGCAAAATTAGTTTATAAACCAGGAAACCTAAATCTTGTAGCTGACGCATTATCACGTCAACGCATAAATACTTCTACCATAGAAACAGCACATTCAGCTGAAAGTTCTTCTAATGATATAATAAAAACTGTGAATCAGCCTTTTAATGCATACACTGCACAGTTCGAACTTATTGAAGATATAACAAATAATATCGAAACACAAATCTATTTTAGTAACAAAATAAGACTCATAATAAAGTTTAAGGACAAAGACTCTTTACTAAGGCAGATGAAAGAAGTTATACAACCCCAAAAGATTGTAGCTTTGCATACGAAATTTGAAAACATATACAAATATGGTGAAAACATAAAAAAAGAATTCCCACTAGTAAGATTTATATTCACACCAAGAAAACTTCAAGACGTGACAAATTTGGAGGAACAACTAAAACTTGTAAGGGTAACTCACGAAAGAGCACACCGAGGGTTACGTAACAATATACAAGAAATCTCAGAGAAATATTACTGGCCCGATCTAAATAAACAAGCAAAGAGTTTCAACAGAAAATGCATAGCATGTCTATTTGGAAAATATGAAAGAAAACCTATCAGAGAACCTCTGAATAATTCAGAAATACCAACACAAGTGGGAACACACATTCATATGGACATATACTTCAACGACAAGTATACTTTCCTTGTAACAGTAGATAAGTATTCTAAATATACAATCCTTCGGGAAATCGAAACTCGAAACAGACTGTACGACGTTATGGAAGAGGTCTTATCTAATTATTTCCCAAAATGTGAACGACTCATGACAGATAACGAGAAGGGATTCAAAACAGAAATGGTGAACCAAATGTGTTTGAAATACAACATAACTAAAGTAGAAACTCCAGTATACAGATCGACAGCGAACGGTCAGGTAGAACGTGTAAACGGTACAATAACTGAACTGTCTAGAATATTCACAATTCAGAATAAAACAAGACTTATCGAAGAAATATTTAGAACAGTGCGTGAATTAAATAATTCTATACACTCAGTTACCGGTTTGAAACCTAGAGACATTTTCTTTAATCAAAATAAATATAGCAATAGTGAAATTATAATAAATAAACTAAACTCAGCATCCAAAAAAGTGATCGAACGTCTAAATAAAGGAACTCGACACAGAGAGTATAAAAAAGGAGATAAGATAATGGTAAGAATCACAGGTCTTAGAAAGAAATCTAACGCCAGATACATAACAAGAATAGTAGAAGAAGATAAAGGAGACACTGTAATCTCTAAAGAAGGAATAAAAATTCACAAGGATAACATAAAGAATTATCATTTTTCAGATGACGAAAATATTAATATTCCTAACATTACTAGGAATTGTACAGAGTCAAGAAGGGCAAGGAAACGTTCAAATAACTGAGTTACTAAACAAGAAGTTTATACTTACGCAAACAGATGACGTGTATTTATTCAAAGAACAAACTTATTTGTTACATGCCACCAACCTGACTTCGATATTTCAACCTTACGTAAATATCGTAACTAGTAAATATCAACCTACACAAGAAGAAAAAATTTGGTTAAGTAAAATTAAGAATTTAGCAGACCAATTACAAGAACATACTAGGCATACTAGATCAATTAACTTTTTAGGAACAGCTTTCAAATATGTGTTTGGTAATCCTGACCATTATGACTTAGTTAACATAGAAACGAGTATAAATAATCTCATAGAAAACAATAATAAACAAAAAACTATAAATTCTAGATTTGAACAAATTTTGCAACAATTCGAAGGTCAGAGCCTTAAAGAACATTTAGTAATAGAACAAGTGTACGAACAATTATTATTATTGACCAGAACAATTAATGCAGCAAAAAATAATGAATATTTATCAGAAAGCCTAGACTTAGATGACATTAAAAATATTATTCAACATGAAATAATTCAAGTACCCATAATAAATATACTTGAGTACTCTAAAATATTATTAGCTAGAACTGATGAATTCTTCATCACAATATATAAATATCCAGTTCTAATTAAATCATGTAAATTGTATAAAGTAACACCTTTAAATTCAAAACATGGAAAAATCATTACAGATAAAACAATTGCCTTATGTAACCAAACTTATTTAAGAACAAGAAATTGTCAAAATCATCTAAGTAAAAACATTTGTGAAATTAACTTTGAAGAAGAAAATTGTCTTATTCCACTTTTAAAGAATATAACTTCAAAATGCAACATTAAACAAGAATACGATTACGACTTAGAAATTGAATCCGGTGTTATGTTATTAAGCGGTAAGCATAAGTTAAATAATCAAACAATTAATGGTATAAACTTAGTTACTTATGAAAATACTATAAATCTAGACGATAAAATATACAAAAACATGCATAAGCAAATTAAAGAAGTTATATTAAGAAATCATAATTCAGAGTCTTACATCGACCAAATAATTAAAGAAGATACAATGTACAAATTCGATAACATAGATACTTTAAAAAAACTAATTATTCCTTTTGAAGAAAAACCGATATTATCAACTATATACACAATTGTAACACTGATTGTTATTCTAGCATTTACGTACGTAATGATAAAAACTATACAATGTATAACAGATCGTCAAAAACAAAAAAAGATTGACGCATATAACAAAACTTATGAAAGAGAAATGTTAAAAATAGCGTCGAAAAATCGGGACGATTTCGTTTAACAAGGGGGGGAGTTAAGTATCCATAGCAAGACATATTGAGAAAAAAGATAACATTATTTGTATTCAATGATATCTTTAGTCTCTAGTACAGTCTTGCACACAACGCTACAATGATAACATATGTAAAAGAGATAATATCGTTTGTATACAATGTTGGAATATTATCTCTTCTTCATTATCAAGCAAGACGATTGTACGCTTGGGTCTCCTTGTAGATAGATAAGAAAAGTATATAAATACGACTGTATGATGAATTTATCAACAGTCTTATTGTAACTACATAGTAGCCTTAAGCTCCTTTTAGAATTAGTAAAAAGTATTTCAATAATAAAGGACATAGTTCCAAATAAATATTGTTTAATTTTAAAAGTAAGAAACAAGTGTTTTAATTCACGCTCATTTTTCGTAACAACCCCTACGTGCAAACTCAAAACGCTCGACAACTCCTGTTGCCTATATCATCATTGTCCACGTCATCTTAATCACCCCTTTTTTCAACTTACACATACTTATGCAAGGATTTTGAAAATATATGTCAAACAAAAATGATGGATTCAAAAACCATGAAATAAAAAAATTATCTACTCCATTTCAAAAAGTTACTTAATGTAACAAACATAAACATACTTATTGGTTATATTAAAAAAAAAATGTCAAAATTGTTGACAACAACAATTTGCTTGTAAAATAATTAAAATAATTGACAACAACAATTGCTTTGCAAATATAATTTTTTTTTGTATTTGAGTGTCACTACTTGATTTCTATACAGTTAATTTTTTTTTAAAGTGCTTTTCCCCATGAAAAACGAAATGTGTGCCTTCAACGCCACCTGTTGAGAACTTTCCAAATTTTTATTTTCTCATAAACCATCCCTGATTTAAGACAAATAAAACACACCAAAAATCATTAAAATCGGTTGAGCCGTTCGTGAGTTATAAAGTCACAACGCACTGCAACAATTTTATATATAGAGAGATGATTGATATGAAAAAATTAATTAAAAATACTAGATTTAACTTTAACTACTATTATATTTATAGATACGCTATTAATTAATTTATAAAAAAAACTCTACTGATTTTGTGAAATTATATAAAAAAAAAACGTTGCCAATTATTTTTTAAAAGCAAAGCTTATAAACAAATAAACATAATCTATGTTAGGAAAAAGGTTTTACAGTCTGGGCTGTATCAGAACAACTTCCTTCAAGGACACTTACGGTGAGAATGCCCCTTTCTCACCGGTTCGCCTTCCTCCAGACAAACTAACAAACTGGAAATGATATTCAAATATGTACTGTTTTCGAAACGTTTTGAACTTAAGGTATGAACACACATCTATTGCCTGATATTCATTAATATCTACTAGATTGGCGCATATCATATAACATAACATATCTATATTGTTGGCAATAGGATGAAGAAAACGAATGGAGATACATAAGGAATAATTTCGATTCGATTTCGTTTATTTTCTTTCGGAAAACAAACGTGGTTTTCTTTTTGTTCTTTTAACCAAAACACATCTTATATTTGCTTTCGGATACAGGAAAAATCACTAATCCCTTCTCAAAAGATAAACTTAGAAGAAGACTGTCAGAATTCAACTGACATTTTTGCCGGAAAATTAACACATTATCGACCTTACCGGAGGCATTTCCATGTCGCAAATTGGCAGTTATAACAACCATAATTTGTTGCAAGTACAAATAGCCTACTAAGTTGACAAACATTCTCCAAATAAATGAAACCGGTGATAGCACAAAAAAAAAAATACTCAAAGCCATGTCTTACATTCCGCATTAATTCACCTAATCCACCTGAATTTTTAAAGGAGGAAGTTCCATTATCCCCCGCCTATTTCAACCTCTACTAAATACTATTCTAAGGTTCGTTTAGTATTTTCCGCAACAAGACGGCGGAGAATATAAAAGAAGTGAAAACAACCAACAACATGGTCTTGAGCACACAATTCACATTCAATTACAGAGCGCACACGAAAGTGAAGCCTCCTCCTCCTACTCCGACATAGTTTTCTTGTCCTCATTGTAGGTATTGTACTTTGTACATCGTACCGGCCTGATGGCCAGTCGTCGCCGTCGGTGGCCGTAGGCTACACAGTTCCAACCATTCCACTGCTGCTGCTCTGATTTTCTTCATTTGTCAACAGCTATTCCCATTTCTATATATCCTTTCACGGGCTTTACCTCCTAAATGTTTGAAAATTTTATAAGAAAGTTCAAATGTCAGGAAACGAAAGGAAATGAGAGAAAAACCTCCCATCTCTGCCACAAGGGGGAAAGCAAAAAAAAAGAAGAGCCTATTGTGGCCGCCATGAATAGTGTGGAAGAAACTTCAATCTGTCCATCACGGTAGGGTCATTAGAGAGATAACGAGCGTAAAATCGTCTCAAACAATAAGGATATCCGTGCGAACTTTCAAATTAAATTGTATCTCGTTATAGCGCCTAAACGTGGATGATATTCCGATTGATAGCGACGGAGTAATTATTTTTCTTACCCTCGGCTAAACCATTGATTTCCACTGACCCTTTACCATTTAACTTAAAGGAATTCTGCCGTTTCTATTCCATATTCATTCGACAAACGAGCGGTATAGCTACTGCGAGAAACGTGGATAGGAAAAATGTGCGGAAAATGGAAATTCTTAAATGAATTCATCGATGTAATCGCACCAGCCACGAACAAGTGGCCAGGGCGAGGGAGATGAGCACAGCGAATGGAAACGTGTTCAATAGGTTTTCGGTTCTCGCTTGCTCGAATTCCTGTCAAGAGAGGTAAACGTGCCATCTCTGGTGCAAAAAAAGAAGAAGGGAAAAAATTCTTGAGATACTTCTTTTACCAAAACTTATTCAATAATACGAATGCCTGCCTCCCGTCCTTGGTATGTACATGTAGCCGCTGAGCTAGGGCATGAACCAAGAGCCGTTTATTTATTTTGCCTCTTCTTGAAGCCGTCGGTTGTCGTCGTTGTCGGTCTTTCGTTTCCCTTATCCTGTCAAGTATATCTCGTATAGCTGTGCCATCGTTTCTTAGTGTAACTTGCTGTGTTGTAATCGGATCGTGTTGGCTGGGTTCAACTTTAAAAAGGTATTTAAAGTCGCAATAGTCTTTTCTGCGAGATAAATCAAAGTCTACCTGTATTTACAGCAGAGAGATGCAACCTTTTGAGGTGCAAGAGCCATCACGTGATTGTCGTACTTTGGCACAGATTTGTTGTATCTACCAGGGTGGTATGTCGATTGGAGCCACATTTTTTTTTTAATTAACTTCTTTTCTTTTTTTTTTTTGAACAAAGTTTTCATTAAAACAAGGAAAAAGGACCCGGAATGGTATTTATTTAGAGAGCAACTTGTGTGCGGAGATTTCGGTTTAGTTTTAGCTTTTATTGATTAAAATGAACAAGTGAACTAGATTTGTTTTCATGGGTGCAGTTTGTTGACCCATAGTTTTAGGTTAGGCCCGGTGCTTCCACCATCCATTCCTCTTAAACGAGGTAAATTGGAGCGTGAAAAATCGAAAGAGCAACTACATACAGGAATGAAAGGTTCCATATGACGACGAATAACTCTATACGCAAGTGACTGCGGTAGCTCAAAATAATTATTCGTGGGCATTTCTGGCTTCTTTTATATACTGTGGGCTTTGTAGCGCCTGTGTGTATGCTTGGTTTTGTTGCATACAAATGCGCATAGGTGGTATGAGATTTGTATGCAACCTTAGGAAAGCAGTAGCCGGGCAGTTGGTCCGGTACCTTTTTATGGCTGGGAGATCCAAATAGGCTCGAATAGAATCTCTACTCTACACAGGGTAGGGGTCAATCCAAGAACTGCGCTAAAAGGAAACAGACGCTTCCTTCAACTACTCTCAGTGAGCAAAAGCCATACAAAAAAAGGATTGCTCAGCTTAGCATGAAACCGAAATTTCCCTTCGCATCACCAACTCGAAGTAAGGATACCCAAACTCAAGTCCAATATGAGGTTGCTTTAAAGCAGATGGACTATCGCCTAACAGCATATAGGGAGATGACTTGGTATCGGGAATGGTCAATGAAAATATGCCCGATAAATGGAACCTCCACCTCATTTGCTCTTTGCAGAAAAAATATATGTACTCATAGCTGCGCCAATGAGAAGAATTAGTCTCCTGACAGTCAAATTATATAAACACCAATTAAGTGAATGCCTTAAGCATTTCAGAATAACCTGATCGGAGTCTTTCAGGGCATTTTTAGGACAATAATGTCAACCGTTGAACAAATCTTCACTCACAATCAAGTAGGTACGATTTATATAAACCATGCACAGTTTCATCCCTGCCAAACTCGTTCGCTGACGGTGACAAAAACATCGCTTCTAAATCAAAGTCAGCAACAACACCACAGAACCCTTTGATGTCAGAAAAAGTTTGAGACAAGGTGACACGCTATTATGTATCTATCTTGAGACGTTGAACGAACATCACAAGACAACATCAAAAGTACATTTTTTCAGAACTCGCTTCAACTATACTTGTAAATATATGATGATGACTTTGACATTGACATCTTTGGAGAATGGGAAAAGCTGTGATTGACGCATTTGCAGGTATACTGAAACGCAGGCGGCAAAGATAAGTTTGGTTATAAAACGGTAAAGTTAAAAGATATCCTAGAAATGAATCCCAACATCACCGACTTCAACTATGGACAGTTGAAGTGTTCAAAAACAATATTCACCTTGTACTATAACCTCGCAAAATGACTGTCGTTTTTGGGGCTCCATTTAGAAGCGTTTAGAAGATGAAGGTCCTAAGTGACATTTTTTGAAATTTTGCCTTTTTTCTTACGGGTCTTATGTGAAAACTTAAATTTCTGTCTCATGTGGATTCTTTAACGCCTCTATATTATGACTTAGCAAAGGATGAAGGTGTTCATAAATTTAGTGGAAGAAGGTGTTAAACGAACTTTTATTTGCAAATGTCGCTTAAGCCCTTCATCTTCTAAACGCTTCTAAAATTTAAATTTATTAAGTAAATCTATAGTAAATAAAAAGCTAAGGCTCTGTTTTAGCAAGTTACATCGAAAAGAGAGCTCATCGGTCTTTATTTGCTCTTTTGTCAATTCATAAAAAACACAATCAACACTATTACAAAGATAGGTATCTCGATAATGAAATGAATTAGTACTTTGGATAATTGTTTAGAAAAAAACGATGCTACCATCTTCATATTTTTTAGCAATAATATTATTAATACATATTTCAAGTATTTTTACTATGTAAGATAAAAAATTCAAAATTAATGTGAAGCATTTACAAAGGGCCGAAGTATAGGATGAACCTCACGAGGTAGGTGATTAGCACAACAAAAAGAGTGACTCAATATAGTCAGTGTGCGGATTTGCAAACAGAGGGCTTGGACCCACGCTGGATTAAAACCAATATAAGTGCATTTTAAGAACTATGTACGAGTGTTTTGTTTGCTTAAATTTATTTAAAATACAATTTAAAATTTAAGCTGTCTTCACGGATTCATATTGGCAGTATGCATCGTTGTCTGAATGGACCTCAAGGTGTTAAAGTCCGGGCGTTGATGACATTGCAGACAAGATCCGATCCGACATCTTGCTATCGATTTCAAGCCCAAATATAGCAGAATTTATTGGAGACGAGCTATAAAGACCCAAGTCTAGTTTTTGCACCCCAGTAAATACAAAATTGCAGGCTGTAAAGCCCGTAAACCGCCCTTGTCAAAAGCAAATATTTTACCAACTACAACATTGCCACCCCAATCGCTGTTAATTTGGCACAAGAAGGCAATTGCTTAGTGCGGCCTTATCGAGAAACAAAAAGGAGACTTTATATAAAACACTCATCATCCCCGTCCTACTGTATGCCAAAGAAGCATGGACGTTAACACAGGTGAATGAAATTCGCCTAAGTCAATTCGAACGAAAAAATCTTCGAGTGATTTGCGGTCCAGTTTGAATCGACGGGCTTTATAAGAGGGGATTTGAAATCATACTCTACTTATCTCTACCCAGGCGGTTCCAGCAATCGTATTGCCTAGATAACATGCTTGTGTATCAGGAGAATGCACATCAATGTTACCCATTTTACAAACTTTGGCTTTGACTGTCGAAGAATAGCGTTTGCAATTTATTGTTTTTGTATGGGATAAGCCACACCCCAATTTTTAGAGCAACACTCGCAGTATACAATACCTATGACTGTGTGTAAATTTGAACTCAATCGAACTCAATCGATTCGTTGGCTTTCGAAGTTAAGTTTTTTTTTTTTTTTGTATGGGATGTTTCACGCACCTTTGTCCAATTTTGCCCAATCTTCACAGGTATACTCCTGGGCCAATACCTAAGAACCGGAAGCCTATAATATTAGGGGTTTAGTTTCTGGACCTGAGTTTGGAGGGCATTGAAGCGGTGCACGACTGATTTTGAGACAATGATTGGTCTGTAAATATACCTATGGATGTTCGCACCTTTTATACATGAAAAACTTATGAGGTATGCGCATTCATTAAACATGGAGCTCCACCTGAAATATACCCTGGGGTTTTTATCCATAGATATTTAAACATTGCGGTTGGCCCATGTATGCCAACTCCCACACCAGAGTCCATTTTCGAACCTCCCGTATACCACTGTAGGAAGTTTTGGCAGTTTTGTGGGTTATTGCTAGCCCATTTTCTGTTGAAGCATAACGTTTTTCGGAGTCGGTCAGCTACCGCGCAGATCACTTTTTTTTTTAAATTTATGTTAATCCTATGAAAGCTTCTAGAGCAGCTGTAGTACAAGTTCACATTTCGCAGGAAAGGCCCAGGCATGCGAGGCGTTGTAAATTGCAAGTGCATTGCGTTAAAGTTCAGTCTCTTCTACCAACCATGAAAAATAACCCAACCTTGTTGATAGCATTATCATTAACATTATTTGTTGTGTTTGAGTTCACTTTACATTTGTAAAGGTACTTTTAAAAAACACCCTCTAGTGTCTAGTCTATGAAGACTGCACTAGATACTGCCCTCAAACATTCAACTTCAGCACTGAATTTTAAAGGTCTGTCGTCTGAATAGTTACGTATTCAAAGTGGCCCTGCTATAAAAATATCATCACCAAGAGAGTATTCCAATAAATAAGGGATAAATTGTTTTGCTCAATCATCGTCTCCATAAAAGACATGTAACATTCTACATCCACATTAGTACAGATCCTTACTCATATAATACTTTCGAAGTACCCATCAATAATATGTCAGACGAACGAGTACAATATTCAGATTTTATTCAAAACCATTCATAATAGACGGAAATATTATAACAATTTTTGACGGTATTAAATCTTCCCGAATATCCTCCCTTCGTAAGTACCTACAATAAAATGTGTACAACAAGCAGAATGATGACAAAGTGTGATTGTGTTATTGATTACTCTTTTTCAGAGTGACATTCTAAAAAGAATATCTCCATTCACATTTTGTTGTTTACCATAAAAGGAAAGACAACATAAATAACAAGATTCCTTCCAATAAATCCTTTGTAAATGTGCGTACAGAAGCTATATTGATGTAATTATGACAACGACAACACATTTATGAGACAACGGGAACAGATGTGTCATGGTTTCCTTTTCATCAGCAAATTGGTATGTGCGTCCCATTAAAGAAAGTCACTTTAATTTGACTGAGTGTATGAGTACAACCTTAAGCTATCGATAGTAATTTTCATAAATTTTAGCTCGGGATCCGTTATGTTGTATTATAAAGGCTCTTCCGATTTGATAGCCTTCATATGTATCACTCTTAACAACGCGTTCTATTCATTGAGTTGGTAGATTTATTAAACAATTTAAGAAAGCAATAGGCTGGTTATAAATTATCAGCAACTGCCACGTTATTATTGGGAGTATGCGAAAAATATCACACCAACGCAAAACCTAATCCTTGGGGAAACTTCTTTAAAGTGCGCTGGAAAACGCTTCAAATTCATCCTTGCGGGAGGAATATTTCAAATGTGGCTAGTAGCTTTAGAGTGCTGCTGCTTAAGCGCTGGGAGAACCAAAATGTAATCGTACCCCTTGTGTTTACTGAAAGCAGCAAGCAATATTTTGTTGTGTAGGTGGTACACTTTATTGCAGATGAGTACGTGACTGACATAACAAATACAAATATTACAAAAAATTAAAACCATGTGAACGAGATACAAAAGGCTATATTGACTAGCAGTTGTAAGACTATCTTCTGACGAATGTAACATTAGATATCAATGCTATCACGAGGATTTAACGTTTTAACGGTTAAAACGTATTTTTTTTTGACAGTTTACAATTTTTTGAAGGGAGTAATTATAGTTGATTTTGGTGTTTGCAGATCTAAGTAGCCATTGCGTTTTTCGTATTTTTTTTTGTGTTTAGTTGATTTGCATATTGACCTTTGGAAAACACACGAACTCAATTGAAGTTACACGGATTTTTCATATATTTCCACTAAAAAACTACACTGGACCAGTAGCTATTTTCGACTAAAAAATGACTCTGTAAAAAAAAAACACCTGATAAATGAGAACCTGTATATTTTTTTTTGTTTTAATTTGCCAAAGTCTTTTTATCAATTTAGTGGAACTATAATTCACAGTTCTATTTCTCTAATTCTGCTTTAAATTTTTTCGCCCAAATATTTAATATTACAAACTTTTCTAAATGAAAAAAAAAATTAAATTAAATAAACACAGAAATATTATCACTTGAATACATTTCTTTTATTTATTTTTTTCAAGGATTATGTAGGCAGGCAGATTTGTAGGGAAAATCTTTTCCTGCTGGAAGCATTTTACAAAAAGGCGTTACTGACCCAATGCAAAAAACAAACAAACATTTCAAAAGTTAGGAATAAAGTTGTAAAACTAATATTATTAATTCGTGATTTAATACGAAAGAGAAGGTGCGGGCAAAGCCGGGCTAGATCAGCTAGTGTTTACTAAATGACACTAAATTCCTTATAAATAATTTGATTTTGTTTTCTAGTTAGCATCAAGAAATGCTCAAATTGTAGGTGGGAAATAATTTAGCCACTTTAAGTGGGAAATAACTTCACAAAAAAAAAGTAAAACTAATTCCCCATCGAGCTGAAGTAGTTTCCCGTGTGAAGTTATTGCCAATGAAGTTAATCCCCTGTACCAGTAAAAACAAGTCTATTAATCCCCTCTATATTATTTCTGTAGTTTCTGTGGTGTGTTTCTCCCTTTTGCGGTTCACACGCTTAACCAATCTTAACAAATCAAGTGCCAAAAAAAAGATGTTTTCATGGTGCTTATCTTTGCATTTTTACTTTTTTTAAAATATTAACAATTGAAAAAGTTGAATTTTACTACACTAAATTTCAACTACGCAGTTGTGTACATACTTTGATTCGGGATACACTTTTCTTTCGTTCTTCATGCCTGTACAAATTACAAACGACTACACGAAAGAGAGTCGACGGCCGAAGAGAGTTAGTCAAGATTAGTGAAAATATATAATGCTCTTATGACTCTTAACACATTTACACTCACAGATAGGAAATCTAAAAAAGAATTTTAATTTCAAAATCTACGGAGGAATTGGTTAGGTGTTGTCGATCTCCGAAACCACTCAACCGATTTCAATGAAATTTTGTGGATACCAATCCAGCTGGTTTCAGTTTTAAAGATAGGATAGTTTTGGACCCGATAGTTCTAAAAGGCACAGAAAAACCGGGTGGGTACCCCTGTAAATAAAAGAGACTGACGTCTGTGTGCGGCACTCATAACTCGAGAATGGATCGTTCAATTTTTACGATTTTTTGCTTGGAGGATTCGTTTAGGAAGGATATTATGCTACTTTTTGTCGTCAAAATAAAAAATTTAAGGGGATGAGATTGGGAATAGAACTTAGTATGGCAACCGCACTTTGTAAAAAAATATACTGGATAGGAAAACGGGTTGTGTCTTGTGTCACTTCCAATACAACAAAACTTATTTCAAAAGTTTGATTTTTAAATTCTTTAGATGCTCCGGGCTCACCGCTACACAATTTTAATTCGAAAGTCGGCCCAGTTATAATTTTGTTGAGCAACCCCAATCAACCGAAACTTTTTTACCGGATTGGGTTTGATTTGAATGTGAACAATCTCAAATCAAATGTCTTGGAAGCGAAGATTTTGATTTAAAAATTCAAGCAACGGATTCCGCTTTCATTATGAAAATAATGTGCACGACTTGGTCGCACGAAACTTTCTCGTTTAGTGCGAGTCTGACTGACTTTCAGAGTCTTCAGCAAATCGAAAATTGAGGACACAAAAGTTTTGAAAACATCCATTTGACTCTAAGTTTGCATTTTGGTCAAAATCGTTATTGCCGTTTTCCGGTAACCTGAAAAAAACTAAATTTTAAAAAATTCTTTTTTTCGAAAATCCATTGCACGATAATGTAGAGAAAAACTGAGTTTGCTATTAAGTTGTAAATGACCACATTACCTTAGAAATTATTTTTTGTTACAATCGTATATAGCGTTTTCGAGATATGTCAAAATTTCAAAAGTGCCGTTGTTCGAATTTTTAGCCAAAAACTGGGTACGCAGTCCTGGTAACCTCACCTACTTAAGCTTAAATATCAATTTTGGTTGAAATCGTTAGAGCCGTTTTCGATCAAATCAAACTGGTACGAAAATGTTGTATGGGAAGTACCATTAATATTGAGGTTACCTTGCAAAAAAAAAACACCTCCCGAGCTGTAAGCCCAAAAACTCCAAATCCGAGGTTTGAACGTAATCCGGGAAGCCGTTTAGGCTTTAGGCCTGTGGAAGGACGGACAGACGGACAGACCGGACAGAATTTTGTGACCCACTTTTTTGAGTTCCTCTATCATCGTAATATCAGAATTGATTAAAATCTCGAGTTCGAAATTTTGTACGAAACCAATATCTTTCTCTTACTACGTAGGTAATGGAGAAAGTTAAAAAATAATAAGTCGCAAGGACAATCGCTGGATATTTGTGACATCAATTATTGAATTCCCATGTTTTTCAATTGTATCAATCAATCGTGCGTGGCGTGCTCACGTGTGAGCAAAATCTTCCGCTTTGTACGTCGTGTACCGTAAAGCACTTTAGTGAAAAAATTAAGGTTGGCTGAACCGTCAATCATTGCGGTTTGATTTAAGCACATCAACAATGCTATACCTACCTACTTTAGTTATTTGTATTGTTTTTAATATAACTTTTGAATACAGAATTTGATTTGACCGAATTACATAAAGCAGCATGTTCATTGTTCGTTCTCGGAATTATTATTTTTATTACATTAACGAATTTGTGCGGAACGAAGTTCGCCGGGTCAGCTTGTAAATTATAATGCAGAGGGAAACAAACGGTATAAATATTAGAAAAACAAAAACATACTCGTAGTAATTAAAAAAGTTAATTTTTGTTTTCTTCACGAAATAGTAGTAGCTGCCAACTGAGTACCAACAAAGGACTCTCCAACACAACACACAAGTAGCACATTCGTGCCACGGAAAGAAGCTGAAACTTTTGGATTGCAATAAATCAAGAATAATGAAACAACTAGCGAAAAGTTTGTGACATACGACCACTGCAACGAATATTGTTTCCGAAGCAGCCAAGAAGACGCATGAAGTGTAAAAGTGAGGAGAACTTTACCATAAGAATCCTTCAGATGAATGCGGTTATCCTGTTAGCGAGTTAGTGAACGTAAATGAGAAATTTCGGCATTAAACTTTAGCTCATGTCACGCAACACAATTAAAAAATTATCTCAATGCATTCATTAATATTTTGAGCACAGTCTGCGGGAGAAAGTTTTTCTTACAGATGTTGGAGTGAAGGACCAATTTAATGCAACAAAGGAGAGATCTTCATTTTAATAATTTCACCGAGGGCGTGAAAAAGTGAACGGTCTTGTTTTTTGCCGTTCGTTTTGTAGGGGTTTTTGGTAGAGAATTTAGGAAAAGAAGGTTAAAAAGCGGGTGTGAAAGGTGAATTAGTGTTCAGATTGAGAACGAACGTTGTTTTGATCTTCTGTAGTAGCATTTACGAATTGCTTTTAGTATTTAATTTTAAATTGAAGTACATGTGGGACTAGTAAGTTAAATCTGGGTAATTTCGGTGGTTTGTTTTCGAGCTCGAACATCAAGGATGTTATCCTTTGTTCTGCAATAAAATAAAGCATATGCTGGTGGAGAAGTTATATGGGACAGTTGCCACATTTTTGGTCAAATTATTGTGAGGCTAGTTTATTTGCCTTTCCAACGGAAGTTCGACAGAAGTTTCTGTCTATCTCAGGGATCTTAGAAATGTGTTTAAAAAAATATTGGAGTGCAATTATAAATTGAAATTGAACTAAAATTATGGCGATTAAGGTTGCAAAGACTAAAACGTTTAGCTTTAAAAGGAGTAAGGTTTTAAGGGAGTTTAAGGAAACAAAGTCGACTTGGATTTTGTTGGTAATACATTTATTGTTATCAATATAAATATAATTTTGAACTTTCTCATAGTAATAGAAAGATATTGCGTATTCGAACAAAATTTGGAACTCGAGGTGTTAATCAATTCTGACATTACGATGATAGTGGACCTCAAACAATTGAGTTTTACAATTCTGCCCAACTGTCCGTATGCCCCTGATTCCTGCAGCCAAAACAGCTGGGCGGATTCATTCGAAACTTGGGTCCATCAACACCCGGACTTGAACACCCTGAGGTCAACCCAGATAACGATGCATTCTAAGAGTATGAATCATAGAAGACAGCCACAATTTATGTTATTAAGATTTAAGAAAACAAACATTGTATGTTGTTGAGCCAACATAGTTAAATATCTATTATTATAGAACATTCCAAACTCTATGGTGTAAAGGTTGTATCGTTTTCTGGTTGCCCACAACATATCGGCAAACAAATGACATACCAGCGCTGCACCTCTTGAAAACCTTTTCAACAAAAAATCATAGAAACATGTTGTGCTGAAAGCTGTGAAAATGGTTCTTACTAATTGCCTTCGCCTATTTATACTATGAATTAAATATCAAAGTTGTCCGTAAATTTAGGGTGGGTGGTTCGCTTAACTCATACAAAGTCTTTAGCGGCCATATTATTCACTCCGGGTGTAAATCAGGTTTAAGTTAATTTTACACCCACATTAACATTTTTCAAACCGGACAGTTTAAATCTACATCCATAATATTCATTTAAAAATATGCATTAAGCCCGCTGGATTGAAAATGCATTTAAGCGCGAATTTAAAGCAGTTTAAACCGAATTTAACCCGTTTAAAGCCTACGTAATGTCAAATCTCACTTGGGAATTGATTTGATTTGTTGTGTGCCCAGTTTAATTTTATGTAAATAAACAGCAGCAGTGATTTCGAAAATGAGTCGAGGATACACCATCAGCGGCTGTTTCATTAGCTCTCCGACAAATTCGTCCCCTGAGTACGAAGGTATTATCTTTTCATCCATTTAACGAATTAAACGAATTTCTTTTAGCTTTTTGCTTCTTTTTTTATTTCGCTTTTCTACTTTTCTTGTTTCCTGCGCCCTGCGAAATTGAGTTTCACCCCGAGTTAAAAGGACTAAGACTAATAATAATAATAATAGTTGGCGCAACAGGTCTGTAGGGACCAAGGGCCTAGCTTCTCGCAACCACTCGTTTTGTGTGAGTTTTTTTTTTTTTAATTTTTGGAACGAATGGAAGGGATCTACAATTTTATGCCGGTTCCAAACGGGCCGATTGAGAAGCTCCTTCATGACAGTTATACTCTCGGATGTTTGTCAGACGTTCGCGAGAGGTGGCGCAGTGAAAAAACCCTGAGTTGGAATTTAGGGTTTTTGCGGGATTCGAACCTGGACCCCTCGCTTAGTAGTCCAACACACTAACCACTAAGCCACTGCGACCACAAAAGGACTAAGACTGGTCTCCAGAATTTAGTTAAAATTCATTGGGATTTAACGCCCACAGTGGGGCAGAATGCCCTAAAATGTGGTATCAAATCAGCCGTTACAGCTAAGAACCTGACATTTTTCAGGATAGCTTCTGAGAGCAGTCCCAAAATATTTTTAAGCCGGTGTAAAACGGACACTTTTCTGAAATGTGGCTATTTTTCAATAATAAAAACTTATTGAAGATCCAATTTGTATCAGCCACACTTCCTTCCTTGTGGGCGTGGTTGGTTAGTCTGTTGGACTACTAAGCGAGGGGCTCAGGTTCGAGTCCCGCAAAAACCCAAATTCCAACTCAGGGTTTTTTTCACTGCGCCACCTCTCGCGAACGTCTGACAAACATCCAAGAGTATAAATGTCTTGAAAGAGCTTCTCAATCGGCCGTTTGGAATCGGCATAAGAATGTAGATCCCTTCCATTCGTTCCAAAAAATGAAAAACGAATGGTTGTGAGAAGCTAAGCCCTGGGTCCCTACAGACTATTTTTTTTTATTTTCAATTAGTTTCCCCACCCACTTTTATTACCAGTTTTATCGTGAAGAAAAACCAATTAGCAAAACAATTTTTTAAATTGTACATAATGTAGTTATTGAGACTCATAAGTCATAAATTAAAAAAAAAAATTAAATTTGTCCATTAAATACAAAACCAACAATTCTGCTATGGGCAACTATCATCACTGTCATCATTATTATTACTAGACTCTTCAGATTCAGGAAGAACCTGTGATTCCTGGACACTTGGGGGTTCTAGCAAGTTGAGTGCTTCTTTGGGAAAAGACTGAAAATTTTTTTTGGGTGTTATAATGGGATACGAGCTCATTAAATTCATCTTCATTTGTTTTTTTCACGGCTTGATTTTCTTAAAAAGTTTTCGTGGAAATTTTCAAAAGTTTTGTTGCGCGCTTCTTGCGCTCCCTCCGAAAGTTGACCGATCGGGAACAGTGCAAATGATATAATTTCTGGGAAATGAATAAAATATTTATGCAATGTTGGAGGCATATGATACCAAGGATATCTCGCTCTCTCAAGTCTTGCGTTTTGACCCTTTTTGTTCGTTCGGAAGAAGTCTCAAAACTCACTTCCAGGCGATCACGTTTCAACTATGACGAAAAGCGCAGAATAGTAGCTGGATTTTTTTGACAGAAACACAAAATACATGTCACGCACACTTAAGTGACACAAAAATAGAAACTAGGACGGATGCGGAACCCAACTAAAAGTCTACGGGATTAAGGAAATGCTTAAAAAATACACTTTTTTAAAAACTGATCACAGGACATAACTTATATTTTCCAAAAAAAAAAATGATATTTTTTTTTGTGCCTTTCCATTGTTTCATACCCGAAGTTGAAGGCTCCATACCAATGTTTTAAAATTTCTAACAAGAAATTCTGTCTTCATTCAAAGAAGGAAAAGCAACTGAGTCAACTGAGAAAAAATCAAGCTCGAACTAAGTTGCGCTGTGATGAATCAGATAAGTCGAAAAATAAATATTGTGGATTATACTTGATCGAAAAAGAAAAAGAAAATATAGATATGCCTAGTTCAGTAATTTGAATTAATTTCAGCTTTTGGGTCACTGGGCCCCACTGTGGCCGTCGAATTTCACGACTGAACATTAATGTCTTGGGTCTAATTTTAGGGTTAAACTCTCATAAATCCGAGTGTAAACTTTAATTCAGATGATAGTTTATAACGGGTGATTTTTTAAGAGGTTTAGAACTTATTAAAAAAAAAAAAAACACAAAAAATTCGAAAAAATGAATGAAATATTTATTTGAATCGATAGTTTGAACCTTGCAATTTAATGTTTAAAGATAATTTCATGCAAATGTTGACCGCGGCTGCGTCTCAGGTAGCCCATCCGCTGAGTCCAATTTTGGCATACTCTTTCACACATATCGGCCGGTATCTCACGAATGAATGCATGGATGTTGGCTTCCAGTGCGTAAATCGAAGCGGGCTTGTCCCTATACACATTAGCCTTGACATACCCCCACAAAAAATAATCTAATAGTGTCAAATCGCACGATCTAGGCGGCCAATTGACCGGCCCGAAACGTGAAATTAACTGTTCACCAAACTCGCCTCGCAATTGCGCCATTGTTTCGCGTGCTGTGTGGCATGTGGCACCGTCTTGTTGAAACCACATATCATGCAAGTCAAGAACTTCCATTTCGGGCAAAAAAAAGTTTGTTATCATCGCTCGGTAGCGTTCACCATTGACAGTAACGCTGCGATTCGCATCATCTTTGAAGAAATATGGCCCAATAATTCCGCCGGCCCATAAACCGCACCAAATAGTGGCTTTTTCGGGATGCATTGGTAGCTGTTGCAATGCTTCTCGCTGATCTTCACTACAAATGCGGCAATTTTGCTTATTTACGTACCCATTCAACCAAAAATGAGCCTCATCGCTGAACACAATTTTTCGATAAAAAAGCGGATCCTCGGCCAGCTTTCCAAGAGCCCATTCACCAAAAATTCGGCGTTGTGGTAGGTCGGCTGGCTTTAGTTCTTGCACCAGCTGTATCTTAAAAGGCTTTACGCCCAAATCCTTCCGCAAAATTTTCCACGTAGTGCTGTAACAAAGGCCTAACTGCTGGGAACGGCGCCGAATCGACATTTCGCGGTCTTCTGTCACACTAGCTGATACGGCCGCAATATTTTCTTCACTACGCACAGTACGTAAACGTGTTAGTGGTTTAATGTCCAACAAAGTAAATTTGGTGCGAAATTTGGTCACAATCTTCCGAATAGACTGCTCAGAAGGTCGAGAATGCCGATCATAAAATGGAAGCAGCGCGCGATGAACATTTCGAACCGAGCACGAATTTTGATAGTAAAATTCAATAATTTGCAAGCGTTGTTCATTTGTAAGACGATCCATGGTTAAATTGCAAACCAAACTGAAGCTGTTTGACAGTGACACAAGGTACTAAACACACGTCAGCTGTCAAAACCAGTGTTGCCAAAACCAAACCAGCTAAAAAATCACCCGTTATATAGCCGTTCGTGTTTCTCAGAGCTCAAATTTGTGTTTTTTTTTTTCGTTCAGAGCATGATCAGAGCTATAAATTGACTGATCAGGCATAGTGAAAGGCTGATCACACTCACACATGTACATGCACACTTGCAGTCACATTCGACAGGATAAACAAAAAAACATCAGAAAAGTCTGAGCCCGCACCATTCAGAGCGCGCTCATAATGCTCGACCTCAGTTCAGTGCTCAGCTCTGAACTAAAAAAGAAAAACGCCTATTGCAAAGAATTTTTAATCTCGAAAGCTCTAGACGAATTTACTCATAATTTAAAGTAAATTCGCTTAAAATAAAACCAATAATAACAATTATTGTTAGTGTTGCAGTTTTATGAAATGGTCTTGAGTAGAAGTCGGTCCAGCAAAATACTCATTACACATCACAAAACAGTCCATTGGACAACCACTAAGACATCACTTTTCCAAGCACATCTTTTGCTACAAGACTAGGAAACTTTTTCATTAGCTTCCTTCTTAATTGAACAAGCATCTCACGTACAACATTGGATACACAATTCTGCACGATTTAAAAAAAAAAAAACAAACAACACAATATCCCACAATGGCAGCCCTGCAACGAACCTCCACAATTTGCACACACGAATTGGCTTCAATAATTGTGCGTGTTTAACAATCTGTTCGAGAAATTCATTAATAACACCTACAGTCTGCAGTAACACAGCACACTATGGGGGAGTTGAGTAGCAATTAAAATTGAGCCTATACTGCCACAGATTATTCACAAGATGACTGCGTTGCATGTGCCCGATTCCTACGGTGCATCGTTTCCCACATCTAATTGCTTTGAAATCTGAAATAATGGAGATTCCAACACAGTGTTTGTACAAATCATTCCAGATTTCGAACAGGCAGTTAGAATGCCTAAACATGAGAGTTGGGAAATTTATTGAAGGAAACACAGATGTCATCTGCGGCAAGAACATTATTAGAATGTAAATTTTAGGAAAATATACCGAAATACATATTTTCGGATCTAGAAACATGACTGAGGCTGGAAGTGGCATCAGCGAGCAGTCGTGCTTCCATTTATTTTTATTTAATAAATCATTACACACACATGATGTGGGTTCCAGCAGTAACGGAACGACTTGTACTATTTACACACATGTCATGCATTAGGCACGGAGAAATGATTCTCCTTAGAGATCCTTAGCAGCAGTTTTTCGCTCTGTAAATTACAACGAACAACAATGACATTGTAAGGATGGTGGTATTATGCTTTGGCAGATGTGTTCTTCATGACTTGGGGTTAAAAATAAATTTATCAACCATTTTCCATCGTGCGTGGAACTGAGGCCTATTTCCGCAAGCGGAAGAAGGATAAGTAAAAGAACGCGTATATAAATTCTTCTGATGATTAATACTTACTTAGGTTGCCTGGAGAGGTGGCAGAGAATTGGGTGAATAAATTGAAGAGTGTAGGAGATGTCAATCTTACAATTTGTCAGTATTCTTTGTATTTTTCTTTTTGTTTGCAAAATATTTTTGTGTAGCATATACGTCAAAATGAATACATATACATATATAGTCCCAAAAAAATCTTGAACAAACGAAATTACAGAAAATCAGTGGTTAAATCTCATTAACCGACTAAAATCGGCCAGTTATTGATTTCTCTGGTTAACTAACCAAACCACTGATTCTCTGGTTAATATTTTCCTGAACAAACACATTCGCTGGTTACCAGCTGGAATAACGTCCGATTTAAGATAACCAAGATTGAATAAACCGGGCCTAAGAGTCGAAATCAGTAGAGAGCGATATGATATCAAGCAATTTTCTCCGATTTGTCTTCCGGCGCAAAAACAAGCAAAGATGACGGTTTTCAAACACACGACCAGGCAACGCACAGCTGATAGTGCGAAGGACAGGGAAATTCGAAATTCAATTGTCATTGCAAAATCCAATCGAACGGGAACTAAATCTGCTTAAATTGGAATGGAAGCTCAGTTGAAATAATCGGAATTCGTGGGAATACGGACTACCATTTTTTTTTTTAATTTTCCCTTGATGATCGTCACTTGATTCATATTGTTCATCAGTTTCTCGATGGAATTTGGCTATTGCTAAACGCCAGCAGTTGTCTCGATGGGTCGTTCTGCAATGCGAATCTCATATTCGTGGTTCGGCGAAAATCTCCGGAGAGCAATGCACAGCTCCACCAAATCGTCTCGAATCACCTTGCAAATCCCTCATCGTTAGGTCAACTGCTTCGAAAGCTCGTTTATGTGCCATCGTGCATTCATCCCAAATAATGATTATGCATTCTCGCATCAATTTCACAGTCGCCGAATTATTGGCTTGTCAACCGTGAGAAGATTCACCGGCCGCTTCAAAGCAGAATGTGCAGTTCTGCCGCCTTCCAACAATGTGGCAGCAAAGCCAAAGGATGCAACAGCCAACGCATTGGAGATCTTGACCGAATTATGACGAATGTCTTGCCTGTCTTGATCCCGTTGCAATTCGCGATTGAATGCATTGCATCGAATGATTTGGCGTTGGCATTCCCAATGTCGACAGCAGACTGATGCACATGAGCATGTACGTCGCACATGTCACAATTATCCGAATTTTTCCAAGCTTCACGAGCGAATTTTCCACCTTTTTAAGTTTCGTCGAATTTTCCGAGTTTTGAACTAAGAAATTTCTTTTTTTCCTTTCGAAAAGCCATTCGGGAACAATCGCACTATAAAATTCAATACAAAATATTAATTTTCGATTTTATCAATTTTCCGACTTTTCGGGAGGGTTTTCCCAAAATTTTCTGTCGTAGAAACATTCTCCTGGGCACTCATTCCGTAACTCCGAGAACGATAATCGTTTCAGCGATAGTAGTCAACGATCTCGTTTCCAATTTGCTTTCCGTAACTCTATCACTATCGTCTCGTCTATCGTTTATTTTTTACAAATCGTGAGAGCACTGAGAGCATTGAGTGTCTTTCAGAGACCCTCAAACTACATGAAAATTCCAATCAGACGTCGTATAAAATGTCATAAATGAGTTTTTTGGCAACCAATTTTGTATTTGATGCCAGAAAACTTGAAAATTGTAAAGTGGAATTAATTCAAATTCGTCCCTTAGTTTATTAATAATAACAAATAACATCGAAAATATGTATTATTGATAGGTCAGCTTCATGGATGGGCATCCCCACTTGTCCAAAGTTTCCACTTCGTATTCTTCGATTGCTGTAGGTACTATCACTATCAATATAAATGTTATGGCGGGCAGCACTAACTTTTCCGTTTTCCAATTAATTTAATGTTATAGTGAATTATTGATATAAGTTTTGTACCTTTGTAAACACCAATACACCATTCCACAATGTTTCTTGCTTTTGCGTGAGGTTCATACAAGTCTAAAATGTACATAAGTCGTTATTTATATATATGGTAGTAATTGAAAAATATCTAAAGTCAATTATTCTTCTTGAAATTCAATAAAAAGTCCTTGGCTGTTTGCAAAACATACAAATCAATGCAAAACGATACCTCATTAGGTATCGCTCAAATTGTATCGTCTGGGCGATAGCGTTTCGACGATTATTGATTTACGTGAAGCAAATGTTCAATCGTCAAAACGATATCGTCTGGACGATAGACGATTAATAAAGTTACGTGAAGCAAAGCTATCGTCGAAACGCTATCGTCTGGCGATAATCGACATACGGAATGAGTGCCCTGGCAATTACTAACAACGGAAAAAAAAATTAGGCAAATCGTCCCAGCCGTTCTCAATAATTGATACAGTTTTCGAACCATTTTAATATATAGATTTTAAGCGGTACGAAGTTCGCCGGTTTATCTAGTCTGATATAGATTGAAGTCGAAAACCGTATAATTTGAGTTAAGCTTCGGCAGCATACAAGATAAGAACGAGGTGCAATCGATAGGTAAATAGAACGTAGATTTCGATGGCTGGTATTAAAAGAAATAGAGTTGTACAAAAACGCGTAATCGATGGAGCCTGATGACAGGAGACAGTTCGTGTACTTTCAGCATAGAAAATTTAAAAATGCCAAATCTCAAAAATTTGGAGAGAAATTTCTTAATTTCAAATGAAGTACCTCACCGGTTTTCATACAAAAAGTTTAAGAAATGTCATTTTGATATTTGTCCAGGTTCTCTTTAAATGAAGGATCTACAAAATAAGTTGGAATTTGAATTTTTTATAAGCTAAATACCTATAAACTTACCATTTTCAATGAGTTGATATGGTCTAGGTCTAGGAGTACATTCGATTACAACTTCGATGTCGGAATCGTTGAAGACGAAAATAGATAGAGCTTTACTTGCCAAACTATTGAGCTAGTTGTTTTTCTCAGTGCGTGGCGAGGGGGAAGTAATCAGGTGTATTCAAGGAACTTTTCTGTGCGTATTCATGGTGAATCTCAGTGTATGACAGTGTATTCAAACGAATTCGCATGCAATTACTAGTAGCAAATCTGTAGTCAAGGAACACTTAAAAACATTGATTATTTCCCCCTCGGTGCGTGGTCACTGGTCACATAAGCATTCGCATAGTTCCTTAGCAAATTTTGAATAATTTCACAAGCCTAATAAATGTCTGCTGCGTTACTTTGAGTATGAAAATAATTCAGTTAAAACGATCTTATAAGCGAGGTAAGACTGAGAGATCGTTCCAAGAGTGACCCCAAAGAGAAAGTCAAAGAAAACGGTGTTGGTTGTTTTCGATAATGACTGACGACGACTACAAGCTTGATCGCTTTAAATTCATTTGTTACATATCTCGAAACCGGTTTTTAAAAGGTTAATCTATTGATTTCTGACAAATATCTGGGAGTATGACTCTCATGAAAGAGCTGTTCCAGAAATGAAAAAAAAAATCAAAACGAATGGTTGTAAGAAGCTAGGCCTCCGCGGACCAGTTAAGCAAACAATTTTTTTTATCGACTAATGTAATAAGTCGGTACTTTATTCGGTCATTATTGCGCATATTAGTAGTTATGTAGCCTTTGCAATCTCTCCGATATCGCAGGGAAATATATTTTCGTACAGATTGTCCAAAATGGTCTCCAAGTTTATGTATTACTAGTGTTAGGAAACAGGGGGTCCCTAGTGGAGATAGTGTTCAAGGCTTACAGCTATTTCCTTTATTCCATAGATTAATTCTAAGAATATAATCGCCCTAATATATTTATTTCCTGTGATTAGTAGCAAAGTATATATTTACCACTCTTATAACGTCTTTTTCCCACAGCAAGTGACGTCAGGTCAACGTTAAACGGCAACATAAAACACCGCCCCAAAAAATGTGCCAAGGTGATTCATTTGCAGACACTCTTTTCTTCAGGTATTACCATGCGAAGGTTACAAAGGCAGCAATATAGTCTTGACAACCGTGAGGGCGTACGCATTAACATGTTTGCTTTTATAGAACAGGCCTTCTTTGGAATTTGCTCTTACGAGAAACGTTTATAGGCGACTTAAGTCACAGACAATCAGGAACATAAAAGGTCTATTTCCAGCCTGTTTTTTTAATGACTTACGACGCGGTTTTTCTTTTATGGGATGGTTTCCAATTAGCTTGAGTAGTATAATATTCTATACTGTAAAAAAGGGGCTGTCACTTGGCAACAGCTTGGATAGGATAATCAATCAGATCTGAGCCAGATTAAAGTTAGATGAATTGTTCAAGTCCATTTGCACAAAAACTGCCCTGGCCCGCTTAACCTAAACCATCTTACTCGCATTTCAAACAACACAGTATAGCTTATCTGTGGGTAATGGCGTGTGTTTTGCATGATCCTGACGAAACAACGACACACACATCAAATGCAAATAGGTGGAGAAAGTTTTTCGAAGGCAAGCGCGCCTGTGGGTGAGACGGATTAGACCACCATCACCATACTTTGTTAATCCTTGACATTTTTTGTTATTCCTTCTAGTCGTCTCTTTTATTGCTTCGTATTGATTTTCGTGGCACATTGTGCAATACGAAACTGAGAAGACAACTGCTTGAGGCTGTTTTGTACTTTTCCTCATTTTTTTGTTTCTCCATACACATTTGCATGAAGAGGGAAGACATTCAAAAAATCTGTTTGTGTTTTGCTGCTGTCAGAGTGCCGCATCTGATGCAGATAATATTCGTAGTTCTCTAATGGAAAAAGTTTAAGGATCTCTGGCAGTTGGGCTGATAACAGGCAGACTCAATATATTTTGTCTTATTTTTTCTCAAAACAAACTGCAATCGAATCCAATCTCGTCGCATGCTGGGAATTGAATAGCTTGTACCGAATCAAAAGTATCTGCTGCATAAATTGAACGTTTATTGAATGCTTCTTGAGATTAATTGCATTTTAAACTAAAACTGGGTCAAGGGGAGTAGTTTTTATAAGACAAGTCTTGTAAGTGCAATCCACTTAATGTTATGAAATCATAATTTTTTGTTTGAGTTTAGTTTACGTAGAAACAAGTTAATGAAGTTGATGCCTTGAAACGGAAAATAATGTTAAAAGTTTGGTGTTTTCCATTTGAAGATCTTAATTAGTTTTGAAGAGGAAAATAAAAAAGCGAAAGATTACATCGAGATTGAGATGATGGATATAGGTTGGTCGGTAGGTATATTTAAACGAAACAATTAATGTGCAACGAGCTGTGTTTAATGTAAAATTGAGAATTATTTGAAGGATGTTGATAATTATTGCTTGGCTAAAAATAGAAAAAAGTCCAAGTTTCAACATCAAACAGATTACCGAATACTTTAGAAAGTTGGGTTATCTAAATCAAAGTCGTAGAGATAAGTTTTTGAAGCTATCCAAGTGTATAAAGAAAATTGCCTTAAAATAAACTGAGTTTTAGAACTTTGCTACTTTTTTATAAGGCTTGATCGTCCATATAACTGGTTGAATAGAGTATTATGGAATTAATTGCTTCTTCTGAAAGTTAACGCTGACCATCGGTTAAAAAACAAACGCAACTATGACGATATATTTTCACAAGCAATTTTGTTGGTATTCGTTATTTAGACTTTGAATATAGGGATTCAGCGTCCTGGTAACTTTCCTACAACGACGGGTAAAGTTGTTACAACACATCGACAATTCTATGGATATCAATGATACAAATTTTGGCGACCTCAAACAAACGTGAAATAATTAGAACAGATTTTTGAAATTTCTGAAATTTAGATCAAGGGTTTCAGTTCTGCATTTAAAAATTAAACTGATCTCTGAGACGGAGAGATCTATGTTAAAATAATTACAACTGCCCAAGCTCATATTTAGGCGACTGTAAGTAACGCTTGATGCAGATTCTCTAGAAATTTCGAGCTGCATGTTATATATTCGTTCATCTACCAATGATATACAGTCGTAGAAATTACTTTTCCACTCGTCTCTGTTGTTGGCATTCAAATTAAGTGTGAAATTATGAGCAGAGGCAAGTGTTTGCCAGTTACTGAATGGGGGATACCCGCACCGAAGGGATATAAGTAAAAAAAATGTATGTATGTTGCTGTCTGGTCTTTTCATGATTTTTGTTAGGAAGTCCGCATTTGCCTTCAAGTTTCTTACACATAATGTGGTAGACCGGATTCAACATAGATGGCGTAGTTGGGGGTATTGGACGGCAACCTAAATATTCTTTTGAATAAATACCTTTGAACGGATTCGATTTCTTTCAGCTGTCGGTACCCATGTATTTCACTGCCATAACAAAAACAGCTGTTAGCTGTTGCGTTGAAAACCTTGAATTTTGATGTTGGGTCAACGAAGGTCTTTGTAAGGAACTGGGGCCACATTGTGTTTATAGCTAATTTTGCTTTAGCAAGCTTCTCTTTAATATGCGCCTTGATACTCAAATTATGGGATATAGTAAAGCCTAGAAATTTAAACTCGCTGACTACTTCAATATCGGCAACATCCAAATTCCAGTTGCCCACATTTCTATCAGAAGATTTAGTGGTCTAAAAATCATAATTTTCGATTTCGGTAGATTAATTTTAAGATCCCATGAATTACAAAATTGTTTCAGCTTATTTATTCGAAGTTGGATGGACACTGGGCTATCGGCGAAAATTACTAGATCGTCAGCATATATAGCAGTGATTTGACAAACAGATCACCAAAAGAGACGCCTCCTCCTGGTAAGTGGTTGAGTCATTGATGAGCAGGGCGAACATCAACGGACTCAAGATGCAGCCTTGTGGAACACCTATTTCTGATTTAAATGTTCTTGATTTATTCAATCCACTGCACACCAATGCAGACGCATTTAAAAGAAGCTGTTCAAAAACTCGTACAAATTTTGTTAAAAGACCAATTACTGAGAGCTTATATAAAAGTGACCTTCTATTCATAGTGTCAAAAGCAGCTTTAAAGTCTACAAAAAAGCGAACAAAGGCTTCTTCTTGTCGGTGAAACGCCTTGCAATGCTTGTGAGAGCAAAAATTTGATCAATTGTTGACATACTAGCACGAAAACCAGCCTGAAAGCAACTTATTTTATTATTGTTTTCCGCACCCAACTCGAGAGCCTGAGGTATAAGTTTTGTGCAAACAGTTTTCTTAGCGAACTTAACACGAAAATGCCTCTGTAATTCTCATGTATGTTTGGTTCACCTTTTTTAAAAACAGCAGATATATTCGCCAGACGAAAACTATTTGGGAACGTCTCCTAGCTAAACATTTAATTTAATAGCTGCAAAACAAGTTCAAGGAATTCAGGAGTTGAGTTCTTGAAGAATTCTATTGGGATACCATCAGACCGTGCAGCCTTATTATTTTTCATTTTGTTAAGCGATTTTAGCAGCTCTGACATTGTGAAAAGGGAATCTAGCTCCGATATCGAGTTGTTGTGGAGTGCATAGCTAATACAGCTCTGGTTATGATCTGATAGCAGAAGTTTTTCAAAATATTAAGCAAGAATATCTACACTAATATTTGAGTACGATGACTTGCTCCGACCTCCCAAAATCCACACATTAAACCAAAAAGATTTTGATTCCTTACTATCTACAAGATTCTTAGCTGCTTCTCATAAATACAAATGTTTCTTATAGCTGCATAGATCCTTATATAATTTGTTTTATTGCAGATAAAGTTTTTGTCGGCTTCACTGTTAGACTGCCTAAAAAGTTTTTAGTAGGTATGAGAAGGACAATTTTCTCATTCTTTTACATTCATTGTCATACCATTTTGGCTTTGGAGACGTTGAGACAGTGTACGAGCTATAAACTGCGGAAAGCCTTATCAGATCAGGAACCGAATGTTTTGCAGCTTCAATAGTGTCCGATAGGTGAAAGTCGGCATAGGCTATCTGTTGATTCAGTTTTCGTTTGTACACATTAGCCACCTTATGAACCCATCTCAGATTATCAATAGCATCAAGAGCTTCCCCAATTTGGTCTTGACTCTCTTGGGAAGAATGTACACAGGAAACCGCTGCTGAAATTGGCTGGGTATACTTCAAAGTTATTAATAATGTCTAGCCAATCGCCCTTAACGAGACAATAATCTATTACAGAGCAGCCTTTGGATGATATAAATGTAAAATTGCCTTTAGAGTCTCCATTTGTAACTCCATTTAAGACAAAAAAAAAAAACAAAATCTTGAATCATTTCATTTCAGTAGCTTCCCGTTTGTGTTCAGACATATGTCCATCGACTTTCTTGAATAATGAAATCGCCCATTGTTAAAAAGTGGAGAGTTTTGGAAATCACTTAGGTATACGACATTTTAGATCACCAATTATAATGAGGTTTTTTTGGTTCCTGTTTAGTAAGAAATTCTGTAGTTCTTCGAATTCTAAATTCCAAGCGTTGCAATTTAAGTAAATCTATACAATTTGAAAATGTTTTGAGTCACAGAATATGTCAACAATAATTAAACTATATCCCCAGCCTTTCACACTAATACCATCAATTCTTATAGCCACACAGCCACACAATATTCCACCACTGGCTCTCCCAAGTCTATTATTTCTAACAGCTGGAATACACTTGATGTTATAATCTTTGAAATATTTAAGATATCTATTGGAGTTATTTTCCCTCCCTCCTATTGGAAGCAAAATGCACAACCGGTTCTGTATGGGGAAGTTGCATTAAAAATAAATTGTTAGATCACGGATCGAAGCAGAAAATAACACGTGACCCAGAATAGCCCATTATGCTATATATTTGCCGATGTTGAAAAGTTAATTGGCTACCTACAGCATAAATGTTCAAGCTGTCGAGTAATACCCCCACCTATATGATTTATTTGGAGGCCGGAATGGTAACTTTAGTTACAGAAACACTGAAGTTGCATTTTGACTATGTTGTAAAAGTTATGAAGATGGAACATCAAAGAATACCAAAAATAATTCTGTCTTACCTAATTTTAACAAAAAGAAACTGTGTGCATGAACAGGAAGATTCAGCTCAACCTAAATTATATCAGAAAACTCAACCTAAATTATATCAGAAAACGGACAAGCAATTTTTCAGAGAAGTAAATTTAACAAAATAGGTACCTACTCGAAAAAATGGTAATCTCAAAAAAGAGAGGTGAACTCGCAAATTTAAATTATATACAGCCACGAGAAGAACTGGCAATAGGTACTATGTGACCTTTGTAATCATCAAGAACGAGAATATGTGTCCAATTTCATTGAAAAAATGCCCTATCCTCGGAAAGCTTGGTACAATGTTCTGGGGATTACATGTGCAAGGGATGAATGATACTCTTTTTAAGGCACTATTGTGCTAAAATTTTGACTGCTGGCTATACCATTAAATGAAAAAAAATGTCAAAGAAAGGAAAATGTTACATCGGCCATATTGATACCTCCAAGGCAGATTTTAAAAGCATATTTTCGTCACTAAAACAGTACCGCCTTGTCTTAAGATCTTTTGAAAATAAACTGTTAGGTTAAGTAATGCCATAAGCCATACCGATTTCGACAGCCACTCAGTGCAAATAAATGCGTCTTACTCAGAGAATCTTCAAGCGCGTACACAATTCATTTAGGAAATCAAATTAACTCCAGTACGACATCAAAGAGACTTCAAATCTTTCGTCAATCGCTTTGATTGACATTGCATCGCCTCTCTTTTATTTCTTACTAAAAGGTACATTAACGTTAAGCCCGACTTCCGTTTTCCTTTATTTAGAAGCACATTACATGTCGCACTCGTCACCGCGGAAAATGAACAATATGCTTACACAAAATTAAATCGAAAGAAATTCAAACTTCCACCGTCAAACACAGGACCATTATTGTTCTCCCAAGTACCTAGACATAATTGTTTGTGCTCAAGATGCCAGGATTCCCAGCTACCCAATATAATTTCTCGGGATTAAGAAGACAGTACGCTTCAGCCAAGATTGAATTGGCACTCGTCTCGAATAAAAGCATTGTCGGCAAATAAATTGACAACTCAAATATTTAAACGAACACAGCGAGCCGCCGCCATTTTACCAGATCGAGAATTAATTGCTTCCCCGGTGTTTTTTCTTTTTATCGAGAACTGACATTGAGCTATTAAACTCCATAGATTCAGAGCTCGAGGGTGGCACTCGCAGTTTTATCATCCATTCAACCCCTCTTAGTGTGTTGTTAAATTTGTATTCCATATACAAATATCCATATATACAGTCGTAGATGTGCCGAGGCTGGGGCGTTTAATGAACTCTTCTGCTCAACAAATTCCATTAATACGAAATGGCTAAGGGCGAGGGGTTGCCAAACAAACATAGCAGGGCGGCGTATGCTCCGCTGAATTACGAAATGCCGAATCGCTGTACACAAAGTGTCGAAAAATGGAAACTTAAATTGCGACAGACGACGAACTGCATCGAATCCCCTTCATAATTTCAATGACAACCATGATGAGGGTTGGACCGTGGTACTGGCAAAAAAAAATCGATATCCGGCATCAATAGGTTGGGAATTGCTTGTCTCGGGACAGATGCAAAAAGAAAAAGGATAAATACAAAACAAAACTCCTCCGAAGGGTGGAAGTTGGGTGGCATTTTTCAGGGTTGCATTTGCACATGGAGACATGGTCTTTTCTCTGTGATAAAATGAAAATCTGCGCAAAAACCCGACAACAAAGTTTCCTGTTTTACGATTTAAACCACCCTTCCGCACGAAGCTATGTGTTCATTTAGTATGTAAGGGTAACAACACGAAAAGATGCTCACATACTGATGGATCAGGATCAGGTTGATGATGCATCAAAGGATGATTATGCGATGGAATCCCTTTTATTAGTTTCAAAACTTTGAGGCGGCTAGGGGTGTGTTTGGAATGTAAACACATGACACAGACTGGCGGTTAAAGAAATTTGTTGTTGAAAATATTAATACACGCAGCTATCTGCCAAACGGGAGACTTGCTTGTCTTTGGTATGTGCCGTGGTGTTGTGTAAAACGTGGGGCTGGAATGGAATTCCGGGATTTATATTTTAGCTGAAAAATTTTTATAATGATTTTGTTTTGCACCTCTTTTTGAGCTGATTTAAATTTTAAATCTTTGGACTAGCTTGTGTACCTATATATTAATCGCTGTAAATTATGCAAACCAAAGCAGTATCAAACCTCAAAAGGCTGTGAGACTGGTGAGACAACAAAGAACTTGGTTGTTTTGAAGCGACACCTATCCACATTGTTTGAAAGTGCAGACTTGCATAATATAAACCAACCTACGTAGACGAATCGCTTTAATTATTTTTTTCACAGGTTACTATTAATCGCAACTGTCGATTAATTTCAAATTGTAAATTACGTGGTAACTTTTTGTACTTAGTATCTGCACCAAAATTTTGCACTACAGCAATTTTTAATTTTTTAACAGTTTCATCAAATCGTTAATTTAACATGCTTCCTCAATCGATCAGGACTATAACAACGCATGGAATGGCCTTAAAACGTATACAATCGTGGCTTTTAATTTGAATTATGTTAACATAGAAACATTTCTTTCTAATATTCTGGTTTAATTTAAAATTTTTAAGTTTTAACTTTAATATAAATTAATTTTTCAGTTGTATAACAATTAAATCTTTAGGTAATTTATTTCTTTGTAGTGAATTATGAATCATAATTTTTCGAAACAACGTAAATTGTTCCGTCAAATTTGTTGCTCTAGTACCTATACGGTTTTTGCTAAATTTAATATTTTGTTAATGGGAATATATTTTAAATAGGGTCTTCCCACCCAAATAATATTATTTTAAGTTGTTTAGAGCCCATTGAAGTGATATTCAACACTATTTTGTATACTTAGTATACAAAAAATACAGAATGTCTTTATTTTCTTATTGATATAGGTACTTAAAGCAATACTTTAATTTAAGTTTTAAGAACTATTGTTAATTTATTATGAATTTATAAGAAATAAAATTAACTATCTATCTATCTAACTTCTTGGATAGCCAAGCACAAATTAAGCACTAAAGGCTCTAATAATAATGCATTTTATACAGCTAATGTATTGAGGAGATGGCGGAACAGTTTAAGATTTGCACGTGGAACTACACTATACAGATTCTTCCGAATTAGGGTACCTTACTGTCACCCTCTTGGGTATTTTAAAAACTTGCCCGCAGCTCCCATTGGTATGGCAGGTCATGGGGTGGCAATGGAGTAGTGGATAGGATCATTGCTTGTGACCTGGGCGGTGCATGTACGAGCCCACCCAGCGGACAGCAAATAGTGCCACACAAATATATAGAGAACCGAATAATATCATAGCTTCCCCCAACTAAACCAAAAAATAGGTTTCTACTTAGAGTACACTGGACCGGAATTAGTCTGAGTGCTCCAGGATTTGGAATCATCATTTTATATGAAGAAAAACCCTAGTGTAGAATTTGATACTTCCCTCTCTTCCCGTCACGTCTTTTGTATCACAATTGACCAACAACTCTGGTCTAAGGAAGTCTCTCAAGACAGATAAATAACCTAAACAAATGTGCCTCATTTATTTGAATTGCTACAATCTGGATGCTATTAAACTAAAAATTAATCTTGGATGGACAAATGGGTGTATCTGAAGGGCTCATAACAGACTACTGTGTAGAGGCAGATGTTATCATCACCGGACACTGTATATTATGGGCAAGCATGAAGCAAAGCTTTTGTACAATGCTTTCTTTCTACCCGAAAATAAGAAACTCCACCTGGTACCTTAAATTTGTTTACTAAAACGGTATAAGCCACATACACGACTGACGCCTCTGACACTGGCGGTAGGAAATAAAAATCTTTTTATATACTTGCGTGATGTCGCAATTCACAAGCGACCTCACAGAAACTTATACTTAAACTAAACTAAGGCCCCAGTTTTAGTCATACGTAAAACGAAGCCGTACAAATTTTCTTTTGCTTTTGACTGAACTCCATCATGGTTTTCAAATGTTGCTTATGAATAATAACGTCAGTTTATCAAACAAAAAAAGAAAAATTAAAATATTACCTTTAAATTTTCAAAAAAATAATCTTAAAAACTTAAGTTCTAGTTCTGGTAGTGCAACGTTTGTTTTCTCTTTTTTTCAGGAGGTGAACTATGCAACTGAAGATAATTTTTTATACAAATATGCAAAATAAGCAATTTTGCAATAAACACGACCCTTTCAAATAATATTTTGAAGAGAACAGAGGGAATATGATTTTCGAAAACACATTGGACACTTGGCAAATATTTATAGAGTCAATAAATACAATTCTTTCTCAATGGCCTACGTTTCCGATGGCTTGAGTCAGTGTATCAACTTGCTTCTAGCACTTAAGACTAAGAGATGTGTCATCCCCATGACTCGATATTTGAAATGGAGGTTCGATTTCGAATAAAAGTGAAAATGATCCCCACAAAATCAACGTTCTTTTTGAACCAATCAAGAAGAACCACGGAGAACCTATATCAAAGATACACTTAGACCAGAATTATAGCTCCTTTGTGATACTACATCAGTGACGATATGTCTTTGGGTAGACGACGGTTGACTGAAACAGTCTAACCTTTGCATATAATCCTCCAACATTTCATCAAAGGAACGGAGGGTGGTTTAGGGAAGAAGCTGTGATTAATGCAATAGGCGCTTCTACAACACACCCTACTTAGGGGTTTATAAGCTGGTCAAGGTGAAGGCCAAGGCGACCGGTTGACGATTTGTATTCGACCTTGTAAAAACATATCAAACGTCTAAGAATTGTGCGTTGAAGAAAGCAGATGAAGACCAGTAGTCCAGAGGACGACTTAACCGTCGATGCTATAAACAAGTGGGGAGTGACCTCAATCAAATTATCCTACGTTTGTTATGAACTTCTATCCGAAGATAGTTCGACGTTTTATGGACTATGCAAGGTACCAATTTTGACCCAAAATGGCTATTCCAAATGGATATACGTAGAAGTTTACATCCAGCTGTGCGTGTTACATTTCATCAATCGTTCACGTGCACGTGGTATGCAACTTTGGCAAGTATCTTTCTCGCTTTGACAATCTGAATCGCTTCATTTTTTTTCGGGAACGATTGGTCAATATATATTGGTAGTTGATATACCTACATTGTTTTTCTCACTTTCGTGGAAGTTTTTAGGAAGTTTTTTTTTTTTTATAACCAGAGCTAGATGACTTTCTAAGAGATAGTAGAGTAATAACAAAAGAACAATAGTCACATACCCTATTATGTGTTTTTGTGGCCTTGAGAAACATTTTCGAAAAAGTTTCATCTGTACACGATGTACCTACAGCAGTTTTCAACTCAATTGGTAACATACATAATAAAGAAATGAATCTTTAGATTAACAGGAAACAAAAAGTACTTTGCTTTTAATTTGAGTACAAAACAAACAGCGAATCTACACATATTGCCTTCATTTCTCAGACAGTTTCTTTATTTTTTTTATCTGTATTTTTGAAACCAAGAACATTCCATAGAAGAATTCCTCGGATGTAAGGAAATGAAATTTTATAAAATACATAGAAAAAAATTATCGTTCATAGCCTTCGTATAGGTTTTGTGGACCTTAAAAAGGGTAGTGCCACCCCTACCCCCATACAACAATAATATTATTTTCAAAATCCCAATTTAATGTACTTAGGTACTGTCCTTTGAGGCTTTTGCACTTTGTATTTATTCACACCATAGTATACGTTTCTTTATTCCCACCCGTTGTTACAAGTTGCAACCCTTACACCAGTAAGTAATGGCATACCCTTTTCAGAAAGTAATAAGAACTGTAATCCTTTTTTATGTGTAAAAGGGTTCAAATTGACCGTATCGTAAGTCGATTCTTTTACAGGTAATTATCCCTTATTTAAGACTTGTTTGATTTCCTTTAAGACACTGATAATGCTCGAATGGAATTTATGTCGTTTTCCATTGGGCAAAAAGAAGCGTCCGGGAGAGTCCGGAATCGAAAAAATCACTTCTGAAACCGTTCCATTGGCACAAAAAATACTCTTCTGGTGATTCTGAGGAGAGAATTTCGCTTCTGGATTTGAAGTCAGAATCCACTCAAGAAGCACTCACACAAGTGTAGTTTGTGTATTTTATACACGTCAACTGACGGCTGCCGTAGATTATTTTTTGGCATTTCACCAATACTCTTGTGGATTCAATCAGAAGCAGTTTTCTTGTTCCATTGGACTACAGAATGAGTGGATCCTCGAGTGAAACCAATGGAAAACGACATTACTTTAAAGGAAACAGAAAACTGATTTTCAGTTGACATTGAGACGCACCACTTGCAAGGTTGTTGGAGCTATTACTTGCTTGTGGAAGGAGTAACGATAATGCTTGAATCGGATTATTATTTCAGTCGTTTCGAAATTATTAGCGTTACGGCCATGGCGAGTGTCGGACTGGGGAATTTAGTATATGAGCTTAATTTTTGGGAATAATTTAAAAAATAAATAAATAAATATATATATCAACAGGTCCGCATATTACCCTAAGCCTAGCTTATAACAAGCAGTCATACGAGTTTTTATTCTACGGGCGAGTGGAAGGATTATACAAATTAATGCCCAGTCCGAACGACTTAGTCGATAAGCTTTTTCAGAAACAAACAAAAACCGAATCCAAAAGCAAAAATACACCAAACCCTCCGAATCTGTCCTTGTGTCATAGCAAATTTTTTTTAATTTTGAATAACACTCGCATTATTTCGCTAAATCCCTACTTATTCTTCTTATCAAACGAATTAAAAGCTAATTTTGGGTTATTCATCTGATACGAGAGTAGATATCAATTAACAATGTGAGTTTTTATAAGTTATAAAGCACTCTGTAATTGTCGCAAGTTCTGGTTAAAGCGTTGTAAGCCTACTGCAATATTTGAAAACAAAGAAAAGTGCAGCATGAGCTTTTGTTTTTTGATCTGTTAGAGCATGATTTTGGAATAGATGAGTGACGATAACTCAATATGGTTGAAAAACAGAAGAAGTGCGTATGCGTAATAGGTATTTGCTACAAAAAAAAGTTTTCCGTAGCTGTTATTGGGTTTTTATTCGAAGTTCGGCATTGAGATTATTTCAAAAATATACCGTAGATAAGTGAGAATAAATCGGGAAATATATAAATAATGGATTTTGATAAAAATCGTTGGAATGGTTTTTCTAAAATTATGTAGACAAGACAGTAACAAATATTTCAATATTTAATTTGCAAATCACTATTGCTTAACTATTTAGCTGACAATATATTAGATATTGTTCGGTCAAAATCGTTAAGGCCGTTTTCGGGTAAAATAAAGAAAAGTAAATTTGAAAAAATATAGGTAGGTAGGTATATATTTTTTTCCAAAATCCATTGTAGTATAATATAGAGAAAAACAGAATTTTTGCTACTAAGTCAGAAATGAGCATATTATCTTAGAAATGAGTTTTTGTTACGAAACAAATAAACGGCCGCAAAATGTAAGCCCCCAAAACCCAAATCCGAAAAATCGACTCATCGTCAAACATAACTAAATCAAGTCATAAGTCAAATAAATATGTGCAAATAAAAGTTGAACATTTTTTAAAGTGCGTGTTTCTTAGGAGGCGAACGTGGATCCGAGGAATGATATCACAGCCTTCGAAAAAAGAACGCCACCAGTTATTTAAGTTTAGCCTTTTTAACATGCAGTAGAGAAATATTACCAGGGATGCCAGAGTGAGATAATTTCGGTAAAATTTTGACGAATCTCAAGTGTTTTGACCGGAGAAAATCTTCGAATTCAATTCTTTTGACCGAATTCGCCGTTTATTACCAAATATCTTTTCATCAAATTAATGAATAAAATCACAGCGAACAAGAAAATAACCTAACAAAGATACTATTAGATATTATTTGAAATCTAGCTCAATTATGAATTCTCTATGTGACAAGTTACCACTGTGATCTATGCTGTAGCATTGGACACTTCGTCTCTCATTCATTTTTAAGCACCTTGTTTCGATTGTGAAAGGCAAACATTTGTTTACATTTATTTTTCTATATTTTTCCCGAATATAGACTGAGTTGAAAAGAATTTGCCAAAGTGAAAAGGCAATTTCAAAGTTTTATCAGTTTAATAAACAAATAATGTGAGTGAGTGAGTTCTACAATCTAAAATCTTTTAAAAAAATTGTGCGACTGTATCCAACAGTCCCGATATATATTTGTAAACACCGTGCGTGCGGTATGTGTGTGGCTTGATACACGTCATTGAAAAAAGAGGGAGTTGTAATAACCGTATTCTTGATATATTATGAAATAACAATAATTTATCCGATACAATCGAATTGTGGTAGCTGAAGTAAGATATGTAGATTCGATACTGTAATCTATCTAGATTACGCTGGAAGACAGCATCGATGGTTGTTCCATATTGTGTTGTTGAAATTTTACGGTTGGAGTTCATTTGAAGATTAAATGTATCTTATTTCATTGCATTGCATATTGTAGAGGTGCTGCTGCTGGTCTATACGCCATTTTTGTTAGTTGTCGTCCAGCTGTGATTTCTGCGTGCCTGGTAATTCACGAAAGATTTGGCACTGAATTTCCTCGAGATGTCCGTCACAGGGAAGAAATGTGAGACCATCATATATGAAAAACATGCTTTATTTCACATCAACAAAAAGCTAAAATTAATATGCCCCAGCTCATAAATGTATATGCAATGATAAAACGTATGCAATGATAAAACACCGGGACGCATTTCCGTCACCGGAAGTTAAATGTGTGGAATTACTCCAGATTCTAACAAAGCGCGCTTAAATGTTTACACATCAAAAACTAAAAAAAACATACATTTCCAGTGGTCATGGCCAGGCCAGTTGTTGATTTAATATTGGAATGCAAATATTGTAATTTGTAAACACACATTCATATACATAAACCCAACTGAAAAAGAAAAATTCACTCCGCCAAAACCTTACACGCATGAACACTACTTGAGCAGACCCAATCACCCAATCCATTCGACTCCAGTTCTGAATCCGAGTTTTATAAGAAAAAAAAATCATTCCGCTCTCAAAAAATACGAAAATGTATACCTTCAAGGAAAACTAAAAAGAAACCACCACTGCAATCGATTTAAAAATTTTGGTCAATTAACAAATTGATAAAAAAGGAATTTCCCAAAGGATTTGTTAACATTGCTCAGCTGATTTAGCAAATAGAAACTATTTTTTGGACGTTTTAGATATCCAAAAACTGGAATTAATTCCATTCAAATAGACGAGGGAAAAGTTAACTTTTTTTATGTTCAAAGTCTAATTATTGAATTTCTTGGACTATCAATATCAAATATTTTTAAATGCACGAACTTGCGCCTCATAAAAACCTAATAAATAAAAAATAAATTTTCAAAATCCGTTCACCCGTTTGTTAAGTAGCTCACTTTGTTTTATATTATTAGGGATTTGTGGAGATTAATTTTAAGTCTATATCACCAGGCCTGAATTTTTGGCCCAATTTAACAAAATTGAATTCGATCAATTGTCAAACTTCGACCGAAAATCAATTTTTCTAATGTCAACAGTCAACGCTACTTATTACAATGTGCTATGCGGGAATTATGTGCCCACTATATTAGGTACTAAGCTATATTTACTAATTGCTACAGACATTCATTAGTTGCCATCTCTACCTTGCAGAGACACAGCCACAGCACTCTTAACGAACACAAAATGCGTATTTCCCTTCAAACTCCAGTTACCAGTTGGATAATTACGACTATAACATAACGCTTTTGTAGGCACACCTCAAATATTTGTAAATCATTTTATCACTCGCAATTGGTACGGTCTACGCCTCTACGGTGTTCGTTTGTAGACATAATTGCTTCGCTCAATTCCCAGTCGCTGCTGTACCGCAAGAGCGTACAAACAAAACCCTACTAAAGTAAATATCAACAACAAATTTAAATATCCTTGCTAAAATGTTAATCAAAATACGTTTCATGCAATTTATGTGATCATTTCTCTCCCCATCCACAGTGCAGGGTATAGCGTGTGAATTAAACAAATTAAACGCTTAATACCAACTACTGGGCGATGTCGCCTCGCTGATGAGATATGTACTGTGGTACGAAACAAATAAGCACTTCGGAGAGTAGGTACCTACATATACGCATCCGAATAATATAAAATAGTTACACGCGAAATTAAGGCTTTTGTTACGAGAATAATTGCTTTTAGATCCTTGGAGTGTATAGGTGTAGCTATATATTGTGTATGGACATTTCTCCGCCTATTATACGACGGCAAGGACGCAAATGGGTTTTACATTCATTCATTCTTCTTATTATCTTGTATCTTGTTATGAAAGAGATAAATTTAAGTGGGAACTTACTTGCGCTTTAGTTATTGGTATATATACTGTCAGTGTATCACAGGGGTTTGGTTGGGCCGTCTTGGAGCATCTGAAAGGGAAGAAAACAAAAGTTATTTAATGATTGTCAAAGTATTAAGGAGCAGAACGGCAATTGTTATTCAAATGATTAATCAGGGAGGCAGTGCGATTCAAATAAGGTAATCACCGGGGTGAGAGAGCCTATATTAAATGTATTAGGAGAAGGGTGGACCCAGCGGACCATAAAAATTCACTTTTATTCCTTATTTAAGTAGAGATCAACGTGATGGGTGGTGAAAAATTCCGACCAAGACCTTTTTTTTTTGTCGGATGTTGTTACTACCCGATGGAGCACTCAAACACAACTACTGGTCCATTGTTCTGCAAACATACACCTTACATTACTGTACCTAGTTTTCCCATCTTTCAAAGAAAGATGAGAACGAGCTTCAGTGATAACAAGCTTAGATGTTCGGCACTCACCACATCAGCTTAAGATCCGCCACCTGATGCGAGCAAATGCAGGGCAGCTACAGAGGAAGTGTTCCGCTGTATCGTCGTCCTCTCCACAAGCAGGACTGATGGTGGTGTCGCTCAAGCCCAACACATTTAAATGTTTGGCAAAAGCTTGGTGGCCCGAAGGGACGCCCATAAGCAGAACAGACAGAAGGAAAGACGCGGACTTTTCACGCCACCGATGCTCGTGTTCACGACAAACCCAAGTATCAATGGATGACCTATCCGCAGATGCAGACAGACCCAACGCTGGTTCAGGTCCTGAGAGAGCTTCTTCACGACCCAGCCTGGCAAGCTAATCAGCATAATTTGAACTTTAGGGGCGGACAACGGACATAGTATTTGGCTTGTTTAGTTGAATATCTATCTCAGCTACGCAAAGTCAAGTTTAATCTTTAGCCTGCAATTACAGCAATTGTAGGTATTCTACTAGACACTTTCGAGATTCACACTATAGCTGTTCAGGTTCAAGCCTTTTAATTTTCACGACATTGTTGGTAAACTGTTGGCCGTTAAAAAATCGTAAATGCCCGCGAACCATGCTTAAATTAAAATGAATATCAAGAGCAAAGATTTGTCTCATCTTAACATCTGCATTTGTCAATGTTGGCAGTACCCCCACAGCTCAATTTAAGCTGAATATGAACCACAGCTTCAAATGAAGGAAAAAATATTACTGAACGAATATAAAATCGTTCTACGATCTTGAGCATTAATATCAACTAGCTATACATGTCGGAAGATACTCCCACACCAAAGCCAATAAGGCAGTCAAAGGCCTACATCCGAAGGTCTGATTGGGGCCCATTTTCATTGCGTGACTAGGCATAATGTCAAAGATATCAACATTTTAAGTAGCCTCAGGCATAATATATCAACTTTTGTGCTGTAACAACACATCCTATCCTACGTCAATGTTCGCTCAAATTCTTTCTGAGAAAAAGGAAAATGTACCCTCAACCCGGACCTGCATAATTAAATTTCGAATGACATACGCGTAGAAGCTCTACAGTAGTATATAGAGTTGAAAATTCTATTAACGTAATCTACGTAAATAAATTATAATCACATAATTTACGAAATGGATGCAAATGTCATTGCGACAACAGCATCATATGAAAGAATATGTGATAAGAATATCCTTGCTACGAGTATTCTAGGTTATGTATAGATATGCACATTTTTCGCATCCTCTACCATACGACACGTACAATTTGCAGCAGCAAAGTCCTTATACCGTCTTCCTATATCCTCGTGCTCTATAATATATTTGAATAAAAGGAACATTTCGACATTTCATTTTATTTCATGTTCAGTTGGGTGGAATAGCTTTATGTCGTCCAAAGTAAAGTGAATGTGTTTCGAGAGAGGACTTTTCAGTCTTGGCACGTTCTCTTGTCACAAATGTCGAAATTCACTAAGTGCAAAGGAAACAAAAAAAAAAAAAGAAGAAAAAAGCAAACAAACGCAACACCGAAAATGACGATGGAAAATAATAATAAAGAAAGGCGAACAAAACCAACGGAATTTCGTTCCCACGAAAGAGTTCTGTTCTGAGTTGTGCCAAAAAATAAAGGATAAAATTTATTTCCAAAGGCGAACTATATACAGATCCTATCAGGGGCTATATGTAGATATTCATTGGAAGGAGGGTGGTAAGCTGATACTGGTACAAATTTGAACTTTCTATCAACAGAGCTAAACTTGTGTTTCCCCCCGCCCAATCAGTTTGCAATGTGGTGTAGAAACTGTGTTTGCCATTATTAGCTGATGGCGCTTCCCCCATTAAGTATTCCAAAGGAGGATGCCCTCCTTTGCCGCCCATTTCGATTTGGTTTTTGCCCATTTTTCCCATGATATTTATAAGTGACGCAGGCTTATCACACAGTATATATACGTGTTGAAGCTGCAGGTATTTGTGAGTCATTAAAAATAAAGGAACATTAAAGATTTCCTTTTTTTGCTGTTAATTAAAAAAGAAGGATGTTTCTGTGTTTTTTTTTTTTTTTTTTTTTTTTTTGACGAAAAGAGACCAGAATGGCTAATTATTGTGTAGGGAGGCAGGCATAGTGGCAGTGGGACAACAAGGCCGAAATGAAAATATGTCGAAAGTATGAAAATGCGATGAGGGAAAATGTGCCGATATCAAGCTGTCGACAAATGGAAATTAGAGAATACATTAATTATTCTCAAGCCGGTAAGATGGCCGATTTGAATTTCTCGACTATAATGGAAATTTTAAGGACTTGTTTTTTTAACTTTTTTTTGCGTTGATGGAGACGTGAGACACGTGGGTGTGTTCAGGTTGAAGTGGATATTTAACGATTGTTGGTCTGACCATCGCAGAAGGTGTCGGTGAACAAATTTAAATAAGTTGTTTTTGCAAAAAAGTTTATTATATTAAAATCGTTAACTAAGTAGTAAATTGACTGACAGCTTGAGCCAAAAAAAAGGGATTGCCTACAAGCTGAATTTGACCTTGAATGCAGCCCAGTTTGAATTCATAAAAGTGGGCACACGCATTCTTCAAAAAAAAAAGCCAGCCTATACACTTCCAGCTTGAACCGGCTGTCAGGTAGCCTAAGGTGGATTCTCATTTCCATATTGCGTAAAGGGCAGTGTGGTAAATGATAGTTTTAGTCTTAGTTCCAGGTTGAAATTATTCGGTACATTTTTTATAAATAGTTGTTCTATTTTCTAATTTCTTGGTATCAAGTGAACCTAATTATTTTAGGTTTAGACTAGATTTTAGATTATAATCTTTATTTCCTATTTATGTGAGGTTTACGAAGATGCAAAAGAGTTTCGGTAATTCATGGCATGCACGCTAAATCAAATAAGCGATCTCCACCAACTATCTCCATTAAGAATTTGAGCAAATTCTTGAAACGTTAAGAAGCTTTTGTCGAAGTACAGTCTACGAATTTCCTGAATAATGGGGCATAAGTTATGCCGCATAACACAAGGAAATGAAAAACATTCTCGTTCTGGTCAAGGTTACATAGTGGACCCCAGGTGGTTTAAATCACTCCTATGCGGTCTGCAATTCAATTCAAGGATTTCTGTTCGAACTTTAAAAATCAAACTCATCTCCTGAACTGTAGGTTTATCATTAAAATAGTTCCTCCCAAAGAAAGATTAAGCTCCCTATATACTGACCTACTTGTTGACTCCTTTGCTCTGTCCAAGCAAAGCTTAAGCCGATTATTATCAACAACAGAGATGCAATCGTAGAGAATATTCCTCCACTTGCTTTCATTTATCTCAATAGAAGTCTGGTTGGCGTCGGCTAACTCGTGCCAGTCTTTGATTGGAGAGTAGTTGCGTCTTATAGCTATAGTAAGATCTAAGCATCCCGCAAAAACCCAAATTCCAACTCGGCGTTTTTTTCACTGCGCCACCTCTCGCGAACGTCTAACAAACATCCGAGAGTATAACTGTCACGAAAGAGCTTCTCAATCGGCCCGTTTGGAACCGGCATAAAATTGTAGATCCCTTCCATTCGTTCCAAAAAAATTAAAAACTCACACAAAACGAATGGTTGCGAGAAGCTAGGCTCTGGGTCCCTACAGACCTGTTGCGCCAACTATTATTATTATTATTAAGATCTAAGCACAACTTTGCTAAAAAATATAGTCTGCGCTATAGCTTTTAGATTTTTCGTAAAAATATAGGGTAGGTCTGATTCTACATGAATCGCGTAGCTGGGTGTAGTTTGGGGAAGCTTAAAAATAGCAATGAAAATATTTGATACCTATGAGTAGGTAGCACGGAACTCACGTCACATTTCACATCAGAGTCAGAAATACAATAAAAATTCTGGAAGTAGCCGTTTGCAACCAGTGCACAAACACAAAGCCTAGTGTGCACAAATATGTGTAATAAGTATGCCCATGCATATGTATTTAGGTTCAAACATGGTAGGGAGGGTGTAGCGAGAATCAATGAAAAACAGTTGGACCTTGGCGCTTGGGGGTGATAATGATGACAGAGGTGATGACCGACATGAAGCAATTAACACGACATAATTGTTATTCTCTTTAACAATTTATTTATGATAACTTTGTTCGACATGAATGAAAAAGTTTAATTAAAATAAGTCTCGGTATAAATGTCTATTGTAGGTATTGAATGTGCGGCTAGCATAGCTTTCTACACTTGTAGTAAAACCTTCGGCAAGAAGTGAGGGCTTTCACCAAAAATGGTTCGCTGGATGTACACAGCGCTGGTACGTCCCATCCTCACCAGGATCACTGGTATGGTGGCCCGCGTAGAGTCCAAAGAACAGCTGGAATTGGAATCACAGGAGCCCTGCGATCAAGTCCGACCGCTGTCCTCAATGTCATTCTCAGTTCCTGCCAGTGGATCTGTATATAAAAAACATTGCAGCGTGTAGCGCTGTTAGATTGAAGGAATCTAAGTGTTGGTCCGAAAGGCCTTATGGCCATACCAGCATTCTTCTTTCCCTTAGTGACGGCATAGGTCGTATATCTATAGACTACATAGCACCCAAATACGACTTCCATAAAAACTTCTCTGTTAGATTCCCCTCTAAGATCAGAATGGGAGGAGAACGCGGTCGTTAATGAATTCGACATACCTATCTTCACAGATGGAATGTGGAGTAGGAGCAGGCATTTTCTCAGCAGAATTAAATATCTCTGAAAGTCTTCGCCTACACGACGTAGCCAGTGTATTTCAAGCAGAAGTACTTGCAATTAAGGAGGCGTGTAGACTTCTCCACAATATTGCGACTCCCTAAAGAAAAATAGGCATCTTCGTCGACAGTCAGGCCGTGATTAAGGCTGTCAGTTCAACTATAAGTCAACGTCCAAGCTTGTTGTGGAATGCAGGGAGACACTGACCAGGACTTGTCCTCGGTTTGATATCACTCTCGTCTGGGTTCCCGGCCATAGGAACATCGAAGGGAACGAGAAAGATGATGAACTTGCCAGATTTGGCTCAGCTCTATGCGTGTCTCATGCGGAGGAAGTCTAGGTAGGTAGAAGTGGCGGCCCCGCTTGGAACCCAAGTAGCACTGTGATGTGCCTTTTTATTACCACGACTCGTGTTACCTAGTTTGTGATGTTTGTTTGGGTGCGAAGCATTCGGTGCCTATATCCAGCCTGTGGAGTTGAGGAACCGTATTATGTCTGATATCCCTATACCCGAAATGTCGCTAAGGTTGTCGAAAAAAGGTTGGTTCAGTGTGCGCAGTCTGGCTCTCGCTAGTTCTGGACATTTGCAGAGAAAATGGAAGAGAGTTTCTTTCTCATGTGTATTCCCGCAACTGCGGCAGTGAGTGTTGTGTGGGATCCCGAGCTTGGCCGCATGGTCTCCCATTGGCCAATGCCCCGTGATTATTGCCGTAATTCTGGCGATATCTGGGCGGGTTCTGTTTAGCAGGTTCCTTGTTCTGTTCTGATCGTATATGGGCCATATCTTCCTTGAAATGACGCAGTTGGTCAACCCCTCCCATTGGAATTTGGCTTTCTGCAGGAAATATGAATGAATTTGTCCTTTGACCACTCCTAGTGGGACGTGGACACTTGCCGCGAGTGAGCTGTGCAGAGCTGACCCCCTTCTGGCCAGCTCATCTGCCCGCTCGTTGCCTATTATGTCACTATGCCCTGGTACCCAGAGAAGTGTGACACTGAAACGTTCACCCAGACGGGCAAGCTCGTTCCGGCACTCCAGCACTAGTTTAGAGGATATGGTAGCCGAATTTATGGCTTTGATGGCGGCTTGGCTATCTATAAGGATAGCGATGTTTTGTTTGTGAGTAGTGTTACGCCCTAGATGTACGCAGGCTTCTCGGATAGCCAGTAATTCCGCCTGGAAAACGCTGGCAAAGTCCGGCAAACGGTATGATTCTGATATATTTGGTGATTCTGAGTAGACCCCGGCCCCCACACCACAGTTCATCTTAGATCCGTCAGTGTATATGACCGTGTCGAAACCCTGCACTACTTTGTTTCCCTTCCACTGAGCTCTGGGCGGGAAACTTACCTGGAAGTCTTTCTTAAAATTAAGTTGTGGTGTGATGTAGTCGGTTGGAAACGTGACCGTGCCGTTTGGTAACGAGTCCAGGATATTGCTGTGGCCATACGGCCTTGCACTCCAGCACCCAGACTCCCTGAGTCTTATGGCGCTGCATAGTGCAGTATCTTTGGTGTGCAGATCGAGAGGTAAAAGATGCAGGAGCACAGTAAGAGCATCCGTTGGGGCCGACCTCATTGCACCCGTAGTGCCTATACTGGCTGTTCTTTGCAGTCGTTTTAGTTTTGTAAGGTTATATCCCTTACTCAACGCGGGCCACCATACGAGTGAACCATAGGTGAGAATGGGACGCACAACAGCTGTGTACATCCATAAGGTCATCTTTGGTTGAAGTCCCCACTTCTTTCCAAAGGTTTTGCTGCAGGCGTAGAAGGCAACGCTCGCCTTCCTTACTCTGTGTTCAATGTTTTGTTTCCAGTTAAGTTTACTATCAAGCATTATGCCCAGATACTTAGCGCTGGAGGATAGTGTGAGTGGTTGACCATTTAGACGGGGGAGGGTAAAATCGGGTATTTTGGTTTTTGTGGTGAACAGCATCAGTTCAGTTTTGCTCGGGTTGACGCCGAGGCCGCAGCTTGCAGCCCAGGTGTTTACCTTTTCTAGAGCGGCCCCCATAATTTCACTAATCACGGAGGGAAACTTCCCTGACACTAGTATCGCCACGTCATCCGCATACGCGACAACTTAGACCCGTTCCCTGTCAAGTTTTGCAAGAATTTTGTTTATAACCATTAGCCAAAGTAGGGGAGATATTACGCCGCCCTGTGGCGTTCCTCTATGGGCAAATCTGGTTAAGTGGCTGTTGCCTAGTGTTGCCTGAATGGTTCTTGTTCTTAGCATAGAGACTATCCATTGACTAATAAATTCCTCTATGCCCATCTCACTCAGAGATTCCAGAATTGCTTCAGTGTGTACATTGTTAAAGGCTCCCTATATGTCTAGAAAGGAGGCTAGGGTGTATTCTTTATAGTGTAAGGATTTTTCAATTGTCCGCACTACTTCGTGGAGAGCCGTTTCCGTAGATCTCCCCTTGAGATAGGCGTGCTGTGATTTGGATAGCGATGATTCTACTAGAAAGCCTCGCATGTGGATGTCTAGGACACGTTCTAGAGTTTTCAGAACAAAGGAGGTTAGACTAATTGGCCTGAAGTCCTTCGCGGCTTCGTGCCCGCGTTTGCCTACCTTCGGTATAAACACCACTCTAGCGCGTCTCCAGGAGTGGGGAACGTAGTTTAGTATTATACAGCTTCTAAAAATTGAAGCCAGCCAAGGTATTGTTAAGTCTTGCGTTCTCTGTAGCATGACAGGTAATATGCCGTCAGGGCCCGGAGACTTAAACGGTGAGAAGCTGTTGATAGCCCAGGAAATCTTTTCCTCGAAAATTTATGAATTGATGTGACTATGGAGTGTAGGTTGTACTGGCCGAGACCTCCTGGGAAAATGTGTATTAATTAGGAGTTCCAGGGTCTCTGCACAGGATTCAGTCCAACCTGCATCTGGCTTTCTTAGAAAGGAAGGGTTGGAGTGTTCCTTGGACAGAATTTTGCTAAGCCTGGCGGAGTCCTTAAGGGTTTCTATTGAATGGCAGTAATCCATCCAGGCCTCCTTTTTGGACGCCTTGGTGGCTTTTTTATAAAGACTAAGACAGTCCCTATAAGGCTGCCAAAATTTGTGTTTGTGGCAGATATTGAAAATCGATCTGGTCATCTGTCTGAGATTGGAGAGATCTTCGTTCCACCATGGGGGAAGTGTTTTTTTGCTACGTTTAACTGGGCAAGAGACTTTATATGCCACAACCATTGCGTTTTCGAAAGTCTTAACCTTTGCCTCCAGTTCTTCGATTGCTAAAGTGTGTCTTTCAGGTGTATTTTTTAGTTTTGTCCGAAGGACTTGACCAAACTTGGTCCAATTTACTCTCTTGGGGTTTCTAAATGGTTTACTAGTCTCGGTCTCGAGACGCAAGTCATAGAGGATCCATCTATGGTCTGATAGTGACTCCAGATTGGAAACTCTCCAGTTTTCGACCCTAAAGCTATCATTGTTTGTTTTTAGTGTGATATCTAGGACCTCTTGGAGGAAGTCTTCCCTCCGCTGGGATATGTAAAGAGAGAAATCCTCCTGCACTTCACCTCATGGGCTGAGACTAGATGGTTGAACCTGACGAACTTCGTCATTTCAAGGAAGATCTGGCCAACCTACGATGATGCCAGAACAAATAACCTTTTAGCCAGAACGCGTGTAGATGTCGCCAGACTACCGGCAATTAGTACGGGTCATTGGCCTTTAGGAACTCACGTAGCCAAGCTTGGTATCCTCCACAATTCCCACTGCCGTAGCTGTGCTGACATAAACAAGAGTGAAACAGTGTTCCATATTTTTTGTGAGTTTCCTGCCCTAGCCAAAACCATTGCACTAGGTCATCCCTTTTTTGATGACCTTTCGGCCATCCAAAGCATCCATTTCCACAAGATTATCAAATTTCTAAACTCCACAGGCTGGTTTTGAGCTTTTTAACTTCCTTCACCCCTTTCATTTTAGGTTCCGTTAGTTGTGGTTTCAAAACGGCGCTCAATGCGCTATCTACTTGTGTTTTTCCCTCGTCGGGAAAAACAGCCACCTAAACCAACCAACCAACCAAGGTATTCAATGAATGTGTATTATAAATTTTATCAAAATCAAGGATATGTGGAAATCACTTAATTTGCAAGAATGTATGAGATTAACTTCAGCAATTTATTGTATTACACTTCTAATCTTGTTTAATTTACTGGATGATTGATGCCCTACTGACTAAGAATGGGGATTCAGCTTTTTCTTGTCTGTATGAGAATTTTGCGTGTATCCGACAGAATTCGAAGAATATTTTTTTTTCGAAAGCTTGATATACGTTACAGTGCCAGAAATGTTTTCTTGCTGCTTGCGTTTTGATGCACGTGTGCTTCATGTACATATGCACAAGAACACAAACACATGTGCAGGAAGAAAGTTTGTCTCACTAAGAATTTTTTGTCTTCAATTTAAAACGCACTGATTTTCCTCGCCCAAGAATGACCCGCGCTGCTACCTATGTCTCTTTGGTGTTTTTCAAGCTTTGTACCCAAAAAACACAATAACTCAGGCACTTTATCAACTTAATATTATTAATACTTAATGAGATTTTGTTTTTTTCTTTACGTAAACTAAAGCCTATGTCACGTCTAAGATTTTTACGACTTTGTCCTTTTCTTAATGGACGACGAAACAAAAAAGGAAAAGAGTGCCTACTTGGTGGAAATTGATTATTGCAAACGAATCGAGTCTTGAACGAAACTCGAACACCAACAGCGCCATCTGTTGTGGATAGGCACACTTTTCGCTAGGCTGCGTTTACATTTGAGTGCGGTAAAAAATGTATCAAGACAAACCCCGTTTGGACTCATGAAGTCTAAATTTTTTAGACGTTTTTTCTAAATTTGTTAATTGTTTGTGGTTAAGTTATATGTTTAATACGGATTAATGTGGTTTTTTGTGGGCCAATCAATGGATAACCCTTCGATAGCGCCAGCGCCCAGCGATGCAAACAAAGAGGTATAAAGTCTCCACTTAAATTGTAAGTACGTACGAGTAGTTAGGTTTAGATTAGATATTACTTCCGGAAGCTTATCCGGTAAGTGAGTAATAGTGATGGATGATGATGGTGCCTGTTCAGTAATTAAAAAAAAACTGAGCTGTTAGATATTTGTATGTCAAAACGAAAGGCATGTCAGTAAGCTACACACAAATGCCCATCAATAACGTGTAATCGACTTTCCACACAAATCCCTCTAACAACCCGACAATCCTCCGTCCAATCACGTGATTCCGCCGCCAAACCACTGTCTCAAATGCTGCTGCTGCTGGCCAAATGAAATCCCGATGAATAAATAAGACCGCATAAATATGGCTAATCTCCTAGGGAGAGAGAGACGAGACAGTCATACAACCGTTTTTCCTTCAACTGATAGATAAACGCAATTTAAGCATTTCGGATGTACTCTGCTGTAAACACAACCAATCGAAGCAAAAACTACACAGTACCGCACAGCACTTACACGACGGGTGGCCAATTTATTGACAGAATCCTTTCTGCAACAGGATCTTATACTGCATCACCATCTCCGCCCTTACTCTTCGTATGTGTTTTCCTTTTTCCCTTCTCCTAGTCTGCAGTTTCTATTGCAAAAATCAATCGGGTCTGTTTTGTGAAAAATTCAACTCCTCTGTACACCATCGAAGGAAGGTGTATCCTTCTCGGGCGCTTCCAAGCGTTATATTTGCTCTTTTTTTTTTGGGGTGACTGCGAGGGATGTTATGCAGTGCTAACTTGCCACGCAATGTTGAATTTCCCAGCTTCTCTCTGTACATTTCGATTTGGAAAACACTTTTCATGCACATCACAGATTCGATCAATATTTGCTCAAGAATCTGCGAACGACATCCCTTAGACATTTTTGGGTAAATGAAATACAACTAATGCCATCGTCGTTGTTTCAATACATTGATCAATAAATCGAACTGGATGGCTTTTGCCATTCATCCAGCACGGAAATAGGTAAACTTTTCAGTTCACTGGAATGCAACAGAACGTGTTCGAATTTCCTAATTCAATTAATTGATAACGACTCGTTGGGATTACGGTTCAGTGCGGTTGCTCTATACTTGCCCACAAAACACACAATGACGACGTCGCATGTAGAAGAGGGCGACCGGATTTATATGTTTGCTTTCAAAAAAGTTATTCTTCCGGGATTATGATGGGTCGCTCGAGGTATGGCAGTAGTTGTGGTCTGAGAGAACCCGCTGGACGAAATAACAACCCCCAAGCTATTGGGAATTGTTTATGCCGGTGTCGGTGGTTCGCAACCCCACCGATTGGTCTGTGCATATATATATGTTGAAGGATTTTCATTTTCAACACTATTGCGTGCAAGGTGGCCATAAATTTCAGCACAAACTTTTGACACACAAATCGGAAATAGAAGAAACGAGAGAGGGTATACGACTAACCGCAGTGTTGGTGTAATATGCTGCCTTGGGGCTTTTGTCTACTCCTCTTTCTCAACGTAAATTTCTGCAGGTATTCTTAATGCTCGCATACAGAAAACTATAAACTTTGTTTGAGTTCGCATCCCCCTCGCTCTGGTGCTTGAGTCAAGTCGAGGGTCGCCGTGCTGCCGGTTGGGTCGGGTAAAGTTTTCCCCATTGTACCCAGTACCTATTATGTGTGTGACTGATAGAAGTTAAGAATTATTATTATTTGATGCGAGGATAAAAGTTGTCAGAATAGTTTACGACGTAATTTCGGAGAGGGTAATATTTCGAAAATAATGAGCTTCAACTAGTCTGCACACATAATTGTGGGGGTTTTCTTAATTACCTATGGCTTGCAGTGTGATCATCATCAGGATTACAGAGCAATTTACCAAGTCGAGTTTATAGTTGGTGTTAGATATAGATACTCATTACATCAGGGTGTGTGTGATAAGTTACATTGATTTAGATGAGTTTATGCTGATGATGGGATGAAGTTTTACAACCTTCTAGTGCGGAAAGCAATTTACATCGTTTAATTTTGAATTCAGGACACACATATGGGAGCAGAAGGAACTATAAAGTATACAGACGCCGAGCGGGTACAGCTAGTAAAACACATAGATAAATAAATAGTTGGAGCAAAAGGACCTTAGGAACGTTGGCATTGGCATAAAGAATAAAAAGAAGGTTTGTACAAAATATGCGGAAGGAGGTATCGGTTTTTGATCCGAAATTTCCGCCGGGTACTGATCTTGTTCAGTAGCGGTCGAGTTGTTAACACACATACGCGAGAGTTCTGCGCACAGTAGAGGATGGGCAAAATCTTAGCGGCCCGGGAAATCATATCTGCCGGGCCTTTTTTATTTCCGGATATGGCTAAAATATGCATTTACATGGTGTTACGCATATTTCCTTTAAAATTAAATAGAGCATAGGATTACTACAGACTTTTGAATCAGATTACATTAATCCTATCCAAAAAACATTCCGGACTCCCAGTTAAATATACATACATGGCTGATGAATATTGCTGCATTAAGAAACTCAAATAACTTTTTTTTTTCAGTGTACCTATGGAATTAATTTTTCTTTTATTCATGTTAAAGCTCATTCAATTTTATTAAATATAGCTGAATTAGTTTTAAAAATAATGGAATTTAAATGTCCCCCTGCTCGTCGATGCATGTGCGGTATCTTACCAAAAAGTTGTTCTTACTGCTTGGAGACTTGAGACAGGAATAGTCGGAATTGTTTCTCGAATGGATTGCTTAAGTTCATTCAAATTTGTTGGCGACCTGGGGGGCAAACGGAATGTGGAGTTTCAGCTTATTGGGAAATTAACCAAATTCATTAAATAGAAAAAAAGTTATTAAACCCTGTAGATCACAGGTTTCTGACTTAAACCACTAAATATAAGGGAACAAGGTCAGAGTTACCACTATTTTTCGAAATAATTTTCCCTGGCAATCCCTGAATTTCCCTGACAAAGTTTTAAGTTTTCCTGGACCATTTTTTTCACATATATATGTAGGTATGTAAGCGCAGTGGCTTAGTGGTTAGTGTGTTGTACTGCTAAGCGGGGGTCCCAGGTTCGAATCCCGCAAAAACCCAAATTCCAACTATGGGTTTTTTAACACTGCGCCACCTCTCGCGAACGTCTGACAAACATCCGAGAGTACAATTGTCTTGAAAGAGCTTCTCAATCGGCCGTTTGGAATCGGCATAAAATTGTAGATCCCTACCATTCGTTCCAAAAATTAAAAACTCACGCAAAACGAATGGTTGTGAGAAGCTAGGCCCAGGGTCCCTACAGACCTGTTGCGCCAACTATTTTTTTTTTTTTTTTAGGTAGGTAGGACGGTAGGTATATAGCAAAAAATACATACATACATACATTATCTAATATGTAAATAATGCATTTTATTTTTGCAAATTATATTATAATAATAATAATAATAAGTTCTTTATTTTTCGTTATAAAAACAATTTTACTATTTTATACAAAAAGAAAAAAAAGTAAAAAATTGAGAACATACGACAATGGGGACGTTCGGATTCGTAGTTTAGTAAGTCTGACTAGATGCGTCTGAGTTTTTATTGGCCCAGTGTGTTCATGTGTATAGCTTTTGCAGTTGACGTTTATGGAGGGGAAGCCGACCAATCTAGTCAAGTAAATCCTGCCTGCGTACTCAGTTGACATTTCGAAGAGTCAAATTTAAAATAAACAGAGTGGCCGTTGCAGAATTCTGAGGAGTCGAAAAAAGGCGGGATGAGAGAAAAAGGTGTGATTTCTAAGGCCACTCTGGTAATTTAGAATTTTCACAAGATATTTAACAAACATTAGTTCGCATAACACTATAATAGTGTAGTGGTTGTCAGGCGTGCTACATTCTTAATGTACTTATTTGAAAACAAAAATTTTTTAAAGATTTATGAAGGGCCTTTCCAAATAAAAAAGTGCAAAATCAAGCAAAGGTAACGCTGACCGCGAGAATACAAAAACAATTGAACTTGCTTAGTCAACGCGTTCGGATTCATAGTCACGACCAATCTAGTTGACGTTTTACATAAACTAGGTATCCGAACGTCCCCAATGACATAAATGTCGTCTGTCGGCGATTTGAAATTAAAGTTTAATTGTAGTTTTACATGACTAATTATTAATTCTTAAATGATCCGATGATGGCACAAGACTCCTTATACCATTTCGCCTTGGAATGAAATCAGAATTAATATTAAACATCCATGTTGTCATTGACAATATTGTTTTTATTTCTACCATTTATGAATTTAGTTTATATATATGTATGTACGCAATTTGAACCCATTTTTGTTAATAAATAACGGCCGCATTCAGGCAGCTGTAGTGTGCATTCTCGTGAATATTTGTTGCATTTTTTCTACAACATTATTTACAATAAATGAACTCACACATCACACTATGTCTAATAAATATAAAAGAATATTATTGTATAATACGTATATTTGTATGAGGGATACTTTTAGATTGATAATAAAAATGGTTGTATTTTTTAACTAAAAAGGGGATCTTTTTTTAAACTAATTCTTTTGCTGATAAAAAATTAGGAAAAACAGTATTCATAGTCTGGGAACACTGTAGTTGTGAAAAGAAACGAGAGCGAAAAGCTTCCATCCGAATCTCCTATAGATTTTATCTCAGTCACATCGTATTTTAATCAATGTCAAATTTGTATTTGACATTTGTCAAAGTCAATGCTTTTTCGGAAATTATACTCGTGTCTGATTAAAGCTACTTCGATGCTATGTGTATTGCAAAATTTGATCTGTCAACTGTCTTAATCAGCAATTTTGTCTGTGACAGTGACAAGGATTGCACGTATTTCAAACTGTTGTCTAAATGTATTCTTGCTAACGCACACGTTTGCCTTGATATATCTATTGGAATTCGGGTATTGTGATACCAACCATGAAGCAACCTTTTTAAAGGAGAAATGTAAAGGACAAATAAAAACTTAAACATCATACCACCGAGACTTAAATGACCCAACAATCAGAATATCTCTCTTTGATTAGAAGAAGTCACAAAAAATGTCGACTTAATAATAGATTCGCATCTGTCACCATAAAAAAACTTGAAACTGATTGATAGACACACAGCCAGACATCATTCAGGATCCAAATGTAATACCTACCTATAGAGCAAGTATCAGTTTAATAATTCTTAAGTGGTAAAGGTTAAGCTTATGGACTTACAAAAGTGACCTGTCTACTATGTGACATGAAAGTTTCTTGTATACAAGTTGCGACATTTTTCTCTATACCATTAAGCTGTCCGCTCCCCAGGGGAATCATACCAAATGTTACACAAAGGCTATCGTAAATTATGTATCCCTATCAATCAAATGAATCGGCAAGAGCAGTTTGTAATTTACTAAAGCAGATGCGGATTCGACTTGGTAGGTACGAATTTAGTCACGTATACATTTTATTTGCTATCGCTACGTGTTATGTTAACCTTTAATGTTGCAGAAATTAAAGGACATTTTACCTAGGTATATATACGTAAGAGGGTTAAACGATTATACATGTGGCGAGTATAGGGTATACAAAATATTATGTTAGATTTACGGGGAGTTTTAGTGAGCTACCAATAGTAATATTCATAAAATAAATGGAACCTTCTCGATAGACGCTTTTAGCAATATTTTGCAGGTCGTAGTATGGTATGCGTGTCACGTGTATGGAAGCATATTGGTAATAGTTTCGGAGAAATATTTTTTGGGTTAAGTTCGAGGGTTTTTCAGTAATATAGATATTGAGTATTGTTGCTCTATGAGGCTGATTGATATGGGGTATTGTGTATCAGATTTGTCGGAATATGATGGGCAAAAGACGATAAAGATACCAAAAAACTGAGTACAAACCATTAAAGAAGGATGTCAGGAAGATTTCTACGACTAGTCGCAAGCTTTTACGATGTTTGCTTTCCGAATAGCAATTGTTGTTTTTATCAGCAAATGGTTATGGCTTTGGAACTAAATGTAATATCTCTAATCTCAGCGGGAGGGAAGATTTCATTCACGGGAAAAGCAGTTTAAAAAGTTAGGAAAATGGATGCTGTTTGGGCGTATTGCCTCTAGCAACTCTTCAAATAATTTTTTTTTTTTTTGTACATTTAAGTGCGCCAGGCTGTACACAGGTGAACGAATACAAGATGGGATCTGTATTAAGTATTGTTGGTTAGGTTATTTTAGTACGTGATGGGACAATTTAGGTGCCTATTGCAGTGAGAGAGAGCTCTCATGTGGCACTGCCACAACCACAATAATGGCACATTGCGGAATCTGGTGGAAAGCTCGTTTTATTCAAATTTGGCAAAAACAGAAAAAACAGACAAAAATATTTTAGTTTCTTTTAAATTTATTTTTCATCAAAACTAGTTTTTTTTTGCTAATTCTGTTTTTTCTTTTTTTTTTCGTAAAACCTTTTTGGTTTTTTTAGAAGGTACTTGTTTTGTTTTTGTTAGAACTAGTTTTGCTTTTTTTGCTGTGTTCTAATGTTGTTTAATATGGATATATTCAGAACAAAATTTGGTTGTTAAAATAAAAAACAAAGCATTTAAAACGTTTTCTATCAAAATTCATGAGAGGTAATATTGCTAAATTTGGAACTTTGATACAGATTTAAAAAAAAAAAAAACAATGCATACCCGTATCACCAAGATGTGGAATATACGGTCATATCGTACAACGGGGTGTTCCCCCTTTTTACAACAAAAACATTTTAAACGCTATATATTGCCAAGGAAAGTCGATAAAGTTACATTACTTATATTAAAAAGATGGGCGGAAATGAATTCGGACTGTGCCATATTTCAAAGCACAAAACTATTTCAGTAGTATTGCTCTGGCGGGCAGCGGCAACGTAGCTCATTAGGCAATCGTGGTTCTATAAATTTGCTTCTTTATACATTTTTTTCAAAATTTTTGAGCACTTAGGTGCATATAAGCTTTGTTTGCTTTGTTTGCTGCAATGTCAATCAGGGAAGTTATGCAGACATAAGATGTTGTTTTTGTACTACAATCTTTTTACACTATTTACCAAAAGAAAGGAAATGTTGGCACTTTAACTATTTTGCTTTTTCAAAAAATAAACATTAGCTGTTTTACCTTAGGCCCTAGTTATAGCCATGCGTAAAACGAAACCGTTTAAATGTTCTTTTGCTTTTTTAGAGCACTTAATCCTAATGGTTGCACTCAATCTTGGTCTTTAAATGTTGCTTATGAATTATAAAGTTAGTTGATCAAAAAAAAAAAAATAAACAAATAATCTTTAAATTTTCTAGAAAACTAATTTATTCATTTTTCCGTACGAAAAACTTTTACCGATCTACTTCTCAGTCAATTCCACAGCATAAAACCAACTCATTCCACTGAAATAATTCATTTCTTTACTGTTCCAGGATTCCAGGATTTAGGATTTTTATTCTGATGGAATCCAATCAGTGGTGGTTGATTTGTTGTAATTGTTTTCGTAGGGAAACATTTTTCTGACAAAAACTTCGCTATGACCGCATAAACGAAAAAAAAAAGAATTTTCATACTTACTTATTCTGTTGCATTTTACTATGGCTATAACTAGTGCCTTATGCATTTATGCAAGGCACTACAGTTGATTACTTAAGCTATGTTACAAACAGTTACAACTTCCATATTATTTGAGATTTTTTCACCAGCCTTTAAGCCAAGAAAAGTTGCTGGCTGGCTTGGAGTAAGAAAAGCACAATTCGAATAACTTTAAATAGCTAAAACAACTTATGTCGACTTAAGAGTTAAGATATTTTACCTTTCAGGCAGAGAAATATTGACGGAAAATTTGCAAGTGGCTTCTATCATCACGTTTGCTCTCTTTTCGGCTTCAAATCTCTTTGTTATAGTAGCCCTAGACCGCCTCTCGCCTCCTATAGGGAGTTGGCGACCGGGTACTACAGATTCTCGAAACCAGAAGAATTTATGTTGTGTATCCCGATTGCTTCATGTAAGTGCTTTTCGAACAAAAAAAAAAGTCTCGTCCCAAGCTATCCCCTCTATATTATTTCTGTAATTTTTGTAGTGTGTTTCTCCCTTTTGCAGTTCACATGGTCAACCAATCTTAACAAAAGAAGTGTCAAAAAAAAGATATTTTTAGGGTGCTTATCTTTGCATTTTTACTTTTTTAAAATATTAACAATTAAAAAAAAAATTATTTTACTGCATTAAATTTCAACTACGCAGTTGTGTATACAAACTTTGATTCCGGGAAATACTTTTCTTTCGTTCTTCATGCACAAACTACAAACGACGTCACGAAAGAGAGTCGACGATAGAAGAGCGTTACAGTAAAGATTTATGTAAAACCTTCTGCCTACGCCTGAGCGATGAAGGGCACGTCGACCTATAAGATCTATTGTACCAAAGGCCAGAACAATGTTTAGGCGAGCAGATTATCCACTTTTCTAACAGAGTTAATCAAGCTGCTGGCAGATGACTTCTTCATCTCTTCGTGGCTCAGAAGCTCCCTGTAGAAGATAGTTCTCCTGAGTCCTGATTCCACATAGGACTGGACACTCACATATTATGTGCCCAAGCTGTTTCGTCTTCTTCAAGACACAACCGTCAAAGTGAGGAGTCGGTTAAATTAATTTTATTTAATTGATATCGTAGGTTGTGATGTCCTGTGAGGAAACCAGCCAGATTTTCGATATCATGCCTTCTTAGATTTAAATTTCTGTTGGCATATTTTTTGAACGGCTGAAAAGCACGCTTGGCCTATCTTAGACCTGAGATATTCTCCCAATATGAGCTACATTTTGTGTAGTAGAAGGGTTCTACGTCCGAGCGTTTGAAGGCCGTTGAAACAGCTTAGTACTGATTTGGAGGCAATAATAGGCAAGCTAAGGGCGTTTATAGCTGCTTGACTGTCCGTGAATATATGGATGTATATGCCTTTACTACCTGTGTTGTATATGTGGTTAGGTCCGTGGAACCCCGCATCCACTCCTGTTTCCATCCGTAAACCACTTTCGACCATTTTGGCAAGTGGGTGGGCTATTGTACGCCCATGCTTCTCTACTAGGGATCTCCGTATAGAGAACCGTTTTTTAAACATAAAGTCTTTGGAAAGCGGTCTGTTACCGCGCAGATTATGCCAAGTACTGTAATTTCAGAGAAAAAAACCTTAAACTCAGGATGGTCGCTGAGAATTGTCTCTTTCATTTCGATTAAACTTGCCGAGCTGCGATTTGCCCTTTGTTTATGTATATGTGTAGAGGTGTTAGTCCTATTAAGGCTTCTATAGTCGCAGTAGGATAGGTACGCCTACGCATGGCTCCGGATATATCGAGACATGCAGGTCGCTTTACCCTTTGAAGCTTAGCAATGGCGTTCTTTTGTTTAGTTTTAGTCCGCCATACTAAACGTATGTTATGATGGGGCTGATCATCATTGTGTAGATCTTAACACAGATAGGAAATCTAAGAAAGAATTTTATTTTCAAAATTTTGCGTGGGAATTGGGTAGGTGCGCTGACGGTCTATCCGATACGTGGCGCTGTTGTCCATCTCCGAAACCACTCAACCGATTTCAATGAAATTTTGTGGATGGGTATGGTTGGTTCCAGTTTTAAAGATAGGATAGTTTTGGATCCGATAGTTCCACACGAATGGCAGTGACAAACCGGGCGGGTACCCTAATATATAAAAGAGACTGACGTCTGTGTGTGCACTCATAACCAGAAAATGGATCGTTAAATTTTTACAATATTGGGCTTGGGGGATTCGTATTGAAATGGCATTTATGCTACTTTTTGTCGTGAAAATAAAAGTTAAAGGGGATGAGATTGGGAATGGAACTTAATATGGGAACCGAACTTTGAAAAAAATTAGACTGGATAGATAAACGGTTAGTGCTACTTCCAATACAACCAAAGTTATTTCAAGTCTTTAATTTTTAAATTCGTTAGATGTTCGGGGCTCATCGCTACACAATTTGAATTATCGTATGATTTATATTTTTTAATGATGTAAGGTGAAAAATTCGTTTTGAAGATTGGAGAATTTCGGATAATTCTGAAATGTGCATGCTCACGTGCGGCAGTCTGCTGTCGAAATCGGGAATGCCAGCGCCAAATCGTTCGATGCACGATCCATTCAATCGCGAATCGCAACGGGAGCAAAACTAATATCGAGATGAGCTGTTGAGTGCCGAGCAGAAAAACATGTACGATTCGCTGATGGAGGTTGTGGACCATGCAACGGGAGGCATTTACATTCTTCATTTCAAAGTGTTCCGCACCACTGCCCAAATTTATAAAAATCTCGATTGGATTAGTGAACGTGCAATACTATGAGCGAAGAATAATGGCGTTGATAGTTTGACTTTCATTATCCAAAGATGAAAATGAAGCGACCAACTATTCGACGGAATTTTCGAACTTGCTTGATGTGTCAGGAACTCCGGCGCTATTTACAGCTGAAGGTGTTCGCGTGTTGGCATAGCGTACTTTGTTTTTGCGATGGAAAACAAATAGAAAAACATTGTTTATCATATCGCTCCCTACTGATTTCAATTCCCTTCAAATTAATCACATAAATTTGAACTATGTATCTGTGTTTTATTTGAGCTTTTCTGGAGCTTATTGAAGGCGTTAAATTGGGGCGAGACGAAGTTCGCCGGGTCCGCTAGTCCCCTCTATATTATTTCTGTAGTTTCTGTAGTGTGTTTCTCCCTTTTGCGGTTCACACGCTCAACCAATTTTAACAAATCAAGTGTCAAAATAAAGATATTTTCAGGGTGCTTATCTTTGCATTTTTACTTTTTTTTAAATATTAACAATTGAAAAAGTTGAATTTTACTACACTAAATTTCAACTACGCAGTTGTGTACATACTTTGATTCGGGATACACTTTTCTTTCGTTCTTCATGCGCATGCCTGTACAAATTACAAACGACGTCACGAAAGAGAGTCGACGGCCGAAAAAAAGGAGGAATTGGTTAGGTGTTGTCGATCTCCGAAACCACTCAACCGATTTCAATGAAATTTTGTGGATACCCATCCAGTTGGTTTCAGTTTTAAAGAAAGGATACTTTTGGACCCGATAGTTCCAAATGAAAGGCACGAAAAAACCGGGTGGGTAGGGTACCCCTATAAATAAAAGAGACTGACGTCTGTGTGTGGCACTCATAACTCGAGAATGGATCGTTCGATTTTTACGATTTTGGGCTTGGAGGATTCGTTAAGGAAGGACATTATGCTATGGATTTTTGTCGTGAAAATAAAAGTTTAAGGGGATGAGATTGGGAATAGAACTTAGTTTGGCAACCGCACTTTGTAAAAAAATATACTGGATAGAAAAACGGGTTGTGTCATTTCCAATATAACAAACCTTATTTCAAAAGTTTGATTTTTAAATTCTTTAGATGTTCCGGGCTCACCGCTAGCGCTACACAATTTTAATTCGAAAGTCGGCTCAGTTATAATTTTGTTGAGCAACCCCAATCAACCGAAACTTTTTTAACGGATTGGGTTTGATTTAAATGTGAAGAATCTCAAATCAAATGTCTTGGAAGCGAAGATTTTGACTTAAAAAATCAAGCAAACGGATTCCGATGAATTGCAATTGGTTTCCGAGCGCCTTCAATTTCCTATGCACATCGCTTTCATTATGAAAAAAAATAATAAGTCGCAAGGACAATCGCTGGATATTTGTGACATCAAATTTTGAATTCCCATGTTTTTCAATCGTATGTAGCGTGCTCATGTGTGAGCAAAATCTTCCGCTTTGTACGTCGTGTACCGTAAAGCACTTTAGTGAAAAAAATTAAGGTTGGCTGATACGTCAATCATTGCGGTTTGATTTAAACCCATCAACAATGCTATACTTTAGTTATTTGTATTGTTTTTAAAATAACTTTTGAATACAGAATTTGAATTGACCTAATTACATAAAGCAGCATGTTCTTTGTTCTTTCTCGGAATTATTATTTTTATTAAGTACATTAACGAATTTGGGCGGAACGAAGTTCGCCGGGTCAGCTAGTTATTCATATTAGCGCTACAATCTGTCACTGGGTATCTACCGTCCCATAGATAAGCTTAGCGAAGCGTGTCCTAGAATCAATCGATTTGAGAGCCTACAATATGGACGAAGAAGTCTGCTATTCCGCTCCCTTTCAAAAAGGAAACCTGCATCAGAAACACCCACTCCAAGCATTTAAATCATTTTTGACAGGCGATAAATTTAAAAAGGATGGTAAAAAAACCACAGCATCTCAACTCAATAAGAATCCGCTACGGCATTAATTTGTTTTGTGGCCCTTAACCAACTAGAAACGACTGCTATAAACACATTTCGTTGCCTTTGTGCGTCAAAACCTTTATATTCCAATTATAAAACTCAATGGTGTGTTTCGAAAATTTGCCACACAGCTCCTCGTTTTTTTTTTATTGCTCTTCCTTGTGCTTGTATGAAAATAAAAATTGTTGTGTTATTGCCTGTCCTCAGAGACAAAGTGCCTTTCCACAACACAATCAGCACTTTGACTCAATTATTTCATTTATTAGCCAATGTTCCCTGTGGAAGTGTCAAATGAAATTTTAAACCTTTAATTAAACTAAAAGCTAAACACGCCCGTGGTTGGCTGCAAACATAGCGTTCCAATCTGTGCCAAGGAGGCAGACGCAGAAGCCCTCCAGCTACATGCGGCATTTTACAGAACACAGATTTTTATCTTCTATAATGTCTAACATCGATCTAATATACTGTGCGCCCTGGTGCTGGGTGCTCCTCAAGGAGCAAGGACGACGACGTAAGACTATGACGATGGCCGCTACAATAACATGACTCACCTACAGAGACCCAAGAGTCGCTATATGAGTATGTATAGGTTTATTATGTAGTAGAAAACATATTTTATAGCTCAAGCTGTTGTCGTTGATTTAGCTTGATGGGGTGCGGGTAGGTGGTGCTGGAAATTTCATAGATATACCCTCCTAGACATCATCTATTGTACGAAGGAAACGTTTGCTCATAGTAATACTCCTTAAATTGCATTTTATCGATCGATATTTATACGACGTGTTCCCCCCGGCGCGCGTGGCGCTCCCAGCTACATAGGGAGCAGGGCTGAAAAGCTATACCACCCCGATAATCAAATGCCAAGTTCAGGGTATGTGCCTTGGCATGCAATCAAAAAATCAACCGCAATCATGAGTTTCACCATTTTATCCATGTTAGTTGCTTTTGTTGTTGTCGTCGTCAGCGTCGTGGTGTTGTTCCCTTTTTTCCATCACACCGCAAAATTGAGTGTAGATGGTTTCATGGGGATTTGGGCGGCAAAAAGAAGAAAACAATTATGAATGAGGAATGAGGAAAACTCTTTCGTATTTTTGTGTGCTCTTGACATTTTAGCTAGTTTTGCTGATTTGATTGGTAGGATAGGATACTCATGGATACTCAATGCAAGGGCAATGGAATGTGGTGGCAGATTGTCTATGTGACAAAAAAGAATGATTGTTTTTACTATAAGCCGGTACATATTGTTAATATTAACCAGCTTTAGATAAATGAATATCATCTCTTGCTCTTTCAATTTGATTGAATTAAAAAAAAATGTATGTGTACGATTGGTGCTAAAACGGACAGAAGAATGTAAAGGAAGCCATAATGATTGCATTTGTACGATTAAATTCATTTGATAGGTGGAAAATAAATGCACGCCTAATGATTTAAAAGTTAATGGCGATGGCATTGTTGAAGAGGCATAAGTGCCGATGGGAGCATTAAAAAAACTAGTTGCCTTAAGTTGACCTTAGTTATCTGGACCAGTTTTCTTAAATGAGTCCCTACTAATTATTAGGTTCTCTTAGGCATCTGGTAATTGGATCATTATAACCATATAGTTAACTCAGTTAACTCTATGATAAGGAACATAAAATAAAAAGCGGTTTCTAAGCATTTAAGGAGTATTACTGGGGAGAGGTAACAACAAAAAGACATGCTTTGACATTTGATGACGTTAAGGCGAAAGTCATTATTGTGACACCACAAAGAAAGTATATTACGATCTTCCTGTAAAAGTATGCAGTCATGCTCAGACTGAATATGTCCGAACACTCTTAAATCGTCAGACATTGTGAATTCAAAAACAGATCGCGTACCTATGTCGTTAATAAATAAAAGGAAAAGTAAGGGGCCCAAGTAACTACCCTGAGGCACTCCGGATGTTACATAAACTGGTACATCCTTTATACGAACATACTGAATACGATCTGTGAGATAGGAGAGAATCCACTTTCTTTAATTTTGGAAATTAAAACATAATGAATAACACTGTCAAAAGCTTTGGCTTTGTCAGTATAAACTACATCACATTGTAAAAGATTGCGAGATTTGTAGAGGTAGATCTACCAGCTACAAATTCATGTTGCAAATGGGAGATTACTCCCTTTACGAGAGGTGTAAGTTTCTCGTTAATAATTTTTTCAAATAATATCGTGCTTCGATCCAGATTTAAAAAATGTTTAGAGGTTTACGTCGCACAAAAGAAACCAATAAACAAGAAGAAATGCAAACACCATTTACGATGGTCCAGGCGTTATTGCCGCCACATGAAAATGTTTTATTAATTGGAGTTATGAACGAGTTCTTCTAAACTTTCAAAAACTTTGCTGTCCGCAGAGACAAGTTAAACATTAAACAAAGAGGCACGCAAAACGCATAAGAACACTTTTTTTTTAAGTAAAATTGGCGGGATGCCCTCGAAACCAGGATTTGCATCTAGTTTTAACAAGGAAAGAGCATGTTGAACTTCTGGAATTGAATATTCTAGGCTACCAACATTTAAAGAATTACAAGACAGTGAGGTTTCATTCGAGCCCCTAGCTGGGGTAGTACTAGGTACCTATTCGAACATACAGATTGAAAATTGTTTGTGAACATATTACAAATAGTCAAAATATTGGAATAGGATACATTTGAGATGCATCTTAAAAAACTAAAAATGTACTATTTTCTAAGATCTTTCTAAAGCTGGGTTTTGTGAAATACAAAGCTAATAAAGCAAAAAATAAGTACCTTCAAACCGTTTAAAAATCAAACCAATAGTTAAAAAACTAAATCTTTTCAAACGCAAATTGATCCGCTGTTTTACAATTTAACCATTTCTCCTTTAATTCAGCATCAAACATATTCAAAAACATTAAATCTGCGCCTCGGGATGGAAAAATGTGTCTCTGGGTTAATATACCATAAAAGTTAAATCACCATTGAGCTTTTCTGCCAAGGAGCGTTATCCTGTTGGAGAATAAATGACTGCGCGATTAGTCTTTTGCCTGATGGTAATGCGTAATGCGACAATAAAGTTTGTGCTTTATTGTCGTTCCATCGATTTTAACCAAATCTGCGCAACCGTTGGACGGTATACAACAATAAAACATTATAAGCCCGCAACCATGATAACTGGTCGTTATAGTTATAGTTTCGGCATCCGAACAAGTCTTCTTTACGGTGATCCATGAGGCTCAAATGAACTCTCTTCCGTTCATAAGACCTGGTTCCACGCCTTAAGGGGTAATTTTTATAAGCTCTTGGGTGAATTGCAGCATCTTTATTTTGTTTTCGTAGCTATATACGGAACTTTTTTTATAGGATAGGTAGGTATGTATCCAATTTGAGTTCAGCAAGCCGCCTGTTTAAAAGTATTTTCCGGCAAGCAAACCTTGAAAAATGAATTTGTCAAATACATTTTCAAGTCCAAAAATCGGACTTTAACCACAAATAGACCTGAGCTATCCAACTATGGGTCTCAAATAATCTCGTTTAGGTACACACACGATCATACACTGAAAAAAAAAAAAAGACGTCGTCATATTGACGAATGGCGTTCATAAACATGCTATTCATTGATAAGACGTACTTTTTATCAATATGATGAATAAATTCATGAAAACTTTTCGACAATTGATGAACCGTTTTTCAATATGAAAAAAGGGCATTCATCAATTTTTTTGGCAGGATTCTAATAAGAATTTGGCTTTTTTTTGTAGGAACTACGTTCATCATTTCATCAAAACATTTCATCAATATGACGAAAACAATTTTTTCAGTGAATTCAGTTATTTGTTCATCCAGTTGATGCTTTATTCGTCTCATTGATGTATGGAATCATCGTATTCAAGTACGATGGCCAAATTTTGAATTTTCATCATATTGATAACGGCGCTCATCGTATTGATAACGGCTTTCATCATACTGACGACCGCGATCATCAAAAAAAAAACAGACTTTAATTTATATTAACGAGAATGTTGATGGTGAAGCGTTCTTTTTATAGGTGAACTGATTCGTTATATTGATGAAAAAAATCAAATTCATCATATTGATGAATTTCTTTTATCGTTTTCTTCAATGTAATGTACAGATAGTTAATATGATGTATGCTGTAGGTGTACACACACGAAGTTGGTACAGCATTTATACTCACACACGACATATGACATTAATCAAGAGTAAAGTATCTACACAGGGTGGCAAAAAAAAATTGTGAATGGTTTAACGTTGAACAATGAATATCTTAAAAGAGTCAAAATTTCGAAGAGTGATTTAGAAATTTCATCGTATAGATAGTTATATGTTTATTTTTTAATGAATGTTCCCACAAAAGTATTAATTTCTATCTTAAACATTGTGTTGAAAATTATTGCTTGCCGTTGAATAAACATTTAATTAGCTTTACTACGGGCGACTGATAATGAAGTGTGAAAAATTCAATAAAAACGGTGGAAATTTAAAAAGGTAATCCCGATTTTCCCATTATATAAAATGTTATCATATATGTATATATTTAAAGTATTTATTATGTAATCTGTAGAATTAAAGTTATATTATTCGAAAAGTAGGTACTGTCTCATAGATGTGCACACACAAAGGTGTTGACTTACAACTTTCGTTTAAATGATGTTATGTAAACGAACGTTTTTCGACATAAAGCTAGAATTGTCATGAATTTTTTTCACCGATTTTCCCTTGGTAAAAAGTATTGCCAATGAACTACAATGTTATATTTACCTCTTTTTAGAACGTATGTATAGGCGCATATTTGAATATTTTCAAAATCAATTTAATGTGGTATTCGGCTTCTTCAGATTTGCCCTCAGATTTCAGATTTCGTGTGCCTAATCGAACATAAAAACGTCACTTGCTCTTTTTTTGTGTTGATATTTGTGCGATTTGAATATGTGTAGTCTTGGACACTTTTCTAAGCGATTTCCATTCACTAGTTAAATTTTGTATTAAAACATTAGAAATATCCGTCCCGATTGATTTCTAAATATTTATACTTAAATAATTCACAAATATAGATTCACCCGATGCAATGCCTTTCTTTGCTGGAGAAAAAATTCACTAAAAATGTAAACAAACTCCATCAGTTGTCAAACCCAAACGCACTTGTATTGGTAAATCTGAGAAAATATCTAGATTCGCAAAAGTGCTCTGAAATCTGAAAAAAATTGCTTTTTCCTGTACCAAACGAACATAAAAATTGCTCTGAGAGCAAAAAAAGTGCCATGAGAGCGCCCAATCGAATACCACATAAGATTATTTTTTAACCATTTTTTTAAGGAACATGCTCCTCGATGCTTGAAATTATAAAATTCAAGAGAATGGATCAATTAAATATTTATTATGACTAAACAGAAAACGCAAAACACTTTTCAAACACAAATGTACCTATATCTACATGCACCCTGTGCCCATACCTCAAGAAATGCATGTGGCAAATGGCCGCTTTCTGACTCTAATTGGGATCCATTATCAAAACAAAAAAAAAAACTTCATGGAAAAATAAAAGTAACTAGCTCCGACATAAAATTAAATTATTATAAATCCTCAATATTTCTTGAGCGCGTGAGTTTTTGCCACTACAACTTATTGACATTCGTGGTAAAAGTGATTGTCGTTGGAATATTTTCCTTTCGGATACGAAGAAATTCCATTACCATTTCCATGACATGTTCGTTTAGGTATTTTACCATTCTCATTAAAGAAAGAAGGTTATGTGTTTACGTTTTATTTGGTATAAGTATTTCTATTTCATATTTTCTTTTTCGTGTGCACCAACTTACAAACACATAAAAACAAAAGTGATAACACAAAAAGTGCGCATCATAATGATGAACAAAATTGTCAATATTATGGACACATTCATTTCTACAAAAAATCGATCAGATCAGCTAAGTCACAAGCATGGTCTGAATACTGTCAATCTATCGATACTCTTAAGGAATCTGCAAGACTCAGTAAGATTCTTTCCAAAGGACACTCCAGTCCATCTTTTATCAAGAGAACGGACGGAACGTGGACAGAATCCACTGACGAATCCTTGGAGCTTCTACTTAACACACACTTTCCTGGTTGTACAGACTACTGTGCTACCCTGCCCGACTTTCGGGTCAACCTTCCCTTACATCGGGAAGAAATAGAGCGCATTATAACCAAGGAAAAGATCTTCTGGGCCATTCACAGTTTTGCTCCGTATAAATCACCAGGGCAGGACGGCATTCTTCCCATCATGCTTCAAAAACATGACAGGATAATTGTGGCCCTGCTAGTTGAAATTTACAGAAGCAGTATCCTACTGAATCACATACCTCAGTCTTGGAAGTATGTCCGAGTAGTTTTTATACCGAAAGTCGGCAAAAGAGGTCACGAGTCCGCGAAGGACTTCCGACCTATTAGCTTAACCTCCTTCATACTCAAAACTTTAGAACGCGTACTTGACCTTCACATAAGAACAGGACTTGAAAGGTCCCCCTTATGTAATTCACAACACGCATACCTCAAGGGCAGGTCGACGGAGACCGCTCTTCATGAAGTAGTGCGTACAGTTGAAAGGTCACTCTCCCATCACCAATATACCCTAGCCACCTTCCTAGATATAGAGGGCGCTTTTAACAACGTCCGTACTGAATCGATCCAGGAATCTCTCTTAGAACTAGGTGTAGAGGATTTCATCACTTCATGGATCATTTCCATGCTCAAAACAAGGATCATTCAAGCAAAGCTTGGTAACACTCATCTAACCAAATCAGTAAGCAGAGGAACACCTCAAGGTGGGGTGATCTCGCCTCTCTTATGGATTATGGTACTTAACAAAATCCTTTCAAACCTTGACAGGGAAGGTATAAAAGTCGTTGCGTATGCGGATGACGTGGTCGTTCTAGTGTCAGGAATGTTTCCGAACGTGATAAGTGAAATCATGGAAAGGGCCCTGGGTAAGATTAGCGGTTGGGCTACAAGTTGTGGCCTCAGCGTTAACCCAAGTAAAACTGAACTGATGCTTTTCACCACCAAAACCAAAATACCAACCTTCTCACTTCCCCGCTTAAACAACCAAAATCTTCCTTTATCCACCAGCGCTAAATACCTTGGTGTCATGCTTGACCCCAAACTCAACTGGAAGTACAATATCGAACACCGAGTGCGGAAGGCAAGCATAGCTTTCTACACTTGTAGTAAAACCTTCGGCAAGAAGTGGGGGCTTCAACCAAAGATGGTTCGCTGGATGTACACAGCGGTAGTACGTCCCATCCTCACCTACGGATCACTAGTATGGTGGCCCGCTTTAAGCAAAGCCTATAACGTCCTTAAATTAAGTAGAGTCCAAAGAACAGCTGGAATTGGAATCACTGGAGCCCTGCGATCAAGTCCGACCGCTGCCCTCAATGTCATTCTTAATTTCCTGCCAGTGGATCTGCATATAAAAAACATTGCAGCGTGTAGCGCTGTTAGATTGAAGGAATCTAAGTGTTGGTCCGAAAGGCCTTATGGCCATACCAGCATCCTTCTTTCCCTTCCTGACGGCTTAGGCCGTATGTCTACAGACTACATAGTACCCAAATACGACTTCCATAAAAACTTCTCTGTTAGAGTCCCCTCTAGATCAGAATGGGAGGAGAATGCGGTCGTTAATGAATTCGACATACCTATCTTCACTGATGGTTCCAAGATGGAATGTGGAGTAGGAGCAGGCATTTTCTCAACAGAATTAAACATCGCCAAAAGTCTTCGCCTACCCAACGTGGCCAGTGTATTTCAAGCAGAAGTACTCGCAATTAAGGAGGCGTGTAGACTGCTCCACAATAGTGCGACTCCCAAAAGAAAAATAGGCATCTTCGTCGACAGTCAGGCCGCGATTAAGGCTGTCGGTTCAACTAAGTCGACGTCCAAACTTGTTGTGGAATGTAGGGAGATACTGACCAGGGCTTGTCATCGGTTTGATATCACTCTCGTCTGGGTTCCCGGCCATAGGAACATCGAAGGGAATGAGAAGGCCGATGAACTTGCCAGATATGGCTCAGCTCTGTGCATGTCTCATGCGGAGGAAGTTTTCCCTCCGCTGGGATATGTTAAGAGAGAAATCCTCCTGCACTTCACCTCATGGGCTGAGACTAGATGGTTGAACCTGACGAACTGTGTCATTTCAAGGAAGATCTGGCCAACCTACGATGATGCCAGAACAAATAGTCTTTTAGCCAGAACACGTATAGATGTCGCCAGACTAACGGCAATTAGTACGGGTCATTGGCCTTTAGGAACTCACGCAGCCAAGCTTGGCATCCCCCACAATACCCACTGCCGTAGCTGTGCTGACACTAACAAGAGTGAAACGGTGTTCCACCTTTTTTGTGAGTGTCCGGCCCTAGCCAAAACCAGACGCAGTGCACTAGGTCATCCCTTTTTTGATGACCTTTCGGCCATCCAAAGCATCCACTTCCATAAGATTATCAAATTCCTCAACTCCACAGGCTGGTTTTGAGCTCCTTTAACTTCCTTTACCCCCTTTCTTTTTAGGTTCCGTTAGTTGTGGTTTTAAAACGGCGCTCAATGCGCTACTTGTGTTTTTCCCTCGTCGGGAAATACAGCCACCTAAACCAACCAACCATGGACACATTCACCACATTGATGAAATTGGACGGCAATTTCGGTTCATCACATTGATGAATTTTTCATAACATTGATGAACAAAGTTGATGAATGATGAACACATTTTATAATTTTCAAATTTCTTCATATTGATGAAATCGGTTTCATCATATCAACGAAAAATTTCACTGGACTAAAATTAATGATTTTTTCATTATATTGATGAATTTTTTCATTGCTATGATGTACCTTTATTTTTCAGTGTAGTGTCACACCATATATATGCAATTACTGAGTGAAAGCTGTAGATAGTTAGTTCGTAGGAATTATTCCTATTGAAAGGCGACTTACATTTCTGTCAAAATACTTTTTCGGACCAGTGTACATCATCCTCCTATACCTATGAAAACTCGCGCCACCTCTATGCTACCTTCATCAATCTTTTTATAATACATCGCATCACTGACTCAAATTTATGCAAAAAATGTTGCACTTCAAAAATTGTACGTTTTGTTGAACAGCTCACTCGTAGCATTGTTCTTTCGAACAAACTTTCCGTTGTACCATTTCAATTTATTTGAGTGAAATTAAATGCTTTCAACTGCTAACTTCCATACGACTATATAATGAACCCCTTCGAGCACAAGTCATGCAAATATGTCAGCCATTCCCCATTAAGTACAAGACACATGTATGCAACCTGTCCTCGAGATACTTTACAACTCCGGCGCGCTGAATTATTTAAACTAAATGCTCATGTAAACTTTTTGATTTATTTTGCAAATGGAAAAATGATTACTTTCAATTCTATGAATGTAGCCATGTTCCAGATGCTCACTGGTTTATGCAAAATCTTTTTACTCTCCAGCAGCTGGCAGAGGTAGGTAAGGTATACGCTACCGCACTAAAGTTATAGTGCTCTACTGTTCAGTTCGTATTACAGTGAATGACTCTTCAACACTGTTTAGTTTTTTGTTGCCTTTTTCTTAAACTGTTAAATTAAGTTTAAACGATATTTCTTATTTTGTTGTAATCCAACACCTAAGTCGACGGCGAACATCCGCTGAAGAGGAGTACTGCAGTCTGCAGACTACACCTGTTAAAGGGAGCATTATCCTCCGTCTCACGATGATGACGTGACGACGGCGTGTCTCTGTCTATCTATGGCTAGGCTATGCTCTGCACGGTTCCCTCGCTCTTTAGTGTCACATTGTGCGTTATGGAATTTATTTCGTTTGTTTTTTTTTTTTTGTTTTGTGTGCATAAAATATGCAAACATTTTTCGCTTGACTTATGTTCCTGACTGAGATCTAGGAGATGCACAAAAAAAAAACATGTTTCCAAAAACAACTTCCACTAGAAGAGTCATCTGCTGCAGCAAGCTATATGTGTGCTTGTGCTGTGAGTTTATTTTTTCTGTAAACTAAATTTCACTTGAATGAAGTCACGACAAGGGATCTGTTAGGGACTTTATATACATTTATTTTCTAGACACCAGTCACGTGCGCCACTCCCAAATGCAGCTAAAACATTTTTTTTTTTTTTTCGTTGGCATGCTTTCATCTATTTAAAGATACTTTGGTCACAGAATGCAACCCGATTTAAAAAAAAAATGAAGAAGAAAGAACAACTTTTGTTGACCCCCAATGGTTCCGTGATTGAGACAAAGGACGGAAGTATGCGGATATGCAGTTCATATGAACGTGAAGTAAAAGTTTGCGGCGGTTTTAGTGTGGTCTCCACCGGCAGGGGAAAGAGGTGGTCGTGAGGTGTATGTCTATGCGGTATGTTCGGTTTGTTCTAGTCTAAATTGGGTGCAGCGTCAAATTAAAAGATGAAAAACATTCGTGGAGACATGTTTCTACTGTTCAACTATGCACAGGGGGGTGATTTTGGGGTGGTTACTTTGGCTTTTGTTTCGTTTGCCCCTTTGTTCCAGAAGATAAAACAAAAAAAGAAAACTTTCCAAGGGGTTGTTACGCGAATACACCGACTCCCTTCGGAAAAAGTTTGGTATGTACTTGGGAGATAAAACACTCGACCATAAACGTAATGCATTACGGGATTATTTGACGGCCATGTGGGATTTTTTCCACTTGAGAAGATTCTGTTTTTGCTTTCCTATAGAAAAGGGTGCTTTGGGGCTACGGCACCGCACAGGTGGCTTGAAATGGAAAACAAAACCAATGGGGAGGAGTAAATGGATCAGTAATCTATTACGAATTGAATGGTTTTTGTTTGTATAGAGATATTTATGTTTTGAACAGACTAAAAGGGGGAATTGAAAAATAGCTTCAAGTTATTTTTGAATTGAAAAAGAAATTTGTATAGGATTGGGCATGGTACGCAAAACATTTAACAGGTCGTGGGTATATGTGGTTGTCTGCCCGTTACCAGCTACAGCTCAGTTGTTACAAGTTTGAAGTTGGTATTACCTTGGAGATGTAAACTGATCAATACGTACAGTTTTATTAACTTTTAGCATGATTCTGGTTTATAAGTGACCGTGAATAATAACTTTAAAAATCGTCGCCTGAATATGCAATTTGCTGAAATATTTGGCCCGTAGTCAGACATCACCAAACAAAAGAGGTCCAGTCACCAACCAAGAAACGTGAGTTCCAAAGTAGTACAAACTTTAAGAGAAGGTACAGTATTCTTTTCTGACTTATAGACATGACTTCAGACTACCTTTACATTGGCTAAATTACTTTACTTTTTTCTACGTTTGTCAGAAAGCGGCAAATCGTGCTTCCTGTCAATAGACTTTAACTCTAAAACGAACTTGGTGGTTCCTGGATTAAACTGCAGAAAACGACAAAGCCTGACTCCGGACTCCAGGAACAGTAAGCTAATCAGCTGACATGACTCCATTTAGTTACAAGGCGTTCACATCGCAGTTAAGTTTAAAAGTTTTTAATAGCTTATGAAATTGTTGTAAAATGAAATTCCTAATATAATTTAGTCACAATGTCAAATAACTTAATATAAAAATCATTTGTCAATATCGAGCAGAAATCCATCTCATGATATTAAACAAAGAAAAATTAACTAAGACGGTTTTTGCTTTTTTCTTAAAATAGATTTTGTAACTACAAGCGTTTATTGTATGTTTTATAGAAAACACGCTTTTTTGTCGATTTTAATGCTTTTAATTTCGAAGTCATATTGAAACAAAATAGGTATTTTAACACAGTTTGGCGAAAGGTTTTTTGTTATGTTGTGGGTAGAAAGATATTTGTAGACACTTCTTGTTAAGTTCAAAAATGGATTCGATATTTTTTTCGGTTTATGCTACCTATTGCGCGAAATGAATGCATTTGGCTTTTCTGGTAAACTCCACACTAAAAAATCCTATGTTTTATTTATGTGAAATATTCGGTACAGTATCAAATTGGATTCCTACGCTCAATTGAATACGCAAAATTTGAGATCGGATTAAATCGCAGAGTCCAATTAAACACCACATAATTATTGTCTGTTTTGGTAATAGTTTGATCATATACTCGTATTTTTATGAATTTACTTTCCGATAATAGAGAATACGTAGGAACGTAGGTGTTTTTTTTTTTTAATATGAAAAGCATTTGCATTTTTACTGTTAATAAGTAACATTATTAAATCACAAAAACCCAAATCATGATTTTGTACAAATATGGTGTTAAATAAACGAAGTTGAAAACAGCCAGCAACAGTAATAGAAATTTGTGCAATGTTCGGGAATATATTTTTTTAAATTCACCTTAACCTATTTTTTGTAGTTGAATGAGTTCTACTGTCAAAAATATTATACATATAAAGGAAATTAAAAATGAAACCTCAAATGTAAATGCATGAACATTTTCTTGCGCCGAAGATGGATAGAGAAACAAGTAAAGCTATCTAAAAAGCCATATTCAACATTTATTCTTTTTACATTTATTGTTGTAAATTCATTTACAAATTCGTTGTTGAAAAAGTGCCTTCCGGCGGCCATTAATAACACGTATTCCCAGGCAGGAAGTGGTGGTTTGATTGAATTAATCGCCCGATCTTGATCCATAGCAGAACCATTTTTTGGCAATTCGTCAGTATTCGCATTGCCGAAAAGCGTATGGTGTGCTGCGAGCAAAAAACCTTAAGCTCTTTGCGGCAGCGGCGAACTAGCTTCGATTTTATTTCGATAGCAGATACTGCTTTTATAGCCGCCTAGCTGTCAATAAATATGGTAATATCATGATTTGGTATTGCTATAACATTGTTACCATATGGGCAGCTTCGGCGATTGCCACAACCTCTGCTTGAAAGACACTACTGTGATCAGGTAATCTAATTTGAGTGGTGTATGTTTAACTCTTCAGTGAAATTTCCAGCATCTGTTCCACAGTCCACCTTAGATCTATCTGTGTAGATGGGTATCGATTTTCCTTTTGTAGGTTCATCTGTGTTCCATTCCTCCCTGCTGGGGAAATAACAAGAGAATGGTATGTCAAAGTCAAGATGGGGAGACAAGTAGTCAAAAGTGACCGCATCTCCCACATATTTATTAAGGATCTGTGCGTGTCCCGGTATGTAGGGCTTCCAGCTTTTTGTTTGGCTGATCCTGAGGGCACTTTTATCTGCAGATTCTTGCATGTATAGGTCTAAAGTTAAAAGGTAGCAAGTTGAGGATAGCATAGATTCCAGCTGTAGGTGTTGTCCTTATTGCGCTGGTTGTACCTATACAAGCTAGTCTTTGTATTTTGGTCAGTAATTAAAGATTCGATGATTTGCTTGTGGCTTGCCACCAAACAAAGCTTCCGTACGTGAGTATTGGACGCACAACAACTGTATACATCCACAGAATTATTTTGGGGTTCCCACCTTTTGCCGAAGATTCGGTTGCATGCGTAAAAAGCTTTGGCATTTTTTTTTACTTTTTCATGGACGTTTAATTTCCAATTAAGCTTCCTATCTAAGATTATACCCAGATATTTGGCACTCTCGGCTACCCTAAGGGGTATACCCTCAATAGTTGGAGGATCGAAGTTTGGAACCACTACTTTGTTACTGAACGAGTTATTCTGTGGATTGACTCAAAGACCGCATAGGTTTGCCCACATGTTTAGTGTTCGTAATGCGTTTTTCTAATTGTTCGCTTATGGTCGGTAGGAATTTGCCTGTAGTAAGTATTACTACATCGTCTGCATAAACAGTTACTTTGACCCCTTTATTTCCGAGTTTTACTGGTATTTCGTTTATGACAAGGACACAGAGTAAGAGGGATATGACTCCGCCTTGTGGTGTACCTCTTTGGGATCAATGTCACCTAGTTTTGCATTGATGACTTGATGTTCCTTTCATTGAGCAAGCTTTCAATCACATTGGTTAGTGATTGGTCAACGTTGGAATTGAGTAGCGCTCTGTTCAATGCTCACGTCTTGACATTGTTGAATGCTCCATCATTCGTGGGGCCTAGTAACATTTGATTGGATTTGCGATTAAATGAAAATTGTGATTATAACTTGCGGTAGTAAAAAAATGTTGGGCGTTTGCGGTGAACAGTGGAATTAATCGACAGTTGTTGAAAATGTTATTCGATTCACAAATTATTCGCTCCACCAACCAACGTACCAATAAAAAATAAGTCTCCTTTCAACAAACAATAATATTTAAGTAGGTATGGTATAATTGGCACACGGCAAAATACTCCTCCAGGAGCCAGGTAATAAATTATCCTGTCGACGAATGTGTTGACGTTTTCTTTGGCTTGGGATTTGCTAGAGTGTTCCTTGATTAAAAGCGTGAAATAATAAAAAAAAAATTGTGAACTCCCTTCCCAACACTCACAAGTATGTCAGCAGTTGACGGCAAACTATCCAAACTTCTGCTGCACAGAGGAAATATTTTTGTAGATATTTAAAAAAAAAAATAACAGATTCGAATGGAATTAATGACTTGTCCGCAGCAGAACTTTACATTTTATCCCTTCACCCTCGCACTATGGTCATTTTCATTGTTATCGCAAAATGTACACTTCTTCCAATGAAAGGACAAAGCAAAATCAACAAATGAGAAATAACTTATTTCAGCGTGGAGTGCATAGCATGGCCAGGGGCCAGGGCCGCTGTCATTAATCTACCTGTGCCGATCCAACCCAACTATACGCGTACACACAACACAAACGACAGGTGGTAGGCTAAGGTAAATCAGGTAAATACGTTCGTTACCTTTTGCACCTGCCGTTAAATCAGACACAAAATAAATGTGATGGAAATCCTCAAACAAAAAAAAAATCCTGCCCAAAACCTGCTTTCGAATAAACGACATATGTTGCACACCATCGTCACAACACATTATCCGAACGGGACTGTACTGATTGAGGCAGGCACGCTGTTCCAAGCGATGCCCACGTAGGTAGGCGGCCGGCATCAAATTTCGCGAAGATTTCCAAAGTGATTGCTACTCATCATCATCTTGCATATAGTCCTTGTTGTGTCTTTTGTTATCCCATCCTTCGGGCGTTCTAAAGTTTCCAAATGAAAGTCGTCGTCTCGTGTCTATTTTGGTCCCGTGTCCCGTCGTCGTCAAAAGAAAATATTGAGTTTCTATCTGAAGTGCTTGTGATTGTGACAGGTCTCTATTTTCGGAATAAGAAGGACGATGAAATATAGGTATCTCTCTCGAAATAGGAGAATCACTTAATTGGATTGCAAAACCAACGCATATATGATCATGACGGGACTTCAAGGACGTGGGTGCGCAGCTGGATGGCACTTTTATGATGAACCACGTATCGTACACAAGGCGGAGACGGTACACAAGAACAAGATGTTATGCAAAACCAATTGAGGTATACAACAATACCTACTCCTTTTTTGAGTGGCAGCAAATCCACTTAAAGTCCTTGCACACAAAGCACAGACCCTGACAAATAAACCTGCCTTTGGCGAGTGCCGGTCAAAAATACTTTGTCTGGTCCGATTGGCATGCCATAAAGTATTGGTACTTAACTTTATTGGTTCATAAAAACAAGTCGAGCATATTTCGGCATTAATTTTGAGGGCGCATGCAGTAAAAGGAGAATAACTAAAAGCACTTAATTAGAAGTGCCTACTTTGTCGCTACCTTTATTTGGAGCACATTTGGAGCCACCTTCATTATACTTAAGTAGGAGCTTATTTTTAAATATACGTTGACATATGGCCTAGCCTAGGGACCCATGAGGTGGTACAAGAGGCTTCATATTTTTGCTTTTGCAAAATGTAGGCATACGGAGAAAAAATATTTTGAAAAAAAATTCGTCTGGCCGTCAACAGTTTCGGAAGAAAAAATCGATTTGATGGTAGCCACCCAATATTTGAAATTCTTAATTTGACCTCTAGTTGGGACTGTAGGGATTAATTGCAAAAAAAAAAAAGTTATAGCAAGGTTTGACGGGGTCTTTTACAACTAACTTTTAAATTCAATAGTGCAAGAGATTCGTATGTATAGGTACCCAGATCTGGCTTCTAGCAACTGTTCGTTTCGTGCTAGTTTTAGTTTTGGAACGAAAGAAAGGGACCTGCAATTTTATACCGAGTGCCGTCTCTTTAGGTCCTTCGGCGATTGGGTTATAGCAGCTGTCTTTGCTTCAAAGATACTGCAATCATTACTGATTTTGAATGATTTTAGCAGGTCCAGTACCAGTGTTTCACTAAAGATACCCGCGACTTTACCTACATCCATCTTAGAACCGTCGGTATAGATGGTTAACTTCCCATCTTTTGAAACTACTTTGTTCTGACATTCGCTTCTGTTGGGAATTCTGGAAGTGAATCCTTTCAAAAACTAGAGTGGGAGGGATATAGTCTGCAGTCAGCTTCTTCGTCGCTCTCCATTGGGTTTCAATGAAGGCGCACCCATGAGGTTTGGATGACCATAATACAGCCTGTTCCGAACGGCAAAACTAAAAAACTTTAATGTGTATTTGAAGTATGATGAGTGGTGACCTTATCAACATTTTTGGACAAATTCGACAAGCGCTTGTGGGAAGTACAATTAAACTTCAAAACATATATACCCCCACCTGTGACTGGAAGAGTCAGGGAGCAGGTAGGGTCTTACAGGGGATGCACGTCTGCTTTTATAAAAATGCTTTCTATAAATAAAAACAGTGTCAGCCTTCCTAATCACTGTATATAACGTTTTTCAGTGGAAAGTTATGGCGAACTCATGGAGGTAAGCAACCGTTAAAAACTGCTTATCTCTTTGCGAGATGGCGGAGCAACTCAGAATGCACCCTATATTGGCGCCGTGCTACGGAAACATTCCAGATAACTCCACGACTTTCTTTTTTTTATATTTTCGCGGCTATTACTCGTACATACAGTATGAAATCGAATATCGTTTAAATGTCTGACGCGGGTTTTCACGGTCGATCGAATTCGAGTGGTCTTCCGCAAAGATCCGGCTGAATTTGGATGGTATTTGTTAAAACTGATCAAACATTAATATCATTAAGTAAGGCATCTTCTTAGAATCGCTGATCGGCATATAAAATCAGAAAACATGTACAATCCAATAAAATTAATTTACTAAACACTCAAACTGAACAACAGGCTGTTTAAATTTGCTCCCGAGATAAACATGACTTTCTCAACATTAACATTTGACCCTTCAGTTAACGATATTCCGCCAACTATATTTGTTTATAAGGAAAGGGAGTTCGGAAAGTGTGGAGTCTTTGCGTAAATTGCCAGACTAAAGGACGGTTGAGAATCTCGCACTTCAAAGGTTGACCACATTCCTTAATTGTGGGCCAAATGAGAGATAAACCATAGCGGTAAACAAATGAGAGAGAAATCATATTAAGTTGCGTCGTCAAACCAATTAAATTGATTCAAAACAAAATTTTTATTATGTTTAAGCTCTAATTTAACTTCGTTCAGGTATTCATTCAAAGTGAACCCATTTTGAAGAAGCATTTTTTAACTTTAAGCCCATCATGCTGCTGCGTAAACGTAACCTCTTTAGACTTTGAAAATATCACGTTTTTGATACATTTAGTACACATCTTTCTTTTTTTAATAAAAAAACCATACAAAAATAAAAATTTTGTAAAATATTATTCTTATAAAAATTAAATTGTTTATTAAGCTAAAGATGCAAAAAGTTTATTCTTTTCAACATACTTTTTCTGATTATTTACTTACTATAAATGTAAAGAATTTGTGGACTCTAGAACTGCTATTGAATTTGTTTCAAAATTATTTTTCTAAAAATTCAGGACATTTGAGTTGAGGAAATCCGAATCGTCTTCAGTTGAATAGTAATATAATGGAATTGGTATAAAATCAGGTTATCGCTTTAATTTTGTTTGTACCTAATAAAATTCTTACCTCTGCTTTTCTCCACTTAAATAATTAACATCTAAATTCTGCTCTCTATGTTTTCTCATAGGTTGATATAATATTCTTCTTATATTTTATAATAAAATTAAGTACAAATTTTTAACAAATAATATGGAAATAGTTTTTTTTTTCCAAAAATGTAAGCACTAGTTAAGCTTTTTGTATCCAATTTTTACATATTTCTAATAACGTATACCACGAATTAAATTTAATCACGCAAAATTCACATTTTAGTAAACAGGCATTCCATTTGAAATTCGTTTAATATATATTTTTTTTTAATTCAGACAACTGACACTGAATTTCTTGAGATGGATTCAAATCAAAAATATTGTGCTGTGCATTTTCGTTTCACTTTGAATCTAAGGTGACCTTATTTAAAACTAAATTTCGTATTCAAATTAAATATGTTTTAACGTAAAAAGAAATATTCTTTATAGGAAAGTTTATTCAACGTAAAATCAAATAGATCACATAACATTTTGGTTTAAATTTTTTGCCTGAGTGTAGAGACAGGGTCTTCTGTCGGGCATCACAATCACAATGAAGACTTGATCGCATGTTTTACTCCTCCCATGCAGTTCAAAATCCCAACGTAGTTATGCTCCACTTTAACTATTTTCCTGTCAGGCTGAGACTTGTGGTTTCTGAGCAGAGACTGGAGGTGCTCCTCCTGACAAAAAGACCATCAATTGATCAAGTCCTAAAACCGATTTCCTTTGCTGACGAGACACATATACATTATGCACATCAAGAAACCTTCCCAATAAGCGTCAAGTCCTTTCGTGTGAGCGAAGAGATATTCCCAAGTCGATGTCGACTACCTAGCAATATTTAAAAATAAGAATAGCGTATATTGCAAACTTCACAAGCAACATAAAAACATTCCTTCTTTCTTCCTTTCGTTTGGATCACCACTTAAATTGGTTTTCCAAAAACTAAAGGATAATTTGTAACTCCTGAGAACACACTTGTTCCTTAGTGCTTTCGCCCAACATTTGTCCACTTCAAGAAGACAAATAGCAAACGAAATGCTTCCGAACTGAAGTCGTTTTTCAACAAATCCCTCACAACAGTTGCCTGCAACCAATCTACCGCCCCATTTAGGACCAGTCAACTCTTTGGCCCAATAAATCATCATCATCAAACCGAGACATATAGCACACAATTCGCATACAAATGACTGCCATTCACCCACTCAAACGTAGTTTTAACTAATGACTAATTTTACCGGGCCAATGCACTTCTGATGCAATCACTCACCGGTGAGCCCGGCACACATTGCGCTCCTTCCTAGATACCGCACAGGCACAGCTCCTAATCGTATAACACACAGCCCGATATTTGAGGGCGTGTGCTGAACAGTGAACACATTTTAGTGTGTCAGCTCACTTAAACCGTAAAGGAAAAACTCGTAGGGAACGTTTTTCCTGTTTAATGCTTTTACGCTCATTAGGGGGACCAAAGGATGCATGTATGGACTCTGGTGGTAAGGAAATGGGCCAGCAATGGCAACTTGAGCAAAGTGATTCCTTGCAAGTGAAAGGATCTCGAGACGACAAAAGAAAAACACAATTCAGCACAAGTGTGCAGCCAAACGGGGAAAGACGACCGACGCGTGCAAAGAAAAGAATGGTGATCTTATTGTGATTAATCTACACACTTTCCGTTCCATTAATTTTTGAGTGCGGTTCTCCCCACTCCGCGACCGGTTCGACTTCTTTCCTAAGTAAGAACAAAAGCACACCCGCCCACTGTCAGGAGCATTGACATAGACATAAGTGCCTCGGAGCTCGGAGTGCGCTAGCAAATGGACACGAACCAGTGTTCGGTTAATGTCCCATCGAGTTATAGGTTCCGGTTGCCATAGAAACCCCCCTTAAATGTCCTTTCGATTTCGGACGATGCACACATATTTTAAGCATCGACTATGCGCATAGCGAATGAACCTGTTCGATATCTAGATAAACACTCTAGGCAGTAACTGAAGACGGTCCCCTACCGCCCCATATACTTGAAAGCGGCATATGTTGGCGAATACGAATAACTGTTCAGACTTGGAGCATGTATTGATTCTGTGATCGAAATAATCAATCATCGGAAAATACTCGTATCATTCTCATTCTGGCTGTGAGGAAAGCAACCGAGGGAACAAAGATAAATACAACCGGATACCGGAATCCTTTTGCCTTAATCGTATAAAAAAAAAAGGACAACTTTTCGCCATAAATCAAATTGGAGAATTTATTTGACTCCCCAAATTGCCCCAAGGTATTAATGGATTTTGTGTGCGTTTACGTGTGTATAGTATGAGTAGGTATCTATCTTGAAATAAAATGTGTGTTACCTATTGCTATCTGAACGAGTTCGAATGAAGCTTATGTACTTTTTGAAGAACTTTCCTTAGGGGTAGCCCTCTTGGCATGGGATTTCAACAAATATAATACTTTTGCGTGTGGATTAGGTTTCGAAAATGAGCACTGGTTTGTTTTAGAGTGTGTGCAGCAACAAGGAGTCATTTGCCTACGTAAACCAATATTATGAAAGTGGTAAATAATAGATACAAAATGTATCAAAATTTTGACAAAACTCCGAGCTTCTGTAATGCAAGGAGAAGTTGCGGTGTGTTTGAGTTTTGCGGGATATCACTTAGTACATCTGTGCGTTTTAGAAGATACTTATTATGCTCGTTAGTTCGTAATATTAAGGAGCTCTTCTCCATATATGTATTTACACGTATGTACTTAAATGGGTAGTTCTCAATTTTTTTAAAAAGCAATAACTGGTGCCGAGTATACTAAAGGTATTGATTTTCAAACACTTTGGAGGTCTTAAAGTTTTTAGTAATTCTGGAAAAATTTTCTTAACTGAAACAAATTGCAAGAGCAATGGCGGTGGTAAACACTTAGATCTCAAAATTTTAGGATTGTTTTCCAAAACAGTGTTTTCCTCGAAAACTTGTCGATGCATTCACACCGACCACCAACTAGTTTCGTTTGACGTTTCAATTAGCTGCGAAACACAAGTCGTTAAACTTCTTTGCAAACTTTTGTGATTACAAATTTCTATCGCAGTAATTAACAAACAAAATGAATTTAGTGCGTTTCAAAATATTATTAGCCCATCAATTAATTGTGAAAAATGATTTTAAGTTGTCAGTTCTAATCTAACATTTGTTCGGTCAGCTATTTTGCTTTCGTAGTGTTTTCGTGGAAAACGAGTGCAAACGACTCGTTTTGAAAACTGAAACTTCTGTTTTCGATTAAGTTTTCGTGTGTTTTGGCGCAAACCCGGTTTTGGGCTCGGTGTGAAAAGTATATAAAGCAATTATCACGCAACACCAATCTACTTGAACACATTAATCAGCCTACTGCAGTCTGCAGCTGCTTCATCAACACCAGAAGAATCATTGAATACAGTTCAACAAATCAATCCAAAACTCTCGAAATATGGTTTGTAAAAAGTGTATTGCTTTTAAAACCATTCAAAGCAAACAAATTGAATCACTTGTGGGGTAGAGTCGCTAGTGGCCGCTTCTTTAAGGATTTTTCGCCATAAAATATATCACAATAATAACAAATAACATTTTCGAATAATTCTTAAAATAAATTATTCTTTATTAATTTCTTCGTCTGTAAAATAAAGAAAAAAAAAAGAGTTATTTTTATATTCTAACTCCGGCCCTCTTGAAATTGACAATAAATACAAAAGTTTTTCACATTTGAAAGCTAATTTTATAAGAAAAACATTTACTCAACATATGTTAACACAAAACACTAATTCCGAAAGCAATTTCCCTTTTTGACAGTAAATTCACACAAAAACCTTCCCCGACACAGCACAGGTCAAATGAGTTGATTTATCGAAAGCGAAAGCAGTAAGCACACGCAACAAGAATTTTTGCATGTTAAGGGAGAAGTTTAAGAGAACCAAGAGAATTAAAAACCAAAAACGAATTTTCTGAATCCGGTCAAATCTGACCGAATGACCGATTTATTTTATTTTTTTTTTAAATTCGGTCAAAAAATCCGATCAGTTTAAATAAGAACTTTTGACCAGAAGTTCGGTCAAAAACAAAATATAGTAATAAAAATATTATTAGAAAAAAAAAATTAGGTAACTTATATTTAAAAAAAAAAACAATTCATTGAAATGATTTTCATCACAACATTTTGCAGAAAAAGGAACTTTCAATCTAATTTAGTTTTCCAAAATATTGCTAAATATGTACACATTATTGGAAAAAAGAATTTACATTTATTAATCATTAAGCAATTCACTATCTTCAGCTATCGGAATCGCTTGAATTATAATTTTTATATACATCGTTTGTTCCTATTTTTCTTATGATTTCATAAGGAATAAGGCTAACGAAAACCAAACTTCACAGAAATAATTAGCAAAAACATATATTCAGATTTGCTTCCTATAAATCTTTCATGGTGTACTCATTTTAATTCAGTCTTGTTTGAATGCACACCCCCAGTCACAGTTTTGGTGCGAGCATTCAAATGAGATATGAGACTGCCGTGTGATCGTGGAGCCCCTGTATCCTAAGATTTTTCACAATAAACTGGTTTCGGTATGGAATTGTTAGCGTGTTCCTTAAATATAGGGCCCAGCCCATTGCCCATTGTATCCGTTGCATCAGTCGACGGATTGCCGTATTTGACGGATCGAGCTGTCTCATAGAATCCGTCGCATACAGTGACAGGCAGTGTTTAAGGACTCTATACTTATTTGTCCCAAGAAACGTAGTAATTTTTCCCTTTCCACGTACTCAAGTTTGATAGGTCCTTTTTTGTTAAAAAAATTTACTTTTAAAAGTAAAATTTATATTATACGGAAAGATAATCACATTAAATAACATTTGGTATAAAAATCTCAGTCTGCTAATAGAAAATTTTGGTATTCAAAAAATCTTGCTAAAAGGTGATTTAAATAAGCTCTTTTTATATGTTGATTATCATGGTGAAATGTAAATATATATTTCGATGAAATTAAGAAAAAAAAAATAGTTGTTTCAATGTTTGTTGCAGCTTTTTCTTTTTCCATGGGCGGCTTTTCGGACATCGAAAATTCCACAAAAAAGGAAGAAATCCCACTGGTGTCAGCCGATGACATTTTCTCTCACTCTCTCAATATTTTCACCAATTAAAAGGTATCTTCTCGAGCTGTGCGCCAACTGTCAACGGGTGCGACGGACAGAAAAGTAGAAAGTAAACCTGCTTTATCCTCTGCTTATGGGTCACCCTCCATAAGAGAGTGCGTGTATTCTATCAACCTTACAGTCGAAAACGTTGTCGCACCGGACGCGACGGTTCTATGGGTTGGACCCTTATGGGCAAGTTTCATTCAAATTATAGAAATATTGCCTTTAGGTTTGAACAAAGAACAATATTATTTTTTCGGTCAAAAAAGGGTTTTCCGGTTAAAAATGTTGTTCGTTACGGTTAAAAGTCGTTAAATTTTCTCCGGTCAGCGTGAAGAGATTTCGGTCAGATATGACCGGAACCTGGTCTGGTCAGAATGACAGCACTGTTCTGGAGCAGAAGGTCAATAACATGGAACAGCATTTGGAAGCAGTATAGCTCTTAAAGTTATTCGCAAACGGGCTGAACCCTGAACATTAATGCAAGTGAGAGGGACATTGATTTTTGTTACATGAGGCTAATAAAACTTCACTCACCTCCAGCTAATGGTTCATCTTCTTCTCAATCAATTGGAATTTGGGGTTTCCCCCAGATTTACGGTGTTTTTTGGTCGACGGGTGGAAATCCATTTTGTTTGTATTTCGTATCGTATCCTTTATGGTAATTTTAAAATGTGTAATTGTGTATGTTATTTTAAAATTCAATTAAATAATCAATCGATTACAAGATGTTTCCAAAATGCAACATGCGTGGACACTGAGTTGTATTTATTTGGCGCACATTTTTGCATTTGATTCCATAAACGTAGAAGGCTACACTCCCTTTGGCAACTGCAACGAAACTTATAGCAGTATAGGATAAGGACTCAAGTCCTGCACGAAAAAAAAACCCAGGTACGAACATGGGAACCAGTCTTTTCCAAAAATGATGCCTCTCTAACTTATGAAAACGATTTCTATGAAATTTTGTGTGTGGATATGGTTGATTCAAGTTTGGAAGGCAGGATTGTTTTGGACATGATAGGTGGCGCTGGTGTCGACCTCCGCAACAGTTCAACCGATTGTGTTGGTTAGTTAGTTAAATATTTATTTAGCCTTATAATTAAAGCTATTTCAACAATTTTTGTGTTTCACATTACATCAAAGTTCCAGCTTGAAAGTTCTGGACCCGATTGGCAGGATTGGAAAATGGATTTTGGCACCTCCCATTAAAAAGTCGAATCAAATTCTATTAAATAAAATGATTAGTGGACATAGTCGAAATAAAGCACTTTGGTACGGGAAAAAGCCGGTTGGGTACAGCTGCATATAAAAGAGACTGACGTCCGTATGTGGACTCATAACTCGGGAACGGATCGTTCGAACTTTATGATTTTTGTATTTAATTCACATTAGGCCAAGAAAATTGAAGGGGAAACATTCTCATTCCGCGGATTTCGCTTATTCAGAACGATTTGCCATTAATGCCGTTTTTAATTTAACATGCGTCTCGCTTTCGCTATTCCAATCGCTTGAAATTTGTGTCATCAATCTTGAAAACTCATGTTTCTCATATCGTCTATTGTATGTTTCGTACTCATGTGTTAGCAAACATTCCGCGTTGTACGTCGTGTACCATAAATAAAGCACTTAACTGAACAAGTTGGCCGACACGGCAATAATTGCTGCTTGAATGAAACACATCGACATTGCTATACTTGAGTTATTTCTATTGCACAAGTATAATGAAGAATTTGAATTGACGGAATTACATAAAGCAGCATGTGCATTGTGCATGCTCGAAGTTATTATTTTAATTATATTAACAAATTTATGCGGAACTAGTAATTAATATAATAAATAATACAAATATAGTCCTGCAATTTTACTACTAAAAATCGTTTCCCCTAAACTTGCATTTCGTTTTGCAAAATGCTTGGGTATGTGAAAATATTAAAAACGAATTGTTTCAAGATTAAAATACTTTTTTTTTAGGATGTTATAACCCTTACTCTAATAAGACTTCGTTACTCTCTGTACAAGAAGCGGATCTACTCTGTTAACGAAGCAAAGTATTTAAGAATACCTACCTTCTATTGAATTAGAGTTTCCTTTATTCAATTACGTACAACGATTTTATGATATAAATAAAACTTTCTACGTAATCATGAAGTATAACAGGAACAGCAATTATTACATTAAAAAGTCGAAACAATTCAAAAAGTAATAACTTTGGGGGGTGCGGCTAAACCTGTTTGTCTTTTCATACCTGGAGAGGTTTTTATGTTCTCTTTTTTTATGTTTTAAACTACAAAAGTGGCGAGTACAATGAGCTCGTAATTTAAATATTAGGGGCAGCCTGACCGTTGTTGATGAACTCTATACTTTTGAGACTTTTACATGAAATAGTTTCCATATGAAGTCATTATAATTATTCATACAGTGAAAGCATATATTTTCTAGATAATTAATAAATAAAGTAATAAATTGTTAAATTTCATCGAGTGCTCAAGTTTATGGCAACTCTGCCACAGCAATATGTTAGCGTTTTAAAGGTGATAAGATTTAAAAAATAAATCACCGGGGTTCGTATAGAATTGGGGTAGAAACACTGGATTTCGGGAGTATGATTTGGACCGTTTTCAAGATATGTCCAAATTTCAAAAGTTCCGTTATTAGATTTTTTTAGCAAAAGTCTGAGTAGGCTGTCATGTTAGCCTCATATCTAATTAAGTTCAAATATCGATTTTGGTTGAAATCGTTTAAGCCGTTTCCGAAAAAATCAAACTGGTATAAACATTTTGTACGGAAAGTACCATTAATGTTGTTTGGCAGGCCCACAAACTAAAAAATCCGAAGTTTGAACAAATTATGAGAAGCAGTTTAGGATGTAGGCCTGAGAAGCATGCGGGCAGGGATAGAATTGTGCTATCCACTTTTATGAGCGCCTTCTTGCGTCGAAATGTTAGAATTATTCGAGAAAGTTAAAATAATATTTTCAATAAGAAAACCATTTTGGAGATAATTACAGAACTCAAAGACACAGAGAGATCAAGTAGGGAACAGGGAAGTTAAGGCGACGTGTGGAAAAAACCTTTAAAACTCAAGCTCGCCATACATTCACAGTTTTAATATTTCTTAAGCCTAAAAGAGTACCCACCCCGAAAAGTCTTAAATTGATTTTAGTATAAAAAATATCCTTCGTTAGGTTCCAGCTCACATACCTACGGGCCTTACAAATTATATCCCAATATTCATAAAAGCATTTCAAACATGCAAATCTATTTATTAAAGTGAATAAATTTATATAATGCACGTGAAAACAAAAAAAAAATACCCCTTTAATAAACAAGTATATTTTTTCAAATTAATCGCATTTATCATTATTTAAAAGTTCACACGCTTTTTTACAGCAAACCGCATAATAAATCACAAACCGGAACGATGTCACTGAAAAGGATTTCTCTCTATTAGCGTGCTCAATGGAATTTATATTTTATTCATAGCGGTTATCCGCGGCTTAAAACAGAACAACACATGAAAGAACACACGAAATTTTATCGATTAATTGGCCTTTTGTTTTATAAAACTTGAAATCATAATGAAAAAGGTTAAGCTCAAATGCAAATATTTACAACGAGCTGCTCTCCACCCGAAAACTAGAAACTCGCGCGACATACTCGCACATATTTCACTCCATAATCCTGTGACATAAATGAATGCTCAACCACCGTTTTATTCTAACCGAGCTGTTCTTTCGGTTTTTTGCTTTAGTGAGGTGGCAATAAATTTCTATGTATATACAATTGTGTACTTTAGCTGCGGTAAATATCTCAAATATCACATGAGGCAATTTATTGCAAATACGAGTTTTGCATCCTGTGACATTTGGTTTTGTGCACTGAAAAGTTAATTCAATAATCCTTTATGGTTGACAAATTCGATGTGCTTATGTGTGTGGGTTTGATGGAAATTTATTCATTTTAATCATTTCAGATTAAATGACGTACAGGCAAATTGGTGACGAAGATGAATAAACTTCGTTCGTGTCAGGGATCTTACAGTTTCAATCACTTTACCGCTAATCGAAGAGCGCGTTTAGTACGAGAATCTGACGTTCAACAAATTCAATAAAAGTCTAACCCGGATGTTGTTGAAGGTACTACGGAATTTATTCGAAATTTCATTACGGTTATTGCTAAAACAACAGCTGCTCCATCAGACCCAATCACAATGACCGTCAATATCAATTTATTTCCGGAAATATACGAGAAATGGTAAGAGCATGACCTGTAGTCCCTCGTGTGCCGGTAAAATATTGGAATTGCTTCAATCCCCCTTGTGACGCGTCGTCATTTCCAATACACGTCAATTATACACCCGACCCCATCAGATATCCGGAGGGGCGGGAAAAAGAAAATTGTCTTCGCATCAGATTTTTTAAATAGCTGGTGTCGGTCGGTGACATTCTTCGGTATTTTCCTTAGCACTCATTCGGGATGAAAATCTGTCGAGAAAAGTCAGTGCACCCCTCGCCTCCTTCTTTTTTATATAATATATCGCAGGGGATTGGAAATATAAATATTTGAGCAGTATCCCGCCCTTCTGCCGTTCACTTTGAACGTTTTAATTACTTATGCGTCAAGAACGAGGAGAAAGCATCATCACTAATTTAAATATAAATGAACAAGTCCTTATAATAAATTCATGATGCGCTAAAATATACGGTTAAAATGAGTCAGGTAAATGCTAATTATTAACATCTTATACAACAACGTCCTGGTGGCACTTGCAAAAGAAAGATAAAAAAGAGAAAGCCAACACAAAAGCATGGGGTGCATGTTTATCCAACCCTCGCTGGTAAAGAAAGACAAATCCTCGTTTGTTGCATTTGAATGCACTAATATAGAATTGTATGGTTGGGGTTGAAGCTCAGACCCTTTTGTCTGTATGTATGGTTTGAAAAGCCCTTGTGCGCGACACAACGGAGAACATTAAGTGTGTTGTGTAAGCCGCTTTTGAATGAACCGCTTAATCCACTTGCCCTGCATTATCTCAAGGGTTGACACTTAATTGCACTTACACAGAGAGACGGCAAAAAAATACGGAATAAAATACCGCGGCGAACGGTAAGACTTGGATGTAGTTGGAAAATCCGGAACTATACCAGGAGTTATGAGTAATATGCTAAGCCTTCCGGTTCTTTACCCGCACACTTCTCATTACCATCACTTTTGTCGTTATAAGCATACTCCGACTCTGCGGCTGACATATGGCAATAACAAACAGTGGGTGCAGAAAGTTCGAACTCACTTGGGGAGTTTTTCAAATGTTAAAATGTTTTGTATGTTCAGAGAGTTGAGTAACTTTTTCGCTATTAACCATGGTTAATAGTATATTGCGCTGTTTTGCTGATAGGTGTAAGAACTTTACCACAAGCTTAAACATCTTAAAGTACATATTTGTGGAGCATTGTAGGGGAGTCCGACTCATATTATATTTTAGGTTTTAAAGTCGGTTAGAACGATATTTATTTTAAATGTTTGTCAACAACTCTTGAAAAGTATTTAAATAGTTAAAAGCTTTAAAACCGATCGCCTCCCCGACTACCTCTCCACACCACGGCATGAACAGTCTACAGAACTAAATCGTGCTTTAGGTACTCACATTGCCTCCAATCCAAATGAAAAATGTAGACAGGTTTTTGCAAAAAAAAATAGCCACCAAAATTGAAACAAAGAGTTACCAAATCAAGTTAATAGTAACCAAAAATCTGTAAAGTTGATAAAACTCGAAAAAGGCATATCGTCTTCAGCCAATATGAATATGACTTTTTACTATTCTTTGATTTTTCTGAGATCTTCCAAAAATGTACCGTTTTTAAGCCTAGTATATTCTTCACGTGAATTCCAATTTTCGTAAAAAAAAATTTCAAGCCGAAATGGCAAAATGAACTTCTCATGTAAACATTTTACTAGGAACTAGACAGGTCGCACTTGGATTGAATAATAGCCGCTTCAGACTGATTTATAGGTGGCAATACTAAAGTCTCTCCACAGGTATTTCAATTAGATTTCATGGTATACGTCGCTCTAAATTTTTGACATTTCGGCGGAAAACGGGTAGAGCTTCCCGTACGCGGTTTAACTTGAACACAATCGTTATAAATCAATAGCAAATCGTATAAAGTCTATACGTTCTCATCAAAAAGACAGAAAAAGAGAAAATTTGCAAAATAACTATAGTATTTTCACTCTAGGCTCAGATATCAGCGAATTTCAATTAGAAAGTTATGATAAATATGTTAAATGCACAAATTTGACAAGAAACAAACTCAAAATCCGCCTAAAAAATCGGTGCCGTGACATTGTGCCAATATAAAAATTTGGCAATTTTAAAAGAGACAATAGGCCGAATTATAGCATTTAGCATAATGTCGCTTAGGTAAAGTGTCATAAGGCCAAACTAGTTTGTGACATTAGGCCAAATGAACCAACAACAACCCACTTGAAGTGGGTAATAACATCACAAACAATTTTATGAAATTATTTCCCACCTACAATTCGAGAATTTGTTGATGTTAACTGGAAAACAAAATCAAATTATTTGCATGCACCCAAACTCGCAACTACTCCCACCCCTAAACAGAGATTGCAAGCAGGGAGGCAGCATGCCCCCCCCCCCCCCCCCCCCATACATTTTTCACTGTTTATTAATTGTATAGTACGATGATAAGAAAAATCACAAAACCCAAAGTGACATAGTGCCAAATTGTATTGTATAATTCGGCCTATTGTCTCTTTTAAAAGCGTCATTATGCCAAATTTTTATATTTGGCACAATGTCACGGCACCATCAGTTGCACAGAAAAATAAAATCTGTGAAAATAATTTCTAATATAACGTTTCATATGTAGCAAAAAATTAAGTTACAAATATTTATTTTTAATATGGCTCATTTCATTATTATTCATAAAATACAAATTTAAGACATACAAGTATTTTAAAATCAATTGCCTGTGTACCTATACGTCCTCTTTTTGAAAGAAATTCAAATTTGTCCTCTTTTTTTTCTCAGCTTACGGAATTTTTCCGACACCACAAAACTACAACCAAACTTTTTTCCAACACTAATTAAGACATTTCCTGCATCTTTCTGGTGTGAACAAGACCTAAGATATATGTGTACCCGAACTCATTCACTTCTGCACCCAACACCTTCTATGGTTTTTATAGCAATCATCTGAACACGCCCACTCATTTGACAGCTAAATTTGTGTTTAATGTCGTTTTCCATTGGGACAAAAAAAAAAAAAAACAGTTTTTCACCTCTCGAAATCAGCTGGCTGTGAGGTTTCATGTTCCATTGGCCACAAAAAAAAAAAACAGTCAGATCAATTTTGCGAATCTCGTTTTCTGAGCGTGATTCCGCTTATACGCTATTTGTCAATCATTTGGCTAATTTATGTTCAATAGACTGCACGTGCGTCGTCGAAAATACTTTTGTGTAATTTGAAAGAGGTATTAAAGTCCGTGACTAATTTTAATGTAGAAAAAAAACTAAAATTCTGTAAATGAAATAGTTTTCAGCAAAGATCAAACTGAACGGTGTAAAAGTTGAATTTTATTAGTTTTGAATAGTTATCAAGTGAGTGATTTTTAAAATAGTAATGTTGCTTGTGCGCAACCTTGCGCAATTGTGGTGATCAATATATTTGCGCTTAGATATGAGACCGCAATAGCAAGGTCTGTCAAAGGGGTCGGTTGGGATCGATAATGTCCAAATGCCTGAAGTGTATAAGGCCCATCTTTTTAATACCAATAAAAACAGTTTTTTGTCCTATCATACCTAAAATTTCAAAATAAATTAACAAAATTGTAACGGTTTTCATAGAAAAAAAAATTGTTTTATATACCACCATTGCCCAACGTTTCTCACAAGCAAATTTCGGTAGCGCCCAAACCGATGGGCGTGGCAACTTAAAATTTTAACAATAAACTTCTTAAATCATTACGATAAGACTAACTGTAAAAAAAAAAATTTCAAGCTACAGGAAAAAAGTTGGGATCGAAAGGGTTAATAACAGCCAACTTTTAGATCACGCAACGAAAAATCTGAAATATGAGAGCAAAATCTGGAATTCCCAATGGAAAACGACATAAAGGAAATTGAATTAAAATATGTATAAGTATTTTGTTATTTTATTTAATGTTTTTCAATCTAAAATAAAAGAAATATGACTAACGAATCTAGTACCTACTAGTTTCGCACTGGTTTCCCAAATTAGAATTATTTTTTCGGTGGTCTTATTCAAAAAGTTATCAAAACCAGTTACATATAAATATAAATTACCAAATTTCCAAAAATCAATAACCAACAAATATGTTAACAAATTTGGTAAAATATTACCAAAGTGGCAACCGTGGCACGCGAGTGTTTTTTGCAATTTTCATACTTTTTAAAATGAAAGAAACAAGAGCAGTACGAAAAATTACATTGAAAATTCGCGATAGGAGTCACGAGTGAGCTTTCTTTTTGAGATTTCAAGATTATTTAAAAATACATAAATTCATTTAAAAATTTGTGGGGGCTTAGCAAACAATTACCCCTTTCGTAATACACTTTATTTAATTAATTTGATAAACATGAGAAAAAAATGTAGTGTCATACATGCTTTAACAAGACATTCTGTCAATCCTTATCCTTATCCTTATCCTTACTAATAATAAAACTGTAACTTTTTTCCGGCTTTAAATAGTTTATGTGCTCAAGGCACAAGAAGTACTGCACGAAATTGATTTCGGTTTTCACAATTGCATTGGAAATTGTCGATATTAGAATTTAGGATAATGTTTAATCATTATCCGCTGTCCGGAAGCGGAGATTTAAGCTGATATCTAACAAAAGTTGTATTTCTCGAATGCCTTCTAGCTCCTAGCTTTGGAATGACTCAACCGAATAAAATAGGTTTTTTTTTAATATAAAGTTCAATTATGTACAAAGATTTTAAGACATAAATAATCTTTGTACGTAGTCCTGAAGCTGTACAATAAGCATTAAACTATAAATTTTATACAGCTCAAAAAAGTAAAATGTTCGATTGAAGCTAGATCGTTGGATTTGCCCGGCATTCAGTGGAGGAAATTTTGTGTGTGTGTGCGGCAAAACCTGTTTCTCTCTCTGCTGAATGCTGTATGCTTTTTGTTTCTCTTTTTTTTCATACACCTTTTGTGCTTTGTGTTGTTTTTTTTTTCTCACTTCTTTTAAATTGAAATTGAACTGGGGATAGTGGAGAGAGTGGAGTTGTGGCCTTATGGATGGGTGGAGTATTAATGTGGTGCATGGGTGGGAGGGAGATAGGTCAGGTCAGGTATGTAATGTAATTGAGATTGGGAGGGAGTCACACTCAATTGTGATTTAAAATGCGCTATATTGATTGTGATCTGATGGTGCATGCCACGAACGAATCCCGTTTGTGCTCGGTATTGTTTTTTTTCGTATGCATGTATATGCAACTGCACCTTTTCTGCCTTATGTTTTTTTGATGTTATTATTTCTTTACGCGCGTTGGGCACTTTTAGATAAGAAGAAATTAATGAATTTGGGTTACTTTGAAAACGAAACCGCGTCATCGACACCGAGCGACCGACACCCGATATGTGGCGCTTTTGTTCTTTTTTTTTTTGAGAAGCTCAACCGATCTCAATGAAACTTTGTTCGTGTGGATCTTTGTATGCAGCTAGAAAGATAGGATAGTTTTGGACCCGATAGGTGGCGCTGTTGTCGCTATTTTTAAGAAACTCAACCGATCTCAATGAAATTTTGTTTGTGTGCATGGTTGGATGCAGCTAGAAAAATAGGATAGTTTTGGACCCGATAGGTGGCGCTGTTGTCGATTTTTTTGAGAAACTCAACCGATCTCAATGAAACTTTGTTTGTGTGCATGGTTGGATGCAGCTAGAAAAATAGGATAGTTTTGGACCCGATAGGTGGCGCTTTTGTCGTTTTTTTTTTTTGAGAAGCTCAACCGATCTCGATGAAACTTTGTTCGTGTGCATCTTTGTATGCAGCTAGAAAGATAGGATAGTTTTGGACCCGATAGGTGGCGCTGTTGTCGATTTTTTTGAGAAACTCAACCGATCTCAATGAAACTTTGTTTGTGTTTGTGGTTGTGTGCCGCTAGAAAGATAGGATAGTTTTGGACCCGATAGGTGGCGCTGTTGTCGATTTTTTTGAGAAACTCAACCGATCTCAATGAAACTTTGTTTGTGTGCATGGTTGGATGCAGCTAGAAAAATAGGATAGTTTTGGACCCGATAGGTGGCGCTGTTGTCGATTTTTTTGAGAAACTCAACCGATCTCAATGAAACTTTGTTTGTGTGCATGGTTGGATGCAGCTAGAAAAATAGGATAGTTTTGGACCCGATAGGTGGCGCTTTTGTCGTTTTTTTTTTTTGAGAAGCTCAACCGATCTCGATGAAACTTTGTTCGTGTGCATCTTTGTATGCAGCTAGAAAGATAGGATAGTTTTGGACCCGATAGGTGGCGCTTTTGTCGTTTTTTTTTTTTGAGAAGCTCAACCGATCTCGATGAAACTTTGTTCGTGTGCATCTTTGTATGCAGCTAGAAAGATAGGATAGTTTTGGACCCGATAGGTGACGCTGTTGTCGATTTTTTTGAGAAACTCAACCGATCTCAATGAAACTTTGTTTGTGTTTGTGGTTGTGTGCCGCTAGAAAGATAGGATAGTTTTGGACCCGATAGGTGGCGCTGTTGTCGATTTTTTTGAGAAACTCAACCGATCTCAATGAAACTTTGTTTGTGTGCATGGTTGGATGCAGCTAGAAAAATAGGATAGTTTTGGACCCGATAGGTGGCGCTGTTGTCGATTTTTTTGAGAAACTCAACCGATCTCAATGAAACTTTGTTTGTGTTTGTGGTTGTGTGCCGCTAGAAAGATAGGACAGTTTTGGACCCGATAGGTGGCGCTGTTGTCGATTTTTTTGAGAAACTCAACCGATCTCAATGAAACTTTGTTTGTGTGCATGGTTGGATGCAGCTAGAAAAATAGGGACCCGATAGGTGGCGCTGTTGTCGATTTTTTTGAGAAACTCAACCGATCTCAATGAAACTTTGTTTGTGTTTGTGGTTGTGTGCCGCTAGAAAGATAGGATAGTTTTGGACCCGATAGGTGGCGCTGTTGTCGATTTTTTTCAGAAACTCAACCGATCTCAATGAAACTTTGTTTGTGTGCATGGTTGGATGCAGCTAGAAAAATAGGATAGTTTTGGACCCGATAGGTGGCGCTGTTGTCGATTTTTTTGAGAAACTCAACCGATCTCAATGAAACTTTGTTTGTGTTTGTGGTTGTGTGCCGCTAGAAAGATAGGATAGTTTTGGACCCGATAGGTGGCGCTGTTGTCGATTTTTTTCAGAAACTCAACCGATCTCAATGAAACTTTGTTTGTGTGCATGGTTGGATGCAGCTAGAAAAATAGGATAGTTTTGGACCCGATAGGTGGCGCTGTTGTCGTTTTTTTTGAGAAACTCAACCGATCTCAATGAAACTTTGTTTGTGTTTGTGGTTGTGTGCCGCTAGAAAGATAGGATAGTTTTGGACCCGATAGGTGGCGCTGTTGTCGATTTTTTTGAGAAACTCAACCGATCTCAATAAAACTTTGTTTGTGTGCATGGTTGGAAGCAGCTAGAAAAATAGGATAGTTTTGGACCCGATAGGTGGCGCTGTTGTCGATTTTTTTGAGAAACTCAACCGATCTCAATGAAACTTTGTTTGTGTTTGTGGTTGTGTGCCGCTAGAAAGATACGATAGTTTTGGACCCGATAGGTGGCGCTGTTGTCGATTTTTTTCAGAAACTCAACCGATCTCAATGAAACTTTGTTTGTGTTTGTGGTTGTGTGCCGCTAGAAAGATAGGATAGTTTTGGACCCGATAGGTGGCGGTGTTGTCGATTTTTTTGTTCGCTAGGGAAATTTAATAATTTGAATGTAATGTGGTATTCGATTGGGCGCTCTGAGAGCACTTTTTTTTCTCTCAGAGCAATTTATATGTTCGCTTGGTACAAATAAAGCAATCTTTTTCAAATTTCAGAGCACTTTTGCGAACCAAGATATTTTTTCAGATTTACCAATAACAAGTGCGTTTGAATTTGACAACTGGTAGAGTTTGTTTACATTTTAGTGATGTTTTTCTCCAGCAAAGAAAGGCATTGCATCGAGTGAATCAATTTTTGTAAATTATTTATGCATAAATATTTAATAATCAATCGGGACGGATATTTCTAATGTTTTAATACAAAATTTAACCAGTGAATGGAAATCGCTTAGAAGTGTCGAAGACTGTACATATTCAAATCGCACGAATAGGTATCAACACAAAAAAGAGCAGGTGACGTTTTTATGTGCGATAAGGCACACGAAATCGGAAATCTGAGAACAAATCTGAAGAAGCCGAATCGAATACTAGGTATACATAAATGAGATTGTGAGGGAATAATAGAAGAGGCTAACTATTTGTTTGGGTTGTTTTACTGACAGTTTTTCTTCTCTTTTTTGGGTAAGAGTGGCTGGATTCCACTGAAGTCTATGTTATATTTACAAAAACTACATAATTAAAAAATCCCTACTATTATAAAACTAAGTCATTCTTTCCTTTGTTTCTTGCTACACGTCACTTACAGCACCGAAGTGGGTTTGTATAGCTCTTATTATTTTGTTTTAAATTTGAAAAGTGGAACTCTGGCGAAGCAAGGCGAGCACGGGTCAGCTAGTACTCTAATAAGTGTCCTCACAATTATATTCAGTGACAAAGTGTCATATTATTACAGATAAATTAATTCCGAAATACTAAGCTCCGTTTTACCACGCTTACGATGCTACAGTGTTCAGCAGTCTAATCAGATTTCCTGTTAAATTGATCACATTTACATATCGATTCCCGGGAAGAGTTTGTTACAAAAAAAAACCAATAGGGAATCGCAAAGCAAAAAATTGTGACATCAAAATATGCGCCACATCGATGAAATTATATGCAGCTTATGTATTCGAATGCTTCGTGTTTTTCCACACTTGCGTGCTCGTCAAATGGCACCCCCAAACACACAAAAATTTACATAATAATTCAATTTAAATTTGTATCTATAATACAGCTCGGCACAAACAAACCGAAGCGCATTCCTTGTTTCTGTTCCTAAGTTTTTGTTCCCATACCTAGCTACTGGCGTAAACGGAAAGAAAGTCATCGTCTTATATTGTTTCAAAAAATACAATTTCCTTTTTATTTTTCGTTTTTTTGTTGAAAACGACTCATTTGTGGTAAATACTTAACCTGAAACCCCAACAAAGTAATGTACATATATGCGAAACATTACTTATTCAACTCAAATTACTGCTGAACGCGGCGAAAAATTAAGTTTTTTCTTATTTTTTTCAATTCGTTTTTTCGTAAGAAGTCAGAAGCCACCGACTGATGACTTCAAATTAAACTCATAAAGAAATTTTAAGGACTACACTGTCAAGTGAGCAGAGTAGAGTGTGCGTAGCTTGTGGGCATAAGTACATATAAACAAACGGGAAGAAAAATGACAGACAATTTTGTACTTATATTTCTTTCTGTTTAAACCACCGAGTGAAAAAAAAATCCGCAGAAAGAAAAAAAAAAAAAAACTGAAATTCATTATCCTTTTATGTATTTACCGAATGTGTGGCTGTGGAACTAAGTTAAGTTCAACAACCAGAGAAATGTGTCTCGACGTTATCAAAGGGGCCAGTCACTGTGACAACGTTAAATATGTTGAATAAATTGTGAATACAGTGTGTGTGAAAAGTTAGCATACAAACGGCAGACGGCTGATTAGCCCACCTGTATAATATATGTACCTTATTTTGAACATTCTTTTGTAACCTCACATAAATAGGAAATAAAAATTATAATCCAATTTAATAGGAATAAAAAACCGTAAATAATCAAATTTGACTTCTGATTATCACAATATTTCAAAAGCTGTTTGGACTAACTATACTGCTGTTTCTGAATGGCAAATATTAAATTGTGTCGAAGTAGCACAAGACCAACTGGTTAGGTACATGCTAGTTTTTTTTAAGGCGACTAGTTCGATCTGGACTAGATTTGTAGGCAACCCCAAAAACTGTTCAGTCAAATTAAAACTGAAACACATCAGGTCAACCAGCTCTCAGACTTACTAAAAACGATTTTTGGACGTCCCCAATAATCTACCTTACGGAATTGGCAGCTGGGCCCAAATATTGCCAAGTGAGTAAATTACCAAATTGTCGCACTTACCAAATTGTCGCACTTGTCTGGTAAATTTTCATTTCATGAAATATTCACACATGACGTTTAAAATTCGAAAACTCAGCTGAGTATTCACGAACAGATTGAGTGATATATAGGTCAACCTAAATTGAAAAATTCGTCATGTGATAAATCTAGACGAACCAAAAGGGAGACAAATGCTGTCAGGCTTACTTGAGCAGAAATACGATCGTACCCAATTTTGTTATTGTCATATTTATTTACAAATTTATATTTAAGAGCAGAAGTTGAATTGTTTTTATTCCAGAAACTAAAAAGTTCACTTCTTTTGCTTATATTACAATCACAAAATAAAATAAATAATAAAATAAAAAAAATAAAAACAGATAAAAAAGTCAGTTAAAAATCGTCATTCACACGATTTGACAACCATCTGTCAGAACCAAGTAGCCCATAGAAATTTCCTGGGCTAATATTTGAAGGTTTTATATGGAGGGGAAATGTTTTATTCTCTCTTTTTAGCTCTCTTCTGCCCAACTTGATCCGAAATGGATTTACAATTAAAAATACATGTGGATTACATTTGTATGAGATTTATGAAATGCTTGACACGAAATTGTTGACAAATTTAAAAACCACTTAAAGCAATAAAATTATTTACTCCTTCTTCAAATTGCCGAATGCGTACTACACTAAAAAAAACGCTACCTACTCATAAGATTCTTCACCACTTTCTGTTGAAAAAATAATATTTAGCAAATTAAATCGTAAACTTACTTTCAGTACTTGCAAACTAATTTTTTGTCACAACATTTTCATGACAGTGTCGAGAAAATACAAGCAACAAAAAGCGAAAAAAGAAAAAGAAAAAGTCGCGACTTGCAAGATTTAAAAAGGGCTGACATATTTCTGCAATACATTTTAATTGCATAGCCAGTGAAGACCTAAATGAAAAACGAAAACTAGCCATAACCCTTATTGTGAAGATTGTGATATTTGTAGGTAACAGCTCTCGAGTAAATGGAGTCACATTGGACAGTGCATTCATTCTTTATAATTACTTTGCACGTTTTAGGAACTGTTACGTAGCCAGTGCTCTTAAAATTATAGACGGAAACTGAAAGATTCTATGGCGGTCTTAGGGATGCACTTTTCTTTCGACTTCGAAGCGTTTAGGCTATATTCTCAAATCCACTGGAAGTTTATTATTTCTTTAATTGGTTATTAAAGGCGAGACAAAAATATTTTTTTGCTATTGCTACATTTTCGGAGTAAAATTTTATATTTTAAATGACCAACAACTTAAGCGAAAATCTTGTTGCCACGCCCTCATTTTGCAAAATGTTCTATTTAGACAAAGTACGTCCTTATACGAGTATGTACCAAGTTATAAAGCTAAAAATCTGAAGGAAGATACAAGCAATTAAATGATGTTTTTATATGGTAGGTGGTAGCTGTTGGAAAGGAGCTTTTTCCTACCAGCACCAAAGAAAACAGCTGTCCTCGCCGAGTGTTAAACAAGAAGTGTTTTTCATTTGTCTTTGATGAAATAAGAGATGCGGTACATTTAAAAATTCGTTAAGCTTTAAGTGTTTATTTAAAATTCGATTTTATATTTGATTTGATCTAAGTAATTACAATTTAATATTTATTTCAAATAGAAAATACGTCCATGACAAAATTATTTTAACTATTATTGTACGTATTTAAAATACATATAAATATATAGGAAATATGTAGGAACGCGTTCTTCACTTTCTTCCATACGCTTATCCTTCTAAGTGGTCGCCTCGGTTAAAGCCAATGAAGCATTTTACAGAAGTAATTTACATAAAGATATACGTATTGAAATATTGATAATACATGTGCCGTGCAGTCTACCAAGTATATAATCGTAAGATTTTCCTCATTATTTTTACCATCTACGTGAACCTCGTTATCGACATATCCCGTAATCATTATGAAATGATTTATGAATATGAAATCAAAAATATGTATTTATGCAAAAACCAGATTAGCTTATTTACCTTTCCAGAGAAATCCTAGAAAATATTCCCGGTTTCACAGAACCTGCCTGGTAGATTTGCGATTATGCTAATGTGCCAAAGCAAACCAAACCGTCGCAAAAGACGATGTGCATAATGTCTTTAAAACCGCGAATTAGAATGCTTTACTTTACTGTGAATGTATATATCTATGAACATACCTACATACCATTTCAGTGAAGAATCAATACCCAATTCCAATTTGTTCATACACAAACACAATCTCAAGGTCCACCCAATCAACCGAATAAATCAACTGTCCTAACTTATTCTTACAGGGTGAACGTTTAAAGCAGTTCAGTGGTATAGTTGTATAATGCAAACTCAACTATTTTTATTTACAAATACACAAATCTATTTACTTATATTATGTTTACAATTGTACCTAACTATGGAAGAATGGGTACCTTTTCCAAGTTTGGTTAGTTATTGTATTTCATTGTTTCGGTTTATGTGGTACACGTTTTCTATTATCCAATTTGCCTTCCTTTTTCTCTAATTGACTGACATTCAAAGAAGTCACAACCGAACCTTTTTTTGGGGCTTACAAATAATTCTTCGATTATTTTTGTTTGACATATGGATGAAAATAAATCGAGTGGGGGGTGACTGTAACGCCCAAATGAAACTGTCTCTCAATTGGGTAAAAAATATATGAGACATGTTTATTTTTTCAGAAGGGTTAAGTTTTCAATCTATTGATATGTATATTGAGCAACGTTGCCATTTTGACTGATTTCCAGTCCGATCTGACTGGATTGATACGCATTAAGCTGAAAGATTTTCTAAAATCCAGGCGGCTGGTTTTTTAGCTGGATACGATTTTCGTTTGACTGTTTTTAACTGATTCGTGTCATATCAGCGATGAAAGATGTGGGGATTTTTCCCCATTTTGGGGAATTTTTGACTCAATGGGGAAAAGTGCTCTTAAAATGGGGAAAAACGGAAATCCATGCATGTTTATTAATTTTGCATAATTTTAAAATAAAACTCGTGTAGTTGACTTTCAAATATCTCCCGAACATAAAAACATCACCGCGTTTATAGAATCTAAGCGACTTAGCTCGAAGCTGAAACACTTTACGTAATTTTACAGACGAAATTGTGCTGCAAAAATGATCAAAAAATTGCTTTGATCTTTGCATCGATAAAAATGCTTGGTTTTGCACAACAAAAATATGTACCAGTCCAATGACGATTAGTGTACCTATCGTTATATAATAACTTGTATTAATATAATTTATAACTTAAATACCTAATATATTTTTTTATTTATAATTTTTTGTATTTATGTACCTTTCAAAATTATAATTTACTTTCAACCTGCCTCGTTATTTGTGAATTACCTATGCCTTTTAAATCTATTCAACCTACCTGCAATATTTGCTTTTAATTTTACTTATTTTTTATTAGTTGAAACTGCACGGATTGAATATTATTTGTTTTTTTTTATTATTTTTGTAACACCTTTTTTAAAAAATGGCTAAAAAAAAGAAAACAAATTTTTATTATATTAAAAATGCGTCTTTACTTCAATGAATTGAAATGGGGAAAAAAGTGGGGAAAAAACGGATATGAAATGGGGAAAATTTTCCCAAAATTCCCCAAAAATTGGGAATTTTGGCTTTTTTTTTCTGCTCTGAGATTGCAAGAATATCCCCCTAATGCAATCATTAAATTAATGCGTTTGCATTGATACAAGTTTGTTCTACCCTTTGTTAACTTACAAATGCTGCTTCAACTTTGATATACCTACCGTCTGAAGTTACAAAAAAAATTGGTACTACTATTACTTACAAAAGTGGTGAAGATAAGGAGACAATTGAAGCACTCAAAGAAAATACTATGTAAAATTTACTTATGTGTTGAACTATTTTAATGAATTTATTCAATATAATATATATTATATATAATATATTTTTGGAATTTTTTTTTTATTTCGTTGACTGTTTTTCTGACTGGATTTTAGTTTTTTGACTGTATTTTTTTCAGTCAAATCTGACTGAAAGGCCGATTTCAAAATGGCAACGCTGATATTGAGGTTAATATGTCTGAAGGAGTTCTAGAGGTTAATATGTCTGAAGGAGTTCTAGAACAACAACTATTGTAATTTGCATAACATATGACACTGGTGCATGGACAACGTGCATTTTCCATGTGTCATTTATTTACGTTGACATGGTTGGCACTATTATTAAAAATAATATTCCCTGACTCTCTCAGACCAGTTTGGAAGTTTTCCCTGACCAAATTTTGCAAATGTAGCAAAAAAAAAAAAACTATTTATATAAACGCTATAGTCCTTGACATTAATAAGTTTATTGGTAGAAAACAATTTTTTTTTGTAAATCGAACATGAAAAGTAATCTCGATCAAAAAAATATAGATTTTTTTTTTAAATATGTATCTCTTTGCCAAACCGTTCTTTTACATTTATGGCGTAAGCGTGTGGGTAGGCTTCAGAGCTCGACATAAATTATTTTGTTTAATATTATAGAAGAAAAAATTGCAGACTTAATTTTCCGTGACTGTTTTCGAAATTCCCGGACGTTCCCTGACCAAATCTTCGTTCCCTGACTTTCCAGTCCAGTGACAATCATGGTTGAGCTAAAACATTTCTTTTTTGAAATAATATAAAAGATATATACATTCAGTGCTCCCAGACTTTGAAGACTGTTTTCCTCTTTTTCTATCATGGAGAGTGTTTCATTAAATTCAAAAAAAAAAAATCCCTAAGTGAAATTTGCACTTGTTTTGATCAGAAAACTTAAAAACTGTAACTGTTTTTATTAACATAAAAATATAAATATTAAACAATAATTTTCTTTTGTACTAAACATAATCGGACTTACCAATAATAAACTTTAGTCTGGCAGTTTACGCAAAGACTCCACACTTTCCAAAATCCATTTACCAATGAACAAACATGGTTGTCGGAATATCGTTAACTGTAGGGTCAAATGTTCATTTTGAGAAAGCCACGTTTATCTCGGACATTAGAAAAATCTTCCGTTAACGTAATTTTGAAGACAAGACAAGTGATGCCCAACCGTCCAAAATCACGGTATTAAATTTCGTAATAGGAGAGAATTTAGTACGCTGTTGTTCAGCCTGAGCGTTTACAATTATAAATTAATTTTAGTAAATAACTAGTAAATGTTTTCTTATTTTATTCGGAATGGGTGCTTACTAAAAATATATTTTATAAAAGTTTGGGATATTTCCAAGATTTTCTTAAAAGTCGTTGCAAACAGAATAAAATATCTGCTTAGTTAAGTTTGGACGGCTCATACATTTTTTCAACAATTCTCAGGACCTAAGGCAGCAACAAAACCCTTATCAAACTCTTTGCAAAAGGAGTTTGTTTATCGATAATGATGATCTTTAATGTAACAATGGTTGGTGTGAAAAGGTTCACTTGGTGGAAAATATAGTTATAAGAATAGGACTATCACCACTCAGCAAAATACAGGCGAAATAACAAATTTATTAACTTCTGGAGGAATAGTTAGAGAATATGTGTGAATTCGTAGAAGAGGAACCATGACAGCTTTCGTGCAAATATTTTTCAGCGAGAATTTAGACTTTTGTCGCTTTCGAAGTTTCCCGAATTAAGTAATACATTATATAAGCCATACAATAAGTTCTTAACACGCCTTTAATTTATTCTGAAATAAATGAAACGGTTATTATTTCTATTTTCAAAAATTTTTCCTTGCTCAAGTGCGATCTTTAGACCACCATTAGTTTTGCATCATCAGCCTACGAATAAAAAAAGACATTCTAATAAATTGTATTTCGAATATTGAATAATTTTAAAGGGTTTTTATTACGACACAAATGCACTCACTCATCGTGAAGTATACGAAAACCACTGAAAGCGACTGATTTGCATATATGATATTTGACAGAACAGCGGATATTTTGTGCTTTCTTGTTTTGTGGTTTGTTTTTTTGCTTACAATAAGGGAGCCTCAAAAAGCCTTTGAAAGAAATCTGATGGGCAAATTTAATTGCAATTTATGTATTCCTTTTTTTTAGAATAAAATCCTCGTTTTCACGAAAACGAATTTATGAAATTTGAATTCTGCAATGACAACAAATGTAATAGGTTCGAAGAAAGTTTTCGCACTAGTAAATGTGGAGGTCTAATATTTATTGGTACCGTTTCACAAATGGTGTACATTTTTACCGAAGCTGACATCCAACCAGTTTTCGACATTAGTAGGTACTTGATGATTAGTAAGGTCGAATGCCAAACCGAGTGAATGCATTCAGATGCACAAAAAATATGACGGAGACATTCGGTGAGCTGTTTTTTTTTTCATGTTAAATATGAAGAATTCATTCTTTGAATTTTTTTCGTAATGAAAATACGTTTTAATTTGATACATAAACATTATTACGTTTCACAGAAATTTTTTATTTGTCCGCCTTTTTTAAGCTTTTCTCCTGAATCTAGGACCACTGCATACATCCTCCTTGGAACAATATTTGAAACGTATTTTTTTTTAGGGGCACATTTCTTGAGCTGGTGTTATACGTTTTTTTGCAACGAAGATCAATTGGGCAGCTGACAGATGATGATACCGAGGGGGAAATAATCAATGTTTTTAAGTGGTCCTTGACTACAGATTTGCTACTAGTAATTGCATGCGAATTCGTTTGAATACACTGTCATACACTGAGATTCACCATGAATACGCACAGAAAAGTTCCTTGAATACACCTGATTACTTCCCCCTCGGATGATACTTATTGTTTGCCATTTCACCACCTGTATGCGTTTCGGTAGTACCCACCTACTTAGATAGGTAGTACTTACCTACCAACAAGTTATGCTGTAAAGCCAATTGTTATTTTTCATCCCTGGTAGCAATAAAGTAGGTATGTATAACGCGAAAGATCACAGCTCGGGATTCTCAACTTTACATAGGTATAAGTTAGTTTGTAAATCTTTTTACGTTCAACACAGGCTGCCATATAAACGGTCCTTTTCTCTTGGTACAGTGGTGGGGCAACTCTGACATAATCCCTTTAACATTGAGCGGTGGCAGAGAATTGTTGGCCCTGTCAGGGAATCAACGGCGTTCGGGTCATCA